>OX383269.1:7879441-12679441 GCA_947522985.1 Lithophane socia
CGACCTAGTGGTCTAGTGACTAGTGACCGAGGGGACCGAGGCAGTCAGTCTAAATAAGTAATAATAAGATAAAGATAAAAAAAGATAAAATTTTATTTAAACATTGTTACAATTATTACCTTAGATTATTAATAACATAGTAATTCTATCTGTAACTGTTGGTAACATTCATTTAGTTAAAGCGATGGTAATAATTAGGTATGTAGCACCTAGGCGTAGGCCCAGAGCGTGTGTTTGCTACGCGATTAGGTACACACGGCTACACATCAAGCTATACATTTCCAGTTTATGCTGATCTCGTATTGTATAGGATTTCCGTACAATGCGAAGTCAGCTTATACTGGAAATGTATAGCTTGATGTGTAGCCGTGTGTACTCCGCCAATTATGAATTGATTTTGATGATTCTTTTTGTTTGGTAGGTCAAGAGGTGGTCCCATATAAATTTTATTAACTTTGCTTGCGTAGTTTTTGAATTAACTTCAATCATACGTATTTTTCCCCCTTTAGCCTATATGCAATGATATTAAAATCGTTGCCTATATGGACGATGTTGTTCCCGTCACTGTTATTTACATAGCAGGTCGTGGTATTCGATTTTGTGTGAGGTAGTTATGTAGGTACCATTATATTACTTTACTCTATGGCAGGTACCTACCACAACAAAAAAGTGAAAAACAACCTTTAAAAAAAAATCGACTTCCAAAACAAGCACAAAAAAGTGAAAAAACTACTTTAATTTCGGAAGTCGGTGGCAAGAAACGAAAATTCAAAACCAAAGACACCGAAAATATGTCGCAATTTTTCGCCAAGTCGCAGATTTAGTCGGGTCTTCCCTACTTTAGAAGATATTCGGTAAATTAATAGTCCTGATGGTAGCCATGCCAGTGTCAGTCACACATTAATTTGGTCGGGGTGCCATAACTAAATTTATTTAGTACTAGTTGATACACGCGGCTTCGCCCGCGTGGATGTCGGACCGCACTAATCTTATAGGTAGGTAAGTTAGGAGGCCTTTCTTTATTCACATACCTACCTACCCATAAAATTGTCTCTAAAGGCACATATGTGCAGTTTTTTTTATCTAGAACTAGCTGATGCCCGCGCTGATGTCGGTTATTTTATTATCCTAAAACCTTCCTCGAGAACCACTCTATCCATCGGAGAAAACAGCATGAAAATCGGTGCAGGAGTTTTTGAGTTTATCGCGAACAGACAGACAGACGCGGTGGAGGACTTTGTTTTATAATATGATATATTTTAATTAATTTACCCATAAGCTATTTAGTATTTAAGAACAACAAAATGGGAATTATTTTATCATCACAAAAACAGGCATAAACTTTATATTTCTAAATCTCCTGTACGTGCGTGTGTATGTCACTGAACTCCTAAACGGCAGAACCGAGTTTGATGACAAATTTTGTGTTTCAGTGGATCCCTAGATGGTTTAGATTCACAATTGGACCCGGTAGGGGGCGGTGCGCTCGGGTTCTATGAAACAGGACGTCTGTCCAGTCCAGTCAGCTATATAAGTGTCCATTCATACTTTTAAGGGTATCAAAGTGGAAATTCCGATGCATTCGACCAGTTTTTATGACAAGTCTTTTACAGTTCAAGCAGTACGGTTATGGAATGCCTTGCCCGTGTCGATAAAGCGTGCTCAAACTTTGTCCACTTTTAAAATTCTGGTAAAAAAACACTTCCTCTCCTTAAACATCGTCATTAAATATAGCTTTCCTCCTGTTTCATGTTTATTATTGTATTGTTTATATATATATATATATTTACATAGATAAGTATATGCTTATTTATTGTATATGTAAATGGTACACCACTGACTACCTGCAGTATTATCTCTCCTTCGCGCTTTAATCCATCCAAAGGTTGTCTGTAAAAGATCGCTCTTAGCGATAAGACCGCCCATTGTGTCAACCTATGTTTAATTTCTAAATTTGTATCTGTATTTTTTTATGGTGTAAGTACATAATAAAAAGTATTCTATTCTAAATTATTTGGGACTCGATTAAATAAATGCCATTTATTTATTCTCGTATCCTATTAAGCTCAAGTTGATAAACTAATAATCATCAGCAAGTTACGCATAACTACTAAGTCATACCAGCTAGTACTGTAGTAGATAATCATTTACCTATTACTTCAGTAAACGTATGTTCCTTTATTATAACCATTCCAATAGTATACATAATTATGCTAATATGATATTATTATAATTAGTTTAATCAGGGTTTCTTGGTCGTTACCGATGTTGACTATACTTTTCTTGCTTGATGTTTGTAAATCGTGTCAGGGGCACTCATACAGGATCACTGGTTGCTTAGATGATAATAAATAAAAATACAGTTTTGGGCAACCAAGGTTTTTATATTTATATTCTCTTAATCCTAATTGTATCCATAGGATTGGATGACTGCGGTGAACGGCGCCGTCGTCTTCGCAACCTTCTCGCCGGATTCCTTCGTGATCCTCTGCAAAGATATTATACGAGTTAGGAATCTGCCAAATATACTATTAGATGTAGCATACTGTTTAAAATCTGTATCAGTAAAGGGTTATTTTCATTTGTACTCAAATAATGTAGGTAAGAATGTAATCATCATTACAAAACAGTCAAAAAGTGACAGTTCTTACAGAGAGCCTGGATTTTTCAAGCAAATAAATAGCAAATAGTCTTGAAACAAACCTTCAGCTTCTTCTCGTAGGCCATCAGCTTTACGGACTTGACCTTCCTCTTGTTCTCTAGCTTGCGGACGACTTCGCGGTACTTCCAGCCGACTTCATGGGACAGGCGGCCGACGTGACAGTACTAGACGTGATAATAAACAGTAATTGGTTAAAACTTCCTAGTTTTGTGTGAAGTAGGTTTAGACTAGTGAAATGGTCTCAGACATATATCAAATTGCAACATGGTTATTCAGTCGCAAATTACCCAAATGAAACATCATTGTAGAAAACCCTGTAGTAACTCTAATTTACAGTCACAGGATCAATAGTAATCAAGGAACAAGGATTTTTTCAACTTTATAATTACACATTCCCAGTTTTGCACCTAAGTTAACCTACTGGCTTCCGCAGGTACTATGCACTATGTTGTTAGGACAATTAAAACAAATTATAAGCTGACTGAACAGTCGACATACCTTGCGGCCAGGCTTCAAGCAGAAGACGCGGAGAGCGGCGGGCACAACCACGCGACGGCGGTTGTCATAGGGTGGCGGGCAACCGTCGTACGCACGGAGCCTCCTCAGCGCGCTCTTTCCGCGCTCAGTCTTGTGTGGGATCATGCCTGAAACACAATTAATGTACCTTGTGAACATCAGTGTGTTACAAATAAGAGGTTAATATTGGTGTTTGAAGGGCTTCATAAAAGAATTCATATCATGAACATCAAATAATGTAGGTAAAATAGAAAATAATCATAAGTAGTTTTGAGTCTGACAGGCTTAAGGTGAAATAAATTGGCACAAAAGTTGCTATATTATGTGCCTTAATAATTAACAACTTTTTTAAATCAGTAACATGGGTTTATGTTGAACTCAAGCTATCCCTTTATAGCTGATGTCAATATTACATGTGTGCCTTCATGCAATAACTCAAGATCTTATAATGTAAATAGACAACTTACATAGACTATGACTTTCAAACAAAGAGATCATCATTGTTGTACAAGTCCCAATAATCCACATATTATGTCTAAAAGTCTGTTACTGAGAATACATACCTCTGACAGTCTTCCACAGGATCTTGGAAGGGGCTCTGAAGTGGAAAGGTCCACGAGCGGGGTTCACATTGCACCTCTTACGAAGGAATGACATGAACTTCAATTTGTTCCTGAAATACATCAAAGTTTTGAGTCACTGGATTCAGAAACACAACATAAGATGGAAATGTGGGACGTTAATCAGATAACTTATGAGTGACAACATCTATTTTTCAATATTCAGTCGCAAATTACCCAAGTAAAACATCATTTAAAGTTGTATAGCCAAATCTGTAGAACTGTTATAAACGTGGTCTTATCGCAAAAAATATTAACGTGATACTTGATGGGATTGCATCTTTTTAGACAAACACCACAATGTGCTGTTACAAAAACACCATGAAACAATGTTACATTTTTAGGGTTGATTATCAGAAAGTAGCGCTATTCTTAGAAATATGTTCACTAACACAAAGCAGGATATCATAGAGATGTTCTTACCTGAAGAAGTTACCAGAGATGTTGATCTGCTCAGATCGCACGACCACGACTTTGTTACCTTCCAGCAGGACCTTAGCAATGACTGCGGCCAGGCGGCCGAGCAGATGGCCACGGCCATCGATTACTATGGCCTAGAACACAAGCATTCACACTGGTTAAAAACTGCCGCTGACGTACCGTATAACCTCAAAATTATTTACACTATTTTCAATTCCGACTGTTCTGTACCACAATATTGATTACTGGGATCTCGGAATTCCTTGTAACAGAGAATATACGAACAGTTTCATGTAATACTGTCCTGTAACAATACTAAACACAAGAAAGCACGTGTGATGCATGGACAGTGCATGTTGTTAAAACTTATCACATGGCAAGAACGAATAAAATTAAAGAATAGAAGGCGCATTGCAGTTTAAAGTTAATTATTATGTCCACTTGAAGGCATTTACTTGATTTTCATATTTTTTCTTCTCACCTTATTGCTAAAGCCCGTCATTTTCACGACAACAAAACGGAAAAGGATAACTTTTTAAAACAATATGGCTACCGGACGTTCATTGAATGTTAATATGTTGCCATACTAAAATTTACATTTGTGATCTAGTCGATCTTCTTCTTAGGCTGCGTACACACAGCCCAATGAACACCAACGAAGGATATTCAGCGTTTACTACCGCAGGCTCGTTAGTCTTCGAAGGTACGTCCAAATACATTTAGTGGTCGAGCAAATTATCGTTGGCACCCACAGACTAAGTTGGCACCTGATTCCGGCTCGCATTCGAAATTTGATTACGGACGACGACGAAATATGTAATTAGAATTGCTAGTTTTATGTACCATAGCGAGTTAGCAAGGACATGAAAAATCAAACGAATGCGGAGATGGTGGACAACTACATATTTTATGAATAGAAATGTGTTTAAAGTCTGTTTTTTAATCTCGTAGACTAATTTAACAGATGCAAATGTCAAACTCCAAATTGAAAAACAAACAACTCAACAATCACATGAAATGTCAAATGAGTTTATGAGACTAAAAAACAGACTTTAGTGGAAAAAAATTGCTGAACGTCCAGACAGTACTAACGAAACTCATTCGTTGGCGTTCGTTGGGCCGATGTGTACGCAGCATGAGCGTGTCGGTGGCAAATAAATATTTAAAAAAGACGTATTTTTTTTAGTTTGGTCCCGTACTCACCAACGTTAACACCATTCGCTGATGCAGTCATTAGATCCTCACGTATATGTACTTGCGACCCAAGATGAAAAGCGGGCCACGGCCATAAAGTGGGTGATAGACTTGCGTACTTAAAGTATGCGGTTTTTAAGTTCACAACCATAGTCGGCGCGCCGTCGGTGACACACGTGAAGCTTGCTCAAAATTTCATTGTTGGATCACCGACGAACTTACTCAGCGGTTTTAAAGTCCGCGTACTTAGCATGTCACACCGTCGACTAAGCTCGCTAAGCCATAAGTACGCGTACTAGCTCGCACGTCTATCACCCCTTTGAGGTAGTGCAGGGAGACGCCGCCGCGCCGCCCGCCCGCATGCGCACTGTACACTGATGATTGGAACCATTCGAGAATCCCCACATGAGGAGATTATCTTTACTGCTAAGTATGTCTATTTTTCGTAGAAATATGAGGAGTCTTTTTAAAGTTATTCACGTCGGCGACGGCAACGAGCTCCCAGGTGAAAAGCTCGAAAAGCTCTCTGATGGCTCGATGAAACAGTTCGAGAAGGAGGTTCGAGCTTCTCCCGCTAAAGATCACGTCTTTCCGAGGCGAGCTTACTCACCCGTCTGTCATATCCTCGAGCCGCGAGCCAATTTGACAATGAAATTTTGAGCAAGCTTCACGTGTGTCACCAACGGCGAGCCGAATAAGGTCGCGAACTTAAAGACCGCGTACTTTAAGTACGCATGTCTATCATCCACTGTGGTAAGCTCGCCGAGCCATAAAAGTACGCGTACGCTCGCAAGTTTATCACCTCTTTAACGTGTTGTTTCGATGTTGTTATGCCTACCTAGGGTGCATGTTCCTTTCATCTTTCAGAATTAGTCAATATCCAAATTGATTCTCGGTACGTTCACTGACAAAGGCCAACCCTAAAAATGCAATCATCCTCCCACAGACTACTTAGAGAGATACTACGTATCATCCTCCATAATTCCCTCTAGAGTATGTTCTATGAATCAGTCAGCTGTTTTGACAACTATGACAAGGAATTTGAAGGAATTGACATTCATTCACATACATTTTTCATTCATGTTGTGACATTTTTGTTTTGGCTACAATCCAAGTTGAATTTTCAAAATTACGTGTACGTATGGCACTGGATAAAAAGGGATAGTTGAGATTTCCCAGAGAATGTTAACTTAGCATTTTTTCAAAAGTCCACCAAGGTAATATTATTCAACATGGAGATTCCCTATAGAAAGATTGCTATTTACGTATTAACTTTCGTGGCCTATGCATACACTGGCATGGGCTCTTCCATGCTAAGGAATTTAAAGGATGCAGTTCTATCGGCAGAATCAGTTTTTGGTGATATGTTTAAAAATGTCATAACAGTGGCTGAAAGGTTCAGATCACTGCATGAAATTTTCGATGCGGCTGTGGAAGAGGAATGCATATTCAACTGCCCTGAAGGTATTTTGTGCTTTGATTGAACTAAATTACATTGATGAAAATATTGCTTCTCAAATTGTTATAATTTGTAAAATTATATATTTTCAGGATCTAGACCCGTCCGCAACAGAAATCACATCCCAACATCAGATGGTTGTGGTTCTCTCGGCTTCGAAGTTGCGTCAGAATACTTGCCACTTGAAGAAATGACGAAATGTTGTGATAGCCATGACATTTGCTATGATACATGTAATAGTGGGAAAGAAACTTGTGACTTGGACTTCAAAAGGTGCCTCTACAATTACTGCGAAACTTATAAGTCAGTTAATGTAGCGGGAGACACAATAACAAAAGGTATTCACTTACTGCTGATTAAATATGTTTTTCTTGATCATACATTTATCTAACTAATAGCTGCCCATCTCGGCTTCGTACGGGTTGCACTACCTACTTACCTATCGGTATGAAAAATAGATTACAACCGATTCTCAGACCTACCGAATATAAATATCAAATTTCATAAAAATTGGTCAAATCGTTTCGGAGGAGTAAGGCAAAAAAAAAAGTGACAAAAAAAAAAATTGTATATTATTATTAGATGAAATATATACTGCTTTTGTCTATTGTACTTTCTGAATTATTATATTTTGATTTCAGGTTGCAAAGCTGCTGCAAAATTGTTATTTACTGGGACATTAACTCTTGGCTGTAAGTCATATTTAGATGCACAGAAAAATGCATGCTACTGTCCGCCAGCAAAAAATAGCAAGTATAAGAAATATCCAGGAAGTGGAGATTTATAATAAGCAATTTATTAGGCATCTGTCGTCTCTATTTTTTTTTCCTTAGTGATCCAAAGAATGTTGTAATACCAGTTTTGTGATACTTGTGTAAGATTATTTATTCATAAAATTAGAGAATGGTATAGTTTTTATTGGAGTTTTTACATAGGAATAGGGCTTAGGATAGACTAATAAGATCAATGTGGAATTTCTCATTCAAGAATTTAGTAGTTTTTATCTTCTGAATAGTGTAACTTTTGAGATGTTCTCAACTTTGGGTTCTTCCTTTCTTTTCCAGTAAGAATCAGATTTAAGTTTGAAATATCAAAATATTTTTTCATGTGTTTCGTATCTATAAATCATATCTGTTTTTATATAAAAATAAAAAGTTGGTTTGTTTATATCGGTTTATTATTTTAGCGATAAAAATTACATCTTAGTTCTTGGAATTATACCTTAATATTAAATAATTTATTTGCTAAATTTAGATAATGGGGCTTCTTACAAATCTCATGCAAGCACTAGAAGGATGAGCTAGCCATCACATTTCAGGTGATTGCTGTATTTTACCTCCTTATGGGAGGTCAGGCCTTCATAGATACACACACTACTAAATGGACGCATAATCAAATACATATTTTATAGTTCAATATGTTGAGCGTATAAAAATAATTCATTACAATGTAAATAAATGCTTGTAAAAATATTTTATAATGGATTAATTAATTTTTTGTTTGATCTTAGTGATTTTACCTTAGCATCAAAACATAAATCTGAGCGATTACTTGTTACAGTTCGAGTATAACTACTTACATAGAATGGAATCTGCCATTCTATGTAAGTAGTTCTTTGATTTCTTCTTTTTCAGCAGCTTCGATGTATGGTGTTCCATCTGGGGTTTTTCCATTTTTAGATGCACCCTGTAGGATAATAGATTGTTAGTTTATGATAGGCTATATAGCCTACTAGAGGCTATATACTCAGAATGACTGTCTGAATATTCAGACAGTCATTCTGAGTATGAACCATAAAAGATTCATGACTCACAGATATCTTTATACTGGATTTCCCAAGACTTACATTGTCAAATAAATTCCTCCATATACTGTATACCATATACTGATATTTAGTTTCTTGAGTTGAATGCATGAAATTAATTTCTTACTATAACTTACTGTGAAATAAAATTGCAAGTCATGCATATTAATTTTGCAAAAAAGCACCATTCACTATTGTGTTGTTACTTACATTTTTGAGTAATGTCTTAACACAGTCTGTATGACCTTCCCAAATAGCTGCTAGAAGCACAGAGATGCCATGTTTGTCCAACATCTGAAATATGCATTTTAATTAGACAAATATTTCTTTTGTTACTACAAATATAATTATTATGGTCTTGAATGTCCACACTTACATTAGGGTCTGCTCCCTTGTCCAGCAAATAGTTGAGAACAGCTGTTTGTCCATAATCAGCAGCATAGTGGAGAGGTACTCTTCCATCAATTAGAGCATTGACATCAATTGTCTAAAATAAATAGGTTTTCCTTACATTTTGAACCATAAAAGTATACTAATTGGGGAAACACACAGAAAAAATATTCTATGCTCATTGTAACTGATATATTTAAAAGACGTATCAAGTAAGCGCCTGCATTGAGGGCGCACAATACCTCTTTGACAATAGTAATTAAATACTTAGGTATATACACAATATTTCACCACAGTTTAAATTCATATAGGCACTGTAGTCATGACCATTTTAAAAGAGTAAATAATATGATTCAATTTTCGTTTGTTGTTTTTCCCTGATTTTGAACTAAATTCGGCCTGAAATGAATGAGAAACATTGCTTTCTCTTGCCAACGACTAATGTTCACGTAGAATGAAAACCGATTTACAGACACTACGTGCACCACTTACCTTGTTTTCTACTATGTCTTTTACTTGGTCAATATCGCCGTTTTTAATTCCCCAAACTAATTCACTCATTGTTGCGTACTTTCTAAATCCTTTTATGAATAATATTTCCGAGATTTATTCCGGAATCGAAATAACAATGGGTGGCGTTCTTTGACATGACATCTGTCAAAATTAAGGATGTACTATGGATGGGATGGATGGCGAATGTACGGTTTTAAATACAACATTACGTATACTCTAACAAACAATACAAAATGTAGACTCTAACCGTCCGTTTGCACTGGCGAAACATTCGAGACAAAACATGTTGGAATCTCTATTTTCTGTCAATGTTCCATACAATTTTTGACAGGAACTAGAGATTTCAATATGTTTTGTCTCGAATGTGCCAGTGCAAACGCACGGTAACATAAAAAAAACACAACAATTGACAACAACAACATTTATGATAAAACTAATTAAATCTAATATTTATTATCCTTATAATCAAACATTAAGTGTCTACAAATTATTTGGGTGAAGCCATGCGTTTAGTTTTTTTTTTTACCAACTTCTTCAAAAAGGAAGAGGTTCTCAATTCGTCTGCGTTTTTTTTTTTTTTTAGTGTATTTTTCGCCATTACTCCGTCATTTTAATGATTCTTTTTTTGTTTGGTAGGTCATGCTTCAGAGGTGGTCCCATATAAATTTTATTAACTTTACTTGCGTAGTTTTTGAGTTAGCTTCAATAATTACAAATTTATAACAAATTTGTGTATGTAGACGATATTATTATCTTAGTTGGCTCCGTCACTGTTATTTACATAGCAGGTGGTGGTATATGAATTTACGTGGGGTACGTCCCACAACTAAAAAGTGAAAAATAAAAACTTTTTACAAAAAAAAAAACAATCGATTTCCAAAAAAAACACAAAAAAAGTGAAAAATAACTTTAATTTCGGAAGTAGGTGGCAAAAAACGAAAATTGAAAAGCAAAGACACCGACTTCCGAAATTTAAGTTATCTTTCACTTTTTTGTGATTTGTTTGGAAGTCAGTTGTTTTTTTTTGTAATTGTAGTAATGAAACGGTAGTTCTCATAATTAATACTTTTGGAATATGTTTGTAAATTTTTATGGACATAAGGTTACATAATCAGTCTATAATGTTCGCACTATAGTCACTCTATAGTCTTCGAATTTTTGATTCTAATCTAAGACATGATACGTAGTATCTCTAAGTAGTCTGTGCATGCCGGTTTCCTCACAATGTTTTCCTTTCCTTCACCGTTTTGAGAGCAGTGGTGATGAAATTATTTACACTAAGTACAGCGCCTGCAAGGGTTCGAACCTACGACCTACAACTCGTAAGTCGCGTTACCACTGAGCCACCACTGCTCTCACACAAGGTTGCTGTTTCTACTATAATGGAGAGTGCTGTTGCAAAATTGTTTTTTTAGCTTGGTGGGATCCTTTTATGTAAATTTATTGTTTTCAGTTACAGTGGAGAAGAAGTGTGAGTTTTTCATAACTTTCCTAACATACTATTTCTAAAATATAAATAAATAGAAGCTAGCGTTAAAACCTTTAACTTTTGAAAAATTGGTCTACAGCTTTTATAAGGAGGCACCCCTGGTGCCAGTTTTATATCGGATGATCTATGTGTCACCCTAACCCTAATTCTGGGTTTTTAGTTTAATAATATACAATTTACTTATGTATGTACCATACATCTAACTTGAACGTAGATTTGAACTGATTGATGCCAGATTGATCGTCTGAGGTCCTCCGTGCTATACTGTCAGCTCATGATAGCTGTGTCTGACTGATGACCTGAGCACAGACCACAGTTTTCCTGCTGACAGTTGAATGCGTTTTGAAATTTTGAAATTCAATTTATTGCTCGGACGGCTCGTTTATTTTGAATTTTGAAATTATTGTTTAGATTAAAATGGAAAACAGTATAGGAGATTTTGCTGTAATACCTCAAGCTGCACGCGCTGCCACTAAACATGTTTTGGTAAGTAAGTTTACCACCATAAACAGGTCGGCCTCGGTAGTCGCATATTTAGTTTTTTTTAATGGAAAATGGTACTCCAACTCAAAAATTATTTTATACTTTCAGAGCCTGTTACTGGACAAAATTCAACCTTTAAGCCTTCGTTTACGTCACAAACTATTGTGTTATGAGAGCAACGAAGAGGATATTTCAAAAATTCGAGATGTTTACACGTTATGTTCAAGTCAAATAAATAAATGTTTGATTAATTTATTTGATGTCTTCAAAGTGGAATTTCACAACCACACTGTATTACAGGTAAACAGAAGTGTGTTTAATATCTCACCTTGTATCTAACAAAAACTGAATCAAACATGTTTTAGGAACAAAAATTCCGGATTTGATTGAAAAAATACATTAATAATTTCTTTGAGGAATTGGTTGAATAGCAGTGTCAGAGACAAAATGAAGTAAACTCAGGAAGTATACACACTGATACCTAGCGACATGTAGGTGTAGAAAGCAGGGTAATTAAGTTTTGCCTATTGGAATGTCTGATATTTTTTATACTTAAAACAAATAAGATATCCATAAGCTCAACTTTTTGCATGGTCATGTTTCAGGAAAGTCGTCAGTATAATCTGGAAAGATTATCATGGTGCATCAAAATATTATTGTCAATTGAGAACTACTTGGAGAAGAAATCAATATCCATAAGCTCAACTTTTTGCATGGTCATGTTTCAGGAAAGTCGTCAGTATAATCTGGAAACATTATCATGGTGCATCAAAAGATTATTGTCAATTGAGAACTACTTGGAGAAGAAATCAGCCTCTTCAAACATGGATGAAAGTGCCAATGATTCTTTCAACATAACTACAATGTATTTTGTCAACTGGATTGACCACACATTTGAAGTCCTCGGTAAACTTGCCGATGCCATCTATAAGACTGACTACAAGGAGTCTGAAGTACTTTATACTCAGTGGAAAGATTATGTAAGTTTTTATAAAAGTACTGTAAATGATGAGGAAAGTAAAGTGATTCTTTTTACCTCTTATTGTATTTACAGATGGTTGAGTGTGTGAGTGAGTTGCATGTGTCAATTGACGAACTCCTTCTATCAGCTATGACGCTGTGCAGATACTGTCTGGCTGATGATCAACACATCGTGAAAGCACGCTGCCAAGTGGTATTTATGAGCAAACTAAATATTTAAATCCTACTAATATTATAAATGTGAAAGTTTGTGTGTTTGTGTGTTTGTTACTCAATCACGCAAAAATGGCTGAATGGATTTGGATGAAATTTGGCAAACAGATAGTTTATAACCTGGATTAACACATAGGATACTTTTTATCCCGATATTCCCACGGGATCGAGACTTACGCGGGTGAAACCGCGGGGCGCTGCTAGTAAATGATAAAAGGAAAATCTATAAAGCCTCAATAAATCTCCTTTTTTTAATTACAGGTTTTGAGAGAAACAAAGACATTACTAAGTGAATTGATAGAAGGAGACCTCAGTTCAACTATCAAAGCTACACCAGAGTCATTAAAGCTGCCTATAATGCCATCAAATGCTAATGTTCTCATTGATGTGTTGAGAGATGTTCTGTATGCATTAGAGACAAACACTAATACTGCTCTACTAGCACTAGTAGGACACTGTTTTACTTATAACAAGTCTCCTATAGCCCTTCTAAGGGACCATTTCAATATTGATACGAAAGGAACTTGCTCCTGTTTAATTAAGAGTGAAAATGAAGAGACTGAGAACTGCTCATTTGTGAAGGATTTTGATTTGTACAATGAGAGATTGCTGCAGATTGGAAACTTTGCTGTTTCTTGCTCTTCTGATCAAAATAGTAAGCAAATAAATCAAGGAGTACAATGTAGATTGTATAAAATAGAGAAAAATATATATCTGTAATTTTTCAGGGATCCTGTCTCTTCGTAGTGGACTAGCCAGCTTGGAGGCCCTAGATCCTCAGTTGGTGCCAGCATTAATGATGTCGCCACACAGTCACCATGCGACATTACTGATAAATTCTTGGATGCATGAAGTTCAGGAGATTCGAGATAATGTGTTCTTGATTGTTGATCCAAGTGCTTTTGCTGAGGTATGAAGTAACAAAAGTTAGATAATGTTTTGGTTTTTTTAGCTTTATAAAAACACTAGCTGTTGCCCGCGACTTCGTCTGCGATCCAAGATGAAAAGTAGCCTATGTCCATCTCCAGGTCATGGTCTATCCATATGCCAAAATTCATCCAAATCCATTCAGCCGTTTTAGTGTGAAAGCGTAACAAACAAACTAAACAAACTCACTTTCGCATTTATAATATTATAGTTAGGATAAGTTAGGATGCCCAGAAGACACAAGGCATGAAAATGCTCAACAAGTTGAAAGTCATGTTTTGGGCGTCAATTGTCGCCTGGCGTCGGGAAGCTGCTGGCCATCAGCAGAATTCTTTTGGGCTCTACAAGATATTTTTTATTACAAACTATAATTTCTTGCATTTCTTTAGAATTATAATAGCAAAAGACAGCAGACACTGTCTGTTGATGTCACAATATTTTGGTTTCAGAAATCAAAACAAATGATGCAACAGAGATTGCTAGTAATATTGAAAGATAATTGCTACAACAATGTAGATGTGTGTGCAGTAATCAATATGGGATGCATGGTGTATGATTTCTTCCATGTGTACGACAAGTGTGAGCCCGATGCTTTGGGTCACCATGACAAACTGCTGCTTTTGTTGGCTGACTTGGATAAAGGTATAAAGAAATAAAGATCACAACCACTTGAATATTTTTTGTAATTTGTTTCACTTTTGTGGAGTGGGGGTGGCCCAGTGGTAACGGCCTCGACTTACGAGTCGTAAGGTCGTGGGTTCGAACCCAGTGTGTAAAGCATTTCATCACCTCTGCTCTCAAAACGGAGAAGAAAAACATCGTGAGGAACCAATAAATTCGAAGACATGTGACATCTACCAACCCGTACTGGGCCCGCGTGGTGGATTACGGCCCACTTCGGGCCGGAACGTTATAGGCTGATTACGTGTTTCACAATAGTTCTTGAAAACATAACATCACGCCGCAGAGGTGGACACACATTTCGCCAAAATGACACACACATTTACAGATACATATACGCCAAATATTACACCCACATTTCGCCAAATATGTTTATGTTTTTAATGTTTGGTAATATTTACTTTTGCAGTGCAAAAGGAATGCAAAATAGTAAGCAACCTTCTTAGCTCAAACAACGACTTTGTGTACGATGTTAAAATGCCGATGAATAACAAAGAAGTGTCCTTAGATCAACTTTTAAAACGGTTGAAACTTCTATATACATTGGTGACTAGAATTCACAGTTTACATCATCCCAAGGACAATGAGGACCAGTGGCTTGGTTGTGAAGGTGAAGAGGAACCTCAAATGGTTTATAAGAATGCAACACATACAGTGCTGAAGAATTCTGAAACCTACGTACATTCGTCTCAGAAGCCCGTCAATAATATGTCCAGAAGTGTATTTGGAAGGACCAATGTACGCTCATCGACGAGGAACTTTCCTTTATCGAAATTAACGAAGCGCCTAAAGACCAAGATGTGTAGCGAACTTAGTTTTTCAGTTCAACTGGACCAATTGTTCAGCACTCCAGGTCTCGAAAAAAATGCTGCCTGTGACGAAACAGTGTTTGTAAATAAGCAGCTCGGCAAAGTGAGAGATTCCTCATTTTCAGTACTTTACAACTTTTCGCCGATACGTAATCGACCGTCGTTGAGGAAAGCTGTCTTGAATAGACAGTGCAAGGTACCTGCCTACGGAAATGTAGAAGTCAATGATGAAAACAATATGACTGATGATAAAGAAGACCTTATGGATGAAACTACAAGTCTACAAATAACAGGTACACAAGTTTAAAAAATGAATTTGCCCTTTTCTCTCTGGCTTTATATGAATACTAAATACTCAATTTTGTTACAGATATTTTAAATCAAATGAACGAAATGACAAGCATGCTGTCTACTACGAAACGTACTCAGCCCAAAACAACAGACCAAGGGGTTGGTAAAAATGACAAAGAAACGAAAAACGTTCTAAGAATAAATGTAAACAACCAGAACACTACAATAACCAAGCACATTTGGAATATACCAGTGAATGCCAGCATTGTGGAGATGCCTTTAGAAGACAGTGCTTCAAACATGACCCAGCCGTCCAATGTGGATACTTTAGAAAGAATTCATGATCTGGATTATGTGGAAAGCAAGCTAAACAGTTTGAAATCGCAGCTAGAAACTAGTTTGTAATAAAGAAATGTTAATGCTGAAATGTATACAATGTACTGTTGTGATGAAGCCTAGCAAAACTTAATACGACCGTCCAATATGTTATTATTAAGTTGACAATTTTATCAAGATTTTTATATTTTGTGTAAGGAATAAAAATGTATATTTTCAGAGTATAATAATAAATGATTTTGTTAGTATACCTAATGTTTGTTTTTTCTTTATTATTTCAACATTTCCCACCAGCTATCCATATCTTGTATCTATACCTACCTGATACAAGTAGGTAACCCAATTGCTAAATATAAAAAAACCCTTCACTTAAATAATTCCTGAAAGACTTTCTTTGAAAGAGGGGTTTCTTACTAAAGACTAAAATGGTTCCCCGAATACAATAAATAACAATTTGTTCTAGAAAAATCAAGTGTCCTTTCCCTCGCTAAAGAGATAGCGTGACCGATTTGCTTAGACTTTTTCATGCTAATTGTTTTCTTATTATTCTGATTTTTTGCACCATAATAATTAGTCGAGTGTAACGAACGGTAGGAAAGTGATGAGTTAGTACTGGCTTGTGTTTTTTATTTCTTTGGCGTTTAGCCGGTCGACACCCTCCTTATTGCACGCGATTCTCTGTAGAACATGTCAAGCTGTGATGTCAAGTTCTCTGACACTTGATTGATATTCAGACACACAGACAACTTCCAGCTCATTCCAGCTGGTCACTCTTACAAGGCAAACTACATTACAACAAAAATCTTGGGAAAATTCCAAGATTTTCCTCCTACCACCCAATCCAATTTAGTAATCATTTTAAGATGGGCAATTAACGATCTTCGTAAATATCCAGTTAATGATGTCTTTTAAAGACTTTTTCTAACTTATCTTTTCCTATTGTAAATCGCGAATATCTTCGGCGTGCATATTGGCACATTTACATAATTTATTCACACAGTATATAAGCGCGATCTATTTTACGTGCTTCACAAACTACTTGCTTCGGAGTTCGCGACAAACGTTCATTTGGGTTATTTCTGCAGAAAATGTCTTTGAAGGTTATTTTCTCATTTTTGGTAAGTAAATACAGTTTTTTTTGTTGTTTTGTTTACTCACTAATGTATCTCCAAAGATTACATATATACCTATTAACTTTTGTTGTAACTTTTCAGATAAATCTGGTTCTTATCCAAGCAAGGACTGAAGTAGGTAAGTCGCAGTTGCACTGCAATGTGCTTGTTCATTGATTCTCATACTGTTTGGCATTGTTAAGATAATTATCTATTTTTTAAATTCCAATGTACACTTATTTACAAAAAATAAAAAAAACGATTATGTTTTAGCACCGGGACCTGGTTTTCGACCAGACAATTACACCCACTTCGACGTCTACGCTAGCGCGCTCAGTAAAGCACATTACAGTCCCTGGGCCTGCGATTACAGAAGTGAGGTAAAAAAACAAATCCTTCGTATTTTTTTGATTATTGTTAGGTATATAGACATGTTCTTGGGCTGGTCATGTTTTTCAAAAGACCGATGGCCGGTGGTGCAACCGAGACCTAGAGTGGAGATGGCAAGCGTAGCGTGGTAGGTATGCCCCCTCTTGGATAGACCGGTGACTTTAAAACGGTGACTGGGACAGACTGGAATACTGGATGCGGAAGGCGGAGGACCGGGTGTTGTGGCGCAGCTTGGGAAGGGCTATGTCCAGCAGTGGTCAGGCTGAGTTGATTGAGAAATGTATGTGGGCCAGTTTACAACATACTGTTTGCATTTTCTATGATCTTTCGTAGGCATTTGATTTCATTGATCACAACTCGATCGTTCTAAAGTACCTACCTAGATAATTAATTCTTAATAACTAAACTTCCGAGCTTGTTATGTCGCATCTGTTTTAAAGACAATAAAATTACCTAACTATTGTTAATAACATGGGAGACGGTATTTTTTAAACAGGCGTACTCCAAGTTTTGATTCTAGGTCCTTTACTTTCCGAAATGTATGATATCTATTCCCTTGCTTTTTTTTTGGGCTCTTGCATTGTGTTCTTATTATATTACGTATAAAGTATTGTTTTCAATGTTTACAGCCTGGATATAAATGCCTCAGTTGCAGCAGCGCACTCCACTGCTATCCCGGCAATTTCGCGCTCCTGGTTCAGTGCGCCGGTATTTTCCCGTTCTGCCGCAATGGTTATTGTTCAAGGTTTAAAACTGAAGGATGTACCGAGGAAGCAGATCCAAGTCATGTGAGCCACAGCACGCTGCCACCGTACGTTCAAGTGTTCAATAAGGGAAACAAGACTACAGTAGCACCTGTTGCATCAACCGACCATGAAATAACGGAACCCATATTAAATGATTCCGTTTCGGAAGAAAGTGCTTCCAAACCAGTCGCCTCTGAGTTAAATGATTCGAACAAATTTAGTGGAGGAATGGTGAAGCCAACTAACGCAGTACAAACAAGCAATGCTCCCTACATTAATAACAAACCGAAAAAATCAACACACTCACCGCAAATAAGTGAAGAAATAAATTCGTTATGAAGTAGGTACCATTTACCACTGGGCCCTGAAACTTGTTGAAATTAATAAGAAATTAATTTAAATAAACTACTTATTTTACTTATTTTGTTATTACACATAACAAACCGTGTTCCCGATAGTATATGCCATCGGCAAAAATGACGAACTTCCATACAAACTGTCATCCCCTATTAAACCCCTTTAGGGAATTAATTTTCTAAAATCCTTCGTTAGTGCTTACTTTCGTTATTTAAGGAACTCTTGTACAAAAAAGTCCCGCTTCTAGACCCAGCGGTTTAGGCTGTGTTGTCTAATATTGTTTAGTGGAAATCATAAGTGCGATAGATAGGTACCGGTACCCAGTAAATCGAGTGATAATTATCATAACTAATCCATACTATCCATATTTCCATACTAATATTATAAATTCGAAAGTAGGTAACTCTGTCTGTCTGTATGTAAGTACCTATGTAAGCTTTTCACGCCTAAACTACTGAACGGATTTCGACATAATTTGGGAAGGCCAAATTTTGTCGAAAATCCTGGGGAAGGACATAGGCTACTTTTTATCGACATACCATGCGGCCGAAGCCGCGGGCGGAAGCTAGTATTATAAATGCGAAAGTGAGTTTGTTAGTTTGTTACGCTTTGACGCTAAAATGGCTGAACGGATTTGGATGAAATTTGGCGTGAGCGTCAAAATGACGGGATCAAGCCCCCAATTTAAAATGTATCACATTAAAGTGTTTGTACTACATATTAATGTACTATTTGTACCCGAAACAAGACATTTGTACCTCTAGAGGCAAAGCAGGTATGTCTAGATTTCCCTGGTCCCGCCACTTTGACAAAGTGATATATACAAAGGATAGCTTTGCCTCTAGAGGTACAAATGTCTTGTTTAGGGTACAAATAGTACATATGTAGTACAAACACTTTAATGTGATACATTTTAAATTGGGGGCTTGATCCCGTCATCTTGACGCTCACAAATTTGGCACAGGGGTAAAGCTTGACCTGGAGAAGGACATAGGCTTTTCACCCTGGATCGCAGACGAAGTCGCGGGCAACAGCTAGTGGAAAATAAAAATATGTATTAGGTGTCTGGCAATGGATTTCTGAGGCCATTGCCCAGCAATGGGACAATATGTACGGGCTAATAAAAAAAATCGATCCATCGGTCATAAAAGCCAATGGTACCTTTTTACTGTAGGTAGTAGAATCCTAATATTTTGGAGATTGGTTTGGACACAGATATTATAATTTGGATAAGTGTATCCTATACCTACATATACCTAGGTACCTAAACTCGTTCTTTAACATCGACTGCAGTGGTGTCATCGTTCATTTAAATCATACAGCGAGCGACAGTAACAGGATATCGTCGGTCCCGAACTCCCGATGCAACCAATCAGTGTTTGATTTGTATCTTTGATCGCGTCGCTTTGGGAATGCCTCCTGAGAAGCTGATCGCATCGATGCTGAAAGGTCACATATTATGACGCTCCCCTAGCAAGTTGAGTTAGGTAGGTACTTTTAGTGTATCTTATTTCTTGATTTATTGGCATACTCGCTGTTGCCCGCGACGTCGTCCACGATCCAGGATGAAAAGTAGCCATGTCCTTCTCCAGGTCATGGTCTAACCATGGTCCATCTGTTCTGCCGTTTTAGCGTGAACGCGTAACAAACAAAATAACTAACAAACTCACTTTCGCATTTACAATATTAGTTAGGACTTAAGTAACCTACCTTTTATTAAAAATATGAAGGAAAAACAACTAACTTCCAAAAAAAACACTACAAAGTGAAAAATAACTTTAATTGCGGGGGTGGGTGGCGAAAAACGAAAATTCAAAACCAAAGACATCGACATCACGTTTTTTTGGAATTCGGTTGTTTTTTTTATGGTTCCTGCCCCATACAAATTCTAATAGGTACCACCTAACCTGTGTGCTAGCGACGCCACTGTCACTGTTAGACAGTGGCGTCGCTAGCACACCTCCGCGAAACCATAGCAGCGAAACCGCAGTATTTCAATTGTACTGACTCCCGTCATGTTCCGCTACGCGAATCGAACTCGAGATACCGGCGCGGCGTGAAGTTAACTCAAAAACCAACTTAGCAATATTAATACAATTTATATAGGTCCACCACACAAGCTTCCTCTTCTAAAAGAATTTTTTTTTTTTTAAATCGGTCCGCAATTGACGAAAATAACGATGAACACACATAAAAATAACCCTTCCTTGGCAATCCGGGTAAAAATATATCATCCTTTTCAGAAGTCGGTTAAAAATAAGCGAGCCGCTCTTTGAAAAATAACGTAGGTATTAGCGGTCGTTTCTGCTAAGTACTGAAAAACTTCTCGCTAAATTCAGAGTCAGCTCAGTCCAGTCCTGTGCCAGAAAAAGCTTATATACCTACCAACGCCACCTCAAGCCTTGACAAGATAGGTGGATATATGTATATGTAGGCAACTACGGCGATTTTGTTTTTTATTTTCAAATTAAATGGTACCTCACCGAAAAAAAAAATCTTTGGCTTCATCGTCTGAAAGACTTGCCCTCCACTCATTGAGGTTCAATGTAAACCCTATACGTGACTTTCAACATGTTTACAATAGCACGGTGTAGGTTCGCAACAAAACAATTAGTAGGTACGTAACTACTAATGAATATGAATAAACTTTTCCTCTAAGGGCGAATTTCACCAAACTTTTATACCGAGTATAAGTCTTATCCTGCGAATAAATTTTAATTTTTTGACAGTTTTTCTATACAAAAACAGTCAGACGACAATTTTATTCCACGGATAAAAGATATTCGACTTTGATAAAATCAGCCCTAAGTCACCCTAAACCTCAAACTCTTTGAAAGCTGTTTCTCAATTTTTAAAGCGGTCACATTTTAATACCTATCAGGGTTACAGGTTTTTAGCAATCCAAGTTGGAGTGGAGTAGAATGATGGAGACCTGAAATTTAAATAAACGATTTGACTTTGATTTTGACTTCGAGGGCTTAGAACTAGAACCTACCGGAAATATCTATGGATGCTCAACTCTTTTCTAACAAAGGCCCGGTCCAGTAAAACGTGCATTGAATTTAGGAGGGAGGACTCGGTTGCGTGAATTCAGATAACTTATTTTCAAGACCTAAGACTTTTTTCAAGACCTAAGTAATTTTATATGTCTTATATCAAAGCTAAAAAATATAAACTTTAATAAATGTCTTCAATCTTTTTAGTAACCCATTTGGTGGGTAATATTATCTCATCGGCATTAGGCGCTGCGTTGGTACCAAAATTAAACAAAAGCAGTTTTTGTAGAAATGCCTAAGTATGATGTTGGAGTATTCATAATTCTATTTAGTTTTCCACACCCATCGAACTCAACTGAAAACCCCAATTATGACTTAAGTGGGTACTGAAGAATGCCAACCTTTTAAATCATCATCATTGTTTTAAAAAAGGTTCCTAAAGAATAGTTTTGATGGGCTGAAGCTAGCCTATCTAGACGAAAAACTAATTAAAGCCATTTACGTAAATTAAATATCTACATAACATTATTTTTTCTATATTTTTTATGGCAAATGAAAAGTTTTTTTACTAATAACGGCAGGGGCCCTACCATCAACTTTTAAAATACTTGCCAAGTACATGACAGGTCAACTTAGCAGGCTAACCTGACAGGTTTTCTATTTGTACCATGAGCATTTCCGTCTGACCTGCAATGTATCAACTTCAGACCTGCTACGTAACCGTTGACCGGTACGCCATATTATAAACAAACGTTCGGAAATACTTTGTCGCAATGTTACCGGTTTTACGGTTTTAAAGAACTAGATTAAATTAATTTAATAACAGTTTATATTGATCAAGACAATTCTAAAAAAAACTATGTTTCGTAACAAAATATCTTATTTAACACGATTATGACACTGGAGACTCTTTTAGATACTTATGAAAATAATCTTGAAAGTTACCAAAGTTATTGCTATTTTCGAACGACTATCCTAGCCATTAAGTATAAAAAATAAAGTTTTTGATTGCTTGTCAGTTTGACTCTAGTGATGTTACTCAGTCACTAACGGTCAGGCACTCGATTGTTCCGATTATGTAATTCAAGTACTCAATTCAAGTTGAATCTAAGGTAGTTACTAGAGGGAGGTTTCCAACAGCTTCGCACGTTTGAAACGGACCCTAAAAAAACAGAGAAAAGAATCATAGCCCGATCCAAAATACAGCAACCGTTCCATATTGGTATATTGGGGTTTAAGTCAGTGATTTGGGTAAGATCGGCTTTGTTCGACTTTGTAAAAAGCGCTTTCTCCACATTCCACTCTCAATCTGATAATCAATTATGATACGATGATGATTTTAATGACAAATTACAAGTTATCAACAGAAATCATTGACCCACAGTACATATACTTTCACTCATCTTATTAAAACTCTGACTCTACACAACATAGTATTTTTGAGAGAAAATGAAATCGAGTTTTTATTTTATACAATTGCAGTATCGAATTAAACAAAATTTAGCCACATCACTATCTGACACTGTCAGAAAGACAAGTCAAGTCAAGGGACAACAACACTTCAATATTTAATTTTTTCAGTTTCTTTCGAATTGCATCAATTTTATATAAATGTATTTCTTTTTTCCTGTGTGTTATTGAAGGATTATAATTAGTATGGAATCTTCAAGATGGTACAGCATTTACTCCAGATGGATGTTGTGTTATTTGTTCTGTGAGATTCCAACGCAATGTGCGAAGACCGCGAAGACATAGTCCGAAGCTACAGATGTGCGTTGAACGCTTTTGTATCAAATGCACGTCGTATAAAGATGAGAGGTGGAGCCTGGTGGAGCAACCTGCATCTTTATTAGATGAAATATTATCTACTTCTAAGTCGTCTGACGTTGAAATTGATACTTACTTACAGTAATAAAAATGCTTTGTTTACTTAATGTGATTTTTGCTTTCAATAACCGTTTAAAACACCCTACGTTCCTACTATACATTCCTACGTTCATACATTCCCACGTTCCTAGGTTCCTACTATACATTACGAAACAGTGCACTATTTTACTAAACTACAATACCGATGAAGTGTAGGTTGGCCTACTCACTAAACAATGTTTTAAGTTATGATCGTATTTCTCAGTAACCTCGTTAGACGAAGTATAATCATTACTACCACTGTAATCTAGAGATCATTATCAGAGTACATATTCACAAATGAACATGTACTTACGTATTTTATTTTAAATTAAAGAAAACAGTTCACTACAAGTAAGTTTTACTCGCCTGCTTTATATGACTGCAGGGCAGTTCGAGTGTTTACATGTCAAAAAGGACTTGATGGTACAGCTTAACGCAGGTCAGACCAGTGAAATGTTGTCACGTGACCACTGACCGGCTTTAGTCACGTGATCGCTGGCTCGCCTGTTATTTGACATGTTCACGGTACAAAATAGCCCGACAGTTCACTTTCCGTCGAAAATTGACCTGCTATAAGAGTTCATGGTAAGCCCCCTGATACTTAAAAATAGGTAAGTATTAGAAAACTTTATTAAAGAAATCATCTGGATTAGGTCTTCAATCATGCTTTTACACCAGAAGCTGAAAAGCTGGCTTACATAATCTAGAAAAATTATGATCCATTAAAACATAAATGAAAAATAACATTTTTTTTCTATTTTTAATGGCATCAGCAATTTAATTTTCATTCAGAATCTATTAATTATTTCGGGAATTAAGTTTTCTGCTGAAGGAGCCTTTGTGGGCTGTGTGGTGTGTGCTAGAAATAAACTTATTCATATTTGTTCGTAGACTACCCGTAGATTGTTTCTAAGATTACCTATCTATAAACTAGCTGCGCCCCGCGGTTTCACCCGCGTAAGTCTCGATCCCGATATTCCCACGGGATCGAGACTTACGCAGGTGAAACCGCGGGGCGCAGCTAGTATTTTCATAATGGGTAAGTATGAGTCAGGAAATTAGTACCTAGTCAAGTAAAAAGGTTCTAATAATAAAGTTAACAGGGATAAATTTTTAGACCGATGTCGACAGGAAGCTGAAATTCATTAACCTATTGTTGGTGACTAACACAATTTGCTCTGAATAGACATTTAATTAAAACATAACCTTATGACCTTACAGCGTATTAATTAAAGTGCATGTAGTACAGCAGTGTTGAAGCAAGCTCCTCCCATCATGTTACGCGCACGCGCGAGACACATGTAGTTTTCTATAAAAGCTCAGCAAATGCCCACCAACAGCCATTCCCGCCAAGAACTTCAACTAACTAACTAAAATTAACAGAAAAGTGTCAAGTTCAAAGTTGCTCTAAAGTTTGAAAAAAGTGGGCTGTCCCTGGGGCAGGAGTCCTCAAAGGTAAGTCAGTAAAGAACACCTTAGTATCATATTTTTTGATTATCAGGAAAAGCTAGGAAAATTATTATTAAGTAATTTACAAAAAAAAAAGTTACTGTAATTTTAAAGTATTATGATTTAGTTTATGGATAGAGTTTAATTGTAATGATTTAAATATAAGTAGACAATAAGTCTACTTTCAAGAAAGTTTAATGGAAACTTCTTGAACTCGCACTTTCCAACTACAGTCAAGATAAGGTAGGTAATAGGAATCTTTGACTCGTTTGATTTATTTATTTCACTGTGAATTTGAAAAAAATAATTAAAAAAGTTAACGGTATTTGCGTGGTATTCATAACAATATTATTTTTTAATTTAGTTCGAATTTTACACGAAAATAAACGTCTTAGTTAATTTTATTAAGTATTCTAAAACTGCATACATAAGAGTTTCTTATTAAATTAATGAATTTCTTGATACTTTGAGAAGCGTTTTTTTCGTCGGCAACTAATTACCCAGGCAATTAGTTAGTGTTTAGTAAACGAAAAAAACAACAAATTTAAACTTTACACAACATGAGTATCGATCTTGTTAAGGAGTTTCAGTAAAAAAATTAGTAAAGATATTCTACCACGTTAGTTAAAAACTGGTTGAAGCTGAAATGATTAGTCAAGAATTTAGACATCTACCTACATTACATATTTATTTATTTTTGCTACGTGATACGTAAATTGTTGCTTCTTGCCTACTTTTAATGCCCTCCCCGTCATAGGTTTTTATAAATGCTTCAAACGGTTGTGAGAGATAATGGGGGTACTGTATTATGTGTAATTAATGGTGTATATGGGTAAATACTTTCTATACCGTAACTCAATTACCCGAAACCTTATACATTAAAAGCGTCGTAGGCCGGCTACGAGTTTCGTAGCATTTAAATGTGCTTCGACACTGATGAATTTTATTTACGCCAATGAGGTCAATTACCGATTCCCTTAATTGCTAAAACTCTATGTATATTTTATTAATCAAAGTTAAATTACATTTTATCGATATCGAAGCCACGGCACACAAGCTTTTCACATTAAATTCCTATTTTTAGGTACTTACCTACATTAAAATTCTAAAGATCAATAGGCTTTGAGACCATGAGGAAGAAAATTGCGAGAACACCTTTTGCTTTCTGATCCAAGAACTATCTCTAAGAGACTCGACACCTGGTCACATGCTCTTTCCTTTTAGTGGGAAGCTTTTTGTACCTACATTATCGCCGTTGCCGTAATAAAAACTTTCCATCATTTTCGAACAAGGCATTTGGAAGAATGTCATGTTGGTTTTTTATAATTCAATTAACTTTCGACCATCATTATGTCTGTTATGTATTTTATTATTATTACCTAAATAGTTGTGTTAAAAGTTTGAATATTGGGGAACAAGACTAATTAATTGAAAATGGTTTTAGTGTAAATAAAACCTATCTAAGTATACATTTAAAATATTACAGACTAGCTTCCGCCCGCGGCTTCGCCCGCGTGGTATGTCGATAAAAAGTAGCCTATGTCCTTTCTCAGGCTCTAGACTATCTGTGTACTAAGGTTCATTTAAATCGGTTCAGTAGTTTTGGCGTGAAAGCGCGACAGACAGACAGACAGACTGACCGACAGACAGACAGAGTTACTTTCCCATTTATAATATTAAATAAGGATTAATTGAACAACGTATGAAAAATAAATCTTACCGAAAATGAAAAGTTTTAAGACCTTAAGTAATTGCAATAAATAAAGAAAATGTTTACGCCAGCAACGAGGATTAAATTGGATATTCTGTTGAATATTTCGAGAGGGATTTTAATTGTTTGGAGATAATTCTGATAAGTGGGTTATTAATAATTTAATGTTTGACCCAATTATCATTGCCATAACCCGATTAGCCGTCGTAAAGCCGACTGACGGGGATCCTTGTAAACCCGTGAGGTCTCATCATATGGAATTATAGAGGATCATAGTGGATTCACTTAATCTTATACCTTAACATCATGATTTAGATTTCCCTCGAGCTTTCGCAAAATAATGCTCCAATAAAATAATTTTGTTTTCCTTGGAAGTTGAAACGATAACCGATTTGTTGCACAAAATTATTTAAAAAAAAGTTTCTTGTATAAATCTTTCTCTCTCAAGCTTTCTCGATATAAATCATGAAACAATCTTATATTGACTACAATAGAATTTTAATAGAAAAACAGTACCTACCTATTAAAATAAAAAATAACATAATGTGCGTTGTGTATGTTTCATCCAAGGGTTAAGAACCCTTCATCCTTACTAATATTATAAATGCGAAAGTAACTCTGTCTGTCTGTCCGTCTGTCGCGCTTTCACGCCAAATCTACTGAACCGATTTAAATGAAATTTGGTACACAGATAGTCTAGAGCCTGAGAAAGGACATAGGACATACTTTTTATCGACATACCACGAGGGTGAAGCCGCGGGTGGAAGCTGGTAATGTATATGTTTAGGATCACGCAGTACAGATTGGTGTGCACTGTTATTTATACGTCAATCGAAAACGGAGTTTACGTAGTACATACTCGTACACATCCTTTCCGGAGTCTCTTCTCGAAGCAGGAGCTCAGGTGCTTCATAACAGACTTTCGTAATTGAATCTGCCAACTTCATATCCATTCCGGTGGCAGGCAGGCTATTATCCAAGTACATAATTCCGAGTTCCGTCCCCTAACGACGTTTTATTCGAGTCCTGTCACAGTTAAGTGATTTAGCCAGAAGTTATAACTTATTGGACAGTGTGACAAGTATTCATTTGTCATCATACTAATTGAACATTGAATCTCGTTATGTCTAATCTACTGGGAGAGACAGTTTTAGTAGCTTATCAAAATCATTTATATTAGTGGATATAGTATAACTTTTTATGTTATGCTTGGCCAACAGATTCTGTATAAGACAACGATTTTCCTTTCATGTCTTGAGTGTTCCTTACTTATGTATTTTTATGATTGTGACTTAGATGAACGACGCACGGACGAGCATCGGAAGGCATCGTGGCTGTCTTCTACTATTCGCTGCTTTAGCAGTGGCATTCTCCACTTATGTTGAACAAGTAAGTCTTTAAAAATGAAACAAAAATCTAGGAATCCCAAGTACATTGTATTCTCTTATCACTACCTCATCATACTTGTAATTAATTCTTATTTTATTATTCTTCGAATTCTTTAATAACTTTTGATCATATTGGGTTTTACGGTATGTCTTGCTGATAAAAATAGAGAGTAATCATTATGTTACGTACAGATGTGTGAAATAAAATTATTATTCTTAGGTGGAGAGTTTGCCTGCAGAACCAGTAAGTCAATGGCCCTCATTTCCGAGAAGAAATATTGCGGCGTTAGCCAGAGATGGCTACCTGAGAAATTCCGCTTCGAAAGCTTATAAACGGGGCATTTCTACACTGGCCAAAAATGGATTGCTTCCTACATACAGATCACCCTATGTCGAAGCTGACAAACAGGATCAAAATCAAGATGAATCGCAGGAAAAGAGAAACATGGCATCCATTGCACGGCTCCGTAGCTACGCGGCCATGAAGAGGAATATTCAAGCGCTTGCCAGAGATGGTTACCGTGTAGGCAGAGGACAATACAATCCCTCTAATGATAAACGCAATATTGCTGCATTGGCACGCAATGGACTGCTTCACAAAAAGGACGAGGCAACTGAAGACGAATACTATTTTCCCTTTTATCAAAATCCCATCGCACCGCTGTCTGAAATTGATCATCCATTAGATATCAATGAAATGTATGATGTCCAACAGTCGATGAATCCAGACATGTTTCCATCTATGTCCCAAGTGTTCAAACGCAGTCAATTTGAGCCGTACTACGACTATAACAATCAAAGAGACAACGATAACGCATATTTCAAAAGAAGTTTCGCAGGTAGTCCAGTTCATGGACTATACAGACCGAACTACAATGATCCAAATACCAGGACCAAAAGATATGTGATGCCGTACGCTGAGCTTTTGGAAGGGGACGAAGTGATCGAGCAAAATGATATTGATGGAAAGCGTTCAGTAGGTGAGTAATGATAGGGAAACAGTATAACAGTCAAAAACAACAATTAAAAATTTACTGTAATGCGAATTACATAATAATTGTGACACACATTCGCAAATATACTCAACTCAATTTATGGATAAACTCGTCCAGGAGTTGAGTTTGAGTAATAGCTTTGTTTCATTTACTTCTGTTACAGATGATGACGATGAAGTACGCGAAAATTTTGAAAAGCGTCATATTGGCTCGCTCGCTCGGTTAGGTTTATTGCCCTCGTTTAGGTACTCAGGAGGACGTTACAGTAGATCAGGAAGAGCCAGATTGTTGTTCCCTAGCCAGGAATTATACAGGTCTCGAAATGTTTGAATATCTTTGTGTGTAGAATACAGAGAATCGTTTTGTGCTTTAGTGTATTAGGAGATCGCGTAGAGGAACGACAGAATAGCGGCATGATAAATGTTACTAGTGCATACTTGATGTTTAGCGCGAGTTTCGATTGATTGAATCGTGAAGTCCAGAATGTAGTAGAACGCTTCAGGGTAGGTTGTAAGGGCTCTGTGTTAGAAATGAAACGATGATTATTTTCACGTCGCATGCCTAAGTGTTTAGTGCTAAAATCTACATGATGACAAATGGCATGGATGTTATAATCGGATTGGTCAGATAAATACAATACGTTAGAATATAATTTGATGTTGAAATAAATTGGTGTTTTGAAAATCGAATATTAAAGGCTTATTTTTAATGGAAATCGTTTTATTACAGGAAGCATTCCTCTGACGAGAATTTCGGAATTAGGTGAGTGACTTGAATATTTTTACCAGTATTGTGTTTACTCATCTTCCATACAATAGCATTTTGCCAGTAACAACTAACAATGTTACTGGGAAACATACACGGGGGAAATGTAAGCTTGCGTTGTCGTCGCCGCTACTTCGCCGGAAGATAGTAGTGTGTCGGAAATCATACCGCGTGGAAAGAACAGAATGTGATACCAACTGTTAGTTTTGTTTGAAATTGTATTCCATTCCACATATAAATTAATTTTGTCAATACAATTATTTCATTATATAAGTACTGTGCTCCTCCAAGCATACAAATTCATAATTAAAAATATATATCTCGTGATCGTGTATTTCTTATGTGTGTATTGTTTAATTTTTTAACATGACACCTTTTCAAGTAAAATGTTTTTCAATCATCTAGCATCCAAAGAAGTGAGATTAGGTATCGTTCCAATCATTTAATGTGTGCTTTTGGTTGTCGACAGGGAATATCTCTCTAGTCCCGAAGCTGACGCACCAGTCGATTCAGACGACACCGACGTACCGTCGCCGCCAGTACTTGCTCACTCGCACCCGACCGGCCGGCTCCTCCACCGACCGCTAAACAACGACCTGCCGCACTCCAGCTCCCTGCCGCTACCACCGATCACACCACCATACTACGCAGATACATTCGCTAAGAACCGCTGGCAATCTTACACCAAGGAGACCCCCAAATTTTACTATTTCAGGTCATTAAAGGTTCCGTACCACACGTCAGGAAAGAGATACCTGTTGCTGCCGGCAGTGGACAACATCCTGCTCCGAAAAGGTTACCGCAACAGCAGTCTGCCAAGTCGACGTAAGAACCAGTAGCTATGCCAGTGCCCGCTAGGCGATGCGACGCTCTACAGCTCAGCCTATCCTAGCGCGTGAACTATGAGCTGCATCGAGGGTGTCGGGCTTTTCTTTCGTCATGTTTCATTCAATTCCAAGCACTACTTTCACCATATTTTGGAGCCTACAAAATTTATTTAATATATGTTATGACTGTTTACAATTTTGAATCCATATCGTACGTCATTCTATCTATTGGTTATTGGAACAGGGTGAAACGTGAGCATGACTGTTTCTTTTCTCATGTCGTTGTCAAGACGTAGGGAACACGGATCTATGATATAAATTAGACAATAACTTTAAACAGTATAATACATTTGTTCGTATTTCGTATATGTTAAATGTTGTGATTATTAATTTAATTAAATAATAAGTTATTTTTAAGGGATCTCATTTTTACAAAAAAACGACTTTGGCCAGCTTAAGACAGATGCTCGTATTTGTAGATTAATTCAAGATGTCAATCGCAAATATATTAAAATATACTAATGTAATTTATTATTTGTGTTAGCGACTATGGTTATATCAATATATTGAAAAATATACATACTCTTAAGTAAGTAAAAATATAAATTTGGAATGAAAGAGGAAGTAGGTAAGTATTAAAAATATATTTTGGAGAAGATAATCACTATTTGCGAAGGAATACGTCAGGAGTGTAATTTTATGAATTTTGAAGAAAGGCAGTCATATCTATAATAACGTATCTTTAAATACTTATTATCGACGTATCTCTCTATTGACTAGAATTAACGAGCTGTGTTTGACAAATAAATTGAAAATATTTTCATTGGTTAGAGATTATTTATCAAGCCTAAGCTTTAAAACGAAAGGATCAATGTTTTGAATATTTTAGCGTAAACTTATTTAATATTTACTTAAATGTCAGACGTGGAAAGAAATGTGTTGGAAAATCGACAATAAATGATGAATACTGTGCGACCATAATTATGATGATAATAATTTTTAAAATATATCTGTAGTTAGTAGATTTTATTCTTCACTTTTTATGATATTGATATCAATCAAAATATTTTTAAAACGAATATTATTACGATGGTACCATTTGAATTTAGTATTGTGTTATTGTAAATAAATAAAACCGTGCCATATTATTGTTTGATTTAGAAACTCTCCAAGTACAAACCCAGAAACCTATATTATCTAAGTTTTAGTTCAAATTATGTTGCTGTTTGTTATGAGCGTGTATTCTAAAAGTGGGCAATGTCGCAAATAGCTGTCAAATATTTCGCTGTTTTGATTAATTTGGCCATATTACTGTATGGAAATATAAAATCACACTAACTAGTGAACTAGTGAAAATATTGATTAATGAAGGCAATAATTCATATCGTAACACCCAATTTAGTTTTAGATGTACTTAAAAAAATGTATTTGGAAACATCCCAAATGCCCTTTTTACCCGACTACGGCGAAGCAAAAAGGAGGGTTATGATTTTGACCGGTATGTATGTATGTATGTATGTATGTATGTATGTATGTATGTATGTATGTTCATCTGTTCCCTCCTATCTTCCAAACCACTTATCACAATTTGACAAATGAGGTATCGTTAGAAGCGTCGTGATTGTCCGCTGGTTATAGGCTATGTGAAGTCACATTAAATTAAAAATGGCGCCCTCTAGAGGACATAAAGTGAGGAACTTAAAAAAAAATATGGTTTAATCGTATCATGTTGGGTATCAAATGAAAGGGCTTAATGAGCACATTTCAAATATATATATATTATAACCCCAAAAGAATTTAAAAAAAGTAAGTAATAAAAACTAAAACCCAACTACGACTTAAAAGGTATAAACAAGACACCACAGACAGACAAATTAAAAATCCGGAGTCACACGTAATCTGTTCGATTTATGCCCTAACACGTGTGACTCCGGATTTTTAATTTGTCTGTCTGTGGTGTCTTGTTTATACCTTTTAAGTCGTAGTTGGGTTTTAGTTTTTATTACTTACTTTTTTACATCTAAAACAGTTACAACATCAAACTCAGTGATAGAATTGCAATTCATTATTAATATTTTAGGTTACTTGTTAGCGATATTTCATATTTCCATACCGAAATATTAACAAATTAATCAAAATAGGCAAATATTTGACAGCTATTCGCGACGTTACCAACTTTTAGAATGAACCCTCTTAAACGAAAAACATGCGCATTTTGCGCAATTCTAATCAGTTGAGCATAAATTAAGATAATGTAATAATCGTAATCAGCCGCAAAGGCCTCCATTTCCTTTTCCAATCAATTTTTATACCTATTTGCAATTTTTTACAGGAATTAAATGAAAACCAAACACAAAATAATTGATTGAAACGCATTTTTATTAGATAAAAATAAGTAGGATATTTTCATAGATAAATAACATAATTTTCATTTCCATGTTGATTTGTGAGGCCAAAAATGGTGACTGGAAAAAAAATAAAGTCATAAATGGAAGCTGAAAATAAAGTCACCTAAGAGAATTGTATCTAATGAGATAAAAAGTGTGTGTGTAAGCTCAGGGTAAATAAACGAATATCTTAAAAAATTAAACTCAAGCCCGGACCCTAATATAACTCAAATGAAACAATAATCCTTACTAATATCCTTACTTTAATTATTATACTCGTAAATGCGAAAGTAACTCTGTCTGTCGGTCTGTCTGTCTGCCTCGCTTTCACGCCAAAACTACTGAACCGATTTAAATGAAATTTGGTACACAGATAGTCTAGAGCCTGAGAAAGCACATAGGCTACTTTTATCGATATACCAGGCGGGCGATGCCGCGGGCGGAAGCTAGTTAGATCATAGTAAAGTGCAAGTAATCATGTTTCGCACGGCCGAAATATCAAGATCGAAGTGTGAAATATGTACATGCTTAATTATGATTATTTCAACATTTTGGAATTATTTACGAATAAAACACAATACAAAACGTAACGCTTTTGAGTTAACACTTGTTTTTCATTCCTCATAAATAATGAAAATCGATTCTTAAGGAGTAAACTCCAAAAACTTGGTTGATGCTGGGCAATTCTTTTTTGATTACTTATTTCAATTTTTTCTCTATGTGGGAAACCTACATTGGCAAAGTTGCAAAACGACTAGATAATTATATAAATCTTACCAGGAACTTCTCCAGCTTATGGTGTCTTGGTGGAAGAGCTAGCCAGTTGAGCCAGTTGAGCCAGTTGAAGCAGTAGAGCCAGTTGAGGCAGTTGAGCCAGTTGAGGCAGTTGAGCCAGTTGAGGCAGTTGAGCCAGTTGAGGCAGTTGAGCCAGTTGAGGCAGTTGAGCCAGTTGTAGCAGTTGAGCCAGTTGAGGCAGTTGAGCCAGTTGAGCCAGTTGAGGCAGTTGAGCCAGTAGATGAAGTAGACAAAGTCGTTGAAGTAGAAGTAGTATCTGAGCAGAGAGGGCCCTTAGTCCTAGAGCATTGACCGTTATTGCAGTATTGGAACAGACCAGTGCAAGTGGAGTCTGTGCCCATGTTGAACGCATAGCAGCGGCGCACTGTGTTACAGCCCGTGCATCTGAATCCACCCTGGAATTACACACAATTAATAAAATGGAGTAAATAATGTTAGTGAATGTAATTGTTTCAGGAAGGATTATAATCTAGTTTTATCATCATTATTAGAATTAAAGCGTTCGGTTAGGTTTGCTAAGGTTAATCGGCTGTGATACAATTTGTACGATATAATTTTTGATGATTTATGGTTTATTATTTACCTCGGTTGCGTAGTTACATCTGACCACAGTACGGCCAACCTGCCTCTTGTGACGGGACTCGGCTGAAAAGAACCCAGCTCCAGGTATTTGGGGCCAGTCGAATGTAGGAGCTTTGAAGGAGAAGTGGTGGAACATTCCAGGAGCCGACGATGAGGCCGGAGGTTCGTCGGAGCTTCCTTCGCCATCATTGGGAGGAATGGAAGAAGGCTCGTCTGAGCTTGAGTTGTTCGAACTTGAGCTTTGGGCCAAGATTACTGTCGAAGAGACCTGTAACAATAAAAAAATAACATTTTCCAAACATGTAATATTGGAATAGGAGGTTAAATTTAATGTAAAAAGTAAAAACTTACCAGGATAGCGAACAGGAATAAAATATTCTTTATGGAAGCCATTTTGGTTTTCTTAGTTCCTCGTGTTCTCCAGATGAAGAAGTTATTTGATGATGTGAGTGCCTGAGTTTATATACGATTGATACATAAAGATTATGCTAATCGATCTAATTTTGTTAATAGGGTTGTCGAACAACGATTCCATACCTAAACCATTGATCTATTTTCTAATCCAGGGTTTAACCAACCTCTTTTCTATGGCGGACCCTTAGCGCAACCAAGCCATGACTAGTAGACACCTAAAAATAAAACAAAAAAACTGCTTTTCATATTTTTATTTGCTATATTTACTAAGGTCTATTTTACTCACATTGGTGTATCTATGTTTATTGAACTCTAATTAAAGTGTCGGTGTTGCCTTTTTGCGACCAAAGTCGTAATGTTTGGATTGATGTTATTGAATTGGATCCTCAAATCAGGCTCTACTTGTAGTCTACATATTTCTGTATTTATTTTTGCAACGAATGAACTATTTGTCACAGTCATCACAACGCAGCGTAGTGCGTCGTGCGGTATTGTTTTTTGCTTTTTATTTTTAATTTTTACTTTGTTCGCGGACCCCCTAGGATAGATCTGCGGACCCTCAGGGGCCGCGGACCCCTAGTTGGGAAACCCCAGGTTCTTCTTTTTCCGATCCATGGCAAGAGTACAAAGCAGCATAACCCAAAATCATTTGGCTCACTATTTGTATATAAAACGGTATTTTTCAGAAAATCCAATGTAATTAATTTGTAGCGTCATTAATTTCCTGTGTGTTCAAGATAACTTGGTAGTTTTAATTTAGAAGTGCGTAGTTATCGTGAGAGGCAGCCCTGACGTCCGTCGACACAAGCCTAAAGCAGACAATGTAAGAGAGTCGTCTTCCTGTAAACAATCACAGCGGAGCTACAGTCTGCGGACGTGAAAGGCGCTATTATTCCCTACACAAGTGTCACTGCTTGTTCTACACAAAGAAGGAACATAATTATACATAAGAAGTGAACATAATATTAATATTATTGTTAGAGGAGTCGTGACATATAGTTGATAGAAAACAAGCGTGAAAGATTTGTACACAAATTGTGATAAGATAGCAGATGTTGACATGTTTCCGAGATCTTTGTACTGTTATTTTTCAGTCAGTTACGTTAGGTAAGTATTCAGGGTGTGGGTAGATTTTCAAGTACTTATCCTACGTATGCTTATTGATCAACGAAGAAGTGCTCCTTACCGATTTCGTTTTGCTCCTCGATTCTGCATATTAACAATTAAGATTAATCAATGAAGTTCTATCAATATATAGAAAATAAACTCGGGTACAGCTCGGGCTAACGATGATTTCACAAAAAAAGAAAATCTAATTAAATGTTCTACTTATTTCCCATAATTTTTTTCACAGAATATTTGTTTATACTTCTGATAAAATTTTTACCCAGATTACATATAAGTTTTTTACCTGAATACCCCAGAAAAACATTACCCTCCTGGTAATGTTTTTCGAGTGTGTATGTATGTATGTATGTCTGTCTATTTCTGTGGCACGCTCTGTAGCCTAAAAGACTTGATGGATTTTAACATACGAGGTGTCGTTAGGTTCGTCTTAATTGTGGGAGTGACATAGGCTATATAATTTTTATATAACTCATCTGCAAATACAATAAAAGGAGGGGTAGGTTTTTTTTAAAAATAAATTTCAATAATATTGATATCAAATAAAAGTTAGTAGGTAATGAGTAAATTCCAAATAGGTAAATTATTACAACTAAAAAGTTTGAAAAAAGGAAAATTCATAAAAAAAAATACAGCCGAGTGCAAAAATTGCAAAAATACATAACTGAAAAGAGAAAAACTTTTTTTTAAGGTATTGCAGGCTAGGACAAACCAATAATCTGAAATATCGTGTAAATTTTGTTTTTCCCCTCCTTGTGACACATACCTTACAAAAAACAAAGTTCAATGCTTCTCTTTTCATTTAGGTATGTGTTTTGAGAAAACTCTGCGAAACCTATCACGAACAGTTATAGTAATCGGAGCATTTCGTCGTAAATAACATAAAGTATATAGCTAGCTCTCAAAGCCACGTTCCCAGCTTTGCTCAGCTACGGATAGTTTATTGTTTTCCACTTTTAACTGTATTGTAACTCCTACGTGAGTCGGAGTAACAATGAACTAAGTTTTATCAGTTTTGTGCACTCGTATTTATTTGCGGGGGGTATCGTTTTGTCTGAGTAAAACCTATAGAAAATCGGATGAGATCAAGCAGCCGAGCCGCTGAGTTACAGGAAGCGTTGGATATCTTATATAGTGAATTTAAATATATATCATCATTAACAGGGGCTGTAGGAGTCCTTCAGTAAACTTGTCAATTAAAAGGTTGGAGGTTTTTGTTTAAACCGTTCGATAGCTTGGTGTGTGGTTGTACCGTTTTCTCAGATTGGGAAAGCATATATGAGTGTACTACGTGAGAGCGACAAACGGATGTGCGTATAACGCTTGTGCGACAAAACTGTACTGCGAATAAATCAATGAAGTTTGCCAAAAAGTTCTTAAAATTATTAAAGTGTTAGCCGGTTTAATGGGGTGGGGTGTTCACCCAAAATATTTTAGACAACTTTATAAATCTTTAATTAGAAGCCGTATTGACTATGGAAGCTTTTTTATGACATAAAACGAAAGAGCTATCCACATTGTGTAATAATAGGGATAATGCCTGGGTAAAAAAACGAAATTCTATTCAGTCCGTCAGTCAGATAATAAAAAAATATTAGACACTTATTTATTGCTTTATCATATAAAAAATAACGTAAAAATGCATAAAAGTTGCATTTTATCTACGTCAGGGGAATGGGGTCTCCACGTCACAAGTAAGTATAAAATGTACATACTCCTGACGTCATGGCACATTTTAACTCAATGTATCGCCGTAATCTTTAGATTTACCTACTCTTCATATTTGCAAAAGAAAAGAATCCCCCTGTTTATCTTGGTTCATGACTCACTACATACTTTAAACGTATATTGCGGTAATAAATAAGATATTTTCCCAAAAAACATGGGTTAGTAATTAGTATTATTAGCATTTCGCCAGTTACGATCATTCACAAATTCTCATTTATCGAACGAAACTCTTTTGCAGTGTCAGTTTTTCTATTCAATTGTAATAAATAGTACATATATAATGAGCGTCGACGTCGGTGGCTGACATAGGTTGAAACATATTACTTCACCACATCCCGGGAAGGAATTTTAATTAAATCAGAAACTGCTTTTTTACAGAAATTCTTTAACTCACAATGTTAATTAGTTACGGAGAATTTTACGAAGCTAGATGTTACTGCCAGTTTAATTACTTTGAGCTCACTTCAAAGGGAATAGAGCCACTATTATCATTATATTCTTTGCTGAGACTGATATATTTCCAGATATTAATATATATATAAGTTAGGATTAGGATTGTATTGACTTTGACCCAGCAAATGGGTTGTGGAGGTCAGATAGACAGTCGCTCCATATAAATACTAGTATTTAGCTGCATATGGCTAGACAGTAAACCGACCCCAACTTTGTTGGGAAAAGGTTAGGCAGATGATGATAGTTATTTATGTACTAATTTTTATTCTGCCATGTTGACAATAATATGTACCTAAGAAAGAAGGGGCTTTACTTATAAAACCCCTTCATTCTTAAGTACCTACCTATTACTTTTTAAGAGACGTTTAAAAATATATAAACTGTCAGTAATCATTACTTAACTTTAAGCAACTAACATTTCGCCAGTTAAGTCGAGGGGAGCCTATGGCCATCAACCGGGGACAAATCTAGACTCCGGGCTGCTTTTGAGAAATTCTTGGTAAAAACCCCGATAAGCAAAGTTTTAAATATAGGGTTTATTTAAAACTTTGTTTATCGGGGTTTTTGACCTTCTCAAAAGCAGTCTTCGGATACGCATTTTTTGCATAATTAATTTCATATTTTGCCGTGTTCTGACGCTATAAATTAAAATTAACTTTTACAACAGGCTAGATAAACAAAAAAGAATTTTCACCATTTAACGATTTTTATTACTGAAACAAGATATAAAGCCAAATTCCAAATAATCAAGTAACAACTTCCTTTGTAGGTGATTCAACTGGATCGTCTACGCACATTCAGCGCTCGGTACAGCGGAACATATACCATTGTTGCAGTGAGGTCTGAAGGGATTATTACAGGCTCTCAGTATCCCACCGACTGGCTTGCAAATTATCCTAGTATTACAATCATGACATGAGATCTTCGGAAAGACGGTGAAGTCACAGGTGGTCCAGTTAGCGCTTGACTCAGATATATCGAAGGTGCCGAAGTCTGGGGCCTGTCGTCGCGCCCTGCCTTGGTTCTCATGGGGCCCGCCTTGGGAAGCCGGTGGCCCTCCTTGATCGGTGTGCGGTCCCCCTTGAGACGCTTGAGCGAGTGTCACGGCTAGGACGCACTGAAATGATTAAATATAATAATTAGGAGTCATAAAATTTGAATACCAGTCCGTTAAATACTATTGCTGAACATGGCCACCCCAGCAGCATAGTACGTAAGTATAACGGAAAATTATGTTTTTTTTTTTTCGTATATAATGATTTTATCTATTTGTTCAGAATGTAAGTATTTACAATAAGGTCGTTACAATAATGTTAAAGAATCTTTGTACATTCTACCAATTTGGCATGCAAACAGTTCATCATCAAACATACAAACATTGATACACAACAAAAAATTATCAGCTAGAAAATCCGATACGGAGTAGTATTCCACCGAAGATCCGTTAGATCCGGCTTTCGGCCCCTCAAGAGGGGCCGAAAACGGATCTTTAGTTGAGGAGTTACCGCTTTTGTGACTAAATTACCTTATTTGTAGTAAGACAGACTTAGAAATATTAGATAAAGATGAATTTTCACCAAACTTACTAGCGCCGAGAATATGAGTACGTTTTGAATGTGAGCCATTGTTGCTTTGCTTACTATTTGGTTCATCTGTTGCATCCAATCCCTTTTATACGTCCTACTTATCTAAATGATAACCTATCTCAATATCTCACTCTCAATAGGGTTTTCCTGTTGTTTAAAGTCAATAAACATGTGTGTTGTTGTTTTCAAGTGGGAAATTTCTGTGGAAACAATAGAAAACTAATATGGGTTTACATTCATTTTGATACCTGCGGAAGTGCGTAAGTTTATGCACAATTAGGTAAATAAAGAACTCGATCTCAATCAATGAGTCAACAAGAACGGACTTACTGCGAAAATAATATTTACAAGCTCGTTATACCACTATTCCAACTCTTGTAAAACCTATGTACAGTACGATTCAAACTTAATGGTGGCTCGGAAGTTAGCTACTAGCTGCGCAGTACCCCACCCGTCACCCCCGCCGACACATGAAATTGTTACTACGGAGCGACTCGCCTCATGTTCCGAGCCGCCATTGAATCGAACTGTAGTAGCCTACTTCTACAGTCTACAGTTGTTGTCTACTGCTGTACACACTACACTCAAAAACAGTTTCAAATCACTTACACTAAGTAGGTACCTATACTAATTTGTCAGACCGTCTCTCTGTTTAGCCATTAATCAAAAGCGGTCGGACTTCATTTTCTGTTTCATGGTAATCTCAACAACCCTTCATGGTCCACAACCTTTGTACTTTTTGCGAACCATTGACTTTCTACAGAAACCAATTTCAGTGATTCTGGGAAAACTTGAGCCTTTTTACTGTTTTCGAAGCTGTGTTCACAATATTTTCTGAGAATATACACTTAGTTTGTCTATAACAACTAATATTGTGTTAACTAAATAAATAAGTTTGTTCCAATTTCACGGATTCACGCTAGCGTTGATATTCATGTATGTTATCCCTATGCATAATCTCGAGAGATTTTTACATTGGGAAATCCAGCCAAATAAAAACAATACCTAGTAATCTTATCAAAATACTAGCTATGCCCGCGGCTTCGCTCACGTAAGTATTCTTTTGGCATAATAGGATTCCACATAGTATTTTCGTAAGAAATTAATCCTGATCAAACCTTCTATCTAATCTATATGTTTGTAAGTTTGTTTGTCCCTGGGCCTAGGGCGTAAATTCTGGAACTACCGTCAAATTGAGTTCTTTTTTTTGCATTGGATAGCCCAATTCTTAAGGAAGGTTATAGACTATGTTACCCGAAATTTCACCCCGACGAAGTCAGAAGTTAGTTTATAATAAAACAATGCTGAAGAGTTTGTTTTTTTGTTTGAATGAGCTAATCTCTGGAACTACCGGTCGGATTTGAAAAATTCTTTTAGCATTTGATAGCCCTACTCTTGAGGTTTAAGGTTATTGGCTACAACACTCTACAACTCTTAGGAGCCGAGCAAAACAAAAAAAAGTCAGAAGGAGCAGTAAGCGAAAACGAAGTAGGTACCAAAAAGTGCGGGCGGGCGATGCGATGCGACGCGACGTCAGGTGTCGAAACTTCACGCGGACTAATAAAGGTAAAATAAGGGGAAATATTTAACTGATCCTCTAAAAACTTATTGACGTTCTAATGATGTACGCTTTTTAAATTAATTAACCTCTAAATATTTTTTGAGCATCTTTTAACTTTCTGACCTTTTCTCACAGTTGGTTGCAGTAACTAAGTTAGAGCAACCCGACCAAATGGGTTAGGTTAGGCTAGAACTACACCTCTTTGCAAAAAAAACGGGTGGTTTTGATTTTTGTACATTATTGGTAATCATTTAGTTGTAAAGAGAGCCAAACTATGTTACTGGCACTTAATAAAGAGTCTGGGTAAGAAAAAAAGTTAATTCCAAATTCGAAACTTTTGTTTAAAAACAATAATAATCCCGTTTTCCATTTGTGACTTCTACTAACATTTTGCAGGTTTGCGGTGAGAAGGTTATCCTGGCAACTAAAGAAAGAAAGAAAGAAAGAAAGAATAACGTTTATTTGGACACAGTTCGTGAAACACAAAATACAAATAACAAAATAAAAAAAATAAAAAAATTGAAAACAATAGTGTGCGCCTCACGGCTGCGCCAAAAAGGTTCATTTCAGCATTAATGCCAGACAGGTACTGTCTGACGCTGGTTTTCTAATGAACCTTTAGTGACAAGTGACGGGAAGTACAAACAGTTTCAACATACCCAATAAATATTTTAACCATTAGGTACCTATTAATAAATAAGCTAGTAAAAAAAGGAATAAAAAAATAAATAATATAAGTAAATACAACAAGAACCGTCTCAGTAAACCCGTTAGCGATTAGATCAATCAATGCGTGCACGGTGCACTCACAATGCGCTACAGGCCGCCGAGCGCGGCAGACAACCCACCGACAGTTAGGTATTTAGTTTGTCGAAGAAAGAAAATACTGTGAGTGAGAGTGAGAAATACTCAGAAATACTCTTTAATAATAAAACTAACTTCTCGTTATTTTTAGTAGAATAATTTATGTTTGTCGCATAATCCAGCCTTATTGTGACTTAAAAGTGATATCTTTGTTTGTGTTGATTGTAATGGCAGAAAAAGTAATAAGGGCTAGTAAAATTGTAGCGCTGCTGGAAGAGGGGTGTAGCCAAAAAACTATATTCTTATTGATTATAACAAATTACTGTTCATTTATGCTAATGACATAGTAAAAATATTAATATTGTCCATACAAAAGCCAATGACTGTTAAGGTGCCCGCTTTTTTTGCAAAGGGGTGTATGAACAGCCGCGCTCGAGTCGAGCGAACGCTTCATCCAAGTTGGTCGCAGTTACTTGGCTATTTAGTATTTTTAGGACCCCGAAATAGGAATTATTAGAGAGAGGTTCACAAAGAGAGGAGCATTCGATATATTTAATAATAATATATATACATTTATGTATATATTATACAGGATGTAAGGGACAGCCCTCCGCAGACTGATGGGATGAATTCAGGATATCATACTAAGACAACCGCCGTACATGAAATTATTTCAGGAACGTTATGGGAATCCAATAAACCTTATTTGTTTTATTATCTCACACGCAATGTATCGTTCGTTAGTCGTTATGCTACGGCTACACTTCGCGTTATCGCGAACTTTTCTTCGTGCGCTCTCTCTCGCACACCCCTCGATTACTCGCTGAGCAACAGAGAGCGCAGGAAGAAAAGTTCGCGATAACGCGAGGTGTAGACTTGTACTGGTTTTGATGGATGGGCTGTAACGATTTTATTTTTGCCTATTGAAATTGAAATACGCCATAATAATTATGTTTTATCAATCTGCCTAGCCTTTTCCCAACTACGTAGGGGTCAGCTTCCAGTATAACCGGATGAAGCTGAATATCAGTATTTCACATGGAGCGACTGCCTATCTGTCCTACACAACCCAGTAACTGGGTAATACGGTCCCCTTTGGTAAGACTGGTTGTCAGACTTATAATAACTATTACTGTGGTTTTATGATTCATAATATTTCATACTACTATAACAACTTCGCTTTTGCATATTCTAGTGAAAAAAAAAGTAGATCTTGTTGTATCAACTGATTTATTCGAGAAAATTTATTGTTTCTGATACATTTTTCGGTAAGGTTAGGCACATTCCATACTAGGTACGGGCGAACAGAGTCCATTGTTGCAGTAAGGAGCGAAGGAGCTTGGGCAGTCAAGCAGCAGTCCACCAATCCGCTTGCAGATCAATCTTGTATTGCAGTCATGGCAACGCATTTTTGGATTTATGGTGAAGTCACAGGAAGTCCAGGTGGGTTCAGAATCGTGGTCGCGATCCTGGTCGTGTTTGTCGTTGTGGTTATGTTCGTGATTGTGTTCGTGACGTTTCTGTCGGGTGACCGAGGACCAATCACCGTTGTTATACCTTCCCTCTTCGGATGCTTGGGTGAGAGCCCCAGCAAGGATGCACTGGAAAGATAAATAGATAAATTAGAGATACTTGGTTAAAGGACATACGTATTCGCTGTTGCAAAACATTCAATAGACTAGTTGACAGTTTTAGTTAAACCAGTTAGTAATGTTCCTTGCGGTTTATTTACCCTTATAATAGTAATATTTCAGCGAAATATTATTATAAAAAAACTAATTTTTCATTTTATAAAGCAATTTAATTTTGATTGTTACAAACGGGGGCATACTGTCATGGCTGCTCGAGTGTAGTTATCTTTTTTTTCGGTGAAATCCGCTTTTTCAGTTTTATCTACATACAAACTTCATTCAATTCTTCTGTCGGAATATTATGTTCGGTAGTCTTGATTTAAGTGCAAGCTTCTCAAATATAAAAACAAAATGCAATCTTGGAAAAAATATTATTTGTGTTAATAATAATAATTAATATAACAGAACAGACAGTCTTATGTGAGACAGTTTATTTTGCGTAATTTTTGATGTGACACCAGAGAATGAAACTGAATAGGTACTACTATTTTTGTAGATGAACAGACCACATTGTGCGAAAGGGACACACTACCAATCGGTGTTGTTCCTTTCAAGACCATTATTTTTGTAAGTCTATTGGTAATGCAAAAGAAACTTTATGTCTGACACATAAACTTTGTTTCTATTTATCAAACATATTATGAATGAATCTAAAATCATATCGAAATTAAGTCGAGCATATAGGGTATTCATTTTTACTGTCAACTACACTCGCGACAATTTAAGAAGTCCGTTTTGACGTTTCGTTCTCGTACTTGTAATATAACGATATGCCCTGAGAATCAGTTTTAAGCAAAGTAGATAAGTCGGTCGATTACAAACTCTCTAAGTATGTTTAATCGATATGTCTCGAGAATCAGTATTTAAGAAACAAATTTTTTTTTTCATCGCTTCACAAAGTATTTTTATAGCTGTCAAAATGGACTTCTTAGATTGTCGCGAGTCTAGCCTATTAAGCATAGCAGAATGGGTCAGATTAACAAAACAATTGTTGCATTGGAGTCTAAGTCATTGGTCGATTAAAATACCCTCTAGCTTTAATCCCATACAGTGGTCTAATCGGTGGTGGTGGTGGTGGTTCCATTTTCCAGAGGAAGAACAAAGAAACGATGCACAGACTGTGTGAAAGATGATTGTGGCTGGAAAGAGGGTGACACTACCGAGATGACGACTAATGTAGAAGTATGGAAACCAAAACCATGTTGCGCCAACCACAAATAAATTGGGATAAAGGCAAGAAAAAGATGATGATGATGCTGGTGGTTCAATCCACTTGAAAACAAACCCTATAATGTAGTTTGATTTGTGTAAAACTGATTGATTACAATATTTAAATATAATTTATACATACCAGTACTGCGAAGATCAGGACGTTTTGGATGAGAGCCATCGTGTATTCGTATGTATTTTCTATTTGATTAAAATATCGATTGCAATACCTTTTTATACACCTTACTTATCATATGTTTATCATAATCTTTTTTGTTACTCAATCTCTTCCATTACTCAATATTTTTCTCAAGTGGAAAATCGATAAGGAATTGGGATTTACTTTATGCGTAATATATAAAAATATGCTTATTTTAAATTCATGTTGTGTTACTATTTATGAATTTAGGTAGATACATGTTGTGTGACGTTATGTGAATCATCAGAAACAAGGCTGTTGGGAATATACCTATCGAAGTGACCTCCATGGAGTCCAAAATATTTATTGGATTTAATTTTTTTTTCATTTACACTCGGTAAGTAGTGAAATATCGCACACACACGCATGCATATTATGGAGTTGGCTACTTTGGCCTTTTCAATGCTATTTGCTTTATAATCCAGAGTTTCAAATGACTTTCAGTTACAACTATTGACTGTCAACTGTTTTTACATACAGCTAGGTATTTGCTAAAATAGTTAATATTTACAACACCCACTAATTACCTATGTCTGTGTGTGTTTAGTTGCGGGAAAGGGTTCCTAACCATGCTTATCTACGAGTATGTTAAACAATTAATGAGAATTTATATTCATTAGCTATTTTAGGAACCTTCTTCCAGAAACTCATTTAAGTTTCTAGGCCCGTACCTACCTATTAGTTCTCCACATTTATTAACATTAGTTCCGACGTAATACGGAGGGGTATCGTGTTACCCAGTAACTGAGTTGTGGAGGTCAGATAGGCAGTCGCTTTATGTAAAATACTGGTATTCAGCTGTATCCGGTTAGACTGGAAGCGGACCCCAACATAGTTGGGAAAAGGCTAGGCAGATGATGAGTTCCGACGTAATATTATAATATGTTGTTAAACTAACATTACTGCAAGTTTACTCCGCTTTTTATTAATCCTTGTTAATAAACGTGGGCTATTTACGCATAATGGCTATAGTAGATTAATTTTCCTATAGGTAAATACGTACCATAATAACCATGTGTACGTGTCGTCCAGGTATGTGGGATACCTATAGGTAACTTAAATACCCGTAATGAAAATACAAAAACTTTTATTAAGTAATTAAAAATTTATTGAGTCGTTTTAATAACTAGTAATTAATAAATAAGAAAAATACAAAATATGGTTTTTAACAGTGATTGGAAATAAATTTAATAGATAGATACCCAATTTTGAAAGAGTGACAATCGAAAAAAATTTATAACAGAAACATGAGAGTCGTAATCCTTTTCGTTGAGAAAGAAGTACCAGCTAATCGGGGTTGGAACACTTGTCATTACATCGTATGATTAGACAGCGGCATTGGTGCGGGGAGCGACGGCGTCGTTGGCATTGACAGCGGGTGCAGCACAACCTTCAGCGGGGGTGGCGGAGCACTCTCCAGCGTTACAGTACGGCAGGGTGGGGTCGGTGCAAGCGCGCTGCAGGCCACCGACCTTCGTGCACACCACCTTAGTGTTACAGTCCACGCAGGAGCTGCCGACGACGGTGCAAGGAACCCACTGGGGGTACCAGGGGGCAGATGACACCCATGGTGGAATCCAAGGGTTGGCTCCCACGTTACCCCCCCAGGCGCCAGCGCTGGCGCCTCCCCAACCTCCAGCACCTCCCCAACCTCCACCACCGCCACCCCAGGCGCCGACTCCTGCACCAGTTTGGGCAGGAACTGATGACACTATAGCGACCTGTTGGAAAATATACAAATTATTATTACTTCGTCAGCGTGTGACGCAGTTTTAAAGATATTTTTTTTTGTTTACGTGTTTGCACTTCACATAACTGCAAGATTGTGTTTGACTCCACAGTTTATAACTACAAATATAAACAAATACAAATAAAAAAAAGTGAAGTGTCTGTTTGTAATATCAAAGTAGTAGCTTTTACTAAATGCATATGAAAAAATATACGGTACTAAAAAAAAAAAAAAAAAATTGTCTTTATGTCTTTTGTTCCAGCTAATCTCCGAAACGGCTGAACTGATTTTTCGGAACTTTCACTGGCAAATAGCTGATGTTATAAGGAGTAACAAAGTATTTTTTTTATTTTACAATAAGAATTGACGAAGCTGCGGGCAGCAGCTAGACTAAAATATTATTGGGGCCCAAAATATTTTCGGTCAGACTTATCAGCAACTGCTGTTACAGATTAGGATCGGTAACAACTTTCTTAAGATGAGTCAGTATACTAGGCAGTGAGACATTTGACTTAAGAATTGTATGAGTCACTTACCAATGCACAAATAACTAAAACGATTTTTGCAGACATATTTGAAGTATTATATTGTTCGTTATATTTCGAGTTCGTAATACAAGCAGGTTCACTTCGTTTCTATCGTTAATGAGCGAAACGATCTCCTTTTATACGTGTATATTGTTTGTCTATAGGATTACATGTTACCACCTGTAGTGTATATTATATACACAGAGGTTTTCCCAAATGGAAAGAGTATGCAGCCATAAAGTGATAAGATGTGTACAGTCAACAACAGCACTTGTTTGTCTGAACAACAGTAGGAGTGTAATAATAACATGTAATCTAAGTATACAAAATGTTTTTACAGGAAAGTTTTATTTGCTTGTTTGTAATTGGCTCATTCAGTTGCGATGGGAACTTGAAAAAAATAAATTAAAATTGAATAGTAAACACAATTAACAATATTCTAGTTCTGTAGATACGTATTCAACTTAATTTAACATTTAATTCCATAAATTATGGAATTCAATCAAGCATTAGTAAAAAATCTGTTACTTATATAGGTATCATAAATAACATATTTTTATAAATAATTAAAAAAGAGCCATTAGCAATTAGTAAAAGGCCCTACGTAAGGTATTATGTTGTGTACTTGTGTAGGAAGCTTTTTATTCTGCCACTTTAACTGCCACAACGTATACATTATTAGTTACACTGTCACTCTGTAAAATTTATCTTAATTAAAAACAAAGACTTGAATGGCTAGATTTGTTTAATAAAATTTCCACAAAATGTCTGTTTACCGCTTTTCTAAAAACCTTAAACAATATAGTTATTAGGTAGATACTCATACCTACCTACTTAGTTTCACAGTTGTTATATTAAACGTTATGATAATATGTAAGTACTCTCAAGTAAATCAAATACGCAGTATAATAAACAAATTATGCGTACCCTTGCAGTATGCATTGCGTTCTATGAAAATGAGGATATTTAACTATACAATTCTTGTTCTTTACATTTTGCTATGGCAGATTGTTCGTCCTTAATAAAATCATACTGCGATTGATTTCCATTACCTATAAAAGTGGGGAATTGTTCGCTCTAAACCACTACTAATAATACTACTTAATAAAAATCTTTAACGCTGTCAGACAAATAACCCATAGCCTAAACCGCTGCCGCTGGTTCTAGAAGTATGTTGATCAAGAGTTCTCTATTGTACGAATAACAAAGGTGTTTTTTGAAAATTCATCACTTTAAGGTCCAGGATTAATCCAGGATTTAAATACAGAATTTATATGGAAGTTCGTCATTTTTCAGATTGGAAATCCCATCTGGCACACGGCTTGTTGAGTATATATCAACTCTTTGATGTCGAAGATGATGAACGGCTGAAATTCTTAAAAAAAAAATCTGTTATGATACTCAAACACCGACAAGGAGTTCTTCTCCTTAGCGATACCTATGCATACTACACATACATTTTTATTTTTAATGCCTAGTGCTTATTGCGTATTTGTGGAATATCCAATATTGAGTGGCTGCACATCACGGCACGCCTAGCCGTTCAATGTATGGACACACGGCCTGGGAAAATCATTCAAGGTCCTTTGCCTCGAGCTATGGTCTCGACCAATAAATACACGGCCCGTTTCGCTTTTGCCTCTGATATTTGGTACTGAGAACCGTTCTAAATATGGGAACAGTTCCATACACGACCAATCTTGGTCTGTAGTTTTATTCTAATCTTTAATTTAATAAAATCCCAGTGCTAGATATGCAATAACTTTTGTTTGGAGTACCTACAGTTCGAGGTTTAAAAAAAAGATAAGACTCAGTTGTTTCGTAAAGTAGAACCTAAACTCTTTGCTCTTATCCAACAATCAATACAGTTTACAAATATTAGTTAAGATAAGATATTTAGAAGATTAAAAGCCAGCAGTATCATCAAACAAATATTAAAAAAAATAGAGTAATCGAAAAGTAATGTCGAAGCTGGGTAGTGACAGCAAAAGTCAAATGTTGTTAGTGGAAAATAACAAAGATTACATTTAATCACTTCATACTGTAACTGACATGTTTTGTGGAAATTGTCTGTGTCGTAAGTTCGTTATCAAATAGTTGGTTTCACATGATCAACAAGCTGATTCATCTCGACGAATTAGAGAATTTTGTAAGCCACGTATCGCTGTCACCAAAATAGGTTCAGTTTATATATGATAGAGCACTAGTAAAATCCCTGAAGACGTGTCAACCATTACAGGAACTAAAATTATGACTGAATAATATTTTATTAATACACTATTGTAAGTATTCTTATTCAGTAGAAAAGAGAAGTTCCATATTATTAACAATTCCGGGAACATCGACAAATGAAAACCTATCAATAATCGATGGAAATTATTACGGTTCCTAGATTAACCTACCCCATACACGTGGATTTTTCATAAAGATACTCCAACAGGTTTATAATATAAAATACGAATTTGATTGCGTATTGCACTGTACATGAAGCGGACAACGGGCTGCTAATGGAATTGCTTCGTTAGTCGGCAGTCCGCGTGGGCTACCCGGATTATGTGCAAGTAGGCACTTTCGGAGCTGAGCTAATTTTGTAAAAAGACCTTTACAATAGGATCTTTTCCTATTTTATTTAGAATGCGGTCCTCTTTAATCAGTTTCACACCGAAATAGTGAACCTATTACAGTATTTTGAAGTTTTGATGAAAGCTTACCAGTGCAGTGGGTATTAAAAGAAGTAGACCAGCCATTGAGGGAAAGGTATTGAAATTCAAACAAGCGTTCCAGTTCTAGGTTAAGTTGATAGAGTTAGTTGAAAAATAATGAAAACTTTTTCAAAGCAGTTATTGTTACTAAACTGAATAGGACTCTTTTTACCCTGGTAAACAATGTAAAACTTTCACAGGCTGGAAGCGTAATAATAATAATAAATAACTGTAAAGAAAATATGCATAATACGTCGTGAATACTGTATTTCATGATAGGCACTTTAAGAACACAATCATTTGTTTACGCATTAAACTCATGTGTTTCGTTAAGTAAACATTAGTTAGATAATAAAGTATATTTAGCCCAACAATATTCGTATTACTTTGTTTACAAAGGTATTATGAATCTGCATATACTCTTGGAAAAAAATGTGAAAGGAAATCAAGTGCGAGTGGAATTTGAGAAGCAAAGGTTCCACACATTCATCACACAATTTTATATTGACCGATAAACTTGGGACAGCAGGCGTAGCATGGCGCTTTCTATCTCTACGAAGAATAGACATAGCTTTTTCTATACAAAGTGACAGTTCGTTTCTTCATTTTTGACATCCACCGTAGAAATATTTCTACAATCTGTCATATTGTTTTTCATTTCTAACGATCTTTGTCTACGTCTTTTTGTAGGTAGACTATTTCGGAAGAAAGTTTTCTATCCTTACTGTCAAAATCACACTGACAACCGATAAATCCTATGTCAAAACCGACAAAAAAAAGAATTCTGAGTCGAATTATGTAAAACAGTGAATTTCGTAAAAAGTGCAGTTGACTCTTTCTATTTTGCTGCCGTCTCGTACTGTGTACTGTCTACAGGAAACGTCATTTTTGTCTACTCTTCCGTCGACAAAACGGTGCTCATGCTACGCCTGCTGGTCTAGGAATCAAAGTGAGACAAGGCGTGTGGCATATGGGATTTCCCATCGACAAAAATGACGAACTTCCATCGAACTTCCATACAAACTTTCATCCCCTATTTAACTCTTTAAGGGTGTGACGGCATTTAAATCGCCTCATGCGAACACGCGTCACACTAACGTCACGCAAAATCTTGCATCGCGCAAACAAAGTTTACCGCCCAACTAGCATATTATTAGGAACTCTTGTGCAAAATTCCATGCTTCAAGCTAGCTATGCTTTAGGCTGTGGTTGTCTGTCAGTGAATTTAAGATCTTTATTATGTTGTAGGTACCTATATAGGTGGTCTTCAGGCTTAAGGTAACGCTAGACTGTCATTCTTCCATACAAACGTAGTATGGGGATTACTCATATATTTGACGGTGTACGTTCAAAATTAAAAATTCTATCAAATTGTCTTATCATTATCTAGCCCTGTATGGAAGCAGAATTCGAAAAAAGCATTGATTTGGAAGTAATTATCGTCAAATCTTCCATATTTTAACACAAATTTTAACTCATCTTTGGGCGTAAATAAATAATTATAGAAACCGTACAGGGATAGGTAATTTAATTAAAAAGTTCAAATAATTTTATTTTGAGTAGATACATCCAGTAGTGTTTCCCTAAAATCTAGATACGCCCCAAGGTATGTTCATGAAATTTTACGCACTCGTTTTCGTTATAAATCATCCTCTATGTCACTAAATAAATAAATAAACACATAAATAAATAAATACCTATACTAAATAGGACGCATATTAGCCACATGCACCAACGAGTTCGAGCCGTCGACTATTGCAACCTTAAAGCAAGAAAAGTTATGCAAAAAAGAGTTAGTTAATTAAGCTATCTTCAGAATTATGTCAAGAGGATGGGTTGCAGTATCTTTCTGAATCTATTAAGGCCATGCCATGTTTATTCTCCGCGGGCAGAAAAACTTTGAAGCCGATTAGGCGTTTAAATTAGGTACTCTAAAACTGTTTGTTTTACGAGGAACCCTGAAGACTTCACTATTATGTAAACGATCTAAACACGAGTATAAAACGTATGTACCTATGTACTTACTCAAAGATTAAAATACTTTATAGGGTTTTTTTTGCTACGTACTTAAGTAGGTATCTACTACTACATATTACCTATAGCTTTAAACGTTATTTAATTTACAATGTAGGAATTTCTTAATCATGTATATCGTGTGCGCACGACAACATACCAAACTTTTATCGCAATCGGATGGCTTAGGAACACGTACGCGACGAACAAACATGCATTTTTATAAATAAAAAAAACTTGTCTAGTTAAAATAAAAGCATCGTTTTTATTTCCAGTTACGAAATTGTCTTATAATAAGTAGGTAGGTACATACGTAGTAGTAGAGTAATGATGCCAGCAGGTATACCTACAACTGCAACATAACATTATACTACCATGTACGAAGCGCGCCTTCTAATTTTAGGATAGCATAAAATGGTTGATGGGAGTTCCAGAGTTAAAGTTGCTGTAGGAACTTTTGCAATAATTTCATTTATTGTGAAGTAAAAAGAAACAATAAATATGGATTTAAGCTGTAATTATTTTATTTATATTATCTGAGTTATTAATTATACGGTAGGTATACGCGTGATTTGATTTATTTAAAGAAAACGTTGTTTTTTTTCCATTTACTGACAAAGCCTAGACAGTTTTGAGTCAGTAATAATTTAAATAAATACAATCTATTGCTATTTTTGTCCGGTGTCCATGGCTCTTCCGCGATCGGTCCGTGCCGGTGCGATTTTTTAGGTTATTTATAGTACCTAGATAACAAGCGCTTCTCGCCATCAAAATTTAATGTTTGGTGACTGTAACTGTAAAAAACAAATAATGTACCTGTTTGAGACTAAATAAAAAAACTTTTTGTTATTGAAACCTGAAGCTTGCTGCTATTAGCTTCTTATGATATACCAAAATTCTGCAAATACGTGCATGCATTCTGAAACTAAATGTTTACATAGGTTAATGCATCTTTACAACACTGTATGTGTAAATGAGTTTAGTCTGTCAGTCTTATTAATATTATAATGATGGTGCATACGTCACCACATTTCTCTTTTTCTTTTGGCATTGTAAAAAAGACTTTGAATGCTTTGAACTTTTATAAATGTATATCACATTTATAAGACGATGACAACATGCCACATTAATGCAATCTCATATTATCAATGTCTGAATTTCCAATTTACTTAGCGATAAAACGATAGTATACAGTAAATTGAAAACACTTCTCTAGGATATGTTTTAATCGTTTTGCTTGGAGCTAGTATTAAAATCTTCTGAAGTATCCAAACACAATATTTTTAAAACACGGGAAATTAGCAGGGAAATCTCTAGTCTCCGTTGTTTAAAATACTTATATATCTATTAATTCATCAATGATGGACATGAATTAAACGTTTCATACTTATGCACTGTACGTAGAGTGTTTTTTAAGTGTTCCAAGTGAGGTGCACGTTAATATTTATGTTTTTTACCAAATGTAAATGTAAACAAAAGCGTATAAGGAGATTAGAAAAATATCTCAGTAGGTATTCCAAAAATTCTGTGTATGGTTCTTAGAATTTTAATACTCAATTTCCGAGAGTCATTTGGTGTACAATAGGCGAAGCATGCAAACAATGTAATCTTACAGATAAGTTTGGAGACACAGGCACATGCACGTGATCTCATTGCGTAATTTTGTCCTAACTGACCCTGGGAATGAGGGTTTTTAATTATACGAGGATTCAGCATTCAATAATCGTACATAAGCTTCATGCAAATAGGTACCTTTTTTGTAAGCCATGTCTTTACATGGCTAGGTAACTAATGAGGTAGTTGTTTTCTTGAGAATAAATATCGATTTCGAAGTTTAAATCGAAGTTTCGAAGTTTGAACCTTATTACCTATAGTAAGCGTTTAAGAATGCTGAAAACCCAGGCGATGTGGACTATTCTGTCAGTAACAATTACCCATCTTATAGTAGATAGGTATCAATTTCATACTAAACGTAATACTGGCAGAATTGTCGACACCGGCTCAGTTATCAAAAAGAAAAAAAAAAGTCTTGCGTAGCAGTTTTCCCTCCGTAGTGGGGGAAACCCCTACATAACCACCCTGTTTACTCGTTAAGTGGTTTGCGAACAGACTCGAAGATAAGACTGTAACCCCCTACTGCAAATAGGATTTCGCAAGTAGGAAAACCCAGTAACACTTTCTAATCCAATGTACAAACACGGTGTTTTTAACTATGATAAATATTTCTTCGGAGCAGTGTGCAACAATATAATTTTATTTTCTTTGGTAAACGCGATTATGTCTGCTTAGTTAGATGACTATGACTATGATTATTTGGATCGCTATGATCCAAATACGCGTAAAAAACATAACCCTGTCTTTGCTGCCGCGCTGTCGGGTTATAATTCCTATTTGACCTATTCCTACTCTAATAATTCCTATTTTATGGTCCTAAAAATACTAAATAGCCAAGTAACTGCGACCAACTTGGATGTAGCGCTCGCCAGCCGCTGCCACTCGCTTCGATCGCTAGGCTCTCGCTCAGTTATTTACAGTTCTAACCTAAACTGACCCATTTGGTCGAGATGCCACTGGTGATGGTGGCGTGAAATGCAACTACTTTGCGATATGTCCAGTGGTCAGTTAGGAATATCGATAAATCGGTTGCTTTACTGATCCACCCCACTTTTGATTGGACGCATCGAAATATAACCGGCCAAATCATGAAATGGCGGCGTATCGTGAAATAGCCTGGCAGATCACGATATGGCCATTTCTACGATCGGACCACGACATAATATAAGCCCATTTCCGTTCTGATTATTACGTTATATTATATCAAACATCCGCTTGTTGGTTTATAACATTTAGTTAAGACTTTCTTTACTGCATTGATGAGATTGTCGCTATTAAAATTGTAACGTGTGTTTACTTTGAGTCAGACTGCGCGAAAACATTTTGTTTGGCCAAGACTTTACTACGTACCAGTTATCTCAGTAGGAGTCATTATCTAACGTTATCTACGTTAATTGCTTTGCGAAGTATAAAAGGCCATGTCTACAAAATTCTAAACAAATTTAAACGAACGAGCTCATACGAAACACAAGTACACATACATTAAAGTGTGAAACGAACGAATTTCGCGGTAAATGAAAATTTATAATTCACAATAATAAACAACAATACCTGTTCAAAATGAGGATCATTTATTCACTACTCCTTGTAAGTATTATTATAAGATAAACATTCAAAATAACATTCAATAATTATATTTTTAATGAACACATGTAAATTTTGACTTTTATTATTTCAGGTGTCCTTGTTTTGTCTGGTGAGCGCGAAATATCTGCCCGATGAAAGTGCTTCCGGGATCTTGCTACGGAAGCAAAGATCTGTATCAGATGAATCAAATGTATCACCAGAAAGTACTGAAGAAGATAATACCAATGAGAACGAAAATGATTCCTGGGAGCGAAAATTTAATGAAGAGCAGTTTAAACTGCAAGAAAAAAGGGAAAAAGAGGAACGAAAACTTTTAGAAAAAGAACGGAAACTACGAGAAAAAGCAGAAAAAGAAGAGCGCAAACTACAAGAAGAACAGCGCAAATTGGACGAAAAATTAGCCGAGCAGCAACGTAAATTGCAAGAAAAACTTGAAAAAGAAGAACGTAAACAACAGGAGAAGTTGGCTAAAGAAGAGCGTAAGCGTCAAGAACAAGAACTCAAAAGACAACAAAAACTGGTTAAAGAAGAACGCAAACGACAAGAAGAAATCCAAGAAAATCTAGAGGAGATTGAAAAGAAAACTCTTGATGAAAACAACCCCGTTATTGACCCTCTGAGCTCCTCCGAGTCAACGGAAGAAAATGATTCAATGGATCTTGAAGACATTTGGAAAAACTATGTGTATACTAAGTACGCTTTGCCTGCTAACAGCAACAAATTAGACAAACAAGCTGCAGTGAACAAATATTTAGGAGAAGAACTTGGCCTTAATGTTAATAGTACTAAGACTGAATATCGCCAAGCTGTTTTACAACTAGTACAAAACAAATTGTTAAATGAATCTGCGTCGCAAGATAGTTTCAGTAACTACTTGGTCAGTCATGTGAATGCTGTGTATATTCAGCGGCTTAGTGCAGAGTTAGAAACCAAAATTGCAGAATTGGATAACGAGACAGCCTTACTGCAAAATGTTAGTTTACCGTGGGTGACCCAGGCGCAGCAGTCTTTAGAACAAAAGAAATCTATTCTTCAAACTGTTGCTCAGTTTTTGTCGAACGTACTTCCAAATTGGATAACTGGAGGACAAGCCGCTTCTCCCAACGTAAACGCAACTATTGTAGGCACATCTGCTACTGGTGTTTCTGGGTCAGCCCCTAGCGCCAGTGCCGTTAATGTTCAGGGATCTGCAGGTGCTCCCTCTGTCACCTCTTCCTCTGATGGTGGTGTCTCGGGAGCTGTCCCATCTGTTTCCACTCCCGCTGATGGTGGTGTCTCAGGAGCTGTCCTAGCTGTTCCAGCTCCTGCAGAAGGGGCTGTCTCAGTAGCTGTTCCAGCAGTTCCCGCTCCCGCTGAAGGGGTCTCAGAAGATGTCCCAGCTGTTCCCGCTTCCGCTGATGGTGGTGCATCAGTAGCTTCTCCAGCTATTCCCACTCCCACTGATGGTGGTGTCTCAGTAGCTGTCCCAGCTGTTTCCACTCCCGCTGATGGTGGTGCCTCAGTAGCTGCTTCAGCTGTTCCCACTTCCGCTGATGGTAGTTTCTCAGTAGCTGTCCCAGCTGTTCCCACTCCCGCTGATGGTGGTGCCTCCGGAGCTACCTCAGCTGTTCCCGTTCTTATTTCATCGGACTCGGCTCCCACTAATGCTAGTGCCTCAGAAGTCGTGTCATCCGTCGTGACCCCCGCTGATGCCAGTACTTCAGTTGACGTTTCCTCTGCCGTCGCCTCAACTCCCACTGATGCCAGTGCCTCAGTAGATGCTGCCTCTGCCGCCGCTCCAGCTCCCGCTGATGCCAGTGCCTTAGTAGATGTTCCCTCTGCCGCCGCCCCAGCTCCCGCTGATGCCAGTGCCTCAGTAGATGATTCTTCTGCCGCCAATCCAGCTCCCACTGATGCCAGTGCCTCAGTAGATGCTCCCTCTACCGCCGCTCCGGCTACCACTGATGCCAGTGCCTCAGTAGATGGTTCCTCTACCGCCGCTCCAGCTCTCGCTGATGCCAGTGCCTCAGTAGATGCTTCCTCTATCACCGCTCCAGCTTCCGCTGATGCCAGTGCCTCAGTAGAAGCTTCCTCTACCACCACTCCAGCTACCGCTGATGCCAGTGCCTCAGTAGATGCTTCCTCTACCGCCGCTCAAGCTCCCGCTGATGTTAGTGTCTCAGTAGATGTTTCATCTGCCACCGCTCCAGCTCCTGCTGATGCCGTTGCGTCAGTAGAAGTTTCCTCTGCCACCGACCCAGCTCCTGCCGATACCATTGCTTCAGTAGATACATCATCTGCCACCGCCCCAGCTCCCGCTGATGCCAGTGCCTCAGTAGATATATCATCTGCCACTGCTTCGGCTCCCGCAGAAGCCATTGCGTTAGTAGATGTTTCCTCTGCCACCGACTCACCTCCTGCTGATGCCATTGCCTCAGTAGATACATCATCTGCCACCGCTCCAGCTCCCGCTGATGCCAGTGCCTCAGTAGATATATCATCTGCCGACGCCCCAGCTCCCGCTGATGACATTGCGTTAGCAGATGTTTCCTCTACTACCGACCCAGCTCCTGCTGATGCCATTGCCTCAGTAGATACATCATCTATCACCACCTCAGCTCCCGCTGATGCCAGTGCCTCAGTAGATATATCATCTACCACTGCCCCAGCTCCCGCTGATGCCATTGCGTTAGTAGATGCTTCCTCTACTACCGACCCAGCTACTGCTGATGCCATTGCCTCAGTAGATACATCATCTGTCATCGCCTCAGCTCCCGCTGATGCCAGTGCCTCAACAGATATTTCATCTACCACCGCCCCAGTTCCCACTGATGCCATTGTGTTAGTAGATGTTTCCTCTGCCACCGACCCAGCTCCTGCTGATGCCATTGCCTCAGTAGATACATCATCTGTCACCACTTCCGCTCCCGCTGATACAAGTGCCTCAGTAGATGCTTCCTCTGCCACCGCTTCAGCTCTCGCTGATGCCAGTGTCTCAGTAGATATATCATCTGCCACCGCTTCGGCTCCCGCAGAAGCCGTTGCGTTAGTAGATGTTTCCTCTGCCACCAACCCAGCTCCTGCTGATGCCATTGCCTCAGTAGATACATCATCTGCCGCCGCTCCAGCTCCCGCTGATGCCAGTGTCTCAACAGATGTTTCATCTACCACCGCCCCAGTTCCCGCTGATGCCATTGCGTTAGTAGATGTTTCCTCTGCCACTGACCCAGCTCCTGCTGATGCCATTGCCTCAGTAGATACATCATCTGTCACCACCTCAGCTCCCCCTGATACAAGTGCCTCAGTAGATTCTTCCTCTGCCACCGCTTCAGCTCCTGCTGATGCCAGTGTCTCAGTAGATGTTTCATCTACCACCGCCCCAGTTCCCGCTGATGCCATTGCGTTAGTAGATGTTTCCTCTGCCACTGACCCAGCTCCTGCTGATGCCATTGCCTCAGTAGATACATCATCTGTCACCACCTCAGCTCCCGTTTATACAAGTGCCTCAGTAGATGCTTCCTCTGCCGCCGCTCCAGCTCCCGCTGATGTTTCCTCTGCCACCGACCCAGCTCCTGCTGATGCCATTGCCTCACTAGATGTTTTATCTGCCACTGCCCCAGCTCCCGCTGATGCTAGTTCCTCAGTTGATGTTCCATCGGCCACTGGCTCAGCTCCCGCTGATGCCAGTATCTCAGTAGATGTTTCATCTAACACCGCCCCAGTTCCCGCTGATGCCATTGCGTTAGTAGATGTTTCCTCTGCCACCGGCCCAGCGCCTGCTGATGCCATTGCCTCAGTAGATACATCATCTGTCACCACCTCAGCTCCCCCTGATACAAGTGCCTCAGTAGATTCTTCCTCTGCCACCGCTTCAGCTCCCGCTGATGCCAGTGTCTCAGTAGATGTTTCATCTACCACCGCCCCAGTTCCCGCTGATGCCATTGCGTTAGTAGATGTTTCCTCTGCCACCGACCCAGCTCCTGCTGATGCCATTGCCTCAGTAGATACATCATCTGTCACCACCTCAGCTCCCGCTTATACAAGTGCCTCAGTAGATGCTTCCTCTGCCGCCGCTCCAGCTCTCACTGATGCCAGTGCCTCTGTAGATGCTTCCTCTGCCGCCGCTTCAGCTCTCACTGATGCCAGTGTCCCAGTAGATGTATCATCTGCCACCACCCCAGCTCCCGCTGATGCCAGCGCCTCAATATATGTTTCAACTGACACCGCTTCAGCTACGGCTGATGCCAGTGCTTCAGTAGATGTTTTATCTACAGATGCCCCAGCTTCCGCTGATATCAGTGCCCCCATAGATGCTTCATCTGTCACGGTTCCCGCTGGAGCCAGTGCCTCAGTAGATGTTACATCCGTTCCGTTAGACGCTTCTTCCGTCACTGCCCTCATTGACGTTTCCGATGCAGTGGCAGCTGAGTCCACTGCTGCTGATGCTAGTGTCCCAGTAGACACTTCATCCGTCCCTGCCCCCGTTGATGCTATCAATGCAGTCGCAGCTGAGCCCGGGGCTGCTGATGCTAGTGTCCCAGTAGATGCTTCATCCGTCACAGTTCCCGTTGAAGCCAGTTCCTCAGTAGATGCTCCGTCCATCGCGGCTCCCGTTAATGCCAGTGTTCAGGTAGACACTTCAACCATCGCTGCCCCCGTTGATGCTTCTGATGCAGGCGCAGCTGAGCCCGCTGCTACTGATGCCAATGTCTCAGTAGATGCTTCATCGGTCGCGATTTCTGCTGACCCCGCTTCCCCTGACGTTGCCGCACCAGTTGCTCCCTCTGAGGCAACACCTGTTGAAGATGTTCCTACAATAGCTCCTGAAACACCAGCTGCTGTTAGTACCCTTGGACCTGTTGAAAGTTCTACGGACGCTGTTCCCACAGACGTTACTAACGCGTCTGTAAACGAAGCACCTGTTGCTGACTCAGTCGTACCAAGTTCAATTGATGTGGCGAATATAGAAAATATTGAGACTACTGTTGCACCTCAAATTGCCCAAGAGAATACAAACACCGCTGTACCTACGTCACTCCTTGGAGAAGAAATAGCTCCAGTACCCTCTGAAGCCGGTGCATCATTATTAGAAGTCACAACACAGTAATAAGGACTTATAAAATTGTACAACGTTAATATTTAAGAATCGTTTTTTGAGGTTTATTTAATTTAATAAGGTCTGGCATTTTATTTTATGTTTTAATAAAACGTTTATACTTTCTACTTGTACATACCATAATTCTACTTGTAAATACATACCAAAAACCATTTAATAAATGTTTTTTTTATACTATTAATAAAACGAGTATATAATATTTTAACCCTTTATTATCTAATGACTCTCTTAGTAACAATTTACAAATGTTTGGTTTTATAATAGGTATCATTAAATGGAATGCAAAATAGAGGTAATTTCTCACAAAAGTTCCTTAAAAGAGTAATTACACTATAATATAATTTAAATAAAGTTAACGTAATATTTACTAAAACAAAAGTTTATAGTAACTAACTATGTCAAATCCAGTATTTGTTGGCAGTATTAGGTGGATTTGGATAGTTGTGTTGTGAGAGAGGATCAGAGACGTTCGGGAACGAATATGGATCATTCATATATTTATATTCACTGGACAGACCCGCAAGGCTCATGTTCAATGAATTATGTGAGGGGCTCCAGTTGGAGGCAGTAGTTGGATCTGCAGAAACTTTGGAGTAATCAGCAGGAACTTTTGGATATTCATTATTTGGTAACGCTTTGCTGTACTCATCACCAGTAGGTTTTTCGAAAGTGTCTTCCCTTGGATCGATCACTTCATCACTGTTTACTTTGTCTTCCACTTCAGCTTCTTTTGGTAAATAATTGATAGGTTTGTTATATATTTCGCTACTAGGATATCGAGCGTAATCATTTCTTGGTATGCCGCTGTCCAGTAATTGACTGTGGGGTGGGCCATTGGCGCCGGGTACTAAGTGGCCGAAAGTGGACCCAGAAGTACTAGGGAAAGCGGCATTTTGGAAGGCTTGGTTCAAATGTTGAGATTGGGCCATGAGTTGGTTATAATTAGCATATTTTTGGTGGTGCCAAGCATCTGGGTGCTGTGGATGGTGTTGCGACAAAGAAGGTATCTCTCCAGCAGGATAGGGACATGGTATCTGTGGCATGGGTATGGAAGAATAGCCGCCAATACCCGGACTTGGATTTGATCCAGTATGCTTTCGTAGACGGGCGCGTCGGTTGGAGAACCAAACCTGGAAACAAAAAAGATAGTTTTGTGATATTTAAAACAATAAAAAAAAAATATAGGTATAATTCTAATTACTGCCATATCATAATATCAAGTGACAACTGTTATCACGATCTGTTTTGTGTGAATAATATTTACTATAATCATGAAAGAAGGGAAAACAGTATGAATTCTGTAAACACGTTGAAAGTGACAGTGGTTAACGTTTATCAATGTTGATGGTAGATAAAACAATGTGTTCTTGCCGTAACAAACTTTACATAGTTATTTGTACCGTTGTGTAACTATTACCTGCAGATACCATAATTATTATCATTTCGTAAAATTACTAAACATTTCATAACACATATCATTTCACCTGTAATCCCCGAAGGGTGAGGCAGAGATCTACCTATAGTACACCCACATTTCGCTAGTCGTGTATAAGTCCCATGCAATAGGGGGCGAGCTCATTACCATCAACCGGGCATGTAGTCCAGACTCAATCTGCCTAGCCTTTTCCCAACTATATTGGGGTCGGCTTCCAGTCTGACCGGATGCAGCTGAATACCAGTATTTTATATGGAGCGACTGCCTATCTGACCTCCACAACCCAGTAACTGGGTAATACGATACCCCTTGGTAAGACTGGTTGTCTGACTTTCGAGCTTCTGACGACCCGTAACGACTGTTAAAGATCAACGAATGACAGCCGGGACCAACGGCTTAACGTGCTTTCCGAGGAGTCTCGATATGTAAAGATGGTCACCCATCCACAGACCAACCCCAGCAAGCGTAGCTTAACCTGACGGATCGACCCGTGCGCCTGTTATTACTTAGCCACGAGCTCCTCTAGTCCAGACTGCTACTGAGAAATTCCTGATAGAAAAACCCAGTAACAAGAGCCATGAACACTTACGTGACATGAACCTCTCAATTGCTACTACTGTAAACCACCATCTTTTTGCAATAATCATCATGCTCGGATTATAATAGCTGACCAATTGCATTATGTTAAAGTTAAACATAATTGGCCAACAGGAGACTGCTGTTGGCTGTCCTATAAGTTTGGACTTTGTCTTCGCCCCCTATTATGTATATGGTGAAATGTATGGGTGTGTTGCCAACTCCTTCGGAGAACATAGACGTGACGTAATGCTGTTATAATAATACTAATGCATCAACAAACTTTGAACCATGTTTACGGACTTCCTACATATTCGATTACCAAAAAGGCAGATCTACGCAGAAACATGTTGCAATAACTATTTATAAACTACTGTAGAACCTTGTGAAATATTATGTAGGTACCCATACTTGTATTCTAGCTTCAGTGAGTCCGGTCTGCAAGGCTAGTTCCTCACGAGTGTATACGTCAGGGTACTGGGTCCGGTGGAAGGCTCGCTCCAAGGCGTCAAGCTGTTCTCCCGTGAACGTGGTGCGGGATCTTCGCTGCTTCCTCTTCAGCGTCAACCCTGGCTCCGAGTCTATGTCCGAAGAATCTGAACCTCGACCTGAAAAAATAAATATGTAAAAAATCTTTAATTTGGTTTACTTTTAATTACTTTCAAGGAATACAAAAATTAACGATTAGTAACTGTCGCTTTGCCAAAAAACATACTTATAATGAAGATATACTGAATCTCAACTTTTGGTAACAATACGATATTATGAATTGTTGAAGGAATTTAGATCAACAGTGACTGGTTTTTGTCTATCAGGATTTCCCTTGATCTTCTTAATGATTAAATAGAACATGATAAACTATCACGTTCCTGAGGCGATCCTATAATTTATATGACATTATATTACAGCAATTTGTCTTCATCTCTTTTTTTCAAACACGCGTTATTTATTAACGGAACGTTTTTTGTGTAAACCCACATCATGTTTTAATTCGCCTAAATCAAGAACGGCGGGGCTCGCGGGTCGAGCTCATTTATAAATCGGTAGCGGTATCCTACGGAAACTGATTAAAAAAGACCCGCAACAATACACGGCTTTGGCCTTAAAACTGTTTTTAAAAAATGCGGCTTATATTAATAGCCTTTGAAAGAAGTCAAAATTGAATGAGATGAAAAAATAGGGGCTCAGCGTGGCGCGGAATAAGGAACACCCAGCGCGGCGGCCTCTTTGTCGGCTTCTTTGCTGTTCGGGTGACATTTTGGCACCATTCAATATTTTGGTGTCGCGAGCTGGATTTATGACATGTAAGGCGAAAGCACGGGTTTAATACGACACCCGCAGAATTTGGTAGGTGCGCACAAACACCCAAGCTAACAAGCAATTTATGTAGGTGTTGAGTAAGTAGGTTTGCTGAATGTTTGAAGTAAGAATTAACATCAACCATCACATCTTATTGGTCAGTATTGTATAATGAACTAACTACCTACTTGCAACATAATTTACTCCAGTTTGTAAATTATGACTTGTTGGCCTAAGAATGAAAATAACATCGCGACAAACTTTTCTTATAAATAAGCAGTTACTTTGCATAATTTTCAGTACTTTTTCTAGGAAGAAATTGCTAAACTTTAAAAAATAACTTCAAAGTTTTAAGCTTATAAGAATAACTTTATTGCAAATGTTTTATTAGCAAACTTTAAGAATATCGGCTTGATATATATTATTTTATTTTACTAATTTGTTTCCTCATGATGATGCATCGGTATAATTAAACGCACGAGGCAACATCTCTAAGCACAAAGGCTGCGACAAGTAAAAAACAACGCATTGTAATAAAATGATTTACATTGCTCAAATTCTCCGGCTGGCCGAGACAGGGACAGATTTATTTAGTCTTTTTTGTTACGAGTCCTGATCATAACGTATGAGGCTAAATACAAATCTAAAACACGAAATAATCGAGAGCGATTTAAAGCTTTATGGCGTGGTCGTAAAGTCCACTCCGGTTGTTTTCATTGTGGAGAAGCACTAAAGCAAAACTATGAGGGATTTTATGTTCAAAGAAAGGCGAGAGGTTTATGGATGAGTGGTACGTGGGAGAGGGCGAGAGAAACTTTGGCGATTGCCGAAATGTGACCCCGTGAAGAGGCGCGCGCGCGGCTCCGCTCAAAAGTCATAATTTGGGAGTTGAAAGAGCGGCGGCGAGGGTTTAACACCTTCATAATCTGGGTTCATTAAAACGGTCGGGTCGGCCTTTGTTTCAGCGGGTTGTTTCAATGTTAACAGATGGTCGGATTAGCACGTCTGCGTGTTGTGGGCGGCGACGCTTATTTCTTACCGCACGCTCGTGGGCTTCTTCATTTTAAAATGTTATTGCTAAATCTTTTTCTTCGCTATTAGTATATCTGTCTTCTTTTTTGTCAAGTTATTCAGGCACTGTTCATGCTTCAGGTAATATAGTTAACTAGCTGCGCCCCGCGGTTTCACCCGCGTAAGTCTCGATCCCGTGGGAATATCGGGATAAGTAATAAAATAAAAATAATAAATAAAAAGTATCCTATGAAATAGGACATAGGATACTTTTCTTCTCTTTTTTATAGGGTCATGGTCTACCCTTGAGCCAAATTTCATCCAAATCCGTTCAGCCGTTTTAGCGTTGTAGCGTAGCGTTGCGTGTAACAAACAAACAAACTCATTTTCGCATTCATAATATTAGTTAGGATTACATACGAGCTATTACCATAAACTCTGTAGTTTGTGATATTGATTAAATTTGAGGTTTCAGGTCCTATCATATTGATTCTTGTTTACTAATTTACTTTATCCAATAATTGCTTAAATTACCTATTGACCTTTCGGTTGCAGGTTATTCAGGATGTCCGAACTACTCTAACAAGGGCACTTTCAACGGCTTTGTTGTGGAGTTGCGGTCTACTGTAATTTGCGCCCACTTAGCATAAATTGTTCAACAAACAATAAAAGGATTCCTCTATATTGTACAGAGATTTGAATCGTTGATATCGATTTACTTCTTTCGTTTTATCACAATGTTGACTATTAGGTAGTTTAAATCACATTAACTGCTGAAAAACTTGTTCATACACATTACATGACGCAAATTTATTGAAATATATCTATCATTACTAACACAAGTACAATGGATTTATTAAAATAAATTCTATAAGGTCGTAAAGGCACGCCATAAAGCTATGATGTAAGCTTGTTAATGCTCATTCAAAAGTACTCCGCCTCCTCTTTGTCGGCCGCTTTCGGCCACTTCCGGAGAGCCTCGTGTCTTTCTGGGAGGGCTCTCATTGAATAATGTGATGAGACAAAATTGTCTTGAATACAACGCGAGGTAATAAATGCCCACTAAATAATTGTGAGACGTGTTAGGCCTAGCGCGCGGTTTACATGGACGTCCTCTGTGAAAGTGCATGTCAACTGCCTCAGAATAAGACTAATTTAATGCTTCGAATTGCCTTTAGAAATGCTGAATGTCATCATTTCTCAATCTTGTCACCAATTGCAATATACTTTATGTGACAAGATTGAAAATCGTTGTACTGTTATTTGGCAGGCATTTGAATGTCATTCGATGGACAAAATGTTGCTAAATTATTTTTTATGGTAATTGACTGTCCAATTTATTCAAAGATCAATAATATGAAATAAGCGATATAAAAAAAACAAGGCATATCAGTTTGGGTGCTTGATCATGTAGTATAGATATTTAGAAGCTAAGTAGAATCGTATGAAATTTTTCGGTTTAAATCTACAAAAACGAAATCAACCAACCAAACCAAGACCCAAAGCCATGGAAACCAAAGTTAACTCAGTACAGATATAGAGTGATTGCGTTAGTCTCAGTGGTGGTTCGATAATCGCCTCTGATGCCGCGGCGACATTAGTTGATTCTAACGAGCGATGTTATTAAACAAATGAGAGATTTTATCGCCCTCCCGCACTCTTTTGTTTTGCCTTGATGCTCTGATGCGGCTGTGAAAGCAGATTGCTAGTACTTTGTCGGTAATGTTGTAAATCGAAGGTACTTTAGCGAATGTTTCATGACTAATTTTGAAACTACAAAAATCGTAGTCTTTTTTTCGAAACTTATTGTGTCTTAAAATATTATAGCTATTGAATGAACCCTTCTATCTCCCTGTATAAGTAGTAAACAGCTCGTAAGTTGATTTGCAATGCAGCAATATATTATGCACTAATGCAAATTAACTGAATGTCATTGTGTGTGGCTCCATAATAATGATCATCTTTAATATCGCTGAACGTATCTCTTAGTCCGTGGGAAAAGAATAAGTAGAGGCTTAAAGGTATATTTAAGTTGGTGTGTACCTTTATAAGTACTTACATACGATTTACACTTAAGTAGCGCAAATTGTTTTTTGATCATATTTACGTGTACATTAAATATACCAGCAGGTTTGGTTAAAATCTGATAACAATGCTCTTTCAAATACCTATTCATTTATTTTTTATTTATTGCAAGGTAAATAATTTGAAAATGTAGCTACACTGAAAGCGTGAGAAATCTTAGATCCAGCTGCAACTGCTTTGAGCTGCGCCTGGGTTGCCTAGAGTTGTTGATTACATTTCAATGGGTCATAAATTTGTTATGAAGGCATAATTATTGCTCTGATTGCATACTTCAACCGTTAAACTTTATCAAATACCTACTAACAGCACATTATCGAATGGTAAATAATATTTTCACGCTTCTTTTCCTTTCAGGGTGAGCTGATTCGAGTTACAAATTATTTGAGCACAACGATCAGAAATGTTTTTTAAATTACTTGTTTTACCTCGATTCCTAGACTGTCATAGAAAATAATTATCATTTTCGATTCAAAACAGAAATTCAAAAAACGTTCAAACTGCAATTTGCTTTTCCTTCATGAGATATAGTTGGTCTTTTATACGTGTGGCAACTACACAAACTCTTCAGATTATTAAATTATAACTAAATATTTTATAATTTTAATTGATTAAAAATGCAATACCTACACGTGTCTCCGCTCTACATTTTTTTCTCAGAGCTTTTTTCAAGTACTGGTTCTACCTAGTTCTATAATTGGCATAGTGTCAGCATGTAACTGTATGTCTCGTTTATTTCCTCAAGCGTCTATATCTACCAAATCTATTCAAATTCTAAACAGAATTAAGTGATTCAAATCGTTCAATAAACTGAAAGTAGATACACATTATGTTGGAAAACCTACGTGATTGGAATGATTCTTTCAGTTAGCTCTCAATAGTGATGCGTTTTGAATAGGTTAATAGACTCGCGTATTATTTTCAAGGAAAAATTAAATAAAGATTGTTGCGGAAATCGATACTGTAAAAAAAAGTTGCATAAGTAATATTAAAATCGAGGTGGGCGGCACTTCTTTGGCCGGGAAGTCCCAAAGGCAATAGTCGCAACAGGTATGTACGGCACATTCAAAGGACAATTAAAACTTGGCGACAAAATAGTACAACAATGACACTACAACCAAAACATGTTACGTAGATTGTTCGTATTTCAGCACTATCGAGACGCGCGGCAGGCGACCGCGGTACACTTTGTCGGTCACCTTTTTCACCCATTTGCCTCATTCGCAAAACGCCGCCCTTTGAAGCGTCGAGAACAAACTTCAATATTTCAAATGGCAACAATGACGACGTAAGATTTGTGTGCGGAAATTGATTTTTTGAACTCAACTCGTGAGAAAGCTTTGACAGGTTGCGGCATTAAAGTCGGACCTTTTGTGGCCGATGGGAAGTTGTGCAATGTTTGTTGGTCCGACAGCATTTTGTGTTATCGGAAGTAAAATTGATTCTAAGTTGTGCTAATGAGCGTTACGGAAAGTTTATGCTATTGTTGCTTAAAGTTGTTGCAGTTTGAACGAAATATTTATTGAGAGCTTTCAGAGTTCAGAGTACATTAGAATAGCAAAAAAGGTCGAAGTATTGTCTATTTTAAGACATTGCAAATTCTAGATTACTTTACTGTTATGCATATCAATAACAGGGGATTTTTTCACTCTTACAATTCTATCACAAACATACCGCCAAGAATTCCGTCGATGCTGTAGTCCTTCTTGCCATCCGGGTCTCGCGCTCCGCCACGCAGGAGCCGCGAGATGGACGAGATGCTGGGTGGGTCTGACACGCCCTCCTGTAACCAACGCGTTTGTCTCTCACTGCCTTATTATCAGTATGACGTATGGGGCGATGAGTATTTTGGCGTAAAACAAAGACGAGGTTGCAGACAGATTGTGATACTTTTGGGCCGTGCAATGCAAAGTAGGTTAGTATTATTTAATTTAATTTCAATGATTATTTGAAAGACTTGTTTTTGCAAGTGCTAAGCTAAAGCTCACAAAAATAGCTAATAGATCAAATTTTTCTTAAGTATAGTTTTACAATGCATAAAGAAAATAATTCTTGCTTAAACTAATGACGTAGGATTACCGAGCAAAATTATAAAAACACTTTGTTTAAAAAGTTTATTTTTCTGTCGGTTGTGCTTCTGCCTGATCTGAGTAAAAGCCTTTATAAGCATTAGCTTTATGTATTATTCAGTTTTCTAGAAAAGTTTTTCCCTCAATTAGTGAAGTGGGATTACCAAGCAGAATGAAAATATATTGGAATCGAATGATTCCTAGGAAACTAGAATTAAAATTTAAAATTCATGTAGCGCGTGCACTACAAAAATAGACTGCTAATCCGTATAGTGGGAAACATATGGATAAAAATATAATTTTCGAATGGATTCTGCTCAAAGAATTAAGCTTCAATAAAAGCCATATTGGATATTGCCGGAACCCTTTTAAAATGAATAAATAAAAATACATTTTTCACAGTAATAGTTCACAATTCAAACAGTGCATGAAATATTTCTTAATTTAAATTGACACATAAGTACCTTTATGAGTTTTTCCCGTATTTCCCATGAGAAGATCCCAGGGTTCTGTCTCTTTAGCTCTTCGATCCTGGCCTCGACCTCTGGAGTGGCGACTCTTGGCTTGGACCCGCCAATCACGCCTGGTCTTATGGAACCCGTCTCCTAGGCGAAAGTGATCGTTGTTTTATTATAGGTAAGCTTAATTTTATAGCAAGATTTTTTCATTTTCATTAGGAAATTCTTCTATCTTTCTGTATGGGAACCGACATTTTTATTTGTAACAATCAACATTTTTATATCAATAGAAGCAGAATCTCTTTCATTTTCAAATATGTGGGACTGTTTATTGAAAAGGCCAGTTGGTATCTAGCGGCTTGGCAACATCGCAAGTATTCGCAAGAGCCTTCGTAACCCAAAAAGGCTAGACCAATTGAATTGATTGATTTCTGTGAAGATTCGATAGGCACATTAATTACAAATTACAATTACATTCGTTATAAAGTATAAACAGTATGGTGGCCAATGTTTACACAACAAAAACGTCAATTTGTATTTTTATTTGTGAATGTAAATGTTTCACACAATCTTTTATTTTCCCGTTACATTATTGCTGAATTAGGATCGGTATCTAGGCGTTATAATTATTTGAAAATCAACGCCGTGCAGTGAAAACATTGCAAAGAAAACCAATAAATATTTTTGTTCCTTTGGAAGAAAACCCCTTAAGTGCATATTTAGAATAAACGTGCACACTCACAGCCTTATGATACTTCTTATGCCTTTTATTGATGACATATATTATAAAACAAAGTACCCCGCCGCGTCTGTCTGTCTGTTCGCGATAAACTCAAAAACTACTGCACCGATTTTCATGCTGTTTTCACCAATGGATACAGTGGTTCTCGAGGAAGGTTTTAGTATATAATTTGTAAAGCGGGCGAAGCCCCGGGCATCAGCTAGTTGATGATAGTAAGAACCTTGATGCATAGCCATTTCTCAGACAATTTGTTACATTTTTGACAACTTTTATCATCGTTCATTGCAATCACGGGATTTTCTCGGTACGGCGATGAATTAAGAATAAAATTATGCTCAAATCTTGTATAGATAAGTACCTACTGGTACTTTGTTTTAGATGTATACAAGCAGGTAGTAGGTAGCTCAGGCCGTTCCCTATACTCGCGGAGCGTGGCGAAACGCTTCCTGGGCGAAACAATCGCTATTATGTGCTATAGCGGTGTGCTATAGCGCCTATAGGAGCGGTGGTGAAAACGAACCTTCAGGCTCCGCTGCGCAGCAGATCAATGGCGATTGTTTGCCGCCTGACCAGTCGATATGCGTAGGCAGCGACTCGACCACCATTCATATAATACTCTTATGTCTATAAAATGGGGAACGTTGTGTTTCGGACACAATCGTAAGTTATTGTTTCGATGTGTTTTATGTGTATTCTTGAGCCGAAATCATTGTTTAATAACATGCTGTGCTAGAGAGAGCTTATTTGTAGAATGGGTCGGTAGGTGCAATCATATTTTACGCACCTGAATTTCAGTTTCAGGTTATGTATGTACGAATCTTGGAATAACTTATGTCAGTCTGTTTCAGAAATATAAAACGCGATTTAGTAGTTTGCTTAATGTTGTTGTAATAAAAGTTGAAATTCTTAATCATCGTTAAGTTAAATTTTAGTTCCTAACAAACTGCTTCAGTATGTATTTTATTGCGCTACAAACTTAACAGCTAAAATTTAACATCCGACTTTATTTTCTAACAGTTACTTTAGGCGCCAATCTAGAACCATATTATTGAGAGTTCTTACACAATTTGTTTTGTAAGCAGGCTTCAAGTCTTCAGGCTGAAAAAAGGTATGAAATAAATGGAATACAATGGATATTTTTTTGTATGTTTGTTGTAAGTTGTCACTCACCTGGTATCTGTTGAGTATCTTGGAGACGCAGCCGTGCGAGACGCGCAGCTGGCGCGAGATGACGCAGGGCCTCACTCCCGCCGCCGCCATCTCCACAATCTTCAGCCGGATGTGGTTCGGCAGCGGACGACCGTTGATGAACAAGCCACCCAATTGGTTGACGCGCCCTTGCCCTATCAAGATGGAGGATTTTGAGACGCGAACATGATGGCGGCCGGAAAATGTGTTGAGTTAAGTAAGTTCCGTATTTTCTTTCCATTTATCTTGTGAATTTCATCCTATTTGAGCTTACGCCCACGGCTTTTATGCATAAGCACAAGCTTTAGTTAATTGTTTTAGTCACGTAAATTGCAGGTAAATTAGATTGAATAAGGTCTTATTGGAAGACTGATTGTTTAACATCAACTGTCAAATAAAATCATGGCTAAATTAACCTGTCTTATAAGATTTATTTGAAAAGGATTTTATCATTTAAGTTAAAACACAATTTGGTTTAGAGAATTTTAGGGTGCATTTTTTGGTTCCTAGCATCCATTGATTATTAGACACAGATTATAAGAATCTTGAGTAAATAAATAAAAATTTCAATGTTTTTGTGTACTCACGAACCTAAAGCAAACTCCGCCGCTGCGACATTCGGCTCATCAACTTGACACATGAAATAGGTTTCGAGTTAGATTTTGACGAGGGTTCAAATGTTAGCTTCAACATTTTTAATTTAAACTTTGTTAATATCGAGGACAGCTGAATGATTAGAAATATAAAGGCACAGTAAAAGAAAATTTTGTTAATAAAAAATGAAAAACTTATATACCCTTACCTACCCACACATCCATACCATTCTGGTGTCTTTCCATAATGGTATGAGATTCAGTATGTTCCATGAACAAACGCGAACACAAAGTTTATTATCACTGAGTAAGTTCAAACATGTTACCGCCACACTAGTATCAGCTAGCTTCAACAAAAAACATCGCGCCGAGCTTTATATCATTTAAGCGTTAACACCGTAAAAACGCCACGAATAATGATAAATATCTGTTTACATTAAATTAAGCGAACAAGATCAAAACACATAATTTAAATTGATTATCACCCATTTGTATTTACATAATTAAAACGACATGTTTAATTAATTACGATGTCATAAATATTGTGATCGAAATAAATGTCTGGGGTTAAGCGACGCGTTCGATGTTAGGCGTCAGTTGTACCAAACTATATTCATGAAGGCTATCTGACGACGTTGTTTTTTGGATTTGGAAAAAGATCGATAGATCGCGTTATCTTTTTTTACTGCGCGTGAGTGCAGTAGAGGAGGTTGTGTAGTGAACTGAGAGTGCCTGTGTTCGTACGGACACGGGTCGCGTGGTGGTGTGCGTGCCGCGAGGAGGCTGTGTTGAGGGCCCCGTCGCTGTGTTGGTGAGTGCATGGTACACTCCCACTACACCAGTGTGAGGCTGTAGAGGAGCCATGCGGTGGGGGACGACAGTTTTCAGGAAAAAATATACTTCAAAATTTGCATTAATGTCGTTGGAAAAACGAAACACTACGCACAGATAAAAGCTCTTCTACCTGACTTATTTTGGCATAATATAGAAAGAAAATCAGCACGTTAAACGTAAAGAAACTCAACACTCAATAACTATTCTAAATATTTCGACAATCTGTTAACACAATATTTATTCAGTTTTCAAATCAGGTGGAAATGTTTGTCACCCGAGTATGGTACCAAAACCGGCGCTTGCGTCGATGGAGGGGGTCGCGTTCTGCCCATTCACCGTAGAGTGACAGAAATATACTTGTCCTCTTCTAATAAACTATGCGCGGCATTTGAGCGGTTTTTTATTTCAGTATTGAATATTTGCTTATGGTTTCAGTTGGATTAGCTGTGATGGACACTTGTCAAATAAAACATATAGGTAGATAAATTTGATGTGGATTAAAAAGTTATGACTAAGTTGCAAAGTATAAAAACGTTTCAGCTATGTTCGTAATACCCAAGACCATAAATAGTAAAAGTAACTTAGCAACATTTAAACAATGCAGATTTTTTTCTATTTGAAAATTTCTGTTAAATAATCATTAATTTCCTAAACTTCTTTCCTAGAATGACCCTATAATATTTTCGTAACGAAAGCTTTTTTGTTAAGTTTAAGTTACACCAACAGATGGCGCTATCTTCCTCCTGCAAGATTTCTATTTTGTTGTTGTGGGTAATCAAAATAAACATTATAATTTTTGGTTTTAATCAAGAACCGGTTTTCCAATCTCTTCCCGGGAGTGATAGTACCGATACCTCACTTTAATTTCCCCACTATAAGGTTATTTACCTTCAGCGTCTTCTTACAGACAGGAGCAGTGGTGGCCCAGTGGTAACGGCCGCGACTAACGAGTTGTAGGCCGTAGGTTCGAACCCTGACAGGCGCTTTACTTTGTGTAAATAATTTCATCACTACTCCTCTCAAAACGGTGAAGGAACACATCGTGAGGAAACAGGTATGTCCTAGAACCAAAAATTCGAAGACATGTGACATCTACCAACCCGCACTGGGCCCGCGTAGTGGAATACGGCCCACTCCCTCTCACAGAGAGGTGACCTGTGTCCTAGCAGTGGGGACAATATAGGCTGATTATGTATGTATGTACCTATGTATGTCTTCTTACACAGAGAAGGAACACGCCTTGCGTTTTCAAACCTTGAGCTTCAGATTTTTTTAAGGGTTCAGAGGAAGAAATGCTATATATGATGAACTACAATACAGGGAACATAAACGGTGAAATGTAAGTGAAGTAAAGGTATACCTCTGCCAAACCCTTCGGGGATTTCAGGCGTGATGTTATGTTACGTTACAGGATTCAGGTTGCCAGTTCAAAATGTGCATCAGCTCATAAAGGTTCAAAAAGGAATATGATAGATTGAGGAATTGCAGCAGTCTTGGATACTTAGTATGTATAGATCAAAATTAAGGTTTTAAATTAAAAGCAATTTTAATTTCATAATTAAGAATTTTAAAGTTAAATAACTAAGCCAGCAAGTGTGGTGCACTCAAGACACATCGATGACTCAAGTTACCTATACTTAGTTACTTCAGCTAAGATACGCAAGTTAGTTACAGCAAAGTGCAAGTCAAACACTTACTTAACCGAGTTCTCTTTTATAACACACTGTACCTTTACATAGACATGCAATAGAAGAAACTTCAAAGTTTAACTTTAAGGCTAAGAATCAGTTCTATAATCAAGAAATTCTCTGAACCGTATCCGAACCCAAGTAGGAACATGCAACTACAACCTCGCAAAGTAATCTCGACGGTACGGCAGTAGGGTATAGCAAACTATTTCCCACCTACTATCCTGACCACTTGCATGCTGTTACTGAAATATAGAAACAAAAGCTAGATTATTGTCATCATTGATGCATTTTCAAATTCACCGTATTTTGAACGTACGGAATCCTACTTACTCGTAATTAATCTTGCGTGACGTCAGGATTATCAGCATGGACAGCACACCCAAAAGCGAACACATCATGTGAAGCGAGTCTGATCGATTAATCCGATACGAGCCTAATAATGTCACAACTCACACTGTTTGATAAACCTAGATTTTGTTGGATATTTGAGGGCATTTCCGAAATTGCCTAAGTTTGGTATTTCACTACATTTACTAAGTTATTTTGTTTCAGAATATTGTCCATACTTAATTTATATGTACAAACATCAGAGAGATGACGACTAGATAAGTTCATACTGTGATGGATAGTCGTTATATTATTTAGCTAAGTAATATTTTTTTTTTTTGAAGAATTAAAAGCGATCTTATATTTTGCCTGGTTAAGGCGAAAGGTTATGTCTGACTCCTACCAACTGAATGGTCCAACAAATGCGGAATCCAAACAGTGCCAGTTCTTAGTTCATTGGAGTTTTGGGATATTCTCTGGAGCCAGTGCTCTTATATGCTGCACATTTTACAAATACTTATTTTGTCTGCATGAGGACGATCCTATCGGAATATCTCGAACAGCAGATTTTTAAATAACAAAAAATAAATTTGAATTTGCTGCAAACTTGTACAAGTGTAAAGGAAAACTTTAAATTACTTTATCATTTCGCGCAAGTCGTAAACGTCAGCTGTCAGAAAAGTAGGACGATGTTTTACTTCAGTTAGTGATCGGCGATCAAACGCTATAAAATGTTGTTGGTTTATCAAATAATATCAAAATGCTAAACATTTCTATAGCATTCATGAACTCTAAATTCGCTAAGATTTCGCTATTTTACAGATAGAGTCCATAGGGTTAGTAACAATTTTACTTAACATCTAGTGTTAGTAGGTACAGCCACAGATTGGCATACAATTAAATTTAAGCAGCGAACACGTGACATCAGGGATACACACATCTTTTTCTAATAATGGCGGCAAAACCATAATGTCATTATCCGCAAACATCTCTGGCGCTCAACAACTCCACGGCAGCCGCAATAGTTTCTAGGTACTCTCAGTGCATTATTATACTGAACGCGTAGGTCGCTGTATGCCCGCTGAGTGAAGTTAATCCACAGGTGCTATAGAAGTATAGAATAGAAGGGTATGTGCAGTAAATCTTTTGTCAAATACAGGGTTATTGGTTATACGTCGGCAATGCGTTATGGGGATGTGGGAGAGGTCATTTACAACCAAATGCAGGGGGCATTTGGTTGTAAATGATCCTATGCAAATGTCAATAATTTTCGAGTCATTTGACATTTTATATTTTTATTTCATACTTTTAAAATACAAACTGTATAAGTAAGTACCTATTTACTCAAAAATTTAGTTGTGTAACTTTTACTGTAACGCACATTGCGTTACAGTAAAACAGTGTAAGTTATTACAATCGTGATATTGTTGCTATTTAATTGAAAAAGCTTATATCGAATTAACAGGGAAAACTATTTATCGCTCCGCAAGTTGTAGCATCCGTTTCAAACGGAAATCGTGTTACGTGTCAGATATTCTATCCTGTTAGTATTAGTTTATCTACTGCAATAGTTTTTACAAACGTAGCGATAAGCTGTAGATTCTTTTTGCCTTCGCGCAAGGTGGTAAAAAGAAGAAGAAATATCAGAAAATGATTGCAACGATCTTAGAAATAAAATTACTAAAAAATTCTTAGTTTTAGCTTCAAATGATGACTCTGGGATGCCCCATGGGAAGAAGGCATCACTTTATATAGTTCAAATTATCGAAAGGTATACATAGATACTATGTATGTATACCTTTCGATAATTTGGCTTATATTGAACTTGGTTATTTCTCTTTATTTATTCAATTTCATAAAAACAGTGTACGAGAGTACAAGGGATAGCGTTTTAACTACATAGTTGTGAAACTCAAACTCAAACTCAAAGCATTTATTTCAATTAAACCATTTACAGGCCCTTTTGAATTGTCAAAGAGTCGGTCAGTTAGTCAAAAAGTTGAAGCTAGTTGCCTAAAAGGGTGGAAGCCTCACTAACCCTGTTTTTCCATAGCATAATCAGCCTACAATGTTCCCACTGCTGGGACACAGGCCTCCTCTCTATGAGAAGGAGTGGGCTGTGTTTCCCATGCGCGGTCATAATCCTTTCGTGATCTATTTGTACGCAAATAGAAAATCTTGTCAAGATTTTTATTGAATTGAATGCCCACTATAAATAGCTCCCTCTTTGTAATCAACAAGGCTGCGGTATGATACTTCCATGTATAGTGGCACAAGCATTACTAGATCTAGATTTTTACGATTTATCTATACTAATATTATAAAGAGGAAAGATTTGATTGTTTGTTTGTTTGCATTGAATAGGCTCCGAAACTACTGAACCGATTTGAAAAATTCTTTCACCATTAGAAAGCTACATTCACCCTGAGTAACATAAGCTATAATTTATAAAGATTAAACGCGGGCGAAGCCGTGTGTAGTCACTGCCCTTTTATTCCTCTATCAAGTCTTGTCCTTGTAGGTTGTCTGACAGCCACATTAGCGATAAATCCATTGCAAGCTATCGCTTTCATTAGAACGTTATAATTTTCTCTGTATTGTGTATTGCAATAGAGTATCAATTCTACGATATTCGATTTCCGGATCAAAATTACGAATGAACCTCCGGTTATCCAGTCAAACATTGCATTAACCTAAACAATACCAAGCGACCGCAGTACAAAATTGTAATTTGAACGGTCTCGGCCGCTGGTAACGATGGAAAATCGACTTAAATTGTCATAATTAATTTATTCCAAACAGAATCGGCCTCACAAAGTGCCTTCAAAGCATTCAATTTTGCATTGAATTTGTAATTTTCACGGCACAATAATTTGTAACTGTAACATTTCGCTTTACTGTTTTTTTGCTTATAATCCAAGTACTCACTGAAAGTTCAGAGGAGAACGTTTTCTCACGGTTTTGGAAAGTAAATAGTTAATCTAGCTTTCTTTTTTAGAGTTAAGAAAATTCTTTATAGCTTTAGGCAGGTACACAGTGCTCTTTTTACATTTTCCGCTTGAATTACTCCGAATGAATCAGCCAGCCACATGATATTTTGTTAGTACAATTTACTAACTCTTTTTGCATTAATTTGTATTTATTCCGATAACCGACGAGTGTAAATAAAACTGCCAATGGAGAAATATAACTGTCAGTGCATCGTTTTATTGCGCTTTCATTATTACATGATTACGTTGTAACTTTTCCTTATGACTTGTAACATTTCTAAGTTGCTCTCAGTTAGAAATCGTGTTCATCTCTTTTTACATTATGGTTAGACCACTGCCTGAATTAATTTTCTATAATTATTTAACCTTTAATAAATTAGTTCTGGACATTTTGACACTCTTGATGAAATAGGCATATAATTAAGTTCTCACTCAATTATATGCCTATTTCATCAACACTTTTAGTAATACATAAAGAGACTTTCATTTTTATACAATGTTTGGGTTCTTGAAACGTTCTACCGGCACTATTCTGCTGTCGCTCGTGAGATAACCGTCCTGTAACACTGGTAGCATCAGACTTATCAATGGATTCCACGGAATAAAATGCTATTGTAAACGATCTTTCATTCCAAAATGAACCAGTGAATTCTTGGTCCTACGGAAAATTATAACTCTTAACTCATTACGTTAAGGGTGATGTTGGTGTGGCAGATGGATGGAGTTTTTATGCAGTCCAACCTACGTCAGAGGCTATCAATGAAGTCCACTATGGTGTTTGTGTTAAGTCATCGCATTTTAATGAACCGTCGATGACATGCTATACGAGTAATAGACTCACGGTGTTATTCTTTTTAGCGCCGAATTTTTTTAATCGTTCTTTTTGGGATGTGGAAACGAAAATAAAAAATGTCCGATCCGATGTTTTTTGGTGCGCGTTCCTGGGTAGGTGTCCTGTTTCGTTTTATTAGCTTCCTCATTTTGATTAGTTCGTGCAATCATTAGTCATCATTAAGTTTGGCGAGTTGATTGTATGGTATACTTTTGTCGTAACTTACATAATGTAGGTAACATTTTGCTAGATGTGGTTTCAGAGGTTATTAGGGTCCTACCTAGAAATAATATGAGTCTATTTCATTCGAATGTGCTATTTGATATCAAACTAATGAACAATTTAAGTCACCCACGACTGATTTCTAAGAACTCTTCCTACAGATTTCCTTGTAAAAATGATATCATTCGTCTGTCAAGTTAGTTAACCTCTGGGAGGTACGCATTAGGTATGCCACAGCAGGTGTAGTCCCCGCAATGTCCATTTCCCTGACCGGAAGCCCCACTATGATCACTGAAGCGAGTCGATCTCGTTACCGGCCCTCATTCCACTCCTGACTCATTTCCTCATAGTTTTTTACCCAAAAATTTAATCTTAACTGGATTTGATGTTTCTCACAGTAACAAACTAAACGTAGATTTAAGTATTTGGTGATAATAGGCAGCTCTCTTGGGAACCAATTATTTGTTGTTCGATGCAGACAGACTTGGAGGCTGCAATTAAGCAAATTATTTTTTACGATGACTACAACGTAAACGTTTGCTTTCTGTAGGCATGTAGCGCCGTAGTATGTTTTGTTACCTACTCATTTACACCGTTGATCCGGAAAATATGGTTCTTTTTGTAAATGTTTCAAAATATGGAAGGTTTTTATTTGAAGATTTAAGGGCGCACCCAATCACAAATTGCTTAGCATGATCCTCTGTTATGCCGAAAATACTGCAGCATTCATTTTGAAATAAATATATGTTAAAGTTGAGGATTGATGCTAGGTTTTATGTGAGGCGAAAACACGATTACATAAAATTTTCTCGATAGAAAAAAAAACCAAAGTTACCTCTGCACAGAATTATAAACCGCTGGTATTCAAAAAATACTTTAAATTAGATCATGAAACTTTGCATGATAACTGAACTAACTGTAAAGCAGGTCTTATGTGTGTCATTTTTTTGTAAGTACCATTATTTTCACCGTGAAAAGCAATTACCTAAACTTTTCGACGCTTTAGAGCCGCTAGCGCCCCACTCCGTCTCGTTGACTCTCTCGTGCGAGCGGGATAAAATCTGAGGTAGGGTGCGCCCTTAATTGTTAATACTTTGCATAACATTTCCTTTTGCAGAACAGAGCATTTATTTAAAAATGTTTGCGGTTCTGTGAGAAGATGTACCAACTTACAGTGCTCTGCACAAAATAATTTACAAGTTACATACCTACACGACATTTTGTTATTTAAGATTAGCAGTACACTATTTGAGTACGTAAATAGCTGCAAAGTGAAAGCAGTAACTGCCAACTGTTCAGTTAATCTCACGAAGGGCTGACGACAATTAAACTGCTGAGACATTAATTGGATTTCATTCTTCCTTTATACAGAGAGCAGGTTTCGAAAATCGAATTGCACAAGTTCATTCAGAAGCTGACATTGTTTTGGGCTAATGGAGAATTAGACTATAGTTCTACAATAGACATTGTTAAGCTAGTCGTAGACGAAGTTATTTCTGTACAAAGGAAACTGAACAGAAAAAAATAACTAAAACTTTTGTTAATCTCCTAAGTACCTATAATCAAACACTTTTCTTCACAACCCACATCATTCACTTTGAAATCAATCTCATCATTGTAGCAATGTATTGTGGAAATCCTAGGATGGGTGGGTAAGAACACATACGATAATGCTAAAACTACAGAAACATCGAATCGTAGCTTCGTAGCAACGCTTTAGTACAATTAATGCACAAATGCGTTGCTACGAAGCTACGATTCGTAGCAATTTCCGACGATTAGCTAGTGATAGCAACCAAGCATAATTAGTTAAAAAGCAGACTAGGATAGAGTGAAGAGGAAAAATAAAATAATGAGACACAAAATTTCAATATAAGTAACTATTCAAATAAAAAAAACCAATAAAGCATTCATATCGATAGAAGCTGGGCGCCTGGCAACAAAATAAGCGTTCAGCGAGCAAATATTATACAAGGAAAATAAGAGATTATAGAACTTTTTGCTATTATACTGATTCAATTGTACTGTCATGAATGGTACCAGGCGGTAATTGGATTCAATGTTAATATTTTTATACATAGATATGTAGCATTGGAAAAACGCTGACACCACTAAGTATCTATACTGCGAAATTATTATGTTATGGTTTAAATAGATACCACTGAAGACCACTGCAGCATTCAAAACAGAATAGCTCATAGAGTAAACGTTTCTTCGTACTGGGTACTTCGTAGTGGATACATATCCGGCGTGGAAACCGATAGTTGCTGGGAAGAACCCGCGTATCCACTGCGTAGCAGATTACAGACACAGTGAAACTTCTGCATAGCAGAGCTTATACGTCACGTGGCCGGGGCGTACCAGATCACGGAGGCCGAAGCAACTGCGTAGCATGTTCGTAGCAGATCAGAAACGCCGCCTAGCCGCTGCGTAGCAGATTACGACCATCGTAGCAACTACGTAGCATGTTCGTAGCAGATTAAAAACGCCGCGTAGCCGTTGTGTAGCAGTTTCGTAACAGATTATGAACGCCTTGAAGACGCTGCGTAGCAGATTTGTAGGATATTATAAACGTCGCGTAGACCGCGTAAACGCCCATTGTTTGTAACAGAGTTGCTAAGAATATTTTTCCTTCACCTCGTAACACTAGGAGCGGTTTTGCAGTCGAAGTGATGCCGATGACGAGCTGTTCACCGTAAATATTGGTGAGAAATCTTGGAGTACCCTCTAAGCCTGCCTGCGTGACGGTAACGCAGCGTCTATGTGAAGTCGTAGCATTTACGTCGCTTTCTGTCTGCTTTGCGTATAGGTACGTGCAGTAAGCGCCAATGGCCAGGCCTGTAGTATTTTAATATTCTTAACTATGCTAAAAGTGCATCTCTAAAAGACCGACCTAAATTAGGTTCTACCGCGGCCACGATACGGGCAAGAACTTATTCTTAAAAAATGATTGCGTCAAAGTCGTAACCGGATAATATATAACGTAATAGATAAGAACGCAAATAAATAGTTTATAATGTTTCAGATCATTATTTCTTCAATTCTTTGTTATAACAAGCAGCAAGTGGCCAATTATAAAAATGCAGTTTTATTGTAAAGTATTTGCTTATTTTTATTGTAGAGCAAGTTCCATTTTATTTCTGTACTAAATTGTGTCAATGTTTATATTTTTATAGTATTTTCTATCGGTAACAAGCTAGAATGAATTATTACTTAATAAAAATATTATAATCATGCATTTGTTGTATTTTATTTGAACATGAAGATTGGAAGATTACTTTTCTTAACTTTTTAGTCTAATAATATTTTTCCTAAAAATAATCAATATTAATTATGTATGTTCCTCAAAAATATCTTAATCGATTTTAGATATTTTTATGCAGATTGCTGGAAGTAAAACTCATGACTTCCCATAAAAATGAGTAATCCACAGCTCCAGTATTCGTTTGCCGCAGATACAACACTTTACACTTATAATTTATGGTTGTCTGACATTTCAAACTTTTATCGGCTAATCTGACATTACAGTGACTTTGACAGTGTCGTTATAAAAGTAAGCCATTAAAGATATAATTGTGTCAACAATAAAGGTGTAAACGTCTGAGGAATGTTTCTCACTTCTCGTGACATTATTTGTCATAAAAAAGATAACGTTTTTTTACGTCATCCGTCTCAGGAATTTCTAATTTCCGGTCAAATTTAATTGTTACGTTTCTTAGAATTATTTTGGTCACGTCTTTAACAAAGATTCATTAGATGTGTTACAATAGTTTTATAAACATTTTAACATTATCAAAGTGGTTTTGGTACATGACATTCATATTTATTTATAGATAGATCACGTAAATTCATGAAAAGTCATAATTTACTCATGTTTCGACAAATTCAAAATGGAGGTACTCGTACGTACTGAAATAGCTAGATTCTACCACAATTTTCCCTTCTTACGACACAACAGTGGGAGTTATCTATTAATAGCCGACAACCACCAGATGATTACTAAGAAGCAACAAAAAAAAACATTTTTGCCTAGTAATATTATTTTTTTAGGGTATATGATATTCTATGAAAGGATATTGAAATTGATGTAGAAAGCCTTGCTCGGTACAGGAGCTACGGCAAAAGATCACAGTGTGATACGAACTGAACCTACAGAATAGATACACATAGTGTGTATATGTTTGGACGTAATAATATGTTTGTACACGCATAAAAAGTGCTCTATCGGTCGGTCCGTCCTTTGTTAAATAAATTAGTTTCGGTGTCTACCAAATTACGCCTCGAACCTATCTATATGTACAGCACATTGGATCTTGGCAGGAAAATATGCTCTACCTATTATCTGACTTTGAATAAATTAACATACTTGAGGCTCTGTAACAAAACGGGAGTTGAGACAATAGCAGATCATACATCATTGAAAAAAGCTTTTAGGAACACTAGTAGCCGAATACTATTTGTTTTCATTGATTTATTCATGGTCAGACTGTAGATACAAGGCGCCGACAAACACGGTCCTTTTGAAATACCAACTTTTTCGAATTGGTAATGAGAGTTTATGTGAAACGTTACAAAATAACAAGTCACGTACTGCCTACCTCAAGTGAAACTGACCAATTGTTTAAAGGGATACAAGAATTTGGAAAACAAATAGCTTGCTAGAATTCCAGTCGATTCTTTCATCTTGATGGAGTGCCTTGTGCACGTGTAGGTAGTTAGCTGGAATAATAGCTATTGTTTATTTAAGTTTCTTCTCATATAAAATTTATCAGTGCATTCTGTGATAAGGCCACATGTGATAAATTGCCTGTTTCATAAGGCGTTCATTAGAAGCGTGCAAAATGCGCTCCGTTGCGCAGCGATAACTTCGCCGATAACGGTTTTATTGCCTCAAAATATTACCTATTTGCGTATCTAAAGTTGCTTTTTGTTTTCAAAATATCATAGTGACAATGGATAGATGAAGAAAATTTACGATTACAATTTTGCTACATTTGTTATTTTGATTTATATTCATGGGCACGAGTAAAATTGATTAATGCCTACATGATTTTAGATTTCGATTATTCAATATAGGTAATAATCATAAAATATAATTTGATAACAGTTGGTTACGTGATTTTTCTGGTTTGAGCGATGAGGTCAAGTTCCTGTGAGTAATTTCGACGCGTCAGAATTAATTAATAGTTGGTAGAGCTAGTTTCCTATCGTACTGTAATGTCCTCTACATAGATCCATCTCGCAGTCACTGTGGCTGCACCGGCAACGTAGTGCAAAGCGTCGATGTACAACAAAGAGTGATTCACACCCCCTAACAAATACTTGTATACTCAAATACTATTGACGAGGCACTGCACTAAGAGCTTTAAATAACCTTGACCTTTGTTTCTCAGAACACCAAACGAAACCTTTTGCACAATCTCAGTGGGTACAACATAAACAATCATTTTAACGGCTTCATCGGAATCTACCTCTGAGCATATTAATTAATACACGTCGCACAATTTCCTTATACACTTTAATGATTAGCAATAAATATTCATCACAAATAAATGATATAGAAATAATTGCCAGAAGTTGATGTGGTATTATCCGCTCTGAGGACATCCCGTACAATGACGAAGATTGCAGCTGACTTGCATTGCCGCATGTTATTCACTTCTTTAATTAACTATCAAACCGGAGGCACTCTCGATTATAAGACGCGGCTACTCGGCTTTGTACCCGCTGTGCCTACCTGCCACTGAACTCTGCATTATAAAATTTCATCAAAACAAACGAAAAATGACTCTATTACACGGTAATAAGGTCAACCGAACAGACTTTGAGTTCCACTGGCGACTGGATGTCTCGACTTTGATATTGTTTTTTGTATGTGGATATTAGGAGTTCGTTGTATGAGCATGATCATTAAAGTCAGATTTGGATGTGTAAAACGTTAAAATGTAGTTTGTCAGGTAAGTGCCCACATCCTCTCGCTTTTTAACATTGCAGATGGTTGGATGTGCACAATTAGCCCAATAAAATATTTGCAGTGGCTTACGACGTTGCTCATTTTATGGTTGATGTGCTGATCATATAATTGGTTGATGAAGTGTCAATTTCAAACTAGTAGAAAACCAAGTTATAAGATTTATGCGTTATAACATAACAATCTTATTGTATGATTTTAAGAGAAGAGATCATAATAATATTTTATACAATAAAATATGGAACTCTCGTAGTAAATAGCGAATTTACAAGAACTTATTCAACTATCGAAGAACCTGACAGCCAAGTGGGTACTTGTTATTGTTTTCATTTCACTTTAATGAATTTGTGAAAAGGAAGAACTTTCATGCTTTCGGACAGAATATTCAACATTGTTCCTAGATATCTGAAAAAAAAATTATACTTTCCTTGAATGTGTCCTGCTTTTCAATAAATAAAAGAGTAAAGGGTATTGTTTATTGAGGTTATAGAATAAAGTAGAACCTATGTATTCAAATATACATATTAATTTTCCTATTGGTTTGTAAATGATGTATATTATAAAGCTTCTAAATACTCTCCCCATCAACGCTGTAAAATTGTAGACAAATAAAAGTAGGGAGGTGTCATGGGAGACCCGGTTGGAACGAAGTTCCTTTCGCTGTATATATTTGCTTAAAAAAGAGCTGTTTAAAAAAACAAAAATAAAAACTTTAGACACGGCCTAGTGTGGAATTATGTTTCCTTTGTAAAAAATATTATTAGTAGTAAAACTTGTATTCGTTTTAAGAAAATGTAAGAATATCTTATTTTGATAATAAACGACTTATTAATATTATTATTTTACTTAAACTTGACTTGAAACTGCCTTTCCGCTACGTGTCGCTTTCTACCAACTCCTGCCGTAAGCCGTGCTAAAGAACTTCGTTGCAACAACAAAGGTCGCCTCCCAGTTAACTATAATAACGTATTCAGATAATAACAAAAAGTACCTATCCATATATCAAAGGTGACAAATCAAAATAAACAAGACACGCATTCCGGTTCACCGCGGGCAAGAAGCACAGATCTGAGATCGACATTCAGTGCCTAATGTATATTAAATATGAGTAGACGCCTTACTACATGGCATTCAAGTGAAAAACAGTGCAAAAACAGAATGGAATTGCCATTATAGCTTATAACTCAATCAGTTGCGTCCTGCGGCGGGACGGCGGCATGGCAGCCACACCATGGCGGCATGCCTCGATAGGAATTTTATACTTTTTCATCCATTATCTGCATTCTTGTCGCGACAGATATGTCGCCCGGCAAACAGACACTTTGACAAGTGAGCGCTTTAGAAAATAGAGAAAATTGAACGCAATGAAGAAAATTCCGAGCATTCTTGAGATTTCTAATAGCGTTAAGGTTTTATTGTTTGTTTGCTTATGATGAGCTTTTTACCTATTTGTGGAACATTTTATTGATTATATTATTTTATGATTTTTGAAGGTCGTCTCAACCTATTTGTTGTTGCTGGACCCACCAGAACTACTATTTACCGAAGTGGTATTGTAATCACAAAGTTTAAAAAATATTCATTCTCTCATTACAGAAGAAAAAATACAGATTCAATGTGTATACGATGGCAGTGACACAGAAATTAAGATACTTATAAACAATATTTCTTAATACAATGCGAAAATGATGAATTAAGTTAACCTCTAATAGATTTTAAATACAATGTAGTGTAAAATGTCATGCGAAGAGCAGAAGAGTACGTACGAGGAGTTTAATATGGTATCATGTTTTATATTGACTTGAAAGAGTATGGCAGATGAGAGTATGTCATACTCACTTAAATGTCTCGCTGATGATGGCGCGTGTGTTGGATCATTCGGTTCCTTACAAAATGGTTGAGCTCCAGCACCATCCGATCCACGTGGATCAGCACCATCCGTGCTGATCTACGTGTCATGTTCGTGAACGGGCGCTGTCAGTTGAGACTGGTCATCTCTCATCTGCCAGGGCTTATTTTTAATCTTATATTTTGAATTGTTTTTGATTATTTTTCATTTGACATTGTTCTCACATATAGGAGCACCAAGAATACTGTACCCAGGATTTTGTAATATCTATATCCATTTTTAAAAGAGTATCCTTGGAGTTTCTTGCCCGTTCTTCTCCATAGAGATCTACGATTTGGAATGGGCAACTAGCTTCAACTTTTTGACTAACTGACCGATTCTTTGACAATTCAAAAGTGCCTGTAAATGGTTTAATTGAAATAAATGCTTTGAGTTTGAGTACTGTACTAACTGGTCACCTAAAAGTTTACATTAATGTGTATGAAAGGGTAGGTGCTCTAACCGAAATAAGAGGAGAGTAGCCCCAATGCTGATTATATCCTTCGAGGCTAAATGTGCCTTGTTCATGTTATCCTTGCTTTTGGCACTGGCTGAAAAAAAAATCTAAAAGAAAATCCCTGTGAAAAAGGGAATGCCGTCGTTTTATTTGTTTTACGTAAATTCCTGAAACGTTTGACAAAAATCCGATACGAGCGGCATTTATTACTAACATCGCAAAACATGCGCTGAGAAAATAATACGTTCAAAGGACGAGAATTTAATACGAGGCTGGTATGTCGCTAGCTTCTTTGTAGTAATCTCCACACACACTACAAATAAACAAGGAACACACAACACATAATGTAATTAATCATACAAGCTTCTGCATTTCTCTGTGATTACCATTGTGTTTCTCTCAATGGAAGTACGTGTGGTGATGAGACAGCTCCCGATTTAATTTCGAATCACAATCATTGCCTTCTTACTTTTATTTTCTTATTACGACCGATTTAATGAATGTTTTAGTTTAATGGAGAGAACTGAATAGTTCATCGAGCCGGTATATTGTAATCAGCATAATAAACCCGAGTAATCAAGTTTCAAATCGCTTTTTGCACACGGTAACTATTATTACGTAATTTAGTTCATTCTGAATGCTTCCTTAATTAGACTGCTTTATATCGCATTTTAAAAAGAGGACTGATTTCATATCTCATTTCTCATTGTCGTGAGCACAACACATCAGCGCGAATTTTATCAGATGCGGCAAAAAGTACTTTGGGTGAAAAAGGTATTACCGACACACGCATGTAATATGCATGCGCGTACGCTGAGACAGTTTTGACGGCGTTGTGAAATGATGGACGGTCATTACGATGTCATTGACATCATTTGTTTTTCATAGTCCTTTTACTTTGTGTTTCAAGTTAAAAAAAAAACAGCAAGGCCATTGTTGTGGCCGACTACTGCACTGATTACGGTTTCCATACATGTTGAGCTAGCTTTTATGTTAATGTTATGGTATTAAAATTTATTATAATTAAGACTTTTTTTATAATAAAGCATGCAGTTCTTAGAATATAAAGAGTTTGTGGAAAATAATGATAATTTAAATTGGATTACTTTTTGAGAGCATGCTGACACTGGCAGCTTCTTATAATGAAGGAGGATACTCATTTAGTGCTTCTAATTGAAGTACATTGTGTTACGATACATACCACCAGATAAGGTAGATTTCATCAGTTAATCTATGAGTAAAGCGTTGGATTCGTCTAATTTCAGATCAGTTACTCGGCTTTGCTGCATCATCAGTGATCTAATCATGTATCAGTGAAGATTAAAACAGGCCGGCCGGATCGCATCAAAGGCGGTATCACACTGTTATTTTGACTGATTGATCTCCTCCAACAAAAAAAGGTTGCATCGCTACCGAGATCGACAGTAGCCGAGAAAAAACAAATTAGTTGGCTAAACCTTTTCATAAAGCATTGTTATTATCACCACCTACCCTGTCCTGACCAGAACGTATTGTCGATCGAAGATGCGCTTCTCGTGCTTAGTATACTTTTTAAGGTTCAGAATTGTGCTGCGATCGATCCGTGGCTTGTGATCGGCCCGCTTGTAATCGCGGTTGTCGAAAGGCGAAAATCATGCTGCGTTTGCGACCTTGCGTTCGTTACAAAAAACGCGATTTATTTTTTGGAGAAATGTTTTTCGGTGTCAGATGTAGCGGCTTGAGCTTTGATTGTTGAGATTCTCATATTTAGTTTTAATTGGTGGCTTTATCGAGTTTACATTTTACGGTCGGAGTCGATGAGAGGTTAATAAGCGGCACTTTGAAAGGTATCTTCGTTTTTTAGAGTTCCGCGTTAATAGGTAGGTAATAGAAATATGACTGTGTCTGCATCGTCGTTGAGATTTTATTAGGGTTAGGCGAGTTTATAATATTATGATTATCCCCGGAAAAGTATTGCTATTAATTTTTCTAATCGATTGAGTGCTGTAATTCGAGTCATATTTATAGCTTTGGTATTGCGTGCGTTAATGCCATGTCCAGCAACATAATTAAAAAATCAACATGCGGCATGGTAACAACGAGAGAGACATTAATTTACAGAATCACATGAGTCTGTGATAGGAATGTTACAACAATTCTTTACGGAACCGTTCATGGAAAATAAAGGTAATGTGCTGTGCCCAATTTTTTATTGTTTAGGCAATAGTCGATATTGATTTCGGGTCTTTGATTCCGACGTATTATTGCTTGTTTTATTGGTACCTGGGAACATCGTAATTAACCATATCGGGCCTTTTTTCTCATCTTTCTGGATCCTTTCGTGTCTACGGACAATAATAATTCGATGCTCACCTTGAAAGGCGTACGCGCCGAAAATTGGTCTCATATTGTTCATCGAAGACGTAGTTCCTGTTGTGTAATCCATTTTTTTGTTTTTAATTACGATTCTGTGTTCTTGCACTTCACTATCATCTTTTTATATGAACGGAATATTATCTTAAAAAAATCATTTTATGTTACAATCACAATGTCTATACATATACAGTTTTTCCTTGTACGTGACTTTCTTAAGCACAACACTTTACGATCTTATTTATTTTAATACTGAAACTTTTATGGGACACTTTAAACACTGACTATGTTTGAATATTGCACGAGGGTACGAACTGAGTTGACGTATACATTTGTGCGAACGTAGGAAAGCTCGATGCGTGCGACATAAGTGAATCAATTACAAAGTCGATGGCGTTGTGTGCATTATCTTTCGGACCCTACTCATGGCGTGTATTACAATAGCATTTCGCTCCACCTCTTTGCTCCCCTACCACTTTTTATTTACTGGTAATAATAGTAAATCACAAGGAACAGTCGCGTATGTGTTGCAGCGTCAAAGGGCGAGGATAAAAGGGTGTTTATGTATAAATTTCTTTATTGCCGTTCAGTATGTTAATGACGATTGTATGTATAGTGATCGTTACAGTTACATCTCCGTTGACTAATATCAGTTCTCATGCCCTTAGTTAGAAATTGATATCTATTTCATTGTTGCTGTTTTGTATTTAAATCTTTTAAACTCATTGCAGTTTTTTACAGTGTTTATGGCTCAACTTAAATATTTTGCATTTAGAAGATATTTCTACATTATTTTACCTAGTTTCAAAGTTCTTTGGGAGAATTTGCTTTGAGACTGAAAGTTGATGCTAAAAGCACATTTCACGGTAGTAAACAGAGAACACCTTTGAAGCCAGAGAGCTACGCATCACGGTAAAATGTAAAGTAAGTCTTCAGTGTATTTACAGCACGTTACCCTTACTACGGTCCTGGTAGATAAAGTTCACGTGAAACTTTCAGTTTTATAGACAAATTTCTATCAAAAATATTTTTCCGTTGTCAAGCGATCGTAGAACGTGCAGCTGCCAGCGGATTGTCGACAATAGTATCTATAAAAAGCCGTCATGCAAATTATCGACTATTGTATCGTGGTATTGTACGATGAGCGCTCAACGCATGCGACTGTCCTGCGGACGATGCGTGCGATTCGATTCGCGTTTCGTTTTTTGGGGAATCAAAGTATTTCGAAAAGCAGCTGTAGGACTTGCATGATGTAATGTTTCGTACATGTACGATTTCAAAAGGTTCTGATAAATATTCACGTCAGAATAGTCATCGAAACTTTTCTGTCCCAAATCCGCCTAGATCTAGACATAAGTGGAATTCAAATGGCTTTGGCCAAGTAATCCGCAAGTAATATGCAAAGCAAAAAAGTTATTTAAATCTTGAATTTGGTCTCAATTACTACAAAAACTAAATCTGTTTTTTATGAAGAATAATCGTAGTTTATTAATAAGCTATTAGGAGCTAGTTTCATTTTAGAGGCTTAACATGTAATCAAAATTGTAAGGATAATATTTTGAATTCCTCAACACCTCAAAAACTGCTGAATCATATTTAGTTATTATGAGCTTTCATTCACACTTCAGTACCAAAAAACAAGTTGAATGAGCACTTCGATTTGGTTTTTGTTAACGAAGTGATGTATCAGACGTTATGAAGTTCCAGTGGCAGGACTCCTTGTGAGTGACACGAGCAAGTGTGTCAAAACAAAATCGAGTGGCGTCTAGGGATTAGTCGATTATTCGAACGCGGAATCACCGACTGTGTCGGACAAAAGCAAGAAGTTGTTACTTAACACAGTTTTTGTAAGTTTTCTATTCTAGTTCGAGTATTTTTATCGGAATTTGATTGTCAATTTTGTCAATGAGAGACCTTTTCTGCTTTTGAATATGTAAAGAAATTGTTTCTTTTTGATTCTTTGACAATGTGATTGAACTGATAGAATTTAAATTTTCGGACAGTGCCCGTTAAATTAGCTGTAATTTGTAAATCAAGTAAACGTTAGTGGGTATAGAAAGATGGTCTGGTCGCTATAGAGGTGGCGTAGCCATTTAGAAAGAGATCAAATCAACCGCTACAATGAACTTAACTGTACATAGGAACATTAGTATGTAGGTGCGCGCTATGGTGGGCTCTCTACAAACAACCAGTTTCCATTGTTCTTCTACGTGGTGCGTTTGTCAAGGCACTTGAAAGCTGAGGACCACTTTCACCGGCTCACATGCAAATCGCCTGGACGTCGCCTGTATTACAGCTATTAAGTTTCGACCGACGCAACTATGCACACGACTCTATTGAAAAAGGGTGGAATGTGAGGGCCATTTCAAGTTGACGCTGTGTTATACATACATAAAAACTTAGGTGTTTTCTGTTTGACGTAATTGATATTAGCGTGTCTAATTTTAAGTATATCGATTTGACCATTGATGCTTTGATCGTCTTCCTTTTCTGTTCGGTTTATTGATGCTCTATGTTCTGTATACTATTTATTAATTACAAAAAAATACGGAAATGAATCGCATAGTATAGCCGTCAAAACATATTTAATTGTTCATCTCGCGCGACCTTTCTCAGTTAAATGTCAGGTTTACAGAAAATTAATAAAATATGTGAATGTTAATTTTAGTCATTAGCCTTAGTCAAGTTGTGAGGATGCCGACGAATAAAAAATATGTTAAGAAATGTGTGATCGCGCCGCCGGCGCACGCCTCCGCCGCGACCGACTGTTTGTGGAAACAAGTCAAATGTGTTAAATATGGAACATCAGCTACGCGGAACTATTGTCGCCTGCGCTACTGGAAGGGACAAGGTGCGACACCTTATTGTCACAGAAGTTTTCATACTTTTGATCTATCTCTCATACATTTATGTCTTTGTGTTCTTTTAAAATCTCAAGAAATAAGGAAACATCAAAGATAACAAAAAAGCTTTCAGAAACAATACACGAAGCTCTAAAATTGAGGAAGCCTTTAAATATGCAATACATCTGCCTAAAGATATAACCTGTTTGGCATAACAAAACGACGTGACTACGTCGTAAAACATATATTTTTTGTATTATAAATAGTTTAAGAAATCGTTAATTGGTTTTGGTAAGTTTTTATTGACATTAGCCAATTATTCAATTACCTAGAGGCGTCGATGGAGTGTATGGAGAACAGGTAAGCTTGAAATTAACATTTATGTCGCTTCTATGGTTTTGTTTCTGTGTGCAGCCCATTAGCTTATTCAATTCACCCTGAGTGAATTAGATTTTCCTTCCTATAATGGACTCTAATCCGTCGGCACATGTCTTCAAGGGCGGTCTAATGCCCCTGTTGCATGAGACACTATTACTGTTTTTCGTAACGGACCATTACAATATCTCATCGTGACGTAGAAAAATTTTACATGTCATTTGGACACATTTTTACGAGTGTTTGTTTTTCACGTGGGGCGGGCCCATTTCACACGGTGTGTTATAATGCCGCTCCACGTTTCACTACATTTACTGTGACGTAGATTTTGATCTTTTACACTTTTAATGTCGCTAGTTAGTTTGTTGTGTAGGTCGTTTGCTACAACAGCTTTATGTTTATTTCTTCATTCAACTGCTAAAGAAAATATAAATTGCACGATATGGTAGAGTTTTCAGTCCTTAAATGAAAGTCCACTTCAGGAGCAACATTTTCTGAAAACATTTGTAAAGTTCATTCTTGGAAAATTGTTTACACATAGCTCTTGTTGGAAATACTAATGCGGTTAAAGTAAGCATTACCGTAGTTATTTAGAAAACAATAAATATACTTAAAAATTTAAATCTCCAATTTATTTGATACTTGTAAAAGGCAACATTGATATCATTAGTGCGGCCTAATATGAAATATATTTGTAAGTCTATGAATTATTATCCCCGGAACAGCGGCGGGCATGTCGAATGGAACTAATTACAGGCAGGCCACGGACCTGCTGTGACATGTGGCCTATATTACGACATACGACATATCATTCCGACTTATTAATGCGTTACGTTCATTTTGTACCACTATTTTTTATAAGGAAATAGTTAACTTTTTAAGGGGTGACTCATATCAGTTTAATTATATTATGCGTTGTTATTATGTAAGTTATCAAAAAGTGATAGTAATCTATTTGCTTGACACCTATTTATTGGCTTTCACATTATAATGGGCAACACACAAAGTGTTGCTGAAATCTTAATTAACCTTATTTCCTTTAACGTGTGTCGTGCACTTTTTGTGGGAGCAATTAGCAGATCGTCGCGTGGCGGTCGTCGCATCCGTGTTGTTAATTTATCGCCGACCACCGACCGCCCCTCATTAGCGAACTGTACAAAAACTGGCCGAGTTTTATTTATGTAGGTACGCACCGCGCCATGACTCACTGCGAATCAAACACTCCCAGCCGCTAAACAATAGCCAACCAAATAATTTATCTGCACGTGTTCCCGCTTTGATAAGCTAAGACTGATTTGCTACACCAATTTGTAATTAGTGCTTTATGATCTCTGATTTCATGTGTATAAAAGCCATTTATCTAATCACTTTTGTTTCTCGTTCGGCTCGGAAATAAATCTCTAAGTGGATAATGCTGTGAAGTAAAAAGAGCTTGTTGGGAACTCATGGGAAAGTGTTAGTTACTCGTAAAATGGAGATTCATCGATGCGGGAACTGGCAATTATCTGAATAAAAATACACGCTCAGCCTTTAAAGAAATAGGATGTCTGGTCTTATCCAACTTTGTTTAATTTTTTCGATCTAATTGATTCTCTTGAAAATATTTATGCTCATTTTTTTCCGGAAATTGAAAGTGTCAATTCCAAACTTATTTTCAGCATGTCATCTTGAATCTTACAGGAAAATCAACTTCTCAAAAACTTCCAAGTCATCTTATAAGACATTTCTTATTCCCAATAAAAAAAAACAAAAACATTTAGTACAAATAAACAGCACGCCTTCGTGGGCGGCCCATCAGCGCATAGTTTCAGCGGCATCTTTGGCGTGCAATGGGCCCTGAAGCGTATGCGCAACGATTTCAGCGCATTTCACGCCTTTTTTGTGCGCGCTGCGCAGGCGACAAGACTCGTATGAAGATTGTTAATAACGCGTGAAGTGACAACTGTGGGTTTAATTGCGACTGTAAGTTATTAGTGTGAACTTATTTGAGCGAGAGATGGTGCTGAAGATTGTTTGTTGTATGTCAACAGTTGACGACTGGGTTTGAATTTTATTAATGTTGTAGCTTTTTATAGCCGCGTACCTACATGCACAATACTGACTCGATGGTTAGGTAAGTATATCATTTATTTGCTAGGTACTCAAGCAGCAATTTATTCTATGAAACCATGATAAATTTTGTTGCAAAGACTGATTTTAAAAAAGCTTTTATCGACTCGATAGGAGTTGTTCGACATTCCAGCGTTTAGACAAAAAGTATTTGGAACACCATAGCTCTCTTTAAAGAGCACAAAATACCCCAAGTATTTCGCAATATTGGTGTTACCGGGAAAATAACGTCAAATTCAGTCTTGTATCTAAAGCTAAACAGAGTAACCTTCTGAAAGCTATTAATGTGCAAATAGGCCAGCCACAAATTAAGGGTTTTGTAAACCGCAAGCGCGATGAAGCGTTGGTTGGTTTTTAATTAAAGTTGGTAACTCTTCTCAAGGCTGTCGTGTTAATGAATCGACGATTTCTGTTCGTTTCGATATTGCATTGTTTCCTGTCTCATTTATTAAGGGCCTGTTTACATTCGTTTTACATTGTTCTGGTTTAAATTATGTTCGGTTATTGTGCCGAAATGTTACACGATTTAATTTTGTTCAAAAATATAGCAGTATTTAATAGAATTGGGCTACACATGTAGTAGATATAGGTATATTATTTAAGTCGTTCCTTAGATATATGAAAAAACGTTGATTTTATTGGCTACGTTCGCACTCTTCGTTAAACAATGTTGTTATTAACTAACAACTAAAAACCGAAGGGAAAAGAAAATCTCGATTTTAGTTTATTTGGTTATAAGGTGGATGCGCTAAGGTATCCCGCGAAATTCAAATTTTCTTACTGACTATTTCATGAAATCGTCATTCAATGCACTTAGGTAGGTACATGAAACTAGAGAGTTGTATTGCTGATTCTAATGTTTATAATTCTGTAAATCCATATTTGTTACGGTCGCAAATAATATTTAGATCAAAATACAACCTGATACTGACCTGCAAATTGCAAAAAACGTAAGAAAATTTGAATTTCGCGGGCCACCTTATTCCATCCCCCTTAAATTGAACGATGACATGTTCATTAAATCCTTGAAGACAATTTTTACGAAAAACTGCCCAATGACCGGTAACCAGCGAAATTTCCCAAAACTGATACAGCCTCACAATTTTTTAAAATATTTTTTATTAGCCATTACTGTCCCACTGCTGGGCAAAGACTATACTCTCTCCAACATCTCTCACAATTAAGAGTTTTTTTAAAGCAATGCTGTGGTGATTTAAGCAACGGCAATAAATGTTTAAAAAAGAATAATTTTAAGGTTCAGCTCTAGATTTGATAACTACACAACTAGATAGTTTGCCTCTAAATTAGGGTTTGATTTAGTACCAAAGAATTAGCTACAAGCATTACAGGCGCTTCAGGATGTTCATTGGTTGGTTTTTGTATATTGTATATTGACATCAGTTTTTTTTTGTATTTATTTTGTATTTAACAGTTGTGCTCAGTCTGTGTGTTGACGTTTATATTTTATATTTCCATTTCATTATTATTATTATTTTTTTCTCTTTTTATTGACATTCATTTCTATTGCTATTGATAATTAATTAATTTGTATAATGAAATGTGTATGTGTATGTTTTTTGTTGTTGTTCAGGCTTAATTAATTAATTTGAGACTTGGCTGGCTTGATTATGCAAATAACAAACATTTGTACGCCCTCTGGCATAACATAGCGCACTATTTATTATCATTCTAACATTATTATTGTACCTATGTTAAACAAATGAATAAATGACTTATGACTTATGACTTATGACTTATCTATCCTCGCATTAAAAACGCTCACTCAGACTTTATCTGTAGGTAAGAGACGATTTAAGAACTCCATCGGATGGCTCCAGTATCTTCTTTCTGTGTCACTTCAATCAACTACGCGTATCGCAGTTCACTGCTGGACATAGGCCTCTCCCAGGCTGCGCCACAACACCCTGTCTTCCGCCTTCTGCATCCAGTCTCTCCCACCCAACTTTTTACGGTCTTCGGTCCATCTAGCTGGACGGCGTCCCACACTACGTTTGCCGATACACAGTCTCCACTCTAGGACTCGTCTGCTCCACTTCTGTGTCACTTGGCTTCTTGCAAAGTTGAAAACCTTAATTGCTTTTGAACTTTGTAACTTTTTCACTACATTTTTTTTTTGATAAAGTGTTGTGAAAAGGAGATATAGTAATGAGAAAACTGTAACAGGAAGATTATCGATTTGGAATGGGCAACTAGCTTCAACTTTTGACTAACTGACCGATTCTTTGACAATTCAAAAGTGCCTGTAATTGGTTTAATTGAAATAAATACTTTGAGTTCGAGTTTGAGTTTGAATTATCCTAAGTATTTTTAAATAGAACGTATTAACATTAAAAAAATGTAACAAAAAGATTGAGTATCAAACCAAAACATTCATATCCCATAAAAATATTAAAGCCATAATCCACACATGATTATATGAAGACACATCTACATTTAACCGTCCAATAAAACTAAGTGGACTTAACAAATTATCTATGCGAGTTCGCCTTTAGCGAAGCTTTGTTATGCTAAGTTGCATAGTGTGGAGGAAGGTTTACGTCGAGGTGCTTACGAAACTGCGGCCTTGTTGGCGTGCTAAATACCTGAGACAATAGTGTTTACCTACCAATGACACGTTCACTTAATTACTAGTAAACTTGCTCGTAATTACTGTATTTTAATTAGGTAGGTACTAAGTCTTGTTTTCTCGTCCTAGGATTACTTATTCGCAGGTTTATTAATTTTGAATGAAAGGCTTTGTCAAAAAAGTAGTCATTTTTAAATATCTATGATTTTTAAAATAAACGTCCTAAAAAATAGACAAAACTTTTTTTTTACAGATGAAACAATCTAGCCTTAAATAAAATAATAATTGAAATAACTGTTTCAGCATAAGTTGGTGCCTATGTAAGTTTATTTAAACGCAATAAAAATAGTCATTGTTTATCAAAACTTCTCTGACACCACAGAGATTTAAGTGATGAGCGCAGACGCATAACGAGGTATCTGTATTTTTCTGAAAGGTATTTCAGACATTCCTCGATATTGTTTATATTAATATTAAAAAAAACGGCTGAATAATTTGCAAAAGAATGATTTTGATGTAATGTAAAAATAAATGTAAGAGTTTGAAAGATTGATGTGCCTATTATATTTTAATAAAAAATATTTTTAATTAACTTTTAAATGTCACCAATATCATGATATTAAAGATGTCATTTTTAATGTCAATTTCATTATCTTAATGCCGTCGAGGCGGAGTATAGAATTATAAAAAAAAAAACTGAAAAATCATACACATGGAAACAAAATGTGTCCTGTACACGAACACAGATCGACATTGCAATTAACTCACACAAACGTGTAGTAGCATTTTCTTGGTGTGCTAACAAACTCCGCCCCAAACAAATTTTGACCAATCCCTGATCGCTGTAGGCATAGATCGTTGTGGCAACACGCCTCGTATTTTTCGTCACGGAACAGCGACTCAGGCGCGACTCACACATTGTTAATGTAAGCGTTCTTCGCTTTGAAGATACCGGATCCGAGGCTTCGTGCTATCTCGTTTCCACACCGGTCTTTGCCCCGGTACGCCATCGATGGCTAAATCTTATCAAAAGCTGTAATAAAAGCTGGGATTTAGGTTTCAGGGAGTTTGGCTAATACAATATTTGGTAGACTATCAATATTATTAGTGCTTACAGTAGTATCGATACTTTTATTTAAAAGTTTTGGGACCGGTGACACGTTCGGCGATGAAAACAGTCGGCTGACAGAAAGAGACAAACGATCAGGTGGAGCCGTTTCGAAGGCTGCGGAGGCGGCCAGTTTGACCATTTTTTGTTGGTCCGTTGATTGTGAAAGATTACACTTGAGAGTCGAAATACATCTTTACATCACACGTCAGTGGGCACTGAGCTGTCTTCAAAGTAACACGGATTAGACACACGCAGTTTCCTTTACGTAATTATGTCTGCGTTCATGCTGTGATAGTGAAAGACTGAAATAGTGATCTTCTGGGACTTTTGTATGTGTTCGGACTAATTTGGTGTTTAGAGCTACTCGTCTTCCTCACTTAGCTCTGAAATTATTTGCGTCCATGGCGGTATCAACACTGAATATGACACCGTACTTCACCGGATACTCTTTTCAAGGTAAGGTTACAGCTTCTATGTAATAACTTCCTATAATTTTGTAATTCATAATTGCTTTCAAATTTCGCTTTTTTTAAACTTTGGTTACTTTGCATAATTTTTCCTATGTATGAGTTACTCATGTGTATCGTATAGCTTTTGGTTTTTCCTTATGAAAAAGTTTTCCGTTAAAAATTACCTCATTGGTTTCATTTCTACTTACATTTCTATCAAATATGTTTTAGTCACCAAAGTACCGACACAGATGGGCTGTATTGAATGCACTATTCATAATTTTACTGATTTATTTATTTTATTGCTACATTTTTAATGTATATAAATTGCTTATTCCTTAGATGCTTCTAACACCTGTATCATTTTATGTTCTTGTTCTTGTATACTCATTTATCTTGTTATAGAATTGTATCTTCTCTGTTTACCTAAAAAACTGTTTCGTTCAAATCAATTATACCTCAAATGATGGCTTTAAAACCACAACACGGCCAATAAATAAAACACGTTGTTTCACCCATGATTAGCTAACATTTAGCAGCTGATTATTTGTCGGTTATACCAGTTGGATTTAAATTATATCATAAACATAGAGAACCGCTTTTTCGAACTAAAGGGCCCGAAACGATCATAAAACTATAAAATCACGAAGAAATTACAAAGTGCCTTTTACAGCTACCAATATAACAATATTTCATCTTCGCGCGTCGGGCACAAGACAGACGAATAAAGTATAGGCTGCTTTTTTCTTGTTTATAACAGAACCTTGTTTAGGCTACACTTTCTGGAATGTTCAAGGACCGTAAGCTATAGAAAGTGATTTGTCTCTGTTTCAATAAAGCATTTCTGTCACGACTGATCTATTGTCCTATTCGAGTCATTGTCCGAATGATCTTGATCTTAATTGAAGAAGAATGAAGGAAATAATTGATAATATTTTTGATATTACCTCATTTTGCCATCTAGTGATGCTCTTAGTTTTGATCTTAGGGCTAAAACAAGCCTTTAACCAAAAAAAGACCCAATAATAAAGAGTTGGTTAGCTTCTTTCCTTCCGAAACTGTCGTTAGATGGAGTAAATTCATGTCAAACACTTATAATATAGCTATAATATATATTTTGTGAGGTTCTATAAATGTCACCAGGATAGTACATTGGTTTCACAGCTTTAAAATTTAAGAGAAATTACTACCCGTCATAAAATTACTGAATAACTATTGTTTTCTAAGCATCTTGTCGTTTCTCTGTATCGGCGTTTTATTACTGGCGACAGTTTTTTACGAGTATCTAAAGTTTCACGGACAACCGTTTGTAAATAGTACTTCTGTATACATTTCCATTTTTTGTTCCCACAGCGACAGTTCCTTGTACTATTTTAGACGTCTTTTCTGATTTTAAATCGATAAAAACTTCTATATTACCTAGACAGAGTAGAGAGGGCTACTGTTAAATACACTTATAATGTGAATAATATATTTTCATGTAGTAGGTAAGTATTATATTTCATATGCTTTTAAATTAAATATTCCATTGTTTCCCCTGCGGCTGAACTTTAAGATTATTTCAAAGGCTTACCGTGTATAAATAACAACGAATACTGCTCCAAAAAGCTCTCGCACTGACGGTTTTACACATAAATCATTACCATACGAAAACATTTCGACGGCATTGTTAAAAATGTCACTTCGACTTATGACCTGTTTCGTCTAAGGCAAATTAAAAAGAAAGAGATAAATATATCTGAAAGGGTTGAGAGAGAGCAGCAACATAAAAGAATGCCGACAACATTGGTATGGATATTATACCCTGTCACATTTTTTCTTAATATGGGCTTATAAATATAACTGAATTATTATATTTTATGAAACTATTTTGAACACATTCCGGTAATATTCTTTTGGCAACTGACTCGATTGGCCCTAGTAAACGTTTTTTATTGGTTAAAGTTCGATGATCTGGTAGGAAACAAGAATAAATATCTAATCGTCTTCCTGGTAGATTGGCATATATACTCGTACAATGAAATAATATAATGGCAAGTAAAACACTAGACAATAGCGGAGCAGCCTTCTAAAATTATCACTTACGTGCTTTTCTTGCATGAGTCACGTTCGCCGTACGTAAGCGAGGCGGCGGCGGCGCGAAGGCCTCTTTGAATTATTAAAAATGTCTCGATTTTTTAATTCGACTTCAAATTATATGAGTTTCTGAAGTACGAGTATAAATCGGGATTAGTGTCTGGTAAGTCCATCTGATGTGCCCGTGAACATCACAAAACGTTTGTTCAATGCTTTAAGAGGATGAAAGATTATTTACAAATATGCAGCCATTTGTAATTTGTAGAAATTAATTTTGTTTTTGTTTTGAATTATGCATCGCATGATTAATGTTATGCACCTTATAACTTATAAAAGGATTTAAACGTTGAAGTATCATACCACAGATTAATCTTAAACAACATGTATTGGAATTTTCTAATGCTAAGAGTTAGTGCATAATGATGCATTTGCGTAGAGTTTAAGTATGGAAGTTAATGTCGATATTAGTTGGCATAATATCTGCGATGAGTGGTGCGGCGCGATCAGATGCGCCCGCGGCTAGGTGACGGCGATGAAGCGCGATACCGATCGCCAACGCGATGCACCTTGTAATTTTCTCTGCGAACGAGAGTGCATTTTTCATAATCCTTTATGTTATAAACTTTTTATTGGTCTCCATACAAGATTTGCGACAGCAATAACGTTTGTTGTTAATTACTTGGGTCAGTCGTAAATTCTCCTCTCAATTAGAGTTAAAGAGTTTTCGATGGAGCCAATTATAAGAATGATACTACCTACATCACGGTGCATTGGATTTCTGACCTTTATGTGGAGTTCAGTACCATAATCAAGGTTTAGTCACATTCATATCACGGGCCGACAAGCGGTGCACATCTCGCGCACACGCACACATCTCGGCGGCGCGCCCGCGCAGATCAAAGGCACCGACAGGCTCTTTTAGCCGCATAATATGACGCGCCCCCCGCCTCCGCCCGCGGCCGGCGAAATGCCTCGCCGCCCGATCAACCTTTAGGGCGCTTACTTGCCATTACTTATGCCGATCTATTAATAAACAAATTGATATAACGGATATTTGACGCGGGACCTTTGATTTAACGTCAAGTTTTATTAATCAAAATCAGTTTATTAGATAATTTGTTTATGAAATACTTGCTTACTACATACATACTCTCTTTAAATACCTACACCTGGTAACAATTAACCTTGGATGGCTAACGCACGACAATCATAGCCAATTAGTAACACAAACAATGAATGAATAACAAATTATTTGTATGATTTGGCTAACATTATTTCTGGGCAGGCTAATACCATCTGATTATCAAAAGCGCAGTCATCGATACAGCGCGGGCGCACACTCAGGTGTTGAAACGTTTAAGCGATTATCAGATTAGCCGCGGCCCATAAGATGAGAATCTAAAGAGCCCAGGGCGTAGCGCATCTTTGTCACAAAGGCAAAGTTAACACTACTTTTCTCTTGCACAATCATTCTTAGTTTTTAATAATTGCTTTCCAGTTTCAATTTACGAGTGCTTTTTTTTGATTACTTCAATGTATTTGGCTCTCGGATTTTATAATATCATCTACAGCTATAGTATCAAAACTTTGGTTGCACTAAAAAGCATTGCATGGTTTTGCAGTATCCACGTATCTTTCTTTTTTGTTTGTAACTGTCACACCATTACTTGACCATCAATGAGTTTATACCTATCTACTGCTAAATAGCCCACTGTAAATTCATGACAATTATGTAACTACGGGTTCTATAAAACAAGCAAGTTATAACAAAGTTTAGACAACGGGTTTAGACAACTTTTGTATAAAAGCTTCAAGGATATATAATATATCATGTATATTTTATGTAATATATGCCACGCCAAAGAGTTGCTTATGATAGTGACTCTTGTTTGCATCGCTTTGAACGAAGAAGCCTTTATATTCATATTTAGGACCTCATAATACGGAGACAGATGTGGTTGAAGATGATGATGCTAGGTATATATCCTGAACAGTAATTCGAAAGAAGCTATGCTGATCATGTGCTAGTGCTATCAGCTAATGTCCTAAAACTCTAATAAATTACCGTCTTGTGTAAAACATTGTTTACAAATGAACTCCCATTCTACAAAATGCTCAATATTTAATTATTTATTTTACAATAATAAACGTGAGACATCACTAAAGCAACATTTTATGTAGTTGTTTTGTGTTTCTACAAACTTACCTATAGCAGCGACAATAGCAAGCAAATCCATTACTGCAACTTAAATACTATTAATGAACAATTTGCTTTTGATATCATCAAAAAAATATGTAACTCTATTATAGTAATCACAACCAAGATTGATTGAACCAAACAACGCAATCAATTTAAGGTAATATTTTAAGACAGCAAACAACTGCGGGTACATTTATTAGTTTCTTGAGCGAAATCCTTTGTCCAAGCGGCAAGTGACGACGTCAAAGAGTCCATTTCGTGCAAGAAAAGAAAAGAATCCGTCAAATTAGTACATAACGCGTTATGAATACGAAATGAGGTCAAACAGGGCACTCTCAAACATAGCCTATTATATTGAAATAAAATATTCAGTTCCATTCATTACCTACGTAGGTACGTACATTATATTCAGCTCTGACATGCCGAAAGGCGTTGCCTCAGTTTGAACAGTTGGCAACGCGCTCAATGGGGAGACTCGTGTTTTAACAAATTAAAAAGACTTTTTGTATTCCCTATATCCGAACTTCTCACCGCTTACCGGGATATGGAATACCAAATAATTTACAAAATTAGTATTCTCAAAATCTAGATTACAAACTAGACGACCTATTTCCGTTGACGTCTATTGTGACGATATTTTTTGCTGTCAAACTGGCGTGAGTCGGTGGCATGAAGTGAATTTCATGCTATCAACATTCAAAGTAAATAATATTTAGAATTTCCAAAAGCTATTACCTAAATGAGAATAAGCCGCCATCTAAGTTGCTATGTAACTCGTATGAAAGTATAATAGAATTGATTTGATATTCGATTGCTACATTTAGTTGCTGGCGGAGCGGCCACGCGACCACGGGCCACACAGAATACTTTGAAGACTTGAAGAAGGCTTAATGGAATGACACAGCCTTTGTGAACGCCGCCCAATTCTAATGCCTATTCAGATGGCATTTCACCTCTCTTTGTTGCTTGATTTCGGATAGTAATAGGTTATTTTATTAGCGTATAGATGATTTTTTAACGAGAAAGGAAATCTTGTGTCGATATAAATTGATAGCACATTGTTATTTTAGTTGCAAGGCATTGAAATGGATTACCTACGTTTTAATGTGGAGCATGTATTGTTGGAAACTTCAACTTGTTGATCGAATTAGATTTTGTATGGTCTATACACGCTTCAGTGATAACCTTTTTAAATCGCTCTACGTATTATTATTATTCAATTTATGTTGTACTACCTTTTTTCTGCGATGTTTCTTCTATATATTTCGGGGAGACAATAGTAATTTTACTTCTACGGGTGTTGGTATAGCTTTAGTAAAACAATCTGGCTCGCCACCAGCGCTGAGCGTGCCAGAAAGTACCTCTTCGCCGCTAATTCACGACATTCCTTTAGCGTTTAGGTACAGCTACAATGCAGGGTATGTATAATAGTCGTTTGTGCCGCTCTCGCATTATTGTGTATATACACGAAAATGATGCTCTCCTGTCCTAGGCTAGACTATATTTTGATGAGCGTGTTACTATTATTTTGGTGTAGTACATACGATAAGGCAAATTATTTCTATCTCAACGCCATATGTATAGTTGTACGTATATCGCAACCTCTGAATACAATTAAAACATGATAATAATGAATCCATGAAACCTGAAATAAACGTTTAAAGTTGACAAAGAAAAATAAAAATAATTAGTCGTATGTTTGATATAGACTGTACTTATTTCTTTCAGAATTTTCCATGTAAATTCAAACAATACGCATTGTCCATATAATGATTTACAAAGTAATAACTTTTCCTACGTTAGAGTTAAGATTAGGTCGACTTCAAGATCTCTGAAGTAAAGGTATACAACATACTACATATATAAATAAATATGTGCATGTATGTTCTTACACTTGTATGAACAGTTACTAAAGTAATTAACAACATCGATGCACAGCAATGCTGTGCAGTAGAAGTGCGTTCAAAACAAGTTGTAGCTTTATAATTTGCAATGCGAAAGCAAAAACGCCACGAACATTAATTAGATTTCCTGAACTATGACCAGGTTTCGTAGAATCCACTCGTCGTACAGTTATCGTTGGTACAACTCATGTGGAAGGAAAGCGGCATGGCGTGTGACGTAAAGCCCCATATAAATTTTACTATAGGCACATTAATGTCGCTACGTGAAATTGATTTGCAAGCAGAAACATATTATGATTGTGAAAACGGGGTTTACGATTTATTTACACAATACGATATCGACTTTAAACATTATAAACTATCACTGTACCGTTGTTATCAAGTAGGTCCTCGTGGCTAGTTCGCCTATTGTTTTTATCTACCCGCAAGTAATATATTCAAAGAGCATTATTTGTCAACAGCTGCGCTTCATTGATTTGTAATCGATATCGAAATAAATGAATAACTGTCACGAAGAGAAAGAGTGATATTTTATGTCCTCCATGAACTTGCAAGAGTTATTCTAATTGGTAAATAATCCAGCTTGTTGTAAGTATTGTATGTAGCCCAGGTGTTATAGTGTGTGTACTGGTCTGAGGTCGGGATATCTTTACGCCTATTGCGCTCATAAGTTTTATTGGCCGCCATTCCCGTGTAGAACCCACGGCTAGTGCAATAGTAATACCCCAAGACATCAAACGTTTCAACAAATAAAGTGCAACACAGTGAAAACAAAATGCACCATTTCAGTTAATACCGATTAGAGCAAATCAAAGTGCAATGTACTTTTTACGCGGTCATTTTAAATTAAGAAATTGAAGTTGTACAAACAGAAAATGAATTTCGTCATAGCAAAGATGGAAGGTTAAGAAATTCAATCTCTATCCGACAATGGAAGTGATAACCCGAAAGTACTACGAAGGTTGATGAAAATGTGATTGTTAATTAAAGTTGACACAGAAATGCGAATGGTGAATTCAGAATCTTCATTTATTCGGTCACGGTTTGCCTCTTACGTTTAGCATTAAATGATTGACTCTGTTTCAATTTCGTCTAACACGAACGCAACGGTTGAACGAATCGGAACACGATTATGTGATTGTGAGAAAATTTTATACTTCAACGGTGCAACGGTGTCTATGTCTAACTTTAGTGTGTGATTATGTTTCGAGCAGACGAGACTTGCTTGCTATGAATAAAACGCGTGAGTAAAAAATATTGACAGCGAGGGTATTGATACATTCAGCTACTGAGTGCACAATATCGACCTAGTGACTGATATTTTTTTGCCAATTCAACCTTACTTTCAGTGCTTCACATTGACGTGCCACCCTCGTAGATGTTATTGTTGCGCTCTACTTGTGCATGCTCCGAGAGCACTTCCGAACGATTAGCTACCAATGAATGTTTGAATTTGTTGTTAACTTCACCTCCTTTTGCGTTAATAGCGTTACAATGTTTGCGAATTCTATTACGCATTGTGCACTTGAGATCCTCTTTGTGATTTTCATTGTAAAACTTTCATCAATTGCGTGTTTGACTGATCCTGTTAGTTCGGTTGGATGTAGAGTAAGACACGCAGTGGAATAACGCTCACAATTTGTGTGTATGGCTATCAAATTTATTATTATAGATATCGATTCATTCACATTATTTGCGAATTCCAATATCTGGTTTTTAGTTTGATATTTTAATCGTCGAGAATTCCTAGCTAATATATCACTTATAACAAAAAATCGTAGTGATAGAGCTATATATACGACAGTAATAAACTATCTCGCCAAAATGAAAACTATATTATAATGAAGTGATACATTACCACAAAGCCACCCACATTTGTATAGCGGGGTTGTTATGGACACGTTATGCGTCATAAATATTTCGGGAACATAAAATTAACACTCAAAAACATGGGCTTTCGAGGCACCGCAACGTCTACGGCCTCCTACAAAAAATATGGGGATCGCTTGCAGAACCGCGGCGTGACTCCGGCCACTACAAAAGCACTTCGGTACAAAAACAATAAGAAATTTTATGTTCAACGAAAGAAGGTTCAATTTCCAATATTTCTGAAAGCTTTTCTGTTAGTTTGGGAGGTTGTATTGATGGATACAGTTGTTAACCCTAAGTTGTTTGTGTTATGGTCTACTTTTGATTGTATGATTAATATCCGTCTCGGTTTTTTGTCTTATCAAAGGACATACTTGTTGACATGTTGTCTAATTGATTGGTGGTTCTCAGTAGGGGTCTAGGGCCTTACATGAGGCGGAATCTTTGAGGAATTATTTGAAATTGATAAACTATAAATGCCTCCACAAGTGGAACATGCCACTGTTATATTTTTTTACTAATAATTTACGGTCAAACTTTGATAAGGGATGGGAATTTAAGTTAATTACTTTTTCTTCGTATTTTCGATGAAATTTTTGATGATTGCAATAAATTAGCAAAAAAATTGCCAACAATCGCAAGTATTTTTAAAATACTAAATATGAATAATCTCATTTTCATTGAATTTCTACCAAGTCAAAGCAAACGGTATTAAAAATCATATTATAACCACTTGCTGTTGCTGTATAGTATAGCTGCTGTATTCTTTCACATCATCTCCTTCCCAATAGAAGTTAACATGCATGCACAAAGGCGTTGCAAAAATCGACGACTGGCGGCTCCCTTTGACGTTAGGTGGTCTCCCAACCACCGGCCGCACGAATGATGTGATTATAATAGCGACACTTTACGCACACATAACCACATTAATATATCCAGAAATAATACAATTTATATTCCAAGGGATTTTATTCGCAAATACCATTGAAGCAGCCAACTTAATTACCGCTCACGAAACTCATCGCTATAAAACATTAATTAAAATTTTGATGACTTTCTTTTCACTGAAAATCAAGAATGATTCATCAATCTCTCAGAATTCTCCACACAACAACAAGATGGAGGCATTTCATTTAATCTAGGAATAACATATTTTTTTGTGAGAACAGAAGTTGATGCTCGTAAAATGTAACAAGTCGATCCCAACAAAGGCCAGAAATAGTTTAAGTGTTATCGTTTCTGCTTGACCGCACTCGTGTAAAAGAAATTGGATACTCTTGCTTGAGAACACTGCCAATGAAACGTAAAATTACGAGGTGATCGAGGCCTACCGATGACGTAGGTACATATTATTGTAGAGCGTGTACGAGCGACAGACGTGCAACCGGGCCGCAGCTTTGTGATCATAATGTATTGTTGCTATTGATACTTTACGCATTATTTGAGTTTAATATAGCTACTGGTTGCCCTACTAATACAAATCCAATATAAAGACGTGCCCCCTTTCGAACGACAGGATCACAAAACATTTTACAATAATCTAATATATAGAAGAGTATATTTGGACCTATAGAAATACGATTATGCCTCAGAAAATCATGATCATAAAGAATACTGGAACATATTCTTCACAAGTAGAATACACACAATCAGAAGGCTTAGCTTTTATAGCGAAGTCGATCCGCAACTGGTTTCCACACACGTTACACTGCTTATGTTCACGTTTGTGAGTTAGAAATGGCGGTGTGGGAAAAGCGTTAAGGTAGTATTGGAGCAGTTGTTAAGAATGTTTAATTTCTGCAGGTCAGGGTCGTATGAACCAGTTGGGCGGTGTGTTCATCAACGGTCGTCCGCTGCCGAACCACATTCGTCTGAAGATCGTGGAGATGGCGGCGGCGGGAGTGCGGCCCTGCGTCATCTCGCGCCAGCTGCGCGTCTCGCACGGGTGCGTCTCCAAGATACTCAACAGATACCAGGTGAGGATGTTCACATACTTTCACGTATTCCTAAAAACTTATTTGAAACAACTTTTTCATCGAAAGATGAGATCATCACATTAAATTGTATTTTTTTTTAAATCAGGAAACGGGCTCCATACGTCCCGGTGTGATTGGAGGATCCAAGCCAAGAGTTGCGACTCCAGAAGTTGAGAACAGGATCGAAGAGCTGAAGAGACAAAACCCAGGTATATTTTCCTGGGAAATTAGAGATAAACTAATTAAAGAAGGCATTTGTGATAAAAACACAGCGCCGTCTGTGAGTTCGATTTCGAGACTAATACGAGGAGGCAAAAGGGATGAATCAGATCCTAGAAGAAATCACAGCATTGATGGTATTCTAGGTAAGTAATATACTTACCTCGGATTATTAAAACATTGCATTGCATGGATCCAGTTGATCCCTTTTAGGAATATGTTTTCGATAATATTTAAAATTAGAATACTTAATAATGTAGAAGTAACCTGGCACTCACACTGCAGGCATTTGCGGTATCAGTTAGTAGCATAGTTTGTAGGAGCACTTTACCGCTTGAAAAGTAATACCGCGTTGTGTGTTTGCATAAAACTTTATATTGCTCTAGTTTGTTGTTGTGCTCTCTTGATAAAGAATTAACTGTGCTGTGGTTTATTCTGTCTATTATTTTCCACGTGGGAGGTCACCGTGGGTAGGCATTAAGAGTATTTAGCAATATTTCAAAGTCCCTGGCGGATTCAATTCAATTATTTAAAAAGTCTCTGACGAAACCTTCGACATAATGACGCGTAAATAACTCGCCGTGTCATCGTAGTCCTTAACGCTGATTCGAGACCATAATCACTTAATTTAGTTCAAAGCATACTATTATTATAAATTTATTCTTATAATGAGACTGTCGGAACGTTTGCAAACTTCTCAAAATGGCGTATAAAGTTAATAATCCACGTAAAACTGAAGCGGGCGCGGCGCGCGCGCACGCCACGGCAGCGCCCCTTGTGTCGGCTTCGAAATTGTAGGTTATAAAAATGAAATTAGTATCCAAAGGTGTTATTATCCCATCGCGTTTGGCCGCGGGGCTTGCATTACGACAATCTGTCCGTACTGCACGTCTTGTGCCGTATAGCTATCCAATATAAAATGGCGCTCCTAATATCCCGGTTCAGTGACGGAGCGCGGTTTTGCCGGCGAGATTCTGCGCACCGATAAGATTATGCATATTAAGTTGTGCGCGGCCAAAGTAATATCTACACTGGAAAAGCGGCCCCCTTTAGTGCTCGAGCTCGAGTATTGAAAATTTGCTGTTCGTGCCTGTCCTGTGACGGCGGGTAACGGTACATTTTGGTCGCCAGTTTTTCGTGGAAATATAAGCATACGCGCAGACTTTGGTAACATCGGCGGTTGATTATTATTTCAGAGTCCGCACTCGAACAAGTTTGCATATTGAAAATTTGCATAGTTCGACATTTGTTCATTTTTCGTCTGTACCGCTTCGACCAAATGTAATCAAGTACAGAATAATAATATCATTGTTAATTCTACAAATCCAACGGTGTGGCTTACTTAAGTTGAACGCGATCAACTTCTCTATAATCTAATTCCATTTTATTATCAGCTAACACAAAGTAATATTTATTAAGGCCCCGAAGAATTCATTTGAGGCTACTAGAGGCGTAGTGTAATGTGGTTACGTTTAATTTAATCGAGGCCGCGTGTGGTCCGCGCGGTAGTCCAATATAATCGACGTAAAACAAAAACAAATGATCTTAGAAAGTCGCAATAAAAATTACCTATTACGACGACAAAAATCATATTATTTGAAGACTGAGGCCATTTGGAATATAGCTCCACTATAATTTAAATATCTTATAGCTACAAAATATAGTTTTACGAACGTAATTTTAAGTAAATTGCTAAGCACATAGCACCGTGCACCAACCAAACTTTTCTTAATTTCCAATAGGTCCATCATCATGTGAAGACTCAGATACGGAGTCGGAGCCTGGTATCACCCTGAAGAGGAAACAACGAAGGTCCAGGACTACGTTCTCCGGAGACCAGCTTGAAGCTTTGGAGCGGGCGTTCACTAGGACCCAATACCCTGACGTTTATACGCGGGAAGAACTTGCGCAGAAAACTAAGCTCACTGAAGCTAGAGTTCAGGTAAGAACATCCGACATCTTATAACTATATGAAAATTGCAATTTCTGAACAGTAAACCTCCTATTGGAAATTAGAAATGGTGGTAGACATGTCAATGAAGATTTGTCGCCCAAAATTACAATATAATTGATGATCGTCGAGTATTGAACTATATAAAGCCATAATTCTCCAGTAAACTTTTTAACACTTACGTTAAAACAGAGGGCCTTTGCCAGCAACGTTACGGCCAACAAGTATCGGTAGCCAACACAAAACAGGTTAGGTGTATCAATGATAGATGAACGCAATCAAACAGTTCCATTGTTGGCCATACTCACTTCCCGCCCCTACAAAAGCGTCGCACTAAAAAAACATAATTACCTTTATAATTAATTACAACAATAGTAAGAGCTACCATATGTTGTTCATCGCTACCGATGTTTTATCAGTTTTTGTTCAATTAGTAGCCCCTCGTAATTGTAGGCCTCCATAAGACGCTGTAATCGACTTACCTCTATAATTATGTATTGATGAGTTAGGTATTTGTAATATATATAGCAGTATCAATCGCAATGACTGTCAGAGGTGTAGGCTCACATTAATTCGTATCATAGTTTTTGTAGGAATTGCAAACGTAGGATTATAAAGCGAAGACTTTGTAACAATAATAATTATAAACGCAATTAACTGATTGGATTCCTCGGTCAGATTGCATTGAGCAATCAGTCATGTTTAATTATTCTTAACAAGGACTTAATTAAAGTTTGTTTTGTTTAGGTATGGTTTTCTAACCGAAGAGCTCGACTTCGCAAGCAACTGAACTCGCAGCAACTGAGCGCTTTCAACACCATGTCCCTGCAGTCGGCGTTCCCTTCAGTTCATCAACAATACGAGCCTCCGTCTACCTTCAACGCACAATGTGCATCTTGGCAACAGTCGTATTCATCTGCGCTCGGTGGCAGTTCAGTTCTGAACTCCGCCCTAGCGCCTTCCCTTCACCAATCTGCGTTAAGTGCTCCTGTATGCCAGTCAGCGCTTGCAGCATCCTCTCTACACCCCCCAACTTCAAGTTCCTTCTCGTCCGGTAACCTAACACCTCTGTCCCATTCTTCGGAACTTGCTACTCCCTTACAAGCACCCACTGATGCTACCCCTCCGAGCTCGAGTCCCACTACGAGCAGTCCTTCTGCGAACCAGAGCAGTGCACTAACTTACCAACATTCAACGTATGCGAATCCAAGTGAACCTCTCTCCCATCCGTACGGATACGGAGACTACTCGAAGCAGGAGCACGCCATGTCCGCACACAACCACTGGACGACCAGGCAGCTGAGCGGACACGCGCAAAACAAACTCGCCGAAGTCAGCGCCTGGCCTGAAAACTATAGGTAAGTTTATTCCACGGTCGTTTAATATTCAACTTTACATCAGCAAACATAGATTAAAACATCTCAATAATCCCCGACGGCAACTAAGTAGCTCTATGAATTATTGATGTCGAGCTACTCATCTGGCTTGGCTTATGCGGATGAATATGCAATTACAATAAAGTGACCTTTGCTGCCGATCATTTAAATAACTATCTATTATGTGAATACCAGATATGACTGTTACACTAATAGTAGGTTTAGGGCGCACGTTTGGAATGACTTCATTTCGTGTTAGTCAATCGGTATCAGTATGCCGTATGATGTGTCTCGTCATCTCGTGTCGTGTGATCGTGCCGAGTTCTCGAGCGTGTCTATATAGGATGCGTGTAATGCCGCGTCCGGTGGCTATCGATCGGGCGTGGGCTCGATCGCAAATCGGGGTGCGTACGTTTTATTTCTTTTCACCTTCCTTTATCATTAGCCGAAGCGGCCGCTAATCAATTAAGAGTGTAAGAAGTCGGCCATTATACGCCGCGCGGGTGGTTATTACAGCGCGCGCCTCGTAATACGCCGATCCGATCGTGAATGCAATAGGGCTGCGAATTTTATAGTGATTTTGGATCGATTTTTAATTAAAGTTTTTCTTAGTTATTTTAAATTCTCTTGCGATATTCGGTATATCGTCTTTAGGATCTGGGTTTTATTACAACAGAAAGAAGGTCGTAGAAAACATTTCACTCGTGCCTGTGTCGATGGTATGTGTAACTACCAAAGTGAATTTGTCGAATGACAATGTGACAAATACATTGTCGCTTTGTACTGTATACGGCGACGACATTTATCTGTGTTATCGAGACAAAGCAAGTCTATAAACCTCACATTGGACCACACACAATATCTCGCCATACACAATGGCAGACAAACTAATAATATATGGGTTAGCTACGTTTATGTGTCGGTGTGTCTTATCTAATCCTTTACGCGCTCTTGATTGACGTAACACTTCGTTTCAACTCTATTTGTTATTTTTGTCTGCCAAAAATATTGTATTGTGTGCCGAAAGTGTGGCTAATAGGCGTTTCATATCTGTTTGAAGATGAGGATAATAGAAGAAAATCCCTTTTGATTATATCTTGTGTCGGCTCTACGCAATGTTGGCGCAGCCGGAAAAGCTATATCTTGTACAATGTCCATGAGTCATAATAAATCAGTAAGCTGCCTATCTATTAGTAGTGAGATACGTACGTATTGCTATAATTAACGTGGACAGTCATTGGCCATAAATAGCGATTGTGATTGTCACCTCATACTTTATTTTATTTGCCGCACTGGCGGTTCTACGACACTTGTATTTACGTGAAATTATTTTATCAGTTAGAAATTATTGTACTGGGTAGGTATTCTCAAGGAAAAGCATTTTTTAAATAAAACGATGTCAAGAAGAGAAAAGCGACCTTATTTTAAAACACTTTCAAAAGTCGATAAATCTAAATAATAACGTATCGATACTCCAATCATCCGTAATTTCGACTCAGCACTGTAAACTAAGTATTTCTTTATTCGTCACATTATTCAAAATTATGCAATTTAATCAACTCAATATTACCACAAACGGGTTCGTGAAATTGCTGATGTTCATCTCTTGTTTTCTGTAACTGAATTGTTAATTAAACGACATATTTCAGGGCCTGATTTATTAATACCTATGCGTATATTGACAAAAGTAAACAACAATCAATTGCTCTTTTGTTGCTCAATCAATTATTTTCGCAATGCTTCGAGGGATTTTATTAACATTCGTCCACTCTTATTTACTCGGAAACAGAAACAACAAACCAGCATTTGTTTAGGTTAATAGCTTCCAAGTAATACGGCTGCCGATCATTTATTGATATTAGAAATCTACGCCGGCACAATACGTAGCGGATAACAGATAAACACACGTTGCTTTGTGGCCGGCTCGGCAATTAATGAGAGGCCGAACGTGACATTAGTGCAGTGAACCTAAGCATTATGCTAACGCGAACCCGGTATTAAAACTTATCTGCAGCTATTTGCATTCGACTTCCTAAACTGCAGTAAGCCTCGCGTGCGGTGCGCGGAGCAACCACCTTGCCTCGAACACTTTCCTCCACAGAAACGTTCGCTCGGTTATTGTTTTCGCACGTGTTTCATTCTCATGTTAAAATGTTTATGCACATATTTACCATAAGGGTAAAGTGTGGTATTTGGGATGACGTTAAGTAATAACTAATAGCCAATCGGCATGACCTGTCTAGCTAGCTCTCAGAATTGGCTAGAATAACACTTACAAAAGAAAACATTTTTACTGCCTTCCAAAGTAATTATGCATTATTCGGAGCAACAAAATGTAGGTTTTCATTGTGATCGTAATAGTTGAACCTGCGCAGCATTACGTGCGGCCTTCGTAGTTTATGAGCGATGTACGACACTAATGTACCTTAATAATGTATTAGCCACTGTATTAACTATAAATTAAAATTTTATTGCACGCTCAGTCACGAAATGCTTCCGAAAATGCCTCGACTGCCTCAAGTGTGCATATAGAGACCTCCACTAAATTATGTAGTTCGGTAGGCCGGTACAAGTCACAATTACAAGGCGGCATTAGAGCTTGCACACTGTGTTATTATTTAATTATTTTTAGTGTAATCGTTAGAATCTCGGCATAATGTTTAGAGACCGAACGGAACCTATGAAGCGATTATTATGCAGTGGGCAGTATCCCACGCTCAGCCAAGTTATTGATAGTAAAATTCAATGTAACACTGCTAGGTACTAACTACCTACATATATTGACAAGGGACAGGACGTGTCTCTGATATAAAAGTAAAAGACCTCGAGTTTTATGCAGCCTTCGATCTATTGTTACGCGACACCTAAGAAGCATCTCTAAATAGATACTACCTATTGGATATAACGAGTTCCGATTTATGAGGTCTAGATGCGCCTTTGGTTTATAAAGTATAAGATTTTCATGTAATTTTTCCTTTGTTACAGCTCGTTTTTTGGCACTAACCCGTCACACTACGCGTCGCACGCGCATTCACCCACAGAGGCGAAGTCTGGCTATCCTTACTTAGGACAACTCGGCGGCATGGACATGGGCAGAGTACACTAGACCTAAGTGCCTTCTAATTAAGGAATATAATGCTATATCATAACTGTTTTACATATTAATAAGATTCACAATAGATCCAGGACATATCGAAACGTGCCTTCATGATACAGAGTGTTTTAAATATTTCTACAGACGACAATATTTTGTATAATTATGTACAATTTCGCAATAAAGTAGGTTGTAATCAATCTGATAGATATTTTGAGAGCCTCCGTTAGCCTTCACTGTAATATAGAGCTTTATTGTATAGTTCATAGATTCATAGTATGTTTTATATTGTAATATTTACGGTTCCTGAACTCGAATGTGCGCACTAAATACAATTTTTCCCGTAGGTTTTTATCTTTTTAGATATAGATCGTTACTACATTTTATAAGTTGTTATATGTATATTGTATTTTAGATATAATCAATGTTAATAAGCAATGTTGTAATAATGTTTAGAAATCAATAAACATAATAACCTTCCTAATAAAAAATTAATAATAGTTACTAAAAGGTTGAAAAGTTTTCCGTCAACATACTACTTGTGAAAATGTGTACAATTGTGTATTTCCTTTTTAGTGACTATACCCTAAAGATTGATCCTAAAATTGCCTTGAATGAAGTTGTGATTTTATATAAATAATGTATTTATTTATAGGTATATTATTGTAACTTAGATTAATTAAGTATAGCGACTAAGCACTTTGTAAAATAACGGTTTACCCAGAATAAATGAATGCTACTGCAAATAATTCAAGGTTTTCAATTAAGAGCCCAACAATCTATAGTTTACTACTAGATATAACTCAGTGTTTATACAATCACGAAAGCAATTATCACCGAAGCTCTTTCCTACATATTGTCTAGCCTATGCGCATTGTTCTAGGCTTATCTAAGGCATGTCAACCACAGGAGGCATATCAATGGAGTAGTTAGGCAACACGTAGGTATGCCGATCACCAAGGTTTCCGTAGCTTTGACATTCGTTAGTCCGATTATGAACGTCGACTACAGACTACCGAATTTCTCTTTGCCGATATGCGGGTATTCCCGTTAATGATGGATAATTTGGACTTCTTTGATCCAAATTATTCCTGCAAATTATAGCATGCTGTATGTTGAACATTTTTTCTTTGTATGTAAGACTTTTATCATGAAAAACCTTCGTAGGTGTGCAACCACAAACTGAGGTTATAAATACGGTTATAGTTTTCGAGTCACTTCTCTCAATTTAAGCCAGCCTTTTTCAGTTTTCTTGCACAATAATGACTTAATGTTTGTCCTAGTATTAATTGCGCACGTATCCTAGCTTTCAAAGCTGTAGTATCAAGAAGAAGCAGATCTATAGTATACCACGTTTGGAGTATCTAGAAACATAGAGGACATAGTAAGTATAGGCGTATTAATGGAAGCTGGAGTTATCAACATAGTTCTAGGTGATTATAGTAAAATTTCCAGCAATATCAGAAGTTTCTTAAAGCGACTGCAAAAGTTTGCTAAGTATGTCTCCAAAAAGGAAAGCGTATAATCAGCTTAAACACTAAGATAAGGTCGTCGGAAAACTTACTAAGCACCTACCTATATAAGAATAAAACAGTCGTTTGATTTCCTTCAGTAGTTTATTCAGATTTACAGTTAGTTTCCTCAAATGAATCGTACTGCTTTACACCTGAAACCATGTGACCATTTTACGGTTATGTAAAGTTACAATAAACGTTATGAATGATAGGTTTTATGAACATGGTTTTATGTTTAGCACAAATTAAGTTTAAAAAAACGGGTTACAGAATAATGTAAATACTAATAACTTGCCTATCAAGAGACATGTCTACAGTTGGCATATACAAACAGGAGTAAATAAAATAAATTCGATACACTAGACTATTACAGTATCGATAGCAGCTTATGTTCTACCATAAATATATGGAATAACATAACATAACATCACGCCTATTTTCTTTATAAGGGAAGGAAGTTATACCTAATGTAAGGAAGTTATACTTAATGCTATAAATAGAAAACTTCAACGCTTCTAGGCTTTGTAGCACGAATGCCTGAGTTCTTTTAATCGATTCCTTTAATTAAACAAAGTATCCTACATGTACTGTCCATGCGCTACTAAAAACTGTGTAATTGCTGACTGAATTGAAGCTTGTGGAATTGGACGCCGAACATTAAGTTCTTCACAATGTTATTTTTTACTTTTGATTGTTTTATAAACACTCAAAAGTGAAAAACTGCAACGCTGATTTTAATATCAACTGACTAAACGTAACTAAAACAGGCTACGCTAAACTTTGCAGCGTGGTTACATAACAAATGTTACACAAAGCGTTTAACTTGGCCACAATAACGGGAATTCTGTTACACATAGACAATGGCAGCGGCTGTCTTTCAGCACTGTATGGGCGTAATTAAGCAGTCAAATGCAAGCCCCACATGTAATTGGTCTAATTCTCTTAAGGATCCATATCATAACGCAGTTTGTGTGGGTGGATGAGCAGAGATAGAAATAAGTTTAAAATATACTGAGCATTTATTTTGAAAGAGTTGCATGCCTTGTTAAGCTTACGTGTTGCGTTGATGTAAAAGCCTTGTGGGTGTTTTTCCATTTTTAATTTCACTTTGAAATGAAGAAGAATGCTATAAACATATTTGCTAGGCCAAAAAGTGAGGGCTGTTATACTTGTTGGAACTTGAAGCGTGTTTTACCTGATGATATTTTTATGTACCTACCTAATTTTTAGAAATTATTGTAAATGTGTGCGTGTGAGCGTTTATGTACAGAGCGGAGGTGCAGTTTTGACATGCTTCACTGTATTGTTCGCAGCAATCTTGTTTTTTTATTTGGTCTGAGTTGTGAAGTATTTGAAAGTTTACTATAAATCCTTCCTCGTTCTGAAAATAGGAATCAAGTCCTTTATGAAGAGCTACAAAACGTAATTTAATTTTGTAGAGCTCTTGAAACTCGAACTCAAATAGAAGTGGCTTTTGAACAATCATTGCAAGTGGTTTCCTAATCCGATGTTTGGATTTTCCAATCAAAACAAAATCCTTATTTCCTTACTAATATTATAAATGCGAAAGTAACTCTGTCTGTCTGTCTGTATGTTACCTTTTCACGCCTAAACCACTGAACGGATTTCGACAAAATTTAACAAGGAGATATATGGCATCCTGGGGAAGGACATAGGATACTTTTTATCGACATACCACGCGGGCGAAGCCGCGGGCGGAAGCTAGTAAGTAATAAGATTTGGTACAAAAAATGGGTTTTCTAAATGCCAAGATTTTTAAACAAAGATTATTCGTACTTACGATTTTATAATTTATAACAAAAATGGCGCTATGTTATTAAAATGAAGATAATATATCACCAAGGTGGGTTACCTTGGTATCCATTTTATCCGGGTGTCAGATAAAATCTAACTGTCTTTTATCCGGGTAGAAAATGATTATGTTTATTTTTATACCTTCAAAAGGAAAACGTATTGAAAGTGGGAATAATAAATATTACCTAATGCAAGTTTTGTCCGGGATGTCCATGGAAAAGTGAACGTTTTTTTTACGTAGTTCGAACGCACCTACTCAGATATTTGTTATTGGTTTCTTGATAGATTCTTTCATTCTTGATAGATATTATAATATTAATGAATATTTTAATGAATAATTAAAAACAAATACCAAAAATAATAATTAAAATTATAGTGGAAGTGAGTAGTAGAAAAACATTTTATTATTTTACTTTTTTTTCAAATAATAATATAATATTAGCCGTCTTCCTCTATCCTATCTTGCTGTGCCTGACAGGGTCCACAATGATCTAAAATCATGTATATTTTTTAATGTACCTACCACCTAAGTTAACATTCATCATCATTTGCCTAGCCTTTTCCCAACTATGTTGGGGTCGGCTTCCAGTCTAACCGGATGCAGCTGAATACCAGTATTTTATATGGAGCGACTAAGTTAACATTGTGGAATGCAAATAAATGTATTGAGTATTAATTCTACTAGGTACTTGGGTGATTCTTTGGAAAACATATAGATGAAAAAGACTCATTACCTAATTATTATTAAACTAAGAGATGTTAAAAAGCGGCGGCGATTTTCCGAGGGACCCACCTACATTCTAAAATATATTTTGTTATTAACCGATCTAACAAATATCGCTGACCTATTAATATTCATGACGTAGTTAGGTAAAAGTTAACTCACAAGCCGATAAACGGACAGACATTCGGCATATTAGATGAACGGAACTTTTCTAATAATGTTGTCACATAAAAGTGCTTTTCATAAAGAATTTTCGACTCAATGATTTTAAATTATGTAAACCTTATTGAAACGATTAAATGCTGGGAATGAAGTGTTCAAACCTTATCACTCTATATTAAACTAAAGATAGGTTTTCAGGAATAGCTTAAGTAGTGTTTAGTGTTTATCAGAAGGTAAATAACTAAAAACTGGGAATCCTAAAGGCTCTTACATACTGGCGCGATTCGTCGCGCGACACGAATTTTAACAAAACGATTTTTTCTGAAAAAACTTCACGGCGAACAATGCGGCGGTGGCAGCGTCATCGCGCCAGTATGTAAAAGCCTTAACTCTTATTAATATTATAAATGCGAGAGTGAGTTTGTTTGTTACGCTTCACTTCAATTCACGGTAAACCACTGAACGGATTTAGATTAATGAAAATTGGCACATGGGTAGACCTGGAATAGGATATAAGATACTTTTATCCCGATACCCCCACTGGATCGAAACTTACGCCGGTGAAACCGCGGCGCGCAGCCAGTATTCTTAAAATTATACATATATTAACCCACCTGAGACTATAAACTATACCTACAATTTAGGACGAAACCAAATGAATAAAACCTTTTATGATTTTCCGTAACAGTTTACATACAGCTAATATTTGAATAAAATATGTTAGACGAAATACTTGCAGTCAGTCAGGAGCCTTTCAGTTACGCAAATACAAAAAGTGTTTTTGTCTCGTAAAATAAAAATTACAACTTTGAAAAAAGAACTATTTCGTAATAGTATGGATATAATACTATGTTCGTAACTATAATTTTGAATCTTGTGTAAGTGTAAAGTTATTATGCTCGTGACTGCACTTACCTGGTTAGACCGGAAGCCAACTCCGTGCCCTTTCGGTATCATGTTGGTCGGCGTAATGGAATTATTTGAAAATTAATTGTTTACTTCCTTGCTTACTATTCATGTTATTATTTCCTCTTAACCTTCGATCAATAAAGCTAGAAAGTGCTTGGCAGATAGGTTATGTTTTTCAGTGTCTCCCTACATTTTACATTTAGCGAGAATAATATTCTGAGGGTACGTCAAAGCTTTGAACTGAAATATATAGGAACTTTTGAAAGTAAGGGTTAATTTTCCAATAGCCAGATAGCTTTTTTTTTAAAGAATAAATACGACAGTTAGACATATTTTCTAAACAAAAGCTATCAAACTGTAATAGTTATTCCTCAGTTAAATGTTATCTGACTATTGAAAAATCAGCCGTTTGTAAATTAGGGTAAAGGTAACTCAGAGACCTCCCGTTTTTCGCTTGTTAAATTGAACCCCACATCAGAACAAAGATCTATTTACTTTCTATGTAGATACTTCAGACATAAAAGAGCTCCAAATATTGGTTCATGTGATTTTGTTTACATCGAAATAAATCCCTGCAATAGGGTTATGAGTGCTAAATGTTTTCGAAAAGGTTTAGTTTGGGTGTGTTTATCTTAATGTGGTACTAAAATAACTGAAGTAGGCGAAATTCAGATTATGTGAAGAAAGCACTTAGCGGAATAGGATAACAAAGAAAAATAAATCTTGATTATATATAGTTATCTTATTTTTAAAACGGTGTCTTCTCCCTTGACATTAAGATGACAAGGACTGGGACTATTTATATCGCATTTTATAAATGGATACTTTAATATAGGTGGTTAGAAAAGAGAATATAAAAAAAAACAATTCTGGAGATCTATAGGCAGTGGTGCTTGCGGTAGCATATTATATTCCGTCAAAGGTGATCAAATTGTCAAAGCGTTCGACGTCGCGACGTCAACTTGGTTCAATCAACGCGGAAGGCGTTTCTACTCGTACATAGTAAAGCTTTTGAATGGAAAACGTGATTTCAGTCAGGTTTTTACCACAAAAACGGATTGTTGAACGCAAAAAGTATTCGGTAAGGCACACGCGTGGGAACCGCGGTTGACTTGACGACGATATTCGTCTGCGTCGTGGAATCAACAACGATGGATAAGAAACTGCATGGGTGAATATTTCTGATAAGTTACGCTTTACAAGGTGGTTGACTTTTAATATCGCTTAACAAATAATAATATTGACAATATGTATTAGCTTTTACAAGTCTAACTTTTACAGTACCAACGTCAAAGTTCTAAAGCATTATATCGAGTGCCCCACTGGTTGAATTATAGTTTTTTTTAACAGCGAATGGACCTCTCAATTTTAGGAAAGCCTAGAGTTGAGTACAACTGTAAAAGCTTACTGAGTATATTATATTTTTTAAATAATGTTACCTTTTACCTAGCTGAAGTTTAGATGTCCTACCTATAGTACTTACTACATTGAATTATTATTTAATTTTGTTGGTACTGCACTTCTTTATCTACATACTTACCTAGTATTCTGCATAATAAATGAACACGTGTAACTAATGATGCTGCCAGGAAAATGCCAAAGTTTAATTTAAGTAAGTACATTGAAGATAGCCCGTTCATTTATTTAACTCTCATGAGTTCCATACTTCTGCAGTTTTTTACATAATTAAAATTTAATTTAGATGTAATTTCAGTCATGTTAAATGAATTATAGTTGTTTCCATTTTATTTTTATAATTTTAGTCTTAAATACAATTTAGGTCTGGAAGGAAGTATCATTTTACTGTAAATTAAGTCAGTCCTATTAATAAATTATTTCAAGACCAATGGTGCTCCCCACACTGCTTTAAAAAAATGTTTACAAACATTAGTTAACATTTTGTATATTAACATTTGTCAAATGTTTGTATAAAAATGTTAACTAATGTTTGTAAACATTTTTTAACAGCAGTGTGGGCTTACTTATCCAAATCTCTAGCTAATCCAAAAATCTACGATCGTCGATGAGAAAAATCGTGGCTCAGTTTTAATTGGACATGACGAATCAAGTTTGTCGGAAAAACTGGGCGGGGACTCTTTGTGGAGGCGGATGTGGGTTTTTGTGGTCTAAGCCGTCTTAATACATCCACTACTGTATGACAATGAGGACATGAATATAAATAAGGATTATAAACGTCCACACAATATCTATCTTTAGGTGGTCAGATGTGTTGAAGAGCGGGAATGAAAGATCCAATGTTTCAGCGTATCGAGTTAATACTGATGCCATTTTCTTAATTGTCGAACAGTAAAAAGTGATGTCTAAGTGTTATTGAATTGCGCTACATTCTTACAATGTCAGCTACTAAAAATTCATTCATGATATCTTCAAAGTATAACTTTTAAAACGATTGGTATCAATAATCGAATTAGCACCGTGGTACATAATAATAGTTATGTGAACTGCGTTTAGTTTCCGGTATGTTATAAATACATACCAATCTTGTATTTGCGTATCGGACAGCGGTAATCGTATCTAACGACTACTAAAACATGTAAAACTCTCTAGATGATTGTTCTCACACTACAGCGCGTGAGAACGAAAAATCACAAAATTGAATTACGGGCTAACTGTTCGGCAATTAAACATTCAAAAATATCAGCGACAGTTATAGCGGGTCGGGAGTGTTCGCAGGTGCTTCGTGGGTCTCGGATTTGGGGGTGGTGGGGATCGTCACGTCACTAATCGGACGTCGGCTTTGCTTTTTCGGAAAAATCTTATCGGTACTCGATCGATTTTCACAGCGGATAATTCACGCACGTGTCACGATCCGACCCGACAGGGATTGGACACACTGTCGCTACCTGATTGAGCTGTGTCCACTACCACCGCGACAGGTTGTTTGCTGAAAACTGTCTCTCGAACCCTGGAGAATTGAGAGTGATTAATTTTTTACTTTGCATTGCGATTTTGTTGACGATTGTAAAGTTTCTGATCGGATGTCTTCAGACATTTTAGATGTTTCAATCACTAAAATAATTGGATGAATGTTCTAGAAAGGTCAAATAAATGCCAGTTACAAGTGTCATTTAACTTAAGGAAATATTTTTGGGTATTATTCGAATCTAATTTGAATTAGACATTTAGTTTTGTTAGATAATATGAAAAGAAATTCAATCAATGCTTGACACAATTCTCAGGACTCTCAAATGAAGTGACATTTAACATTTGGTAGACATTTAAAATTGCTTCTCAAGAAAGCTATTTAGTAGCGTAACGAAAGCATTTGCTTAGCAAAAATTTACAATCACCCAAAAATATTTGTCGACGGCACTTGACGCTGGTTGCCGTTCATCGGTTCTCACGAGAAATGTTCCGGCGGCATACCGCTGTCCACAGAGACTCGATCAAATGCGAAAGTCGTGCATGTCCACTGATCACCCGACCAAAAAAGTCAACACAGATTCCTAGTTTTTGTGAAATATTGACTAAAATAAAACTTTTTTTTGCTATCAAGCGCAACAACGCGGATTTTTATTTAAGTTCTACAAACGAGCAATGAGTGTGCTGGATGGCGATCTGTTTCTTTGGAAGTTTATCTAATTTTTAATATAGTATGGAATATGTTTCAGACGTTGGAGCTGCTGTAAGAAGGCACAAAATGATGACGATTTAGAATAATATTCCATAGCTGTTATATTTTTGTATAAAAGCTTTTTTAATTTATGTTTCACTTTCTAAAAACCTTTGCAAAACAGACAATATTGTTCTTACGTCTCAGATTCGAACATATCTGTAACGGGGAAACGCACAAGTAATAATATATAAATAACGGCCTTCATTATCGTTTTAAGGCTCGCATCACAAAGGGTGACATTCGTTCCATGTTTTGTCTAACATTTTGACAGTACAGGAATTGAAACAGTACCTACTAAATAATAGATGCGAGGGTGTCGACACGCCGTTTTGTTTTCTAATCAACAATGGAGTGAGTTTCGTTCGAGTTGGACGTCATACTGTGACCCTTTATCAGGAATATGGAACTATGGAGTCAAAGAGCGTGTCTTGTTTTGAACAAATTATGAGTCTGGTTTTAGCATAGAAGGGACAACAATCGCTCGTGATTCCTGTAAGCTCGGTGGAAGTCTTCGTAACAATGATATATTTATAGTTAGTGAGTCATCGGTAGCCATTAGGTGGGACATTGTCTTAGCTGGGCCATGCTGCTCCTCACAGCTGGAGCGCTTTGCGTGTTTACAAACATTTTATTGAGGTGTTGTATTTAATGGCTCCTTTAGAAGGTGATTTTGCTTTGTTTTGTTGACACTGATTGACGTTAAAGTTTTACATACCTACTTAGCCTTGTGTCTTGTGTACGTGTACGGAATGATCTGATCCTTCTTGTGATCATGTAGGAAAAATCCGCGAGCGAACGGTTCCACACAAAAACATGTATCTTTTATGGGGGGGTATCATTTAATTATTATGAACTTTATTTAATTTTAATAATTTGTTGTTATGGCGGCAATAGAAACACACAATCTGAGAAAATTTCAACTACATACCTACCTATTACGGTTCCTGAGATACAGTCCGCTGACAGACAGATGGGCGGACGGACAGCGGAGGCTTAGTAATCCGTCCGCTTGGGTCCGTTTGGCAACTTTCGCGTACGGAACCTTAAAAATTACTTCTGATTAGAACACTCCAGTGGAATTGACTACAGCAGTCACTATACGAAATAACTTGCTCACGTGACTCAACATTACGCTTGTAAACTTCTAAATTGAAAGATATCAATCAGCCGAAACCACCAAAAACAAACCAACACTTGACTCTAAACATAATCGACTCTCAACCCACGCCCTCCATAAATAAAATCGAAATCCATCATTCGGAATTTATCCAAACGAACTTTAAATAGAAATGTAATTATCATTATTATTGAAACACTAATTAAAGTTAAATATTGTACTCCCGTTCGTTTCAACAATATGGCATTTCAGGGAAATTTCACAGTGATTAATTAGCGAAATGTTTAATTCCAGGCTAATGCTACGCAGTCAGCAGGTATTCAGGATTTTGCATTTCGGTTACCTTGTTATTTGTTAATTATTCTGTTTGACTGTAAATTGTATGTAGGTAGATTTAATGCTTTAATTAAATATTATTTGCTTTAATTAAATTGTTCCTTTGATTATATGTGATGAAATAATTGAATTCAAGGGAATTATTACGTACAGTCGAATGGCTAAATTCGATCCTACTACCTATTTATTTTATATAAGTATGCAGGTACACACACATTCAATTATAAAACTCCGGTTGAAAACCAGCGTCAGGCACTTATAGTCTGGCATTTTTGCTGAACTGGGCCTTTTTGGCGCAGCCGTGACTGAGGCATCCCCATCGTGACATCCCCTGATATTTTCCTACATCGCACTTTTAAACTTCTTATTTGTAATATATTTTATTTTTTTATGTGCTGTATATTATATTGTGTGCCTTATAATCTGTGCTAAATAAATGTATTTTCTTTCTTTCTTACTGAAAATTAAGGAGACAAATTGACTTAATTGGAAAATGTTGCTTACACAAAACTTTCTATCATAGGGCGAAAACCTTTTCTATATTAAACTTGCAAGTATAAGAGGAAAATCAAGCAACTACGTTAAGTATTAACAAAATTCAGTGTTGTCCAACGTCTTCATTTGTCATTCAGAAACAATGGACGGCAGTTAGGGCCAATGTCGCCGATTGTGACAGAACACAAAGGGACTAACAGTACAACAGGACATTTTATTGTTTTACTGCGCAGCTCCTGCCGCCCGCAGGAGGTAGCACCCAAAAATATTGTTTAAAAACGTTTAAAGCTTTAAATACTGGCAATTAAATAGATTTACAACTCACCACGTTCCCGGAACGGTGACAGAATTTGAACAGAGATCGTCATTTGTTTTCTTGATTGTTGAAATCGTCATAATCACTGTTTTGTTTCGCGAGATTTTGTGATGATTTCGCATTTTCTCTTATTCTTTCGTATAGTCAACTTTATCAATCGCAGACAGTTAAAAAAAAATCCGAACAAGGTATTATGTATTATTGCGTTCAGATTTTTTTGTGTGTACCTACTTACGTTTGTATTTCATAGACAGTATTTTGTGTTTTCATGTGCTAGTACATAGAATCCATTACATAGAATGTAGGCTAGCTAGCTACGTATAAGTAATTGTCCATTAGCAAAGAGGACCTTGGCAATAAGCCCGGTGACAGTAGGGCGGAGAAGAAGAAAAGGCATTACGTTCAACAGTCTACGACAATGTATGTTGAAAACCTAAGGAAAGCCAGGGACTTCTTAAAATAGTTTCTTTTAGACGAAATTCATATGTCGATGTGAGCACAAAAAGTAATATTGCGTCTTTCAATTTTATTGAAGTAACATAATAATATGTTAATAAACATAATAATATGTTAATTCATAATAAATTAAGTAATCCTACATAAGATATTTATATTTTCCTTTTGTTCTCTTAAAATAGTTGTTTCTATTTCTATCGCCTTTTTAATTCGATATTTGCGTGTATCAAATAGTTCTTTACCCCACAGTTTAAGTTTTATACCCCACAAGCGCGTACAAAAATATTGTGCACATAAGATAATGAAATAAAACATAACATCACGCCTTGTTTCTCCGAAGGGTTAGGCAGACGTGTACCTATAAGCACACCCACATTTCGCCAATTAGTTTAAAGTCCCTTGTAATAGTGGGCCAGTCTATTGCCATCAACCAGGCACAAATTCAGACTCCACACTGCTACAATACATTCTAGAGAGAAAAACCCAATAACACTTTGCCCGACCGGGGAATCGAACTCAGCAGCTGCGTTTGCAACCACTAGATAAAAGACAATGATTCAGATATAAAACATGACATTACAAAGGAGTGGTAATTGAATGTTCCATATTTTATCATTGATGAATGACCGAACATCTATGAGTGTGCAGATGACTCAATATAGCCATAGTTAAGTTAATGTTTTTGGTCTATACTTCAGTAAATAGATAGAACAGCTTTATAGGTTCAACTGTTTCCAATAAATCCGTGTGTCGATGTCGTTAAAGAAACAATAAACCTTGTCTCAGTTTGCAGGCTCCTCGGGTTTTATTAACGTTTACCGGTGCCACGATACCTCTTAATAAACCTAGTTCGAGAAATGCGTAAACCCAAACTATTGTCATCGCGAGAAAGCACGACAAATTGAGCTCTATGCCATCGGGTTAGGGAGAGATCAGAAAATAACATTTTACTAGGAGGTGGTAAAGATTTGATGACGCTGACTCTCTGCACGAAATTAAAATCTTATCAGTAAAATAACGTCCATTCAATTTGACGCGCAATTGTCACTATTAAGGTCTTTACTTATCTCAGTTAGAGCCATCGTTGACGCGAAATTGGTGTTGTTAATTACAACAAGTGCTCCAAAGTAAATTGTTTTGAGCACAAGGCTAGACTACCCTTCTACGAACTGCTTAACAATCTGTATCGTTTGTATGTGTTAATTTGTGGTCCGTAACAAAATTCTTCATCCAACCGCACAATTATAGACCACATGTTGAGATAAGAACAAAGAGTGTGGCACTACTGTTCGGTAGCCAGAGGCGACCCCCATGATGCTTGCTGTGTTCAATCAGAAACCACAAACAAGACTATTCAGGCCAGAAACATGCCTCCGAACGGCGAAGCTTTGTCTTCAGACGAAAGTACATTTAAGTGAAGTTCATTGTTGCAAACCAAACTATGATGCTACCGGTGGGTGGTGGGCCATTCTACTGTGTGGTTGGACTTACCTGATGACAGATCTACGGCGTTATTGATTGCTTCCTTGACAAATATGTGATTGTTAACTCTTGAGGTGTTTGCTTGTTGGAGTTACTCGGAAAAACAATAGGTGTTTGGTTTCTGGTATTATTTTTGTATTACATTACGTTGCAAATTCTTACACACAATTTGAAAAAGAAAAGACACATTGTGATCAAAAATCTAATCATATTAAATTGTTCCCAATTCCTAAAATTATGATTACAGGACTCCACATCTGTGATATTTTAAGATACCTATCTAATTGATGACACAAGATATTACACTAAGATACCAAAATAGAATCAGAAACTTTAGCTAACGAGAGTTTTCAAAGTCTTGCATTATTTGAACTTATCACATTAATCACGACTACAATACAAAATTTTCCAAGTCTAAAATATTAATGAATACCTTAAATCTTTAACAGTAGGTAGAGTACATATAAGTTTCGACTTCCTATCTTGAACCACCCAAGTTCTGCCACACACAAGCAGTGGGCGTAACTACTTTGTCACCTCGTGAATGAGTTCAGATACCATCAAAGGTATTATGTATCTGTATAAAAGGACTGGCCGCCTAATTCGTGGCTAATACATCAAATACTGGCTGAAGAGAATGAAGATTGTTCGATTTTTGAAAAACGCCGCTATAGTTATTGACATTTATGCTGGTGTCATTGTGTGTGGCGTCAGGGACGTGAATGGAGCCGGGGTGCTTCGTAATAGGTGTGAAGTGTCGTACTATTGTTGTCTGTTTTTCAAGACAGGTATTCAAGATGCGCAAATAATGTGCGATGTGTTACGTCGGCTGTGGGATGTGAACGAAGCAAGTTGTAGTAAAGTAATCATATCTCTTATTTGTATCTGTATATTGGGTTTATTATTCTATTTACCTTAAGTACCTAACTATTCTATTTCTAGTATTCAATTATATACTTTCTAAGCCTAAACTATTGTAACAGTCGCATAAAAAATCAAGCCTTGACACATTAACACACAAAATACGATTTATTTTCTAATTTCGTTTATCTACCTAGGTTCTTAAAAAAAGCTAGGTAAGTATAATGGTTTTGTTGATACTGGCAGCTACAATAATTCACTGTATTTTATTTGCTGGTTTTATTTACTGACGACATTACGGCTGAAACAAATGGCACGGAATTTTGTTCAAGTTTGTATGGGTCGGAATGTTTTCGACACATTTCACTCCACTGAGTCCTAACACCGAGTCCTTTACATAGCAAGATGTCCAATTTGTATCTCTAGACCCTTATGTTGATATCCCGAGAATAAAAAACAAATGTCATTGAAAACCGTTTTGTCACGAATAGGGTATCTATTTTCAGCCTTTCTTATTTAGTAAAGGAATTTTCTAATAAGTTGTCAGTAATTTTGTTATTTGATGACTGCATGTTATTCGTTTTACCGTGTAAAACGTTATTGAGCATCACATAATTTGGAGATATGTAAATATCGTCGCTGAAGTCCGTTAAACTGTAATTGCTTTTCATGGAAAATTCTTTGGGAATAATTACCTCTAGCACTTCGTCGTTGTTAGGATAGAGTATGTATAAATGAGTAATAAAGTGAAGTGACTACTACTATGCAAATGTTCGATGACCATGTAAAGGGCTCGGGGAGTTGAAACGGGAATTGTTATTGACATGTTTTCCTTACAATTTATATCGTTTGCCTTTGGTTTGGATGTGATGCTCTTTCTTAGCTATTCTAACGAAGAGAGAAGGAGGACCACACAGCATATTCACCTGTTGACCTTTAGGTCTTACAGATAATATAATAGACCAGCGATCCGCTCTTGCTTCGCACGGTTTTTGGACTTGAGAAAACTTCGAGATGTCTTAGTTACCTATATGTAACTTTAATTTTAACGTATACACATAAACCTTCCGGAATAAATTCTCTAAATAATGGTGGAAACCTGTTGCGTGTTTTAGAAGAACAACGCAGACATACAGTTATACACGACAAGCGACTTTAATTTATAATTTATGTATAGATACTATACCTACAAGCCTTAACAGACGTTGAAATTGTCGTTGTGTCTTGTTAGAATGACCTACGAGAAATACTAACATTGACAGTTTAGGCATTCTAAAACCTCTTCTACTAGGAATTTATTACGTGGGTCAAGAAGCTTCCACGTCTGGAAAGGTAAAAGCTGACAAATGCTACTTTTTTTCGGCAAACATAAGTTTAATTCACAAATAAATTACTACTAAACATGGAGCATAGAAATTCGACCTTCTCTATTTACAGTTAGTCACTTAAATTTAAAGGAAATGAGTTTCTGTCGCGCATGTTGAACGCTGAAAGTTACATCTTTTCAACTTTTTCACACAGATTGCAAATAGCAATTCCATTTGCAGTTTTGTGGCACAATCTAGCAATTGAATGTTTCTTAGAAAATGTTAAATAGAAACTGATGTTTTCCATTTCCTACTACTATATTTATGTTTTGAAAAGTTAGCGTTAGCTACTAGAAATGTGACCAGCATTGTGAGTGGGACTAAGAGCGACGGTACACTAAGCCCTGCATAATAAGTGTTGACCCGCAGAGAATTTTTAATGACATGTGACACAGCTTTGACGAGATACAGGCGTTTAATTGAGGGTCCTATTAATTAATTTATTTTACTTTTAACATACAGCGGCAATCTGCTAATTAAATTAGCTAAAAATAAACTATTATTAGACAAAATATTCATACACTCATCTCAACAGAAGTCCAGAAATACTGAAATAATGAGTGTGGATGATGTGTGTCAGTTGTAATGGATACTTTAGGTACCATTCAATATACCTACACCCAAGATTGTGAGGTTTGATCACGACATAAAGATAATCATGGGATGGCAATGGTTCAATAAACTATGGGAGGATGTTTACGAATAGGTACGGATGGGATGTTTCCAAAGTGTCTTAACATGCTTTAAAACGATCATGCCATGATGATTGTGAACTCCTAAATAATGTGCTAGAGCTTTTGAAAACATTATGAAATGAAATGAAATGAAATCGTTTATTCTGTAAATGGGATATTGGAATCACTTTTACACGTCATATTTCAAAGTTGTAAAAATAAGCTAGATGAGGTCGGCGTTTCCTATCTGACTACTCTGCGAAGAAAGGCTATGTTATACGTAACTATATAAAATATCGTCATACGTAACCGAACTCTATCAAAGGAAAGTTTTGATAGGTAAAGAGACACGTGTCCAAACTCAGTTTTCTATTCCATGAACTGCATCAGAAAACTGTACGCACAAAAAATAAAAATGTTTGTAATACTTAAATAACTTCCAGCTACGTTACGTTTTACGTTTCCAGCTTACGTTTATCCAATTGAACTACTCCACATGCTCCGCTTAACTTTGTTTCATACACCATTGACGCGGTATCCGCTAAATCCCTACAACCGTCGGGAACAATCGTCTTCTCACCCAATACCCTACTTTGCCAATGTCAATGCCAAGAGAGCTGTGTTGTCGGGAAAATCACTTAAACAACAAAATGGGGGAGGAAATTTACCCTCATCACATTGTTTGTGAGGGTAAAAGCTGCGGTAATTCAGTTGTGTGTCTAATGTTTGTTGTTTAGGGCAATCAGCTTCGTCGAATTTGAGATTTTGGAGTTAATGTGTAAATGTCATTTAATTTTGCGTTTCGGATTTTAACTGCAAATGAAAAGAAAACAAATGTTCTTGGAGTATTTATTTCTAAATACAACATTTTATTTTCATCCTCGATTAAATTCTGTAATCGAGTCTCGCTTTAAAACATTTAAAAGTTAGTCGATGTACAAACTCAATAAATCTTGCTTTGCAGTTTGTTGCGCAAAATGTTGGCAACAGTTTCAACTTTGTTGCACTAAATCCCCCGTTATTTTTGAATAACGTTCTTATTGTTATCGGTAGCGGTCGTGAAAAAATGAAATGAAATCAAAATGGCGTCATCAGTAATATAGGGGTGTATAAAATAATCAGGGCAGTAATGGTAGTCGTTTATTTACTTTTTGCGATTTATATTTAGCTGGGGTGATGTCGGGGTGGTTCGGAATTTATTCGACAGGGTTTTGTAATGGTAACGTCGTTCGGTTATGCCTCGTTGAGTAGGGGATATTATTGTTCAGGGATCCCTGACTGGCTTTCACGCGGGGAATTTCACCCCGATGTTTGCTGAGAACTTTTAAATTATAAGAGCAATTTATCACTTGGCTTAGAGCTGCCAGCCGTTAGAGCAACAAGAGGTTTAAAAAGTGTCAGAGAATATTACATAGATATTTTGTAACTATTATATTTAAATCTATCTATGAATTTTGACGCAAAATCCTCAGATCCCTAGCAAACTTAAGTCTCAGTTACATAAGCAGAAGAGTTTCGTAAAGTATAACACTGGCTTTGCTGGCTCTGGTAATTGAGCTTGCAACATTTTCATAATTTTCCAGGACATTGTTGCCAAGACTTGGTAGTTTTGAAGTTCTAACAGTTTTGCTAAAGTTTGTTTAATATACAAAACTACTCTAACTACCATAGTTTATGTTTGTTACAAACATTGCCCGTATTTCAAGACTAACTACTCACTTTATCTTATCCGGTTTCAGCGTTAAATGTTTACAAATTATTAATTATGATACGACTAGCTGTTGCCCGCAACTTTGTCTGCGATCCATCCATCTGAAAAATAGCCTATATTCTTCTCCGGGTTGTGGTCTACCCATGTGCCAAATTTCATCCTAATCAGTTCAGCCGTTTTAGCGTGAATGCGTTACAAACCAACAAACAAACTCACTTTCGCATTTATAATACTAGCTGCGCCCCGCGGTTTCACCCGCGTAAGTCTCGATCCCGTGGGAATATCGGGATAAAAAGTATCCTATGTATTAATCCAGGTTATAAACTATCTGTTTGCCAAATTTCATCAAAATCCATTCAGCCGTTTTTGCGTGATTGAGTAACAAACATCCACTCACTTCACAAACTTTCGCATTTATAATATTAGTAGGATTAAGTTAGGATTAGGATTATAAGATGAATCATTTATTTAATTTATCGATAATTTAAGACTATTCTAACGATTTAATTCTAAACTTACAGACAGAAACGCTAATTAAGCATACGTTTGTTTAAATATTATTTTGTTATTATTCCTTCGCACAGCTAACAGTAACATGGCCTCATTTACTTTTATATCTCTCTGTTTATGTTTGTGAATTCGCGTTAGAGTCCTAAATTCAAGTGAAAAGCTGTGACATTAACGTCAACAAAATGTCCGTGAGAGTACTGAAGGTTCCATTATTTTCGTTACGGAATTGTTAGCTGATCAAAATGTTGTCTTGGCACTAATTGATTCACATACAAATTATGTGAAAATATTTGAGAAAGTTTTACTGACAGCGTTTTCGTCACGCCGAGCTCGATGTGAAAGAATTCGTTCGTTTACTTTTATGAATGAAACGTATATTGATTCAATAAAGGCTAACGATAGTGGCTGTAGTTAAATGAACGTTGTCAATAAAACAATACAATGGAATGGGCGGCCGGTGCATTCCCACAATCACACCACGCTATTAGGCATGGTTTAGCAACAGTGATAATAAAAATTGACATTAACGATGAACGCATACATAAATATGAATTATTCAACGTCTTCATGCTTGTATTTTATATGACTAAACGATGCATGAAATTATCGAAAGCTCCGAAGTTTGTGTTACATTCTTTTAATTATAATCGTCACAAAAGTGACGCGTTGCCCGTGAAACCTCTTTAAAACATTTAAAGAAAGCTTTTTGAGAGATTTCAGATAGACAAAAGAAAGTTGTGTTATTTACACTGAAAAGTTATTAAAGAAGCAGTAGCTTTCAAAGGATCTCATTAACGAATTACCAATAGACTCTCTCTTAAGAATCGAATTAATTTAGTCCGCCAGACATAAATTAAAGTTAGTCAAACAATGAATCAACTCTTAATTCTAAAATTAGCATCTTATTATTGAAATATTTAAGTCCATTTTAATTTGGTTTAAATTGGAACAAAGTTTCGATTTTACTAAATTATTTTAAAGTTAAGCCTCTGGAATAAATAACTGTAACAAACATTGCGGTTCTGATTAAAATTAATGTTAACTTAACAAATTAAATATATCTATGATGTTTAAAGTTTAATTGATGTTTAATTAAACCGTGTCTAATCAGAATTACATTTGCACAGTTGTTGGCAAAAATAATATGAGTTGCAAGCTAAATTGCATAGCTACTTAACTACAGTGAAAACATATATAATATCAAGTTATGGAAATATAATATAATTGTCGTTCATAAAATATTTCATTTTGATAGTAAAACCAAAATACGTTTACCTTCTGACTGTACCTACATAATATAATAATGCTATTTAGTTTAGATGCATGCAACTTAATTTGATGATAACTCGATTATGTGGAGCGTGTGCAGCATATCATATTACATGTGCTATCAAACATGTAGTTGCTTACTTATTTGGTACTTACTAGCAAGCATATTACTATAATAATTGAGTCTTGGTTACCTTTGTAGTATCATCACGGTTAGGTTAGAATGTTGATCGCAGATCATAATTTAAAATAAAACACCGACGCGGCGGTACAAGAGTTTGCATAGGTAAATAGGCACTATTTAAGAATTTATTATTCTAAAGCTTGAATTTTCCAAGAATGGTTAACTTGTAGCCCATGTTAGTTGCGAAACGAAACCAACTCAAAAGTTTCCTCGAGTTTGAAACAACGAAAAATGTTCTGGTATTAAGAAAAACATCCGAATCCAAGACCCTTCTCAATAATCACGTGTTCATTTCTAAACTAATCGATCTCACGTTTTTAAGCCTTATGTACAAATTTTCCTTCACTTAACCCTCAGTCGCGTTCAATTTAAATGAATTCGAAACAATTTTTCTCAAATGAATAATACGCCCCCTTCACGTGAAGGTTACGAAAATAAACGGTTTCACAAGTTTCCTCAAGGTTAGTTTGAAACTCTTATAGGCATTCCTGTTACCCTCAGAAGGAGACACGCAATTTAGAAATTGATATCACTTGTATGGTTTTGTCTTCGAGGGAGTTTCAGATAATTTCGGTCTTAGTTTTATGAATTTCAAACGTAATTAAGTTAGGTGAGTGATGGATGTGTCTCTGAAAAATCTACAATTTAGAACTTTCCCACAAATTGTAGACAGAAATATAATAATATAAATAATATTTTTTTACCAACATTTAAATACGACTTTACGTAAATATGTAATTACCAACACTACCTATTCCAGCTTAAGTTTTAATTTAACTAGCAGGTAGAAGAGGATTTCAACGTAAGTCACATAGAGGTAATCGAATCAACGCTTTGTTGCTAACTTAATTAACTGCAGGTTCTAGTCAACAAGAAAACTCAATTAATTAAGATGCATTGATTAAACATGTTCCTTTCATCGTATAATATTAAGTTATTTCTAATCAAGGATTAATTTCATAAAGCTCACATAGATTTTTTGTTGAAATGCGCCTAATTCGGACTTGATGTTCACCGTATTCGTATGTTATATTATGTAAAACTGAATAACAACAGGAATTGTAGTCATCATCTGCCTCGCCTTTTCCCAACTATGTTGGGGTCAGCTGCTAGTCTAACCGGATACAGCTGAATACCAATATTTTACATGGAGCGGCTGCCTATCGGACCTTTACAACCCAATTACTGGGTAATACGATACCCCTTGGTGAGGCTGGTTGTCAGACTTTCGGGCTTCTGACGACCCGTAACAACTGTCAAAGATCTACAAATGACAGCTGGGACCAACGGCTTAACGTGCTTTCCGAGACACGGAGGGGTCTTGGTATATAAAGATGGTCACCCATCCATGGACCAACCGCGGTTAGCGTAGCTTAATCTGATCGGTCACCCAGGAACAAAAGGAACTGTAGTAAGTTACAAATAAAGAATATCTTCTGGTATTCCTGCTTTACCAGGGGTGCGGCTAATCTAGTACAAGTATCTCCCGGGCCCCCGACACATGGTAGTAGGAACAGTGGGGTTTTAGTCGGTAGGAGTCCGACATAACCTTCCGTTCTCCCCAGACGGAGGGTATCCATCATGATTTCCCCACGGAAAAAAATGTTTTTTTTTTGTTAAGTTAAAGACACTATTTTTAAAGGATTTTATGAAAATAATTGTTTACATTTCAATATTTATTCAGTGTTCAGGATTTAATCTAAGATAACCATGGTTAGCTAGTCTAGGTTAATCCTATTCGTTGCCAAAACCACAAGCTGCACAATTCTACGATAATAACGTAGGTCGTATGCTTTAAGTTATAACTTAAGCGTATGCTAGCTTATGCTAATATAACGTGACGGCTGCCAGTCCTGACTAACTTATTAACTAGGTATACTAAGTTATGACATATTTAAATATAAATCACGCTTATTGAGATTATTGTGACTAGAATAGAATTTAGCTGGTATTCTGCTCACGAAATTCATTCTGTGTAATACCTGAGTATGAATATGAGATTATATTACATTTCATGAAGTATATAATAATATTTCCTCGCTCTTTGTAGTTCTAGAGTTTTTAGAACCAAAAAACATTTTATTATGTGTGCTCATAGTATTAATTATGGGAAAAATACGAAACTATTTTTTTTCATTGCTCAAATACCACTTTCTCCCGGCATAATCTGACGTTTTTCTTTTGTGTGCTCATACGTCGCTTTCGGATCGTTTCGGTGATTTAAAATTGTACTTCCAAAAGGAAAGTATTAGGTACGCCATAACCGTATTCCTTAACGATAATGTGGGGGGAGATGTGGAAAGGTGACTTAGTAAGTACATACATAAAATACCTAATAATATGATATTTCACAAACGTGACACAGTTTCCACACATTGTACTAGGAACGAAAACTCGATAGAGCGTGGAAAAGCTGAACATAATTAAAATTAATAAACTTGACGGTAGTTCACAGTAAGTATTTTAAGCGTACGTCCCACTAGCTAATATGTTTCACAAACTTATGTTCCTTTAAGCCGTGTCAAATTAACATAAGGGATGAATTTTCACGCAAATGTTACGCATACCGGCGTGTACGTACTTGAAGAACGTGGAACAAGCATGGTTACAGAAGCTAATTTCAAACGAATTTAATTTGTTTCCTTGCATTTGTTAAATTAAATTTGACAAACACGACAACTTGTAACTATGTACCTAACGGTAAAATACCAAATGTTAATAACTTGTTACCCAAATCAGAAAAATGTTGCTGAAATTATATTACCGCAACAAGTGCATTTTGTAATACTAAGTAAACAATTTGTAAGTATTAACATGCACGCGTTATTTCATTAGGCATACTTTCAGTCGGCGCGGCGTGCAGCTGTGCATAACATGATAGAACTACATACGGGCCACGCGTAAAATCAAATGTATAATGCTAAGATACGTGTAAAATTAAGTGTTAAAAATGAGTGTAGAAATGCTGATTAGATCCAGGTATTTAGTGGCTGTGGTGCACGATTGAGTGGTCACATCTCCTCATAGAGCACGGCCGACACGCATCTGACACGCCGTCATATCACAATGCCATGCCTCGTTTGTTCCATTGTGATACCCGTTGAATTCATGTCATATGCCTAATTATATTACACTAATTTTAAGTGTGCTCAATCGATAGTCTCGGCTTTAACCGGATTGGAACAAACATCTTTATAAGGCGGTACACGACATTTTTTTTAGTAAATCCAAGTTATTCGTCGAATATCTTTGTGTATTGTTTCGTGCGGGTGCGACCTTGTCTGGACAATGATGGATCTCGGTGCTCGCTGTGCTTCATTATAACTAAGAATTGACATTTAAAGAGGCCTTACGCCTTTGTTACTACGAGACTACTAGTATTACACATGGGAATCACCAATCAAACTTTGACGTTTCTGAGATCGTCGAAGTGGGAGCAATCAGTCTTTCTTCATTTGAGAACGCTCAATATATTGTGGCTCGTCAATCATGCGGACTGGCTCCTGATGCTGGCTATTTCTCTTTTTTATTTCAATACTGGAAATAAATTAAAATTCTGCATATTTGTTACATTGAAGGATAACATTTGCAAAGTAGAAGTTATCGTTCAAGTAGGTATTGTCTGATTTTAATTCTGGCTAAGTTTGTATGGAACATGGATATTTATACTTTGTTTTGTATGTACCAGGTTGAATGTAAATAACCTTAGTATCTGGTCGTTGACTTGGCTTAGCGAGTAATAAATACTTTTGTCTACAGAAGGGATTTCGCCATAGTTCGTGACGTTCATAAGAAGATAAAGCCTCATTTGTATAGGACTCGACAAAGGTACGTTGCCTTTGATTCACTTTGTTCTGGATGTCCTTTTAGATCCAGGATTATACGGGAGAAAATATTATGTTTACAAGACCGATAAGGCTAAATTTAGTTTTAGGTACTTATTCGAAATATTTTTATGTTGTGAAAAACTGCGTTAAAAATAGAATTAGAAAAAGTTATTTTACAGAAAATGACGTCAGTTATACTGGCAAACCTGAACGTATAATAAAGACCAACGCAACCAATATATCAGGATCATCAACGTCGTGACATAACAATAAAGAATTGAACGTAAAAATTAATTATTCGCTATCGGCACGCTATTCTAATAATCATAAATAACTACTGCAATCGGATCAAACGCGGTGGGTCCGTTTTGCTGACGAACAATGTGCGAAACATTAAAAATATCAACAAAGGAACTTTTGACTTTCATAGTACATACACCGAGACAAATTAATGAGATGAATGAGAAACACTGGTTTACCCGACTGTCGACCCTAATTTATTAACAGTAAGGTCCACAATTTTTGCCATAGAAAGCAAACAGTACGTGGTTTATAGCTGTCGCTCGCGCCAGCTGGCGTACCGTGGAAAATCGATTTTCACGTGAGACCGACGGATGTCGCATCTGCGCGCGACTGTATGGCCGCCGCTTGTCTGCACCCAAAATACGCGGCGATCTGTGAAGGGAAATCATGTGAGAGCGACATTAAAAGCATACAGATATTTACGTACACATAATGGAGTAATTGGCTTTAATCGATACACGCAGGGTGCTTGCTAACTCCGGTTAGAGGTAAAATCGTGAAGTCGTATTGCGTGCCTAGAATTAGTTGCGGAGGGTCAAAGAACTTGCGACTTTAAAAACTTATCCGGGTACCAGATATCAATTTTATTATTTTCATATCTAAAGATGTCTATTGTATCTAAAAATGTCAATTAAAATAGTTCAGATTACAGTCGTATTTTCTGTCGTGGGAAATAAGGAAGCCGTTCCGTTTGATCACTCAAACGTCAAATTATTGACGGGCGAACTAATAACAAAAAGCAAACAAGTAATTATCCAAAACGAGCGCGGGACCACACAGGGACAGAAACATGGGCGAAATTCACGAAAGCTATCACCGTTACAAATCGTTTTAACGCAAACGTATAATCGGTCGTGAGCCGTTCTATTTGTTTTAAGTTGGCCGTAACCGGGATTTGGAATAAAAACATCAAAGGGGGTGCGTAAGAGCAAACCCGAAGGAGTAATTATGATTTGTCTCGGTTAAGCGGAAATAGTTTGTGTCGCTATTAATCGCGCTTGTATTCCGGGAACGTCGCGCATGCGCGCGGCCGGCTCGGCGCGGAGGTCCTGCGCCCGCGCAGACTCTCCGGCTGCTTGCCGACAAAACGCTGCTATATGCTAACAATGTAGGATTACCGTTACATTACATAATTACGTGTACCTATGTACAGTTTCGCAATAATAGCCACCATTGCATTTGATTACACCGTCTTATGTAAACTGCGCAGATTTATTTTATTTTAGTAAATACTCATAGAAGCAAGACGAATGTACCTTATCGTGATGAAATCAGCAGAGATCTTATTGGTACCTATTATTTTGAGGATACCGGTACAGTGAGATGTCATAATATTTTTGAAGTTGAGCAATTATGTATTACCTCGTCCAATGAGGATTGCGTATGTACAAATAATAATGAAGTATCAGCCAGAGCTTTCTAGACACAGCTGTTTCCCAATATTCTATTTGACTTTTAAGGTTTACATCGGTAAGTTTCAACATTCGACAAGACGTAAAACCACACATTTAAAACTAAGTATATCTAAGGAAACAACGAGAAAACTTCACTAAATGTTCTAGATAACCTTCAGTTGCTTCTTAAACTAGGTTTCTCACAACTTTGTTCACTGCATGCAAACCTACATAAAGTTTGAAACAAGATCCTGGCAGTTAAGGGGAAGTTTCAAGACAATGCAGTAAATCATGCCACGTCAGGGGCATTTCTAGCAATAAAAGTCCCATGATATTGCCATAGACTTACTTATTTATAATTTTCAATGGAAGACAACTTGGGCTTAAAAGTAACTTGGTGAATGGTTTTGGTGCTGAAGATCATTTTCCTCCTCATTTTCGATCCTCGTCGTCACATGATCTGGCCAAGACTATGCCTGGACTTTAAAAGAGACTGACTTCTCGAGTATGTTTCGGAGTTTCTTCTCGGACTTCTCGTTTTAAAATATTATTGACGTGTAAAAGTGTTTATATAGGTAAACCTACTCACAGAAATAAATACCATTTATCAATATCCTTCACATAATATGTGCAAGGCTATTGCTCCAAATTCCTTAAACATAACTTGAATTTAAGGACGCTATCAATAGACTTCAACGCGGAGAAATAGTTTTGTCTATAAATTATGTTTATATATATAAACTATCCCTTCTAAAAATAGATCTAACACAAAACAAAAACTTGCCATTTACCTTTTATTTACCTAGACCAGCGTTCGTCCCACGTAAGCGGGTGCGAGCGGGTACGGCCAGCAGCGGCCGGTGCGTGGATCACCGTGTCGCATCGCGATTTCCACGCATCCATCCGACGAGCCGGGCCTTTGTCACAAAGGAAATTAACTAGTTATACGTACCGTGTGTGTGTGCCGCTGTGTGCGTCGGTACGGTTCGCAGGGAAACATTTTAAATGTTGTTATATTTTATTTAACGATATTTTTGGTTTTATTTACATTTTTGTCGTGGGTTTTCTATTAGTATCACGTTGGTAGTACAGGAACTGATGGACGCTACTGCAGGCGTAAAACTCGGAGCCAAATTCTGGGTCGAACAATTTAGATTGATATTGAAACCCTAAGGAGAAGACGTTGTGTTGGTAGTATTAATTAGGCCGTTGATGGCGTAAAATTTTAGGACACAGAGGGATGAATAAGTATTACCTACAGCTTAAGTAAGTAACTAAAAGCCGATAAATCAACAACCAATAAAACTAAAATAATCAGTTAATAATCATAATATTAGAAGATAAACGATGTTTGCTATATTTAAGTAGGTGTGTCCTCTGACGCCCACGAATTGATTGAGCACGGAAAGTTTTGGCACCAATTAATGTAGGTATAAGATATAAAAATAAAAACATTATATAAATAATGCATGTGTAGCCTATAACTTTATCGCATTTTAACAGTGTGCCCACGATTTTTTTTTTTTAATATATAAATGAAATAGAATAATATACTCGTAGTAACGCCATTTCTTGCTGTCGGTACTTAAGCAGTAATCAAACGCCAGTGTGCCAATGAAGGAAGGGCTATTGTTATAAAGTTGAATGAAAACTTCTATTTAAGAAGACTGGGTGCTTTTTATACATTTTTGAAATTATTTTCAGCAGATGTTCTGGCTTGATGGATCACATCCACGATACTAAAGAGCATTATTTCTAGGGAACTGTGAAATTGTCTTTTATGGGCGTCGGTCGGCATGAGCTGTCGGGTATACCATCAAAGTTTTATAATCACTCTTGTAATTAACACAGGTACGTGTCTATTTATTGGAAGCGAAGTTCATTATGTCACAGAATACCTACCTTTTAATTACTTTCATAAATTAATTAACCTACGTTTGTGTTCAGTATTTAAATATGAATTCGATAACTATGACAAAGTTTAGCATTGTTTTTCTTAAAAGTTAATTCTAATGACTTAATTGGTAGTATTTAAACTAATTTAATATAACAGCGCTAGGCGGAAAACAAATATTTAGCCATTGTTAGCAAAGTAGAAAAAAATAGCAACTCTAATATTCTTTGTGTCTGAGGTTCTGTACAACACACATCCTGAATTATTATTTCGTACATGAAACGATTTAATTGGAATCCATGTGTTTAAGCCAATATAATTATGGTATTTAATAAATATACAAAAATCTTGTTTTGTACCAAATAGCAAAATCATGACGCGGAAATAGTTTTTATTTTCGCAATCAACGCGTGGACCCCTAAAGATGAACATAGGATTTCTTATTGGGCAAAAATGATTGTTAATAATATTCTATTCGGTGGATCTATCGTTTTTCGAAACCGTGGGAAAGGTTCGTTGTTTATTTTTGTATGTTTCTGACAAATGACTGTTTTTTCCTCTTTTGCAAATTACTGCTTCGGCTGACAGAGCAATCGGTTCTGCGATTCACGATCGTCGAAGATTATAAAATAGGTAGTAAAAAAATAATTACTAGCTTTGGATTTCGTATTTCGAGTAAGTAGTGCATATCATTTGCCAAATAGTTCTGTATGCAAAGATGAAACTTGCTCATTCACAGGCGACCCATAACATTTGGCAACATTTATTTAACGCTTGTTTGCGATGAACGAAATTTTAGAATTAAATATTGAAGCAATAAAGCAATAATGGATACTATCTATTTATTCTTTGTTGATATTGTTGACTTTTTTTGGTCTAATAATTGCATTGTATTTTTGCTTTTCATTTGAATACGGGTCAATGAACTCGCGAACTGAAACCAAACTGCTTTAAAGAACAACAATAAGCATTATTTATAATGTCGGTTCAAAATGTGATACATATTAGAAACAAATCTAATAAGAACATTGCTAATTCGTATTGGACTGCTACACAAAGTTTAATAAACTGCAAACTGAAATTCCTTTACTAATTAAATTAACGTTTTATTAACTGCTGAGCCAATCGTACAAACTGGGTTTTATTACTAAAGTTTGGATGGAACGAACGGAACGAATGAGTAGCTATGGATTCCATCCTTTTAATATTATAAATTGATAAGTATATGATATATAATAATAAATGAGTTGAGTTCCCCCTGTACCACAACAATGGTCGTTGATCAGTTCCATCGTTTTATCATGCCTAAAATCTTTGATTCATATATTCGTATTTGCTGACAATTATTTTGTTGGTTAAATTCTTACCGAATTCCGAGTTTTGACTAAGTTAAAAAGGTGTTAGGAGCTAACTTGTTTTATTTGCCGCTCAAACTCAAGCAATCCTCTATTTGCACTTGTTTCGCTAAAAGTTTAAGACAAATAATTAAATGTCGCAGTCCAGTAAATATGCTAATTTATTTCAGGCGTCGATTGCACGCTACAGTGTCATTGCACCCGTTTGTCATAACAACCTTAACGAATTATGATCGCTGATCTTTTGTTTCTAAATAAAGAAGTTGCTAGAAAAACTATTGTAGCTTGTTTTTTCTACTACTAGCTATGACCGCGACTTCGTCCGAGTGTAAGCCGGAAAAACAATATAAAGCTTTCGTTTTAAAGTAGTTTCTCCTTGAATAAAGTTATTTCTAACCACTTAATTTACATTGAAGTTTATTTACGACCAGTTGCATATTGCCAATATCTCATATACACACAACCAATATCCAAGAATGGAAAATGTCAAGTAGGTAAGAATAAATACTGCAATGTGTCTGTAGGTTTTCTTTTCAATCTCAGTATTGAAAAATTTGAATAGACCGTGTATTGGAAATATTCAATAAAAGTTTATTTATTAGACATCCAGCAACGTATTCAAGCTTCTCTGTAACGTGTATATTGCGGAGCTCTGCGAAATGCGGCTTCTAACAGACTTACTAATCATATGCAAAATACTCGCGTTCATTTCATCTCGACGTTTACTTTTAATATATTGGCGAGTTTATGCGTTGCTCGGGTGGTCGGACGTGGATGTGCCCTTTGTAACGCGCCCAAATATCCACGAATAGGTGAAACAAATTTGTAAGCAGTCCCTCAGTGCGTTATTGGGCACTGTTCGCTTGAAGTCAGTCAGGACATTGGTAAGAAAAGGTAACAATGCATCTATAAAACTTATCGCCTCTCTGAGCGCTTATTTGTGCAGGAAGAATGTTGCGTCAGGAATTTATGTAAAACGCCTTTGGGTGTTGATGTGGAAGAGCTTAAAGGGAGAAAGGATATAAGTGCCTTTGTGACTGATGTATGTTTTCTGTAAGTAGATAAACGTTTCTTTGTAAAGAGCTGTTCGCATAGCCTTATGTTTTAACAGTATTTGGACATGGAACGTCTTTAGCCGTTTTCCTTCGAATAAAAACATAAATCCTCAAAGTGGTGTGTCCGATACCGTGATGAATATTCACTTAAGCACCGGATCGTGTCATCGCGGGCCTCGTGACAAAGCTAAAGTGAATATAATAATGTAATTGAAGGTAATAAGCCGTTATTTACTCCACGCCCGCCTTTTACCGGTTACGTGATGTATCCTGGAGGTTCTTAACGGTACACCACACTTTCAACAAGTCTAAGCTATGTAGGTGTATCATTTATTATAATGAACATTAAGTGTTTCTGATGATTACCTGGTTTCTCTTGTCACACATATACGACAACATGCGTTATGTAAGTCACAGTATAATTACTGAAAGTCATTGTTTTGCGGGGTGGTTTGAGGCCATGTTCACATCAAAGCGTATCCGACGGACTGTCCTTATCTTTTTTAATATACGCTTGATGTGAACGCGGCTTTAAGAAGATATTTCAAGATTTCTTGTGTAGTTACACAAGAAATCTTAAACTCCTTATTATCCTGCTCACCGTGAGGATACCTTCTAGACTGAATAGTTATACTATGCTACGTCACCACATAACACGATCGATAAATAACATAGCAATACGAACATCATAATATAAACAAACCATAGAAAAATAACATACCCACGACTCAATTAAAATCTCCCATACACATACCATAGGTATACCAAGAAATGTCTGTGCCTTTGACATAAATAACCAATTTTCTCTGACCTCAACACTCCCCGATGCATCCTCGGTACATCCTCGGTAAGTAACTTGCTTCAGTGTCTGTCGCTTGTCACTCGGCGCTCTGAGGCCTCGCTCCACAAGTGGGTCAAGGTACATCCTTCGCCTTTTATAATAAGCGCCCTTCGAGTGAATTGAATTATAAAAAATGTGCTCATAATGTATTGAGTAGCGACGGGCTTATTAAATACGGAGAAATGGTAAAGAAGATTATTGGAATGAAAATATTTTTTACTACTTTTTTGTAGTTAATCATGAAGAAGAAAATTGAAAAACGAGTTTCAAATCTTTATATTCAAACTCAAATTATTTATTTCAGGCACTTTTGAATTTTCAAAGAGTTCAGTCAGAAAGATGAAGCTAGTTGCCCATTCAAAAGCGTAGCAGGTTATATGTAGAAGAACGGCCAAGAAACTCCATGGACACTCTCTTAAATCAAAATATTAGTTAGATCATTCAAGCGAAATGGAAACATTACCTGTCAATGTCTAAAAGAAAAAGTGCTAAGGATAAAAACAATAATTCTGTAGAAATTCAATTCATTTCAAATTCTTTATTTAATTTTCAGACATGAGTCAATAGTGTTAGGATCAACAAAATAACTTAATAAATAGTGTTAGTAACAAGGAGATAATAAATGACAAACCTCAAATGGTATGGATTCTTACCCAGTGGCGCAGCAAAGGGGAGTCCCACCGATCCAAGAACACGCTCAGGAGACCGTTGGAGGTGGCGCGTAGCCGACCGGCCATGGAGGCCATGGAAATGTATTGCATTGTAATATTGCAGAAAAAGTTAGATACATGACAATATTTATACTCAAGTCGTAGGTTTTCTAGCTAACTACAACGATATGGGTAAAGCTTTGTATTTCAACATTTTCCGAGTATTTTGCGCTTTCGCTTTATTTAATTATGTATTTGAGTTATACATAATTTGATGCCGTTACGTTTGTGTCTACTAGATACTCATGCTCTCTAGCTGCCTCGATATTTGATTACCGACTGATCCACTATCCTACTATTTTATTAGTCAGAGGAATAAGTTAGGTAGGTGTCCTAGAACAGTTGATAGAATTGCTACCGAAAAAAAACATACAGTTCTATTGAATTAGATTTACCTTTTAATTTTAACACTGTTGATATATCCTATAGATATCCTTTAACCGTACGGAAAATACGCGCTTTGTCGTGGAGTTGCGGATATCAGTCCGTATTACCTATCCTATAGATATCCCAAAAATTATAAAACCAGTTTAATAAAAAAGATATCATGGCGACGCCTCTATCTAATCGGGAAGTGGTATCATAAGGGACGATTGTGACAAAGCACGCCGAATGACTTGCGATATTCGCCATTAGAATTACGGACTAGGGTTAATATAGTTAATGACAGTCTCCCATTACAAGTTGTTAGGCAAACGACACATAACGAACCGACGCCGAAACGTATTCGCCACGCTGCGTTTACGGGACCTCTGCTGTGACGTCAAACGTTTGGACCATTAGCGATAATCGGTGAGCTTAGGACGAAGTATAACTCACAATTTTGGGAAAACAGTAGACACAGAATTTCAGTTTTCGAGATTAAAAGAAGAAGAAGAAAGAAAATATGTTTATTTGCGGCAAATATGACGCCAAGAAAGGACAAATATACGAAAATAACAAGTTGCGGGAAAATATGCGTCACATTCACGCAAAACGGCCATCACTCAGCATAATGCTGCGACCCTATGCGAGACAGAGCCCCAGCGCTGGTTTTCAGTGACAGCCGGCGTTGACGTCATGACGTCAATGACGTCAGATCAACGGAAGACCTCATTAGAGCTCTTGCCACTATTGTGCATATTGGAGGAATGGGGTATTGGCGCAGTTTTTTTATTAAGGCGCTATGAATCACGTGTCTCTTCTCATCTTTTTCTCACATTCCCGCAAATATTTCTTCATTACATGCTTATAATAATGAAGGTACCTACCTAAAATACTTTTCAGGCAACGAGCACCATCAGACCATCAATCACTAGTCTGATGGTCCAATGTCGTCAATGTTCTTCTTCCTCGTCGTGTCAATGGTACGACAGTGAATTACATTTTGTGTGCCCCAATACTTCGCCACTGCCTGCATCGTCGGCGACTGTGCGGTGATAGCTGCATTTTTGAAAATTACAATATTTTGGCTTAGGGCGTGTTACAAGCCAAACGTCGAATCGTATGTAACGGGTTGCGAACGTGTTTCAATAGACGTGGGTTAGGGATAAGTGGGTGATATATCTTATACATAAAATTATATTTAACGATATAGGTTTTGCTAAAAATTATGACACGTTCGGTCATTTTGGCTAATTCTGATGAAACTTAATGGTAGCTCCATTAAGTTTCATCAGAATTAGCCAAAATAAGCTAACGATGCCGGCTAGTTAATACGTTTGATATTTTCTGAACTGGGAAACTTTGTAATTTTCAGTTTACGATTATTGTTAATAAGTGTGATATTTAAATAAAGAGTATAAGTACAGTCGGCCGCACTTCAGTGTGGTAAGTTAAAACTTTGACCTTCACCTGGCCAAGCGTAGTACGGAGTTTCAATAGAAAAAGTTTGGGAAGGTGATTTACCATCGCCGTGCGGCCTAACTTACCTATTGTCACTATCTATGGTTTTTTTTTAAAGACTCCAGTGTTCACCCCGCACTCGTTTGCAAAGTACCTATAGAGTGAAATGGTGAAATACAGTCCTAAGACGTAGGTATCAACTTCAGTCAGACTGTGCTACTAACGCCATCTCTTGCAGTTATCGCGAATTAATCATAATTTTTTCACCTCTCTTTCAGGGATAGAGATCATAAGTTTATTATCGCTATATGTTTATAAATTAATTAAGTAACTCTTTGTAAGTGTCGTACATCCCTCATTTTCCAATTCAAGTTCACAAAAAAAAAATACGAGTAGTGCGGAGACACAGGTTGGTTGGTTGACAGGTCGAATAGGACATCTCTAGTTTTAATATAAGCCTATTTCTACAGGCTTCTATACTTTAGCGTTTACTTTGTAACTTTATTGCTTTTTTGAAATATAAGATGTATGGTATCAATAAATATTGATGACTATCAATATATACCAAAAGCGAATATCAATATATGTAGCGAAAGGGGACTCCCTTTCGCTTGGTTACTAATCTTAGCAGTTGTTTTACTTTAAATCTTGTTAATTATACGAAAATAGTTATTAAGGAGACTTGAATTTAAATTATGTTGGACTGGGCACAGAAAGTTGGTTAACTCGAATCTAAAATAATGTAATTTTTCTCTTCAAGTAAGTACATATTGAATTACCTGAATTTACCTACCTTCTTTGTTCTCCTCAGGTTTCCAGCTTCAGGCGACAGAATAGAACTTCGCAGTCGTTACCTAAATAAATTATATACAAGATGCAAGTATACATAATCAATTAAGAACCACTTATATTACCCAAGCTCATCAGTGACGTAACTTCATTAGCATGCATGTAGGTAACAATCTACCTAATTAATTGGCCAGTCCTGGCTCCGCTGAGGACGTAGATATATTTCACAGACCTGACAAATGCGTCCGTTCCATCACATCGGATAAAATATTATTAAAACAAACAAATGAACAAAAAAGATAGCTTTTCGAAAGAGCCGAAATCAATGTGCGAGCTCTGCTACATTGCTGGATCTCAATTATCGAGCCTCAAACGTCTTATATTTGACGGAATTGCGTTTTGAATTTAAGCTTTATGTTTAGAAGTTACGGACGTATTTCATTTGTGCACAGTGGAGATAATAAGTACGAAAGGTCGATCAGTTTCGTGGCCGTAATTTAATGTAACAGTTAATATGACAGCGGGCATGAGCGTGCCAGCGGGTCGCCTGTGTATTATATTTATGCACTCACACCTGGAGGTCTGCCGCTCTCAAGGGTATTTTATTTTGAGTTGTTGTCTTGATACGATAGAGAACATGGTATTTATGTTGAGCCCAATAAATATGGACTATTAATTACTGATTGTGTTACAGTTCTGTTAATTCATAGTGATTAATAGCCGCGTCTTTCATGTTAACAGGTTCGGACATAGTTTGGCGTGTAGCCGGAGGTGTATAATACGTTTCATGTTTATTCTTTTGTGTTGCTACTCAATACACTTGTTGTTTTGTGTTCAATTTGTTAGATACGGTGCTTAGTGTTGTTTAACTTCGATAAAAAAGTCAACAGCTCTTACATCTGCTTCTTCAAGTCTTTACGTAAACCAGAAACAGATTAGCCTGTCGCGAATCGACAAAAATGATTTTGTCACACGTTTAGCGTTTAGGTCACTTAGTCTTGATTCTATTTTACGAAATGAAATCAATAAGGAAATTGCAGCATTGATTGGAAATCAATTGCGATAGCTTAAATGAACTACATTAGACGATGTTAATCTGTCAATCTAGTGTTAATAGGTATACATTACTTGTACAAGTACTTTTTGCGAGAGTTAAAGATTGCTGTATAGACTTTATAAGATAAGGCATGTTTAGAGTAACAAACTGCATTAACGAACAATCAAACTCTAAATTGCAATTTAGCGTTGACAAATCAATATTGAGGTGAAAATGAAAATGGAAGCAAAAAGTGCAATGGACGGAAGGGGAAAGTACGTTAAACGATTTAACTTCTTTACAAATAGCCCAAATATATCTATTATTGAACTAATTCAATAACAGCCTATTATAGATCGGTTATCGATTAAAGAGAGCCAATAAATTAAAATGGCAAATCGATTCTGAATTTCAACAGAAGTTTGATAATAATAAACGTTATCAATTACTGTAGTTTCAGCATCGGCAAACTGTAAAGATGTAATATAATATAGCTAGATTCAAAAAAAGTTTTTAAAGCTGCGAATTAAATATAAAAAAAAGCGAAGTGAATTTTTAAACTGAAATTTTGTTAAAAAGCGTAAAAAGCTATCCGCTTAAACTGTACCTAGGCAAGTAGCTCATTAGTAACACCTCTGTTTTTTAAGAAATCTGCAGTGAGTATCTGGAGGAAAACGGTAAACCACCAACCTGTTGGTCGACCTGAGCGAAATGCTTGAATAATTGGTTGTCTACGGACGGATTGTGCTGAATCCGCAGCTCCGACATCAGGGATCAGGTGTTAACATCCGTGGGGAAGTCGTGAGGAAAAAATTACGTTTTCCCCGCAACTATCATACTTTCATGCAAAAAGAAAGTTTTGCCACTTTTCAATCATTTTAAAGGTAAAATATCGTGAGGTTATTAAGTCATCCACGGACAGAACAACGGAATATTTTGGTGGATTTTATGAGAAAAATATTTTGACTTTTTGAGACATATTTTATTGATTGCCTAAAGCGAAATTCGGAGAATACTAAATCCTGATATTGCTTATTCGGTTGTGAATGTCCGTCTGTTGTTGGAACTTCAGCGAACGTTATGAGTAAACACGTGTAATTTGAGATGAAATGTGAACCGATTGATGTCTTTGTTCAAGTTCGTGAACGTTTTATGGTCCGCCGAAGGGCTGCTGACTAAACTTGCGACTTACATTGTTCTGGTTCAAACGATCGTACAAAGGTCGAACTTGGAAGTGTCGAAGTTACGAGTACATACATGGTTACACGTAATAATGGAAACTGGCGTCGAGGAATCTCGTTGCGAATTGGTTAATGTTAATATGATGATCGGTGACAAATTAACTGATTGTTGCTTTTTAGTTAGTTACGTAGATAGCTTAATTCAAAAGTTTGTAAACAATCTGTGTATCAGAACTAAAACATTCATTAATATTATTATAAGCAAGAAGACAGGTAGGTATGCTTCTAAGCTATAATATCAGAGAATTTATAGAATAAATAATAATAATATTACTACCACCTACGTTCCTGCATCTAATGCCCAGTAAGCAGGCAACACGTGTTCCGGTAAGAAGCTTTTCTTCCTTTGTCCGTGAACCGTAAGACCTCCGTCTACTGAAAACGATATTATAATATCAAAGTAGTATTTTACAAAGTGAGGAAAATTCCCAGTATTACAAGAATATAATAATTAGGTTCATTGTCATGAAAAACGAGGAAGAACGTTTTCCTTGTATTAAAAGCCTAATTTGAGTATTCCCGATATAACGTTGACTACATATATTATGTACCTATTTGTTTTTTTTCAAAATTATGGTACCCGAATTCTATTTGGTAAAAACTGAAAAACCACTCAGAGGGATTGAGTAAGTCTAGGCTCTAGGCGAATGATAAATGATAAAACGAAGTAAAGTTGCATCTGAGTAAGTAGATATTATTATAAAAACTTTAACTAGAAAAAAAAATGACTTATCAATCTCATTGTCTACAGTAAACGTTGAAGAAATAAGAAACAATCGAGAAAGCTATCAAAGTTAAAATAAATTCAATACCCTATTTCATCCAACCTTTTCCGAACCTATTATGAAAGGCTTAAAATAAGCACCGACGAGGGTGCAAGCGCACGGCTCGCTTCTTCAGTCATTATTCTATCTACCTTGTTATAAGAAGTCTTTTGAGAGCAGTGGTGGCTCAGTGGTATCAGCCCCGGCTTAAGTGTGCACTACTTTGTGTTACCTATTTATTTAATTAACGATGCTCTCAAAACAGTGAAGGAAACATATTTCTTAGAATTAAAAAAATCTAAGTCATGTGACATTCACCAACGCGTGAGAGAGAGCCTGGAATGGCCTGTGTCAAAGCAGTGGGACATATTGTAGGTTGATTATGCATCTTTTCAGCACCCTTACAAAACCATAGGTGCCATGGTAACAAAATATACGATTTATGTGTAAAGGATTAGCAGGGAGAAAAGTTCACGTTTTTGGAACATCTTTTGTATTTTAATTAATTTTCCTGAATACGATTATTAAAGATAATTAATTCGGAATCACGCGGCATTATGTATAAAGGCACCTGCCGAGTTAACATATTTAAATATATCATAATGACGGACCGTAGGGGACCACGGAGTAAATAGGTGTAGGGTTTCAATTTCGCCATTTAATTTTGTCTAATAAGTTCCATATATAAAAGAGGTATTGAAATTAACCGGGCAAAACTTCAGACGACAGGCTGTTACTGAGAACGTAAAGCTCAGTAACACTTTGCTCGACTGTAGAACGACAACGCCCAGCAGCCACGCTTGTTGACTGCTAGATCAATGAAGCAGTCAAACTTTTTATCTTACATAACATTACACCTGTTTACCCCAATGGGTTAGGCAGAGATGTACCACCTATAGAACACCAGTTTTTCGCCAGTTATGTCACCATTTACCATCACCCCCATTCACCATTACCATTTCCATTTGGTTTTTCACTATTTAAGTCTTATGTAATAGGGGACGAGCCTATTGCCAACAACCGGGCACAATCCAGAATACAGGCTGCTATTGAGAAATCCTGATGAAAAAAACAAATAACGCTTTGGGAATAAAACCCAGTAAGTAACGTAATGCTCGGCAGTAGCACATGCGACCCTAGACCAACGCGCCAGTCTAAAATGTTTCATTTTATACTCATAATGAACAGTATTCTTGAACTCTAGGCAAAGCTAAAGGGTTTTATAATACGGTAACAATATAAACGAGTCGAGATCGATTATAGTCGGCGTTTATATTTTTTATCCCATTATCGTAATAAAGACATCACACACATCATTAAATGCTGCGCGTACGATCATTACCATCCTTGTTTCATTATGATGGAACGATAATTACATAGTCGCGAAACTTTTGAAATCATTACTTACCAGAATCTTAACGAGCATTTAAATAATCTGCAAAGGAAAGGAGATCTTTTATTTTTTTTCTTTCTTTCAATGTACGTTTTCTACTCAATCCGCCTTATTACCAGGAGTCCTAACTTTATTCTAAGCTGAACCTTTCGACCGAGTTAATGTATTTTGAACTTTATTCCGAGCGATGTTAAGTTCTTAGTACAATAGAGTCGGTTTTAACGTCAGTTTTTGTAATTGGAACTTTAATTTTTTCAGAATAAAGTTGGAAATTCAAAAATGTCGCGATTGTTTAAACCTGGGTATACAGATAGACTTTGTTATAAGGCAAACCATGTTTGTTGTTGTGTTGCCTGTTATATTCCACCATGTTTACCTCCTTGTGGCCGATACACATTTTATTAGAAATCTCACTTTTCTACTTAAAATAATTGTCTTCTTCTTAAACTAATTCTAAAAATAAGGACGTTCTGCGATGTGATAAATTGCTGTAGGATCGATCGGTCCCCTATCGGATTACATATTCATTGGCTAAATATATGGGCGCCTCGGGGATACCATGCGTTAAAATAAATAAACTCTCTATTTATTAAGCGAGAGAAGCGACTTCAGTATTAGGTTCACTAGTGGGGTATTTTTACAACGTCAGCATCACGTCTGTTTTTCCAAATGGTTTCCACATTTTCGGTTTTTGGTATACAGGATTGTCATTAAACTGCACTGTCATAATTTACTTAGGTATATTATTTTACTAGCGACCCGCCCGATTTACGACTTTACAAAACATAGAGATTTCTTGATGTTAAGTAGGTAAGATTGATATTAATGCATTTATTATAAGCCTTCCGGAATAAATTCTCTAAATGATAGTGAAAACTGCATCAAAATCTGTTGCGTAGTTTAGAAGAAAAACGCAGTCACACAGCCAGACACGAAAAGCGACTTTGTTTTATGTTTCGACTATGTATGTATAGATTTGCAGCAGATTTTTGTTCACCTGATGTCTATAAATAGAAAACTATCACCACATATTTATAACTGCAATACCTTGTAGGTCACGCACGTCTACCTAGGACGTGACCTCTGCGCCATTGGATAGCGTTCAGCGATGAAGTTTGAAAATTCTGATGTGGGTAATAACATCTGATGTGAGTATGGCGGTAGTTGCTTCCCCTGAAGAAATCTTTTTAAAACAGCTTTATGCTATTACTCGGAAAAGACGTCTGCAACTAGGTATAAGAGTGCTGCTTGAAACTGCTTACAACTGAAAAAGGAGGTAAAAATGTCGCCTTTTAAAGGTCAAGTCAAAACTTTAAAGCCGTACACACGACTGCGTTTCTTACGAGTGGTCTTTGACTACCAACAAAATCTTCAAAGTACAGAACATTTTGCAGATGCGTCGTCTACCTTTAATCCCGAGTCAACAGCTCCTTTGAAACCTCAGCCAAATATTTTCGCTCTTTGATGTTACCAAAAATGAGTTTATGAAGATAATCTTCATAATATTGTAATTGAGAAACCTATTATAGGGCTGATTAAACCGTTTCCATATTTTTAGAATGTCCTAAAATAAAAATAAAAGGCATCTTTTGGCAAATTGTAGGTATTAAATTACAATAGACGCAGATATATTTAGTAACCTATTCCGCTTGACTATTCTTCAAGAGTCATAAAAACCCTGTAAGAAATCGACACGTGTTTCACCTCGTGTAGGTATTAAATTCTTAAAATACACTCATAATGTTCATTAAAATTATGTAAGTAGCTATTTAGATCATTTTATGCACAGTATTTAATGGTTAAAGAGTGTTCAAATGTTCAGCTATGAATTCCTTGATGGATGATGTTCTTGTTTAATTGTTTTTTCTCGGAACGAACTACATATTGGAGAGAACAACCAGCAAGGTAATAGCGAGGCTGATTGCATTAGTAAGTTCAGGAAAATTTGACGTAGGCTGTCAATTTGTTTTACAATTACTTTCTCCGACTGACAGTACCTTCATTATTGCAAGTATCGGCGAGGCAATTTTTTGATATAGGTAGTCAAATATTTAAATCGATAGTCAATTAGAATATTTACGTTCAGGTATATAATAAAACTTTGTAAATTATGGTGGTGCATAAACGCAGCCATGCCGTGAGCAATTTATGCTAAGTGTCGTGAAATAACTAAGTGAGCCCCAAAATTCAGAGTAATATAAAGGTAATTAGTTTCTTTAAATTGTGTTATTCCAGAAGCTGGTGGCAATTTCAAACTTTATCATAATCTAAATTCGTGTTATTATTTTTGCACGATGTATATAGGTAGGTACTACTTACAAAGTACTTTGACGCTACTTTACATTAAGGACAGAAAAAATACCAAAACATACAATATATTACCTGTACATAACTTCAAAGCTTAAAATGAGTCATACACAGTCTGTTCTTCCATATTCATTGCTGAAAATAGGCTTCCTAAAGAAGATTGTCCGTAATTATATTGATAATCAGTATGCTTGGCATATTTCCTAAAAAGTCAATAAGTTTTTCTGGCTTTAAGTAAGTAAGCAAGTCCTGTTTTCCTACATGTCAAGATTTTCTGGGTTTAAGCACGTCCCGTTCTTAAAGGTTCATAACATGAAAGAATTGTTAGATTCAAAAGGCAATCGGATATTGAAAATCATTTCATTGCTTACAGCGCGTTCCTATAAATGACTGCCTGTTAAAAGCTTTGACACAGGAATCTATAAAAAGTGAAGTCTCCCGTGACGTAGTTGGCTTTTCGTCTCCGTCCTTTATAAAGTACTAGCGACCCGCTCCTGCTTCGCACGGTTGTTACGACTTGTTACTTGTAACTTTAATATTAACGTATTATACACATAAACCTTGCGGAGTAAATTCTCTAAGCGATGGTGAAAACCTCATCAAAATCTGTTTCGTGGTTAAGAACAACGCGGAAATACAGACAAATACGAAAAGCGACTTTAATGTATAATACATAGATACGTATTATTGCTTGTCTGTGCAGTTTGGCATTATCAAGCTATCGCAGTAGTTACTTTATATGTAAGCAGAAGAAAAAAAACATGTTTGGATAAGTCTTTAGTTTTTAACATTTTCCTTTCACTCTGCTAACTACATACAATAAATCCACACATAACGTGATGATTAATAAAATAATAAACAACCAAAAAGTATAAAACAAGTACTTAATGCCTATTACACACTAGTTATTAAATATCAACATTTTTTCTCACGAACTTACGTAACAAACTATTGTATTCCCACAGGACTTAATTAGGTGCCAAAACCCGGACACGCGTAAACGGCGTCAATTAATGGGCAATTAACTCAATTAATGCCTAGACAAGCGTCAGTAGGATCAACATAATACCGGCGAAGTATCGGTGGGCAATAAAGAAATCAATCAGCGGATTAGGTATTTCAAATCAATAAAATCAGAAAAGGCCATAATATTGGTTGGACATTCATAGCGATGTACAAGTGCTGGAAGCGGCTATTAAACTGTGATGTTAATAATGCTTTGCTGTTTTTATGAGTTGAAAATAGGTTTTAAGTAGGTACCTGCTTATTTCTGGGACTAAGAACAAGTTGTCTTGATGTATGGAGTGTATTCAGAGTTTAATGATTTTTGTTCAGTAAAGCGTAGGTAACATAATTACAAAAAAAGAATTTGTAAACCACGAAATATTTATAGTATTTATGACATTTTCATCTAACATAAAAATAAGTGTACAGAAAATTAATCATTTAACATAGTTGCTCCTGAACTCAGTGAGCTCCGGCCCGATGTCAAACCAACCACGCTCACACCACATCTAGTAAGCATATACAAAACTTCGGTCGCTTTTTTTAGTTCTCATGGGAGTAGAGAATATGCGAGGCGGCTCGTATGATACAGAGTGGGGGGGAGTGCGGGTGGAGGGGGGCGGTGCGTTTGATGCCGACAGCACAGGTGTGATGCGCGCCCGATGCGGTCCCGCTGACTGAAGGCTGATGGCACCAAAGCGGTGACTGTGGTTAGTTAATTAATCGTAAATTTTAATTCTATGTGATTTATTAAGTCTGTTTAGGTAAAGCTTAGCTAGTTTTAAGCTCAAAGCTGAAAGTTTGATTCGAATGTCTTGGCTTAAACTAAAACAGCAGGTTAACAATTAAAGTTCCTTGTAATATTAATAGAGATCCAAGATCCGAATTTGGTACGTCATGGACTAGGACCACTTGACTTCTTTGCTGTAGGTACCTATTATCATGCATACCATTCTATAAACTGCCGAACTCAATCATTTTTATTCGTTCTAGTTTGATAGTAATCTGTCAAAGTACACAACAACACTAAACTTATATTATTTCATCTAACTTTAAAATATATTAGATGTAGCGAAAAATTGCTAGTTGAACTAAAGTTAACAAACGCAACACGGTGCAACCAACCCAATAAGGTTCACGCGGGTCAGATAATTATAATACCGAGCATTATTTCGCTGTAGTTAAGCTGATACGTAAACGAATTGTTACTTTTAATACCTAGTTCTTATCATATCGCTCTGACTGGGACGTTTTATTCTTTAAACAATCGATAACTGATCTTAGAGGTGACCGCGAAGGGCGATAAAAGAACTGTTATTATTTCTAGATAATTGTGAGATGCGATTCTTCACTTAATTATTTAATTCGAGTAATAAACGAGGTTCGATTGTTATGGTCATATAGCACGAAATCCGAACTTTGTGGCGATCCGTCGTTCCAAATCGTTCGGAATGGTTCCCGTTAATTTAATGGGATACCTTAATGTGTGGTCGACACGACTGGGTTTTGGAACAATTTATGTGTTAATAGAATTCTCAACGTTATCTAACATCTAAGGATATTGTGTGAAGAAAGCACTTAAAATTATGAATGAGTGTCTTGTAATGTTTGAGAATATTGTGGAATAAGTTACGGATTATTTTGTAAGGATTGAGTTATTAAAGTTGGTTTACATCAGTACCTACACTGACACACAAAGACACAGTTTAATATTTTACCTTAATAGTTAGGAGAAGTGTAAGTCAAAGACTTTTTAGTGTTACATAGACAATCGTGTCCAGTCTTGCCAAGGGGTATCGTATTACCCAGTTACTGGGTTGTGCAGGTCAGATAGGCAGTCGCTCCATGTAAAATACTGGTATTCAGCTGTATCCGGTTAGACTGGAAGCCGACCCCAAAAGGCTAGGCAGATGATGATGGACAATCGTGTCTCAGAAAAACCGCAATATTTATTTTTTCTATTTATCTCATTATTCTCCTGCCCTTATCCCAATTTATTTGGGGTCGGCGCAACATGTCCCTTTCTTCCATACTTCTCTATGAGCATCATCTCGGTAGTCACTCCCTTTCTAGCCGTATCATCTTTCACACAGTCCATCCATCGTTTCTTTGGTCTTCCCCTACTCTTATAGCCATCGACATACCCCAACCACCCAAAACTTTCCTCAACTTTCCTTCTTATCTATCCTGATTAAAGTATGATGCCAATTAAAAAAATGTCAATAGACCTGTCAACCTAGAAGGATCGTAAATGAAAAAAATATATAATATATCCAGGCCCAACACTGAGTTAGTTTATTTTTTACATAAGACCTCTCAAGATTTGCGCGTTGTACCGGAACATGATAGAAAAAAGCAACAAGTAAACATAAATCCTATTCCGGACCACTCAAGTGAAAGCAAAACCCGTGAAAACAACATGTATTGTGACGTTAACAGGATAATCCGACTTAAAAGCGTCATGTTGACATCTAATTTTCGCTTTAGGGTGGTAAAATAAGATATCCATAGAAAAAGAAAGTGTTAACAAAGATATAGGGATGATAAGACCACCAATTGTGACACAAAATTGACAAAATATTTTGCAGATATTCTTGTTTGTTGTCAACTAATCTTTTCTTTCTTTAGAAGGGATTAGAAAGGATTATTGTTGACAGTGCTCGAATGAAGGATTTTGTTATAGAATATGTTAGTGAGAGTTTCGAGTTCTACGAAATATTGTGTCCTTCGGAAAGGACCGTTTGATCCTTTCGACGGTATCTATATTTCGGTCATGTTTGAGGCTTGACAAACAACAACAGGGGATAGGGGTAAAGGGTAGGTATTACGAAGTAATTAATAATCCACTTTGTAAGCTTTACTTTAAAATAAATATTATTAATATAGCTCGTTTAATGATCATACGGTTTTAACAAGAAAATAAAAACAGTACTCTATTTACACTGATTACTGGCCAGGTGTATGAACGTAAACGAAGCAAAATGAACCTAAGCAACGCAACATAAAGCATGAAACTAAACAACTATAAGATGGCGTTGTTTAGTCTCTGCCTACCATCCATACCACCCCATGGGGAGAAGGCGTGAATTTACGTGTATGTATGAATTTACCCGGGATTGTATGAATTTCCCGGAAGGGAAAAATAAAATACATAAAAGAAGAAATACACAATAAGTGTACTTCTTTATGTATTTTATTTTTACTGTTCCTGCAATTTCATTTTAGGCATCAAAATGTGTAGGCTTTAATTAATTATAACATAAATTATGATTCATGCTAAAATACCTAAATAGTATCTTAACGATACGTTAGTAAAGTTGTAAGATTAATTTATTATGGGAATAAACATTTTTATATTTTTGTTCGATTAGTTTATAAAGTCATAATCTTCTATAACTTCAGAGAGCTGTCTCCATCCCCAGATAATACCTACTTTTATTCATATTTTATGACGACACTCAACAAAATTTATATGGTTATCATAATCCTAATCAGCGGTGGACTTGAGAAAATTATGCTTAGGAATTAAGCACCTACACATACCTAACTCATCATCTGCCTAGCCTTTCCCCAATTATATTGGGGTCGGCCTCCAGTGTAACCGCATGCAGCTGAATATCAGTATTTTTCATGGAGTGACTACCTATCTGACGTCCACAACCCAGTTACTGGGTAATACGATACCCGTTTGTTAAGACTGGGTGTCAGATTTTCGGGCTTCTGACGACCCGTAACGACAGTCAAAGATCCACTGGCCCCCCTGGCTGTTTATTCCCGTAATGACAGCCTGGAACAACAGCTTAACGTGCTTTCCTAGCCACTGGGGGTCTTGGTATGTAAAGATGCTTTGGAGGGACTTGTGGCTAAGTATACTTAGCCACAAGTGGCTAAGTATACTTAGCCACAAGTCCCTCCAAAGCACATACCTAACTAAGGGTGTTTAAGTTATGTTTAAGTCTCATGTAGGGGTAGCCAGTGTATTAAATTGCCATTAATTCCTGTGTTCTGCATACTAACTACATGCACCTATCTGCTAAGTTTTTGTTATTAATAATATAATAAAACATTAAAGAACAAGGCTCTCGTTATTTACAAAGACAGTGACGAGTGCAGGGTTCAATGAATGCGTGCTCATGCATGGAATAATTAATACATAGCCATCGGTAAAGTGTCAGGGCGAAACGGCGTCGAAAACAAATATATGAATATTAAATGAGACGATATATCTCAACGTCGAGATATTGTTGTCGTTATGTGAGAAATTTATCAGTTTTTCGATATTATTATATCTATCGATTGGGATGTTTACCTTAACAATGTGTAGGCAGTTCCATTTTTAGAAATGAGAGTTTGTTAGGATCAAGCAGTCTGTGCAAAATTGTATACCTAATTTTATCCATAGAAAAACAACCGAGTCCTTGATACCTTATTACACAGGTAAACAATTCTCTGAAAAAAAAATGCAAGGTAAAACTATCCTTGAAAATGTTTTCCTTCTTTTATATTTTCTTTATTACTGGCAATTTCCAGGAAAACTGCAAAATAATTTCATCTTCCATTTGGCGGAGTGCTAATTCTTCACAGGTATAGCTTGCAAGCGCCCGCAAATATTCCGCTTGTACAATGTCACTGCATATTTTAGTCCGCGCTGCAAGTATGGAACTTGCAGAACGTGTAGCCGACAGGAAAATGGAATTTTGGTAGCTGCTGTCGCAATTTGTAACATTCATTTCGTCGTTAATGAATATTTCAGGAATTCACATGTGGAAGTATATTTTCAGCGAATTATTACACTAGGTATTGTTTGTAGTGCCTACGTGCCTACTGCAATCAATATAATAATGTTGTAGGATTTTCTTTGAGATGAAGATTGAAGACGCTTGATTCTAAAGAGATAAAAAGATTTGTAAAACTTTATCATTTATTCTTCAAGTTTTATTTTAGCTTGTGACGAATTTAGATGTAGTACTTACTTTTTAATATTTTATTTCTTAGGGAAGTTAGTCATCTCTCATTCCTTTAATTATTATAATGTTGTGGAAACTGTCTATGAAAAATATCCCACGGAGTATTTGTAATTATTTTTTATTAGGTACATACAAGTATACGGTTTATTGTGTAAAGGTTATCTAGCGATATGAATAAGAATGACACAGTACAGTGATGCTGTTTCCATTACCTACGTATGTTAGGCAAGTATGTATGACGAAAGAATAAACAAAAACTATAAATTAATATTAGCGATTTGGTTTAAAAGCTCTCATCTCAGGCCTCGTGTAGACATCACAACATACTCGTTTTATGAGCTGTTTTAGGCGAGCAAGTAGCAAGTTAATATCGCGCCTCGGGCGTTGATCATTTTTTGCGGGTGCACCCGAATCAACCACCTTGGGCTCAACAAATGTGTGGGCAATCCGGTAATTTATTTTTTTAGCCAATAAATTACTCATACGTCAAAACTTCGGACGTGGTCGGGCGGCGCGAGCGCATCCGAGTGATATATTGGCCCTTGTCACAGCACTCTACCTTTTCCTAACAATTTTAATATGAGCCTCGATTAATAAATTGCTCATTTCGGATGAACCGTTTTACTAATGAGTCGGCGTAGACTTGAGGGTGAGACACCCGGCACATTTGTTATTTTTGGTAAGGTACTAGTAAACTACATAAAGCTATTATATTACGGTATTTATCCTCCGATTTTAGAAGCCTGCAGGCGTAGCATGAGCACAGTTTTGTCGACGGAAGAGTAGACAAAAATGACGTTTCCTGTAGACAGTAGACAGTACGAGACGGCAGCAAAATAGAAAGAGTCAACTGCACTTTTTACGAAATTCACTCTTTTACATAATTTGACTCAGAATTCTTTGTTTTATCATAGGATTTATCGGTTGTCAGTGTAATTTTGACAGTAAGGATAGAAAACTTTCTTCCGAAATAGTCTACATATAAAAGACCTAGACAAAGATCGTTAGAAATGAAAGACAAAATGACAGATTGTAGAAAGATTTCTACGGTGGATGTCAAAAATGAATAAACGAACTGTCACTTTGTATAGAAAAAGCTATGTCTATTCTTCGTAGAGAGATAGAAAGCGCCATGCTACGCCTGCTGATAAGTAAATCTCAGATAACTTTGGTAATTGGTTGACAAAAACAACATTAACCATTACGTAACCAACCTTCAGAAACTGAAGGTCATTTTCCCATTGACCTTTGTCTGGCACAATTCCAAACCCCGGGCTACTACTGTTGAGCCTCGTTCACTTTATAAAGCTCTACAAACGCCATTCCGCACTTTCCAATCCTTTGCAACGAGTTCATGACACGTTGTAATATTTCAAAGAGGCTTTTTCTCCCGTTCTACACTTTATTGCATTCTCTGAAGCTTTTAAACATTCTCCTTTTATGTAAAACTCATCAAGAAACGCGAGAAAATAATGTCAAAGCGTTTATGTCTTCTTTAAAGAGACATAACATTATAACTGTAGGTATTTCATGAAAGGTTAGACAGAGGTGTGTCAATAGCACTGCACCTACATTTTACCAGTTAAACTCAAACTCATATAATTTATTTCAAATAAACCAATTACAGGCACTTTTGAATTGTCAAGGGGTCGGTCAGTCAGAAAGATGAAGCTAGTTGCCCATTCCAAAGCGTAGTAGGTTCCTATGGAGAAGAACGGGCAAGAAACTCCACGGACACTCTTTTAAATCAGAATATTGTTACAACATATTGGTTACATCATTCATGTTGAAATTATGCATGTGAGAACAATGTAGAAAGACGTGACCGTGATTAAAAAAAAAAAACAATACAATTCAAAAATTGAAATAAATTACAATAAGCTCTATGCGCTAAGCGTATGTTTAAGGCGCATGTTACTTAAGGGGGTTTGACACTAATGCCTTCAATCCGCCAAAGATCCAGACAGCGGGCTACTATTCCTGCTACAAAGAACGTCGACAGCGAGGAAGTTTATTTCTAAAAACCTATTTTGTCTCACTGCTGCAAACTACGACTACTACTGGTCCCATGGACCATAGTTTTCCAATTGTCTTTGTGTTTCGACGGGACAGCTTTTTCTGTATCATGCAGATTCGAAAAATAAAAGACATTATCTCCCAGTGTTTTGAATTCTTTTGAACTGACCTAGCACATTGGAATTAAAACACTCAGATAATAATTACTATCATCGTGTAAGTGATGTCATTAACGAAACAATGTCATCTTTTCTCAATGTTCTTGCGAAAATTTGTGTAGACCGAAGAATACTAGGTATCATCGGATAAAACGTTTTTATATATTGTATTTTTTTATGTTTAACTGCGTCGTTGCTAACTGAGTATGGGGTCCCAGGTTCGGTTCCCAAGTCGGGGAACTACCTATGTTCAAGAGAAGACCCAAAAAGTGTAAAAAGAACCATTGTGTTTATACCTATCATTGTTTTCATAGACCCACACATTAGTTGTTTTCCGTTTACGTCATCCGACATAATAATATTACCCGCTATTTAAATACAGATTACAACAATCCCAGAAAAACATTAATTAAAAGTAATGTTTAAGCCAAATTGCAAAAACGTAGTGTTTTTTTTTAAATTATTGCAATCTAATATTATCTTCGATATTTGTTGTTATTTCCTGACAGAGCAATCTTTATTAAATATGCCATTATAGTTATTCAAGTCTATTGTTTCAATTTACACTATTAATTTAAAAAGTCTTATGTGAATTGGTAAAAGAGTGGAATACTACCTACTATTAGTTTTTTGATTGGTCAAACTACCTAAGTTTTATATAATTTTACGTGTAAACATTTTTTGATTGGATATCGACAAAAACTCATGTATCTAGGTTTATTGAATAAAAACAAATTACCTTACGTAAATTATAGGTATTGTCTTAAGGACTATGGGTTGCTACACTGGATCGAAATGCTGGATCAATGTAAATAAGGTACTATTCTGTTAAAATATTTATCCCTATCTATTATCCCAATTTATTTGGGGTCGGTGCAACATGTCTTTTACTTCCATTCTTCTCTATTCGTCATCAGCATGCGTATCATGACCACAGTAGAAACGGGCTGTGTCGACGGAAGAATAGACAAAATTACAGATATATATAATTATATTCCGTCGACAAAACCCGTTTCTACGATGGTCATGCTATGCATGCAGGAGGACACCCCCATTCTATCCCTATCATCTTTCATAGAGTCGATCTGTCGTTCCTTTAGTGTTTCCACATTCATACCTACTTAAAAAAAATATTCCTCATTCTGTAAAAACTGAACTTTAAAAAGAACCACGGAGAAAGTGCATTATCTCGGTGCGTGACTAATTAAACTATAATTGTTATGAAAAGAAAAGCGATAAAGCAATCAGCAGATGGCTTATTGTGAAAAGAAATTAATAATTATAATATTTTATTTTTGTAATTTATCGAGTGCCTAATTATAGACTTTAATTAGCCACTAAATGTCACAGTGTGACATTTACTTCATCTGTAAACAACCATAATTTATGATACTTCAACTTATGATTTGTATTGTGAAATCGTTGTCCTAAAAGTGAAATAAAAAAGCTACGGAATCTATGCTAACGTTGATTACATGGGTTTACAGCGGAAAAATTAAGTAGGTAAATATCAAATCTATTAATAGATTTACTGATGGAAAGTATGAGGTCGATGTTTTCTGCAATAGCTTGTGTTGCAGAAACGGAATAGAAGACGTAAGGTACGTCTTCCATGCCGTTAATATTAAGCATTCGGAACAGAGGCGAATAAATAGGTAAGTAAGAAAGAAAGAAAAGAAATTAAATAAAGTAAGAAAAGAAAGAAAGAAGGAAAATACATTTATTTAGCACAGACCGGGGAACGTCCTACTTACATGAATTTCGTTTAAATAGTGTTATATACATTTTTTTTTTTTTTTTGTTTTTATTAATTAATGAACAATACAAAATTTAAAGAGAAACATCACAAAAACCTCAGTAGGTTTGTCCGGATGTTGAAACACTTAAGCTATCTTAATACTAACGAAATATTATAATAAAATAAAAAAAAGAAACATTGTGAGGTAGTTTGTAAACATACTAACCAAAACAAGTACAAAAACGATGACGGCGTAGGTCACACAGCCCGTCGATGCTAATTACTATTAGAATGAAATTTAAACAGGATGATGCAATTTATAACATAGATTCTCTTTTATTTTGTGAATATGGGAATGTTGTAGACTCATAGATGATTCGATTTGTTGGTCCTATTTTGTTAAGTATCGGTACTTGATGACAAGCCTCGTCAACAAGTACCAGATACTTCGTCGGACAGGATCTATGAACACTGTAATTTAAAAACATTGTAAAAGCTAAATACGTTTAAAGAGTAACCGTGGAGTTTCTTGTCTGCTCTTCTACATAGGAAACGACCAATTGGAACCGTCCACCTAGGTTCGGACGTTTCTTATATCCATATAGATTTATAAGAAATAAAATATTTTGATTTTGAATAATCTAACCTGACTCAAGATAGTCATCACTTAGTAGACTTTATGACTTATTGGAATAAGGACTGAACACAATATTACCAGTTGGTAACAATATTAGCGTCTTATTAGATCATAAGGGCGTGTTCAGACGACATGCGCCCGCTAAGCGTACGCCACGCGCGTCAGCACCCGCGATTAACTCGCAATGTTTGATTTATATAATTTGAGTCTTATGACACGTCAATAAATCTCAAATTGCAATTACGCGAAAGCCGGGAGGGTGGAGGAGGCGCGGGCGTTGTGCGATTGCAACGTGTAGCGCGTGTACTACGCAATAGCTACTCTGGCGCTGAGCGTACACGTGTAGGTACTTTATATCGATAAAAAATATACGTTATGAAATGAAATGAAATGAATTGAAAAGTTGTGAGAGGATATTGTCATGGTAAGCTTAGAAAATGGGTACCTACCCACCCTCTTATTCGAGCCATAAACAACTAAACGGTCTACATTCTAAGTAGGTAGGTAGATGAATGTTTAAGAATTTTGAAGTCTGTTATCAACATTTAACTTCACATGCTAGTTAGAAAAACATTCTAATCAACATTTTTTCGTTCATAAAACACTTTTGAAACTTTATAAGTACAATAGCTGGTAAACTACTCTTGATGGCAACTGCATACGACGGACCTATTCTGAATAGGTCAACTAGTGTCGTGTACGAGTAGTAAATAGAATTACTGTTCGTGCCACAGCGAACAAGGATGGCATTCGAATAGTGTACAATTTTGTTTTTGGCGAACTGTGGGTGTGGGGGGAACAGTCGTATTGTAACTTTTGAAGATTCAGAAGTTACTTGTTACCTAAATAAATATAGGGTCTAACGTGCTTTCTTATTTGGACGTTCGTAGATGTCTTGACGAGAATATTCTTGGCAACTTTGCTCTCGAAATTGACCTCGACTGGGACTTGAAACGCGTTGTATTTCAATCTTGGTTGCGGTACCGGTGCTGTAAAAAGGCAAAATAAACATAACATAACGCCTATGCTCTACTGTAATTCATGCTTTACTGACATTTCGTGTCCCACATAATAAGGGGCCAAGCCCATTGCCAACCAAGCAGAAATAAAGAGTCCAGGTTACCACAAAGAACAATCTTACACAAATCAAACTTAATAGACAGATTGAAAAAGATATTTGATCCCCTATCAGAATTGTAAGAGCAGAATGAAAGTCGTTTATTCGTCATCTACTGTCTAATTATCGTACTTTTACTATAACGTGTTCATTGATAACTGTAGTAATTAATAGGTGACCTGCGATAAAGGTGTGTATAAATATGTGGTGCAACAGATGCATTGGCACTGGCGGACATGGCGCGTTTGGTGTTGTGTGTATTGGCTCTCCTAGCGGCCGGGGTCCTCTCGGAACCCGTGAGGAAAAATGTGTCACAGAAAGCTGGTAAGTCTACTTTTAAATATCATCATCATCCACTTCTGCTTTGCAGTTTGACAGAGGTAATATATCTTGTAAAAAAAAAAAAAATCTCCGAATAAATACTTTTTCATTTTTTTTCTTAGCGTTCTCGCTTCATCTGCCTGCAATTGCCTTTCATCCCTTTTATGGTTCAACATTCTGATCCATTCAAGACAGCAGGCCTAACCATTGTTTCATAAATCTTCCCTTATAGTTTAAGGTGAATGCGGGAGTCGCAGATTGTTCCCGTGATCTGTCGCCATTTCATTTATCCAGTTTTAATTCTGTACTATTAACAGTTCGATCTACTTTTCGCCATCGCTTTGAACGAGTGAACCGAGATACCAAAAGTCGGAGCAGAACGGGAGAAGCGCGCCATCAAGCGCTATGGCCCCAGAACTAGAGAGACCACGAAATAGCGGGACATGTTAGGTTCTACTGATTTTTAAGCCAATATTCTCCAGCTTCTGTTGCCATTTCTCCAATCTGCTCTGGATCTCAGGTTCATCTTCACCGTCAAGAACAATTCTGTGGGCAAACAGCATAACTAAATCTTATGGGATTAAAATATCGTATATTGTGGGTACAAAAGTTTTTTGTAATTCCCGTTTCCATACGATATTTTCAAGCTTAATTTTTTCTTGTTTCAAATTATGCTTGTTTCGAGGGTTAACGTGGATAGAATTTTCAACTGCGTATTATGTACGAAATATTTATTGTATGTGGATTTTAATAGTTACATTCATTGTAACTAGTAACACAAAGGTTTCCCTCGTGCAACGCGATCTTTCTAGGTCTGGAACCTGCAAAATTTGCATTCCAGGTCAAAAGTAACCCCGTACCGCAACACATAAATAGCCCAATATTTTTTTTTTTCTAACAGTGGACCCTGTCTTCCTGCAACGCCAGTTGGATTTGATGCTCTTGTACTTCCACCTTCATGAGCCGAATCACATTGAATCTACCAAGACCATCTCTAAAACTTGGAGTCTCGAGAAGAACATTGAACACTTCAGCGTAAGTACCTAAAGATTTGTTTTAAAGTCTTAAATCAACAACTTGGCTACAAACACGATTAGCTTTGAATTCGGCTGCTGCGAAACCAAAATGTTTTGGTTTCAGAATGTGACTGCTGTGACAACCTTCATCGAAATGCTGGAGCACCAGTGGGTACTACCTCGCGCTGTACCGTTCTCCATCCTCGAATCCGAGCACAAGTTTGAAGTAGTCACCCTATATAATGTGTTGTACTCTGCTAAGGACTACGACACATTCTACAAGACCGCCGTGTACTTGAGAGACCGCGTAAACGAACATCTCTTCGCTTACGTGCTCAGTGTTGTTATTGTGAGCCGTCCAGACACGCAGGGAATCTATATCCCCCGTCTTTATGAGGTCTTCCCTTCATACTTCAACAACGGTGAAATTATGACGACCGCCCAGAGGATAAACACCCACGGTTTCCGCATGGTTGAGCACTACCCATCTACTTACAAATGGGACGACAATGTGGTCATTAGGTGGAATGCTACGATCTGGCCTTACTACAACAGCCAGAGCACACCCATCGCCTACTTCACGCACGACTACGGCCTAAACACCTTTTACTACAACCTTCACCTTTCTCAACCCGGCTGGCTGAACAGCGAAGCTCTTCCGATCAACAAGCACCGACGTGGAGAGTGGTTCTGGTTCCTGCACAAGCAGATTATTGCTCGTCACTACATGGAGAGACTGTCTAACGGACTCGGTGAAATTCCTGAACTAGGTCACGAGATTGTTAAAGAAGGTTACAACCCTGGTCTTTTATACCACAATGGCGTTGCTTTCCCAGTTAGACCAAACTACTTCCACCTCGACCAGCCTCAGTTCGTTGATGAAATCCAAGAAATCTACGATTATGAACGTCGCATTCGTGACGCCATTGACCAGGGTTACTTAGTTAACGTAAGAGTTATATTTGTTTAAATTAATAAATTAGAATCGTCATTTTTATTGACAATATTCATAATATTTCTTATGTTGTAGAATGTAGGTGAACGTATCGACATCAGCGCTCCAGAGGCTATTGAGATCTTGGGTCGTGTCATTGAGGCTAACGTCGATTCTCCAAATGCGCATTATTACAAGGACTTCATCAGCATCTGGAAGAAGGTTTTGGGCAATTCTATTGTTCAGGAACACCAGTACTTCCACCAGTGAGTTAACAATCATTATAAATTTAATAAATATGTAGTTGTACATGAAAGTGTTTGTCACATCGTAATTTTTGTAACTTTTTCCAGCTTTGTTCCTTTGGTTGTCCCTTCGGTCTTGGAACACTACCAGACTGCTCTGCGTGACCCAGCTTTCTACATGATCTGGAAGCGTGTCTTGGGACTGTTCCAGTTGTGGCACGAGAAGCTTCCTCATTACAAGCGTGAAGAGCTTGCCTTGCCCCAGGTGGCCATCCAGAAGGTTGATGTTGACAAAATGGTAACATACTTCGAATACAGCTACTTGAACGTCTCTTCTCATCTGCACATGAACGAGGAAGAAGGTATTATCGGAATAATATTTTTCTGCCCGAGTTTTTTACATAGAATAAAATTGATTTTATCTTTTCTGTTTTGTTAATAGCCAAGGAAGTGTATGACCAAGTCAGTGTATTAGTCCAGAAACCGAGGCTGAACCACAAGCAATTCCAAATCCGCGTTAATGTCAAGAGCGAAAGTGCCAAGAGTGTTCTTGTCAAGTTCTTCTTGGCGCCCAAATACGATAGCCATGGCTATGAGATCCCTCTCCACGTCAATACCCAGAACTTCATGCAGTTGGATGAGTTCGTCCATGACTGTAAGTTTGTATTGTTTACTTTTAACAATTTCTACCAACTACTCCTCTTCAATATAAATATGCAAATAGTAGGCGCACCTTGTGTTGTTCCGCATCGGTATCACTGCGGTGAAGCTGTCGACAGTCTCGCTGACTGGTCGGCACTTCACACTAATAAGAGGTTTTCAAATATGTGAAGCGTTTCTAATTTCATCAAAATGCAATTCAACAGCCCACGTCCGATAATACTATTTGCAGTGCCCGAGGGAGAATCCGTCATCACCCGAGACTCTGTTGCCAATACTGACGAGGACTGGGCTTCTGCCAAACAAGTCTTCGAGACCGTTGAGAAGGCGGTGCACGGCAAGGGACAGCTCTTCATCGATCAGACTGATGGCACTGAGAAACTTGCTCAACATGTTCTGCTGCCTAAGGGTACGTATTTTAATGTGTTTAAACGGATCTATCCTTCCCTTTAACAAGTGATTAAGTCTTGAATGATGATGAAGATGATGGGAAAATCTATCAAACAGCGATTAGGTATTGGGCTCAAACTCATATTAACTCACTATCTTTATAAATTTTTTCAGGTCGCGTCGGCGGTATGCCTTTCGTCCTGATGGTCTACATCTCCGAGTACCGCGCACCCAAGGTTGCTTACAATGCTGCCTCAGACATCACTGTCTCTCTTGGTCTCTCTCCCATCATTCGTCAACTGACCGACGAACCATTCGGCTTCCCAGTCAACAGGCCTCTCTACCCCTGGCAGGTGGAGGGTGTCAAGAACTTGTATTTCCAGGATGTTCTGATCCACCACAAGCACACCCCTGAAATTGAAGTTCCTCACACGGAATAAGCGATTTATGGAGAGTTTTTACGCCAAGTACAAAAATGTTGCTCCTCCATGAACAAATGACTGAAATTTTGAATCACTAGGTACTGTAGTCTTCTGCACATATTCCTATGAGTTATAAGAACTTTCAACTTAAATTTAGAGACCTGTGAAGAAGCAAAGCAGGCTTAAAAGTTTACCTAACTAATTTCAATATCTGTGCAACTTGGCGTCAATAAAGTACCTAATGTAGATTTATGATAAGTTGATATAATATTTATTTATGTAGTGTATGTATTTATTGTTGTTGTATAATAGTATCTGATATTAATATATTATTATTATGTAGTAAAATATAGTATGATGATCAATGTAGTGATTGTTAATGTATTGCCCACCAAAGATGTAAACTGTTCGTGTTCATAGAGCCGTAAATAAATAATTTTGTACCATTTACAAATCTATAATTTTGCAACTGTGACTCAGTTACTCTTGACAGCTAGATAGATCTCAGATTCACATAAATATATTATGTATTTCGTGTTGTATTATAAATAAATTAATTATTCATTTATTTATTTAAATAAATAAATAAAATATCTTTAAAAACATGGCCATTTTATTTTTAATTCCTACTCTAATATTTTGTTATAATAATGTTCATAATCAGTTCCAACAAACAAACGTCAGATTTCTATACAACTGAGACCACGAAAAGCAAAATGACAGTTTTTTTGCTGAAAGTAACATGTTTTAACCTAGTTAAGTAACTATGGCAGGGCAGGTTGATTAGAATTCCTTTACGTACGTGTCCATATGATCATTCTCTAAACAGCACATATGTAGGAGAGAGTATATATGTAACAGAATAACATTACGCGTGTATTCCCCGAAGGGTTAGGCACAGGTGTACTTATAGTACACCCGCATTTTGGCAGTTATGTTTAAGTCCCATGTAACAGGGAGCGATCATGTTTACAAATGGCTGATTTTTTTTTTCTTGATCTCAACTATCACAGACCTGTTTGACTTTGGAATGCTGCAATAGAACTTATCATTATTTTCTGAAATAGAAGGGGGAGAAGTACATTACTGGAAGAAGAAATAGTACATTACTGTCGCGGCCCGCAATTAGGGCATTGATGGCAGATAAACATATTATGTGAGTCCGTCAATGCCTGATTCCGGCCAAAGCTTGTATAGTACTTTTTTCAAATAATGCGCGGAAATTCAAACTGAGTAAAGAAATAAAAAATCCTGAATCAACAATAATTAAAAACCCTTATTCTCGAACAACAATAATTTTGCACGCGCCAATAATAATAATTTCATTTGTTTCTTCTTTACTGTAAACAGCTCTATTTGCAAGCCAAATCAAAATTAACATAAAATCTTTGATAAGTTACCTACCTCCTTGGTTGCCATTTGTTGAAGTAAAAAGTTCGTTCCATTTTTAAATAACCCGACAGATAATTATGAGTTTCCATATTATTATATTATATATATATAATTTATTTGGCTGCTAAACACGACGAATATGGATTTTCATTGTAACATTGCTGGCTGTAACTTGTTTCTGAACAGTACAGCAATTTCGATTGATGTCGAAGAAGGTTATCAAAATAATGCTCGAATTTCCAAGCATGTTTGAGATAATGTTTTATTCTTGCCTTGTAGTTACTTAATTAATTGTGTTCAGTATTCCGGTAAAATCTGCTAAAAATGCTATCAGATTGGCGATGGAATGGCGAAGGGATGATGATTATCAGTAACTGCGTGATTAGACTAATCACGCAGTTGCTGATAATCATCATCCCTTTCTTCAAGAAATTTTATTTCGTACTATAGATGTCGAAATCTTTGCAAAAGCTTGCAAAATCAAAATCAAAAGTCATTTATTCAAACTAGGCTGAGAATCAGCTCTTTTCGAACGACTTGCTTGGACTCAAACACCTTACGTCAGTGTGCAATGCCAAATCAGGTTCCTTCTCATCTAATTACTGTTTATACAGCCTTTGGAGAGAATTTCATTTTACGAAATATCAATGACATGTTTTTGGTTTAGTTAGCCAGTGTTGATGAATTATGCATTGGTAGCTAATGAAGTCTGGAAAGTCTTCGTCTTTGAGACAAAAAGCAATAACACCATTATTTATGTCATTACAGGAGCTCCATCAGTTGTCACGTATTATTAGGAATACTAAACTTATTTTTTTTGTCTTGCCACGATCGTCCGGTCGGCCACCCTCCCCTTATAGGATCTTTCGTTTGTGTTTCTGTCTGTCACAGACAATTTACTTTGAATCTACTGCACCGATAAAGTTGAAACTTGGTACACATAATTATGAATATTTGTGACCCAAACACGGAGTGTAACGTAAATAAATGAATTTTGAATGGGGCCACTTTCGGTAAAAACAAATGTCTTGCAAACTTACTGTGCTGTGTAATAAAATAAATAAAAAAGTTTGTTGTGAAGGCTATTTTTATAATTAAAAATTAAGTAGTTTAAAAGTTATATAAGAAAACTGATGAATAAGAAAACTAATGGACTTGGCTGGTCCAAGTCCATCAGTTTTCTTAAATAACTTTGACCAAACTCCTATACATGCATACCCTTACTAAAACGATCATGTACCAAACACACATGGTACATTAAAAAGCACATTTGGCTTTAATTTTGAAGGCATAGGATCCTCCTGTTTAAGTTATGGGAGACCAGGTATAAAAGTAACACGGGATGAACGTAACAAATGAGTTTCTGGACGAATTATGTTGGCTGCACTAATGGCTGTACGCATCGATATGCGCTATTTGAACCCCCCCTCACCTCAGGTTGCGCTCACCGCACTGTGCTGTCAGGTTGTGGACGTAGCAAGTCGGTGCCGCAAAAATACCTCCAAAGTAAGTTTTGACCGTTTTTTTAAACGGTGTTTGTTTGTAATAGGGTAGGTCTAAGCTCGTGTGTCACATGTCAGTAAAGTAGCATTACTATTCGTCTTTCTATTTTGGCGTTCGACACGGTATCTTTCTAATTGTTTTTTTTAGGTTATAGCCATGTGTTTGTCATTATTCGGTAACATTTTAAGATAGGGATGAAAGTAACAACTTGTTACTTTCATCCCGATTATGATCTTGATATCTCTAATCATATTTTATTGTGTTTTGTATATTTTAAAGTAATACTTATTAATTTTTGTATGTTTATTATACATAAACGAACGACTAGTAGAGGTTTAGTTACTGCAGAAATAATGGATTTGGCAGAAGAAGTACTTCTCAGAAAAGTACCATTTCGAGACGCTGAGAATTCATATCCATGTGCCATGTAACTTTATACATAATAGATATATTCAAAAAAAGAAAAAATTGCTTGAAGAATGTTCAACAAGTCTTCCAAATGTAGACTACGTATTGAGAAGACGAGTTTTTGACGGATTAACAACTAAAGAAGTACAAAGTTATCGTTTCTATAAGAAATTAAATATAATAAAGAAATTCCCAGCTCGTGGAGGTCCATTGAATGTGCTGGTGACGATTGGCTGAGATTTTTATGCGTCATAATCCGAGATTATAAATAAGAGCCCCGTAAGGAACTAGTATTGCCCGAGCGACGAACTTGTTGAATTGTTTCACAAATGGAAAACCCAAAAGACTCATTATAAATAAATAATATGTTGATTATGAAAGTAACTTTCTTTTTATTTACAATGTTACAACAATCCCCTTACACTGTTACAACCAACCCTAGGGGTAGGGATGATTGTAACAAATTTCACTTTTGTTATTTGGTAATTTTTCTCAAAATCTGTTGAATCTGTTGCATTTTAGTTGGTGTTAAAAGATAGCTGAAAGACCAATCTATCTTGTGTACTTATTAGAATTTTGATATTCAAAAAGCTCTGCGAGATATTATGAGAAAATGGCACGTTCATCCCTGGTCTCCTAGGAGCAGTTTTTTGAATATTCGATGACAAAAAATCGTTTTCCTGGCATTTTCCATCCAGTTAACACTGGAAAAAACGTTGATTGCTAATTATTTTATGTCAGGCGTTTTTATACACAATTAGTTGACTACCGAATTCCGATTTAAATAACCATTAGCGCAAGAAACGTATACTCACCTCGTAACCTAGTAGGGCTTGACTAGATTTTGCAACATTAATAACTAGGAACCAGCCTAAAATGCACAAAGACATTTGGCAGCCTTTCCCTAAGAGATCTGTTAAGTAACTAAGCGGAGAAGTTAAGCTACAAAACTATAATGTATTTTGTTTCATTTTAACTCTTTTCGAGCAAAATTAAACCAAACTACGCTTTGAATAACAAACGATTCTATTGGACACATATCCATCTCATGTAGTTGAAAGACAGCGTTAGGATAGTTATAAACATCTGGAGTCGGCCTACCAGATGATTACTTATGGGAGAATTCCACATACTAGTAACGCAGTTGGAACAAACCGGAAAATAAAACAAATCTCTCACAAATAACGTACCCCATTTTTAATTAAACTTAAAACATTAATTTCAAAACCTAAATAAATATAAGCCATGGCAGTGAAGAGATGGCCAGACCCAACAAGATGCGTGGATCAGCACCAATAGTTTAACCATTTTGACGGGAACTGAATACACAAAATCAACACGTCATGGTGTTTTTTGCAGTTCACGGATAATTAACTGACTGCACGTCTCTAAATACCCCCCTACTTAACGCCGAAACGACCGAACCCAATATTTTGAAAAAAATATTGAAAATATTTCATTACACTTTACAATGCCAGGTCAGCTTATACTGGAAATATGGGAGAATAATAATAATAATATTGTATTTACCGTCAGCTGTGACCATATATTAAATAAATAACTTTTTTTTCAACTAAGAAAGAAAGAAAAGAAGATAGAAAATATGTTTATTTGCGGCAAACATGACGCCAACTACAATGTTAAATTTGTCCTTCAGTCCTGGATTGGAAACTGCTAGGTTTCACTTGAGTGAAGCCGCGGGCGGCCCGGAACAGCTTTGAGACAGAACCTTCAGAACGCGAGCCGTCGCATTTGACCGGTTTTTCAATATTTTTATTAAAAACATTTATAAAGATTAAAAAATAGAAGCCAACCGGTATCGCGAACAGGATCCAAACTATTGGTGGTCAGGGTTCTCGAGAGAGGAAGGTCCTAACAATACTCGTCGTCTTCTTAAGTACCTACCGCTTTCTGGATCAAACCCTTGATCCAACTGCCTAACGAAAGCCATGTCATTAATACCGAATTAGGTACGTTATCAGACCATTCAATACCTACTTACATATTATCAGCCTAAAGTTGTCGGTTTTGCGTGTATGCCTTCTAATTTATTTATTTTTATTAAACTTTATGCAACGTGAAAAGCACAAAGCAGACTTTATGCTTTAGATATTAGTATCTAAAGCAGTAGCAGTTACCTACTACGAGGATCCTCTTGTGTTCAATAACCATGCGTGTTATTTGTATCCTGAGTGAGCTTTTGTCTTTGAGGAATCTAGTAGCTTTGACATTATCACACTATTGATATTGGTATGCTGGAGAGATTCAATCAATTATGACAAATTGGAGAGCAGTGAGCAATTGGAGGTAGATGGCGATTTTGCTAGTTTTCATAGCAAATGCTTGTTTTTGTGTACGTGTATCTTATCTTTGTTTGTTGTAGCCAAGACGCTACAGTATGTACACTTCTGCATAATACTTAGATTAATACAATGTTACCATTACTAGGTAAAGGTAAAGGTAGGTACCCTTAAGCGGTCTTAACAATAAATGATGTCCCTACAATAAAGTGTTTTAATAATGGTCTGATCTGCTGGAAGTACATAAAAATGCCATATAATTGCAGTTATTGTTTCTTCAAAATGTTGAATATGTTGAAACCATCACCGTTGTCGTCAAATGTGATCGGTGTCTCATAGTCGTAGCTTTCGTATTTGGGCGTTCTTAGTTCGTAGTCATTTTGCCGTTCAAGTGCCAAGGACAGGTTGACGAAAAAATTATTGTCAACTTTGCTCTCGTCATTGACCTCGACAGGGACTTGAAACGCTCTGTGGTTCAATCTTGGTTGTGGTACTCGTTCTGTAAACAGATGAAATAAAAAAAAAAAATGATCTCATAAGGTAGTACAGGAAAATCAGAAAGAAACCATAACATTACGTCTTCATTTCATGTTATACAGTTAAGTAAACCCATATTTCGTGTCCCATAATAATAGGAGCCAAAGTCTATTGCCAACCTAGCATAGGTAAATTAAGACTCCAGGCTGCCACAACGAACAGACTTACACAAAACATACTTAATATACAGAATGAAAAACATATTGATCCCTTATCAGCATTGTAAGAGCAGAATGAAAGTCGTTTGTTCGTCACCTACTGTCTAATTATCATACTTTTACTACAACGTGTTCATTGATAACTGTAGTAATTAATAGGTGACCTGCGATAAAGGTGTGTATAAATATGTGGTGCAACAGATGCATTGGCACTGGCGGACATGGCGCGTTTGGTGTTGTGTGTATTGGCTCTCCTAGCGGCCGGGGTCCTCTCGGAGCCCGTGAGGAAAAATGTGTCGCAGAAAGCTGGTAAGTCCACTTTTTTCTTTAAATTTACTTATTACTTCATGAATAAGTACATGTATTTCCGTCTACAAATGCAACTGTTTCCCATATGTGTATGGTGAATAGGCAGCATCAATCTAGCTAGATGAAGAGTTACTGCGAATAAATATGGTACTCATAAAAAACCATAACCTAGACTAAAAGCTGAGCTTAGAGGTATTAAAGCTCTTGTAACTGTTGTTCTGTTCTCGTAAACATGATAATTTCTCGTACCGCGAGGGGAGGTGGCGCGGGAAAAGAATTTTGGACAGACTTGGGGAAGAAGCCCAGCAGTAAATGATAAATAACATTTCTGAAAGTAGTAGTGTACAAGCACTTTTACAAGTCAATATTTTTTTTTAACTAGATGTGTTCGTCGTTTCCTATCTGACTACTCTGAGAAGATAAGCCGAAACAAACTCAGAGTCAGTGTCTTTTAAAGTCCAGACATAATCTTGGTCAGATCATGTGAAGACCGTGTAGATTGGTGTCTGAAATGGTCTTTTGAGGAAAGAACCACACAGATTTGAGTGAACCTGTCCAGTCAGAGCACACATGTACCAGTAATCGTGCATTTCAACTCAGAAAATAAGGAGCTCAACGATTCGACGAACAATACCAAAGGAAGGATATTTGGGTAGGCCGCATACAATAACCTACTCAAACTGCTAGACCATCACTAAAACAAACTGAGAGAAAAAAAAAGTGTTAATTTATTGGAGCAGCTCAATCTCAGCTTTTTGTCCGCAATATAGAGAACAATTATTTCGTTCTATATTTCTCTAATTAGAAGTAAAACAACACTTTCGCGCCTCGCGATCTTTCTAGGCTTGGAACCTAGTAAAGTTGAATTCCAGGTCAAAAGTATCCCCGTACCGCAACACATAAATTGTCTAATGTTTTTTTTTTACTTACAGTGGACCCAGTCTTCCTGCAACGCCAGTTGGATTTGATGCTCTTGTACTTCCACCTTCATGAGCCGAATCACATTGAATCTACCAAGACCATCTCTAAAACTTGGAGTCTCGAGAAGAACATTGAACACTTCAGCGTAAGTACCTAAAGATTTGTTTTAAAGTCTTAAATCAACAACTTGGCTACAAACACGATTAGCTTTGAATTCGGCTGCTGCTGTAACCAAAATGTTTTGCTTTCAGAATGTGACTGCTGTGACAACCTTCATCGAGATGCTGGAGCACCAGTGGGTACTACCTCGCGCTGTACCGTTCTCAATCCTCGAATCCGAGCACAAGTTTGAAGTAGTCACCCTATATAATGTGCTGTACTCTGCTAAGGACTACGACACATTCTACAAGACCGCCGTGTACTTGAGAGACCGCGTAAACGAACATCTCTTCGCTTACGTGCTCAGTGTTGTTATTGTGAGCCGTCCAGACACGCAGGGAATCTACATCCCCCGTTTGTACGAGGTCTTCCCTTCATACTTCAACAACGGTGAAATTATGACGACCGCCCAGAGGATAAACACCCACGGTTTCCGCATGGTTGAGCACTACCCATCTACTTACAAATGGGACGACAATGTGGTCATTAGGTGGAATGCTACAATCTGGCCTTACTACAACAGCCAGAGCACACCCATCGCCTACTTCACGCATGACTACGGCATAAACACCTTCTACTATAACGTTCACCTTTCTCAACCCGGTTGGCTGAACAGCGAAGCTCTTCCCACCAACAAGCACCGACGTGGAGAGTGGTTCTGGTTCCTGCACAAGCAGATTATTGCACGTTACTACATGGAGAGACTGTCTAACGGACTCGGTGAAATTTCTGAATTAGGTCACGAGGTTGTTAAAGAAGGTTACAACCCTGGTCTTTTATACCACAATGGCGTTGCTTTCCCAGTTAGACCAAACTACTTCCAACTCGACCAGCCTCAGATCGTTGATGAAATTCAAGAAATCTACGATTACGAACGTCGTATTCGTGACGCTATTGACCAGGGTTACTTAGTTAACGTAAGAGTTATATTTGTTTAAATAAATAAATTAGAATCGTTATTTTTATTAACAATATTCATAATATTTCTTATGTTGTAGAATGTAGGTGAACGCATCGACATCAGCGCTCCAGAGGCTATTGAGATCTTGGGTCGTGTCATTGAGGCTAACGTCGATTCTCCAAATGCGCATTATTACAAGGACTTCATCAGCATCTGGAAGAAGGTTTTGGGCAATTCTATTGTTCAGGAACACCAGTACTTCCATCAGTGAGTTAACAATCATTATTAATTGTAATAAATAGTTGAACAGAAACTGATTGTCACATCGTAATTTTTGTAACTATTTCCAGCTTTGTTCCTTTGGTTGTCCCGTCGGTCTTGGAACACTACCAGACTGCTCTGCGTGACCCAGCTTTCTACATGATCTGGAAGCGTGTCTTGGGACTGTTCCAGTTGTGGCACGAGAAGCTTCCTCATTACAAGCGTGAAGAGCTTGCCTTGCCCCAGGTGGCCATCCAGAAGGTTGATGTTGACAAAATGGTAACATACTTCGAATACAGCTACTTGAACGTCTCTTCTCATCTGCACATGAACGAGGAAGAAGGTATTATCGGAATAATATTTTTCTGCCCGAGTTTTTTACATAGAATAAAACTGATTTTATGTTTTCTCTTTTGTTAATAGCCAAGGAAGTGTATGACCAAGTCAATGTATTAGTCCAGAAACCGAGGCTGAACCACAAGCAATTCCAAATCCGCGTTAATGTCAAGAGCGAAAGTGCGAAGAGTGTTCTTGTCAAGTTCTTCTTGGCGCCCAAATACGATAGCCATGGCTATGAGATCCCCCTCCACGTCAATACCCAGAATTTCATGCAGTTGGATGAGTTCGTCCATGACTGTAAGTTTGTATTGTTTACTTTTAACAATTTCTACCAACTAATCCTCTTCAATATAAATATGCAAATAGTAGGCGCACCTTGTGTTGCTCCGCATCGGTATCACTGCCGTGAAGCTGTCGACAGTCTCGCTGACTGGTCGGCACTTCACACTAATAAGAGGTTTTCAAATATGTGAAGCGTTTCTAATTACATAAAAATGCAATTCAACAGCCCACGTCCCATAATACTATTTGCAGTGCCTGAGGGAGAATCCGTCATCACCCGAGACTCTGTTGCCAACACTGGCCGGGACTGGGCGTCTGCCAAACAAGTCTACGAGACTGTTGAGAAGGCGGTGCACGGCAAGGGACAGCTCTTCATCGAACAGACTGATGGCATGGAGAAACTTGCTCAACATGTTCTGCTGCCTAAGGGTACGTGTTTTAATGTGTTTAAAAAGATCTATCCTTCCCTTTAACAAGTGATTATGTTTTGAATGATGATGAAGATGATGGGAAAATCTATCAAACAGCGATTAGGTATTGGGCTCAAACTCATATTAACTCATTATCTTTATTAATTCGTTTAGGTCGCGTCGGCGGTATGCCTTTCGTCCTGATGGTCTACATCTCCGAGTACCGCGCACCCAAGGTTGCTTACAATGCTGCCTCAGACATCACTGTCTCTCTTGGTCTCTCTCCCATCATTCGTCAACTGACCGACGAGCCATTCGGCTTCCCAGTCAACAGGCCTCTCTACCCCTGGCAGGTGGAGGGTGTCAAGAACTTGTATTTCCAGGATGTTCTGATCCACCACAAGCACACCCCTGAAATCGAAGTTCCTCACACGGAATAAGCGATTTATGGAGTGTTTTTGACGTCAAGTAGAACGATGTTGCGTCTCCATGAACAAATTACTGAATTTATGGAATCACTAGGTATTGCAGTCTAGTGCAAATATTCCTATGTGAGTGATTAGAACTTCCAAATTAAATATCGACATCTGCAAAGCAGGCTTAAAAGCTTGCCCAGCTTATTTCAATATCTGTACAACTTGGCGTCAATAAAGTAATGTGCATTTATATTATGTTTATAAAGTATTTATGTAGTGTATGTATTTATTGATGTTGTATATTATCTAATATTATGTATTAAAGTATAGTATGATGATCAATGTAGTGATTGTTAATGTATTACCCACCTAAGATGTAAACTGTTCATGTTCATAGAGCCTTAAATAATTTTGAATCATTTACAAATCTAATAATTTTGAAAATGTGACTCAGTTACTCTTTCAGTCAGCTAGATGGATCTCAGATTCACATAAATATATGTATTTCGTGTTATGTATTATAAAATAAATAAAGTATATTAAAAAACATGGCCATTTTATTTTTCCTTTTATAATATTTTGTTCTATTAATGTTCATAATCAGTTGCAGCAAAAAGAAGTCAGATTTACTTGAAATCTAGATCACGAAAAACCAAATTGCAGTTTTAAAGTTGCTAAAACTGTATCTATATCTAGGAGTAAAATGATTTTTTATTCCACGGCTGGTAGCAAGTGACCACTACTTACTTACCTACCTTACCTTGCTATGAAGCTATGCTATGCTATAATAATGTATCTTCTTATTTTAAATAAGAAGGTATGAATATTTTCGTTATTCCTGGAACTTTTAACGCAGGGCTTTTGAATATCAGTTTTAGGTAAAAAATTACGCTGTAGTACTAGATGTGCTTGCTCTTTTCTGACTGTGTTTTTTTTAATTTCTTCCAGTATAATAACTTGGGTAACTACCAACCTAAATAAAATTACCTAAATCAAATAAGAATTATAATTCTTATTTGACACCTGCATAAATAATATTAGTATTAAAAAATTATTAATTAACCGTTTACCTTATAATTTTTATTTTTGCCCGAAATTGCCCTCTCACATCCTCACAATAATGTGGGTGGCTCCATCTAAACTTACAACTCTTAAAGTTACTACCAACCACTGCTGAAGAGAGCGCCATCTGTGTTACGGAGTATGTCCAAATTTAAAGTATCTAACCACCTCTTTACTATCGACAGAACAAGTAAGATGGCGCTAAAGTCTCTATTAGATGATCAATGGGTTAAGATATACATATAGCTGAATTTTAAGAAAGGACGGAACAAGAACAATGCTCCTTTAATGTCAAAATGTTCCCAATGACGCGTGACGTGTGTTGTCTTCCTATGAATGATTCAAATATTGCGGTAATCACCGCATTTATCATTATTGTATTATTGTACCACCGATCATTCTCCTGACCTTTTTAACAACACACATACACTTTAAAAAATCAATTTGTGGCTGTTAGGAGTGTTAGGACTGAAAAGGCTGTAACAAGACAAATCAACAAGGTGAAAAACAAAACTCTTGAACTTCGCCGCAGTTGGGTGAAAACACTACCCTCCTTTTGGGCTTTACCATAGTCGCGTATAAAGGGAAAATATTTTGTACCCAAGAATAATAATTAAACGGCTGCTGAGGCCCTCAAGCGGCGCAAATACCATAAACCTTATGGGCTACACAACTACAGTTTTGAGTCGTTTGGGGTCGAAACGCTCGGGTCATGGGACCCGAGTGCGTGTCTCCTTTTTAAGAAAATTTCTCACTGAGTGTTCGGCACTTCACGTGACTAAAGTCGTTCTTTGGTCAAAGAATTAGCACTGCCATTCAACGTGGCAATGCTGCCAGTCTTCTGGGCATGGATTTCGATAAACTTTGGCAAGGAGATAAATGGCATCGCAGGGAAAGACATAGGCTAATTTGTTACAGTTGTAATAGCAATCACTTCAATTGGTTTAAATAGGTTTTTATTTTTATTTGAATTCTAATTTTATTATCATTAGTCTTTTAGGTAGATTATTTTCTATTTTGTGAATGTGAGAACGTTGTAGGCTTATTGGACTGTAGATTTATTGAACATCTTCTATTTTTGTTAAGTACCTGGTACTTACTTGTTGAAAGGCCTACATTGTCCTCCCATGCCTACCAACACTGTAATTTGAAAGTATTGTAAAAGCCAATTATTTTTAAAAGAGTAACCATGGAGTTTCTTGCCGGCTCTTCTCCATAGGAAACGACCAATTGGAACCGTGCACCTAGCTTCTGACGTTTCATAAGTGCCCATGTAGGTTTATGTGAAATAAAATATTTTGATTTTGATTTTGCTACTTTTTATCGACATACCACGTGGGTGAAGCCGCGGGCTGAAGCTGGTATATTATAATTAAACAACGAAGGTAGTTAGAATACACCTCACCCATCTGCTCTAGATAAAGCTAAGTAAGTACATTTATTTCATACACTGATTATTGGAATTGTAACCTAACCTTGGATCACCTTGGAACACTTAAAACTACAAAAGTAACTAGTTTTTTTTTCCTATTTGTCTTCTAATTGGTACACACACCTAAGTAGTGGATAGTTTCTTACTGAACATAATATTTGTTATATGCACAACTGTCTTTATTATAATATTATTTTTCTTCCCAGAAGGCAAATAAAATAAGACCTAACTTTTCGAACGTCATTGCATGCAGATATTTATCCAAGTGCTAATAAGTTATGTTAGTCGGGTTTCCTAGCATTGTGGTAGACAACAATGCATATTGCAGTGCGTGATGCAAACTTGTTGCATTATCTCTTCAGTGGACACGAGATGTTCTTAGTAACATTACCTCCATGTTACTTAGCTGGAAGAGAAGCTACCAGAGACGCACGTGAGGCCCTTAGCGATGTTAAGCTCAAGCTGTTTGAAACTGTAGTTGTACCTAATTGTTTACATATTTTCGAAACTGTACTATAAACATATTTTTGAAATTTCCTTGGGTACATAATTATGTCACTAAAAGTTTATATTATTTTTTGGTAATCTATTGTTAACGAAAATTTTATAAAAATGTGTAGTTAATTTTGACACAATTTAACATTTACATATTATTAGGCACAGTTAGCATACTTATTTTTGCGATTTAATGTTCTCTACATGTTTTTGAATTTTATGGGCGTTTCTATGACTCGTTTCTCGTGACTGTACAACTCAAAAAGTTACTACCAACCGCTGCTGAAGAGAGCGCCATCTGTGATACGGATTATGTACAAATTTAAAGTGTCAAAGACCAACTACTACTACCAACAGAACAAGTAAGATGGCGCTAAAGACTTGGTATTAATTTATTATTTAGGTTGTGTTTTTATTAGAAGATCAATGAGGAGCATGGGTTAACATCTTTTAAAGCTGAATTTCAAGAAAGGACGGAAACAAGTAGAAGGCGCCTTTATTGTCAAAATGTTCCCAATGACCAGTGGCGTGTGGTTCTCTACCTCTATGAACTGAGCTTTTGAATTATTCGAATATTGCGATAATCACCACGTTTATCATTATTGATTGTACACACGGCTACACATCAAGCTATACATTTCCAGTTTATGCTGATCTCGCATAGTATAGGATTCCCGTACAATCCGAGGTCAGCTTATACTGGAAATGTATAGCTTGATGGGTAGCCGTGTGTACCACCGATTTTACAACACCACAGCCCAGTGACTGGGCTTCTGACGACCCGTAACGACTGTCAAAGATGACAGCCGGGACCAACGGCTTAACATGCTTTCCGAGGCACGGAGGAGTCTCGGTAAATATGGTCACACATCCACAGATCAACCCTGGCAATTGTAGCTTAACCTGATGGATCGACCCGTGCGGCTGTTATTACTTAGCTACGAGCTCCTTCTTCTCACCCATCACCTCACCCATCTGCTCTAGATTAAGCTAAGTAAGTAGGTACATAATATGGCTCCATTCAAGGAACTATAGTTATTATTAGCAAGCTCAGCGGTCTGTGCCCACCGGATGAGCCATGTAGGTACTTACGCATTCTAAGACAGAATAAAAGTCGCCTCCAAATTGGCAGTACCTACGTATAAAATAGTAAAAATCCTGAGTACCTGGTTAAGTTCAGTATTAGAAAGGTTTCTCAAGCCCCGAAACCAAAAGTAGGTAGGTTCGATTGCACCAGAATTAACAAGTAGTCAACTGACAACTGCTATCGTCAATGCGCATCAGGTTATCGCAGTCGCTATGCGAGTCTGTAAAAGTTGGCGATTATAATGTATTATTGTTCCAGTCTACAATTACCTATTTTATTAATTTAAACTTTTATGAACCGACTTCAAAAAAGGAGGAGGTTATCAATTCGTCTGGTTTTTTTTAATGTTTGTTACCTCAGAACTTTCGACTGGGTGAACCGATTTTGATGATTCTTTTTTTATTTTTTTTATTAACTTTGCTTGCGTAGTTTTTGAGTTAGCTTAAATAATTACGTATTTTTTCAACTTAGTCTATCTAGAAGATATCATAGTTTACTCCTTCTTTCTCCATTCACTTTCTTAGTGTTTTTTTTGGAAATCGGTTTTTTTAATGATCGATACGTTATTAAAAAAAACGAATGAGAGAATTTGCAGTGAAACAACGCCTTTTTCGCTACAAATTACAAATTGTTTTAGTAGTTGGTCCATCTGGCAAACTTGGTGACAATGGCTATGCTCCATGACCATTTATTATAGCAGACGTTAGGTAGCCTATGTTGTTCTGAGACAGATAGGTATTATGTCCTCGTTGGTTTAGTTATTTTCAGGCACGGGTGCTTGTCCTTAGACTGGGGTTCCGGGTATGATCCCGGATCGGCAAAGAAATGAAGATTCTTTTGTCACTTCAAAAACTGATCAAGGAGCTAATAAAATTATGAAGTGGGTTGGTAATTAATTAGTGACAGGTGATAGGGTAATCGTATAACTCAGTAACTGGGTTGTGGACGTCAGATAGGTAGGCAGTCGCTTTGTTAATATTTATTTGTTATTCTGCTTCGTCTGAATATACTGGATGCCGACCCCAACATAGTTGGGAAAAGCCAGGCAGGTGAGGTGATACAGTTAGTATAACGATAAAGAAATCGTTGGCAAGAAAATAATCGCTGTCCTATCTACTGATACTACTAGATGCTATTCCTTTTTAGCACTTAGTAGGTACTGCAAATGAAACATAGAAATATAAAAACTTTATATCTTTGTACTTAAATAATTATAAATCAGAAAGTAAAAAGTAAAAAAAAAAACAATTATACTTAGATTATACATCGGAACACCACTGATTCTCGTTTATTCTCGGTTTAAGTCGAAATAAGGCCGGGATTTTTTACATCAATTTGATCTTAAACCAGATAGATACCTACAGCCTTGAACTTGACGGATAAGTTTCGACAGCAATTGCAGCAGATAAATCATTATTCACAGTTAATTACTTGTTTGTCATGATAGTACAGGTTATCACGACATTTTACATAAGTAATCCGGCTAGGTAGTTAAGAGAAAATAAGACAATCATCTGATATGAGAATTCGTGTTTTTACTCAACCACTAAAAATTAAAATAATTTTGTTTATTTTCTGCTTCCTTAGCAAGATTTTCAGCAGACGCCCATGGGATGTATGATCTAATATGTACGATGTTATTGCACGCCTGCTTTCCTCAAAGGGTTGGGCAGAGGGTGTAGTACCTACACCCATATTTCGCCAGTTATGTTTAAGTCACATGTAATAGGGGAGAAGCCTATGGCCTATCAACAACTATCAACCGGTTAAAAATCCGGTATCCGGGTTGCTACTGAAAAATTACATACGAAAAAACCCAATATCACTCTGCCCGACCGGGGCATCGAACCCAAGACCTCCAGACCAATGAGGCAGTCATTTTTCTTTTCATGACCTAATATGCGCTCAGTTACATTATGTACCTTCTAAAATAATCGATAATATCCAGTTTTGTTTTTCTAGCTTGACCATCAGTTTCCTTATGTTATCGGGTCGCAAGCTGGCAGGCGGCAAGCGGTCCATCTGATGATAAGTGGTCACCGATTCCTATTCAATATTCGTACCTAATGCGTGGCTATACCAGAAACACTAGCATCACTAATGTTAAAGTGTGTCCTAAAATGAGACGCTCTATGTTTCTATTGCTGAAAGCCATTATGTATCCTTAAAAAATGAGATGCTGTTTAATACTTTTTTCTCGATTCATGTAGCAATAGATTAGCCGTTTAAAATAAATAAATAAAATATGGAAAAGAACTGTAACTCTCCTTTATTGTTTCTCGTTCCTTATTCCTGATTAAAAAGACTTTTTTACAAATTGAAAAATAACTTTATTTAGTACTGGAAGTCGGTATCTTTAGGTCTTTAGTCGGTATTTTTATCTCTTTTTTGCCACCGACTTCCGAAATAAAGTTATTTTTCAATTTTTTGTTTTTTTTGCGAATGTTGGTTGTTTTTTTGTGAAAAAATTTTTAGTTGTGGCCTCACAAAAATTTGATTACCTGCAATGTAAATCATAGTGACAAAAAGTTATAACATCATCCATATGAAGGAAAAATACGCATTATTGAAGCTAACTCAAAAAGCACCCAAGAAAAGTTAATAACATTTATATGGGAATACCCTTTGAAATAAAAAAAAAAGAACTTTGCAAATCGGTCCAACCGTTTTCGAGTAATCGGGGAATATACATAAAACAAATTCCGATGAACTGAGAACCTCCTCCTTTTTTTGAATTCGGTTATAAAGAAATTTCTGATAACGGAATGCACTGTGCATGATCATAAGCACAAATTGATCACTAATTATTGATAGCGTTGATGATTGTTTGTTGTTGTCGGGATTATTTGCGGTCAAAAGGATGTTCAATAAAAAATATTGTCTCTTTGTCTTTATGAAACAAGGGGTCTGTTAGAAGACTTAGTTCAACACTCCCGAGTCCTGAGTGACATTTGTGAATACAAACTTACAACAAAAACTCTAGTAGTTAGTAAGTAACTAAGTTGCCAAATGGCACGGTACATACGCCAGTGATCGTGGTTTCGAGTGCCACTCGTTGAAATAAAGTTAAACAAAGATGTAACATGTTAGGCGTTCGCGGATACATGATAACAGCAGCAGGCGTAGCATGACACATTCTATCTCTACGAAGAATAGACATAGCTTTTTCTATACAAAGTGTCATTTCGTTTCTTCATTTTTGACATCGCACTGTAGAAATCCTTCTACAATCTGTCATTTTGTCTTTCGTTTCTAACGATCTTTGTCTACGTCTTTTTACATGTAGACTATTTCGGAAGAAAGTTTTCTATCCTTACTGTCAAAATCACACTGACAACTGACATTTTCTAAGATATTGAAGCCAATTTAAATTATAAATAGTCGAATTATGTAAAAGAGTGAATTTCGTAAGAAGTGCAGTTGACTCTTTCTACATTGCTGCCGTCGTACTGTCTACAGGAAACGTGATTTTTGTCTACTCTTCCGTCGACAAAACGGTGCTCATGCTACGCCTGCTGCACGGGTCAATCGAAGGTCGGTTCGTAGATGGGTGACAAGGTGTTTGGTATTGGGTAGGTCTGTACTGAGATGATTTTAATCAACTGAGCGGATCTCAATCATCGATCGTAGGCAACTACTACCTATAGCCGGTTCCACAACACCCGGTTCTGATATTTTTTGGATATTTAGTTACTAACATAACATAACATCACGCCTTGTTTCCCCGAGGGTTGGCCAGAGGTGTACCTATAGTACACCCACATGTCGCCAGTCATGGTTAGCTCCCATGTTATAGGGTGCGAGCCTATTATCATCAACCGGGCGCAAAAACAGACTCCTGCTATTGAGAAATTACAGATGGAAAAACCCATTCACACTACGCCCGACCTGGGAATTGAACCCAGGATCTAATTAAACGAGTGAAAAAGGTGTTTTCATACTAAGCAGATATATAATAACTAGCTGTGCCCCGCGGTTTACCCCGCGTAGGTCTCGATCCCGTGGGAATATAGGGATAAAACGTATTCTATATCCTATTCCAGTTCATAGTCTACCCGTGTGCCCATCTTCTCCTCGCGAACATAGGGAACGTCGCGCCGGCGTCGAACAGTTCGCGTATTGCATTTTTATATTCATGATTGACCCTACCCTTGATGTTAAAACTATTTATTTGAATAAGAATTAATATTATGTTGATAAAACTCCTTCGCAAATAATGCATTAGTTTCGAAAAAAATCGATTACCATAAAAAATGCTTATAGTTAAGCTATAAGTCAATCTTAAAAGATAGACATATCGCACCCCTAGATGAAGACTCCGGCAACTCAAAAAACCTCAGATTTCAGAAATGACGAAAAACTGTTTTTGGAATGTATAGGAAAGTTAACAAAGATTTAATGAGACATTCATAAAGGTAACGTTTTCCAAAGCTTATAAGTTATATAAGTTAAATTGATTTATAGGTATTCGAGTCAGGTTTTCGATAAAGCTACTAACTCGAAACTTGTACTTTTTGAGTTAGTGGGGTTTTTATCTAGGGGTGCGATATGTTGTCGCAGACATTTTTTTAGAACTTTTAAAGAGGAACAATTCCATCATACATGATATTTGCGTAACTTAAATCGGTTACGCAGCGCACGCAACAGAAGCTCTCAAAAAGGAATAATTTTTCCCGATTTTGAAACATTTTTCATTTCTGCTCCGCTCCTATTGGTCGTAGCGTGATGTTATATAGCCTATAGCGCGCTCAAACAAACAAAAAAACAAACAAACAAACAAACAACCAAACAATCTCTTCAGCTTTATAATATTTTAATTAATAATTAATAAGTATAAGTATATAAGTATAGATACTAGGCTTATATTTGCAAAAATCGTGCCAACTTTAATCGTGTATACTTTGTCCATATTATTTCGAACCTTTCAATAATTGAGCTTCGTCTATTTTTTCTGAAGAATAAGTATGAATGAATCGTGCTAAGTAATAACAGCCGCTCGGGTCGATCCATCAGGTTAAGCTACGCTTGCCGGGGTTGGTCCGTGGATGGGTGACCATCTTTACATATCGAGACTCCTCCGTGCCTCGGAAAGCACGTTAAGCCGTTGGTCTCGGCTGTCATTTGTGGATCTTTGACAGTTGTTACGAGTCGTCAGAAGCACGAAAGTCTGACAACCAGTCTAACCAAGGGGTATCGTATTACCCAGTTACTGGGTTGTGGAGGTCAGATAGGCAGTCGCTCCATGTAAAATACTGGTATTCAGCTGCATCCGGTTAGACTGGAAGCCGACCCCAACATAGTTGGGAAAAGGCTAGGCAGATTGATTGAAGTATGAATGAATGCGTCTAAAATCCGGTACTATTACCTATTGTTAAGTTTGCCTTAAATATGATGGCCTCAACACTTCGGCTATTTGAGAACAGTAATACGCATTCTCCACTTCAAACTGAAAGATTGATGGCTTATCAAAGATCAGAGGAAATTGCGATCATTATCCATCTTTTATTCGTAATTGACGTACCGTTGTTGTTATGAGTCAATCAAATATTCTGGTATGCATAAACAAAATTAGGGGGAATAAGAATGGATGATCGTCATCATGACCTTTATTATGAAGACGAATCATTCATGAAACTGTATCTCAATTAATGCTGATCAAATATATCTCCAATTTTTTAAACTAGTCTTCTACGTAATGTTGAATGAAAGAAATGTAAATCAATCATTGACATGAGTAGTTACATAATGTGCAGTAATTTTACTCCTTTTTCCGGAAGTAAAGAGTAACTGGATCTGAATTGTATTATTAATGGTGTATAAACAACGTTCTTTCTAGCCGGTTGTTACAGTTGTAATGGAAATCATTTCATTTTGTTTAAATAGGTTTTTAATTTTACTATCTTATTTATCTTTTATAGTAAAATACTAGTATTAAGCTGCATCCGGTTAGACTGGAAGCCGACCCCAACATAGTTGGGAAAAGGCTAGGCAGATGATGATGATGATGATTTATCTTTTATATAGATTCTTTTCTATCTTACTGATACTTGTTGAAAGGCCTACACTGTTCTCCCACACCTACTAACACTGAAATTCGAAAGTATTGTAAAAGCCAATTATTTTTAAAAGAGTAACCGTGGAGTTTCTTGCCGGCTCTTCTCCATAGGAAACGACTAATTGGAACGGTGCACCTAGCTTCTGACGTTTCATAAGTGCCAATGTAGGCAGGCATAAGTGAAATCTAATATTTTGATCTGAAATGATCATTTTGAATACAGTTTTACCTTCTGAAACATTGAAGAGTAGAATGCTCTGAAACGATGTAAGTGATGATAACGATAATGACACTAAGAAAAAGAACCACATGAAGTTAAAGGTCACGACTGACAATGATACAGAAACGAAGTATTGCGATAAAGAAAGCAAAATATTTTTATACAGATATCGATGCATTCAGGAACGGGATGCGACGGTAGTATATAAGCCGGGCCGACCAACAGAATGGCACAGTTGACAGCAGCTGTGGAAACCATGAAGACTGTCTTATTCCTTGCGGGGCTCGTCGCCTTGGCGTTGGGCAGTGCCGTCCCTCCGAAACATGAGATCAAACTGAAGACTGGTAAGAACTACTTGAGATTTGCTTTTTTTTGTACCTTTCGTCGGTTTACTGGTTGCAAACGTGACTGGTGAGCGCAGGGTCTGGAGTTTGATCCCGGGGTGGTTAATTGTTTTTGGGTTTTCCATTTGTAAATTCTCAATAACTGCCATTGAACTCATCTTCAATGACATGGTACTGGTGAAATGTGAGTCATAATTCAGTCTCTCAAACAATATTTCTATGAGTATCAACCGTTACAAGTGGTACCACTGGCGCTTTTCAATGATCTCCAATCTGCTCAGTCACATATTGATTAACTGAGGGGAACTGCTAATCCATGTAGCTTAACAACAAGATTCTGTTTCGGAATAACAGTCGAAATGTGTTGAATTTTCCTCGCATTTTCAGCCAGGTTCGTTCATTGTAAAGCAAATTACTGATAAGATGTATTTTTTACAGTTGAACCAGACTTCGTTAAGTACCAGAAGAAAATTCTGGGGCTTTTCGAACACTCCGAACAACTTGACGCACACTCCGAGTACTACAAAATTGGCAAGGAATACAACATCGAAGCTAACATCGACAATTACACAGTGAGTATTTTTCAATATAGACTTCAACGCAGCTCCTGACAATTCTTAAGAATATTTTAAGTTTTAACGCTATACATTTTTTCAGAACAAAAATGCTGTCGAGGAATTCTTGATACTGTACAGAACCGGATTCCTGCCGAAATATCACAAGTTTTCCATCTTCTACGAAAGGATGAGGGATGAAGCCATCGCTCTCTTCCACGTCATGTACTACGCCAAGGACTTCGACACCTTCTACAAAACCGCGGCCTGGGCTAAGGTTTACCTGAACGAAGAACAGTTCTTATACGCGTACTACATTGCCGTCGTCCAAAGGGCTGATACTGATGGCATCGTTCTGCCGGCGCCTTATGAAGTGTACCCTCAGTTCTTCTTCAACAAGGAAACTCTGCTGAGGATGTACCGCACCAAGATGCAAAGTGGTTTGTTCGACGCTGAAGCTGGTGCCCAATACGGTATCGTGAAAGAGAACGACTACTACGTATACTACGCCAACTACTCCAACTCCCTGACTTACCCCAACCAGGAACAGAAGCTGTCATACTTCACTGAAGACATTGGCTTGAACTCCTACTACTACTACTTCCACTCGCACATGCCTTTCTGGTGGAAGTCCGAAAAACTTAATGTAATCAAAGATCGTCTGGGTGAACTTTTCTTCTACTACTACCAGCAACTTCTGGCTCGTTACTCCTTGGAGCGTCTTTCCAACGGCTTGGGCGAAATTCCTGAATTCTCTTGGTATTCTAACTTCAAGACTGGCTACTATCCCCAAATAACTGGAAACTACTTGCCTTTCGCTCAAAGGAGCAACAATTTCAATATTCACACTGAGAAGAACTACGAATTCATTCGCTTCCTGGATACCTATGAGAAGACATTCTTCCAATTCCTACAGAAGGGTGAATTCAAGACTGTAAGTATCAATAGATAAATCTTGAAATACTGTTTCAGGTTTATGATCATAACTTATTACATGAAAACTAACGCGTGAATGAATTATTTTCAGCCCGAGAAAGAAATGAACTACGTCGGCAACTACTGGCACAGTAACGAAGACCTGTACTCCGAGCACAGCAAGAAGGACTTACACCAGTACTCTTACGAAATTATCGCTCGCCAAGTGCTCGGCGCGAGTCCCAAGCCTGTTGACAAGTGAGTTTTACCTTCTCAAGTCTATTATAATTAAAATAATAGCAGTATTAGTGCCAGAACTCTGCGACGAAATTCTAGCTGTAAGTTTTTGTTCTATTTGGGCTGGGTGTTGTTGGAATAAGAGGCCCATTTACAATAGGACTTTGTTTCTAAAGTTGGCTATAAATCGCGAATAACCATTCCCAATAGGTCTGTGGCCTAACTGGATATAAAAATAAGGTTATGGAAATATAATTAGTAAAAAATTGAATGTCAAACACTAAAATCATTGTTTATTATTTTCAGATACACTTTCATGCCGACCGCTCTTGACTTCTACCAGACTTCTTTGCGTGACCCTGCATTCTACCAGCTCTATCAGAGAATCGTCGACTACCTTGTTGCCTACAAAGAGTACGTAAAACCTTACACTCACAATGATCTTCATTTCGTCGGTGTTAAGATCAACGACGTGAAAGTCAGCGAACTGTCCACTTACTTCGATTACTTCGACTTCAATGCCACCAGCAGCGTGTTCTTCAGCCAGGAAGAGCTCAAGTCTTACCCTACTGGTTTCATTGTCCGCCAACCTCGCTTGAACCACAAACCATTCACTGTCTCTGTTGACGTTAAGTCAGATGTTGCGTCAGATGCTGTCTTCAAGGTCTTCATCGGGCCCAAGTACGATTCTAATGGATACCCACTTTCCATTGAGGATGATTGGATGAAATTCTACGAACTGGACTGGTTCGTGCAGAAACTTGTCCCTGGTGAGAACAAGATTGAGCGCAAATCCAGCGAGTTTGTGTTCTTCAAGGATGACTCCATCCCCATCAACCAGATCTACCAGTGGTTAGACCAAGGAAAGGTACCTTATGATATGTCTACTGTGCCCGACAATATGCCTAGGAGACTGATGCTGCCTAAGGGTACCCCCGGTGGATATCCATTCCAGCTGTTCGTGTTCGTATACCCATACAACAGCGTTAAGAAGGGAGAGGATGTGTTCGAGAGCTACATCTTGGACAACAAGCCCTTCGGTTATCCATTGGACCGCCCCGTGCGTGAGGCTTACTTCAGACAACCCAACATGTACTTCGAGGATGTCGAAGTTTACCACAAGGACGCATACTTCCCTTACGAGTTTAACGTTCCTTCTTATTTCACCCAAAAGAAGCAGTAAGACGTTAAATAGTTCTTAACTGTGTTCTAGAATTATTTATCATAGATCGAAATGTACAAAGAATACGAGTGAAATAAATATATATATTTTAATATATCAATGATTTTCAATTAACAAATCCTATCTTAACTTAACCTATCTCCTTCAGTAATTTTTGTAGAAGTTTATATATTTCTCAAATATTATGTACTACTTGCAAAGTAATGTTCAGCTTGTTAAAGAGACCAACAGTTTAAGATAAGCTACTTAAAATGTTTAGGTTACACATGTTACACATAGTTATTGCACAACTATTTTTTTCAAATTGTTTCAAAATTTGCTGATTTGCCTTAAGTTACCTTGTAATGAAGTGTTCTTGAGGCTCCAGACAAAGTGACATTCTATCAGCGATAACGATTATGGAAAAGGCAAAAATGTATGGCATTGACATAAGCTATCGAAAAGCTTATGTCAATCCTTTTGAAAATCGTTGTAGAAATACGAAACGCTTTCGAAGCGATTGTCACTTGTCTAGGCCCTCTGAGTAGTTACATACATAATTATTATTAAATTAGACCAACTTTTGTTTATTTGTAGACAAATATGCAGTTGCTGAAAATTTTACTGAACCACTTTGGTTCTGCTGGAAAGTAATAAATAAATAAATAAATAAAATAAATAGTCTTTTATTGCAGGCAAAATACCCATATACAAAAATTGAAATAGAAAATAGTAAAATAGTAAAAAAAGCATAAAACATAAAAATTAAAAATTGATACATGGAGGTATGTATAGGTACCCCTAGTCTTCAATGAACAATAGTCCTTCGTCATCTTTTGTTCTCGCTTAGGTGAACAGAAATCCAGTGCATAAATATTGGGCTTGCTAGGTTGCACGAGACAACCCTCAAAATGCTGTTACTGGAGCGTCTCAAACTCTGCCAAAAAGACGCGACTCTCGACCTCATGATAGCGTAGAAGTCCGGGACCCTCGCTTCGACAAACATGCTTGAGGCACTGCAGCATCTTGGCAGTTTCATAAGGGTCCGGTAAGCATCATTGTACTGAACCCTTAATGAACTGTACATCTTTTTTGTGAAGTTGCACCAAAGTTGGCAGGTGTACATTGATAAGCAATAAGCTCTGAATAGAGTATTCTTCACGTCCTTGGTGCACTTCACAAATCTGCGCGCGAGCATGTTACTCCTCACTGCGAGGGCCCTACGCTCTCTCTCTATGTCGCAGTCGTCCTGAAGTCTGTCCGTCAGAATGTGCCCTAAGTATTTGAACTGCTTAACGACCTTAATGGTCGCACCATTCAAATACAGACAGGGTATGTTTCCCGGACCAGCTCCAGACCTGAATACCATGGATTCGGTTTTGAGAACATTATATTTTAGTCCGTGAGCATCAGCATAACGCTCACAGACAGACAAAAGTTTCCTCAAGCCTTTGATCGAGGGACTCAAAAGAACCATGTCATCAGCATAGCTCAGGCTGTTCACGCAGACATTGCCTAGGTGACAGCCAACTTTGGTTCTTCTGAGTTCCGCAATCAGATCGTTGATATACAGGTTAAAGAGGTCCGGAGACGTCAACCCTCCCTGGCGAACACCACAATCTAGCCTATAACTACTAGATAGAGTGTCACCCCATTTCACTTGGTTGGTTTGGCCCCCGTACCAAACCCTCAACAGATCTACAATTTGGTGAGGTACTTGTGTCTTTTTTAGCTTGTACCAGAGGATTTCATAATTCACCAGGTCAAAAGCTTTGCTCAGATCTAAGAAGCAAGCATACACTGAGGTTCTCTGGTGGGTGTAATAAGCTATCGTGCTCTTAAGGCTGATAATCGCAGAGTCTGTTGAGAGTCCGGGCCGGAAACCAAACTGTGCATCGTCAATTTTTAAATTCTTCTGCAGTTCAGGCTGTACAAGACGCTCCAGCACCTTGCCTATAACCGTGCCGAGGGAAATGGGTCGGTAATTACTGGATGCACTCAAATCGCCTGTTCTATTTTTGACGATTGGAACTACCACAGTTCTCATTAGACGTTCTGGCAAGTAGGCGTGTTTGACACATAAGTTAAAAAACGCACACAAATGTGGAAACAAGTTGGCGCTTCCCCAGATAAGGTGCTCCACACTGAGACCATCATGTCCCGGTGACTTACCACGCTTCATATTCCTCACTGCAGATATTACATCTTCCAGCGAAAACGGTGGCAGTGACTCAGCCACGCCGGTATCATTGCTAAGCTCGCAATCCGCATGCAAAGGTTCAACTTTAAATTTACTGGCAAATAAATCGGCTATTTTACATGTTTCCTGCAATCCATCAACAGAGACAGGAAGGTTCTGTTTAAAATTAAACCTTTTAGTAGCGCCCCAAAACTTAACAAAATTATTTTCTTTTCTATGTAAGGCCAAAATATTCATTTTTATACAATCTTCATTTTTCTGACACCACTTAATTTTATTTTTAAATACAGAACGACTGCTACGCATGTTTTCAAAAATCACACCCTGCAAAGGCCTTCCAGCCTCTACCCAAACCTTGAAATGGCCCCTAGCAGTTTGATGATAGTCCCTCACGTGGTAGTTCCATCCAATTACCTTTTTGCAATGCCTCTGTTCACCTATACGAGAACTCAGTACAGCAGCAGTCTGCAATGTATCAACAATATGAGTATAGTACAAGTTTATTGATTCACAATATTTGTCATTGTGTTCGCAATTTATATTGTTTTCACAATCACAATTAAAAATATTAAAATTGTCACTTAATTTAGTAATAATACAGATTTTCACAGGGTTATAGATTTTAAAGGTTTGTTTTTTTTAAACTTCTAAAAATGTATTTAGTTTGTTGATTTGCCAACTTTGAAATGGGAGGCACTGAAAAAAGGGTAACTACTTACGGCCTCACTTGGTTATGGGGCGCGCTAGTTAGGTATGAAGAGCTGATACCAGTCGGGATTGCGTGCGAATTTACAAGTTTCTCCCGGGCCCCCGACTCATGGTAGTGTAAGAAACTCTGGGGCCTAACACGGTAGGAGTCCTACATAACGCTCCGTTCTCCCCAGACGGAGAGTATTATAGGATTTCACAACAAAAATAAAAATTAAAAAAAGTAATAAAAACTAAAACCTAACTACGACTAAAAAGGTTTATACAAGACACCACGCACAGACAAATTAAAAATCCGGAGTCACACGTGTTAGGGTTAAATCGAACAGATTACGTGTGACTCCGTAGTTGGGTTTTAGTTTTTATTACTTTAATTTTTTTGGGGTTAATATATTTTTGAAATGTGCTCATTAAGCCCTTTCATTTGATACTGAAAATGGTACGTTTAAAAAAAATATATATATTATTTATATATTTTTTTTAGTTCCTGACTTTATGTCCTCTAGAGGGCGCCATTTCATGTGATGTCACATAGCCTATGACCAGCGGTCAAGACGCTTCCAACGATACCTCATTTTTACCCGACTACGGCGAAAAAAAAAGGATGGTTATGATTTTGACCGGTATGTATTGTATCTGTCACACGTAATCTGTTCGATTTATGCCCTAACACGTGTGACTCCGCATTTTTAATTTGTCTGTCTACTGTGGTGTCTTGTTTATACCTTTTTAGTCGTAGTTGGGTTTTAGTTTTTATTACTTTATTTTTTTTTAAATTGTTATGAGTAGTTTAGAATATAGGAGGGAACAGATGAACATACATACATAGATACATACATACTTATATACTTACATACATACCGGTCAAAATCATAACCCTCCTTTTTTCTTCGCCGTAGTCGGGTAAAAAGGGTAGGTATAAGGGTACTTTGCCAAAACGCAGTTTGCGATGCTCCCAGCTTCACGGAAAAACTAGAATCGGCCACACGGACGATGAAAGGCTACGCGTTGTGGCATAGGTAACTTGTGGAGCAGGAAATAATCAAGGTTTTCTGTACGTCATTCCAGCCTTCGAAATGGCAAAGTTTCCTTAACTGTTTGAACTGTGATGGGCTTACTTGATTGATGCCAAATCCTGGATGCCATAAATCTGCACCCTAATTGCGTAATACACAATCAATCAGAATATGAATTGGTTCGAATTAAATGTCTAATCCATTGCATAGTTCGTAAGTATAATCTTTCTTTATTGAGTAACACGTCTTCGAAGGCAAAAATATGGAAAATATTTCATAAAATTGTATTGTTACTTGAAGGTAAGGTTCGTAAGTTATGTTGTTGATCAGATTTTTTTTTCAAACTTATGAAGCCATTTCCCATTCTGACCGATCGTGCATTACGCAATTAGGGTGCCACATAGTACTTAATTGTTGTGTCTGAAGTGGCACAAAGTTTATAGTTTTTTTTTACCTTCCCTTTTTAGACGCTCCAGGTGATAGCCGGCATCAGGCGACCGGAGGTGAAGTTTTCACTTAAACGAATATTAACTTTATGTTACTGTACTCGTAGGTATATAGTCGACTTCAGAATGGCTGTATCTTTGAAAGTCACAAAATGTTTTAAGTTGCAGCGCAAACTGAACTTTATGTGTGTGTATTAAAGTTGTTTTTACGAAAACTTGTTTACATCTTTGGAAATTTAATCTCAAACCCAAGAAATGGGTAAGAATGAAAGTTTTCTAAGAAGAGTTTATTTAACTTAGATAGGAATAGACTGGAATTGATTAATTCTATAATAAATAAAAACGAGTATGCGTTGCGTATGACTCACAGGATTTTCCTCAAATCATTATCGTTTATCCTCTTGAAAAAATATGACTATATATGAATGTAACATTTCCATTGAGATGTAGTGACAAAGATTATGATAAGCCCAAGATAAGTGAGATGTATAAAAAGGTATTTGGAATAGACATTTTCATCAAATACAAAATACACACAAATACACAATGGCTGTCATCCAAAACCTCCTGATTTTTGCAGTACTGGTATGTATTTATTAATATTATTGTAATCAGTCAGTTTCAGACAAACATAATTAGTGAATTAGAATAAGTGTTAATTGAATTGTAATAAAAAAAGGAATTGATTTGTAAATTGTAGGAATAGGACTGCAATGTTACTCAAACTAGGAAGAGAGATAGAGAGTATTTTAATAAATTAATCTGTGAACAGGAAGCCCTTCTTTGTGTAAGCTTTCAAGCATAATTACTATGAATCTTTTGCACCATCGATGGGTAGTAGGTAGCTATTTAAAGGAAATAATCAAAACGTTAATTGAATTATTAAAACTGTTATACATAACCATTGTAAATGTAATTCTCACGTAAAATTCGCGCTCCGACGTAAAATAAACCCTTTATACAGTTAATACAAATACGAATTGTAATTCTTGATTTATCTCCACAGTGCATCTTCGCTGGAGCTCTCACCCAAGCATCCGATGCCGTTGATAGAACACCTCACACTCCGCCGCACATACCGATCCCCCATGAGGCAGTACCGGTCCCCCATGAGGCAGTACCGGTCCCCCATGAGGCACCAGTGATCCCCCTTGAGGCGCCACCGATCTCCCATGAGGCATTACCGATCCCCCATAAGGCACCACCTATCCAACATGAGGCACCACTCATCTTCCATGAGGCACCACCGATCCCCGAAGATAAACTTCACGACCATGATATCCCCGACTGGATCGACATTGACTCCGGCGTACATTGGACCCCATGTGACATAGACGCAGGTCCTAGAACGCGGTGCTACGATTGTCATACAAGATTGATCTGTACGTTACTCGGTGGACTTGTCCTTGATTGCCCCTACGCATCTTACTGCAACAACGGAATGTGTTCGCACATTCCTAGTGAAGAATGTGTTTAACTGACAGTTACTGTGAACAGTTATACCCGGCCGCTAATTTATGGAACATTGAGTTTTACGAAAACGTCTGGCAATGTATGGTTGACATACGAAAACCTTAACCATATTTTGAACCTTGTCGACATGGTCATGGACAAGCTGGATGGGTCACATTAATGCCCGGGAATAGTACCAAAGACATATGTTTGTAAGTGATTTTTGAAAATAAATAACAACATAAATAAATAATAATACTAATTTACAGATCTATATGACTTGTTTTCCTCTGGCTAATTGGTAAATTAGTTCCGTTATAAAATCTAAGAAAACACAATCATTTTCAGAAAATAGGTACCCCAAATCGGTAGTTGAAGATAGAAAAACTAAATCGTAACCATCTATTATCGTCCAGTGCTGTGTGCATGAACCTGCATAAAATAGCCAATAACCAGCACGGGGGTAGACAGAGACTACATAATGCTACCTGCTATGATCCATACTTCTTTTACTTCATTTACGTTCTAGGTTAGGGGTTTAGTAGGTAAGTGTGTAATATTAAATGTCATTACCATCCTGCTGTAATCCATGAGTCACCAATAATCACCATCCAATATCTATTTGTATCTTATCGAATCAAAACCTGACAGTTCCCATAAATAGTGTTTTGATAAGATAACGATGATTAACATAAACATGGTTTTCATCCTATTCACGAATAGGTGAATATTTCTTTAAAATTAAATATAAATAGTTAGATTCCTATTCATTAATCAGTTAAAAAAACAACAGATATCGAAGTTGACGACAAAAAAATGATAAAATAGTAGTGATGAAGACAAAAACTGTAATACAGCTCTATTGGTACTTGAGGTAAGAGAAAAACAGAATAAAAATGTATACTAACTATCTTTTTTATTTATAAATAAAAATACCAGTCTATTATTCACCCACTGCAGACGGTCAATTCTACTAATTAACACGCAAAGTGAAACACAGGTGACTGAAATACGATGAAATTCCGCTAATCTTAAAATTCGGTTTTTTAACCCCCGACGGAAAAAGAGGGGTGTTAAAAGTTTAACGTGTGTATTTGTGTATTTGTGTGTCTGTCTGCGCCATCGCAGCTGCCAAACGGTTTTGTTTGAAAGGTGACTTGATCGAGAGTGTTCTTAGCTATGATTCAAGAAACTCAGTTCAGCCGTTTTTATCAGCTCTTTTCTAGTTGACTAATGGACGATTGGAAATTTAGAATTCTATTATTTCAATGATATGAAAAGAATATAGTAACCTTGAGCTGATGCTGCAGCATCACCTGGAATTTGCAAGATACCCAACTCCCTCACCAACTTACAGCAGAGGTATCGTGTTTGGACTCAATGGAAATGTCTCAACAAATAGGTTACAGATAGATGGTTTTCAGGTTCTGATGATGGAGTAGGAAAGATAAATGAGAGTAAATTAGTAACAAGCTTCACTGTGGCAAAAATACGTACAGCTACGCAGATTTCGGCGAGCTGCGTGTTGATCGTAGCGTTTCTACTAGTAATCCATACTAATATTATAAATTCGACAGTAACTCTGTCTGTCTGTCTTTCTGTCTGTCTGTCTGTCTGTATGTTACCTTTTCACGCCACGCTTTTTTTGCTTTTTAAACCACTGAACGGAATTCGACAAAATTCGGCAAGAAGGTAGATGGCACCCTGGGGAAGGACATAGGCTACTTTTTATCGACATACCACGCGGGCGAAGCCGCGGGCGGCAGCTAGTATAATATGAAATTTAAAAAGCTGGAAATAGATATTAAATTTAAAATTTAAAAAACCCCCGAAAAAAACAAAGCATCTAAAAAGTAAAAAAATAATATGTATTGGCCCTTTAAGTTTAACATAAAAGTTGTAGTTAATATTTTGATTCAAACGTTGTCGTGTCGGGGGATCACTGTTTCTTCGTAAGATGGACTGCGATCCCACGGCCTACCGCTCGGTAGGCCGTGGGATTGCAGGCCATCCTGATAACAGAACAGAAAGTGCAGTTGTACTGTCCAAAATTCAATTTTCTTTCTTTAGCGGTTTAGGGTGAGCATACCATGAGAGTCTTATGAACATACCATGTTGTTTTACGTATAATGATTGTGATTTGCGACAGGAAAACAATGTCACAATAGTTTATTATGTTTCAGAGAACAACGGTTTATTGGCAAACAATGGTTTATTGATTTAAGACAAAGTTTTTTCAAATATTCTACAGTTACCTACTTGTATTTCTCTTGACAACATCTACGAATACAGTACACTGATAAAGTTAATACCAAAGTAAAGATTACGCAACAGATTTGGTAAAGCTGTTTTGATATACGAAAAAGATCGAACCGTGTCAAAGGTTAATACAGTGATAACGATAAAGAAAGTATACCTAGCATTACGATATCAAACTCAGCACCGGGATGCTTTGATAGGGGGTATAAAAAGTGGATCAGCAAGCTGTATTGTCACAGTTGGCAGCAGTTGAGACCACGATGAAGACTGTCTTAATCCTTGCGGGGCTCGTCGCCCTGGTGATGGGCAGTGCCCTCCCTTCCCACAAAAACATCAAGCTGATGGATGGTAAGAACTCATTTTAATATTTTATTAGTACTCCTAATTAGAATAATTAATGGGGTGATAAAGGTCCCGATTTTTGAGGTCCCGCTAATCAATTACGACTTTGCGGGTTCAAATCTTGCAAATTAAACTGTATGACGTGAGAAATAATAGAGGTACAGCGTGACAGTTACGGTCCAAAATTGTTTTTATGATAGAAAAATCCAACAAGATCGTCTCAGCGAAACTGAATATTATGGTTCGTTAATCGAGGCACCATAATAATTTGGCAAGAAGATTCTGAATAACTTTTAATCATTCTTCGCAACTTTGGCTTTGTTCATTCAAAAAAACAGTTTCTGATTCATATTCAGATTCAGATTCAGATACTTTATTTGCTCAAACATGTGTGTACATTTGTATGTACATACATGTTTGAGCAAATAAAGTATCTGTATAGTAGTAACAATGCATGCAAGGTGATATGAATAGGTACATGGAGTTGTGCTTACAAGTTTACCATTTTGTCATGGTGTGCAAATATTAATACAATCATGTTTAAAATTAAAAAGTATAACATTATTCAATAGTCACAATGTAGTAGTAAACAAAATAAAATTGATTGATAACATCATTAATTACATAGATAGGAATTACATTATAAAATCGTCAAATATTTAATAATTAAAAACAAAAATCATACTTAATACAATAATATAAAATAAACTAATGTCAAGGTCCAAAAAATTAAATAAAAAACAATAATTATCAAAATCATTAATACATTACATACATTTCAGATTAAACTAATATTTATAAAAGAGCATGTCAAATTAAAAATGATTCCCTTAAAAAGTCATTTACATCATAATATGCTTTACCAGCTAAAAAAGATTCTAATTTCCTTTTAAATGCTTCTAAGCTTAGCTCTTTCCAGCCGTTGGGAAGCTTATTGTAAATAATGGAAGCCATACAAAACACACTCCTGCCCATCAGTGCAGTCCGAGACCTATGTTGACAGAGTTGACTGTTATCACGTCTATTTCTAGGAAACCTGTCTGCCATGCGGGGAAATAGCTTAGGATTAGATTTAACAAATATAGCAATTTCCAAAATATAAATTGATGGTAAAGTCAAGATATTGTGGCTTATGAAAAACGGCTTGCAGCTATCAGTAATTTTTAATTTAAATATGGATCTAAGGCACTTTTTTTGGGCTTTAAATGCGATATCTCTATCCGTAGAGAGTCCCCAAAAAATAATGCCGTATCTGATAATGGACTCGGCTATGCCATAATAGGCGGTTAACAGGGCATCCATTTTTAGTATCCTCGATAGTTTATATAATGCGAATGCACTGTTACTTAATTTTTTTTTACTGATGATAATTATGTTTGATTTACAGTTAAACCTGACGTCGTTAAGTACCAGAAGAAAATTCTGGCACTCTTCGAACACTCTGAACAACTGGACGCACACTCCGAGTACTACAAACTTGGCAAGAAATACAACATCGAAGCTAACATCGACAATTACACAGTGAGTATTTTTTAATAATGACTTCAAAGCAGTTCCTGATTAAATTCATAAGAATATATTAGTTTTTAACGCTATGCATTTTCGCAGAACAAAAATGCTGTCGAGGAATTCTTGATGCTGTACAAAACCGGATTCCTGCCGAAATATCACAAGTTTTCCATCTTCTACGAAAGGATGAGGGATGAAGCCATCGCTCTCTTCCACGTCATGTACTACGCTAAAGACTTCGACACCTTCTACAAAACCGCGGCTTGGGCTAAGGTTTACCTGAACGAAGAACAGTTCTTATACGCCTACTACATTGCTGTTGTCCAAAGAACTGATACGGATGGCATCGTTCTGCCGGCGCCTTATGAAGTGTACCCTCAGTTCTTCTTTAACAAAGAAACTCTGATCAGGATGTACCGCACCAAGATGCAAGGTGGTTTGTTCGACACTGAACTTGGTGCCCAATACGGTATCGTGAAAGAGAACGACTACTACGTATACTACGCCAACTACTCCAACTCCCTGACTTACCCCAACCAGGAACAGAAGCTGTCATACTTCACTGAAGACATTGGCTTGAACTCCTACTACTACTACTTCCACTCACAAGTACCTTTCTGGTGGAAGTCCACCAAATTAGGTGTATTCCAAGAGCGTATGGGTGAATACTTCTTCTACTACTACCAGCAAATTCTGGCTCGTTACTATTTGGAGCGTCTTACTAACGGTATGGGCGAGATTCCTGAATTCTCTTGGTACTCTAAATTCAAGACTGGATACTATCCCCAACTGACAGGAAACTACTTACCTTTCGCCCAAAGAAGCAACGACTACGACATCCACACTGAGAAGAACTATGAACACATTCGCTTCCTTGACACATATGAGAAGACATTCTTCCAGTTCTTGCAGAAGGGCGAATTTAAGACGGTAAGTATCAACAGATAAACTCTATTTTTTTTTCAACATGTTTAAGTAGGTACAAGGTTCACTTACATACAACTAACAATTTGGTTTTTTTACTTCCAGCCTGAGAAGGAAATGAACTATGTCGGCAATTATTGGCACATGAACCAAGACCTGTACTCCGAGCACAGCCAGAAGGACTTACACCAGTACTCTTATGAAATCATCGCTCGTCATGTGCTTGGCGCAAGTCCTAAGCCTCATGATAAGTAAGTGTTCCCGAAACATATCACTAGTCTTACGAAATGAATAAGTTCATAAATGCAGAGAGAGAAAAGAGCGAAATTAAATTGCTTGTTTTTTTTTTAATTTCAGATACGCCTTTATGCCGTCGGCTCTTGACTTCTACCAGACTTCTATGCGTGACCCTGCATTCTACCAACTCTACCAGAGAATCGTAGACTACCTTATTGACTACAAAGAGTATGTAAAACCTTACACTCACAATGATCTTCATTTCGTCGGTGTTAAGATTAACGACGTGAAAGTCAGCGAACTGTCCACTTACTTCGATTACTTCGACTTCAATGCCACCAGCAGCGTGTTCTTCAGCCAGGAAGAGCTCAAGTCTTACCCTACTGGTTTCATTGTCCGCCAACCTCGCTTGAACCACAAACCATTCACTGTCTCTGTTGACGTTAAGTCAGATGTTGCGTCGGATGCCATTTTCAAGGTTTTCATCGGACCTAAGTACGATACCAATGGATACCCAATTAACATTGAGGATGATTGGATGAAATTCTACGAACTGGACTGGTTCGTGCAGAAACTTGTCCCTGGTGAGAACAAGATTGAGCGAAAATCCCATGAGTTTATGTTCTTCAAGGATGACTCCGTCCCCATTAACGAGATCTACCAATGGTTAGACCAAGGAAGGGTACCTTATGACATGTCTGTTAAGCCTGAGAGCTTGCCTAGAAGACTGATGCTGCCCAAGGGTACCCCCGGTGGATATCCATTCCAGCTGTTCGTGTTCGTGTACCCATTCAATGGCGTTAAGAAAGGAGATGACGCGTACCAGAACTACATCGTGGACAATAAGCCCTTCGGATATCCATTCGATCGTCCCGTGCGCGAGGCGTACTACAGACAACCCAACATGTACTTCGAGGACGTGCAAATCTACCACAAAGACGCATACTTCCCTTACGAGCTCAACGTTCCTTCTTACTTCCTATCTCATAAGAAGCAGTAAGATGATTTAGGTAGTTTAGCTTAGGTGAATATGTAAAAATCGCAATTGAATAAAATACCATAATAATTATTTAATTCAATGTTTGTGTTCCTACGGGAGTAATTCCAATCGCGTTACCCTCGCTTCCCCATTACACATTCACACACTGTCTTTATAAAAACACGAAAACTCAATATTAATTCAACAAATTCAACACCATACAGAATAACAGAATTTATCGTTGCTATTGAAAACTTCATTACGCTGAACCAAAAATTATTCCTCTGCCATGTATATATTAGAGAGAATATTTTCGAAAACTGAAAAATTTAATTAGTATCTATTTTATTTAAATCAAAGACAGCATTTTAGAGAAGGTTCTCGCTTGCCACTCTAAAATTAGGGCAACCTCTTTACTTAAGCACCATGCAAATGAAATCAACACAAATAAAACGAAGTTTTATTACAACAAAAACCTAACAGATAGTTTACAATACCTATTCACAATATCTAAATATTAATTATTACATTAATCTAGGTCAGTCAAAAGACGAGATTTTTTTTAAATATGATTTATAGCAAGTGAGGTGAAAAGTAACCATTCTTTGGAACATTATTTTTCTTATGATATATTGTAACATTGTAAAATTTATAATTTGGAGCATCATCATAGTAATCGACAGCTGGTCTATCGAAAGGAAAACCTACAGGTTTATTATCTATATCGTTCATTATTTCTGAAAAGAACTTGTTGGCTGCATAAAAATCATCCAAAAACTCATCTCCAGGCGTAATCATAATAAATAATGTAAGGTTCAAACCTTTCTCAGTGCCTCTTGGTATTATTAAGTTTTCTGGAAATTTGAACAAATTGAAATTATTTGTTCTATCTTTCTGTACCGCCAATCCTTCCATATTATAATACTCATCACTTGAAAATCTATTTGAAGTCTCTGGTGACCACGTTATGATATTTAATCCTTCATCAAAGGTATAGGTAAACTTATCAAGTTCAAAGAAATTGTTGTATTCTTCCCAGCAATTGTCAGAACATGGTGGTCCGAGGAACAACCTTACAATACTATTTTTAATGCCGTCACAATCTACTGTAAAATTGAACTCAAACTTGGAATGTTTTAACCTCTTTTGACGTGCTGTTACAGTCAGTGGCGGTTTTCCTTGGGGATTATCCTTTTTAATGATAGCTTTGTTGATGTTAAACTGATAATAGCTAAAATACGTCGTAATTTTTGGAATGTCGGCTTCTATGATTTCGCAGCGTTTTTGTGCATACTTTTGTAGATTAACTGGTTCAATGGATTCCTTGTATTCAGTAAAGTAGTTAAGAACATACTGAATCATGTACCAGTATAAGGGATCTCTTAATGATGTTTGTGGGTGGTGCATTAGAGATGGCGCTGGATTGTATCTGTAACATTAGAGCACTTGTTAAAATGAGATGATTTGATTATCAATCATAAGATTTCATCAACCTATAAGTAAAAAATAATTACAGGCATCATCATTATCTGCCTAGCCTTTTCTAAACTTAGTTCGGGTCCCAGTTTAACCGGATGCAGCGGAACATCACTATCTTACATGGAGTATTTTAGTTTTTATGGATCCACATTTAAATCAGTACGGCAACACCACAAGAAGAATTTTAGAAACATTTCTGATTCATATTTTAGTTTTTCATGCACTCTTTCTGGTAGGTTTATTCTATTAGTAATAATTTTGCCTTACTCGTGAAAAGGATATCCATTTCCACCGTATCCAAACAACGACCTAACGATTTTGGAAATTCTCCCAACTTCAAAATTGCCTCGGAATAATCTCGTTAATAATTTGACGTAGTTGTCTTCCGTCAGTCTTATTGGAGACTTATTTTCCTGCAAAGAAAACATTGTATTGTTAGATGAATATAGCTGGCTGTTTTTCAGTAGCGTATTGGAAATGATGTATTCATATCAAAATACGTTGAGGGGTTTTACAATAATAGTTTTTGTTCAATTCTCTTTGTTTGTTATGTTAAATGATGCAATAAGCACAAAGAGCTGTTTCCTCAATTTGCACCAAAGCTAAAGTGTTATTATCATCCCAATTACTTAAATAGCATCACTTACCATGACAATCAGTCCTCTAGACATACACTCTCTAATTGCAATGTCTATTGCTTTAATTTTAGCTCTATCCTCACTCCAATGTCCAAGTGTACCTGATCTACTAGGGAAAGGCAATCCATTTTCATGAATAAGATACGGATGAAAGTCACCAAAGTTATTTTTTGTTGTAGTATTTTCCTCACGTAAATGTTCTTTTTCAAGGCGAAGACGTGCCTCCAGCTGCTGATGAATGTAATAGTAATGCTCATCATGTCTAGCATTCAAAGCGTACAATCTATGGCGGAACATCCAATACGGGTGTCTCAGGTGTACACCGTAGTAATAACTGTTTAAAGCTATGTCTTCTCTAAAGTAATTCAGAAGCTCGTCACCTCCATTTTCAGGTAGATTCCAACCAGAATAGTTAGTATTAATTGTGAGGGTTTCATAAGTCTTGAAATACTGATCTGCATGAGCTTCCTCAGTAATGTCTATGTTATTGTTGATGTAATTACTAAGTTTTAAAGCTTTTACTATTGTTTCACCGTTGACAAAAAAGTTAGGTTTTGTAATAAAGGGTGGTGGGAATGCAGTTACGTCAACATTTTTGTCCCTGTATAGCATGTTTAGTTGGTTGGCATATGTTACTAAGTCATCATTTAATTCGTCAAAATTGAATAACTTCTCTGCATTATAGCCTGCATCTTCTGCGCCGTGGAGAAGCTCAAATAAACTACTAGCTGCTTCTTGCATATTTTCGTCATATACGTTAAATGTAAGACCTTTCTCAGTGGCACCTTTCTTCACAGAATTCTTAAAGATTTTGAAATCATCATTGTACTGAAAATGTGTAGGTATAATTTTAATATTAATAGTTTGTACAATTTTAATTTTATCAACATTATGCAATAGTAAGATGTAAATTATAATGATATCAAAAAGAATACTAAGAGAATATAGTTGAAGCAGAAACCTCATATCTAATTTAATTTACCTCTAGTAGCTCATAAAATACATTCCCAGTTCTCTGTGACCCTTGAGCTTGGAACCCTCCAGGGACGATGCCCATGACTGGACCGTCATCATTCATAGATAACTCTGGAGAAAGAATGCGTCATAGTTGAGTACACACTTTAATATGGTTAAGTTTTTAACTTCACTACACTGCTATTCTTTCTCTCTATCTTTTTACTATTTAAATCTGTCGATGCATTGACCGAAACAACATTTTAAATCACTATAAAAGGACGGATTTCTCATAAGATAAGTAATGTTTCAGTTCAGTACTAAATCAAGCAAATGGGAAAGCTTTCTTTTTCTAATGTACGTAGGCATGAACAAAGAGTATTCTATCCATAGATAACCCATTCTATCAATAAATTCAATAATATGGCTCTAATTAATTTTCCCCACTCCACTTTACGCTAGTTAATGATAATTATCTTGGAATTCAACTCACGTCTTCCAATGCTATGTACAAATCACTATAACATAGAGTAACATCGGCCAATGTACTTCGAAATTCATTGCCAGCTATGTGCAATGGCCATAAAACCATTACGCCAACCTTGGCACCAGAAACGTTAACTATATTTATAGGATCAGTTTATTTGCTATAAAATACAGTCACATACCTCCTTCGCTGACAAAGCCACGGAATTCGTCTGTGGGTACTGACATGGATATCCCCACAGAAAATAGCCATAGTAGGATGGCAGATCGAAACATCACAATAGCTAACACTGCAGCCAACTAGTGCCGTAAATAGTTAAACATGGCTTATATGCACACGAGGATTCATAACGGTATTTCTACTGATCCAATTGAGATCCTGAGGGTCGCTTTAATGGGTACAATTTTCATTGTACACTTGTGGTCACAGTGTTGACGACTTCACGCCTTGTATTTGTAATTATAATCATAATCTCTGAAAGAGTGTTCTGATCTTCGAGGTATACATCCGACCCTCAAGGACTTAGGAAGAGCACTGGTAATGTACATTATCTTACACTGACTGGCACTCTTAGTTTGCCCATGCTTATATTTTTTTCGCCAGAATTTAAGTCGGTCGAGAATCCCAGATCATCACAGTTAAGCTAAAAATAACTCGCTTGCCAGGTTCATATGTAATTTTACCTAATCTGGCAGTTTAATTCTTGACCCTGAAAATTGACCATTTGAATACTCGAAGCTAATACGGGCCGATCATTGGTCGTGTGTTTTTTGTTTTCTTTTTTAAATAGATTATTTAAAGGGCTTATGAAGTTGACTAGCAGGTTCCACTAGAGTGTTTAAAATATACTGCGATCACTAATCCTTATGGCAGAAAACCAATTTGTAGTAGTCGTAATCGTTAATGGACTTTCAGATAAACAATGTTGATATTGATACCCACCATATGCCATCAATGGTACTTTGTAAACAAAGAGTTTCGTATTTAAGCGTTTATGGAAAATGAGCGATGGTCTCTTATTCTGTCCTCAGTTGTACAGTACCCACAGGAAACAAATGCAATTGGACAATTTTTCAATTGCGAGTCTTGGAACACGGCTAATTTTGGTCAAGAGGCAATTCTTCACTCTCGAACACAATTACCGTATAAAACAGAAATATAGAATGTGTCAGTAGAAATATTTATACCTTTATGCTTACGTAACAGCTGGTCGGGATGTATAAATCATAATAAATCACTAGACACTACTAGTGTGGTATTTCTGTCCTTTGATCAACAAGCCTGGTGTGCCCACAACAACGAGTGGTCGCGAACTAACACAAGTTTAGAAGGAATAATTAGGTCAAGGACGATACAATACACCAATTGAAACAAGAGTAAAAGACTCGTTTTGTGTATTGATGTTATATTAATGAAGTAATTTAAAAAGAGTACTTTCAAAATAAAGTGCAATGCGTTATAAATATTAGCATATAATTGTTTGAGAACTCGTTAGGTGTGAATTATTCCGGAAATAACTCTTTGGAACGAACTCAATGATTCCTGGCCTACCCTTGTAGACTATTAATTATAATATTAACAAGTGCCTATCTATAAGATAGATTAAAATGTGCAAATTAATTAAACAACCATGCTAATACCGCATTTGGTTTTGTACTAGTATCATAGTCTTAACTTTTTAAATACAAAAAAAATAGCATCTAAATTTAATAATACTATAATATAATAATGTCAGACGAATTGCTTAGTCTCCAGTCATCATCTCCATGAATTCTGAAACAAAACAGATAATAGTTAGCAAACGGAAAAAAAAACAACAACAAGAAAATTTAAACTGATGAGGTTGCGATTAAGGGAAACGTTTTAATTAAATAAAGTGGACCAGAAAATGTCATAGAATTATCAAGAAGCAGATAAATGGGAAATGTCTGTATTTATCAATTTATGATTATTGTAATGGATTGAAGGCATCTTTATGATTAAGAACGTTAATGTAAAACCACTTAAAAAAAATTGTCAAAAATCCATTCCGTTAGATTCTTTTGATCTCAATCCAAATCAAACGGAGGAGATTAGTACCAATGAATTAATATTGCAATAAGTGCGTGTACCAGACAACATAAATTATGTCAGTCGCATACCACCCGCCTTTTCGGAGCGCTTGTAATGTTTCGGCATTAGTACAAGTGTTATGTGTTTATGTATCTATGTTGGTTACGCGAAATTTATGATATAGTTTATCTTCAAAAGCAGCTGTTGCGGCATACAGTTAGTAATCGACTTAAAGCGGGATTCTGCTTTAGTCGAACGGACAATTTTAGTGTTTTTTATAATATATTGCTGAAATGGCTAGCGTGGGTTGATACGTGGCCAAATTATTATGTTCACGCTTTTGACACTTCTGTCAACGAAGTGACATCAGGTAACTGCGTGTTAACTGTAGAGGCCTGTCTTGGCGTCGAGACAAAATGTGATATTCCAATAACATTGTAATAATTATTCGGAAAATCAGAGTGATTTAGTCATGTTTAGGAAGAATTTAGTTAATTATAAATTATGAATGTTAGATTATAAATATTTACCGTCGAAGTCGACGGTTCCGGATCCGTCAGTGTCAATCTCAGCGATGATACCGTCCAAGTCGCTCGAGCTGAGCTTGTCGTCAAGGGCACCCAGGATCTCCTTCAGGGTGGAAGTGGTGATGTATCCGTTGCCTTCACGATCGTACAACCTGGAGATTGATGAAATAATGACGTTTACAAATGTCAGATAGTATTATAATATGTATTTGAAATAATCTCAATGAGAGCCCAATGGTGTTCCACATTAACAAATGCTCACCTGAAAGCTTCTTTCAGTTCCTGTTGCATAGCCTCGGCGTCTTCCTCCTCCAAGAAGTGGGAAGCAATGTTGCAGAAGCCATCGAAGTTAATTTTGCCGGCTTCTAAAATGAAGTAAAAATAACAATTAATTCGAGACTAAAACCAGAACTGTTCTAAACCTTGAGCGCTCTATTTCTTTCATTGAAAACAGACTAAATAAATAAACTTTGGAAACAGAGACATGCATCTTTCAAAGGGACTGGAAGCTTGGAGAGAACTACCGTACGGAAATAGCCTCATTAGTTCCCGCGACGAGTAAAAATATTCGAGAATATATTTGAAAAGGTGTCGTAGCCTCGGTACGTGTGAATACTTGTTAGCATATTCTGATGATGGATTACTTTTTAACAAGAGATGTTTGCAGCTGTTTATACGACAGTTGTTGTTCCCATTTTTTTCTCTCTTACATTTGTACTTGGCAACTAAGATTAAAAAAGACCAGTATGATAAATTTGACTTTTCTCCGAGTCGTAGAGCAAACATAGTAAAACCTCAGTAATATAGTACATCAACAAAATTGAAGACCTGCTTAAAGTTTTACATAAAATATCCATAAAGTTGTTTAAAGGGTAAACAAATTCGATCCTGATATAAATATTTACTTTTCTACACAAGAATCCAGAATCAATGAAAATTTACACAATGTAAGTGAGCAAACTCATATTGATGAATTTGACTTGCGTGAAGATTTATGGGTATTTAAGATTGAGCCTTGACATCACATAAATACGTTCAACAATTGTTTATTAGATTTGAAGAATGTTGTCTAGATCTTTTGAAAACAAATACCGTTTGGATCGTCACTGGAAATATTTGGAACGAATGACTTTGTGTTTAAATAAGACCAAGCAACTGATGCATCAATGGATGAATACATTTATCTGGAAAAATACTTACTTTCTGGGTCGTTCTCATCGATCAGAGCGTTCAGCTCAGAGTCATCGAAAAGCTGGCCCATGGTGTTGAGGATGGTTGAGATCTTCAGGACATCGATGTATCCCGACTTGGTGGTGTCAAACATCTGGAAAGCCTTGCGCAGCATGGCCATCTTCTGATCATCGTCAGTATCCTAAGAAGAGAAGACCAGTGTAAGTCATTATGTCGTATAAGTGTGTGTCAATTACGAAGGAACCGTTTTGTATTCAACCATGTGCTGAATTTTGCAAAACGTACGTCTAATAAAAGTATTGGATTATGAGTATGGCAGTAAAATTGTTGAAAATTTTGAAAATGGTATCCTTTTCGTAAATATGCAAATATCACTGCTTCGAAATTATGTAAGAATTTTCAATAGAACATTCCATATTTTCAATTTTTAAACACTTTCATATTTTTCACAATTATTAACTGTCACATTCACGTCCAACGAACAGGAGATTTGAAATCCTTGGAATCCTCACCATGGTGTTTGTGTAGGGTTGGCAGTTGTAACAAGAACTGAATCCGAGTGCGAGTGTTGTTACACTAGATTTTACGTCGGTGTGGCACCCTTATTTATAGCATTCCTTCCTCCTCAGACTGGAATACAAAAATAAGTGAAAAAGCTGCTGTCTCTCTCTCCACCGTACCCGTTCAGAATAGTGACGTGGTTATTGAGTTCTTCGTCAGCGTGAATTATATCTACGTCAGATGGTGGGAATGTTCAGCAAAACCTGCATTCTGCAGGAAGTGAGCTGTCAGATTTATATAAACTAATTGACATCGACTCACACATGGATGATGTGATCCATTTATAGAAATATGATAGTTGTTGACGAAGCTTCCGAATAGCATTATTCCAGTGCCGTTTTGCGCTTCAGGAACAATGACGTATTTGTTTATTACGTTAATTTAAATTTACTAACGGAGGTTTACACGATTGTTATGTTAAAACTGTTTCATTTATTGTGACAGGAACAAAATTGAAAGTGTGAAAAGTGTGCTCAGTAGATTTTTTGGTTGAGTAAACTGGCATTCATGTAAACTTCCTGATATTTTGCAAGCATTGCGCTGGCTATCCGTTAACAAGTGCATTTTCCAGAACACGTGTACATGTACATATTTTATCAGAAGTATTTTAGTATTAAGTTTAGTAAATACTGTCAGCTCTGAAGAAGGTATACATGGATATCTTGTATAAGGGGGAAAGTTTTGTACATGGATTAGTCGCCCGAGTTCTCGATTGCAACATGTGAAACGGAACATCTTCCACACGTCCACTTTAAAACGTAGCAGAAACTCTTGCGCATAATATAAAGCTGTTCCTTGATTAAGAGCAGGAAATTCCTTTGATGCGGCCGCCGATTCACACAATCCCGACGAGAATATTACGCGTAGCGACGTCACTGTCAGGTGTCATCAACTGTTTTTATAGATGAAATTTTTATTAGTAAGTAATTGAGTTTTGGTCTACATATCTTATTATGATATGCAGACGAAAACTCAATAACTAATAAAAAAAATATTAATACTTTTCGTACTTTCTAAAGTCACTTTAAGTTTATTTCGAAGCGAAGCTCTAATAACAAATTACACAGTAATAATTGCTATAGGATTTTCAGTTTTATGTATCAAATTGTAGCCAAGTTTTATTAAGTATTTTTAATAGAAAATGAGGTAAGTATATAACATATTTGTTCGGATGCCACATAAAATTTCAGGATTGCTTTACGATGTTACGGTTAAATAGAAAATTACGGTATAAGAACAATAATGATGTATAACGCAGATGTAAATATTTGAATAATATTGTGAGTAAAATACAACAGCTAATGTACGGCAAGCCGATGATTGGCGACCACTGGCGCGTGAAACGGGTTATACTGCGGCGCCGGGGCAGATATAGACTGCCGGTGATCGGCTATAATTTTTGTGTTCTCATGTGAATGCCACAATGAGAGAAACATCTAATCTGAGTCGCGCTTTACGTGTCGACCACGTGTAGTCTTAAAACAACAATACAAGCCGAAATTAGGTCAGGTTACAAGTTTATTTTTAATCCACTTGGTGTTATTGTGCGTTATTTTTGGTCAACGCATTCCTTAGAAAGCAGTAAAATCAATCGTTGACATTTTTGTTGAAATATGGCACAGAATGAATAAGGCGGTTTTTATGAACACTATTATCAAAACAATTTCACGCTTCCAGGGTTTGAAGTTGTGTAAATATCTGTATTATTTTATTTGGATTTAATTATTTAAAAGTTTCATGTTAATATTTTTACTTCAATGAGGCGAACCGTTAATTGTTTTATTTTGTAAAACAATTACCCTCTTAGTAATAGTAAAAGTTAAGTTAACCATTTTCAATATTTTATGAAACACTACACTCAGGTTATTTTCGTACTCAATCAAGACGTGTGGTCTTGCTATACTACGAAGTATTCGGAATAATGAAAACAAATGAGACAAGATAGTCATTGTGTTATGTAACGTGATTCATTTAATACATCGTTAAATAATTCACTCTGTCTGTGCGGTAATTTCACGGTAATTTTATTATTTCCTACACAGTTTGCGACATTTTCCCTAGAATATTAGCACCAGCCTAAATATAAAGTATGTTTTGTCTTCCTATTGTTTGTATGTATAGGAATGGGGATAGAAACGATCAGTCGAACCTTGAATTCAGGCATCCTAAAACTATTTCTGATTTGTGAGGATTTATTTATATCGAGAGCTCGTCCATCAATGTAACGATCATCTTGTTGGACTATACCATCATTTTATAAAGTATTTTAAGTTAATAGGATCAAAATATTTTATTATGCCCGTCTTATTTTTAATAAGAGGAATTTTCTTTGTTAGCGAATTATTGCTTGTAAGTTTGAGTTAATATTACTGTGTTCAGACAAGGAAGTTTATTATAATTATCCCATTTAAATTCCCATAATGTAACAATTAATAAAACCAGATTGACGTGTAGTAAAACTACAGTACCTAGTGTTCCTACATAAATGATGACAAAACATAAAACACAGAACAGCAGGAAATGAGGTATCGTAAATAAATGCACTAATAATTTAAATGCCGGCCGTACTCAGATGCAGCGGCAGGGACTTATTAAATTTATTTGCCGATGCGTAACCGACATCTGACTAATTTACACTGACTTAACATTCCATAATCAAAATAATTGGTAATCATAGCCAAAAGTTTGGACAGAGTTGCCGGCACCGCACCCTGAATCATCAGCGTCAATGGAGTGGAAATATAACTTCATTTTGGCACAGAACACAGGATTTTCCTTGCAGAATCCACCGGCTGATATGTCAGAGCCAAATGTAAATAATTCTTGAAATAGTTCACAGGTAATGTGTCTTTGATTAACATTTTTTGCGTTTTATTTGTATTATATTTTGTACAGTGGCGTTTGAGACGTTTAGCGACTTGCCTCCCATGGTAAACACTTCATAGTAGATTATCATATCAATCATGGCTGCATAATTAAATTAAAGCCTAGCTGGCTTTAATTAAATTGTGACAAGTAAATGCGTTCAATCTTAGAACCCTACGTACAGTTTCTATAAACTGATCCATATATTTTGCTATAGATAAATATTGCAGCTTCTCTGAAAGTGAAATAGAAAACAGAATTAGGCTAAGCAATGTATAATTTTAATTTATGACAGCAATTCTTCCCATGTAACGAGGAAATATGATTTGCAAGAATTTATGTATTTGTGCGTCGGGAAAATGTATGTACACCGTTTGACTTTTACGATTTAACATAAAGTTTTATTTGTGTTTACACCAAATGTAATCAATATTGTTTACCTGATGCTATCAAAACATTATAACATGATACAAGGTTCTGTGCTTCTATTTTTAAGTCAATATCTGCCCAGATTTCGGACTCAATACTTACCTGGAATTAATAAGGTTATTGTATCATACTCTGTAAAGACTTTGCAATCGACTGTAAAAGTATTTTCTATTTGTATTCTAGCTGTTGTCACAGTAGTGACCGATGGTTTTTAAATTTTCCGCGATGAAAATAGGGAAAGCGTAACGTCGTTGTAAAATGTTTGGAACGTCTCCAAAAATAATGATAGAAAACCTCGCGAAATAGCAATAATGTGCATTCGTTCCCCTTGTTATATATACGTTTAGTTTGCTTTAATGATCAATGAAAATCAGCCACACGATGTGTCGCGATCAAAGAGTTTTATTGGATTAATTGTAAATGTAATTTATATTTTAAAGTAACGGTCCCTTTTACAGGTTATTGTGAATATACACAATCACCTGTACGAGGGACCGTTACTTTACCTGTGTCGTTGACAATTTATTGGCTATTTTCTGAATGATTTGAATTTCTGTTTTACAATACATACCTACATTGGTGACGCTTTACGCAAACAAGAGTTTCGTAAGGAATAGTAAATAAAATATTTAAGTTAAAAAATCATTTGATTTATTTAATAAAAACAAAACAATAATGGTTCACGTCTTTCAAAATCACAGTGAATTATTAATTGTTGTACAATGTTTAGATTGAATACATACAATTTTTGTTTTATTCATACACCAGCTCAGGGCTATCTTCATACTCAAATGTGTGAAACAAAAAGTCATACACTGTAGGAGTGCGCTTCCTTCCATCAATAGAAAGTGGTTCTAAATCCATCAATTTACTTGCTACAATATCATCTTTGAATTCAAAATCTTCGTTTTCATCTACGTTTACGTCATTATCTCTAATTTCACTGACTAAATCTAAATTATTAATATCCTTATCTAGCTGAACCCTTGTTAATTCATCTGTAGATTTGGGGATTGATATTGTGGAATCCGTGGTGAGTTCTTTTTCATTTGGAGTAATAGTACGATACTTGGTGTAGTCTCCTTTTTTTGCTGAGTAATGTTTTTTATCAAACTGTGCTTTTTTAGCTTTATAGTCAAATGGTTCTTTTCTTTTAGAGGAATCATCAAACTTTGAAGATTTTAGTAGACGTGGCGTATTGACGATAAAATTATCTACATCGTCATACTCTACAGGGTATTCGTTCATCGGAGTTGAGATTGTAGATGTCATGGTGCTTTCTTCTTCTGCTGGCGTTACGTTGCGATACTTACTATAATCTTCCCTATTTGCAGAATAGTCTTTTTTGTCAAACTGCGCTTTTTTTGCTTTGTAGTCAAATGGTTCTCTGCGTTTGTATTTAGTAGAATAATCATAATTCGTTGCTTTTAGCAGACGAGGCGGATACACTATTGAGTTGTCTTGATTTTCAACATCAGAGGCAATTTCTTCGTATATCGGAGTAGTTACGGTAGGGATGGTGTCATCTTCTTCTTTCGACGATTTATGATATTTTGAGTAGTCATACTTTTTTGCCCAATCATCTTTTTTCTCAAATTTTGCTTTATTTGCCTTATAATCGTAAGGTTCTGTGTCAAATTTCATAGAATTTAATGAACGAACCGTTTCTATATTTGCCTTGTCATCAAATACTGCATTAGGGACTGAGTCTTCTTTTATATGCATCACTGAGTGGTAATCTAAGTATTCTTCTGTTGTAATTGGAACGTCATTTACAGTATCCGCGTTACTATTGGAAGTTCTTGTGTTTGAGTTGTAATCAAAAGATTTCTTATAATTTTGAGAATAATTTAGTCGAGAAGATGGATCGTAACTATTAGTACCGTACCATTGTTTAGTTACTCCAGGACCGCCATAATTTTCTACTTTACTGTCCTCCTTTTGCGTAACTGTGACATATTTTATCAACGCATTTGGTAACGCTAACAATTGTCTATCTTCTACCATCATATCAAGTGGATAGCCGGGTGATAAAATTGCAGAATTAAATTCCATGTTATTTGTTGAGTATGAAGCACTAGTACTAGCTTTAGTAAATGGTGCAACAAAAACAAAAAATTGAATAGGCAGACCTTGGGGTAAACCTTTTGGCAATATAAGTCTTGTTGGAAAACCAACTTGAGACTCGATAATTTTTAACGGCAAAGAATCCAACCCAAATTCAGCGTCTTCCATCATCTTGCGAATAGTTTTGAGCGACATGAAGTCAGAAGCAAAGTGTTTCATATCGGCTGATGTCCTAGATATTGTATTGGTTCCTATTTTGAGATTAATCTCAAAAACATCAAGTAACGCGAAAAGATTCTTTTTACTAGCGAGTTCACCAGGCATAAGCTTAGGTCCCAAATAAATCTTAACCAAACCTTTTTTCGCTACTAAAGACGAGATACTAACTTTGACTGTAAACGGCTTATGGTTTAATCTAGGTTGCCCTATTTTAACGTTGAACGTCGGCTTACTGTCGTCTAATTTTAGTGCGTCTGTAACATCGAACTCAAAGTAATCGAATGCCGTCATCATCTTTTTCACGTCAATATTTACGACCTCCACTCCAGGGAAGTACAGTTCGTTTCTTGAGTATGCAGGTAACAATTTCAGAGCAGTATCCACGAGGTCAACTATCTTTTTGTTTATTTTCCAAAACATCGGATCTCGAAGAGAAGTCATGTAATGCTCTAGTACCGAGACGTGTCTGAAATAGTTAAATGTCATAAATAGTATGCAATTATGTATAAAGCCATCATCAAATACAAATTAATCAATGCTTAAATTACCTGTTGTTGGTACAATCTCTGCCAAGGAACTGGCGAGCCAATGTCTCATAACTCCTCTCTCCCGTGACAAGGATTTCCATTAAATGATTCAATATTTGTGTTTTATTATACCCACTCTGGCGCTGAAAGAATTGTTTCTTCAATGATTTATTTTACAAGCTTATTGTCCAAGACAATAATTATGTTTTGAGTAATTTATAACAATAGTTATATAATATTATAGTAATACATACCATGTGATCGACGACGGTTACAACGTTATTTTCTATAGTTTGTAGTAATTGTGTCTCTTCGTTTACTGGAATTTCTAAAGGAACAGTTCTGTGACTGAATTCGTTTCCATCAGAATAAACTAACTCAGGATCATAAGGAATATCAGGTAAAGAACTCCAGTTGAAGCCATCTATCTCCGGTAAGCCATTAGCGTATCTTTCTAAATTATATCTTGCCATCAATTGTTTCATCATTTGATACATATTTTCTCCGTAACTGCTATTAATTTCGTCGTTAAACCATGGCGACAATCTTAGTTTTCTTAAGAAATAATAAGAATTCAAGCCAATATCTTCACGAAAATAAGCTAATTTTGAGTCATCATCATTGTCGTAAAACATTGCAGTGTAATTGGCATCTAAATAGTAAGCATTTCCTTCATCGCGAATGCCATCTGTGGGAGTGATTTCTTGCCCAGCAAGAATAGACGAAGCTTTAACTAAAAGCTCTTTGCGTACAAAGTAATTTGGTAACACCTCATACGGCGCTGGAATGGATAATCTCTCGGTGTCTTTCCTATTTTGAATAGCCATGTAGATAGCATTCACGTATAGTCCGCAGTTTAAGTTTAGACGCGCCCATACAGCTGCTTGATAAAACGCTTCAAAGTTTTTAGCGGAGGACAATAGTTCGTAGATTATTTTCAACTCCTTCATGTGTTCAGGATTATATTCACTGAAAATTTCTCCCTTGGGCAGCAAGCCAGCTGCCATGAGCTTCTCCAAATTAGTAACTGCGTCTGATTTCTGTAATTAAAGCATAATGTTTGAAAAAACGGATTGAAATATTTTGTCAAATAATTAAATTAGAAGTGGGAATAAATATTTACATACCAAGAAATCTCCTGTTTTTATAGTAATTCCTTGAGTCATTAATAGATCTTTGTTTTCTTCGCAAACATTTTCAAATAACGGAGTCAACAGTTTTTGGACCTGTAGCCATTGTACTGAAACTAAAATAAAATATTGATGTATTATTTGGTATAGTTAACACAATTATGCGTATAAATATGAAGCTGAATCTCTGAATAGTTTGGCATTAGATACCGTATCATACAAATGAAGGAGAAGAGTAATGTGTACATGGCATTGCAACTAAATGTTATGTCCGTATGAGCTAGCGATTGATATGATTTAATAAAATACTTTGCCAACCTAGATTGTCTTGTTATGGCTTTCATATACCATATCACAATTAGCATTCCCACTGCTGGGACACAGGCCTCCTCTTGGTGAGAGCTATAGGGCTGTAACCTACCACGCCGGCCCAGCGCGGGTTGGTAGATGCCACATGTTTTCGATTTTTTGGTTCTAGGACATGCCGGTTTCCTCACGATGTTTTTTCACGTAATTTATTATTATTATTATTGTTTAAACTACATGAAGTACAGTACGAGGTCCCAGGTTCCATTCCCAGAAGAATAGACAAGAATTCCCAGAAGAATGGACAAAATGACAGATAAACAATCACAATCTATCATTTTGTCTACTACGCGTGCTGGTCGGATAGTGTTATTGGAATAAACCCATAAAGAATTTTCAGTACCAGAATAGGCTCGCCCCCTATTAGGTACGTGGAACTTATTTATTTTGATTTATTTATTTATTATGGCACTCCAACGACTAGATCGCAAAAAACATTTACAGAGAACATAATTATCTTATTAACTTATAAACTACAGCGAACTTGTCACTTAAAGGTGTGCACAGCACTTACAGAGTTTGCCTAATTTTAATAAAAGTGATAAGAATAGAAATGATAAAATCAATACCTAACTTAAAATTAATAAAATCAAATTAATTAATAATAATAAGATCAAACAAGAACTTAAACATTATTCGCGAAATGTCGGTATCCTATTGGTACACTTCTGCCTAACCCTTCGAGAAAACAGGTGTGATGTTACGTTATGTTTAAACTACAATCATAATAAGCTGTAAAACATTTATGATGCTAAGATAACAGTTAGCCACCTATTACATTTGACGTGAGCCATTAACGTTGAGGATGTATTGAGTGCCAAACATTTATCATGATGACTCTTTTAACTATCTCTGATTGCTCCGGACGAACACGAGATTAGTCATAATATTTTATATTAAATGGGTACCGTAAATTAAATTAAATCTGTTACATGATTATAATCTTTGCAGTTAGTAATAATATAAAAACTACGCACCGAAAACATTCACACGCTTAGAGAATTCTATAATAAGCAGTGGATTGCTATGAATGAAAATAAAGAAAGAAAGGAAATAAATTTATTTGAACCAGGTAAGGCACACAAAAATAAAGAACAGAATAAAAATAGTATTGTGCGCCTCACAGCTACGCCAAATAGGCCCAGTTTAGCATGAATGTCAGCCAACTAGTGCCTGAATAAAAGTATTTATTGGAACTTCTTTGTAACTCGTTAATTAACTATGGGCTATTTGACAACTAAAGTACCTTTAGAAGGATAAGTTTTACACCTTTACAATAGTTACAGAAATATTAAAAGTAAGTAGGTACTTTGTATGTGCAACAACTATTCTATCCACAAGCTCCCATCGCCGGTTCTAAAGCTAAACATGGTTTTTATGAAACCAATGCGAGGGCCCATGTTTAACTACTACTACTGCTAGTTAGGTACTACTTTCATATCTGCACAAGATAAGGTCTGGCGAAACTGGGGCCCTAGAAAAAGTGTCATTCTATCAGCGATAACGATGATGGAAACGACAAAAATGTATAGGACTGACATAAGCTATCGAAAAGCTTATGTCAATCCTGTTGAAAGTCGTTGTAGAAATACGAAACGCTTTCGAAGCGATTATCACTTGTGTTGGCCCTCTGAAGTGAGTCCCGCGCAGGATGCGGGACGAAATTCGCTCGCGCCCATTATCAACTACCTTGTATGTGATCTTCAAACTGGCGTGAATAGTCGCGTGACTTCCTAATTATTAAAACAATCAATGCACGCCGTCGCGTCCCGCGTCGCGGGCAGGTTGAGCCTCAGTGCGGCCAGAGGTTTATATAAAAAAGAAAATGTCGCATATTTTAACTATGTCGTATCTATTTTGTATTTTACTGCGTGTACATAAATAATAAAATAAATAAGTCAATTGTTTCAAGTCTCGTCACTCAGATAAATTCTAATCCGCCACGTGAGTCGGTATGGTTAATAGAAACAAGTCTTACCAAATTCATTAGGCTGCTGTACTGAAGGTGCAGTTGGTACTTGTATCAAGTACCCCGAAATATGTATCACGAGAACAGTAAATACTAACACTGCTGTTAACGTCTTCATTTTGTCTAACTGACTGTGATCTTGTGTACAAATCACACCAATTTATAGTAAAAAGAATTTTCAAAGTTCATAGACATTTTGTTCTAAGTGATAAGGGTAGTTGAATGCACTAACAGTTATGTTATGACTGTTGATGCAATATGCTAATAACAAGTTCACAGTTCATTGGTCTAATGCCCTAAGTGAATGATTCACTGTCTACTTGCGCAATGAGAAAATTGTTGACAGTACAAAGCCCCCGCGTGATCGACGAGATAAACTTTTGAAAGAAGGGAATGCCATTTCAAAAGATGATTTTGGAAAGGTATTCCCTATTCATTTATTATGGAGTGCCATCTGTAAAAGCATGATTATATTTATTATGATTCATTAGGAGCAAGTGTATAAAATGAAAAGTTGCGGATGTGTGCGTGTGAAGGAATGTGCTTGGGTGTGTGTGAAGGGATAACAAGGCTTCAAACAAAAATGAAAGCTTTTATTATTATTTTAATTGAATGATAATTATCTTCCTATTAAGGCCCCTCGCCCACAGCGACTTTTTGTAGCGATGCTGTCGCGCGTTTTGTAAACGCGCTTCTGCTACTATAGCGCGTTAGGGCGTTTGTGCACTACAAGGAATTTTACTGTCCGGCAGTAAAAATGTGAACGCAGCAGTATTACTTGAAATACGAAAACAGACCTTACTGCTTCAAAATAAAGGTGCTATCAACATCGGACCGTAAAAAATCGGACTGCCGGACAGTAAAATTCCTTACAAACGCCCTTAGTCAGCAACAGAAACTATGGGTGAAGGTACTACACAGCCAGCGACTGTATCGATACCTACACATGCGCAACAGCATTGCAACAGCATCGTTACAAAAAGTCGCCGTGGGCGAGGCCTCTTAATCATCTACATTCAGAATTGAATCTTGGTAACTTGATTTTTTTAAACAACCCTTAATTCTAAATGAATTCGAGAATACACCAAAAAGTGTTAGTCTTTGTAAGCGCATGATCTGAGGTTCGAACCCACGCTTAGCAGTCGTAGCCATTAGCTACACCAACGACGAAAGCCTATACCCTGTAAATAAAGTGTGTATTATGAAGTGTTAAATCGTTGCTAAAAAGGGGATGGTGTTATTAGTCCTATATAGTTGTCTCTCTCTTGCACTGGACCAATGATGGCTGTAACACGTCATAACAAAATACGGACGCTGATCGTTCCGAATACGTTTCATGTCATGTGAGTTTTACCAACAACAAAGTCGCCTAAATACAGTAGGTACCTATCTACATTCCAAAGAGATAAGTCTTCGACAGTTAATTGGCCAGTTTCAATAGATCAGCTTGGTTTTGGCAGCTGTACCGTGTGTTGGCTCTGCATACAAACGTCATGGCCTAATGTGAGAAAATGATAGTTGGGAAATGTTTTGGTTATACATTGTTGGCTCTTTAGTAGTCAATTATTCTTTGTGTTTTGGACAAAGAGTATGGAACTGTACTATAGCTAATAGGTACCTACTGCAAGGCGAGATTTTTTAAGTAGGCAAGGTGTTTCCATGTCTTTTTGAATGACTTGTGACTATTCATACTGATTTGAAAACCATACCTACTCGCCCCCTATTATTCATGAGAGTTATACTAAGTAGCTGTGAAAATGTGTTTGTACTAAAACCTGCCACACTACTTACTTTTATAGGGTGATGTTATGTTAATTAAAACATTTCGCTATTTACTTCATTCCTTATCTCCAGGTAGGCAGTTACAAAATGAAAATAATACGTGATATAAAATTGTTATTACCTCAAGTAAAAACAACGTAATCAGTGCACTCTGTTTGGCTGAACTGACCTAAGTCAAAGTCAAGTGTAACAGTCACGTTTTGGACCACAGAATATTGTTCCATTTATTTACGGAGCTTATCTAGACATGGAGACATAATATATTACTAAAGAAATGTAGTTAATATTATGATAATAATTAGGTAGGTACTCATATAGAATATGATTGACGTGTAAGAGTCGTACAATAATACTTATAGAAATAAAATCAGCACATGAAAACTTAGGTGAAATTAGCTAAAAGTGAGCTGTCACTCCACTCAACGCTAGGGATTGATAGCTCACTGAATCTAAGGTTTCACGGTGAGGTGTTAACAAAATAAACCGGTTGTGTCACACACACACGAAAATCACCCTTACTGCTACGATGTAAAGGCGTTATCAATTTCAAGCCACTGTATGATGTTCGGTTCATTATACCTATAATAATAGGCACCTACTCAATCGAACATCATGTTGCTTTTCACTTGGGAAATTGTCAGCAACTAAGAGTATTCACTATTGCTCAGGGAAATAGGAATATGCTCGTCACCTATGACATGAGAGCAGTGGTGGCTTATTGGTAACGGTTACGACTTACGAGGGTTGTAGGTGGGAACCCAAGCACGCACTTTAATGTAAATAATTGCATCACCACTGCTCTCAAAACGGTGAAGGAAAATATCGTGAGGAAACTGGCATGTTCTAGAATAAGAAGTTCCAAGACATGTGATATCTACCAACCCGCACTGGGCCCGTGTGGTGGATTATGGCCTACTCCCTCTCATAGAAAGAGGAGGCCTGTCTCCCAGCACTGAGAAAATTGTAGGCTGATTATGCTATGCGATGACATCATCATCTATTCGAGTGAAAAAAAAAAACACGTCACGACATAGGTAGGTCCTTGTAGTGATGTTGTTTTTTTGCTTTTCATGTAGTCAGTAATACTCTTATAGGCTGACTGTTCAATTGATTGAACGTGGAATTACCAGACAACTTATAGTTTACTAAGTTAAAATGTCTCAAACGTTTGTTTCTAAGTCTTCGTCACCCATAACCTCGGAAGAAAAGATGTGATGAATCGTAAAACCAGAAATTTTATAATCTGTAGTTAATTCTACAGGTCATCAAAGTTACGTGAAGGAATTGAACCCGCAACACGTAGCGTAGCTGCCAACCACTAAGCCACTGCGCTATCAGTGTGTTTTTGTGCAGACACCTATCATAATATCACGTGGACATGACCTAAGACAAAAATCAGACAGGGGTCAGACAGAGTTAAAATAACAGTGATAACGTTAATTTTTTAATCTTTTAAGTAATTTACTGCTATATGAACTTTCAAGAAAATCTTTATCGGTATTTTTAAAAACCTTTACGTACCTACCCTTTCTTTTCTATTTTACATTCACGCCTTTGTCTATGAGGGTAGGTAGGCAGAAACCATAGCAAGCCATGTGTTACGATTTTTACACAAAATTATCGCTACAATGTATTTCCACAAGCACACCCGTGAAATTTCGCGGATTTTTAAATAATCAATATTTTTTTAGATTTTTATTTCTCCGTATGGCACCTCTTTAGGTCATGAGCTATCCGAATATCAAAAAATATTTGGCCTAGGTTTCATGGGGGACTTGTGAAAATTGATCGCTGTTACAATGTTTAATAGATGTTTTATAGTTTTTTTTATTTCTCTGTAGGTATAGCTCATGACCTAAAGAGGTGCCCTCTTTAGGTCATGAGCTATCCCAATATCAAAAAATATTTGGCCTAGGTTTTATGGGGGACGCACGAAAATTGATTCACTGTCATCGAGATATAAGTACTAACGTACTAGAGAAGCTACGTCAAATAACTGAATTGTCCTATTCTTCGTATTGAATCTTTAGTTCGCTGCAGCGCTAAAATAATAACAATTCGTCTAAACCGTACCTAATTTACCACAGTGCTAGATTTGCTGCGGAAGTGTATTTATTCTCGGCAAAAAGGTCTTAAGCGCCATGTAAATCACGGCACTTACGCGTTTTCTTCGACAAACTGCGGCGCGATCGCCGCAGTTAAACGAGACAAAGTAGGTGTTTACGGTGTCTTCTCTAGTACGTTAGTACTTATATCTCGATGTTCACTGTTGCAATGTTTCATAGATGTTTTTTAGTTTTTTTTTTGGTCACAATCGTACATTTGGCAAAGGGATTAGTGATTGGTCGGAATTTGTTTGTTTGTGTCAACAGACAGGACGAGGTTTCTATCATAAAGGATAACAGCTCATTGTCGTTTTATTGTTGGACCCAAAGTGGATAATTATTATTATCCCTTTTTTATAGGGATTAAGGAGAGGATGGTATGTTTGTGGTAAATAGGATACATTAAGAGTAACTGCCATCTATTAAACATTCACTGAAGCCAGGTTTCAGTAAATGTGTTATGAGTTCGTCGAAAATCAATGAAGTGCTAGATAGGTTTTTATAGGAAACGTTTTCCACCTTGTAAATAATTCTCTTTACATTCTGCGCCACCTAGTGGCGCTTGCGTAAACCATTTGACTCTTTGGAAACTGACAGTAATTCCAGACAGCGGTGTAGATGTCGGTACTTATCCATTTCTGTAGGATTTATTAATATTCTGCAGTAGTACATCATTACAAACACTTATGCCAAGTACTACTTATGCCTAGTAATTAGTACCTAGGTAAGATTCTGTAAATCAAATCAAAATGTAATCAAACGTTTATTTGCTAGTAGAAATACATATTTTTTTTGGTACAGGTGAGATCTTACCTCATCGCATTCTGCCTGCAAGCAAGCGTGTATTAAGTTTAGATACATTCTAAAATATTCTATTTCGTTTAAAGACTTCAACTGGTTAATATATCGATAGAGGCACATGCAGGTTCCCCAAGTTTCAAAAACTTAATCTACTCTTGATCTTAGACTACCAATTTAGGCCTCACTTAGCCCTCAATTTTGTCATTTGAGACTTCTGCTAAAACTTTCGGTAGATATGGTAAATAAATTGGAGTCTTTTATCCTACTTATAGTAGGATAAAAGACTCCAATTTATTTTCCAGATAATCGGGAGAAGGGAGAATCATGATTTATCTTATTAAAGGCCTTAGAATTGGTACCTACTATTCGGCCTTACAGATATACCTAGGCAGTTTTGCTTGAGAATCTGAAAAAAGATAGGTAAGTAGGTATGAATCATATTATGATTAAAAAAAAAAGTTAGTAAGAGGGTTGTCCTAGTGAAGATATGATAGTATGTATGCTATTGATTGTATATTATGCACTTGCCGACTGAGTTATGGACTTATTGTGTATGGGCGAACGTTTAAAACGTACTTACAAGACATTGAAACAATACAGATAAGACTAATCAAGTTCCTAGTCAACAAAAAGGTTAAGAAAAAATGTAACAATGAATATGAAAAACTATTCCCGATTTGTGAAATCGTACCAATGGATAAGTAAGTTGATTATTTGATAAGCCTAGAACACTTTTTCAGTGATGAGTATAAAGTAACTATTACTAACAAATAAAATACAAGAAGTGTAAGAGAGAAAAGCCTGGTTCAACCAAAAGTAACAAATTATTATGGGGAAAGGACTACAAAATATTTGGTACCAAAAGTATTCAATAGTATAGACCTGTTAAGACAAAACCCTAAAGTAAGTAAAGGTATGTTAAAGTCAAAATTAAATAGTTTATTCATTGATAACGACGATTCTGCCTGTACCACGAAATAAATTAACACCATAAAGTTTATTTATTTATTTATCATCATACATCTACCCTTACAGCTAACCAATGCGGTAAATGTGCCTTAATTAATACTTTAACATTCCACTCCATACAATTGTTCCTTATAACTAATACCTATAACTAATTACAAACAAAGCATTCCTTGTGAATTCACTCATAGAACAACAGAATAGGTCTGTCTCACTCGCTATGAGGTTGAGCGTGCGGAGTGCACGCGTCAGCGGCGCCTCCTTCAGAAGGTTGGTCCTAGCACGCGGTTCCACCAGCAGTCGTGGCTGCCGTCGTCGCCACACGTACCTGTCCGGAACACACAGACTCACCTGGCCTAAAACAACTGCATTATGCACCTTCCCTCTCAGTAGTTTAAATATAATTATATGAGGCGAGTGCAAGTTCCCTCCTAGTATAAATAACATTAGTGCATCTGGTAGTTTTAAGGTTATTTTTAGTATATATTATTAAGTACTAACATAGCATGTAAGCACAGTTTACACTAACCACTGCTATGGACTACTTAGGTCTGAAATAAAGATACTTTTTTAATTTTTTGTTTTTATTTGTGTAAATGTAAATACATATTAACAAGCGCTTCTCGCCATCAAACTTTAACGTTTGGCGAGTGAAAATGTAAAAAAAAACAACAAATAATGTACATGTTTGAGAATAAATAAAAAAATAATAATGTCAAAAATTCAGTCTCATCAGATTTATTTTTATAAAGGCTACCTAATTCATTTTAATTAAGTATTTTCTGGGCGTTATTTCCGGCTAGGGACAGACCATCTCTTTTTTCTTAGTGGGTAATTAAAAGGAAATGAAGACTTTATCGCTAAGGTACCGTTCGGCTCTTGGAGGGCCGTGACCTCGTCCTGAGGAAGTTTTATGCTTCCGAAGCAGGCTGCAGATCAGGACTGGGAGAGCCAACTATCCTACGTGGAGACCACAAAGACGAAGGGGCTGAGAAGGCAAGAGACTCGGTGCTTATATCTGTATGGACCATTCCGCCACATAATAAGTTTCTACAGGATCCACACAAAAAAAAAAGGCTATGACTTCTGAGTTTGTTTTGGCATTATATTCTTCTCAGGGATTGGACAGATAGGCCATCTAGTTTTTAAATATTTACAAAAAATATATATGTCTAAAAGTGTCACGATTTGATAATAATAATCCTCCAGACCGTATTTTCGGCCACGTCGGCCAATCTCAACAAAGACCAGCCTTCGGCAGATATTATAGTGCACGAGTGTGTGCGCAGACACAGATCAAATCAATGTCAAGATCTACTTACAGATCAAAACATCATTTAAATTGAAATTATTATTTTTTCTTTCTTTCATTTCATTACAGATGTTAAGAGTAACCCTAAAGGACAAGAGAGACCGGGGTTTGTGGGGACCGTAAGCATGTAGAGGTCACGTGATGCAGACCATAAGGTTGTTGGGAAAACAAGCATTTTCCTTGCACAGGAGGAGCACAGGTGAATTTATTTGTTTATATAAAGGTAAAAAAGCCAAGTTAATACATACACAGCATTAACCAGTTGATGAATTAGTTGCCCGGAGCCCCTGCATGCATCCTAACTAATATTATAAATGCGAAAGAGAGTTTGTTTGTTACGCTTTCTCGCAAAACAGATTTGGATGAAATTTGGCATGGGTAGACCATGACCTAAAGAAGGACATAGGCTACTTTTCATCCTGCCAGGGTTGCGGGTTAGTCCGAAAGGGATACCGGGACCTTGGCAACAGGCAACTGAAGGAACACGGGTGGGTTTTAGTCAGTAAAAGTCTGACACGCCCTTCCGCTCCGCCCAGAGCGGGAGAAGTCATTAGGTGATTTCCCACCCAAAAAAAAAAGGCTACTTTTCATCCTGGATCGCAGACATGGTCGCGGGCAACAGCTACTAGTGTAGAACTCACAGGTCTGTGTCAGTTAAAAGTGATTTGTTTATACAATGAATTACATGTGTTTCAATTTGTACTCTCTATGAACTATTAACTCTCTTTTAACTTATGAGTCATGTATATAATGTAGTAAATAATTCTCTCATTCAAGCTGCATAGGTATGGTTGCATGATGACTTGGTTGATCGCTGTGGACTACCCAATTATTCAGTAAACCTTTGTTTACGTACATAAGTTAATTTTCTAACCCTTAGAGATGGGTATTTTATTTTTACCCAAACAAGGTTTCATTAAACAAGTTTCTAATAGACCATAACAACAACAACTACCTGTCCCCTATAAATTAGGTTGAGATTTACTCTTATGAATTAATTAATAATACATAGGTGCCTACGTGAATAATCCTACTAATATTATAAATGTGAAAGTTTGTGTGTTTGGATGTTTGTTACTCATGCAAAAACGGCTGAATGGATTTGGATGAAATTTGGCAAACTGATAGTTTATAATCTGGATTAACACATAGGATACTTTTTATCCAGATATTTCCACGGAATCGAGACTTACGCGGGTGAAACTGCGGGGCGCAGCTAGTAATAAAATAAATGATATATATGTTTCTAAATTTCGGAAATGTATCTACAAGAAAATAGGTGGTTCTTCTAGTGCGTCATTAATCGTTTACCTATCATAAATATAGATTTTTTTAAATAAGAGACAAACATGGAATTAAAAATACTTCAGTTTATTTTTTTATGTTTTTTTTAAATTGCTTCATAATAGTGTCATTATTTAGTTCAGTCTTCACTCTGCAGTTATTATTTTACACATCAATCAAGTTAAGGTTGCGGTTCACTTTAAGGTCAAGGTCTGTGTCCACGAAGTACGTCGAATCGATAGGCGTCCTGTCTACCAAGTTGTAGTTCTTCAGCACCCAGCGGTTCCACCTAGTCTTCATGTCGCACGTCATCTTCTTGTGGAAAATCTTTACATCCACAAACTTCATGTTAGGTGTGAAGAAGTTTCCAACATCAATGCGACGATCGAAGGGGAAGCCAAGAGGCATCTTATCCAGAAGGACGGTTGACCTGAAGTCGACATTGAGATCTCTGCGGTTCACATCCAAGATGTTAATGTCAACATTGTCGACCAGTCTCAATGGTGTCACAATGACGTAGAACATCATGTCCATACCTCCAACCCAACCCTTAGGAAGCAGAAGCCTGGTGGGGAAACCGGTGTGGTAGTTTCTCAAGTCCTTGACTAAGAAGTCACGCATATCGGTGATGGACTCAACCTTCTTCAGCAAGTCGCGGGTCATCATGCGGTCGCGGACAAGGTTGTGCATGTCATAAGAGTTCCTGACGATTGTGTTCTTGCCAGTGGTCAGCTTGTATAGGAAGGTATCTAATTCAACGAAGTTAAGGCGGTTGATATTGATGTCAATTAGACGGTCCCAGTTGTCCTTCTTCGGTCCGAGGAACACCCTTACAATACAGTCGACTGTCTTGTCAGATAATACATCGACGGTGACCTTGAACGGCTGGTGGTTGAGGCGGCGCTTGCGTACCATGAATTTCATGTCAGTTTTGGTCTTCCTCATTTCCTCTTCGGTCAAGAACACGGCGTTGGTCATGTCCATCAGATAGTCATCAAAGTAAGTGACGAGTTTGTCAACCACTACGTTATCGATCTTCACTCCGGGGAAATAGAGGTCCTCTTTAGTGTACGTAGGCAGACGCAGCTTGAATAAGTACACCAAATCAATGATACGTTTCTGCAGCATGTAGAATACTGGGTCACGGAGAGCCGTCTGGTATGTGTCCAAGATAGAAGGAACGACGAAGTACCTGTAACAAATAATGTAATTTTCAGAAGTGTAAAAAAAAATTAAAACAATCCTGTCCGATTAATGATTAATTGACTGAAAGTCTGACAGCACAAAGCATTAATTGAATAACAGGTTAAACAATTAAAAATCATCAACATACTTTTTACTTGACAATTTTTTTTTTTATTACAACACTCTAAGCGCTATAAGGGAAATAGAGTAGATAGCGATACTTACTTGTCAGAATAGAAAGTGTTAAGACCAAGAGCAGCCTTCATGACGATCAGCAGGTAGCGGTAAGACTCAACGGTGGTCTTGTCTATGTCAATCTTGTCGATTTTACCGAAGATCAGTTTTCCTAAAACTTCCATGTCTTCAGTCTTGGTCAGTTCAAGTCTTATGCCGTTAATCTGAAAAAGTGTTTAAAGTTTTTTTTAATGTTCAGCCCATATTCCACTATTGGAGGTAGTAGTTGTATGGGATTGTTATTTAATTTCCGCAAAAGAAACATTATTGGCATAGTAGGTATACTTACTTCGATGAATCCTTTGATAATAGCCTCCTTAATGATCTTCTCATACTCTTCGCACAAACGGATGACGTCAAGGTTGTCGTCGCGAGTAATGACGTAGTTGTTTAATCTGACAGGGAACTCAATACCATTGTGCAGTTTCAGCCAAGGCCAGTATCCCGTCTTGATAGGCTTGTACCATGATAAGTCCTTAATCTTACCTAATCTATTGGACAAACGCTCCATGTAATATCTAGCAAGGATCTGTTGGTACATATACACTGTCAGTTCAAAACGCCTCATCTTCAGTTTGTCCATGAATCTGTCCTTCATCCAGAATGGATAGTCAATGTGGAAGTAGTAGTAGTAGGTGTTAAGGTCGATATCCTCTGTGAAGTAGCGGAGTTTGTCTTCATCATTGAGGTAGACACGTTTGTCGTAGACGTTCTCATCGATTATGAAAACATCCTTGTCGGTCTTCTTGATTCCGTAGAAGTCGCACAGTTTCAGGTCCACAAGACCCTTCTTCATTTTCAGTAAGTATGCCTTCTGGATAACATCAGCGCGCACGAAGTAGTATGGGTAGATCTCATAGGGAGGAGGCAAAATGATTCCCTTGCAGTCGTCGCGGTGCCTGACTGCCACGGTGAGAGCGTAGACGAACATGCCTTCGTTGAGGTAAAGGCGCATCCAGCAGGCGGTCTTGATGAAGGTGGTGAAATCCTTGGCGTAGTACAGCATGTGGAACATGGTGACTACTTCCTTGAGCTGACGATCAATGTGCAGGGTGAAGATCTCACCGCGTGGCAGAACTCCTACCTTGAGAATTTTGGTAAAGTCCTTTACAACATCAATTTTCTGAAAAAAGAAACAATATTTTAATAGAAGTACCGAATATGGGAAGCATGAAATTGGTCAAAAAACAAACAGCGTTTTTTCTACTTACGGTGAAAAGCTCAAAGTTGTCTTCGATTTTGAAGTTCTTGCCAATGTCCTCAAGGTCTTTGTACATCAAGGGATCCAGCACATGGTTCAACAGTTTCAAGATTACCAGTTGCCGTTGCTTGATGTCCGTTGTCACTAGAAGTTAAATACTAATGATTAGTGCTTATCCTAACTGATAAATTATAAATGCGAAAGTGAGTTTGATCGGTTGTTACGCTTTCACGCAAAAACGGCTGAATGGATTTGGACGTTTGGTATGGGGATACTTTGCACCCTGGAGAAGAACTAGCTACTTTTTATCGACATACCCGTCAGGCGAAGCCGCGGGTGGAAGCTAGTACACTATAGAATTACTAACTGGAGTGTATCCTATTCCAGTTCAAAAGCTGCGGCACAGGGAATGCATCAAGGGTTTAATATGGAATTTATCTACTATAATATTCTTGAGACGATAGTGTCAAAAATAAATAGGAAAAACTTACACGTAGTGGTGGTAGTATCGTCAACCTCAGGCCTGGCCATGGCCACGGCGGCCAGGCTCACAATGAATAATAGGACAGCCCTCATCGTGGAGTCGACTCTGCGTGAGTTCAACTGTGCTCCTACTAAAACTGTTTCCCCTTTTATACGAGTATCGGATGACAATGTTATCATCCAATGTGTTATTCTTTAGTTCTTAATATCTACAATTTAAAGGGCATTACAATGTAAGAAAAGTGTAGGTTATCAACAGTAATATTATTTTTATGCTTGATACTGAGGTTAAATTACTTTAATGTATTTTCGTATCGGGTCAAGATAGTGGGTGCATGACGCCTATAGACTAAAAGAATTATCTGGAGAGTCTATCATGAAAGAGAAAGTTTCCATTCACATATTACATTACTAAAAATGGAGCAGTGATGGCCCAGTAGTAAAGGCCGCGACTAATGAGTTGTAGGTCGTAGGTTCTAACCCAGACAGGCGGTTTTCTTTGTGTAAATTATTTCATCACCACTGCTCTAAAAACGGTGAAAGAAAACATCGTGAGAAAACCGCCATTTCCTAGAAACAAAAATTGGAAGACGAGGATGTATGTGACATCTACCAATCCGAACTGGGTCCGCGTGGTGGATTACGGAATGAAGGAGGTTTAGGTTACCGTTTACTGTTATGCTGTATCATTCCTCTGCCAGGCAAAGGCCCAATGATTTCTAGCTCTTGCGTTCCAGGTCTAATGTGGACCACTGGGTATACACTACACTAGAGCATTCCCATGATATGTAAATTTTTCTCTCTTCTTTCCTCGATAAAATGTTACACTAATACGCTCGTTGGTTTTTAAAATCAGGTTGTAACAAAACATCGATCGTCGTGTTCGAAGTGCGGTTCGATATAATTTTAAAACGGGGAATGCTCGATGTTCTGTTTAAAAGAAATGCTCCAGTCTATACTCACCTTTACACAAACGTCATTTCTTTTGTTTTGAACAAACTAAAAAGAGAACGAGCCAAAAAACCGTACAAAACTTTTTTCGGTGAGGGGTTATGGAAACAATGATCTAACATGGTTTCCTTATTTCCTTCTATAGAGCCTTACAGCTTTTCAGAAACATCTAATATATGGTTTCGAATTGTTGTATTGTGTTCCTAATATTTCATGACGTCGTTAGTGAATTTGGTAGAAAGAAAATGAATGATTGTGTAAAATAAATGACAGCAATTTATTAATTTATCAGATCATTGAATTGCGTTTTCGAAAATATAGTTTTATTTTTATCATTATTTTAATTGGCAGCCTGCGGTGTCACTCTGAAATTCTTTAACAAGTTATCAAAAGATTGCACGTTAATAGTTCTGTTAATAGATTTTTTCTTGCATTATGTCATTAATTTAGCCAGCTTTTCTAATTTTTTGGAAAGTGAAATTACTTTCCAAAAAAACTTCTTTAGTTCTTTTAATTAAATTGCCTATTCTTAAGAATGTTGGCAAATTAATTTTCATAGAATGGCATCAGCGTGTTATTTAACGTAACTATTAACAAAACAAACCTACGTTATGCTTAAAAAAGTCGAGATAAAAATTACTGTTGAATACATTGTGCATTGTATCCATTCACTATCGACTGCTGAGTGTGGGGTCTCGGGTACGATTCCCGGGTCGGGCAAAGTGCTATTGGGTTTTTCCAAAAAAAAAAACTTAGAAATGCACGGAGTTTGGAAGTTGGCGGTGTGATACCCGTGGCTCGGAATGGCCCTGCGCCTGATTTCTCTCCGGTCGTTCCATCGGACTATGAGAGTGAGGGAAGAGAGATTGCACCTGTGTCTGCGCACACACTTGTGCACTATAATATCTCCCGCGCCGAAGGCTGGTGTCTGCTATGATTGGTCGCCATGGTTGAAATTCAGTCTGGGGACTATTCAGAGATTCAAGAACAGGATCTCCCACTGTAATTATCAAAGAGCGAGCGATAAGCAATTCCTGAAATCTTCATTAGGTGTACTAATCACTGCGTTTAGTATGCAGATTGCTAGTTTATATAGTGCATAGTTAGAGGGTGTTAGTCGAGCTTCTAATGTAATTCCAGCGTCTACGGCACTAATTTGTAGCAAACACAAACAGTAATGAATCGCAAAGCAGTGTGAAGTTTTAATACAGTATAGTTCCACCAGGTACCATAGTAGAATCGTTGCAATTTGCAAACGTGCATTTGACTTTTGTGTCATTGATATGTGGCTTAATGTCATTTTCGAGCGTGAGATAATTAATTTGCGTATCCCTTACGTCGCTGTTTTCGCGTATTTGTTAATGTTACTGACTGAAACTTGTAATTGGCCATACTTTACACATTGTACTAGACATTAAGTACTTATGCTTAATTTACCAATACTTGGCAAACTTCAAGGACTTTATCGTAGCTACAATCACCTCTTAACCGTTTCTAACTGCCTTTTTATCCTCATAGTACCTAGCAACGCAACTGGTGGGGTCCTGAGTTCTACTCCTTCCCAAGTCATCAGTTTTCTAAATACTTACCCGCTAAAAACTTGCCCTCTGTTAATTTTTTTTGAGTTAGCTTCAATAATACGTATTTTTCCCAAGCAGGATAAATGGATGATGTTTTAAGTTCTCGTCACTGTTATTTACAATGCAGGTAGTGGTATTCGAATTTGTGTGGGGACTAAAAGGTGAAAAAAAAACTTGACAAAAAAAAAACAACAGAGTTCTAAAAAAGGATTACTAAGTGACAGTGAAGCCGGTTTCTTTATGTAAAAAGTTTTTTTGTAGAATACAGACATGTTACATTGAATCTTTACAACGTACGTACATCCCTCTGACCTATCTAGAAATGCTAAGATATTTAATTACGTTTAACATACATACTGTCATCGACTGCATGGCTGCCCTGTCTGCCCTGACCGCAGTAGGAGTGACTAATTGATTCCATGTGTATCAGGATTGAATTGCTTCTAAGCTCACTGGCGCACGATGCTGCACTTCCATTATGTAACATAGAGACATGGAAATAGATAAATTAGTTTTCACAACAAGATTCATTTGCGTTGTAGAAAACTTGTTTTTAATGTCTCACAAACTTGTTAGTGAGTTTTAGCCACGGGCCCCATTACATAAAGGAAAAGTGTAGTGTCGTTTTTATACACAGTTTACTTACAAACCAGAATTCCATTAGTATGGATGTGACGTACATACATAATGTCTTCCTGGGTTCAATATCAGACTCAAGGACCTATTTGCTAATGAGTTTTTCTTCTCGTTCTCTCTAACCCATCTGTAGTACAGATTTGTGCCTCCTTGTCTCGCCCCCTATTACGTGGAATTTAACCTTATGATTTAACCTTGTATCTTAACAATTCCAATTAAAACTTTACTTGTACGTGAAGTGACCTTTCATTATTTTCCCTCAGTTAACTCATCTGAAACATTTTTTTTTCTGAAACAATATTTTAAATGACTAACAATGTAATTTAAACTTTAATAAGGTTTACTTATACTCGGCATTGCAAGGAGGATTTGTAAATGACTGGTCTTTATTAAAATTGTTTTTCTCCGTCGGAATAGTATCTATTTAGTTTTATTTAAATATTGTTTGAAATAATAATATGCTGTTGGTGAGAGTGCATATTGGGGGTGCATACATAAATAAAGTATTAGAATGTCTCGTGGGCTGGCCAATATGATTCCACGGGTCCATATTGGGTTTCATCCGTAGACAGAGAATTTGTTTTTGAATCAAATAGAGAGAGACGTTTGATTGCTTGGAAAAGGTTGTTGGTATGTTGTAATAAGTGGTGAGTGTCTTTATGAAAAGCGATGCTATTTTACGGTCGCACCATGGGGTATCGGTAGTACCAGATTATTGGAATGTGGAGTTTAAATGGAAGTATCTCAGTGTTAAATAATTATATTTTATAGGTTGTTAAGAAAAGGCACAGCAAATGAAAGTAAGATGAAGGAGGAATGATGACGTAAAAAGAACGCTCCAAAAGACGGTTTGAAATAAAGATTTCTAATTTACAATCTTTTTACAAGGATAAGTTATTTAAATATGCAATGGAAAATAATATCAATATACCTTGATAAACTGTTATGGATCCTAGCTCATTATTCTAAATAAAATACTGTTTAAAATATCAATGAGCAAGTGTTGTAAGGGGTTCATTTATAAACGACGCTTAAAGTTTAAGTTAATGATTAGCGGCTGTTTAACCACATATTTTTGACGTTCGAACGTCACCTAACTTTAAGCAACGTTTATAAATAGTAGTTATTCAACTCATTAATCCCTGTTTTAAAATTTCACAGCACTCTCAGGTAACACCGAAGAGAGACGAGTAAAAGCAGATTTTCTGATAAAATTAGAGACTGCATTCCTGCGATGCTGTAACGTTATCTGATGTTCCAAATCCGAGTAACAATAGGTAACTAAGGTGCTGGGGCGTAGGGCTTAAGTTCCAACCCTCCTACTCACTCATAATTAACTTAGCTGTCGGTTCATACATATTAAATTCTAACCTTTGGGAATAAATCTTGTAGTGGGAGTTATAGAAATAACTTAAAAAGTTGGTATTAAAGAGAAAAAATATTATAAGAAACATGCTGTATTGTATCTAAAAGGTTCAAAAACTCTATTAATGAAAAGTTCTGCGGGGGGGCAAAATATTTCATTAAGTTCAAATACGATCACGAGAAACGATTTCGCCCAAAGTTTTATTTTTGTCTGCTCTTTTGTTTAGGATTTCTCATCTCGTACGTTTTTTAATTTATTTAAGACCTTATGAAGATTATATAGTTACAAGAATCTTTGCTTATCTGGGACTAACTGATATTATAAAGAGTTCTCTCGAATAGGTTGCCTACAGATTCTTATTTGAACTTACCTACGCAATGTTATTTTGTTATCTTTAGAGCCACGCCTTCAATTCTTCTATATGATGGTTTGGTAAAGAAAAAGCTAAGCGATTGCTCTGGTGTTCATCCAGTATATAACAATATTATCCTTTTTTTGCGTTGATTTATGTCCTGCATATCAGGTAAATGGCTACTAATGTTTTCATAACCAGTGTTTTCTTCATTAATAAGTTCATATAACAAGAAGATAAAGTTATAAAAATAGTGAATGCAGTGATTAGCGTAGATAATAATTAATGTACTAGAGAGTTCACACAAATATTGTTTTTCATATACAGTTACATTGTAACACCCTTTAAAACAAAATGATAATGACGGTATTCTTCCAGATTACTGTAATCTTTTCGTATAAAAGGACCGTGCTTTATAGGTAGGAGCACAGTTGATCTCACACCGAGTCGACTCCACGATGAGGGCTGTCTTATTAGTGATTGTGGGCCTGGCCGCCGTGGCCATGGCTAAGACGGATGTCGACGACACCACTATTTGTAAGTACTTTTAACTATGCATCTTTACGTTAGTGTCTCTCATTATTTTCTTATAAAAATCCTCTCTGAACAAGTCGCACGTTTTCAGTAGTTCAGAAGGGTTTAATTTTTCACCCTTTATCACCAGAAGAATATTATTTTATCTTAGACAGCAATTTATTGGACACAACATCTCTCAAAATGAATTTATGGAATATGATGGTCTGAATCTTATCTTTGAGTTACATAAGAGTTCTATTTACCCAACTGCCCCAGAAGGAGGGTAATGTTTTTCAAGAGTATGTGATGTATGTCTATTTCTTTGGCATGCTGTGTAGTCTACGCAGCTTGATGTATTTTTACATATTATATGAGGTGTCGTTAGCTTCGTCTTAATTATTGTGGGAGTGAAATACAAAAAAGTGAGACGAGGTTTAAAAAAAAAAAATACCACAATATTGGTATACAAATAAAAGCTAGGAATTAAGTAAATTCCTGATTATATTAATAACACAAAAACCCCTCCTGCGATACAAAAAATTCTTAAGACTATAATAATACATGTTTTTCTCTTTTCAGTTATTATGTTTTTGCAGTCGGGTTTTGTTTTTTTTTTATAATTTGTTGTAGGAAAAAACTGAAACAAAACTTGGTCTTTCAGTCCTTAAATGTTTTCAGAGTCTTTTGGTGCTATTCCCATTTTTTACCAACCATGGTAAACTTTAATAATCGGTGCACTGTGATGGGTTCACAGATAATGAACAATGTTGTTTAAAATATTCATATTTATATTTTAGTGACAATGGACATCAAGCAACGGCAATTGGTTATCTTGAAATTACTGAACCATGTGATGGAACCTCTGATGTACAAGGACCTTGAGGACGTTGGCAAGAACTTCAAAATTGAAGAAAATACGGATCTGTTTGTCGTAAGTAGAAAATACGTTCTTTCGTACAGTAAAATCAAGCTAGTGCTATTTTCAACTACATAATTTTTTTATCTGTGTAATTATTTAGTTTCACGATTAATTTAATTTGATGTACTGTAAAATTTCAATACTTATTTGTTACAGAAAACTGATGTTGTCAAGACCTTCGTCAAGATGCTCAAGGTAGGAGTTCTGCCACGCGGTGAGATCTTCACCCTGCACATTGATCGTCAGCTCAAGGAAGTAGTCACCATGTTCCACATGCTGTACTACGCCAAGGACTTCACCACCTTCATCAAGACCGCCTGCTGGATGCGCCTTTACCTCAACGAAGGCATGTTCGTCTACGCTCTCACCGTGGCAGTCAGACACCGCGACGACTGCAAGGGAATCATTTTACCTCCTCCCTATGAGATCTACCCATACTACTTCGTACGCGCTGATGTTATCCAGAAGGCATACTTACTGAAAATGAAGAAAGGTACGCTGGACATGAAATTGTGCGACTTCTACGGAATCAAGAAGACCGACAAGGATGTTTTTATCATCGATGAAAACGTCTACGACAAACGTGTCTACCTCAATGATGAAGACAAACTCCGCTACTTCACAGAGGATATTGACCTTAACACTTACTACTACTACTTCCACATTGACTATCCATTCTGGATGAAGGACAGATTCTTGGACAAACTGAAGATGAGGCGTTTTGAGCTGACAGTGTATATGTACCAACAGATTCTTGCCAGGTACTACTTGGAGCGTTTGTCCAATGGATTAGGTAAGATTAGAGACTTCTCGTGGCACAAAACTATCAAGAAGGGATACTGGCCTTGGTTGAAACTGCACAACGGAGTAGAGTTCCCAGTAAGATTCGACAATTATGTTATTACTCGCGACCACAATCTTGACGTCATCCGTTTATGCGACCAGTACGAGAAGATCATCAGAGCGGCTATCATCAAAGGATTCATCGAAGTGAGTATTTTCAACTATTGCAAATGGTGTAACATTTGTTAAAAGTAAACAAAATAAGACTAATCTAAAATAACTTTGATTTTTAGATTAACGGTTTGAGGCTTGAGCTGACCAAGACTGAAGATATTGAAGTTCTAGGAAAACTGATCTTCGGTAAAATCGACAAGCTTGACATTGACAGGACCGTCGTTGACTCTTACCGCTACCTGCTGATCGTCATGAAGGCCGCTCTTGGTCTTGATACTTTCTATTCTGACAAGTAAGTATCGACCTTTCTTTACAAACAAATAGAGTGAAATTTATCTAAACAGTAAAAAGATTCCTTCAACCTAGATCCTCCTAGATTCCTCTTGTAAAACTTATTTTTACTTTTGACAGGTACTTCGTTGTTCCTTCCATCCTGGACCAATACCAGACGGCACTTCGTGATCCATTATTCTACATGCTGCAGAAACGCATCATCGACTTGGTGTGCTTGTTCAAGCTGCGTCTACCCGCGTACACTAAAGAGGACCTTTACTTCACCGGTGTGAAGATTGACAATGTAGAGGTTGACAAGCTCGTGACTTACTTTGATGACTATCTGATGGACATGACAAACGCAGTGTTTTTGACTGAAGAGGAATTGAAGAAGACCAAATCAGACATGAAATTCTGGGTTCGCAAGCGCCGCCTTAATCACCAGGCGTTCAAGGTTACCGTCGATGTATTATCTGACAAGACAGTCGACTGTGTCGTAAGGGTGTTCCTCGGACCGAAGAAGGACAAGATGGGCCGTCTTATTGATATCAACATCAACCGCCTTAACTTCGTTGAATTAGATACCTTCCTATACAAGCTGACCACTGGCAAGAACACAATCGTCAGGAACTCTTATGACATGCACAACCTTGTCCGCGACCGCATGATGACCCGCGACTTGATGAAGAAGGTTGAGTCCATCACCGATATGCGTGACTTCTTAGTCAAGGACTTGAGAAACTACCACACCGGTTTCCCCACCAGGCTTCTGCTTCCTAAGGGTTGGGTTGGAGGTATGGACATGGTGCTCTACGTCATTGTGACACCATTGAGACTGGTTGACAACGTTGACATCAACGTTACGGACGTAGACCGCAAAGATCTCATGCTCGACTTCAGGTCAACCGTCCTTCTGGATAAGATGCCTCTTGGCTTCCCCTTCGATCGTCGCATTGATGTTGGAAACTTCTTCACACCTAACATGAAGTTTGTGGATGTAAAGATTTTCCACAAGAAGATGACGTGCGATATGAGGACCAGGTGGAACCGCTGGGTGCTGAAGAACTACCACTGGGTGGAGTGGACCCCTCTCGAGTCGGACACGTACTTCGTGGACACAGACCTCAACACGAAAGATTACCGCAACATTAATCTGATTGACGTTTGAACGTGTAACTGACAACGTAGCTAAATGGGCAACTTTCGCTGTTATTTATGCTATTTAAAAACCAAAAAAATATAACTCTCAAGTATTTAAAATATAAGCTGACTCTTATTTCTAACAATCCTGTTTCGACCATTCATACCAGTCTCTACAGCAAATTTTTACCAGCTGTGCGTACATAAACCAAACACAGTAAAACAGTCGCCTCTGTCTCTGGCAAAAGGAGCAGTCATGTGTGGAGGAAAATCAACTATCATGCTTCTTAATATATACCTAATATCCTGATGGCCAACTCCCGCTCACAGTATGGAGGCCTGTGTCCCAGTAGTGGCAACATTATAGGCTGATTATGCAATCCTGGGTGTGAGTTGCTACCTCGGTTTATAAATAAATATCTTGTTTTCATTCAAATCATCGCATCGTTTAAAAACATCTAGGTATTCTAGACAAACGCAAATGTGAAATCTCTACATTACCATAATCTCTGGGGACCCAGTAGGTACCTACCTAATTTAATTTCGAAATCTTTATAGGCTTACATGTTAAAATGGGACTCTCAAAAGCTCGAGACAATTAAACGGTCTTTATTTGTTTTTTACCTCAAATAATAAACTCCGTGTCTCGGAGTTAACCCGCTATTGTCAAGGGAAAGATTCTTGAGAGATATGTAAGTTATTACTTTAGAATTTAACGACTATTACTATTTTAACTTTAGTTCGATTCTTACAGAGTCTTATTACAACCAAAAAGGTATTTAACCGACCGATTCCCGAGACCGATAGGTCTACTGAGGTCAATTAGGTATTAAGTGATATTGAATCAAAACGAAAATCAGAGCCTCTTAATTAATGATGTACCTATACTATGTCATACAAGCTATCTTTCTTATGCAGTCAACATACCGTTTAGTTTTACAAAGTTACCCATGACATGAAAACAAATTCTGTGAAAAAGCTGCCAGAAGTGTGAAATCTTAGATTTTTCTAAACACAATGTCCAGGATAGTTAGAAATAATTACTAAGGGCAAGATTCACATAATGCATTGTGACTGTGCTAAGTATGCGTTTGGTACGAATATGAAACTTATTCATATGCTGACAATGTTCATATTAACTTATGCGAACGTGAGCAAACGTTTCATAAGAATACGAACATTAAAATAACACAAAGTTACATTAAAGTAATACATTCTGAGACAATGTTTTAAAATTAACAATAAGTAATCCGACACTTTTAATTTTTCACATAATGCTTTCTTTTAATTAAAAAGCTATTTTACTGTTTGATCAAGTTTACTTTTCTTTTTTACTTTCTTTGATAAAAATTAAATACCACCGTTACTTACTTGAAATATTTAAAAATTGAATTCTCAAGTAATTACATCAGTATGCTTTTTAACAGTACGAGTATAATGTACAATCATTTCTTTAATATAGTAAAGTCTTCTACAATCTGTAAATTATTGAAGTTTCGAAGCCGTTTAATTCATTTTAACTTTTATATCTACGTAAGTGATGAAACTAATAACATTAACGGGGTGTCTTAATAATTTTTAAACATTGTAGGTATCAATATCAATAATCAAAGTTCATAAGTAAACGTCCTCTCAGTTTAATACATAATTATCTAGAGAATGACATTCAGGTGGCTATGTACAGTAATATGTGTAGTGTACCTACTGTATTGATAGAAGACATTATCAGCCGTGTTCGTAAACAAGTCACTTTTGGTTTTATTATGCAACGAAACAGAAATAATATATTATAGATTTAAACATTTAAGTTATCAGTTTATTACTGATAACTTAAATGTTTAAAAGAAAAAAAAGTGTAAAACAAAAATAAACAAAATGGAAGCAGGCGATGATCTATAAATATTCGTGACTAATCGTTACGACCCGCCCTTGCTTCGCACGGGTGTAGCTATACTTATGTGGCGATGTCGCCACTTATTCTAGAGCACAGAATATATATATATAATAATAAGCAATACATTCTCTAAAGGATGGTGAAAACCACATCAAAATCCATTGTGTTTAATAATTTAGAACATCTAAAGCGGTCACACGGAAAGACACAGAAAAGCGATTTTGTTTTATACTTAATAATATGTATTTATACTTAATGATTATTTTTATTTTATTTACAATTTTAATATACAAATTCTTTATTTGTATGGTTAGTTTTAATCAATAATTTATTTAATCTATTATATAATGTAAATAGTTATTACCTAGTAATTATGTTAGAAATTAGATTGTATATAATTCAATAACATAATTATGTCACAAACCTAGCCTGCCTGAACTTAATTAAATTAGTATTGTATTGTCCCTACCAGCTCATTAAGGATTCCAATGCTGTTCTGAGTGTCTTTAATTTCAGATTGAGAACGTCTGTTCCTGAGCACAGAGTTTCATAAGAATGTTCTTGAGATGATATTATCATAATCATACTAATGAGAAAGTGCGAGGCCAGAAATAATTAATCGCAGAAAATACATTCTAAAAGGTGTGTATGTATCTTTTCATACACGAAATCTCTAAAGGGGTCATCATTATGAACAACTTTCACTATGGGACCAACCCTGAAATTGCGAGAAAAAATAACAGCTGTTCCCTACATTTATGTTCGCATAGTTCGTTAAAATGTAGTAACATCTGTGAACAAAATGTAGGAATATAGAACATCAGATTTTTTTTTTTGCGATCTCAATTTCGTCCAGGCTATAGGTATCCATCTCCAGGTCATGGTCTACTCATGTGCCAAATTTCATCAAAATCCATTCAGCCGTTGAAGCGTGAAAGCATAACAAACAAACTCACTTTCGCATCTTTATTATTAACTAGCTGCCCCACTCCGGCTTCGCACGGGTAGCATTAAGTACCTACCCTACCCCTACCCTACCTACCCCACCCCTACCCTACCTACCCCACCCCTACCCTACCTACCCTACCCTACCTACCCTACCTACCCTACCTACCCTACCTACCCTACCTACCCTACCTACCCTACCTACCCTACCTACCCTACCTACCCTACCTACCCTACCTACCCTACCTGCCCTACCTACCCTACCTACCCTACCTACCCTACCTACCCTACCTACCCTACCTACCCTACCTACCCTACCTACCCTACCTACCCTACCTACCCTACCTACCCTACCTACCCTACCTACCCTACCTACCCTACCTACCCTACCTACCCTACCTACCCTACCTACCCTACCTACCCTACCTACCCTACCTACCCTACCTACCCTACCTACCCTACCTACCCTACCTACCCTACCTACCCTACCTACCCTACCTACCCTACCTACCCTACCTACCCTACCTACCTTACCTACCCTACCTACCCTACCTACCGTACCTACCATACCTACCCACCTACCCTACCTACCCTACCTACTCTACCTACCCTACCTACCCTACCTACTCTACCTACCCTACCTACCCTACCTACCTACATACCTACCCTACCTACCTACATACCTACCCTACCTACCTACATACCTACCCTATCTACCTACATAACATACCTACCCTACCTACCTACATACCTACCTACATACCTACTCACCTACCTACCTACCTACCTACCTACCCTACCTACACCTACTTTACGTTTAAACCTTCCCTTGAGGATAACGAACACAACAAAAAAAGAATTGGCCAAATTGGTCCAGGCGTTGTTGAGTTATGCGCTTATCAACACATTTTGCGATTCATTTTTATATTATAGATTAGCTACGCCTCGCGGTTTCACCCGCGTAAGTCTCGATCCCTTGGGAATATTGGGATAAAAACTATACTATGTTCTATTCCCGGTCATGGTCTACTCATATGCAACAAACAAACTCACTTTTGCATTTATAATATTAGTTAGGATAACACACACACACCTATCGCGCATCACTTAGCGATAAACATCCACAAAGACTCGTACATTCCGATATCGGAAGACGATTGGGGAAGATGTACGCCTTACGACCATGACGACTTCATTTGTCCTCTGAAAAAGCCTATTTATCAAATGACCTCAGACAGCAATCTTTGCGTAAAGGATCAAGTTGCAAATCAATGTCAAACCAAAACCAAAGAATGCATAGATCAATGGACGGAATTAAGCATCGTCAACTCATACTTGTATTATTGTTGCGGACAATGCACCGTGCGAGTCATATGTGAGGATCATATTACTGCTGAACAACTCAGCAAAGCCGGGGTAATGACACTCGGTGACGGATGCGTAATCAAAGGTCAAACATTAACGATTTATTCACACCAAAGCTTAACAAACTCAATCTATACAAAAACAGACGTCATGGAGATTCCGTCTATAAATCACATCATCAATCTGACTATACCATACACTGCCACACTGAACGACACCGAAGACACTATCAAACGACAAAAGGATTTGGAAGACATCAGTCTCGCCATCAAGAATGCCAGAACCAAGGAAATTGAGGCATTGACAGACCAAGTATCATCCCACGACATCCACCACTACATCGCCATATACTCGGTGATTGCAGTGATCATTATCTGTGCTCTCTTCTACGTGTGGCGACGGCTGCGAGCGCACAGGGACACGGTTAAACAGGTTCATCAGGAACCCAACGTGCACTACACGACAGCTGCAAGAAGACCATCGCAGACCATCGCTACGGGTGACAGCAGCCATAGCAGCACACGCATAGTTGACAGAGCGTCGTCACCACGTTTTGGAAGTCAATACAAATCAATGTAGTGCTATTTAAGTTATTTTATAAGAAATTATGTTTTATAACTTTGTAACTCATCACGATTCATATCACCTGTGCACCCTTATCTTCTCCGGGCCTGGAGCATGTACAGAGCAAGCACAGCACAGTATTCATATCAATATGTCAGCATTTTACCTACGCCAGGCCGGCCAAGTTAGTACACGAATAGCATTCATATCGCGTGCACTCATTTATCATGCAATCATACTTCTATCAATAAAAACCTATCAATCAGTTATCAGTGTATCAATCAGCAACAATTCAAGGTGTAAGGTCCCTAGACCATACAATAGCTAACATCACCTTGTAAATGCTGCTATATCAGAAACTTTAAGAAGCTGTGAAGTTTCACTACAGTCTCTTATAACTCTGTTTTGTGAGATTTAATACTAGTTGGACTGTCTCGTTGGGCTATACGCAATCGCACTACTGCTGAGCATGAGGTCCAGGGTTCAATTCCTAGGTCGGGCAAAGTGTTTTGGGTTTTCTATTTAGGATTTCTCAGTAGCAGTCCGGAGTCTGGATTTGTGCCTGGGTGATGGCGCCTATACTACATGGGACTTAAACATAACTGGTAAAATGTGGATGCCCTATAGGTACACCTTTGCCCAACGTTGTATTATGTTGTGTAATAAAAGTTGTTGCATAATAAACGAAATATCCATATGTTAGTAGTAGTTAGTGAGAGCAGAGAGTTTTTCACATTTTATAAAAAATATTTTAGGTGAGCTCATTTAAAAGTAATGTACATTGAAATAGGAATAATTAAGCATTTATTACGTTCACGAGGTCTTGTAACAACAGTTATTTACATAAAGGATAATTATGTGGCATAATCACGACAGCCATTAAAATCCGACACTGGATCCATTTCGCGTCTTTTGCTCGCGGTATATAATAACTTTTTAACTTCATTCAAAGTAAGTAATAGCCGGCCTAGTTATGTTCAGACGTGCCTGTTGTCTGGGAACTAAAAAAAAATAGGTAAACGAAAAATGAATCTCATTGTTATTCTATCCAAGGTCAGATCTGGAAAGAGATTGATTTCAAACGGAGGTTTAGATAAACCTAATATAAAATAAAGTGTTTTATTTTAAGTCCAAGGTTGTCCAACACACACCGCTGTAATTAAAACATTACTATCCGGGTAATCGGGTACAAATTCCGTAAATATAGCAGACTATTATAATCAGGGTTGGCTGATATATGTCAGTAGATATCAATGATGATATACATATCAATTGATATTTATGTTGATATATGTCAGTTTGATATTATTTTATGGACAAAACTATAAAGTTAGCAGATACAAAGTTTGAAAAAAACAACTATAATTTGGATTACCTTTCCCGATGTATTAAAAGTTTCGGGGATTCACCAAATAACGTGGAACGACGGTTAGTGGATTATGCAAGATTGATTATTATTCATCAAAGACTAACTTTTTGTTACTATTGTAATAAAATCGTCAAATAATCAAACAAAAATGATTATTCTACACTAAAACACATAACAAACTACTTACAGAATGAATTTTTTTTTTATCCATACTAATATTATTGATTCGGAAGTAACTCTGTCTTTTTTTTTTTTTTGAGGGTGGGAAGTCATCCAATGACTTCTCCCGCTCTGGGTGGAGCGGAAGGGCGTGTCAGACTTTTACTGACTAAAACCCACCCGTGTTCCTTCAGTTGCCTGTTGCCAAGGTCCCGGTATCCCTTTCGGACTAACCCGCAACCCTGGCAGGCATTGGTCCTAGCGGACCCCGCCAATTGTGCTGACATCTCTTTGAGGCACGCGTGGATCACGACGCGTCATCGACCCGGGCCTGGTCCTGATCGGACGGCGAGCTACCCATTGCTCGCCGTCCGCAAGCCCGCGTCTATGGTGGCCGGGAATCCGCCTGGGATTCCCGACGCCCAGGGCGTCTCCAGCGGCGGCGGCGGTTAGGGGCGTGAGGGCGCAAACTTTGCCTCTCCCTCACGCGTTCCGCCTCCTCCTTCGCGAGCATTACTGCTTCGCAGAAGGAGGTGACTGCTTCCCATGCCCTCTCGCTCCGTACCATCGCCTGGACCAGAGCCGGACGCGAGAGGTCACCGCCGCCAATCGCCTCCAAGAGGACACGGCGGGGCTCCACCCAAGCGGGGCAGACCTCCACCGTATGCTCCACCGTGTCCTCCGGGAAGTAACTCTGTCTGTCTTTAGGTTACCTTTTAACGCCTAAACCACTGAACGGATCTCGACAAAATTTGGCAAGGAGATACAATGGCATCCTGGGGAAGAACATAGGCTATTTTTTGTTTCAAAAGAATTCTATAGCACACCTTTTATATGATGGTCCTCTGTATCATCATATAGAGGATGAAAGTTTGTACAGGAAACCCTGCATTTATTAAGTATCCCGCTAGTAAATTCCCGTGAGACGATAACCGACATCCGCGCGGGCGAAGCCGCTGACAAAAGCTAGTAGGTACTATATATATGCGATATATCGGATGTATATCATAAATATCGGATATTTTGATATTTATTATTAAATATCGGATTTGTACGAGCGCTGGTTATAATACAATTCTTGAAGCAAAGGTATCAACAAGACACCACAGACAGACAAATTAAAAATCCAGAGTCACACGTAATCTGTTCGATTTATGCCCTAACACGTGTGACTCCGGATTTTTAATTTGTCTGTCTGTGGTGTCTTGTTTATACCTTTTAAGTCGTATTTGGGTTTTAGTTTTTATTACTTGATTTTTTTTAATACAAAATTTTATCATCGTTATTACGAAACGCATACGCATTCTTACGTCGTGTCTATTGTGACGTCAATGCTACAACTGTCAACTGTCAATTGCAATAAAGCGTAGGGATGGGAGAAATAAAACGTTTCATAAAACGTTCTTTAGAATTTGTTTGCTATTATTTCATTGTCGTGGCAATGGCGTGCTCGTGACAGTAGAAATGAGAAAAAGTTGGGTACTTAAGTACGGGATCGCAATTTAAACTACGAGAAGCTTCAACGACTCGGTATTGTTTTATATAATTTGCGTGTCTCTTTTACGAATATTGTTTTTTTTTAAACAAGCTCTGCGTTACAGCTAACTTGGTTCTATTTATAAAAAACACTTAGGTACCAAATCCCAAATAATTATTTCTCAAACTTATTTTTTGTGCGTTAAGCACAATGATATTATATTAAAGCAGCGTAATGCTTGTCGTAAGGAAACCAATTTATCAAATAACTTCGCGAAGCTATTACTCATTGAATTTTATTACGGGAACGGGACACACTTAGATCTAATATTCTTAGTGACTATTTAGATCTCAATGTGGCGCAACTACACTTAAATCGATCATTTATCACCCGTATTCTAAATGAAATTATTTTAGTTTCATAGAGTGTTCATAATTTTTTTTTAAACAGTACTTAAAAATTGTTTTTTGGGAAATCGTAAAATGTTTTTGCCTCATCAAGCATTTAACAGTCAGTTACTTTACCTTTTTTAATTTGCTGAATCCGAAATAAAAACTTTTCAACTTATGACAAAGAAACAAGGAAATAGACAAATAAGAAAATAAAACGAATAAAATAACCAAAATACCGAGTAAATTATCATAATAATATCATCGGTTTAGGAGGTATGAACTATGAAAAGGTACTGCACCTATACCACGACGTATTAAAGCCACCATTTTTCCAGTGTTAGTGAGAGACGGAGTTATACAAGGCCGCTAGCACCATCCCTTTTTCTCAGTGGAATGATGCCATTAATACATATAATATAATATACATATAAATACATAGTCAGCCCCGTCGGAGATAGTGGTGTGTTAAGAAGAATGGCTTAATAAGTGTAGGTGGTCTGTTAGCCTGTAGTTGCCTTGTTTAATTAGAACCTGGATTTTAACGTAAGGTAACTAATGTCCAAGGGGATTTCTCCTGAATATTGTTAAGTGGAAATTATGTGCACAAGACTATGTTGCATTACCAATAACATAAGGGTATAAAGAGTAAAACGGAAGATAAAATAATTTACGGTAAGTGTATGCTTTTAAAAGGTGCTATACTCTCACACGTTTCATGGGTTTTTTATAGGCCGATAATGTATTGAATATTGTGATGGGTGAGGTAAAAAGGACCTAATGCTTTTATAAGATCCGACTCCATCATATTATTTTTCAATATTGTAAAACTCATAATAAGTATCTACCGTACCCACCTACGTAGGTATAATATGCCACAGGTGCTCCATTTTTACAATACCTACTTAAAAAGCCTAAAGCCTCGTGCAAACTGACGCGACAGGCAGCGCAGCGTAACCCTTGTCGCGCCCGCGATATCACGCCTGTTTGTGGGAGCCTTAATCCATTTGAGATTATCCCTTGCCTTTTGCTATGAAATACGTAACAACAGGCTTTAGAGAAAGTAGAAGTAAGCACCGACGCGAGACACCTTATCTTAGCGTTGATATACGTTACACAAAAGGTATTTTTAAACTCCCCTAAATTAATTAGAACAACTCACGGTGTCGACATTTATGAATTCCACGGGAGTCCAAAAATAAATAACGCGAGAAATCCTTCAAGTTCGCAACGAATACAAGAACTTACCTATTTGTACAATTTGTACAAACTTGGTTTAAGGATACGGCCGCCTACGCTTAGCGAATTATTTGGGCAGTAGGCACATAATGTTTCTGGATATAAAACAACGTTAAATGCTGTGTGAAATTGGGCGGGTTGGGTTCTACCGACCGTAAATGTTCCGCCTGCGGTGAAGTATTTAATTAAACATTAGGTACCGTTACTGTAAAACAGAGTAAGGAAAGGACGCTACATAATCGAATAAGAATAACAAAATGACTGCAGTTCAATAAAATTAAATGGATCAATGGGTTTACATAACGATTCAAATCGATGAAATCGCGAAAAAAATACAGCTGTTCTCTACATTTACCTATATTCGCATAGCCCGTCAAAATGTAGGGAACAGCTGATTTTATTCGCGATTTCGGGTTTGGTCCTATAGTGAAAGTTGTTCATAATAATGAGTACAACAATGACCCCGAGGATTTAAATGACTGAAATGTAACCCTGTATGTATGTATGTTGTGGATTCGTGACGTATAGAGACCCCTCCTGGGTATACTTCTCTGCTCTCTGCCTGTCATAGGTATAGGTAATTCCCAATAGCCGCGTGTGTGATACTCCTACAGAAAATTAAAGCTATCCTTTCTCGTATACCAAAAGGCAATTCACTCTCTAATATTGAAGCTTTGATGTAAAAACCCACGCATAACTAAGTTTTATCCTCCAGGATATATCTTACCGTGACTTCAAGTAATATAGGTATTCTATATAATGGCAACAAGAGGTTCTAATTTATAGTATCTTTATTAAACTCTGTATCCACGTAGCACGAGTATGTTATACTTAGCGTCCCAAATGGCATCTGTTGCTCTAGTTTTTCTTCAAGATTATGTTTAGAAAATGTGCTAGAAGACTGGAGATAATAATATACGGACCCACTTTTTAAGTCGCGGGTTCAGGATTTGAAACCTTACAAAGATAATAGACAAGGCATCCATGTCTTCACAAAACCACCACCTATGAAACCCTAATCACGCCTGGAATCCCCGACGGGTTAGGCAGAAGTGTACACCTATAGCATAAGCATAATCAGCCTATAATGTGAACATTTTAGACTGATTATGCTTCACAGGCCTCCTCTCTGTAAGAGGGAGCGGGCCGGAATCCACCATGCGGGCCCAGTGGGGGTTGGTAGATGTCAAATGTCTTCGAATTTTTGGTTCTAGGACATGCCGGTTTCCTCAAGAAGTTTTCCTTCCGTTTTGAGAGCAGTTGTGATGAAATTATTTACACAAAGTAAAGCGCCTGGCAGGGTTCGAAACTACGATCTACAACTCGTAAGTCGTGGGCGATACTACTGGGCTACCACTGCTCACAACGTACCGCTTCAAGTACACCCACATTTCGCCAGTTATGTTTAGGTCCCATGCAATAGGGGGCAAGCATATTGCCATAAATCGGACAAATCCAGACCCTAGGGTGCTACTGAAAAATTCCTGATGAAAAAACCAATAACTTAAATTTGCTCGTCCTGAAAATCAAACCCAGGATCAGCTGTAGCGAATTCCGAATTTATTCGATTTGAAATCCCCTTGACACTGTATGGTGATCAATGTTCGTTCCTTCTCTACTTGGACTTTGAAACTACGTACTTTTTTAGGTAAGGTTTGAGATAAAATTCTCGTAAGAATACAATAATTCACTTACATGAGAATATTAAAACTAAAACATAAGTCGACACTGTTGGGTGTTTTATAAAACCTAGACATTTGTACAATATTTATTTAGTGGGTAGGTTAAGAAAAAATAACTCAATGTTCGCTCGCGCTACGTTTCAACTGAATCTGAAAAATAAGGGTTGTAAGAAAATAATTTAGCCCAAGATGGTGATATATACTTTTTTGGGTCCCAAAATGCGTGTAGGCGTATTAGGAATTACACCAACGGACACTTTTAAAATATAGGGAAACCACGAAAGTTACATTAAGCTACTGAAAAAATTGAAATAACGACACTTAAAATATAATACCTACTTAATTATGTAAATGTCCAGACTGTTAATTGATTAGGCCTTGGTTGTGACAAGTGTACGGCTATGATAAATTATAACGATAATTATAATAACAAAAAACTTCTGGAAGATATTGTAATTTTGTTACACGAATAACTTTTCGATATATTTTGTTAATATTTTATAGTCAGTATAATGAATACGAATATCGAACGGATTTGGATGAAATTTGGCACATGGGTAGACCATGACCTGGAGAATGATATAGGATTCCTTTTATTCTGATATCCCCACGGGATCAATACTAATGCGGGTGAAACCCTTCATGATAAATAAATAATAGGTGCAAACTTGTTTGACAAACTGTACATCAAGATTAACTGTGAAACTGTACATCAGCACAGCCAACCAAAACCTTAACTAATTTAATTCCCACTATAGCAAAGTGGTTTAATTTAAACCGTAAAATCGCAGAACATAAAGTTAAATTACTCCTTATAGGGTAATACTGTAATAGTGATGCTTTCAGTTATAAACTTGTAGGTGTGCTGTTGTTTCACTTCGGGGTCTCATTATGAACTTTCGCCATTGTAATTTGGGGCTTCTTGCGCATGCTACTTAGGTTGTCCGTTCTACGCAATCTGGTACTCTCGAGTAACCAAATAAGTGGGTACGTATTGTAGGAGATGTAAATGGTCCTATTTTGATGTTTCGTTGCATGAGGCAGACGGAATTAAATTACAAAAAGTGTTTGATTTAGATGCGTAAAGTCGAGATGGATAAAAGAAACTCACACTAGGGCCTCTGATTACAATTTTCAAAAGATATAATTACACTACAGTCTAATAGGTAAACATAATAATAAGATCAATTATTTATGTTGTGGACGGATTATTTTTCACTCATGAATTTACGATTCCCAAGCTATGTAGGTATACATAAATTTAATACTCACTGATACTGTATGGTTGTAGAATGTACAATTTGCCCTAGATAATAAGTTACTGAAGCCTGGATGCTCTTCAAACTCAACCAAGTTTCGCCAAACTTCGCCACAAGACATTATAAAGCCGGCGCCAGACATAGTCACATATTTGATCAAACACCTTTGATAGACTTTGATCACACATTTGAACACTTGTTTGCATTTACCGGCCAGACATAGTCACTTATTTGATCAAATACTTTGATAGACTAAGCTCACACATTTCATCACAGGCTAGGGGTGAGGCGTATATATATCGTAAGACGTACCAGATAAAAATAACAGATATTAAAAAATATCAATTTATTCCTAACAATATAAAATATCCGTTACTAATTAATGAATAACAGACTCTCAAGACTGTTACCGCGGCTGTTACTGTTAATACATTATAACAATCCCCACACTAACTGTTACCACGGCTGTTACATACACACTGACACAAAGGAAGGAATATATCAAGGTTATCAATTTTTCTCTCTTTCTCATTAAAGAATGGAATATATTCAATTGAGATTTAAATACGTATTTATCGTCCGTACAAAAATAACAGGCTGTTATTTAATAACAGATATTTGGAACTATTATTTTTTTGTAACAGTAACAGTGATACTGATAACAGATATCGTGTTTAACCTGTTATATGCAAAGCATGTCACCAGTGGTAAAAATAGGTTGTCCATTTTTACCACTGGTACCATGCTTTGCAGCACGCAGTGTTGCCAATTTATAATATTATAAGCAGAAAGAAAATTGCAGAGTTCCTGTTTTGCACACTTATTCGTCGTTTACCTAAAGTGGGTGGTAAACGTGCGTACTTAAAGTATACCGCGGTCTGATGCGCCAAGGTAGCCCGCGAAATACAAATTTTCTTACGTTTTTTGCAATTTGCAGGTCAGTGTCAGGTTGTATATTGATCTATATATTATTTGCAGCCGTAACAAATATGGGTTTATAGAATTATAAACATTAGAATCAGCAATACAACTCTCTAAGTGACATGAAATAGTCATTCAATGCACTTACATGAACGTAGATAGTTGTATATTATGGCACTAAGATATTATTTTAGTGAAAATGCTATTCTGAATTTGACGTTTTAACCTAAAATTTTGTTCTATATCTAAAATCTTCTACTATTTTTAATCACGATTAAAAATGTGTGGAATAAAATTAGATGTCATGAACTAAAATTCAAACCAGCACCTCGACTTCAGTTGCAAATGAGTACTGTATCTTATTTTATTTTCTTTTGCTTATATCTCGAAAATGATGTGTCCTATCGCAAAAATTATGAAAATTTGGACCCCCTTTTCAATTCGCAAACCCCTAATACTCTACATGTTGGTAATATTTTTATATTTTTTTCGTCCAAAAAATTAAAAATTCCGTACAAAATACGTCGAGATGGCCAGATTGCGCGCATCTCCGGCTCAAAAAAAAATCACGGGGTAGGGCAAACAAGTAGGTACCAAGTGGAGTCGCGATTGTCAAATTCGATTTTAGTTGAATCAAAATAATTTTTAAATTTAGAGATTTTTTTTGGCTAATAGCTCTATGATTCTCATAGTAAAAAGAAAGGAATTTTAGTTCGGTGTACAAGAGAATCGGCAACAATGTCGGACGGTAATCACTAATCATAAACAGTAACAGTACCCATGTAGTTGTGCATGGCATCGGATGCAAACCGTGAAGGTCTGTACATTTCTTCAGCACCAGATCCAGTCCTTGTAAGCTGCTTTATTTTTTTTTATACATTTCCTTTAATTAATGGGTCAATAAAATGTTTCTCTTCTTTTTTAATTCCTCGATAGTGCAATGTACTGAGAATTTATCATTTATCCTGATCCAGACGTCATTTACCAAATGCCTATTTTTATGTTGTTTTTTACTTTTAGGGTTCCATAAATACATGGTTCTCCTTCAAGCAACTCAATAAATTCTAGGGCACTTGTTGCTCCATTCCATCTTGCGATTGAGCAAAGCGACCGTTCCGTTCAGTTATTTACGAGGCACTGGGCTTGCAGGCTAACGCACACATTTGAACTTTAAACGCTTTGATGTGCGCTCGAAAAACCGACTCCGAATGGAAAAGTTGATATAAATGATCAAACTTTGATGAAATACCGAAACACCCCTGCCACACATGTGTCAAACATGTGATCAAGAATTGTTGCTATGTCTGGCGCCGGCATTTATGTGTGCACACCATGTGCACTCCGAATGGGAAAGTTGATATAAATGATCAAACTTTGATGAAATACCCAAACACCCCTGCCACACATGTGTCAAACATGTGATCAAACATGTGATCAAACATGTGATCAAACATGTGATCAAATATTGTTGTTATGTCTGGCGCCGGCATTTATGTGTACACACCATGTGCACACCAAATGTCAAAGTTGAAATATGGGTCCAAATTTTGGTGAAATACCCAAACACCCCTGCCACACATGTGTTCAAACATGTGATCAAATATTGTTGCTATGTCTGGCGCCGGCATAAGGCTATTCACATGCTCCCAAGTTATTCGATAATCCAATACCAAGGTTTTAGCTGCTTTCGTGTTGGAAATAGGACGTCGTAGGTCGTTTCAGGAGTTTTATGGACACTTTGAAATAAATGACATTAATTTGAATTTGTACTTTAGAATCGAAAGAGCAGGGAGTGAACGATAGCATGACGGTTGACGGGGAGAATGGAAGAAGAAAACTTGTTGCGCCGACCCCAAGTGACATGGGACAAGAGTAGGAAGATGATGATGATGAATGTGAATTTGTACTTTTCGCTAAGTATCCCATATTTTTGAGGTAACAGTTCAGAATGCCAGGACGAAGTCCCAATTAAAAATGAATGCTTTTACTCGCAAGCAGCAGTTACATTGTTTCGTCAAGTATTTTTTTTTATATATTTTGTTTTATACCACTTACCTTATTTATGTAGGTAGATGATATTGATATGATATTTTTATAAAGAGACCAAAATATTGATTACCCGTAGGTACCAGTAGTATTAACAATTCTCGTTGTGCAGCTGTTGGTCGGGCGCTATATCTTGACTAGTGACGTCTGATGCGATTACCATGCCTATTCGTATTCGGACTCACAGAATTAATTGAAATGCTTGACAAGCGGATTAGAGTGTTCAAAGTAAGTAATAATGTTGCTATTGCAAACAGGATTAAGCTACTAATGTACCTATAGCTGCTACATATTCTGCGAACATAATCTAGGTATTATAATATCATTCCCGATATTTATCATTATTAAATATTATTATCACTACAAACTTTAATAATAATGGTGTCTGAATATGCGGTTGGAAAATAATAAAAACAAATACATAATTACTTTTGACTGCAGACTGAAATGGAAGAACGTGTCAAAATCTGAAAATGTTTTCGCTAAAGTTACCCTGCAAACGAAAACAGCAATGAACAAAAACTTCAATAGGTACCTGCGAGTGCCGACATAAAACTCCCTAAAGAACATTGAAAGTATCAAATGACTGCGATATAAAACTCGAATCGTCCTCCACAAAAGGATCGTTTGCAAAGATTAATCGGCTGATAAATGAGAGAACTGGATAAAGGTCGCTCTCAGTGAGATAACAGTCATTCTTTCAGATACAGATGTTGCGTAGGCGCCTAATCTCTGCTTTAAAAGATCAGGATGAATCTCATTTTTTGTCACGAATAGAATTTGTTCAATATGTACTTACTAGTAAGAAGAATTTATACGTATGTATTTAATCACTTTATTGGTTGGACCTACTACATATTTAAAACTAGATAATTTCCTACGTTGTGCATAGGATTGCATTGTTAATATCTGGCTTTTCTAATAGGTAGGCAAGTGCCTTTTACCTTTTTCAAAATCTTTTATTTCGTTTTGTGATAGGTACTACAGGCCATCTGTAAAAGATACCTACCTGGTATCTACATAAAGATTTGTAAGTTTGGATGTAGGAGGTAAGTAATCTCTGGAAGTACTGATCCGATTTCGAAAATTCTTTAATTCGGCAAACTATCGCCGAGTATCATAGGGTATGTTTTATACTATAGTTGAATACAACGCGGGCGAAGTCGCGGACAGAAGCTAGTCCATGTTGTTAAGATATAAGAGAATAAATTATTTAAAGATGAAAAGGTCTCGTACTTTTTTAAATCTTAAAAAGAAATTGTCTATAAAGAAAATTCATAACTTTATTACCACAAGTTCCCGTAGTTTGATGTAAATGTTGCTCTTGAGTGTTTAATTATTCTTTTTACTGAAGATGAGCAATTTTTCAAAGTAGGTACGTTCCAATATTATTTTAATGTAAGCTGTTACACTGAAAGTATATGAGTACCTACCTATTAATAAACACGTAATACGTTGATAAAAATACCATGCAAAAAGTTTTGTTTATGAAACTTACATAATAACTAAACCATTGGCAACTATTTTAATTAAAAAATCAAGTAATAAAAAACTAAAACCCAACTACGACTTAAAAGGTATAAACAAGACACCACAGACAGACAAATTAAAAATCCGGAGTCACACGTGTTAGGGCATAAATCGAACAGATTACGTGTGACTCCGGATTTTTAATTTGTCTGTCTGTGGTGTCTTGTTTATACCTTTTAAGTCGTAGTTGGGTTTTAGTTTTTATTACTTGATTTTTTTTAAATTCTTTTGGGGTTATAATATATATATTTTTGAAATGTGCTCATTAAGCCCTTTCATTTGATACCCAACATGGTACGATTAAACCATTTTTTTTTTTAAGTTCCTCACTTTATGTCCTCTAGAGGGCGCCATTTTTAATTTAATGTGACTTCACATAGCCTATAACCAGCGGACAATCACGACGCTTCTAACGATACCTGATTTGTCAAATTGTGATAAGTGGTTTGGAAGATAGGAGGGAACAGATGAACATACATACATACATACATACTTACATACATACATACATACATACATACATACCGGTCAAAATCATAACCCTCCTTTTTTCTTCGCCGTAGTCGGGTAAAAAAAAAGTATTTTTAAAGCATTATTTTTAATAAAACTTTAATTTCACGTGGATAAAGTTTATAAATATGGTACAGGTAAAGAGAAAAAAAAAAAGTTCCGAATTGAAATTTGACAGATCGAAACATTGTTTCGGAACCCCGACCAACATGTGGAATCGTGTCTCAAGAGTGCACCAAAGTGCTGATACTCTTTTGGATCCCTGCAGAGTCTAAACTATTTAGTGGTGAAAATCTTAAAAATAGTGTCTTGTGTCTTGTGTAACAAATTGATGTAAATACACCATTTACTAAGCATCATTTGCATAATAAAAAACGACTCAATTGTAGGCCGACTGCAACAAATTCTGAAAATTTTCGTCAAAACCGATTTCATACATGTGTACTAGGTATATGAAGATATTGAACTCCATGGATGCGTTTATTTCATACATGTGTACTAGGTATATGAAGATATTGAACTCCATGGATGCGTTTATTTCATTTATTTGTTATTATACAGTCATTTTCGTTTAAACAACTACTTACCCCCTTTTTTAGTTAAGTAGTTTCAGCTTTTGATATACATGCTTCGACCGAATAAAAAACGAAGACCGATCGCTGCGAACAATACAGTGAAGCATGCCAAAACTACACCTCCGCTCTACGCATTCGCGCATCACGCACACATTTACAATCTACCTACACCTCACTAAGTGCACACAAACTTACGAAACCGGCCTCACGTCACTGTTGACAGCGCTCTGGGTCTGAGTATGTATGTTGCAAAGTATTTCCACTGCAACAAAAGTCGAGGATTACGAAGAATACATTACTTCCACTTTAGCCGGTTAGCTTAGCATCTAATCTCGTGAAAGCATATTCCTAACTAACTGAGCTTTATGAAAAACTAAGTAAGCGTTGATTTTGTATGAATTTAAATTCCATTCTGCAAGCGTTTCATTTTAGAAAATCGGAATATAAAGTCCGCTTTTAGTGGGAAGGTGCTGTAACTATGTAGGTACTTAAGTTTCCTCTTTGGATATGATTTGATTGAGACAGTTTCACGAGGAAAAGGGATATGTAGAAAAGGTTGTAGCTAAGCAAAGTCTGGGAAATAAATTGTAAAGCAAATTGACTACCAATTTATTGATTGTTTTGGGAACCCCTTACACAGCGAGACGCTAAGAACACCACAGCAGTATGAAATGGCTATAACAATACGATTTAACCTAATTCATCAATTTGCTTAACAATTAATTTTCCTGACCGTAAATAGTATGCAGTTTCATTTCTCAAACAAGTAGGATGACTATGTGCTAACCTTTTGTGTGGATACTAGCTTTAAAATATTTGGCCTAGGTCTTAAGGGGGGAGGCGAGAAAATTAATTCGCTGTTACAATGTAATAAAGATACCTTAATAAGGAAGACCTAAGACCTTATAGTTCTTCACTGTATAACATTACAAGAAGCGCTACCCGCAATGAACATGATTGGTCTTTTATTCAAACCCGGAAATGAGAAAACCATTTTAAGTCAGCTAGTTACTACCCTACGCAAGCCGTTGGGATTAACTGTACCGAATCGAGTTTCTTTTACCCCTCACAGTCATCGTTGTATAAACGTAGACGAGATGGCAATAAGAAACCTGTCTCTTGTTTTTTCTATACGTACCTACCTACGTGACTTCGAGTGACGCACTTTTGTGTCAAAGAAAATACTCTGGCAGTCAGTAAGTCAGTAAGGCGTAGCCCGCACTGCGAATAAAAATCGCGCGAAATTTTTATCGCAATTCTGTAACACCCAATTGTATCTTCACGCGCTGGCGATTTAAATTAGGAGATTGGCCCCGAAACGTACTACAATATTTGGTAGCTTATCGCAAACCTGTGCTATGTAAATAAATGCAATTTTTATTTAGTTTTAAGACTTTATTTACATATATGTATTTGAAATAAAATATACAATCTAACATTAAAAAACATAAACATACATTGTTTTTTAGTTAATTTAGTATAATAAATGTAATGTAATAGAAAATGTTTACATTAAAATATTTATATTATGCACAAGTAAGTGTAACGGATGTAAAATGACGCATACCGAAGCCTAAAAGTCACTTATTATTCCTGTCTTTGTGATCAATTTTTTGTTTTGGACCATAGCGGGGAACCTTCTGTTTACGGAGATATTGAAGGTCAAAGGTCCAACTTTTTGAGACGTTTTTAAATAAAAGCAAGTTTTAAATGTTATATGGAACTTAATTTTAGACATAAGAGGCCGATATTTAGTTTAAGTGTAACACATGGAATCAATTCGATATATAGTCACTGGAAGCAATATTTAAGGTGTTATCAGTAGGTGCTATTCTGATAGTCGCCACACATTAAATATTCACACAGTCATTAGCGTGACATTTGAATGAACATTACAATTGTATAAGTAAATAAAAATGCCAATATTGATAGATATCGCTTGAATTATTCATTCGATGATTGATATTAAATACAAGTTATAACATTTATTTTTAATTTCATTACTTACCTGATGGTGTCCCCCACCGTACTATAGGTACCGACGACCGTGACAGTAGAGTATTCAAGTATCAACATGTCTCAATAACTAAACAATCACGATACGAAACTAATAAGTTTCCGCATCAATCTCACAATTAAGGTTAAAGTATGAAACACGGGGAACCGTATATATTTACCTACATCAAACACAGCTTTGAATTACCCATAAAAAAATGTTTTTTCCCAAAATTGTGATCTCTTTATACTAATCGGGCTTTACATGATGAAACTGATAAATTGAAAGCTGATTAATTTAACCAGCACGCTGTCATATAGATAAATAATAACAATTATTTCAGCTAACTAATTTGAGCAGTTAACATGAGGTATGACAGCGTGTTAGTTGAATATAATTATCAGCTTTTTTAAAAACTGGTTTCTATTTAGCTATTATATCCGGAAACAGAACAGTGCTTTGTTTCACAAAACTAGTTTAATACTGTAGACCTCGCTATAATTAGCAACTTAGTTATATATTATTGTTATTATAATGTTATTCCGAAAAATAAATATAAAGATCATAATCGACTCTCGATGACCTGTCAAAACTTTTCAACAAAATTCTCAAGCTCTGCCCAATTTTGGTATTTTCCTTTGGTTCGCATACTTCTTCGACATAATTTGATTGATCAACGAAAGTCGAGCAAATCTGTAGTCATCAAATAACAATAGAGGCTAGTTTTGTATTTAATTACCGTACTCTCTAAGAACTAATTTCATTTGCTCGTAAATATCTTGCAGGTATAGTTTTTCGTATTCTTTTTGCCGACTTTTGCCTCAGTAGCTTTAAAAGGAGGTTCATTTGATATCGTGTAATCGTATTTTCTCGTTCGACTTGAATTTTAGTACTCATTAAATGCTCGCAGTCTCATTTTCGTGTTCCGAAGGAGGTCGGATATTAATTGATTGTAAGTACGTCATTTAATTACTTATGTTTATTCATAGCTATTAAACCAATTTTATTAGATTGTATCTATGTAGGTAGGTACCATTTTAATTAAGGTTTAATAAGTCCTTTGACGTTTATATTTTTTTATCTCGGTTTAATTTTATCATTGCTCCTTGTGCACGTATTCAAATTATTAGGTACTAGCTTCCGCCCATGATTTCGCCCGCCTGAAATTTCGGCCCCCAACCATCGCATCGCATCGCATCGTCCGCCCGCGCTTTACTTCATTTTCGCTTAGCTCCTAAGAGTCGTAGCGTGATCTTAAAGCCTAACCTTCCTCAATAATTGGGCTATCAAAAGCAAAAATAGTTTTGTAATAGGATGTGTATCTTTAATTGCATTTTTTTTTATTCCTCAATTTTTCGTAATTGCACCTACCACTGTTTGTCTTTGCATCACCCTAAGCTAGAAAATGCCTATGGCAATAAGTCCGCCTCTGTGCATTTCTGTGCTTGAAGATTTAAATAATAAATAAAAAATCAAATCCTAATGGTAGTTCTAGAGATTAGCGCGTTGAAATGAAATTGTTTAGTCTGTGAATAGGATATCGGAATCATATATGTATGAGTCAAATAAAAAAATAAGCAAGTACAAAAAACAAACTGCAGTTTTATTACATTATAGATAGGTACGTTTAAAAATTTTGTATCTACACGGTTTACTTACCTACCTTCTCATAGAAAAACGCAAAGTTTAAGCTAACATAATTAAAAGCACGTATCGTCTCCCGCCACTAAGAGTAGGTTAGATGTATCTAAGCGAGTTAAGTTACTATAATAGTGCTTAAGGCGATAGCTTAGCCTTCTCTACTTAAGTACTTATGCATCAAAGCGGCGTTTAATCCAACAAAGGTGGCTTGAGGCGAATGTGGGGAACTATGTCCTTGAGCTATAAGTACATTATTGTGCAATAACAGTATGTAGGTACACTGTTTGTTTGGTAACTAGGTGAAGTAGTTACCTGTCTGTATTATTTTTAATCGTGGTATAGTTTATTTAGTAGTGAAACCTAAAGTTATCACTTTCAGTGCCATAAAGTAGAGCTTAGTTCGTAGAATTTCTTTCAAATATACTCTTGATAATTTTGAGAAGTTTTTAAGTACCTAAGTAACGATTCAAGTATTTATGTAACAGTTCTGGCAAGAAATCTTGACAGATTTTTACACTCATGAGAATTAAATCACACGTAAATCAAAATGAACATCCATTTATTGGTCATACAGTTCACATACAAACAACCATTTAAAAAAACTTGAATGTAACCTGGGGGCCTACCACCACTGCTTACAGCAGTATTACTTTAAAATTACTTCAGTGTAGGAAAGAGATGAAGCTCTACAGGACTTATAGCTCCATTTCTTTCTCCCACGAAGTAAGATTCTGCTGTAAGCGGTGATGGTCGGCCCCCTGATCGGCTTTGTGCCGGTCCGGCTACGTTGCGGGTGTGGCATGTATGTCAAATAAAGTCGGATTTCAGAGGTAAAAGGCATTGACCCCTTGCCCTGCAGTGGGAAGTTAATAGGCTTATATTGTGCCATTTTCCTAATTGAGAATAACTGGCTGTCATCATTAGTCTAGTCGTTGCCATACAATGTACAGCCACCGCGCCGGTTTCTGAAATGGATGTAAACGATGTCATTTAAATTATGTTATGCACCTTAAGGTTAATGTTAACTTATTTTTTTTCCGTATTAACAATATTTTGAACGAAAATTACAGACCGAAAAGGTGAAAAAAAAAACCGACGGAACACGGCCCATGACATTTGAGGTTAGTCTTTAAATCCGGGATCTGTAACTTTGGCAAAATATTAAAGAATTTTTTATGATTTCAGATGACACAGCAGACGCGCTGACCTTTGTCACACGGAGGAGTCGTAAAATGTGACAAAGGTACCTATTCAGTAAGGTGAAAATGCCACAGTAGCCTCCAGCCTGTTAGTAAACACTAATGGCGCTCAACTGATACGTCTACCAAGCGTTGAGAAAACTAACTAAAGGCATCCAATGGAAACTAGATTTTGTAGTTTTTAGGGTTCCGTACCCAAAGGGTAAAACGGGACCCTATGACTAAGGCTCCGCTGTCTGTCTGTCTGTCTGTCCGTCTATCACCAGGCTGTATCTCATGAACCGTGATAGCTAGACAAATGAAATTTTCACAGATGATGTATATCTGTTGCCGCTATAACAACAAATACTAAAACCAAAAATAAAATAAATATTTAAGGGGTCCCATACAACAAAAGTGATTTTTTTGCTCGTTTTTGCTCGATATTGAAAACGACAATAGGTAAAAATACCTTGAAATATTCAATATTTAGTTACATATTCACTTTAAAAATAAATAATTAAATTAAAATCAAACAAGTATTTAAGGGGGGCTCCCATACAACAAACGTTATTTTTTTGCCGTTTTTATAGATAATGGTACGGAACCCTTCGTGCGCGAGTCCGAATCGCACTTGGCCGGTTTTTTTTTAACTTTTCTTCTTATTCAACATAATTTTAGTCACTTTGTGTAGTTTTCCTCGGGAGTGTACCCGTAAATAAACTTTTATTCTGCTAATAATATATTATTATGTTTATTCCTTCATTGTAATAGAATTCCATGGGAACTTGAAGCGTATACTTTGACGGAGATTCAATTAACAACACAAACTGAAATGCGTATAGGGCTGCTGCTTTTAACAAACTTGTATTGTGTTGTGTTACATCCCTTAATTACCGCCGGGTAAATAAATTAGCGATAAAGTTATACGAATTGGAGGCATTTTAATTTAGGTTTACAATTTCCTAGCTAACTTATTCTAAGTGCTAATTAGTTTCATTACTTGTAGACTAATGCTCGGTTCCTATAAACAAAAACGAATCGTTTTGGTTACCAATGGTAGCATTTTTTATTGCCAAACTGGGCATATAAATAGATTCGAAAGGTAATTTTACCTGTGATAGCTACTTCTATATGGGAGGGTCTACTATGCAAAGCTATGAAGTCTTTGCTTCATTATTACTAAAGATACAAGACTCTTAATTTTAACCAATAACGGTCCGTAAATTATAGGAATCGGCCATAAGGGAATGCTTGAATTCCGTGTAATCTTTATCTATAAATATTTTAAATTAAAGTAACTTGTAGCGTCTTTCTGTTCTACTAAACATCGCAACGGATTGAAACTGATGAAGCGGTTGTAACCATAATTTAGAGAATTTATTCCGAAAGGTTTATACGCATTCACAGCGTGTTTGTACTCTTGCTAACCACAAGTAAAACGCGCGTCGCTTCGTGAGATACAAATATTATACACACTGGTTTCGTATTCACTATTCATAGTATTCATAGTATTCATCTCGCCCACAACAATGCGTTGAAATCCAACTGCGACTAAGCTTGTTACGCTAACTTTCTGCTGAAACAAATGACTATGGCATTAAACTCGGTAACTCAAACATGGGACTAATTTGACCCTCCCAACAGTTTGTGGTTGTTTTATTTACATTCATCCCCTTTATACGAAGCTTATCCCATCCACAGATGTTCTATAGAAATCCCACAATTTTGTTAAGCCGGGCCTATATCGTAAAAGTAATCGTAAAAAACAGTTTTTAGTGCATTTACAGACGATGCCACTTCTATGTTTGCAGATTACAGTTTTCTGACATTAGATTTGAAGTTGTCAGAGTCTGTACGAGTCCTAACTTAACTTAATGAAAGGAACATGCGCAGTACGAACTTGGAGCAACTTTGGCGGTGGGATTTCGTCCAGTGGCTTGTCGGTACTTTTGACCATCGTACGTATACCGAGCTGAGCGGAATCACGCTCGCACTTATTGCCCCAAGTAAAACCACCCGTTGTTTTATGTAAGCATTATTAAAACAGTAGAAAAGCATGTCTTTGTGTGTTTAGAAAGTTCGAAATTCCCCTTGAAAATTAGGTGTACCTGTGATTTATTTGTAAAAGGGTAAGTAATTGTTTCCTGTAGTTTCCCTGTGATTTACTAATCACGCTTAATGAATGAATAGTTTGTTATTTGCATGACAAATTAACTTTCTCTATTAACTAACTTTGTCGTGTGATGATTAGAATTGGTTTATGTTTAATCACAAGAAAACTAACTTTAGGATTAATGTTATGTGTGTAATAAAATTGTTGTATTTTAAAACCGTTACGAAATAATGAAAAGTTTTAAGTTTGTAGAGGTAAGTACGGCGAAACTATTTTTAATATTTACTTTGAATGTTATTCAATATGAATAATTGCTGTTTTTGTATAATTCTTCTAAAGTTTGGACCACATTTGAATTTCAGTTGAAGGATTTTTAATACCAATTCGTACCTATGTATTTGGACGCGTGAAATTGTTTTTATAGGGTATCTGTCGATCATTTTTTAAGTTTTTTTTTTAACTGTGACACAACATCCCTTTAAATAATTGTTTTTAACAAAGAAATTATTCTAACAATACTTTATAGTTTAAAGTATGTTTATTTTTACTCTCTTGATTCCGGATTCCAGTAAATTAGATTTTAGAACAATAAGGTCACCTTTTGTTCGATGATTAGGTACAACTTTATTTTGGGCGGGTTGCGTTTCCGTGACGCAAACCCAGCACAAACGTTAACGTGGGCGTTATCGGACAAAAGATTTACCGACAACTGTCAAACATGAATTCCCAGCGCTAGAATCTAAATACAATAATTATGTTAGGTCATGCTATAATGACAAATATCGATATTTCCCGACCCCCAAAATACAGGCAAATGCCCAGTTTGGAGGTCACCGTCCAATCTATTCTTGTATGTACTGTACAACATGATTATGAATAAATAACTTTGATCTACGCAATACGGGAAAAAATACATCTCGGTACATACGGTCTTGTCCCTCATGTTCCAGTTCTGTTACTGGACACCTTTTTTTTTTTTTTTGGATGGGAAATCATCAAATGACTTCTCCCGCTCTGGGTGGAGCGGAAGGGCGTGTCAGACTTTTACTGACTAAAACCCACCCGTGTTCCTTCAGTTGCCTGTTGCCAAGGTCCCGGTATCCCTTTCGGACTAACCCGCAACCCTGGCAGGGTTACTGGACACCTAAGGGGCAATTCTTGTATTTTTAAAACGGCCGCTTTCTGATCTCCGTCTCAATCTGTTAAGAATAGCTCTGGTTTAGCTACATTTTTGACAAGTTTTTGACATTGATTATCGCCGAGATAAAATTGCGACTGGGTATAAAGTTTTTAAATACAGGAATAGGCCTTCTGAAAGTAGTCTTGCTGTTGATAACTATACTCAGATTAATAATTATTTTGGTATTCTTCTTCTGAGGAAGAAGATTTTGGTTTTAGTAATATAATTATAATAGATTATAGATTATAATTATTACACTAAAAACACACTTTAACTACATATAGAAAAACCTTCTTAGCCTCCCATTAAAAGTGTTGTTAGTCTCAGTGTAAGAAGACGCCTGTCGAAGCCAATTTGCGTCACGTTTGAAACCAGAGAACTAATGATAGCGATATCATGGAACCCATACTACAGACTAAATGTCGTTGAGTGAAATGAATAATTTATCTATCTATTTCAGGATTAGAAGTGATTTGGTAGAAAACACGTTAACTGGTTTTCTACGGCTTATTCCGATCACCATATACCTTATACTACCACAACACTACTATTGTGTGTAAACTGATTCGTATTCTCAGATATTGTATAGTTAAGAACTATTTATTGCAAATGCGAAAAGTTTTTTCCATCACCAACGATTCAGATTATTTTTTATTGTTTTATCGAATTCAAAATACAAAAATTAGAACTATGTTAGTAACTTAACTGGGTTTTCGATGAAATTGTCACCGTGTAGAGACACTAATAAAAACATCGATTAATTTACTTTTAACTCCGATCACATTACCTTGACTCTATTAAAGAGCAAATAATATTGTCTAGACTATGTTTCATAAATAATTTATGCGTCATCATACCTTTTTAACAAACAGTTTAAATTCAACAAAATAAAGGGTTGGGTGCCATGAAAGGTACTGTTGTTAAGAGAGACTTCTTTCAACTACTATCCTAAGTTTAGAGCAAAAAAGGCACACACATATTTTATATGACATACATTTTTTTAGCTGTGGAGGCCCAGTGGTAACGGCCTCGGCTCACAAGTTGTAGGTCATAGGCTCGAACCCAGACAGGCGCTTTACTTTGTGAAAATTATTTTATCACCACAGCTCTCAAAACGGTGAAGTAAAAAGGGCAAGTCCTAAAACGAAAAATCCGAAGGCATGAGACATTCACCAACCCGCATTAGGTCAGCGTGGTGGCATGTGTCCCAGCAGTGGGAACATTTTAGGCTGATTATGGTTATGCTATGTTATGTATTTTTTAAATTGTATTGTTTACTCCTCTTTCTTGGTACTCACTAAAGCCCCTTAAAACCTATCTACGGTTGCCTCTTGGTCCTAATTACTTTGTTTTGTTCCGGATACAGTGTTCGGTCTTATTAATTGGAAGTAATGATGATTAAACAAACGGTGAGGCTGTTCTACTTTGAAATCAAAATTTAATGCTGACCTATACAAATACATAGTTCATTACCTATTTATTTAAAATACTTGCGTAGGACCTCGGAAGAAAAAAAAACTTATTTATTTATTAAAGAATAGCAACGGCTTATACATAGAATATTGGGTTAAAAAAAACATTTGGAAAGGTATTACTGGTAATAATTCACAGATTATAGATACAATGTGTATTTAAAGAAAGGAAAAAGACATTGGACAGGATCTGCTTATGAACTAAAAGTAAAATTTAAAATTAGCTTCAACAAAATAAAATACAACTTAATAAAGGGTAAAATTAAAATACATTTCTACTATGACTTAAGAGACTAAATGATAAATTGTCAAGTATTTTTTTCCGAATACCACTCAAGGAGTCATGAAATATATCCAGGTTCGAATTTAAGTTTTTGTTGAGCATATTGTAATGGTTAATAGTTCTTAACCCTCGTGCAGACAGGCGCGACATCGCGGGCGCGACAAGCAGCGCAACCCTTGTCGCGCCTGCGATATAGCGCCAGTTTGTGGGAACCTTTATGAGCGGACTATGCGTGCGGGTACCAATATTGGTACGACTGAATGGAGGACAAAATAAGAAAGAAAGAAAATATGTTTATTTGCGGCAAACATGACGCCAAGAAAGGACAAATATACGAAAATAACAAGTTGCGGGAAAATATGCGTCACATTCACGCAAAACGGCCATCACTCAGCATAATGCTGCGACCCTATGCGAGACAGAGCCCCAGCGCTTAAAATGTGTTAGTTAGGAGAGCGCGGGGTCAATCGCTGTTTTTTTTCAGGTAAAAGCTAAGTTTTTTACCTTTTTAGCTTTCTTATTCTGACCGTGTAACTTGTTTTTAATAATAACTGTTTGCAACGTCACGCGTCATCAGGAAACTTGAAGGACATACCTAAACCAAATGAGATGTATACCCAAATATATCTCATTTGGTTTATGTCCTTTAACCTTTTGTTTCCTCAATTTCATTTTCAACATGAGGTCTTGAATATTATGCTGAAAAAAAAAACATATTCAGTTATTCATGGTGGAATGATAAAGCCGCACTGCGTTCACACTATATTGTACTCAGATACGCCATATTACCTGAAAACAATACAATACCTACATCACGCAAAGCGGGAGGAGTATTTTTATTTTCCTTCAAACATATTCGTGAAAAACAACTGAGTTCGGTAGTCATTCGATTTCTGAAATAACAAAGACACATAAACTTACGCTTTCTTCCCATGGGGTAGGCAGAAGCTATAGAAAGCCACCTGCTACGATCCTTCCATACTCTTTTTGCTTCGTTTTTTCATACGTCTGGTCATAAACGCACGCCGGCGAGTACTACGCACTTGACCTTTCTGAAGAACATTACCAATAATAACGTCCCTGTAAATAACAAAGACACCTGATTAAATTGGACATAACGTTGTAAGTTAGGATTTCCGCAATATTCTTTAACGTTTTCTCTTCACTGAAGAACTTATTTAATTAACTGAGGCTTTACCAAAAGTCCCTAAATTTATAATAGATAAAAAAAAAACTGAGGCTTTGTCCTTTCAAGATGTCTTTATTTCTTTTTTGCTTTTATATTGAATTGAGGTTGTAATCATATTAATATTTGTTGTCGTATTAAATAAGATTTTTTAGTGACAATATAAAATTGTTGCTACGGTCACATTGCTTCTACTTCATTTTAACCTCTGGTTTTCACGCACGATAACACGTCGTTCTTCGGTCACCATTATTTGTGACTCATTAATAGAGGAGGCTAAGTAATAACAGCCGCACGGGTCGATCCAACAGGTTAAGCTACGCTGGCCGGGGTTGGTCCGTGGATGGGTGACCATATACGTACCGAGACTTCTCGCTGACTCGAAAAGCAAATTAAGCCGTAGGTCTCGGCTGTCATTCGTGGATCTTTAACAGTCCTTACGGGTCGTCAAATAATCAGTAAGTTTTTATTTGACAAAATAATGTTTATGTATTTGTACCAAAACATTGTTTTGTCTAATATATAAACACGATTCCGACGGAATGACCCAAAAAAACGTTGGGATGAAAAAATGTAGTTTTCTTATTATCATTTCTTTTAAATTTATCAAACAATTCTGAAGAAAACTTGTACGAGAGCTGCCTTTCTTATTCAATTAGGAAACTTATAGTGCGGAAGGTATAACGGCGGGGTATAGTTGCATCCGCTGCCATTATTTTCCCTTTTAAAACAATCTTTATTAAATAATAATATTATAATACTATGTCAGTTTTTATTAGGAATTTATCTATATTTAACGTTGCTCATATTGCTTATTATTATGTTAATTTGCAGCCTTGCGATGCTTGCTTCCCAAATATTTGCATTGTACGCGTCACGAGATTGAATACGAGGCCTGAATTTTTATGACAGCATGTGTTTTTTTTAGAAGCAAGCAATAATAATACAAGTTACGATAACGCTTACCTAATATGCCTCGTTGAAACGGCGATGGCGAGTAAGATATTTTAGGTACTGTTCAATTTTGGGATCACATGGCGGTCCATGTGATTCCAAAATTGAACAGTTCCTAAGCATTTATTTTTAACTGTATCAGTGTGGGATGTTGACGTGTGATCTCAACTTTTGTCCGAAAAATATCATACACATCATCCACGTGTTCATTTAGGGGTTTATTTATAAACGTTGCTTAAGGTTAAGTAATGATTAGCGACTGTTTTACCATAAATTTTTGACGTTTGAACGTCACTTACCTATCTTTAAGCATCGGTTATAAATAAACCCCCAAATTTCTAATTTCGGTAACGAATAGATCCAAAATTCGTTTGTTTATGAAATAGAGATAGGGAAAAAGAGATACCCCGGAGTTACATTTTTATCGACAGATATTTTTCACCATCATCATCATTGTCCTACATCCCAATTTAATTGGGGTCGGCGCAACATGTTCCTTTCTTTCATACTTCTCTATTAGTCGTCATCTGCGTTTTTATTTTTCATCATAAATCAATAACTACCTATTCCGCCTAATTAGAACTTAAATTCACAAAGAGCACAGCCATTTTGTTACCTATTCTTATATCACAAGCGATATGAACACAGGAAAACAGGAACATTATTTATCAAATTAGCGCTGACTGTGGAGTTCTGATAAAATAAAATTGTTATTTCGTGCGTTTTGTAGAATTTTGTTTACTATAACTAGGTATTAATTAATCGAGTGTTTCAGAAGCAACACATGCTTCATAGGCATGGCTGTGTTTTACGTCAATCGGATCACAAATACTTCTATTTCACATTCTGGAAACTAAAAGTGGTTACTGGTTACTGTCAGCCTGCATCATCCCACTGCTGGGCAAAGACCTCTCTCCGTGACTTCCAAATATTGCAGTTCTGGGCTAGTGTGGATCATTGTTTCCAAGTTTGGTCTAGCTAGTCCCGCCATCTTCTGCGTGGAGTGAAAGTGAATCAATCGAAATACCGTGCAACTGAAAGTGAGATCCACCATGTCTGATAATGAAACAAGTGTACCGAATGACTCTACAGAGAGTTTTAAAACGGATTTATTTGTAACTCAAGGGTTCGTTATTTTTGAGCTTGTGGCGACACTACTTACGTTAATTTACGGAGTGATATCCTGGTGCGCCATGGAGAAATTTCGTAATTACAGAAACTATGTGTTTTTTAACGCAATTCTAGTAAACTTCTTATCGTATTCATTATTATGGATAAGTTTCACGACTGACAATAATAGGACAAAAATTATAACGTACCTTCTACTTGGATACATAATGACAGCGAAGAACCACTGGTTGGTAGTTTTAAGTCATATGTTTTACATAGACTTTGTAAGGGTTTTTAATAGGCATATACAAAGGCGATATTTAAAAAGTTGCATTTTTGGTTGGGGTGTCTCTTTAATAACAACCGCCATTTTTAATTATGTAAGTGGTTATTTTCTAGCTGAATTAATGAGTGTGTTATCGACGGTTACAATTGTTATCATCGCGATGGGAGATGTAATTCTACCGCTTATAGTTAACTGTGTTTTTTACATTATAATTGTATTTTCACTTTGTCGTAGTTTTAACACGAGCACATATACAGCTTCTAACATCTGGCGTCGCTTGTATATAGTCACTTTGATATTTATATTGAGTGACATCGTATTATTGGGTAACTATATTGTCACGCTGATATTCTCAAACAACGGAATAGCAAAACTTATACTAACATTAGTAAATTATTCTAGTCCAATAGTAATGGATGTTTTTTTTATCGTTCTAAGGAGTAATCGAGAAGCATGGTATGACTGTTACGTAAATAAATTAAGGCAAAGGTCGTTATTAGTAAGCCATGGGGATCACAATATCCCCATGCATGGAAGAGGGCCTGCTGATAGCCATCCAGAGGTTCCTCATACCGATACAGTGTAAACTGTATCAGATTAAGATTTTACTATACTACTGCCTACTGTACTACTTATTGTAGGTACCTAACGTTTATTAGATTAAATTATGTAAGGGTGATATTATTCAGCCTTACATAATTTAATCTAAGCTGATAAAAAATAAGAATTCGGGAAAAATAAGAGTTCAATTTGTTGGGCACGCCACAATTGCGGCGATAAGTCCCCTCTTTGAGGAGTGGCTGGAGAGGCGCCACGGCGTCCTCACTTTCCGCCTGACGCAGGTCCTCACCGGACATGGCAGCTTCGGGAGGTACCTGTGTAGGATTAGGCGGGAGGAAACGCCCGGGTGTCACCACTGTGCAGATCGTCCGGAGGACACGGTGGAGCATACGGTGGAGATGTGCCCTGCTTGGGCGGAGCACCGCCGTGTCCTCGTGGAGGTGATTGGCGGCACTGACCTCTCGCGTCCGGCCCTGGTCCAGGCCATGGTACGGAGCGAGAGGGCATGGGAGGCGGTCACCTCCTTCTGCGAAGCAGTGATGCTCGCGAAGGAGGAGGCGGAACGCGTGAGGGAGAGGCAAGGCCTGCGCCCTCACGCCCCTAACCACCGCCGCTGGAGACACCCTGGGCTTCGGGAATCCCAGGCGGATTCCCGGCCACCATAGGCGCGGGCTTGCGGACGGCGAGCAATGGGTAGCTCGCCGTCCGATAAGGACCAGGCCCGGGTCGATGGCGCGTCGTATTCCACGCGTGCCTCAAAGAGATGTCAGCACACCTGACGGGGTCAGTTAGGACCGATGCCTGCCAGGGTTGCGGAATAGTCCGAAAGGGATACCGGGACCCTGGCAACAGGCAACTGAAGGAACACGGGTGGGTTTTAGTCAGTAAGAGTCTGACACGCCCTTCCGCTCCGCCCAGAGCGGGAGCAGTCATTTGATGATTTCACACCTAAAAAAAAAAAAAAGCATTCAACTTGTAAGTGCCAATACAAATATTGGCATCCGCAGGTACCTTTCTGATCAATTTGTTTACATTTTCATCAGATAGGTAATTTTGGAACAGACTCGAAAATACAAAGTAGCAATAATAAAAGACAACTTATGCAAAGGCAGTAAAGGTGTTTGTTAGTAATAATATTTTGGTAAATGCACATGCATCGATCATGTTACTTCGTGTCTGTCCTCAAATTGAATCAACACATTTTTGCTTGAGACCTTGAGAGTGCAGGCTACAGGAGAAAAACATTTTCATACATTATAAAAATGTTTTTCTCCCTGTAGAGTGCCCAATTGAAGCATTTACAGAATAACTTTAGAGGCAACGAACCTTTCAGACATGAATGGAGGACAATCGATTTAAGTTATATTATTTTATTTCCAGAGCGATTTATATGTTTTTTTGGTTTAATAAGTTTTTGGTTAATAATTTTTTTGGTTTACCCATGAATTGGTCTTACAATACTTACTCATAGTTCCAAGACACCGAAATATGAAACAAAATGTGTGTTATTTTTTTGTAAAAAAATTCAATGTAATTTATTTTACTTACATAATAAAAAGCATAATTTACGATGATGAATGTTTCCTTCATGCATGTAAAAAGAAATCGTTCTAAAAAATAGTTGTTTCCTGACTTAATACAATGTATTTTTACCCTATTTCATGTTAAATTACACAGTATTTGCACATTTTTTTTTTTTTGCCAAATTAATGTCATTCTTTCTTTCTCTGACCATGAATTGTTGAAAATGCAGCCAGCACAGCCATTTTGTTACAGTATTTTGTAAATTATCACAAGCGATATGAACACAGGAAAACAGGAACATTTAAAATTTATCAAATTAGCGCTGAAAATGGTGTACTGATAAAATATAATAGATATTTCGTTCGTTTTTTGGTTATTATAATTTGGTATTATTGAATCGAGTGTTTCAGAAGCAACAACTGCTCCATAGGCATGGCTGTGTTTTACGTCAATCGGATCACAAATACTTCTAATTCACATTCTGGAAACTAAAAGTGGTTACTGGTTACTGTCAGCCTGCATCATCCCACTGCTGGGCAAAGACCTCTCTCCGTGATTTCCAAGTATTTCAGTTCTGGCCTAGTGTGGATCATTGTTTCCACGTTTGGTCTAGCTAGTCCCGCCATCTTCTGCGTGGAGTGAAAGTGAATCAATCGAAATACCGTGCAACTGAAAGTGAGATCCACCATGTCTGATAATGAAACAAGTGTACCGAATGACTCTGCAGAGAGTTTTAAAACGGATTTATTAGTAACTCAAGGGTTCGTTATTTTTGAGCTTGTGGCGACACTACTTACGTTAATTTACGGAGTGATATCCTGGTGCGCCATGGAGAAATTTCGTAATTACAGAAACTATGTGTTTTTTAACGCAATTCTAGTTAACTTCTTATCTTATTCATTATTATGGATAAGTTTCACGACTGACAATAATAGGACACAAAATATAATATACCATCTACTTAAATACTTATTAACAGCGAAGAACCACTGGTTGGTTGTTTTAAGTCATATGTTTTACATAGACTTTGTAAGGGTTTTTAATAGGCATTATATACAAAGGCGATATTTAAAAAGTTGCATTTTTGGTTGGGGTGTGTCTTTAATAACAACCGCCATTTTTACGTGTGTCAGTGATTATTTTCTAGCTGAATTTATAAATCTGTTTTCGTCGGATATAATTGTTATCATCGTGCTGGGAGATGTCATTCTACCGGTTATAGTTAACTGTGTTTTTTACATTATAATTGTATTTTCACTTTGTCGTAATTTTAACACGAGCACATATACAGCTTCTAACATCTGGCGTCGCTTGTATATAGTCACTTTGATATTTATATTGAGTGACATCTTATTATTGTGCGACTATATTGTCATACTGATATTTTCAAATGACGGAATAGCTAAATTTATACTAACATTAATAAGTTATTTTATTCCAATAATATTGGATGTTTTTTTTATCGTTTTAAGGAGTAATCGAGAATCATGGTTTGACTTTTACGTAAATAAATTAAGAGAAAGGTCGTTATTAGCAAGGTATGGGGATCACGATATCCCCATGCAAGGAAGAGGGCCTGCTGATAACCATCCAGTGGTTCTTCATAACGAAACAGTGTAAACTGTACCAAATATTGTATTAGATTAAGGGATTACTGTACTACTGCCTACTTTACTACTTACTGTAGGTACCTAATATTATTTATTAGATAAGGATGAATAATTGGAAGCTGATATGAAAAAGAATTTCGGGTATAAGTATTCAAATAATCAAATCACAGCATTCAATTTGTAAGTGGCAATACAGATATTGGCATCCGGAGGTACCTTTCTGATCAATTTGTTTACATTTTCATCAGATAGGTAATTTTGGAACAGACTCGAAAATACAAAGTAGCAATAATAAAAGACAACTTATGCAAAGGCACTAAAGGTGTTTGTTAGTAATAATATTTTGGTAAATGTACATCGATAACGTTACTTCGTGTCTGTCCTCAAATTGAATCAACACATTTTTGCTTGACGTACACGCTACAGGAGAAAAACATTTTCATACATTACAAAAATGTTTTTCTCCATGTAGAGTGCCCAATTGAAGCATTTACAGAATAACTTAGAGGCAACGAACCTTTCAGACATTAATTGAGGACAATCGATTTAAGTTACATTATTTCCAGAGCGATTTATATGTTTTTTTGGTTTATTAGGTAAACCCATGAATTGGTCTTACAATACTTACACATAGTTCAAACACCGAAATATGAAACAAAATGTGTGTTATTTTTTTGTAAAAAAATTCAATGTCATTTATTTTACTTACACAATAAAAAGCATGGTTTACGATGATGAATGTTTCCTTCATGAACATGCATGTAAAAAGAAATCGTTCTAAAAAAAATTGTTTCCTGACTTAATACAATGTATTTTTACCCTATTTCATGTTAAATTACACAGTATTTACACTTTTTTATTTTTTTATGCCAAATAAATGTTATTCTTTCTTTTTCTGACTATGTGAAAATGCAGCCAGCACAGCCATTTTGTTACAGTATTTTGTAAATTATCACAAGCTATATGAACACAGGAAAACAGGAACATTTAAAATTTATCAAATTAGCGCTGAAAATGGAGTACTGATAAAATATAATAGATATTTCGTTCGTTTTTTGGTTATTATAACTTGGTATTATTGAATCGAGTGTTTCAGAAGCAACAACTGCTCCATAGGCATGGCTGTGTTTTACGTCAATCGGATCACAAATACTTCTAATTCACATTCTGGAAACTAAAAGTGGTTACTGGTTACTGTCAGCCTGCATCATCCCACTGCTGGGCAAAGACCTCTCTCCGTGACTTCCAAGTATTTCAGTTGTGGGCTAGTGTGGATCATTGTTCCCAAGTTTTGTCGAGCTAGTCCCGCCATCTTCTACGTGGAGTGAATGTGATTCAATCGAAATACCGTGCAAGTGAAAGTGAGATCCACCATGTCTGATAATGAAACAAGTGTACCGAATGACTCTGCAGAGAGTTTTAAAACGGATTTATTAGTAACTCAAGGGTTCGTTATTTTTGAGCTTGTGGCGACACTACTTACGTTAATTTACGGAGTGATATCCTGGTGCGCCATGGAGAAATTTCGTAATTACAGAAACTATGTGTTTTTTAACGCAATTCTAGTTAACTTCTTATCTTATTCATTATTATGGATAAGTTTCACGACTGACAATAATAGGACACAAAATATAATATACCATCTACTTAAATACTTATTAACAGCGAAGAACCACTGGTTGGTTGTTTTAAGTCATATGTTTTACATAGACTTTGTAAGGGTTTTTAATAGGCATTATATACAAAGGCGATATTTAAAAAGTTGCATTTTTGGTTGGGGTGTGTCTTTAATAACAACCGCCATTTTTACGTGTGTCAGTGATTATTTTCTAGCTGAATTTATAAATCTGTTTTCGTCGGATATAATTGTTATCATCGTGCTGGGAGATGTCATTCTACCGGTTATAGTTAACTGTGTTTTTTACATTATAATTGTATTTTCACTTTGTCGTAATTTTAACACGAGCACATATACAGCTTCTAACATCTGGCGTCGCTTGTATATAGTCACTTTGATATTTATATTGAGTGACATCTTATTATTGTGCGACTATATTGTCATACTGATATTTTCAAATGACGGAATAGCTAAATTTATACTAACATTAATAAGTTATTTTATTCCAATAATATTGGATGTTTTTTTTATCGTTTTAAGGAGTAATCGAGAATCATGGTTTGACTTTTACGTAAATAAATTAAGAGAAAGGTCGTTATTAGCAAGGCATGGGGATCACGATATCCCCATGCAAGGAAGAGGGCCTGCTGATAACCATCCAGTGGTTCTTCATAACGAAACAGTGTAAACTGTACCAAATATTGTATTAGATTAAGGGATTACTGTACTACTGCCTACTTTACTACTTATTGTAGGTACCTAATATTATTTATTAGATAAGGATGAATAATTGGAAGCTGATATGAAAAAGAATTTCGGGTATAAGTATTCAAATAATCAAATCACAGCATTCAATTTGTAAGTGGCAATACAGATATTGGCATCCGGAGGTACCTTTCTGATCAATTTGTTTACATTTTCATCAGATAGGTAATTTTGGAACAGACTCGAAAATACAAAGTAGCAATAATAAAAGACAACTTATGCAAAGGCACTAAAGGTGTTTGTTAGTAATAATATTTTGGTAAATGTACATCGATAACGTTACTTCGTGTCTGTCCTCAAATTGAATCAACACATTTTTGCTTGACGTACACGCTACAGGAGAAAAACATTTTCATACATTACAAAAATGTTTTTCTCCATGTAGAGTGCCCAATTGAAGCATTTACAGAATAACTTAGAGGCAACGAACCTTTCAGACATTAATTGAGGACAATCGATTTAAGTTACATTATTTCCAGAGCGATTTATATGTTTTTTTGGTTTATTAGGTAAACCCATGAATTGGTCTTACAATACTTACACATAGTTCAAAGACACCGTGTGTGTTGTGTGTTATTTTTTTTGTATATTAATCCAATGTAATTTATTTTACTTACGTATAACGCATAATTTACGATGATGAATGTTCCCTTCATGAACATGCATGTTAAATTAAATCGTTCTAAAAAAAATTGTTTCCTGACTTAATACAATGTATTTTTACCCTATTTCATGTTAAATTAGGTGCACATTATTTTCACTTTTTTATTTTTTCGAACTGTGGTCATATGAATGTCATTCTTTCTTTCTTTCGCATAAGACACGCCTGAGTAGTCCCATCATAACCTAAACCACCAGTCATTGGGGTCGAAACATACTGTATTGGCATAAGTTTTAATTTATTTTGTAAGTAGTTTTTAATGTTGATACCTCCCTGAAATAATAATTAATACACTCAATACGTTGTCAATTGTTGAGTTTTAGTTATTAGTTCACATTAATTGTTGTAAATGTAATAGTCGTCTTTTAATGGAATATTTTTGCATTTTTTTCCTTCATCTTAAAAAAAATGTGTTTCTTATTCCTCTTAATTAATTTCTGCCACTGAAAAATACCATTTTATTGACCACAAACTAATAGGTACTAAAGATAAATGAAAACAATAGAAAAATAAAAGTTTTTTTTTTATCCTTTACATACAAACGTATCTCGCTGAGAGCATCTTAACTTTGCATAAAAGCCCAAAGTTACGTATGATTAGGGATAAAAGGATTGCACTGTCGCTACGGCATAGCTGCCATGATAGTACCACTGCTACGCCAACTGCTCTAACGTAGCAGATAACCAATTCGCTACGCAGTTATTTTTGGAACATTTATTTATTTATTTTATTATTTATGTACACACAGTAAAATCCAAAATAGATACGACATAATTAAAATATGAGTACAAAGGTACTGCTTATTTCTTAAGAAATTTCTTCCAGCAGACCTGCGAAAGGAAAAATGAGAAAGAAATGTAGACAATAGTGTGTGAGAACAAGAAGAGAAAAACATGATTATGCGAAGTCTTAACTAAAAATATCAAATATACCTACACATATAATATACTCAAAGTTGAGAGGAAAGATAATGCTCTTTTACGACATTTGTGCTTAGTCCGTGTATGTTGTCTCTTCTTCGTATTCTGAAAGCCTGATTAGTTACCTAACATAATGTTAGCTTATGTAATAGGGTAATCAAAATAGCTACATCCAATCATATAAGATGACATGACGAGATTTGATTATATAAAATTATGTAGATAACATTGAATAGGCTTTCAATATTCTGGAAGCATACCCTATTGATAGGCCTGTTTTAGGATAATGACAGAGTACTATTCAACATTAAAAGCAATTATTCATAGACAAATTCCTCCTCTAATAGTTAATAATGCCTAAGGTATCGTCACTCACATCTTCGCCAATACAATTAACCCGTCCATCAACGTTAAAAGTAGTTCAGTTTACAAGTTTAATGCCTTCTACAATATGTTTGCCTAGTAGCTCATTAGCTGTGATGTAAAGCTGATGAGGTTAATAATACATCACTCAGCAGCATGAGAACGGGTATGTACATTAGTCAGGGCGCATGAATAACTTAGTGGAGTTTAATTTTACTTTAGCGGTTAATTCACGGTCGAAATGTTTCATTTAGATTTCGTACTATTGCGGATATTAGAAGGAGTAACTTGATTTTGGTCTGAATAGAGTATTATGTCGTTTTTTTACCATAATTTTACAATGTATGAAGCTGTATGTTAGGTACATATATATATTGCTGAATGAACGAAACAACATCAAGGTTAATAAAAACACATAATTAAAATGTAACCCGTGGTAGAATCAATAACTAGTTCTGAAAAATCCAGGTTCCGAATTTTGTATTTTAATTTATCTCAAACGTGATTTTAATATTTATGTTCCAGCGGGTAATGAAAATTTATGATACTGTATTGTTAATAAAATATTGAAGAATAATTAATTTGTTCTTTGTTGCATGGGTTATAACTGGACTTATAAATATTTTGTCAAAATGTTTGTTTAGATCGTAGAACAGCATTAGATAGAGTCATGAATCTGTATTTAATTTTATATTAGTTATGTAACTAGAGTTTACCTACTAAAGGCAGGAGGATCTACCTAATCCCCGGTTATTATGTTCTATGTAACCTAATAAATTGCCTTTACTAAGCGATCGACCTCAATAATATGAGAGCTGTGCTAACAAGCTGTGACGTAGCTAAACGGGGTTACCGTAACTTTGAAGAATTTTATAGTACGCATGTGTTCCCGGAAGGGATTGCCTAAGGAGTGCTTCTGTAAACCCACATTTCCTTGCGCGTTTACATCTGTTTTTTTATGATGTACAGTCACGGACTTTAATTGATGAGCCACCTTCAAACTTTTCAAATTTGCAGTTTCATACATTCACGAGATTACACGATTAAACACGAACTCAAATCGCAAGCTCGTAAACAAGATGACAAATAAATTACTTTTTATCGGAAATATCTATAGAGGTCGACTAAAAAGTTCTCAATGATAAAAATAAATACAATGTTGCATTAAGTTTATCCAATCTATTTGATACCGACCTCCTTTGAATCATAGCTCATTAACTCGATAATTATGAAAACATAACTGAAGACAGTGACAGTTGAAATATCAAGATGACAATAAATTACTTTTAATCGGAAATATCCATAGAGGTTGACTAATAAGTTCTCAATGATAAAAAGAAATACAATGTTGCATTAAGTTTATCCAATCTATTTGATACCGACCTCCTTTGAATCATAGCTCATTAACTCGATAATTATGAAAACATAACTGAAGACAGTGACAGTTAAAATATCAAGATGACAAATAAATTACTTTTATTCGGAAATAGTCTTATCCATAGAGGTTGACTAATAAGAATTATGAAAACATAACTGAAGACAGTGACAGTTAAAATATCAAGACGACAAATAAATTACTTTTAATCGGAAATAGTCTTATCCATAGAGGTTGACTAATAAGTTCTTAATGATAAAAATAAATACAATGTTGCATTAAGTTTATCCAATCTATTTGATACTGACCTCCTTTGAATCATAGCGCATTAACTCAATAATTCTGAAAACTTAACTGAAGACAGTGACAGTTGAAATATCGATGTCAGAGAATTTCTCCGTACGCTAACGTTACTATCGCAACAGTAACCTAGCAACGATTATTTATCGTTGTTAGGTTACTGTTGCTAGACCTGCAATTGGTTGACTTTGAGTAGTCACTCTGCTGTCAAGGTGACTCTCAGGTTAGCCAACCGATATGAAATACAATTTTCTTCTTCTAATACGAAGACATATGACTTTGCGTGTCGGGAACCGAATAAACCCGATTTGCATTACACAGCTAAAATACGAACAGTGCCAGGTGGCTCATCAATTAAAGTCCGTGACTGTACATAATAAAGAGTATTCTATTCTATTCCCTTTCCAGAGTAAACAACTAAAATTATTCATCGTGAAAAAACCACCTGTAACGCTTGTACCTAATTGAATTGAACAAAAGACCTCAATCACGTTCGGAAGTTTCAGTTGTAAAAACTAGACCAAGCAATGGAGAACTTAGGGTAACATTTAAGTGAAAATTCTTGAAAGTGAACCTATGTCGTCTTTTCCTGGGAAATGGTTTCTCAAAATCGTTCCTCATTTTCCTGGGATGTGTACAATTCAAACTCCTATGAATGTTTGCAAAGGAGGGTCACAATAGTAACGGTACGATAACAGCATGATATTGAGGAGAAAACGTTTCCTGAATATCACAAAAGAGAAAGAACGTTACTAATTATGTGTGGGAATGCAAACTTTCTGAACCAAGCATAAGCATAATCAGCCTACAATCCCACTGCTGAGACACATAACTCCTCTTTGTGAGAGGGAATGGGCCATAATCCACGACGTGTGGCCAGTGCGGGTTGACGGATGTCACACGCCTTCGAATTTTTGGTTCTAGGACATGCCAGTTCCCTCACGATGTTTTCCTTCACCGTTTTGAGAGCAGTGATACTGAAATAATTTACACAAATTAAAGTGCCTCCTTGGGTTCAAACCCTCGACCTACAAGTCGTAAGTCACGGCCGTTACTGCCTGGGCCACCGCTGCTCTTTCTAAACTTGATTAGGCCAAATGTCGTTTCAGAAGAAGTTGAATTTACATCAGGAAGGTAGGTATACTACATACCTACAGTTAAGGCTAACGCACACTTTGGCAGGCCAAGCCATGTCGCATTGTAAAAATCCTCCCTCATCACTTTCGTACATTTTGTATGAACCAACCCACGGGCCGCACCGCGCGATTTTGCGCTACGGTCTGATGTGCCTGTAATGTGCGTAGAACCCTGTGTTTTTGTTACCAGCTACATAATTTGCAATAATAATGGTACCTACTACTTTCAGTCTTCCACCAGCCCCTTTGTAAAGCGTGATTACTGATAATTATAATCTGGGTATCATCTGGGCAAAAACAAATGACTCTCAGTAACTCCGGCTCAGATTTATTGGGGACCATTACTTGTTTGCTGACACCCTGGCTGAGAGTAATTTATCCCATAAAGTAGACACAGATATCCAGGCTAGTCTATAACCTGGTGTTTTACTCTGAAATAGTCTAAGGTCCAACGGTCAAAAAAACGCTGATCGCAAATATGTGCACATTTCAATACATGGCCTCCATTTTTTATTTTAAATTTTTTGTCTCACCGATGAAAATTTACGGAATATCGAACTTTACCAAGCTAATGCAGAATGAAATTGTGCAGTCTTTATTTTCTAAAGTTGAAAAGTTGCGACTCCAATACAATAAACTAAAAGCAAGAATACGAATCGATCTCTATTCACGATGTACATAATATGTTATTCAAAAATGACATACGTACGTTACTTGGCAACACCGTTTATGCTTATGATAATAAAGCAGGGACGTGGAATGATTTCGTCAGCCACCCGTATCTCTATGAATTTTGTAGCAGTTTACGCCATTCAAACAAACACTTTTGTTGATGTTTTTCTTCGTATTCTTTGTTTTATAGACTTTTTACCTGAGATGATGCCACAATAGGTGATATTCCATCGTATCTTTCGGTTATCCTTGAATATTTCCATCCACGTCGCAGCACGAGGTGATTCGCACGAATTTAATTTATGTGTAGGTGAATCGATTTCTGGAGTTGTCGATTTGCCTACAAATTAATTAAATTCGTACGCAACGACTCAAGATAAAAAAAAAAATAAGTGTTGATTCGCCCGTTTCGGGCGAGTAAATTCGTGCGAATCACTAATAAGCCAGTAAACCGGTTGAAGTGTGCCGGGAAAGTGTGTGAAAGCTTCTAGGAAAATTTAATAATATTTTCCTTTAAGTTCTGTGCTGTGGATAGTTTGAAAGTGTCGGTAAAAGTAAATATGAAAGCTTGAAAATTCGAACCATTGAATTTTGTAAGGAAATCGTAATAGCGTCATGTCGTGTTCGGAAATGTATGAGAAATGGTTACATGAAACCATTAACCATGTAGCCATGTAACCATTTAACCATTAGTTTCGAGTTGTACGAAATACACCAAACGATAACCCTATGCACATAATATTTGTTTATATTAGAGGCATTGTTATCGCACACTTCTTGATATTTTCAATTATTTGTACGATGTACTACGGTGTACGTAGGTACAACTCTGCCCAACCCTTCGAGGAAACAAGGTGTGATGTTATGTGTTAAATACAATGCGTAACAGAAATAACTCTAGTTTCGCGAAAAATAGCAGCATTTCAAAGGAAAAACCGAACACCTATTCAACAAAAAAGTATTTTCGCATTCCAGAGTTCAAACTAATTTTTTCTTTATTTATGGGTGCTTTCACACCCTAAAGTGTTTCTTCACGAGGCGCCGAGCGTGTGAAAAGGCAATACCTTTTATCTGGCACACCATTCCAAACTCCAGGCTGTTGTAAAGAGTTTCGTAGCTGAAAAACTCAATAATCACCTTTTGCTTGAAATAGGAATGGGAAGTAACAATAACATTGTATTGAAATTATTAGATTATCTTTCTTGTCTAAATCTTGAACGAATAATTGATCAATTTAAATAGGTACAACACAACCAATTAATTAAGTGTTAAAACTTTCTGGTAATCCTACAGGTTCTTAACATAGCAGTTTACGTTAATCCCTTTCCTTACAGATTCTATATAATGCACAGTTCTAGGTAGTCTGTAAGCTTCGCCGTATTAGAGCTGGATAATAATAATATGTCTTTTTCTATACTTAAATAGAATGTATAAGACGTAGTAATAGACTCCTTTCCTAAGGCTTCGATTGCATGGATTATAGTAGTTATAAGATATTTATGATTTGTTCCATAATCTAGATTGAATATTCTTTCGTATGACATGTAGTTAATTCTAGTAAATCTTGATAGTTTTTGCCATGTATTTATTCGGACCGCAAATAATTTTCATTTTAGTATCCATAAAATATCATTGAACACTGTAATATTATCTAAAACACCGGCCAAGTGCGTGTCGTACCACGCACAATGAATGAGATAAATTTATCCCAAGGACCAACTTAACATTGTAGTTGAAAAACATGTTCTCCTATACATTCCAACTGCAAATGTAATTTTTGACGCACAATATTGAGAGATTTACTCTATGATATTTGATAAACACCAGAAGCAACTTGTGTGCCCGCGGCATATGTCGTTTATCTTTCATTTGAAAATCGCCTTCAGAAAAAGTTGTACCTCACACGAATTTTATAACCTTATAATATAATTTTAATACTTGAACGTCTCGACATCGGGTTTAGGTAAAGCTAATACATACAACTTTAGATGGGATCGCAAGATAAATAGATTACAGAGGTAAAGCAAACTGTGTCAGGTCGGTACCTATAGGTTGAACACCCTTCGTAACCGCACAACCCGTGGTCACATAATTGATTTAGAGTCCAATCAAAATTTTCCTTTGTCAATGAAAAGGTATTTACGTAAATGAACCTTTCGGATTCAAAAAGTTTATGGTAAAGACGAAGTTTGATGGTATGTACCGCTGAGTTTCAGTGAAAAGGCAACATTTTGTTTTATAGATTCGTATTAAATAAATTTATTTTGTAAATTAGTATGGAAATAAATAATTCAATACTGAGTACAATATACGCAATGTAGCATATGTTTGATCAGACCTAATTGTTTTATGAATAGCAGACCTAGCTTCTCTACAACAATTTGGTTTGTCCCTAACTATACGCAGCTCCAATCAGCTGCTGTTTGTGATTGTACTCACCGCGAGCATTCGCTTCGTGTGTGATTGTGAAAGCTTTTGTTCATCATCCAAAATTCATTATGAATTTTCAATTTGCGTTCTTACACAATTCAATGTTTGCAAAACAAATTCGCGAAACGAATGCACGCGGTGAGAGTCGTCTATATAAAATCGTTTATTTAATTTCACTGTCTAATTTCAAACTACCATTAATTTATACAGAACGAATTTATTAGTAAGCACCTATTATTTACGTTCTTGTGAGACTCCTTTAGACCGAAAAATCGTTCAGCTATAGCCGTTTTCATGAATAGCCTGCGGATATTTGTGCAGTCTGCAGCTTTGTTTTTGATTCGCGTTTGTAATAGCACCTGCACCTGGGGAGTTGCAGTGTACCGCGTAGAGCCGAAATTATGAAACGTTCTACCGAGCTAATTTACTCACTCATGTGGTATGTAGAGTCTATACATTTTTTGTGTGCTAGGATCTTTATTTCCATCTAAAACGGTGTGAATGCAAAAAAACACATTGAATGTAAATTAGGTACATTTCTGTTTGTTTGGCAAAAAAATGTGGTATTGAAACTCCATATTGCAGAAAATCCGATCTGATTTCTTCTAAGACTTTTTACAGTATGTGGACATTCATTTGAGTTTTCGTTTTTCAAGAAAAACTTTTGAATTTGAGTCTTTCGACGCTTTGTAACTAACAATAAAATCAAAAAAAGGAAACTTGTTTTTAGGGAGAAAGTCCTAACAACAAATCAAAATCTTATTTGATCGCTCGAATGTTTTCGTTAACTCGTGTTGAGTTCAAAGTTTCAATCAATATTAAATAGAATTTTAGCATTGAAAATAATTTTTCGATCGCTTCAGCATTGAAAATGCGGCTTCAAAATGATACCATTCTGGTTTCGATAGGATTATAATTTAAGGGGACACCTTTTTGGTGATTTCACATATTTCGTTCATAATCTAGCCATTCGTCGAAATAAAGTAAATTTCAATGCGCCGGAAGGTCATGGGACCATGAGTTCAATGGATTTTTGAGACAGTATAATGATCAACTAGGTATTTTGTTATTCACTAGTAATACACTAGTAGTAGTAATTGTATACTATTAAAAATAGAAATAAGTGCTACCAGACCTTAATAATGACTTACTGGATAAGTATTGCTACTATGTCCCTGAGTTAGACCAAATAATAGGGATGACGAGTAAAATTTTTTTGTTTCTCGGACATTTGGATTATTAAAAAATATTGAACACGTATTTTGATTTTTTTAAAGTAATCATAAGATTACGGCGCTAGATTGAGTTAATAATATGTGGCATAACGTCACGAGTATGTAGATTTTATGCTTACTTTTGACGTAGCGACAAATAAAACGCATTTATGGGGAGTGAGGTCCCCAACATAAATGCGTTTTATTTATGTATTTTTTTATTAATATTATAAAGCAAAAAACACATGTCTAATAGTTATTTATGCAACTGTTATATAATAAGGGGTCTGGAATAGGCAACGTTTACAACACAACGGGCGACAGAAATAATTATTTTCATTCTGTACAGTAGGTAAATAAAATAAACCGAAATAATGAAGTAAATATTTTGGTCTAGAGTCCACAAAGGTCTACGTTTAATTGAAAATAATAGCGTTGGCTTCCACAAGTTTCCATTAGCTACAAAAAAATTAAACACTAAACGTTAAATAATAATAGAATCCGATTAGGATCCTGACTTATTTAATCCTAACTAATATTATGAATGCGAAAGAGAGTTTGTTTGTTACGGTTTCACGCTAAAACGGCTGAACAGATCTGGATGAAATTTGGCACACTGGTAGAAAATGGCTTTTTTTTTTTGATCGCGGGAAATCCTCAATTGACTTCTTCCGCTCCGGAGCGGGGGGCGTGTCAGACTTTTACTGACTAAAACCCACCCGTGTTCGTTCAGTTGCCTGTAGCCAAGGGTCCCGGTATCCCTTTCGGACTTTCCCGCAACCCTGTCTAGGGTAGACAATGACCTGGAGAAGGACATAGGCTACTTTTCATCCTGGATCGCAGACGAAATCGCAGGCAACAACTAGTTTAAAATAAAGGATCTACAGCTGGTTTTGTGACTGATCGGAATCAGGATTGAACCCTTAGTAAGAGAATGTAGGGTAGAATCCTTGAAACTTCGTTACATTTTCCGAAATCGTGCGACCCGAATTTCAAATTCTATTGAAATAAAATCTAATAAAGCGAAGTGAAATGTAAAACATTGTTTTGTAAAGACTCGGTTCAACAATATAACTATTTATTTTTATGTTTATTTAGTTTTACTTTTATCTATGAATAAATAATATTAATAGTACCTAATATAAAAGTATTGTATTGTTTATTTACTATGTATAAACTCAATGAGATTGCAATGTTATCTCTTCAGTTAATTTGTTATGACAACAAGTTAAATTATTGAACTTTTTATATCTGCGTTGTATTATTTTTTATGACACTGTTTATCAGTTGCAATGGAAAGATTTTTATGGACATAAAGATAATAATATTTTGGGAATGTAGCCACTGAAATCGTTTGGACATCGATTTTAAACTAACACGATGCTAAGAAAATCAGCTCGAAAGTAAACCTTGTCTCATCAATAAATATAAGAACTCATCTTTCAAAATTGCAACTTAGTTCTTTAATCCAATAAACCTCGCTTAGATTCCTTTGACAAAATAACGAGGATTATTCGGGACTGTGAAGTTCCAATACTATCCTTAGAGATTACTTGGTATATTATGGAACACGTGGAATATTAAGGAGCATGTGAACCCTAGGGTCCAGGTGGGATCTTCCACGTTTTTAGAATAAATGTCTCCAGTCTCTACAGACTGGAGTAATTTATTATTGTAAACAAAGTAACACATAAGTATCTACCAGATGAAAGCGTTTTATAGAAACATTTAATCACCAAATCTTTGTAGGATACTTTAGTGCTGACTGACTACACAAAATTAATAAAATATAACCTTTGGTTCACTTTTCCACCACGCTACAGGTTCGCAGAAAGGTAAAGCTGTGTCCATCTTGCAGATTCACTCTCAAGGCCTATACACACCCTGCCAGGGTTCTGGGAAAGTCCGAAAGGGATACCGGTACCTTGGCAACAGGTAACTGATGGAACACGGGTGGGTTTTAGTCAGTAAAAGTCTGACACGCCCTCCCGCTCCGCCCAGAGCGGGAGAAAACAATTGATGATTTCCAAATCTCAAAACAAAAAAGGGCCTATACACACGGTGTTTTTTATAGGGACGTTCCGAGAAACGCGGGTCGTCTGTGCGTCAACGAACCTTGAAAAAGTAACGCCAATTGCGTTTGCAGCGCGTATACTGTATAATTATAAAGTGCGTAAAACATCGAGATTATAGAGGCTTTTTACTTTACGGATCGATGGATACTTTTATAGTTGCGGTATCATTTTCAATTGGAATTACCACATCGACATACATTAAATAAACGCTTGCGTACGAAAATTTTACCTACATACATAATAAATTCTATCACTTGGCAAAAGATTCGTCGCTCCAATATTTTTTTCGTAGCATTTACTATTTACTCCTTTTCGCTTACAGTTCTATCTCTCTCCTTTGCATAATATAACAAATCAAATCTTACGCATAGAAATATTTTGCCAAAGGTACAATATTTCGCCCTAAGCAAAGTTTCGGAATGAGATTTGTTATATAGTATTGTAATAAGTAAGTAAATAAAAATGTAAATAAGTAAGGTAGTAAAGAAATTCTGTATAGCTTTATAATCATTTTAATTTCAATACCACACTTTGATAACACTGTTCTAATTACACAAAATACGTATTCGTACTCGGCGAGTGCTCAAGCTCGACTGCCGAGTACCCAAGTCGGGTTATAAACGTAGTCGTTTGTCAGCTAATTGCTGGCAACCGCAAAAGTCAGTTTAACAACTATTATTCAAAGTAATTTCACTTGGGCACATAGTTACAACTTTCAAAAATAAAATGTTAAACTTGCAAATTCATGCTCTTTACATACTTGTACAAAATAATAACAATAGCTAACAGTATTACTCGTATTTTTGATTCACAATATCTTGTCTGGAGAAAAGAAAACCGTAACTAAAGTATAATCTGGTAATTAGATTTTGTAGATTTCCAAGAAATCCTTGTCGATAATACGAGTATAGGTAGGATTCCTAAGAGGTTATGGCTTGTTAAGCACATTAGGGACAATATTTCTTTCATTTCAGTCTAAGTAAAATGACGAACCTACCAAAACATTTATTTTTGTAGGTACCTATTATCCGTATGACATACAGACTTGCTGTACGTCTCTTCATGAGGGTTGGAGAGAGAGTTGAAATACACTTCCTGTTAGAAATGTAGGTACTTGTAAATATATTAGTCGAGGCAATATTCACGTACAAGCATTCAAATTAATAAACTGCAGAGAAAAAAACGTACTTTACATGGTATACTGTAAACTCATATGTGAGTTTACAGTTTACCATGTAAAATACGTTTTTTTTGCTAGGAAAACTACATAGTTTTCCTAGCAAAAAAAACGTATTTTAATTAATAAAATCCTACGTATAATCACTAACTTTATTGTTTGTTTAATCCATACACGAGCCAATCTATTGTTTAAGTTATCTAATAAACATCCAATTCTTACTTTCAATATTGAACTTTATTCCGTTAACTTAAACATCCACACAAAGTTATTTATATTTAATCATGGAACAACAAAAACAAATGAGAATCTAAGTCACGTCCTTTGAGAAAACATAGCGTTTCCAGTCGGCGTTGTGCACATTGCAATAGTGTGGGAGTAAATAACTAACATGTTTTAACTCGATAGAATTTTAAACGGTTTCCTTCTGTCACACGCAAGCAGGGAATTGTGTTTGTCTCTAAAATTGTTTATTTATTTCAGAAACTATACAAAAGTTTCTTGTACAGGATGCATTGGATTTTCATGCTGTCGTTTTTCTTTGCGGAAAAACGAGGAATACATTTAGGTTACAGGTTAATAGCAAGATCATAATGGTAAAAACAACCATGGATATCGGTATTATCCAATAAAGGTCAACGCAGACCGGGACGGGATGGCAAAGGATTTGGCCGTCAGTCAGCGCACGCGCCGCGCAGCCGCTTAGATACCGCGGTATTCCAGCGCCTTGCTACGGCGCGTGCGCCCCGCGGTATATCACAAGTGTCACAACCAGCGCCGGCGTCCTCAGCATGCCGTTGCCTACCGCAGTACGCCACGGCATCCCGCTGCGGGAGCCCGTGGCGCGTCTTTCAATGCCATGCAATGAAATCCCTTTCGATGCCATGGCATCATTTTAAAGCATAGCAATTTATGTCGTATTTCTATATCGATACGTTTGAATGTCCATTGGTAAACATTTTTATCCCTTGCCATGCCGTCCTGGTCTGCGTAGGCCTTAAATCGGATAAACTGAAGGCCCAAACAATCACAGACAAACAGACAGCTGTGCTGCTGGGAAATTTGTTGCGCCCTTCTTCTTCCCAGCTAAAGCACCAGGAAGAGGTGAAGGGCGGGCGTTTTAGGGGACTGTCTTATGTAATTTTAGCATTTAAAAAGTGCTGATTCTCAGCCTAATTTGAGCAAATGAGTTTTGATTTTAAATCTTTCTCATTTCAATCACTCATCTCGCAACTATGAAGCTTGTGTTTAGCAGGGGAATTATAATAGCTCAAAAATTGCGTAGAATTCTCATTAATATTTTCATAAAAAGTGTGATAAATGCCAACTAAAAGGGTCATCAACAAAGATCTATAAGTAGCTCCTAAATTGAACTCATTTGTGTACCTAAAAACATTTTCCGAACTAATTAAGGTGAATAATTAAAGTAGTCTGAATTCCTCTGTTCTGTACAGCTTTGAAGAAGCCAATTTAAATACTTGATAAGTTGAAACAGATTGTAAATAGGAATACAAAACCTTGAGTGCTACCAATAAAATTGGTATAATTTAAGGGTCTCTACTTTAACAATGGAGAACAGACAATTAGTGGTAAAGTCACAATGAGATTTTTTTTTTTTTGTATTTCGATTTAATACAAAGACTTGTTACGGACATTCTTCTTCTTAGTGTGTCGATGGTAAAAATATCTAATGGTTGTTTTTATTTTTTATTTGTTTAGCCCAAAACTCAGCGACGCGAATACCGTTCGTACCGTACCTATGTGTACGGAAATTGAGAGAGAAGGAGTTATATTTTTTTTTAGATATTATTTTTAAATCTTAAATACCGACGAAATCTAGACCTATACTAAACGATGGAACTATAGGGAGGGACACACTCGCAGAGCAGAGAAAAACACATTGGTTGACGAGAATGTAAATACTAATGCTTGAATAATACTTGCCCGCTTTATGACAACCGATGTGTAAAGAAAGGAGTGTTGTTTTCTTTACCGTTAACCACTGGAGTTACCAGAAACACAGAAACAGTTATTTTCCATGATGATAAATAAATCTCTGCGTTTGATTTGGCAGGAATACAGTTTTTGATGGGTATCTAGATGGCGGAAGCGTTGCCTGATATTAACCTACCTATCCCTCTCGAAAACTAGGTATTTTTAAATAGGAAAGGCTTTTGTCATCTGGTACTTACCTATCAGAGAAAGTGGAGTGTTTTAATGCCATATTTTACTAACAGAAATAAAAATAATACATGTAACAGAATAAGCGCAAGACCTGAAAGTAGTTTGCTCAGAATCGGCTTCTGAATCGATTTCCATCATTATTTATATGTGTTAATTTTTCATGAAAAAAATCTTTTCTTTAACTGAAATTAGAACCACCGCGTCTTACCAAGGTAATAAGATATTTTATTTAAGGAAATTTAAGCCTTATCTCAAAGGCAAATGCAAATGCATAAACAAATTTGTAATACGCTCATAGCTATCCTATGTTTCATGTTTAGTCAGGAAGTCTATTTTGTAAAAAAAAACTAGGTGTCGTTTAATTAAATTAAATTACAGATATTATTTTAGTCTTATAATTTAATATTCTAATTGGGGTGTATGAGCTCTTGCGTTTATTCCGTTACAGGTTGTATACTTCACCCAATTAGATGTGGTTTTTCGTATGGTCAACAAAAATTGCCCTGTGGTTTCGACTCAGGATAAACCACCTAACACACGTGTTTGTTTGAGGCAACTATGGTATTTAATTAGGGCGGGTTTAAAGGGATTTAATACTGATGATAAATAAAATAACACTAAGGTGCGTTTTAAAATAGTAGGTATATTAAAAGTACCACTCGTTTATTGTTGACAAAAACTTAAGTATATAAAATTGGTTGGTTTTTTATGCATATTGATATAAAAAGACTCCTATGTGATATTTTGGGGTTCTATTAGGAGGTTTCTAATGAAAACACCAACATGTATCTTGAAGCCATCTGAGGAATTTCCGTCAGTAAATAATTAGAGTCTGAAAAGAACTGGATAACTCAACGCATACTATGTTGGTAAAACTAAAAACATAAAGACAGTCCAGTCGCCATTGAATACCTACTTATACTACTTATTCTCAATTAGTTGACGAACACGCCTTCAAAGCTATGCGGCTAATGCCCAGAGTAATAAGAGTACTTTATAGAATTGCACTCGGTCTGGCGACTGTCCTTAATTATTCCTCCACGGAACCACTTCCACGGTCCATAAAATTCTTAATGATAGTCTGGAGACATGCAGTGAATACAGTTTTTTAGTCCTTGTTGCAGTTTACGCATTAATTGTTTGACATTCTTTAGGGAAAGAGCAGTTTGTAATTACTCCAAATACATTAAAATATAGTATAGATGTACTATGCAACTATTTTATTTAATATATAGACTAAAATCAGATACACAATCATCAAAATATGATGAGTACCTAATATTAAAATTCATTCCATAATATTCAAATTCATTGCATGTAGAACTAAAAATTAAAAATTATTAGAACTAAAAATCCTAGAACTAAAAATAAGAAGCCATGACATGTGACATCTACCAATACCACCGCGCTGGGCCCGCGTGTGGATTACGGGCCACTTCCTCTGACCGAGAGGAGGCCTGTGTATGTCTATTCAAATTCATTCGTTTTAAAATCGTGGCATATATGGAATACAATTTGGTAACCTATCGGGACAGTGACGAGTTGGCGTATTATTAGTCCATCAATACTTAGAATACACAGAAGCCATCTGTGATTTTCTGGAAACAGCAAAGGCAAAGTGAGGTCCATGCAACGCCTGAGTGGCATTATGCCGACCTCGTCATCAATTTATTACTTTTAAAAAGGTCACGGTATTAAAATATACTTTATTCTTTCATTCCGGCCCGTGAAAACTCGTTGATAAAAGTGAATTTAAAAAACGGAATTACGCCGAATTATTAAAGTTTAATTATTTTAACACGTGGAAAATAGCCTGCAGTAGTAAACTCTGAAAAGTTCATTAACACAGCTACTTTTACACATAATGACACAAAATTATTCGATAAATTGTATTTAAATATTTTTTGTTATAGTTAAGGGTTCATATTCTTTTAACTTTAATTATGTTCCGATTTTAATTAAATATTCATTATTTAATATTTAAAAAGCTGAAGTGGTAATCGAATTTGGTCGCTGAGTGTACCTGCCTGTAGTTTTGATCGCCAGATTGAAGCCCAAGTGCTATTTTTGTTAATTATTAATTGAACAAAGTGCTTTTTCTATCAGTAACCAAACATACTGCTATCCGAAAAATATGAGGATGTGATAGTCATTTTTTAATCAGAATGTTGGGTCATAACCGTGATGTATGAAGCTTATTGAAGCTGCTAAGATGAGAATTTTAAGAGGGATATGAGGTTTTATCCGAAGAATGTATGGTGAAAAATAATTTTTGCGCTGGCCACAAATTAATTGAGCCAAGATCCGAATGGAAGAAAGTGAAATAAATGTTGTTTCAAACAATATTTTACTTCATTAATACAAAAATTAAAGAATATAATAAAGAGTCCTAATTATAATTTATGCTTAAGACCATTTTAATAAAACCCGAAGCTACAGAAGGCGTAGTGAAACTAATGCTTATTTACCGCCTCACCGCGTGGAAAGGCAGAAAATATACCGGGGGCTATTCTTTGCCTTTTACTAAAGAAAAGGTGTCACAATATTGTTGTTACATTTCTTGGTAGATTGGATGGGGACTTAAAATCAAGTTATGAAATAAAGTAACTGTATGGACATAAGGAGCCATTTTCTCTCTTTGCCTACGCCTAGCCTTATCCTATTTCATTTGGGGTCGGCTCTCCTCGTCATTCTCCGTCAGATACTTCGGTTCTAGGTCGTCAAGTCATGCTTGCTTCAGGTCGTTGTTGACTGCAGACATTCAAGTGTGAAATGAGGACACATTGTGCCCGCTAATTTGGTGAGCAGTAAAACTTGACAATTTAAAAGAAAAGGAAGGATGTGAATGAGTTTCTAAGCCACGTTTGATGTGGGTGAGCTCTATGAGTAGAGGACTTGCCATTTTTAGGGTTCGGGTTAGGCCAAATGGAACCCTAATACTAAGCCTCGACTGTTCGTTCGTTTGTCTGTCAGCGGGCTATATCTCCTGAACCCTAATATGTACACAAAGTTGACATTTTCACAGATTGTGTATTTCTAAGGCTGCTATAAAAAAAAATACAAACAATTAAATAAAGTTAATAATTAAAGGAAGGGGGGAGTGGTAAAAATAAAAGTTATATAATATTATATTATTAGCCTACCCACTGATATAAAATTTTACTCATTTTCTCTGGGTTGGTACCTATAAAGATCATTCCGAGAACTGGCATGGCGTGGATTTAGTATTCACCTTTTTAATAAGTTCGCAACCCGTATCATGTAAATTTTAGCTTAAGTAAAGTGTTCAAAAAGGCCTCCAATTTCTCTGCCAAAACATTATTCAGATAGTGGCCAAAAGCTGCCAATTTCTGAAATGCCGCGGGCCATAGCGTATTTTTTGTATTTCTATTTGAGTTGACTTGAAAGAGTTAGGATGTCCATTTGGCTGGGCCGCGGCCGGTATCAGCTTGTATGATTAGGTAAAAGGGAATCTAACAAATGCTTTTAAAGTTTGCGTACGCTTTAATTTCTAGAATTTACTGATTTATCTGAACAAACGACTTTATAAGAGTTACTAAGAAACATAAAATTAAAAGTTGGTGAATATTTTAATGTATGAACACTCAATTAGGCTATTGGCTAATCTGTTGGTTTCGGTGCTAAAGTTACCAATTTTTTATCCTGTTTTCTCCAACTGCTGTCCGAAAATATACCCTCATTGCGAAAGATTTCCTCGTATGAAACAAAGTATATTCAAGCAATAAAATCCCTTTTCCATGGCTGATCTGAAGTGGTCTGAAAGCAGCTATTAGGTCCGGATAATGCCATCCACGAAGACGCGCTCCAATCCGCGGTTCCTGTAGGTACTGTTGTACTTTAGTACGGAGTGGAGCGGAGTGGGCGCGTCTTCGTGGATGGCACTATCTTTACATAGAAAACTGTAGACATCTCCGGGCATTTACTTATAGTATTAAAAAAAAAAGACAAAGTATAATATTCGACGCAATAAGGATTGAAAACACAATACTTGCTTGTAAAAAATATTCAAATAATGCTCAAAACAATTTAGTTCACACTTTTCCACAATCAATCTGCGAATTTTTGTTTTCATTAGTTTTACAATTACCGCTCCATTTTCGGGGCTTCAGTTTTGCGGTTACAACAATAAAACAATTTCAACAAACACGAAGCTCTACAAAATTCTGTAGCGAAAATGTTTTTGAAAAAAATATAAAACCTATAAGTTAATACTGCGTAAACAATGTTTTGTTTTCATTGAATGATTTCCTTGAATTCCGAGAAAACCTTCGTTGGACACAATTCAATAGACGAAATAAAGTCATCCAATCCATTTGTTTTTGTCAAACATGTTATAAGAAATATCCGAAATATGATTCTTGGGACAGATGCGTAATTTGAATAATATTCCGGGATCGATTCAGTCACATTGCCTCTGACACATTATGTTATTACACTGTAAACTGATTTTGTCAGGACTCGGAACATTGTGATATTTGCGTGATTTTTGTGAAATAAAACGCCATATTATAAGGTGCAAGTTGCTGGAACGTTCAAGAGCAATAATCGTATGCCATAGAGCACGTTCAATTGTTGCCTTTCAAGAATTGCGTGCAATTGATAACACACGTGCGATTTCCATTAAATGGTATACAATATTTGAATACAAGTTTTGCCATTCAATAATTGCATGCAAGTCGCATGCAAAAAATAGACAGTGCCAGTCAATTGTTGCTTAATTTTATTAAGGTATGCCACAGGTAATGAAGGAACTTGCATCGTGTAAATGGGGTTTAAAATTCTGTTCTGTTCATCGTTTCGTTTTTATTACTCAATTTCCTTATTATATACACATTTTTACGACAACGCACGATATAATTTCGCTATTGCTGTAGGTATTTGACGATTTTTTCTAGTTTTGGCATTGTTAAGGTTCATATTCCTACAAAAGTGTTCCAGTGTAGCCGTTGCTTCAGGCCGCCCTTGTACTTTCTTTTCAATGTTTTTTTTGTATAGATGTAATAAAGAGTATTGTAATAACAATGTTTTGTACAAGGAGCTAGGTATATTATGCAATCATAATATGAAACGCAGACAGTAAACCTGAATAAACATGCTATTTCACCTTCATGAAACTCTTGAAAGTTTACCTAGGGCTCATAAAATGTTTTGGAATTTGACTAGGTATCTAGACAAAAATATAAATTCGGTGAAATCTTGTGATAGGGTACAGAGGCTGGTTGTAAATTCATAATATAAACCCGGAAACTTAAACTACAGCTTATCATGAATATTCCAATGTATCTGTGTGTGGGGAAATGACAATGGTCAAACATGTAATTACTATTATTCATTGTGAATACTAAAATATTTTATAATTCTTCGTAGTGTCTGTCATTAGTAAAAAAACACTTACTCAGTACGTAAAACATTTCAAAGAGATTTTACCTAAGATTTCACCTTCGTGGTTTGCATCTGGTTTCTCGCTTTATGGTTTATTTTATCGGTCTAGGTAGGTCAGACTGGTGCGTAGTAATAGTAATGAGAATTTATCTACAATGGAATTGTTTAAAAGAAACTGGACTCTATTTAATAGTAAATGAACCTACACCGTTTACGAGTTTACGAGGTCTCTCATATATCCCTACAATAAAAGGCATCATGGTTTTCATTACGTTGTTTTACCCTGTGATTATGTTTGTGATACCGTACCTACCTACATTTAGGTACATCACGCGTGCTCGTATAATTTGTTCCAGAAAAGTAGTTGTTAAAACAAATGTCTCTTGTTGTTAAAATTTAGGTCCCATCGTGTATGCTTCAGTTAACCTCTTGGCAGCTGCTACAAATAGGCATAGCCGACTTTTCAATGGTGGCATTTAGGTATCATTTGTACTGGTGGTACTGGTAGACTAGCCTAGCTATTGTTTTGGATTAGATTTAGGATAAAGTGTCATAATTTCCCACTACAATCTTAAAATGCTATGTTTGCAGTTGTTAAAACTTGGCGGTTATAATAAACTAAAACGTTTGTTATGACGATGATTGTATCGAAGCGTCAACTGAAAGATGTCAAAACTGACATGTATGTCATATTTACTCACTCTGAATATGATAATTTATGGATAAATAAATTGTTAGTTATGATGCTAGTCAAATAGGATCTGCTACATGGTGTCAAAATAAATATTCTTTGTTATGTCTGAAAAAACTTGTGTATTGTTACCATTTCTTTTATTATTTAACAAAGCGTTTAGTTTCGACATTGAAACCGAATTTTAACAAAGTTTTTCTTACACAGGTATCATCAGATGTTTAGAGATGTTAAACCTGTCACCATCGAGTTACCGCAACGTTGACGCGAGCGAACGGACGGTTAACACCAAGAAGGTGTACTCGCGGAGGCCTTGGTACGCTCCGCCGATAGACCCGGCGGAGATATTGAGATATACGCCAGGTAAGATTTACTAATTTACCAATACCTATGGTTAAGCGCACGCCGCATTTGCAACAATTGAGCTACAAGACAAACCTTTCTGCTAAGAAATTAAAGAACCATCAAAGTCAAACTGTTGCCATTGATGTTCAAATGGCCGTACGTATAGACGCCGAACATAGGTTGCCTAAGTAAAGCACCGCGGCACTGAATGGCCATTGTGGAAAATTTGGTTGCCATCCAAATAAAGGAGTAAATTGTGAAGTTAGATAATAACCACGTGCTAAGTCATCAAGAAAGGATCTACATTGTTTTGGACTTCTTTGACATGACGGTTTACAAAACAGTGGTAATAATGTAAATAGCTCTATATCAAAGTATGTACTAACCAAAAAGCCATCTTACCGGTGGTGAAGTCTAAAAGTATTTCAAAAAACGAGTGAGCCTTACAGTATTCGTATATTATTATTATGTATAACATCTGACATCTTACCTTGGTAATAAGCAACATTAAGGTAATAATCAACATTAAAGAGGCGGGGCTTCGTTAAGGTCGTTTCTCACGGCCAACTCAAGCACCGCGCGCGCTCATCGGTCAAATCAAATAACGCGCGCTTCACCGGCTTCCTGTTACACACTTCCGTCGCTTTTCACGAAATCACTTCCACAGATTGCAGGAAAGCGTGAGGAAAGATTTTACACATCAAGTTTTATACTCTTGTAGCCGTTTCATAAATCAAATCAACCTTTGAGCCCAGGGACAGGAATACTGCTTGTTGGCAATTTACTAGACGACCTTTTTTACCAGTTGTTATTCAACTGTATTAAATTCTATTCTTGAAAAAGCCTTTCATTAAAAAAAAGAAAAAAGCTATTCGTTTAACATTTCTATAGTTGTAAGAATCCCGGCTTTAAATCTCATCTCTGGGGCCGTAGGTTCTAAACCCGGTAGGATAAAAAGTGATTGGTTTCAAAATTAAATTATTCGAGGGAACAGCGGTTTGTAATGAAAAACTATGCTTTCTTTCTTTGATTGCTTTTTTACGTGCTCTTATTTTAGTAACACTGGTTTAACTATACAGGGCGTCCCACGGATATGCCACATGGAGGGAAAGTACCTTGAATATTGTAGATGGAACATTTTACTGAAAGATGACATTGTGTCATTACGTAAAACAAACAATAGGTCAGTGGGAATGGAATAATTAGGACCGTCACTAACATACATTAGCTATCAGACTCAAACAAGCGTTAATAAGTGATAAACAACCGATTGAGGTAAGCCTTACGTAAATGTGTATTATGTATTACAATTCAGTACAGATTATGCACATAAATCACCTTTGTACAACAAATTCACGAACGTACAACGTAACATCGTCACGTTTTCGCCACTCCTACCTCATTACCTACACGTGAAGCTAAAATCGGTACCATTAGGAATTACAGTTAATGTACTAGTAACTGAACAAATGACAGGCTGTTAACTCTCCGCCTACAGGTCTCATTAGAACCTTGTCCTATTCGTGACGTCACAATTTCAGTACACCTACTGAAATTGTTACATACCTACGGTCGCATCATAAACGTGTGTATTCAAAAGGGCTTATGTGAAAGCAATTTTAGACAAACGAAGCTATTGTTCGCAGTAATGGAGTAGTTAATTGAGTGAAGCACTGAATATGCAAGGGTGTGAATATTGTCATCATATAATGTAGGTGCGATCGTGGCGGCTATTTCACTGCAGTTGTAGAGCGATGGATAGTTCTAAATTACTTTTTGTGAGGTCTCACAAGTGTGGGTGCTTCAATGAGACTGTAACGGGTGTAAAAAGATACTTAACGAAGCCGAAATCCACCTTGTTATTCCTGTCATTGTGATCATTTTTTTGTTTTGGTCCATACCTGGGAACCTTCTAGTTACGGAGATATTGAAGGTCAAAGTTCCAATGTTTTCAGACGTTTTTCAGCCGTTGATTCGCCGATTGGCTCAGTGACTTGGCGGTGTGTGTTCCTCTACGAGTGTCATGCGAATTTCATAGCTATACATAACACTTGATCTTCGGAAGAGCTAAATCAATCTAACCTATCCATCAATCTAACAGTCCATTGCCAGACATAGGCTGCTTTTAAGTGGCGCCAAAAATCCTGGTTTCTGCATCCAGTCTGACCCATGCACGTTTCTATGGTCGTCGGTTCATTTAGCTATTACCTAATTATTGGTATTTAACTACCCCGTTAGTCTCGTGGTCGCAAGCGCGACTGTTGAACATGGATCCTGGGTTCGATTTTCGGGTCTGGCAAAGTGTTATTGGAATTTTCGATTAGGAATTACCCAGTAGCAATCCGGAGTAGCGTACTTGGCGAATCTCCATTGAAATTGGCCACTGTGGCCTAAATTCAGCCGGGAGGATTATTGGCATTGGATTATTGGCGGTACATCTAAGCAAAACGGACTGAGCTTGTGTGGCGGTCGTCAATTCTTGTTCTTCAAATAGAACCATTTCTCTGAAAATACGGGACTATAAAAACCTGATATTATAAGTATTCAATTTACACATCATTCATTCATCATTTATTTTTCAGTATTCATTTTTTTTTTTTAATATTTGTGTTTTTTTTTTTTTTTCAATTTAGTGATTTTTTTACATGTTGAGCCAAAAAAACTTTGTAACAGCTATATAATAATAAGCATCATACCATGAATATTATTTACACATGTTTTCGCAAATAAATGAATCTGTATCTGAATTTATTTTCATAAATTGATATTATATTGTAAGTACCTACATAAAGTGTATCTTAAGTTATTAAATGATAACTAGGTTTCAGTTTAGTGAAAGCTTCAATATAGAATACCTATTAAAAAGAGGCATATCGGTAGGTATTTTATCTAGCGGCGCGCGACGGTAGCTAAAATATTGATGGAACATTTGCCATTTAGTACGTAATATCAAAAATCGTAATATGAAATATATATTATATTCTACGATAGATACAATATAACTCTGATATAATACAAAGTTTTTCCAAGTGTAGCCCTACTCTTTAGAGAATTGACTTACGAACTCAATTGTGCTCTTAGAAAAATACATGACTTATATTGGACACCAAACTGTCTTGGCAGTGTTAATTATGTTTCTCAATTTTTTTGAGTTAGAAACTGAACTAAAAGTTTTTCGAAAAAGCTGTCTGAAAGCTTTGCAACCTTCTTGTCTAGTTTTCCTATATGAAATCTCTACACACGAACTAACGCTTAATAAATAGGGTAGACTGTTCAGACTTCACGATGTTTTCTACAACCTTTTTGTAGCTAACCTTGTTTTTCTTGAGTTTCCAAGTCCAATATTGACCTCCTTTCAAGACCGATCTGTCTTCTGAGAGACTTACACCCGACTCCCGTGTTCAAAATTGGATCGATTTAATTATCAATAATGTAGCATCCAGTAATACGTACTAAATTGATCCGCCGCAGAAAGGAATTGGAAGATAATTTTGAGAATTTACGCTGCTAAAGCATAAATTAGTTTCTCATGTGAAATCTAATACGTTTTGTAGTTAAAGTTTATAATTCTAGATGTCACATGTCTTCGAATGTTTGGTTTTTTTTTTTTTTTTTTACAGTTATAGTTTAATTATTCTATTTATTTATTTATTTCTTTTATAAATTTGGTACAATAAGTTCCTTTAAAAAAAAGCACACAATTAGACCTCTGGGGTCTGTCTTAGCGTGCCATAGCCTGAGATTTGATCAACGCGCTAAGTTATAATCGAGTTGATGTAATTAATGGTCTTTCAACTTACGCTTTATATTTTTACTATTCATTGAGTCTCTAATGTCTACAGGTATTTGGTTTAGTAAATTTGGTATTAAGAAAGAAGCAGTACGCCTGCCATAGAAGTTACTTTTGCGTGGCACTTGAAGTGATTTTGATTTGGCTTGTCGTGTATTCACATCATATTTTACTGGAATTTGAATTTCTGGGTTCTACTCGTAGTATATGCTTTCTCACATGGTTTTGAAAGTAGTGGCGATGAAAATTATTTACACCAAGTAAAGCGCCTGTCAGGGACCTACGACCTACATACAACTCTTAAGCCGCAGCCGTTACCACTGAGGCACCACAATAATTCTCAATAATGCTTTATAACCCTAATAATGGTTTTTAATAACAAGACAAAACCATATAAAACTATATCTTCGGGAAATACAAGGTTGTATTTCCCGAAGATATTGTAGATTCGTATGGCACCGCAAAACACGAAACATAAATTAGTACTGCAAAAAGATAGTTTCCCAAAGGGTTGCGAAGGGCAAACTATAACTTCGAACTTTCCTAGTTTGGGTCCCTTGACTGGTCATAATGGTCGACACATGGAAAGTTTCATGAGGCAAGGGCGGCCCAGAACAGAATTTGATTTGTGGTTGAATCATTTCTATTAATAATTTAAGGGGACATATTGAACTGATCCTTTAAAAACATACTGATGTTCTGTTCATGGACATCTTTTAAAATTAATTAACCTTTTTTTGCGCTTCTAATGATGCACACTTTTTAAATAATTGAGGCCCTTTCAAATTTTCTGGCCTTTAACTAACAGTTGGTCACAGTAACTAAGTTAGGGTACCCAGACTAAACGAGTTAGGTTAGGTTGGACTGTTGGACGTTTGACCAACCACGCGCGAATTCGTCGCATTCGTCAAAATGGGAATTATTTGAGGTTTACAAAAGAAGACGCATTAATGATATTAGAGTGATCAATAATATTTTTGGGAGCGCAAAATGAGAATTATTAGAGATTTGATTAAATACATTATGGGCGAATTTCACCAAACTTTTATACCGAGTATAAGTCTTATCCTGCGAATAAATTTTGAATTTTGGACAGTTTTATTCCACGAATAAAAGATATCTGACTTTGATGAAATCAGCCCTAAGTAAGATACAATACATATTGTTCATACCTATTATTAATTAATTAACATCTGTAATGTAATAACAATAATTGTGTGAGCCTGATTGGCCTATAACGGCACATACATGGGTTGCTCTACTAACAGTAATCAATTAAATGACCCGATAGACTTGACCCGACTACCTCGACATTGATTTAATGAAGGGTGAGGTAATTAACGACCTTGCTCTCTTTCTGTTAATGGAGTAATGAGTTAGTCAAAGGCAGAAATTAGAATTCTTGAAACTGAATTTGATTCTGTATTAATTGAGTTGCGTACCTGTTCGTGATTTAAATTCTCAAGTCTGTGATCAATCACTCAAACTGAAGGTTTATATCGGCACAGGTTGGCGACTGAAAGGTCATGACAAGACACATGGCACTAACATAGCTACCTATCTAATATTAGACAGTTTACAGATACAAGTACCTACATGCTATGCTGGTTGCCACTTTCACGCTTCTAGATCCGCAGTCTCTAGCGATTTTTTTTATTTATACTTTATAATGAATTTTGTAATGCTGGTGATAATATAATTTATTGTTTACTGTAATATTTTCAACACAATGTATTTTGTTATGAAATAAATTACTTATGACTTAATATATTTTCCGATAATAACAAAAAACTTACGAAATAGCAAGTAGGTACTCGAGGTCAGACCAACCTGCCATTATTTAGCTCTATGCATCTACTAATCCTATTAACAAATACGTGTATGGGTAGGTATAAATACTTATAATATGAAGGTACTATACAATCACTGGAAATCATAATATTACCAAAGCTGTGAGAACTTTACGCTATGTAATGACACAAAAATAACTTAACAGCGAAGGTTTCACCTTTTTTTTTTTTTTTGAGGGTGGGAAATCATCCAATGACTTCTCCCGCTCTGGGTGGAGCGGAAGGGCGTGTCAGACTTTTACTGACTAAAACCCACCCGTGTTCCTTCAGTTGCCTGTTGCCAAGGTCCCGGTATCCCTTTCGGACTAACCCGCAATTTCGGACTAACCTTGCGAAGGTTTCACCTTGGAAACTGTAAAGTGGTTTTTGTGAGCCGAATTACATTGTAGACAAACATACGATACGAACATACGAACGGCTTTCCCAGCAGCGTCTGTATACCGCAAACCAAATCCGGCTGGATATCAATATTTTACATGATGCGACCTCTAAAAAGTACTACAGATATCCATAGATAAAATGAGTCTGTTGTCAGAACTTTTTACTACACGTAAACTGTTTTAGGAATCAACTAAGTATTATTGCCGTAACAAATAACATAACATAACATCACGCCTGTAATCCCCGAGGGGCAGGCAGAGGTGTAAGTACCTAGAGTACATCCACATTTCACCAGTTATTTTTAAGTCGGGTGTCCCCGGGCGTCCCCGTAAGTTTACTAATACGAAACAATTAACAAAGAATGCTAATAGGGGGCGAGCCTATTGTCATCAATGACTCCGGGCTACTACTGAGAAATTCTTGATCAAATTCCCGTAACAAATGAAACTATCAATCTATACTTTTTAATAAAATATAATAATAATCTTCGGAGCTAGTGTGATCCGATGCCGAAAATATAACTAACGGGAAGCTACTGTATTGCCGAGTGTCATAAGAGTGATGATTGAAGATATTTTATGTTAAAACAAGCGAAGTCACGGGCAGACTGATGTCAGTTTATTATATTAATAAATGGTTGAAATTGACACCCTACTTTTCACCAACAGATTACGACTCGGACTACGACCCGGAGGCCGTCGAGGAGCCACGGGAGAAAGAGAACGGTGACTACTATGACCGGCCGAGGGAGTATGAGGACCCAGTGACGTCACACCACGTCGAAGGGCTGAGCCAGATCGAAACCGCGCCTCCGAAACCGAATAGCTTCGAACAGTCGCCGACCTCTGCTTCGGTGTCCGAGTTCTCTATTGCTAATGCTGTGAATTTGAGAGGTTTGTTGTTTGTACTTTTCTTTACTTGAAATACTTAATTATTTAGAAAAGCAAAACAGAAATACCGGGATACTAAATTATTAAATTCTAAAAACATACATATTACATATACCAGGAATACTTATACACACTCACTTTTACAACGACAATAATTTGAAACTAGAAATCCAAGCTATGTACATACACAAGATGAAAGTTGCAGAATAGAATGAGAAAAAACAGAAAAACATTCAATTTGTATGTATTTCGATGAAACCCTGCTAAATATTGCCTTACAATTCAGTTTATTTCCTCACACGCACTCAACTCATTTGTATGAAAAACAGTTTGAAGCTGTATTTTACAATATATAATTTGAACGTCATAAACTCGAAACTTTGTAGGCAGTCTCGTGTGGCAAATATTTGACTAGACAAAAACGTATACCTACATAATGTTCCATCTTCTAGACAACGTCTATCGAAAAGATTGGTAACTCGATACTACTACGCCGTAGCTCTTACGCTACGCCGTAGCAAGTTGACTACACCGAGGTCAAACATAAAGGCGGAATCTAGTGTATACTGAATGCTGATACAAAATTGATGGTATACGGGAGGAAAACAGAGTAACACCCCTATAAATCTCCCGACGCAAATCGGATCAGGGTAATCGGACTGTAACCTACTTAGGTAGTGGGTCCGAAGGGTATCGGTAACTTGTCACTGTTCACTTTATTGCAACCTTTAAACCAGATGGTGATATATTTTGTTTTAAACAAGGTGTTGAGGTTATTTTTTAAAACCTTAAGCGTCTGTTTTTTACCGTTACCGTCCTAATGCAAAGCTTCGTGTAGCTGGTTTTTGTATCAAGAGGGGCAAAATTAGAAATTGTTACTGTAATACTATTTAGACATTAGTAGAGACTATTTAATTTCGAAGTATATTAAACGCATAATATAATTAGTTTAAAATAATGCTTAACACTACTTTTAGGTATGTTTAGAATTTTTGAATAGGACACAAAAAAAAAGACAGACTTCAGACAAAGGGAAAGTGTATACCTACCCAATTCTAGAACCAGTTCCGTTTTAAATTAAAAATGATTAAATCCTTTTGTGTCGTTGTCAAACATTTGATTGGATTTAATAAGACAAATGGCGTTTTCTCACAGAGTTTAATTAAACTCTGTACTTCGTGCTGTGAACTTAGAAGTTCAATCGAGCAATCACAATACACTGGATTTATTATTCACGCTTGAATTTCTAAAAGGCCCAACGCTTTATCTGTATTTATTTTACCAATTTTATACTTGTACTGGATTTTGGACAGAAGTGAAAGTCATCATCTGCCTAACCTATTCCTAACTATGTTGGGGTCGGCTTCCAGTCTAACCGGATGCAGCTGAATACCAGTATTTTACATGGTGCGATGGCCTATCTGACCTCCACAGCCCAGTAACTGGGTAATACAATATCCCTTGGCAAGACTGGTTGTTAGACTTTCGGGCTTCTGACGACCCGTAACGACTGTCAAAGATCCACAAATGAGAGTCGGGACCAACGGCTTAGCGTTCTTACCGAGACACGGAGGAGTCTCGGTATGTAAAGATGGTCACCCATCCACGGACCAACCCCGGCAAGCGTATCTTAACCTAATGATCGACCGATGCGGCTGTTATTACTTAGCCATGAGCTCCTCCTCTTTGGACAGTAGCAAAGTGTTAAACAAAAAAATCTTTACTTTGTTTTGTTCGTTTATAATTTTATGATTAATCCAGTTTTATCTTCTCTCGTATCTCCATAAGCGATCCAAGAATAGATTGTGCCGTGCCATAGCGAAAATGTTAGCTTGGCAGCAACGCGGAGGAACCAAGCAATCTATTGACAGAAAATAATGCACAAAATACTTTTTTTCAAACATGCTTGGAAAGAGCATTATTTTGATAACCTTCTTCGGCATAAATTGAAATTGCTGTACTTGTAAAAAACAAGTGAAGATGCGGCCGGCAAAGTTACTATGAAAATCCCTAGGTATCTGTCGTATTAAACGGCCAAATAAATTACTATGAAAAAGTATGTGTGTCTCGGCTTCGCGTCGGCTCACATTATTACGATCGTCCATCAATGGCCCAGTAGCAGGCCGCAACAGTAATGTACTATAACATTGAATTGCAGAGGTTAAATGTCAAGTAGCACTTTAGAGTAATTTAATGAGTTAGGTACCGATGTTAAGTTGTCTTGATTTAACTGTAAGTCCAAGTAGAGTAATTAAGTCGTGAATTATGATCAGCATAAACAAGATAAACACCGTTTTACTTAAATGTCTTGATCAACATCATTACCTTTTTAATTAGTTTACCCAAAAATAGCGAATTTATGTTCCACAAAATTACCCTACAACATTTTATGTAGCACGTCTATTTCTAACATTAACGACAGTATTATGTCCTTTTCATTGTTCTCACTGTTAATGTACCAACGTAATATACAACATAATGCTTACTTTCATGAGCCTCATAAAATTATTCATGGTTTCATATCATATTTTCTGTCGTACTCTGTAATCTACCCGAGGTCAACATCCACCGTCGCACATAATTATGTTGGTACATATGGAAAAAAAATATAGGAGATTTGTCGTTACGTGTTACTATTGTGTTTATTCTCAAGTAAGTTAGATTTAGCCCCCTTTTTTTTTTTTTTTTTGAGGGTGGGAAATCATCCAATGACTTCTCCCGCTCTGGGTGGAGCGGAAGGGCGTGTCAGACTTTTACTGACTAAAACCCACCCGTGTTCCTTCAGTTGCCTGTTGCCAAGGTCCCGGTATCCCTTTCGGACTAACCCGCAACCCTGGCAGGAGATTTAGCCTCCTGAGATATTGAAAACGTTAAAGTTCACGAATGTCGTTAGGAATAAATCTTTAAGATTTTCACTTTAGCTATCTTTCTTTTTAGACATAACCTTAGGCCATAAGATTGTTCCAGAATCCAGTTTGTAACAAACAAAACAATCAATTTGTGTTTAACTTAATAATAACACTTTTTAGGATAACAGTGTTGTGCGTTAACTTTTTAGTCTTCTAGGATTTGTTATTTTCGCTTTTCTACAAACCAGCTGAATTTTTTCAAAAACTTTGTACATTATGTTCCTTTTACGAGATATGGTAAAACATGTCTTAATAATTTTAATAACCCGAAAGGCTACTTTGAATCGAACATTTTCGGGAAACATTTTTAAATCTGCTATGCAATACTATTATAGCCTCCATGATTCAAATGTACGTTCTGTGCACATTAGGTGGTCAGCCTCGCTACCACCTGGCTAACTGATGACCAATATTTTTCCTACGACCTCTTGGTTTTGTTCGTGCCATTATATGACATGAGGAGTACCTATTATTTTTTTAATTAAAATATGATGACTTTCCAAGGACTTGCAGAAGTGATCAGCACTCGCAAAAATTATAGCCAAAGCATTACATCACTATCAACCACGATTATAATGTGTGAAGATAACTAGCTAGTTTATTTATCTCTCTCTAAACTCCATCCTAATAGTTAATGGCTTGCGCAGTCTATCTGCAAAGACCTAGCCACCTGCAAACGCCCGGCAATTACAGCATTACGTACTATAGCTAATTTAAATGAAGAGTAGGTTATATAATTATTTAACTTACTATGTTTTGTCCACAGAGGCAGCGTTGGTAGCGTTGGGTGGCGCGAGCGCAGCTCTAGTGTTGTTAATCGTGATGGCGGGCGTGTTCGTGGCGCGCAGACGCAAGAACAGTCCCTCCCCCGTGCCGTCCCCCCCGATTCTCGTGTACCCCCCTCATGATATCTCCGCGCCGTGCTATATGTAAGTACCTATTGTAAAAAGGCTTTCAGCTAACATTGATTTACGATTTATTTATTTAACTTTACTTAAAGATTAAACGGCAATCTACTAATTAAATTAGCAAAAAATACCATAAGAAAAAAAACTCAAACAGTCATCTCACAGAACTGACATCAACGTTTGCATTACAAAAGATAAAAAATCCGTAAAATTCCGAACCTTAACCTTAACCGCAATGCTTAAATAGATCAACACTAAATAATGCCTTCTGACAAACTAACACGAGAACAAGAACTGATCTGTATATAAAAAGCTTTATTTGAAGCATTACAGATCAGTAAAATCATAAATGTTAAACACATACCAACGTACTATAAAATACGTGCTTCTAAAAATACAATTAGATTTTAAACTTAAATAAGTTCTCCAATAAACTGTGGTGGCCGCGACTTACCAGAGGCCTTAGTGAGAGATTCTTTTAACTATCTTCACTCTACGCATCGACCGCGTTCGGCGCTCCGATTGGCCCTTCATCAGTGAAGGCCAGTGAAGGGCCAATCGGAGCGCCGAACGCGGTCGATGCGTAAACTCGCACTAAGGCCTCAGTTGTAGGTTGTACGTTCGAAACGAGAGAGGCGATTTACTTTGTGTAAATTGTTTCATTACCACCGCTCTCAAAACGATGAAGGAAACCAGCATGTCCTAGAACCAAAAAATCCAAGACATGTGACATCTAGCAACCCGCACTGGGCCCTTGTGGTGGATTACGGCCCACTCGCTCTCACAAAGAGGTGGCCTGTGGAACATTATAGCCTGATTATACCAAACTGTTAAAACAGGACACATTCGCATCATGGCACTTTATCGCATTTCCCGGACTGCAGTAAAAATCATTAAACCATTAACCGCAAATAGCTTTTCGTCGTAAACTAGAATCAATGACATAAAGCTTATTCGAGTGATGCAATGTGACATTAAACTTGTTTTGAAATGTCCTAGAATTTGTGATGGCTAGTTTATAAACACGTTTCGTAAAAATGTGCATAAAGTTGATGCCGACGTCGATTTAAGATATTGTCGAAGTACAGCTTGTCGGAGTAGAGTATGTCGAAATTGAATCATGTCGAACTAGCATTATTGTCGAAGAAGTATGTCGTCGTAGTCACATCATTTGGTAGTTAAGTCATTTTGAAGCAACGTCTTGTCGGAGTAGAGTAGTGTCGGACTTAAGGCATGTCGAACTAAAGTATTGTCGAAGTAGAGACGTCACGGAGTTCCGTAATGTCGAAGTAAAATCATGTCGTAGTTCCACTTGTGCATTTGATGGTTCTTACACTCCCTCATAATTATCATCGTCATCAGCCTTCAGCAGTTCACTGCTGGACATAGGCCTCTACCATTGCACGCCATTCAGCTCAATTCCCGACCGACCCGTCAGCCTTCAAAGCAAGAGTAACAGGCATCTTCTGGGCTTGCTCGTTCCATCGTAGACTTCATCTATCGCTTTCCATCAGGCGAGATTGACGTCAAGAGCTGTCCCATGACTAGCCGAGGCGAGGGCTCGAGGGCGGCCTACCTTAAGTTTGCCGATTTGCGATTACAATCCTTACCTCCTTAATATTACGTATAATAATGCAGAAAGTTTTTTTTAAATGTATCTTTAATCTCAATATCGTCACCGACAAAAGGGTAAACAGAAAACTTCTATTTTCTTAACAAGAAGTTAAGGACTAACGTAATGCCACTATTCCCGGGCGATAGCTCTTTTAGAAAAGTTATAAGTACAGGGAAAATTCTGCTGGTAAAAATAGTTACTTTCGTATAATCCTTAGAGATCCATTGCTTATTATGATAGAATGTCGAGGCATACCCTTAAATAAAGATGACAGATGATACTATCGATACTATTCTTTATGTTGTAACAAATACGCCCAAATAAAACGAAAAAATAATTAAACAGATTATTGTGTTGTACATTGCCGACAGGCTATCAATCGTGATTTTGTCACCCGATAAGCAACACGTGGTTTTAAATGATACCGATCTACTGTTGATTGATTGGTTCTCGTTATACTAGACAAATGAGAAAAACAACACATAAAATTGCCAGACTGAAATAAACCTACCAATTATTTGAAAAACTTATTTTTAACTGAAGGTAGCTTTCGAATGTAGATTGAAAATAGAACAATTGAAGCACATACAGAAACATAGCAAAAAAAAAACCTATTGATTGACTTTACTGTCACCGTGGCAGGAATAGCCAGGAACGCAGAAAAACTGTGTAGTGTATGGAAAGAAAGTAGGTCACCCATATGTCAGTTATTCCAGGTCGAGATGCTGATCGAGGGGTGATCAATAAAAAAGTGAGAATGAGTATGACCCAATTATTTGTTATTTAATGTTATTAAATTTTTCGACGTAGTCATCTTTCAGGGTTTTACACTTTGTATATCTTTTTTCTAAAACTAATATGCCCCTTCTAAAAAAATCGAGTACGGCGGCGACTACTGCGTCATCATCTTCAAATTTCTGGCCCCTGAGATGTTCCTTTAACCGCGGAAATCGGTAACCATCACTGGAGCAAGGTCTGGTGATTATGGAGGATGTTCCATCAATTCGAAGCCAGCTTCTTGAATGGCAGCCATCGCAATTCTGGACTTGTGCGCCGGCGTTATCTTGGTGAAACAAACAGAACACGTTCCGAAATGACGGAAACAAATGACTTCTATTTTTTTAAACTATAGAGAATTGATTGTTTTTTTTATTATTATCATAACTAATGTCAGGGCTATGCCTGCCAGTATTTATTTTTTTTCTTTCCAAGGAGAATGTATCGCATTATCACTATTTATTGAACACCCCTCGTACGTCCATAAAATCGAAGCACACGAGTTTGCATTCAAAAGTTCACTTTGTGGTATTATAAAACACAATCCATGAATGGATTATAATATAGTGTAACATTTTTGGAACACTCGCGGGACTATCAAAACACTATCTATGCTAACAGTAATGATTGTTCCAATTTTGGTAAAAGTGTTATTATCTACATGTTGTGATTTACTTGGTACCAATACGGTGCTTATTAGAACGGATATATGATTATGTAGTATAATTATAGGCTAACACGAATGATTATTAGAATAATAAATTATACCACGTGGGGACGACAATACGAATATAAATGAAAACACTGGCTACACTGTTTTGAAACCATCAAATGCCAAATAGCAGTGATGGGCCAACTATTTGTTTTGCCAGTCAACCGACTACCTCTATTGACTGGGGTACTAGGAGACTATACATAATAGGATATTAATGTATTTAATTGAGTTTTTGTTTATTTGTAGACTAGGCTTTAGTTAGATATGCGAAGCTAAATTTAATTTATTATCGTATTGACGTGGGTACGTCAATACGATAATAAATACAATTTAGCCTTTATTATAATGCTCTTCAGAAAGCTTGATAGATTACATAGACGTAGCATAATTAACTTACTTGTTGTCTTATGAAACGTTGTAGGTAGGATCTCGAAGACTATTGGACCGAAAATATTGAGCAAATTTGAAAGTAATTAATTATCCAGTGTATTCCTCGACTGCGCATATAATTTACTTACAAAAAAGTAAAGCTAAAAAACACCCAATATTATTTTTCTAAAAATATACCGTTCTGTTCCTAAAAAATAACGTTGCTACTGCAAAGCGGTTTTAGAAACAACAATATACTCTCGAAACTGTGCAGTGTCAATCAAGCGGAACAAAACGACTGGCAATAGAATTGTTGAGGTATACAGACAATGGCTGTCATTCATGTTCGGTTTCGTTGGTAATGATTTTCTACGTAGAGCCGTTATATAATGTGATTGACTGTTCACGCAGGCTGATTGTAGATAAATTGTTGGAAACTGTTGACATAATTTTCCATTGTAAAATTATAACGTAAATCAAGAATATGTCGTACAGTCAGTGTGTGTGTGAATACAGTGTTATTCAGTAGTAGTCATTTACGTTATAATTTAGGCAGATGCCTAGCCTTTTCCCAGCTATGTTGGAGTCAGCTTCCAGTCTAACTAGGTGCATCTGAATACTAATATTTTACATGCAGTTACTGCCTATGTGACCTCCACAACGCAGATTGGGTAACTGGCTTCTCACTGTAACGACTGTCAAAGATCTACGAATGGCAGTAGGGACCAATGCCTAGACGTGATTTCTGAGGCACGAAGGGGTATTTATATTATTATTGAGATAATGTAATATAATGTAATGGATGGTTACCCATCCACGAACCAACCGCAGCAAGCGTAGCGTGGGTAAATTAGAACAGTCGCTGTTCTAATTTACCCTCGACCTCTCGACCTCCACTGTACTGCACCACTGCCATGTAAAAATCACAAGAACTCTCGGGTGAAAGAGGCTTCAAAGAAAAATTCAAGCCAAGAAATAAATAATTGCTTCTTGTTCTAAGTTTATATTCCTGCCTCAGACTTTAATTTTAGATCCATATGACCCAGAAACCACAAGCCATAATTTTATGAGTAGAAAATTGCCTATTATACAACCGCGAAATGAAACAATAAAAATGAGAAAACATATTTTTCGCCGGGAGCTAATATGCTACACTGTTACACGAATGGAATCTACACATTATTTCTCTTTTTCTTGTGTTAACCAGACAGGTTTATAAAAATAGCTCGCCTGTTAAAAAGATTAGCCTGTCAGCAAGATACACAACGGCGGGGATAAATACCGAGGCTGCGCCGGATTACCTAATCATAAAAGCTATCCTTTATTAAGCAACTGAAAACCTACAATAATACCAACCTGTTACTGTCCTACTGCAGCGACTTCTTCTCATACAAAGAAGGCACGAGCATTAATCACCACGATATTGTTCACCCCAATTCGGTAACACACTTTCTTTCACAATACGAAGAATATTGAAGAATATTTAATACATTTCTTTTTATGTTTGAAAAATTCGTGTGCTCGACAACGTTAATAACGCAGTGTATGTTGCCGAAATGTCAAAATTAACGTTGATTTTTTTACCGATGTCAGTGATAATTTATTGAAAATTCGGTACTTGCCTGGATTTGAACACAACCTCGTTCATGAGATGCGAGCCCGTAACCACTGGGCCATCGCGACTGTCAAAATGACATAAACAGGCAAAATGCAAATTAAAAAGCCTCTCTCCTTTCCTGACAAACAATTCGTAGGCGTTTCATTTCATGCAAAAGAATCTTTTCGAGTAAAATATTCCTGCAACGAAGTTATCTTTCGTTGAATTTTAACAGATACTATTCATGTAAATTAATGCAAACCCGACTAAGATTAATGCCTTGTAGATTGTGAAGGTTTATTTTGGGACGACTAGATAAAGGATGTGCCTCCTTTTGATGGGCCAGCGGAGGAAACCCGAAAAATAATAATACATTTTATCTTATTATTGCACAACAACCATCTACAAGCCTACGAGTATTCATGGAATATTTTTCGTATCATTTTATCTTATGTACATTGTTCTCAACATAGAAGTTTCTGTTTTGTGAACCATAATACTTTAAAAAAAAACCCGGATGGACGACAAGACAAAGAGATATTCCAACCCACCCGCAAAAAACAAATGACAACACATAAATGAAATAAAATATTAATATCCATATAAATCATATTTTAGAATGTATTATTATCCCATTATTATAATATTATCCCACTGCACTTACAAAGGCTTATTCTCACACAAAGAAGGCACGAGCATTTCAAACAGGTTCTAATGTACCTAGTTGTTAAGTATTATTTATTATGCAAAACAATATTTCACATGCTTCTAGAATTTGTCCTATCGTGTCGACGGTACATTATTAAAATATGTCATACAATGAGTGACGTTGATAAATTAGACTATTAATTAAGTATGAATGTTAATTAGTTGGTGTCCGGAACTTTGTATACCTATGTAAAAAATATTTGTATTTGTTCGCACACTAATGTTTATGAGAGAGTGCCAATTGCGCCCTAACTGCTTGTTACAAAGTACTTTTACAGCAATATTATAAAGAGAAAACTACTGGACCGATTATTAAGATTCCTTCACCAGTAGGTTGCTGATCAATCAATCACTGAGTAAGATATGCTATAATTTATAAATCACGCGGGTAAACCGCTGGTAGTAGATAATATCATGCAAAAAACGAGCGAGCCTTACAATAGTCGCTTATGATGTGTAACGTCTGAGATCTCACCTTGGTAATAAGCAACATTAAAGGGACGTCAAGGTCAAGGTCGTTTCTGACGGCCAACTCTAACACCGAGCGCGCTCATTGGTCAAATCAAATAGCGCGCGCTTCCCGGGCTCTCTGTTACACACTTCCGTCGCTTTTTTTTTGCAGATTGTAGAAAAGCGAGAGGAAAGATGTTACAAAAAAAAAAAACAAGCTCATGATCCTATAAATTTCTCTAATCCTATTATTTTATCAAAAAAAAAAGATAGTTTACATAAAAAGCTCTAACACTGTAACAAGATTGTTTCCAAATGTCATGTCTAGATTATACACAATGTAATAATGACGCAATGAAACTTGTCATAATAAATCTAAATGTTATTATCTAATGCTCAGTAAAGTTTATTGAAAGATAACGCCTGCTGTATTACATACTCGTAACATAACTTTACGTTTGTAATCCTCGAAAGGTAAGGCAGTTATATTTTAAGTCCCATGTAATAGGGGGGGCGAGCTATTTGTCATCAACCGGACACAAATCCAGACTCCGGGCAGCTACTGACAAATTTCTGTTGGAAAAGCCCAATAACACTTTGACCAACGAGGCAATCAAATTCTTGTTGTAGAATGATTGACGTCGTATCGATCGTATCTTTATGTATTACTGTGTGTACATAAACAATAAAATAAAAAAATAAAATCTTACTAACTAATAATAAATACAGAAAACGAAATCCAATACGTATGTTATAATGATACTTCTTATAATAATAATTATGTTGAATCGTTGCTGTTAGTCTTGTATTTCTAATTAAGAATGTTCATAAAGTTTCAAATGTTTATTAAATAATTATAAAGTAAATATGTTTATCATGGGATGACAGCCAAGCGTCAACCTTTATTATACCTCTTACCGAAATTAAAAAGTTCTTAATTATGTACTTTTTCTGCCGGATCCCATCATATTTGGGACTCAATCATACATTTTGTAGAAATATCGTTCACAAAATGTACCTTCATACTTCACAAGCGTATAAAATTATCACAAAATCTATCGGCACTTAACATTAAAGTAATTACGATCATCACTCAAAGGCCTCACTATCACTACTACGGAAATTGCTCTAGTCAGGCGATAATCCATTTTAACTTTTACCGATATTAGATCCCTGGAAGGTCTTAACCCAAAGGCTAACTAACTTAGTTCTAGAAACTACATCGAGGTATGAGTTCAATCCCTTTTAAAGTTTTCTTGCACTACACTTCTTATTTACTGTGAAAAAGAGCAATAATTTCTTTTTCTTCAGAGATCATACAGTTGATGCTATTTACTTTTCATTCCATTGCTCATTTTTGAGATCCCGGATTTCCTCTTACTACTTTTCGTCTACTTATATATAGGTACATAATTGATAAAGAAATTAAATAATTAATAACCATGGTTGGGTTTTTATTATTGGTCTCTATTTTGGTAGTCTGACTAGAATGTTAAGCCGGGGAAAAGCAACCTAAACACTAATATTAACATTATTAAATTTAAATTTCATCAGCTTATGGTAATTTATGCATAGTCATAGGTCAAGGGCTTCTGACACCGTTATCGACTGTCGACGGCAGTTGACATAAGAGTAATTAATTATAGACCGTAGACCTCCGTAATTGTTAACATAATTACCACTTCTATCGTAACGCCTCGAGGTAGTAAATGAATATAAAACGATCTAGAACATTCCAAATTAGGTACGTCGTTAATAAATGCGAGAAAATTCGCAGACGACCGCCATTACAAAATCATTTGTATTTATAACGTCCCACCTTCATTTTTATGTCTGTATTCACGAACGAATTGTTGTCTACGTTTATATACAAAAAGGCAACTTTTGTTCGAATAAAAAGGTTCCTTTGATACCAGACGCAGTTCCACTCCATTCGCCAAAATTTTAAAGCAGGTTTATTCTTTTGTTTGTGATTGTTTTTATTATTTTGACTTCTATTGTTTTTTTTTGTTATAGGACGAAAGAGGTGAACTTTTCGCTTCCAACGCTGCGTTCGTCATCGCTAGGGGAACTTCGGGATGTCGTCAGTGTCAGCAGCCTTGGCAGTGACGTGCTATGCCCACCTGTGCCCACGCAACTGCGATCAAATTCATTTAGTAAGTAACCCTTTTATTCTAGAAAGTTACTAACTGTAGTGAGTTAAATTACTCTGATTTAACTTAAGTGGATTGTATTGTTATTTATGAGGCAAAACGGTAGTTTGGGGAGTAGTGAAGACATTGCGCCTAGACGTGTGTTGCCTGACTGGACGAGTGACGTCATTTATTATGGCTATTTTAACCGACCTTTACGCTATTACGTTTAGATGCAACTTTAATAAATAAAATTACGTATTAACGATGTTTTTCAGATAAATAAAGTTTTGCGTAACATACTTTTAAGATAGTCATCAGCCTGCCTAGCCTTTTCCCAACTATGTTGGGGTCGGCTTCCAGTCTAACCGGATGCAGCTGAATACCAGTATTTTACATGGAGCGACTGCCTATCTGACCTCCATAACCCAGTAACTGGGTTGTCAGACTTTCGGGCTTCTGACGACCCGTTACGACTGTCAAAGATCCACAAATGACAGCCGGGACCAACGGCTTAACGTGCTTTCCGAGGCACAGAGGAGTCTCGATATGTAAAGATGGTCACCCATCCGCGGACCAACCCCGGCAAGCGTAGCTTAACCTGGCCTGGCCCGTGCGTCTGTTATTACTTAGCCACGAGCTCCTCCACGAGATACTTTTAAGATAGTGAACGGCAGTATTTAATCATCTGCACATTTTGGGTATGACCCGAATAGTGTGGGACTCGACCTCTTGGAGCCCTTATTTAAAGTTCAAATAAGACCTTTTTGGATATGTCTGAAACTAGTCAGGCATATCTAATATGCACGTGAGAAAAGCCCTACTTATCCCTTATATATGAAGGTGGAGATTTTCACGGGAAGATATTTTAATTTAACCCACTTGACATAAACAATACCCCACATGATTGTGACGTAATATGTATTTTAATTTCACAGTGGATTAGCTGCAATACGGAGACATAATCTACATTTATTATAAAGTTACCTCCCCTGCGAACAATCCTTAGTAACAAATTTTTTGAAATTTATCGTAATCTCGTGTGTCAATTGTACGAGTACGTTGCACGAACTTTTTAACCTAACTTTATTGTACTGAACTTTTGATCTTGTTACCTCAGCCCCATACGTTGGTCAACTGTTTTCGTAATGGATTTTTCTCGTTTGTTTAAACAGGCTTTAGAGACTGTTGAGCTTGTCATTTTATTTAGGAGTCGATGTTTGTTAACTTTAATGAAGTGTTACCGGGCCTACCAAGGGTCGGCTTCCAGTTTAACCGAATGCACCTGAATACCAGTATTTTACATGGAGCGACTGCCTATCTGACAGTTACTGGGTAACACGATACTCTTGGTAAGAGCTATAAATTTCCAGTTTACACTGACCTCGCATTATCCTACTATACTATACAATGCTATATCAGTTTATACTGGAAATGTTTATCTTGATGTGTAGCCGTGTGTACTACATCGTCGACATGAAAAATATAATTCAACATCAGATTTCATGGGTATAATCATTTATTAAAATCATAACGGTAGCATTAATTTAATGCGGTAGAAAAAGTTTTATAAACGACTAAAATTAAAACCACAGTGAGAATCAAAGCGATAGTTGGTTTTGAAACTTTTCATTGTGTAGACAAAGTCAGTATTTTGAACACAATTGGAAGTTCAGACTTGGTAATTTGTACATGAATTGCAAATTACACATTTTGCAAAGGCGAGCAAAAGTTGTTGGTTGTTTCTATGTTAGCAAGGTTGTAGGTTGTTGTTTACAGATAATTCCGAAAACGGATCGTGTCTCAACTACTTATTAGAGCTGTTGTGACAGATTACAGTTATTAATAATACACTCCCGACCAATTATTTTCACGCGAATCAAATGAAAGCGATGTGACGAAAATGATTATCAGCCGTCCTCGAATACATGTACTGGTATTATATGTAGGGATTATAGGTCATGAAAAAAATAATCATGAAAAAAAAAAAACACGTAATCTGTTCGATTTAAAGGGCTAACACGTGTGACTCCGGATTTTTTATTTGATGTAAAAAGATATAAACCATATATTTATAGTTGAGTTTTTTGTCGTAGTTGGTTTTAGTTGTATAACTTTTATTTTCTGAGGTTACAATATAATGTATGTCCTCTAGAGGGCGTCATATTCGATCAAGACGCTTTCAACTATAACTCATTTGTCAAATTATGATGAACAGTTTAGAAGTTATGAGGGAACAGATGAACATACATACATACTGGTCAAAATCATGCCCTCGTTTTTGCTTTAGGAACATTCAACTTTTAGAAATAATCGTTGTAACACCTCACCTCGATTGCGTATCCAAATAGGCCGCTGTAGACACAATTTGACGAAGTGAAGGGATTACTGACACATCCAATACATACCCAGTGCAAGTGCGGTACTTCTGATCTGACCATATCCCACTTGCTGGAGCGTCCTAAGTGCCCATTCACTTGCATCTTTGATGACCTATAGAATTCCACTGATGTCGCAATATCAATACGAGGCTCAAACGATATAAAGTACTAGCTGTTGGCCGCGACTTCGTCTGCGATTCAGGATGAAAAGTAGCCTATGTCCTTCTCCTGGTCAAGGTCTACCCCTATGCCAAATTTTATTAAAATCCGTTTAGCCGTTTTAGCGTGAAAGCGTAACAAAAAAACAAACAATTTCACTTTCGCATTTATAATATTAAGTTGGGATGTACCAAGTTAAATTAAAGTTCCGTCGGCAAGAACAGAAAGATACCTCACCAGATTTTCTATCTGAAAATCGCCATTCATTTGTTTAATATTTAAAACTTAATTATCTGCCCTTTATTCAAGTCATTTTCTATGTTAATACCTTCTTAGCATTACAATCTTTTAAAATGTGGGGCTCACTTACCTAAATATAGTAGGTTAGGTTGGTTTTGTCCTGAACGACCACGTAACACTGCGCTAAGGGATCTTTTTGGGTAAATTTTGGAAAGCTGTTACGAAAAGGCTCATTTGCAATAAGATTACTCGTTTTCTTGTTTGCCTTTTTACCCCAGAGGTGGTCTTTAGAAATACAGTTACATAAGTAGATGATCTTTTTCAATAACAAAATAAGAATTTTCTGTACTATACGCTTTTGCTATTCTTGGGAACCCTTTGAAGTCCTCATGATTCTTTAGGGGGCTACACACTTTTGGGTCGGGATGATACGAAATCAAACTCTGGTGGGTAATCCTAATCCTAACTTAATATTATAACCGCCTTACTAATAAACGTTGTATAGCGCCTGTATAGTTACACAACGCTTTGTCTTCTTCTTTCAAAAGTCAAATTACTTTTGAAAGAAGAAGACAAAGCGTTGTGTTCAATGTGAATGTGAGTTTGTTTGTTTGTTACGCTTTCACGCTAAAATAGCTGAACTGATTTGGATGAAATTTGGCTAGAGGTAGACCATGATCTGGAATAGGACATAGGATACTTTTTATCCCGATATTCCCACGGGGTCGAGACTTACGCGGGTGAAACCGCGGGGCGCAGCTAGTATATTATAAGTTTGGAAAAGCGAACGGCTTTTCCAAACTTATAATATACTAGCTGCGCCCGGCTTAGCTCGAATTGTACCGCGTCGAACCGAACAAAATCAATGACGAACAACGATAATTTTTCACGCGTCATTTGTTTCTTCTTTAGTTTAAAGTAAACAGCTTTATTTGCAAGCCAAATCGGAATATTAATAAAATCTTTGGGTATGTTACCTCCTTAGTTGTCAAGTGTTGAAGTAATTGCACGACGGATAAAATAAATGAATAAACCAGTACATCATTTTCGCTTTATCTCGAAAAAGCTTGTCAAAATAATGCTACAATTTCCAAGCATGTTTGAGAAAAAGATTTATTCGCACGTGTTTTCTTTATACCCAGGACTATTGGTTATCAAAACCGATGTTTTATAAAAAATATTGTTGTTATTTAATCTAATAAATAGATTTTTCCATTTTTATTTTTATGTTAGTAAAGTACCTAAGCTTTTAACTTTTATCTGCTCTTAGGGATTGAAGTTTATGTGGAGCTCTGAGGTGTCGTTTCTACAATGTTCCTAAGTAATTTAACTGCAGTAAAACACAGGCTTACAAGAGAAACTTGTTAACGTTTTTAATGGATGCAAAATGAGATTTTAAGGAGACAGGTCAACTCGTTTTCTTGGCGCGGGCTGTGTTGTGAATACTAGTTACTAAACAGACATGCTCATTTACTTGACATTTTCAGTTAACACATAACTCTGTTTCCTATATTTTTTTAAAGTTTGTATTATTATTTGTTTACCAAACTTGGGGTTTAATTAAAATAAAATAAGTTAGAGAATTGGTCTCTCTTTTTTTTAACTTGTGGTGAGATGTCAAAAAACCCAGCACTTACACGTTTCCATTTCAGTTGTTTTCAGTCCGTTGTTGTTTTCACCGTGTTGTGTTGTTTGTTCTGTTGTGAATAAATGTTTCTTTTATTCCATTAAAAGAATGGCTGCTTTAAGCGTGAACGATTTGTACCGATCACGGGCACCATTCAAGGGCTGCCAAGTTTACTAGAATGGAAATGTGGTTCTTCATTGTTTTAAACTGGCTTTTGTTTTAAAGTTAACAATGAACAGCTAAGCACTGGAGAATAATATCATGTTTTAACGTTGTTGAGAAATCTGAATCTTTTTTTAAATTAACTCTACGGGATTTAGCTGTGAATTTTTTTAGTAATCCCAGAAGGAAACTTATAATAGTTTTGTTGAAGGCACGTTTAAAGTCAAGTTTTAAAGAATGTATATTTTCGAGACTAAACTGTATATTTTATACAGAAGCTTTCGTAATCGTATTCAATTATGTCATTTAATCGTATTTAATTATGTCATTTTTTCATGTATATCAAACTGTAAAATAACTTGTCATCGCATAAGTAAGTTATTTTTATAACAGACTTGCTGATGCCCACGGCTTTGCCCGCTGATAAATTATATACTAAATCCTTCCTCAAGAACCACTTTATCTATTGGTGCATTGATTTTTGAGTTTATCGCGAACATGACGACAGACAGACGCGGCGCACTATGTGGAGATTGAGTCGGTTTCGGGTCAAAAATCCATAACTTCCATGTTTTGAGAGATATACAGCAGATTTTTTTTTTAGGTAGTCTATAATAAATATACTTTAAAATATTAAACAGTTTATGAATATAGATATATATTTTAAAAGTCATAAAAAATACAAAATATGATATATTGAAAAATGATCAGAAATTTACGACTATCTTTAAATAATGTGACCATTTTATGGTTAACATTTTATGTTATAATTAATACAAAATAAACTCTTGTTATTAAATTATTGTTATTAAATAAAACAAAAAAATATTTTTTGTTTATTATTCTACTAGCTCCAAAGCTTCATCTATAAGTTCCTTAGACTTTTTATTAGTAGGTTTTCTTAAACTTGTTATGTATTTGTTACATAACAAGTTTACAGCTACTCTAGAGCATTTTCTAGCATGATGAAGTCGGAATCGTGAATTTGTTCCTTGATTCTTGAGCATATTCGGAGAGCTGTCCAAGGGGTAACACTGAATAATGCCGAACGACGTTTTCCCGGTGAATTAGGACTTTATGGACAGATGATGGCATATACCACATATATTTATTAACATATCGTTGTGCTGTATCGAAAGCATACTGTCCGAATTTTGTAGCATTAATAACTTTTCCGCTTCACATAACTTGAAGTAAAACATAAAATCGTTTTATCAATTCCTCATCCACACCAGTAATTTCTGCACTGTACTGATAATTTTGAAAAAAATGTCTAGCTTTGTTACCGTCATTGCTGTTACCAGTCCCTTGCTTAGGTTTATAGGTTTATTTCTGCCAGATTTAGTGTAGCGTTGACGAAAGTTAGAAATAAGATTTTTTTGTACACTTCGCTTAGGAAAAGTTGATATAATTATCCCATATATATATATATAGTCCTCCAGACCGTATTTTTCGGCCACGGCGGCCAATCTCAACGTAGACTAGCCTTCGGCGCGGGAGATATTGTGTAGTGCACAAGTGTTTGCGCAGACACAAGTGCACTCTCTCTTCCCTCACTCAAATAGTCCGATGGGACGGTAATCCGACACGACCGGAGAGAGATCAGGCGTAGGACCAACGGCTTAACGTGCTTTCCGAGGCACGGGGGTATCACACCGCCAACTTCCAAACTCCGGGCTGTTACTACGAAATTCCTAATGGAAAAATCCAATAACACTTTACCCGACCCAGGAATCGAACCCAGGACCCCACGCTCTGCAGTCGCGCTTGCGACTTGCGGCTTGCGGCGACTTGCGGCTTGCGGCTTGTTAAAGCATCCAAATAATTCCCGTCACTTTCAATTACAACAAGACATAGGTCGCGTCTGTTACAGTTGAATTCACTCATTGCGAGAACGTAGTTGGTAGTAACGAAAAACAGTATGTAATTATTGAGTATGCAGAGGCCCTTTTTTATACAAAATAATTGATTTGAAACATGTGCAAAATATGGTAGAAACAACTAATTATCATTAGGTGGTTATGCGTTTTCCGATATGTTTTATTGATAATTTATTGTGCGTGTGAACTAAAATATGTTGAGAAATACTCGATACGTTATCTAAACATAAACTGCAACTAAAAAAATATCACAAGTATAACCTGTAGCAACTAATAAATCAAATAGCATCACCTACGTATTTATAAGAAATTTTTACTATTTCATGTTTTATTATATTAACATATGTTGTGCAATGAAGTTGCAACTTTTTACTATCAATTATCATCATTTACAGACCTTCGGCAAATTTCGGCAACTGTCAAAACTCTAATTGAAATGATATGTCATGAGATAAATATTTCTAGTAAATATATTAACAAATATATAGCATATTTATGCATACCAGACGAAAGTACATATTATAAGCTTTCTAGAATGGTATAATACTTGTATAGTTTTTATTGCTAGCTCACTAGAAAATAATTCTGAAAAAAGTAAAATTAAGATGATTTTGTGAAAATTTTTGAATCATCGTATTTAGATGCTCTTTAATATAAACCAGTACCAGCCACATACATAATTTATATATAATATAGTAGATTAACTTCTTAGCTACAGTTTGAGGTATAATGCAAGTACCTGTGCCGACTTTTACAAAATGCATTTATGGCCAGGCTCTCTTAGGCGCCTCCACATAGTGCGGCGGTGGACTTTGTTTTATAATATTATGTGAGGATAAGTCCATTCTTGTATGAGTTCATCCTTAACAATACTTAAAAATTATTCCAATTAAAGATACTATCAATTCTATTTACTTTGGCTTTGCTAAGACTCTCTTATTTACTTTATAACCTACATACCGAACATTTAATATGACCTACATAAATGTTTATACAACATTATATAATTGGTGTTATCGATAATTTTGGGCTCATATCTAAATATAGATGTTAGGTATCGGCCCTAAAGGAGTGAATGCTTTGAACTGTGATCAAATCGATTTATCATAACAAGGGATTAAGGTTGATTGATTAAAGTCCCCTTTTGTTTCTTGTTGAGCTTAAGCCGTTGTTATCTCATCGTAAGTACCTATTATGATACCTATTGTCAAATGTGTCAAGTTAATGCTCCCCCTGATATTTGGGTTAATATGAAGTTATCGTTATCTCTTACAACGGTAAGTATTTTAAGATATACAGACTAAAAATATTAAATAAACAAAAATTGTAAGGTTCTCCTAGAACCAACGTCTCTCTGCTTAAATGGCAAATAGCAACATAAATCGTGACCTTTACACACTTATCTCGCAGTTTTCAGACGCTTGCCCTACCTAAGGGTCCATTTGTAGTGAAAAATTACTTTACCCGCAAGCCCCTGTCTACAAAAACACAATCTATGTGAAAAATTACTTAGGCACATGTAAAAAATTCATAAGCATCAATTAGGTAACTTTACTAGTGGTAATTCTGTGGGCATTATTTCTAGGAAATCGCATGTTTTCGTACTAGTAAAGCCTTCGGGAGTCCGTAGCAATATGTCAAGCCTAATTCATTACACTTTTCCTACATAAAAACATGGTTAAACTACCCACTTCTACGAATATCATTATTGTAGTAATTAAATTAAACGGTTAAATGTTTTACGCACGATTCCAGTGTACATTATTAGGTACATAATGAAATATTAAAATGCATTCTTGAAGCATTGTACCGCTTTTGACGCTTTACTAGTTTTATGCCAAAAGGCGTTCTACATAGTGATGTATTCTTCGCTATTACAAAAGACATAAATAACGTCGATGAGCTTGAAATATTCTTCAATTTATGGCGAGAAAAATCGGAACGGAAAAATAATACGAGTACAAGTGTTTTTTGAGAGCGGGAGAAAGCTACTTTAGAGCTTACAGACGGGTGGAATTGAAAACAGAATATTTTAGAAAATAGGTAAACTTTTAATTGTTTCACGAAAATATTACTTTGGGAATGCGCCGTTTCATGTTTATAAAGTACTATTCACTTTTGTTTCGACGATAATCTCACGCGATTACGTTTAGTACGAGCTGATCCGCAATAGTATACTTGATGACATAGTCTTTTATTTTGAAACAAAAAAGTACCAAAACATTAAGAAATCATGATGATGTTTTTCTGAAAGGTCAGGTGTAGTACAACACCAGCGTGCGATGAACGTAAACGAAGCAAAAGGAGTATGTAAGAATCTTAGTGTTCTGTAGTTGGTGTGGTGTGTCATGGGATGAAGTCGTGATTTTATGTATGTGTACTAAGAACATAAAATATCTAATACACTGAACCTGGCTAGGTAGGATTTTTGCATTGAATTAGTGCTGAAAGCATATAGCATTGTTGTCTTCGTACCAACCTACATCCCTACTTTATTTAAGTAGGGTGTTACTTTGCTTGTTTACGTTTAGTGGTGCGAAAATGTCACAGAAATGAGAATGTAGGTGGAGTTCAATTGTTTCAGTACATTAGTGAGACACAAGAATAGTCTGGAATCTAGTGTAGTTCTAGCAAGCGCTAATTTGGTCTTGGTGAATTAAAATAGTTTATTGATTCAGGCGTGGCATGACTTTGCGTCCAGCGCTCGGTATGGCAACACGTCGTGTTCTGTTTTGCGACTGGTCAATCGTCATCCTGAGGATGCCTCGTTGAGAGGTGAAACACGTGTCGATTTCTTACAGGATTTTTTATGACTCTTGAAGAATGGTTAAGCGGAATAGGTTACTAAATATATCTACTTCTATTGTATTTCTTTGGTGAATAAAGTATACTGCTTATATTCTTGGATATAGGTACGTCGAAATGAGGCAATAGGCTCTTATATTGAAAAAGTTTTGATTGGATTATAATTGTTGGATAAATAAAAGCATTTACTAACGATATTAACTATAAGTTTGTTTTTATATCGGCGTCTACATCTATCTTTTCGCTATTCCTTTGTAATAAGTAACTTTCTTAACCTGCCTGACCGCGCACTCGCCCATGTCATACTCCGCTCGAGCCGCGCGGGCCCCCCTGTCGTGATGCAATGCGTAATATAAAAAAAAAAAACTAATTTTCCTATCACCGCTATACAGGTACCCTTTTTGTCCATACTATACCATATAATAATATTATTAATGCCAAAGTTAGTCTGTCTATTACCTTTTCACGCCTTAAAGGCTGAACCAATTTGGATGAAATTAGGCCTACGGATAGACCATGACTATTTATATTGAATATTTTTGTAAAAAAAATAATTGCTGTGTATCTCACGTAATTCAAACCATTACAAAATCTAATAATCTAATATTTTTCTTTCTCTTCTTTCAAAATTGTGTAAAATCAACTTAACATTAATGTGTAAATTGAATAATTTAAAAAATGCTTGTTTTGCACTATGTACGTAAATTACATAAACCGATCGCCCTTTGTCTTAGTAGATAGCATGAACACGCTATTTTAAATATTCCAGAATTAACTGTCTCGATTCTAGACTTTATTTATGCAGCCGTCGCGGTCTGTTGTAGGTATACTTGTATCTGAGGACTATTTTCATTCCGTCTGACCCAATATAGGCAAAGACTAGGAAATCAAATTGACAAACCACTTAAGTTCTCCATGTATTCAAATCACAACAGCCATTCTTTGAATGCCATGAAATGGCACGGTAAGTCAATGTCTAATAATTTATTTAATTATTTTTTCTTCTTTTCTTCAATCGGTCCCTCATTACTGAGGATCGTGGTCACTGGACCCGTCTAAACGGACAATCTGCCTCCATCGACTCCGGTCCAAATTTGCCATCACCACCTGCTGAAAGCTTGAGGACGTAGCTTCTTTTACTTAGTTGGACCATCGTGTTGGCAACCGGCCTCATGCTCTCTTTCCTTCGGTATTGCCAACAATGACCAGCTTTTCAAGGCTGTTTTGCCCTTCGCATTATGTGGCCGTAGTGGGTGAAAACGCGCTGTTTTGTTTTTCAAATATGATCACAATAGGCACTTTGAAAAAATCAATATAATTGGTTCTAGTTGCCCCTTCCAAAATATTGTATCGTATGGAGACGTCTCATAGGTAGGTATTTAATATACAATCAACTTTCCTGACCGTACCTACCCATACGAATTGGGGCCAGACAGATAATGGTAGGAAAATATTAGTCTCGACTGCATACAGACAGTATAAAAGAGGTCCATTGCATGTTAAGGAGCTCTTTGTTGAATTTAACATTGTACGGCTCGATTTACGATGGCGAGCGTAATTACTTCAAGAGTTTAATTCACCATAATTATTAGAATCTAGTTGCAATTAATGCAGATATACAATAAAGACAGTAAAGCTGTTTTTATAAGGATTGGAATATAATTATGCAAAAAATAAATAGCTGTTAGGTAATAATGTCCTTTTGGGCATTTTTGCTACTGACAGCTATGCGGACGAATTTTTTGATGCACTTTAATGATTGTTTCCCCCTTTTTTATAAACTTGTACATACTCGTATTATTATTATTTTAGTGTTAGATGTATATAAATTATTGAATTATTGTAATGAAGAAAAAAACTGCAACTGTAATAATGTCTCAACATAAGTTTCTATTGCAAATTAATGATCCTCACTCATCCATTTTTATTTCAATTATGTTGGGCTTCTATTTATTTCTTAAAAGCTGTTTACAGCGATTACTACAGCTGACGTGCGAATATGATATGAAATAACACTACGCTCCGTGGTCATCCTCGTCTTGTATTATATTCCCGCGTCATATGTGCCTATTCTGCACTGCAGGCGTTCTCGCAATATTACGTGCATTGTTATGCTTTTCTAGTACTACTATGGCGTATGTCATGTCTGCTAAGACACGGTTAATTAGACTTTACTCACGTTTTATTGTGCAGTTAATGCTAGTTCATTCCGCTTTAAAAAAGACAAATTGTATCAAGATTTTATAATTGCAGTCATGAGTCAAGGTTCAGTATAGGTAAATAAATTATTTTGAGTTTTTAAAAGAGCCGCATTAGTGTGTAGTTAGCTTTTACTTACTAAAGTATTTTAGAAGTTGAAGACATTTTTACTTGTACCAAACTTAAAAATAAATCAGATAATAAAAGTAGGTAATTATTAGACATAAAACTAGGCTCATTTTCAAATAAAGATCTAAGATTCACTGAAGTACTTTTGGTGCTTACTTCACAATCTTCTTTAACGTTTTCCCAACTGAAGTTCCAAATCGTTTTATTGAAATCAAGCATCTGTAATAAGAGAGTTTTAATCGTTAGATGGCTACCCACTTATTCGGAAAATTGATTTTACTGAACCAATGGAACGAACTTCAATTTTTTCTTTGAAAAACCTTTTCCTTGGCTGCGGGCGCCAGCAGGTTTGTCGCATGAGACGATAAATTTTCACTGCTTGCCTTGCAGTATACTGTGTGTACGCCTTGGTCAACAGAGTTCATAATATACTGTATTTGTAAGTTTATAGTTATATCAGATGGGGATTCACTTTAGCATTTTCCATTTACTGGTTGGAAAAATGAGGTATTCCACTTTTAGCACTGATTTTAACGGCACTTCTCCCAACCGCACTTGAGCACGTCTACTAATAGCACTGAAACAAAATTTTGATAAGTGCGGTTCGGTGGAACAGTTTATTAATATTATTTTCAGTCTCCGAACGGCACCTACGTAAAGCAACCGACGTGCGTGTATGAACTGAGGGCCTAGGCAAGCGACAATCGCTTCGGAAGCGTTTCGAATTTCTACAACGACTTTCATCAGGATTGACATGAGATTTTCGATAGCTTATGTCAGTCCTATACATTTTTGCCTTTTCCATCATCATTATCGCGTATAGAATGTCACTTTGTCTAGGGCCTCAGATGACGTATGAACGTAAACGAAGCAACAGGAGTATGTTAGAATTGTATCTGGTGCCTTTCTGTAGGTTCTGCTTACCCCCATGCGAAGAAGGCGTGAGTTTGTCTGTATGTAAAAATACAACCTCTTTTCATAGAATACTAATACCGTCATGTGTGTGTGTGTGTTTGGTTTGCATAGCTTGCTGTATTTCTGATTATTCAGGAGGATCTAACCCTTTCATTGACTGTGTTACACCTACTCCTATACTTAATTTAAAAACAATTCGTTCTGCTATTCCCACAAGGGGGAAGAATGACCTGGTGTAGGCCGCGGGAAGCCGCTGGATGCGAGAAGCATAGAACCGGTCGAAGAGGCGGTGCTTGGGGGACCTATGTTACCTTATGTTGGGGCCTATGTTCAGCTGTGAACGTCTTTCGGCTGAAATGATGATGATGATAATTCAACGCCGGAACTGATACCAACCTTTAATTGCCCTACTTCTGAACAAAAGCCTCTTCCCGCACCTACAGACAATTAAAGAGCATTGATCACGATTCCTGCTTATTGCGTGTTAGGGAGGTTAACAATCAGTCAGCGAGATAGAATAGATTATCTTAGTAAGTACAATGGTAATTAATTATCGTCTTCCCTATTATTAACTATGATAATTCCCGGCAACGTAGCATAGTCTTCAATTTGAATGAGTCCAATTTATTTGAATGAGACCAATTTATTTGCATGTATTTTCTTCCCTAGGTTCATTTCTTCCAGCCTCTCGGTATTCATCCCCGGTTCTACTTTTTATAGTCTTTCATACATACTCAAAAAATACATAATCATAAGAAAATAAAAACCCATCCTTGTAGCTAAGTGCATTCGTAAATCTACACAGTCTTGACTAACACCGGTATTCTTGCAAAATAACAAAGAAAGTTTAAGCTAAAAAGTTAAGGTATGCAGAGTTATTTTTCCACCATGTTGCAAGGTAGTGTATTTCCCGGCGTTAAGCGATAATATAAAACTGAAGAGCTTTTTACCTGCGTTATGCATCTAGACATTGTTTGAACTTTTACGAACAACTGTCTAAGTACATCATACCCTAATTCGGTTTGTACTAAACTGATTATTTCACGCGATGGCGCGTAAACCGTAGGTAATTTGATTTAAACGAATTTAAAATGAAAACATTTGGGTTGTTAAATCTGTTAACTTTTGATGCATTATTTTAATCTGTGTATAATGGAATACTTTAAATAATACGTCATTAATGATAAATTAAATTATTGTATCGAATATCAAAGTATGTTATTGTATTGTATTGTGGAACCACAATGTTGAACTTTGTTTTTAATCCGCATTTCAGTCATTTCCTCTTCAGCGTTAACTGATTATTGTACTATGAATACTATAGTAGGTATAAACTCTTTTGAGAGTTTTGTATAGAATAACTGTCAACGAGCTATTTTATTTACAGTGACAGGGATTAGGGGGATAGACCGTCCATTGATTTTAAATTTGTAAGGAATCATGGATATACCATGACTGGGCAACATCGCCAATCTAAGTTGGACTACTTTTGCAGCGACTACCAATAACACCCTGAAAGTTCTTCGTAAAATAATACAAAGATTAAAAGACCAACCCCATTGTCTGTTCCTAGAATAAATTAAATAAACGTTCCGGTCAAATTCAATTAAAATTTCTGTCAACAGTATAAACTGTTGCGTGTTTTATTTGAGCCTACAAGGAATTGTAAATAATATTAGTGAGTACGAATTTATCAACGCTAAAGTTGAATGACCGGCTCACCTTTAAAATGTGTTTTGTATATAGTAGGGCTTAATAATAAATGGACTGACTTTCATAATTATGAAGCATTTACCTAAGTTCCACGAATACAATGGAATAGTCATGGATTTATCGTAAAGGGGCAAAAATCATTCGTCTAATAATTATGATATTGGGAGGGAATTTCCATCCTCGTAATGGTATTTATTGTGTTATTAGTGGAGTTTTAATAAATAAGTATGGCCATTATTCTTATTTGCAATAGAGCTCGCTTGTTTAGATTATTTTGTCATATGCAAATACAACGGAATTAATTGATAACTTATCATAACATCACGCCTTGTTTCCTCGATGGTTTTGGGGAGACGTGTACCTATAGTTTAACCACATTTTGCCAGTTATGTTTACGTCTCATGTAATAGGGGGCGAGCCTATTGCCGTCAACCGGGCACAAATCCAGACTCCGGGCTGGTACTGAGAAATTCCACATAGAAGAACAAACAATTGATATCATCATCGAAAACAATGAATAATTTCGTGGTTAAATTCCCTTTTATAACCTTTTATAGTTCGGTTATAATGCAGTCAGTTCATGTGGTAAAACCATGAAGAATTTACTATATTATACTTTCCTAGAGACGATAATAACATAAAAAAAGTCATAAAATTAAAAAATCAGGTAGGTACTGCACTTTTCCAACGTAATACCGGCCTACCTATTCATTTGATATCGGTAACTCTGAGAAAATTCCTAAGTTCATGGAAACCACTTTTCCCGCGCAGAAAATAGAAATAAGGAAAACGATAACAGATATTATCTTTGTAAATAATGGTGGGAACGTGCTTACCCAATCCAATGTGTCACATATTGACGGTTTGGTTGGTAAACACACAACAATAAATAAAAATAGACGAAAGTGGACAAGACAAAAAACCGTTGTCATTATACATAACATAAATAATTAAGCATTGATATACGACACATAATAAAACAAAACAATAATATGTACAGAAATAATTTGAATAAAACATTATGTATTTTTATTTATATATTTTATTGTTCACCAGAAAATACATAGCATAAAATAAATACAATGCGCGGAGTTATTGCTTTCTGCGATCTCTAAGCATAGCATAAGTAGATACCTAATCATAATTGTAGATAGAAGAAAGAAAATACGTTTATTATTTGCGGTAAAACATGACGCAAAGAAAAACACAAACACATAAAACAACAAGTGGTGTCATCGCTCAGCATAATGCGAGACAGCCACAATGTTTGTTAAATACTGAAAGAAAATGGTACCTTATCAGTACGTAAATGAATAATAGTGATAACAAAACAGAGTAGAAATGTTATATACATTTATATTCTCTGTTTTGTTATCACTACACAAAAAAAGACACTTGTCGACAAAGAGAATAGGGCAACATCGTTCAGCAATACTAAAAGATACTAGCAAAGACAATTAACCTAGGTGACACCTTATCAAGCTGTCAGTCCTTAGGTGTGTGTTCGCTATTTCACGCACGATCTGTACCACTTCTGGAACAAACCGATCCTGACATAAGACGAATTGGGACAGAGTTTGTAGGTGAGACGTTATTTTCAAGGTTTTACCTCTTATCTAACTTGACATTGATGTCATGGAAAATCTGTAGGAGGTTGCAAAAGAAACATGAAGCTACGAGATGGACATTTTTTAGAATATGTATGAGAAACATAGTAATAACGCGAGTTTGGTAAACCAGAAAAAAAAAATACACGTCGGTAACAGTGTGATTTGTGTCTGAACTAGAAAATTCTTCTGTACCTAAACAGTAAAACATCAAGATTTTATTTGTTTATCTGACGGCTAACTAAAACGTTCAAATGTCGAAAATGTGGGTTGCCTCAAAATATCATGGTTGTTTTAAAACATTGAGACTGAGATTAGCATACGAATATTTTCAAGCATACGGGAATTAATCCTGTGATCATTTCCTAACTAAACCTAACATTGTAAACGTTACTTAAATTCTATGATCGTCTCTAGACAGCAATTATATCTAATAACTACTAGTATTATACCAAACTAACAACACACACTGCACAGTTTACATGCCAATCTTGACACTAGCTCCTGTCCTACAATGACATAGTACTAATACGCCGCAGTGTCCTAACTGTGACAAATTATGCATGCCATCCGACCCGTAGTAACATGACGAACAATCTCTGCGTACAGCCGAAGATTGATAGCCCCTGAAACTGAAAAGAGGATGTTAGATAGAGAAAAATGGAATATCATCTATTCATATCTGAGAAAGGAGGGGTAAATTATAGTGATGGTACTTTTCTGAGTAGAAATGTGGAAAATAATGGAAGTAATGGAGGGCTACAGCGCCACGCTTACGTTGTTATAATTTGGCCATTTCATCATAAAAGTTCCATTATAAGTAGTAGTTCCACTTTCATACAATACTATACAATTTTTCAATTAAAATAATTAAAAATTGACTATGTTATACTTTAGATAATAACGAAAAATAATAGGTTAAGAAAAATATGCGAAGAAAACGTAGAAAACAACAAAAACAAAAGCAAAGCGTCATCCCATACGTCATTGTCACGTCATGTTTATAACCAACATTTTGAATAAAGAATGTCAGCCATTACCAACCAACCAAGCAGTAAATAGGTAAGGTTCTAGTGTTACGTTATAATGACATTATTTATAACTAAAACTAGGTCACAATGCGCTTGCAAGACATTCATTACCAACGAGTGAACGGGCAGATGATCTCATTTATTTTATGTCTTCTGCAGTTTTAATCTTGTTTTAAAGAATAATCAGGAGCATGGGCAACTACTCCATTTTGTCTGGTACAATACCAAATACCATCACCACTCCGATTGTAAATGAATATTATCATTCAGTACATTATAATGGCTACCGGTCCAGTGTTGATATTAATGTAAAGAGTAAAAGTTCCAGTGATAATCTGGAGTTCGTAAAAGTGCACCAAGTTATAATGGGTGCCAGTCATTAATTAACCACAGCGAGCACACGCTCTGGAAACTTTTAATTCATTTTACATCTTAATGGGGAAAATAACTGATCTAATCTGTTAAAACAAAGTTTTTATTGCACTAGTTTGTTATCAGCACGTACGAAATATGTTGGGTTAAGCTCAGCTTTTACTTTTTCGTTTTTATCAGTGTAGAATTACCAACCGCTAAGAGCTCCTTTGATATTCACCGTTCTGTTTATCCACGTTTTTTTGCTCTTAGGTAAATCCGTTGTTTTAACATTTTTGAAGAGCCTATATTTTAAGCGCAATCTGGCATGCAAATACTCGGTGAACTTTATTTATTTTCAAAGTTTTGAAAATGTTTCAGACTGATGATGTTTTAGCATTGATTTCGTGTAGTAACGTATATTCAATTATTTTAGTGTGACTTTTTCTTTATCTTTTTTTCAGTCAGCATTATTTGGATTCACGGTTTTTTTTTTTTTTTGTATTTTTGTACGGTCTTTCTAGATTTTTATTTGTCACCTTGTTGTTGTGGGTAGGCAATTTGTCTTGAGACAGTGTAGTGTATGGTTAGTCAGACTCCTACTTATGTGGAGAAAAATAAATCCTCTAAATATACCGGCGGCGCGTGACAGTCTTTTGTTTTATTTTTATATTAATTTTTAGGGTTCCGTACCCAACGGGTAAAACGGGACCCTATTACTAAGACTCCGCTGTATATCTGTCTGTCCGGCTGTCACCAGGCTGTATCTCATGAACCGTGATAGTTATCATTGATGATGTATTTCTGTTGCCGCTATAACAACAAATACTGAAAAAGAGAATAAAATAAATATTTAAGCTCCCATACAACAAACGTGATTTTTTTGCTGTTTTTATAGATAGTAGTACGGAACCCTTCGTGCGCGAGTCCGACTCGCACTAGGCCGGATTTCCATTTAATTTTGTACAGTACATTTAGGGCATTGACATAACTTCATCCTGAATATACTTTAAACAATTTCACAAATTAAGATATTTTTTTAATTATAGCCAGATTAATCAATTTAGACCTCATACAGTCCTTTTTGAACCCTAAAAGGAATTATACTAATAACGACAGAGACCCGGATAATAAACACAATGTAGATGCCAGGGGTCCTGAATGTTTAATTAAAATAATCAACGCCGACCCGTTCCCGTGTAGAAACCACAGTAGGTTTACCAAAAGATCCAATTTAAAGATTAATCCACATTTCACCCACATATTTTGATACCAGTAAAAGGAGGTATTATCTTTTTGCTGTGTGAAAAATTATAAGAGAATGTTTCTTTTTAATCTGTATTATATGTTTAACAGAAAAGTGGGATGTTGAAGTATATTTGTACAGGGAAAGTAGTGTTTTTTTTGTTTATATTGTATTCAATTCTACTAGCTTTTGCCTGCGGGTTCACCCACATGGATGTCGGAAATTTTCTTACCGGGATAAGCTGTCTGTTACACAAATTTCATCCAAATCCGTTCAGCCGTTTTTGCGCCAATCTGGAACATAACTCCAGGCAAACGAAAAAAAAATCTAAAAGCGATCTTTTCGGCATCAGACTCGTTCCTACACCTTGTAGCAATTAATTTTTTCTTTGTTACTATTTTATTATAAATGTATAGATGTATAGGTTATAGGCAGGCGGTGCTTCGAAAAAGAACGGCCTCCCTGTGGTCTCGGATAAAAGGTAGCCCCAAACAAGCTTCTGACCGTGGTGTCGGAAAGAGTGGACAGCCAAATTCTGAGGCATTGGTCACGCATTCATGTCCAAAATATTAATTCTTTTAAATTTTGCTAACATACCTATAAGTTTCTACCTACTAACATAATATGGACTTGTACCAACTATTTGTGTGCTAGTCTGAAATAAACAATTTCATTTCATTTCATTTATTTCTATAAGGCAAGGACATAAATATGCCTCTAGTGAATGCTTTTTTATGATTATTTACTTACCGATATACCTACGTAATGATAGATGTAGTTGTTTAAATAATGTCATGTATTTAAGTAACATATCGATAATTTAGATTTAGTTTTGTTCATGTGGTTGTGTTTCCACGCCTCATTCACGGGTCCTTATTAGGTAGAATATTAAATTGTACTTGTTTATTGAGAATAGGTATAATAATATGACAGATATGTAACAATATTGAATAAAGAGATTTAAAACAATTAGAATTACATTTTCCTGGCATAAACCTGTTTTTCAATGTGCATTAAAATACTATTAATAGGTACTTATCTAAAAATCTTCTTATCGTCTGGTTAGTGACTAACATTGTGTCTTATCTAAAAGTTATTCAGTATTAAAATAAATGGGTCAAAGGTAAATCGTACGAAGTCTCAATGCTACACGTCTGATTGAGTACGAAGCCTGCTCGACGGTGGATTGAGTTTAAATTAACTGTCAAAACTATCGTATATTGGTGTCCATTCAACCATGCACGTTACTAGGTGGAAGGATATTATTTTCACATAGTTACGTTCACACGATTTATGTCCCTGCGTTCATACCTATGTCTCCTAAAATCTAGTAGGTATACTACCTTTTTTCATTCTAAACCATCTTGTTTTCAATAAGGAATTAATTTCTCTTTTTAAAAGTGGAGGAATCAAGGCTCTTACATACTGGCGCGAATCGCCGCGCGACGCGAATTTTAACAAAACAATTTCTGAGAAAACTTCACGGCGAACAATGCGGCGGCGTCGCGTCGCTCTTACATACTGGGGCGAATCGCCGCGCGACAAACAAACTCACTTTCGCATTTATAATATAAGTTAAGATAGGATAATGTATAGGTATAGAAGCACTGTTCTCATGTAATACATATTCAAGAAACCATAAACAAAACTGTCAGAATCCATGTTTCAAAATAAGGATTCCGACAGTTGGTTGTTTGGTGATGTCGTGTCGAAAACAAAAGAAAGTCCCTCAACAAAGCCACATAATGTTGTTTATAATGAAGATGGATAGGTACGAGAATTAATATTTGTGTACTAGAAACTGGTTATGATGTATTCAGTGGAATTACGCCGTCATCACTCATGGGACTTGGCATGTTATCAGCTATGATATAGTTTTGTTAGTAATATAATATTTGAGAGGTAATTGATTATCTTAGATATAGTGGGAATTATAAAGGTCTTCTATTTATAAATCTAATTCATCATCTCCCTAGCCTTTTCCCAACTATGTTACCGTCAGCTTCCAGTCTAATCGGATGCAGCTGAATACCAGTATTTTACATGGAGGTACTACCTAATATATATAATCTATCTATATTATAATAAATATATCTATCTATCCTGACTCATTGGTCTAGTGGTCGCAAGCGCTACTGCTGAGCATGAGGTCCTCGGTTCGTTTCCCGGGTTGGTCAAAGTGTTATTGGGTTTTTTCCGTCTGGAATTTCCCAGTAACATATTTCCCAGTATAATAGCCCGGAGTCTGGATTTAAGCCCGATTAATGGCAATAGGCTCGCCCCCTATTACATGGGACTAAAATATGACTGGCCAAATGTGGGTGTACTGTAGGTACACAACTGCCCAACCCTTCGGGGAAACAAGGCGTGATGTTATGTTGTGTTATGTTAATATCTATCTATAAATATTACCAGATTCTAACAATTCTAAATATTCTAACGAACTATACAAGGCTACTAGTAGGAGCAGTAGTAAGTAAAGTAAGTAGTAAGTATACCTGGTTAAAAATATTAGCCAGTTTGCAAAGTCTAGCACTTTGCAAACTGGCTAATATTTTTTTCGTAACTGCCTGGACCAGGCGCGGCGGGTTTATTTTTAAGAATAGCAAAACACGTGGGATCTATTTTAAATGCGCCCTGTAACTTAATCCGATTCGGACTACTGAATATAAAAGAACCCTTCGGTCTCTAATTGAAATTAAAGCCAAGCATTTCCAAATTAACAGTAATTACTTAGGTTTAGAATCATTCAGTCTTTATTTTCACTTTAAATAAAATATACAATCTAACACTAACATTATGTACAAAGGGAAAAATAAAATGTAAAGAAAGAGCTCATAGGGCATAAAAAACAGTACTTTTAATTTGTTGTTTTTTGTTGTTTTTAATGATCAATGAACAGTAGACCTAAATGCATTATACTGATCACCTTTCTCATACCTTTTTAATTAGTAACTTTGAGGCAAAATGAATAGTTCTATATCTAATACACTTAAGAAGAAAACCGAGTCTTTTAAGCAGCATTAAGAATTGATGTTGCTAATGTATTTTCAGTGACGCACGCCTTGCGACTGGCTCTAGGGAATGTTTCCGAACTTTACTCCGGTTTGCTTTCTAAAGTTATTACCTATACATTATTTACTGGCATATACGATGGTACCTAAATTAATAGTTAGGTAGGTTCTGACAGCAGCTGTTGTGTTCTCTGCATCACCTATAGGTTGATTGGTAGAAAATACCTATGCCATTAAGTCCGCCTCTGTACATTGGTGTGCTTAAAGTCATCATCATCTGCCTAGCCTATTCCCAACTATGTTGGGGTCGGCTTCCAGTCTAACTTTATACAGCTAATTACCGGTATTTTACAGGGAACGACTGCGTATCTGACCTCCAAAACCCAGTAACTGGGTAATACGATACCCAGCGTGCATGATTGTGTGCTAGTATTACATAAATAAATAACAGGATAGGATTAGTTTAGTATTCCTTGTATTAATAACAAACTAAAATGATTGGAAAAATGATTTTTGATGTGATAGAACGGTGTTTTTTTTTCTGTTTTTTTTTTTTTACAACTAATTATTACACGCTTAAAAAAAGATAATACAGCTTATATAATATCTCAACTTTTATATTATGATATTTATCCTTAAAAAGTCATGAATACTATTTTTGTTAGTATTGATGCTTCACTTTTATTAAAAAATAATAAACACAGAGACTTTACTGCACACAATGTGATAAAGAATCTAATTTGAAAACTGATAAACATATTAAGACCGCGACCGTACTTTACTTTTCTAGAACTTTGGTCCCATATATTTTATTATTTCAGAGTTTGTTGGGCTTTTATTAGACGTGTTTGTTTTCAAAAAAGGGGCTTTAGATATTAAATTGCTAATAAGATTCATGATAAAAATAGTTAGAATCGAAATAAATAAATTGTCAAACAATGAAAGTTTAAATAAACCTTAGATGCTGTATTATTTGTTCTATTAAAGGAAATTATGGAAATGAACTCAGCACAAAAGTAAATCCAATAAAATGTTTGTATAATTATAGTAACGCGTAAAGAAAATACGTTTTACCCTTCTTGATCTAAAAATGGAACTTGTATGTAAATCGCCCCGAAGCACCACACCATTCCTATTTCAGTTTCTTTGTTGTTTACGTTCATAGCAACTATTATAAAATGGTAATTTCTCTATTGTAAGCGAATACATTATTTTCCTAAACCCAGGTTAAGGTTTAACTGCTGGCAGACAGATAATATTTCACTCGTAAAATAAAATTTTATCCGCAAAACGTTTAGCGAGATTCTGAAAATCCCTGGCTTCCCGTATTAAGTGTCACTTGCCAAAGCAAAAACATTCTAAAATACTGTTCACACAATATTATATAACGCGTTCAGAATATTTACAGTGTTATTTTATCAGATTGCTTTTCTAAAAGCGATATTGTAAACGGAGGGCTCTTAGAAAAGTCGTAGACGTCGCCTACGCGCTACGCCGTAGACTACACGCGCTACGACGTAGACCGCGTCTACGTGACGAGACTTTTACATAAACTCGTAGGCGTTAAAAAGATAAACCTTTTCCGCTACTACGATATTTAGGTTGACTGGTATTCCTTAGGGTTACGATAAAAATATGGTTTGACAAGCATAACTCGCAGATTTTAAAATTCCATTAGCTATTTAATACTATTTAAATAATTTCCAAGGTTTTTTTGTCAAATTAACACTGCGACTATAAATCGAACAAAACATTAATCGGAGTCCCGTCAATTCTGTGAAAGTCTCATAATTATAAACAATGATGGCTCATTGTAAATTCAGTCACGGCGTAATTAAAAATGGAAACACGTAAATTAAGGTAAAGGAAAATATTACTTAAGGTAGATAGTATCGTTGGTTTTGATAAAATATGAACCTAAAATTAAGCTAGAACTGAAAATAAATGGTTAATTATTACGTTATGAAGATTTTTCGAGGTGAACAGACCTAATTTAGAATCATGTATTTTCCTGCTTTCAGAAAGATAACTTCTAGCTTTTAAATCTGAATGAGATTAGTATTAAGAACCACTTTTCATAATGAAGTTAAGTAAATAGCGTAAGTAGTCTACCGCCCGGTTTTTAGAAGGAAAATCAACACAAAATGTTGGTTACAAAATATTGTCAAGCGCACGTAAACCGCTGTGATTGGTTGAGTGAGTTGTCAACAGCCAATCGCATCATTTGAATTACGTTTTTTGACCCGTTGTTGTTACCAGTCGTGGCAGATACTGGGTATAAGTGGTTTTACTGAGTTTGTACTTTGATCGACCAATGGTATTTTTTGCGCTTTGGTTATCATTATCACCAACCATTTTTTATTACTTTAAAATAAAAAACAACTCGAAAATGTTGTGTTGACTTGTTCCTTAGAACATAATATAATTATGAATGTATCTAGAAATTTGTATCACAATAAGCACCACTAAACTTGGGGTACTCCGCCGTACCTGAAGCTCAATTCGACAATCAAATGATTGGCACTTTGTGGCTACCTGGCCTATGATTTCTATACAAAAGTTCCTTTGAGGAACTGATTGAATGGCCCTGTGAATCTACTAAACCTGTTGCAAAAGTGTTGAAATGTATTGGCATGTTTGTAAATGTAGCAGATATTTCCAGTAAATGGCGATGTTTTGATGACAGCTTCCAGAAACTGTCTCACTAAAAAACAATTAGAAGAGAAAATTAGGAACCACTGAACAAGAAATAAGTATCAGGCTGTTTTAATACTACTTTCTTTCTTCTGAAAATTACACTTTTATTAGCCAAAATTGCGTACTTTAGGGTATTCCCCTTTGATTCGTCAAGTTCATTCAATAATCCACAGTTAAACTAAATATTTATTCACAGTTCGTAACTTTTGAATAACTTATAATTACTTTTCGTAAAACCCTTTTAAAATTGAAATATGATTTATGTCTATAGAGCCTATTTATCATTCTTTATCGTTTCTTTTTATTGTTATTAATTTGCCTTTTTCTAAGAAAACATATGCTCTGTTAGTTATTCAAGATTCTTTAATTAACATTTGTTTGCTAATAGGAGCTTTTAACATAACATAACATAACATAATCAGCCTATAATTAATGTTCCCACTGCTGGGACACAGGCCTCCTCTCTATGAGAGGGAGTGGGCCGTAATCCACCACGCGGGCCCAGTGCGGGTTGGTAGATGTCATATATCTTCGATTTTTTTGGTTCTAAGACATGCCGGTTTCCTCACGATGTTTTCCTTCACCGTTTTGAGAGCAGTGGTGATGAAATTATTTACACAAAGTAAAGCGCCTGTCGGGGTTCGAACCTACGACCTACAACTCGTAAGTCGCGGCCGTTACCACTGGGCCACCACTCCGCAACTGCATAGGAGCTTTTAAAATTATTATTTTTTCTAACAACTTTTCCATTGTTATATTCTGCACACGGTCCTCCCATACCTATTAACACTGTTATTTGAAAATATTGTAAAGCCAATTATTACTAAAAGAGTAACCATGGAGTTTCTTACCGACTCCCCTCCATAAGAAAAGATCAATTGGAACCATGCACCTAGCTTGTTGAAAATAAGTGCCAATTTTATTTCTCAGTTGTTGGCATGTAACTTGCTATATTTCCAATAAAAGTTACCTACAATCTATCAACAATTCTCGTTTTCTGCATTTATTATTTGTATTTAAATAAACAATACAAACATAGTTTATATTTACCAGTCACAGCATAATTTCCTGTGATTGTATTTGATTTATCTGATTCCGTTACTCCTTCGGAAATTGAAATTATGTTTACTCACCATGAAATGTGTAAACGCTCGTGTTTTGCCCACGTTCATCCAATTTTGTGAATTCTCGTTACACGGGTATTTGGAGACCATGACATCGGTATTCAACGTTCTCTAAACAAGTGTGCTTGACTTAGGTGGAGCAACAAGTAGGTATGTTTCCATTCGGTAAACACAGGTAGATGTGTAATATTTAATATTGTTAGGAAATAACTTGTAGGGTTTTGAAACAATATCTTTCAATTTATTTATGTTTGCGTTGCCTTTTTAAAATTTGCATGTCTAGTGAAGTTTTATAAGAAGTGGGTAGTTTTCTATATGATTTCTAATTTTCTAGCTACATCATAAAAACCCCATGTGGAACGTTATTTGACATTAGAGTATAATTGTTGGGAATTATCGGTTGACTATTTGAAATATTTGCATTTTATTCAAGGCGTACACATGCAAATGCGCGTTTTATGTAACGCGCGTTCAACGCTGCGCCAGCGCTGGACGTTGTAAGCGCGCATCAACGCGACGTTGTAAGCGCGCATCAACGCGACTTTGAGATCATTGGTTTGCCTTGCTACCGTTCAGTTGAGCGCGCAGTTTGACGCAGATGGACGTATTTGAGGGATGTAGAACTCGAAATGAGCCGGGGCCGCAAGCGTTCAACGTCTGATAAGCGCCCGCTATGTGTACCATATACAAAAAATTACCGCGAGTTCAACGCGTGCCGAGCGCTTATCATCTGGACGTACCCTAATTGTTAAAAATTATCACTAAAATAATAATACAACATTCCTTTCACTTTTTCATAATCAATGAATAAAAACTTATTAAGCTTTGCGACATGATCACATGAAACTATCGGCAACCAGTGTAAAATTAAAGGGATGTAATTAATGTTGCGTGGGTATAATAAGCTCGCTTTATTAATTAGAATTTATAAGGAAAATAAGGTGGAGTGAATGCAAATTTCTCTCTATAAATACATACGGTGTAATTACATTCTGCTGTACGAACACTGAACTTTACAACACACGTCGTCGTGCACATTAAATGTGGATGAATAGAATAGAACTTCTTTACTCGATAAATAGAAGCAGACATAAAACTTTCATAAATTATGATTGGTACGAAGTTAGACTTAAGTTATTTTCTTCGAATTTATACACCCACATACTAAGTCGCGGGTCGGGCAATTTCTGAATTTCAAGGGAATTTCTCAGTAGCAGCCCGGAGTCTCGATTTGCGCTCCGTAAATGGCAATAGACTCGTCTCTTTTTATATGGTACTTATAGGTACATAACTGGAACAATTTAGATGTACTGTAGGTGCACTTCTGCCTATCACTTAGGGAGATACAGGCGTGATGTTATTTATTTATTTATTTATGATAAGCACACCAACAGCACAGTCACTTACAATTCAATTAATTAACAGCTAAAATAGGCATTTCAGTAACCATGCAAATAACAGGTATGCACGACATTGACGTTTGAAAAATTAGAGACAAAGGAGAACATTCAAAAAGTGTGTTTAGTAGACCTTAATCTAGAACACTATAAATCAAACCAATTAGAGCTAGACAGACGAACACTCATCGTACTGTTTAAATAGGGAGCGTCTGTACGAAGCGAAACTCATAGAGAAAATATCAATAGGGTAATCCGACAAGTTGGACCTATCATTATATTGCCTTGCCATACGTGTGAGGGGCCTATTAAATGTAGTATTCAAGGTGGATGTAGGTAACACAAAAATACGATGATGACGCTTACTACGTTGGCTAGACCTAAAGTTAAAATAGTTGATCAATTGTGCATCAATGGAACCGTTTATAATTTTATGAAGTATTAGTAAGTCAGAATGGTCACGTCTTTCTTTTAAGCTAATCATATTAAAGTGCCTTAACCTGTCATTGTAATCAGGTATAGCTTTTCGAATCCCATTCTTTATACATAAATACCTCACAAAACGGGCCTGAACAGATTCAACATTATTAGTATAAGTTGAATAATAGGGAGACCAAATAGTGGAACAATATTCCAGGGAGCTCCTCACTAGTGCGTTGTAAAGTAAAATAATGCTGCTACAATTACGAAAAGGTTTCGACATACGGATTATAAAGCCAAGCATTCTTTTAGCCTTAGACACTATACCATCTACATGATCACGGAAAGATAGAGATTTATCGAAGAGTATCCCTAGGTCACGGATGACCGACACTCTGCTCAGTACCGATCCATCAATATGATGATCAAATTTTACGTAATTCACTTTATTCGTGAATTTAATAGTCTGACATTTTTTAATGTTATGTTTTTTATGTTATGTACATACAAACAAAGAACAATAATAACTGTCATTTATATGTTGCTTTATTTACTTAATTTACAAAAAAAATACGGTCTGAAAAAGTCCTTCTTTATTTGACTGTTTATTCTCAATATTTAAACCACATTTTTTCGTAGGTAAATAAAATTAATCTGTTTCTACAGGTAGGTAACAGAATCATTCAATCGCTCATTCATGTGTGTAATTGAACGGCTTCCCGAATCATTGCATTGAATAATTGATTAAACATTATCACAGCATCGGAAATAAGCAAATATGAAAATTAACTTATAGGCTTTCATTAATTGGATCGGACGCTAAAGCTGATGTAAAAGCACATTATTGATCATTATACTTAATTGATACTTTATTTTAATCTCAGAGGTTAAGTTGCGCTTGGTTCGTCTGTCCGAAAATTGGTGAAAGCTTTCCGTTTTCTGTACTTTGAAGAGCACGAAAACATGACATGTTTCCCATCATTTATGGGAATGGTCATGAGCATTTAGAAGACGGAACGTCTGCTATGGGGCTCATGTAAGGAAATTCGGTAGTAATTTTACATTTAGATGGCAGATGGCTATTGCCTGTGTAAAATAATCCTAACGATCCTAACTAATCATAACTAATAATAAAAATGCGTAATTGAGTTTCGTTGTTGGTTTGTTTGTTTGTTACGCTTTCACGCTAAATCGGCTGAATGGATTTAAATGAAATTTGGCACATGGGTAGACCATGACCTGGAATAGGACATAGAATAGGTACTTTCCTTTTATCCCGATATTCTCACGGGATCGAGACTTACGCAGGTTAAACCGCGGGGAGCAGCTAGTTATTAATATAAAGTTCCTATATCTTGTAAGACAGTCAACCTAGGTAGATTTTTTTTAGCAGATTATTGAATGAAATTCATTTGTTTGTTGCAGCAAACACTGCAGACCTTGGAGTGCTGGACCCTTCCCTGTACAAGTCTGACTGTCTTGACGAAGATCTCATGTGGCCAGAAGGACACGTGGTAAGTAAACTTAATATTTGTAAGTACTAGCTACCATGTAGCATTCACGGAGACGATTTGGTTCGCACACTCACTGCACCACCCCGTGACCTTTAAGAAACATAATGTTGTAAGTTTCATGCTTCTATTTTCGATGGCTGTACGTTGCCTGACTGTCAAATAGACAGTGACGGAACCACTTTACGTAATAAAGATGGACAGGACAGAAAGAAATCCTTTTCAAACTTTTCTATGCACTGCAATATTTTCAAGTTCTTTCGCTCCGATTTGGTGCAGTGCAGATTTTAAAGGAAAAGCGTTTTCATATTTTAGATGGAAAGTCATTTTGATGTCACATAAAAGTAGATTTTATGGATTGAACGCTACATTACCTTTTGATTTTAACGCGGAAACGTGGATCTTTTGATGGAAATCTTTCTATGATGTTACTTTGACGTTGAGCAAATGCAGAGTAATCTGGTTCTCAAACCAAATAAGCTGCTTACATGACAGAGCTATTTATGTGACAATAACGTGTACGCGAACGCAGTTTATCGTAGTAGGCGCCTTTCACTCATGCTCTCAACATGACCAAACCATATAATCATTCGCCTTTAATTTTTTGTCACTACATCTTCTTTGTGCCTACTTTAATTTAAAAAAGGACAATTACGAAAACAGCAGCAAGGATCAGCTAAGGTTTTTGCATAACGAAAGCATTAATCACATAACTAAAGCTTCAACATTCAGTCTGCAACCCCAACAAGAGCTTCATTATAATCCCCTTTTCTCCGAGGCTTATAATAAAAACGTAATTTAACTAACTTCATTATGCATTAATTTTGTATATTCAAACCGGTCAGAAACGAGCGTCATTTGCCCCATCGTCCTCTATTAACCTCATATAACCTGAACTAAACTATAAACAATGGCCAGTCTGTGTTTACATTCGATCCGTAAAGTAAGACGTGTTGGTTGAATCAATTTTAAAATGAAGTAAATAGCTGGTACTGCAAATAAAATCTTTTTGAAAACTCTTTGTGAAGGAACCAGTTGGGAAAACTACAAACACTATACAACCTGTCTTGGAATTTTGAAGAGTATTGTTTCTGGTGTACATTTCAGTTTTGTCCTTAAGAAGGCTACGAAGGCTACCTACTTTGTGATGCCTCTAGGCGTTGGTGACAATTTCCACCTTTAGGTTGGCCGCCTACTTTTACAAAGACCACGTCATTGCTTACACTAGCTTACACGTTAGCTGACGCCAATGATCTATAAGAAGTACCTATCTGAAAAAAATATATGTCATCCTTCATAAACATAATAATGGTTTTAAGGCTCGCATAACATATCGCCAAATCAGTATCACATAGTAAAATATGTCCTTCGTACAATCCCTATCCCGTGGAGCAGACGTATCATATAAGACTATAGCTTCATCCATAACTCGGTACAACTCCGCGGGGCGCCGCAGTCGCTAACTTTGTGAAATGCTGATTAGTTCGCCACTCAATCTTATTACGTAATGCCTGAATTGCGAATACCGTGAATGAGGTAAATAAAAATAACAATCTCGCCGCTTTCAGTGATTTACTACTTATTGTTCACAGTTAATTTGCAAATACTTGCACGAAATGGCATTTATAATGAGCAATGCTTAGAAGTTAGGTCTACATGCGAAACTATATAAGATGGTTAATACTGTACTAGTATAACAGAAATAATATAATAGAGTGAAAATAACATAAATCTACAAAGCAAATCTTCAATTTACGACATAATATTGCTTCAAACATCCCATCAATTCTATACAAAAATCCTGCGGGTACGCATCTTTTATCAGATGTTTCCATAAACCACGAATACTTACGTAGGTAGAATATACCAGAGACCCTATCATTTAGACATAATGACAGGAAAACTGATAATCTCACCGGCAAATAAAACCTCCATCATAATGCTATTCACAAAAAATTGCCATTTAAAACTTATAACATCGCGAATTATGGAAATCACGCGAAGAGGCCGAGAAGAGAGCAGTCGGTACAAACAAACGTATAAAAATGTAAAAAAATACAGAATAATTTACAAATGACCTTTTAAGTAAACGTCTAACTTTGGACTTGGCAAGTGTTATAAGCGATCCATAATATTAGCAGTGCAAATGACCCCGACAACAGCCCGACCGACCGCAGACGAATTCACAACTTTGCATGAATATTTATCTTCTTCGCGTTCAACTTTTAGTGTTTTCGCCTCATTCTTATAGGAACATTACAATTTATAGCCTCGGGCTATAGAAATTCACTACCTTTAAACGAGACAAGGGCCATAACAAAGTGATTTTAGTATAGAGAGGTTTTATTTTTCGTAAAATCTTATTATTTCATTTCAATATTATAGTCATCTCGATTTAGCCGTGGGCTGAGCATGTTTTTCTAATATTATTATTACTATCCCGTATGAATATGATATTAGGTAGGTACCTATATAGACAGACTGAACTAACAGATAAATACATAACTAACTAATGTTTTATTTTTGTAGAACAAGACGAAGCAAAATTAATTAAATCTACTCCAATAGTTTTTGCAAATAAACCACCCTCGAGAAATCTAGGATTAGGCCATATTCTTAGGATTGAGTTGTATTTCATTACATTTACAGTGCTCTAAATAATCCTTTACGCCGTATCACCCAATTTTAATACCAGCTTTTCTAAAGCTCTATTCAACGTTCAGGCTGCTGGGTAGCCGGACAAAAATGGCAACTTAACACGTACGGGCAGATTTTACCTCGTTATTAAAGGCTCTTACATACTGGCGCGATTCGTCGCGCGACGCGACGCTGCCGCATTGTTCGCCGTGAAGTATGTAAGAGCCTTAATACGTATTGTTTACCGATCGAGATGTAGTTCGATATTGGCCGATAAGTAGACGCCCACATGTTTTAATTTCGCGTAAAAGTGACACGTTTTTACGACGCGACGGTCCGTACTTGATAGCAACGCGAGGAAAGTGTACATTGTACGTTACTTACGGGTTCTGTCGTCGGTAAACTTTCCTCATTCGCGTCTCCGAATAACTCGTCTCAATTCGAACGAAATTTATTTCTTATCTTGTACAAAGTTCTATTTATTAAGTACAGAGTTCTGTTGGCAGAAAACAATTTAATTCCACCAAAGAGACAGACTGTCACGTCGTTCAAAAAGTTAATTCATTTAGGGCTCTTCAAATGTTTTCAACAACGAATAAAATAGATTCAATCTCGATTTGAACTACGAATTATGGCTTTCAATTAGTGCGTATTGAAAATGTAGGTACAGTCGAACAAACCATTCGGTATGCAGGCTTCTAACTTGCAACTATTTTAAACAATATTGTGATAATGGTGTCTAGTTAATTCGTTTGCATTACTCTCGTAAGTACGCCATAAGCTTATAAAGTTACTATGCACATAATAAAAACGAATATTGGCAGAGTAGTAGAAAGATGACTTTTTTACCAAAATAGCTGGTTCGACTGTACATCGCAAAATAAAACAACCAATGCAACACGACACAATGCCGCGTAAAGCGCGAGATTCATTGAAATGACGTGCTGCCATAACTGACCTTCTATTTTAATTTCCCTAGGGTCGAGTATGGTTCACTCTGAAATACGAGGCGGGGACTGAAAGGCTACAGGTGCATATTATAAAAGCGAAGCACCTGCCTTCACGCACGCCCGCGTTGGCCAACGCATGCGACCCTTACATCAAGTAAGTGATTGTCACTAATGTAATTAATGTTACACCCTCACAACGTTTTTAAACGACACTGACACAAATATATGGAGCAGATTTTTCAGGCTTTAGTAAATAACAAAGCCTAGCTAAAAAGGCACTCTAAGAATAGAAACCCCTACATAGATTGAGTCACACTGAAGTAAATTGCGACTGAATAATAAATTGATTAAACCTTTGAATCTGTAATAAAATCATTCAAATCACGTATCAGAAAGAATAACTGAACCGATATTTTAGCGTAGAAGTTTTTTCATACTACCATTCGGTTTCACAATTCATGAATAATTTATTTTTCGTGTTATTTCAAGTCAACACCTAAAAGGTTGTGTATGAGTTTGTAAACTTAGTTTAGGTCCTTGGTTTAAGTCAACAAGCTAACCAGAACTTGTTAGCCGTTTGTTTGGACGATGTTTATTGTTCTGGCGTTAATGCAAGTTAAACTCTTCAGGATCCAATTGATGCCAGACGAGAGGCGAGTGCTTCAGACGAAACAAAAGAAGAAGACTTGCAATCCCTTCTTTGATGAAACGTTTGTTTACCAAGTAAGTACATAAGTATAATAAAATAGGTATACACCTACATCTTATTGTGAACAAATTTCAGGTAAGTAAAAAGTATTTTAAAAGGTTTCTTTTTACCCAACTGCCTTTTTATTCATTGCTTTGTTTTCAATTCACCTTTCATTAATAGAGGCTGAAAAGAAACAGCAGGGATAATGGTTCTTTATTTTAACAGTATTGTGAAACAAAACTTCTTTTATTTTATAAATGTTTTACCTGTTATTATTCAAATACAGGTGAATAATAAAGTACAGTAACGTGTATTAAAATAAAATAAAATTCCTTATTCAGAGAACTCACCATAAACGCAAAATTGGAATATTAATTTGATCCATTGTTATAAAACAAATCACTAGGGTTTTCACTTGGTTACTTTATTTACTTTTCCAACACTGGTGAGTTCTACAACATATTTAGGGTTTATTGTGTAACTCCTATATTATTTTATTCACGGTACTTATTTAGGTTTCTGAGAACTTTCCATGTTACGTACCCAAATGAGAAAAGTAGAACATAATTATATTACTGTATTGAGATAACAACCAATGGCAAGAGCAATGGCTATGCTTGGAATTTCTCTACGTGATCGAATTAGAAATAAAGAGATCCGCAAGAGAACCAAGGTAACCGACATAGCCCGAAGAATTGCCAAAAGTGGGCAACGCACATTGCTGCAGAACAGATGGCCGATGGGGCCAAAAGGTTCTGGAGTGGCGACCACGTACCGGAAGACGGAGCGTTGGAAGGCCTCCCACAAGGTCGACCGATGACCTTGTAAGGCCGCAGGAATCCGCTAGATACGGGAAGCACAGAACCTGTCGAAGAAGCGGTGCTTGGGGGAGGCCTATCTCCAGCAGTGGTCGTTTTTCGGCTGAAATGATAATTATGATGAAATAGGATCTGCTGCAACGATTGACTCACACACTTATTATCGGACATATAGAGTAGAATTTCAAGCTTGAAATATATCGAGTAGAGCCGCACTTTGACGAGGATTTAATTACGTTAATGGAAATTTTAGCGATCGCTGGCTGGGAACGGCAATGTGGGGACAGAGAGCTTTTAACATGGGTTATAGGTTAGCTATGATATGGAAACACGATTATCTCTGTCGCTTTAGTATCCAATGAAATTTGTCCTATATGATAATCTCTATGCGTATAACTTTAGTTATATATTAATTTTGGTATTGCTATTTAAAACAATTCTGACCGATCGTGCATTACGCAATTAGGGTGTTGTTCGCAGGTAATATCTGTAGATAGTAATCTGATTACAAAACTTCTTTCACTAATAGAAAGCTACACTATTACTAAGTGACATAGGATAATATGTTTTATTGTGAAAATCGAGAATGAGAGAAACCGCGGTGCACAACAAGCTAGTATTGATAATGTGTCTTTCGGTTTAATTTAATTTATTGTCTCATAATCATAATCCAAGTTCTCATGAGACCTACCATTTCTAACAAAATCGAAGTTTACAACTTGCCAACCAAAGCTAACAGCTATAGGGTCAAATTATGAAAGTTCCTGACGAGTTCTTGGCGCCGTGAAATAATAAATAATTTACGAAGAGACGTTTTAACCTCAAACCAACGACAAAACAATACCATCCGGTTCTCATACGAACTTGTGAACTTCATCGAAAACTCTGAACTGTTCTCATTAAGATTTAATTGTCGAAGAACACGATGCGCGCTTCCTAGTTCTTGGGATTGCTACAAAGATACCTACACACACATGTACGCAACACGTGCGGTGTGATAATAAGTATGTTACAGCCTCGTGTTAGCCTAACGGCTCGTGGCCAGTAATAAGAGCCGTGCGGGTCGAACGATCAGGTTAAGCTACTCTCGCCGCGGTCGATGAAAACGGATGACCATCGTTACATAACGAGACTCCACCATGCTTCGGCAAGCAAGTTAACCCGTTGGTCCCGGCTGCCATTCTTGGATCTTTGACAGTCGTTACGGGTTGTCAGAAGCCCAAAAGTCTCATAACCAGTCTTACCAAGTTGTATAATATCGTGTTACCCAGTAACTGGGTTGTGGAGGTCAGATAGGCAGTCGCTTCATGTAAAATACTGGTATCAGCTGCATAGGGTTAGACTGGAAGCCGACCCCATAAATAGTTGGGAAAGGGCTAGGCTATGATAATTATGTAACAGAAGTTCAAATATTAAGACATTTTTTTTCCCAAATTTATAAAAAAAATACTTATTAGTTCCCAGCAATATCTTTAGCCATACATAGTATAAAAACAAAGTCGCTTTTCAAGTGTGACCGCTTAGATCTTCTTAACTATGCACTGGATTTTGATATGGTTTCCACGATCATTTAGAATTTTTGAGCATTTATTCCGGAAGGTTTATATGTGTACAAACCACACAGTGGTGCGATTTGTGTGTATTAACTTAGATATCGCATAGAATTTTGACATGGCGCCACGTCACGTACTCGAGGCAAGGACAAGAACACCATAGGAAAAGATACACCGTATTAGGACTTAATTGATCTTTTTTCTTGACAGATCCCGCCTGGTAAGATCGAGAGCCTAACACTGAAACTGTCACTCCTGGACATAGGCAGGGTTGGCAAAGGAAAGCAGCTGATTGGCCACATCATTCTGCCTCTGACCGAGCTGGATGGTGTAGCACCTGATGAGGAGCCACAGTTGTATAAGCTTGATATTGAGAAGGTCAGTTTACTTCTTCGACAAAGTATTGAGTAAGTATTGGGTTTTTCCATGAGGAATTTCTCATTAGCAGCTCAGAGTCTGGATTTATCCCCGAATGATGGCAATAGGCTCGCCCTTTAAAGCATGGGATTTAAACATGTTTCGCCAGTTATCTTCCTCTGCCTAACCGAAGCGTGATGTTATGATAAGTAATTGTTTATATTTCACCTTCGGAATACTTACATAGAAATTCTAAAGTTTAACTTAGTAAAATTCGCAGTAAAATGACTTGCTGTGTTTAAACGCTAAATTGACTAGCAAGTTTAACTACGAAAACTTGCCCTGTGTAAACACTGTCAAGATTTCAACACTGTGAGAAGACTATTAGCCGCGTATATGTTTTGCGTGCGTGGCACTGGAAAAATAACTTGCTAGTGTATTGGCGCCTTAGCCAATGTAGTTTCGTTAGGTACTCAAAGACAAAGACTCACAAGTAAGAAGACAAGTAATCCATAGTCGCAGCACATAATGCTAATAACAATTAAGTAATAAATACTAGTGAATATAAGCATGCATTATTTATCTCAAAAGCCCAATTCACACAAAGAAAATGGGACGTGGACTACGGACATGACACGTACGTCTGCCTATTGTTTTTTTTTTTCCTTTCATAATATTTCTTATAAATATTATGTCTTTTATAACATTCAAGTTCAATCTTCTTTGTATGAAACGTGCCTCATTAACTATGTCATATAATATCAAGGATAAAACGGATAACACCCATATATCTTTTTTGTACATTTATCGCTGATAATAAATTTTTGCATAAAACTTTTATGCATAGTATATGCAAATTGACATGTTAACAACGTGTTCCGTGACACACTTGTTTTTCCCATAGCAGCGTTGAAACTAATTGAATATTCAGGTATTAAAAAATATCTAGCAATTTTTTGTAAAAGCAAATTCCTGTCATCCAATATAAATACCGGTGTATACTTAGAATATTATACGTTTTATGTATTAATCTGCCATCTTCATTCCTATTTTATCACCAAATGTGTTTGTAGGTAGGTAAATTTCACACAGCATAATAATTTATTTAAATTCGGAGTGCCCAATTTGCACAGTATGACCAAGGAGGTGTACTAAAAAACTCTGCACTAACGAAACGGGCTCTGTATAACTCACAAGGGACAGACATTGCAAACAGAATGAGAACGACTCGGGTAAGAAGTCAGCTGAAAGTTTATTTAAATATTCCTGGCTGGTTATTTTTAAACCTCGTTTTCGCTCTAAAATTTTTAATAAAAATTGGGTCAACATTTTTCAACTCAAGTGTAAGAATTACATTACAGTATTTGACAGCTACGCCAGCTGAGTCACAATTTTTGACCTCTAATTAAGCATCGTTTTGGAAGTCTAGTTTACATGAAAGATGTACCCAGAGAGTTGCAGTGGGCAAGCAATTTAATTGACGCAGATGCAGTATTACTAATTCTAAATTTTTTTGCAGGATCTACAAGAGCCAACATCAGATCTAGGCGAGATTCTCGTCTCCTTACTATACAATGAAAACTTACATAGACTTACAGTCACCGTAATAGAAGCTCGAGCACTCAAGGTAAGCCAGTTTATTTCGTCTGTCTGTTTGTTCTCTAAGTTCTTCTAAACGACCTACTCAATGGTTTTTTTTTAAGCAGTTTTCAGCATTATTTTAAGCATTTAAGTATGCCGCAAGGATTCTATAAATAATAATAATATTAAACTAAGATATAACAGTAATCTCGATGTTTTGGCATATCATCATTACACCAATGCAAGGGTCGCTAGTATCTATAAACTCACTCCCTAAGAAAATAGGTAGGTATATGCAAAACAGTTAGAACTACTCGTAGAATATGCAATTTTCAATAGGTATTCAACCGTAGTTGAATAAGATAGCACTGCTCTCCGGACGGAAATACCAATTTGAATTTGAATTGGACGGAAGTCCGATTTTCAAATGTGTAACGTGTTTACAATATTCTATTTGAGTGTGAGACTTTAGAGGTACCTACACCGTTAAGTTTAATATAAATTTATGTTTGTTCAAATTATGATAGCGTTCTGCAGGTAAATATGTGTGTATTCATACATACATACATAACATACATAATCAGCCTATAATGTTCCCACTGCTGGGACACAGACCTCCTGTCTATGAGAGGGAGTGAGCCGTAATCCACCACGCGGGCCCAGTGCGGGTTGGTAGATGTCACATGTCTTAAAATTTTTGGTTCTAAGACATATCCTCACGATGTTTTCCTTCACCTTTTTGAGAGCAGTGGTGATGAAATTATTTACACGAAGTAAAGCGCCTGTCAGGGTAAGAACCTACCCTGCCAGGGTTGCGGGTTAGTCCGAAAGGGATACCGGGACCTTGGCAACAGGCAACTGAAGGAACACGGGTGGGTTTTAGTCAGTAAAAGTCTGACACGCCCTTCCGCTCCACCCAGAGCGGGAGAAGTCATTGGATGATTTCCCACCCTCAAAAAAAAAAAGTGGTGGTTAGTGATTAACCTGGTGTCAGAGTTTTAAAGCCGCCCATGGACCTCTGATTTGGCTTCACATGCTATCGAAAAGTAATCTCAGGCATGCCGATTTCCCTCACGACGTTTTCCTTCACCGTTTTTGAAGCAAGTGATAATTATGCAATAAGCACAATTATGAATCCGTGGCTTGGTTTCGAACTCGAGACCTAAGTCTTGGCACTCTGACGGTCACACCAAGATAGTGGATTGATTAATTCATACAATAACTGAAAGGCTTTGCACCTTTTTTTTTAAGACAGTAGTCTGTAAAAGCTTTTGTTTTATCGTAACTCTCTTAAATTCCTGGAAACTGTCACACGCAGTGCACGATATTTTTATTTTTACACGAATTCCCGAAACCAGACTCTATATTCAGCTCCCGAATTTTCGTAGAAATACTAAAATGTTACGAGAGTTCTTGCTCCGTTTACCTGAGTACAGTACTCATTACCAAAGAATCATTATTGCCACTCTTTGCACATATAAATAATTGTCTGTTCAGATTATTGCAGTGTTGTGTAAAGGTGCTAGAAGTAACTAGATTATACTATCAACCAGGTAGATATTTATTGACTCAAAATGAACCTACATAAATGTCAGTTCTTAAAAATCATATTTAAAATAATGTCACGATTTCACGTCAATCGTCAACGTCATAATATGTGTATCTACACATAATTATAAATTAAAACAGCTTTTCGTATCTCTCTGTGTGACAGAGTTGTCTAAACTGCGCAACATTTGATGCTGTTCATCATTTAGAGAATTTATTCCGAATGGTTTACATTAATATCAATCTTACATAATTATAATAAGGGCAACTCGAGCCTATGTCGACTCGTAAAAATCGTGAGAAGCAGAGGCGAATCGCTAATTTTTAATAAAACATTATTACTTAGACAATAAGCACCTACGTCACCTTTAAAATTCAAAAAATCATCAGATCTTTTATTCCCAGTTGGATCCCACATCAAGCAAGAAAGAGATGGTGGTACGAGTGACGCAAGAGCGTGCATGCCGCGGTGTGCGCGCGCGCCGCACGGCCGCAGTCGACGTGGCTGACGATGGCAGTGCCTTCGTCTCCGAGTGCTTTCACTTCAGGCTGAGGGCTGACGAGCTGCACACCACCAGCGTCACGATACAGGCCTTGCAGCCGCACTCCGTTTATGCCAAAGGTAGTTTTTTTTTTCATATTATGTCATTTTGATGTGAAGCGACACACCAGCCGAAAACTATGCAACGGTAATTTCGCTTGTGTTTTCTATGCAAAATTATTTTGACCTGATACGTCATCGGCAATTTAAAAAGCATTGCATGCGTAAACAAGCCGAACTTTCCGTCGAGTAATTTCAGGCAGGTGTATTGCTACGGTTAGTTAGTTTTGTCATGTTTTTCAAAATTAACACGAGGAATTCACGGATGTTAGTGGTAACATCATACACTGATCTAAATGACTGACCGTCTCGGTGACGTCAATGTCCTTCAAAAAGTTTGAATAGGCCAGCTTTGTGCTCAGGTTTTATTTTGTATTTACTAGCTGATAATAAGCTTTATTAGCATTAGAATTTCAACGAATTCCATTCAAACCTTTGGACTTATAACAGACAATGGTACAAAACTTTATTTTAAAAAGCCAATCGAGTGTCATTAAGTGTCAAGTGGCCTTCTTATTTGTGGAATATGAATACCTAGTCAGTTCATGAAAAAAACCGTCCCAAGTATTTTATGTTATTTTTATTTCGGGAGCGAATACGTAATTTGTAAGACGAAATGAAGAGCCCTTAACGAAAAACTTGCGAAAAATCAATAAAATATTAATAAAGATAAGTGGATATGACTCCACTTATTTATTTGCTTTAAATAAATCATGACCAGCCTTCGGCAAAGTGCCATAATCTTAGGCTTTCTGATGTAACGCTAAAAGGAGTTTAAACCTAATTCTTGTAAAAGTTCCGTCAGCTATCAAGACTCGCAGCAGCGGCTCAGACAGAACTAAAAGAAAATGACAAAACAAAAGGCTGTGATGCGGGTATATTTATAGGAAACATCTCATATTTATTACACGACTTATGACGGTCGGTTCCTATAAACAAAAACAATTCGTTGTACATACCAATGGTAGCTTTTATAATGCCAAAGCATATAAATACATTCGTAAGCAAAATTTTAACTATAACAGCTACTTCTATAGGGAGGGTCTAATAAGCTAAGCTTTGAGGTATAGCTTCATTATTGTTAAAGTTAAAAAATATAAACGTCTGAACTGATAACCTCCTCCTTTTAAAAGTCGGTTAAAAAGAGTCTTAATTTTAACCACGAACGGTCCGTAAATCATAGTAATAGGCCATTAGTCGTTAGATGTACCTATTACTGTACTACTCGTAGTACAACTATACGTAGAAGGATACAATAATAACTCGTTTCTTGTTACAGACCGACTGCTCGGTAAGTTCGTGTTAGGATCATACATGTTCGCAAGGGGACGCGCCTTACAACACTGGAACTCATCCCTCGCCGCGCCCATGGAGCAAGTCAAACAATGGCACCCGCTCACCAATTAACCCGGCCAAACTGCGAACACCCGACGACCACCGACCCCACATAACTGTGAGTGTATCTCAATTCGGACGTATTATATCCCATAGGAACGTATTTATCAAGAACCCGTTCCTGACAACTGATTTATTCGTAAACTCGTTTTTATTCCCACAACGTACGAACCGTACTTGTGTATAAACTTAGGCTAGATGTAATATAAAAAAATTGTGAAAATATTCTATTTGAATTGAATATCATGAAAGTAATTTCGAAATATCTAAAATGAATTTAATCATATTTTTGTAACTCCAATTTACACTATATTCCATGTATTACCTTTATTGGAAAGTTCTTGTTCCTTGTCACGCCGAGTTACATAGTTATGTTTATTTGCAACAATATTAATAAATGGAGTTCAAATTATCATATTGCATCTTTTAATCAATGATAATGTCTTTTAAAATTTACCGAAATTCATGTCTCAAATATTTTCAATCTTCCTAGATACTTACTGAAAACAATTTATTGCTCTGAATAGATAATAATTTTATGAAATAAGTGTATTGCATATTCATAATATTTCAATATAAGCTACACCTTATACTATCATTATACTTATTTATAAATGTTTAATAATATAAATATTGCCAATATACACTTATTGTAGTAGGATATAATTTCAACAAATGTGCAAATCAATGAAATAAAATGATGTAACGCCAAATTGGCGAAAATGTTGTATTTCATTTCTTTAACCCACTTTTTATATTCCTGTTGACATACAAACATAAATCCACGCCCTTTTCCAATGGGGACAGGCATAAACTACAGAAAGCTGATCTGCCATGATCCCTACATGCTCCCGACTATTATAACAATATTGTATGAACGTTGATCTCATAATATGAGTTAGAATATTTAATTTTGTATTACATCATTTACATCACACACAACATGATTGAATGCTTAGAAATGTTTTGTGTAAATAATAATACAAGTACTGTAATATATTATGATTCATATATTTATACACATATTTACTACAAATGCTACATAAAGGTGGGAGCGCTGACAGCACTCCTAATAACATAACTCTTCCATTTTCATATTTTGCATACGGTAGGTAAGAATGTTGATTGAAAGTACAATGTACCCACTAGTACAATTTAAACTTCAGTGCCGAGTCCCGTCGGAGCTAGAATGTTCTGACTGCAGTAAACTGTAACAATTTCTGATGCACTGGGACGATCGTAAAAACACGTTCTTTTATGACCATGAAACCGAGAATCCGACACTATACTCTTATATTTCAAAACTGAAAGTTTTGAAAACTTTAGGTATGTTTAATAAAATATTGGTTTAATGTTTTAGATTTTTACTCAGAAGATAAATAAACTTGATTTCGTTGGATGACTAAACATTTAATTTAAAAACATGGAATAACTATCCTTCGTGCATTATTATTCTGCTGAAAAAAAACCCCTGACAAAGGAGGCCTAAACTCGATAATACTCTAAAAGTAGGCCAATAAATACAAGGATTGGCTGTAAAACATCAGAGGTATCTGGTAACATTCAAATAAAAACGACTTTCGAAATAGGTTCTCAATCTCAATATTTTTTTAACTAGTTCAATAGAATTGGTTTCGAATGAAAAAGGTTAGCGTCTCGTTTTTCAAGTCGCGTCGGTTGACAAAACGTACGACGTTCTAAGTACATTTTATCATACACTTTATGTTGACCTTGATAGTGTATAGGCTTTGACTCGTAAAGTCACTCCTAGCGAATGAGTAATTTCAGGCCTACACCTGGGATCCTCAATCCAAAATTTCTCACACTTGTTTTATATAATTCAAAATCATGTGTGAAAAGAATTAAACAATAGGTTGCAAAAGATCCCTTCCCGGACAAACTGCGCCAATATAAAATACACCTAATGCTCTTGTAAAATTATACCATATAACCAATGAATTATTTCATTGGTTATATGGTATATATAAAAGAAAAATGAAAAATGAATGAAATGAATAAAAGAAATATGGTATATATATGGTATATAGAAAAGATGTTTATACATCTTTTCTATAAATAATATAAATATAAACAGAGACGATACTTACACATACATCATGCGTAAGTATCGTTGTGCACACTGGGAATCAGCCCCTGAATGCTGTTTAAATTTTTATCACAGTCAAGGTACGAGCAGTTTTTTTTCAACGCCTAATACAAGGAAATTTTAATGATAAAAGAGTAAGACCAACCTATGGTCCGTTCCAAACGTGTCTGATGAAAGTGTAAACAAACACACTAACAAAATCTGTATTTCTCGACGGCATATGAAGCGTCAGAGGCCCTTGGGCGGCTTTAAAACTCTGACAACAGAGGCTCTTGACAAAGTGACATTCTATCAGCGATAACGATGATGGAAAAGGCAAAAATGTATAGGACTGACATAAGCTATCGAAAAGCTTATGTCAATCCGGTTGAAAGTCGTTGTAGAAATACGAAACGCTTCCGAAGCGATTGTCACTTGTCTAGGCCCTCAGGTTAGTCTCTAACCACACGAAAAGAAGAAGAAGATCTGTATTTAGAAGGTTACAACTCTATATCTCAACATTTTTTGAATAACGCTATTTAATTGTAATAAAGAAATCTTCGGCGAATGGTTATAAAATTTACTCCAATTTTTAAATGAAGTTTGTGATAAAAAAAAAAAGAATTTTATTCAATTAATCAAATCAAAGAATTCAATTTGTAAGTGGCACTACGAATTAGCATCTGGAGTGGCACAGGTAAGTTTCCTGATCCATATGTTTACATTTTCTTCACATAGGTACTTTGGGAAAAAACTTATACGTAAGTGCTTCCAACATAAAACAAATGAAAATTAACTTATATCAGTGCCTTTGGGAAAAGTGTTATTTAATTATTTACTCTAATTACAACAACCTACTAATTCTAGTGAACTAATTTGCGACCTCAAGCTGCCAGTCTACAATTACCTACTAATTGCTGTTTCGTGTTCCTATTTACGATCTGTTATTAAATCACGACTACCCAATAGTACTTACCTAAAATTGTTGCAGAATTGTGAATATTTCAGATGCAGTTTAGTATTTTTTTAATGCAGAAACCCATTAATTTTAATTTTCACTATAATGACTAGAAAACGAAAATTCCCTGATCATATTATATTAAGTAGTTACATACATGACTACACTTAACTGCTTTCATATTTGTTCGAAATAAATATTATGAATAATATAACATATTTTTATTTGCATTAAAACGTGGTACAATAATAATAACTTATGATCTACTTGTCCTATTATTATTATCGTATGTATAAAAGTTGAACATAGTTTCGTTGGAGTCAAATTATTTTTTCTTTCAACAAAACTAAGCATCGCTCGCCAAATTGTTCAGTACTAGTCGTGTGGGGCGGTCTTTTTGGAATTTGTTATTAATTAAAATAATAATCTAATTATGTAAATACGTGTCTATAAATAAATAAGTAAATAATAATAATCTAGATTACTTTCACTTAAGGTGCCTTCTACTACCTTAAGTGAAAGTAATCTAGATTATTATTATTTACTGAAAAGTTGAAAGTTCTTATGTGCACGTCTGAATACTAGTAAGTATTCAGACGTGCACATAAGAACTTTCACATGGTGTTTATTGATCTGGAGAAAGCATAGGATAGGCCACCTTTTATTTTCTTTTTGGCTGGGAAATTATTAAATAACTTCTCCCACTCTGGGCGGAGCGGGAGGGTGTGTCAGACTCTTACTGACTAAAACTTCTTCTTCTTCTTCTTCTCCTTCTCTCTTACTTACTGAAAAAAAAAAGGCGCCACGGTGAATAATAAGCCACCTTGGGATGTGTTGTGGTGGGCCTTGAAAGAGAAAAGTTTGTTCGGGAAGTATGTAGAGTTAATTCGTGCTTATGTGCAGTGTCTCGTACCTACCTCAGTTCTGGAGCCATAGCGCTTGACGGCGCGGTTCTCCCAGTCTGCTCCTACTTCCGGATTCTCGGTTTACTCGTGCAAAGCGATCGAAGCGCTGACCCCGAATAAACTGGGGTAAGGGCAGGAGAATGATGATACTATTCAGTAAAGGCTTAGGATTGTTTGTAAAAGCAATTCGATTGTCTTTCTTGTCTTATCTTTGATGGCAGCTACTTAAAGAAGTTGGGACGGCCTTTCTTGAAACTTTGTTAAGCTGCTCGGTTTAAAAACCAAAATGCATTTTCTTACAAGGGACTAAAAAACAATTGAAACGTTGGGTAAATTAAATTATATGCTTAGCCCGTGTTGGTGAAAGTGTTTCATTGTGTAGTCTAGTAGCCAGTTGTGGAAGAATATTAATAGAAAACAATTAAATATTATTTGGTTTATTAGTATTTTTTTGTTATCAATGCAGCAAAAAAATTGTAAAATCAATCAACAATTCAACGGTCATAAAAGAGAACGAGAGTCGTTAATACGTTTTATAACTATGCCATGTTTCCATTTTCTCACGAAACCCTTTGTTTTATGACAAGCAGTAATTTTTGAGTGTTTTACGATCAAACATAAAATTATGACAGCATATTTTTTTATGAAAAAATATGTGTTATTTTATTATAACTGTTACTGTCAAGTCAGTATTATAAAATGAACATATTTTAGTGGTTTATTTAAATAAACGTTGCCTAAGTTAATTAATGTTCAGTTTCTGTTCAACTATAATAATTTTGGACATTTAAACGTCTATTAACTTTAAGCAACTTTTATGAATAAAGGGGTTATTGCATACCAATTTATTGGATCTTTTTAGAAGCTAAGGCTATGTATGATGCATATAATGATGTAGGTCCCTAATGTCCTAGTAAGTACCTACGTGGGGACATGCGTTCAAAGTGTATTTGTGACTGTCGTTTTTTTCGGATTTTCGTTTCGTTGATGATTGTGTTACTCTAGGTATTTTTTTGTGTTATTCTGATTGATTTGTGTATTTTAATTGGAACAGTGTATTTCTTTCTTTCACGACGATGATATTGTATGCATATTATTGTATGATGTCTATGAAGGTGTACGGTAAACACAGCACTAAACCAGCTAAAGCACAACTGGTTTTTTAAATATTTAAAATTATTTTCGGCTCGCGGGTTTGACCCGGTATTATTTGTTCCTTGTGCGTTTTATTTGTGCAGAATAAACAATTTTTCTTTATTTTCTTTCCTGTAGTTACAAATAATTCTCAATAGGGTCTTTAGGTACTTTGCTGCCTGTATTATTTTTATTTTGAAGTCAGTAATAACTTTGCTATCGACATTGTAATCTAAGCACTGGGTATGAACACGCGCGTGTGTGACTGTTATTATCAAAGTTGGAATGTATGAGCCATTAAAAATAATTAAAAAAAACTTTATACCCGTCAACATGTAAGTGTAGAACCGAGTTTATTTCCGTTCCACGCTGAAAATATTTTTTAGTTCTACCATATTTTATTAATAATCCTACGTCAGAATAAACGGCTATTCTAAGAACAATGATATTATATTTAACCTTTCTACCTCACGAGTTAGTGGAACTGCTGGCGTAGCATGGCACTTTCTATCTCTACGAAGAATAGACATAGCTTTGTCTATACAAAGTGACAGTTCGTTTCTTAATTTTTGACATCCACCGTAGAAATGTTTCTACAATCTGTCATATTGTTTTTCATTTCTAACGATCTTTGTCCACGCCTTTTTGTAGGTAGACTATTTCGGAAGAAAGTTTTCTATCCTTACTGTCAAAATCACACTGACAACCGATAAATCCTATGACAAAACCGACAAAACAAAGAATTCTGAGTCGAATTATGTAAAACAGTGAATTTCGTAAAAAGTGCAGTTGACTCTTTCTACTTTGCTTCAGTCTTACTGTCTACAGGAAACGTAATTTTTATCTACTCTTCCGTCGATAAAACGGTGCTCATGCTACGCCTAATGGTTGAAACAACAGCTCTAAATATTGTATTATTTTATTCATAGAATAAATTACAGACAAAATCGTCAGAAAAACTTGATCAATGAGCAACAAAATTCTTTTGATGTCTATATAAAACAACATTCTGCAAATCTACATCGCAAAGTAACGTTTCAAAATGTCACTACACCGAAATGTCACCGAGACAATTTGCAAACTAAGACTTTCCAGCTCTTTGCCTACAAAAAAAAATAGACTAGGAAACTTGGCTACAGAGTCAACATCGGAAAGATATTATATAGAAAAGACAATCCTGACATTTACGTTAAAATTTATTGCCTCTCAGAGCAAAATTTTTGTATTTTCCTAAGAAGGAAACTTATTATAGGTAAACAGTCTTCTAAAAATTGTACTTGTATTCTTTTAAATCTTTTAAAAGAATACAAGTACAATGATAATCTTTCAAAATCACGAGACTCCCCGACATACGAAGCGAGACCTAGCTCTTCGCCTAGGAAATAAAATAGACTATCACACGATGTTATATAAATAAGACAATCCTGACATTAACTTGAAAATTTATCGTCTCAGAGCAAACTTTTATGTTTTCCTTAGAAGGAAACTTACATACAATATAAAATACCTGGATAAAATATTGTCCCACTGCAGGGCAAAGGCCCTTTCTCACACAGAGAAGGCACGAGTATTGATCACCACGCTTGGTCAAGACGTTTTCAGACCTAGGGAAACTACATGCCGAAATGGCTCACGACGCGGTCGCTATCCCGATACCTTTATGACGAACACGTCGGTCCAGTCGCACCTGAAGGCTCAGTTGCTCAGTCGTGTGTTTGTGCTGTACTCCATCTATTCCAGAAGAACATTCATGTTCTAGCAAATTCCTTTCATTCTCTGGCTAAAACAAATCTTTTGTGGTAGTTTTTCTCCCACTTATCGAACAAAGCAGGAATATTAAAAACCAAATCAATTAGCACCTCTTTATCCATAATTCACAGTAGTTACAATCGAATGTAAGTGATACGAGAGTGAAGCAGATACGATAAGCTGAGGCGAACTGATTTGACCAATCATGACCCAGGTCACATCGATGCTTGCCGTCGACCCCGATGTAGAAACAAAATATTTTGTTTTCACGTAGGCATCGAGGTAAACTCCCAAGCAGCCCGTGATGAATCACAGTGAGGTATCCTTCGACTTGTGCGTGCGTGCATGTCTATTAGTATGCATATGTTTTACATGGCAGTGACATCGATAAACTCATTGAAAAAGTCACATTGGTAAGTTGCCCGCATTCGGACCCTAAAAATATACTTTACTCATAAAAGTATAATTTAAAAAAATTAAAGTAAAAATATATACTTTTTACCCGACTACGGCGAAGAAAAAAGGAGGGTTATGATTTTGACCGGTATGTATGTATGTATGTATGTATGTAAGTATGTATGTATGTATGTATGTATGTATGTTCATCTGTTCCCTCCTATCTTCCAAACCACTTATCACAATTTGACAAATGAGGTATCGTTAGAAGCGTCGTGATTGTCCGCTGGTTATAGGCTATGTGAAGTCACATTAAATTAAAAATGGCGCCCTCTAGAGGACATAAAGTGAGGAACTTAAAAAAAAATATGGTTTAATCGTACCATGTTGGGTATCAAATGAAAGGGCTTAATGAGCACATTTCAAAAATATATATATTGTAACCCCAAAAGAATTAAAAAAAATCAAGTAATAAAAACTAAAACCCAACTACGACTTAAAAGGTATAAACAAGACACCACAGACAGACAAATTAAAAATCCGGAGTCACACGTGTTAGGGCATAAATCGAACAGATTACGTGTGACTCCGGATTTTTAATTTGTCTGTCTGTGGTGTCTTGTTTATACCTTTTAAGTCGTAGTTGGGTTTTAGTTTTTATTACTTGATTTTTTTCTAAAAACTGTACTTCAATTATTTTATTAGACCCATGGAAGGTCTCTATTTTTTTAGGTTTTTCTTGTTACATTTTCCGTTATTTTCCGCTTCTACTAATAGCCAGTTAAGCTGCGGGCACAAAACCAGTGGCGAGGAGCGGTCTCCGACGGGGCGGTTCAGTTGGCGTCAGCGTCGGTACAATTATGGTATTTGACTACGTATCAAAACTTAAAAATGTAAATGAATTATTACTTATTTTAAAGAAGTCACTAAGCAGACGAATTATGTGAAAAAAAAGATGGAAAAGTTACACGCTATTGAAATTATTAATCTATGCTCGTCACGCAAAACAATCATTGTTGTGAATGGCGCGAAGTTACTATGGCGTCCCTATGTTGTGACGTCGATTGCTGCAGGGCTGTCCCTGTGTAGCAAAGACTTTAAAACCTATACAACTTTGCCATGTTTTGAGATAATTAATGTTGTTTGCTTTTTCTTTCTATTTTTCGAAAAATCTAATTTAAAAAATTCTGTCATTTCCCTTATTGTACCGTCACTACCGCTACCGGGCCGCTCAGCCAACGCTCGTTTCATGCCCACAGGCTTAGCGCAAGCCCTTTGTTACAATAAAGAGGAAATGTATGAGAATTTGGCCCCGAATTAATAACATCACGTAACCCATTTATTACGCTGTATCATTCCTACTTATCCCAAGTTTTGCCATTTATCTACTTTTCCGATACAGATTATATACCCTCATTTATCTGTTCAAATATATAGTTGCAATAGACAGAGTTTGTTTAAAAACTTTGGCTGTTATTTATCCTAATGTGTTACTGAATACCCTTTTTTTCTATTTGCGAATATGTAAGTACTTTTTCCGCACTTTGTTCTAAGAAAAATCATTTTCATTTATTCTTGACGTATGGCCTTTATAGGGTAGTTTCAATGCTTTTTTTTCGGAAAGGTACAATACCGTAGCCTACCGCAGGTGGCAGCAGCAGGCGACGTGGCGTCACGAAACGATTGGTTTCTATGTATTTCCATGAAACCAACGTGTCGCTAGCTACGGAAGGTATTTCATAGAAATTCCAAAGGTACAATTCCGTAGCCGACCGTAGGCAGCAGCAGCAGGCCACCATAACTAAAAATGTGATGACGCATAGTTTATTGATAATTAATTAAATCTCTCTGTTAGATGTAGGTATCTAACTAATAAAGTATTCCCGTGACTGAGGCCGAGATATACAAATGTTACTTCTACTACTAACAGTCCGGCCGTCGAGAAAATGCGTTCCTGACATCTGTCAGTTGGACAATTTGTAGTAGTAATAAAGATCAAATTCGCAAAACACATATTCCTTAGTATGAAAATGACATAATGTCAAGACCGCATTCTCTCGACAGCCAAACTATACGTTACTTATAACGTAATTATTTTATTTATTACTGATACACTCACAATTGTCAAACTGTAAGTGCAAGATGGAGACGAGAACATTTTAGACCTAGCCATGTTCCTTGGATAGACAATCCAGTTAGTCAATGCAATAACAGAAGTTCAGTAACTAGAGACGTTACTTATAACCTACAACCCCAAAACAGGGTCGAAAAATTACGAAACGGGCAGAGCTAAGGTACAAATTAAAATATCAAAATGGTAGCCCGAACAAAACAGCGAATGTGTCCCAATCTCATCTCTAAATGTGTGTACGTGCAATAATACTAAACATCTGTGACATAATAAAAGTTATATAATACCAACTTTATAAAAACTTATAATTTTTTATAGCGTTTGCATAAGTAGCAATTCCAGTGTTTGAAATCCACAGATGTTGGCAAAATTGATTGAAAACATGTAAAAGGCAAGCTACGTGAAGAGAATATGTGAATATCTAGTAAGAGGTAGCAACTACTCATGATTCCTTTGAAAAGAACCGATGAGGTAGCAGAATTATAATAATTTTAACATTTAAAAGTAAAACTTTATTGAAATTGGCGTTGATGAAAGCTTAGCGGAATAGCCCGCACGTGGTAACACTTTGCCCTTGAGCTGGTCTAGCATAGTAGGGAGTTTCAATAGAATATGAAGCCAGCATAATATTGTTTATATGATTTTTTGGCCTACCGTACCTTTTTTTATTACTGCAGTGTAGGAAAGAGATGAAGCTCTACAGGACGTATAGCTCCATCACTTTCCCCCACGAAGTAAGATTAAAATAATACTGCTGTGAGCGGTGGTGGGCCCCCTGAACAACTTTCTCCATAGGAGTTAGTACCATGGAGAAAGTGTTTGATCGTAATCGAGAAAAAATTACCAGCCATCCCTTACATTTGGGTCGAGTAGGGGTTGAAGCTTTGTACGGGATACCAGATAATTTTTTCTCGAATACAATGTTGGTCCTATGAAGAAACTTGAGTTGTTTGATAGCCTGTACCACACTCTTTTTACCCGACTGCCCCAGAAAGAGGGTAATGTTTTTCGAGAGTATGTATGTATTTGATCACACTTTTCTGATACATCATGTAGAGCCAATACAGTTCTAAGAAAAATACTATATTTTTTTGCAAGTCGGATAATAGCGTTCTAGTTAAGCCTCACTGAATAGGTATTTCTCCAAAATACACTGCTCAATACTATTTTCAATCATATTGTAACACATTGGATTGTAATGCTTATCTTTCACCAGCAAGTGCGTAAACGGATTGTCTCGTTAATTAGAAGCTTGCATTTGATGATAAGCGTCTTAGGTATTTTGTTTCTTTGATCCCGCAATGAGTATTGTCGAGTGATAGTTAATTGATTCAGGCGTGACTTTGCGGAAATCCATTATACATAAAATACAATACAACTTATACAATACAACTTATATAGGATTGCTGCTCGGCGCTGAGCCAATCAGCGCCGAGCAGCGATCCTTTGATTCACTCTGCGTCCAGCGCTCGGTGTGGTAACACGCCGCGTTCTGGTTTGCAATTGGTCAATCGTCATCCTGAAGATGCCTTGTTCAGAGGTGAAACACGTGTCGATTTCTTACAGGGTTTTTTATGACTCTTGAAGAATAGTCAAGCGGAATAGGTTACTAAATATATCTGCGTCTATTGTATTTTTTTGTCGAGTGATTTCCAATTGGGTGTCAGAAGAAAATAATTAAACCTAAAGGATAAATGAGGGTTCCGTATAGGAGGGGTGCCAAACGGAACCCAAGCCTCAGTCGTCCGTCTGTCTGTCAGCGGGCTGTATCTCATGAACTTTAATAGGTAGACAGTTAAAATTTTCACAGATTGTGTATTTTTATTGCCACTATAACAACAAATAGTCTCTTTAAAAGAACCGTGTTTTTTGTTAAATGCTGTGCGACGATATACACGGAGTACGGCTGGTTTTTTTATAATTGACTTAAAAAGGCCAATCCTAAGCTGTGCCAGATAATACGCAGTGGTTTAAGTTTATCAACTTCAACCAGAACCAAAATTTAAAAATATGGCATGTATTTAATCGAATCTCAATTAATTCCCATTGTGTTTTCCTAAAAATATTATTGAACACTCTAATATATTATAATGATTGCACCTCTTTTTGTGAACCTCTAATAATTCCTATATTGGGTTCCTAAAAATACTTAATAGCCAATAACTAACTGCAGCCAACTATTTCTCTTATTTTTTATCTCAGTTTCATAATACCAAAAAAAAGTTATTATGACAACACGAAAATAGCAAAAGTACGTTTATTATAAATGAACTAATTATAATTATAGATACCACCTACCTATCACTGTGAACCCAACAACCCGAAATGGTCTTCAATTATTACTCTCCCGAGATAAAACAAAGATAAGGTTCCATTAAAAAGACATTACTCCCTATAATTCTCACGCACACTGAAACCGTAAAATCTATCCTGTCTAGAAACTAGTTTTATTCGTTGTGTAAAAGAATGCTTACTGACCTATAATGCTTTTTCTTCAATAAAGCAAACAATTCGGTTCTGCGTGTTTATCCTCTCTAAAAATAAAATGAGAAGGGTAAGTAACAACGTATAGTTTGCGTGCACATTATTCCTTTTGTATTAAATTCCTTGTGTCCGTTTTTGAAAGATAGGTTTCAAATGAGATAGAAAATAACAAATGCTTACTTATAAGTTTTTTCTCTCTTTCTCTTGTACAACCTGTATCCACCTAATGCTGAGTGAGGGTCTCCTCCATTGAACGTCACTTAACCAAGTCTTGGGCCTTCCGCATCCAACTCTTGCTTGCTGCTTTGACCAGATCAGGTCCACCTGTGACTCGCCGAGCTGTCGCAGTCGCATGTCGTATAGTGTGCGAGATGGTTTAATGAAAATATAATAATTTGATTTTAAATCCAGCGGCCATTTTACTGAAACTGTTGTCCCAAAGCTTTCGTAAATATTAAATTAAAGTCAAATAGCGAAAGGGTTAAAAGTAAATAATTAAAGATGTTATTTACTTATATGGGACTAAAATATTTCATCGATATTCAAAAAATCAAGTTATAAAAACTAAAACCCAACTACGACTTAAAAGGTATAAACAAGACACCACAGACAGACAAATTAAAAATCCGGAGTCACACGTGTTAGGGCATAAATCGAACAGATTACGTGTGACTCCGGATTTTTAAGTTGTCTGTCTGTGGTGTCTTGTTTATACCTTTTAAGTCGTAGTTGGGTTTTAGTTTTTATTACTTGATTTTTTTTTAAATTCTTTTGTGGTTATAATATATATATATATTTTTGAAATGTGCTCATTAAGCCCTTTCATTTGATACCCAACATGGTACGATTAAACTATATTTTTTTTTAAGTTCCTCACTTTATGTCCTCTAGAGGGCGCCATTTTTTATTTAATGTGACTTCACATAGCCTATAACCAGCGGACCATCACGACGCTTCTAACGATACCTCATTTGTCAAATTGTGATAAGTGGTTTGGAAGATAGGGGGGAACAGATGAACATACATACATACATACATACCGGTCAAAATCATAACCCTCCTTTTTTCTTCGCCGTAGTCGGGTAAAAAGGGACTTTCATAACGTTATATTAGGATGTTTGTAATAAAACGTTGCTTATTAAAATACGTAAGATTCCTTAACTTTAAAGCTTTAGCTTTAAGAGTCGAAAAGTAATAATAGAAATTAATAAATAATATCGCTTGACTCAATTAGCTTTAACATTTCATTTAGTTATAAGAGACTCAATTAGCTATAACATTTATAATTTAGTTATTATAGATGCGCTTGCCACAGTCGGCTTTTTCAAGTAAAATACAGATTCTAGACTAATGTTTGATCGAACCGCTGTTCCTCGCTAGAGGTATGTGCGGGGTGAGGGGGCAGTGCAGGCCACTTATTCGTCAAAGCTCCCGGCGCGCCGCGTCCTGGCTACCGCTCATTGGTCAACGCTGCCCCCCGCCTCGCCGCACATTCCTAAGGCGCGGAACAGCGGTCCCGGGACTATAAATCTGGATAGACGGAAAGCTTTAATCCTAATTATTTTACTAGGTAAAGCAAGGAACTGGTTTATTAATTACGCATTCTAAATGGTCGAGACAGGTTCCTACCATCAGAATCAAAGGTATAAACCACAAAGGTTTTCATGTACTAATTAGTTTTGAAAATACCTGATCAATTTTCAGGACTTTGATAATATTTTCATAATACGCTAAAAGGGATATTGCTTAACAAAGGTCTTTGTTGATAGATAATTATTTTCATAAAGTAGGTAGGTACTTGGATTGGTTTAACTAAACTTCGCTGTTATTGGTCAACGACTATTGGTTCTAGTAACTGCTGGTGTATTTTGCGAGTTTCTTTGATCTAAGAAAAAAAAAGTAAACTCAGCGAAATTAATTGTTAAGCAAATTGACACCCTACGTCAATTTGCTATACCTTTTACCTTTTCAAACAATGACAGTTTTAATTTGAATATACGGACAATTTAATTTGTACTCAATTTGGTAAACTCGTGGAGCTCGTGGCTAAGTAATGACAGCCGCTCGGGTCGATCCATCAGGTTAAGCTACGCTTGCCGGGGTTGGTCCATGGATGGGTGACCATTTTCACATATCGATACTCCTCCGTGCCTAGGAAAGCACGTTAAGCCGTTGGTCCCGGCTGTCATTTGTGGATCTTTGACAGTCGTTACGAGTCGTCAGAAACACGAAAGTCTGACAACCAGTCTAACCAAGGGGTATCGTATTACCCAGTTACTGGGTTGTGAAGGTCAGATAGGCAGTCGCTCCATGTAAAATACTGGTATTCAGCTGTATCCGGTTAGACTGGAAGCCGACCCCAACATAGTTGGGAAAAGGCTAGGCAGATTGGCAGATTGACTCAATTTGGTAAACAATGAATTTTTCGGAATTAACCTACGTCTTGGTACACCGCGGCCAGTCGAACCCGCTACCATGTTTCTGGTTGGGCAATACTAACCTACTGATTAATTTTCTTGCCTTTCCTTCTTAAATTTCATCGAACCACAAATAATTCCTACTTTGCTTTCCTGAAAATTCCTAAAAAATACTACATGCGAGAAAAGGCCAGTTTAAAAACAAGTGAGGATCATTAAGTCCAGAAAGTTTTAAGCGGTTAATCCTGACTAATATTATCCTAATACTAACTATAAATATCCTAACTAATACTATAAATGCGAAAGTGAGTTTGTTTGTTACGCTTTCACGCTAAAATGGCTGAAGGGATTTGGATAAAATTTGGTCAAGGGGTAGACCATGACCTGGAATAGAACATAGGATACTTTTTATTCCGATATTCCCACGGGATCGAGACTTACGCGGGTGAAACGCGGGGTGCAGCTAGTACATTCATATTTTAACTTAGATTTAACCCTCTAGGTACATATATCTTCTTATTATATCCGCATTGTGTATTTGTTTCTCTATTCTTCCCCTCTGCATTCTATAAGATATAAGACGTCACGTATGACATGTCCGAGCCATTTAGAAAGTTCGAATCCTTTTATGTCTCATACTGGCTTCTATAAAAGAATGAGCACAATTTCACAAAGGCGTAAAGGTGCTTGCTTCGATAATGGATTTACGTTATATTTATAAAATATATGTGTTATTTGTGTACTTATATTATATAGTTTTTCAATATTATGGAAGTGAAATAAGAATAAAATATTTTTCACAGCCTGTTTACGACAACTGTTTGAAAAAGGTGTGTTGACATTTCAAGAGTTTTCAGGGCGAGATGGTAACTGAGTATGATGTTTGTTTACACTATCGGAAAATTCAGTGAACATAGGCTAAAGATTTCCGCAAATATTTATTTTGAATGAATGAATGAATGAAATGCACCGACCCCCAGGATTCGCACTAGCCCCTGGAGCCTCATGGTTCATGGAGCTACAGAAGCCATTGCATATCAAAGAGAAGACCGTGGGGCGCGGGTAATGGTAGGGAGATAGACTGTGCCCGTCGGGATAAGGAAGGATTTGCGAGCCTATCGGATATGCATCCTACAGTAAGCAATCCGCAAATATTTATTATTACACTTTCTAATGTTGATGAAAAACTGATGAAAATTCCGAAAACGGCTTTTCAAAACATTCTTAAACCTTTGTAAATGGGCTAGCCATTTATATTTAAATGACAAAAATACTTACGGAGCAAAATGCAATTAAATTATTCCTTTTCTGTTTAAATTTTAACCTCAGTTCATGGCACTAGAGAAATCCGGCAATGAATGCTAAGTGGCTTAAATATAAAGGGCGCACAATTTTAACTCAATTGCGTACTATATTTAAACTCATCAAGCCTTTCATTCGTCTTTAATTAATGGTTTCAGCGTTACAGAAAATGGATTAAAATCATTATTATTTTGGCCGTTCATGCCCAAGTTTTAATGAAGCTTGAGGAAACCAAGAATTCATAATCCATACTAATATTATAAATTCGGAAGTAACTCTGTCTGTCTGGCTGTATCTAACCTTTTCACGCCTAAACCACTGAACAGATTACGATATTTGGCATGGAGATAGATGGCATCCCGGGGAAGGACATAGGCTACGCGAGCGAAGCAGCGGGCGGAAGCTAGTTCAAAATATTTTATTTCTGTTGCCTGCGGCTTCGCCCGCGTGGACGCTCATTCTTTTTTTCTGAAATAAAAGCCTAAGTTACTTCTTATAAAATCAGGTATCTGTTAGTGAAAGTCCCGACAAAATTGATCCAGCCGTTTCGAAGATTAGCCGGAGCAAACAGACAGACAGAAAGAACATTTTTTTTTTTTTTTTTCAAAATAACCGCATTTTACTAAATGCAATGAAAGTTCATAATCACATACATAATGCACATACACATACATAATGCAACATAATGCATTTAGTAAAATGCTGTTATTTTGATATTACAAATAGAGACTTCAATTTTAGTTATTTGTATACTAAACCTACATAAGAACTTATGAAACGTTAGAAATTAGATGAACGGCTTCAATTGGTCGGTTCTTAAGCTGAAGAGCTGGCAGGAAGCCTTACTAAAATCGAATTAGGTATATTATACCTATCTACGTGAATGTCCTAATACACAAACCAGGTGGAAAGCTTGTTCTGGGTCTTAACATGTTTCATTATATGATATTGTTACGTTTCACACCCGTCCAAGAAACTGAATTACTACTTAGTTAATTACTTATATGTCAGAAGTTGTGATTGATTGGTAACCATTTCTCGAATCCGACAAGTTTCGCATGCACGTGTAGCTCAGAATAATATTACATATCAAAACATCCCGCTTGTATTCACTAAAGGGTTAGGCATAGGTTTACCTATGGTATCTACACACATATTTCACCATTTAAGTCCCATGTAACAGGGGCGAGCCTATTGCCCAAATCCGGGAGAAATTCCAGCTGAAAAAACCCAATAACATTTTGCCCGACCCTGGAATCGAACCCAGTACCTCATGCTCAGCAGTAGCGCTTGCGACCACTAGACCAACGAGGCAGTAAACGAGGAGAATAATATTATAATTATTATGTTGTTTATCTAAACTGACAATTAAGGTGGAAAGTCTGCGTAAAATTATTTACATTTAGAAATAAGTTATTTCTTATTTCTGACGTCATGACTATTAAACACCTATAATAATGCTGCACTTTAATATGGTCAGAGAAATTGATTGTTTATAAAATTGACAGACTGCGGCAATTTGCCGTGTTAAGGCTCTTACATACTGGCGCGATACGTCGCGCGACGCGTCGTCACCGCATTGTTCGCCGTGAAGTTTTCTCAGAAATTGTTTTGTTAAAATTCGCGTCGCGCGACGAATCACTCCAGTATGTAATTGCCTTTATAACCATTTCATACGTGTCTAAGAATAACAGTAATTGTGATTGACGTAAAATTTAAGTCCGTAGTTTATTTGTAGATACAAGCCATTTCACTGAAGAAGACTGTTCAAACAAGAAACTCGATCATCAGTTGCAGGTTGCAGAGCACTGAACTTCCCTGAAACTAAACTGTTGAGCTCTTTTAAATGATTACCATTGCAGTGAGAGTCAGGAGTCGAGAACCTGTTGCTTCAGCTCTTCAGTCTAATTGTCGCTCTCAAAACGAAATATTTCAAGTAGGTAAAGAAAATAGAATTTTCCAGTATTTTCATTTATTACAGGCCTTTTCCTAGCAGTGGGACAATAATGGCGAGTAAAAAAAAACTTATTAACGCAATAGGATTTATTTTATTTTAGTCATTTGTTAATTTGTATAGTTAGTTTTAATCAGTAATTTATTTAATTTATTATATAATGTAAATAGTTAGTATAGTTTTTCAGCTTGTAAAATATCCCAGTGATTCCATACAAAAATTAAATATTGTAATATCTTAATTATCTCTGAAGGTATTTATTTAGGTCGAATAGGATTAGGTATCTAGTTCTAGTACACATTATTGGTACACCTCTGCCAAAACCTTCGAAGAAGCAATGCGTTATGTTATGTTTTATAAAATAATACTCGTATTGCAGTGACACCTTTCAGATAAATCTGAAACCTCGTCTGTGTGATGGCGACCCTATTACATGCTACTTTGGTAATCAGATTTTATCACTCAATGAATTCTGTGTGAAATGAAACATGAATATTTTTCGAATTCCTACTTACATAAGGACATCGCTCAGACACGGCAAATAACTTGTCATTCAAGTTAGGATTTTAAGTCAAATGCATTAAGTCTATTTTACGTGTGCCGGCTCGCGGGCAGTGAGTGGCCGGCAAGCCTTCCACTATTCTGTATAGCCATCGTAAAATAGCCTTTAAAACATTTGATTTAAAAACCTAACTTGAATGACAAGTTATTTGCCGTGTCTGAGGGGTTCTGTTATAATGAGCGACGTCCATTAGGGTACCGTTTTTCCATTTGAAATATTAAACTAAGTACCATGACCTTTTTGTCAGTACCTATATAAAAATGAGCACATGTCATTGTATCAAATAAGCAAAAGAGACTACGTTAGTCAAACGTTAGTATTATTTGCTTAGTAAGTATGTCGTTATGAGCTAAAAGCAAGTTATAAGCAAAAATAAGTAGAGATTTTATCAAGATTTTATCATTCTAACGGGTCTCTGAAACGATCAATTGCAATTAATCAAAAATTGCAATTGTAGTAATATTGTAAGTTGCTTCAATTGCATTTGGTAGACGATCAATTTGCGCGTGTATCAATTACGTAAAAATTGAGAATTTCAATTAATCGTTTTGGAGATCCTTGACTGTCCCGTTATTTAATATTATTTAGTTTTGTCAAGTAGAACGTTAATTACGTAGAAAGCTCAATATAGGTAATTACCTTAGTGTTACTTACTACACAAATAACCCAAGGAAAATTGTTCGGGCTATGTGTAATTACAAACCTAATTAATTAACCAGAGAGCTGGCTCGTTCTTTGGCCAAAGAATTAGCATCGCCATTCAACGTGGCAATGCTGCCAGTCTTCTGGGCACGTTTTCGGGTGACAGCAATTCGGACGAGTACTTTTTGTTTTTGGGTAATCTATACATAATTATAAAGTCGCTTTTCTTGACTGTCTGTGTGATAATCACGTGGTTCTTCAAAACTAAGTAACGGAATTTGATGTGGTTTTCAACATCATTATGATAATTTTTGTTTATGTATACTATATTTACATTAAAATTACTCAAAATAACGAAATCTCGATTTTTTGTCAAGTCGTAAAAACCATGCGAAGTAGGGTGTCGCTAGAATATTAAAAACTTGACAAACAAAATATACAAGGAAAAGTGAGGTTGTACATTACCTGCGTAATATCCGAAACGTTTACTCTTATTGGAAAATTCACTGAAAAATTGGTTTGCAAACGTGCGTTTTAACCTTTGGTATTGCCGGAACGTAGATCTCGTTGAGACAATGGATTTCTAATTGTGTCTGTAATAACGACAAACAACGGATTAAATAAAATGACCAACATGTACTATGTTCCTGCGTGAATTGGTTAAAAACAACCTACAATTTCGTTTTTCACCTGTAAACTGACAAATGTGGGAGAACATTTTCAGCGCGCCAACGTCACTTGCACGCGGTAATTGTGTGCAAATACGTCGGAAGCTGTCAAGCGCTCGTTTGCCGCTGAATTACGCTGGTTTACGCTGAAATAGGCTCTTATGGGACGAACGTACTTGCGCTTCCGGATGGCACCAGATGGTACGTACTGATGTGTGCACAGACCTTTAAAATAAACATACTACTCTCGGAATATGTGTGAATTTTCAAATATTATTTCGCAACAACCCTTGAGCTATTTCTAACTATACTATTTGAAATGGTTGTAAGTTCAGTGTGGTTGATGGAATATTCAGTACAGGCGTTGCTTTCAGTTTATACTTTTGAGCTCCGTAACCTTGCATGTTCAAATCGAGTGCTATATTTCCACGGTTAGATTACTGCTGAAATGTTGAAAAGGGAAATTGTGGCCATGAGCCATGGCTCAGTCATGAGAAGTGATTGTTCGAAAATGGTGTCGAAAATTTTACGAAGACAACAGAACGTATGGATATAGCCGCAAATAATTTCGCTGAACAGTGCTAAAATAATGCAAAACGCACTTTCAAAACTGTGTACACATCTGTACCAAGCTTTAGCTTGCCCACAAACCTGACCTTTGTGTCTCCGTCGCATATCGCTTCGAGCGAATGCAATATACTTTATCTTTGTAGCTAAAAGAATTGTGTTCAGTATGTAAGAGCAACGGAACGCGGTATCAAATGCACTATCAAAGCAGAGATTTTAAAGAATCTTGCGGAAAAATCCCCGTTTGTTTTTTTTACGCACTCACAATGGTTGGAATTTCAAAGGAATAATCGCATAAAAAGGTGCATAGATACGTCTTTCGATACCTTATGTGATACATTATTTAAACTTACATAAATGATTCAAAAGAACTACCTTCCTTTATCAAAATGCATGAATGATTTTCCTTCGCACAATGCAATAAAACCTTTTGTCAGTGATATGCTGGAGTAAATCTTGAACAGCCTGTGCAGCATTTCGCGAATCTCAATATTTTAAATGTGACACGGAAGTCGTTAGGAAAGCTTACTTCGTACATAATATACACTCACGCCATTTCCCATGGAAAGCAATTCTTCTAAATTCAATAAGATTAATTTTTTCTATGTTTGTTTGTAATGAACACAAACAATACTTAACCAATTTTAAAAATTATTTTACAGAAGCTAGTTTTATATAAATCTAGATCGTTTTAGCTTAATTTTATATTTTATAGTTTTATCCGACTGCCCTAGAACGAGGTTAATGTTTTTGTACGGTAAATAGAGGATGGCCTGTAGTATGACATTTTAAATCATCTACTGTATTTTATAAAAGGAAACCCGGTTCTTATTGCTGCAACTGTACCAAATCTCAAAAATAAAATAAATAAAGAACAGACCTCGAGTGTCCTTTTAGGTGGCCATTACAAACAATGCAACGTTGGCGTTATTACGTCAGATGATACAAGCGCATCCAGTTTCACCAAATGACGTCATTACGTCTACTCCAGCAGGAGGACACGTGTAGTATTAGGTTGAGGATAAATTATGTCAGTAAGTAGGTATGTACTATGCATCATTATAAAGTCAAAGTCAAAGTCAAAAGTCAAATAATTTATTTCAAGTAGGCACATTAAAGGCACTTTTGAACGTCAAATACATAGAAATAGAACTGATTCTAGTTGCCCCTTCCAAAAGGTAGTTTTCGTATGGAGAAGAATGGGCAAGAAACTCCACCGTTACTCTTTTAAAAAAAATGTTTTACAATATTTGGTATAGGTACATCAATTATATAATTACATGTGAAGACGATGCACCGAGAATACAATTACAATAGGTAAAAAGAATTAAAAATGGAGCAATGACAAATAAATAAATTAAGTATGTGATAGGTACATGGTGCTCACATATTTACAAACATTAAAGTATACGATATCACAACATTCCTACAAACTTGCAAGTAATACTAATAGGACAGTGTGTGAGATTAATTATCATAAAATGTAAAAAAATCGATGATATAAAAATAATAAATTTTACAACTAGATTAGCAACCAGTTTGATTTTGTCCAGCCTCGAATTTGTCCTATGGAGCAAGAGCTATATTATTATAATAGAATGTTTAAGTATCATAATTATTATAATAACATTTATATTATAATCATAGTAAGTACTCGCAACCAGAGTACGTGTGAACGAAGCAAAAGAGTATGCGTAGCAGGTGGCGTTCTGTAGTTTCTGTCTACCCCCATGCCAAGCAAGCATGAGTTTATGTATGTATGTATGTATAATGATGTATGTATGTATAGCCTATAATATACCTTTGGGGAAGGCAGAAACTACAGAATGCCACCTACCATCCTTATTTATAATATCATTATGTTGCTATAAAATCAAGCTGGGCTCATAATGTGCTTATGATTAATTTTGTAGTATGACCCAAACCTTGCAACTTAGATTGAAATAATTCCAACCTTTTTAGACTCTCAGGGGACGCTGAGAGAGGTTGGAATTATTTGCTAGGAAATATTGAAGTCCCCAAAGGATGGGAAAATGCTTCAAAAGCAAATTTTCCTTTTACCCTTTTATAATAATGTGCCAAACATTTAGGATACCTTCAAAAGCTTTTGTGAACCTTCTAATTTGAAAAGAATAAGTTCTGTATAAAGCCGATAATAGGACGAATTTAATAGTGAATTATATCGGGACGCTCGCTAAGTCGGCACGCAATTGGCTGTGCCGTGCTCATACGCCGCGCCGTGCTGCAGATCATCGCGACAACGCGATGAGATTGCCATCTACGAGGAACTTTGCGCGCGCGCAGTACTAAAAAGAGCACCGCCGTTGTTCGCCCAAAAAATACGATCTAAGTATTTTTTGACTCCGTGAGAGAAAATTGATAAAACAAAGACAAAATTGTGCATTACCGTGTTTTGATACTCGTGTCTGGCTCCCTAATCCACGTCCCACTCATAGAAAGGACCACCATTTGGGAATCCGGCCGCAGCAGAGCAAAAGGTGACTCAAAGGTACTCAAGAGTTTTCTCTGCTGAATTTGTTCCTTGACTGGGAACCAGCAGAACTCCGTTCGTACATAACTACTTATTTTCATTCTATAACCAGCGTAATCTTACAGTCCACTCATCTATTCCGCACAGCAAAAAAGTTAGTTTGACAACATAACACATAAAATAAAGAAAAACTAACATCCATCTTTAAACATCCTCGAAGTATTTCCTATAAACTTTTGACATTATTGAAGAAACTTGGATTATTTACGATTTTAGGCAAGAAATAAACATAAAGGATGTGATATAAAAGAAAGTTAGTACCCACATAAACTTTTCACTCAATGACCTTTTTAACCTTTACCTGTGCTGGTAACTGGTAAACTTTATGCAGTGTTTCCGCAGTGATTGAGTAGGTTTTATTAAAATATTCCGGATACAACAGCAAAATATAAATCTGCCTAGCCGTTTCCCAACTATATTGGGGTCGGCTTCCAGTCTAACAGGATGCAGCTGAATACCAGTATCTTACATAGAGCGACTGCCTATCTGACCTTCACAACCCAGTTATTGGATAACACGATACCCCTTGGTAAAACTGGTTATCAGAGTTTTGGGCTTCTGACCTCCCGTAACGGCTGTCAAAGATTTACGAATGACAGCCAGGGACTAACAATTTAACGTGGTTTCCGAGTCACGGAGGAATCTCGATATATAATGGACGGTCACCCATGCACGACCCGACCGCGGCAATGGTTACAGCAGTAAAAAACAGATTGGTAAGACGCAAGTCTAACGCAAGGAAAACCTTGTTAAAAACTCCAAAATAAACTTTTTGCCATTTACTTGCTAGGCAAAATCTTCTCTCTGAAATGGTCTTAAATACTAAATCACGGTGTATTTATACACTTAACCGACATTAGACAAACAGCTGTATCCAAATTCGAAGACAGACTTTTCTCAGATCTCCCGACCCGAACTGTCTTGTTCAACGAAATTATTCACCTTGAGTAGGTACAGAACTGTTGACTCAGCAGAGACCTATCAATTACCCGGAACTAACCCTTGCATCAATATTCATGAGGACACGTCGTTGGGACGTAATTCTGAATGATATGAGACCATTATGTGCAGTAGGTAGTACCTGTCTTAATGGGAGTTTAGCCAATATGTTTGGGGACCTGGGCCTCACAAAACTTAATTGTTTTGGCGGTTTTCTGTTGACGCCACAGTAGATTCAAGCTTATAGGAGTTGCAGTGGTTTGAAACAGTACTTAAGGCATGAATATGCACTTTTTTTCTAGATCTTAATCATGCGTTCATAAATATCTATTCCCGAAACGACAATCTCTCCGATTATCTTGAGTTTTGGACCAACGAAAAGGCCATCAATAGAATAGGTTTACAAATTGCATTGTATTAAGTTGGAAACGCGGTTATCAACTTTAACACATTATTACTAAGGGCATAGGGGTGAAAAAAGATCCGCCGTCAACTTTTTCGAGTGTATCTGTGTGACGTGTTTCCTTGTCATAAATGTCAGGTATACCTACTGATGACAATGATATGAGATAGTGGACTCATAAAACAATAACGCAAGATGTAAGAACGAGAATGGTAACCGATATATCTTCGACATAAGTAGGTATGTGACAGGGCACTATTCACGAGCATAGAATGGTGAAGTGTATCAAACGATGAAGGGTGGGCGTTTTGGGGACTGTCTTTTGTTATTTTGACGACCAAAATTTGCCGATTCTCATCTTTATTTGAATGGCTTTTAATTTTTTTACTTTTCACTTTGCTTTAATTTATTAGCCACTAGCTTCCGCCCACGGCTTCACCCGCGTGGTATGTCGATAAAAAGCCTTTGTCCTTCCCCGAGATGCTATCTATCTCCTTTGGAAATCTGTTCAGTAGTTTTGGCCTGAAAAAGTAACATACAGACAAGAGTTACTTTCGAATTTATAACATTAGTATGGATTATTGGCTAGATAATACATAGTATGGTGGATTTCGTAATTTCTTTATCACTTTGACAACAATTCCCAGTAAATTGAACCTACCATAAGGTTGAAATGATCTAACTGACACATATACATAATAATAACGACCTGCGGGGTAATACACATAACTTTCTGAAATGCCCGGCAACCATGGTTGTCCCAAAATTGTATGGTTCGGGCAACCATGGTTGCCCCAACGCTACGCTCGGGCATTTGAGTGCTTAGGATGACAATTGATCGCATTTTCTTTCATTTTGGCAGTTCATCCACGTCTATTGAGTTATTTACGTTGTTGAGCAGACGAATATATTAAACCTATTAAGCAATGGATTAGAAATATCCTTCAAAGTCTCGGATTGTGATTGAAACTGTGTTCCGTAATTAGAGTTGCAGGTCAGTTTATGTCGGGCAAGTGAAATTCAACCTTAGGACTACCCTAAAGTTGAATGGCACTTGCAAAGGTATTACGAGGTGGAGTAGGTATATAAAGTACTAGCTATTTATACCCAGTACCTACCAAAGTTTATTTTTATTTATTTATTTAACTATTTATGTACACACATAATAAACAGACAAGAAGAAAAGAACAGAAAAAAACGTACAAAGGTGATGCTTATTTCTAAAGAAATCTCTTCCAGCACACCTGCGATAGGAAAGTAGATAAGAGATGTAGACACCGTGTGTAAAATTCAAGAGAAAGTAAAATACATAAAATCAACACAATTCACTTAATAAACTAGAACAAATAATATGATCATACACTTACATACAACTATAAATACTACAAACATAATATAAACTACCTACTTCATAAATATATATCGAAATAAATACATACACAACTATGACGAAGTGGAAAGATAGTGTTCTTTCACTCTTCTTTTAAACACTGCAACAGTTTGGCAGTCCCTAATGTCAGGCGGAAGGGAATTCCATAACCGCACCGCGTGCACAGTGAAGGAGTAGGAGTAGAAGTCAGTGGAATGGGGAGGGGACTTAAGGAGATTTCTATGATGCGACCTGCAAGGCGCATCAGAAGGACGGGAAAGTTTAAAGCCGACGGCTAATAACAACGCTACATATTCTTCACGTAGATTACACACGCAGAGGCTGCGATTATTTCCAATACATTCTTAATGGCTTATATAAAGCTACATAGTTAAATGTCACTATTCTTCAGAAAAGTGACAAAACTCTCAAACTCAAACTCAAAGCATTTATTTCAAATAAACCAATTACAGGCACTTTTGAATTGTCAAAGGGTCGGTCAGTCAGAAAATATGAAGCTAGTTGCCCATTCCAAAGCGTAGTAGGTTCCTATGGAGAAGAACGGGCAAGAAACTCCACGAACACTCTTTTAAATCAGAATATTGTTACAATATGTTGTTTACATCATTCATGTTGGAATAATAATATAATATAATAATATAATGATTTATTTCTCTCAAAAAGGTACATACAGACTTAGGATCATGACATATTATGTCAAATCAGATTTGTAACCTTTGTGAGAGCTGGAGTCTGTAGTGGGTTCGGGACCTGTATGACAGATCTCCAGGCTCTCACCCTCTTAAACAATACTATTAAGTACTACTTAGTACTAATTTTAACACATCAAGGCCTACACGTACAGAGAGGAATATTAAACTAAAATAGTTTTTTTTTTTTAAATAAATAACAAAAAAAAAAAAAAATCTGCGAGTGTGTAGTGAATGGTGTGTCTGTGAGTGTGTAATGTGTGTGTTGTGTGTGTGTTGTGTGTGTGTACGTGTGTGAGGGTGTATGTGTGTGTGTGGTCTACAAATTTACTATCTAATTTATTTTAAAACAGCTAAAATATTTTCAGTCTCAGAATAATCCAAATCAAGAAGCCAATCTATTATTTTTGCTTTACATTTGGATTTGCACAAGGGGTATATGTTTAAGATTTTATTAGTGTGATTATACACATGACTGCTTAGGAAGCGGAAGGAGCGTTGGGCCAAAGCACAATTTGTACGAATAGAGGGACAGACCGAATGCTTACGTCGTTGGGAGATCAAGGAAGGATCGTAGGCAGTGTAGCCGTGAGTTGTCATTAAAAGATTAAGTATATATAATTTACGAACAGACAGAACCTTACAAGTTTTGTAAAGGTCTGTGGTAGGAAAGCGATAGGGTAACTGCCAACCAACTTTCAGCAGTGCCCTTTGGGCGCGTTCTACTTTCAATATGTGGGACTTTCCTGAACCACCCCAAGCAACCACACAATATTGGATGATGGACTGGCAGAGAGCCAGATACACTAGTTTAATCACCTTGGTGTCAGCAACATAACGGAGGTTCTTAAAAACGTAAATTAACCTGCGCAGCCGTGTAGTAAGTGTATCAATGTGAGTACTAAATGTTAGACAGTCGTCTATCTGCACTCCTAGATACTTAATGCAACTTACCCGATTTAGGTGGGGGCAATCGCAGCCTACATTGTCAGTGGAAATGCAGGAGTGAGCGATAAAAGGTAGAGAAGAGGAAGGAGGCTTTCCAGCGGCTGAAAGCGAGAAGGTGAGGTAATTCGTTTTATCAACGTTCAGCGTGAGCAGGTTCTGTGCCAACCAGCTGGTGACAAAAGCAAGTCCAGACTGTGCATATTGAAACACCAGATCCCACGTATCCCCAGAGAATATTAGAGCAGTGTCATCGGCGTAGGTAAAGATGGAAGCATTGGGAAGCTTTAGCTGGCAAAGGTCATTTATATAAATGAGAAAAAGCGTGGGACCGATAATACTGCCCTGGGGAACTCCGTAAGTTATTGGGAGTTCATTGCTGGTCCAATCTCCCAACCTGAGACATTGTCGTCTGCCTGTGAGGTAACTACTAAAAAGGGATAGTTGAGTGCCTCTTATACCAATTCCCTCAAGCTTGGCAATGAGGGTGGGAACAGAAATAGTATCGAAGGCTTTCGCTAAATCTAGGAAAACGCCTATGACCTTCTGTTTTTCATCAAGTTTGGTCACGATAGTATTTGTTAGGTCTAACACGGCATTGTTAGTGGAAATTCCGGAGCGAAAACCATATTGAGAAGCTGAGAGTATGTGATTTTGATTTAGGTATTTTACTAATCTGTTGTTCATTAGCCTCTCAAGTAATTTTGAAAGTGTGGGTAAAATTGAGATAGGTCTGTAATTGTTCAAACGATCTCTGTCCCCTCCCTTATGAATCGGGTGCACTACTGCCAGCTTGAAAGCATTTGGAAAAGTGCCTGAACTAAAAGCAAGGTTACATATGTAAGTTAAGTGGGGAATGAGTATATTTTTGAATTTTTTAAGAAAAGCGCCTGATATATCATCGGAACCTGTCGCACAATCGCTCCTTAGATTCATAATTAAACGATCCAACTCAGCTTCATCTGTTTCTAGAAGGACAAGGGAATTATGGCACGTATGGAGAACATGGGATTGTGGAGGTATGGTTGCAACGGCAGGAATCTTTTCAGCTAAGGTACGTCCAATATTAGCAAAATAAGAGTTCGCTTCATTTACGGAGCTCCCTGGATCGGAGGATGATAGAAGGGCGTCGGCGTGTGTCTTGACTTTTGCAGTGTGAGTTACTGATTTTAAAGCCTCCCAGAGTTTTTTATTGTTATTTTGTGCATTAGTTATTTGCGCTTTATTAAAGTTAGATTTAGTAGTTTTAAGTATCAGTGAACAGTAGTTTCTGTACCTTTTGAAAGTTATTTGTAAAATTTCGTTATCGGGATTTTTTTTTAATTTCAAATGCAAATTGTCACGGTTCCGTAAGCATCTAAGAAGCCCTGGGGTCATCCAGGGTTTACTCACTCTTTTACGGTTGGAAACCACTTTAAATGTAGAATTTTGAAGTAGGATTAGTTTAAGAGTAGAGATAAAGAATTCGGTCGCTACATTAACATCTGGGGAGGTATATAAGGGGCGAAAATCTGTCTCAAGAAGGTCCAATTTAATTTTTTCGAAGTCCAATACCCGAGTAGTTTTAGTTTTTTGGTGAGAATAATTGGATGTGGTATAGTTCTCCAGAAAGAACAGAACTGTGTCATGATCGGTAATCGAGGTATCAGCGACGAAACAGAAAGCAGGATGCCGCGTTTTTAGGATTAGGTGGTCCAGACAAGAGTTACGATGTCGAGTAGGAAGGGTGTGAGCCGGAAGCATGCCGTGATAAGCTAAGATAGTCAAATACTCAGTTGCCCGGGAATCATCGCTGGTTTCATGTATATTAATATTTATGTCGCCGGTTAAAATAATATTTTTATAGTTGGAGACAGAATTCAGGAGTTCATTCAGTGAATCCAAGAATGCGGTGACATTCCGAACAGCAGGCGAGCGGTAAATAGTAATTACAACGGTATCATTATTTAGTTTTAGCAATAAGCAGTTAGCGTCCTGTACCAGGGGCTCAGAAACAGAAGCCTGAAGATGGGAACGGAAGAATATCACTACGCCCTCATTTTGTGACCTATGCTGGGTAGTGGTAGCGGAAGTATACTCATGCATTGAGGGGAGAGGGGGGGAATTGTATAGCCAACATTCGGTGAGTATAATTAAATCCCAGCATGTTTTACTTCTTTCGAGGAGTGTTGTCAGGCTGTCAAAGTTCTTAATAATACTTCGTATGTTTTGACAGAGCAGGGAAATAGATTTTTTATGTAAGCTAGCAATCTGTTTACAATCTTCAATCATACAAGAGGCAGAGTGAGCTACTGAAATATTATCCAGGTCAATTTGAATATCTTCTAAATTATCGAATGATATAATAAAGGTTTAGTAACGGTAGGCAGAAAGGGCAAAAATACAAAATGACGTTATGGGCGTCAGTAAGGTGAGACTTGATTATGGCAATTCTTAGTGCATCATGCATAGGTGAGACAAAAAATGTCATATTAATAAATGTATGAAAATAGTAAACGTTTAGTGAGTGCGACCGATGTTTGTGAGGAGGAGTAATGATATGAAAGCGTATTATCAACATCATCATTCTGTAATATAGCTTGATGAAGTAATTGTAAATATAAATACTAGCTTGAGTGCAACTGTGTATGTGTGTAAGATATGTTTGTTGTGTTTTTAGTTTAGGTGTTACGTATGTACAATGTACCATTGACAAATAATTGAAATAGTTAACAATATAGAATTTAAACAGATTTATAAGATACCATCGAATACATGCATAAACGCGAATAGCATTTAGAGAAAATGAAAATAGTCATGGTTTAACTCGAACTGGGGCTGGTACTGGCACTGGTATTGCTAACATGCTAAGACATTTCTCGGATTTAATTTCAACGGGTTTGTCTGCTGGGTCTTTCTTCAGAAGAATTCTTCCGTTGGAATACCAGCAGGTGTAGCTCCTTGCCTTAGCAAACTGGCGGGCGTCATACAACAGTTTTTTGGTTGCGGGAGGTAAGTGTTCGTCGATATAAACTGGTTTCCTTTCCCCGGCAATTCCGATTATTTGTGTGTTTAGCTTGTCATTGACGGAGCGTTCTTTATTAAACTTCCTCACTTTAGCAAGGAATTCATTTCTCTTATTGACAGAGCTAAATTCAGCAACAATTGGCCTGCATAAACCTGCCTTTCCAGGTATACGATATACATCCCGGAAAGCAGATTGCTGGACCTCCAAGTTAATAGTCTTCCCAACGCTTGAAACTGCAGAAATGAGATCTGCAGGCGTTTCGAATGATACATGTGAGTACAATGTAGAAAAACGTGCAGGTTAAAAGAGTCCGTAAACGTCCGACATATAACTATGTAGCTTTACATGTAGCTTTTTAAACCGTATTCAAACCGAATTACAAATAAATGAATATTAAAATCATTTATGAATTAATGTTAAAATAACATTTTACTGATTTGGAAATATTTCACATACATCCCACCTACAACGAAATCACATAATTCTATATTATTCTATATTGTACCTACATACATAGGTACCTAACCAGATAACTCACAATTCTTACTTTTTTCAGTTGTATTTTTTGGTAAAATGTTAACACTTCCCACAGTTTTTTGAATAAATCGTTTCACTCGTTCAGGAATAACTGTGACGCATTGTTCGCCTACCCGATTTAAAACTTAATGTGTTTTGAAATTGAGAGCTATCTGAATATTGTGACGTCAGAGTATAGCCGCACCACACCTACACACACAGCGTATAAATTGTGGGGATGTTTGGCACATGTCATACATACAAATGAACGAAAATGTAAATCACCAATCGGTACTACGTGGCATGGCGCGATCTCTGCTATCGTCTAATCACAACCCTATGTTTCCATTTCTCTGTTTTGTATACCAAATAGTTGTCATGCTCTAACTGAGTATGTAGAATACTCCAGAAAAACCTTTTAACGATGCATGAATATAGGTAGTACCTAAAACACCACTCAGCTAACGGCTTTGAAGAAAAAAAGGACAGTAACTACACTAACTTGGCAAACTTCAATGCTTATAAACTTTGTCCATACCAATCAAGGTACCTATAGCTTTATATAACATAGCATCACGCCTTGTTTCTCAGAAGGGCAGACGTGTGCCTATAAGTACACGCACTACATTTCACCACCACTACATTTCGCATCAACTGGGCACAAATCTGAACTCCGGGTTGCTACTGAGAAATTCCAGATAGAAAAACCCAATAACACTTTGCCCGACCTGGGAATTGAACCCAGGACCTCATACTCAGCAGGAGCGCTTGCGACCCCTAGACCAACGAAGTATTAGGAACTTTTTATATCCTAACTAATATTATACATTAACATGTATAATATTAGTTAGGATATAAAAAGTTCCGTTTAAAAAGTTCCGTTCAGCCGTTTAAAGCGTGAAAGCGCTAACGCGCTTTCACGCTTTAAACGGCTGAACGGAAGAAGATAAAGATAAAATTTGGCACATGGATATACCATGACCTGGAATAGGACATAGGATATTTTTTATCATGATATTCCCACGGGATCGATACTTACGCGGGTGCAACTGCGGGGCGCACCTAGTCCTTAATAAATATTAAACATGCTTTATTAAATAAGCTTTGAATTTGCTTCAAAGTTTGTTAAGATATTTGTGAGTATCAATTTCTCAAATAATAAAAAGATCAAGCCCTCGTTCCATTTCATTAGTCTATTAAAGAAGCATTCCTTTCAAACATAATTGAATTAATATCGAGTAATATCAAGTACTTATGAACGCCCTTAGGATAGTTAAATATTTGTAGATCTGAAAAAGTTGGCTATAATAATTATAGAATTAAAAATATAGTAAAAATAGCCAATTTTTTATACAAATAATAAAATGACCTCTAAGTTAAATTAAAACAAAACCTACGTAAAATTAACATGGTAGGTGTACTAGCTGCGCCCCGCGGTTTTACCCGCATACGTCTCAATTCCGTGGGAATATTGAGATAAAAGTATCCTATGTCCTAATCCAGGTCTACCCATAAGTAAAATTTCATCCAAATCTGTTCAGCCGTTTTAGCGTGAAAGCGTAACAAACAAATAAACAAACAAGCAAACTCACTTTAGCATTTATAATATTAAAATAATTAATAATATTTAGGATTAGGATTACAAAAGCACCTTTGATCCGATCCAGCGGGTCCTTGCTGTCCTCCCTCAGCAACGCCCTAAGCCGAGGTCCGTACCCCACCCCCTTAGCGTGTAGTCACTTAGTTTATAAGTTGTATGCCCTGGCTGGAAGTCCTAATATAAGTTATCCACAGGTTAGCCCGGTTAAGCAGCCACCAACCTCGGAGGTGGACCTGTGAGATGCCATCCAAAAAACTAATACTTATGGACCTTTGTATAGGATCTATTTTACTCACAATATTTTCCCATTTTCCCCCATACTTATTCATCGTTCAGACGAAGGCACTTTGTATCAATTACACTCTGCATCGATAAAATCGCGTTAAACCTGCAATGTGCTATAACTTCGTTACGCTGCAAATTGTGCGGATGTTTATACCTTTGGAGATTTATTTTTTGTTACACATTTTTTTATTTTATTAATGGATTTGCCGCCATGTTTTCATAAACAGTACAGTATAACTTAACTACAAAGGTAAACTAGCAGTAGCTTCGACTTCACATGCATGAAAAATAACATGAAAACTACTTATGAGTGCAGTGCAGTGCTGTGGATATTGCTTTCCGAGACATTCTTAAAAAAAACAAGTATTATTATGAATTAAATGATTAATAATAATAATTATCTACGGCTTTTTACCAAACAGCCGTAGATAATACTCTTGAAGTAATACTTGTAATGATGATCAGTCGAGTCCTTAGCAACAGTGGCAGTGTTGTCTGTGCAATTATGGCACGCCTGTGTCAGCTTTTAATGCTCCTTTGGCGACTGGGCTAAGTATAAAAAGACGCCTTAAGTTATTTGAAGCTGCCGCACGTTTGTTGGATCCTGTCCCACATAATAATATCCGGCAACAAATCAAGTAATTATTTACTTTTCTCATTGATACTGTAACTTGCGAAAAAGTGACAAAAGGAACTTTTTCCTTTTACGTATTAACTTTCTGTGTGATATCAAAAGAGAAGTCGAACTTCTGACCACTCCGTGAAAGCCGACGGACACTTAATATCCCTGAGTTATTTAATTAAAAGTTTTGTTTGAAATACTTCCCTAGTGGTGGCACGTTCTCCTGGTGACGTAAATATAATTTTATGGTTTAAATACGTTAAAAAAGAGTCTTAATAAGATTAGTGAAATATGCTTAAATTATGCAAATAACGTACCTACCTAATGAATAATTATTATGGGTTATCACGTCTGTGTCCAGAATCTGATTAATTTATTGTGTTGGGTTAGATCCATAACCAGCTAATGTAATCTCGATATAATTAAAATGGTAATTCATAGGTTACGTTTTGTTGTCGTTATTTTTTAATCTTTCTTTTATTAGAATCAATTTTTCTAAAAATTTCATTTAACATTACTATAGCCCATACCTATACCTAAGTAAGAAGTACTCTTGCACATCCATAAAAAGAGCCTGAACTATCATCCCACGTTCAAACATTCACATCCCATTTCTCGCTCCATTGCCTCCGGTGCTCGGTCTACGAATTAACATCACGTACGAGAAATGCCTTGAGCTTTAATAAAGCTATTAGTCACAATTATGTAAGCAATAACCACCTCTATTAACACAGAATAACGGTCATTGTAGTGTGGGCGTATGTTATAATATTATTGTCATAAATGTTCGGAAGTATTTCTACCGAATTCCCTCGCATCACTTCGGTTTACCAATTCCGTTTGTATTAGGAGTTTTCCAATATTAGCGACCCTTGCTGTGATACAATTACAAAAGTTATCACTTACTATTTTCAATAATCAGACCACGTTTTGTTGACACAAAATATTAGCTTAAGATATTTTTGTCATCAAAACGTATAATTTACAAGAAAAAAAAACGGGTTTATTGCAACTGTCAAAGATTTTTCATTAACAAAGACAGTTAAAGCTAACCTTTGCAATTTTTGAAACTGTTTATTACATTCTTCACTAGACCCAAAATTAAATGACTACCTTAACAAATAAAAACAAAAGGACTCTTAGGTGTTGAAGTACTTGTTTGCATCGCTGTCATCAGGAAAGGAAGACTGGCAGCATTGCCACGTCGAATGGCGACCAAAGAACGAGCCAGCCCTCTCGTCACGCGAAGCGTCAATAGTGTTAATGTCCTTTCCAAAAGTGTTAATCCAGATAATTTTAAAGTTACCGAATGGCTGATTGTTTTATATCGGAAAACATCAAACTCAAAATATTTTATTTCACATAAACCTACATGGGCACTTATGAAACGTCAGAAGCTAGGTGCACGGTTCCAATTGGTCGTTTCCTATGGAGAAGAGCCGGCAAGAAACTCCATGGTTTTAAAAATAATTGGGTTTTACAATACTTTCAAATTACAGTGTTGGTAGGCATGGGAGGACATCATAACATCATCATCATAACGACATCATAACTTCGTGCTGGAAATCGATGAAATTGCGCGATGGTAATTCAAAAACGTCAGTAATAATTACTGAAGTTTATTTTAGTATTCTTTACTTTATTTAGTAAAGCGAAAACTTAAGCTTTTATCTAAAAACTAAATTATGAATTTACTTTATGGTTTGCTCATCTTACAGAAAATTGGATTAATATCTAAGAATAGGTAGGTACTAAAAAATAACCACAGAATGATAAAACATGTGCACATAAGAAATGAGATAATAAATCTAATTTTTATCGCGGGGATTGTTCTAACGAGAGAAATATTTCTCACAGTGATAATGCAATTAGTTATAGAAGATATTGCACCTACCCGAGATACAACAGTTGCAGACATATTAAAGGTTTTCTATTCGTTTTATTTCAATGAGCAGCATTTTATTCCAATCAGAAGTTTATTGAATACTTATACAATTTAATCGTTACGTCTATGTATAATAAGATAGGTACTAAGTTCGCAATATTTTTACCACCCGACTACGGCAAAGCCAAAGGAGGGTTACAATTTTAACAGACTATCTATGTATGTATATTTATCTGTTCCCTCATAGCTCCTAAAGTACTCGCCTTATAAATCCAATATGGCGGCTCATAGCAGATTTATAAAGGTACCGAAAAAAAATTTGAAGATAAATAAATTAAATATCTAATGACAGGCATTAACGACCTCTTTCTGAAAATGTATTGCTTATGTATCTAAAGTTGTAGGTACTTAATTTAATATTTTTTGAAATAGCTAATCAAACATTAGCTATTTTAATAATATATCTACGTGCTAATTCTTATTATCTATTTGCTTTGTTGCGGTGCCGAGGCAGCGGCAGCAAGCGCTACTTTCAACTTAGATTTACCGACTAATTCTGATTTATTAGCTACCTACACGTAACTGCCCATTTAGCCATTTTACTGCTTAATATTTATTTAATTACCCATTTAAATATTTGTTATGACCTTTTTTTATGTAGTTTACCTATAATACCAACATTTCGCCAGTTATTTTTGAGTCCCATGTATTAGCGGGCAAGCCATTATCATCTTAATCAGTGCCATTTTAATAAAATCATAGAATGAAGTGAAGCAGTTAAATCAGTTTGCAGTATATTTCAATTTGCAATTCGGCTAGCTAGAGTAAATATTGAACTTGTATCTTTATACGTGCTTTTAACCCAGCTTTTATATGAACTGCTTTACTTGTATTATACCGAAATACATGAAAATCTTAATTAACGGTAAAAGGTTACAGGTTTCCCTTTTTTCTTAGGTAGGTACATTTTTTATGTCCTAAAGATGTTTGTTAACTTAAATGAAGAACACCAACAGCATATACACACATTGTCCTGCCACAACTAGTATTGAAAATTGTCTCCTACCACGCATTTTGCGCTTATGTGTGTTCTGTGACCTATTTATAAACATAACATAACCTCACGCCTGTAATCCCCGAAAGGTTAAACTAAATTCACGAACTTCTTGGTCATATTGGACCAAGAAGTTCGTGAATTTCGTTTAGTTCTGAATTCAAAAGTACATTACGAGTAAAACATTTGAACTAAGACAACTCTTTCTTGATTTATGAACTATGCTAACTATGTATTTCTTTCGATTACTTTATTAATTTTGAGATGTCTCAGAACAAAGGTCTGCTCGAAGTCTAAAGAAATATGCAGTACCTTTGTACTCTATTATAATTATGTATTTTACTGTGTGTACATAAATCATAAAAATAAATAAACAAAAACTGACAGAACTCGTGAAGAAAGCTATGGTATAGCCACTAAACTATGTAATATACCATTGTGTTAGTAGTACGTAGTTACCTATTATATCTCGGATTCAGTAGAATATTACCTACCTTTGTCTTATTTCTACCATGTAAGTCTATATAAGCTAATCAACACCACGGGTAGTCCCTAAAGTTATATTCATAGGATTATTACATTAGGGAGTAACTCCAGAGAGTAACATTTCTCGCGTAACTTCTAGGTATTATTACCACTAATGGGTATAATAAAGAGCATTATTTTAATCATAAACATACATCTTAATCCAATTAGTTAGTGCCTACAATTTACCAGCCAAAATAAAACCTACTTGTTCTGCTGGAAAACGTTGAATAGTAAAACCACTTTTATTGTTTCCGAGACTGGCACTCGAATTCGAGAACTCCCATTTTGTAAGTTGTGGATACCACAAAAACTCCAATAATTAATTTATAATTTCCAGTCATTTATCTGGAAGCACGCTAGTGCCCCCGTCATAACTTTTCTCGAAGCGTTTCGTCATAGTTTCAAACCCTCATAGCTTCAGCTTGGATAATGTTAGTATGCTCAAAATCTCAAGATAAGACTGATGTAGTTAGCAAACTTATAAAACACACTCAGTTTAATTTGTGTAGCTGTTATACTTTGGATTTTATTAATACCTAAAATAAGTCGATTTCGTCACTGACTCACTCACTCACTCTTCAAAACCTCTAGGGCACTTCCCGAGGTGTTAGAAATCTGAAATTTGAAACGCAGGCTAGGATTTGCGCATAAATAACAAAAAATTAAGAAATCTGTAATTTTCACCCATCCACACCCGTTACGGGGGTGCAGGTCTGTATGAAAAATAAATCCTCTACGATAGGTACTTCCTGAAGTCCTAGAAAGATAAATTTGGTATGCAGGCTAAGATTTGCACACAAACACCTCTTCGCACCAACCGAGTGCAAAGCTATTCACAAAGTATAAATTGTAGCGTCACTATTTCCTGCTAGAGGAAGCCCGCGCGGAACATACGGAACTGCCGACAAACTATTAAAGTTTTATGTCGCGGAAATTGACGTAGCAACAGTGAAAATTCTCGCAACTACGGGTATGCGAATACCCGAGTGGGGGAAGTGCTCTATGAATTGTTATATTGGAAATGTTTGTGATATTGAATCTCGTTTTTTATGGTTCCGTCATTCTTGACAAGGAATCAATTCCAGAGACGTGGGTAACGAAATATCATTATTCAAAATTATTATTACACATTATGGACAGACATGTTTTTTTGAAACTGTTTCTTTTTAAAAATGCTTCTTTTTGTGTACAACGTAGCAGTCGGTATGTCAATGCTAAGTAACACATTTTGTACCGACATCTGTGTATCTATCAAGTCGATCCTACATTTATTTATTTACTTACTACATTATTCTTACTTTTAAATTTATTTCACAGGCCGCTACGGCATTGACGTAGCAACTACTACGTGCTGATGTTACATTTGCATTAGAACTTTACCTTTACTTTACTTTACTTTTTTTTTTGTACCGAACTTTGCCCAGCAGTGGGAATATACAGGTAACAAAAAAGAAAAAAGGACCGATTACCCTTGACGTCTATAATACGTGACACTTCGTTTTAACAAATATCTTGCCACTTGAACGAAACTCGCTACTTAAATAATGCAAATTAAAATTAGTCATTAGTAAAAGTAAATGCTACGCCGCTGCTACGTTGCTCATAGTTCCAAGTAAAGCGAAATTAATAAAGCACTGCGAATCAAGTGTCTTGTTATGTAGATGAACATAATAAATGCAAAATTCGAAAAATGTAAAGCAGCGTGCACACTGACAGTAATTCGGCTTTCACTAAAAACCAGCGCTGCGGCTCTTTTCCTTGCAATTATGGTACCACTGCAAAGTGCGGTAAATTTTCCCAAATTGTATTGTTTATTTTTAAATCTCGCTATGCATTGCTATCCTGTTCCGTATTTAGTATTCTGATCAAATGAAAATAACTTAAATGTCATTTATCTACAAGTTCAGCGTAGAGCCTTACGTTACTCAAAATATGTGTAAATTCAATTTGATTCGAACGTGTAGCGTCACTGCACGCAATATTTAATATTTTTATGAAATAGCTTTTTCCACGGAAACTTACTACTGGGATAAAGTATCCTATTTCCTTCTACCTGTGTGCCAAATGAAGAAATAGACAGAAGACAAAGACTTTCATTGACATTTATAATATTAATATTGATTATAATGATTTTTTTATGCGGAGTCTACGGAAAAAAACACGCGTAACTTAGTGCGCGAACACTGATACTGTCCTTTCTTTTTTTTTCTTTTTTTATTACTAAATCCTGCCTTGTTTGTAATCGGAGCAAATTTTTATCAGTCATTTTCAAATACTATAAAATAAGCATTATAACCGCGTTTTAAATATTCTATGAGGTCATCATACACAAGTATATTTTCAATTTCCATCTAAACACAGATTCATTACATTGTTATTCACTAGTTTATTTATGAGCCATTAAAAAGCCTTCACATTTACGCGTGCCAACATAAAATTCTAATAGGTATCTTAGGGATAATTTTATTTAGACTCGCAACATAAAGAACCAAATGTTGTTGAGTAGGTATTGAATCTCTTCTGTAGGTCAGAGATACACTATTCAAGAAAGAAAATGACAAAAAACTGTGATCGGAAATTGTTGTAGAGATAATTGTGATCAAGAAGTCATGGGACTAAGTAGCTTTAGATGCTATAAAACTCTTTAGTCTTTACGTATTGGTGTAATCAAAAAAAAAAAAAAAAATTAACGTCAGTGTGTGTGTGTATTTTGTTAAAGAATGTAATGTCATTATAAGGAAAAATATATTATTATCAGCATTGTCCAAACCCAGTCACTAATAACCTAAAGTCTAGTCATAAATACAGGGCGAATTCGGTTATCCATAAGGGGGAAGCAATAAGGTAGCCCGCAAAATTCAATTTTTCTTACGTTTTTTGGAATTTGCAAGTCAGTATCAGGTTATAGGTTGATTAAAATATAATTCGCGATCTCGCGACCCGTGATTTTTCATTTTGCGCCACATAGCTCACCATGGGGAACGTCATACAGTAGCACAAAATAAAATACGCTCCTCCTACGTCTTTAGCATACCAAACAGACAGGCAATGGGAAAAGATTCATATTAATATTTAATATCATCTTCTCCCAAATCCTTTTACATAAGTATTTCCATGACCGGAACCATTTTAAACATTCGAAGAGACTTTGACGTACATTAATGCCTTCTTTTACCTACATAATTTAATATTTTTCCTGAAATGTGATCCCATAAAACATACAACATTTACTATGAAAAATAGTCCCATTTCTTAAGCATGTGTCTCTTAAGGGTCGGTACTAGGAAATTGTTTTATGGGTTCACCACTATGATTTACATTCAAGTTTTGGATAAGTTTAGATATAATATGGAAAACTTAAAGTAGTAGCCACAAAAGGAAACCTCTGGCTAGCTGAAGAGCAAAATCAAAATACGGCAGTGCTTTTTGCAGTTCTTTTAGTGATATTCATTTTTTTTTTTGACAATTATCATTTGACATTATGCTGAGTTAGGCCCTTTTAGGATTAAAAGCATTGTTTTCTGTTGCTTATAGTTTTAAGGTATTTTTTTTATATGTAATGCCAATAAACGCATTTTTCTTCCTTTCTTTCTTTCCTGATTTCTTGGTACCGGCCCTTAACCTATTTCCGTCGTTATATTTTTATGGGCGCACATTTTGTATGCATAAGGGGACGACTGTTATTGCCCAAAATAGACCTCTTTATGTAAAGGTAAACAATATTTCTTGATACAAACACCGTCACGAGGGAGGTATATTACAATGTTCAGTTATAAATCAAAACTTTTGTACATAAATCTCTTTGACACACACATATTTGCAAGATATTTATTTTACACGAAGCAACAAGTTGTAATAACAATAAATATTATGAAACTCGAAATAATTTTGTAAAACAACTTTCTATGTACTCGTACTACATGGTTGTATTTCAAACGCAATGCTTGCAGGTTTTTATTAAACAACTAGCGACCCGCCCCTAATTCGCATGCTTTTTACGATTTGACAAAATATATTATGATGTAAGTTTAATATTAATGTGATAAACACCTTCCAGAATAAAATCTCTAAATGATGGTCAAAACTGCATCAAAATTCGTTGCGTTAGTTCAGAAGAACAACGCGGTCACATAGACTGTTACGAAAAATGACGTTAATTTATTTATATAGATCTAGATTATTTGATAACGTGTTTTTCCACACTTTTACCAAATTACCTAGAGAAGAGTAAATTTTTGGCTACACGCATTTTCGAAAGAGTTAGGTACAGTCACGGACTTTAATTGATGAGCCACCTGGTACTGTTCGCATTTTAGCCGTGTAATGCAAATCGCGTTTATTCGGTTCCCGACATGCAAAGTCATATGTCTTCGTATTAGAAGAAGAAAATTATATTTCATATCTTTACCGGTTGGCTAACCTGAGAGCAGAACTACAAACTTGACAGCAGTGACTACTCAAAGTCAACCAATTGCAGGTCTAGCAACGATAAACAATTGTTGCTAGGTTACTACTGGATAGTAACGTTAGCGTACGGAAAAATTCTCTGACATCAATATTTCAACTGTCACTGTCTTCAGTTAAGTTTTCAGAATTATTGAGTTAATGAGCTATGATTCAAAGGAGGTCAGTATCAAATAGATTGGATAAACTTAATGCAACATTGGATTTATTTTTATCATTAAGAACTGCCAGTCCATGGCGAGACATGCAGATCATAACCATAATATTAAGACCATTATTGTACCATGTTTAAATGGAAATAAATATATTCTATTCTATTCTATAACCTCTATGGATAAGACTATTTCCGATTAAAAGTAATTTATTTGTCATCTTGATATTTCAACTGTCACTGTCTTCAGTTATGTTTTCATAATTTTATTATCGAGTTAATCAGCTATGATTCAAAGGAGTTCTGTATCAAATAGATTGGATAAACTTAATGCAACATTGTATTTATTTTTATCATTGAGAACTTATTAGTCAACCTCTATGGATATTTCCGATTAAAAGTAATTTATTTGTCATCTTCATATTTCAACTGTCACTGTCTTCAGTTATGTTTTCATAATTATCGAGTTAATGAGATATGATTCAAAGGAGGTCGGTATCTATGGATAAACTGAATGCAACATTGTATTTATTTTTATCATTGAGAACTTATTAGTCAACCTCTATGGATATTTCCGATTAAAAGTAATTTATTTGTCATCTTGTTTACGAGCTTGCGATTTGAGGAGTTCGTGTTTAATCGTGTAATCTCGTGAATGTATGAAACTGCAAAATTGAAAAGTTTGAAGGTGGCTCATCAATTAAAGTCCGTGACTGTACATGAAATTTTGAAGTAGTAGCCGGTAAAATTTATTAAATTATTTCGTTACAAAAATAAACTAATCTAAGTAATTTGTAGGTTGGAAACGTTTCCTTTTTCAAAGAGCATCTAATTAACTGTGCAAGATCTTCGTCCATTTTCCTCAAACAAGATGACGTCACGGATTAAGGTACGTGCGAGCGGAAAAGGGAATACTGTTTTCATTTTACAAAATCAATAATCCATTTTGATATAAATATTTTTCTCGGTGAAATAGCATTCCGTCTTATGCCGCAATTATAATGATAATGTGTTAATCCAGGTTATAAACTATATTTCTATCAAAATCCGTTCAGTAGTTTTTGCGTGAAAGGGTATCAAACATCCATTCATCCATCCATCCATCCTCACAAACTATATTATTACGATTGTTATCTCCACGGCCACCTTGTATAATATGAAACCATGATGGTAATATTACTTCAGTAAAGAAGTTTAAAAGACGCAATAAGGATTATGTTAGTATTCAATCAACTTCCGAGCACGTCTGACCACGAATATCATGAATTTATTTACCTAATTCTTCAATTATCTACCAGTCAAGCATACGGTTATTCCCCGCAGGCTGTAGTACTTATTGTAATAAATAATCAGATATTTTACTAAAGATGGTGTTTCAGTGACTTGTAGTAAGTGAGACTTTTATAGTTTCATCGGGCACTATACCAAAGTCCGGACTGCAATTAGGAATGTCCTATTAGAACAGAACAGCTTCTTGTTCGATCTAAAAATGAAAATAAACAATTTCGTTACATATATGAAATCTTCTATCTGATTGCGTAACTTATTTTTGTAACCGATTATTACTACATTGTATCATTTTGACAGTTCAACAACATTCATTGCGTTATTTACGTTGTTGAGCAGATTTTTTTTTTTCGAGCTATAGATTAGACATTTTGTTTCAAACTGAATCCAATTTCGATTGATCGTGTATTACGCAATTAGGGTGAAGCACCCTAATTGTCTCACAGACAGTTCGGAAGGATAGTGATCCCATCAAGTTTCCATTTCATTTTATTTCAACGTACGGAACCCAAAGAATTATTCACCAAATGACATATTCGCTGTTATTCGTATTATGAAACATCGTTCTCAACATTTAAATGTCACATTGAATAATTAAAGGCTGCGTTCAACTCCGGAGACCATTTAGTATGAATAAGTAATACATTCTCCATTGAGTTCGTTTAATATGTAAATACGAAGATAATGCAAACGCTCATGTTAAAATTTACGCCAATATTTGTGTCCTTTTCCTAGCAGTGGGATTTTAGAAAACATTGAATTGAACCATTTATGTCAAGAGCAAGCGGTAATTTCTGCACAGAATGTTACAAACTTACTTCAAAACCTTGCTGGGCACGTGGACTGTACGTGCCCCTCTCGTGCAATACGCTCATCGCCTACAGACAATTGTTGAAAAGTCTGATGAGCCTCTTTTGTTGGAACATAGGACAGCTGCAAGAGGGGCTTGTCGCTAAATCATAAAAGCCACACGGGTCGATCGGAAGATTAAGCTAGGCTTGCCGCGGTCGGTTAGTGGATGGGTGGCCATCCATTACATATCGAGGCCAATCAGTACCTCGGAAAGCACGTTAAAGTCGTTGGTTCCAGCTATCATTAGTAAATCTTTGGCAGTCGTTACGGGTAGTCAGAAGCCCAAAAGTCTGACAACCAGTCTTACCAAGGGGTATCGTGTTAATCAGTAACTGTACATCCGATTAAACTGGAAGCCAACTCCAACATAGTTGGAAAAGGCTAGACACGTTGATTTGATAGAAAAGCTGCAAAATGAAAGAAAAAGATTTAGTCAAAGCTTAGTGGTGTCCGATTTCTGAGGTCCTCAGATAAAAATATCAATCGATAAAGATTCAACAAATGAATTCTTCTTAGTATTATTGTGAACACAATATGTTCTGGTTTATCGAGTAGATAAACTCAGGTTCAAATACCTTGGAAATAAAAATCCGGGAAGAAGTTCGTAACATCGTAGTTTTATCTAGCAGTAGTTGCCAATAAGCTAAAATTATTTGCGCAAATATTCCTGTACAATTTTATCTCAGGCTTCCTCCGCCTCATCTGTTTTATGTAACGAACATCTAAAAGGTTTGTACAGTACCTACGCGTTTATTGGTCCTTCCTTTATTACGTAACGGTTTACCTCAATTGTGAGTTGATATTTTATTCTCTGCGTTAGTCCCTAGGATACTGAAACACGTGCTTGATACTGTAGTATTCCCAAATTAGACATAACGGGACTAAGCAAGTCTTACGTAGGAGGTTACAAATTGGTGCCGGAGGAATATTGAATGCGGGCTTGCTTAGAAATCTTTTTAGAGGCTTGGGACACGCTATATTTCCAATAATACTAGGGTTAATGTCTGATAGAGGCAGTTTGCTACGTAAGTGGGTATGGATTATAATACAAGGTTTTTCTTGTCAAAATTTTTCCTAAAATATATACCTACATAAAAATAAGTTCGTAGTGAAGTCAAAAGAAAAGAAAAGAAAGTCTGTACATTGATTATTAAAAATAAAGTTATTGCTACGTGGTCTGGGAAATATTCTAATGCCGAAAATATTAATAATAGTTTTTAGAATTTTTGTCCGTTTGTCTGTATGTATGTTCCAGCATCACGCAAAAAACTACCGGATAGATTCTGTTTTGCATAGAAAATTATATTATTACTATCATGCCAACTGGAAGCTGCACTGGTACGCCGCGTACGGCGTAAGCCAATAGAATTAAATGAAAACAATTTATTACGGAATTATTCCTCTTAAAAAGATCTTATTATAGGTACTTTTGATCTCGGTAGTACGTTCCCGTGGTATACATTACCTTCACACAGGCGAAGCCGTGAGAAAAAGCTAGTTTTAAAATATTATTGAATCTAAGAATACGGGGCTTACTTACAAATTGTATTGCACTTTCACATCTCCACTTTCAACGGATCCAATTTAAAATTCACTTCTCGTACAAGATCGTCCTTTGACGGACACATTTCGGAGAAATACAAACATTGGCTTGCATTTTCTCCGTTTTCTAGGATTCCGTACTGTAGAATCCTGTTATTCCCGTATTTAAGCTGATTATATCACTACACTGGCTCATCACCACACCAAGCATCTCGTGCAGGCACGCTCCACTTTTCAAGCAATTCCCGCCATTTGTGGTGAACTGACAGTTGACATTAGTGACAGCGACCTCACTGATGACGTGCATGAGATAGTGTTTACATATCTATTAACTAGATACACTACACGTACTAAGAAATAAAACCCTTGTGGTGAGCTTTTGAAGAAGTACCTAAAATAAATAAGAAGTAGGTAGTTCGAGGTACCAGTTAGTACCTACTTTAAAAGCTAAACTTGGGGCAACTTTAGTTCAAAATATCGGATATTTAAACAAAGTATGGGCATACTTTGTTTAAATATCCGATATATCTCCATTTAAATAGAATTTCAACTTTACAAGTAATCTCAGGCAATTTGATGGTTTTACCTCGCGTCGAAAAAAAACAAATAATTGCATCGCTAAGTGGCGAGGTAGGGAAGGGTTGGGATTGGGTTGCGGGAGTTAGGGAGGAGAGAGTGCACCTGTGTCTGCGCGCACACTTGTGCACTATAACATCTCCCGCGCTGAGACTGGTCTCCGATACGATTCGTGGCCCCATGGCCGAAATTCGGTCTGGGGGACTATTAATACAAGAGAAGGGTTGACGTGAAAGCAGTCAAATCCCAGTAGAGATAAGAACTTATTAGCTATGATCATTAACAATAAATAAAGCTAAATTTTATGCAGAACATTAATTGTTTTAGACATTTCATTCTATTACTTAATTTTCATAGAGAATCAGGAACGAGAAAAGTTCCTTCTCACGTAGGACTTCAAACGAAAATATTTTTTTTGCAGCCGCCGTCTTGGATTTACATCGATCGACTTTAGTACTCTTAAAAACTATGAAAATAACACGCATGAGGAAAAAAATTTAAAATTCGCAGGCACTATCTTGGATTTACGTTTGGACCTCACTATCAGCTTAAGCACCCTCGAAAACTATGAAAACGATAACCATGATGAAAAATAAAAATAAATCAGAGCCGCCATCTTGGATTTACATTTTGACAAAAATCACTTTGTCCCTCTCCCATGCAGTGTACTCTGGCCAATGATGTGTACAATTTTATCTCACGACAGTGTCCTATATGTATCACTTTCCTTTTTGCTTTTGTTTTTTCTGCCGGCGTTCTCTCTCTCTCTCTCTTTCTTGCTCTTTGAATTAGAAAAAGACAGTCGGAAGTATGAACGCTTTTGGCGTTACATTTTCTGAAAGTTTACAAGCCGCGTAAAAGAACTTCGTTCCAATAATACCAGCCTATTACTGTTCCACTGCTGGGCAAAGGCCTATTCTCATACAGAGAAGGCACGGGCATCGATCACCTCGCTTTCTCAAGACGGGTAATTAGCTCAAGCTGTGGTGAAAAAAAAGTAGCCAATCAGGAAGCTGGTGGCGACGTCTAGGGAGTGCCGGACGCATTAAGTATCGTATCGTCACGTGTGGAAAAGTGGAAGCTACTTAAAATGCACCCCTACTTTAATTGATATAATGTAACCTACTTTTAACCCTTGAATACATGTTAATTCAAATTAAATGCAGCGTTTACGCCAATTACTGGACTTATTTGCATAAAACAGTATTAAAAAAATATAGGTCGGTTTTTATTTTGTCTCTTGGGGCTATGGGCCTTATAAATGGCTGTTTTCAGCCATAATAAGACAGCAGGCGGGCGACATAAACTCCAAATTAACCGTATAAAATGTATGCTTGCTAGAATCTTTGCTAGAATTTGAAAAGTTTTCAAGTCCAATCCCAATGAGTGTAGTCGTCAAGTTATCAAATTAAAGTTATTATAATATCATAATTGCCTGCTAAATTACATATATAATTTACAATAGCCACGAAGACTAAGCACCAACTTTGAAGAAATACTCGTAAACAAAATTTATAATTATTTTTTGTATGAAAATATACCCTCCCGTTGAGGAAAATATTATGACTGCGCGCCGCAGCACATTTTAAATTTATCGCAGCACAAAGCTGAACATAAAATCTACTTAACATTTATTTTCTTACAGGAAATAAAAAAGCAATTCATAGTGGAACACTTCACAGCTAATTCTTTCATACAAGTTTTACTAAACGGGTCGTTTCTTGTATGAAACATGAAGGAATGGAAAAATTATTCGCAACAATGGTCAAACTATGCACCACTGCAATTCATCATGATACATTCATGCTTTGTTCATTTCCATTGGGACTTACAACTACTCAACGTTTACTTAATATTTTATCACTTATCTAGAATAATTACCACAACAGAAGGCAGTACCAATAATTCTAAAATCTGTTTGTGAATTCAATATTTATGTTAAGACTTTGTATTTCCAATCTTTAGTAAGACTAACAAAGATGAGTTCCTAAAGCCTGTCTTATGTATGTTTGTGAAACGCTACGTGAGAAACCGCCATAATAAATTATTAACAAAGTTAAAATCCACGGCTAAATTAAATGCTCTCAAGTTCGTTCCCAGTTTCTTAGAGAGACACTTGCGTGAATAAAGCTCGCAGCTTTGGTAGCTTTCTGTTTAATGTACATAGAATACGACGCCTGGTGCAAGGTGACTTAGCTTTAAGGCTACAAAGGCACTATAATATTATCTGAACTATGACTTGTAGCTATCTTCATTTTTGCGTGCTACTGCAGTATTCTACTATCATACAAGCGTTTACAAATCACAATACATAAGAACACTATACAAAAAAAAATAGTTTTATTGCCAAAAAGAAAAGGTGATGACGATAATCTTACATAAGCACAATTAACTTTGCAAATCACAATACTACACAAACACACACAACATGTCATGTTATTACAGTAGATTACAGTAGACCTAAGCTGTTTTCAGAAAAAAATAAACTAAAAAAAACTCAAAATCAATCTTTTAACGACATCCCAAATATTAATATTAATAAACCGTTACTTTGTATAACAACTTCAAACTTATAGCTAGCTTCTTTTAACAATAACAATGAAAAAATATGTTTCCTATTTAATTTGCTGGAAACTTGTCTACGGCGTGGCAGTTACGTGTACTTACCTATATTATTATGCGACTTAGTACTTATCTGTTGTGGGTGATAACTTGCTGCGCCACGAGTTCTGTACTCATAAGTTTAGCCTAGGCTGAGATCTACAAACTTGGCACGTGCTTTCCATGTTCCCGTCTCTATCCTGCACTTCTAGTTTGAAAGTTGTGCGACAGGCAGTGAAAGGAATAACGCTTAGCTAAATAACGTTTATATTAGGGGAGGCAATGATGCTAAATGGGGATTTACTCTTACATTATAGATCTCGGGAAACTCTGTGTACGTTGTGCAATGAATTAATAAATTAATAAACATTAAATTCATGAATTTATATTTTTTACATTTAGCTTTATTGTCTTGTAAAAGAAGTAATGAAATTATCTTAAAATGCAATATCGACAGGACCTCAAACATTTCGGGAAAATTAATATTTATACTATTTAGTTTTATTTTGTCTATGACCATGAACTGTGACATAAGAGTGACGGGATTCGACTAATTTTATAGCTTTGATAATCCTATTAAATCAGTGATAAATATTTACCGAAATAACGTAAGGTTAATATTCAACTGATGTAATCTGATCATGTCCAAAGGATGGGTAGCAATTACGCGTGTGTGATTTTATGCGAAGTATTAGAACTAATTTGCAGGCCGCTTATCTCATCATAATCAGCCTATAACATTCCCACTGCTGGGACACAGGCCTCCTCTCTGTGAGAGGGAGTGAGCCGTAATCCACCACGCGGGCCCAGTGCGGGTTGGTAGATGTCACATGTCTTCGAATTTTTGGTTCTAGGACATGCCGGTTTCCTCACGATGTTTCCTTCACCGTTTTGAGAGCAGTGGTGATGAAATAATTTACACAATAGCAGCAGTGGTGGCCCAGTGGTAATGGCCGCGACTTAAGAGTAGTAGGTCGTAGGTTCGAACCCTGACAGGCGCTTTACTTTGCCGCTAATCTAATGCTGTTAAATATTTTGAAAATCGAAGCCTTATTTATTTTTCTTAATTTTCATATGGTATTCAGTTGACCTTTCGTGGATAGGTCCAATTTAAAGAGCACAACTTTTAAAATAAAAAGCATAAGTTGTTAACTGTCGAACTTTCAGACAACCATATTTTAAATACGTACCTAAGAATCAAAAGTATGAAGCCTAAAAATAACAGTAACCGAAAAAAAAAGGCTTTTAATCCTCGTCTTTCAAATAATTTAAAGATCGAAAATAAAGTCCATTTTCCACGAATCGCTTACAAACTGAATTTTATTAGAATAATAAATAAACCGTAAGAAAAAAAGAAAAATAGTCATAACAACATCACCTCGTTCTTTGAAAAATAACGGTAAGGTGAAGCTTTGCAAAGACGACGGAGCTAATTGGACTTTTTAATAAAAAACCGGCCAAGTGCGGGACGGACTACGCACAAATGATTCCAGAGGGTTCCATAATTGGGATGAATTTATCCCAAGAACAAACTTAACATTGTAGTTGAAAAACATGTTCTCCCATAAGTTCCAACTACTATTGGGAAATTTACCATGTTATTTAAAGACCCATAGACTTCACATAGATTTTTCTGTAATCGTGTTACCTGTATAGAACTATTTTCTGTATTTTTTTTCAATATTTTTGGCGCAGTAGTTTCGGTTTAAATTTTCATCTATTTTCTTAAATATCTATAAAAGAATTACTTTTTACTATAATTCAAACTTATTAAAAATAAATATTTGAAATACCCGCAACTTACGGGGGATGCGCTAGGGTGGCCCGCGAAATTCAAATTTTCTTACGTTTTTTGCAATTTGCAGGTCAGTATTAGGTTGTATGTTGATCTAAATATTATTAGCGCTCGTAACAAATATGGATTTACATAATTTTAAATATTAGAATCAGCAATACAACTCTCTAAGTTCATGAAAGTGCCAAATGTCATGATTTCATGAAATAGTCATTCAATACACTTACATGAGCTTAGAGAGTTGTATTGCTGATTCTAATGTTTATAATTCTGTAAATCCATATTTGTTACGAGCGCTAATAATATTTAGATCAACATACAACTTGATCCTGACCTGCAAACGGCAAAAAACGTAAGAAAATTTGAATTTCGCGGGCCACCCTAGCGCATCAACCTTAATAAGCCCTTTGGTATGTCACGAGGTAAAGTTTGAAAACTTTTTTTTAATTTTCTAATTGCCCCCCCAAAAGTAAAACCCCCATATTCAAAATTCATTTATTTACGTTAAGTTACAAATTGGCTCTGTCAGACGGACAGACTAACACACAGACAGACACACGAGTGATCTTATAAGGGTACGGTTTTTTTTCCTGGTACGGAACCTTAAAAAAGAAATTGTTCGATATTTTCCTTCCACTTGAGTAATCCAATTTACTGCGAAATAAAAGTTTCGTTATTGTTTTCAATAACTACGGTCCTCTTTTGTTTTTCTTGCCTGTAAATCTGTACTAGAACATTGTTCATCGTCATCTTTTTACTGCTTTTTTTTCTCATTAATTATGTCAAATGGTTTTGTCAACCATGCATGGACGCTCTCCTACAGAAATATTTTTATATAATGTTATTTAATAAACATGTTTCGTAACAGCCGTGACGTAGGTATGTACTCACTTAGACAGACCTAAGTACCTTCATATAAGTTTAACTTTTATCCATAATAATCCGTATTTGAAAACTGACAGTAAATAATGGATCCTAATTAGTGTCTTACGCTGGTAAATAATTTACTATCTAAAAACGTTTTTACAGCTTAACAAAATCTAGCTATATTCTATAGTAAGTTACAGTTTCATGAAAATATTTTAAGTCAAAAATTAAAAGATCTTAAGTGCTAAATAATAATAAAAAATTACAGTAATCGTTCTGTCAGTCAGTTATTTTTGTGAATTTTCACGGTAAACATGATTAAAACTTTGATAAATGAACATTACCATATCCAATTATAAATATTTCGTGACTGAAAGTACGCAAATGTTTTGCAAATCTCACATTACCTATTTGTTTTAATTTACTTTTTGCATATTTTATGAATCTCATTCCAACACAGTTTTTATTTATTTTTTCACTGAAACATCTCAAACAAATTACAGTTTAAGAATTTAATAAAGTAATACAGTTTATGCAAAATATAAGTACGATACAGAGTAAATATAGCTTAGCTTATTCTAAGTTTGTTTTTCTAATAGGTACCTACCCCCCTACGCACTTATTTATTAAGGTTTGAGTTGAAAGTATTAATTGCGGCTCGTATGGAAATCCCTGGCATTGAGGGGATATAGCCCTTTTATAAAAAAGTAAACGTTACATCCAACATCAGGATATAATATCAGCTCTATGTAAAGGAATGAGAGTAAACAGAATTGGGCGAAATGGATTCAATTTACACAGCACTACGTGAAAGCTTTTATGAAAGTAAACACATCTAAAATGGTTGAGGTTTACCAAAAAAATGTGATTCATTCAGTTAATAAATATGTACATAAATGTACGTTTATTTAGGGTTACATTAATGGGTCTATTATTCATATTATTATTATTCATAATACTATGTACAGTCTCGGACTTTAATTGATGAGCCACCTGGTACTGTTCGCATTTTAGCCGTGTAATGCAAATCCGACACGCAAAGTCATATGTCTTCGTATTAGAAGAAAATTATATTTCATATCTTTACCGGTTGGCTAACCTGAGAGCAGAACTACAAACTTGACAGCAGTGACTACTCAAAGTCAACCAATTGCAGGTCTAGCAACAGTAACCTACCAACGATAAACAATTGTTGCTAGGTTACTGCTGCATAGTAACGTTAGCGTACGGAGAAATTCTCTGACATCGATATTTCAACTGTCTTCAGTTAAGTTTTCATAATTATTGAGTTAATGAGCTATGATTCAAAGGAGGTCAGTATCAAATAGATTGGATAAACTTAATGCAACATTGTATTTATTTTTATCATTAAGAACTTATTAGTCAACCTCTATGGATATTTCCGATTAAAAGTAATTTATTTGTCATCTTGTTTACTTTCATACATTCACGAGATTACACGATTAAACAGATTCAGATTCAGATTCAGATTCAGATTTATTTGCAATCCATAGAGGTTAACTAATAAAGTCAACCTCTATGGATATTTCCGATTAAAAGTAATTTATTTGTCATCTTGTTTACGAGCGTGCGATTTGAGTTCGTGTTTAATCGTGTAATCTCGTGAATGTATGAAACTGCAAAATTAAAAAGTTTGAAGGTGGCTCATCAATTAAAGTCCGTGACTGTACCTACGTGAACCATGCCCCATATAGGTAAGTAGGTAGAACCTTCTCGGACAAACGCGTTTTCCTCTTTTAGCAAGGTTATCTAAACTTTTGTTCGTGTCACTTCCATAGCTAGGATGTATTTTGTTTGTAATGTTTTCCATGTTGTAGGTATTCTGAGTTTGAAATACGTAAAAAAAATAAAAATAATAATCACATACCTATTCTGAAATAATTATCGCAATTCAACATCGTTGATCACACTAAAATATCTAGAAAATGGGTATGATCATGTGAAAAATGCTGAAACTAAATAATACCTTAGGTATTACATTGTGTTTCATTGGTGCAAAACTCGGTAAGGTTATTGTTAATCTTTGTTTATTATTACGTGACCAGTTTTATAAACGTAGATTTCATTACTGGTGAGTTACTTAACATCGAAGACTGTGTTTTTCAGTAAACATTAAAAAAATATGTAGGTGCTACTGAGTCCTTGTATTAGTAGGTATGTTAGATTTAAATATAAATTTAACAAAACCTATTCAACTTGCTAAGCATTGAAATTCCCTCTTAAAGGATTAACCTTTAATTAATATTTCAATAGGAACCTCACAACTCACAAGCATTTATTTCTTTAGTGAGTACGTACTTACGTAGGTATAATCAGAGATTTGAGCTCAGAATCCTTTCATTTAAAAGGATCTCGAAAACGGTTTCCAGATTTCAAAACGTCTCATTAATCTCATTATTTGTTAAGTATTCCTTCAAAGATGATGAACAAATACTTAACTAAGTCAAGTGTAAGACTTGTATGAGAAGGATAAGAGTTCTAGCTATCTTAATCAGCCATATAAGGTAAAGATAATGTTCAGTCTAGTCTAAAATGAAGCTGTACCTACTTATCTTATACTACTTAATTTGTCTGGCAAATACTCGTATGCTTCTCTAGGTCTTTCTCCTTCTTAGCGTGTCGATGGCAAATAAACGAGTGTTGTTAAATTTGTTTGCCCCAAAACTCAGCCACACGAATTCCGTTCGTTCTTTAGGTATATAGGTTCGTTCTCTAGGTACTTTACTTAAACTCAAACTCAAACTCAAATCATTTATTTCAATTAAACCATTTACAGGCACTTTTCAATTGTCTTACTTAAAGGTGAACCTCCGATTATCCTTTTTACAAAAAAGACCAACCGACTTAAAAAAAAACACTAAAAAATGGAAAATTAAACGTCAATTTTAAAAATAATCACGTACTACGTATAACGGCCCAGACCTCTTTTTTTGAAGACGGTTAAAAAGTGGTAAGTTAATTAAAACTTAAAAAATACTCCTGCAAAAAATATTTACTCTTCCAAACTAGATCAAAAAGTAGGCAAAGTCAAAAAATTTGCTGAAAAGTTAACCGAGATTATCATGACTTAACTTTCTTTTACATCACAAAATCACTTGAAAGCTCTACCGTCTGCAAAGTTTATTTTACTTAAAGTTAACTGTTTTAAGGTTATTAGACGTAAATTGCTACAAACGGGAATAAATGCTAAAACGGGAACAAACGGCGCGTCCTGTTCGTGAAGGCTAGGACCGTAACTCAATAACCATGATGAGGGCCGCAGAAGGTACGATTCATTTAAAGAAATGCTACAGAGTTGTCCACAATCTTTTCAGATTAAAAGAAAAGCGTAGGCTAAGCAATTTTGACCTGAAACAGCCTATTTTATTTTAATAAAAGAATCTAATCTTAGATTGTCAAAGAAAGACCTGTGCGGCATCTAAATCGCCAAATGTGAAACTACGCATCAAAAACCTGACGTCACACAAAAATCCTGACGTCCCATAACTCCTGTATCGCGCAAGTAGATTTTATCGCGCGATGGACGTAATAATCAAGATTCCGACATCAATCGTCGGGCAGTAGGCCACCAGACACAACACCCGTCTATTGAGGATGAGTGAACTTTATACCCTGTTCATCATTATACCCTAAAGGCCTTTGCCTTGCAACAGGACACTGGCTAATCATACCATAAATGGTAGGTAATCTAACTATAGGAATTTTCTAAGGATTTAGTTATGTTATCGATGCACAGCATCGACAGCACAGTTGGTGCATTTGGCTATATTCTTGCAAGAATGTTGTTTCAAGCATATTCACTTGGAAAAGGATCTCATTTTTGCATTTACGAACCTCGGTTTGTTTATAAATTGTGCTCACTCAAATTGTGAGTCACGAATTCACGATAATATGATAGCTCGATCAGGATTTTTTTTTTTTTTTTTTTCTTGCGGAAGATTTTTACGTTGTGGTTTTTAGTCAGTAAGAGTCTGACATCCATGAGGATTTTCAACACCGGAAAAAAAAAAAAAAAAAAAAAAGGTAATTTTATGGCACACCCCAACTTTGGTACACTTAATGTGAGATGTTTATATTTTTTATTAAAAAGCAACTTCCATACAATAATTAAATAAAGAAATCGCAAAGTTTTGTCAAGTCGTAAGAACTGTGCGAAGCAGGGAGTGGGTCGCTAGTGAGAATTAAAGTAGACAGTTATTGGTAGGGTCTTTTTTCAGGTAGAAAGAAAGTAGGTAATGTACATTACTACAAACTGCTTTACTTAACATCTTTCACGATTCCTCGTCTTTATACGAACAACTTTACCTATTACACCTAAGTAGCAAGCAAAATAAAAGCATAAAAAGTAACAGTTCTGCAAGTTACTTAGGGAAGTAGGTAAGTATCTCAGGTGAGCTAACAACTTAGCTCAATAACCTTTAAACTGAATGGTCTTGACTGTATGCAAAATGGTTCCACATAGAGGGAGTACCGATTCAGAGATGTCTATGCTCTATTTTAGAAATAGGGCACTGTTTCAGCTCAGGTGGATGTTATACTAGTACCTAGTACCTAATATTTTATGTTTAAGTATATAATATTATGGAAATCTTAAGTTAGCAAATTTTCCCGAAAGAAAAATTGAAAACACTATAAAGACTGAAACGTTCAGTATGTAAGGATATAAACAATAACTAAACTGTCAGTAAAATTCGTCTTATTGTGTTGTATGTGTTTAAACATGCACTGTAGGTACAAACATTAATAAAAACTGAGGTCCTAGACAAGAAGTGACAATCGCTTCGAAAGCGTTTCGTATTTCTACAACGACTTTCAACAGAATTGACATAAGCTTTTCGATAGCTTATGTCAGTCCTATACATTTTTGCCTTTTCCATCATCGTTATCGCTCATAGAATGTCACTTTGTCTAGGGCTTCTGAGTGTTAAACATGCGTCAGATTATATCAAAACGTATCTAAAGTCCGATTTCAATCACAAATCGTATCGTATCGATAATTCGATCTAGACAAACTGATTTCACAAATCCACGGCAAGAGTAGATTTGCGTAAGCAAGTATTTGTTTATGTTTGGAAAGTTTTGATCTATGCACATATAACCGAATAATATCCCTGGAGACGATGAAACTGTGACCCAGAGACGCTGGAACCGCTCCTGAAATCGATTTTGAAAAGGATTTTAAATCTGATGATATTAATTTAACCGTTTGAGTAAAAATCCAAAAAAGCCCCTGTCTACTGAGTGAGCATTTCAGACTCTGTAAAATTGCCCTCTACCCATCCTTCCAAAACTTGCTTGGGCACTGCGGCAGTCAACTACGTTTAGCGGTTATTCCCTCATTAAACACTGATGGCGCTATTTACAAGTGTATTATTGCTGTAGTAGCGCCATCTATGTAACGTGAATTTTGATGTGAAATACATAGATGTAAAGCGGGCATAGTGGAAGGGACTTCAGTACTCAGTTGGGAAGGTACTTTGATAAAATCGGTAGAGATGTCGTTGTTACAATCTTATCGGAACTGTAACCCTGCGTCCTAACCGAAAGCGATTGTCTCGCGAATCTGTCTGTCTGTCTGTTTTACGCGATCGTTTACCTGAAGAAGGACGTACATACGTGACTTTATTGTTCGCGAGAGTATTTCATATCCGCGTCCTAATCAAAATGATAGTGCGCTAGAATTCGCGATCGTCGTGTTTATACGTCGCTTTTTGATAGGAAAACTGGAAGGCGCCCGCAGTCGGCGCAACCACGTGTTCTGAGGCCCTAGAAAAAGTGTAATTCTATCAGGGATAACGATGATGGAAAAGACACAAATGTATAGGACTGACATAAGCTATCGAAAAGCATATTATTAGTCTGTTGAAAGTCGTTGTAGAAATGCGAAACGCTTTAGAAGCGATTGTCACTTATCTAGGCCCTCTGGTTCGCCGAACACAATGACCGCGACGATGACGGTCGTGTGATCACTTGGTTAGGACGATAATTTTCTAGTTTTCCTAGCACCTTTTAATGTTATCATTTAGGAGTCGGTGACTTGAGTTTTTATGTTAGGTGCTATGTGGTACAGTTCGCGTCAAATAACTTTGCCGCTCTGAAATAGGCTACAAATGAATGTGTAGTAGTCAATAAAATCTTAGACCAGGCCCGCACTACCGGCTAGGCCGCAGCGGCCAGGCTCCCGACCACTTTTTGCATGTCGCATGGTAACTAAGACATGTCGCGTGGCCTTCCTGCGAGAAATGCTCGAACCGAGATGGCGAGAATAGCTCGACTGGATTTTTACGAGTGAATAGCTGATTTTTACGAGGGAAAAGTACGAGTCTAACGACAATAACGCATGCGAGATGCGCGAGAATTGCCTTCCAGGTCGCAGCGGCCGGGGAGATACATATACATAATGAAGTATAAAATCACCATGGAGCACGCGCACCTGGCCGCACGCAGCCAGCGGCCCCACCGAGTATCTCGCTGACCGCTGCGACCTGGCCACTAGTGCGTGTCTGGGCTTACTCCTAGAACAGTAGCGCCAAATTAACGCGCATGCCAGCGTGCATACGCAGCCTAGCTGCAGAGCAGCAAAGTTATTTGACGCGAACCGTACATTGTTCTGGTGGTCAATTTTTATTTTTTGTTTAGGTTCCTGTGTTTTCGTTTCCATTCTTCATCCAGTCCCTGTAGGAAAGGTCCTTCAGAGGATTTTGGAATAAAACAACAATATTTATTTAGTATTAACTATTCATATATTTCAATAGGTATCTTTTATAATTATAATCTATGTCCTCTAACGCTCCGCGCTCAATATTTGGTTTAAGTCTAAGTGAAGACGAATCAACAGTTGGTTTCAATCAACTTATAATAATCAACAGTCGAACAAAAATCTAAATGATTACATTTAATAGAAAAGTTTAAATGTAAACTTAGAAGTATGTTAGCGTGTTCCGTCAGTTGAAACGTTACAAATACTGGTTCACTTTAAGGTAATAATTATATAAAAAAAACTCTAAACTATTTAGTGGGGAATGTTAACTTTGGTATAAAATATTAATTATAAACAACAAAAACATTATTCAACCTCAATGCACTCGAGAAACGAAACTTATATCGAAGCATAAATTATAAGAAATACTGTTTAATCAAATAGCCTAAGACCAGTTTAGAATATATTTACAGTAACTGGTGAACTTAAATTTGTAAACTAATAAAGAATAGCCTTACTTACAACGCTCATACAATAAGTAAAGTTACAGAAATATGTTTGTCTCTTTCTAAAGTTCTACACCGAACTGAGTGGACAAAGATGGCAGATTAGCAAACAGTTCTTATCCGTAATAATAGTAAGGCTATCGATGTTAAAAACCGAAACGGAACATATTATGATTATGATACATAAAATTGCACTGTGCAGTAGAAACGCTACATACAAAATCAAACTGTACTGGGATATTTTCATACAACTTCAAATTTCTAACGTATTATAAGAATCGTTTTAATTATATTTTTTCTCTAATGCACCATAATTATGTATAGGCTTTCTACTAGATAATTCAAGGCTTAATTTAGTAGGTACCGTTATTTTGTCATCTAATTCCTATTATGTAAAATTCCGTTTAATGTTGCTACGAACATTGAAGAAACAATATTATCAGTCTATGAATGCTCCTCAAAATAAATCAAAGTCGTTTAATTATTTTTTATACATTAATCCCTTCGACTCTGCATTCATTTATTAATCAAATGTGATGTAATTTTTAATCACATTTACTTATGATTAAAACTTAACTATAATTGTAACTTTTGTCACAGATTAATACAGAAGGCGCACTCCGCAGTTTAGGTATGAAGCTACAAGTACGCGGCAGGCAATTCAGTCAGCGTAACGTAGTCGGAAGATAATAAAAGAGTTGAATATACTGTATGAAATTCGTCGCTGTGCGACGTGTATTGCACTTTATTGTTTGACAACTAGAGTCGTTTTATATTTAAATGATTTTGCGGAGTGAACCATCTGTAATTAATCTGTGCTTTTATTTAATCAAAGGGTTTTTTAAGGGTTTCAAAAAGAAGCACTCAAGACTGTGAAAAGGGATTCTATGAGATATATCTCTACAAATATTTACTAATGGAAAAGTAAATAATGATTTTGCGCGAGAAACGATTCTCTAAAGAACACAAGCGGTATGCTCTACCCGAAATAAATACAATCAGGCAAATTAATGGTTTATCAAATTGACACTACGTCAATTTACAGTGTTATAGCCATTTCGTACATCTGTCAAATAATGACAGATGTGATTTGATTATACGTGCAATTTTAAGTAAGTAGTCAATTTGATAAACAATTAATTTGACTGACTTTACATATATTTGTGTGAAACACAATAATATAAAATGGTTTTAGAACTATTTATGTCTCGAATAAGCTAGGTTATCACAACATTTACAAAAAGCGAGTAGCCTAACATTAGACATTAACAATTCAGTTTTGGTATAACAACATATAAAAAGATTCGAATCATATTCTCTCTAATTAACTATAGAATCGTTATAATGTCGAAGTTTTAGCATTTCTCATTAATAGTCAGTCAAGCCACGACCTAAGAAGTAATTTTATATTACTAATATATGAAACTGGGACATCTCTCTACGTAAATAAATATTATAAGGAATAGTTTTGCTACTATACATTATCAATATCTGTATTGCAAAGGACTGTTCAAATCTAAAACTGTGTAAGTAGCATTGTTCAATATGAAGAATTGTCTACAATAAAAATTTAACAATTAAACAATGCTATTTACCTTATTTAAGATTGCACAGTCTTTCAGATTTAAGAACACAATATTGCACATAAACAGTTCTCGCTACAATGTGTATAGTAAAGAGAGCAACATACATAAATATTGAGTAGCGACATTGAGTAACTACTACTAAAACATTCGTTTAGCAAAACCTCCTAAATCCCAGATTACCTTACTTGGTCATTTCTAAAAATCAGATCTCTTCCACAGCAGTTATCAAAAAGTTGCGTACACAAGTACAAACCTTACTACAAGGTCATAAAGTTCAAGATACGTTAAAGCGGTGGAGTCATGTGAATATCGTAGGCCTCGTCTAAGATGAATTGACGCGCCCCACTACCACATTTAGCTCACAAGCTTTAAAATTAAGTAGTGGGGTGCGTCATTTAATCTTAGACGAACATTTTGTGTGTACTTTAAATAGGACCTTATTACAATCCGATAGGATTTATTTTTAAGCGGTGGAATCATGTGTTGAAGGGTTGGGGATGGTAGTGACCTGTTGTTCCCGAAGCCTCCGCATTTCCCTGGACATAGAGTTTAGTTCTGCTTGTAGCGACATCTCCTTTTCACGTAGACATTTGATCTCGTTTTGCCATGTCTGTAAAAAAAATATGTATTATCAGGAGTGTGTTACATTATTATCTAATAACAAGGTAACATTCTTTGCATAGAATAAAATTAGGCGATAGCAAAATATTTTCAAAAGCCGGGAAATCATTAGATTGGTTTAATACTCAAGATAATTCATCATAAATGACCTCAGTATTGAACGTCAAGTGTAAGTATAGTGCAAATTAATTAAGTTTTAGCGTGAATCAGGCATCTTCTATGTTAGCACTAAAATCCAAATTGGTCTTGGTTATTAAAGCCCCGTATTTACAGCAAGCGTTTCGCAACATTGATTCAGCAACATCATTTTGTGTTTCTGGCAACATATTACACAATCAATCTGAAACATTGACATGAATATTTACTTTGTAAAGTATTATTTTATTTTTAATTATTGTGAATGTGAAGATTATGTGGATCTTTCTTTTCTTTTTTATTATTTATATTTTCTTAATTTTAATTAATCATAGTCTGGCAGTTTGAGTAATTTATGAGGCCTAACCAAATGTCCTTTCTTTGGTATTGTTCGTCAAATCGTTGAGCTCCTTAAATTCGGAGTTGAGCTGCACGATTACTGACAAATGCGTGCACTGACTGGACAGGTCCACTCAATCTGTGTGGTTCTTTCCTCAAAAGACCATTTCAGACACCAATCTACATGGTCTTCACATAATCTGACCAAGATTATGTCTGGACTTTAAAAGAGACTGTGACCTCTGAGTTTGTTTCGGCCTTTCTTCTCAGAGTAGTCAGATAGGAAACGCCGACCTCATCTAGTTTTAAAAAATGTGATTGACGTGTAAAAGTGTTTGTACAAACCTACTTACAGAAATAAAATCATTTATCATTTATCATTTATCATTAAAACGTGTTTCCCGCAACACAGAAGGCTGAGGCTGGACCGATGTTGTTTTCCATGAATACGGGGTTTAGGCCGGGGCTACGACATAGGGCGGTGCGTCTTGCGTTCCGTTCGTCATGTTCCCGCGCTGCTCATGCCAGGCTCTGAATAACATCCAACATTTGTTCTCGCTGCGGTCGCAGACGCAAGACGCAGGTCGCGAAAGCAGTGGCGTCATGGCCAAGGGGTAAAGCACACGTAAAAGCAAAAACCAACATAACCAGATTACCCACATTACTAAACAAGGTTGATATCAAGTCTATGGATCCTTACAATGTTCTGCTTGAGCAGGTCGAGCTTGTCGTTCTTGAGCCGACACACCTCCTGGCGCAGCAGCTCGGCGTCGCGCGGCGCCGGCTCGGCGCGCCCCCCCCCCGCGCACGCGCCGCACGCCGCCGCCTCGGCCGACGACATGGACTCCAGCCCCGTGTCGCTGTCCACGTATACTCCGCCTGGACACACGAAGGCTATTGTTAGTATTGTACTACACTGCTCGTCCTTACGCGTGTCAAAGTTGATTAAAAACTAATATTATAAATTGGTAGATACTGAGTTTTTGTTTAGAAAAAAAAGTGCTTGAAAAATTACTATGACGATTATTTTTTATTTGTTTATTTATTTAAGTTATAGCGTCCATAATATTGAATTTATTAATTTATGTGGAACGAAATAATGTGCCAGAATAGAATTAATAAAATAAGCAGTGTCGTATTTTACAGCATTTTCTCAAAATAATCATAAAACAGTAAACAAAACAGCTAACGAACTATGACCAAAAACATTCATTTTTTACGACTATATGACATCCATTTACGATACAATATTAAAACATACGCATAATATTTATGAACAAAAACCTATGAAAACAATATCATGCCTCTATATAGATGATGGGTGAAATAAAAACATCGACGAACACTGTTCTACACTACAGGACTAACCTGTTGCACTTTTACCACAACTCAGCCAGTCCTTGTCGTCTAATTGGAAGAAATCACACTATTACTTTCACCAAAACCATACCGTAACTAAAGTATGCCGTTATGAATTGGAGATGGCGTCACCAACATGCTTTGAAAAAAAATCGTAGTGACTTGATAATCTGTGGTAGCTTATGATTAATCCTAATGTCTTATTTACTTAAATTCTACATGATATTCGAAACAGGTCAATCAATGATGAAACGCTAAAGATGATAAATACATTTTCCTATTCCAAGGATTGAATTAATTTCAATATTAATAAAAAGGTACCTACCAATACAATACTTTTCGTTAAAAATACTGTCAATCAGAAATAATCGAAACTCATCCTTTTTTGACATCGTTTAAAATATCGTGCCTCTACTGACACCAAGTGAGTATAGTCATGTCCATTTCTCATAATAGTATATAACATAATCCGCAACAATGACCCGTAAATCTACTCACAAGGCGAAACGTGACGTTTAAAAAATCTCTATAGTTCCAAAACAAATTACTAGTAAATTCTACTAACCTAGCGGATCCAAATCCACAGAGTTCAAACTGGAGTCATCACTGTGGTCGGTGAGCGGCGGGCGCGGGGGCGCGGCGCGTGACGTCACGTCGGGGCTGGACTCGCCCGACGCGTGCGACGCGCCCGAGCCGCCCGCCGAGCGCACCGACACTGCTGATGCGGAGGACGACGCGACTGATGACTTGGAACGGGCGCTCTGGAAGTGAGAATGGTGATGTTAAATTAAAGTGTACCTACTCATATTTATTACTAGCTTCCGCCCGCGGCTTCGCCCGCGTGGTATGTTGATAAAAAGTAGCCTATGTCCTTCCCAGGGATGCCATCTATCTCCTTGCCAAAATTTATAGAAATCCTTTCAGTGGTTTAGGCGTGAAAAGGTAACATACAGTCAGACAGACAGTTACTTTTGAATTTATAATTATTAGTATGGATATAGTCCTGCAGACCGTAATTCGGTCATGGTGGCCAATGTCATTATTATAGTGCATATTGTGTGTCCGCAGACACAGGTGTACTCTCTCTTCCCTCACTCCCATAGTCCGATGGGACGGCAATCCGACACGACCGGAGATAAATCAGGCGCTGGACCAACGGCTTAACGTGCTTTCCAAGGCAGGCAGGGGTCTCGATATTTAATGGATGGTCACCAATCCACGAACCAACCGCGGCCAGCGTAGCTTAACCGTCGATCGACCCGTCCAATCTTAGAAATAAATTTTCAACAGCCAAAACCTTACTCTCTGTAGTAACTACTGCTATTATATCAATATAATGGGTGGCATAAAATGTTTCCTAGTACCTTTTAATTTTATAACTTTATTATTGTATTCATAGAGTTAGGCAAGTACAGTTGCCATAACCGGTGAACACAGGTGGAAGTCCATTTAAGAACAGGCATGCTGCGTGATGCATAGAATTTTAAGCAGCACTTATGCGAATCACATTGTCTCGCAATCATTATAATAATAATTAATGTTTTGATAGAAATATCAGCTTTCTTTGTGATGTCATCGGATAGAAGCAAAATATTATTATCCTAAAGGGTTATAAGTTACTAGCTGCACCCCGTTGTTTCACCCGCGTAAGTCTAGATTCCGTGGGAATATCGGGATAAAAAGTACCCTTTGCCCTATTTCAGGTCATGGTCTACCCATGTGCCAAATTTCATCCAAATCCGTTCAGCCGTTTTAGCTTGAAAGCGTAATAAACAAAACTTACTTTCGCATTTATAATATTAGTAAGGTATTTAGTACTTACATTAGGAGTATGGGTTTCATTCGGAACAAACTTATTCTTATTTAGAGGATTCTTGTTGCTATCGCCTGAGAGATTCGTGTCTACACTTGGTGATCTGAAAATGTGAGAAAATAATAAATCAGAATGAGAATTTGAATAATAAAAATTGTGAAAAAAATTCAGGTTTTCAGCTGCATTTGGTTTGACTTGAATTTTAATATATATTTGCAAAGCTGTGTTTGCTTGAATTGGCTGCAAAAGAATGTAATACAACTAACTATTACTCGGTTCACAATAGGATGGGTCACATGACAATGCTTATTTTAGAGCTATGGTGCAACATCTAAAGCCTTTCATTACGTTCTTAATATTTTATCAAAACAAAAGATTATCGATACAGGCGTTCTTTATATGTGTCATGCGACCCGTCCTATCATGAACAGAGTATAAGCAATTTACCTAAGTAGGAAAATAATTAGAAAAAAGCGGTCCGTAGACGATCATGCGGCATGACATGCAATTCTCATGGCATGCAAAAATTGTCAATCAACATTCACATCATGCAATACAGCTAAAGGGCACGTAACGCATGCCATGCTGCATGATCGTCTAGGGACCGCATAATGTAATCTTGTACATACCTGACTTTAGAAATTAGGGCTTTCTTCACTGTATCAATAAACCGTGCCCCAGGTCCATCTTGCTTCGGCGTACCATCAGGTTGCGGGGACACCGCACCAGGTTCCAATCTCACACCCGCTCCTAAGAACTCCGTAGTCTTCGTCTTCAAGTCATTCACCAAGTTCTGCAGCAACGAGGCTCTGGTTCTTAACTCCAGTTGAGCAAACTTCTCTGCTTTGTAGCACGCGTTTTCGGCGTTGATGAGTTTCGTAAGGAGGAATTCTTTGAACTCTCGCCCCTTGCGGAACACGGACGGCTGCGGGAGAGTCGGCCCGAAGAATGGTACGTCATCACGAGCGGTGACGGCCACTTTGTACCTAGAAAATGCGCAGACGTAAGGATGAATATTTGGCGGCATCTACATCGCCACATGCGAACTACGCAGCAAAGACCTGACGTCACGCAAATCCTGCATCGCGTAAACAGAGTTTACTACGCGATCGACATATTTATGACTTCCCGACATTAATCGTTGGGCAGTTGCCCGCCAGACACGACACCCGTCTGGTTGGAGGATCCTCCTTTTTCTATAGAGAATAAGTGAAATTTACGCCCTGTTCCTCATACCTTTAAAAATTTATTGAACATCTAAGTAGGTAAAGCACATACTACAAATAAGAAAAGAAGTATCAAAATATAGTCTATAAATGTATGTATAAACAAAGGTACACAAAATGATACACCTGTAGATATTCTGTTATGACCTTGAATAACATAAATAAGATAGCTACTAAAACTAATTCACTGCTACTTAATACCTATCATCAAATAAGTAATTAAATCTTATGTGGTTAAGAATGAATTAACCGCAATGAAGATACAAGAAACTAGTTCATTCAGGTACTTATCGTACGTATCTATGAACAATCAATCACTTAAGTGTGCTCCAATTAATCCAGTTATTTTTATCGTATCTACAAAAATCAGTATTCGATTACTTGATTAAACTCCCACAAAAGATTTCGCATGACCTTTATCACTAACATCGCCATCTGGACCTGACAGCTCCTTACCTACCCACAAGGTTTTATTTACCATAATGAAGCTATTCCTAAGATTCCATTACATTTAACCTTTAACAAATCTGAGAAACATTAAGACGTTCACTGACTCGTCCAGCTAGTGTTTATTCACATAAAAAGCTTCTAATTACAGACTCCGGATTCGTTTGCATATAAATTACTGAGAAAATTTCCATTCTACTTTCCGAGCCATTTTCTCGACTTGCTATGCAAATAATGCCACTGTGCGTTGTCGAGAAACAACACAAACTTTATGTTAAACAAGTCACTTGACAAGTGGGAAAAAAGTAACAGAAACTGAAGTTGGATTAAAAATAGAAAACATTCGACGGCATGAATAAAATAAAAATAACGTTGTATAGACAGTCGAGTGAATTTATATAAGATGTTTGAATTTTATTTCTCAAAGGAACTCGCTCGTAGCTATGAGCCAAGAATAGAAGCTTTGAGAGTGATACTTGTCATGATGTGGTCGATAAAATGCATAGAAGTCTCGTAAAATTTATTTACATGACAAAATTGTTTGACTTCACCGTTAACTGAAACGATGGTTTCCTACTAATGATAATCCTAAAGCTATCGAAGATTTATAGAACGAAAATATAAATAAGTTCATCATTCTCTCCTGCCCTTATGTCAATTTATTTGGGGTCGGAGCAACATGTCAATTTCTTCAACAAAAAAAAAAAGATAAAGAAATACTAAGTTATTTTAAGAAATACTAACTTATTTAAAGTTCAAAAGAGAAGGAAAGAAATATAAATAAGTTAAAAAAAAGAAAGAAAGAATTAGAAATAAGTTAAGGAAATGATATTTACCTGGTCTCCCCACCGACAGATTCCAAATGTGTGACCACAATGAACGCGTGGAGGAAGTGTGATGCTATCATGTCAGGAGTGAAAGGTGTCGCCTTCTCCTGCAAATATAAACCATGGGAACTTAGCCAAACTAAGTTGAGTTTAGCACAATACTCAGACACAAACAATAGCATAATCAGAACTATATTATGATAATCGTGGCCTAAACTGCGGAAAATTTTCGTGTCTGTCTGATTTCGGCTTGTAATCGTACTAAATATCAACAAAATTGGTTTGGCAGTTTAAACGTAAACAAATTGCAGATAGACATACAGACAAACAACGTTTATAGGGCTATATTCATAGAGAAGATTGAAATCGAATAGATCTCATTGCATTGTGCAATAAAAGATTTAGCATCGGCCGTTTGTTAGTTTCTTGTAACTACTTACGCAAACTGTACCATAAACTCGTTAAGTTATTGCAGTACTTCGCATAATACAGCCATAAACAATCTACAATGAAAAGCATTTCGGCATTTCTGTTTTGTGGCTGAAGTCCTGACTTTACAATAGTACAACGAGTACAACATATTATTATTACTTCGTATCGTTGCAACATACAGGCTGTAAGGGTAAACAGTCTTGTCATTCAAACCATGGGTAGTTGACTTAAATATAAAAATAAATGTCCGAACACAACAAAAAAAAAACGTCATTTTCATTAAAAGATTTTAAAAAGTTTCTATCCGACACCGTGCTCTCTAGCGAAAGCTGACTGACTGAGGGAGGGGTCGCGCTCGCGGCCGGTCAGGTCACATCCCGTACCCCCCGCCCGTGTTGAGACGCAAGTTCGTTGCCCTAGCGCATAGGACAACGAACTTGCGTCTCTTGTAGTAAAATGTAGATTTAAAAAAAAGAAAAAAAAAGTTTTCATTTTCCATTTTTTTTACGTTCTATAAATGAAACCAAACCACTGGTTGCAAGGATAACGGTGTTTACCCTAACACCCTGTATACATGACATAGGTATTTCGATATTAAAGATTTTATTCATATACATAAGTACCAAAGGTATCATGGCTAGGAATGGAGATAATCGTAGATGATTTGATCAGCCATCAAATCATATACGATTAATAGTTATATGGATGAAAGGTTACGCCTGATAGAGAGATATAATAATTATAAGAGAAAAAGAGATACTGCGTCGAAACGTGGTGGTCGACCCCTAAAATAAGGTATATATAGGTAATAAATTGCTGGGGCAAACGCAGCAGGATGTTGAAAAAGATGTAATTTATCGGGAAACTGCGAATGATAAGACGATAATTTTAATAAATACATCTTTTGACTTTATATTTAGAGCATATCTCTGGCAGGAAGAAAACTTACAAGCACATGCAAAATATTAATTCAAGAATATTTTACAATATTCTTACCTGAAAAACAATCGCCACGATATCATTGCCGACATGTCTTTTCCTCTGCAGTTGCTGAGCGTCGCCGGCAGTGTGTGGCAGTAAGGGCGCAACGTGGAACATGATCTCACGGCTGTGGTACGTCTCGTAGACGGCTTCTGTTCCCGTGTGGCCGTTTATTATGTCGAGACCGCCCCGGTAGCCTGGTGGACAGATTTTTGGTTAGGGAATCTGATTGTTGAAAGAAGTAGGCTATTATATAGGAACTTTCTAATAAAGAAGAGGAAGGGAAATTAGAATAGTTAGGGGCTGAGCCACGCTACGAGATGGCATATTCAGACTTACAAAATAATTTTAGCCTAAATTACAATAATATAAAAACATTTTAAAATATGCAAATAAGATTAAACGTGAAACAACGCGCAATGCAGCTCCAACATTTAAATATGCGTCCTCGAAATTCATATTATTTTCATCCAGCTGGTATGGCCGTTCTTGGCGTGGAATTAAGCCCGGAGCGCTGAAATCCTAGGGTTAGGATGTAGGCACGCTGCCAGCGGATAAACGTTAGTTCAAAAAATGCATTGTCAAAGAAAACTAACCTTTATGGTCCTTCAACTTGATTTTCTGTCCTAGCATATCTAGGAACTCCTCGAAGGCTGGTGATATTTCGTTGTTGCCGAACAACTGTTCCTCTGTCGTCTGCCCATGAGTCTGGTATAGAACTCCAAACTTAAAGCAGTTTACTAAAACATGTTCGTCGTACGCCGCTATCAGGGATGACGCGTTGAGACACATGACCGCCGTGAAGTTGTCGATGTTCACTTGTTCGTTCAGCATTTTTGCCATTTTGAGAGGCGGTGGCATTAGTCCTGATCCTGGAAAAAAAAATGTTGTACTGTTTATTCTGAGTAGGTAAGCAGATACTATTTTCCAGAGCAAAATGGCTAATTCACTAAATAATTATACCTTTTATGCTTTTATATGCTTCCGGGTACTTAAATCCGGTCAGTTTCAGACGTCCAATCATTCCCAAATGTATTATTATATCGTAAAGTGTTAACTCACTAGTGGTGGGTATAAGTCCGTGCATGGTTTCCGTGCGAAACCTCAACAATATCCTAGTGTGGTCCTGACTAGCCATGTGCTCGTTCTTGAGGGACATCACTACTGGGCCGAGATTCTCGTCAGATCCAACCAAATTGATGTGTTCCTGTGAACAAACGAAATCAATATTTTAATATGGTAAAACAGTTTCGGATTAATGTCATGTTTTGAGTGATGCGCATTCATAAAACTGGAATTTAATTGCATGGAGTGGAATGTAATATTCATCGAAATCCTCGAATGTAATCTTTCCTAGAATAACAGACATCATTGTGGCTTTACGTAAACACACACCTCGTTTGAAGCGAAATTAATTCAAACCATGAATACGAATTATTGTGTGTTTCTGGTAAATATCAAATAACGTTGGATTCAAACAAAGCCAACGTTTAGTAATAGGATTAAAACGAGTTTCGGCAAACACACGAAGTGAGTACATGATAATGCAACTGTAATCATGTAAAAGGAAAAGTAGAGTTTTTTCTTGTTGGCAACATATATTTTATGGATAACGGTAAAAGTCTTTTATTACAGGAGGTGTATGTGTGTAGAAAATTGGCAGTAACTGGGAATTTTCTTGTAGAAACCCTGAAAACATCCTATCGATTGAACCTGAATTTTACCTCCTGAATCGCGACCAATAGATCGAGGTAGTCAAAAACGAATGTAATAACAAAACCAATAGTAGTGGCCTTCAAAGCATTACTAAAATAGCCATCAGTCACAACCGCACCCCATACAATACTATAGAACGGGGATGTTTATAGCCGCAGTAGTTATTTTAAGGGTAATGATTCGACTCGTTAATGGATTTTTTTATGTCCCTTTGTCAATAAGTGAATGTTATTACTTCTAATAACTTGGAGGTAAATTTTATCTAAGTAGTGCTAATGGACGTCTGGATTCAGTTCTAGTTGAAGAAACTAAGCTCATAAATAATAAATTACTTTAGTGTTTCAGAACGATCATGGGCAGTATCTTGACGACTGTAAAGATTTCTAAAGAAGCTGATAGAATGAGGTAGCTAGACTAGGTATCCGATCACAAAGATATCAAAGAGACATTACATAAGAGAAAGTGACATTCACAAAGGTATGAAAAGCAGCGACGTTCCAAAAAAAGCAAACTTTTTCTGTATCACGATGTGCCATAATCTACTATACTGTAACAGCGAATCAATTGTCACGCCTCCCGCTTAAGACCAAAAATATTTTTTGGTATTCGGATAGCTCATGAGTCTCATGATCTAAAGAGGTGCCATAACAAATATGAATTAAAAATCTCGACTTATTAAAAAGTTATGCAACAACGCGAAATTTCGCGGGTATTTTGGTAATACAGGTACTAAAAATAAAAATGAGGTGATAATTACACTTAAATAGTGTTTATAAATACAGGGCCCTAGTGACCTAATATACTCTTGATTGAGATGACACCGAAGACGAAGTTGATCTAATGACCTGACTTGATGATACTCTCCACAATTATTGGCTGAATCAGAGCATTTAGCGATGATGTCATGATCAACAGGCTATGAACTGATTTTCCACACCCACAAGGAAAGAAGAATGAGGTAGTTACACAAACAACGCATATATTAATAATTTTATAACCAGATTCCATGTAATATAGGTAAACAAATAGGTTTAAATTCAAAACAGACGATAACAGGTAGGTAGCGTAATTAGTTCATGTTATTTGTTTGAATATTTTCGAATATAGGAAACTTTATAACAATAAAGTTTAATTAGTCCATGTGTGGTTACAGAACTCATAATTAAGATAACACTAGAACTGATTGTAATGTATGTAATGTAAACATCACGAAACTACTTTATAATGAAGCTGAGAAATATAACAATGTAAACATAGAATTACAAAAGTTTACGCAACATGAAACACTATATTTTAACCGACTCAAGGTCTGAACAAAAGCTTCATGTTCCATGGGAGATGTTAATTAAACCACAATACACTGTCACCATTAACCTTGTCAGACCCTATTTTTTATTCCCAAGCATACAACCTTTACGAAGGATAAACACCATTGTCAATAAAACAATGCCCTGTCTCATTGAAAACAGTGAAAAATACACAGTACTTTATATAAATTACGACATAGACTGCATTAATTAAAGAAAAACAAGCCTATATAATAAGATTTAAAGAAAACATTATCATTGTACTTTGTTAAGTAATTATTTGCACTATCAACGTCCAAGTTTGGGCCAGACTAAAAATATTTTTCCAAAACCAATGGAAGATTTACGATAGCTCGATTAATCTTCTGAAACTTATTTCGGATTAAAAATAACTCCTAATTGCCAGCTGTCGCACACACTGCAAAAGTTCAATGTAAACACGTAAACAACTGTCAAAGGACACAGTTCATTGACTGGAAAAATCGCTAGAAGTCTTCAATCATGTTATACTTTTACCACACGATTTTGTAAATACTTTTGGTAATCTTTTAAAAATAAAAATGCAAAATGTTGTTTGAAGAAACGCCTCTGCGTGATTATAATAATCATTAAGCTCCCATCGTTCAAATACGAGTTCGTCCATTTTTAGAAATATCTCGAATTTATTGCATGGCCTTTTTCACGATGCCACAAAAAAGCAAATTGAAAGCTAAAGATGGTAATTGAAGGGACGAGGGGTTAATGCCCCTTTTCGAACTCGCTGATGGATCACGTCATCTGAGATGGAATCTAACAGTTTTTTTTTACTTCAATTTGTTGAAAAGTGTGCCTATTCACGGTTTGATGTTGCAGAAAAAATATTCTTAAATTGTAAGAGAACTGGCACAGTGATGAAAGATTTGAAATAAATTACTTCATTTGAATTCTGACTTTTTTTCCGTCACTTTTGAGCTGGAGGTGACTTGAGCGTCAAGTTATAAGTACTAATGAAACATGTAAGTTATTGGATTTGTCATTATTCTTCGAATGCAGTAATATTCTACACAAAATGGACTCTATTTCTAACTAATTGATACTTGAGTTCTATGTACTCAAATCCACAAGGAAACAACTACATGTTATATAGTAAATAGGGAAATCACCAATCAATAAAAATATAATCATTATAAATAAGAAAATTAATATTATTTTTGATCTACCAATGAGTGTAACAAAATATTTACGAAGGTAGTATTTTCTAAAAGCTCACTACAAAATACCTTCGTCTATGAACCTATTGGTCGCGCTCTCGTACTCGATTTTCACTGAATCAATTTCATATAACCGATTTTCCCGAAAATTACCGAATCAATGAAACGAGCCAAAGTCCCGTTGGAGTCCAGCTGCTGTTCACCTCAACCGTACTAAAACAGATCTTATATTTTTCATTTTCACCGTCTTTCAATTCACACAGGGTACCTAAAACCGTAATAATTTTTGTGCCCCATCATTTCCTTTCAGAATGAATTGTCCCCAAACCAATTTTGCGTTATGAAAGAAGACATTTGCTTATTGCTTCCATTTTTCTTTTGTCACGGGCATCTGTCATCGTCACTGATTTGAACGAATGGATTGGCGAGCAAATTATCATTTAACGAAATGTTATTAACGATTTCTTTTTCATTTTGTACTTTTGTATTGGCAGTTAATTTTAATAAAACCTTTTTCTATGCAATCAAAGTTCGAAGAATTTATATTCTGGCTTGTCAACAGTAACTCGTTCAATTCAATGGAAAGATGATTGTGTGTTCTCTTGATTGACTTAAAATGTCTCTTTTTCCTGAGTTTTTTTTATATTTCCATTAGGTTTAAACATACGAAAATCCCTAAAACGACTTTGAAGCTTGTTTGTCGATGGGTATAACATTTTATATTGCCGGTGTTAACCCTCTATAGGTTTTATGGCAGGACATGATGGTCCCTGGCAGGACGTATTTACACGTCAGCATGGTACTGGTATCGGCTTAGTGATCGGAGCATCGCATTCATCTAGCCTAACCCTTGCGGTGTCACAATGGCCCATCAGCTTTGCCGGGTTGACGTGTAACGATTGCAATATTTTATGGAAATTGTACGAGATACGCACTTTGGCCCTAAGCTAAATTATGTTTTAGTATATTTATTTAATATTATGTTGTAAATATTGTAGTATTTTTGCATCTAATGTAGCTTTAAATATCTTAAATGTCACCGTGAGTGGCAGCACATTGCAAAACACAGCTTTAACGAGACTGTTACGTACCTGTGTTGGGAGTTACGGTCATCACAATTGGGTTAGTTAGGCCTTTAACTATTTCAACTGCTAGTGACAATGAAAGCTGATTCAAATTGTGGGAACCAAGCAATTTGATAGTTGCGTTATGTCCGTTTTTTGTTATAAACATAAAGTAACCCTAGCATTAACCAGAGCGCAATCTTATAAAAATCCTTCACCTCAATGTAAAGTATTACATTCACGCTCCTTAGGCTACCGAGCAATAACTCAAGAACGACTCCATGGTAAAACAACACAGCTGAGCTGGTGTCGTACATACTTAATTAAATTTAAATTAGGCATGTATAAAAGATAAGTCAAACAAATATTTTCAAAATTCTGTAACGAGGCGTCTGTTAAGATTTGTACGGACGATAAGGCGGGTACACACGCGGGTTGAGACTTAAATTGCTCTACAATGCCGTAATCGGCGCAATCTACATGTAGCTGAGAACTTGGCTCACTGGGCGTGAAGCCAAACCGTTCCGCGTTGGTGAGCCCAGACGCTTTTTCCCACTATCGTTCGCGGGTTTTTTTAATGTAATGACTGTGGACCCTTAATCGGTGGTTGGCGATGCATTTGTTTTTAATTGGTGGACACAGTTTTTTACTCTCATAACTCATTTGATGCATGTTTTCTCACACTCATGTATCATGGCTGCACCAGTTCTTACAGATGAATGAAAAACTTTTATATTGAACAGCCAAGCGTTTCCAGCTGGTATAAACTTCATTGTAGTCTAGAAAGTTACATGCTTGACTAGTTGGTAAAAGAAAGAGCTTATATTTTATTAGACGTACTATTTTTAGTTTTATGTAGGTAATCGCATTGAAACATAAAATCGAGGTATTGCGTCTAATTTATTTCGCAATTTCTAAATTTCCACGTCTGCGATAAACTATCTAGATAAAATTCACTAAAAATAAAACTTACTTCACTTAGAGTGAGATAATTTTGCTAAATGCTGAACTACCTGCATAGTTATCAAACAATTTTAACAGAATTTATGCTTACAAGTTTCGAAACAGAATAAAATAAAAATATGTCAAAACGCGCCAAGCTCTGCCATCTTGTTAGTCATATTACTCCATGAGTAGACAAAGTGTCGCCTGTACCCATATCGGCTGTGGTCACTAACTTTCCCGACTAACATTATGCACTTACACGATTTCCACTCTAATGTACTGCGTTGTTCTGTCATACATTTATGTAAGTACATACATAAAGAGGCAACCAATATTACTTCGACATTATCGTCGGTTAGGCTCTTGCGGTTTCGTTTTTGCACGATTTTACTTGCAGAAAGTATCGACAAAATGTCGTCTGATGTCAACTACCTTGGTTCAGCTGTTGTACGAGTATGTACCTATTTATGTTCAAATTTGTCTTTTGCATGTTCTGCTCAATAATTAATGTTTATTACAGTTGTCATGACATGTATTATAAAATTCGTTTGATCTCTCCAAGGCCAATAAAGAGACGAAAAACTTTGTAATGATGCTAGTTATGGTTTTCAAAGGTGGGAAAAATACAGAAAGAGAAATGAAAGCTGGCCACATTTTTTTGCGAAAATAACTTGACAATGAAGTCAACGTATCCATGGGAGAACTATGAAAGAGTAGATATTCAAAAGACACAAAGACCATTATTTTATTGATCAAAAGAATATAAACGAAAAGTGTCGCATGTTCGAAAGATAGCAATTATGAAGATTCGAAACGTTACAAAAAAACTGTATAAAAAGTGAGCCTATGGGCGTGGGTATGGGAAAGTTCACACGTGGCAGTAACTGTACCGATGTGGTACGCATTATGGTTTAGGTTGCGGCCAGGGGCGATGAAGAGCGGATGAAAGGAATAAGCGATTTTGATGAAGTCATTCAAACCAGAAAATGAATTTAAATAATTTTAGGTAAATAATCCAAAGAGACTCAACGGATAGTCAATTTATGAATTCGGACAAAATAAAAGCAGTCAAGTTTTTTAAAGTTCAATATGTGTAAGTATTTAATTCTAAATTCTGACTTGTCCCTAAAGTTAAGTTGAATATACAAGTGTAATTAGGTAAAGCATAATAATTATGCTTGATATTTTTTTTTTTTTTTTTATGTTAGCCTATACTGTCCCACTGCTGAGCAAAGGCCTCACCCAAATCCTTCCAAACATTCTTTTCTAGGGCCACCTCGATCCAACCCTTGCGGTACGCGTCTAGATCGTCCCTCCATCTCTTCCTGGGCCGGCCTCGATTAATATTTAGTTAGTTTTATTAATACAATGCAGATTTAATCTTGACTAGCAGTACGATAGGTAGGTACTTCAAAAAGCTAATCGCTATCAAAAGGGCGCAAGCTTAATGTCAAAACATGTCCGCAGTCTTAGCTGACATTGTACAGTCGTGCTGTGAAATATAGATCGTATGATCGGCACAATGTAAATAAAGCCTTTGATAACATTAGTACAGAATGAGAATGATTACAGCCGTGTGAAATAAAACTATTCAAACAATGGAGGAATTCGCTAAACGAATGAAGGGTATCTTCGAAAAAGAGCTTTATAGCTTTTTCTTTCAAATCCGATCACAACAACAAGAATTTAATCAGAATGAAGTGAGCAAAAACTCTAGAAAAACTAACAAAAATATACCAATATCTTGATAGAAAGAAACGTTTTACACATGAATAATTCCGCGATATTTCCTAGTCCTCCCCAAGTAGTTACTGAGAGAAAATATAATTAATATGTTGTTCCTGTTCGAACAAAGACCTTTCGACAAAGGTCAAGGCGTAAAAGGACATCGACATTGACGTGACAACAGCAATATTTAATTTACAATACGATGTCAAGGGAAACGTGATCAAGTGGAAGCGAAGCGATGTTTTTAACATACTATTTTTAACTTAAGAGCACCCGAATCGTGTTACACAGGGTCCTTATACACGTCCCGGGAATTAAAACAAAGTTCGCGGTGTCGAAATTGTAGTAGTTGCGAAAACTTATCTTTTTGGGGGATCTTAACGTCAAGAAGTCGTGATTACAAGCTCATAATGGCTTCTGATCCTAACCTGGTCCAATTACAGACAGGAATTGTATTGAATACCGATGAGTTTGCCTCCGTTTTAATAAATAGTTCAGCCAAAGTATGTATAGCATTCGTCCAATTGGCACACACCAGTTGGCAACACGCGTTGGTTTTATTTCCCTGGCCGCAGACAGCGTGGCGCGCAAATGTCAGATGGTCTGAATACACGTTCTGTAATGCCACTTTTATTTTCGTCCATTTGAACCACTCGAAGAAAGTACGCTCTGGTCACGAAAGCAATTAAATCGTGATTTGATTTGTGTATTTTTTACGTTGTATTGCAGCTTCTCGTCATGTCATAACCTTTGAAACGTGACTTTGTGCACGAAGATCCCATTCGTTTCAACTCAGTGATATCCGATGCTCTTTACTTCTTGTTGTCATATAAATTCAAAGCTCATCCCAAGTAATCTTTTTATAATTTTACAATTGAATCGTGATGTTTTTAAATAATCTTTTCACACGAGCTCTGTGCTAAAAATGTAAACACTTTTAGCAAAAGCTTTAGCTCATAGTAATTTAAGATGTAAGTGGACCAGAGCTTCTTTAACTTAATAATACGCTATTTTCTACAACAGCACTTAAGGAGATCGCCATTTCTTGGTGTTGGTGTGAAGTGAAAAGATCTTTAGGGACATAAAATAAGGTTTAAATTACCTTGCCAAGGAAGAATCGCCTGTAGTACTTGGCGGTGTCGTCGGTATCGATGTTATGCCGCCTTGTGGCTTGTCGAGGGGTGCCTGGTTGCGCTCGAGGTTCAACATCTTCTCCTTCGGGGGGTGTATCCTCCATTCCATCCACCCAGTAGCCGACTGGTGGTAAAACTATCGTTGGTGGAGTTCCTGTAAGGATACAAAGAAGAGATTTAGTTTCTAGACTAAAAATAGTCAACTTATGGAAAAGTAAGTAATTATGTGTATCGCTTTTAAAAAGCCTTTCTTACAGAAGAGCTCAACGATTCGACAAAATGTTTTGTAAACCAAACGCTATGTTGTTTTGCGTTTTCGATCCAATTACGTATGGACAGAACTTTTAGCTGAAACATTTCTTCGTACCTACTTTAAGGAAGTCACGACCACGCCAATTATTTTTTTAGATTACGATCTTAAGACTCTATGAAAACTTTAAGAGGCCTTCAAGATCCAAACAGTGCTTATCCAAGGTTACAACTGTCACTGAATGTAAAGTATTTCATTGTAACAAATTGTTGTAATTACCTCAACGGCAATTTTTTTTTAGCATAAGTGAGGAGTTGAGGATGTTATTATATTTTTTTGTTCAATACGAAACCAGTATTCGTTAGTCATCGCGTCCGTTGTCCGTTGAATGTATTTCATCCATGTTTAAAGCCGTCAAATTAAGAATGTTTTAAGAAGTTATTTAATTTAGGCAACCATTCCATTTTTTTTTTGTATAGTTTCCTTATGGGTATAACCCGCAAAGCAAATCTTTTTTGGAAAACATATTATTATGTTTTGTATCTTATGTACTTATTAAAAAAAACGTATTTTTTTTGGGCATAAAAGAAAGTCCGTTTACCACCCCTATTACAAAAATACACTGCATAAAACTAAAAGTACCTATCTACAAATCACACCTAATGTGAGACAGGGATATCTAATCAGAAATCACAAAAGATTGAATGAACGAAACCCCAGTTATAAAGAGTTGTCAATATCAATGATTAGCTGCCTCGTAAACAAGAAAGGCTGGATCCCCCCCCCGCAGTCCTAAGTACCGCATCTAATTTCAAACAAACCATTCTGGTCTAGACCGCCTTTTGTCCAGCAGATTTTTTTTACATGACTCTCAATATAGTCCTGCGGGTCTCATTGTTCTCCCTGTCCTCTTTCAAAGGACGTCCCTATTACTGTGAGTTGTATGCGAAAACCTTCAGTACTTACGGCACGGAATGAAGAAAAAGTTTTTTTCTAAGGATTTTTTTAGGGTTTAAAAAGGATGTTCAAGTTTTAGTGTTTCTCTGTTTTCATTAGTTAGCTTATTGACAACATTACCTAGTGAAAATAAGTTAAAATTATTACCACACTAATACAAACTTTTATTTAAAACGTATCCGAGTCTCTAATTGAATAACAAGATTACATTTATCAGCGGAAATTACAGTCGTCACTGGAGCCGATTTTGAGTCGAGAGGCGAAACCGCAATTGGCCTGATTTCCCAAGATATAGCCCGTGCAGCACACTGCGCCATTTAATTTAATTAATGTTTTAATCAGTTAACTAGCGCTGGAAAACTATTTTTAAATTCAACGGAATTAAGGCTTACCTTTGTCAGAGTCGAAAAACAAAAGAGTTTCACTAAAACATGTTCAACGAAAATATCTCAAAAGCTTTTTGTAGGCACTCCATTATCGGAATTCATTAATTGACAAATATTTTCTATACAGAACCGGGAGAGATAAATGGTTTCCGATGTCCGTAAAGTAAAAACCTCTCAAATTAGAACAGACACTGGAACATTGTTAAAACTAAAGCTTGTATATTTTAACAAAGCAGAATTTTGATAGAGTAAACGCTGTTTGAAATAAGACGTGTAATACTTAATCCTATAACGAGTCGACATAAACATTAGCACGTCTTGCTTTTAAATAATCAAGCAGTTAATCTTAAGCAGAATACTTCACTTTCACACCTCTGTTCTCAACATTTCCTTTACTTTCTCCAAACGGTTTGTAACAATGATGAAAGTTATTCTGTATTACAAAAGGTTACATTGTAAATACTATTGTATTCTATGGCTTTTGAAAATCTCTTTGGAAATTAGAAACGCAACATCGATCAATTGTAACGAAGTTTCGCAAATCACTTTTTTATTACTGATAGGTAGTAAGTTACTTAATTAAGATATACGGTGACATTGTTTATTTTTGTATCTTGCAGAATATTATAGTCGTTAAATATGTAACCGAACGATTCCAGCAATTTCTACATCAAAAATACAGTTTCACCGACCACTCAAGTCAGCGTAAAACATCGTAACTGCATACAAATGCATCTGTGTTGTTGACTTTCCAAAACTTATTTGTATTCGTGAACGTAACTGCTTCCTACAACTTTGTTGTATCACAAACTAGTGCTTTGAATCAACTTTCTTTGACGTCTGTACCACCGGCTGATAAGAGCAGCAACTAATTAAAAGTTTTGACGTACTTCATTACATTTTAAAGCTTTGTAACTCAAAACTCATTTTAATGGCACAGTACAAAACGATTTGCAAGGCGAAATTGCTGGAATTAACAATGTTTTTTTGAGCAATTTTACACAGAAGACTTCAAGTCGTGTAGCTAATTGTGTTATTACCGGGTCAACACACCTTTTATATGCATTATGTTCTTGAGAGAAATTTAATAATCGTCAAGAACTCAGAATTAATGGAATAAGTGCATCTCTTTCATTTAGAAAGAGATGCGCTAATTTCCTTGTTATTTTAGGGTTGCTTCATGATATCTTAGCACTTGCAAGCTTAGCTTGGTACTAACTACTTCGAGAGGCACCTACTTGGATGGATAAGAGCTATTTTCATTACTTTCAAAGTTAAAACAAGTCTTGTGAGAGTATTTAGTTTCTACTCCTTCTTTTTCTCTGCATAGCTAATTTCTTAAGTTTTCTACTGTTTATATAGCTTTTATTATATTCCGTTACAGAAAAACGTATAAAGCTTACAAGCCTCAGTGCGTGGGAAAATACTTCTATTAGATCTTGTAAAACGAACGTACTAGTCTAGTACGTTGTGGCATTTAGTTAAATCGGCCGGTAACTATCGGTCCAGCGAATGGAGTATACAGTTTGAGAGAAAATCACTATGGTTAAGACACTTCAATAGTCAGCGTCCAGATGATCAGCCATTTAAAGGTCAGACCTTTAGACTATTAGAAGGTCAGACCTTTTGCTTTGTCTGTTTGTAATCAGAAGAGCCATTCACAAAACTAAAGGCTATTTAATGGTGTCTATTTTGATGTGAAATGACATATTAATTAGTAACACAGTGCAAAACGTAAAGCTACTAAATCGAGATAAAAAAGAAACACGTATAAATCAGATCTGCATTAAAAGTGTCGTAACTACTCCGTCATGTTTTGAGTGAGGAGAAGCGACAGCAAATTTGAAAATTCCTTTGAAAAATGACCAAAAGCTCCACATAGCCATATTTAGCAAGAGTTCTCTAAATAACTGACGAGGCAGGAAGTGGCTATAAGTGTCGGCATTAGAGCAAGACACCGTCCGCTGTGTGACATAATTTGAAAGAAGATTTATAATTATCAAGGTGCCAGCAACTTTATGATAGCCGGTGGTGGCGTGACGACCTCTGTCGACGATAGTAGACTATTATAATAATTATAATTATAAACTTTTTGCTATGTCGGATCGTCTCATTGGGCTAATCTTGTCTTGGCATTTCAAAAGTTACTAATCTTAAGGTTTTTGGAATCCTAGTTTTTCTGGCATTGGGAAATTATGAGGCATATTGTGTAGCTCGTCCTCCGGTGAGTGTGTGAGTAGTAGGTACATGGTGCGATGAAATTGAGCATGTTAAGTTGTAGGCTACATGCGCGGGTTACGGTAGCATACTTATTTACACGGTAATTTAACAAAATGCATGTAACCGGTGCAGATGCTGAACTTACACTCAAGTAACATGCATCGTGTTCTAGCACCTAGGTAAAGTCAGTGTAGGTATATTATTAGGGCAAATGGACAACAAAACTCGCAAGTGTCATTATTTGACAGTTGTATGAAATGGCTAACTTAGGCCAAATTGACGTAGTGTGTGAATTTACCTGAATGTACCTACTTCAAGTAAAGCTAGTCAATTAAGTAGTTTAGTTATAATTGGTTAGTTAATTAACTATTGATGTAAGTAAGAACACTTACCATTTTTAGCAAGAGTATCCTCCAAAAGGCGCCGGCTGGCGAGGCAGGCAGCAGCAACTTTCCGCTGCGCAGCCGCCGCGCCTGGTGAGGGCGGAGGCCCATGGGGTGCTGGGACTCGGCCCTCGGCGTAGGAGTGCCGGTCGGCGAGGGTGGCAGTTCCAGCGCCACCAGCTGACACCGAGCGACATTTCTCTGGCCGCCCAACCTGTAAAGAAATCAACGATTATAAGATCTTACATAACTTTATTGCACTATCAATGTCCATGAGAGTATGGATTTGTGGAACGTCTACGTTCACCTTAATAGGAGTAGCCAAATAATGGAGGTGTCTTCATCTTTACTTCATATATTATTCTCCAAATACTAGCTTTTATACACATGTACACTAACGAGTATCTACTATATAAATCAATTAGGTACCTAACTGAGTAAAATCACATTATAGTTAAGCTCATTTGCGAGCAAGTAATTACGCGTGGAATTTCTATTTGCGAGCATTAATTTCTATCGGCTAGCATCAGATTTTCATCGAACTCTGATAATCAAACGAAGCATTTACCACCCGTATGCAAAGGCATTTAATTGAACAGTTTGTTGAACACGTAAAGTAAAACGGTAAATGGGTTTAGAATCATGATTTCTGTTCAGTGTTTAGATGAAGTAGTAAAGGCAGCTATAATTCTAATCTTGACGCTACGCAAGTAAGCGTGACGAACGCATCGTCCAATGAACTCACACCGTGGGATCCCGCCATTGTAGCTTTTCACGTTAACTGTTACGATCCGCGTAATTTGCTTCGTGGTAGACCCATCCCAACTATTTGGGAACGCAGTGAGATCCCAGCGAGACCTACAATTTGTGAAACCACAAATTGATAGGATCAAAACGTGACAATCAAAACAGTTTCCAGAGCGATCAGTAGGTAAATAAAAGAAACAGGTGTCTTCAGTGAACCGAATCGCACTCGTTCACGAAGTGTTCAAATTGATTCTGTAATATTGACGGAGGCATAAATTGTGCCGCGTCTGTAAACACCATCAAAAGTTTAAAATTGGAAGCCGACGGAAGCATTAGCTGAGCCGTTGACAGCAACTTGAAACAAGTAGCGTGGAAAATGCTCGGGCCATTTCCACTTTGATCAAATTAATCTGACGTCACCGACGCCATGTTCCGCTCGCACGCAACCGCGAGAATCAAATATCTTAACTATTCTAACACCATAAATCTAAAAGTATAAACAATTTCCGTGTGAAAAACAAATTTCAAAACCCGGGAATGTATACTATGTAGTGGAAATCGATGAAAAATTCAGTCGGTTACGTACGTGTAGATCGAACTCAATTGAATTTCCAATGCATGCGTCATTTATGTTCTTGGACACCATATCGTTCAAAGCTTTTTTAAATTGCAATTTAAAAACTAGGTAGGTATCACAGAAATACTCAAAACTGTAAATACCAGCATTTTTTATTATTCATTACTATTTATTCAAAACGGAAACATGATATTTAGGTCTATTTCAATATCCTGGGCGACCTATAAACAGAGCTCTGCAAATAGTACCTATTTATTTTAGTTTTCATGCTGTGCCGCATGAATGAACTTTTACATTTATCTGTACAAATATACATAGGTACTTACAATGAAAACATACAGCAGTTATTTGGCCTAAATAATTTCGTAAAGCTGATTTTTTATGAAATTGATGGATTTACCTAGCTTATTAGGTACTATTTGCTGAATCTATCAATCAATTTAAGCTAACGTAAGCCGTATCCAATTTCGATTGACGGTGAATTGCAATTAAAACTGTTTTTTATGTTAATTGTTACAATACAATGTCAGTCAATGTGGAACGGAAAGAAAACTAATGAAATCAAGTAAAAAATGGAATAATTACCTATCGGTGAAGACATGTATGTCTATACATAGCTGTAGTGCGGATTTTGTGTATCAGATATCCGCATTTGTTAGGTTTCGTTTGTGCCTTCACTGGAATAAAATCCTTTATACTTTTATGTCATTTCGATCTTTACGTAATATTGATTTGACTGTGATTACTTTCACAAAGTTATAAATAAAAGATAGAAGAGAGAATATGTCTATCATCGATTAAAAAGTAATATCGCAATCTGTAATGATAGAGATTAGGTACTTTATAAGAAGCTCTCAAATATTTCTTCTGATTGAAGATAACTTATCGCTCGACTTATTAAAAACGTCTTTGAAGTCTGTCAGCAAATGCAACAATAAAACTATCTTGCTCTCTCTTATTATAGGATCATTAGGTGCCACCACACTTAATTACAGCATCTAATACTGAACAAATGACACGAATAATTCTCTCTTGCGGCTCATTAAAACCAAGAGACAAACAGTGCCGCGGCGGAAGATTATTTGGTAGCACAACATTAACGTACTAAAGTTAGAATTTGGGGCGATTCTGTAAAGAAATGCGTTCAAACCTTAGATACATTGTATAGCGCGAGAAGAGTATTTTTTCTGTTTGTTATTAGAGTATTCTTACTCTAGGACAATTGTATGGTGTAGGAAACAATTTAATTTATTATTCCTGCTCTACATTACATTCCGTGCGTATAATGTTATGTCATTATTGTAACATCACAAACATCCGTACCTACACCATAATTTCATTAAGTAGATGTTCCAAGAAACATTTATTCGTTCTAATTACAGTCAAAATTCTGCGGAATAACCGTAAAACACAGTATTCACTCGGGTATGTGAATCCATTACCTCAGGAAGCTCCATAAAACAACCGAAATGTTTTCACACCTGAAACACATTTGAACATCGTTTTCTCGCAATTATTATGTGTAGGGAGACAGGGATAAATGTACTTTTAATTATGTTATCATTAACACCAGTGTTATATAGAAAACTCGTAAGAAATGTGTTAACCGAAGTGCGGCCTGACCGGCTGGTGGAAAAAATATTCATCGCGCGAAGTGGCGACAAAAAAAATAATTACGTTAGTAAAGAAACTTGCTCGTACCAACTATACATTTATTTAGTGCTGTGTATTTAGGTTTACGCGTTCCGTGAAATGTGTAAGTACAGGGGTATATAACATTTTAAAGTAAAATTATGTTGGCAAGGTGCTAATTCACTGGCGAGTGAATAGCATCCATGTTGAAAGAAGAGTGGCGTACAAAAAGATAAGCTGATTTAAATATTGTGCATGCGCTCTCCTGGCTTTTGAAAAGCGTAGTTTATTTACTTGTGTTGGCAATCCGTACATAAAATTCCTACAAGTATTTCTCGTATATATATTTGTGTACCGTGGAACAACAAAGATAATCTTCTGATACTGCAATGCTTCGCTCTAAATCCGTCCATCTAACCCGGGCGGACTGCATCCACAGGTTTAGATCGCTCGTAACATTTCGGTAAAGTATATTTAGAAATCGGTTCTACATATTGGTTTATTTTTAAAATAACAGTCTTCGTTTTTCTTTAGTTTTGCGTTGCCTTAGAAGTGTTACACCTAGTGTATTACATAGTATAATATGCAACCCCTCTAAAGGTAAGTGTATTGTTTAGTGCATCATTATTTAGGAATGCTTAAATAATTATGACTTATGTATGAGTAACTAATTAAACATAATAATTAATAAGGTATTTTAATTATTATTTATTGCAGTTTTCTTTTATTTTAATACAGCAATAAATAATCTTTATTTAAGTACCACGTCAAGTTTCACTTCGGTACAAAAACACTAGTATGAAATGTGTTTAGAAACGCTATTTCTATGGCGATATAAGAATGTCGTTCATAAAAGGTATGAGACCATAAAGAAAAATGGTTACCTATTGGTTTTAGGAGCGACTCTTTGCAATAAATATTTTATTTTTTCTATTATTGGCGAAATATCTGAGTGCCAATTTCACGAAAGACACTAAACGCGATCAGTAGATCTAAACTGCGTTCGAGAGCTGTCAGTGTCAATAATTATGACACTGACAGCTCTTGAAAGTGGTTTAAATGAGTTTATCACGTTCAGTTTCATTGAAGAAATCCGCCCTGAGACCCTAAATAATCTATTTTATTTATTAGTTGCTTTATAAGTATCTAATTAGGGCGCCAGCAAAGTCACTCTAGTATCATAAGAATTTTCTTCAAAGAATTACTTTTCCTTGCTAAACATTCTCTATACATAATCTGATTAAACGAAGTAGTTGACGAATCAGTGTTACTCGTACGGTTCAATTTCAGTACTGGAAACATGAAATTAAAATTAGACGCAGGTAGGTACTTCAAGTTAATACTTCAAATAGTTCGATCTATAGAACTGGAAAAGCCTATCCATCATCATCGTGAACATCATCTTCCTGCCCTTGCCCCAGTTACTTGGGGTCGACGCAGCACGGTTTCTTCTTCCATTCCACCTGTCAACCGTCACGCTATCATTCACGCCCTTCTCTTTCATATCATTCCTCACTCAATACATCATCTCTGCATCAGTCACAAAATCTCCTGACCTATTTATTATTATTGACTACACAAACTCGAAATTCGGTACATATGCTTCTCTTAGCTACGAGAGGCTCATTAAGAATTAACCCCTATGGGAAATATCTAGTAATTTAAGTTCCATGCGAGCAAAGTCGCGGGCGGCTGTCGTCACGATGTCTACGTGAGCTTGTCTGATTCATACGCTGTTGTGACGAAACTACTAAATTGGTTTTAATGAAATTGAGCAGAAAATTTGCTCAGAACCTCGTCAAAGGTTGTCTTCAGCTCAAAAAACTGATAATTTTTTACACGAGCTTAACCGAGTAGGTGGTCTTTAAAATATTTTGTTCATGATCTGCCTAGCCTTTTCCTAACAAAGTTGGGTCGGCTTCCAGTGTAATCGGGTGCAGGTGAATGCCCAGTAACTGGGTATACGATACCCCTTGGTAAGACTGACTGTCAGACTTTCGGGCTTCTGACGGCTGTCAAAGATGCACGCATGACACCCGGGACCATCGGCTAACATGCTTCCGAGCCACGGAGACATATTTTGCTACTAAACCATTAAATTAAATCACCGAAACGAAACATTGCACATAGTAAGTACTTTACCGAATTATAATACAGTTGAGTAAAACGTAACAGTTATGTTAGTAAAATCACATTCACCGTTACCCATTATGAAGTAACATTAAACATTCGTGCTTTTTACTTAGATAGTTATTACTTCCTTATATCACTGTGAATTACTTTAAAATATCATTCATCTAGTGGTCGGTATTGCGGCTACCGAGTGTACTATAGTTTTGAATTGACACCCTTATTACGTAAGGCACTCGTTTTAGGAACAGCTTCATTAGTTCAGTTGCTGTCACAGTTCAATTATGTTCATAACATTATTTAAAAATAAAAAATAATAAAATAAAAAAATAAAAATAAATAAAATATACAAAGTGTAACAGAATAAGCGCAAGACCTGAAAGTAGTTTGCTCAGAATCGGCTTCTGAATCGATTTCCATCATTATTTATGTGTTAATTTTTCATGAAAAAATCTTTTCTTTAACTGAAATTAGAACCACCGCGTCTTACCAAGGTAATAAGATATTTTATATTTAAGGAAATTTAAGCCTTATCTCAAAGGAATAAAGCCTATTCAAATGCATAAACAAATTTGTAATACGCTCATAGCTATCCTATGTTTCATGTTTAGTCAGGAAGTCTATTTTGTAAAAAAAAACTAGGTGTCGTTTAATTAAATTAAATTACAGATATTATTTTAGTCTTATAATTTAATATTCTAATTGGGGTGTATGAGCTCTTGCGTTTATTACGTTACAGGTTGTATAATAAATAAAATAAATAATGTTTTGCCATTGCCATAATCAAAGCAATTTTGGTGCCGACATGGAATTTAAATCCCATCATAGAAATAATGTTGTTCCGCTGCTTCTATATAATATTATAAATTGAAGTTACTTTTCGTGTCTGTCTGTGTGATCGCGTTGTTTTTCTAAACTACGCAACGGCTGTCTGTGTGATCGCGTTGTTTTTCTAAACTACGCAACGCAACCCGTAAACCGTGCAAAGCAGGGGCGGGTCGCTAGTTTAATATAAAGTACTTATTACGAGTGAATACTGCTCTTATTTTAGCTACAATATTAAATAGAAACAAAGCCAGCATTGGATTACAGTATTTCATTTGGCAAATGCAGCCTCCATTTAGTTATTGGAAAACTTTATGTAGTTGTGTTCTCGTCACATAAATATTACGGTTTATTACTATCTATTCGCGAAATGGAAATGTTGAATGACGTCACCCGTGACGTCACAGTGTTAATTTAATTGATCCGCTCTAATGGTTGTTTTATGTGTACTTTTGTTATTACATAAGTGATAAAATAATAATAGTCTATAATTATAATTTTATGACCACCTCAATCAGATTCTTGATCCAAAACAAAGACAACTCTAGTAACATATTTAGTCGTCATTTGTTTTGAAAAACAATAATAAACTTATTTATCACATTATCAAAAGACGCATAAAGCGCGTTTGATAGAGTACTGATATGAAAGCTAGAAATATTTAGAAATATTTTTCATGATTTTATTTTACCACTTTGTCGGCGTGAATATGTGTAGGTACTCTTAATGCCAATGCCAAATTACAGCTTTCTAGTATTAAAAGACTCTGAGCTAAGCCGCGGACAGACAGAAAGACAGACGGACATGGCGAACTATAAGGGTTCCTTGTTGACTACGGAACCCTAAAACCGATGTTTACCTTAAGCCAACTGTGTATTTGCTGTAGCATAGAAGCACTATTTGAGTGTGTCGCCATGTCCCATGATTGGTTTGCGTTGAAAAGTAAATTGCTTCGATGTGGTCCTCGTTCACACTACATTGTCGGGGCACGACATGACTGTAACAGCGGAAATTCTATTGAAGCAAGCCTATAGCACAGCTTTATTGAAATGCTGACTAAACTGTGATGGAAAATCTGACCATTTTAATCCCGTAAAGGCACGTAAACAAAAGACGCACTAACTGACAGCTATTTGAAAATAGAATGAGTTGAATTTAAAACTCAACAGCAACTTTATTTTAAGACACAAAAGAGGTTTGTTAAGTATGATTGATAATATACTTAATACAATATTTTAATGAATTATATTGTAGAGAAGAAAATGCTGAGATAATATCTTATTGATGGATTTTGGTGGGTACCTAGATAAATAGTTAAAAGAAGTATTGTGTTCTTCTATAGGATCGTAATACGTCTTCATAAAAGCAAGCTTAGATTGTATGTTTTGATATGTATCTGCTGCCTTTTGGAGAAGTGAAAACAAAGAAGGAAAAAGTGATGACGCGCAGTTCATTGAACATTTCAATATTTTCAAAACAATAGTGACGTACTAATGAGAGAATCATGTAACCGTTTCACCTGTTAACACGTGGCAGCACTAAAGCTGAACAGCATTATCTCATTTCAAACAATGATAACCAGATAAGCTTAACTGCATTCTCGAGCATTGTTGTTGAGACTCACTCCAATTCTAAGCGATATTATACGTCACAATAGCATTGTGGTTCTATCCTTGTGACGTCAGCAAATGATTATTGAAGGTTAACAACTTCATAATAACTGACCAATCATTGTTTTATCTGTTTGATTTAGAAGTATTAAGATATGCAAATTGTTTTATAGTTTGATTCCGATTCCGGTATCTTGAAGTAATAAATTAAGTCTCGTTGTTTTTCTTTCGCCATATTATATAAATCATTTGTTTTATTACATTATTTAAAAGCAAAATAGAAATGCGAGTGTTACCTGCAAATTTAATTAATTTTTAAACATAAAAAAATAAGCAGGTACGTAAAACTTTCATCTGTCGTCTGCCCTTAGGAATTACAACCCTTGTGAACTGTGAGGTCGTTGACAACTATGCGTAGCAAGCTATTTGGATCGTTGACATGTTATTTGAAAGGCAAAGGTATGTATGTCGTACAGCCTGTCTACGAAAACATCATTCAAACAACCAAAGAGTTTGAATGGGTAGCGTTATCAACCTAGACAGTGTAACGGGGATATCTCGTGTTCATTAAATAGCGAGGGGATGTCTACTGGTCCCATTGTTCAGCTCCTGATACTAACGATATTGCTGTGCCGTTTACTCGTTTCCGAGATAAAGGTGCCTCACACGGTTCCTACGATAACAAATGGAAACATTATTTAAACATTACGTTCACAGTGAATGACGGTTGCGGTGGTTTGAGAGAATGCAATGTGTCTGAAACCTTAAAGAGGTTCTATTCAGAATTTCATGAAAGATAAAGGAGAACTTGTCAGAGCAGCATTGTTATGTTTGTTTACATGAGATTTTACGCTTTGGTTTTAAGTCACACACAGGCAACTTGTAATTGTTTATTTTCCGTTAACGTTGAGCACGTAACTTTTTGTATAAAGAATTTTATGCCGTTTTTTTACAAAATAGAGAACATGGTTTGGGCAGACTAAATAACTCGATGTAGCACCAATAGTTCGGCCATTATTAATACCTTATCAGCATAGCATAGCATGATTTTCTCAGAAATTCTGCTAAGCGTCGGGGTAGTTCAGACAAATATGACCTCTATTAGGTATTCAGCAAACTTCACCTCCCTACTATTTTCGTGAAAAGCAATCGTGACTATCATATTTATATCGAACGTTTGATTACATACTCTTATGTGCGGATACACGTTCCGATAGCGTCAGTTTATGGTTATTGGTTATTTGGCTTCGCTACTTTATGTAATAAAATTATTTAACGACTCACTGAGAATTTGCTAAATATTATTGTGTAAGAAATTCTTGATTTAAACACAATTTACGTAGAAACGATATTTCAATCAGAATTTTCAATGCGGCAACCCAGTCACTAAACTTTTCTTCATTCCATTCTTGAAAACAAAATAATGTTGTCGACTTCAGCTTTGTTGTTTGACCACAGACAAAATAGGGTAATCTACTAGCCAAGAAAATTCAGAAAATCAGATTTTAAAATTTCAAGACGAAGGTAGCATTAAAAACGTGAATGAGAGCGAAAAGAGCTCTTCCTAGATCCCCAGCGAGTAATTGCGTTTATCGGAGCGTTAAATGAGCGTTGCAATCTGTAATCAGTTCGGTCCCCATTTCTTTTTAAATTCATTTGACAGCACGAGTCTGGCTGTTTGGAAGTTGTTATTTTTAGTCTTTGTGAAAGGTTTATAATAAGGCTGGTTGTCAACACTGTTGTCTTTACCAAAACGGCCCAGGATTTTAAATCTTTTTGTTTCTTTAAAGCTGAGTTGACAAAATATTCAAGGCCGTAAAATCAAAAATAATGATGATGATTAAAAATCTCGATTTAAAACTAGACAATTTGAATCGAGATTCATACTACGAACATGGTTCTACGATACAATACAGGCATAGTCGCATAGAGGAATAATTCTGATGATTATAATTTTCTCATCAGTCTATGTAGTGTCGAAATTCACAATACGAATAGCGTGTGCTATCTTTACGTTGCTCTATTATTAACATTGTTTACAAACTGGGCTAATAACGCGTTGCTAGAAGATTGTCTATTGTTTCCAATTCCAATGTGTTAGAAATACGCCTCATTCTGTCTCAAGGTAAGGAGGTGAAGCTCTGATACCATCGACAAAACTTTGTATGCCTTAAATGCATATTCATATGTGTATGGGACCTTTTACTTGCTTTGTGTAGAATTGGCTGGCGGGATTTTTTTCCGGGTGAAAATATATTTTACTGACTAAGAGAACTGACTGAAAGATTAGAGAAGATAAAGATATTTCTTTTATTTGCTTCGCTAATTGCTAGCCAATTTTAACACATCTTTAGCAAGGTCTTTAAAACTTTTTTGACAGCTAAGTCCAAATGGTTTAGGTTAACCTACACAGGTATCATACTCATTAATTTAATTCTAAATTCAAATGCTACAAAGAACTTAAATATTATCGTCTGCACAGCAGTGACGCAAGTGCGTACCTCGAATGCGCTTGTTATTTTTGCATTGTGTAACTTCTCGTGCGTACTGAATGGCACGTTAGTGACATATGAATAATAGATTACTGCTATTGTGATCGATATAGCTCTCAGTTTGCTGCTCGGCCTTCACTCTCCAATTATTGACACCGACACAACTTTACCGTGTCGATGTCATGTTCAAAAGCAAATAAAACAAAACATGTCTAGTGGAATGTATACCATATCATTAAAGCGAACGTCACGTAATGAACCACTTCCACGGACGTACACCTGTCTACCAGCGAATATGGCTTTATTCAAAAAGTTCACAATCGTGAATGAGAGTATTTCCCTCACAAAGCAAATGCTGAGCTCTGGGATTCCATCATTGTGCTGCACAAAAATGCTGCAGTGCTAATTTCGCATGCACCGCGCTACTCGTGAATGCCATTATGAGCTTACGAAGCTCTAGACCTACTGCAATGAGTCCCCAAATAAAATCTGCATTACATACACGCAAACAAAAAACAACGACAACAAATACGAATTCCACGCTGAACTTTTTAAAGAAATTAAAAAGTGCAAGGTAGTAAAAATCACTGGAACAAGCCACGCGACGTTGAAAAAATCAGAATGGAGAATTAAAAAGTTTGTAAATGGAATAGAGCGTGTTCGAAATTCGAATTTTGTTGAATCGAAATAGAATTCCTGCAACTACTTCGGGAATTAGTTTTCGTTCTCTCGAGCTCGGCGTTTAATTTGATAAAGTAGGACGAATCTATGCGGATATCTATTTTAAAAGTTTGAAATCACAACAATAAAGTCATTGTCAACTGGTGCTAACTGCTAGTGCTTATCGTCACTAAAGTAGTGGGTAATTTGCATAAACGCACGAAAAACAAAAACAAAAAACATGTCTCGAGACACTAACAGGTTGTTCACGACAGGTACAGTTACACGACACACATTGTTGGCCCAAAGCTTTGTTTGTGAAAGAGTAATGTTTAAATAATCGTCCGAGATTAATGCATGGGACAGACTCTCAGATTGCTTCCATAACGACGTACCTACAGTACTATGTAGAATAACTGTAACAGTAAAGCGATACCCGTTAAATTTACCAGTATGACAATGCAATACACGGTTGGCTACATATCGTGTTAAAACGGAACAGGGTGCCGCAGGAGAAAGCGTGCAAGAAATGATGCGGCAAAACTCATCCAAGGTGTGCGGATGCGGGAGAAACACGGCAAACAGTACATCAACGTATAATTACGAAATAATACACTCAGTAAACAAACGCGTGCGTTGTCAGCCTAACGCATAATTGCCTAACGCATAATTAGCCGTTTAATCCATGTGCAATGATAAAATAGGGATGTTTTTAGCTTGCTCCCCTGTTCAGTATTCAAAACCATAAAAAAGTATTTTTCTCTTTTCAAAAACCAAACATTACTGCCAGTTTCACGTTATTGAAAAAGTTCTGGCTGTATGTTGGATTTGACATCCAATATGTGCCAATGGATTAAAAAATATAATACGTTTGCTATCAAAATTAATATTCACAGACTGAGCTCGTTGCTCAATGAAACTTCCTGTCTGTAATACATAATGGGACCTCAATAACACTCCCATTTTAATTACGAAAAGGAACGTTCATAATCATCCATAATTAAATTAATTCGATAGGAATACAATTAAAAACTAAAAAAAATAGAATAAAGTAAAGATAACTTTGGGTGTTCTCATCGATTACGCGAAAATGGTAGGTCATTCACTGTCAGAATGTCTTATATTCGAGTTAATAACAAAGTAAGACAGAAACGTAACAAGTAAGAAGCTCGCTCATTCGTCACGGTTCGCTAAGCACGTATAAGTTACGAGTAGCTAAGGAATTTAATATATTCTAAAGACTGCTCCACCTTCACGCTACGCAACCACGATATACGTCACTGCTTTACTTCTTAACTTACCAGTATTTATCTACCAAGATACTTTAAGATACATAAGGTAAGGTAGGTAAGGTATCGAGAAATGAAACGACACGTCGCGTCGACTTTTTATTTCCCGATACGGCGAAAATAATACTTATAACCACGCGTGTATTACCCGAAGGGTAGGCAGAGATACACCTACATATACCCACATTTCGCCAGTTATGTTTAAGTCCCATGTAATAGGGGGCGAGCAATGATATTATATCATTAGGGGCGAGTCTATTTCCATCAACCGGGCACAAACCCAGACTCCGGGCTGTTACTAAGAAATTCCAGATGGAAAAACCTGATAACACTACCCGAACCGGGAACCGAACTGAGGACCTCATACTCAGTGCTATAATAGCGACTAAACCCCTTACTGCTACGTCATAAAGGCGAAATCAATGCCAAATTGTTACCACTGATGTGCGGTTAACTGTACGAGAATAAAAGTGAATTATCTTGCATAAAATCTATAGAAATCTATGGTTGTTGATCTAAACTTACGAGCAAGTAGTAGGTACCATTGCCAAATAAATAAAAGTGGTGTTCTAGATTCGATTCTAGTTTATGGTCGTTCTGTATTGTCGTTATTGTGATTTAAACGTCCGAAATGAACAAAATGTATATAGAATCTCGATGTTGCATTGCAATTATCATAAATCTCGGATAAAGACTTTATTGGACACTTGAAATGAAATGTGATAATTTAGACTTACGTTGACATATCTACTAATTAATCTTAGATACTAGACAGCGAACGATTTACAATTTAAATAAAATACCATTTCTTTCTTGAATTCGCTAATACTATATCATTTGAACCAAACAACTGTGGCAAATTCAGATCAAATGGAATATTTTTTAAACCACTGTATCCATTCAAAATCATATCATATTTGTGTAGAACTAACAAGCCTCGTAAATATTGACAGACGACCACGAAAAAATAGAGCGATGCAGCTGTTGAAATTGAGTTTTTTTTTGGTGAATCAATCAATTGATAAAATTCCGCGGTGTGTTCCAAACAAACCTAGCAAATAGCATTCGCTATCAATCTGCTGTGAATTGTTCAAATCCAATCTAACGCCTGCGCCGCGTACACCTCGCTTTGTGAATAAAATATTATTGAAAATAAATATGAAAGTTCGACAAAAGTGATTGTGACACGCCTTCTTTTTCTTTGAATATTTATTTATTTATTTATTATTAAATTAAATAGAACGACCGAAGCCAATTATACTATTTAATTAAATCAAATTCAATTGGAATGAAATTGAACAACATGATGTAAGCAAGTTCTTATAAAAAGCTGGCTTTGTAAAGAATGCTGGGGAACAGATTATCAATTACCTTTACAACCATCACGCATTACAATTTCAAAGAGAATTTCAAGAAAAGTAGAAACTACATTGTTTGCTAACAGGTCTGTTTGCAAAGAAAAGCATTCCAAACGAACTTGCATAATTTAGCGATAATTATAAACAGTGGATCATTCTGTTTCAGTAAAAGAAATATGTTAGAAACTGGTAAATATTAGTTTAATCGTAAATATCGAGCATAGAATCAGATTTACTAACCGTGAAGCAGTGTTCGTGAGAAACAATTTTATTATTCACGGCGAGTGTGAAAATTGCTTCCATTCGCTAAATTCATTTACGTTTTGGAATTATGCATGTAAAATACTTCGTTGTTGCGTTCCAAACGAATTTCCCATAGTTTCCTTTCTTTGTTATCGAGTTTTGTTCCAATTTAACACTTTTTATACTGTAGTGTTAAAAGTTATCTACTAAATTATGTAATAGGGATTTTTTTTCTTAGACACGCTTTTTTCTTTACGTTGAACGAAACATTTGAATGTAACCCAAAATATACCTCCTACGATTTATAGGTAGAAAATGTATGAAAAACTCATTATTAAAACAAATAAACATCGCTCTGGTATTTGTTTATCTGGCACAAAACAACTACAGTATTGCAGTAACTTGTCCAAACTTCCAAACTCCGAAATTAATCCAAACGAAGTCATTACTGCATTCAATAACTTCTCCATCGAGGTACGCCAGCAGCCACCAATGCAAATACAAAATGCAATTATAATCTTTAATAACATCGGTGTAATAGCTAATATTGCGTGTACTCAGGGTAAATAATCTGCATTGCATTGCTCCCGGCGATGCGCAAGTATTGGAATCGTATTGCGGTCGGATCTAGGTCGTGGGATTGAACTTAGTCTTGCGACGACAATGGATTCAATCAAACGCCCGATTCATTATGCGGGTATAGTGTTCTGATCCCCTCAATAACAAATTGGTTTCGTACTGTAAACAATTGAAGAGGCGAAATTTTCAAACGCTCTAGTTCACACCTTAAATTCTGATGTTCTATTGTTTGGTACTAGGCTTAAAATGGAGAAAGGTAATTTCAGCGATAAACTATGTCAATAGCAGGCAACTTAGACAATCTATCATTGATTGTTATCGTTAAAGTTTTAGCTAGTTTTGTTGGAAAGTTTGTGGTATAACTTTATAGTTTACCATTCTACATTTAACAATGTATTATGTTAATATCTCATTTTACAAAAGCTTTCAAAACCACAAAGTCTCTATTTTTCCGATCGTTCATCGCCCTCGAGGGTTTCCTTCAATAATCTGTCAACGAAACGAAATTTTCTCCACCAGCGAACGAGTTAGCCATTCGAGAGGGCGCACAAAGCTTTGCGGGACATTGTCTAGTCACCGGCGAATGTTTGATCAAATCCACCAAGTTTCAATGAACAATGACAGGTGAAGTTTCAGCTTTCAGCCATTGACAGCCAGAGACTGTTAGGACTTTTTCACATTGGCGATTTTGCGAGCGTGTTTCCAGCGAGGCGATTGTTCAACGCGCTCGCTGCGTGTGCGTAGCGAGCACGCCACGTGTTCGCCGCGTTTGTCTATAACGAGAGCGATTGACGTGTGTACAAGAAAAAATGGAACAAGCGAGTGAAAATTTTTATAAAAACGCGGAGAATACGTCGCGTAGTCGAGGCTAGCTCGCACCTGCACTTTCAAAAATCGCTTCGCTGGAAACACGCTGGCAAATCGTTAGTGTGATAACGCTCTAACTGGCTTAAATAGCGCCTCGAATACGCTTTTGTATTCGAATATCTTTGTGGATTAGTCTAGTGGCCTTTGGTGAATACGATATTAGGATGTGCTTGGTTGGTAACACATAAGTGTTCGTGGAAATAATTACTTTTCAGTTGGCACGTTGTTAACGTGAGTTAAAGAATTGACGTGGTTTTTATTTTACCTAATTAGCTTTGACGTCTGTCTTTAAAAATAACGTATTTATTCAATTGCTGCAATTTTTTAAATGTAGGAAAAAATGCGCAAAAAAAAAATCTTTACTGAAATGCTTATTTCATAATATTTTCCGTCAGTTTATTTTTGCGTTCTAAGCTAAATCAACATCAATAAAGAAAGTCGTTCACGCAACCAATAACAAACTTAACGATGATATTTAAGATTTAACTTCAACAGTTCAAGTGACGAAACAAAATCTGCAGCTAAACCTCGCTTCAATGTCAAACATCATACTGGCACTGTTTTGATCCGGAGTCCGGACTTTCTTTTTGATTACTTGCATAAAAGCCTCCTTTGTCATCACAGCCTAAAGTCTGGGCTAACGACTAGCGTTTGCAGGTAAGCGGAAGTTATTAGCGGGGTCTTTGACCTTACTGGGCGGCGCGCGCCCGCGTAAACATTGCCGATGTTTATTAAGTTTTTTTTTTAGTTATACTGTTAAAACTGTGATTTATTTATTTAGATTTACCTAACGAACGTTTGCACTACAGAAATAACCGGAAGCAACAGAAACTATGAGGGCGTTTTCGTAAAATAATAATTTGATTACTTAATAAGTTTATAGTTTGTACATAGTTATAGGAAAGACATTTGTATGGGTTTATGACATGTATGAAACAATTTCTTGTGAGCCTCTTAACAGATTAGAATTTTCAATTTATTTTACTACCTTAAGAAACTTATTTATTCTTATCAGCGAGTTTCTCTGACACGATCAATTACTGGCTATCAATTTTCATTCATTACAAAATGCACGAACAAAATTTTCCAACCGTCTAACTAAAAATAAAAAGGAAGGCATTTAATTATAAAGTTTTAATGTGAGCAACAAATAGCTAACATTACAGGAAAATGAACTGCTCGTCTGGAACCGAGCAATTGAGGCAAGATTGTACCATAATTGCCCGTACGGAACCCAGCAACGTCTCATTACAACTACACACACGATTACTAAGAATTAGTGTTCCGACAAATTATGCACGTAGATTATTTCGTCTGTAAGTAAAGCACATCAGTAGGGCTGGCCCTGCAGTAATTAGATAGCGTTTAAAATATTTTAAAATAAAGCGCTTAATACTGATGGAATGGGTGGATATTTATAAAATTGGTAACCTCTTAAACTCAGTAGATCTATATATACGATTTTTTTTAATCTGTGGATTTTGAATTTAAATTCGGTCCTTTGATTGATATGATCTATCTAGGGGGCGCTCTGGATCAGACTTCATAGGTAATCGAGATGGAAATTCTAGTCCGAAAGTCACGTTTTCATGAGATACAAAATTAATTAGCTAAGTGAAGTGGAAACACGAGATACAAAACTTAACATGAAGAAGCTCAAGTCTCAACCCTAGCTACAAGCTAGTAAACTTAGGTACTAGCGGACTCGAGCGAGTGCTCGACTGCTCGACGTCGAGCCACGAGCCACGACGCACTAATTGACGACGTTATCGAGCACTCCAAGTTTCGAGCTAGAGCGAACTTCGGGCTTTCAAATTCCAATTTTAAACTAGAAATGAGCACGATAAGCGCCTAAGTAAAGTTTTATAATAACTTTGAGTTTATGTATGCCTTGAAGGTATTATTTACTTTGCACAATAGTGCATTACTGTACTTTTTGTTTGTCTTTTAAACTATGCAACTAGGGATAGTCGCGTACATTAGCCAAATAGTTCAATTTACAAAGTTTTCAACAAAATGTGTGTAAAATTAAAGTTATCTACAAATATAATAAAATAGTAACGAATAATTTTTGCCCAATTGTCTGTTTGGCCCGATTTACCTATGTTCCGCTTTGGTGCAAAAACGGCAAAATGGATTTGGATGAAATGTGGCACACAGATAGTTTATAACCTGGATTAACATGGTACTTTTAACTCCGGTAGTACGTTCCCGTGGGATATTTTCCGACATCCACGTGGGCGAAGCCGCGGGAAAAATCTAGTGTAACTTAAAAGTTCTGAGTTGATAATTACCATAATTATTTAGGTGGTCAGTACAAAAACAAGCAAACCAATTTTCTATTTCCATCTATCTACTCATAAAATTTGTTGTCAAACCCTCAACAAACTTCATTAAGTTTTCAAAACTAGGGGAGACTTAATGCCCCGAAATTAAGCAAATGGGCTCGAATGATAGTGCTATTACATAGCCATGGATTTACACGACAATTCAGGTCAAGCCATTACACTTTTAGTGAAGCCAACTTTAACGGCCCAGTTATGCTGGCGGCGACCTGTGACATTAACGCAAGCTTTGTAGGATAGCTAATATCGAGGCTATTTGCTACTGGTTCCAGCACAATGTATAATGGCACTGCAGTGCCAGAAAATAACACAAAAGCTTGGCAAAACAATGCGGGACCTTGATATTTATTTGCCAATATATTAAATCTGCCGTCTTTATTACAACAAACTTTACATAAACGTGCAGTTCGAGGGTTGTTATCAAACATGAAGCATTTATTAATTGAATAATTTTAGTTAATTGATTCTGATCTAAAGGTATATTTTATACGAGTGCTCGTTGAGTCCGATTTTATGTCAGCACAGTTCAGACAGAATGCCCATCACGATTTTACGAAAATTGCATAGTATATCAAGCGGTAGTAAAACCGATACGCTATGAAATATCTACGGAATTGCTATTTCCCATTTCATTTGACGCGACACCCGATGTTCAGACGAGTGAGCAAAGTGAACCAAAATATTCGAGTATGGAAAAACACGAATCAATCGATGCGGTCACAACGGTTGTGCTGCAGTATTGGGGTTACAAATTATTATTTCATACAAACTGGTGGTTTTAAGTCACCACATATTCGATTCATAATTCGAAATATTATGCCTAGACGATTTTCTCGTTACCTAAGTATAAGACCTACTCAAGACCAACCCTTAACGGCCTACGATATACGTGTCCTTGGTCAGAAACATCGGCTAGATAATATAATGTATATGCCGAGCACGATTTCAGGTTGCGAATGAAAAATGCAGTGCGGAGCGTCAAGGCACTGAATGAGAGAATGCTGCGCATAGCGATTTTTTTTTTCACAGAGCACACAGGAAAGCGGTAACGTTGCCAAACAGAAAGAAACGCTTTTCCATAAAGCGGCAGTTTTGATAAATATTTTTTACAAACAACATGCCTGTCATACGTCTGGACGCCTTTGAAATATTGAAATCGACCACGTCTCTAACAAAGCAAATTGCAGCTATTGAGAGATTAAAAAGATGAAGATCGATAGTATAAAAAGCTACAGTTTCAAGTAACAAATGACGAGCTACGCGCCTGCTAAAGTTTTCTTTCAAAAACGACTTGAAAGTTCTCGAGCACGGTCGGCTCAAGTTTCGCTCTTCTATTACTTGTTATAAAAGAATGTTAACCAGATATCGGGCAATTCGGAAAAACTGTGACGATTTCATCCGGGCTCGGCTACTATTTGAATTTCAATGGCTGTTTGAAATTCAACGAGACTTTTATGATAATACGCCTCACGGTTTAAGTTTTCCTCACCACTTCCCCTTACCGGTTTTTGACTGTCCCAAAATACCTGTAACAAAATGAGATACTGGTTAGATATACATTTTCACTCTTTTTACAAATTTGTACAAATAAAAATACAGTTGCCATTTATTAAAAACCAGGAATATTTCCTGCTCTTACTTGATTGTCTTACATCGTGTAATCCAACAAGTAAAAATTTCATACAACACAAAAAGAAAAACAAACTTAAAAGATGAAGACAAAAGAAAATTCAACGGAATGCTGCATCTCAGAAAAAAAATATTCAAGAGCTATCGCGCGTGAAGAATTAAAGCTGTACCAGGAGCGCACACTATGAGAGGATATTCAACAATAATATTTTAATCTCAGACTCAAAGCAATAGACAGTGCGAGGCGATAAGCTGGGTCTATCCAGATTACTGAAACCGCGAACGTAGGCTATCTCAATACCTGCAACGGTAAGATTGTGATTGCATGTCTAGTACCTATGGATAGTATATATACCTACGTGAGTAAGAAACTTTATGTTAAAATTAGGATTTATTGTAAGTAAAACAGATAACATGTTTGCGTATACTATTCAGTAGACAATACACATTTATTTTGTTAGAAATGCAATAATCTTAAATTATTAGTACTTTTTATTTCAAAGCACTATTTAAATAAATCTCTACAATCTCAGTATCTCCGGCGAGAAAAATTTATGCGGGGACATGAATAAATCGAAGATATGAAGGTAAGGTAGCTTATCTCGAGAGATATTGCCACTATAAAATATCTAAAGCGCGAAATGCTCGCTATGCGAGTACTGTTTCAGAAGATAACCAAGAAAATATTTATAAAACTATATTTATAGCTTTACACGAGAGAAATAAAAGGTCTAGATGGGTGGTCTCGGAATACGATACGATGGTACTTTTCATATCCGCTTTTTTGCGTAGGAAGTAGTTAAGGATAGCCATTAAAATTACTTATTCGTTTTATCAGGGAACATAAACACTTCAAAACTGACGCCTGACATAACCATCGCATTAATCGTGAAAGTAATGAATAGGTGTTGTTGAACATAAACAACAATTTAAAATAAGAAATATAACACACATATCGTGCTATCTTCGCCAACTTATGATATAACTTTCCTGGCAGTGATTTTATGAAAATATACTGTTATGCAAGGCTAAAATGGGACAATAAATATCGGAAATACGAAATACTATATTTGGAACTCGTTCAAAAGCTTGTATGACGGTAAAATAGATTTAGAATGCTTTGGAAGTTCGACATTGGGGCCTACAGGTGCAAGGCTAAGTTTTACGAAGCAATTTTCGCTGTGAAATTAGAAATTCATATTTTATAGACAGGAGCCGTTGAAGTAGCACTGGAGAATCGATAGTGGTTACACTTGAAAGCATATGAGAGGCACATTAGTTATTCCGTGAGGTAATATACAAAGTTTGCCAGTCCATGCATCTTGAATCAAGTTTCCACGAAACGTAACCACGTAATCGATCAAGTAGAATCCGGAGCCTTTCTTAATTTATTATTTTGATGAATGGAAGGAGCTAAGAGCAAAGATATCCAATGGATTTCCGTCTTTGAAGTTTTGGTCTTGGAACTTGAATCTGAGACTCCTGTGTAATTACTCCGTGCATTAAGACTATAAATAATCTCTTGGCTTAAAGTATACAGTACCTAATTACAGAACCAGTCTTTATACTGCCTTCATGGTTATTCTTTAACTCGACATAATAATATTATGTATAGGACTCCTAGTCTAGAATATTTTATAAACTGTCACAATCATTTTTGCTAAATAAATATTAGTTATAATATAGTAATTAAACAACACAACATAGTAAATCAAATACTACGAAACATATTACTGATACGTAACCGAATGCATTAATTTCTTCGAAGACAGCAAGATACTTAGTGAATAAACATGGTGGTACTATCATTTCTGTGTTAATGTATGTGTTTGTATTGTACCACGATACTGGACTGTTTAGCTTGCTGATAAAATGAAAGGAATTCATTACCTCCTAATAAAGCCATCAGTGCCATATACCATTTTACAGCACTTGTTACTTTAGTAATTGCTTAGACTAAGTCACGATTTTACGATCTCGCAAATCATTATTTACGTTTATTGCTAGTACATAGCTTGTTAAAATGGTTTCAGTGAATGTTAGAGCAACAAGTCCGCTGATAAACCATTGTCATGTCAGACCGTACATGTTGCTCAAGAATTTATTTATAGACTAAAAGTGAAATGTAGACAAACAATGCTCACAAATATTGATTAGTGATGATGAAAGTAACCACAACGAAAAGTATTATTATGATTCTTCTCATAATCTAATATAAACACAAATTGTCATACAACCCCCGTAGTCTTTTGTCAAAGATAAAACTCAGTTTGCGATAAAATCGATTATTGACATTAGAATCGCCCCTTGAGGCAAATCAGAGGCTAATCTTTCTGAATACGTTGAAAATGGGACTCCCAATTACCATGATAACATCGCGGAACCTTTTAATATAAATGGAACGAAAAGATTTCGTTTCAACCAAATAGAAAGAGAAAAATCTTTTATTACTTGATTCAGTAGTTGATAAAGAAAATATTAAAAGTAAAGATGACGAATTTAATATTAATAGGCATTTCTAATAGTGATAATGAACAGAAAGTGAAAGCTTAGCAAAGAAGAATAGGTAAAGAAAGCGATTTATTAGCCACGTTTGTGTTACGACACGATCATTGCAGACCGAATGGCGCTTGCTATCCTTTTACGCATAATAAAAACAATTGAAGCCATGTGCCGCGCGATATCAAACGGCAAGCGACCGCCAAATCCGATGACAATGGTCGTGTCGAATAGAATAACTGAATGAAACACTGCAAAGTTATTGTTTTCTTTTGCAGCCACTATATGCAAACTATTGATTTTAGTTGCTGTTGTTTAGTTTGAAAACGTTTTCGTTTATTCCAGTTATATGTCTATTTTCACATTAAAATTCTGTTCGGTTCATGTTGCCTCTGACTTGAATCAAAACAGTGATTTTATAACAACAATCCTTACACATTTGCTGCTTTGTAATAGTAATGAATACTCATCTAATAAATCAGAACATAAAACGACCAAGAACATAACCACAGTTATTACGATGAAAGAGACCTTTGAACTGTTACGATGTAAAGAGTTGAGACCTAGAAACGAGCGAATTTACGAGCATAATAAAACAAGTTCAGGCAAAAGGTGGCGTGAGCATTGATAAGCATAGTGCTCACGGCAGACGCAGAGGCGCATTCATTAAAAAATAAGACTGTAGTACAGACCAATTTGTAGATCCACAAGCGATAAACGGCTAAGAAAATGAATTTTGTTTCAGCACTCGGGCTTAATTAGCTAATGAAGACAGTAATTACTAGAACTTTTACACAAGCTAATATACTGATGTCTCTCTTGATTACATAAGCGTATTGAAGAAGATGGTTCCACTAGTTTGTCAATGAATCACATGTAAAACTATTGTGTCAGAAATTATTGTTGTAATAGGTTCATTTTATTGCGAACATCCCAAAATGTATATTATACATGGAGGTCGCAATCAATATCTAAATCGATGTCTTCATAATATTCTAAATGGTTTCGTTCGCCAAGATGTCACAACTTAGAACATAGTTTACCACGACGACAAGGCCGGTAACGGTGGCCAGAAAAATGAGGTCCCATTTTCACAGTGAGTGCACCTGACGACGGAAAATAGGAAAATTCTTTGCGGGTTTTACAATAAGCCGACTTATATCCGAACTGTCGTTAGATAAGAACTTTAGTAGTTGCGAATCAAATAGCACGGATTTTTAGGAAATCCTCTTATCTCTGTATCTTGGAAACCGTGGAGCTGGTAAGTTGGTAGAAGGACTTTTAAAGCCAATGTGCATACAGTGTAGAGGATAATAAATATAAGATTTAATAGGAGACATGTTTGCGGCCGTTTTTAATTTCGTCGTGCTCCTGTGGTGTAAACTCTACCAATAACTTTGGATTAAAGCGCTCCAGTTTTTCGTATGCTTTAAAGATCAACTTGGCAATTTTCTTTATTTTGGGGTCAGACTACACGCTGCACTGGGCTGGGAAGTGGGCAGAGTCATATTATAGTGCAGATATTACAACATTTTAATCACCTACAGAACCTTAAAAAGTGTTTAATAAAGAATACTTTCGTGTTCGTGAAATATTTGTACATACAGCAATTACCGGCGTGCCGTGCCAACATTAAGAGGGCGTAAAACGTTCGGTAGCAGAGGTAAAGGTAGGGAATGCGGAGCATAGGCACACGAGAGCATTCATTAAGGTCGGTGCAATCCCAGCGAACTGTACATTTACTAGTGAAAAACTTCCGGGGACTCAAAATAAAACATAATTTATTTTTGCACTTCTCTGCATAGCATTTGTTGCTACTGCAACGTTAATTTTGATAAGCATTTATTTTAAGTTGACGCTTTTCATCGCATTTTTGACTGTATCTAGTAAAGCAAAAGAGAGTCTATCGTATTAAAATAAAAGAAACCTACATTTTTACGTTTTTAACAGAAAGGTATTGTATTTTTGTAAGTATCTACTCCAAACGAATTACTACGATTGATATCCAATTATTTCCAAACAGTCTTCCAGATAGATATAACCATCTACCATCATACGAATTGATTACCTTCCTACTACTTTCAGATCTAATTGAGTTGTAACTGAAGTTAACAATACAATATCTTGTCGAAACCTTTTTTTTTCCTTTATCTATCATTCAAAGTTACAGCACTTCATCTACTTACAGAAACATTACACCATTTAGTATCCAGTCCACTCTGTAACGAAAGCAAGCCGTAACTTACTACGTCGCAGTTGAACGATCTCAAATACGCACGTAATTGCTGCAAGACACTGTTTTTTTACTGCCTTGTTACATACTTGTTAGATATTGTATTGATGGAAAGCCACTAGAACAGCCAACTTTGCATTAGATTAGAAACTTGTGCAAGAAAGTGGTACAAAGATGGATAGCAAGTATAGCGAAGGACTGCAGAACTTAAGTCGATAGTTTGTAGATAATTTTGTCGTTTTTGGTTATGGTCGAACACTCAAATGCAACTTAATTTTACGACAATTTTAGGTGTTTTCTAGCAACAGCAAGACTTAAGAAAGTAAAGTGTCGTTTGAGTATTTGAGGGTAACTTTTATTGCTTAAGTTGAAGTCCGTCAGACGTTGAAATAAAGTCATATGTAAAATTGAAACAGAAGTAGTCACGTATTACTTAGTTTCACGTATAAAGAGATGCCAAGTGTAGCCTGAGTAGCCGTTTTAACGCCAACGATATCCGACTTTTAGTTGTAGGTACTTAAACGAAGGCTGAATATTTATGTAGGTGGTTGAAAAATACCTGTACACCCACCGTTTTCAGCCATTCCATTAATCATGCCATTCAACACAATTCAACATTATCCGGATAACGAGGTGATCAAAAAAGGTAATTTACTAAATTATTCTGTTCGAATGGTTCTCAATGGCCATGTGATATGTAACTTTAAATAGACTTGGATTGGAAACTGAACGGACACGTCATTCATGTTCACTCATCCGCAACTTGATTTACAACGTTTTAATCCTATTATGTATTTGAATACAGATCCTGATTAAATCTATGGAAATTGCCACTCGTCTGTGGTCCCAAAACACTCGATTTGGACCATATCTTGGGTCCTGAATGGCAATCTAAAGGATTGGCTGTGGCCCGGCGTTAGATAAAGCATTGCTTTGTATTCTCTCGGAAGCCATGACACCATTTTCAGTACGGAAGTTACTGAAATCCATTATCAATACAAATTGTGTTTCGACTAGATTTTACCTGCCTTAATATGATGAACATTATTAAGTTATGTAACGCAAAATAATAATTAATTTACTCAGGTTATTAATCATTGAGATTTCAAATGTAAATTGAATCAGCAGGCTGAATTGAATTGCAGCTTTGCCATCCACTGTGTCAATGCTGCCAGCCTTTTGGGCACTTTTTCCAGTGACAGCGATGTGGACGAATTTTTTGGTGCCCAATGAGCTCTCCCCTTTTTTATTATTATTATAATTATGCTTATACGAAGGTATTATATATTTTAGTGGCTTGTATATTGTAATTAAAATTTACTGAAATTGAATTGAATTAAATATTCCTTTCCACGTTTGTTAAAACTTTCTATATTTGGTATCATAGTGCGTATGGTGCCAATGCAGAGCTAGTGTATGATTAACATCTTTAAATGAATTAATCGAACAATAAAAACGTTCAATCACTCAATAAGAATGAAAAATATTTTACTGTAATTATTTTCATCGGTCATAGATCTCATCTCGTTTCATTTTAAGAAACTCAGCAATTATTTATCAATTCATCGCTCGAATGATCGCAGATTGCATGTAGTGATGTCAATCTACTGTACAATGACCGGAATCTTCTGTTCAAAGACTTTTCTAACAATATAATCGATGGAAGGAAAAACTTAAAATGCTTCAGAAGTGTCTTCAAGAAAGTCACGTTTTATATAAAACGCCGGTTTCAAATTAGATAGTAAAAAGATTTCCGATATTTTTCCTTGATATTATTCTTGGTACAAGGACGGTATACAAAAAAATGGCAGCAGTGCACAGCAGGTAATGACGAAAACGTAGAGAGATACGTCATTGTCAAAGCATTCCCTTTTCATCTTATTACAAGACCGATAAATTATTAAATAGAGAAAAATCGGACCGATTTTGTTCGACTCATTTTATTTTTTATAAAAACGATACTTACTGCTTTCTCCTCCATTACCTCGAAGTAAATTATGCAAAACATCATTAAATTATTATCAAGATCAATTTCGCATAACTCGCGAGTGCACTGGAAAGTTTTGTGCAGAAGGAAAGCAGATTTCACAATAATAGACACGTTTCGTAATAATTACGATCTATAACCAATATCTATGTATGTATATTCCGTTTCTATCTTTAACTTCGTAACCCACAGACACTCTAATAAACCGCAAACGCGACTTTGTTAGTTTATTATAACCTGATTACTTTATTTATTATGCCTAATAAGTTTTTACTTTCAATTAAAAACCCAGACCCAGTTCGTGAAATAAAAGTAAGGAAATCGAGTACTAAAGCCGCAAAAGAAACCATAAAAACACTATAGGTAATAATAATTCAACTCCTTTATATCGCAGCTAAACTTGAACAACGGCTGTAAAAGATTTTCCTTGTTGAGAAATAAAATCCTCGTTTAAGACTATTTTTAGTTCAGTCGCGTCTTATCGATTGGGTGAATGCAGTTCTCAAAAATATACAGGATGATATATTAGTGGATGAAAGTTTTATAACTGTATACAATCATTGATTCGTAAACTAGACCTATAAATTAACTTGAAGTGATACAAGGTGGAGACGAAAATAACTTAAACGTTATTATATTTATAAACGTCATATAAACGTTAAACGTCATATATCCAATGGTTTTGTCACTACAGCTAGTCGGCTCCTCGACAAAACCCATAGTCGGCCCATCACTAGTATTTAGTTTGTTTGGAACTCAGACCATATAAAAATCAAGACATAGTGCTGCGAAAAATACAGTCAAGCATGCCAAAACTACACCTCCACTCTGTGTATACAAGCTCACACGCGCATGCGTTTAACAATCATTTACAATCAAAGTACACCCCACTAAATGCACACAATGTTTACGAAACCGGCGTCACGTCACTGTTGACAGCGCTGTCTTGGTTTATTTATTATTATTTGGTCTGAGGTTTGAAATAATCATTTTTATTTGATGGGTAAGTACAAAATTATGAATTAGTATTGTTTTCATTTATTGTCGTCTCCACTTTTGATGAAAATTAAAATAAATACAAAAACTATTTCAACTTAAAACTTATATTACATAAAAAACGCAGATCAATAACACTAATATAATACACTTACATTTGGAACTTGAACGTCCTTTTTCTCCATTATAATAATAAAAGTTTTATAACAATAATATTTTATCTAATTATAAACACGTTCGCACATAATACACACGAATCATGACTGCTAGAATACAAGGAAATGTCGAAAATATAGCGTGCTAAGTTTATTTTAAACGTTATTATATCATTAATAACTCAAATTATAGCAAATATATTAGAGAAGTTTACTTTGTACTGATTTTGCAACTTTTTTAAAGGTAATTATTACTTATAACACTGGTAATAATGTTATAACTAATATAACAATACAAAAATATGTTTGCACTGCGCGAACGTTGATTGTACTGTTATGCCGATTGCGTCAACCAACCTCGACTGTCAGATTAAAGCCTGTTTTAGCATCTGCTACATCATTGTATACTACTTTTTCATCGATTACGTTGTTATCATAATCATCATTGATATCTGTATTTACTAAATTAATTTATACCTAAATGTTCATTATGAATAATAATGCTTACAGCTAGTAGGTTTATAGATGAGTCTTATTATTAATAGAAGGTATTTTGTACCCAACTATGTAAATTCATATAAATACAAGTCAACCCGAAAAGTTTATAACACCCCTTATAATTTAAGGATCCTGCAGATAGGCGGGACGCGACCATGAATCGCGACGCGTTTTTGATGGAAAAATTGGTTGAAATTTGATGGTTTCCATAGAAATTGTTCTACTAGAGTCGAAACGGGTGGCAAAATGAAATGTATATTTTGCCACCCGGCAGTACCGAATGATACCGACTCGAACACGTGTGTAGCAAGCCTAAAAGATAACAATATTTTTATTATGTAGGTATAAAACAGGTATATAAAATATTGATACCACGTATGTCTGCGGCTAAGAGGCATAATAATATTACACATAGTTTAGTTTGCTCGATGTACACAGGTGCATATTTTTAAAACGTGTTTACGTGAACTTTCATTCACGGCTACTACATATTTCAAAATTAATACACTTAATAGTTTCTAGAAAGAATTTTGTTTAACATAAATATCGTTAGAGGAAACCAGACAATATTAAACAGATGTGAAGTTTTTCAAGAGCAGACATGTATGTAGATAGATACTTTACATTATATACGCTTTTCTCAATTCCAAGTTTCAACAAAACAGTAGATAATAATTATAAAACTTGTTCTTCAACAAGTTTTTAAAACCAAAATAGTAAAAAAAAGGAACAACAACTCGTTCAAAATAACAACTTCGTAGCTTTGAATAAAACAAAAGGCACTTCATTAATTTGCAAACAATATGAAATAAGACTTCAAATTAATGAGAACTGATGTTGAGTAGAAATTAACATTGTGTCGAAATTATTTATCGTGACAGAACAATCTTACAGTTCTAGAAAAATCTGACTCTTTATACACCAGACAAATGAACACTTAATTTGCTTACTGATGGGAACAGGAACCGAAGCATTTGTCTAAACTGCAGTCGGACCAACGTGACCAGAAGACTGACAAACCATTTTAGGCTCACAATGTTTTAAACTGACAATTCTCTCAAATATAAGGAAGCCTATTAAAACGTGCTTAGAAAATGCCAGCAGAAAAAGTATTGCAAGTCTCATTGCATATTCTATTTGCAAACAACGCCACTGTCTCAGGGTATTACACCATCGTGCGCCAATTTATTCAGACTGCAAGACTATTACGTGGGCTACAAACTTATTAGGCGTTAGATAAACGGGTAGCAAACAAATCTGAACCTAATTGCTTTGTAATAAGATTGTAGGGGAGCTGCGTGATCGGTAAGATGATTTGTTTGGCCTCTTGGCAATGATACAATGAGACACCTATGAGTCAGAGCCGTGACTGGGGCAGACTTTACCTGCCCCTCGGGCCTCCTGTCATGTTAACGTTTGTTCTTTACTGATCTCAACGATTTGTCCGCAAAACAAGCAAAATTTCATACTTTCGGGTAAATACGTAATTTAAAAAAATCAATCTTGTTACGTGCGTTACCGTACAAAATTTTAATTTAAATCATATAAACAAAAATACAGCAACAGTCAAAATTTAAAAATCATTTGACAAATTAAAGTTGATTCAAAGTCTGCACACAACGGACAATAAATGAAAAGAACGGCCTGAAACCAATGGCCCAATAAAGAGCAAAGTTTCTATCGTCTTAACCGCAAAGATCATTTACGTCAAAACTGGACGACAGGACCGTTTTAACGAAAGGGAAACTTCGTTGAGTCATTATTGACTCACTCCTTTAAATATACAGATGAAATGGGTAAATACAAATAGACAAGAATTTATTTAGTTCCGTGTTTCATAAACTTATTATAATACATTGTTTAGAAGTGCGTGAAAAACCGAAAGATAAAATGTGACGCATTCGTCGAATTGCATTGTTAAAGGAGAGAGCACTGAATTATTTATTAAAAAACTGGCAAATCATACAAAATCAGATTAGATTAGATAACAGAATTAACTGCAGTGCACCAAAGATGATACCACCAAATGCAAATCAAATTACACACGTCAAAGCCAATATACATAAAAAACGACAAAAGCGCTTCAATCGCTCATTAAATAGCGCTTCACAAAGCTACCAATATAGAATCAAATCAACACACTGATTGGCAGTTGCTGCCCTGATTAGTACATTGACACCGAATTAATCGGTCTCATTCACGTGCACTGAAAGACTTGCGTTATTTATGATGCGTGGTTTTGCGTGCACAGCACTGTTAAATTATTTATTGATTTATATGGATTTTGTTTGTAGAGCGTGTGGAACGGTAGAATGACACTTGCAGATTGGTTGAGATTTCACTTAGATTATGACAAATTAACTGCAATATAGAGGGTCAAATAAAATTACCTAGCGAAACTTTGCAGACGTGATGGATATAATCTAAACACGATAAAATAAAAAGATTTGATGTTTTTTTTTGGGGACCCTTATCATCATCATCTGCCTAGCCTTTTCCCGGCTATGTTGGGGTCGGCTTCCAGTCTTACCGGATGCAGCTGAATACCAGTATTTTACATGGAGCGACTGCCTATCTGGACTGGGTAATATAATACTCCTTGGTAAGACTGGTTATCAGACTTTCGCCTATACACACCACCTCTCTACTTGCTTAGTTGTAAAATTCGACGATGAGATTGTGTCAAAGTATGACTAACTAATTAATGCTAACGCTATGCTGCTTCGCCTGCTTCTATCTGCTAATACCAACAAAGGTACTAAAATCACAAATGCGTTTGCCAAACGTGTCAATTATATTGTCTACCTTCTAGTTATTTTTTCTCTTAACATATTTGAACGATTTGTTTGCTTGTATAGTACTAGTATTAATCGGTAAAGAATAATAACTATCATTCATCATCATCATGATTTCAGCCGAAAGACGTCCACTGCTGGACATAGGCCTCCCCCAAGCACCGTCACTTCGCGGTTCTGTGCTTCTCGCATCCAGCGGATTCCTACGGCCTTCACCAGGTCATCGGATGTGTTGGTCATGATAACTATAAAAGGCACCAAATGATGCATGCTATTGTAAAACTGTGCCATTATTCAAGAATTTAAAGTGTTGGTAATTGAGACTTTACTTCCAGTAATATTAAGTCCGCTTGCCATTTTGTGGTATGATATCATTCATATTTGCACATATTAAGACGTAATGCATGACCTTCTGAGGAGTCTGAAACGCGGTCGCAAAGTAAATAGAGACGGAAAAGAACATAATATTATTGTGTTGAGTGCATCGTGGAGATACTTTTATGTACTTTGTATCATACATTTCATTTAGGTACGTGTATGGGCAATATTCAGACGTGTTTAGTAATACAGGCAAAATACCAAACCGAAATATAGGAAGGTAAGTTTTGTAAAAGACTGCAAACCCAGACCAAACAGAACATTTTCAGGATGATTCCAAATAAAGGCCAAATAAACCCAAACGAACCATATATGGCAGTTTCATTTGTTCATTAATTAAATAATACTAGGTTCGTTATTCATGAAAATATCCTTAATAAAATCACTAAAATTAAATATAGACGTGACATCATAATCTGCAGGTAGCTATTGAAATTTTTGATTCACGTCACAAAACCACAACAAAACAATACAATACAATTGTAGAACTAAGTATATCAAACGAATAACGTCTGTTTAAAGAATAGAGCTCAAAAACAACCCTTTGTTGCAACCCGTTGCTCACTTCAGTGAACAAAACATGGCTACACAATTCAATAACACGGAAACGTAATACACAGAATTTCTTTTAAATTCCTCTCTCAGACAGAATTCCCTTGGATGCTTAACATCGGCACTGCGAACACGATAAGCATGTTGGAAATATCCTTAGCAGAGCGCGATATATTCAGATATACTCCGGCTTACATGTACTCAGATGCAGCATGGAAAGAAAATCGACGTTTCCAATCCCATATGAGGCTTATGCCGTTTCTTGTAGTGTAGAAATGGGAAATAAAAATGCATTGGGTATGGAGCCTATATCAAATAGAAGAAAATTATGGTAAAGTGTTTTCATTAAATGTTTCCATACGTTATAATTTCAGCTTTCGTTCCAAGATTTGAGAGCAATTTAATTCTCTTTCTACATGATTTAATAATTGTTTTAAAAAGTCTAAAATGAAATACATTCGTTTCGGGGAAAATATACAGAAAATGCTGTGAATTAAAATCCTCTGTAATAAATTCATAACACAGCATCCAACAGGGTAAAATTTTCACAGAATTATTTTTATATTCTGTGAGTATTTTCCTACCTATTGTTTCATAATATCTTTTTATACCACAATACGAAAATAATCCATATGTTAATGGAAAACCCCGGACACAACATTGTTTGTTGCTAAAATCGGTACAATTTTATTGTGTCAGGTACATTCTGAAAATACATTTTGAATGGTATTGATCTCCCATATAATATAGTAAACTTTTATTAAATACGTATATAATTCAAAGATAATTCAGTATGAAATAATTTTTCTGTGAACGTCAAAAGATAGACCAGGCAAAAGTTTGACGTTTAATTACAAATTGGATTTACTGTAAACATTTATTTAAACGAATTTCAGACACTGAGGTGGATTTCAGTTAATTCAAACTGTTCAGAGAATAACTGAATAAACAGATCGTTTGGTTCCAGAAAGTAGTAGGTACTTTATTATTTTTGTTCTAAAATAAACGTTTACAGGAAAATTCAATAAGTACGGAAAAATCTTGAAGTTTTCACTGACTCATTATTTTCGTATCTCTACCGGAAATCTCTAAGCTGACCCCAATGTAGAAATATAAATACCAATCTAACTGCCCAGCCCTTTGAAAACATGGCTTCAGTTACCACGGTGAGTCAGGCCATGACAGCAAATGCCTCAAATTGTATACATAGGCAATAAGTACCAATAGTCCAACCCTTTGCAAGACTTCCCATTGTGTTTCATGCACATGAAAATGGCCTACCTTAAGAAAAAACCACAGACCCTATTTATATTCCATTCAATGTAAATACTTTGAATTGTTTATCTACCAACTATTAATATTTCTCACATTAAATTTGCTCACAATAAGTCGCCGTTAATATCATTGATTTATTTTAATCATTTCAATACAATACAAACAACTTTGCATGGGAATAATCGATTTGGTTAATTTGAATTATCGTGATAATATTTCAGGGATATTTAATGAGATGTTTTTGGTAAGACTGACGAGTTCTTAACACGTAAGAAGTAGAAGGAACGATGGTGGAATAAAAACGTCGAAGATTTTTATTTATTCTTTCCTTACTTACATTTTTATATGCCTAATGTCATTCGAGAGAGTCTCAAAAAAGAGAAAAAGGGTCTGTCTCAATGGGCTAGTGGTCGCAAGCGCTGCTGCTGACCATGATGTCCTGGGTTCAATTCCCGGGTGGGACTATATACGTGGACCTGTTCTTAACCCCTTCGGGGAACACATGCATGATGGTATGTTATGACAGTAAGTCTTCGATTATACACTAAATGTCTAGTTTAGTCCTCCAGACCGTATTTCGGCCATGGCGGCCAATCTCAACGAAGATTAGTCTTCGTTGAGATTGGCCGTTGGGATTAGGATAAAGTGTGTGCGCAGACACAAGTGTACTCTCTCTCTTCCCTCACTCTCATAGGCCGATGGGACGGTGATCCGACACGACCAAAGAGAGATGCAGGCGCAGGACCAACGGCTTAACCGTGCTTTCCAAGGCACAGGGGTATCACACCGCCAACTTCCAAACTCCGGGTTGTTACTTAGTAATTCCTAATGGAAAAACCCAATAACACTGCCCGATCCGGGAATCGAACCCAGAACCCCACGCTCAGCAGTCGCACTTGCGACCACGAGACCAACGGGGCAGTTATAATGTCTAGTACAGAATGAAGGTTAGGTGGATGTATTTTTCATACGTAAGTTATCGTAAAAGTACCTATCGATAAAACTGGTAGTAATTTGTACGATAATTACTCATTATCATCACGAACACTGTATTGTCTGTTGTAGGTCGTTTTCGACATCCACGACATGTTTTTTTTTTTCATGCTGTACCTATTTAATCGCTGTAGGTTATTGTTCGAAGTATGATCATTCTGCATAGTTAATTAGGTAAGTAAGTGTACAAGGGCTTTTCAGTAAAATATGTCTATTAGTTACACTGTATGGATGTTATGTCAATACTAATAAAACGTATTGACATACATAATTATACATATTTATTATTAAATATTTATTTAATAAATAAATAAATGTAAATTATATATATTTGAATAAAAAGTTAAAAAAAAAGTTGATCGTTCACATTTCTATTCATTATATTCCGGTTCATAACAACCACGTAAGATACCTCATTAATTAATGACTTGAATATTTTGCAAGGTCCCATTATGACTTGTGCCTGTGATTAAATTGCCAATGGTTAATTAATAAATCATTAAAATGTTATTTACGGTCCGTTTGTGTGATAAGAAAACAATGTTTTAAATACCTACCATTAATTGACGTCATTTAAAGCGCAGTAGCAGGATAAAATCATAAAAATTCTATACATAAGCCTTCCGATGATCTAATTTCGGTACAGAAATGTTTTGAAGTTTTTCCTATTCAGTATAAAGCCGCCGTATATTCAGCGTCAAGCCAAAAATCAGTCAAATTAATAAATATTATATTTATTATTGTTAAGAGGTTTGAGAAACAGGGTGTAAAGTACTCATCCTCTGTAGAAAAGGGAGGATCTTCCGACGAGGTGTCGGAACGGATGTCGTGTCTGGCGAGGAACTGCCCAACGATTGATGTCGGGATCTTGTATATATCTTGATCGCGCGGTAAACTCTAATTGCGCGATGCAGGATTTGTGTGACGTCAGGCCTTTCTTCGTAGTTCAGGCCTTTCTTTGTGCCAAAATTGTATTATTTTGCATTAAAAATAGTTTTTGATTATAACATAACTACATAATGTAATGTACGAAAGTAATGTACCACTACCAGTTATACCTAACGTGATACAATATAAATGATACCAAAGAAATTACACAGTCTACCGTTTATTTAAAATATCCTAAAACAACTCAAACATAAAACATGACTTCGAATCTTATCAGTCGCAACACGAAACCAAAAAACTAAAATGGGGTGATACCGTATTATAGCAAATAACAGCTGTCTGTTGGCACCTGCGCGTGGGCAACTGTCGTTGTCGTTATAGCAACAATGACGAAGCCATATGGCTGGAACGTTGTAGAGAAAGTAAAATGACTGCGGTAAAGCCACAAGCTTATGTCAAACGGTTGGTATTGTAAGAAGTGTATAGAAATGTAAATACAATTTTCAACCCTGTATCGTCGAACGAATCTCATAAAAACTAGACTTGAGAACAGATAAGCATGAAATCCGCCATTTTTAATAGAGATCATGCTTGGGCATGCTTCAGACTTCTGAATCTGTCCTTAGTTTAAAAAGTTTCTAAAACGATCATCATGAAAATGTGCACCTAATTATTCTTATCTACTTAATCTAAACAATGTCAACGATTGATTATCTTGATAAACTAATCAGTAATTGTTGTTGTTGATAATTGTCATCCTTTTTCAAAATAAACAATTCATTCAGTCAACGTCAGGGCTGCCAACTAATAAAAATGAGTCAATATTAATTCTGACGCGCCGTTGTGTCTAGTTCAAGACCCGAGAGGATTTGTAATGGTAATAAAATGTCGCTGTTTGGAGTCAAGGTTACTTCAATTCATTTTCAACTAGATTAATGTAGGTAGCTCCTTTTTGTTGGACTTAAAATGCTTTGCACGCCTTCTGAAATACTGAAGCCGAAATCTTGTAAACGATAAATTCTATTAAATGGTATTTATTTACCAATTTTAACCCTAAAAGACCTTGATCGATTTTTATTTTATATTGACTATTTTAATTAACGACGTCGAAGCGTCTAGTTCTTCATTTAATTGCGACCGATATATCTAGTCCATGGCAAGGTGAACACACATTTCCATTCACATGATGTCATCGTAACATTTGTGTTGACAATACCAATAGACATGTAAACGCAAAAGGATTAGGACTCCGGCACCCTTTATCGGTAATACGTACAATCAACAAATTAACGAAGTATACAGGTAGGTAATTGCAACAATGTACCTACTTTTAATCAAGATTTTTGTGTTTGTTAAACTGCTACCTAATTAAAACTATCATCTCTCTCCTGAGTGTGTCATAATAATACATTACGCCTATATTGTCAAAAGGATAAGGTAGACAAAGGATAAGGAGACGTTTATGTGTATAGTACGAGTATACCCATATTTCGGTAGTTTCGTTAGCCCCATGCCTACGGCAAAACCTGAGCACAAATCCAGACTCCAGGGTGCTATAGAAAAAATCCTATTGGAAATACGCAATAAGTGTGTAGTTCATTGCCCAAGATCTTTGACGATCAATGAATATTGTCTGTGACTATTGAAAAGATGTTAAGTTTTAGCCCGTACACTTAACTCTTTAGCCAACTGTACATTGAAAGCGCGAAGGTTGCCCGACCTTGTAATACATCAGCCGTATCGTATGGCGATGAACTCGACATTTTGACTCAGTGTTTATCGATCGCACCTTAGGATATGTGCGTGTTCCGTCACAGGTACTTCTGATAGCTTCGAAAACTTTTTTCATTATTATTATCATGTACCTCTCTAGATTGTTCACTGAAAATTTGTTCTATTTTTACCTGTAGCCAATATTTGAAACAGGAAAGTTCCTGTGGGTGATATATAAAGACATGGGTTGGCAATTCAATTTATGGCGTGTGTAAATGTATGGTACCTACTACTTCCTAATATAGTTTACTTCGTCATCGTGAGACGGCACGACAGTGTATTAAATTTTGTTGGCCAAAAACTTCACCACATCCAGTGTACGTTTGATAATTAATTTGATATGTAGATATTAGATGATAAAACTAATTATTCCAAACTATTAGATATTGCGATTAAAGTAATGAATCCTAATATTAGCTATGATAGTGGCTTGAAAAGATAAGTTTATTCATCTCATACCTTCAAATACAAATGTGCGTTAATAATTAAAATATTATGGATTAGATAATGTGTTGCCATAAAGAGGCAGGTAATCAGCCTTCTACCAAAAAGTATTACGAGTCTATACCTGTTTTAACCATAATTACTTTACATTTACTAATAATGTCACATTTAAGTTAACAAAAAGAGGTTTTTGTGAGCTTAAATGTGACATTATTAGTAAATGCTTGTCTAATATTAGGAATATTTTTCCTAATATTAATATTTATGACAAGTTATGTTAAGAACAAGAAGTACAGTACACAAAGTACTCGTTAATTAACAATTTCGAAGTTTCATAATACTGTGAGCGAGTTGGCAGTGTTTTAACTTAATTTACGACAGTTTAAAAATGTATTGAGAATGCGATAAGCGTCGGAACCTTACTCGTTTTCACAAGAGTTTGCATACAAATACGTACAAGTATCCGGTGCTTAGGAGTTAATTAGATATACTTCAGCATACTCTTGTAAATACGCGACTAAACATCGCAAAAAATAATAGATACTAAATCAAATTTGACAACTCTGACGCAGTCTAGCCAAATCTTCAATGCGCGGGCGCCGCCAATAAATAATGCTCTTGGCAGGTGGCCTCAACATCTGCCAAACCACTTATTGATAAAGAGACATCTCAATTTAGCCGAGTAGCTCTGAAAACTACACAGGCAAACGTAAAACTGCTAGGGTTCATAACAATTGTTTCTGAAATAGAAGTCTTATTTATTATATACCAATAACAAATGATTTTTATCTCATCAATGCCAATGCAGACTATTTCGTAACGTGATATTCCAAAGCTCAAATCATGACTGTAATCAGGCGTCGATAACATTGGCGGATTTTCAAGGCCAAACGAACGTTTTTACGCAATAATATTTACACAATAATTATTGATTAATGAAAACAAAAAATAATAAAAATAAATACCTCGTCGGACAGAGGTGATGCGAGTGGAGAATCCTTTGAGTCCCTTCTTTTTGATAGAACTTTCTCTACCAAAGTATTTAACGAAAGTCTTCTGCGCGTCGAAAACATTTTTCTCACAAAAACTATAAAACAGAATAAAACTATTTATGGCCCATTGCTTTTTAAAGTTCAGCCCAGTCACTTTCCCAAAAAAGTTCGAAGTACACTGATAAAATAATAATCGCACTACCGAATTAAAACGTTCCTGAAACAATGCGTACGTTCAGACTGAATTGACAGAGGAAAATGGTGGCACGAAAACTGTGGCATAGTGTTGACGAGTATATAACTCGACCGATAGCAAGTGCCTACCAGGAAAATAGGTGTGATAACGGGATCATTTACATATAGTCCTCACCTACGTGGCTCTAGATATGTTTTATTTAATTGTTCTATGAAATAATAGAAACTGGATGTTTATTTAATGCAAAAAAAAGTTGTAATGCAAACACACACAAATGTGGGTTGTACGGATCTCAAATTCCGGCTTAGACTGCAATTATTATTATTTAATATACAAAACACAATAATTGCTTAGGTTTGTACATAATTGACTTCGTTCCGCTCTTCTTTCGTAAGCAAAAACAAAACACTCAAAAAATTACTTGGTATAAATCTTGTTCATAATAAACTTAAAACAATCTGGTGCCATCTAAATACAACCAGTGTACAATCACAAACATCGTAAAAAGAAACTCCCTCATTATCTGTCCAATTTAAACCATCCTGGAACCGCTTTGAGAACGATCTCGTTGCAAAATAAACCATAGCTGAGTAAAAATTAAGTTCAGATTCAATCTAGGAATTTCGCGTGGAAAAGCTACACACGGATTTCCACTTGTCTCCAGAAAAGTTAATGAATGAAGGAAAGTCCGACCACGAGGTTATTTGAAACAAAAGACAAATATTTCAAGTTGAGAAATAAACAATGGTTGAATGTTTCGTTTTGTACCAAATGACCTCTTTGGCGGAATGCGAACAAAAAATGTAAAGAGCAAACTGTTTATGAAGAAGAAAGTGTCGAATTTTAAGTAGTAGGCACTGTGGAAAAAAATGTGGACAACGCATTTGTAAACAGACACTTAACAACATAGCAACAACTACATTTCAAATATTCCACTGTGAGAAAATTGCTTTGAAAACGTTTCTTAATCTGTCTGAGTTTATGGAACACCAATGAAATTGATGGTGATGATACAAACGCGTAAATATGCGTTGAAATGTGAAAATGCTTTTGAATTTGTCCTCAATTACTCAAAGATAGGTACCTACATGAGCTGCGAATGAAAAACTATAACACTGGGCAGTATGAAAATGTTACGAAAATTCCATTCATTTTTATGCCGTCCTTGTAATAAATGTGCCTTCACAAACTATGCCTGGAGACTGACAAAACCATGCATACTTTAGTCCTATAAAGATCTCATGTTTATAAGGGTTCATGTTTATAAGGTACAGAATATGAAATAAAGAGGTACATATGGTGGAGTACTTTCATTTTACACCTTTCCCTTTCAATATTACAGGACCGAGACAGGAGAAGTTATGAATAATACATAGCCACAAAACTTAGGTATAACATTTCATTATTTCCGCCCAAATTATATTCCCACAGGATCTTGCGGAGATAGATCGAAGTTACCGTAAGTTGCTGCATATTACATTAGCCACAACACATAACACATGGGAATTCTATAAATTGTATTATGTGTTACTGGCATTCTCGATACAAAAGACGTTAATTATTACTGGGGTTTTGCCCAGTAATAATTAACGTCTTTTCTCTCTCTCGTTCTTCGAAACAGAAATAAAGATTAAACTAAAACACTGCCGAGCGAAGTTTGCGAAATAATTGTGCATATGATTAATATACGATTCAAAATGGATTTAAAAGCATTGCACAAAAGTAAGAGGTCACTGTCTCCCAGACGTCTGGGAGACTACTCATAGATAAAATTTAACATAATAGGTACCAACTTATTATGTTTAATTTTATCTATGATATGAGTACTGAAAACGCACATATCCAAATATTACTAAATCATTGACAAAATTTCCACTATCAAGGGTCATTGGCATCACGTGTCCAAAATAGTCCATCAGACGTAGTTAATTGATTATTTTAATAATAAAGGTATACACGAGCGGGATTTGATTTCAACAGTGCTTATTTTGCCTGCAAATAGATGCAAAATTGCATTTATTTTAAAGTAGATGTTTTATCCAAATAACACTATCATGTAGAAATATGAATATCTATAGTTTTACGCAAAAGTTTCGAAAAAAGATTTCAAAGTTCAGGCCAAAGCTTTGTTTCTACATAGTATGTTATTCGTGCAATTTGGTTACCAAAATAGGGGATGGGAGAGTACAAAGTCTCAAAGGATAAACTTGCCCCACTGTAAAGTGGTCCGATTGAAAAGTTTGCCAAGCGGAAGCCCTTAGCCCAAGTACTCCGATGCACTTGTTTTTTTTTGTCCACATTTTATACTTATTACACTTTATCTTGGGACGAAATAGAATGAAGAGGACTGAGGCAAGTTTAAGTTTATTAATTTAGACATCTTTGTGAGCGAAGTCTGTATAAGTTACTTTGAAAGTTCTTTCGTAAATGTTTTTTGCAATATCAATTTATTTTAATACAGTTTGTTACATGTTTAAGTTTTTTATTAAATTAACAATGAACAAGGTTTTGTAGTAGGTACAAGAATATAATTATAAAGAACGGTTTGAGGTTAATAGTAATTTTCCAAAAGGTTAGGACAACTTAATTTGTTGATTCTATGCCAAGTGGCGCCAGTAATATTTCCAGTTTTAGTGATTACAATAACTCAATTGGTTTGTTTAAATAACAAGGAAGCCGACTGTGTACACTAACAGAAAATAATAAATATCTCTGGAATTATTTATTTATCCTAATTTAACATTGGTTTCCAGTTTGCTCGAGTTCAACATAAACGTTAATATAATTTTAAGGTAATATTATTGTGAAATTATTTCTATTTGGTTTATAGATCAATAAGATTGTATGGCCTTAAAAAAAAGATTCGTAAATAATGATAAGTAATCAATTATCATGTGTCAAACAAGTTAATTACCTTAATGCATCTTATCTAAGAAAAAAACCATTGCCCGCCGAGTTGCAACGGTTATAAAGATACAGGTGGGGAAAGAACCTTTGAAAATTGCGCCTGAGCAAATAATCAGACTGGTATGACTATTTACTTTTTGCCGTTTTTATTTTATTGAATAGTTTTATAGAAAAACTCCTATATTATTATTGATTTTTCCGTAATGATAAGCGTAGTGACGTGACATTTTACTTTATAATATTACGTGGATGGATATCTGGTTCATTATTTTGTTAACCCTTACAAGTTGAAACAAGACCTTTTTGATAGGTAGTGTGAAGTTCAACCATGTAGATTTAATATTATAATAATAGTCCAACACGGTAGAATCTCATCGACCTTTTCCTAGTGCCTATTAATAAACCCTTTCCATAATTTTTGCTTCATCGATTAAATCAGGCCTATTGGTGAAAGATTCCAATAAATTGGAGAAAAATATTAGGTTAGGTACTGCTATCAGATTCAAATGATGAGGCTAAAGGCCAAAGTTGGCCCGCGTTCAAGAACTGATCCCAATTTGCTCAGTCTTTACACCCCTTTCCTGAAATATTGGGCCGAACGCGGGTCGGTTCATAATTTAGATATTGGTTCATAAACAGTCATCGTTTAGGGTTAAATATTCGCCGTCCTTATACGTTCATACATGTTCATTGATTTATATCTCAATGCAAATATTTACTGAATGGTTATTTTTTCAAAAATTGTTAGGTACCTATCTATACATAATGTTCAATGTGACAAATAGGAAAAAAACTGGTTGGTACTATACCTCAGTTTTACCTCACAAGGACAAATTTCATTTTTTTGTACTCATCTATGTTGAGCTGTTGACTGTTGACGCGTAACAAAAATGTTGTCATATCTATTCATCGTTGTGTCATCTTAACTGATGTTTGAAGGTTATGTAAATGACGATGTCCAAGGTACACTATACATTTCATTTTTACAAAACATTTGTAAATTATTCACATCAAAATCTTTCAAATTGGCTAAGTTGTTCACAACATGAAGACGTAATTTTAAAAAGAGATACGTACCCTAAATAGTATAATCATAATTTTGTTGTTTTTTATCACACTCATAAATAAATAGGACTGGGGAGCCTCTACCATGTATATACCTCAAGAGACGTATGTATGAGGGACTCCAAGATTTATGTAAGGTCTGATGCAAGCTAAAAATGAGTACAACACCCTCTATTGCTCGATGGAATCCATTTGCTGACAAGGGTCAGTCATGTTATTGCCATCGGATCGCGGATCTGGTCCGAATTTCAGCAGAATCTTTACTCAAGTCTCATACATATTAATGAGGGTCCAAGAACACAGAAGAATAGGATTGAACATTCTCAGATTTACTAAGATTATCCGAAAGTTACGCACCTTTGGATGTCGGGTCGGTTGTGACGATTGGGGATTTATTTTTATTTTTGTCGGGTTCCTTCGATATTTCGGGTTCCCCTTATAACTTCGGACGCTCTATGTAATTTGTTTTCTTTTATTTTGTTTGAAACCGATTTTTTTTGGCAGCAGCAGTACCTAAAACTGTCTAAATACACTCATTGAAAAAGATACTAATTAACTATAAAAAGTAGAAAGTATTTTCTTAATGAGCTACGTACTTTAATAAGAAACGAGTTCGCGGTAAACAGCGGGATATTATCCGCTTTTTTTAAACATTAATATGAGATCAAACGTTTGTAACAGAGCATGGCTAGCGACCGACATACAGTTCATTATGAAGTCAATACTATTACTAATATATACAGTTTAATGGTAATCTACCGCACCGATAAGTTCTCTGTTAATTCGTAATGAAGTATCGTAAAATACAATCGATTATGGTACTGGTATTGACAAATCGACTTAAATTATTAGCCGTCAATAGAAGTATATTTTCACACAAATCTGGCTGAAGCTTTTAAGTGTATCTCCGTGTTATTAATTAACATCTACATCCAAAACAAAGCACTTTTTCCTTCAAATTCAATCACGCAAAAGTACAACGCTTGAATGAACTTTTATCGAGGGACGGACAGAAAGAAAGATCTCTTTCGCAACCGACCCAGTCTTTCGGACAACTGACTTCGTAGAATGAATCCGTGTACTTAAATATATTACTTCAAATAACGGATTAATTTACAGATGCCTCATTTAGAATAAGGTTCGAATGAATTGGGGTATTGAAATGTATAAAGCAAGTCGGAGAATTTCAAAACTGGAGTATATTCGCTTGAAGAATTTGGAAATGAAGCAAAGATTCAGCAGCAATTCTCTTCGTTCGAGCTTTCCCCTTTGACAGCACCAGTTTCAAGTTTTTTGTTTATATGCATGTCGACCTTTTCATCGTCAGAGACTTTATGGACGTCAAAGGTCGAAATGTCATTCAGCTTGCGATATTCGCAAAGGCATCTATTGGTGGAGATACAAATCTATGAGGTGCCATATTATTGTTTATTTTGCAATAATACATAAGCACTCTTAAGTCGACAAAATGTTGATTTTAATTATGAAGTTTTCCGATACCTAAAATTTGATTCCCCTAAGTGCTCCTGGAATAAGTAGGTACTATTAAATAATGATTATAATTTTCAAATAATGATTTCTCTTCAAAACAATGCTGTGTGCTATGGTTACAGTACAAATTGGTAGCATATGCTTCTGTTCAAACGTATCCACAGAGTGATTTACTAATACTTGTAAATCATGCTCAAGTTATTGCAAGCCAGTGTTTATAAGCAGTTAACAATCCACCTGCTTCGATATTTGAAAAGTTTGCTTTCTAATATCTGTTTAAATAGCACTTTCGCTGTTACCAACTGAGAAGAGAAAACATAGAAAATGGCGCGTTTTTGTTTGAAAATGGTACGTGACCGTACACATTATGTGTAATTATGTTAGAATGTGACCATGAAGAACGGTTAGACTATAAAGCTTTCTAGTTATTATAATTATAGTAAGCGGAGTCGTTATTAAACAAACATCTAACCTTTTTAAAATTATTTTTCTTTATTCCCGCGTTTTTAATTAGATTGTATGCCAGCCATGTTGTTACCCGGTTTCCTGATCAGAGTTTTACAACTCACACAAGATGATACAATACAGCTGACACGATGGATGTTTACCTGTCTTTCATCCCAATATCAATATTGGCAGGATGGAGATATGTTGTTGCCTCGTAAAAACAAAGTGCTCAATGCATGACGTGTGATATAAGATGTGATGTAGGTAAGTGATCTGCCCAATTTACTCTAGAATAGGGCGTGAGACTGACCTCGCGAAAATGTCTTCCAGAATTATAAGTAAACTACGGCAATTTTTGAATAACAAGAATTCAAAGGCCATGTTTGAAAAAAAAAAGTAGTTTGGCCTTGATGACACAATGCACAGCAAATGGATAAACCATCTGACATGATTATTTTATCTCTGTATCAAATATTTTTGTATTTTACTTTCACCCTGCAGTATCCCTCTGTACACCTCCATTTAATAAATATAAAACCTAATAACCTTTGTGATTAAAATCCTGACAAATAAAATCTCTTACAATCCAACTCAAATAATTGAACAAAATGACATTAACATCGAAAGCTTTGAAGATATTTTCATAAAACCTGGCCGTAATTAGCTGTCATGTGAAAATTAAATGTTTTAATTACTGAAATGAATAGCGAAATTGATCGAAAACGACTTGAAGCTCAAACAATATGCTTCACAGCGTTCAGCACTAAATATTTGCGTGAAGGAGAATTTATTACTTCAATAAATCAATGCAGTGATTTCAAAATATTTCAAGCAGAAATCTATATCATTAGGAAGTGAAATATTGAGTTTCGTCTTTCGTAGAGGCTGTGTATTTGTGTGTGAGGTTGTTATGAAATGTCTGTCTGTATGTTTAATTATAAATATAAATATTTCCTATGCAAATATTACTGCAGTTAAATATTATTACTTAAATAGCTATTGGATGCTTACTTTCATAAGGTTCGTTTTTCAATAATGTAACTGAACTAAAAACTCTGTTAATTTTCAATATTTGCATTAATTCAGTTTTCTTTAAAATTCTAAAACATTTTTAATACTCTTTAAAAGTTACGTAACTAAAGTCATTCACTCTGTAAATAGTTGAAGGACGAGATTATGTACTAAATGAAAACTCGAAATGAAAAGATAATAATATAAAGCTTGTAATTATTGTCTTAAAAAATTTCTTTATACCTTGCCTTATACATAAATTGGTCCATTTAGCCTTCCTGTACCGTTAAAAGTTCACCTGATAAAATGAGAGACTGTATATTTTATTAAGGTACGAAAGGTGAAAATTGAGAATAGACAGAAAAGTACATATATAAAGTCATTCAGCATACCAATTTGTTAGACAAAGGGGACAGTTTTATGCACCCGTCAGTTAACTATAAGATATAAAACCGACAAACACATCAAGTTGACGGAATAGCTTCGACCTTCACCCAGCGAAGCTACATGACGGAAATAATTGCACGAACATGGCAACATTTTTTTTGTTTATTTCATAAGTTTTTGTTAAGTTAGTAGAGTAGGTTTTTTGTTGTGTGTGCTCTATCAACATCATCAGGAAATATCTGTTTTTCCTATATTTATGCAAAAATAAAGACATTAATCACAGTAATACGGAATTTACTATAGCAATTTCTAGTGTTATCTTTATAAACACACGCACGCAACTTGTAACCATTCAGAACATTTTGTTAGTAGGTTTTTACAGCAATTTATCAAAAACTTATGTGTTCAACAATACTAATAAAGCATAGTTGCCATGAAAATTGCTCAGTAATTTCTAGATTGTAGCAGGTAATATTGCTACTGAAGAAATTGCGTGTTTTTATGTGCGCACGTTATATCGCGTGTCTTACTGACCGGAATATTGGTGTGTTCAGTCTTCGACAATATAACAGCATCGGGCGAGAACCCATGCAATTTTATACTTTCGTACCATTGTTTTAAAAGTCATAATAGTACACAGGAAATTAACTACACAGGATTTTTTATATTTAAATAATTTAGAAAGCAAGTTGTAAGAAAATTTATTTCATCAAAGAAATTATAAAAATAAAATTAATATCAAGGGTTGGCTTGTGTTGCATGAAACGGTCCCGCGAAACCCGTGAACTCACGCTTTTACAGTGACAGTATTGGAGAAAAACATGGAAACTAGAGAGATATAAGTTTGTTTTTCCCCCTTTACAATCTTTATGATCATAATTTTTTATGGAAATGTTTTTATCCGTGATCCGGGAGATGGTATCTGTCGGCTTGAAATGGGTTACGACTTCGTAGGAGCAATCGAGATCAATGAAAAATTGCTCAAATGTATGAATATATGTAGAAAAATGAATTGACATACCCTTGAAGTCTTCGATGTTCGAAATTGATTGACGGTTGCTGACAAATGAAAGAAACATACCTGAAACATAAGAACACTAAAATTACAATTTTGTTTACGTTACAACGTTATTGGTAATAACTAATTTTAATGCAGAATTTGAATGCTAGCCTACTTTTTAGTATGACGACATAATTTTAGTGGTATCTCTGTCTGTGCCTATAGTCAGGTAAACATAAACCACAATAACTTATTTGTTACTACGGAAAAAGCCATACCTATTATAACAATACATGGGCATTAAACTCATTCCATAATATAAAATTACAAGAATTATTGCAAATATTATCCTGTGTAAATTCCAAACGACATTCTTGGAACTTGAAAGATTTCCTGTGAGAATCAACTTTTATGAAAATAGTATTCACAAATACGGTTTCAGAATATGCTAACTGGAATCTTGTACCTACACGAAAAATAAATTCTGTATCGTTGTCTGAAATAAAGAAATGTCGGATTAGGTACCGAAATATGTTCATATATTTAAGCAATGCAATCCTACAATTCTCTGCATCCATTTATTGTACTGTGAATAAAGAGAAATGGTTTAGCTTTTTCGTTATTTATATAGAAATACGTTTAAAGCAAACAGTAAAATAAATCCGAGATAAAACAGAAAATAGAGCGACTGTAACAACAGTAATTTTTGTTTAGGCTCAGTTACAATTGAAGGATTTACTGATAAACAAGAAAGAACGGGTATTACTGAAGTTTTATTAGTTTTTACGACGACTTCGACAAGTTTAAATTAAAATGTTGAAGTTTATCGACGATATTGCGAACGTTCAATTTTTAAATAGATCATTCGTAATATTAAAGACTAATATTTTTATAAATCATAAAACAAACATATTGTTTTCACATACACACATAAACTGAAGATCCCATAGATGAAACATTTTAGTTTCCCACCATAAAACTAACACTTGTACGCAAGCCTCATAATCTCGAGTCGTCCCACTTTCGTCATAAAAACAAACACGCATCGTAAAGTTACCATAACAATATTATGGGACAATGTGGTGCCGTTGCGAAAGTGGAACTGTACCTACGGAACCACCTATTGTTTGGAGATGCATGACGAAAGTACATCTGTATTGCACTTGTCTATTTTGTACGGAACAGAATGTGTTGTATGGAACTTATTGGAGTGAGCACTGGGTTTTATTTTTATAAATTGTTTAGTAGAGATGTTGGATGCTTTACTGAGAGCTTTTGTAGGGGAAACTGTAGAGAGTGAAGGATGGGTACAAAAGAAAAGATCTTTGACCTACTTCTTTCAAAAAATATTATCTATCTTTAAAGCAATACCGAAATGTGATTATGTTGAATGGGTCTCTTGAGACTACATGCCTCAAAGCTGCAGTGACGACAACATTAAAGTAGGTATGTGCTGTTCGAAATAAAAAATGCGTTATTTTTTCTCCGGTGGCACCCAGTAACATAGCACAGGAATCAGAAATTTTAAACAAAGGAAGGCGAAGACAGTTAGTTAAAACATTATCGTGTTTGATATAATATGCAGTCTATCCATTGATGTCATAGATTACCAAGAAGTATTCTTTCTTTAAAGGAGTGAGTAGAACAGTAACAGTACAGTACGTACTATTATTGATTCAAGCCACGTCCTTAAGATCTTCAGAATCAGAACACACAATCGGCCGTCATGTTTCTCCGTAGTAACGTTTAATTCCGTTTCCACTTGTATTTTCCTAACCAAGTATGGCTTACCCCGCACAGGTATGTGTTTCGCGCCAGTGAGCACCCCTGGCGCACTTTTATTAGCATTAGCTGACTAAGCATGTTCTACAGAGAACGATGTAAGGTAAGTAGGCAGTGACGTTGGATCTTCAGTTTATTTGAAAAAAAGTGTGTGTATTTTGTATTGTCCACTGCAATGAAAATTTTCAAAGCGTACAATACCGCGGAATGATTCAAAAGACCAGTGTAGTACAGTAGCATAAAAAGCTGAATGGGAAGTGTCCAATATTATAATACACCACTGGTACCTACTTAGGTTTCTCTCGAAATGGCTACCTACCTCATTAAAATAATTGGTATCACCTTGAATTCCAATAAGTATGATGATCATTAAGGCTCTAGACTCTACGCTTTACAAGAAAATATTGATGATAAATTGTCTATTTTTAACAATGACTAAGCTAATCACGGCTACGTAATATACTCTAAGACAAGTCCTCAGATCAACTACAACTGTTAATGTAGTAATGAATTTATTGTCAAACAGAATTGCAAATATCCATACTGTATATAATACTCAATGAAATATACTGACTAATAAAATCAGAGTATTTGTTTTTACAAGTCCAAATAAGGCCACACATATTCACAATTATTTGCTCGTCATTCAATTGAAGTTTGTTTCGAAATACAAGTAATTTTGAACACTGCGCACAGACCTAGTGTTTAACCACTGAACATTAAATTGGACGCTTTCCAAAAGGTTTTTGAAGTGAATAGAGAGACCTGTCAAACTTATAATGAGCAACTTCAAACTATGAATGCTGACCCTGGCTTTCGTGACCTTTTCTGAACTCAAACACGACTTTGATAGCAGTGTCGTTAGCAGCTTTTATGCCAAAAACTAAAGATGCACTGACCTTGCAAAAAAGATTTAAGCCCAGGATTTAAGCGCTCGGTTAACGACCAGACGTATGACCTATTGAATCCTTTATGCTGTATTAGGCATTAGTTTAAGTTATAATGGTAGAAGATGGTCTACAGATCTCAATGTTCAGAGTTCAATGTTCTGATAATTTTCTTGGATATTATTAGCAATTTTGAAGGGCGACGTTTCTTGAACCCTTCAGATAATAATAATATAAATAGACTACAACTGATACACCACATAAATTGACGTATACTATTGCTAAAGAAATTCAATTCAATTGAACTGATTGATCTATAAAATTATTTTTGTAAAATATAATATTGCGAAAAATAAATAGACCCATCACAATATCAAAGAAAATTCAATCAATCATTGTGAAAGTCTTTTGTCAATATAAAAACTACTAATTTATTTATCAACTAAAAAATATCGTTTGTTTGAAAATTTGATAAATGGATATTTTTTGTTACAATATCATAGACACACGGTGCAGTAATGCAAAACGAATCAAGTCCAATTTTTAACTATACGTCATGTACTGTACGCCCAGTTAAGTTTATGACGGCCAATTAAAATAGCTCATAAATCTTGTACATATTGCGCATGACAGTGCAATTACTCAATCAATACAACTTCTAATAAGTATTTTTACGATTTAACAATACTGCATAACAATAGATACTTTTTAGAGCATAACATAAAAAAGCAAAAGAGTGTTCAGAAATACCTAAATCACGCGGAGAATTTTATCATGACAAGAGATGACAGCTTCTAAACCCAATTGTTATTGGAATACAAAAAGCAAACGGCTATTGGAAAACTGAATCCCACGTCGTTTTTCTTTGTCGTGGCAAGACGTTAGCTCTCTAATTAGTTTTGCATGACTAAGGCGGCTATATAAAAAACACTGGATTTCACATTCGAAAGCGCTGCATATGAAATAGCTGCTACAAAGGAAAAATTATACTGAGATTATATTTATAGTATTATTTATTATTCTGACCTACATTACTACTACATAATGTTTTGTTGTATACTTCTATTATATAGGTGTTCTGATATCAAATGAGAATTGTTATATTTTGTAATCATTTTTATCGTGCATTGACCTTATTATAATCGACCCTTTCGATACGCGTATTTGAATAAAAATATTGGAAAATCAATAAGTGCTGGGAAAATTCTAGTTAACCGACTTAGCGATGACTTAAGGCTCTTACATACAGGGGCGATTCGTCGCGCGACGCGACGCCGCCGCATTGTTCACCGTGAAGTTTTCTCAGAAATTGTTTTGTTAAAATTCGCGTCGCGCGACGAATCGCGCTAATATGTAAGAGCCTTTATATAGTAATAAAACATTTAACGTAGAATAAGGATCCGTACATATTCCATTGATTTTCCCCTAAGTGATACAGACCTATGCGACATTCGTGACCAATGAAACGTAGGTACAATACGTATTCATAGGTATATTGTATACCTACTTAATTGCTAATGGTTATGTTTAAATGGTTATAATATTAGTAGTAACGGTTATAATGTTTTCCTAAAAGTTTTTCCTTCAACAGTAGGTAGATACTTTTCTATATTGGTCAATTATTTATTAGAGCCTTAAAAATCTACCTCATTACCACAACCGTGTTTATCAGTTGTTTAGCCTAAACACCTTTTAAACACGACATTTCTGTATGGAGTTTGACATAAAACTGACAGTAGACACGCGTTTAAGACCAGAGTCTAAGTTTTTGTTGTAAGACCCCTAAATACTAAAAAAACCTTGTATGTACCTTGTTGTATGGGAGCCCCCTTAAATGTTTATTTTATTCTGTTTTTTAGTATTTGTTGTTATAGCGGCAACAGAAATACATCATCTATGAACATTTCAAGTGTCTCACGGTACATGAGATACCTACAGCCTGGTGACAGACGGAGAGAAGACAGACGGACGGACAGCGGAGTCTTAGTAATAAGGTTCCGTTTTACCCTTTGGGTACGGAACCCTAAAAAGGATAAAGTTTATTAATCTTTGGGACGTGGGTACCTATACCTAAACAACACGTGGTTCTGCACGTTACTTATCGAGAATATTAACAAAAGAAAAATGGTATTGAAACCTTAATTGGGGAGACCATTAAATTCTCAAAGGCTTTTTCAACTTGCGTAACCGTTAACGAGATTTATGTAACATTATAAACTGAAGAGTTTCACACCCAATTTTGATAAAAAATGGCCGCTGTGCATTTCTTTTTATTAAATTCTTGCTCATAATATCGCGAATTTAAGCTTTGTAACTCAAAGAATGTAGATTAAAAGAAAATTGTTTATGCTCCCTAACTTCTTTTTTTGTTGGTTTACAAAGTAAAAATGTGGATTTATTGAAAAAATATTCTTTGAAATATTAGAGAATAGAGGTATTCGAGAGTTAAAGGCAACATTATAGGTACCTGAATGTAGATTTTTACCTTACCCTTAAAAATGAAAACTAAAAAAAACTACCAAAAAAAGTTTCTTCTGATAAAGTTAATAACAATTTTCTCCTCATTCAAATAAAATCAATGAAAACACGACCTTCGAACGCTTGTCCGCAAACGTTACCTAAGTCTTAAGGAATCAAAAACTTTTCAAACAATCAGGGAACATCAAAAGTTGTGTAATACCATCTGAAAGCGTTGCTTTGTGACAGTACAAAGGAGGGTAAACTCGAGGACAAGGTAGTATTGCTTTTAGTTTAAAGTTTCAGCAAAATATCTCCGATAAGAGTGCTCAGCAACTTTGAGGGGTCCAAACGTCTATTAACGTACTTTTCACATTTAGCTGTTAGTTTTTTCGGTTCGTTTTCTGCGTTTTGTTGATTTTTTTTAACTGACTTTAAAAAAAGGAGGTTATCAATTAGACTCATAAGTATGTAATACTAGGTACGCCCCGCGGTTTCACCCGCATTAGTCTCGATCCCGTGGGAATATCGGGATAAAAAGTATCCTATGTCTTATTCCAGGTCATGGTCTAACCATGTGCCAAATTTAATCTAAATCCGTTCAGCCGTTTTAGCGCGAAAGCGTCCCTGTGCACGCATTTCTCCGAAAATATTGTGACAATTTTTTTTATTGGCTTACATTTCTAATGTTATCTGTTGTTGTTGACATAGCTCATAGAATAAGCAAGCTGAACTGGCAAGGGGCCGGCCATATTAGCCGTATAACCGATGATGTGTTCTTGAGCACACAGCCTAGGTGGAGCGATGATCTTCGCAGGGTGTTTGGTAGCAGCTGAATGAGATTTGCCGAGAATCGAGCTGAATGGCGTGAAATTGTGGCGTGAATTGAAAGTGGACTGCTGTAGGCTGATGATGATGATCTTTTGTTGGAAGTTTATTGGAAGATGGTAAAGGAATAAGCAAATATTATGTTATGTAATTATTTTGATCAGAATGACACCGACAAGGTAAACCACAACTGTTACAGTGTGTCTATCCTGCTGCATACAGACAGACAATACACAATTAAAATTAGTTACTTTTCGGATAAAACTGTACAAAATACCTTTATTTTGCTTTATTTAGAGGAAAACCATCAGGTAATTGATAAAGTGCAAAGCGTTAAAACGGAAAACAAACAATTATTGGATAACCAAACAAAAATAACACCAGGAAAATAATCTCATTAGTTATAATTAAGCCAACATTTGCAGTTAATAAACACAGCAAATGTTGCCTTTAAAATTGCATCATTAAATAATTCAAAATGTTTGAAATTAATTGAAAATAACTTTATCAGTTACAAGTCCTAATTTTAATATTAATATTTGTAGGTAGTTTTATTTATTCAGTTTAATTATGAATTTTGTTTTGAAATTGTAACAAAGATCACACAGATCCTTTATAACAAAACTCATAATAAAACAAGACATCAAAAAGTAATTAACGAATGTGTATCATCTGAAGCAATACATGTAAAGAGGACACATTATAAAGAACAGGATACACGTGGTGCCTTACAAGTACAGTTAAGCCGACACGACATGTCCGTATTCAATGATTCAGTGTACACTCTGCACATACAACGAAAGTCGTGACGACCAATAAATGCTTTCAGACTATCACATCCAACACACCGTCACAGAATAGATAGGTTACAGAAGACCAGGTCCTTACAACGAGTGGATAACAACCTCACGCACACATAGACGTACAAGTACGGAGATCTCAAACGCAAGTCGCGAGTGCGTGCACGTTCGTTCTATGGAGCCGAGCCTTCTGTACCTATCTGTACAGTGACACCTTTATTGGTACACTCGTTATGGTCCATTTATTTGATATCGAGTGTATGGACGGACTTACATACATTTTCATACGTAACGGATTTTAATTGTGCGTAGACAGTAAAAAGTAGTATTAGCAGTTAATATTTGGGTAGGTGCCACAAACGTACACGTAAAGCGTAACGTAATGTAATGTGAAATTAATTGGCATAGCGGATTCTACGGTTGCGGTCTCTAGGGGCTATAATAGTTTGTTAGTAACTTGATAACTTCACTTTATTCTTTACTAGCTGCGCCCCGCGGTTTCACCCGCGTAAGTCTCGATCCCATGGAAATATCAGGATAAAAAGTATCCTATGTGTTAATCCAGGTTATAAACTGTCTGTTTGCCAAATTTCATCTAAATCCATTCAGCCGTTTTTACGTGAAAGAGTAACAAACATCCATTCATCCATCCATACTTACAAACTTTTGCGTTTATAATATTAGTTAGATTATGCAACCCGGTAACGGAATATCATCCTCAACGTTATGAGTTCCAGCATAAATCGGTTTTGTTTAGTTTTTTTAATTGCAACCCAGATTTTCATCTAAAGAATATCAATCAAAATAATATAAATCAAAATTTTTCTCACTTCTTATTATTGTTTTAATTTCCATTGATAACATACGTATAATGTTTTGGCAACGCGGTTTTCAAACTTATCCACAAAAGATAAGTGCATCCACGACTCTTGAAACAAAAGCAACAAATAACATTGATGGCTGCCAAACGTGCTTGATTTACTGCCGAAAGATCGTAAAACCGCGTCGTCAACTAAGAACCATTCATCATCTTACTGTCAATGCTATCTAAGAGTTTTTATTCCATTTAACGCTCGTTCGTTAACCTCCTTGGACGAACTCCGATACGGATGACTGACCACACGTGCGGTACCTACGTGAGGGTCTTCTAAAGTTAAGTAATATGCCTCCATGACCTCATTATTTACATTGCATGCCAAATGGAGGAGCCGTGACAAATCCAAAAGAAATTCTCTACAATAACGCACCGTGAAAATACGTACAATCTGTGTCGAAAGCTATTACGATTGTGAGAAACACTTCGATAACATTTCTCTGGTTCGTTAATATGTAACGTAATTTTGTTAGTATTACGCGAATGTGCTGCTAAAATATCCGAGGATTCTTTATTGAGGAAACATAACTCACCAGAAATCGGCATATAAAATTAATCGGCACAAACGCATCAACTATAAACGTAGCTGCGTTTAGCGGAATCGTTCTGTTTTGTACTAATTTCTTCCTAGTTATAAACTTGATGAGGGAAATAAAGTTACTGACCGGGTTGACAACACAGGATGAATGCCGCAGAATAGTTGACAACGTGCCAACTAAGGGTTCGGTCACATTACACAACGATGCGCGGGCGCCGCCGCTCCCTACACTACAATAAATAGAGTTAAATGGACGGTAACGATAAGTGTTAGACACATACGTAACGAGGTATACGTCATAATGATAATGGTTCTCTTCTGAAGAGCAATACGTACTTACTCAAGGAAATTGCCTCCTTAAAAATACATAGCCAATTTACGGAACTTGCAACCCTAATCGATCCATTTTCCAAAATAGAAAAGGCTTACCCATATTTTCCCGTGGGTACACTCTCGTAGTCTGGCAATCAAACTTGCTATTGAGGATATCATCACGTTATACACTCGTGAGTTCGTGAGTTACACTGATACCTAGATCTCCTAAATTATATCTGTAAAATTCGAACCCACGATTTGACCCACTTTAAAACTGCAGTCGTCATAATGCAGTGTAGGGCAGTTGGAGCAATAATAAAACGGCCATTAAACTGGCGTCGTGAACTAACTGAAACTGTCAGACTACCCTCTAAGCAACTGACCTGGAGATATACCAAGAAAATGTTTCACATATCGTTCCTTTGTATCCATGACTTATAATAGGCACATATTTCATAAACCTGGCAATGGCGAGCGGTATATATATTACAATAGAATGTATTATGTACTTGACTTTATTGTTGTTGTGGTTACAAACTACATTGTTATGAGGTAATGTCGTTAGTTATTTGTCAATATACTTGTAATTCTTAATGAAGTAGTCCGACTTGTTTATATTGAAGTTAAGCTAAGTATAACGTCAAAATTGTGCACGTTTTATATGATTTCAGAATACAAATGACTTTAATCTTAGTTTATTACGTCATAACGCGAACTAGCTTTGTCAAAGCTAGTCCTAATAATAAATGACAGACAAATGGAATTGTCACTCCAATATAAACATTATTCATAAACTAGTAACATAGCTCTATTTCAAGCGGATGAAACAGCACGCACACAAAATAAACAAATGCGAAAAGACTTCAGTTTTATACAGGAAATGAAAGCATGCAATTTTTTTAAGAGGAAGGAATGGAACATTGAAAGATATTAGAGAGGATTTGCTTAACCAAACTACTATCACATGCACATAATATACCAATAGACTTTATCAGAATAGACTAGAGACAAAAGCCAATTGCATAAATACCATACTCTCATATTATTATATCCTTGGATACTCGTACAATCGAACGCACACAAAATATTTACCAAGGACTAGACAAAATTACACCAGCTCACTTCATCCCTTACTAAATATCATGGTGTTTCTGAGATAAATCCACCATTAATGTCAGGCTTACTAATAAAAGGAGACACTTTGTATTATGCAAGCAAATCTCCGCGAGTGCCAAAGGATATAGTGGAGAAAGTCTCAGCTTGTGCTAATATAATTTCATCCCGAATGTGTCAGTCGAGGCTCGTCACATCTATGGTAATAACTTGAGGGTTGACGGGTTTAGGGAAACTAGACAACATAAAATATTGTTCGAACAAAATAGAAGAAAGTTTAATGGTTGCTGTCAGTCATGTAGAACATTTCAGGTTCGCTTTACGAAAGTCGGTATTTTAACATGAGTTTATTTTGTTTCTATGAAGTAAACTTTTTTTTTCCATTAAATGTAAAACTATCAACGAATTTTAATTATATTTTTTTACTTTAATACCTTATACAAATTTTAACTAGGACTAGCACGTGCAGAAACGTAAGCGAAAACTCATAATATACACTACAACAGTCCTATTGATCAATTGAACATTCAATTATCTATGACGCAATCGCATTGTAATAGAAAGTGATGCATTATCTAACAAGAAAGTTATCTCGTTGATACAGAAGCGACACTCATTTGTTATCAGACATCGTTACACTTGATTATACATGTCCCGACGAATATTGATTGGAGATTATTAGGTACATAATATTGTTTTTTTGTTTATCAGATTCATGTCTGATGACTGTCGTGTCTGGCCTACTAATCTGTGACAAACAATTGCCAAGCGTAAATATAAACGAAACAAAAAAGTTTGCGTTGTTTTCTAATTAAGAAAATACCTAATGTAAAATAAATTATTCCTCAGATACTCTAATTTTATGTTGAGACACACCACACGTACACTAGAATGGGCAATACATATTAATTGCACGCGGAATTAATGTACTTCTATTAGAATCTTTTTTATCACTAAAAGTACGTGATGACCCTAGTAATATCCTCAATTCCTCAGTTGGAGTAATTGAAGTTAACGTTGAGATATTTATCATAATATCGGTATTTGACAGAATACAAGATGAAGTTGGCGTGATTTTTCTTACGACCTCTTTTTCACCAAATGCTGTGATGTCATGAGACTTTGATCTTTCAGGATTTGCATAATATATTAAGAAGGCATTTCTTGTTTTCTCTTATTACTTCAGAAATGGGTCGGACGAATTGTTTCCGCAGTGGTTTCGTGCGAAGATGTTCTCTAGGTTATTTATTTATGGTTCATCTTTTTTCGATAATGTTTTCGTATTAAGGTCATCAACGTCTTAGACAATTATTTGCAGAACTAGGAGTATTATTTAACCTTTTTCCACACAAATAAACGACGGCTTCTTCTAGTAAATCTTTACACTATGCCGCAATCAATCCTACATTCCCAGAAAATCCTATTCCACGGCTCTTATATTTTTTCAGCGCTTCATTCGGCGAAGTATCGAAGATTCTCGATTGCATATGTATAGAACTTAATCCGTATCCCATACATATACATAGTGAGATAAATAACACATATATCGGCACCATTGATTTTGCTTAATGGGTACTGGGAATCCAGTATTTGACTTGCATGCTCAACTCAAGGTTAGTGAATGAATTGAAAGACGAGTATAAACAAATGAAGTTAATATATCTACCTACCTACTCTTTTACAACGCAAGTTATCTCTAATAGTGATTAGTTACGACTATATTAAAGTTTCTAAGAATAGAAACGATAAGGAGTCATCGTTTTGTCACGATTACTTTCGACTATCATTTGTTTGAATTTTTTGAGTAATGTTTGCGACGCATTACTTTATTAAAATTTTGTGGCGTTTTGTGTCTATGGATTACACAGGATTTGTATGAGTAAGTAGTTTATATTAGTTTTTTTTTATTTAACTACTTTGTGTAATACATTAGGTAGGTATCTCGCATTTGTTTTTCAAAAAACAGCGTTTTCTTTCTTTTTACATTTTGAAACCAAGATTTTATATAAAAAGTGTTCCTCCCTTCCTCAATCAAGTCAAATTAAAACCTTCATTTCCCCTCGATTAACTCCCGAAAGTAACACAATTTCCCAAAAAAGCAAATTGTTACAACCAAAGTGGTTGTTCCGCTCAATAAATCTTCCCGCAGCCCATTCGCTTATTAAGTCTCAAGGAAGGCTGTAATTTTTCATTAGGAAACCCCGTTTGAGCCGACATCGGGGAAAATGAGGTACCTCTACCTGGCAAACGGTGCGATGTGGGTCCCACAGACCATAGAAAGGTAAGCATGCGCTTTAATAATAAATACTTCTATTACCGGGTTAAGTTTGCGTCCAGTCTGTTGGGAGCAGCCATAGTGGAATGGGAGATAGTTCTGTTTGGAATTAACCCTAAAATAGATCCGTTGTTTCTGGATATATTAAAATGTATGGAAAATTTACCTTTAATGTTGTTAGAACTTATTATATATGCCTTGCTTTATAAAAATAGAGAGGTTTTATCAAAGCTTATTATGCATGTAAGGTGTATGCCCTCAATTGTCGCGAAAACAACAAACAATAAATCATAATTATTATTATACAAATACTAATTACTTACTAACGTAAAGGACACTGCGTATTAACAAATGAGGAAACATGTTGCAAATTAAAATTGGATTAAAGGATTTACCCGTAGTCTACCAGACTACACACAGTAAGAACAAGTTACATATTCTATATTTGCTATAGTGACAACATTAATTAATTATAAGTATTAATTAGAAGATGTGCATTACATTATTTACTGAATAAGGTAATTAAGTGTTTTCAATTTGGAATGATTTTCTAAGTATACAGGGTGACAACAAAATCAAAACAAGAACTGTCACAGATCTAAAAATAGGTTCTAAACAAGCACATCGCTGCAAAAGAATTTGAATACCTACATAAAAAAAATACATAAATTCTAACTAATTCGACATTCAAAATGTGTTAAACATTGACCTAGTAGGTACACTTTGGATTGCGCAACCACATAACCGTTAGCCAAAAAGTGATGCCACTAAAATACAAAATGGACACTTTTCACAAAGCCGATAATTTGGCAAAAAGACTTTTCGGACATGACCCAGACTATGTATTTTCACTATTCGTCACCTGTTTACATAATGTATGAGTGATTCATAAGACAACTTGCCTAACCAGTAAATTCAGTGTTAGTAATGTTTATAATCTTGTAAAAAATAACGTCATAAGCTGTCGGCGGAAAATAAATTGCAATATGGGAATACACTGTGTATATTACGGCCTCATTAGTCACCTGATTTATTAATGGGGTTAAGCAAAACCTAGTAGGTATGTGGGAGGTATACTTAATCATTTTGTGCAAATTATATAGAATCCTCTATCAATCAAAACTTAGGCAAGTAAACAACAATACCATAACAAAGAATAAAATAAACAGCATGAATGAAACAATGCAGTACACTAGCAACTAATACCTGCTCAAGTGCCTCCTCATAGTAAACTATCTACCAACAAAGTTGCTGAATTCAAACACAAGCACCTTCGTTATCATAATTATCTAGTTTCGTTACGAAACCTAATCAAAGTAACTCCATGTAAAGTTATCAACGCAACAAGGGGCCAATTACCTCAGAATCAACGATTGAAGTGATTTATTCGTGTAACAATCATGTTTTACGACCAAAATATACACTAAAAATAGCACCAAAGCCTACACAAAGATATAGTCGTTATCGAAACCCTTCAATCGAATAATTTATTATTTGATTACAGGTATACACATTACACACAATGATCTAACTATAATTTTCAAAATGTTAGCCTATTCAAGATAATATCGTCAATGACGCAATGGTTTGTAATGGAGTGTATTAACTGCTTATGTGTAATGTATTCACCTCTTTTTGTTCAGTAGGTGTGGCGGTCCTGACCCCTGTCAGGTCCTTCCACCGAAGTACCCCCATGACGGCGTGACGAACCCACGAGCCGCGCCTGCCAGTCCTCCCGTTAGACAGTTCATCCACCACACCGCACAACACTGAGTTCACCACCAACTTCCCAGTTCCATCCTTATCACTCTTAAGCGCCACTTCGCTACTTATCGGCAACGACCTTCTTTCCCTCATAAAGCTAGAGAAATAAATCGCCGCCAGCTCTCTATTCAGGTTGCGCAAAACGCATCCTCACAAGACACTCACTATTAATCATCCTAAGATATCGTACTTCAAAGACGATATAAATCTTCCAGTAAATCGTTTATTTTTATTACAGTTTTCGGGTCACCCAGCTGCGATCTTTCCCATAAGCGCCCGGAAGTTTTTCAATTATTCCTTTAGCTATAAAAGAAAACTCTTAAACGATCTTCTGCTGAACGAAATTGTCCCCTAAATGGCTTTGAGAGTCCAAACACAGCAGTCATGCACGAAAACAGTAGGCTTTAACTTTCACTTCGGATGCTTCTTCGTCGCCCTGGATGTAGGTTAGACGTCTTTCGCTGGTGGTTATCCACGAAAACGTCAACACTGTCGCAGTTTTGTAAATTCATTCACAAATTCCTCAAGATGCAGTTCTTAAACTTTTTTACACTTAGTACACAGTCCATACTTTTTTTATCACGTCCGGTAACAAATACAATAAATCCAAACACTATTCCAAAATATTACAAGTTCCAATTTCGGAGTTGTCAAAACACGATCGTAGCGCGATTATTTAAATATCGAAGACAGCACAACGTCCACACCGGTTTACGTTCGGAAACCGAATGGAGCGGCGCGTGCCACATGCTTCTGCTGACAAAGGCGCGATGAAGAATTCTCGTCTCTTTCTTCGCTGCATAATTGCTATATTGTAGACAGGGACAAGTAGCGAAACCAACCTTCACACTCTATGCAATGGAGACAAGACAGGTGAATGTAACAGCCGGAGAAGACAACAAAAACTTTTCAAACGTTTCTAGTGCGATTTTCTATTGTGCCAATGCGACATTCAACTTGTAGAAAAATGGTACAGCACAAGAATTATGTGACGATAAAAAGTAACATAAATATGATTTTTACGCAAATATTCGAGACCTTTTCAGAACTTTTCAGTTTAAAAGTGTGGTATTCGAAACTACTGCGTTTAAGGAAAGTCAAAATACTGGGAAACATTTGACTCACCCTAAATACATTTTCATTATGCGTTACGAGGAAATTTTCATCAAACGTTAATTGTTTTGCTATCCTTGTAATCAAACAATATAAAGTAACTAACAATTATTGTACATCTGGTTTTCCCATTCCCATGAAAGTGCACGTTGCAAAAGTCCCATCGAATTTAGGCGTGGATGCGTTTGCGTGGGAACATCCGGCACCAACGGTCCACATCGAGGCTCCCTCTTCAAACAAAGGACCAACAGGTGCTCCTTACACTTGGTCCTTGCTTCCGAAGCCAAAAGCGAGGACTTTCGAGACGGAAGCCGATACCTTATTAATATCGGAAGGATGTGGTTTTATCAATAGAACTTAACAAAATTGAATTCTCCACTAAAAATGTTGAAGGAAAAATAATTGGGAATTTCTAAGTTGCGAAATTTGAGATGCATTTTTGCTTACCGATAGATTTTATTTATTAATATTTGCTATTCTGGTCCTTAAGTCAAGGAGTTTGAGGCGGAAGCAGATACCATATAAATAAAGGAAGGATGTGGTGTTGTCAATCGAGTGATAGAAGCTCCCAAAATGTATGAATATATGCTTCTAGCCACAAGTAATTTGTTTGCAATGGAAGGGGGATTATTTTTGAACTTTTTCCATTCAATAAGCTCACGTAGACAAAAAATAAAAGAATCCGATATCTCTGTAATACAAGATCGATGTTGGTTTAATCAACTGAAATCCCTATAAAGTCACTCTTAGAAAAGGTTTATTTACTGTGTTGTAACCTGTATGACTTTTAATAATGTATCTGCTCTGCTCGCATTCAGTGTTAAAAATTAAGAATTAAATAATGGAATTAATATTGGTCAATCAAAACCTTTATGCAATTCTAGAGTTCTATGAAAAATATCCGCGTAAATATATAGTTTTATCGGTCCAATTAAATCGTGAATTTTTGCAACATTTTTTTTTTGTTTTCATGTAACAAAATTTCCACTTTCTGACATGAAAAAATATAGACGCAACATAAATAACCCAGTATTTTATAATTCATAGATGTAGATTCGTTACATCACATAATTAATGTATGCAGTGCATGTCCGCATATGTAGCGCATTGGAAGACTCGATCATATATCAATCAGTAGAAAAAAAAGGTGAAAGAGTAACACTTATTATCAGTAATTCCAGTGGAACTCAATAAATCTGTCTAGAGTTAATAATTTACCTTCAAATCAAACTGCATGTGCAAATTGCGTTTTCATGTCACGTCATGTGGTCCTGTTTTAAACATTTGGCTAACCGTGGGGCGTCCCAATGGATACAAATATATTTGTCACAAAAAAGGTCAAATTACTATAGCGGGACAAAATAAAATGTTTTTTGGTAAACATGGAGCGAAGTGGGAGGTCGGGACGGGGAATAACCACTTCATTGAGATATTGATAAAACAATAGCCCCTGGGATACTTACGATATACTTATACTTGAACGTTCTGGTCCAATTGATTAGTCTAGAAATACTCAGGATAATAAACAAAAAGCACAATATAATAGTGTTTCGTTGTTCCCACTCAATATTTTCTAATTATGACCTGATGCTAGATAGAAACAATACAATACTAATTTAGTCATTACAGAAGCTAAATCCCATAACAGAATTTAACGAGTTGACGTAGCTGAATATCCAATTAAATCATTTTAGCACCCTAACGATGTAATCAAACAACCTCCAAACGAAATCATTAGTGGCCAAACTGCGGCCGTACATACGCGTATATCTTCAAACATCAATTATCATTAGGCGTGTTTTTCGACTATAAACATCATGCGAATATTCCACATCAGAATATTTTGTAAGCGAACCTAAAGTACTATGAATAGACGTGACTGATTGGGCCAGGGGAATCGGCTAGGGATGCGATTCTGCATACCCATACCGAAGATCATGTTTGAATAGTGCTCAGCTGTAATATTATCGATGAAAAAAGTTAAAGTATTACGTATACGTTGTCTTTATCTTTGTTGGCTAACTGCGGTAGTGATAGGACTAATTGAAACAAGAATATGTGACCTTCTAATAAATGTGTAAAAAATGCAATCTTTATCAGTCTGTGCAATACCATGGTATAAGACTGAAGTAATGATATGTCATGGTTTTATGTAATAATTAATTAAGAAACTATAATTATAGTTTGTTGAAAGAACACGAACGAGAAAGAAGGAAAACTAACAGGATTTTATTTATTCAATTTCATGCTCATAACTAAAACAATGCCGTCATAAGGCCAGCCACAGAATAACTTTCAGAAGTCCATAACTCTTTTCATAAGTCGACTAAATATAAACGTAGCTAACATAAGTCCATCACTATACTGTAGTGATTACGTAAGCAGCGCATCACTTATGCAAGTGCATGCGCCTCATTTGACGGTCGTTAGAGCATAGCCCACGCAGACCTGAAATGTAGCCAGCCCGAAGGCACGGCTAAAACACTGCGATTTGATACACCTCGCGATACTAAGGTACTGTGAAATCGACGAATATCGTGTGAGGTTTAGTCAAGTATTTTATGGCACGATGTGAGACGGTAATTCTAAGTGCTTTACTACGACAGTAGTATTGGTAAATTCAAATAATACATAGCTGCAATACACAATAGTACATGTCCAAAATTTACGGCACTATCAAAGTCTATGACGGTTGGTTTTTAAAAGTGCGAAGTACCTTAAAATCACTGCAAAAAGATCGTTAGCAGAGACTTTTCAATTTCAGTTACTTTAGGTGTCAATGAACTCCGTCTTTATCTACAAGCTCCTTGAGTTAAGTAGAAAGCGCTTGACAGAGCTTAATCTCGAATTATTCTCGATAGGTACTAAAGATACGACGAACATGAGTGTTACTAGTTATTTAATCTAATCGTTCATCTTGGGAACGTGAATGAATTTCTGATAAATGCGTGCAAAATTGTACATTCTTTACTTTTTGATATGATCTAATTAATTCCACAATTTTATCTCACCTTCCATTATGGGCTGGAAAAAATATCATTGTTTAAAAGTCTTAGGAGTTTGGTTGTCATCATCGTCATAGTGATTGCAGGATGTATTTGTTTCAGGAGGAAACTATTTTCCATTGTCTTTACATATTCGCCTTTTACGACACCCATAGGTAATAAAGACGGCCTATTTGAGCTGGATTCACACAGTAAGAATAAAATAATTAGGTTTTATGACATAATATTTCATTTTTATATCGAATGCATTCGAAGTAGCTGGAAACCTTACTGGCTTAAGCATTTTGTATTTGGCTCACGTACGCCACAAACTAGTTTGTTCACATAACCTTTTTAATCTGATATACAGATCGGTAGTGGTTGCCAGCAGATAATTCACTACCTTCGAGCAAAAAATTCGAGTTACTTCTGCCAACTTTTAACACATAATGTTGGTGGATTTGGGTGAGCCGCATTGTGTTACATTAACTGCAGTTATTATCTCTCTTATTGTGTCTCTCTCTCAAAGAGCGGAGGTCCGTGTCCCAGCAGTGAGAACATTCCTCATCATTCTCCTGCCGCTATCCCAATTTATTTGTAGTTGGCACAACGTGTCCCTTTCTTCCATACATCTCTTTTAGCCTTCATCAAGGTAGTCACCCCCATTCTAGCCATAGAGCGGCGGAAATTATAGGCTGCTTATGCTTAACTGCAGTTAGGCTAGATGTTAAATTGTTTTTGAATCATTGATTCATGTATGAATGTAAATTGAGTGAAGCTGCTGCAGTCTTTTGATGTTGCGTAGGCCTAATCTATTTTGGAGAAGTAAATACCTAGGTTACATAGGCCAAAAAAATAAATTAATAGGAAAATATTTAGAGGCTTATAAACAGCTGAAACAATAGCATTGGACAGAAGAATGAAAACCGACAAGCAGGCATTCAGCTAGTAAATTTTCGATGGATAATTAATGTCTTAGCAAATTAATTGAAGCTTGTTAACAAAATATTTTCATAGAAACATTAGGCGGTAGAAACGCCAATAACCTACTATTTCTGAATATAGTTTACCACCTACGAGCATCCATTTTCATTACTACGTGAGACCGAAAATTCACTAAACAATACAGCCTTATGTCCATTATGAGGTGCGCCGAAAGTAAACATTGCTCCATCGAAATTCACGATTCTTCCATTAGGTATCAGGTCGGCTATAAAGCGGTTTGCTCATTGCTCCAGTATCCAAGGTCACTCTTTATGTGACCGCAGCCGCTCACAACCCGTAGCCTTGCTACGACAAAGCTCTATGGACCGGTCAAATAATACATGGAAATTCGGCCCAGATGTATTGTATAGAAGAAATAATGGATTAAAATTTGGAATTTGACCTCTTTTTTACGAAGTCTGTAAAGGTTTCGGCAAAACCTAATTTGGACTGGACATATTACGAGAGTTTTCATATTGCATGTATGTATTCCAGAAAGTATCGAAATAAAATTGAATATTGCGTAGTTTCGCAGATTTTGTGGTTGGCCCTCTAAAACCTGAATATTTTTACTACTATTTTTTCTCTATTTGAGCACTTTATATACGCAAACTACTTATTTGAGAATCTATTTCAGAAACCTAATTCACTTGAGTTAACCATATTAATGTTTTTACTGCACTCTAATTGCGAAATACACGATCAAGCACAATCTGAATCATTTTAAAAGAAATTGCTAATCCATTGCTGTAAAAGTTGGAAAAAAAATGCTCAACAACGTAAATAACGCAATGAATGTTGTTGAACTGTCAAATGAAAGAGATTACTCTTAATCATTTACCGAAAATGTGTTACGCAATTAGATAGCTGATCAACCCATTTCAAAATGTCAACAAGAGTATGTTTATAACTTTGTTACTCATGTTATAGAATTACTACGCTACATTCGTTATACAGGCCAAATAAATGTCAAAGTAATTTGGGTTAGATATAAAACTGATATTCAGTAATGTTCTAATTTTATGGTTATAAAGTCATGTGCGTCATAGGTAAGGCATAATTAAAAGACCTACGTCAATTCTACATATATAAACCCAACAATATTAAAGTAATCGATTCCTATTTCCAAAAGAATCGTTAATCGAAACTTATATCGAATGAGTTTATTTATGGCTTGCTTTTAACTTGAATAACTACAATCGACAATGCTATATATTTGAAACGTGATAGTAGGCAGGCGACGGAAATAGTCCCGACGAAAATAGAACAGCCTACTAAGAAATTTAGTATGCGGACTTGATAGAAAAAATATCAAAGAAACTTATATTCGTGTCCGAACTTTAGAATGTTTCTGTCATTTTTAAAATAAAAGCTGAAATTGAAAGAGAGTTAATTTTAAGCAAGCTTGTGTATGACGATGAGACAATATATAATGTATTATCTGTGAAGCAATGCAAAGCACAATCTTGGATATACAGTATGTTAACTAACAAAGGGCGTTCCCGTTAACCTGCAATAGTATAGCGTGTATACATGCTAAAAAAAATATTACCACACAAAAAAAAAAAAAAAATGTATTGAAATGTTCACAAAAAGAGTAAATTTAAACGTAAAAGAAACACTTTGTACACGCACACTTGTATTTCAAAGTAGAAAATCAAGTGTGACAAGTGGGCGTGTACAGAGAGTTTATTTTCCGTAACAATTTAATATTTTTGTGAATATTTTACTATACAAAAATATTTTTTTTAATTTTTTTTTTCAACGGTAATATTTTTTTAGCATGTATAGACGATATACTATTGCAGGTTAACGGGAACGCCCTTTGTTAGTTAACATACTGTATATATATGTATTGGTCTAATCAGCATACTGAGCAATTAGTCGGATTGAACACCGCAGTTAGATGTAATCAGGCTACAGTTGAAACTTGCTGACCATGCACCTGATATTGGCATAGAGGAACATACAATCATCATTTATAATACCATGTACATTGATGATGGTGCACAAAATCTCTTCAAAAACATCTAGAATATCAGTGAAGTGCCATTCAAAGTTGACGACAGCAATTATTTAATGTAAATAAAACTAAAATAACAAATTTTAATTCTGAGTCATCTGCTTGTCATATCCGTTCTGGTAAACAGGGATTCGGAGAATATAGTCCTTCCATTACGTGAATATAAGCAGCGAAAAGACTTTCATTTACAGCATCAATCTGCCTAGCTTTTTCCCAACTTTGTTGGGGTCGGCTTCCAGTCTAACCGGATGCAGCTGAATACCAGTATATTACATGGAGCGACTGCCTATCTGACCTCCACAACCCAGTAACTGGGTACTACGATACCCCTTGGTTAGACTGGTTGTGAGACTTTCGTGCTTCTGACGACTCGTAACGACTGTCAAAGATCCACAAATGACAGCCGGGACCAACGGCTTAACGTGCTTTCCGAGGCACGGAGGAGTCTCGATATGTGAAAATGGTCAATGGCCACGGACCAACCCCGGCAAGCGTAACTTTACCTGATGGATCGACCCGAGCGGCTGTTATTACTTAGCCACGAGCTCCTCATTCCTCATTTACAGCATCGTCCGTTCAAATTAACTTTACTCTGAATTTTGAATTTTACATTAAATTATTTGCTTTTCTTCTGAACTGTTTAATCTTTTGCAAATGTTTTTGACCTACCTATTGGGACGATCAATTAATCAACTTTGAATTCGACCGTCAGTGCAATAGTAATGAGGTCTAACTAAACGTTGAATAAGCTATTGTTCGATTAAACAGTAGTTCCGAATCAAGCTTACCCATGAGCCCCTGACATAATTTAACTATTGCATTGAGGTTGCACAACGATCCTAAGAAGTTCATGCCTATTTATGTAGGTTGTAATGGAGACATTGAATGTAAATGATCTTAAGTAAATAGCTTCTAAAAAGACATTTGTTTCTAAATGAAGAAATGTAAAAACTTTGGCAGGGAAGTTCACAGAAATCAAAACCAATCACTGCAACAACGAATTTTAATGTAACTCATGTCATCATGCACTTAAGTCATGCCTTGGTTTTCTTTCTAGAATAGCATTTATGAAATATGTACTGTGAAGAAATTGACGTCATTTTTTTGTTTCTAAGATGCTGGCGTAAAAGTTTCAGTTATCCATCATAATGCGCAAGTCGAAAGAATGAACACATATGACGTCGGTATTGTAAGAGCTACTATTGTACTCGTAAACGATCTGTTTGCAGTAGACACTGCAACACTGCAATATTTCAACCGCTATTGTTGTTCTAAGCAACGCAAAGTCGATATCTTACAAATGAGTATATTATCCTCTTGCCTATTGTCGGCAAGCAGTCTAGAACGCTTAATCATTTCCATAGGTTTTTCATACTGCTACAAGTTGTCTGCTTGCGTAATGTTTAAGAAATGTTTTATTTATGTATCGTTTTCCTTTACATCTCGCTCATCCTGCATTATATTTGCATATTTTCTTAATATAATGCTTTGTATTTGCTGTATAAATGTATGTCAGGTTACGAGAGTCAAGTTAATGTTTATTTCCGTCATACCTACGTCATTAACCACGCCACTGATTGGAAATTTCTCGGAATTTTGAAGTTTATATCCTAGTCATTTGTATTATTAGTAATTTATATACTACAAAATATGTGAATCGATGATAACTACAACTGTGCAGCAGCTATTCAAAAACAAAAACGAATGAAATTAGAAGTCTTGTTTGTTTAAGTGACTGGCGGCTTCTTGAATATAAGAAAAGAATGAAACTGACTGCAAAAAGTGATGCATTTATTATCGATAAGATATATACAAATGACTTCAAAAGGAGAACAGTTTTGTTATTGATACACGATTATATTTTTCAAAAGCGTTGATTTCTTATCTGCAATCGCTTCAAGGTAGACTAGAACTTCTACATTTACTTTCTCAACCATATAAGTTGTGCAAAGAAATTAAATATTTAAGCCTTGACAAATCATTTGCCAATTTAGATGAACATGTTTTCTATCATTTTACGCACAACATAACATAATCACGGCTATTAATTGGGACCTCGAAGAGTTAGGCACTAGGCAGAGATGTATGGTGCATACTATATACCTACTTTCACACTTCGCCAGTATGTTTAAGTCCCAAAGTATAAGTAAGCCTATTACTATTTACTAGGCCCTAATCCAGAGTCAAGGATGCTAATGAGAAGGTTTCTCATTAAAAACAACCATATTGTGTAGGACACGAACCTAGGATAGCGTCCAACTTGGGAGTCAATTAAGTCGCTATTCTAATTATTAGTATTATTATAATGTACAATCTAGTACCTACCTATGACTAATGACTATATATAAATTAGTAAACAACAGAGCAATTAACTAATTGCTACTCAAGCAAATGTTTACTTCTCAATTATATTCTCACCATTCACCAGCCTTCCATTACAGAAATCAAGTCGTAAATATGTCCAAATTGAAACAATACGTATTTCATTAGTTTTATGAGATATTTTAAGATTTAGCAACTCCTTATCTACTATTTAGTAAACAGAAAGAATGAGGTGACACTGATATAATTGAATAAAATTTTAGAATGACCAAATCTGTAACAGAGATCTACAAAAATATTTATAAGCATATCTTTAGTAAAAATCACATCAAAACATCCAATAGGAAATTAGAAAGCGTCACCGTCAGAATAAGCTTGTTGTGGCTTCATAAACAATCTCAGTTTATTTTATAACTCAATGTTAAAACAATGTTCTCGGAACTAAAGACAAAGGATAGAAGCTCATTTCTAAGCTAATGCGCATTTCCGCCCGAAGACACTATTTGAAAGAAACAAACATAAATAAAAATACTAATAATATAACACGAGAATTTCCATTAGTCGGATTAGGAATATAGACTAACTCTTAGCTACGTTCATTAGCTTTGAAAGAGAGTGAAGTGATTACAGCAAAGAGTTTTAATAGAAAATATTTACGAAAGTAAAATTGTAGATCGTAAATAACTTGAAACTAATATTAGAAATGATTTGCAGAACATCTTATCGTAATTCTGAAGAAGGGAAACATTACAAAGAGGTGATTGATCCTGATTTTGCAAATAGTTTAGTCATTTCGCGAATCAGTAATTCCTAGACTAAACCTTGATAACTTTGACCATTTTTACCGCCATACTTCTGAACGCAATGGTTTAAGTTCGAAGCAATCAACATTTATTGTCTTTTCCAAAGGGAACATCGAACTAATAATTAAGTCTTTGCCGTTGGGGTCTGCATCTCGGACGAAAGCTATTGTTATTGGTGATGTTAGATAACAGAAGAGATGTCACTCACTACGTACTTATAACCAACCAGCCTCAAATATGTGTGTTAAAAGGGTTTATGTAATGTGTAAGTAGAAACAGAATCCATTTTCGGTATTCATACTTGCGTAAAATATTACATTAAACATTTAGACAAGATATTTTTTAAAGTATAATTACCAGAAAATATTCAATATAATAGCCAACAGAAACGTTTGCTGTTCATGAATATGCAGTAGATGTTAATGTGAGGGGAAGAAAAATATTGAGACCGCTTTTGTTTTAATATTACTTGGTTAATTAAAATGTCGTAACAGATTAGCCTGGCGGCCATGTTGACTGAAACATTTCAGATAAAGATTATAATGTTTCGAATAATAATATGTAGGTAAATGTGATGGGATAAAAAATGTGACAGCTACAAAAGTACAAACGTAGGCTGGGTGCTTGGTTACGCGAAGCGTTTGTCAGTTGACTCAAGTATTTGGGGGAAAAGGCCCGCAAGAACAAAAATAAGAATTCTACCTACTTCAATATATTAATTTACAAAAAGAATATCATTCGTGATAATAATGAAAGCCATCTAAAACCCTCTTTCAAGAACTCTACTAGTTCGATGAATGACGATGATCTAGCAAGATAAATCTATGCAGAATTGCAAATTTGATTTAACTCGTAACTTTTCTAAAACATTTTGTAGTAACTCACCTCTGAATTTCCAAATTGGGTGCTTTACAGAATTATTGAATTCCTTTTGAGCTTGTAACAGAAAATAGCTAACATTTAGTCACGCAATAAAGTTTCCACTATTTTTTTATAGTACCTACCGCATGTAAGTACCTAATATAATCTGACCCTTAAAATAGTTTTCATTTTTTTATGTTAATTACGATTACGCAATAGGTACTATTAAAATTATGAATTATGCAACAGATTTATGATTCGTTTCATGATTTTCCGAAGTTTTTATGACGTCTATAAAAATCCAAGCCTATAATTAAGTTCCAACATTATGCTTAACATCATATTTAACACGCTATTCTGTGGACACAAAAACCAAAGAACTCCACTTCCTGCTAAACCCAAAATCGCTACATAGCCGTATTTGAAATCTGTCTAGTTTGAATACCTCCATTCTGTTCGCACATCTGTACAGCAAATCCTTATGAAGCCCTTCGCCTACATTTATTTATCTTGAATGACCTCAAGTCCACAGAAGCACTTTGAGCTGCCTGAATTCCAAAATTAAAATGTTCTAGGTACCTACACCAAAAGGACCAAAAACAAAAGAGAAAACTTTTCTGAAAAAAAGAACATTATTTCGACAAGTGCAGCTCATATCTTGGAGTCACGATCCGTGACCCAGTGGTTTTTCTCCGACATGGTCTGCTTGCCACCCCAGCAAGGCATCCGGCTGCCCGCCTTCTCTTTATCGCTTCATAGTCTTGCTTCCGTCGATTATTTTCTACGGTGTACGGAGGTAACGAACTGAGTGTCCACTGACCCTTAAAATGTAATGGTCTGCGTTTTTGACGTTGCAATGAACTTGATAAATGACTTATGAACTAAGAATTTTGGAAGAAATCTTTGAACTAAGTGATACGAAGTGTGTCTTCCTTTGGACTCCTGAAATGCCTTTATTTGAAATGTAGGCACATCTTATAATGTAGCAACGTTGTCAGTCTAAATAATAAATTATTAAATAGGTACGCTCAATATGTTAGGTATTCATATCTAAGTAATTAAATTGTCCCGCCAGAAATTGTAATAGGCATCTGGCAATCAGATTGAAAATAAAAGAAGTGATGTATAACCTTATTTTCTTCAGATCTATCTGCAAGTAGATGCAGACCTACCTCTGAAAAACACGAACAGGTAAGTACGCACATTGTATAATTCCTAAATACCTATGACATAATTGTTATGAAAACCAAACCCTCCATAAATAAAGTTATTGTTTTACAATGGTTCATCAACTCGATGAGGATAAAGCATGCATCTTACCTGAGAAAAATACGGCGGTAGTACTGCCCTCTGGTCGTCTAACCGAGAACATTGTACTCGTTCCAGCAACTCGAACAATTCGTGTTGAGCGCGAGTGCCCCCTGTCGAAGTTGCTGTGGAGCTCCATGGCGCCGAAACGTGCTGCCGCCTGTTGGACAAACGGAGAATTATTACATCAGGTTTACTTTGAATAAGTTCAAGTAGGTTGGATAGATGGCGTTGTAATCGAGTGAAGCGTTGGAATATAGATGGCGCTGTATGATGGAGTTGTAAGGACCAATATTTGTATACTGAGAAAAATAACTGCGAAAAGGCAATTATATTTTGTCTATTAGAAAAAAGGTTTTGATAATACATATTTTAGAAAAATACCTTTTTTTAATAGGTACATATTGTATTAAAAATCAAATAAGTACCTGGGTACAATACACATTTAAAAAATGAATTTAATTCAAAAACTTAGGTACAATAAATCTAGGTGATGTATTATTTTAATCAAAATTAATTGTCTCGCGAGTATGTAAATAGACAAAACTTTATAAAATGTTGTTTTTTGACTTATCATGTTAAAATACGAATAATTATAAACAGTACTTGGCGTATTTTTAATTTCTTTAAAGCAGATATTTTATACCTACTTTATGTACGCGCGGCTACACATCAAGCTATACATTTCCAGTATAAGCTGACCTCACATTGTACGGAAATCCTAAACAATGCGAAATCAGCATAAACTGGAAAGTATAGCTTGATGTGTGGCCGTGTGTACTTAAATAATATTTATTGTCAATTCAGTCTAACATTTAATTTTGCACCATTATAGTTATACCCAAGGTAATGCATTAGCTATTCACCTACTAAGTATTAATTAAATAAATAAAAAAGAGAAGTGAGCACTGCAGCGCAGTGTAGAGCAATAATATTATGGTGTTACTTTATTGCTACTGTTGCTAAGGCAATGACCTACCAACCAAGATTATAACGCAGTAGGTAATTGAGTAAACGAGCTAATATTAAAGTTAAGTAGCAAGTAGGACCTGCTTTATTTTTAAACTCAATAATGCTGATAATGATCGTTCACGTCAAGCGGCTCTTGAATCTGATTGCTACAATTACTTGGTGTGAAGTGTTAAAAAAACTTAAGTGCTGCCAATTTGAGTGGAACTCATAGATAACGTACATACATTGAGTAGACAAGGTGTTAATATTAATTTCAATAATCTAAGACGCGATAAATAATCAAGCTTCCCTTTTTAAAAGCTTTCATGTTGACGTCTTCAATCAACATCAATCACTGCCAGTCTTTTTAATTTTGATGCGACGTAGGTTTTACTGCATTATAGCCTATACGCTATAATAGACTGCTCGACAATAGAGCTCGTTACTGCGGCCTTCCAAGTCAGGATTAAGTTATGCAAAGATTTTCCTTTTTCTTTTTACAGAATAAACTTTGTTGAAGCGTGACGGGAAGGTATCATAAATCGCTACACTGGGAACGATGCTCAAATTCTTTTGCTTTTATGAATAAGAAATAGAACAAATTTGATTATGTTGTGGTGATGTTCATGAATATTTTTTGACTTTTCGTAATAAAATTACCCAAAGTCGCTGCATAATAATTTATTTCTCTATTTACAGAACAATTTTTAACTTTTAATAAAAATGTTGAAAGTACAATGATAATTATAAATCAAGCTTGGCTATCTGCCTCTCTTATTAAATTGAATAGTACTCTGATTACAGTCATAACGGCACGAGACCGAGAGGAATTTTATTTAAAAAATTCAATAGCGTGTAATATACGATGACAGCAAAACTTATATTTTCGAGAGAACCGGTTATGCATAATTTACTGCTATCAAAATAATATAAACAAAAGTGCACGCGACAATGACCCCATCTGTTGTCCGACAACGGAACTCTTTGCAAGTAATAATGGATCGAGTCAGTGATTTATGCGTCAATTAACTGACCATTCTCTGCGCCCTTCGCGCGGCCCTCGCGTAGCGTTATGACCAAGATAATGGTTTTCCAAATTAAATCTCCCCCTACATTAAATCGTTGGTATAACCGGTATTCAGCGACTCAATCAAGGAATGTTTGTTTTTCGACTTAGCCTAATTTCGCTGTGTTGAAGGGTGGCATTGTTGCTCGCGCATGTAATAAATTTGATTGGCAGATGTTTCCAAATGATAGTAAATGTTTGTTGTTTTTCGATTTGCTGTCATAAGTGACTATTTTTATGATGCTGTAAGGGGTATGCCTTATGTAATACTTTTGGTCCTAAGTTCGCATCGGGTGAAAGTTCCATTCTGCTGTTATTTTGTTAAGATATGAAAGAGGGAGAGCAATCAAAACCGACAAATAACGAAGCGAATAATAACAGTACCCTTTGCTGATCTTCCGGATTAGCTCGTAACTAAAACGAATAGGTTAGCAAGGTTGATTGATTGTTATATTCAGGTAGATACGGGATTCACAGAATTTAATGAAGTACACCTACCTACAGACTAACTTGATACAATAGTACCTACCAGTCCTTACAAAATATTCAATAGGATCGGGCATATTTTTGTCTGTATGATTCATCCCATGGAAACACGTGTTCGCATACAGCAATTGTATTCAGTCAGGAATATTTTATGCGCGCCCGTTGCAGTCATGTCGCATATAGAATACAATATTATGTATGTATGGTGATCTTGGGGGCGCGTCGGTAAATACACCACCATAAATATACATGCAATGATATTGCTTGCTTTTTTACCCGACTACGGCGAAGAAAAAAGGAGGGTTATGATTTTGACCGGTATGTATGTATGTATGTATGTATGTATGTATGTATGTATGTATGTATGTTCATCTGTTCCCTCCTATCTTCCAAACCACTTATCACAATTTGACAAATAAGGTATCGTTAGAAGCGTCGTGACTGTCCGCTGGTTATAGGCTATGTGAAGTCACATTAAATTAAAAATGGCGCCCTCTAGAGGACATAAAGTGAGGAACTTAAAAAAATATATGGTTTAATCGTACCATGTTGGGTATCAAATGAAAGGGCTTAATGAGCACATTTCAAAAATATATATATTATAACCCCAAAAGAATTTAAAAAAAAATCAAGTAATAAAAACTAAAACCCAACTACGACTTAAATATATATTATAACCCCAAAAGAATTTAAAAAAAAATCAAGTAATAAAAACTAAAACCCAACTACGACTTAAAAGGTATAAACAAGACACCACAGACAGACAAATTAAAAATCCGGAGTCACACGTAATCTGTTCGATTTATGCCCTAACACGTGTGACTCCGGATTTTTAATTTGTCTGTCTGTGGTGTCTTGTTTATACCTTTTAAGTCGTAGTTGGGTTTTAGTTTTTATTACTTGATTTTTTTAATAATTACAATTGTTTTTTGTCTAGGCCTTATTTCTATCCGACTGCGGTGAAGCCAAAAAGGAATTTCATGTTTTTATGTAAGTGATTTTGTGTCTCAAAATACCCTCAGATAGTATAATTGATATCAAAAACATTATATCAGCAGCGTTTTCCTTCTTTGCTAACCTATCGAAGAGAACCTTGGGTCCAAACATAGAAATATAATTTCTTAGGTATATCTATGGGTCCAAACTATGTTACTTCTTACTGAGGACGCTGCGGTCTAAAAGATCAGGAAGCTTACATTCATTCAGTCAGTAATTCGTCACTCGCAATATTGAATCCGACATTTCTGTTTACTCGGAATCGCACCTCGACATCCGCAACAATTAGGGTAACCAGGATTTTGCTGTCAGATCATCTTTATCGCAGCAATTTCTATCTTTCGTCGGCACAGAAACTATCACGCGAAAACAATAAATAACATAATGGTCGACACGTTGCGTGTTTATAACGACGAGGTTATTGATGTTACTCTACAAACGGTGCAATACACTGTAAACACCGCGAGGCTGCCGTAATTTAGCGTTCGGTTCCTTCCGAGACGGACTTTATGGATCCAGGTATACGCTGCCCAGCTGGCGGTTTGATAATACGGTTTACTTTTACTTTGCAATAGTAAGAATCATTGCCTGTAGACCAGGCTACTTCCACAATAGTTCACAGCGTTTTAATAATAATAAAAACTATTTCACAATTTTGTACTTAACAGAAAAATAAGCCCAGAACTCTAGGATTTTTAATAGTTCAGTTAATTATTTTCCAGAGTTTATATGCACATGGTACCTACACAATATTTTTACTTAGGATATATTTATAAAACAGCCAGTACTGATCTAGTTCAATTAAACAAAACTCTCTCATGCGTGTAAAACAAAAAGTAGTAAAAGCAACGAGCGGAGACCGTGAAATAAGCAATATGTCATATCCGTAGCATAAATCAAGTTAATTGTATCAGACCATACATCTGCCTTCCATTGGACGTGTGAATAAATTGTTTGTAAGTCTTATTGTTTCTTCCAATCGGATGTATCTATTAGGAGATAGTGTTTGACAATGAACTTAATGGGATCTTCAAAATAGAAAACGATTATTACGATGTGATGTACTGTCATTTTTGTAGAAGGAAAGTAGTCCCAACTTTAAAATCAGAATCACATGAAATAGTCATAGCCTTAATATCTGTTGGTACTTACAGAATATTCCTTGTAGAATCTATATAATCTATTTTCAGGTCTCTTTCCTGACAAAACCTCCATAAATAACTAATTTTCTTTTCACGTTTTTCTACCTCATAAGAAAATCAAGATAATATGAAAAAAATATTTATTTGCGTTGTCAATCTTCAGTTCGAAGGACCGGATTCCAAGAACATGAATTAATCTACAAAATAAAACTTCCAAGCTGAAACTTGAGAAAGGGTCTTCCCTTTGCAATCATCGGACGAAGTTTTTGTGACTTGAAAGCTATTTAATGGTATGTCATCTGGAGAGATGAACACGTGTTTCATAAAGCCGATGAGTCACAAATGTTTTAACACGTATGTATAATAGTATCACTATCTCCCAGGGGGATTCCTGTGTACCAACATGACTGCTAATCATGTTAACTGAATCAATAATTATTGGTAAAATAAATTGGCTTAATAAAAAGTATTCTATTCAATTCTGCAACGTAATTTTAAAGGTTAATAAAGAAAATAATTTAAAACAGGAAGCCAGAGTTACTTTCCTACAGAAGTAATGTAGAAATTTCTTCTTTTTAGACAATAGTCAGGAACCTAATTACTTTTTGTAACGACACCAACGAAGTTTAAAATTCTTGTTGTTGTGATCAAAGTTAGTATCCTATACATGGGGACCGATTGCGCGTCTCCTTTTTAAGGAAATTCTCGCCGGCTGGGCGACACTTCGTATAACCAGAGGACTGGCTCGTTCTTTGGTCAAAGAATTAGCATTTCCATTCAACGTGGCAATGCTGCCAGTCTTCTGGGCACGTTTAGCGATACGGAGGACTCGACACCTGTTTTCTTTGGTTTTTGTATTTACTTGTATAGTTAGTTAGTCATAGTAAATAGTTAGTTGTGTTAAAATATTGTAAACTAAATAAATTATTTAAGCTACAAATAATATACATTAACTTAACAATGTATGTCACTGACACGGATTCAAGATTCGCAAAACCTAGACCAAATGACAGCGGGAATATTCAACATGCGTGGGAAGTGACAGAAGCATTATCTCTGGCTATCTTTACAGGTACAGTGGGCCGCACAGCGATGGTAACACTTTGACCTTGAGCTGCTCTAACATGGTACGAAGTTTCAATAGAATAAGAGGCCAGTCTATACCGGTTTTGTTACCCCTAATGTGCGGTACCGTACATTCTGATTTCTGAAGTAACCTCAAAACATATTTAGTGACTTTTGAAAGCACGGTTTTTAAGAATATTAATTCGTATTCATAGTCCAATGCGTTATTTCTTTAACCTTTTGTTATTTAACGATCGGCAAAAGACGCAGTGAGTGACATTCATGTTGCTAGCTTTCGGAATGACCGTCCAACCTCCTTACATACTTAGACAAAATACTGTAAGCAAATACATACCAAGTATCAAGCTTGGCTGAATAGTATACAAACATACAGTCTTTTGCGTTGACCTTGAGGTCATCGATGCGTTGCCGACCTTGTGGGTCGTATGTAAAATTCTGTGTCTTACATTGTTATGTACGATGATTATCAAGGTTGACAGAATTGTCTCATCTCGGAATGTTATTTCGTCGTAACTTCATATGTATGCTGTAATTTGAAAGCTCCCTCTGTTGTGTAGATTCTCGTCTAGCTTTCACAGTAGGTATTGCTAAGATATCAAAGTATTTATATTTTATTCGTTGACTATTCATTCGCTATCATAACAAACCTTCGCAAAGATAAAACTCAAGGAGTCAGAATGTTAATCGAAATTGATAAAGTTATAGACACTTCACTTCAGATTAGTTAAGATTATTTTCAATTCAATTAATCCTTAATTTTAAACAAGATTAGCAACTGTGCTTGTGTAAATAAATTAAAGACGCAGATAAGTTTAATTGATGTCAATCTGGCTTCTGTTAGTGAGATAAAACTGCCAAGGTGGCATCGGAAACGGATATGTTGACCTAGTATTTTATTGGAGACCAGACTTTGAAGCCATAGAGCCATTGGAAACGCCATAAAAGCCGCTGCCTGGTGCAAATCTATAACAAGTTGGGATGTAGGTGAAATATGGTAAGATTCTACAGATGCTTAACTATTAATCCTGATCATGTTTCGGTTGAACTACATTATTTGTTTCTACAACATAGTAGTTTGTGAACTTGACTTACTTTTGTATAATGTACAACACACATGTATTAAGAAGATAAGAACGTTGTTATACACGCCATCCTGGCAGATTCAGTTACGAGATCGATGTCGGTCACATGCGTTTGCACATGACAGATACATGACACTGATGTCCTCGACTGAACTGACGTGTAATAAGATGTTCCAGAAGCTTTCATTCTTATTTCATAACTAGCGACGCGTCGCCCCTGCTTCACACGGTTTTCACGACACAACATAGAGTTTTTAGTAAGTTTAATATCTAAGCAGTATACACAAACCTTCCGGAATTCTCTAAATGATGGTCAAAATCCGTTGCGGAGTTTAGAAGAAACAACGCAGTAACACGGACAGACACGAAAAGCGACTTTAATTTATACCTAATATGTATCTGATAGACTAGAAGTCGAGGTGTCGCTCGGTCGTCCGGCGGCGAGATGGGCGTACGACATTGTTGCTGTCGTGGCAAAAACCTGGATGAGGCTGGTAGTGGTAGGATGGTAATTGGCACAGGAAAAGAGAAGTACGAGGCATGCCTTTTAAGTTCTGTCGTTTCCACTTGAAGATCGTAGAACGGTTAACGCAGAGTGGTATACCACAGTTTGTTTACCACAAGTCATCGCCAAACTTCGAAATTCTAACTCGAAGCGACGCATCATCCTGCACCACGACAACGCAAGCTCACACAGCGCTCGTCAAACGATTGAGTATTTGAAACAGGAAAAAGTAGAAATTCTTGACCATCCTCCATACAGTCCTGACCTAAGCCCTAACGATTTCGTTACATTTGCTAAAATTAAGAAAAGTCTTCGTGGTCAAAGGTTCCAGTCCGGTGAAGAAGCAGTCGACGCTTTCAAGTCAGCCATTTTGAACACCCCACTTTAGAGTGGAATAAATGTTATAATAACTGGTTTGAGCGAATGGAAAAGTGTATTAAGCTACGTGGTGAATACTTTGAATAACAATAAAAAATAATATAAGGTTCTAGTTGTGTTTTTTTCTTCAAACGACAAAACTTAAAAGGCATGCCTCGTATATGCCCCGCAGTGGGTGAAGTCGGGCTGTCTGAGGATGATGATGATGATCACAGATATAGAGTAGATTGTTATTAAAAACAAAGCACAAACGGATTTCAATTTTCGCCCCGAGTTCAAAACTGTGCTGTATTCTTTTGTTTCTCAACACGTTCGTTTCAAGTGGTCCTTTTGCAAAGTTTCATTCATTAATCTATCCTAAGCTATGTACTTCAAAATGTACTTGATGATGTGATGATGTGTAAATGATTGCGTGAGAAATGTCGCTCGCAAACAATTGAATAATCAATTACCCATAATCGATTTTAATACAAAATGAATAGAGATGAATATTGGTTTGTGATCAATAAGCAATTAGTGAGGTATGGATGCGTGCGATATTGAAACCGATTATCGATTTGGGTCCAAGGAAAATCGATTTCTCGCGGATTTTCTTGTTTTATGGTGTTTGACGCGGGATGGTCGGTGTTTAACGTGAAGAATTCAGACATTTAACTAAGGAAGCTGTATTACAACAACCTACTCATGTTTTAGATGAAATAATGACAGAAATAATGAAAAACCGTATGTAAAACTGATCAGAACATTAACATAATCTTGTAATGTTTACTAACCTTATGACATCGAAGCAATTTTGTGCGAAGGGGGTTTTGAAAAAAGAAACAAGACTGAGCACTACCAACGAATCACCACAAAGAGAAGGCGTGAAGTAAAAAAAGTATCTACTTGGGACTGAAATAAAACGTCTGTCTACCTTCCGTACGCACTATATGCCACAAGTGACAGTAACACTTAAAAGCCTGACAAAAGCCTTTTAAAAAGTGTCTGGCGAACGTGTGAATCACAACAAAGAGCGGTTTCCTGATGCACACATCCCCCTTCATCCCCCGGGGAGAGGCTGCGGGGTATTTTAGGGGAGACGTCTCCGTACATGAGATAATTTACCATGAAATGCTTTTGAAAGGATTTTCTGCCGTGAAATACCGTGAATCCGTGAATATTCAGTTCGAGGAGAGGTGAAGCTAAGCCTAGCTTACGAAGGTTTAGAAATATTTTATAAAAGACGGCTCTATCAAGGCCCTAAAGCCTAAAGGATTGCCTTCAGTTTTCAAAGACGAGAGATCAATCGATGCGCCATGTTTGATTTTTTTTTGTTCGTTACTGAAGCAATATTTCAGAATAAAATCTGAAATTTAAATAATAATATATACGTTACTGTTAGCCTGTATCATCCCACATTAGCCATGGATCACCGGAGCAAGCACTGGTGATGGAAGGAGGCCTTTGCCCACCAGTGGGAAATAATATATACCTAGGTAAAAGTAAAATCCAATTCATTATTGCGTTCACAACAAAGTTTATCAACCTAAAATAAATCCCCAAACAGAAGCTATAATCGAATTCACACAAAAAATCATAAAACATGGTGATTACAACCCGCGCCTTAACTTTTAATTAAAATAATTAGGTACTAATCAAAACAAAATGACTGAATAATTTTCGCCAGACTCTTGTCATCTTTGATGTATTCCGAGTTAAGTTTGAACCAATCGTATCTCGATTCTCGCCTCAATGAGAACTTTGGGCTATTTTCGTCGATGACACGAGATGACTACTCAAGATTTCTTGTACGAATTCTTTGAACGACTTGCCTATTGTATGGAGACCTTTATCTCTGCACATTATAAATCCAGTATGTTTTTAAGGTGGTATTGCAGGGCCAAAAGACAAATTAGAAAATTAATCGTAGAAGTTATATAATAATAATACCTGACCATTAGTAGTGGGACACTAATAGGCAGGGCACAAGCATTGATCTCCACCCTTGCTCACGAAGAGTTGGTGATTTCAGACTTAGATGTCATAGCTACATGTTTTTCCTTTGACCGGATTTGAACCTACAACCTCGTGCATGATAGGCGAAGCTTTAGCCACCTAGGCCATCGCGGCGATAGGTGTTATGAGCACGAATAATAGAGAAACAAAACATATTTTTATTTTCTATCCAATCAGGAAAAAACAGGTTATCCCTGAATGTGACTACAAGCTTTCTCCAAGCTATAATATCGTAATTTATTGCATAGACGATAATATTATTGATATCAAAGCTACCTCAAGAAGACAAATGACTGTGCATTATTACTTCTCGTATAAAACAAAAGAGGTCCTTCAGAACAGACCTAGATAGTAAATAGTAGAATTATAAATAGACGTCACGTAAACTAGGTCTCAATTGAGACCGGTCCCAACTTCCCTGTTGTGTTCAAACTTTGCCGCAGTATTGGGTTAAGTTTCGTCTGCATGTAAATGACGCTTATTGGGGTAGCACTCGATATTACTAGCAGTAAGTTCGGCAAGTTACGAATACCTAAATGCATTGTTATCCTGAGTGAGTAATCTGAATGGAATTGTATAAGTATGAAAGTAAAGACTGGATGATTCATTAAGATTGGATTCTAAGATGTAATTTCACGTAATTGAGTTCAAATAAGTAATTCATAATATAGTAGTTTAGAAGAAATCATAGAAATAGTAAAGATATGGGTCTGTCTGACTCAATTACTTTGTCAAGTTGTCAACCCAATTCTCTACAATGATAAATTAACTTATTCTAATTTTACTTTCAAGACGAAAAATGTATCGGAACAACCTAAGATATACGGGAAGCCACTACTAGGCTACTATTCCGTGTATACGCAGACGCGATATTTTATCGAAGACTTAAACAATAAGTCCTTGGGCACGAAAGTTAACTGAAACATTACCAGGCAAGTCAATAAGCTATAAGTACCCTATGCGGTTTACCTGGAGAAACTTTGTGCTGTCGGAAACTAGATTAAACTGCAATATTAGGTGTTTGAGTATCATGATGAAATACAAGGAAATGTGAGGTGATAAAAAGGTATCTACTCAATTTTATGCAATCGGAGTTTTAAAATGATTTAATTCTCTATAAGGGAGTGCGATCTAAAAGCATGAAAGTTAAGGCTAATCGTAAACTGCAATATAGATACACAAAAAATGTTGTGACTATTCATAAAAATAAGTACCATACGTTGATAAAAATTGTTTTTCCTAATATAAAAGCGCGAATGAAGCTTTGTTGAACAGAAATAAATGAAACTCTGAAATAATTCAACATAATTATTCTGATAACTCAAAAAACATAAACAGGCACTGGGCGAAATAAAATGTAAAAAAAACCGTATCCCACCCAGTGTCAGTTTAATCCGGAAGTGTGAAAACCGTAAGTAGAAAACAAACGAATTCAACAAAGAGGGCTTTGAGCAAAATGTACATACTTAATACGGCTTTACTGGAGGCACACATTTACCCCTTTGATCCCAAATGCAACCATGGCCCCGTAACCGAATTACCTACATTGTCCCACGTTCATGAGGCCATACATACGCTAAAATTCTCGTTTCAGACTTTCGAATGGTCGAGAATTTTCAGAAAACTTAATCCGTAAGCTTATTTGCATTTTTTTAATGAAAATCCCATTATTGTTTTTGTAAATAAAGCCATATTAAGGATATAATAGATACGTAATTATGCATATAATAGATACGTAATTATGCATATAAAGCAAACGTGTATGTTTTAAATAACGTATTTTTCCCGTATGAGTAAATTATGTGGTTTAGGGCAAAACCCTGGAACGATTTGGCATGGGCATGACATAACTAAGTCAGACTCGATTGCAATAATAATGCGTTATTGCCTAATGTGTTACAGTTTCATTTTGACCTTAAAGCAGAAAAAGACAAGGCTGGGTAACTAAAATACCTATGCAAGCAACACTCTCATTAATATACACTCATTTCGCACTTAAACCGTACAAGTGTGAGTACTTAGCAATCCTAAACATAAGTAGATACTCCATTTGAAAAGCGTTGAAAGCAATATTAAAACATCTTAACACTTTTATACATTCGACGAGTCTTTTAGTTGAGAATTGCCACGACTTGATCCCTTGGCCTTAGATATATTTTTAAAGGATTACTGAACTTGCAATATCGTTTCATTTTCTCACTTTATTTTTGTTTGAATTCTATCTTGGTTCGTTGAACAATATTATCAAAATGTGTTGGAGTGAAAGAAATGCGATTTATTAAATTTAATAAATTTTTACACAATCGAAGTTATATGATCGAATCGGTTAATTAACAGAGGTGAAGAGGTGAGGTGGTGTTGGTGGTGGTGGTGGTGGTGATGAACCCCAAATAAACTAGTATTATGGGGAGGAGGATGATGAATGGTTAAATCGGGCATTAAATGTTCATGGTGTTTTAAATCATGTTTGTTTATATTTCGTTCCAGGTATCTTCATCTATTAGAGATCGCTAAACAGACTTACAAATAAATGTCTTACAAATCCTAGAAACTAAAATCCTCTGGTATCAGGATCTTAACCCGTACATTTCCAAGTTCACTAACAAGAGAGAAACGTTTCGTGACCGGATCATAACATAAGTCACCCAGGAGTTGTCATGGTGAAATGTGTAAGATTCGTGAATTGTTTCAGACGGTATGTCGCTAAGCAGCAATATAATTATATTTTACCGTGAGATTTTATTTATCATAAGGCTTCAAACATAGATACGACAAATACATAAAATATGACTAAGATATATTTCAATTTGTAGCTCTCACGTGAACATAAAATCAATATTTTATGTGAGTATTTGGAATTATTGGGTTCATAACGTCCATTTAACAGTAAAATCTAATATTGTATTAAAATTACAGCAGATAAAATTATGCATCTGAATAAAATGTCGATTTAAATCGGAATAAGACCGCATTTAAGTTGACATTACCTGTACATTCAGAATGCAATTATGGAAAATGTGTACTTATTGCACAATAGAAATAATTTACAATAGAGATGCTATTGGCCGACAGATTTCAAATTTATATGAAATATGAATAGGTTCTTGTTTAAATTAATATTTCAAACTATCATTGTTCAATGCTTTAACACTAAACCATACTCCATAATAGCCATTATTAAGCCCCCTATCTTCATTATTCGCTCTAAATACCTCGGCATCTATTAAAGACTTATTACGCATGCATTAGAAAAAAGCATAATAAAAATTGATCTTAATAACAGACACGAGAGCATACAAAACATTCTATACTGTGAGAGCTATAATCATAATATTTCTAACACCATGTATTATGTGTATAATCGGCTATTATCGGGTATTATCGGATATAATCGGCCGTACGTAATCGCAGGTGCGCCGACGCCGTTACTCGATGGCATTTTGATATGTGCACGCGCCAGCAACACATTGCAAATTGACGGTTTAAGTCTATCTACAACAGAAATGGGGATCACGTTTGTTTGTTTGAATGGGATAACCTATGAAATTGCTGATTGTTTGCTATGAGGTTTTTGGTAGGGTCTCGTTGATTAAAAAAGTAGTTTCTTTGTTTTGTAATATAACTGAAACATCTGATTGGAATAGAAAGGGGTTGACTATCTGAGTGACGGTGCTGATCAATCTTACAATATTATCTAAAACAGTGGGTGCCGATGGGTAAATAACATAGATGGCAATAAAAAACTTGTTGAATATAGTACATTACTGTCGCAGCCTGTAACTGGGGCAGTGACGGGCGATCGTGAAAACGTGGGCCGGGGCGAAACCGAGGCACACATACGTGAGTCCATCAATGCCTGGTTGCAGTCAAGGCTTGTCTATATAAGCCAATACTTTTCTCAAATAATGCGCGGAAATTCAAACTGAGTAAATGAATTATAAATTCCAAAATAAATGACGAATAACGATAATTTTTCATGGGCCAATTATGTTCATTTGTTTCTTCTTGACTTTAAACAGCTTAAAGGCTCTTACATACTGGCGCGACACGACGCCGCCGCATTGTTCGCCGTGAAGTTTTCTCAGAAATTGTTTTGTTAAAATTGATTCGCAAGCCAAATCGAAATTGAAATAAAACCTTTGATACCTCCTTGGTTGCAATGTGTTGAAGTAAAAAGTTCGTTCCATATACAATAACACGATAGATAATGAGCTTTCATAGTAATTTATTTGGCCGCTAACCACGACAAATATGTATTTTCATACAAACATTGCGGGCTGGGCGGTTGAATACATGCGAGCAATTTCAATATAATGTCGAAGAAGGTTGTTAAAATAATGTTCGAATTTCCAAGCTTGTTTGAGAAAAATATATTTTTGCAATAATAGGCAGCAGTACCTAATTTCTACTTAAGGTCAGAAATAATGCAATATTTAATAACATAGTGCGAAACAATAGACGCAATAATTATAAAACCTTTCAAGACCACAAGATCACGACAACGACCAAACAAAAAGATCTTTGTTGAAATTGATAGATTTATTATCTACTAATTAAGATTTATTTATAGCAGCAATAGCTTTGCTAACAAAGTTAGTTTTGGCGGAATTGTATAAATTAATCAGCATTGATTAAACAGTTTTTTTTTTCAATATTTACGTACTTAGAATTTTTATATTGGAATTGGGCACGCACTGGACTTAAATGTTAACTACTTTGTCCCTCTTACACAGACGATAATTTAACTAACTTGTATGGTCTCCGACCTTGAGAATGTGTGAAGTCTTAAGAATTTACTGTGTTTACCAACAAAGCTATTTCTCCACCGCTATTAACCACACCTGAATGCTTTACGTCTCTAAGAGTAGCACGCAATTAATTATTTTAATTAGGTTGTCCAATGTCTACATGTTTACTTCATTAGTAATAAATAATAATATTAATTAGAACAATAACATTATGGCACGAAATTTTCCTGGTTGCGCCGCCATTGTTAAAACGTGATTTTAAGTGCGACGTGCGTCATCGAAAACAAGTTAATTTTGAAGATGATTGCTGTATAAAAGCCACAGATACACTTGCCTGTAACTTGCACAAAATATGCAAGTAACTTGCATGTTGACTGCCTTGTTGGTCTAGTGGTCGCAAGTGCTACCGCTGATCATGATGAGGTCCTACAATGGGTTCGATACCCAGGTCGAGCAGTGTAATTAGGTTTTTGTAACAGGAATTTCTTAGTAGCAGCCCGTAGTCTTGATTTGTGCTCAATCCCTATTACATGGGATTTAAACATAACTGGCGAAATGTAAGTATAGGTACTATAGGTAAACCTCTACCTGACCCTTCGGGGATTACAGGGGTGATGTTATGAAACTTGCAAGTCACTGTGCCGTAACAACTTCTGCGGTGTAATTAATTGCGTAACATACTAACAGTAGCAATGGCTTTCATTTGACAGTCCAACAACATTCATTGCTTTATTACGTTGTTGAACAGACAAATTTTTCGTATCTATGAAGCAATGGATTTGCAACCTTCAAAATCATTCAGATTGTGCTTGAAAATGTGTTACGCAATTAGGGTGATAAACAAAGTGAATGTCACCAATTATAGTGAATGTCACAAATTCACAATGCCATACAAGTAGACAAGCAGCTACTTGCGTGCAAGATACAAGCACATGTAATACGAGCTTAAGGTACGGTGATATACCATGGATACAAGGCTTCATCTATCATGATAGAGTATCGGAACATAACGGGAGCCTGGCAGTACTTGTTGAACCACATTACTGTCATTGTGAAAGCGTGGTTCATAATGATCAGGAAATTATTGTACTTCATATTTCATAGAACCCTGGCTAGGGTAAAATGTATGTTCCGTTTGATGAGGACGCATAGTTTGATGATGAAATTGTTAAAATTTTAAAAGATAAAAGTTAAAAAAAATCAATAAGTAGGTGTACCTATGTACCTACCTTATAGTTTTAAATAACGAATTGATATGAGATAGGTGAGACGGAACGTAAATGGTTGATATATATCTCAAATAGCATTGTTAAAACAATATTATTTTTATCAGAAAATTTAAAAAAACCGAAGTTTACGGATGATTAAGTAGGTATGCTTTAAGTTAAATTATGTCATTAAATTCCACCAAAAATATCATAAATAAATATTCTGTAAAATGAAATGCTCAAGTACATATGCAGTGTTATGTGTTATTGTTATTATCATTAAAACAAATCCCAGTACACTTTTGTTCAAACTATTACGTCTTTTAATTAAAAGTAAAATATGAAAACAGTCGTCATACGTACATTAGCTTCTTCATGTATCTTCTTCTCGCTGAGAGCAACGTGTAAGTTTCTTTGTGCCCGCCCGAGGGCCAATACTTTCCAACCTTCGACTTCATTCGACAATTTCCCACTCACAGTTCTAAACTATCGGAAAAATCTAATCGTCGATTATGTTCACAATTTTCTTTTCACGTGTTTTTCTCGTCTTCGCCAAACCAAACTGCTCCTAAAATAGAGAAAGATGTTTGAAGGAATAATATGTACAGTACAGGGAAGCGACTACTTGGAACTACAGCAAGCAACTAACAGGGAAGCCAACCAGCAAACAGCCAACCAACAGTTCAACTGGTTAACGAATGAATCATGCAATTAATAATTAACGTGTCAAAGTAAGGAAAAATAAGCTTGTATACCCAAATAACCATTAAATGAAACCACAGAATAAACAACAATATTTTAATAATAATTATGATGCAAAATAAATATGTAGTAATATGAACGTTGATAAAACAAGAATATATAACAATAGCATGATAATATTACAATAGAATATTTTTCCTAGTTTAATGCCATACATGCTTCCTTCCCACTTCCTTTACTACGAACTGTTTATCGTATTATAACTTGTCAACTGTTAAATAAAACGGCAGTAGGTATTACTGGTACGGTAGTTAATACCATCGATTTGTTGAAATATGTTCACTCAACAATTGCGATTCTACCAGCAAAGTGTGATTCACAATAGTACTTGAAAACTTCAGCGAATTTGAAGCAATCCGGAACATAATGTAGATAATCTAATGGACAAGCGAGGAATAAGAAGAAATTGCAAATCAAATGTGCAGATAACACATTTCGCTTTCCTTCATCGTAGCAAACCGTGCTTGTAGCGGATATAATACAGACGGTAACTTCCTTCACAAGAAGTATCGGTGCTTATGAAGTATTAATGAACGGTAAACCGATGCTATAATTAACTATCGTTACAAAGCACAATTCTCCTATTCGTAACGGTATGACTTTGATAATCTTAATCTAATCTAATCTAAGGTTGTAATTTGGGTTTCATATAAAGATTTTTGATTTGATCTCTCTTGCAAAGTGATTGTTTTTGTAGCTTTATATACTTCGTGTTCATCAAGATTTTCTTAGTGATTATTCTTTACAATGGTTTGACTTTATAATTTCTAACCAACTAACCTTTGTATGTCTACGATCCATAACAAAAATTTCGATGGACGGTTCATTTCTAGCAAATGAATAATTATGGAAGTTTTTGTCGGAAGCTTAAATTGTGAAGATAACATAATAAAGTTCAGATTTATGTTATTATAAAACGTGATATGAAAAGATAATCTCGTTCAAACAACGGAAGCCTAGGGGCGTTCATTATCCATAGATACTTATTTTAATATCCATGAAAGATAACACTATATTAATCATAAAGTTGGGTCAGAGCCCATTCGTCCCCTAAAATTCGTCCCCCAGCATAAAAGTTGTAGATTCGGCCCCTATATAGGTGCCCATTGGTCTCCTGGTAGGGGACCAATTAATATTTTAATAAAAAATATTATTTTTAAGGTACCCATTCGTCCCCTCTAATAAATATACAATATAAGTTAAAGATTCGGCACCTATACAGGTGCCTATTGGTCCCCTGAGATAAAATTAGCTATATTTTACATAAGAAACGGTTAACATAGTACACTTGTGAACAGTTTATTAACGGAATTAATTTAATAAATCATAACAGATCATTGAAAAATGAGCTATGATGAATGATAATCCGTCATGATAATAATATAACCTGTCGATAGGCTTACGATGCAAAATTGTCTCACTACGAATGGCTTGTTAAAAAAACGGGTTACAAATAATAGATAAGGTGTTTAAAATTGGTAAGTAATCTCCAGATGTGCGCGGGGTGTGGAATGCCGAAGCGGGAGGGGTAATCTTAGCCAGAGTATCTGCGCGCGAGCAAATAACAAAGGCGTAGCCCAAAACAATAGACGCTCGATGAAAGGACTTGCACCTGATTGGCTAACACCAGTACTAGACAACTTCGGCGTATTTATTCCAGGAATGTGTTACTACATTTAGTTTACTTATAGTTGCAAATCCAAGCGTACTGATTTTTATACTGTCTCGAGTGAAAGTTTACTCATTAGCGTATCCTGTAGGATTACTTATTAAATTTAATTATTTGATTTTTGTAAAAGAGTTGTATTTTGTTAGTTTCTAGGACATTGTGATTTTGTATGTGTTAATCTTATTTGAAATAAAGATGATATCTACCGAATTACTATATTTTTTATTTAAGCCTTTTCTGCGCGACTGTACCAGGACTACCAAGCTGCAGTATACACATATACATGTACTTATATTAGAAGAATGAATAAAAATAAATATTCTTCAGGGGACGAATGGGCCCCTCAAAAGTTCCAGGGGACGAGTGGGCACAGGGTGCGAATCTTAGGGGACGAATGGGCTCTGACCCATAAAGTTTGACTTAACTCTGTATCAAAACGTAAAACTTTTAAACTCAAACATTAAAGTTTGTTCAGGTTTTAAAGATACTAAAGTAAAATTTAATTAGATATGTTCCCAAAATGACAATAAACTCATTATTTTAATTTTAACAGTCGTTAAAAATTGAGATGATATAGTTAGAAAAGAAAACGAGTGCAGAAGTGTAACATGAAGAGAAACTATGAATAATCTTACCGTAGATTTGAATGAATGGGATCAAAACAAAGGCGTAGAGTTAATTTGTATGAGAATAAGGCGTGGCCGTAAAATATAACCGTTAATACATACACAAAAAGAAAACAATATAAAAAGTATATTAAAGCCGTGAGAGGGGAAGCAAGTTGATGTACTTGTTAACTAGATTGATAAAGATTTTGATGAGGTAGGTATTTAGAACCATTTTACATTTCAATGTAGTTCACAGTCATCAGCTGAATGACACCTATGTCACACTAGTAACACTTTTATCAATCTGTATATAATATGGTATTGCTAATAATTAATTAATTACATACAAGCAGAGTTAATAATAGAAATAGTAATTATGAAGTATGTTCATTACTAAAATATCAAAATTGTGAATGCAAAACTTAATAACACTACAAGGATAAAAAGAATCTGACTATAATTAAACAAACAGTGATTGGCACGGAGTGTAATTATCATTTTAATAATAATGCAGTCGTCTAAAGAGATAATGCAACAGCCCAAGCCATATTTCTAATCACATTATGAATAGATAGCAAAAATGTTGCAACTGCTAATGCAATTTTGCTTCAGGCTACCGATGGAATGTGTTGTCCTAACGACTTTATCGAAAATGGTAGCTATTGTTAAGCTTTCGTTAACACCTACACGCAACTAAATACAGAACATAAAAAGGTAAGTGATTAATGGCAGATCAAAATGTTGGCTATTTGATAGACATTTTGAATGGAGATGTGGGTTATACAATTTAATATGAGGTCACCGACTACACTGTTGTTAACAATGGAGCTAAAACAGAGATTAAAATGAACTGCAATGTTTGATTCGATAAGATTTTAGATGACGAAACTATTGATATTGACCAATAAAAAACGAAGTAGGCAAATATGTTTATTTTAAGTCTTCCTGTTTGCCACGAAAGCAATTACGTGGCAAAAAAGTAACCGTCAAATGTAATCAAATTTTGAAAGAAAACGTTGATGCTAACAACTTCAATAAGGAAGTTATTGTCTTTAATATGACATTATAAAATCATTAGACTACTGATGATGACACGTCAAGTTCAGGGTAACAATAAAACGTGTGTAGACCATTTGAAAAGGCAAGATTAATTTGACTTTACAACAAAACTATAAAAAAAATGCTTGCTGATCTGTTACAAAATTGTCTTGTTAGCCTTTTGTTTCGATAAAATCTAGCAGATTGAGTCAACGAATGTTGTCATAGCCATGATAGCTTTAAATTCTTGTACAGATTTCTTTGTAGAAATCTACACTTACTCGTATTGTTGTTTAATTAAAACACACATACTCCCCTGTGATGAAATTTGTGGCGTACAATCAACTCAGCCTATCGCAGTTCACTGCTGGACATATGCCTCTCCCAGGCTGCGATACTTTTTTAGACAGTAAGAGCCTTACCACAAAAACTTAAGACCCTTGTTCAACGCGTGTTTGATGTCAGTTTTATGTCAAACTCCTTATAGAAATGGCATGTTTAAAAGGTGTTTAAACAACTGATAAACACGGTTTTGTGGTAATAAGGTAAAAGCCGATAAAATGTAGGTACTAGACGTAAAAGAGTCGTTGTACATTTTAAAGGTTAAAGTTAAGTATTTTTTTAGTTTCAAGTAATTAAAAGCTGCCAGTCTCATCGGAATACGTTGCATATTTCATAAGCGCATTTTGTGCAGGCGTTCAGTGCTCACAGAAACTTTAAACACAACAAACACCGCCGATGCAAATTCTGCTCAAACGTTAGCTAAGTGCAACGACTAGGGACTACTTTTAGGTAGTGTTTGCTTTTACCTCTCAAGTATTTTCTCCTATTTTAGTTTGAAATATGTTACGTGTCGGATTTCATGCTCCTATTGTTTTATTTGAAATGGTTTTAGTATAGATATACCTACCTGCTTAGATTTTAAATACCAATTTAGAAAACCAAGCTCAGATTTTCTAATAGAATAATTACGGAACTTGAAGTTGCTAAATGAGTGCTGTAGGCAACTAACTACCGGCTGCAAATTAACAGTATGGATAGGCGCATTATACTTATTTATTGCGTTTCCCTACGTCAATTATTCAACAAATGACGCCTGCGCAGCTCTCCGTGATAGTTGGCCCTGTAACCATAACTTAGCTAGTTGTTCTAGTCTGACACACTTCTTGACGCCCCCAGGATTAGGTCATTAGAAAGCCCACGCCAAGGGTAGCGTAAAGTGGAAATGCTGTTTATGAATTTTACAACGTAATCAGCAATAATTGGCCAAGCACTGCATCTCGCCAACATAAATATTTCTGAACAATATTCGCAATGGGAAATCATTTTCGTTCGTAAATCCGTAGATTCGCATTTCTGAAATATATTGCTCAATTCGTTGGAGTAAATAGATTATAATTTATTTTCTGAGATAAAACATTCCCTATTCCAAAACTACCTTTTGTCGGAAATAAAACTTGTTCGGTAATAAAGATTTGTCTTCTAAGGAATAGTTTCATGAAAGAACATTATTATGGTAATCGACTTGAAGAATTACGTCGTACCAACACAGCCGATTGCAAATAGTGCTGTTAAGTGCATCATAATTCACACAAAGTCATCGCTTTGGCGAAAGTTACGATTTAGAGCCAAGAACGTCTGCTTTGCATTTTATTTGTAACTTTCTTTTCGTACTTTCTTAATAACTGCTCTACAAAAATTAAGTCTATTATAATTGGAGCAATTTTGAAGTAATTCAGGTAACAAAATAATAGCATGTTTATTACCTAATTTTATATTCATAATATCATCATCTGACTCGGGCGTATCAAAACACATGTTTCATTATATAAGTACTCATAGTAATATGCACATAAAATTTGCATGCATAAACCCGAGATGAGATATCTGCAGCATAGTTAAAATATTTGGTAATTATTGTAATGAATGCCCAAGCAGTAATTTGAACTGCGGCGATCATAAATTGTAAAGAAGATTCACTTGCATTTCTAATTTTCATAAAAACCAATAATATAGAAAATACACAACATTTATCGCCATAGTAAAATGATGCCAAATACTATATGGCATCCGTAAACAAACTTAGAATTTACAGTCTAAAATATTTAACAGGAGAAATAAATCTATCTCCTCCAAAGTAACGCCCAAGGGTTTGGCCTATAGAAAATTTATATTCAAAATGCTATCCATTATAATTTTCAATATGCCATTCGGTATTGATTACGATAAAAGAGGTAAGCTTACACCTTGTTGAAATTTATTGACAGCATAAATTGAATAACTTAATGCGTTATGAGTTGTTTGACACTTACCTCATAAAATACAATTTGGTATGTATATTGTATAATATAGGTAGGCAGTTTAAATATTTATAGATTTGTTTATATGAACTTCGTAGGCCACCGATTCGACTTGGTATTCGAAGACGGAGAAACATGCATAAAACGGGTATCGTGGAATGGAAAAAAGCGTGTGGAAGTTGCGATGATAATTCAGAATAACTACATATATAGAGAAAGATAATTTATTTTACACGATCGAATAAGCAAAGAAACCAAAACAGTCATCCTTCAGACAGGTACATAATAATTCTGAATCAGCAGATATTTCATAAGGTATGTAGGATAACTGCAATTGTTATAAATTGTTTGTCAAACGTGTCGGTTCATGGTTTTATTGACTAATTTATTATCCAAGTGGAATATATACAGGCACAAGGCTAACGGCTCCTACGCGAAGCGACCATCGTAAATCTAGGACTTGTCTAGACAGTATTCAACGACCCAACTTAGATAACCGTATTAAGTGCCAAAAACGACTCGTGGGTGCAGCGGCCAAGACACTAATCGAAAATTATGAAACAGTCCAGCTATAAAAAGGATCGTATGACTTTGACCTAGGACATAAAAAGGTAGACTTAGAACTTTAAACAATGATGATATCAATTCTAAAGGAAAAATTAGTAAAATCGAAAAGCTTGGTTCAGCTTATTACAAAGCTTAATTATCATAAGATAGCTGATAGCTGAAACTGGTAATGCATACATTGCAATAGATGCCAATCTTGTAAGACACAAGAAACATCAACGCGATTAGGTTTAATGTTTGACGACACCACTTCTTTTATTCTCTCTAGCGTTTTAGCTTGTCGTTTTGCAATAGATCGTGTTTTGATAACACTATAATATAGATCATCGTCTCACGAAATCTAAGTAGGTTATCTTTGATGTCACGTTTGCTGTCATGGTTCTTCGAAACCACATTAAAGGTCCTTGAAATCAACCATCAGATATTGCTCTCACTCCTGGCCATTGCCCAATCTTCCGGGCCAATGAATCTGAGGCAAATGGCGCAAATCAAAATCACACGTAATTGGACAAGACAACGTAACCAAATCAGTGTCACGTTTAGCATCGTTCAGAGCTCGTTTAATCACAAACAGGTTACATATAGAAGTTCCACTATTAGCGTAGCGAAATTTGCTCCGTTTAGTGCTGTCGCTTCAACGTCGTGAGTTACAACATAGTCTGAGACAAGAGAGATTTACGCTATAATTTTATAATCAGTCAGCCGTATTTGCAAGAACTTAGGACTATTTGAAGATATTATTTTCTTACAGTGATTCCTGGGCAGATTACAGCCTGGAGCCAGCCATCTGATAACATCGTGATAGGTGTTTCCTTTCCGGCGGTATAATGTTATTGAAACGCATTTGCTGGTTATACCAGAGTCATTAACGTTTTAATTAAACACAAATGGATGATATAGTGACGCTTTTATCCGGTTCTTAGGGCAATCAGATCATACTGAAACCTGTTTAACGAAACTAGTTGTTCATGTTACCAATTAGCGTCAATCAGATATAATATATGCTTATCAGGTGAGAATTTAATGTGATTTCTGTGGTACACACGGCGCGCTTCTAAATTTTTATTCTGTTTTAAACAGATTCCTCGTGAATATTTAAATTTATAATCAAGCACAGCTGAATTAACAACAAAGTAAAAGGTCACATAACCCCTGATGGAAATGCCGTGTACGGCAATGTTAATGTAAGTGAAGACAGACAGAACATGGCAACCGTACAAACTAATTAATGAAACCCACATCAGAAGTTCATACATGTGGACTTATTAAACCTCAAAAACAATGAATAAATACTTTGCTTTCACATTAATTAAAATATAATAGCAATTTAGAGAGCTAATGATTTCTAAAGAAATAATATCACGTTAGTAATAAATGATTCAATTCCAGTAAACTTTATCGTTGGTGGGCTGAGGTTTTATAAATGAGTTGCGTCAATGAAACCACAATTACGACGGGTCATAATAATTATAATTAATTAATTAGTTCACTAATTAATTTATTATAATGCACTTTTTCAAATTATAATACTTAATAAAAAAAATTTAGTTGATGAAAAATGTGGTAAAAATGCACTAGTATTTATTACTAGTTCCATAAACTGAGTAGATTTGCAATGTTGGATATAAAATACTCAATGTTATGCTATATTGTCTTTTTCGGTTTAATTATAAATGATTATAAAACGTAGCCTTGAAACTGCTCACCAGAACTACACATACACCTAAAGTATTTCAGACTCCCACCCCTCTAAGATGCTGCACTTACACAGTTCCCAACTTGTAAGTCCAAGTTCTCAATGGGAGGCGAGTCAAGTGAAGCATTTCTAACTTGAATAGTTTCACTGTAAATAATAACACTTGTAAATAGTTCTGCCGCATACTCGGACCGACTATTACCTGCCACCATTACGACTTTTATGTTGGCTATTTAATATTTTCGAAGAACCGCCCAGAACGTGCAACTAAAGACTGCAAATTTTAAGGCCATTTGGCTACACTTTTCTTATTGCGTGGTTAAGAATTCATAGGCAACAACGGAACATCATTTCTAGAAATATTCAACGTAGTATATGAAACCCATTAGCAAATTGTGTTATTGAGACATCAAACTGCGGTGTCCCCTAAGGGCTTGACGCTGTCATCTGAGATGCTTCTTTATATTTTTAAAGTCTATCTAAAAGAAAATTTCTCTTTAAAACAACTTTCCTTGTCTGTTGCCAACTATTTTCTCCGCCTATAAATCTCACTAAGCACCGACATCTAATCTATAGCCCACCGGTAGAATAAAAGCTATTGCTCGTGTTTATGTAGGACCAGGCAATTACTTCTTGGTTAAGCTACATTTAATTACTATTACACAACTGTTTGTAATTTTAACGGCAATTAGTTTGAATATAGTGTTGCCGGGGACAGTTTTCAAAATTGGATACAAATTACTAAAACATATCGCGGGTGAAATTGAATCAACTTTGATATTGGGTATGGTTTTGAAACAACAAGGAATTAATCTTGAACGAATTTAATATCGTTGGATCGATACCGCTGTACCGCGCCGTTGGAATACGCGGTGAGGCAACCGTGAGCGTAGACGAATGAGCAGCCTGCATAGCCCCCCGTCTCGCCGCGCACACACCTTTTTTTTTTTTTTTTTTTTTTTTTTTTGGGTGGGAAATCATCCAATGACTTCTCCCGCTCTGGGTGGAGCGGAAGGGCGTGTCAGACTTTTACTGACTAAAACCCACCCGTGTTCCTTCAGTTGCCTGTTGCCAAGGTCCCGGTATCCCTTTCGGACTAACCCGCAACCCTGGCAGGCATCGGTCCTAGCGGACCCCGTCAATTGTGCTGACATCTCTTTGAGGCGCGCGTGGAACACGACGCGCCATCGACCCGGGCCTGGTCCTGATCGGACGGCGAGCTACCCATTGCTCGCCGTCCGCAAGCCCGCGCCTATGGTGGCCGGGAATCCGCCTGGGATTCCCGACGCCCAGGGCGTCTCCAGCGGCGGCGGCGGTTAGGGGCGTGAGGGCGCAAACTTTGCCTCTCCCTCACGCGTTCCGCCTCCTCCTTCGCGAGCATTACTGCTTCGCAGAAGGAGGTGACTGCTTCCCATGCCCTCTCGCTCCGTACCATGGCCTGGACCAGAGCCGGACGCGAGAGGTCACCGCCGCCAATCGCCTCCAAGAGGACACGGCGGGGCTCCGCCCAAGCGGGGCAGACCTCCACCGTATGCTCCACCGTGTCCTCCGGGCGATCCACACAGTGGTGACACCCGGGCGTTTCCTCCCGCCTTATACGAAACAGGAACCTCCCGAAGCAACCGTGTCCGGTGAGGACCTGCGTCAGGCGGAAGGTGAGGACGCCGTGGCGCCTCTCTAGCCACTCCTCAAAGAGGGGACTTATCGCCGCAATTGTGGCGTGCCCAGCACTGGGTTGCGACAATCGCACTCTCCATGCCGCCATGAGATCCTGCCGGAGCTCTGTCCGCTGAGCCGCGATTTCTCGCGGCAGCGGAGTTACGCCCCGGCGCTTCATCTCCTCGCGCCACTCCCATATGTGCGCGAGGACCTTCGCCTCCAGATCCCATGGCGGTAATCCGGCCAGGAGGCTCGCCGCCTCGCGGGAGACCGTGCGGTATCCCCGGCCGCGCACACACCTAAGGCGCGGTACAGCGGTATCGGTCAAACTATACCAAATGCTCTAAATGTATACCAGTGTTTTAAGTGAAACTAAAACACACGTAAAACTAGACTTTTTCTCATCAAGTTCTAATTAAAATAGAAAAGAGCTCAGTATAGAAGTGATGATAAATCGTAATTTATTTGCATTACATACGGCAATTTGTATTACATATAGCAAAACCTATAAAACTTAAATGGAAATAAAGCGTTTTACAACTAATAAACCACGTTTGAGCGCGTAGGATACACATTAATTGTATGACAAACGATTATATGCTAATTTTATTTAGATCATGATGCGGAACTTAGGCGCCTCTGATAAACCGGTCTAGTTCAAATCAGACCATACGTATGTCATACATGCACCAAACATGGACATCAAGCATTAGTAATCACAAGTAATTGTTTTGTCTAAAGATGAATGATCACAATTAACTTGATTGAGACTTCCTGATCTGATTTTATCAACCAATTTGATTGCTTGACGTAACCGATATATTTATTTAATAGATCTTGCAAAACATATTGATACATTTGCCTAGTAACAAGTAGGTAACACATATTAAAATTAATGGTAGTGATACGTTTGGGATAGTTAATAAAACGATTGACACGAATGATTTGTGTTGTAAGTTTATTGATTTGACATTCAAAGATGTTTTCAGAACAGTTGATACGGAAGACAATGAATCTGTTACTAAGGAGAAATATGGTGTGGCAAAATTTGGAAAAGTCAATGTCTTGAATTGAAAGGCAATTTACAAGTCAAATTCGGAAGAAACCAAAGCCTAGGCTGGACTACCCAGTTGAGTATAGATCATAACAACATTACAACCGTGGTCACTTAGGTAATTAATGACGTATCATGTAATGAGGAATAGATTTTTTAGAGGATTGAGAACGAAAGGAGCGAATCGTATGAATATGTATGCGTTCCGCAGTTCACTTTCATACAATTGCATGTCTTTGCCTTGCTGGTGCACGCTACAGCTACTGTCAATATCTTAGATGAAATTATGAATGCTGTTTTATTATTCACGATTTTTACCCGATATGGTGTAAACACAACAGTAAGGTACTCGTATAAAATGAGTAAAGAGAGAGTTCATCACAAAAGGAGTGCTCAAAGAATTTTTAATCTCAACAAGCCTTGGATGTTTTTCAATAAAGTTAAATAATACTTCTTAAATACCGTAACTTGTTGATATCCCAATAATTTTACAAAAATGGCGATACGAATCAGCGATATTTAATATTTAAAAGAATTTATTTGCTTTACGAACCGCAGAGTTCGGTGGCGGTCCGTGAAATCCTATATCCGATTATCCAAATATAAACGATCCACACTGTAAACAGTGTCTGTGAAGTCATAAATACAAATCGATGAATCGATTAGAAAACACATCGATGACTCATAACGAAATATCGATTAATCGCGTGGGCCATGCTGTGAAATTGCAAAACTGCTTTAGTTAAACCCCGGAACTAATCACTTGTGCTTTACTAAAATGATGGATTTGTGGGCCTACCTAATGAAACGTAAAGGTATTATAATTATATGTAATACAATATGGAGCCCGTATAAATTAGTCTTTATTTAATGTTAAATAAGAATGTCTCTACACGGAATAACCTCATAGGAAAACATTTAAACGTTCCAATAGGTTTCCGAACTTTTAGCGTTCGACAAGGAAAAAGTAATAAATATGGCATTTCTTAAGTACCTACTTTGCTTGTGAGGTGACCATTCGGGCATCGTCTATTAAATTCTATTTTCAATATTTATTGCGGACAAATAAGGGAAGACAAATAAGTGGTCTTTGAGCTCCCGCGACCACTGTGATACAAGGTAGAACCAATGAATATTGAATGAATTTGTCTGCAAAGTATGACGGTACTTTAACCGCATGATATTTAAGGTCCCCATAACAATAAATAACGTAACAGTGTTCTAGGCAAGTTGCTGTCAACGAAGATTTTATCTGAAATCCATTCAAATTCGCGTTTTGAAAACAATGAAACTTCTATTGTACTCCTTAAGGGGAGGTGGGCAGGAATAGTTGAAGTGCCAACTGCTGGCTTCAGATACAATGGTTGATGCTTCGGTAAAATTCTTTGCGATCGAGGATGGTATTTAGATATTTCATGCTTCTCTTACGCCTCTAATAGGCATAGCCTCGAAATAAAATAAGAATTTCAAAGAATTCTGCATTGCTTTCATTGTAACGGAATTTTGCATACCTAGTAAATAGTCTTAGTAGGATAAAGATGAAAATGAAAAGAGCAAATATTCAAATATCCTTATTTCGGTATCAGCTTTTACAACAGAAACTATCGAAATATAAGGAAATGTAGACGAACAAAACAAGACAGTTAAATTAAAGTTTTATCAACAAATTGTCTATTACGGTATAAACTTAGTAGACAAACAGGACCAAATGCAACAAGCTTTTGTATTATAATAACGATAATTTTCTATGAAAATATATGGGCTAACATCGACTATTACTCGCCCACGTATACGTATCCCACCAAAATTAAGGCCGCCATATTGTTTCGTTTGTAAACAGAAGGTATGACCAACAGACACAAACATTGTCGGTCATTCATCCAACTACTTACTGTACTCCTATATCCGGCCTTTTTGTCGACATTGAAAAACTTTTCTATTCCAAAGCCAATTCCGATGGTGGTTATTTTTTCGACCTGCCCAAGCAAACTTTTTACTGGAAACAACGGTATGAATATGAACGTTATTTTTCTAAACTTTTGTTACTGTCTGAAGTTCGTCTACTGATCTAAAATTGCGGCTAAATATAAATCAAAAGTTTATCTGACAGCTGTTGCACTGCACCCTTTTTTCAAAATGTTTCCTTTTTTTACCAGATTTACAAAAAAACGGAATTCCTGTTTCAAGTTTGTTTTGAAACGAAGAACATAAATCATGGGGCAATAATAGTGGCTGATTAGCGATATAAAACCACAGGAAACGCCGTGGGGCGCAGTGTTAGTTACCGATATGTCATTGGGGCCGTAAAACGGTAATACAGCAGAGTAATAGGAGTGCAGATGGTCATCTTGTTTTATTAGATATATTAATGTCGTTAAATGAGTGGCCATTTATTAGTTGCGCATACCAGCTATTGCACGATTTCCCTCTTAAACATCATATTGTTTTCGATTTACGATAAAATGAATACAGATATATTATAGTTATCTAGTGCCTCAAGCATTTTGTGATTAACTTCAATGGTTAAGCAAGAGTTTCAACGTCAGTTCTTATATTCGTCTATTGTTCGATTAAGCGTGTCTTTTGTTCTATAAACGAATCTGTCAATGTTTTTGTCAGAATGATAGTGGACCGACATATTTACATTGAAAGTAAAGATAATATTTTTTTGATTTTTTTTTTTGGTTGAGATAGTCTTGTTTCTCCTTCTCTTTCTTCATAAATAAACAGATCCAATGATACCTAACAAGACCATTGTACAGGTGAGTCACATTCCGCCTTCATACTCATAGTCATCCATTTGTATTTTACTGGTCTACTGCAGTCTAGAATCTAGACTAAAATGTCCATTGCACTGTTGTGCATGAAAATATTATTATAAATCAGAATATTTTACGAGGTACACAACAAATGTAAGAACAGAAAGTTTACTACCACAAACGAACATGAAAAAGCTTTAGAACTTCCAAACAAACCTGCTTGGTAGTTCTTGGCGAAAATATTATTGCTGAATTACACTCAGTCTACGAAAGTCTCAATAATATCAGATGTCCTCTGTCACTTTCTGTAACTGGGCTTGCGAGATCGTTAATAATTCTAACAGGTCTTCCACGGTCGTGTTTAAGCCTATGCGAGATCTTTCAATCTAGAGAGTGAAACTTCTGTGCTTCCTTTTCAATATGGCAAGCCCACGCGGTACCCATACAAAAGCACGGTAGGTAGGACCGAACTTCACAGGTCATTCAGATGTCTAATTGATGGGACTATACACAGGGACAAAACTGTTGTACTTCTCTAAAATGTCATATTCCCGTACAGGCTCACCCACACGGTTCTCACAAAAGCACAGTGGGTAGGGCACAACTAAGGTACCAGGTCGTACCGATGCCTAATGTACAATGTCAATAATTATAGAAACAGGACAAAATAAAGAGGTTACTTGTTGTGCTTCTGTAAAATTTTACACAACGGTTCAGTCAAACCCACACGGTTAGGCAGACGGTTCCCATACAAAAGCACGATGGGTAGGGCCTAACTTCCCGGGTCGTGGTCAGGGGGTCACCGATGCCTGATGGATGGGACTGTAACTACGCATTACAGATTGTGGAATTTGTGAAGCTGATTTTGTAATGGTGAAAGAACCGTTAATGGGTTACAGGTTTTATATTTTAAGAAGGTGAAGGTGAAAAAATCTGGGCATATTATATTACAAATTATTGTAATTGTTGTATGTTCTCAATGCTATTCGTCAAAAAAACTATGAAATTCATTCAAATCTCTGCTCTATGATAACAAGGTCATGTCATTTCCTGTGTATACTAATGATAATAAGAATCTACATTGTATTCTCCCATTTAGCTCGTCAGCTCGGCAGCAAACGTTACGATTTGTTTTGTAGACATAATTATCGTTAGGAGTTGTTAGCACTTGCATTACCTACGCACGAGCCCTCCAAAGAAGCTTGATCATCATAAGATTGTAGCCAGAAACCTTTCCAAAGGTACTCAACGTCCTGTAGCTCATTAGGTAGGTACATCTCTTTGATTAAGCTCTCCGGTGCCTAGTCAGACTGATTAATTCCCAAATTGACGGGAGTATCATTGGAATGTCTTCCTGCATATCTTTGAAGCCTTACTTAAGATTACTGGTTGAAATTTATCATAGATACATTTAACTATTTACCGTTGGGCTAGATACTGAGTGCCAGACATTCTAACTGACTGACACGACCAGGAATTTCTCTGCAGACATAAACTGGTCTCAGGAAATCTTGACGGAAACCTTCAAAGGAATTTCTCGTATTATCTTAACGGCAATACAAGCATTTAAAACATAATAAAGGACACATGAAAGTCGTTGTTTAGATAGAGTAACTTCAAATCATTATTTATTGTTCGGAAGCTTGACACCCGATTCGCGCTGACCTTTCCGTTACGATAAGATAGTGGCGTTACACAATTGTTACTTATAAATAAAATAGGTTAGGCAAAGTGAAAGAAAATAATTGATAACGTGATCGTTTTGTGTTATTGTTCTACATTTATTATGCAAGTTTCAACGCGTCTATTTGATAATTTGAATGATCCTTGTATTACATATCAACCTTTCACCTTGTTCCACATTTTCTGTACAATAAATATAAAAAAATTATAAAAAAAATTATGCGACCAAACGTGTGACGTATTGTGATATTTAAATAAAATCAAATTCATCACAGAATGGAACGTTAATCCGAAATTAAATAAGAATTTTAGGAAAATACGTGATTCATTTAGCACAAGGGTTGTGGTATTGATTACTGATCAATTAAATATCATTAGGGGACACTAAACTGCGTCCGTTCCGTACATTACAATAAGGTCGAATTAGTATTTGGTGATGCGTAAACCGCTCGTGGCCCACCGTGCGGACAACAAACAAACTCCACGCGAAACTCGATTACTTCCGATTAACTTGATTCGAATCAAATGAGACCGACAATGTTTTTTTTTTTAAATCGATTTATAACAATCCGATCATCTACCGTTAAAAAGATACCGTAAGCCCGAGGAATTCCGATTTATCGAAAATCTATATTAGGGTTGTTACTGTAAACAATTGCTTCGATCAACGTGCATCGTGTTGAGGACAGGCCAAATTGTTTTAGTTCAGGAAAAACTCAAATTTTCGTAATTTCTTTAAAACTAGCATAGTTGGATACGTCCAAATAGGTAACTCGCATTAACATGAAATCACATAAATATTATTTAACAGGAATTAAGAAATATAATATAATTGGTTGAATGATACATGCCCATAACTTCACAAAAAATAATAATGAAGACATTTGTTAAGTTAAAAGATAACAACAAACAAGCAACAACCCTACAGTACTATTACAACAACACATCGATCTAATCACAACAATAGGGCTGGCTGTCATTCCATATCGGCCTAAAAACTTACAATATACAATCAGTATGATTTTTGCTAGTCAGTCATGCAGCACGCGACTTACGTCGGTTCTCAATTAAAAATGGAGTGGCTAATTAACGTTTAAAAAAAACTTCGATAGTAGCACGCTAAGATCAGAAACCACTTCGTTAGTTTAAGTATCTCTCATCGATGTTTTTTTGTTCCAAATAATTAATTCGCTGAGTCATTCGGGTACGCTCGGGTTTTAAACGATTGATTGCAATTGGAACAGAATATTTCGATAATTTTTAATAGATTGGAAAGTTTTTAATCATTTTTGTTTAATTAGTGACAAATTAAATTTGTTGGAGCTTTTAACATATTTTTGCAAAAATATTTGTCAGTCGCATGGATTTATCTCTGCATGGGTATTTATTACTATTAAAAAGGGGGTCCAAAACCATGCACCCACCAAAAAAATACCAAAACGTCCTGTAATAAAAATGAATGTTACTTTTTGTACAAAAAAAATGCAAAGCGCCGTTAAAAGACACGATAATATTTTAATAATGTCCCTTTAGCTTCCGATGCGTCACAAAAAGAGGTTGGCTCGGTCTATCGAGTCCAGATGACCGGAATGATCCGGTAAATACGGGTGACCACGGTACCCCACGTTATCACGAACAATGACCGCATTCACAAAATAGCGGATTTCGTAAAAATATTCATAATTTTCCCCACAATGAAGTAATACGAGTCCCCTTACCTAATGAATAACAATAATATGATAGGTAGGTTTTGTTCATAGCAACAACCCCATAAAAAATGTGTTCTATTATGCCTGGGTCCTTATGTTTAGTATTAATTGTATGCATAACTTATTGTGCTATCGACTGGACAATTTGAATAAGCATAAAATGTGCATTTTTGTTGTGCTTTTGAAAGTAAATGTCTTATTTAATATTAACCTATTTGGTTTATTATTTTATAAATTTAAAAGTGATAATAAACAATGGTTCAAAGGTTATAATGGTAAATAATTTACTAATTTATAGTAGTAAATAATTTATTGTAGATTTGACTAACTGCGGGAAATAAAATCGAAATAATGGACGTCGGTTTAGCTAAGTCTTGTCAAGGGCCTTGACAAGATTTATCCCTTGACTCAAGGGGTATCGTATTGCCCAGTTACTAGGTTGCAGGGCCGCAGCTACCGTACAACCCGATTCCTATCGGCTTCCCTTCTGGAATTCGAAACAAAACCATTCTATCGTCATTGAAAAATGACACAGTCAGTAGTGTTTAAAATGCCTTTTAAGTAATCACACTATAGGTATTTAATACACCATATAATTAAAACTATACAAAACGCCTACATTCAATGTTTTGTCTTTGTTGTCTCCCAACAGCAAAAAAAAAATCTCTAAAATAACTCGGCGGCGCGGCTGGCTTATCGCTCCTTCAAAAACCAAGGCGTCATGACGTCACTTCGGTCACGTGACACCCCGGTTTTATACGCTTCGAGCAAGCCGGTCAAATACGAGTTATTGTACCTAAAGCGATCTAAACTTGCGTTCGCGTGAACGAGATGCCGCGATATCGGTTCGGTAGTTTTCGTTAAATTTCGTAATGCGTTCGGCTCGGAGTTCGGACAGGACGCTATTGTGTGGTTGCTGTTTGACGTAATCGCATTATAATTTGTTTACACTTGCAGTTAATTTGCATTTTGTTCGTATTATTTATTGAATACATTAGTTTATCAGTTCGAGAATCGTAGTAGTAGTATTAGTTTGTTGGTATAAAACAGTGATTAAAGTGTTTTGACTTTAGTGAAAGTGTACGTTGTAATTATGTATTTGGGGTAAGTAGATAGTTAATAAGTTGAAATTTCTTAATAGATTTGAAAAGTTATTAGTACTATCAGTAGGATTAGGATGGCGGCAATAATTCTTCAAGGACTTTCTAATTAACTACAATGTCTTTTGGCCCGCGTGCGGCCCGTCTGGTAGCTTAGTGGTAGCCTATACATTGTTGTTTAGGATTATTTTCTTTGTGAGGAAACATGCTTTCCAAGGTTAAGTTTTGAAATTAAGAAACACAATTACGTTAGGCCTTGCTCGCTCAGATATAAGTATAAATTACAAACGACGTGATAGTGTTTTCAAACATTCTAATATTTCCCTTTACGATAAATCTGTGGCCCTAGTGAAAAAGGATCTAAGTCCAAAAATGCAACTTCACAGGAGACGCAAAAAACACTCCGCGCACTTCAAATTGCGTGTTTGCCTCGTGTGACATTTAAACCACTACCAATTGAAATACACGTGATGTTTTTTATAGGTAAACAATTTATGCTCTTTTTTTTATTTCATTTTTCATACTTATAAATTATATTTTTAAATATTAGACTAAAAAATTATATAAAACATTTAAAAATATAAAAAATAGTAGCCCACCGGTATCGGGAACAGGGTCCAAGCTACCGGCGGTCAGGGCTCCAGAGAGAGGAACATCCTAACGATGCGAGCCGTGTCCAGGAGTACAGCTCTCTGAATCAAGCCCTTAATCCAGCTGCCCAACGACAGCCTCCTTAGGTGTTGGTCGAGGCTCTTGGCAATTAAGCCATTGGCTGATACGACTATCGGCACAATGATCGCAGAGTCCACATCCCACATGTCGACAACCTCGTGAGCCAAGTCAAGATACTTGATTTGTTTATCTTTCTCGGCCTTCACGAGGTTCCCGTCATGCGGGACTGTTATGTCAATGATCATTGCGCGCCGCTCTGTTCGATCCACCACCACTATATCAGGCTTATTGGCAACAATAGTCCTGTCAGTGATGATGGATCGATCCCAGTACAATGTGATATTTCCATTTTCGAGAACTGGGTCGGGCACGTACCTGTAGTACGGCACTTCCGATTCCACTAGGCTGTATTTTAGAGCAAGTTGCTGATGGATAATCCTGGCTACAAGGTTGTGTCTATGCAAGTACTCTCCGTTAGCTAGATGAGAACATCCGGAGATAATGTGACGGATTGATTCTCCCGGTCGGTGGCATGCCCGACAGATGTCAACCGTGCCGTCCTTCACAATAAATCTCCGGTAATTGTTCGTCATGATAACTTCGTCCATAATTGCACAGACAAAACCTTCGGTTTCCCGAAAGAGGTCACCGAAACGCAGCCAGGCTACGGACGCTAGTAAATCTACATCGGGTCCATGCAGGGCCCGGAAAAAGCGTCCGTGAAGCTCTTTATTATTATGGAGTTATTTTTTATGTAAAGTAATTCGTTTTTAAGATAGTGACTTATACTAACCACAAAATGAATTCCTTGAGGGTGTAAAATAAATTATACCCCTTCTCCCATATGTTAAATGTTAATTCACACAAGTGAAAATGGATACGCATTTGGAATGATTATGTTCATACTAATCCCAATAGAGTTTCTTTGATTTTTTTCCTTTATGGTGGTGAAAACGGATTTATGTCTAATAATATCACATTACTCACTAAATCATTTTTAAGAACCAGGTGTTGTTGTATTGATAAACACCAACCAAATTAAAACGTGGGTAATTTATGTTAATTTAGATTAAAAAACACAAAATGCTTTTTTTTTTTTCGTTTAAAAGAATACAAAAGTACTTGAAACCGACTTTTGAATTTTTTTTGGTGTCAGTTGGACCCTTTTACACAAGGTAACTTCTTTATTTCTAGAGATAGCTTAGATCCGTTTACACCGAACGATAGAGCATTTTTTTCTGATCACTTCTGTATACTTAACTCATTTTCCACAAAATCGGACCTATACCCCTTTTCACTAGGGCCACAGAAATATGAATAGCTGACTGGCAGTTGTAAATAAAATAAAATGTATTGTTTCCCTTGTTTACTTTTCTCAGATTCTAGTAGTTTATGTAAAAAAGGGGTTTTTGCATTCATAATCTGACGATTTTTCGCTAATTCGTTTGAAGCTCTACACCCGCGCGGCCAATTCCCTCTAGTGGCCGTGAGCGAAAACTCTGAATTGTAAAATGCCACTCCCTAAAAATTTCTCGTTAAACGCGCCCTCTGTTTAATTATTTGTGAATTTTTGAATGGAGATATCTCGTTCTTGTACTGACAAAATGCATTGCTTTTCTGATATTTTCGTTAGATGGCGTTGCGCTATTAGGAGCTTAGTATAGATCTGCGGTAGTGCGGTTGAAATCACTTGTTGAACTGTGTGAGTGTGCGTGGTTTGTGAAAGCGGGCTTTTTGAATGTGAGTTTATAAATAAGTTTGAGAAAAGTACATCAAAATAGGAATTTAATGAAACGGTTTATTGACACCGTTCTTTTGTTAGGTAAACAAAACAAGAAGTAGGTTTTCGCGGCCACAAGGAAGGTCCGAAGTGACATCATAACAAGTATTATTAACCGACTTCTTCAAAAAGGAGGAGGTTCTCAATTCGTCAGTATAGTTTTTTTTTTTTTCTCCGGGTTCCCACCCCCGAAAAATCACCCTTCGCCACTGCTAGGTTGTGGAGGTCAGATAGGCAGCCGCTTCATGGTGGTATTCAGCTGCACCCGGTTATACTGGAACTACTGGAAGCCGACCCCAACATAGATGGGAAAAGGTTAAGCAGATTGATTGGACGTCGGTTCAAACTCATGTAAAATGATAACTTACAATTTTATTTCTTTCCAGATTAAATTAAGCGGAAAGTCCTGACCTACTACTTACATAACGGTTCTATTATCGTGCAGAAGAATAAGAAGCCTTAAAAAATAAAGTTCGTCAACAAGGAAATGGTATGTTGTGTTCCATCTAAAAGTTGCTTAGAAATCTTATGAAAAATAAAAGTTTTATTGTTAATTTCAAAGAGATTTTTTGGAAGGCATGGTACTAAAATGTGTTTTATTTATTTTACTCTAAGACTTAGAGTAAAATAAATAAAACACATTTTAGTACCATACCTTCCAAAAAATCTCCCACCAGATGAACCGATGACCATGTGAAGGCCGTAGGAATCCGCTGGATGCGAGAAGCACAACCGGTCTAAGTGGCGGTCCTTGTGGGAGGCCTATATCCAGCATTGGACGTCTTTCGGCTGAAATGGTGATGATGAAGTAATTACTTAAATAATTATGAATACCTAACTTCAATGTATCTTTTTCTATCCTAAACGTCGCGAAGGAAGCCAGTAAACTTACATTGTGATGACTGCTTGTTCCATCTCTCTATGAGATGAGTACCTTACTCTGCAGTAAAATACAGGCTCATATCGTTATAATACTTACAATTAAAGTATACCTACATCTCCAATAAAAATTTAAATAATTATTACTTACAGGTCAGAAACTGGTTAAAACACTGATATTTTCCGTTCGGAATCATCTAGTTTTTTTTGTAATTATAAGAACAGGGAGACACTTTAAAAATTGCATATTTAAATTCACAGTACTACTAACTTTAAACGAGGACCGAGATTTTATAGTTTTACATCAGGTTCATTGCACTAATAGCAATACTTGTTCACATTTATACAGGTTAAACACAGTCATGTAAGGAAATAGCTAATTAATTGCAAACGCTATTCCTTTAAGTATCATCATCATTAATTAAAAGGAAGTTTCCGTCTGTCTGTATGCTAATCTGAACGACCAACGAAGTAATTGAATCTTATTCCTAAAGAATATTGCTTTAAATTAAATGCCAACTTACACGGTTACACTTTAAGATCTTTTGGGTGTAGTTGGAAAACAAAAGACAGGGAAAAATACAGTTTAAAAAATGAATAGCTGTTCTAAAACTTTCTTGCATGAAGTTTCTTGTAAACTATGAAGAAAACAATATGGGCCCCACGAGATCGTTGAAATTCTAAATGCACATTTGCTCCCTGAACGACTTGTGCTGTACCGGAATTTCCCAACACTAAACAGAACACCAGCAATGTTTGTATGTATTATTTACTTATAATGACTACAAACTGCGCCTGTAAAGTTTCAAGCCTCTAAAATAACGTTTCTGAAATATCTTAAATCATTAGCAAAGATTTCATGTGGATCTTCGTATAAGAATCTAGCAAAAATCAATCATAAAATTGAATAAAAAACACTTTTTAAAAGCGAAGTATAAAAGTTTATTGCAACAAGGCTTGTTAACCATCTATGAAATAACGAGGAATCGAGACCATAACCAATCTCACAAATCATCTAAAATATAGAGCAATCAATATTTTGAAGCGAACAAAGTGTAGTTTTTTTAAAGCCAAGCAAAAACTCGCTGCTATTAATTTTATCTCGTGCTGGCCATCTTTAGAGCAAAAACATGATCAAAATACAAATCGCCTGATACTTGTAATAAAAACGAAACACGTGGACATTGTTATTCAATATTTTATATTAATGATAACTATAAAAAATATGACGAGATATGGCATGTTATTAAACCAAGTTTAACAAGAGATAATAATAATTATATTCATGTGGGATAGTGATCTTGACAAATATGGTCCAGAAATGACAAGTGACAGTTGCACACTAAAATCAAATCATTAGGTCTATAAACGCGTTCTTTTGATTCCTGTTTTTGTATATGCTAGCAATATAGAAACTAGTAGCACAATTGCATGTTCATAGTTTTCCTGCATTGCTATGGAATGGGCTAATGTGAAAAAAATATTTGAAGCCATTGTTTATTTTATCTTCTATATCAATTTATTATTGACCTATTGGTTTTCTCTTAAACTTCAAAATGTTTTTGAAGTTTAAGAAAAAACAGTTTGATTTTAAGTAACTTTTATTATCCCCACTTCACGTTGTTGGGATGTTCTGGTGCAGTACTGAAGCATCGAAAATGATGCATGATCGCCGCATCCGGACATCGCAATGAATCACATGTGTGATGTGATATATGGCCAGTGAACGTGTTTGGCGACTTCGCCGTCATATTAGACAACGCTTGCTGCTCATATTGAAAATGAATGTCTCGAAACAATTCGAGAAATGTCAGTTACAACCTTAGCTTCTGGATTGTAATTGTTTTCAGAAATATTCTCAAAACTATCAGTTGTTACATTACATGTACGGTATTTAATTGCCATTCTACTAATATCCTATAATCTACGATAACAGAAATACTAAGAAATGCAATAATGAATTTAATTAACGCAACGAAATTGCTTTCTTTGTATAACTCCATCCACGTATTAAAACTTCGACAACCCTAAGATTAACGAGCAACTAACAAAGGATACATTGACTGACAACCCGGGGACAGATCCCCTCTCATGACAAAATAAACTTAGTCGTAAAGCGAACCCCTTATACCGATTTTAGTGCTCGACTAATAAATAAACTTATAGGATTGTGGGGAGAAAATTCCAACAAAAAAACGCTTTCTATAATAACTATATTACTTTTACGTTCGCAAAAATACTATTTATCGGTTCGTATTTCCAATAATAATAAGGGAACTTTGTGCAATTGTGTACGGGGAATACCAACGAGGCTAACCTACGATTATTGAGTGTAATGATTGAATCCCTCAATGACAGATGGTAACACAATGGAGCCTGTAGAATGCCTTATTGTTGGGCCAATTTAGATTGATCCTCGTATAGGGGGCATTTTTGCGTATTCATGTGGCGTTTGCGGAAATTCATAATATTTCATCGCATAACGATGACAGTTCCGGATTTACTTTGAATTGTATTGATTATGACATGATTAATAAGGCTCTTGATGAAAATCTCAATAAAGATGTAGTTACTAAAGGGATCGCTAAACAAATAGACATTCAGATGGATCCAGATAAAGACCAAACAAACGAGGTTGTCAACGCTACCAGTCGTTATGATTTATCACGTGTATTCGGAACAAGATTAATACTTATGAATGTATCAAATAGCAAATTACATTTAATTGCCACGTCTTACTATACCGATGCACAAAGTATAACGCAGATGGCGTAGAAAGCATAACTATCTATTCTTAAGGTGAAATCAATGAGAATGAAGAACATACCGACTCCACGGCAGCAGTGTTGCGTGATGCTCTAGTCTAAATGATGGGTTGTAGAGATAAATTGTTGATTAATTGTTCTACTTATAACAATGTAATGAAAAACTGTTAAACATTGAGTGAAAAGAAGTAATAAAGAAATTTTCACTCAATAATTGCAGGGATAACGAACAATGATCGTACGGTATCAGTTTCGCCTGGCAACAGACGTAATTAACGGTTCTGATTGTAATAATAATCAATCCTCTATACATTATGACTTTATATCGATATAATTATCTTGCATTAGTATGTTTGAAGAGCAACCGGGACTAAATTCACACGTAATGGAAACGGCCGTACAAAACTGATACATTTTAAACGGAACATGTCCTTGTGATAAAATAATGATACATTGATAACAAAAATTATACCAAATTATTGCGCCTGAAGCTGCTGCTTAAATATCACCAATTTCTCAGGCTACTGTAAGCAATTCACATATTGCATGAAAAGGTGATGTCAATAGCTCTTGGATTACAAAATCGTTACGACCATTTAGTCACGATCATTCTTCGCTCACAGATCAAATAGCATAACACTAATTTCCATACAGTTAGCGTGATGACGATGCGTTACTTTCCCTTTAACTTTATCTTGGTAGAATAGTTATTGCATGCGGGACTAATATTTTACAAATAATATCTATTTTCACTACTCATTCAGACATGATTGATTTTATGGTTTGAATAGAGTTTTTTTTATGAACATAAGTACGGTGCGATGCTTATTGTGATCAATACAAACTATTGAAATTAAAAATAAGCCTGCATTCTCCCACTACACGGCAAAGGTGAATTGAAATTACTAATGAAATTTTAATGTCAACATTTGAAAAAGTGGCTTATTGGTGACTCTCACGAACTTTTAAATAATATTGTTTTTTCTTGTGGTGATCCGCACGAAGTTAATTTTTTTGAGGGCAACTCGTGCGAATCGTCACAAAAAAAACATTATTTAAAAATGTCGATTCGCCCGTTTTGGGCGAGTGAATTCGTGCGAGTCACAAGTAAGCTGAAAAAGTTCTATACCAGGGATATAAAAGCTGTTAACTAGATAATGTGGCCAGGAAGGTGCTAAGATGACATATAGCGGCATATTGTTATGAATTTCAATATAAAGCTTTTAGTAACATAGATACAGCAGTGACTTAGTAGATGTACACCACGACAAAGTAAATACATTCCTACGAGCTTTCGTAAATAACCCAATAGACATTTAATTAGAGATTTAATTTTATACGTGTTTTTAATCATTTCAGTTTATTTTTTTCAATTTAATTAATTTTCTTATCTACTCATAAACATTATGAGTTTTATTCATAACTTAGTCAATCAATTTTATTGTAATTTATTCAACTTATAATTCAAGGGCATTTTCTAATCAATGTTTTTATTTGTGTTTATACAATTATGTCCCGTTATAATTATGTGTTAATTCATTGTAAATTTTAATTTCATTGTCATTATATAATTTTAAGTTCAATTAGATTTTATTAATATATTAATATGTTAAACCGTTATTTTTCGTGCATGTGGTGTTAACCTTTAATTAATTGTTGCACGTGCTAATGTTACCCTAGTCATTAAGTCAGAAATGTATGTAGTGTAAACAGTTGTTGGTTAACCTAAATAAATAAATAAATACCACATAAACCAGGAGCCAGCTTCACGAAGAAAATAACAGTAATCAAAATGATCTCGTTAAAAATGATTGATGAATGGCGGAAATACATTTCAACACAAATTACGGCGATGACAATCACCATATTTAATGTTGTGGTAAATAAGTGTGAGTGACGGTAACGCGAGTTTCTAAGTATCTTGCGGTAGACCGTGTTAAATTGTCGAAATGACGCCGATTCACTATGAAAGTGAAGTCAGTACTTTCATCAGCATCCACTAGTGCGAGAATATAATTTCGCTCATGTGCGAATTCTTGAATTTTAGTCGAATCATTTTAATTGGAGTAGTCATTACAGCGTGCAATAGAGAAAACGTAATATTCTAAAACCTCTCTTTATTCGTTAAACACACACCTTTTCGGCACTTTGCATAAAAAGGATCAAATAGAAACAGAAATGTTACCCAAGGGACCTAGGATAGTTTAAGGTGATGACGGGCTACGAAATGCAAATTACTTATGCTAATTGGCGACAATTCTCAAAGTAGGACACGCAACTTTCACTGGTGCAAATCCCTAAGGATGTTGAGTTGAGTGAGAAACTCATTACGCGTGTGTGACACAATTTTCTAATGCTAAACAGGATAGAGGAACCGGTATCCGTGCTAGTTGAAAACCTGTTGCATGAAGCGGTACCTCATCCTTTTTTTTATACCATCTTGATGACATGGATGTCAGTATATTTTAACTGTTAAGATGATAGTAAAAGTTGTTAGAATGGTCACATACTTTGTCATCTTGATTTGTGGAGTGATCTTGTCAGTATGAATCACAATCACAAACTACCAAGATTTCATCTCAAATATGCAAATATGAGGATGGTAGAAGATATGCCTACAGAGCTTCCCGAAGATTAGGCTACCGAATTGTTCTTAGAGATGCTATCGGCAAATTTCGTGGTAAATTTAATTAACTCTGGATTCTACGGGGCAAAACATACCGGAGTATGAATTTGTTTCTCAATTTAATCAAGTCAAAATTCATCTCGAGTCAAGTAGTTGCAGTGAATGACCTCGGGGTTGAAGACATTCAGCAAAGATGAAATGATTCTTATGCTTATGATGATAAGGTCTATATGGCCAGAAGTCATTTATCGGTAAATGAGTTAGGAGCACTTTGAGAGGTAAATATGCCCGTGGGCGAGGACATGCTACGTGATTCATTCCACAGTGACGTCCCACTCTCGAACATCAGTAGGGACAAAAAGCGCAATGATTTATTATTTTCTCAAAGTGGTAATTTTTCTTTGATCACTTTCGTCGCCTGAGAACAAGATTTTGGCTTGATTGCAGTCATGAAAAAAAAAATGCTATGGGAATTTTGTCAAATTATACTCCATTTGCTTAAGCTTCAGAAGTTATGGATGCTCATGACATTATTTCAATGCAAGCAGTCATTATGCGTAAGTGGGGTTCGTTTCTAGAAAAAGTAAGACAAGACAACCATAAACAGAAGTTTTAAAATTAAATGCGATGTTTTTGATGAGTAATTTTACTCTGTTTTCAGGTTAATGTTCAAACTTGAGAATGTTTTAATGGACATTTATTTTATCTGTTCGCATTTCGCCTTGTTGGGTTGTACTGTTTTGTTTTTTCCGTTCTCTACTCTTGTTAATATACCACTTTTACTAACTTCTGCGTTTCGCATATTTAATTTATTTGATATGATAATAGCTTTATTGTTCCAGACTTTCGCTGAAAATTAATGGTTGGTTTGGCTGTATTTATTAACCAATGTAAAGCCAACGATGTACTTAACAATAGGCTGTTTACGATTTGTTCAGTTATCTAAGGCTAAGCACTTAAGTACTTACACAAACATAGATAGATGGAGTAGGTGTTATCAAAATCATTACTTATCTATTGCTTAACGCCTTATCTTAGCATTATCTAAATTACAACCAAAATTAACTTAATTTCTTATCTTCAAAGTTATTCCCAAATTCGTGGCTTCTAAATGAGGAAGGACATTAGACGAAATCCCACACACCGGCTTCGAACCACGAGTGCCTAATCAATCATCCACTTATTAATGTTTATATTGGCACACTAATGGCTGATATCTATTTCGCCGATACATCGCCCGATAGTCAAACACTCGTTGACGAGAGGGAACCGCGATTATGCGTGGAAGTGCACAGCTGGCCGGACCATGCATATTCAAAGATCAGTCAGTTTCCATTTTGCGTGCGTAATCGGAAACGCATCGGAACGTTTGTTTCTCGTCTGCCAATCAAATTGAAACTTTAAATTCGAACGCTGAACTTTTGAAATTGTTTAACAACAACACAATGATAATGGTTTATTCATTTCTAAATTACTCTGGTGAGGAAGAGGTAGGCCGCGGCCGCAGTGAGGGGAGAAAAAAGGTGCAAATTGAACATAGCACAGTACTGCAGGCGTCAGAGTATGACGGTGATACGGGTACGCTTTGCGGAAGAGCGTGATGGATGCATGTCACTCGACACGACACTGTCAGGTGCGCTTACGTAAATGTTGGTTACTGAGCTACCGTGTCGAATCGGGGAACGTTGATGACCCCTGGGAATAACGGGGTAGGTTCGTGATATACTATCTACTTTACTTACGATATCTACTTGCGAAAAGATAGTTTGTCCTCTTGGAAGGCCACTTCAAGTTAAATGGTACGGAATTGGTAAAAAATCTAATGAAACATTATTTAATAGGTACTTACCTACCTTGTTTTTTGTGTGAGGTCATGGTCTTGATTACCAATATTTGGAATTCCAAAAAACCAGTTACGCATCGTGACTATCATAAAAAGAAAGAAAGAAGGTCAACGCATCCGTTCACTAAATTAAATGTGATTGTTCTCAAAATATTCATTGATTTAACAGCTTATTAAGATTCGAATTTGAGTGTGCATCGTTAAAATAAAACCTATTGGTTAACACGAATCTATCGATAGTAGGTACTTACTTCCAATAATCATTATATAGTGTACTTAACTAAGTAAGTACAGTAATTCTAGGTACTACCTACCTATGCGTGGGAGTGGAGAATCGAATTCATTCCACACAACAAAGTGGGTAGTCGTGACTTAATGTTTCTATCAAATTGTTAGCTATTGTTGAGTACATACCAATCAATACATAATAAGATTACAGAGCTGATTGAGCGTGTCGAAAAATGCATCGTCTTCCGGTACACATTGCCCATACCGACATAAGTAACTACCTACTTTATTTGCGTAATTGAATCTATGCACTTGATTAAAGACAACGCAACCAAAACGCTAAGATTTGGCATCAAGCAGCATAAGAACTTCCTTCTTATTATTAAAAACACACAAATATAATAATATATAATTGAGTTAAAAAAACAAAACCATGCCACACATAATTTTATCATAATGAAATCAAAACTTTAACTAACCTGTTAAAAACACTGACGATCACCATAGTAAACAATCCAGCAAACTAATATTTTCAACCGCAAATACTGTTAACAGTATTATCGTTTAAATCCATTAACACAAGATAGTCGCAATAGAAATCGAGCACATTTTCACTAAAATGCACATTATTTTCGAGTCAACATTCGTAATTGGAATTTTAAAATTAAGTTCGATGTTCGAACGGTCACATCACGAGCACCGACACTACCACACACGACGGGTGACGAATAGCAACTGAGGCGCTGATTGGTCGGCGGACGTCGCATCAAACACTCGGCTGTGTTCGGCTCGCCGGAGATGCAGCGCAGCGCGTGCGCATGCACCGAAACAAATGAAAATGAACACGACCAACAATTTAATTTATCAATTCTCGTTTGCTTTACGGATGTGATTTTTTAGTTTTTCTTTTTATTATGTCGTAAAGTTTTCGGATAGACGAGGATCATTAATTTGGTTGATAAAATATGATTTGATTAAGAAAGTTAGGTACCTACTTTTGTCTAACAAAGTAAATTGAGGTTTCATTATCTTTTTTAAAAACATTTTGTCATCGTCACATTTTACTCACAGACACAGAACACCCAATATTAAAAAAAAATGCTTTTAGCTTTTATTCGCGAATATCGTAGTAGTAGATTACACCTCCAGTATTCATACAAATGCGACAAACACGAAAAGCTTTTACCCAGCCATACTAGAATTTATTCCAACTGTTCACAAGGGCATCATTTTTCAGTGTGTTAGTCACCTGTGTCTTATAGATGCTACAAGCCTCTTCACTCATGGAGTGCGACGCATACAAATGTTTAAGCTTATCATCTATAGTCTGTTTCAAAAGTATCTGATAAAAATGTAAACAAATGGATCAATCAGAAAACGTACCTGTAGATGGCACTTACAAATTGGCGTGCTTTGATTTGATTATTTGAATACCCAACATTATAATTTTAAATCACTTATTTTTATACCAATGGCAGCTGAGCTTAATTTTACAAACTAAATTTTGGTAGTTTTTTACAATTTTATGTTATTCAAACAATAATGTTATTGTTCGAAAAAGTGGTGATATACAACACGGTGGTGATTTAATACAGATTAAACTACCAGTTACTAATTTACTACTAGATACTCGTAGTAATTCCCTTGCGTGGACTGACTGCGTGATTTAACCTGACCAGGGTTTGTTTACACTTCTATCAAATACTTTTAGAACAGACTACATCTACGAGGCGTATAGATCATAGTTCATTTAGACATACAGCAATACAAATTGCAGGCAATATGTTTAGGTAATGCAGGGCTTATGACAAAACGTTTGTAATTATTGCCAGAGTGGAAACGTGGTTGGAGTATCTAACTATAAATGTTGCCTAAACTGCTGTTACAGTCGTGGCTTTATCATTATTCGTCATTGTGACTAGATGGTTTAAACAAATGAGCAACGACTTTCCAATATCGGTCTTTGTCTCGTTCTATTTCACCTATGACAGATTAGATTATATTACTGAAAAGTTCTAATAAATCTCGAGTATTATCTGTCATAGTTCCGTAGGCGTCGATATCTCAATCACTGGTTCACTGACCTGCAGTTGATTTCTGATGTGAGATGTATATTTATCAGATATTACGACTCACCCAAGAAATGTTGGGAAGCTGGTGGTCTTTTCATCTGTGAGAGAACACGGACTTGCAGTAAAGCACAGTTTTATTTCAAAATTGAATGTTCATCTTTATTATAATATTATTTACAAACATACTGATAGTGTTAAAGGATACTTAGCATTTAGGCGTTAGTATTTGGTATGGTATCAATTTTGAACAATAGACACTCCCAAAGTAATTCATCATAACCGATATTAATCTATGTTGACAGCAAAATATTTATAACTACATAGCCTAGACATCATTCAAACAGCCAGTAGAACAAGCCTATCCCTTTCATTATTTTGTACTATGCAATTCTCGCTATGCTTGACAAAAGCTCACGCAACCTTTATTGCAGCAAGGCTTGTTCACGCCTTTATCGCGATCTCAGCTTCCTAATTTAGGAGAGAGATGGAGAGATTATCGACAATGAACAGGAGGGGACCCCGCGGTGGGAGAAACGGGGTCACTGTGCTAGTATGCAACCACCTGTAATAAACTAGGGAGTGGTTCGGGAACAAGTATTGCTCTACGAGATAATTAAGCTGTAAGGTAGGACTTTAAACCTTCTTTGATTACACAAAATGTGCGGATGCATTAAGACAACTTCCACGAGACCACTGGAGCTTACGACGACACGATAAATGATCACAAAATCAAATATAATATTAAAATTATCATTGCAACTGGTGTCGAAACTAGTCTTGATTTAGATGCAGTTGTCATAATGCAGTTGATGTAACCAGCGCAAAATCAAACAAGATTTTCTACTTAACAAAGCAAAGAAAAGATGTCAATAAAATATTTGAAAATAGAAAAGATATATCCACCATCGTCTGAATTTCTATAAATAGTATTTGTCATCAATTCACTTTAAAATGCATAAAACTTAACACGTAAAGTTGTAACAGATACGATGCCATGCGCGTACGCAAGGCTGACTCAGACGTCATCAGACATGCAACGGCGCGCGTGTCCGTGGAACGAGCCCTATGGGCTAGCTCCGGAAGATCACTAACTCCGATAAACATGATGATCCATATATATCCGAAGATAATATCGAACGTGACGGATTTGTAAATCAGATCAAAACAATAACAACAGCTTATTTGTATTTTGTATAGTTTGGAACGCAAGTGTTTGGTACGCATACGCATGTGTCCAAAGAAGAAGCTTCGACCCAATACATTTCCTAGTTCAAGTGCAGGTTTCATAAATGTAAAACGCTTTACGGCGTTTATTATCTTTACTAAAACACCAACATACTAAAGCGATTCAATCAAGTGTAATGAAGTTATGTGATAAAACTATAAAAGTTAACTACCAAGAATCACGTCAAGTTCATATAAAAAGCAAATGACAAAAGTATGCACTCAAAGACCATAAAATATGACGGTACTTACTTCTCGCGACACAAAATCCTCCTGTGAATAAGTTTCATATTCTTTGCCTGTCATTAGCAGGAGTCATCGACCTCGCTATGTTTCTTAAATAACCATTTACAGTCCCTATACAAAAGGTCCATTTCAAAGGGTCATGGTCCAGTCCAACCCATAATTAACTCGCCATGGAACTTCAGTCGTTTTCAAATACCCATTCGGATGTGGGCAACCGTTTAAAAGTACCGTTGGGGTCCTCTTGACATTCCAATATTAGTAGCGATATGCCCTTATCGTAAAGGGCCAATTTCACGTCATATATTGCGTACTTACTGACACGATGTAACAGGATCTCAATAACAGCTTACCTGAAACGAGAAATGCCAATTAGATCAAGACTCGGAATGAAGAAAAACTAGGTTTGGAAATCTAGATGAAATGCTTATTTGAGCGTGACCGTTCCTAATTCATTCATTCGGCGTGGTGATCTTAAGTAAGATGGGGCTTATAAAATGAAGTGCAATAGCTACCTCGTATTTTACTATTTGTAAAGAAACAAACAAAAATTTAATAACAGGTAAATCAATTCAATAGAACTGTGTATTAGTTCTGTATTCAAGTGAAGTACATAAATTGGTAGGTATAAAATCCTATAAAATTTTGTGGCACTGCAAGTGCAAATAATTAGAATCGTCTTAACATTTACGACCGCCCGGGTATGTGAACCTAAATCTCCATAAATCTTCGGTTTATGAGGTAGTAAACTAGTAAATGCAAGCATCAACAAGTAATAAAACGATCTTAAAAATTACTATTTTGTACAGCTAAGCTATATATGTAAAGGCATGACAAAGTTCCCAGTCCTTTGAGTTTCTAATGCAGCCGCCAGCATGACAATAATCATAAGAAATTATTCATACAGTATCAAGGTATGCATCAAGTTGCACAGCCGGTTTTTGCAAGAGGTCATCCCTCCAACACCTGTGATCTTCAATTGTTATCTTTGCAACTAGTTCCAAAATCTCGTTTCAGTTCACGATTCCGATGAGAGCGTGATCGAGTTTGACCTGAACGATTTTAATTTGCATCTGATTGCCATTTGGCGTTCGGAAAGTGGATTAAAAATTTTGGAGCAGGTCTGAGAAATGGAATAAATTGAACGACTGTGTGAAAATTATTACTTTTGTTGACATTGCAATATTTACTAAAGATGATACAAATAACATCGTACAAATAATCTCTTCATGTAACATAGCCGACAGCTGCTTCTCAGTTACAGTAGTAATTTTTATAATGTGTTTATTTCAAATAAGTGGTTGGCATGATTCAAAAACGCAAGTTTACAGTTCAACATACCGCATACCGCACAAATAACCACCGAAGCTAATAACAATAAATCACATGTTAAACTCTTGCATCGAACTTTCTAAAACCAATTTACGAAGTCACGTAAGTGGGCAATAATTTGGTGTAGGTAAGCCCTAGCTGCCCTGAAGCTAAACAGCAATTTTGTATATACCTCCCATGGAATGGAATGAACCAATAAACGCAATAATTATACAGTTAAGAAATGCGCAATGGACGATACAGTAGAAAGTAAATGGTAGATCATACTGGCCGCAAGTAAGATTGGTAACAAAGAAGTAGGAACTGAAGTAACAGATTGTATGGTTGATGCTTTTGATTTTCGGTCAAATTCTAGGGGTAAAGTAGGGCAAACATGGTTCGTTAACAATAGCTTATCGATGCCGACGGTGAACGAACTCAACGAACTATTGATTTGTATCTATTTCCCGACTTCCCATAGGATATAATCAGGACAGCACAGTGGATGATATAAGTGCTAATAAAAGATTCAATATGGTTCGTATACGTGTACTCTCGAGGGAATAATTTGGATTTCAACAATTGTTTACACAATCGTTTCTAGCTTACCCATTATACACAACCTTATAGGTACGTAGTTATACGAACATATTAAAGAATTATTTCCAGAATTTCAGGTTTCGAGTCACGCTCATTAGCTTTTCTAATATGAGTTTCTATTTAAACCACTATCCCCAAACTTTGCACCTACATTTCAGGTATAACAACAGTTTAACCAATTTCCACAGTGTCTCGGCCTACATTTATACCGGGAAATGGGAATAACGTTCCTTCTAACGACTCCTGGGTTACCTCAAGGCTTTGTGGCGGCTCTTAATGCTATCTACTGACGTTGATTAAAACTAATCTCATTTAGCTGAAGCTTTTAGTTCAGTTGGTGATTATACCGATTATTTGCCTGCAGAGAATCTTTGATAGATTGAGAACACGTATTTCGGTTTTGTATTTGAAAAAATAATGGTCTTGTTGGCTGGCAGATGATATTTTTCGATTAGAAGAAAAGAGCAGAATTTAATTCAATACAACATGGTTTTATGTGAAGCATGACTGCATGACATTAAAGTTTATTTCTCTAAGAAAATGAGAAAGAAAAAGTCTAGCGGAATAAAAACAGAAATGTTCGAAGCGTTGCATACGGATTGAGAAAGTTTACGACTTTACGCATACGATTAGGGACAAAAGAATAAATATTCAGAGAGAAACTGACCGTTTACCTTTTACGATGCAATTCATACTCGTCTAATAAAAAAGGGGTGCTTATTTGACTGCTTAATACGTTTCGGACAATATGCCCAACAATAGATCTTTTATTTTCATAAGGTGACCCAGTGGCATCAAGAAAATATTCTCACAAAACTACAATGGGGTACAAAAGGATGCTGTTATTCACACAGTTAATTCTTTATATTGGAGATTAGACTATTTTACTGGTTAATGTGTGGATCACTATACTTTCTGTACAGTGTGATGTTTTTCTGAAATCAAAATGATTCCATTATTAAGAGTTCGAATGTTTTTCAGTCTAAAACTCAATCAAAATAAACAACGTAGATAAAAACGCAATAGGTCAAGGTAATCCAATATTCAGCCGATTTGATTGCGAAAGCACTCGGGGATTGAATTGGTTTATCCAATAAGAGAAAACAGACCTTGACATTGCACGGATTTTTCCGCATTTGAAATATATATTGCATTAGTCGACAGACGGTAGGTGCTTTTCAAGTAGCGAGAATACGGGAATAGGGCCAAGTCTGAAGTCTATGAATTAAGCATTACATCGTGATATGACATAACTGTCGCATAGGTATTCTCCTGGGAAGTTGCAGTGGTTTCGTCGATCAGTAATTCAGTGTACTTCGTCAATGTAGGTACCTCCTCTTCTATTAGGCTATTAGCCACAGTTCATCAGTTATACATGGACAGATATTGTATGGTCTGAATAAGCAGTTGAGGAACAATTTCTAAGTCTGTGGAATCGTACGCACCTAACACAGATGCTAAAATTTTGTTACAATTGTGGCGACTCACACGCAAGGTTAAAGCAACACTGCACACTGGTTAGAAAATCACCCTGTAGGTAATAAAATCTAGTTCACAAAGCAAGGTGGAACGACTTACAAGTGTGTAACAAAGCTTATAAAGGGACAAAGAGCTAAACAACGACGTGTGGAAACCACCCTTACGTCTCAGGTAGGTCAGTGACCCCGCTCTTATTCACCCCGTTCCTTGCTTCAGATTCTTTTCCGAACAATGCCGCTGTGGTTTGAATATTGATGTTGGGATATCAATCTTGACTATTAAAGATGAAAGATAATTTGATTGAAATAGTTAGTTATTAGAATATTTATCATCGCTTTTTATTTTATGCTAAGCAGGAATATCTGATATCGCGTTTTTATGATGACTACGAGTGTACCCCATTATAGCGAAGTTCGTTACAGCGAAGTTCGTTACAGCGAAGTACGTTACAGCGAAAGTACGTTACAACGAAAGTTATTGCGAAGTTTAGTTATTGCGATGTACGCTACAGCGAAAGTTCTTTACTGCGATGTACGTTACGTAACGTACTTCGCTGTAACGAACTTCGCTATAATGGGGTACACTCGATGACTACGTTTCTCTGTGTCGTGAATATTTTCTACACCGATTATTTAAACAATTGGTAGAGAATAGGCAGTTTATAAATAACAAGTTTGATTTTAGTGCCTATAGTTTTGTTTAGCACACTTGACCTAACCTATGTTGCTGATTAATTGTTTATTCGTCTGAGTGAGAACTGCATTCTTCAATAGTCTTTTCTTCCTAAAATCGAAGGGCATGTCAGAAATTCTAATGCTAATGTGACTCATATCGGTTGCCGCATATGATCAGTTGCCCCATCCACAGGTTCCCATCACACACACATCTTATAAACAAGTAAATCTGACCCAAAGTCGTGGCAAAAACATCTGTAAGCCATACATATTTTTATCCTGATGCGTATCGAGTCAGTAACGCAAGCACACAAGGCGGACACCCGCCTCTGCGGCAATTGGGTTGTCACAACAACTAACCATAACCTAACCATATGAGCTATCCGCCTTCGAAAAAGTAAGCAATTTCCTACAAAGTATATAATGTTTATGTAAGCGTGACTTTTCCTGTTTTCGGCATACCAAAGGACTCAAGACTTTTAGATTTTTTTTTGCTATGACTTAGTAAGCAGTTTTCTCTTCAAATGCCTCACTTTTTCAGACCAACCTACTCAATTTTAATACCTACTTAGGTACTTTTTTCATTTTATCTGTTTCGTTAGCAACCTTTGTACTTCACAAAAATGACGCCTAGTTTTCAATGACATCTAATTCACCTACTTACTTAGTCACAATAGCCGATCAAAAAAGCTTACAAGTTCACACAAAGATACAAGAGCCATCATAACTAAAGCAATTACCTTTAGCTTCATCTATCTGGTCCGAAGCGACTCTTGAAAGACATTCCTCGACCACAAAGAGAGGTGAAAATGGAAGGTATTAAACCAGACCAGACACGCTCCAACAATAGATCTTTTAAAGGCTTTGTCTGATCTGACTGCGCTGAGATGAATACGGATCTCTTAGGCCACGATATTTATTCGTTTTTCAATGATTTATGTTCATCTTGTTAAGAAATCCTATGTATTAACTCTCGTCTGCGAATGAATTAGAATAAATCTGAAATTGACGTAACGAAGGATAACTCTTCAAGACTTGGATGAGCTCTCGGTTTAATGACCGAAATGAAAACGAGACGAGTATTTTCTGTATTAAAAATAAACCCGCAAAGCTCCGAAGTAAATACAAATATTCTGGTTTCCTTCTGAAAACGTAAGCAAACAAAGTTCTAAGCGATTCGAAGAGGAATTTGTTGATGCCACTCAAAATATTCGTGGAATAATATAAGGATGACATCATCTTGATATTCAGGAAGGAAAAACATTTTCAGTGGAAAAATAAAGAAACGAAATTATATTTATGGGCAAATAGTAAAACAACTTACGGAAATTGATATTCTGAATATGTTGTCAAAGGTTTTATTTATTTATTTATTTATTTATTTATTTAACAACAATTGCTTGCTGCACTAACAGTAAATACCAAAGCGTGCAGCAAGCCAACAACATAACATTTAACTAAAAAACTTCATGCAAACATTTAACATACACTTAAACACTTTTAAACCTCTGTTGTTCGCAATTCGAATCAATCTCGACCATGTTCGCGAATTTCATGCCTATAACCAAATTCTGTTTTAATCGTGATACCTCAGGTCAGATTATTCTGGGTTATTCTCATTCAAAAATGCATTGACAATTACACTTAGTACTTTAGCTAACCACAAAAAGCTAAAATTTTGTGGTCAAAGACACTGCTGCAGCAGATTATTTACTACCGTTACCCCAATGAGACCGTTATAAAACGAGGTGTTATCTATTGCAAGAAAAAAATATTAGGCATTTCACTTGTTGAAAAATATTTTTCTGTAGACAAACGTAGTGTATTCAAGTAACGGAAAGGTGATTGAATCTTTTCCCTCGAGGGAATGTGCACCGGTTTGATTCGATTCCCAAATGCAGGTCAGGCCAAATTGCGCTGCCAAGCCAACTGAATTTCTTGAAACGAATGTAGTGGAACGTTCTACATTTAAGTTTAGGAGTAACTTTTAATTATTGGAGCTGTTAATAGTAGGTAGAGTCGGACGGTTTTATGTAAACAACAAAAGTTACATTTTGCTTGTGTTAAATAACTATATTTGCAGAGAGCAGTGGTGGCCCAGTGTTAACGGCCGCGACTTTCGAGTTGTCGTAGGTTCGAACCCAGACTGGCGCTTTACTTTGTGCAAATTATATCATCACCACTGCTCTCAAAATGGTGAAGGAAAACATCGTGAGGAGCCAAACCAAATCCTACATCCAAAAATTCGAACACATGTGACATCTACCGCCCGCAATGGCCCAGCGTGGTGGATTACGGCCCACTCCCTCTCACCGAGAGGAGGCCTGTGTCCCAGCAGTGGGAACGTTTTAAATGAAGCTGTACTCATGTCTCTCAAATAGGGAGAAAAATTACCAACAATCATAATCATAAGTAGGTACTGTCAGATTTCTGCTAAACTCGCCGTAGGTAGATACCTAGTTATATAGAATTGTATTGTAAATATAAATACAATTAATTATAAAGTTATTATACCTGCAACAAAATTGAAACACAGCTTTTTATATCTCATCTACGAAGTGTAGATGAGATATAAAAAGCTGTGTTTAAGGGCAGATTTTTTTTTCGCATTGTCAGAATCACTTTCCAAAGGGTTATTCTATCACTGATCTCGACCGCTAATACCATCACAGATTTACATACCATACAGTTTCATACGTTATATTAAGTATTATGTTACACTGACCATCGCCAGTACCTACCTACCTTTCGAGGGCTCTTCAATCACAATAAGCATTAGAATTAGGGTTGGGCCCTATACCGTCCTTCGGTTCCAAACAATGTACCACGTCGCATTATTATAAGTTAAAACCAGGATTACACGGGTTTAAGTGTAAACTTAAAAAACCCTTTGGTGAAGTTATGCAAAACGCTGGAAAAGTATTTGCAATTGTAATGAGGTTTTAAGGTAATTCTATTGAGTTATTTCGATCCTCACATTACACAATTTAATGCTGGGGTGCAGGGTGTGATAAGATAAATAAGGAAAGGGATCTCGATAAATTGATAATCAATATTATTAATAGTTGTCCTTCTAGTAATAGATCAGGGGGCCAAGTCTACTAATTTACAAACGTGTCAGTGGTCTCACAATGATCAGTTTTTGACAGATTTTGTATGGCTTCACTGTCAAAAACTGATCATTGTGAGACCACTGACACGTTTGTAAATTAGTAGACTTGGCCCCCAGTCGTTATCTACCATTCCATAAGTACCTATATCACCTAATTCAAAACTAACTATAGGTAATAACAAAACATTGACTTACATACATACATACATTGAGAAACAGACAGAACGCAGAATGCAGAACTTCTATTTTCTCGCAGTACCTATTAGAAGCCCTCTAGGAAGATAATTTTTCAAATACTTGAAAACCTAATTCTGGTGCCCAGGACAGCATGCACAAAGAGCGAGATTCCAATTTTCATTCTAATGATTGACTAGCAAATGAAGCAAAAACAGATGATCCAAGCAAACACTGTGAAAGCTTAATATGCAATAAATCACGCGAAGTAATTAAAATGCTGATTCAAAGGGGAGATAACGTTGATTTCCTAATACAATTAGCATGTTGTTAGTAGGGTTTACAACCAAGAATTTATTATGCGCATCACTGGTGAAAATACATTCGAATTTGGTGGCATCTCGAAAGCATTTTTGACAGGGACTTCATAGACGCATTTTAAAACTCCTAAAGAAAGCTTTTAGGAGTTTTAAAATGCGTCTATGAAGTGAATAAAAGGTTTATGATTTTTTTAGGTGTATTGTTAAATATTGTTACTGACGTGATCGTTTATCGGTATATAATAAGCATAAGCTTAATCAAGGACTCTGGGAAGATCGTTTTTCCAATACTTCAAAACTTAATTCTGGTGTCCAGGAGAGCATAATGCGCAATGAGCGAGGAGATTCCAATTTTCATTCTAATGATTGTCTAACAAAATACGCAAACACTGATGATCCAAGCAAACACTGTGAAAGCTTAATATGCAATAAATGACGCTAAGTAATTAAAATGCTATAATGCCTATAATGTTCCCACTGATGGGACACAGGCCTCCTCTTTGTGAGAGGGAGGACCGGTATCTAATATCAATGAAAAATCGCTTTTATGAAATTCCTTATATGCAGTTTCACCAACAGTTTAATAAATACTTTCAAAAGGTACTAATTTGTTTTCTACGCTTACAAACACCATTAGTTTTATTTAGTTTTCTGTTATTTAATTTAGTTTCTCTGTTATTTATGTTAGTTAATTTAGTTTTCACTATGGCAGCTGACAAAACAACACGCCTAACCCTTTAACGCCTTCTAATGCATCGAAAAGTCAATTGCAAACCGTCAACGGAAAAATTTGCAACATACCATTGTCCGAACATGAACATTTGTTAATTCGAGATGTTATTACAAAAAATTACCATAATCGAACCAACCAGCCGTAAAGACATTGTGAACGGCCCAAGGGTGGCCGGCAATCAACAATCAGGGTGTTTAGAGGAAAACGAAACAAGAAACTAATTGTCTAACTTATCATAAAGCTGTAAAGTTCAGTATTCCGTGTACTAAATCCCGTGATATGTTGATATTTTCGAGTTTTTTTTTTAATTTTTTTTTTGTGGGTATTGTAAATATGCAGAATTTAAAGGGTTAGTTCAATGACCCGATTGAAGTGTCGAGATAACGTTTTAAGGTGTTAATTTGTGTTAGTTGCTTTATCAGAAGGATTGATCAATTTTTAAGTTCAAAGAGTTCCCCTACCTTTATGTAGGACTCGTTAGGCTTGTTTAATATTAGGGAGCTAAGGTACCGGATGTGTTAAATGATTTTCTTGAATTTGGGTTAGTAGTTAAGTATACTTACGTTAATTGATTAATATATTCATTAATAAACTATGTAGACATTTTTTGGTTTAAGTTTATCAGTGATTTTAGAGAGCGATAATAGTCTTTGTAAAGTGAAATTAAGATACTTTTTTAAGCGGTGACATGCTCATAATACTCTTTCCATACTTCATCTTTACCACCATCTAGTTTGTATAGCAGTATTTATTTTATGGGTCATAAAATAGTTTTAACATAAGCATCGTCCACAACCATGAACAATTTCCCCTTTTGAGTACACTGACATTGCAAAAAACACACTTATTCCTCGTCGTAAAATTGCGTCCGAAATTGTGCGTGCTCTAGCAATAAAAATAGCAATAATTTTCCTTTACATAATAAAACAACTGAGTCCAAATTGAAAGAGGGCGACATTTTTATAGAGCGATAAAATATGGTCGACTCACTTACATCATAGGGATTCAAGGGCTATGCTTTTTAGCTTCGCAGTTTTAACTTTTCAACAATCCATGCCATATTTTCAGTAATCATTCCTCACAAATTATCGTAAAAAATAAAGATAGTAGTAAACTATCATGGAACGAGAACAATATGTTTTACCAAATGGCTTTAAGTAAAGACATGATGGAAATAAACGTTTTAAAAATAAAATCAGAGAAATAAATGTAAAACCTGTCACGAAAGGAAAAGTTATGAAAGGTGTCAAGAGAAATGAAAGTAAAGAAGATAATACAAACAACTGAAATGGATTTACCGATAAAATATGCAAAGGACACTATTTATTCACAGGTGATATTCAAATAACGAAAACCGGTAACAAAATATGTCAACCTCGTTATGAAAAAAAGCTCATACAAACACAATATTGTTCCTCATCTCGCTAATTTCATTAAAAAAGCAAACCGTTCATTTGTAAATAATGTCAACAAAATATTCGCGTTTATTTGTGTTATAGCTGACTGGTTTTATCGTTGTCAATGTCCAGGAATACCAGTTTTGCACAGGATTTGTTTGTATAAATCTTCATGTTTATTTTGTGTGCCTACACAAAAATTATAATTTTATTCAAGGGGTTCGTTGTTGTAACATGAGTGTCCCACTTCAAATTGCGATTCATTGTCATCATGCCTTTTATTATCTGCGACCTTTTTTGCGATGTTAGAAAAACAAACTTTTTGTTTGTCTATCGTTAGCAAACTTGTCTGTTACACTTCTGTTGCAGCACCACCTTTATTGAGTTATTGAAGTTTCTACCTTACTGCTTCTTAAATAGAGTTCCAATTTTTATATTGCTATCGTCTATGACATCGTTAGTAATTGAATATCCTTTGAAACAAAAAATACAGTCGCATTAAAACACTCTATGGGATCATTGGGAACAGATGGTCGTTTTACCATAAGTGGTTTATCTTATCGACTCGACGATTATATCATCGATGTACTACAGTGCTAATTGATTCGTTCATTAATGACCAATTTATTTAACACCAGTAATATGTTTAAACCCATCTGCTTCTTATCTGGGGACAATTACGAAATTTTATTTGGGAACATATTTCTTCCATTAGTTTGGTTTCTTTTTTTTTTCATCTTTTGGTGTTCTGAGGTCTGGATGTAATAGAAAAACATTTTTTATTTAAATCAGCTGCTTTTCTGTATGTCGTTAAATCAATATAAAAGGGAAGGGTTGGTATTAAACCTCTCCTACACCAATAACTTTAAATATTATATGCACCATAATATTATTAGTTTGTATTATAATTAATAAAATAACCCCGTACAAATATTTTACTCAAACTGTTCTGAAAATACCTTAACTTCAAGCAAAATTGACCTGAAACTATCAGTTTCAGTAATGCATTTTTTAGTAGTGGGTCGCCACTGGATAGTGTACAGCTTATCGATATCCAAATTGAACTTCTTCGTAGCAGTAAAAAATCCTTGAATTTCTCCACTGGAGATTAATGTTTGTGAACGTTTTTATAATTATACCTAGTTCTCTGTAAATATGTTTAAGATCTTCAATAACGGAGGAGTGACAATCGTATTGCAATTGATATGTCAATTAACAAAATTCTAGATCTGCTTCCTCGATTTGAATGAAAGCAATAAAATAATATTAATTATGTTAAATGTTGCATTTGAATGTTTGATTAAAGTGACCAGATGTCTATTTCAATTGTTCGTCAAAGCTCCACCTTTTCTACGATACGAAAGACTTATATGTATTATCCTAAGTGGATTGAACAACACCAAAATTAGTTTGAACTTTGAACCATTCATTGAACCAAGTCCATTACTAAAAGTTCGACTATAAAATTGTTACGATTCTTTCTTTGATTTGGCAAAGCCATAAAAACTCTGAACATTTTTCTCAATTACATACCTAACGAAAAGTGAAATTACTCTAATGTTTTTTTTAGCCTCATAAATAATGCTTTAGCTAGAGTAATAAACTTGAGGTTCACTCTTATTTTCTTAAGATAAATGGGTCGTTTTTCATATTACCCTTTAAAGAGTGAGTACAGAGAAGGCAATAAAACTTTTTCTTAAATCCATATAAATTATAATTTTTCCACGTCATAAATAAAATTATAATGAGAATAAATTAATCTGGCGAATTAAATAGATCATGGCGTTCTAAAGTATTTATCAAGCAACTTGATACAATTTACGACTTAAAACATTACACAAAAAATATGACACAATTTAAAATAAATCTACCTAACAGGCACTCCAAAGTCCGAGCAAGGCAAAAGATAATATAAAAGGGAGAATGATAAAATGATAAAAGAAAAAAAAGAGCTTTTTCGGACGGAAACAATTAAGACATTTTGAAAAATTCGTTACCGTTTAATTAAATCAGAACAAGAGTCAGACGTAACGAAGTGGAAAGTCACGCGCGGCGCACAAACGAACCTTACTTTGGAGCGTTATGACTATGAGTATAAACTAATCAGTTTTGTGACCCATTTGGTTGAACTACATCATTATAATCAAGTTGTAGATTCTCTTACAGACAGGAAATCAAAACAAAATGTGCTAAGTATGTGACTTGACATAAAAAATATTTTTGGGTTATATAAATTATATTCTGCGCATACTAGATGACATAGGTTTCATAGTTTAAAATCCGATCAAAACCTGCCGACTAAAGTTGCCCAATAAAAGAGCAAAAGCAAGTACCTTAATGACGAAAAAACCAAAAGGCATGGCAATAAATCAAAAGGATTATAGAATATGTATCACCGTGCACCGGTGCAAAAAAGCACAACAAGTCTAGATTGTTGACCTATTTTATAAAGACACAGCTAAAAATATCTTAGACGCAGTAACTGACCTTCTATCTAATTCAAGGTGTCCCACATATGATCAAGTCACTCCTGCCATAGTTTAAATAAGTAACAGTATTATGTCTTCATTATAAAACGGCTGAAACGACGCACTTCGAAATCTCAGTATATATCAGTACGCAACAGTCTCGAGTACGCGGCAATTACGCAAGGACGCGGAAGGATTATATACCAAGCGACCGTGGACAATTATTTCAAGGTCACTGCCGAGATATAATACTGTGCCCCTGCAATCGATAGAAAAAACTGAAACCGTAAAATAGGGTGGGATCTCGGCTAATGAATGACGATAGAAGCTGAAATAGAATATTCCTATTTTTCCGTCAGCAGGAAAATAAAGAGATGGAGTGGATAACAGAATAAAGGTTTCTCTAGTAGGTTACTTACTCTATACTCTCCATATACTTAAACTCTATTTACTCACTCTCTCTATATATTTATTTCTTACTCTCGTCTTCTATGCTGTCTACACTAACAATGTTCAAACTTATAGATAATCAGTCAGAGGAGGGGTTTGGTCTTCGCTTTTTACTACGGGCACGTCATTAACCAACTCCTCCTTATCTTTCATTACCCAGTGTTTGATAAAATTTTCGAAACTTACATCCTCTACTTTTCTCATCGTCACTAAGTCAATACATTCTTGATGACAAATTAGGTAACTTTATTCATGCACGGCTAGCCTTAGAGCTAGGTACTTTAGAAATAAGCACTGTCATTTGCGTCCCTCTAAAGATCAAAGTCAAGGTAACGAGGTCGCCGAGTCCGTAAACAGAGTTCAAAGCTTTCAGTGTCGCTTTCATTAAGCCATTCGGAAATAACTTTTACCATAGAATTGGCTACGAGCAGGCGACAATTTTAAATTCAGAATTGGGCTTGTTTCATTAGGACCAGGATAATGATGATTTCTTAAAAACATTATGATTACTGTAACGTAGAAATCGTAAAAAATTTCTACGAGACGCTAAAAGAACGATATTTAAATTTAAATAAGCAACTTTGTCTTCTATTAGGTAGGTATGTGCATGGATATTATGGAAATAAAATTGCAAAACTTCATTCATTGCACCAACATAGTGTACATCTAACATAGTATATTTATAAATTGACATCACTAGAGCGTTCCTAATGCACGTTTTCCAGCAACAAACATTGCAATATTTTGAACCTGATTCTAGGTCTGACGTTGCACAGTGCGACAACTGAGCCGAACGTGTGTGTACTTCAAAACGGCCACTAACAAAGCTACGCGACACTGCGGTCGACATGTCGCAATTTACGCTGTAGCGTCCCGTTCACTTTGTGAAAAATATGAATGTATTTTTTACAGAGTGCACGATAAACTGCAAAACGGTGTAAATTGACGGCTTTGACGATCTGAAGTGACTGCTATCAGAGTTTCCGTACTTTAGTATTTCGGTAATTATTACTGCATACGTGTCCCGCAAATCATTAAATAATCAGGACACTTTAACGAATGCAGCATCCATACAAAATGGGCATCCGATACGAATTCCCGTTATATACATGTGATGTTAATTTCAAATCAGTCACAACCCAACATTTCAAAGATTATACAATTTATTGTATTGCAGATCCGAACACGCGTCCCGTAAAAAAGGTTCGAAATTAAAATTAAAACTCGGACCCTTTGTAATCATTACAATGGAGGTAAAAATTTCGAATTCAAGTATCTAAGTTCATTGACAAACACGCGTACGACAAAATTAATTAGTTCCATCAATCACTGGTTGAATGGTGTCAGTCTAACACCGGCCCACTGGTTTGAAAAAGACCAACTATCGAAAAAAAATGTAACGTGATTCGACCATTGTGTGTTAACCCTTCTATTGCTGGGTTGATAAAAAGTTTTGACGCTTGTGCGGGGCTCGCTAGCGCCTGGGCGGAGATATACTGGGACAATATTTTGAATGCGTTGGAGATATGATAAGTGAAGATTTATTTTGGGACTACGTGCTATGCGATGCGTGTGATCTGGAATGTTGGTCGTCTATTTACATAATTTTGTTAAGTAAGGTACGAGTTTACGACAAATGAGAACTTAAAGATTAGAGGTTTGATTACTACTATTGGCGTCGCTAAGTAATTAAATGTGTAGTAAATGCCAGCAATTTTGTTCATGTCTGGAAATAATAGAATTATTATTATTTATTGCCGTCATTGTTGAGCTAAGTAAATTTTGTAAGTAGATACGTCTGTTTTTCGAACTTTGCATGGCTAATTTGACTTTCGATGTGTCAAATTTTTCTTCCTAAAATTTAACGGATTTGACATTCGCGGCTATTGGCATTTGCGGCTATTGGCGAAGCTTAGTGCAATTGCGGATTAAGTTATATTTGCTCATTATTTATTATTTTATTAACCATTAAATAGCTTAGCTTGCACCCCTTTTTGATATCGATCAGTTATCATTTATCAATCACCAGATGAAGGGAGATACATGTCAATCAACCGAGTCTTTGTGATCTATTTATTGTTAAAACTACAATATGTTATGATACCGGAATTGATAAACTATATACTCTGCAAAAAATATCGGTAGAAATGACAAATTGTGCCTAAATAAAACGTTATTTTTTATTATTATTTAGTTCAGTTCGTGCCCCTTGAAATATGTTTGTGACAATACGAGACCATCGGGAAGATAATTTACATAACTATAGGTGATACTTTGAATATGACAGCAATCTATCATGCGCGGTGACAATGCGCGCGCGCCCTCTGTCGACCTTTCGACGTATTTCGGAACAGTTCGGCGAAAACTGTAGGGTTGTCCCGCAAGTATTATTATTTGCGAAATGATGATAAAATGATTTGTAACTGACACCTGAGATTGATATTTTTGTGGATTTACATCTACTTTTCTTGAAATTACCTGAATAATGCCGGTAGTATAAGTAGTTACCATTTCATTTTAGTTGTGATTGCTCCTAAAACATGTTTTTAAAAATAATAATAAAGGTAGGTATCTAAGTCCTTACCTAATGAAAACAGACAGGTGAGACTCGTCTTGACCAATTATTTTGCCGTACGTCAACAATCATCAAAATTAGTACATAAACATAACGGCACACACATTAAGAGAAGTTTTCCTACAAAAATATTCACCTAAATGCAATTGTTTTGGTAGTACATGAGTAATAGTGCCATAACGCAGAAATAACGCAAACATTTTGTGGGCTCGACGTTCATTATCATTGTCATTTGGTGCCGCACGGGTACGCAATTGGCATAACAATGCCGCGTCGGCGCATCTTTTTCTAATAAAAAAGGCTGATTTGCATTATGACATTTGTTGTTGTCAGTGACTGACAGCTAGTGTCAAAGTCAAAAGTATTATTTTTGCGTTTAATCATTTACATTATAAAAGATTCAATGAAGGGTTGAATATTGATTAGGTATGGTAGGTATTATTTTAAGTATTCATAATTTACACTACACTTTTGAAAACTAGGGTGCAGAAAAAGCTGTTTACGGGGAACTACAAATCAAAGCCATGTTGTTTTGTTTGGTCCAAAAAGTAACAATACCTAACTAAACTGATTATATTTGTCATGTGACTTTTTACTTTAAAAGTCAACGTACTCTGTAATTAATGGGGTAACGATTAAGACAAACCGTAACTTCTTTGTACTTTAATACAAGTTTCAACCAAACGCTAGCAAAAGAATAACTTTGAATTCGCCCATTATTCCTTAACCTTTTTCATTTATTCATTCCACGTAAAATAAGTGTTAAACAAAAGGCAAGAAACCCTTACAATCGACTTACTAACTTTTGTTTAGATTGTGAGAAAAAATACCCCTAAATTAAAGGACTTTATTCATTTGTCCTCATTTGCATTAGAGGTGAAGGTTTTTTTAACACTGTTTGTAATAGAAAAGTGTTACATGTTTTGTAATTATAAGCTGTGTTTTTGAAGCATCATGCTGTGTTTTTCGAGCAAACAGTGCGGTGAAACTGGTTTTTATTTAGCAAGCTTTTATAGCTCACATTTTGGTACAATGTGTAAACAATTAAACCTTGGGTAAATTAAATGCCAGCTTAGTGGTATTTTTCCCCGCATGCTGGTTGGCTTGCGGCATTTATTTGTGTTACTTAAGGTTAATGCGCTAGGTATCCCGCGAAATTCAAATTTTCTTACGTTTTTTGCAATTTGCAGGTCAGTATCAGGTTGTATGTTGATTTAAATATTATTAGCGCTCGTAAAAAAAAGCTCATGAAAGTGTATTGATTGACTATTTCATGAAATCATGACATTTGGCACTTTCATGAGCTTAGAGAGTTGTATTGCTGATTTTAATGTTTATTATTCTGTAAATCCATATTTTTTACGAGCATCCCCCTTAATACTCAATCATTTATTGCATTCTACCTACTAAGTACCTATTAAGCGTCTCCTAAAGCACAAAAAGCTTGCTCTTTGTTCAATTCGATTCGTTTCATGAGCAATACCTATACTTAACTAAGAATCGGAAATATAGGCAGCAACCACAGAGCATTTCAGTTTACTTCCTAAAATCTAAACTCATGCTAGAGCTTCAGCTGATAATCGAAAATCGAAACATAAACAAAACAATTTTGCAAAAAAAAAAAAAGCGTGGAACTGTACGGAACACTCAAGGCTAAGGTAAAACCAACAGAACACAATTCTATTCTATTGTCTGCGGTCGCTAAATCTATTGATGTTCGCAAAAAACTTGGAAATTCTTTTTTTTATCGCCGCCATCGAAAACTAGCCCCTTTTATGAATAGAGTACGTGAGCCGGCAAATCAAACAGAGCTCGGTTTAGCATTTATTTGTATTGTATTGTTTTGGTCCAAGTATTCCGCAAACGGTGTTCGGTTCGGAAAGGAGTTTATTGAAAAAAATGGTTGTGCAAAAGTGTTCTATTAATAAAACATAACTCATACATAATATTTACTAATTTGGTACCTGAGACCATAGTCGTATAAAAAAAGATTCGTCTATGCCTGAGATTACAACTTCCCATAAAAATAATTAGTCAATTTTCAGACTACGTAACTACTGTATGAAAGGCACGAATGGGTTGGCTTTTGTACCTACTCATAATTTAATACCAGCATATTTTACACAATCATACATCTGAAAAAACGTAATACCATTTCTGTATTTTTCCTTAAAAGCTGCTGCCATACAGCACACATACAGCTTCACATTCATTAAGTATTCTCAAACAAAAACAAGGATATAAAATAAGAAAACCAGCCATGTGCGAGTCGGACTCGCGCACGAAGGGTTCCGTACCATTATCTATAAAAACGGCAAAAAAAACACGTGGGAACCCCCTTAAATGTTTATTTTGTTCTGTTTTTTAGTATTTTTTGTTATAGCGGCCACAGAAATACATCATCAGTCTGTCAAAATTTCAACTGTCTAACTATCACGGTTCATGAGATACAGCCTGGTGACAGACGGACGGACGGACGGACAGCGGAGCCTTAGTAATAGGGTCCCGTTTTACCCTTTTGGTACGAAACCTTAAAAAACTACCTACCTCGAGTTACGCTAAGTAACTTGATACCATTAGCCTAGTCCTTTGTTAATCTCAGTCCCCTTTGTTCATGTATGCGTCCACTAATTAAAACTCTACGCAAAACATCACGCCTGTATTTCCCCGGGTTAGACAGACACAGAGGTGTAGGTACACACGGCTACACATCAAGCTATACATTTCCAGCATAAGCTGACCTCGCATGTAAGGAAATTCTGTACAATGCGAGATCAGTATAAACTGGAAATGTATAGCTTGATGAGTAGCCGTGTGTACAACCACACTTCATCAGTTACGTTTAAGTCTCATCATGTAATAGGGGGTGAGCCTATTTGCCAACCAACCGGGCACAAATCCAGACTGCGAACTGCAACTGTAAAATTCCTGATGGAAAACCCAATAACACTTCGCCCGACCTGGGAATCGAAACCGGGACCTCATGCTCAGCAGCACCACACCAACGAGCTAGTCACCAGACTATTAATTAAAAACTCTATGCAAAACATCTCCCTGTTATTTAGAGTCCAAAATAATGTTTGCTGTTTCTGCTTTGGACCGCACCCATGCATCTAATGAATAAATTGGGCTCATTCAATTTGCATACATTGTTACAATGTTTGTTTCGAATATTTTTTAATAAAAAATGGTTTATGTATAATAACCACGCCTTTCTATTACACATTTTTTTACGGTATATAACATCGACGCCGACGTAGCGAAATTAATGCTAAATCTGTAAGGGTAAGCAGCGATAGCCGAGGTCAGTCACTGGATGCGCCATTCTTTATTCATTAGCTAGACACAGTCTCATCACTCCACATTAAAAAACGTTGATCCCGGTTTTCAATAAACTTTCAGTAACTCTATGAAATATTGATACTCAACTCACTGGTTCGCAATTTCGCAAACCTAGAAGCCAATTCTACGTAGTAGGTACTTATACAGCGTGTAACAAAAACCCTGTCCGATCCGAAAGGGGCACATAGGTACTGCAATAAAATTACCAGACTAAAATAAGAAAAAAAAATATTACGGTATTGAAAATAAAAAAGTTATTGCAATTTGAAATTCACGTTTTTAGTACCAAAATTACCTCAATTTCATAATAAATTAGCAAAAATTTTCTGCAAAGATCATAAATTCATAAGTTATGATTTGTAGACACCCGCTAGACGGCTGCCCGCGTCACATGTATTACCCGCTAATATGTCGCCAATAAAAAGATGGTGCCGATTTTTTTTTTCTTTAAAAATAAAAATATATACACATAGGTACTCGTAAAATAATAGACTCTAAGTATGATTCTTAACAACACTGTATAATAATCATTGTTTCCAGGTCCATCTCGGTTGACCTTTCAGTGCAACTAATATTCAATAATTATATTCATACGTTTGTACTAATTATGAACACATTAGTAACGCTTTAATTCACTGGGTAATAGTTAAGTAATAATAGTGCAGTAAACGGAGTCGAATGATTACTAGATTATCTAAGATTATTGAAATCACAAAACACTCATTTTGTACTTACTAGGTAAGTAGGTACATACTTATAAAGTTTAGACAGATTTTTTGACAATAATTTGTACCAGCAATTCATAAATTTTACCTACCCGAAGAAAGTATGTACTAACAAAATACTATAAACTTTTTGAACCTCCAAAATTTAATTTTCGAACACAATGCGCAGGAGCAGTTACACTAACGCGATAAACCGATAGTAAAATATAAATGGTGCGTGAAAATTGTGCATTATCGTAAATAAAGAAACGGAATTGACAACAAAGGAGCTCTTCATATAACAATAACATCGTGTTTTTTAAACCCTTTTACGCTCTGAATTAAATGCAATAAATCTTGCTCCAAATCTGACATGATTCTGCGGCGCTTCCGATGTTAAAACGATAAAAATTTTCATCGCTAAACTTGCGATAAAGCTGAATAAAAAATAAATATAAAAAGTTAACTAAACGCATTGCGCATGCTCCATAAAATCTTCTAGTTTATGGTGCAATTTCTATGGCTGCTCGGAACTTTTTACTGTTTTCGTTGTCTATTTTACGGAATAATTCTGCTTTAGAAACACGGTTTTTAAGTTTTTAACTGTACATAACTCCAACAAAACTTTTGTATGATTGGAAATGGAAAAAAAATCTTCAACGCGTCTGTATTATCTAACTTTTCTATTAATTTCTACCGAAAAGTAGAATCTCGACTTCAATTTTTTTTGCCTCACCAAATCTATGTACATTCAAAGCTTGGTTATTGGCTGTTATATTTTCACACTATTATTTTTCGGCAATTTTCAAAACGGGTTCATATTTCCGTTCCTAATCATAAGAAATTGGATACAATTATGAAAACGCGTTTCTTATGAAACTTCAAACATCTGGCAACCAGTTCCTTCTAACTTAAACATAATTCACCGGTGTACAATATTATTTAAAACAACAAAAACTTGTTATAACTACGTCACAGTACCTGAACACACACAATCGGACATCCGACACGCGCCTCCTTATTAAATTATAAAGAAAATAAACCGGTAAAGTTGACGCCCTACCATTTTGAAGAGGCCGTCTATAACTGTAGTATCTTGTTTTATTGAAGTATTTTAAAATTTGTCGATTAATAGCAAGGGGAAGCTACCGGAAAGGGTCCGCCACGCGCCTAACCAGGTGGGTGTGATTTTTTTTCTTCGCTTATATTGAAAAAGGAAATGACTTTTTAAGCCAATTCTTTATAAGGGTCTTGGAAGTTGGGAATGAGTAAATACAGGCCGAAATTAAACGCCTTTTAATTCTTTTGAACAGTTAAGCATGAGATAATGACGTTTTTTTTTTTTTAAACGCTGGTATAGTACCTATAAGTTCCCTTTTATAATGCAACTGGCCGGCTATGTTGTATTGACACAATTTTTGGATTGGTTCAATTTGCCACTTATCTAGCTAATTTCATAATGTAAGAAATGATTTATTTGCAAACGCTTGGGTTGTTGACTGGAGCAACAATAATTTTAATTACAGAACATAAAACGTAATTATCATTACTCATGAAAAAAAAACAAGATGGAAACAACTTTTACTAGTTGTAATAAGTACTTATTATTTCGTTTCATTTCACGAAACAAAAATTATTTAGGTTGAAAAAAGTACTTACCTAAATAATTTGGAATAAATATTGGGTAACCTGCTTTTACCTTTGTCCGTGTTGGTTTCCGTAATTAAATTTTGGGGAAAGTATGTAGTATGGTAGTATGTACCTACTTAGTTAAAACAAAGAATTTAGGGAAAAGAAGCTTTTGTTCATAATATTAACCCTTTTTGTACTTACCTTTATTTCCATTATTGACAAATTGAAGGGTGCCACGATTCCATTCTAATATCAAAAACTAATACCACTGGGTGCCACCGTGTCGTGCCATTAATAATAAAATTATTACTTATAAGAAATTATAAGAAACAGTCGCGCAGATGTCAACTTTCCCTAACAACCCGAAACCGTATCCATCGTAACTAAATGAGCCATAACGTGTGAATTTCTTCGTTCCGTTACGTTGAAGTTAACGACTTCAGAATATTATACTGACCGGGTACTTAATGTACTTCTTCAAGTAAGTATATTATTACTTATACTTATATATAAAATGCCCAATAAGACTACATTATAAAACAATAAGATACCTACATTCTATAAATACCAGTTTAAGATGGCAAAAGAAGGGTTAGATTCTGATTTCTGAGTAGGCAGCTATTTACTCAGAATCTTTCCCTACTTAATCAAAATAATTAAAAAAAAACAACAGGCCCCATACCTAACCAAACAATCACCAATTCACCATGAATCAATGTAGCATATGGGAGTGATCGATCAGTCCTGTTGCCAAATTGTTAGCCATAAATAATTAAAACTCTTTCATAAAATTCTGACTTTCATGGGTAGGTATGCCAAAACGTAAGAAGCAAAGGGGAAAATTAACCGACTTTCTTCGTATGCCACAGTTTCCCATCCTTACCATCACCATCAAAACCATATAAGTTAAGGTTAAAGCTTCATACAATGCACGAGAAACTAATAAGGTTCAAGTCAGGGTTGTACTTAGTAGAACAGAGGGAAGTCACGTTAATTAATTAAAACGTTTCCCTCAGTTGACTTTTACGCTTGGAAGACATTAAAGAGACAAAGCTTTGAAGATTTTTTGTGTCTATGTTAATACAGCACGTATTTACTTATTTACTTTTTTTTCCGAAACAAACCTTCGTACGTCCATCTAAATTATGGAACAATTTAAATCTGAACTAATCAATACTTATTTACTTGTATAATATTAAACTAGCTTCTGCCTGCGGCTTCGCCCGCGTGGTATGTCAATAAAAAGTAGCCTATGTCCCTTCTCAGGCTCAATACTATATGTGTACCAAATTTAATTTAATTCGGTTCAGTAGTTTTGGCGTGAAAGCGCGACAGACAGACACAGTTACTTTCGCATTTATAATATTTTAGTAAGGATTATATTATAATAATCTATATTATATTTATTTTAATTTTGTAATTCTCAATGTACAATTGTTTGTCTTCCCAAATAAATAAAATAAATAAAATTATACTAATAACTAATATTATAAATGCGAAAGTGAGTTTGACGCTAAAACGGCTGAACGGATTTAGATGAAATTTGGCACAGGTAGACCATGACCCGGAATAGGACATATGATACTTTTTATCTCGATATTCCCACGGGATCGAGACTTACGTGGGTGAAACCGCGGGGTGCAGCTAGTAATAAATAAAAGTTGGCCCTTTTTATGGTCTTCGAAAAGATCCATACATACGCTCTGAAGTCCATAGTAAGTAACTAAGTACTTACTTTGATTTTGAAAGTTAAGCCCTGTTCAATTGCTAGACTATTTTATCGAACTATCTCGCAAGGTAAATTACTAAACCGCTGGATTGTAAGTAAATTACACAGCAGTCAAGTAATGTCGCATAAATAACCCCAAGTAACCGCGAGCATATCGTTACACGCAAATCCACAAAACTCCCAAACAGAAACAAACTTTTGAGCATTATCCAAGTCCCACGTTGGTAATTAATCCAATGCTAATACGTGGTTAAAACGCGATTAAACTACACAGCTCAGTTAAAGTGGGTTTAAGTTCAGTTTGACGAAGGTAGACTTAATTGCAAGTGGAGTTACTGAGCAAAACTGAATGAATTAACTTTACTTCATAATATTATATCACACCAACCCAGCGATTATGAAACAACTCAAACAACAAAAACTATTCCTTTATAATTTTAATGATGACGAATATATTTATAATAACGCCATCTAGCGGGACGTATCTTAACTTGATGCTCCAACATCGATTCTATTGAATCTTTTACTACACACGCTAATAGACGTTACACTTCTTTAGTGTACTACGCTTATCGGTAGATGGCATTGGCTGAATATTACTAGTGCTAAAAACGTAAACTAAAAAAAACATGTCTTATGTAAAATCAATAAGTTTGTAAATCAATAAAGGATTCCGAATATAATTACTTACTTATTTTAATAGTTCAACTACTTTGATAGGTACGAATACTGGCGGCTTATTCCAGTTGGGATTTGATAGCCACTAGTTTTAACTCCAGTGGGAGCTAATCTTCGGGGATATCATGTAATTCACCCGGGAGGTTTTATAATAACTAGGCCAGGCACTTATTAGATGCACCTGATTCCGAGTAGGTATGCCAGGTCGAGCTTGTAACTTGCTAATTTCATAATTATGTTTGTATTTAATTTTTGAGTGAAAATAATCCATTTAGACTTAGCTGGGTCTAAAATTAGCTTCGGCTACTTACGGACTAATTCTCTTTTGTTTTTAACATTGGACAACGGATTAATGAGGCTTTTGATGAGTTTTTGAGAACAAATAGGCAGTTTCTCCAATGAAAATTATCGCAAAATTAATGTGTCAAATTGTCAAGCGCACCGCTTACGTAACACGGCTGTTGATAAATCATTCAACCAATCACAGCAGTATTAACGTGCGCTTGACAATATACGTTACTTACGGCTATTTATGTAAGTATTTACCTACTTTTTGTTATTTGAGGTTAAACCAGGTTAATTAAACGCTCTAATTAATACACAGACAAAGTTCTAGGAACCTAACTGTATTAGACAGTTAGGTGTTCCTAGAACTCCATGACAGCAGTTAGTTATTAGAGACTAATTTAATACCTAGGTAGGTACTGACAGACCAAGCTTTTATCCAATAATAGAATTGTTGATCGCTGTGGAAGCTAACGCAAAGATAAAAGATAGAAGACTATTCAGTAGGTTGCTGTACTAAGTATTTAGAGTTACCTGCTGCATTGATAATATATTTCTGGTATAACTACGCTATTTTGGATTGGCATTTGTTTTTTGTATGCTGTGTACAGCTCAGAGGATAAGCAAGCTGAAGTGATATTAGCCGTAGAACCGATGACCGTTGTGGTAAACGTGTTCTTGAGTGGAGATCGCGAATCGGCAATCGTAAGGCAGGACGCCCTCAGGCTTGGTGGAGCTACGATCTTTGAAGGGTGGCTGGTAGCAGCTGGATAAGAGTTGCCGAGAATCGACCACCTTATTGCGTAACACACGATCAATCGCAATCTGTTTCATTTTAACAATTCAACAACATTCATCGCGTAATTTATGTTTTTGAGAATACAAAGAACATAGGCAATGGATTAGAAATATCCTTCAAAATTATTCAGATTGTGATTGATCATGAATTGCTGAATGGCTTACAATTGGTGAGGTCTATGTCCAGCAGTGGACTGCTTTACAGTAGGCTGATGATGATGTTAGTTTGCTTAATAATAACTTTCCTTGACGTACTTATTAGGAAAGTAAGCAAACTGACACCCTGCGTCAATTTCCCGTGATAAAGCCATAAAATTTTTATCTGTAAGTAATCTTTTACCTGTTCTTCCTTACCTACATTTAATTGTAATTTACTCTTCATACCCAGGTATTTGTGGTCGGCTAAATTGTTCCCAGTGCCTACATTTGTTTGTATCCTCGATAGATTTGTGACCGTTGACCCTTACCTCTAAGGTTACGGGTGATCCAAATTAATGAAATGATGTGGGTCGTCTGTATAGTCGATCCCGTAATTGCTGTACCACTTTTGACAACAATTCCCTGAAAATCTAAACTTTACTAAAGTTGAAACTATGTACTTAGCAGTCACATTGATAACTAGCCCTTGTCGTTTTATTACATGCATGTAACATGCAACTTTAAGGTGCTATTGTATTTTTACCTCTTGAAGCGACGCGTGTTTTACTTGTGGTAGCCAAGTGTACAAACACTCTGTGAATGTGTGAAAATGAGTAGCGTCAGCACATAACACACACACGCACTTCGCCATTGTCTCGGACGGTACCGAGAGCTCAGTCCTGCGGTTACAGCGCGTTTGTACACTTGGTTACCTGAAGTAAAAAACACGTCGCTTCGTAAGATAAAAATATTGGTAAAGCAATTACGAGGTCAACTATACTTACAAATCTATAAGTAGGTATAGGTATGGGTAGGATTTTGTGATATGAAACTCGAACCTTTTGCTTTCATTTTCTGATATTCGAGCAATAATAATGTTCTGACAGTGTTTGTAATATCTATGACATGGATATCCTTTGCTAGTTTTATTAATCATACAAAATGTTACTGACAGCATAATACTTAATGACAGGCGCACGCGAATCTAAGAATGATTTTTTAAATCAGCCCAGTAGTTTTCGAGTTTACAAATTTACAAAAATACAAATCTTTTCTCTTTTCTATATGAGTGTAGATTAATGTAGACAAAAAAAAACATGATTCTGGTAAAGAGAGCTTTAATAATCTCAATCATAGTTATATTTGTCCTAACTTTATGTGACCAATAAGTTTGTGAAAGTAAAGTACTTGTATTCTTATTTCTTATTTCTTATCTCTGTAGTTGTATCTAAAAAGTAATAAAAAAAAGTAAAAAGTATTTTATTAACAGCTTATGTAAATACAAAGCGTAATGACATGAAGCTATGTATTACCTACTAACGTTGCGCTAATCGCACTTTTGTGTTTCATCAGTGAACATAACAAAATTAATTAAAATTAATTATGAAACTTAACGAAAACACTGTGCAATGTTTTGTAATCGTTATTACATTTAATAGCACTGTAAAAATAATCATGAGTTTCTTCACAATTTTGTGATCAAAAACTTTCCAAGAGACAGGAATTCCTACCACCATTCAATTCTGACCAAAAAATCTGAGGTACCTTTAACATAATAACAAATAATACCATGTGTGTTCCCTGAAGGGCTAAGTTACTTGTTGAAAGGCCTACATGGTCCTCCCATGCCTACCAACACTGTCACTGTAAAAGCCAATTATTTTTAGAAGATTAACCATGGAGTTTCTTGCTTGCTCTTCTCCATAGGAAACGACCAATTGGAACCGTGCACCTAGCTACTGACGTTTCATAAGTGCCCATGTAGGTTTATGTGAAATAAAATTTTTTGGTTTTGATTTTGAAAGGGTCAGGCAGGGATGTGGATGTAATAGGGGGAGAGCCTATTGCTATCAACCGGGCACAAATCCAGACTCCGGGCTGTTACTGAAATATTCTACATGGAAAAACCCAATAACACTTTTCCTGACCCGGGAATTGAATTCAAGACCTCATGATCAGCAGTAGTGCTTGACTACAAGACCAACGAGGAAGTTAACCACAACTGACTTATTAATACGTCAAAATATTTTTTACATGATTTGTTTCCAAGTTGATACTTCAGATCCTTGAAAAGTATTCGATATAGGTTAGGGACTGTCTTTTGTGAGAACTTTTAATTAAAACTCCAAGTGCTGTAGACTTTTAACGGACTTGCGGCCAACGTTGCTATTATTCACCAACGAGAAATTAATAGCCGATAGTTTTTCAACTCAACATTTAGAGGTGGAGTGAAAATTTTATACAACAGGGTTAAAATGGGTCCATTTTTACGTTTTTTCTGTCTTAAACTTAGCCATATTATTATCCATATCCATATATTTATTTGCATTACATACCTAATGTTTAAAGGTGTTACAATGACTTAAAGCTAAGGTACAATTACGGACCCTGTAGGGCACAGCAAAAAGTATAAATATAATTATGCTTAAAATAAAAATAAGGACAATCAACAATTTCTAAATATTTTCAATCAATCTGCCTAGCCTTTTCCCAACTTTATTGGGGTCGGCTTCCAGTCTAACCGGTTGCAGCTGATTACCAGTATTTTACATGGAGCGACTGCCTATCTGACCTCCACAACCCAGTAACTGGGCAATACGATAGGTAAGTAGTAGTAGGTAGGTCCTTGGTAAGACCGGGTTGTCAGACTTTCGGGCTTCTGACGACCCGTAACAACTGTCAAAGATCCATAAATGACAGCCGGGACCAACAGCTTAACGTGCTTTCCGAGACACGGAGGAAACTCGGTATGTAAAGATGGTCACCCATCCACAGACCAACCCCGGCGAGCGTAGCTTAAACTGATGGATCGATCCGAGCGGCTGTTATTACTTAGCCACGAGCTCCATGAAATATTTTATTAACATCTCATGTGCGTATTGTGGTGGTTCCTTCGCACATATCACCTACATTTAATTGAATAGCTATAGATGACTTGTTCTAAGAATAGGTGTACTGTTTTAAGAACAAGCCATCTAAGTTATCTCATGATATCCAATAGATAGGTAAACTTATTTTGGTATAATAAGACCAGTATAACTTGAGCCGTGTCATCTCTGGAGGCATCGAAAATTGGTACAAATCAAAGAGCTATTCAGTTGATCAGAGGTCTGGTGAAAGTGGTCGATTTAGGATATATTTTCTTGTAAGCGATATTTTCGTCGACCTCCGTAGGGGGATAAAGTGACGCTGTAACGAGAGGTTGGCTTTGACAGGTTATACCTTTGTCACAGGTGACAAAGGAAATTATAAGCGTGACGCAAAATATGGCGTCATGACACCGTTTATAAGATTAGAATGATCGCTTACTTGGCTTTTGAGATAAATGTATTGTTGATACTACTCTAGACATATTGGTTCCCATTTATCCAATTTATTTTACCCCGCCTATAATCTAGCCCTATGAGGACATACTTTCCTTTAGAGTTTTTCAATGATAGTGCTCCATTGGCTAAATATTGTCAGCTAGCATATTAAAGTCCCCTAAAGTTCCATTCCCAATGCATAGGTTAGTTCATACCTATAAGTATAAACTAACTAACCTACTGTAGGTTAGTTACAGAAACAATCTCGAATGTTTATTATTATATTTTCAATCTAGATTGTTACCGTCTCGATCTATAATAAACTAGCTGACCCGACAGACGTCGTGTCTAAACAATAATTTACACAAAAATCCTATAGAAAAAAGGACGTTCTAATTATTACGAATTTGGAAACTCGAAAACTTTTCAACAATTTTTTCTTTCCATAAAAACCTAATTCGCACAAAAAATAGCCAAATCGGTCCAATAGCTCTCAATTAATAACGTACACACATCAAGCTATACATTTCCAGTATAAGCTGACCTCGCATTGTACCGAAATCCTATGCAATGCGATGGAAATGTATAGGTTGATGTGAACCCGTGTGCATCTAAGCGTCAAAGCGTGAATAAAAATGAAATTTTTCATTTAATTTTTATTTATATAAATAGATTATGGTTTACGAAAAAGATACACACTACATACCCACCAAAGTAGTATAGCTAAGTTCTTTTGCCTTGACCCCTCGTCATAGTTATTAAAACTTTCCCTAAATTAAGGTTTAGGTACTTGCGTCATCGTTGACACACTCCTGCATCATTTTGGAAGGATTAAGGCTATATATATATCTCCATAAGTTGTACCTTTGGGAGTACCCAACTTAAAATGAAAATACAGGAGGACCACCTGTGCCCTTCCCATGTATGTTTTATATTATGTACCTTTATGATCTATCCCCTCGTATAAAGGAACGCTGTGGTTTTTTATTAAACCTTTGCATTTGGATTTTACATGGGAAAACAAAGAATTATAGTTGAGTATTTTCCACCATGGAGTTTCAATTTTTTTTCTGGGAACCAACCTTGATGGATTTAAGCCAAGAATTTGTGCAGATGTTCTCTATGATTTTTTAGTACACCGTGCTTTGATGTTGAAAGATGATGATGTTGAATTCTTCATAAAACATTTAATAAGATATTTTGTAGACCAGAGAGATCTTGAGAGATTTTGTCAATTTTAAGCAAACTATTTTACATAATAGTACTTTAAATCAGCTAGAAAAAATAGATGAATAAATTGATGTAATATCAACCAACTAACTAGCGACCAGCAAAAGATTTCCGTAAAGAGGACTACCGTTGGCCGCAGATGGTCTTACTCAGCGGAAGGAGAGCACTTGGGAGCTCTGCAGAGCAATAGGGATACAACTGGGTCAAGGGCCGAGGAAGGTACGCTCGTCCGTTTAACTCGTTAACTCTGTATTGAACGACGAGATTCGGAAAACTAGCTGGGAAATAAACATTGAATACGAATGAAGGTAGCCAACAATGCTACATCTAATAAGTGCACAGTCGCGAAGAATACAAACTGGCTGTTTCATAATGTCCAGAAAAGCACGGTGTACTGAATAAATTAAAGAATGTAGGTAGGTAACAGAAATTGCATAAAGTTATGAGTCAGATAAGTTAAATAGAACTTATAATAACAAAACTTACAATGGTATATCCAAAACAAAATCGAATCATTCGTAACATATGCTCAGTACCTACTATAAAGGTTGTCTGCAAAAAGGAACCTTACATCATGCAGGCTAGTAGAAAAATTACCCTGTTTGCATTCGATCATCATCATCATCATCATCTACATCGTGTTTCCCTTCGACAAATGTGCTAAGTTCTAATTGACTATAGCACTTTATCCGTATGTCTATTCATTTATACCAGGCCCCCGATGACGACAGACGACGCCATCTGTCAAGTTCGGTGTTAACTATCACTCCCATGTTCAAGCTTAGTGTACATTCGAAATTCTCCAAGATGATTGGCACTGAATTGACAATTCCTGCTAGAATTTGAAATTCAATATGGGGAGTTACGATACGGCTGTATGACCTACATCTGCGTGCAATCCTGATTTATGTGCATACCGTACTGAACTCGAGATATACGTCAGTCAATCGATTTTTCAATGTATGTTCATTTACCCACTAGTTATTATTTTAAGCTTCGAGCGAAACGTCTTTTATACAAAAAAGTATCGGCTTTAAATCTGCTGTCTTGTTTCGTGTCAGGATTTTCGATGTCTTTATTACCTTGACTAACTAACTAGCTTACCTACATTCATTGTATAGCTAGTTTGATTTAGGCAGGTATAGCATGAACTAAGTTCCACATGTTTGCTATACCTGGGTAATTTGCATCCCTGCAACTGTACTTCGTTCGTGCCCTTGTTTAGGCACGGCTCAGCTTTAGTATGCTGAATCATCTATCACCCTTTATCCCTCGTTCCATGTTACACAAGTCAGTGGAGAGAAACATGGCCCATCCCAGTATGCAGAGGACAGGTTAGCACACGCCACACGGTCATTATTTGCACGCCATTGCAAACATGTGCATTGTGCATCCCATATTGAATCAGTGTTTCGACTTTGTGCTACTGTAAAATCGTACGTTGATGTCGTGTACAAGTCGGATAAAACGTAACTCCAAATGCAACAGATTTTTATAATCATTAGGTGCTATAATTAAAAGCTCGTGGCTAAGTAATAACAGCCGCTCGGGCCGATCCATCAGGTTGAGCTACGCTTGCCGGGGTTGGTCCGTGGATGGGTGACCATTTTCACATATCGAGACTCCTCTGTGCCTCGGAAAGCACGTTAAGCCGTTGGTCCCGGCTGTCATTTGTGGATCTTTGACAGTCGTTACGAGTCGTCAGAAGCACGAAAGTCTGACAACCAGTCTATCGTATTACCCAGTTACTGGGTTGTGGAGGTCAGATAGGCAGTCGCTCCATGTAAAATACTGGTATTCAGCTGCATCCGGTTAGACTGGAAGCCGACCCCAACATAGTTGGGAAAAGGCTCGGCAGATTGATTGAGGTGCAATTAAAAATGATTATAAAAATTTGATGATTTTTTATATTTTTTTTATAATCATTACGTGCTATAATTGTTGCGGGAAATTCCGAAAGGGATACCGGGCCAGGCAACTGAACACCAGGCAACTGAAGGAACACGGGTGGGTTTTAGTCAGTAAAAGTCTGACACGCCAACGTATATGCGCGACATTCTCGCATGCTTCCCATCAACTTTCGTTCACCAATTTATCAATTTACCTGTCATATGAAAATTCTTATCGCAACAAAAACACTTACGTATGAAAGTGCCCACTATCTAAAAATTTATTATTCAACACTCAACAGTAACATTAATATTACACCGTGTGAAAGAAAATGAAATAAAGCCAGAGCCATCAAGACCACGGCTTTTCCTTTCTCAGTTTCTCACCATTAGAAAACAGATTTCCCTCTATATTTACTTTGTGGAAATCATTACGAAGCTTGTGTTTCTCACCGCTATTATTTAAGATCCCTAACAGTATATTTTGGGGTACAGCTGTACCCGGGGTTCAGTTTCCAAGGGTCCGTGTTTGGGATTAGTGTGGTAGATTTCGACGTTCATAAGCGCTCGAGCTGAGTAAATTAAGTTCAGTTATGTTTGAACTTTGTGTGGTATGTGTTTAGTGGTAGCACAGTATAAATAAGTAACAGTAGGTATTATGTCTTCATAGAAAACGGCCGAAACGACGCGGTTCGAAATGTCAATGTATACGTTTACAGTTACGCACGAACGCTTCATCTAATGAGCATCCACAGATAATTATTTCAAGGTCCCTGCTGAGGCATATTACTGTTACTTTATTATACTGTGGTGATAGTTACTTGGATGTACCTTTAGGGCAGATATTGTGTATGCCATAACGAACTTGCATAGTACAAACAGCTATATGTTTACACTTTCTCAGCCCCGTCATATTATTATGATTCATGTCTATTGTGTCTGTTTCGTAGACCATAAGTTTATTGGTAACCTATTTAAATTGGAGCCAGTATCAGGGAGGCAGTGTCCTGATCAGTATAGTCGGTGCCTCAATAGATATCCAGCAAAAATAACAACGCCTACAACAGTAAAATAAATATTTGTGATCTCTTACTGATACAATCATTGATCAAAATGCTTTCCGAACGTTTTGTTTACACAACATCACCTATTTCTTTCATTTCACCGACGACACGAGTAACGTATTGTTTGCTGACATGGCAACAAAGATGTAAACAACAAAATTGTTGTTTGGTTGACTTTATCCCAACTCAATTAACGCAACAAAGTATTGAAAGAACCTATTAAAATTGTCAACAGCAGTAAATTACTAGACATTGTTCCTGTTTAATTTTCAATGCGTGTCCGCCTGTATAAAAGCTGAATTAAGGCTGAGTACACATGATCGCTTTTTCTAGCGTCATATTTCACGGCTCGTTGCGTTGCCCTGAACGGAATATCGGTGGCACACCGTTGTGTAACAGAGGTAACTGCGAGTTAATTGCACACTGATGTACAACCGACTTAATTGTGTGAATGGTATGCCTGGTTTAATGAATCGTTCGTCGATAGAAAATTAAAATCAATAGCCTTCGGCCTGAGTTTGACGTAACTGATATTGTGGCTGAGTGTTTCGCTTTACTTATAATGAGACTTTGCAAGGTCGAAGGGGGATGGATCTTGAAGGTTGGAACAATATTGCGCGTCATTCAGTTTAAATATCGGTAAATTCGTATTTTATATTCAAAAATTGAACACACACACAACACAACCGAAGCACACGACACAAGCCTAACACAGAAATAATATTGACCAATCAGGGCTTGTATTTTGTTTATTATATTCTTGGGACTTGTTCCTATACTAATTTCCCATTGATGGCAGCCACTCATGGCGTCCATCAATGGGAAGTTAATTAATTAATATTTATCAAAGATTTAGACCCACTGACCCATTTTTAACAGACTTCAAATAATGTCAATATAATTCTAGGTAGGTACTTATTATTATTAAACGTTATCATTTCCTACCAAGATAATGTGAATTGAAATTTAAAATCTTTCACCAACCTTTCAATTTGCAATACCAAATAAACCTTTCTTATTGCAATTTTTTTACAACGCACTAACACGAAACAGTATTTATAGCGATTTTTTTTTCACTTTTGAACCACTTATAAATTCACTAGTACGTTCGTTTTTGAATCTAAAATAGTAATTTGAAATTTCAAATCTTTGATTAAAAGACAAACTTTAGTTACCATCCACAATTATCAACAATAAAATTATTAAACTGTCAGATGATTCGTCTTCACCAAAGAAGAAATCATGCCAAATAAAATTTTTAACTACCCACAACTAAGACAATATTTTTTCTCAATGAGTTTTAGATCTCGCAATCAAAGTTTTCTTTCGATTTGGATACATATCCAACTTTTTAATTAATTTTATCAAGTGTCCGTGTATACTCAGGAAGCCAGTAAGGGGATCTGGTTAAAGTTTCCCCTGTACTATGTCGATGGGTTTCTTTAGAAAGGCATTACTTATTAGTAAAAGGTATTCTAAAGGACTTCCCGTTCATAGTACTCTCGTGCATTGCGAAAGTCTGGCAATATTTATATATTTGTGCTGAGCGATAGCTGGACGCCTTACTGAGTATATAATTTGACACTTTTGAATTTAATTATGCACAATCTTTTAAACAAATAAAAAAAGTTATGTTAAAGGAAATAACTAACAGAACTGTGAATAAAGAAAATACAAAAAGTAAAACAAATCCTGAGATCCGAATCCAAGACTGCTTGTTTACGCGTTCGCACTAGTAATTTGGCATTTGCATTGAGATCGAATTTGTAGCATACATTTTGGTTTCTTTTAACATTTTCAGTATTATTAGAAAAACTTTCATCATTTCATAAACCGTCAAAATATGGTGAATCTTAGGTAGGTACTCTTATCTGACAATGGAAAAGAACCTTTTGCCACAACAAAATGCTATGGGGGATCCTATAACCAAATATTAATATTCGTCTGCTGAAAGTAATTTCGGCCCCTGGTCATGGCTTTCCTTTTCTATGAAACACCGTACTAGTACAGTGTTTTCCTTCCTATCCGAGTGCGTTATAACTTATAATCCCGAGGCTTTTCCCTCATGGTGGGGCCATAAAACATGCCGTTGAATTTGTTTTGTCCGACCGACGCGGGTGACACGGCGACGTCGCGTCGTCCTGTCGCCCGCCGCTATGTTTTCATTTAGTTTTTACGAGCGCAAACAATGTTCCCACTCGCTTCTTGCTGTGAGGGCGTGGTTGAATTGAAAATGTATAGAGTGGAAGTTTCGGTTTCATATGTTGTGGCACCTGAAAATGGCCGTGCTAATAGAATGTTTGTGGTGCGAATATGTTGCACTGGTATCGCTTTTCAGATATTTTGTTTTGTACATGACTGCGACGTGCAACCAAACGATTGATAAACGCTGAAGAGAATAAGAAGCACTTTAGAGATTCATAGATCAAAATACATCAGCAGTTAAAACAAATTATATGAAGTTTGTCGTGTTTGAACCCATCCTTCCAGTCTAACTGACAGACATCCTTCCAGTCTAACTGGATGCAGCTGAACACCAGTATTTTACATGGAGCGACTGCCAATCTGACCTCCACAACCCAGTTACTGGGTAACATGATACCTCTAGTTAAGACTGGTTGTCAGACTTTCGGGCTTCTGACGACCCGTAACGACTGTCAAAGATCCACAAATGACAGCCGGGACCAACGGCTTAACATGCTTTCCAAGGCACGGAGGAGTCTCGGTATGTACACTTGTACAGGTCATACGAAAACGCCTCCAATAAAATCCTATTCACAGTGTAAGTAGGTAGATATCATTTTATTAATTTGTTTGTCATGGCCGCGACAAATTGTCGTCACAACCTGTCGGATGACCCGGTAGAAAACAACGATCTGTGATGTCCCAATAAAAAGTTATTTGCGAAATTATACCGGCGCCACCGGGACGCTTATTTGGATGGAAATCGATATCTTGATACTGTAGAAATAGAATGTAGGTGAATTGTGCTGAACGGTGAAGCTATTCTCAATATTTAGTGGCTTGTTTGGGGTTGCTGGTGGTTTGGTCGAGTAATTCGTTTGACAACGTTACATCATCAGGTATATTACAGGATACAGGTGATTTTTTCAACTAAAGCTAAGTACTGTATTGTATTGCATTCATTTTCTTATCAATAACTGGTGGAAATATAATCTGTAACACTGTTTTTGGAACAATACAAAATATTATATTAAATATATAAATAGATAAAATATATAATAATTATTGATGTATATATATTATTATATTATATTTGAGAAAGACTCGAGTTCTAGAATAGATTCCATGATTTATACCGTTCTGTATCATCTTGTTAAATACTAATAAAATGTAAAGTTGACTAAGCTGTTTGGCTGGCTATGAGTAGGTATTGTGATGTTACAGGCAACATTATTCCAGCACACACACATGTTGAGTTACATATTTCTCCTTTGCCTCTTTAGTCTAAACCTCTAAGTAGATCTTGGATTGTGTGTTAAAATTTTTATGTCCAAACAAACCTATCCGCCACGCCGCGCCGCTGGCTTAACTCACTGGGTTCGCGCGCGGTTGGTCACAGTAATTCTAACCTGACCAATCCATTTCATCTAGTTCACAATTTTTCGACAATTTATAATCTAACGGAAATAATACTATGGGTATCTGCGTTGAATCTGCCGTTTCATTGCCTTATACAAACAAATGCGGCTGCACTGCAAACCGCTGCCTGGCGCTGTGCTGCAGCTGGGTTTTGACGGACTATTACTGCTTTAAGCCATTCGCAAGATATTGCACCACAGGCTATGTGTGTCTGTGTTGCATCCGCCTTTGTATTGACGCGACCAGGCTGCTGATAAGCCAGCCTTATGTGGATAATTTACATTTCAATTTACACTTCATTTATAATACCTAATTCTTCGGAAAATATACGCGTGATTTTATGATAAGTGATCTTACGAGTGTCCATTGTCGATTCTCTGAAGGCAGTATTTTACGTAGTGTTGATATTAATAAACCCTTCTATTGTATTGCTCACCAAGTTATCAACTTTATTGTTCTGTAGATTTTGGATTAGGTACTACCTAATCCTAAAATATGTGCTGGTGCCAATCTTGACTCAGTATCATAATTGAATATTTAATATTATAATCTACAGTTTATATTGTAATGTGGAGCTATTGTTTCGAATTGGATAATGTTCGTATCGCAACTTCGTCCCAGTATTGAGTAGGTACCTATAACTGGTTTATATGTTTTTCTAGAAAGCGGTGGAAGCTTCTTTAAACCTATCCTGTGTTTCTACGTTACGTTTATGATTACGAAATTGTACATAAATATTTAAACGCCAGGTATGCATTCATCTCATTTTTAGATGCATAATTGATTTCGGATGATATTAATCTCGCGTATATGGATTATTGAATTACACCAGTTTATTGGTAAAACTCAGCGAGGCACAGTACTGTAAGGTTTTATGCAAAAAACAACCTACAATTCACACAATTACAAGTCGCTGTTAAGAAAGGCTTGATTCGAATGTTCTAGCAGTTTGTATTTTAGAATAGGAAGGATTGGAGTGACAGCCCAAGGCTGGCTTGCGGGCTAGAATATTATAAAATGTATCTTTGATTTCTGGAGTTATTATAATTAGTTGAACTATCAAGAAGTGTTTTACTCTCGGAGTCTACAGTACACTGTTGACAATACAAAGGCCTGCGAATCCGCCGATTTGTTTAATTAAGCAGCATCACAAATCGAGACTTGAGACTGAGACACGTCATTTTTTTTGTCCCGATATCCGTAAGAATATCTTTGACCAAGTTCTTTAGTGTACGAAGATCCTTTAGCGTTGTCTAGCAATCTTGGAGCACAGATGGCAGTTAGGTAGGGGAGAGGTGTGTCAATCGTAACAAAAAAAAATCAATCGTTCATAATATTTTAATTAAAAATCACAGCGTAATCATTTTTGGTCACATTATAGTTGAGTTATCTAATTATAAAATCCAATTCAGAAAGTAACAAAAATATCGATAAAATTCTAGAAAATGGCACATAATGAGATCAGTCAACAGTGTTACAATTGCTACACCGAGAGAGTCAATTGTAACAGCAATTAGAGCCAATTGTAACATAAAGAAATCGTCAACAATAAAACAATACCTCTAACAAAATCTTGTCAGCAGCTCACGCTAAATACCTAAAAAAAACTTAAAACCCTTAAAAAATAATAAAAATCAATAACAGTCATTCCGACAAACAGTTTAAACCAAAAAATAGATCATTATTTGCACAGCTGGAGTGTGCCCATTTATGGCAATCTGTGCATTGCAACCAATCTTCTCTACTGGTTTTATAATGTTAAAAACAGACTATACAATAATTATCGTCTTCGTCTGTGTCTTCATTTATATTTTCCTCTGTGTGTTACTTTTGCACCACTGCCGCCATTTTGCAATGAAAACTTATTTAACAAAAATCTATGGTAAATTTGAACAACTCACATACCTACACGTATAGATTGGATGTTAACTTATCCGAAAATCACCATTGAACTATAAAAAACTCTCTAATTTTATTTTAATAAGAAAAACCGAGCCGAACAATAATCTTACTGAACTTGAAAGATTTCAAACTTTCATGTATTGAGAGCGCATGCGTGAACTGTTTTAGCTCTAAGTTCGTTCGGTAAAACAGCACCAAATAAAGCTTCGATTGCCACCAAGAGCTACCGCTACTCGTCAATAGATGTCCTGAAACAACATATGTTACAATTGCCTCCCTGTAACTATTGACACACCTCTCCCCTACTGAAACCGGCCGGTTCATGCTAACCGCATCCAGCCAAATCACTTAGTCATCGGTCCACCCCTTATAGGTGGCACCCACGTCGGACGTTTTTTAATGCTAGTCAAGTAAAGAAAATACTGATAAAACTCACCCATTCTGCTGCGGCTCCTGATTCTCATCAGCATCATTACTGACGATGGACTCTAACATTTGTATCTTCAACATTGTAGTGCATCACATGACAGTGAACTCACTCTTTGGCACTTAAACACTATAAACCTTTGTAACATTCACTGATTGACTTGAATTCACATTAAACACTGGTTGGACTTCTCCTGTTGTTGTTTGATGATGACCTAAAACAAATGAAAAATATTTGTTAATGGATGGTACTGAAATAATCGCTACGATTGTCATGTGTTTTGTTATGTTTTTGGCAGTATTATTCAGTTGAATATGAATTATTACACTACTAACACTATAGATATAGCTAGATTTTTGTATGGAGGAATATGTCATCCTGTACCGACCCCAAATACGTTGGAGACAGGAGCATGATAACATTTTAACTGCAGTCAGAGATTACTGCAATTTAAATGCACAAAAGTAGGTATTATTGTACAATTCAAACTCCAATTCATATTTATCTCCACAAGATATAGCTCGAATAATCTCGCATTCTTCAAGCCAACCATTCAGTTATTTGAGCCTCAGTTCCAACTTGTACTGCCATCAGGAAACTTCACCAATAACGACTCAAGTGAGAAAATTAAAACCATCCTATTTAATACAGAATTCTAAAGAATTCGTACAACTGTGAACCTTTTCAAACTTAAGGCTGTTGGCTCTCTTTGACTTATGATATTCTTTGATCATTGTAATTAATTAGGTACATTAGTTTTAAACTGGTATTAGTGACAGCGTTCCAAGTATCGTTAGCAAGGCCTTTTAACGAGAATCTTGGAGTCAGATTTCGGTATTTAAAAGTCTTTTCTGTTTATCACGGAGAAGCTACATGTCCAAGATCCGTTTTTACTGTGTGGGCAAAGACGTGCTAAAGTTCATTATTTTTTATTGTTCTACATGCTTTAAGTATTAAGGCTAGATCGAGTGCTATTCTTTCAGGCTCTTTTCAGGGTACAGGCTCAACGCCATAATGTCATCCTTTGAGCCAAGGACCTCTTCAGTCTATGGTAGGTAGGTGGTAGGTACAACGTGCCGCACGTCTGTGGGAACATTTTGACCTTGAGCTGGCCTAGCGCAGTATGGAGTTTCAATAGATTAAGAGGCCAGCATATACTAGTTTTTTGTTACCACTGACTTGCGGCCTACTGTAAGTTACGTGAGACAAGAGACTGATACATAAACTAACTAACCATCAATCTACCTAGCCTTTTCCCAACTATGTTGGGGTCGGCTTCCAGTCTAACCGGGTGCAGCTGAATAGCAGTGTTTTACATGGAACGACTGCCAAACTTTTGTGCTTCTGATTACACGCAATAACTGTCAAAGATTTACGAATGACAGCTGGGTCCAACGGCATAACGTATTTTCTGAGGCACGGCGAAGTCTCGAGAGGTGTGTAATGGATGGTCACCCATCCACGAACCGACCGCGGCAAGCGTAGCTTAACTCTTCGATTGACCCTTGCAGCTGTTATCATTTAGCAAAACGAGCCCTTCCTAAAACAATAAACATACAAAATATAAAATTAGTTTAAATGCCACGTGTAAGTGACAGCTTTCATTATACGAGTAGTCTACAAATTATCGCAATTACTTACACCGGTAATAGAGCACGTCAAATGGACGATGTTACACGGAAGACAACAATTATTTTTGTGACGGTAAAAGTTGATAGTAATAACACGTCTTCATAACTGTATCACATGTGGAAAGTGACAATGTAAGGCTCAATTTACATTACCGCGGAACGGAATGGAAGACAATTTTTGGAACGAAATTGTATTATAGCAATGAACTTTATGTCAATTGCTTAACTTACAACTAGTTTCGAGCTGCTATTTGCGGGAATTCCCGAGCATGCGTGAGAATTCTTTGGAAGACACGCGACCAGTTTTTCTGCTCATATCTAGTTCGTATGTTACACAATTGACATAAAGTTCATTAAGCTTTGACCCAATGTCGTGACAAAAATTCGCTTGCTTTCGGTTCCGTGGCAATGTAAATTGAGCCTAATGGTTTTCAAATGCATTCAAATGGGCAAATTATTGGTCTGCACCCGACCGATTTTCTGAGAAGAAAATTATTGTGAAGAAATCTGGTCTAATGTTCCAAATCGCCAAAATGGAGTGAGGCAATGTGGTGATCGGTTTTTTTCTTCGTGTGAGGAAAAGCCTCTTCGGCAGGAGAGCTCAAAAAATAAAAGTAAAGTGCATTTAAAACTAGTTACCAAATAGTTAATAAAAAAACTTATTATTAGGAATGCGATTGCTATCGTCCAGTGATTGGCTTGTTTCAAAATTCTTCTTGAGAGCGTTTCATAAAGTGCCTACTAGATTTAGCCTATTTTCAGTAAATAACAGAAGTATTCTTTACTTCTACAATACACAACATAAAACAATAACTTTATTAGAATGTTACCGACACACACTGATGTAATTAGCTAGGTACTTAAAAAAGGCTAAGCAATAAAACAAATACTTCGAAAAAAAAACAAATGAACATCTATCTACGTCACTGGTTGATTACTTGAGACGTGTACATTGTATTTAGCGTGTATGCCAATCAAGCAACACGTTGCAAGGCAAGTAGTACTTCACTCAGGACCTAGATTTACCTGAATATTACCTAAGAATGATTATTATAACCTAAATTCAATACGTAGCATTTTATCTACTAGAAAATTAATATAAGTTTTCATTTGCGTAAAATATATACTACGCTTAAATTTAAGTACTAGGCTTAATTTCTGATTTTAAAACGTGGTAATTCCCTCATTGTATTTGGACCTCGTTGGTCTCGTGGTCGTAGGCGCTACTCTTGAGCACGGTTCTATGTTCGGGCAACATGTTATTGGGTTTTTCCGTCTGGAATTTCTCAGTAGCAGCCTAGAGTCTGGATATTTCCTCGGTTGATGGTGATAGGCTCGCCCCCGTTACATGGGATGGGACTATAACTGGCGAAATATGGCTGAACTATAGATACACCTCTGCCTAACCCTTCGGGTAATGCAGGCATGATGTTATGTTACGTTTGTCTTGAATCTTCAATGACAGTGAAGATGTTATGTTTTTTGTAACTGTAATAACAGCTAAGTACCGACTACATTTTTTAGATTTAATTGTTGTGTGAATGTTTCAATGTAGGTAATCTATGTTTAACATTTTCCATTATAAACTTAAGCAGTTTACTGTTACAGTGATGTGTCTAATCGATTTTACAGGCTTTTTAGTGATGCTTGATCTTTATGTTAACGTGTTAGAGTTGTTATTTTTGTGACTTTACAAATGTTTTACTTTTTGTGTCAGTATGGTCTCAGTCAAAACAAATCATCAATGCATGTAAGGCTCAATTTAAATTGTCGCGGAAAGGAATTTAAGCGATTTTTTGTACAAAGCATAATGCACTTTATGTTAATAGTGTAACGTGCAAACTAGATTCGAGCACAATAACAAGTCACGCGTTTTCTAGAGAATTCACGCGCATTCTCAGTAATTCCCGCAGTTACAAGCTCGTATCTAGTTTGTGAGTTACACAATAATTTACATAAAGTTTATTTTGATATTATGTATCGTATCGTTATAAAAACTCGCTTCCATTCTTCCAAAGTGCTAGTGAGACAATAAAGTATAACAACAATTAAATTAGTTCAATGTAGGGCATCGCGCACGGATATTCGCGTAACTTTAGCTTTGAATAATGATCGTTGAATTTCTTTACTAAGTGCTTTACTTATTTATTACTTTATTTCTTTTCGCCAGAAGTACCATAGAGAAGATTTTGTAACTTGTAAATAGAGTCCGAATTTACGCTTTATTTCTGTACCCAATACGAAGGTTTTATCATCATAAAATATTATTATGTTGCCAGCGACTTCATTCCCATACATACAAAGTTCTGGGGTATCTTTAGTTCGTATTTTCTTTAGATAAGAATGTGCGCCATAGTTTCCGTTAGTCAAACTATCAATTAACTTGTCAATCAGTAACGGAACTACTTCTAGCAACTTATAAAAAAAACTGCCAGATGGGGTGCGAAATGTGACGTCAGTGTCATCCCGTTTGGCGAACGTGGTTGTCCATTTTTGTCCATTTTTTTGGTCCGGAGTACCTGCTCCCGCGCCGTCCTTTGTACACAATATTCCCTGAACATTAGAAATTCTTAGAAATAGATTTTTTTTCTATAAAATTCTACAACTCGCAAGCAAAGTTTTTGGGGAATTGTGGATAGATATAAATTTTGACTAAACCAAGTAGAGGAGTCCGTTTCTACGCGGTAAGTGTGTCCTTGGAAGAGGTACACAACCCATTGGAATGACGTGAAGTACTAGAGTATGGAGCGGAAGCATCAAACGCTCAACGGCCGTGGCTGATAGGCTGAAGCTGAGGGGCTGTGGCTGGCAGGCTGAGACGAAAACGCTATGGCTGAAAATCTGAGGCTGACAGTCTGTGGCTTAAAGGCAGAGGCTGAAAAGCCGTTACTGGAAGGCATTTGATGTAGAAAGGGATGTGCGTAGCACTCAACACCACCGATGTAGACAATTTGACTTCTCTTTTAGATAATAATTTAACGAAGAAACTGATGTTGGATCAATATACACAAACTCAGAATATAATAGACGAAAGCTAAATAGATTACGGGAATATTTTATGCTGTGAAAAGGTGAAAACACTAAGTAAATTCTAATGTAGGTAATTGAATCTTTTTTGTAATACTATTTGATACAAGTTGATACTAGGGTTCTATTTGATGGAGCAAATATCTAAACTAATCATAACATTAAACGCATGAGGCACTTACATAAAAAAATACCAATTTCAAACAAAATGCTGATAAAAAATTATTTGTCATAAAAGTCGAATTTACATTTTAACATAAGTATACTTAATTGTTTGTCGTCGACATCACTAACATCGGTGAAGTAAAAAAAATGTGTAGAAACCTGGACTTATAGTTAATATAATAATTATAATATATGTATAAGTATAAAAGTCTGAAATGGCCAAAAAATCTTGCGCAATTGTGGTGATCAATCATGCTCGTGACTAGGACAACACTGCAGTGGGTAAATAAAAGGCTGGTATTTTAATATTATAATACTTTTAAGCTTTACCAATTATTTAGATACTTAGCGGTTTAATACCAACTCTCTTTTAGCTATATAGATGTAGGTAACTTGAAGCTTACTTGAAGAAAAAGTAAAAGATAAACTTGTAGACGTTTGTATGCCGCAGGTGCGCACTTTAATAATACTTGAATAATACAACCACTCTTATCTACCAAAAGTAAGAACAAGATAAGGAATGTTTACACGAAATATCTTTGTTACTTTTCAGACTAGGAAAGTAAACTGAGACTTTAGGTATATAGTAGGTATATAACACTTTGCCATTATTACTGAAAAATAATTTAAATACTTTTAGCAAACTACTAACTAATTCAAATAGCTTACTTTGCAAAGTTCAGTATAAAAATGTACCTAGAATTTGTATCTACTCTCTGTGGTAGGTACCTACTTACTGTACGTACTATGCACCAAAATAATGTATTATCGTTTAGGCATTCTGGCTACATTACAAAACTTGCTCAATAAAACACAGCCGTATGTTATGACATAAAGTTTTCAAATCATTGATAAAAGTTTTGTGTCCTACACGTGTTAACTCTTCCTTGTGTGTTTCCGAAATTAAAATACGCGTAATAAGATTACGTCCTTACGTTAAAAGGTAACACTATAGAACATGGAGAGAAAAACAAACGAAACATATTGAAGGTATTAAGTTTGACCAAAAAGGTGTCAATGGCACTCTTCTGCGGTGGAGTAGAGAACAGAACACTGAACTCCGACCACCATGGGGGGCCATGGGAGAAAGTCCGGCGCATACCTCTCCCACAGCCCCCTTAAATCTGCCGAGGCAGGAAACCACTCAAAGAACAAATTTAGAACTGTGCACAGGCACAGTTTTGGTTCGGGACTTTTCACACATTTTTGTCTCATGTTACATTAAATGCAACTTCCCGAGAAGAGCTGGACACCTAACAAACTTTAGCTGTCGTATCTAATTAAGGTTCAAAGCACCGAAAATGTTAATAACGTGATTTATAACTTTACAAAAAAAAACTAATTTTCTGAATTGTTCCCTTCCACATACGGTTGATTTTATATTCAATGAAATTTTTGTTCCTAACTTACATCGATAAATATGATTTCCAAAGTATCATTATGTGTGATAATGGTAAAATTAATCAAATATAGAACATAAACAAATCATGGCGACATCTATTATGAAACGTTTCAAATTAATTTTATATTTCTATTTGCGGGTAGTTGCATTTTTGTTGCGAGTTTGACAGCTTGCACTTATCTTGTTTACGTTGTTCATAGAACACGATATCTACAAGAAAACTAATAAAGTTAAATATTAGCTTACCTTTGCTTTTACGCTTTGCAAACAGTGCCACAGTGGACAGAAGAAATTAGGTACTTACAACGTAAAAGTACTTAATGAAAATTGGCTGGAAGTATCTAATATTGTGTTACAAAGTGCTATCATTTTCTAAAGTGAAGTAGGCAGTGTTTAATTCGTTAATAGCTTCTCTTCCCCGGTAATATTATTGTTGTTTAATGAGAAATATACTCGCATTCGTACAAGAGCTAAATGTAACGAGAATTAACTTTACCAGGTAAGGCTTTTAGGGGTTTATTCATAAAACGATGACTAAAGTTAAGTGACGTTCAAACGTCAAAAATGTATGGTTAAACAGTAGCTAATCATTACTTAACTTTAACCATCGTTTATGAATAAACCCCCCTACCCTACCCCCCTAGTTTCATCCTTCATAGAAACCGTAGGTTGATGTTTTCAGCCTGATATAATTTATCACTGATGCAAATTGAATTATACTCTTGCCTAATTCGATGTGAAAATGTCAACTGAAATATTATTTGGAATATTGTTTTACAGGTTTATAGTTATTGGTAAAAATCTGGCAAATTGAAACAACTTTATAACATAAAGTATGGGTGGTTTGTTGACAAACGTTTTAGTTATATTCTGTTTTGCCGAAGTATGAGGTTATGCTATCAGGATCCTAAGTATACCTAAACTCACAGGTAAGTTGAATTAAAGTTAATGCTTTATCAAATCTTAGTTTCGACTATTCTTGTGTTGGTTTTTTTGTATTTAATTTAAATGCATAGCCATTTAGTTGTTACTAGCTTTTTCTCGCAGCTTCGCCCGCGTGGATGTCGGAAAATATCCTAGGGGTGGTATAATTACGTAATAGGTGCATTGTTTTCTTATAACTCTTTTGGTTTACGCGACACTCGAGGTCCATTATTTCGTAAAGATAGTACCTAACTATTTCAAGACTTCAGTAGAATTTAATAAATTGCCATAGTAACAGTCAATCAATCTGCCTAGCCTTTTCCCAACTATGTTGGGGTCGGCTTCCAGTCTAATTGGATGCAGCTGAATACCAGTATTTTACATGGAGCGACTGCCTATCTGACCTCCACAACCCAGTAACTGGGTAATACGATACCCCTTGGTAAAGCTGGCCTTAATAACAGTGGATATTGATATTGTTGTATATTCACAAAAGCTCACAAAAATAAGACTGACAATGATCCGCCTTTGTACACACGGCTACACATGAAGCTATACATTTCCAGTTTATGCTGATCTCGCATTGTATAGGATTTCCGTAAAATGCGAGGTCAGCTTATACTGGAAATTTATAGCTTGGTGTGTAGCCATGTGTACCTTTTTATTTGAATGCGAATAGTTAAAAAAAACAAATGATCCAACTGTACAAAGGCATCTCAAGAACTTGTTAAATTCAATTTAGGGTGACCCAAAAGAAGACCTTGTTCTGGACAAAGAATAGGGACACCCCTATCTACCAGTGGGTGACGTACTGACGTAAAAGGCGTGTTAAGCCGGCACTCACCACTCACCAGGCGGCACTGCACAGCATGGTATGGCAAAAGATTTTCTTAAGCGGAATTGATTTTGAATCTTATTTCCATACTCTCAGCAATCAGATTTCACAAGGGGGCTTGAGCATACCTTTACCTTACCATGCCGCGACGTGCCGGGTCAGAGCCCATTCGTCCCCTAAGATTCGCACCCTGTGCCACTCGTCCCCTGGAACTTTTGAGGGGCCCATTCGTCCCCTGAAGAATATTTATTTTTATTCATTCTTCTAATATAAGTACATGTATATGTGTATACTGCAGCTTGGTAGTCCTGGTACAGTCGCGCAGAAAAGGCTTAAATAAAAAATATAGTAATTCGGTAGATATCATCTTTATTTCAAATAAGATTAACACATACAAAATCACAATGTCCTAGAAACTAACAAAATACAACTCTTTTACAAAAATCAGCCTTGATTGACCATCATATAAATCAACATTAAATATAAAATATGCAAAAAAAAATAGAACACATATCAACAGTAAATAATCACTTCTTATTTTTTTGTATATTTACCTAACTTTACCTACCTTACCTTTTAGACAGTATAAAAATCAGTACGCTTGGATTTGCAACTATAAGTAAACTAAATGTAGTAACACATTCCTGGAATAAATACGCCGAAGTTGTCTAGTACTGGTGTTAGCCAATCAGGTGCAAGTCCTTTCATCGAGCGTCTATTGTTTTGGGCTACGCCTTTGTTATTTGCTCGCGCGCAGATACTCTGGCTAAGATTACCCCTCCCGCTTCGGCATTCCACACCCCGCGCACATCTGGAGAGTACTTACCAATTTTAAACACCTTATCTATTATTTGTAACCCGTTTTTTTAACAAGCCATTCGTAGTGAGACAATTTTGCATCGTAAGCCTATCGACAGGTTATATTATTATCATGACGGATTATCATTCATCATAGCTCTTTTTTCAATGATCTGTTATGATTTATTAAATTAATTCCGTTAATAAACTGTTCACAAGTGTACTATGTTAACCGTTTCTTATGTAAAATATAGCTAATTTTATCTCAGGGGACCAATAGGCACCTGTATAGGTGCCGAATCTTTAACTTATATTGTATATTTATTAGAGGGGACGAATGGGTACCTTAAAAATAATATTTTTTATTAAAATATTAATTGGTCCCCTACCAGGAGACCAATGGGCACCTATATAGGGGCCGAATCTACAACTTTTATGCTGGGGGACGAATTTTAGGGGACGAATGGGCTCTGACCCGACGTGCCGCCTAGTGAGCACCTGCCTTTAGGGGCAGAGGCGTCTTCCTGTCTGTTAATAACAACGTTATCGTAATCGATAATCCGTCTGCCAAGGGGCTGGATTAAGACAGCGTCACAGTATAAATAATTAACATTATTATATCTCGGCGGCATTATTATATCACTCGATACTGCTGCATACTAATATACCTACACTGAGATTTCGAAGCGCGTCGTTTCGACCGTTTTCTATGAAGACATAATACTGATTCTTGTTTATACTGTGATTGCATTTTCTTATGGCCAATCATACTTTTAGGTCCGCTTGTTAATTACCGCTTAACAGATTTAACACATTGTTCAGTTTCTGACAATCCTTTGAAGATGATAGAGACAATGTTGTTTTCAATATGTTTAGTGATTTAAGAGCCTGAGTAAATCAGCGAAGGAGTCAGTAAAGTAAAACAAAATGACTTCAAAATCTTTATACCGCTTTTCTATAAGTAATGTTGTTCTTTTGCACTTGCAGAAAAAGTAGGACCTATCGAAAAGACAAGACAAATAATTATCTTCATAAAAACTGGCTAAAATTTTTTAGCCAGTTTTTATGAAGATAATTATTTATTTGTTTAGGGCTGTGTGTGATTATTCTTTCCCTGCTAACATTTAATTTAAGTAATAAATATCAATTATTTGCAAAATTCTAAATTTTAAGAAGTATTCCCGTTTGATCACCTATTTTTTGAACACCTATGTCTTGAGTATTCCTATTTGAAATACCTTTGGTACTCAATGCATAGATAGATGCTTATAGAATACTTCAATTTTAAATGGTGTTTTGTTATTTGTATAATGTTACATACATCTAAGGTGTCTTTTCATACACGAAATCTCTTAAGGGGTCATTGTACTCATCATTATGAACAACTTTCACTATGGGACCAACACTGAAATCGCGAAAAAAAACAGCTGTTTTCTACATTTATATGTTCGCAAAGCTCGTCAAAATGCAGAGAACATCTGATATATTTGTATTTCCTATGGATATCCTTGCATGTTGTTTTAAAGAAAAAAGTCCTAAAAAGGAGGTCGTATTATTTACCATGGTGAACAATGGTCAGGGATTTTTTGTACTTAGGTCCAATTCATATTTATCGGGAAGTGCAATGTAGTCAGGTTACTGTAACTTGGTCCCCACTATGATTATGATCCCAAACCGAGCACTTTGTGAATGAATGAATGGTTTCGAGTGAAGGTGAGTACCGACCGATTAGACTCGGTTCGGCTCCCCAGGTAAACACGGACCTCCCGATGTAGCGACAAGGGTCCTTGTATTTAAACAACGGTTCGCGAAAACTTTAATTGCGCGATTCAGGACTCCTTTGTGTGATCTGGCGGTTGCGATACGAGTATAAAGGCGTCTTGTTCTCATAGTTTCGGAAGGACAAATAAACGTTTTGTTGAATTTTAATTCCCAAATCTTTGTTTTTCAATAGAATATCTACTATTATCTAATATAATTTATTATATCTACTACAATCTACTCAAAAACAAAGATTTGGGAAATACAAAAATACGCACATATGGTACCTGCCTACTGGTAGGTACCGTATTTGCTTAAAAAGCACAAAGTTATATAAAGTAAACGATAGTTTTAACTGTTTTATTAAAATTGGCAACGGATTCTTTTTTTCGACAAAGAAATCAATTGTAAAATACTTATCGGACTTATTTTGATTAATCAATAATAGTTATGCATAAACAATGAAAGCTATTTACTGTGGTTGTTATTGTGCAGAGATTCCGTTGGTTGTAGATAGTTTTAAAGTAAATTGTGATAAATGCAAAAAGATTTGTTCGTCGTCGGGATCGAACCAGGCGGCGCGGGCGCTCAGTGACCCCATGCAAAAGTTCTCCGTATATTACGAGTATTTACAGAGAGCTTTTAAACAGGGCACATGATTGAGTGATTTTTTGGGTATAAAATGAATGACTGTGCATTTCATATTAGCTGTGTGCATCTTTGAAGTAGGTAAGTATTTCGTTTATTTTCCAAAAAAAACTATTAGTCCTTTAAAATTTTAATTCAGATTCCTGCCTATTTATCTAATTATTGGCAATAATTATGTAAAATTATTTTGAAAAATGCAAAAAGTTTTGCTGGTCCTGAGAATCGATTCCTGTCGCATATAGTAGAATCGATGTTGCCCCGTACTTCGCTAGATACGCAAGAGCCCGCGCTTTTATTGTTATCGTAGTAAAGTAGTTAACTATTTATTTAAACAAAATTATACACAGTGGATATTTTAACTAAAAAAATACTTTTACATGGGTGACAACAAACGCTGGGTAGTACACTGAGCTGATATCAAAGCAACACACCACAAATGTATGACAGGACAGACTGACGTTCGTTCGTTTGACAAGCGTTTGTTTTATCACTCCTATTGCACTGCTATGTCAGAAAACTAGCTAAACCCTGCTAAAGCATGCTTGACAAAGCTTTGATGTCCTGAAAATCAATCCTTACCTACTTTTGAAGTCTAAAGCAAAAGCCTGCTGTTTTATAATACTTCGTATTTAAATAATAATTATGTTCCTAGGCTATAATTTAAATGTTTAAGTACTGTTGATTGATGAGCCCTACATTACGACCAAAAGGGTAAAATACTCGACATGTTGAATAAAAATAGGCATTTTTGCACCAAAATTTATTTGAAAGTCTTGATAGCAACTTCTGCATCGAATACGTAAATTCATTGAATACATAAGCTTGCAAATAGAACCACGATTTCTAACATCAAAAAGGCGTCAAAAATTCTTCGACATTGGTTTGAAGACCGTCTCGTACGCACTTAGTGCCAAGTACTAGACTAAGACTAAGAGGTAGTTCACTGGGAATGAAGCAGGAAGGCATTACTGCCACACCAAGGTTTAATAACAGGACTTTGGTCAGCTCCTGTCAACTGATTCAATGCGGAGAAACGGACGCCCACAGAAAGGGCCTTAAAAATGGTATCTATCCAAAAACGTTAGAAAATGTTAATAGTGCGATGCAGTTCGATTACCTGCTAGGTTTTGGGACAATAGAATAGTTTTTGGGTTCACTATTGTATTCCTATCGGTATCGATCCCTAGCGGTATTGTCATCCATCACTTGCATTGTCGTTCTGACGTCAGAAACCTTTTAAAAACGGAACCACAAAAAACCGTCAACACTTTAAACTGATGATTCTGTGTGTTTAATTTTAATTGAAATGCGATACGATTTTAATTAAAACTAAGTGCCTATTAGTTACATACTTTAAATTAAAATCGAAAATCAAACATTATTTTTGTTACTGGTATAGATATTATACCTACATAGTAAACAGAACTTTACATTACAAAATATTAAACGCCTCAAGCAGTTGCAATAAAATTTAGTTTCAACACAAAGTAAGGATGCTCGTTGAAAAATTTATAACCATCATAACCGGGGTTATTGCCGACGTCAGCATTATTTTACCCGCAAGAACGGGAGCTGAGAAATAAGGGACTTTATGGCCAGAGCAAGTAATAACACGGATAAGAGGTAAATTGTTATTAACTATCTTTAATCAGCAAATAAAATTCGTGAGTCTATAATAAATAGGCAAGGTCGCTGATCATTACATGAAATGTATGGATTTCGTATAATTATCTTTGGAATTATGTATTTACAAAGTTGAAATATACTCAACTCTAGGTACAATTGTATCAATACAGTATTCTGGACCGGTAAGATGTCGTTTGCCAGAGCAAAACAGGGCTACATTTTTATAAAAATCTCGCGTTTATTACCGTTGACGGTAGAGTTAAAGCCGATTTGAGACGCTTCACTTTGGTTCATTTTTGTTGCCTTTCATTCGGCATTTATCACTCGAAGTAAAACGTCTTACTTAAAATTAATCAAAACTGAAAAACGATAGTGAACTGATCCAACAATGCAGTCCTATGCAATCTTTCACTCGCCCACCGAATGATCGAAAAATGAAAGGGGCAGATGAACATTCATTCCTATATTATTTTTGCGGTGTCTTGTGAACATGAAATAAAACATACATGAACTTACTTAAATGAAGCGTGTGATATCGGCTTAGCTGCTGCGGTCTTTATGCAAACTACATTAGTTGACAATTTGTCAAGAGTTCATGTCTATAATCAACGGGTTTAAAATAATGTTGCTTGCCGAATACACAATTATGACACTCAAAATACAAGGCAGCCTTTTAAAACCAACTACAATAACAAACATTGTGTGTCATAATCGTACCTACCAGCTATTGGTCATGGCGAATACATTCACACCCACATGCAGATCTGTTCCGGGATGAATAGAATTACACATGACATCATAAGAACTAATTAGGTTTGAATACGCTTTAGTCTGCTACTAAGAGATTGTTTGTTTTTACCCGACTACGGCGAAGAAAAAGGAGGGTTATGATTTTGACCGGAATGTATTGTTCATCTGTTCCCTCCTATCTTCTAAACCACTCATCACAATTTGACATTTGGGGTATCGTTGGAAGCGTCTTGATCGTCCGCTGGTTATAGGCTGCGCCCTCTAGAGGACAATAATTTAAAGTCACGAACAAAAAAAAAACTAAAACCCAACTACGACTAAAAAGTTATAAACAAGACACTACAGACAGACAAATTAAAAATCCGGAGTCACACGTGTTAGCCCTAACCAACTCCGGATTTTTACATTAATTTTTTTAGTCTAACGATAAATCCTCCAAAGACTTCGGATTGTGAAAGAAATTGTGTTACGTAATTAGGGTTTCTGCACCCTAATTACGTAACACAATTTCTTTCTGAGTCTGAGTTTGGAGAGACTTTGAATAGCTGAACAGAACTAACCTTTTTTAACACCAAAGAGTTCTTCATGAAATACATAGTTTCCTATGTGACTGTGTTGAGTCTACTTAGATATCCTATAGTTACCTAAGTATTTTCTATATAACGTCAATGGTTATATTTCGCACATTTCTACATGTGTGCGAAGCATTGTACGGAAATCTTAAACAATGCGGGATCAGCATAAACTGGAAATGTATAGCTGGATGTGTAGCCGTGTGTACCTATACTGCCCGATTTCGTAGGTACAACTAACTATAAACTGCTGCGGGCAATGTATGGGCGATATTTCTACAGTTATGACGTACATAAAATTTGAACGACCCCATTATTTTTAAGGTACATGCATACAAACCCGAAAATTTCAACAGCTAAGCTTGGACCTTTAGGCTCCGCGTACACCACTTATAACCCATCCATCCCAATCAACCCATCCCATCTATTTAGTGGGTGTACCCCATTATAGCGAAGTTCATTACAGCGATGTACGGTACAACGAAAGTATGTTATTGCGATGTACGTTACTGCGTAAGTATGTTATTGCGATGTACGTTACTACGAAAGTTCATTACTGTGATGTACGTTACTACGAAAGTACATTATTGCGACGTACGTTACAGCAAAAGTTCTTTACTGCGATGTACGTTACTGCGAAAGTACGTTATTGCGACGTACGTTACTTTATGTTTATTATATAAATATATATGTATATTAATGTGCATTTAATATTATAGTAATTTGACCCTGTAAAAAGTTTCTTTGTAATAATTATCTGGATTTGATTGGTTTTCAGATAACGTTTTTGGAACTGGTTGCTAGCTAGAGGAGAAGCACAAGAAAAAGGAAAGGTGTTTTTTTTTATCTTTATTTGGAAAAAGGCTTTAATCGCAAAGCGATTATGCCAGCCTCGTAGGTTAGGAAAGATGTTAGATGGTAAAGCGAGCATCACCAAGCTTACGGCAATATTTTCGTCACTATTGCCTTCAACGTGAGTACCTTAGTAGTGTTATTTACAGGATGTAGTTAATTAGGTACTGTAGGTACTTAATCAATCAGCAATCAGATATAAGTAATGCTATTAATTATGTTAGTGCGGCTTCAATTATACCTAATACAAATTGAGCATGATTTCCCTTAGGCCGCCTATGCACTATACGAAATTTGACCGAATGAGAAATTTCCATACATTTGCCGGATGACATGTGACATTTGCTTGAAAATCGCACCACTCGCGCCCGGGCCTTAAAATGCCGTGTAATTTACAAGCGGCCAAACAGGAGCGACGGCACACGTGACTGTGCGACGCGATGAATGTTGTTGAACTGTCAAAATGAAACAAATTAGTCTTAGGGCTGATTTCATCAAAGTAAGATATCTTTTATCCGTGGAATAAAATTGTTTGTATGGAAAAACTGTCAAAAATTCAAAAGTTATTCGCAGGATAAGACTTATACTCCGTATTAAAGTTTGGTGAAATTCGCCCTTAATCGGTAACGAAAATAAGTTACGCAATTAGAATGCTGGACCTTGTTAATATAAGTCTGAAACCGCCAACCCGGCTGGAGCAAGCATGATGATCAATGCTCGAGCGGTATGAGAAGAGGCTTTGCCCTGCAGTAGGACATTATATAGTATATTGAAACTAATCCACAACTTGTGTGGTCCAGGCCGTAACATAGTTGTGCAATATAAAAGCAGCTTTATTAAAACAGCTATAAAACATACTAAATGGACTTTACTTGTACTAAACAGCTCCCGTGGTTACAACTTGACAAACTGCCCATTATCTAAAGTACATGATTGGCGCTGTAAAATTGTGCATGGGTGGTTTATCGAGTTTCTGTGTACCAACTAGTATATAATGTATACTCGACCATGTTATATTGCTTTACTACTTTTTTATAAAAACTCCAAGTAAATTGAAACTTCACTAAGGTTCTTACTATAACTGTACAGAGATCTTCAAACGCGTGGCTTCAAAAACGGAACTAACGCCCCCATCTTGTTTTTTCAACACAATTTCTGTGACAATTTCACAAAATAATGTCTACCACAATGCCCCCTGTCAATGTCATTCAGGTGCCAAAATATTCTTGTTGCAGTATATCTACAGGCTATTTACTATAATTTGTCCCTTGCCGTCATGTTGGCACTTAGTTTCAATACAAATAGAGTTCAAAATGACGAATGACAGAACAGTGCCACCAATCCCGTCTCGGGACAAGTTTTATGAACCCACTGTAACTGTAACAAGGTACACCTTGAAGTTTTATGACGTGCATGTGACATTCAACCTTTTAGGGTGGTTAAGCAATTTCTTGCTGAACTCTTACATTACGTTATTTTGGTAAGTTGATAGAAGTACACATTGTTATAATTATCTATATTATCTATAAATACAAAAATAAATTAAAGTCGCTTTTCGTGTTTGACTGTATGTCCGCGTTGTTCTTCTAAATCCTGCAACAGATTTTGATGAGGTTTTCACCATCATTTAGACAATTTATTCCGCACAAATTATTCCGGATTTATATAACACTATATTATTAAAGTTACATAATATAACATACACACAAAAAAACATACAGACGAATTGAGAACCTCCTTCTTTTTGAAGAAGTCGGTTAATAAGTAAGATGAAAAAAATCTGGATGTTTTGATAATTCGTAAAGTGGGTCGCTAGTAATTTTTATAAATTATCTCTCTATTTATATTTATAAACTAGTTTCTACCCGCAACTTCCTCTGCGTGAAATATCTTGTACGCCCGAACCACCCCGTCCGACCGTCCGGCGTCGCATCGCATCGTCCGCTCGCGACATTAGGTACTTCGTTTTCGCTTAGCGTTCTTTCTGACTTTATTTCTTTTTGCTCTGCCACTAAGGTTCATAGCGTGATGTTAAATACCCTACTCAAGAATTGGGCTATAAAAATATGCAAAAAAAATAAAACTACCAATCAGACTGGTAATTCTTGAGACTAGCGCGTTCAAACAAAAAAACAAACTGACTCTTCAGCTTTATTAATAGTTTATATAAATTATAAATATGAATTATATTTAATGTATTTTATAAAATTAATAAATCAGTCACTGAAAATTTAATGTGCAATATTTATTTCTGGTACTTACATTTTCGATTCGACCCTTGAGTAAAACTAACAGGGTAAGCAGTGTCGTGGGAATAATAAATATAAATAAATAAAATATCTTTATTTCTAGTATAGCAAGTCACATATATAATTCTACTTTTTATCGACCTAAGTAGCAATTAGTCTAACCAAATCCGACAGAAAATCTGCATTTTATACATGCAAAGATTGGCACCTGACCTTTGCATTTTGCAATCCAATTACTGATAGGGCGGTATCTTGAGCTTAGATAAGCTATCAGACTTTCGACCAGCCTATCTATAACGAATGTCAGAACTTCAGAATTGGTTGCGCAATCACGAAAAGGTTGATGTATTTAGAATGGTCACTTTTTCGCATTAAAACTACGCGGCAAAAGAAGGTAGGTACAAAACATTTTGGAACTGCTCTAATTTTATTCATAGCGCTGGACGCAAAAACTTTTTGCGTCCAGTGTCGTCATCCTGAGGATGCCTCGTTGAGAGGTGAAACACGTGTCGATTTCTTACAGGGTTTTTATGACTCTTGAAGAATAGTCAAGCGGATTTACTAAATATATCTGCGTCTATTGTATTTTATAATGGATTTTCGCAAGTCACGCCTGAATCAATTAACTATCTTTCATATCATGCAGTAGGTACAGAAGAATTACCAAACGTATGTGTAGCAGCACGCGTAGCATGACCACGGTAGAAACGAGTTCTGTCTACGGAAGAATAGACACAATGACAGATTGTGATTGTTTATCTGTCATTTTTTATTTTTCCGTAAGTTAGTACAAAATACTAAAAAAAATCTGAAAAGCTCGTCCCGATATCGAAGGTCGATTTACTAAATTGATGACTTTTTTCTTCGTTTAGTATTTGGTAGTCAATGTACGAATCGGCGACATGAGTAATAATTAATTGTTTTTACTTTTAACTATGAAACCTGCAATATCTACATTTTTTAATTACTGTACTTTTTATGATTCCGTTGTCAACAAGGAATCCTTATAGTTTCGCCATGTCCGTCTGTCTGTCTGTCTGTTCGCAGCTTAGCTTAGAGACTCTTAGTACTAGAAAGCTGTAAGCGGTATACAATTCATCCCAACTAGGGAACCCTTCATTGTGCGTGGACCAACATCCACTTGGCCGCATTGCAATGCAATTCTACCTTTAATAATTAACGGTTTTATTTACATTATAATTGTATTTTCACTTTGTCGTAGTGTCAACACAAGCGCACATTCAGCCTCTAACATCTGGCGTCGCTTGTATATAGGCACTTTGATATTTATACTGAGCGACGTCTTATTGTTGTATGATATAATTATCAGATGGTTTTTCGATTCCAACATCGTATCATTTTTTGTAAAATTATTTAATTATTTAAATCCAGTAATATTGGACGTTGTTTTTATATTATTGCAGAGTAATCAGAAAATATGGTATGAGTTTTATTTATTTATTTATTCTTCAGAAAGCTTACAGTCTAATATCTTTAAAGTAGGTTATGTACAATAGCGCTTACAATTGCCATTTACAAGCTTCCACAAATTAAAAACTATGTACCTAAAATTTTAAAAACATTTTATATAAACAAATTAAATCAAAGGCATATAGATCACGACATCAACCTGCATGAAAGGATTGCCCGTGAACCTGCCGATTCCCACCAAGAGGTTCTTGATGTATAAATGCAAAAATAATATAAAAAATAATGATTTACCAATTAACTTCAACTACCGCCTAATATCACGGATAGTCGACCCCGTAATTGCTTTTCCACTTATGAAAGCAATGCCCAGTAAATCAAAACTTCACTAAGGTTTAAAACATCTAACTGTCACAAAGAAAAATAGTGCTTGTCGTTTTATGACGTGCAAATGACATACAACCTTAGGCCGGTAAAGCAATTACGAGGTCGCCTCTGCCTACTATTTTATTAATAATTAAAGTGCCAATTACCCAACAATAGTAATGTCAAAAAATATTTTAGAACAAGTTATCTAGATCTGTATTCTAAATCCAAAAAAATCTGTATCTAAATACCTGTAAAGAAAGGCTTTTTTGAAAACAATGTGTTACGCATGCCCGTTTCATAAATTGTACTTAAATTACATTGAAGTTAGTCGGGCTTAAAACCCTGTTCCTCATACCTTTATGTTGGTGACCCCGATAATGAACGTCAGTATGAGTCAGTCAGTCTCATCATGCAATTACTTCAGCTAGACATCATCATTATCATCATCTTCAGCTAGCTTTCGAGCCGCGAGTCGCACAGCCAGCCAGCACCAACGGCTTCTACGGCTATTCTGACCACCAGCATGCACTGGACGCGCATACTTGGTCATCACCCTCAGCCTCATGAGCAACCTTGGCACTGCACAGTGCAGTTTCGGCCGGTGAGCGAGAAGAGCCCATAAATGCTCTCCTGATCAACGCCAGCAGTCAGCCTCAGCGCGACGCTGTACCACATTCGACTCACTGGAGCATAACGCAGCGCCACTCCGACTCACTGGGTAGGTACCTCAGACAGTTTCATCTGACCATGAACTATGAGGCATCCGGTCCCGACGCACTGGAACCTCCACTGGCCCTGGCAAGCATCGCAAGATATGACTCAGCCCACTATCAACCTCCAGTCTTCGGAGGGGATGCGATCTACATCGCCACATGTGAACTACGCACCACAGTGACGTCACGCAACATCCTGCATCGCGCAAAGTTTACGTCGTCGGACCGTACCTGTAGCCCTCCAGACACAACACCCGCCTGGTCGGAGGACCCTCTCTTTTTTGTTGAGGATGAGTGATCTTTACACCTTATCTCTATAGTAGTAATACTTGAACTTCGAAGACCACCCTTACCGCTTCGAAATTAATATTATATTACCATCACCGTGTACGGGCGATTGCCTTTAAAGCTATGAAAGAATTGGTTGAGGGAGGATCGGCAAGAATATATGGAAACTGGTCTCAGCAGCAATAACAACCACACATATGCCATTAGATAGGTATTTTAATATAATACAATAACTACTATGGCGGCTCATTCCAAATCGCTGTGAGAAAAAAGTTGTGGCGATGTTTCGCAAGACTGACCTGGGCGCTAGATAATTGAAACCTTTGAATAGTTAATCACTTCTGGTGATCATAGTTTGAATGTTTGCAAATGTATATGCATTCTGATGATAATATGGAACCACTGAGCTGATCTGATTATGGATCTGGACGCTTCGATAACGGAACTCTTGAATAGCTACCAGTAAACCCATCGAGTTTGGGCTCGTTAGATGTGTATTAACGAGTCCTGTTCATTTTACTTGATGACTGACCTAGACACCTCCATGGTCCCATTGAGTTGGTCTGATTATGAACCTGGACGCTAGATAACAGAACTCTTAATTAGCTTCTAGTATACCCATCGAGTGTGGGCTCATTAGAAGTGTCTCAACGAGTCCTGTTCATTTTACCTGATGACGATGACCTGCTTCTTATACGGTCACTAAGTTTCGACTCCCAGAGTATATATACTTCGTCCCATTGCTCGCTGGCTGAACCCGTGAGTGAGGACTTTTAAGTAAAAAAATATACCTACTTTCTGCTACAAACTCTTGTATCGGGGATCATGGGAACTTGTGCGCCTTCCACGTTCCCCGGCTAGTGCCGGCCCGTCTTTACGGGCCAGGCCACCTCAGGCTCTCGAGGGGGAGTGAGGCGTCCACCCGTGACATCCAATTGTCAGAATCCGTCGTTTCTCCAGGCCTGTTTGGGCGTTCCTGGCTATCGAACGATCGACCATCCGCAGCATCAGAAGAAGTAGAACCTAGCACAAGTTCATAGAAATCTACCACCAAGTATGGTAGGTACTTAAAAATTGGGTGAAAATATATTATATATAAGTAATTTGAAACCGAAACTATACGCCACATGTAACGTACTTCACTGGTTTGTTCATAAGTATAAAACCGATCTTTCAAGGTCTTTGTAAAGTCCCTCAGAAAGCAAGTTGAAACTTTATTATCAAGTTGCCAACTCGAAAATCTTTTATCAGTTTTCGTTCAAAGTGTTCTTATGACGTTGTTTGAGCTTAATATCAAATCGATTTATGGAGAAAAGGTATATTGCTTTCCTGTGATGTGCAACGTTTCGTTTTACTTACCAATGCTTCTACTAACTTAAAATGGCAAACAGGCATTTTGACTGATTGACACGTTTTATCCTTTATTATTTATTTATTAGGTACTAGCCTGCGCTGTCCCACTCCTGGGCAAAGGCTTCCCTCCACTCGTTCCATCTTTCGCGAGCCCGCGCGTCCTTCTTCCAGTTTTGACGGAACCTATCTAGCTCGTCCCGCCATCGTCTACGTAGCCTGCCACGACCTTATCCTTTATCATAAAATGTTCTCATTATCGTATCAATTACAATGTTATAATGTAGGTATTCTGGTGTGCATGCATAACGTGTACCGTTTTTGTCTATAGGGAATCTATTAACATATCCGTTACGAGTATATTTCCCTAGAGACAGAGTCGTCACATATTATGTATATTAGTAGGTACAACCACAGTTTGTGCAGTAGCTTGATTAGGACCCTGAGCTGAACTAAGGCTATTTCAACGTCTCGTTAGTGTAATAGGAAGTACCCAAAATTACAATCGAAATGAGGGCTGTACTTGAGAATCAGCTAGTTAAATACACAGTACACGTAGAACATTCTTATTCAATTATGTCAACCAAGGAATGACAACAAACGCCGGACGTGGAGGGTTATGAAGCTAATAATGTAAATGAAACGGGTTCTGCTAATTTCATAAGCGTAAAGTAGCTCAAAGATAAAGAAGAAACACAATATTCAACTCGGCAAACTAAGTTAGCCTAGTTCCAAAGAAAAAACATGGACCATCTGTTAGTAGCCGCAGCACGTAGACAACTAAGTGCTCCGCAAGTCTATGGGCTAGTTTTAATCATAGCCTTCGCTTGGTTGTTTTAAATTCAATTAAGTTACACTGTTATTATTTTTCAAATCGATTAGGTGTTGACGGTTTACGTCTTTATTTATTGATTAATGGTGTTACGGTGACACTACATAAATCATTACTTATCTGTTCTCTTTTCCTTGTTCAACCGTGTATTTTCTCTTACACAATTTTTATTTGGTAAATACACACTGTACTAAATCACAACATCTTTTTGCACCAATTTAAGTTAAGTTAGGGGTGTTTGTTAGGTGGGGCTTGATCGTAGGTTAAGACATATCACCTATATCAGTTCAGTTAATAACATTTCTGATGGAATCCACATCAGAAACTGCTTCAAAATCTTCAAATTGACTATCTAACTAAACACATTTTTCTAATCGATTGCTTGTCGCAGTTGAAACTTCATAATGGGTTACCATATGCACAAGTAATGACAGATATCGTTTATTGTATCTTCCTTCCGCCACTGCACAAATTGCAAAATGTAGTGCTGCCGTATAATAAAGGATTGATTTAAGGCTCGTGCAAAATGGCGCGATATCGCGGGCGCAACAATGGTAGCGCTGTCTGTCGCGCCCGCGATATTGCGCCAGTTTGCTCGAGGCTTAAGGCACATTTCACAGAATTCTATTTCAACCAAATGGTGATGATACGAAGAGTCTGTTCAGGTTTATGCCCCAAATGTAATCCATCAATCAATCTGCCTAGCCTTTTCCCAACTATTTTGGGGTCGGCTTCCAGTCTAACCGGATGCAGCTGAATACCAGTATTTTACATGTAAAATGTAAATGTAAGGTAATCCATAGCAGTGTGTATTTTGATATTATTTATTTAGGGTATGATGGGACTGTCATATGCCATAAAAGTCCTTAGTTAAAAAATAATAAAAATTGGTGGCGGTTTTATCCAAACTCTTTATTATGTTCTTGTATATAGTCAGACTTTAGCTTTCAAAGGAAATAAAAAATCCTTTGAGCTTGTTCAATCATAATTAACTTAGCCTACCGCAGTCTACTGCTGGACGTAGGCCTCTCACGCAGGCTACGCCACAACACTCTGTCCTCCGCCTTCCGCATCCAGTCTGTCCTAGCCACCTTTTAAAGATCGTTGGTCCTTCTACATAGCTGGTGGGCGTCCCACTACTCTTGCTAATACGCGGTCTCCACTCCAGGACTCATCTGCTCCACCGGCCATCGGTCCCTTTTGCGGTAACTTTGCCACTTTGATCTTGTTGATTCGTCGAAATGGGCACTTTATTTTGTGACTAATCAATCGAGTCAATATATATTCTATACATTATTATCTTCTCACGCTAGATTCAAATTCGGGCATCATCACCAATCTGATTATTCAATTCATAAATGTATTTTCATAGTATTCAATATGTATGCTGATTCTAATTAATATAATTCTGTAAACCCATATTTTTTACGGTCGTGAATCATATTTTAATCAACATTCAACTTAAAACTAAACCTGCAAATTGGAATAAAACGTAAGAAAATTGGAATTTCGCGGGCCGCCTTAGCGCATCCCCCTCTAAATACCAGAAGGTTGATGCTCACAAGTAAACAAAGATAAAACTAATTCAAATTTTATAAGCCATAAAAAGTAATGGTTGTTTTGTGTAGTGTGAGATGTGAGAAAAAATTTTAGGATAATTTTCCTAAACTTTTAGTTTCCTGATGGTACCGAAACGTTATTAATGTCTTCAGGATCTAGGTTTATATAGTCTGCTGGTTGTTTTGCTCATTATACTCATTAGTTAGCGTGGTTCCTTCGTTCGTAAACTGATTGCCGCCTGACCTCCGCAGGGGAAAACATAGGTATGTTTTCTCGTACCTACCAAAGTAAGGTAATAAAATGTACCGGCCAAACTCGCTACTCATATGTGTATGTTGTTTTTTTTACCATATCTATCATATCTGTATCATGCAACCCACGTAAGTCGATCAATGAGAAAACTTATTTTGTCTAGTGTAAATCTAATAGGATTTTATTCTCATCCTGTTTACTAAATTCCAATAAGCAATAAATCGAATACCAAAAATATTTCTCCTGAACAATTAATAAGATAAAAAAATTATTTCCATTGTATTAACCTCGTAACTTAATTCTATGAATGTATAGTACCAATAACCGCGTTATGTATCAGGGAGTATAGTGTGCCCACAGGGCAAATACGAGGTAGCAATAACCAGGGTACCTTAAAGTACCAATATTCATTTATATTGTTTATTATCTGCTTGGGTACCGTTTGTATATAGGCACGCACCATATGGCTCATATATTATATAGTACCTACAAGTAACTACAAATTATTACGTTCGTTCGTGCTTAGAGTTTAGATTATTTGCTAAAAGGTAGGTACAGGTAAAATTATTTCCGTGAATTTAGGTTACATAAATTATAATGTGTTCTTCCCCCATGGGAAGAAGGGGTGAGTTTAAGTATGTATGTGTGTGTAAATTTATAAGACAGTATAATTTAAAAATCGTGAGGAAAGTTTTGAGTATGTATAATACCTATGTGTGTGGAAAAGTAGGGGGTGTACCAAAGACGGATACACAGTCCATCCATCTTTGGATATGGCTGGAAAGGTTGACTACTGAGATGATGACTAATAGAGAAAAAGTATGGAAGAAGACATGCCGCGCCGACCCCAAATAAATTGGAATAAGGGCAGGCGAGTGATGAGTATCCTTCCCCAGAGGAAAAAATACACTGTATTCGTGCGCATAAGCATACGTGCGTATTCACGAGTTTACGTGCGTAAACGCGAGGTTACACGAAATACTAATGCCATCTGCCTAATTCCGAATGAACTATTATCTAAGAAATACGCTATGAAGACACTTTCACTTAGGAATAACACTTTCCCAGTATGAAAACAAAGATTATCATAAAAATACAAAAACATGCCCATGTTGGGAGGAAGCGAAACCTTTTTAATATGTATGCGGACCCACGGAGTCGTTCCATCCTTTTGTAGCTTCCTCGAAGTGAAAGTTGACCTCGAAATTTTCTACCAGGTCAAGGTCATCAGACGTGAAAATGTTTGACTCATACTTTTTGTATCCGACTGCGGCGAGGTCCAAAAGAGTGTCATGTTTTAAACTCGTATGTTTTCCTTGACATGGACGTTCACGAAAATATCGTCACGTTAGAAATTATAAAAACGCACATTATCTCATTCTTGTATTTGTGGTTTCGGTGTCAAAAATATATGATACAGGTGTTTCAGAAAATTCTTCTCCAAAAGTGGTAAAATAGGGGATGAAGTCCACAGACATTTTGCGAACTGGACATTTTGCGAATTGGACATTTTGCGAATTGGACATTTTGCGACCGCTGGAAATTTTGCGAATTGGACATTCAAATCAAAATCAAATCAAATCGTTTATTGCAATCGACAATCGTTTAATGTACAAATTAGGTGGTAAATAAAAAATAATAGAAACAAATAAGGACCCTGTCGGGCACAGCATATTTTAAATAAAATAGGTAGAGGGCGGAAGAGCGCTTTACAAGTTTTTCTTGTTATTATGTTAAGAATTAATTATATCTTACCTATGTATTTATATTTCCATTCATTCTCTTATTCTATTAATATTTTATATACGTCTGCGCCTAAACGCTCTCAAAACGGTGAAGGAAAAAATTGTGCGGAAACCGGCATGTCCTAAAACCAAAAGACATGTGATATCCACAAACCCGCACTGGGCCCGCGTGGTGGATTGCGGTCCAATCCCTCTTACCTACATAGAGATGCCTGCGTCCCAGCAGTGGGATCATTATAGGCTGATTATGTTTATAGTCGGCGGCCGACTATACACTTAGGTGTGAAATCAACCAATTTAATAAAAATGCTAAAAGAAAGAGTGTCAAAAAAAATACGCTAATATAAAACTAGAATTTTTTTACGCTTTTTCGCTGTCCCCAGTAAGCCTACATTTTTTATTAAGCCACGAATTTCGTGATTGCTATGAAATAGGCAATGAATTTTCAACTAGTCTTTTGTTTATTTAAAGCTTTCGGTACCTACTTGTTGTTCGACTAGGTAATCCTTGTTGATTTATAAAAAATATGAAAACAAACGTCAAAAGTTTTATTTTATAAAGGGAAGGATCATAAGTTGGTCGTTGAATATACGGTGCCTCGTTGGCGCTAATAAGTACCTACCTACTTTATTTTTCTCTACAAAGTATACAGACAGACGCCGAGACATTTCAGGACCGCTTCTGGTACATAATGTCCGAAAAGTTTCTAGTGAAAAAACAGAACACGGGTTTATTTTCGCGGGTCGTGGAAGGAAGTTCCTACAGAAGGTATACTGTGTTTTTAGTACCTAGGTACGTCTTCAAAGCATCAGGCTTGCAAAATACTTCACTTTAGAAGAACTGTACAGATCTTAAAACCAAAGGATTTAGTACTGGAGTAGAAAAGAAATTAGAAATCATACGAAATACAAAAAAAGTGTTCCCACGGATCTCATTTTTCAAGAGAACCAACAACAAGGTAAACAAATTCATTTAATGGTATTTTTGTAGGTTGGTTAACGCTTATCTTCTTTCAATACATTATTTTACGAAAAGGTAAATAAAATTATTTATCTATACATTTTCATTTGCTCATACAGCCCCAAAAATGGGTAGTCATTGAAAATATTGTATTAATAAACGTATTGAAGCCTTTTTCAAACTTCGAACACGTTAGCACGTGCCCGGTTGAAATGCGCCTGTACATGTGAATTAATTATTCTTGAAGGCTGAACGTAATTCCGGGTGGATGGCTCTCTAGGGTGCTATGCGAGTTGGCTCTTTGATCGTCAGTCGTAAGGTGTCACATGCGTGGTTTTAAAGTGGATAAAACGTAATAACCCAATTAATTTCGTGTAGTTAGTATTTCGTAGTTTGTGTCCCGGATGGGAAAATGATTATTCTTTCTTTAGTTTTTTTTTTAGCTTAGTGAGAAAGGAGCTAAAAAAATTACTTAACTAATTTAATTGGAAAGGTATCGCATTTTTTTAAATAAATTTTATAAATATTTGTTGCTGTAGAAAAAATAAAAAGTATTTTTGAGCACTCCTCAATTCTTGTTTTTTTTTCAAGCTTTAATAAACAAAACGAAAATTCTTAGAGAAAATGGAAACAAAAAGAATCTTGAATCAAAATAAATAACGCTTCATCTTATTCAAATTCTGTAAAGAGCATTTTTCATAATGGGAAATCTTTTTACTCCATGCTTTTATAAAGGTACAAAGTAAATAGCGCGATAGAGAGAACCCTTTTAATTTTAAAAGTTCTACGAAAACCAAGATATATAACTTTACTTAACTAAGTTAGGAATAGGTATCGAGACCTTTAGCTTTTAGCAGGTTGGTCTGACGGAATTCAACTTACATAGTCTCTTAAGTTTACGTTGGGGATGTTCTGAGACATTAGCCGTGATTTCCCAAAAGCAGCTTTTGTTCTCCGTCAAAGTAGGTAACGTTTGCATTCTCTGAGGAAACTAATTTTCGTCGTACTATTAATTCCACTTAGTTCTGTGTATAGAGACGGTTTACTTAAGATCCCTGTACTTTTTACGTAGTTCTTGTCTGTTTCTTTTATCTACAATATTTTATTCTGTTTCAGAAATTCTATTAGGACGTAAGTAAACCTACATTAACTTCTAAAAGTACCGTTGTTACGCACAAACGCCAAATTCATCTTTAGACGGATTTTCGGTTTTTGATATGATTAGGTTACCAGTTACGTCACGAATAAGTCACATCCAAGATCACCGCTAAAGCTTACTGTACTAGACTAGGCTAATTATATCGTCATATTTAACTAAAACTGTTAGCGGCCGTTACGAGTTGTAGGTCGTAAGTTCGAACCCACACAGGTGCTTTACTTTGTGTAAATTATTTCATCACCACTGCTCTCAAAACGGTGAAGGAAAACATCGTGAGGAAACCGGCATGTCCTAAAACCAAAAATTCGAAGACATGTCCACCAACCCGCACTGAACCCACGTGGTCGATTACGCCCTCCCCCCAGTCCCTTTCAGTCTCATCGAGAGGAGGCCTGTGTCCCAGCAGTGGGAACGTTATAGGCTAATTATGCTATTTACCTAAACCTCTCAGTGCAAAATCCCATATCAAATAAGCGATCAAATAACCCCCCTTCCTTGGCAGTCCGGGTAAAAAAGGATTCTCCAGATATCATGAATAAGATCAAAGTTGCGCATATCATGTACCCTAAAATGCCCTAAATAACATTAAGTGCCTCTGGATCATTTACACAAAACCCCCAAATGTTTCTTGGTTGGGCCTTAAGTGGAACCTTGCTTGAAGCCCGGGGGTATCAAAGACCGAATAAATATACGTATGTATTCATGTAGTTATGTCGAAACTTTTATCTGTAGTCGTTAGAGTACTTCAAAGGAATTATATTTTGTCGATAATGTATGGTGTGGAGAGAAAATAAGGCAGGCTTCACGAGTTTGTGTAGATGCTTTACATAATGACTAATGTTTTGTTAAATATATCTATGTAATTAGGCGAAATAGCCCAGTTTTGATTCTATAGAGTACTAGCTTCCGCCCGCGGCTTCGCCCGCGCGCGGTATGTCGATAAAAAGTAGCCTATGTCCTTCCCCAGGGTGCCATCTCCTTGCAATCCTGGATCGCAGACGAAGTCGCGGGCAACAGCTAGTATAAGATAAAGCTATGATTTCAATACAATACAATGTTGTTTGAACATTAATAAATCTTCTTGGGCATAAGTTTCCATTTCTTTTATTATTTACCATTACATAAACAGATTGTACCGATAAGGAAAACAACTGGAAAATTGGTCGGAAAAATTCAGAATGATTGATGAGATACGATTTGATGATTCATTATGCGTTTGGACTAAATTGAATTAATGGACGACGACCATCGTTTGAATATTTTCTCTTTCCTTATAGGTCTTCTGAAATAAATCATTCAGTATTATAAGAAATCAGAACGGACTGGGACAAGAAAACGAACAGAGTAACGTTGTAGTTATTTTGTCCGTCTTCGGTAGACTTTCCTACGTCCATCATTGCAATACAGCGTAATCTTGGTTTCAAATCCGTAAAAAGAACCTGACGCGCTAGACAAAGTTACATTCTATCAGCGATAACGATGAAAAGGCATAAATGTATGGGACTGACTTAAGCTATCGAAAAGCTTATGCCAATTCTTTTGAAAGCCGTTGTAGAACAACGAAACGCTTTGGAAGCGATTGTCACTTGTCTAAGCCCTCTGGCTCCATTGACGTTGAGTCCAGTGAAAATTCTGTACACAGTGTATTATGTATTTTAGCCTTATTGGTGATGATCTTCAGAAAGGTCTGATGCGTAGTACTCATATCCGGCGTGCGAGTATGAATTTAAACGAGGCAAAAGGAGTATGTAAGGATCAGCAGATGGCGTTCTATAGTTTCTGCCTACCCCCATTGGGAAGAAAGCGAGAGTTTATGTAATGTGTGTATTTCCGGAAATTTGTAACTACATACAATATCCTGTCTTTTAAATTGACAAGACACGTGCCACTAATTTGGATTGCTTTATTATTGCCATTATTTCATTGCCAATGATAATAATTTGAGAGGGATTTTATCGGATGTCCCTATTGTAGGACGGTCATTATTCAGTTGTTTCCAAGGTTAAATCATAAAGGTTAAGGTTATTGACTGTATTAATTTAGAGTTACGAGAGGCGATATTTATTTTATTGTTTCATTACGGAAATAGAGCAAAACAAGCTGAATACTTGGGCCATTTATTGGTTCCTAAATTTTATGTTTAATGGAGACTTGGGCACTTTTATTGGCAGCTCTATAAATAATTACAATTCAGTTTTACAGGCAGTTGCCGGGTCCTGGCTTAGTGCATTATTATTTCGGTTTTGTATCATTATATAGGGCTAAAAATTAGCTGGTCAACGTGACGGGCATTTTTTTAATGATTATACATTAAAACACAAAAAAGATTTTTATCCTATGTACTTTTTACACATCTATAAAAGCTTGACCCTAGTAAATCTCAGAACTTAAATTATAACTAGTAGGTAGGTACCCACTAAAAGTTTAACAAAATCGGCCTACCATACAAAAACGGTATCATAAAAGAATATGGAGCTCCCATGAAACAAATGAAGCAAGGAAAACGTCACCGTAAAGCGATTTCGTAAAATATACCTAAAAAGGTTTTAGGATGCGGTAAAAACACTTTAAGCGAAAGATTATCGTTTTCAGGAATTGACAATAACTTTTGAGCAGATCTTTGTCACTGAACATTTTCCTGTAGCCGTAGGTAACGTGGATCGGGAAATATGTACCAAATAATTCCTTTTTTGACCTTTCTCAAAAAGAAGCTGAAATACTGTTTTTGTCTTATGTTATTGCATAGGACTTTATGAACGATGTTAATAGAAATAGTGATAATACTTTCCTTAAAGGTCTTACTGTAAAAAAGATTGTATAAATTAAACAGCTGGTAGATAATAAATTAACCTGCACAATACCTCATTACCACCTACAAACAAGTTTCAAAGGCGCTTGTTTATTCGTTGACCTAGAAATTTACCATCGATAGGTTTGTAAAGGCTTCCACATAAACACTAGCCGTATCTGTGAATGTCTCCAGCACAGAATAGCTAGGGTCAGAAGGTTTGCTCCATAAATCAAACGAAAATGAGCAACCGCACGAAGAAGGTCTAAATAAGCACGACCGTGACTGTCACGTTCTTAGAGCTTCTACACACAGAAAATCATCCGACCATCTGATCAGGTCCGAAGAGCAATATGCGATGAAATGTACGATTTAAAAGCACCGTAGTGTAGATTGGATTACATTTAGGTGGTCAGAACCTCTTATGGAGACCTCAAAGTGTGACAATGGCGAGTGCGCTGGCAGACGTTCTTGCTCGTTGTAAAGAGCCGACCTTTTGTATAGAACTATTTTGTGTCCCAAGTCTAAGTATCTTAGGAGACGTGAGAGGAGATTTTGCAATTTCTCTAGCGTCCTCAAGGCGTCGCCGTCGGTGGCCGGCAAGAGATTGGCTCTCATAAGAGGGATGAATTTTTCACCCGTTCTTTCTGAGAATTTATTCATATAAATTCTTTGAATGTTCTTTTATTTTGAATTGCGGTGTCACCTGAAAGGCGACACATTGCTCGTATACAAAGGTATAATTGATTAAATACCAAAATATAGTCAGGTACTTACTTCAAAGTATTGTAAATGTTATTTCCTTGGCAGACAATAATAGACAACATTTTTAATTGTCCATAGTTACCATTATAATTTATATCAATTGTAAAATCAATTCAAATAAAATCCGTATGAAGAACGTTCTCTTTTTTATTAAGAACAAATGCAGAATTATAGACCCGTTGTGTGCACTAATAATAAAATCTAAACTTACAAGCTCAAATTAGAAAACAATAAAATGTCTTATTATGCCCTTTTATTGGCACGAGCTACCACATGCCATCTTTATTGGCGAATTTATTTTATTTCGCGATTGTTACAATCTGATTTTAACTCCTGGCTGCTATTTGTGCTGTTTATGGTCATCGTAAAAGGCATCAATAAATTCCAGACAATCAATTTGGATTTAACTTTCGAACGGAATTTCGCCTGTCACTCAACTTCAGAACATAGGTCATAGTTCTGAGTTTTACTGCTACGTGTCTGCGTAAAATAAATATATGTTTGGTGTCATAAAAATAGAGTATGTGTAAAACCAGCTTTTGTTTTTACAACGTGACTCAACACGACAGAACTTTTATGTTTTGAATTATTCTTACATGACTTATTCGCCTTTCAGATTGAGAATCTCTGAAAGTAACAGCAATGATTAAGTTTAAATAACCCAGAATCTAAACCAATATTTAAATTATTGGAAATATTTAGAAAATTCTATGTTTAAGATTCAAACGAAGTAGACATTGTTCACAGATTTATCGAATGTAATCACAAAAGCGTAAAACATTATTGGAAATATTGATATCGGCATTCAGCATATTATTATTAGTCTTATCTCCTATAACGTGCCTTCAAGGGACATTGTCGAAGAAGATACTAATAAAAAGTTCCTAGTATAGTTCCTTTTCTTCGACCTTTCTCGTCCATCTTCCATTATTACAAAATTCCGCAGGCCAAGTCCCCTTTTGAAATGTTCGGAATCCTGGTCGTCGCTTATGGTTTTATCATTTTAAAATAGTTAAAAAGGTAAAATTGCAGTAACGATAGCTATAAGAATTGTGTATTTATGTTTGCATTAACCATTGGGTCATTCATAAATCACGTTAGTCTGTGGTTTTGGTAGACAACAAAAAACTGGTACACGGTTTATAAATTTATACAGGACCTGGAATTTCTGCAGGATCTTCTTGGTACAGGACCCCAAAAATGATTCTGTGTCGGAACAATAAACAATATATATTCCATCAACGTAAATACACTACATAATGACAACGATTATCAACACAACAACGCACTGCTCCTAAAATTATAGCCGATCGCCGCCATTGTTGACACCGATGAATATTCGAGGCGCGTGCGCATGACGTGTTAAAAGTTAAAATATTTCGTTAGAAAGTTGCTAGGGTATTCTGTGTTCCATTCACGGTGTCAGGGATAGCCTTCACGATTATAAGTTCATTTGTTTTCGAGGTGAGAACTTTGATTTGGTAGTAAAATGACGGTTTGATGATTCGGACCGCATACGCAAGTCTCGCTATTACTGGGAAGATTCCGATCGGTATTTTTGTGTCAGGTCAGGTATTTTTATTTGATGGGACTTTTATTACTGTGATTAAAGGTTCATTCCGAGACACATTAAAAAAAAACTTGTAGAATTACAGATACAGACAGACTTTTGATAACAATAGGTTTGGCCCTAATAATTTATTCTACCACAGTTTCATCGAATCTGAGTTACGAGAATAATAAGCGGCTCTTTGTTCCATCAAACGCCGTTTGGCTGAACTCCAGGACTGTGGACGAGCTTGCAATAAAGACAGCCTTTAATATGCCTAATAGATTGTTATTGTCTGGTTTTGAAGGAGAATTCAAATGTAAGGCAGTTTCAATCGTCTTCGACGTTCGAGTTGGTGATCGTTTCCCCGAAATATTGTCGATTAATTTTCGTTGGATCCCGGTTTTCGATCCCATTGCCTTCTATCAAATAGTTTACGGATTATTCTCGGTGTTCGCTTTTCAAGATACACGGTCAGTTTCTATATTGTCGAGAAAATCTAGATTTAATGAGTAGGTATTATTCTAGAGTGTTTTAATTCTGCCTGAAAAAAATATCAGGTCTAATAAAATGGTTTATTACTTCTCTTCAACGCTTTCTTTCCTGAAATGGAAAGGAATGGCCGAGAGGTTTTTTAAATATTAGTGTTTGTGATCGCACATTGCATGTTGATAATAAACCTGACAACGATCAGACATGATAGGCCCTTGAGTGTCGTGATACCGAATAATTTAACCAAAATATTACGCAAAAAAGTAAATCTGCACGGCAGGCGGCCCATGCCAGGGTTCCGGGAAAGTCCGAAAGGGATACCGGGACCTTGGCAACAGGGAACTGAAGGAACACGGGTGGTTTTTAGTCAGTAAAAGTCCGACACACCCTTCCGCTCCGCCCAGAGCGGAAGAAATCATTGAATGATTACCAGCCCTTAAAAAATAAAAGGCGGCCTATATCTTGCTCAAGGCAATTTGTTTAAAGTCATCCATCAGTTACACAAGCGATACAGTAACAGTAACATTAACGTTTTGTTAACAAAACACCGGTCGTTAGTTGTTTTTCACAATTCTCCCCATTGTTTTGTTTAAAAGTCGATTGAAATAATCGTTCTCACGTTCCACAAGATATGAGCCATTGTTGGAGTTCCAATGTCTCTGATATGTTGTGATGTGGCTGTGGTATTAATTGATATACCTATATACTTGCGAATTAACCTGATTTACTGGTAGATTCTGGTAAAGTGGAGTTATTTCGACAAAACAGATACAGGATGCGGATGTGCAAATGTATCGCCTTCCATCCTGCCCTTCGTGCCCTAAAACCTGCAATCAAAGCGATTCCTACTTCTCCACCGATGATCCAAACGATGAAAAAGTAGAGTTGATATGAAATTGTTTAGTCTGTAATTAAGGTATCGGAATCTCATGTACACACGGCTCCACATCAAGCTATACATTTCCAGTATAAGCTGATCTCGCATTGTATGTAAATCCTATACAATGCAAGATCAGCATAAATAAACTGGAAACGTATAGCTTGATGTATAGCCGTGTGTACTCGTCATATAAAAAAAATATATAAGCTAGATGGAGTCGACATTTCGTATGACTTTTGAAAAGAAAGTCAAAGTCTCTTTTAAAGTCCAAACATTATCTTGGTCAGATCATGTGAGGACCATGTAGACCAGTGTCTGAAATGGTGATGCTGAACTGTGTAACTGGATAGGAGCTAAAGGCTTCGTAAGTGTTCATCATCTGCCTAGCCTTTTCCCAACTATGTTGGGGTCAGCTTCCAGTCCAACCGCATGCAGCTGAATACCAGTATTTTACATGGAGCGACTGCCTATTTGATCTCCACAACCCAGGAACTGGGTAATACGATACCCCTTGGTAAGACTGGTTGTCAGTCTTTCGGGCTTCTGACGACCCGTAACGACTATCAAAGATCTACGAATGACAGCTGGGACCAACGGCTTAACGTGCTTTCCGAGGCACGGAGGAGTCTCGAGTCTCTCTCATATGTAAAAATGGTCACCTATCCACGGACCAACCCCGGCAAGCGTAGCTTAACCTGATGGATGGACCCGTCCGGCTGTTATTACTTAGCCACGAGCTCCTCAAGGGCTTCGTAAGTGTTGCGAAATAAAATAAGAAATTATTTGAAATAAAATTAAAATGTACCTAAATAAATCTACTCATCCATAGATTTTATTTTATCTTTACCAGTTCGTCTCTCTTCATTAATTCATTTCTTGATCCTTATAATCTTCAAATAAATAAATAAAATCTTTTAATTTTTCTAATCTTGATCCATTATTTTTATCTTATCTTATTCTTTATCGTCTACTAGATGATTTGTTTTCATCCCTTATACGACTGTGTATATTAAAACAAAATAAATGTAGCGGAAAGGTTTGGAAACATACAAAAAACATAAATATTTAGCGTCAAAGAGAGAAATCATTAAATTGATAGTCTATTATCTCTGTTCATTTGCCTATTGTTTTCATCGATGAGAATTTCCATGACATCACATTGTAAATGTCCGTGTTTTAGATTCCTAAGGAAACTTTTTTTGTTTTGTTGCACGTGTAAGCAATTTCCTCTTAATGTGGGTATTGTTTCATGATAATCATCGTCATCATTATTCAAAATCAAAATCAAAATATTTTATTTCACAAAAACCTACATGGGCACTTATGAAACGTCAGAAGCTAGGTGCACGGTTCCAATTGGTCGTTTCCTATGGAGAAGAGCCGGCAAGAAACTCCATGGTTACTCTTTTAAAAATAATTGGCTTTTTACAATACTTTCAAATTACAGTGTTGGTAGGCATGGGAGGACAATGTAGGCCTTTCAACAAGTAAGTACCAGGTACTTAACAAAAATAGAAGATGTTCAATAAATCTACAGTCCAATAAGCCTACAACGTTCTCACATTCACAAAATAGAAAATAATCTATCTAAAAGACTAATGATAATAAAATTAGAATTCAAATAAAAATAAAAACCTATTTAAACCAATTGAAGTGATTGCTATTACAACTGTAACAAATTGAATAATTATAATCCTGTCCACAAAAGCCACTAAGAGTTGAAATTAATTGCAGGTGTATAATGTCAAATACAATGATTATATGTCAAGGATGAATGTAAAGAAAATAAATATGGTAATTTGGGAGCAGTTAATAGACTCTTACATAAATATGCCGTTAATGAGGTACCAGGGAAGCCACATGTGCAGAAGGAATTATTGCCAAACTTCCTTGTCTGCAACGTAGTCTTTAATCTTATAATATGCTTTTTTGATAAGGACACGTTTGATGTGGGTTTTGAACTTTCCATCGCTAAGTTCTGTAACCGACTTTGGCAACTTGTTATAGAAGCGGATACTGTTTATTAGAAATGACTTGCTTGTTTTAGTTAATCTAAATTTGGGTATGACAATTTCATGTCTATTGACATTGAAAGCATATTCATTCTAAACTAAAACTCTACTTACATCTTGATTACAATAAACAATGTCCCTGTCTGTTTGTTCATTTGTATGCTTACTAGTCTAAGCCATACATATTATATTCATATTAGTATGTGTTATATTTATATGTGTGTGCATAAATGGTTAAATAAAAATACATTACACAATTTTTGTTTAAATTCTGAGAAAACCTGCGCTTTTAGTTTCAACAATATTAATTAGTCCACGCCAGTGAAGCCAGTGGCTCAGCTCATACGTCATAAAATACCTCTATTTCATCTTCTAATACCAATTATGGCCTTAAGAATAAATTAGGAGCACCAAATATATTTTAGTACTTATGTATAAAGTCCTTCAGAGCCCTAACATTCCGAGCATACTCTATTATTGAATCAAAATGAATATGTCAGTAGCAAGGCTTGCCTGCGACGCCTGTTAAAACAACTGAATATGTTGGTTACACAACATTTGCTGACGTAGGTACACACGGCTACACATTAAGCTATACATTTCCAGTTTAAGCTGATCGCGCATTGTATAGGATTTCCGTACAATGCGAGGTCAGCTTATACTGGAAATGTATAGCTTGATGTGTAGCCGTGTGTACATAGAACGTGTTACGTTTATTTTGTTCTATGATTAATTTAGAAAATGCTGGCTGAAAGTTTTGGAATTTCGGGGTTGAATTTTGGAGTTGTTGTTACGTCAGAATTAGTAACATAGATTACGCGGTATTAGAGGTTTAGTTTAAAAAGGAAATATTACGAAATACACTGCAAATATTAATAAAACAGGTTAACAACCTAGTGTAGGGAAGGCAATCCATATTAGACAGCAAACTACTACGACAGTAACCAATGACGGAAATGAAGTAAAATTCAATGAAAACATTTTCAAAAAATACTGTCATAAATCTACGCCTGATTAAAATCCACCTTTTACACGTGCAAATAAACAGATTTGCCCCTCTCAACGTGCAATTCATTCGCATTGAAATATTCCTCGCCCTACTTCCTTTAAAGTATCGTGTCCAGAATGATGGTAACTCATTGAAATCTCTCTTCAAACAGCCTACCTTTTCCTTTGAATATCATTTTTTGATGCGAATGTTTTCACTTTTGTACATTTCCTGCCAAATGGAGATAAAATATTAAAAATTTCCGTTCTTTATTGTAATGTGCTGCAACAAGAACTTCAAGAGTTGTTGAAAAGGGAAAAAATCTTGTGATTTTCTTTCTACTTGCTGTAAAGAAAGTGTCAAGCGAAAACTCACCAAACACTCTTTGTGAATTTCGTAAAAGAAAATTAAGGGACTCTGCAGTACACAACAATACCTACACGTGGCGAAAATTATCCTCTCTAGATCTGTCATGAAAGTAAATACAGACATTTGGGGTATTGTCACAAGAGATCCCAATATTGTATGCAGGAAAACAAACAAAACGTACTTAGGTATGCTGTATTGGAACTAGACAGAATCTTGTTTGACACTCAGACTGTAGAAAATAATTATAATATACAATGAGCTTAGGTTTATTTGGACATAAACAACCTCTTCACAAAGACCGAACTAGATCAATTGGGACAAACACATTGGAGACCCTAAATACAAATAAAAAGTAGGTTTATTTTGGGATAATGAAACCTCTTTGAAGTAGGTACCGAGTCTAACTTCGAAATTCAAACATAAAGTGGTTCTAAGAATTTTATTCGTAGAAGAAAAACTTGAAACTCGACTCTATCTTTAATAATTGTGATCGAGTAATAAATTACTTGAATTAAAAAAAGTATTTTTCTCGATTTACATTCCCGTGCGGAATGATTAATGAACGCAGTTCATTAAAATATTGTCATCAACGTAATGAACTCCAGGAATATATTTTTGTATTCTGAATTAATTTTCTTCATTATTAAATTTAATCAATATTCTCACATATTTTGCTTAAAAATGATAATCTTTTGAGCAAGAAATTACGATTGTTATTATTTTATAACTACGTTAGCGAATAGCCCTGACTGATTTTATCGACTCAAAGCATAAGAAATTTTATCTACACCCATGCTATAAATCCTCTATAAAAGTATCGGAAACAGTTAGTTTATAGCCAACATTAAAACATCCAGTGTCATGGTAACCATAATATCATCCAAACGGGTGTTATAATATTGGACTGAATTTCATTATGCAACTCATTTAAAAAAAAGAACATTGTCTTTCACGAGCGTTTCACTAACAAAGCACCGTAATTTAAAAACAAAACACATTTGAATTCAAAAAATTCGAATTCACATCGTAGCGCGCCATTTTTGTTCGATATTGGTATTGCAAAGAAACTTTTATAGAAGATTCATATCATGGGTGTAGATCAAATCTTGTATGCAACTGTATATAATTAGGTATTAAAACACTCATGTGATACTATTATCTCATATCAACCCACATTCGTGTTTTAATACCCTTTATTATATAACAGTTGCATAAATAACTAATATAATACAACCTACGTGAAGATTCTATTGTAAAAAAAATTATGTACCTACATTATGATTAAAGTAGGTGTACACCAAAGAGTATTATATAGTCATTGGTGTACACCAACTAAGTGTCAGTTGGGTCGTAGTATTATAATATCTGTGGTTGGGTATAGATCTTCGTCTCAACAAGGTACCTGTAATTTCGTCAAGCTCTACAGATTTTTCTCGATAGGTACCTAGTACGGTTGATTACCTGTCTGGGACCTGAAGTAAATGGTAAAAAGTATCCTAAATTCTAAGACGACGCTATTCTTCATTCGTTAATCCTGTAAAAGTTCACTAACCAACAATAGAGAGAGAGACTTTCGCATTTATAAAATCCTACCATGCAGGGTTATTGGTTAGAATTATGTCGGCAATCCGTAATGGGGATGTAGACTGATGACCACTATGCCATTGTCAACCATTTTCGAGTCATTTGACATTTGATATTTTTATTTCATACATTTTAAATTTTAGAATGTCAAATGACTAATAATTGTGACTATTAATGTGAAATGGGGTAATTTGATTGTAAATGACCTCTCCTACATCTCCATAATGGATTACCGACATATAAACCTCCAACTGTCAAGATTTTTAATTGTTATTGGCCATTAGAAGGCCAATCGACAGTTGAGCGGTATAACCATCCCTGTATACCTATATAATTTACAATAGTATTTTTTTTTATTTGTTACTCAATCACGTAGAAACGGCTGTCAGGGTTTTGATGAAAATTGGCACACAGATAGTTTATAATTGGATGTACACATAGAATTTTTTTTTAACCCGGTACTACGTTCCCGTGGGATAATTTTGCGACAATCGCGCGGGCGAAAACTTAGTGATTAATAAAGTGTGCATGTCCCAGTACAAAAAACTGCAGAAAATGAAACAGAAAGAAAGAAAAACACGTAGGTACCACAGATTGATATTTGCATAACATAAGTAGGTCCTTTCGAGAACAACATCCAATTTGAATTTCCCGAGTACAACAGTTACAAGTTTTTGTTTATTCATGATTCATTTCGGAAGCGATGTTGTATCACATTTACAATCTACATGTTGGATGTTTCAATTTCACTTAAAAATCTTGGTCGTTGTAATTATCGACGCTTTGATGTATCAACTATGTGGTAGGTAACCGTAAAGGGGGCCTACCACCGCTTACAGCAGTTACGTATTATTTTATATTACTTCAGTATAGGAAAGAGATGAAGCTCTATAGGGCGTATGGCTCCATCTCTTTCCCCCACGAAGTAAGAGTAAAATAATACTGCTGTAAGCGGTGGTGGTAGGCTCCTAGATCAGGGATGATTGGCATAAGGGTAGAAAATAAAGATTACCCAAAGGGTTGTTACAACTAAGGAAAATAAAGCCTCAGGTACATTAGGGAAAGATCAATTAATACAGAGAAATCTGCACCAGTTTGATATGACTGTAAAGGTACATCACTACGATACGATGAGAGCGTTAAGCATTAACAATTTGCTTCAAGTAGTACCTACTCATTCGCGCGAATTTTGACCATATGAGCCTTAAGGCCCTACCCTACCTCAAATTTTATCTCGCTTGCACCATACTACTCGTGGCCTGAGTGAGAGCGAGACACAGTGGGGTGCTGGCGGCTCTCAAGCATCGAATAGTTTGTAATTGCTTTTTGTTACAGTGAAAATAATGGTAGTAAGTAAGTTTTATTTAGAACTTTTTAGTTCATTCAAAGCTAAGTAAAAATCTTTTTAAGAACACTTAAAAAATGTTTACTTTATTTTATTATTTATAGAATGGTCTGCATTAGGTTCTAAGCGCTCTTAACACAGACGCTGCTAAAAATTCATTACTTGGGTTACTCCATTTAAGTATATTACAGTAGTGTATTTCAGCAGTGTATTAATGAAACAAGCCTCTCGAGTAATTGTGTAACATAATTACTGAAAGTTACAACGCTATTCATTTTGACAATTTAACAATATTCATTTCGTTATTTTGGTTGTCGAGCAGACAAACTTTTCAAACATACGAAGCAATGAATTACGAATTCCCTTCAAAATTATTCGGATTACGGTAGAAAGTGTTTCACTTTAATAATACCTATAGTCATAATGTAGTAGTAGGTTATAATGTACTCACATTGGCATGAATCGTGGCCTTACTCAATGCAGCTGGCTACCAGTTGTGTTCAATACCCGTATTTTCTACTTGATTTTAAATACTCCTTGGCTTTTCAATAACGAAATACAAGTAGGTACCTACACAAATTATATTCCCACGTACAAGGAAGATAGGCTTATTATATACAACTTTGCAGCGTTAAAATTGCATGGCACCTTACAATCTCCTTGTCGTGTGCGGTGAACATGGCATTTCCACCCAAGTTGGTTCGTTATGACTCTTTATAGGGCAGCCTGCTACAGTAATGGACGTTTTCCAGCTGTCAGGGAAATAATTACTTGTGTTGAACGCTATCACAGATACGCGCTCACAGATAGTCTTAGTTTAGTTTGAAAAGTTTTGTATCAAGACTCATTTTCAATTTTGTTTGGTACCTACCTGGACTAGCACGCTATTTTTAAATAAATATCCGCATCATATTCCGATAATATGTAGTTCGATCAATACAGTTCACCATAAAACTTCCATGTCCAGTGTCTTTCAAGGAATATTAGACTGTAAACTGTTGTAATGTGTAATTTAAGGCAATCTGATTCTTTTTACCCGACTGCCCCAGAAGGAGGGTAATGTTTTTCGAGAGTTCCTATGTATTTATGTTTGTATGTATGTATGTCTATTTCTTTGGCACGCTCTGTAGCCTAAACGGCTTGATGGATTTTAACATACGAGGTGTCGTTAGATTTGTCTTAATTTTGGGAGTGACATAGGCTATAATTTTTTTTTTATTTCATCTGGATACAAAAAAAAGGGGAGGGGAAGGTTTTTTTTAAAAATAAATTACAACATTGGTATCAAATAAAAGCTAGTAATGAGTTAATTCCAAATATATACATTAATAAAACTAAAAAGCTTGAAATTAAACAAATTAACTTCGGTATTACAGGCGGGGAACAAACAAAAGTTACACCATATTTCAGGTTATTGGTTTGTTCCCCGCCTGTAATACCAAAATTCTACAGATTATAATGCTTGTTTTTCTCTTTTTAATTATGCGTTTTTGCAGGCGGGTTTTTGGTTTTTAAATAATTTCAGAAACTCTCCTGGAAATATGGCGCATGTTGAGTGGTTGCTCATTGCACTAAAACCATGAAAACAGCCCGGAAAAATGCTACATACGAACAAATGCTGTTAAAGAAAAAGATTCACCTCAGGTAGGAAATATTTTTATAAGGCACTGAATGAATTTCTTATTGCACTCGCGTCCAATCCGAACTCGGCTTTGTAAAAATATGAGTGGGCTCGCGAACGAATTGCCAACACATATAGGACGTTGGAAATATTACTAGTATACAGGTATCTTCGGTTTGATTCTTTGCTCATGCTCAGTTAATAGTGTAGTGAGAGGTCAATAAACCTTGATGAACTAGTCCTCGCAGTAATATGGCATCTAAACCATAATCAAATTGTATTTTCTCGCAGCCCAGAGTCTGGATTTGTACCCGGCTGAACGCAACAGGCTCGCCCCTTTATCATGGACCTGTAACATAACTGTCGAAATGTCTAACTGCCGAACCCTTCGGGGTAAGCGAGCGTGAAAATATAGGATGTATATTATGTATTATTTCGGTTGTATATTTAGTTATGATGTGTGAACGCAGCCATAGCTGTGATTGGTTGATTAGTGACTCAACTGTCAGGACGACATAAGCCCCGTCCTGAGGCCCTAGACAAAGTGACATTCTATCAGCGATAACGACGATGGAAAAGGCAAAAATGTATAGGACTGACATAAGCTATAGAAAAGTTTATGTCAATCCTGTTGAAAGTCGTTGTAGAAATACGAAACGCTTTCGAAGCGATTGTCAGTTGTCTAGGCCCTCTGTTGTTTTTTCCAAAATAAAGCATCAGTGCGTAAACCACGTCCATGCTTATTACTTCCTCCTAAAAACTAAAAAAATAACAATTTCTGCCCAGTCTTTCGAAGAGGTATCGTGTTACCCAGTAACTGGGTTGTGGAAATCTGATAGGCAGTCTCTTCATGTAAAAGAGCCGTATTCAGCTGCATCTGATTAAACTGGAAACCGACCACTACATAGTTGGGAAAAGGCTAACCTATTAATATTTAAACTCAGACAGAACTAGATATGCTTCGTTTCTTATTAAAAATAACTACAACTGGATTTTAAACTAACAAATAACTCGTGTTGCGTACTTGCACAAGGATTGGCAATTTAACTTATCAGAATAGAATCATCTATTGTACTAGTGGGCAAGAGCGGAATATTAAACGATACCCTAAAATTATTTCTTGAACTTAAACCAAACATACAAAATGTGTACCTATGTATTGAATATCAAATATACCCGTAGTGGATTTACGCGTAATTACGAATCGGTACCTACTAATTATGGACCGGGATATACTTTATTAGGCACGTTCAATAATTATGATTCACTAATTGAAACCGGTAAGTAATTTCCAAAATGTTTTCAGCACTACCTACTATAAAATAATTATGTTGTCACGCAATATCCTTTAGAAACTAAAAGTAACAAAACTGTCTTCAGTCGCACGCGCAGTGTTCGAAACCCAGGAAGGACAATTTAAAATACAAAACATCGCCTTTTATTTAGTCACCTTATTTAATCACAGATTAATAATATAAAACCTAAATAAAATAAAAGAGAAAGAGTAATTAAGGAGAGTCGCGTTAAATAAAAAAGTTTTGAAAAACATTTCAATTAAGCATTGCTACATTATTAAAACATGTTAGTGAGTTGGTGTCCTTTCCAAAAATTCCATATTTTTATTAAAAATTCATAGAGCAGCGTAAAGGTTCTCATTTATTAATCATCTACTAAAAGTATTACGAAAGCCTGAAAGTAAAAACAAAGCTTGGATTTTTAACACCTCTAGTTTATGAATATTGTTGGGGATTTACATATAAAACACCACATAAAATAAAATACTGTATAATCACTTGAGCCGCGCACTTATAACTATTACATAATTAGGACATATTAAAGGCAAAAACATAAGAACTGAGTTTCATTTCTTTGCGAGAGTTTAAGTACTATTTTACCATAGCGCAAGTTGTGTGTGGGTCTGAGACAATTTAATTTTAATCTAGGCGTGTAGACCAATAGTGTTTATCTAGGTTTGGTGATTTCGGTCAAGCGTAAGCTTTTTTCAAGGACATTTTTGGACAAGTTGCAACCTGCTCCCGGGCAAGTCTATTTGCTATGTTTGTGTATCGTAGACTCGTGTAAATGGTTTGTAGGTGTGGGTGTTGCAGGTTGAGACCTGCTCCTTTGGGCGAGCCCATTATGTGTGCTAGTGTGCCTAGAGTGTTGTCTGGTGTGACATGGGTGTCTAACGGTTCTAGAACAGGTTGCGACTTGTCTGTTTGGAATCTAGTTAGACTTTCTAGTTATGTGAAAGGTTTGTTTACTTTGTTTCAGCCCTTATGCGCTTTTATGGCATATATTAAAGGAAAATAAAGGTAGCCCTAAGCTATTCAGGTACATTCATTATTCTAATGAGAAAATAGGTTATTTATTTTAATCAGTACTTTCTTAAACTAGATAAACAATCAGAAATTCTTATATACTAATTAGACGTATGTTCGTCGCCAACAGTCTCCCCCTCGGTGCGTTGCACTCCATCTCGTTGGGGCGACGTTGCAGGTACAATTAGTACTAGGCGCGATGCTGGTCGTCTCAGGATACCCGCTGTTGTTCGCACGTCGACGATCCTAGTTCTTCCGTCTGGTCCGGGATGCGTGGCGATGATCTCGCCGCGTGGCCACGAGTATCGTGGTAGTGTGTGGTCGACGATCAGGACGATGTCGCCCAATGCTGGGTCCCGGTAGTGAGGACCTTGATTGTAGCGAGGCGAGAGAGTTGGTAGGTACTCTCGCAGCCACCTTGACCAGAAGTGATCGGCCAAGCGTTGGGAAGTCTTCCAGCTGGGAGACCCGATGAGTTCGGTGTCGTCGAAGGAGCCGAAGAGGGTAGCTCCGCATGACCGCCCGATGAGGAAGTGATTAGGGGTCAAGGCTTCTTCTTCTTCTGGATCGGTGCTCACGGAGAAGAGAGGTCTGGAGTTTACCATATGTTCGGCTTCTAGCAGTAGCGTGTGAAGAATTTCTTCTTTGGGTTGCCGCTCGTGCAGTGTGGCGGCGAGGGCGACTTTCACCGACCTTACCATTCTTTCCCAGGCTCCGCCCATGTGGGGGGCTCCGGGAGGGATGAATCTCCAGACGATGCCCATCTTGTTGGTTTCGTGGCTCAGGCTCGCGATGGCTGCGGAGATCTCTCGGTTGGCACCGATGAAGTTGGTCCCGTTGTCACTCAGGATGATTTTCGGAGTTCCCCTTCTGGCGATCATCCGCCGCAGGGCGAGAATCATTGAATCTGTGGACAAAGAATTAGCAAGTTCGAGGTGGATGGCCCTCGTTGTTAGGCATGTAAATAATGCCCCCCATCGCTTTTCTGTGCGTCGGCCTATAGTGACGAGCATAGGCCCGAAGTAGTCGACCCCCAGGCAGGTGAAGGGGGGGCTAGTCTTCGTCAGGCGCTCCGGTGGCAGATCTCCTTGTGGTGCGGTCTGCGGCGTTCTTCTCCGGAGTCGGCACCATCCGCAGTCTCGTGCTATTTTCTTCACCATGTTCCTGAGAGAAGGTATCCAATACTTCTGACGTACTTCGTTCATTACGGTGCTGTGGTTGCCGTGGTTGAATCTTTCATGTATGTACTTCACAAGTAGTTGTGTTATTCTATGATGTTTATCTAACAGGATCGGATTCTTGTAGGACGATAACAAGTAGTTGGCCGCTCCTACACGAGTGGATAGTCTGATGAGTCCATCTTCTAACTTGACAGTGAGGTTCTTCAGCTTGGACGTTGTTTTAATGTTCTCTTCTTTGCGTAGTGCGATGAGTTCATCTTGAAAGCAATCTTCCTGTATTTTCTTTATTAGAAGTTGCTCTGCCTTTTCCACATAGAGTGCCGACTTAGGTAGGAATGTAGTTTCTTTGCTGATCGACCTTCTTTCCGACGTCTGGGTTGACCTCTTCTGTGCTTTCTTCCATACTGGATCTTGAGTTTTCCTCGTGATTTGCTTCGTGATGTTTACCTTTTTCTTCAATTTGCGTTTGAAGACATCCACAGCTTGTAGGTATCTAGCTGTTGCGTGAAGCAGGCGCGTCCAGTTGGAGAATCTCACGGGATCAGGCACGATGATAGGCGTGGTCTTCTTGATGCTCAGGGTGGTGGCATTGGGTTTCTCTTCTCCCGTCGCAGGGATTGAAACTTTCTTCTCTTCAGAAGGCCAATGTCGTGGGTCTTCGTACAGGAAAGCCGGTCCTCTGAACCAACGATGTGTTATGTCGAAGCTGGATGGAGCTCCTCTCGTTGCGTCGTCTGCTACGTTGAGTTTTGTTGGAACCCAGTACCATTCCTTATGTTTTGTCAGCTCTTCTATTTCGGCGAGTCGATGCGCGACGAATGGCTTGAATCTCTTAGGGTCAGACTGGATCCAAGCTAGTGCTGTCCTCGAGTCGGTCCAGAAGTACCTTCTTGTCACTGTTAGATCCATTTCCTGAATTGCACTGTTGGCTAGTCGACCCCCTAGTAGACAGGCTTGAAGCTCGAGTCGAGGTATTGAAGTTGGCTTGAGGGGCGATACTCTTGCTTTTGCGGTCAGCAGCTTCACTTCCACGTGGTCGTCCGGATGCTGGGAGCGCCAGTACACAGCACAGGCGTACGCAGTCTCGCTTGCGTCGCAGAAGGTGTGCAGCTCCCCCTCGGTGACGTCGTGTGTGAGGCAGCGCGGGATGCGAAGATCTTCGAGTTTCTTCAGGTCTTCAAGCCACTTTCTCCATTCTTCTTCTCTTGATGGAGGTAACTTCTCGTCCCACTCTAGGCCGGATCTCCATAAGTTCTGAAGCATGACTTTACCTTGTATTGTTATAGGTGACGCCAGTCCCAAGGGGTCAAAGACCGACATTACTGCACTGGTTGCTTCTCTTTTCGTCGGCGCACGTCGTCCTTCTTTGGCTTCGTCGGGAGTGTTGCGCAGACTTAAAGTGAAGTGGAGACTGTCTTCTTGTATGTTCCAGTTGAGCCCTAAAGTTTTTTCAACTTGATCCTTTGGTTCTCCTAACACGATGGAATTTTGTTTGTTTTCGGTGTCAGTGAACTCTTCTATTGTTGCGGGGTCATTGCTCGCCCAGCCTCTTAAGTGGAACCCTCCCTTCTTGTGAATGTCGTTTACGTCTCTTGATACTTTGGTAGCTGTTGACACGTCGGGAAAGCTTGTTATGTAGTCATCCATGTAATGATTCCGACTTATTGCCCTGGCAGCTTCCGGACACTGGTCGGTGAAGTCTTCCGCGTTCTTGTTCTTGACGTATATTGCAGTACACGGTGAGCAGGCAGCCCCGAATATTAGAGACGTCATCCTGTACTCTTTGTTCTTCCAGAGAAATCGAAGGCTATCTCTGTCTTCCTCGTTGATTTTTATTCTCAGGAACATTTCTTTGATGTCTGCGACGACAGCTATTGCTTCTTGACGGAAACGGAGCAGCACACCGAATAAAGATTGCAGCAAATCGGGTCCAGCTAACAATGCGTCGTTTAGTGATTTTCCATTTGATTTAGCTGCGGCGTCGAATACCAATCTCATTTTCTTCTTCTGTGGGTGTACAACGGCGAAGTGGGGTAGGTACCAAGTTCTTGAAGAGGTGGGTACCTCTGTTACTTCTTCCGCATAGCCGCTGTTGATTAAGTTTTCAACTTGTTCTTCATATTTCTTCTGAAATTCTTCATCTCTTGAGAACTTCTTCTCCATTCCCTTCAGTCGTCGTGCTGCAGCTGTTCTGCTTTCAGGTAAGCGCTCGTCGTCTGTCTTCCATAACAGGCCCGAGCTGAATCTTCCGTCAGGCAATCTCTTCGTCGTGGAGTGTAGCACGTCGAGAGCTCGTTGGTCGATGTCGCTGGACGGTCTCTTCGCAGCGACTCCTAGGGCTTCAATGTCGAAGTGGTCTCTGATCATCTTCTCGAGGTAATCATCCTTCCCTCTTGGCTGCGTTATAATGTGATTCACTCTTCGAACTGGAGTGTTGCTGCTTGATTTGGTTCCGTGAAGAACCCACCCTAATTGAGTTCTGGAGGCCACCGGTTTGCTTCTGTCACCAGCTTTTATTTCCTGTGACACGATGAGATGCCAGTTGTCCTGTCCGATCAGCACAGTAGGACGAGCGTTGGGGTATTTCAGTTGCTCGGCAATCTCTTCTAGGTGCTGGCAGTCTTCCAGGTCCTTTTCGTTCACTTCTTGTGGGCTTAGGTTTAAGGTTTTCACGGTATATCCTGACATCATCTCAAGGTTTCGTTCGAATCTTCCTCTGATCTTGATGTCGATCTTCTTTGACTTCTGATCCATTCGATGTCCTCCTACACCCTCGATCCTTAAGTCTTCTTCAGGACCCTTGGCGCCAATCATGTTCACGATGTCGTCTTCTATGAGTGTCACCGTTGATCCTTCATCCATAAGAGCGTAGACTTGAGCTGTGGCATCTGGCCCCCACAACTCCACTGGTACGATCTTCAAATAGGCTCTTGAAATTGTTCGGGTTGCATTCACGGTTGATGTTACAGACTGGGTTTCTTCTGTGTTCGGCTTCACACCTTCTTCTGAGTGTAGCATCACGTGATGACCTCTCTTGCATTTCCCGCACGGCTTGGCCTTGCAATTGTATCCTCTGTGTCGTCCCAGCAGGCATTTGAAACATATGAAAGCTCGTTTGACTTGTTCCCATCTTTCATCTATGGAGGCGTCAATGAACTTCTTGCATTTCAATATCGGATGTTCCCCGGCACACTCAGGACAGGCTATCTTCTCTGGCTTCTTCGTGCTATCCTTGCACGCGCAGACTGTGGCCGTATGTGGTTCGAGTTCTTCATCCTCTGATTGGTCTTCTTCCGATGAACATTCTTCATGTGTGGCGCGAGCTGCGTTCACTCCTCTGGAACCTGGTGGTCGTGTGCGACTTCTTATTCCTTCTTTTTTCACTCTGGTTCCCGTGAACTCGTGCATCTCGAAGCGATCTACCATCTGATTGAAGAAGTGCATAAGGCTGATCAGGATCGGTTCATCTTCTTCTTCTTTCGAAGCTCTGTACTCGTACCACTTGAATCGTACCAGGAGACACATTTTTTCGATTATTCTATTTGATATGTCACTTGAGTGTAGGTAGCTCTGTTTCTTCATTTGTTTCACGACGCTGACTGTATTGGCCACAGCTCCAGCGTATCGCACTAGCTCCCTCGCATCGTCGGACATGGCAGGCAGCTTCTCAATGTTTTCTATTTCGCTTTTTATTAGGTAGGTAGGTCTTCCAAATCGGCGTTCCAATGCAGCCATAACTTCTTCTGGATCCGCCTGGGTATAGAGGAGTGACTTCACGGCTTCTTTTGCTTTTCCTTTCACTGCTCTTCGAAGTCGCCCCATGTTTTCGATAGCGCTGAACAGTTCTTTAGAATCCATGTATGTCGCTTTGAAAGCCACCCAATCTCTGGCGTCTCCGTCGAATTGATGCAGCTCGCTTATGTATTTTGGTGCTCGCTGCATGATGGCTGACGTTTTGTTGTCAGCGACGGACTTAACAGCTTCTAGTATAGCCTCCGCCAGCTGATTTGTTGGAGACTTCTCTACTGGTTCAGTGGTGCGCGACGTCTCTGGTACAATTTCTACTTCATCACGCCCCTCCTTGGACTTGGACACCCAGGCGGCTGTAGCCTTCTCCGCGGCGGCCTTGGCGGCGGCATCCTCTTCTTCATCACTGGCGTCTGTGTCAGCATCGTTGACACGCGATAGTTCCAACTTGGTACTTGCCAATTTGGTTTTCAATTTAATCTCTTCTAACTGTAATTTCTCTAATTCTAATCTAGCTTCTAACTCCTTTTTCTTAATATTCGAAGTTTTATTTGAAGTGCCCTTTGCTTTCTTTTTCTGAACCATGGTAGCATCCGCATCCTCGACCACGGTTGTTTCTTCCGTCGGCGCGGTGCTGTCGGTGACCGTCTCGGAGGTTGTCGCAGACTCCTCCGTAGTCTCTTCTTCCGTGGTCGAGCGCGTGCTATCTCCTTTACGGCTTCGCGTCATCATGGCTCATATACACAAACACTTTATCAGTAAATAGTATTCAATAACTTACCAGTGTTATATGATACAATCCTTCAGCAAAGGCACTTCACCACACAATGTTCACTAAGTTAACTGTCTTTATATATTCACTATACAATGTCCAATGTTCCTTATGTATTCACAAATCGTCGTTAACTTATTTGCACGGCGTAATGTTCTTTATTTACTCACTTGTACGACATAAATAACACTTAAATGTTCACTTAGAGCAATGTTCCTTGTTTACTTACATGTACAACGTAGTTTGACACTTATATATTCACTATTCGGCGTGTATATAATACGTAAGTATCACTATTCGAACGTTCACTGTTCACGCGAGTAATGTTCCTTATTTACTCTCGTATGTGGCGGCATATAACACTTATGTATTCACTATACGTAATTTATATAACACATAAGTATCACTGTTCGAACTTCACTATTCACTTGAAGTAATATTGCTTATTTACTCACGGATACGGCGGCAGGTATCACTTATGTATCCACTATAAGTCATTTATATAACACATAAGTAGCACTATAATTCACTCACTTAGTACACGCAGAGCTTCGAGCGACGCGGGCTTCGAGAGGGCGCGACTCTTCCTGTGGTCGTCCCTCCCAGCTGTTCTATTTCACTCAGCGGGTTGCGTGTACACCGGGCTTCGAGAGGGCGAGACGTCCGTAGTCGTTCCTCCCAGCGTTTCTTACCGGCACACGTAGGGCTTCGAGCGGTCCGGGGCTTCGAGAGGGCGCGACTCTTCCTGTGGTCGTCCCTCCCAGCTTTCTCACCGACTCGTAGGGCTTCGAACGACGTGGGGCTTCGAGAGGGCGCGACTCTTCCTGTGGCCGTCCCTCCCAGCGTTCTTACCGGCGTTCGTAGGGCTTCGAGCGGCGTGGGCTTCGAGAGGGCGCGACTCTTCCTGTGGTCGACCCTCCCAGCGTTCTTCACTCAGCGGGTCGTGTGCACGGCGATAGGCCTTCCGCAGAGGGCCTGGCTTCGGGAATGAGCGGTCTTTCATACGCCGCCTATTCCCAGCGATTACTACCTTCTTTACGACGAAATAAGTGCGCGGCTCGTCGTAATCTTCACGAAACTTATGTATTCTTCTTGATATACATAAGCTTCTCGATAATTCGCTATTAATTCTTCGAAATAGCGAGGTTTCTTTACGAATCTTCAGGCTCAGGCTTCAGTTCTTCAATCCGGCTTGTCGAAGGACCAGTTCTGTTGGGGATTTACATATAAAACACCACATAAAATAAAATACTGTATAATCACTTGAGCCGCGCACTTATAACTATTACATAATTAGGACATATTAAAGGCAAAAACATAAGAACTGAGTTTCATTTCTTTGCGAGAGTTTAAGTACTATTTTACCATAGCGCAAGTTGTGTGTGGGTCTGAGACAATTTAATTTTAATCTAGGCGTGTAGACCAATAGTGTTTATCTAGGTTTGGTGATTTCGGTCAAGCGTAAGCTTTTTTCAAGGACATTTTTGGACAAGTTGCAACCTGCTCCCGGGCAAGTCTATTTGCTATGTTTGTGTATCGTAGACTCGTGTAAATGGTTTGTAGGTGTGGGTGTTGCAGGTTGAGACCTGCTCCTTTGGGCGAGCCCATTATGTGTGCTAGTGTGCCTAGAGTGTTGTCTGGTGTGACATGGGTGTCTAACGGTTCTAGAACAGGTTGCGACTTGTCTGTTTGGAATCTAGTTAGACTTTCTAGTTATGTGAAAGGTTTGTTTACTTTGTTTCAGCCCTTATGCGCTTTTATGGCATATATTAAAGGAAAATAAAGGTAGCCCTAAGCTATTCAGGTACATTCATTATTCTAATGAGAAAATAGGTTATTTATTTTAATCAGTACTTTCTTAAACTAGATAAACAATCAGAAATTCTTATATACTAATTAGACGTATGTTCGTCGCCAACAAATATCAAAAGAAATTCTAAGATTATTAGGCACAAATGTTTTATTTTTTAAATCGCCATCGCCGACGAAAGCCTTTTAAACTTAGGTACCTACATAGGTAGATATCTTATGTATCTATCGTACGTGCACGTGACGTCATCTCAGGTCATGTTCTTTCTACCAAATAGTTCAGGTCAGGCCTACTTTTCCTATCCAAGATCACGTACCTACTCACTCTGTAATCGTCCACCACAACACAACCTACCATTGAAATAGTAGATAATATTAATTCCTCAGTAGTTAAACCTACCTATACAAGGTGTATCTGTTCATACACGAAATCTCCTATGGGGTGATTGTACTCATAATTATCAACAACTTTCACTATATGACCAATACTGAAATCGCGAAAAAAATCAGCTGTTCCCTACATTTTGACCAGCTATGCCAATATAAATGGAACAGCTGATTTTTTCCGCGAATATTTTCTACTATTTCAATGGTAGGACACACCCTACCATTGAAATAGTAAGAGATTTCGTGTATGAAAAGACATACTTTAAATAAATAAAAATTAAATGCTGTTCGTTCGTAAGTGCATTACTTGAGAACGGGTTTGACCGATATGACTATTTTTTGTGATAAAAGGTAAAAGGTTCTCGAACATCCTTTTTTTAAAAATTTAATGAATAATCACAGCGGGTAAATTAAAAATCCTGATGAACTTTCGTAGCGGGTGCGGGCACATGTCATCGTCTCCTGTCGTGTATGAACTCAACTTATGACACGTATCCAACGCCACCGAGCGTAATAAAAATATTAAAAACGTTTCAGAGCTTGATTAAAACGAATAAAAGCGATGCATGCGAATATTGAAAATATGGTACCTATACGGAATAAATTGGTTTTGTTCAAACTAGAGTAAGTAACTAAGGAAATACTCGGTCGAATTAATTGACTTTAGCTGAACCAAAACCACACAATTTTTATGAGAAGATGTTTTTCTACCCCACTTAGTTTCTGAAATAATTTTCACAATAGTATAGACATGGTTTAGAATCTATGGGATCTAGGGCCCTAATGCATTAAATAAGTAGATACTAAAACTTGTAAGCAATACAGTCACCATTCATGCATTTACAATGCATGCTTTTCTTTGAAGCCATAGGCTCTACCTATGGCTTCACAGGGTTAGTTTTTGAAGCAAACCGTCACCATTCGCAACGGCATCATTTTGGTTTTCAACCCAAAACTAAAACGTCATTGCTCAACGCCAACGGAATTACCGTCGCATACCGTCACAAACCGTCACATTAGCGCTTACTACCGTAACGCACATAATACAATACAACATAACATACAGTTCAGATTGTTTCTACTTCCACGAACGTATTCCGTATAAAACGGAAGCGTAATTATATTTCTGTTAATTTACTTTCATGTCGTGAACATTAGGTACGCCATTTAATTTGATAATTAATATTTTAATTAAATAATTTCTTTGATTAACAGACCAGTTTAATAGGGATGTTGGATCTATTTTCCAATAAACGTTATAATAATTATTATGTAAAACTTAACATCGTTTTATGAGTGTTTCATTATAAAATTACCAGTATGTACGTAACTCGGTACAGATGGTTAATAATATAATTACTAAACGCACTTATTATAATTAAATCCACGTTGTTAAAATTTTTGCTATCACAAACGGAAAATATTCGGGAAATTGGTTTATGGACAATCGAACTTAATTAAGTATAATTATTTGAACATAATTAACTAAAGTTTTGATTATAAAATAAACTTTGTTCTGTTCATATAATTTGATTAAATTTAATCAATTTCTTAGTAACGTCTCAGTTTTAATTAACATAGGGTTGTAGTACATAAAGATTATTATGATATGATGTCTACAATACCTACTCTTTGACTACAAGCTACGAGACTGTGGGTATTGCGTCTCATATCGAGAACTTCCATCAACATAATATTATTTATTCAATGAATATTCGAGAATACTGAGCCGACGACGGAAATAGGCCTAAGGAAAAATGTTAATATTATACCTAACACATTTATATTTGATATGTGTTCTAAAGCTAACTAAAACATCTTCATAATTAACCAAATTGAGTTCGTTTATTGTTAGTAGTGAAATCAGAACGAATTGGGTTCATATGAATAATTAATCGTTTTCATGTGTTTATTTAATAATATAAAAGGCTTTCATTTAAAGAAGTAAATACCCATCGAGTTGGACGTTTCTGTTTTATTTTATGAGTGCAAACTTTATTTTTTCATTTCCTTCGGCACATTTTTACCCAGTGCGGTGGTTATTTATTATGCCTCGTCATAGGATTGTCTTAAAGGATCGTCATTTGTTATATATTTTATTTTAGTAGGGCCAATAAGGTTCAACTCTAGAGAAATGACCGTTGACCAATTGGTACCTACATGACTATAAATCAAGGCAAAAACATAATGCAAGGCACCAACGAAACAGATTGCCCCCAATGTTCTTAATTGCCTACCTGTACCTACCTACGGCCTAGACTCAGTCTGCCTCCATAAATTAGGCTACCTACTGGCCTAAACGTTGCCCTATCTTGGCCTTGGCTAATAATATTAAATTTTCGAGATTGTACAGTCGAACAAGCTATTTGGTACACAGGCTACTTACAACTACTTTAAATAATTTTGTGAGTGTTATGAGTAGTCAACAATCCTTTTATGTCACTCTCCTGAGCGATAAACTCAAAAAGTTCAATTACACACACAATAAAAACGAATTTTGGCAGTGTAGCGGAGAATGAATATATTTTGCCGTATACAGGCAAAATATATTCATTCTCCGCTACACTGCATACACAAATAGCTTGTTGGACTGTACAGGTAAAAGTTTGAACTTACAGAACCTGCCAGGAATGATTTAAGTTAATTTTATACAAGTGTGTTCACTCGCTGACGCCTACGCTAATAATATTTTTGTACCTATACCTTCATAAGGAGCACGTACACGATACAATTTCTTGCCGTAAAGCTAGTGAGTTTTATACAACTCTCGGCAATCATTGTTGTTTATACTTTATAACAATGCGATAAAGAGTTACATTGCAATGAATTATTAATGGCTTTACGTAAAAAAAAGCGTGAATGTGCTTCTTTATCTAAAACTTGCAGGTCATCATCTGCCAAGCCTTTTCCCAACTATGTTGGAGTCGGCTTCCTGTCTAACTGGATGCAGCTGAAGACCAGTATTTTACATGGAGCGACTGCCTATCTGACCTCCACAACCCAGTAAGTGGCTTACCAAGGGGTATCGTATTACCCAGTTACTTACAATATGTATATAATCCCTTATATATGTGTATATTATTCCTTACTCCTTATTCTCAACGTCCTGAAGTCTACTGCTGGACTTAAACCACTTATAAAGAAAAGTGATTACCTAATTACGGTAGTAAATGCACTAAGGAATGAAAGGTGTGTTCGGTAAACCACTAGAGTCTAGACACTCGTTCTATTAACAGCAGTTCTGAGTTACCTACTGAGGCCCTAGCACGAACGCGCCACGTAAACGTAAGGCAAACTAGATCCAATTCAAAATTGAAAATACTCGTGTCGCACACATTTTATTTTAATTTAGTTTTTAAACAAACACAGTTAGTATCTCTCATCATCATCATCATCTGCCTAGCCTTTTCCCAACTATATTGGGGTCGGCTTCCAGTCTAACCGGATGCAGCTGAATACCAGTATTTTACATGGAGCGACTGCCTATCTGACCTCCACAACCCAGTAACTGGGGAATACGATACCCCTTGGTAAGACTGTTTGTCAGACTTTCCAGCTAGTATCTCTCATAGAACTGAATAAAGTCTTAAAAACGGAGTTAATATTAAGCATAAGCATAATCAGCCTATAATATTCCCACTGCTGGGACACAGGCCTCCTCTCTGTGAGAGGGAGTGGGCCGTAATCCACCACGCGGGCCCAGTGCGGGTTGGTAGATGTCACATGTCTTCGAATTTTTGGTTCTAGGACATGCCGGTTTCCTCACGATGTTTTCCTTCACTGTTTTGAGAACAGTGGCGTTGAAATAATTTACACAAAGTAAAGCGCCTGTCGCGGTTCGAACCTACGACCTACAACTCGTAAGTCGTGGCCGTTACCACTGGGCCACCACTACTAAATAAATAATGCTGTAAATATTATGTGCGAAAAAAGTATTTTAAATTCATTCGATTTTACGTTACATTTACGTCCCACATCCGTGCTCTGTTCATGTGACAGAATATTATCCGTCCAAAAATATCCGTATCTACATCTCTTGATCAAAGGATAAAGTAAGTAGGTACATAAATACTCTACGTAACTTATTTATAACTTTAGACAACATCGAACAGGGTTTATTGATTTAGGCAGGTAAAGAACGACATCTTTCAATCAAGCAAGGTCTCTTCACCTTTAAAAAACTTTAATAAAATATGTACATAAAAGGATGAGCTAAGTTTAAGTAATATCAAAGAAATATGTTCTTAAAGTAAAGTATTCTGTATTAGTTAAGTTTTGTAATTTGAAAGCTATCGATTTCAAGATATTTTCAACTTTGATCTTTATCTGAAATTGAATTAAATCCAGTTTATTTTCATTCAGATTAAAAATTAAAATCTTTTATTCAGATCAGATATCATGATGGAGCCATTTCTGCGAATCCGAAGTGCGTCCATCTCTTAGTAATATTCTTCAAGTAAATACATAACAAAGATTCTAGTTATAAATCTAGTAGTATTATATCAAAGCCTACTCCAAGACATTTAATTTCCATTCTACATTCTAATTCCGAAATAAGTCGTCATTGTTCAGTAAAATTGAAATATCTATTTCGGGAGTCCAAAACACGTCATATTAAATGTGAAGGTCAATGAAAACTAACAGACATCTGACGATCACTGAACTGAACTCTGCAAATCTGAACAAGCCTTGTTCGCGTTTCAAGACAAAACCACTCATTGAACACTCAATTCGAATCTTACTCCTCTACTGAGCTCGCTGAACTCTACACTCTGCCGTTCACTAAAGTGCCTATGATCACGATTCCAGGGGTCACCCAACGACAAACTAACAACCAATCAGAACGTATTCTAAAGGGTCCTCGCTATCTGAATGGGTCCAACTGGTCTCGGTAAACATTGGGACGCAATCAATTCGGGACTTGGCTAAACATCATTATAACGACAAGGCAACATCGTTAATGGTAAATACAGGTTATTTATGTCAAACAATATTTGGTCAATACCTGTGTAAACATTTTGAATAATGTGCTTGTAATCTGAAATATTTCGAACATTACATTAAATCATAGTCCATTTACATCTAGTCTTGTACTGAAGTTGATACAGGAGTTACATTTTTGAAAGAAAATCTTCCAGAAGTTTTACCATAATTACTTACGATTTCTTCATAGATGTGTTTCATTTACCTGAAAAATAAAACACATTATAAGTCGAGAGAAAACGAGAATGAATAAGTTTTTAAAGACAGTCTAGTCAGTTATTACTTGACAAAACTAAACATTTTTCTGAATGTCCGAACCAATACAAACATTTTGTAAAAATTGATCGGATTATAATTGTTACTCTCCTAATATATAATTATGATAATATAATATAATTTTTTCTCACAAGCTTACGCAGAGTATTTCGTTCTTAATAATATTGTAAGCTATTAGGTACCTTAAAAAACTTACCGAAAAAATTGTGCAATTACCTGAGACATTGAATTCGATAAATAAGGTTTCTTGCATAACAAGGTTATTTCATTTGAATTCAGAATTGGAGATAATTATCAAGTTTTAGAACGACAAACTCAATGTCCTTTGCACCCAATTGTTTTTAGGAAGTTTTATTACAAATAGTCACTCAAAAATCAACTTACAATACGTAACGCTACAGTAGATAGTAGAGTAACAGATACAAAGTAGAGGCAATGGAATGTAAATTATTTGATATTATGAATTGAAGTTTAAGTTAGTAAATCGGGTCACGTCAATGCTTAATGTAAGCAAAACAGTACAGCGGTTGATTGAAAAGGGACTACATAAATCTCAAGGGTTTTGTAAGGAACTTCCCTTAGTATTGAGTGCGAACAGTTAATCTCCATCCGTCTAAATATTTTAGATGTTTGTTCTTTTAATCCGTGCAGAGATATTTCCGTGCAGAGATATTTTCGTGGATCGTTTTGGGAGATACTTTGGGGTTATTAATGTTAAGAATATATTGTCTACCGGCTCTTGGCAGGGCTTAGACTGAGACATCACTGAACATTCCATTTGGGAATACCTGTGGAATATATTTGAATTATATGAGTATAATCGCTTACGAAATTATAAACATAAAACCTGTTTTAAAGGCTTAAAGCTTTAATGGTCCAAGTCTTAGGCTTTTGATTAACTTCATGTGTCTGTCATCTTCAAGTATCTATGAGTTGTTTAGCAAATAGCTGAATGATTTCAATCATGAACGGTCACTAGTATTACGGTTATTATTATTCTTAGTAAAAACTTCATCTCATCGACAAGTAATGTCAAAATCATCATATAAGTACTATTTTTTTACAGATTAAGAGACCTACTACTACTAGAATAGAGACTACCTATATAATAGAATGCGACCGTTCTTTAAAACGACTGGTAAAGTATACCAATAAACAATTATCCATAATATATAAAACTTCTTCTATATTTAGAGTGATATTTACTCAAATACATTTTAAAAGCTAACACTAAAATTTAAATTAATGTATATGGAGGCAAAGAGTATTGGGCAAAAAATTGTCAGCATCGTTTTCAATGGGAAAAGTGCCCAAAAGGCTGGCAGCAGTGCCACGTTGAATGCTATGCTGATTCTTTGGCCTAAAATTAATACATTAAACTGCCAGTTTCATCCTTCAAAACCACTGGCTACTCTTAAATTCTTAATAATTACATTTTCTGAGTAATGTTCTTATGCAAAGATTCCTGCTACATGTTGCGGCGTAGTAAACTCATTAATCTATTCTCCAGACTTTATAACCGACGAAAACCCGCACACTCCAGCAAATCTTACGTATTATTTAAATATAACACAGACGCGTTGGTTTTAAATATGAATACGACTCCAAATAATTTTCTTGTCGTAGCGTAATCTGAGTGTTTGAACGGGATTTTCAGAAGGTAGGGATTTTTTAAAAGGGAAATATTGAATATATATAGAGGACCAGCCTCTATAAACTTATTGCGCCTCTAACTATGCTCACTTATTGTTTTCTACTTTCTGGCCTATTCTCAGTTGTTGCAAGGTTAGGGTACCCCGACCAAATGGGTTAGGTTAGGTTGGAACTGTGACCAACCACGCGCGAGCCGAGCGAGCGAAGCGAGTGGTGCCGCGTCACGAGAACTACCTCCAAGTTTATCGCAGTTACTTGGCTATTTAGTATTTTTAGTAACCCAAAATAGGATTTATTTGAGTTTCACAATAAGAGGCGCAATCATTATATTAGAGTGTCCAATAATATTTTTAAGAAAGCATCGAATCTTTTTATTTCATTATTCAACTCATGACGAATCTAATAGTAATACGTAGCATGTTCTAATAAACATACAAGATTTAAAAAGAATCTCAGTGTGTAATTAAAGATTGATGCAATCTGCTTTATTGTAAAAACGGAACTCTAGTTTTTCAAATACAGAATAAAAAATGAAAAAACAGTAACCGCAATCACAAAATAATAATATACATTAACAATAGAAGTGAAATTGCTAAAACTTCCGAGGCGGAAAGGATTAAAAAAGGACTTGAACAATATAAACTTTTTCCATCTCAGTCAAAATATCATTTCCTCTCTTAAACCGAGCTCAAGGGGTAACGCCGTAGCAGTAAATAAATTATTTAGAAAAAGTTATCTCGCGAAGATAGGATTATGCAAATCTGGGACGAGGTCACCGGATCACGAGAAAAGCTTCAGATGTATTTGAAAATTTTACCATTTCTTTTGTCATAACATACACGTGTCTAATCATTGTTAATGTGTAATTTGAAGGTTACATAGCGGTCAACTACGTACTAGACAACTCTATCTTTTTTTGTTGTATCAATTTTTTTTCATTGCCAACTGAATTCCAAGCGTTACATTTATGAGAGTATTGGAGATTATGAAGATGAAAGAGCGCTATTACTTCCCTAGAATTTGCAAAAATATATCACTGCTTTATGGCGACGGGGCTTGAGTGACCACTATTAAATAATTACTTAACCAAATTTTTTTTTTTTAGAAAATAGGCAGTCTTCACTTCATAGTCACTTCTGTCGGTAGTCCCCGATAGTGGCTGCCGACAGAAGTGAAAACTTAAAACTGGTATTAGCGCCATCTATATTCAAAAGTAAAGGACTACCGAATCCAAAAGTATACCCCCCTAATCGATCAACGCACCTAAAGAAGATATTACTTTAAAAAAAAAATACGTTCGAAAGTCTTTTTTTGTAACCATTTTACAAAATACAATAATTTAATCTAAGCAAATCATCACTAGGATTATTTAGCGCCAATGTCAATAATTTTTATCCACTATTACTGCCCATCCCCTACTCCTAAATGGCATTAAGAAACAAACCACTATCTAATAAGATTTTATAAACCCAAGCGATAAAACTACCACAAGGAAAAACTGGTTCCTATCTCGGAGCTCATAGTTATTCTAAACGACACCTCGATCTATATTCAATAACTGAATCGTGAAATATCGTGTTACCGAAGAAAAAACACTGTCTATAGAAAATATTCCAGTATAAATAGTAAGGAAAATATTGATTTCCAAGATAATTGCTGCGGTATACACCAAAGGCCTAGGTTTGTAGCACCTTTGAACCTCATAGCCACTTTACTGCTGATGCAATATTGCATGAACGGTAAAGGTGTCGTAGTTTTGGTCATAAAACCTTGATAACTTCGAAACAAAGTCTGTTTGATTAAAACTAACATTTTTATGGATCAAGAAGTCAAGATTGAGAAAACAATGTAGCACTTCACATCCTTCATTCCAATACACATCCCTAATAAATGAGTAATATTTGTCCAAATGTACCTATGTATTTGTAATCACGTGTTCGTAAACGGCTCTAACGATTTCGATGAAAGTTGCAATATAGAGGTTTACGGAAAAATTGATCTAGCTGGGTCTGATTTTAGGGAAAATTTGTTGTCTCTGTTTTCACCCGAGCAGACCGGTCGGGTGACCGGGTATAAGTTATAAGTTGAAATACAGTGAAGAAATGAGGTAACTCATTTAATTTTATCATCAGGGACAACCTGTCGTCATCTTCCCAAAAAATATTGAATTAGGTCAAACATATTAAACAGGTGTTCAGGCCTACATCAGGCCACATAACATAATCCCAAAGGCCTCTTTCAAACAACAAAACGTCCTTAGAACTGGCTAGGCCCGTTCACATAATGCAGTAATATTTTGTTTTAGATTGCATCAAGGAATGTTTATTAATATTGTGCGTCATCGTAAAGTGGTTTTACTGCATCTGTATAATACATAAAGTAGGCAATATCCCTTACAAAGCAGCCATTCAGCTACTATCTGGTCATTTATAGCAAGAGATGAAACAAGGCGCTGTAGTGCGGGGCACGCATTCGATCTATCGATGAAATGAGATTAAGAATAAGTAAGCCGATAAGAAAATTATGCGAATTATTTGCGTTGATCGAGGATTTAAATTGCACATAAATTATTCAGATTGGCAAGCGACTGTATAGTTCACTGAATGGAGCTATTTATACATTAGATGAATTAGAAGTGATGTTTCATAAAATGATAATGTTATGAAATAAAGTTGTTACAAATTTTAAGTAGAATAACATTGTAAATACGTAACATATCAGTGCTTGGACAGTGCTAACCGAGCTTGGACAGGTTTCTCAATTCTAATGTTACCACTCCCACACAAATAACTGTTTATTTATTTATATTGTTTGCCTACTTATGGCTTATCAAGCTGTACCTACGTTCATTTTAAGCAGAAGTTCTTAAAAACAAAGTCTAAAACCACGCCTTACTAGAATAAAACATTACATCTACATTAAAGATTCTAAAAAGTTTACAAGCTTATAAAGGACGGAATAATTTATGTCGTTAACTTTTTCTACATTCACACATCCACGCGCCGCTAAACACGTTAAGTCTTAATATGACTGGCGACGTGCTTACAACGAAATAAATCCGTTTTATCGATACATAACGACATTATTCATCGATAAAACGTGCTTAGCGACATCACTCGTCGGTGCCGCAGTGTCGAAAGGGTGCAGTGCTTCAGCAGGCGACGAGCTGACATCTGACTCGAGAGGGGTCAACGACTTTCTTTTACATGTCCGTCGGCTCTAACACTGTGCCTCAAGTCTGTTATCAGATTTGAGTGAAGTGTGAATCGAACAAGCCGAAACGACTGTCAAAAGCTTATGTAACGATTTTTACTGTTCAGAATTGGAGTGCTCTAGGGAAAACCTTGGTGATTTGGTCTGAAGTTTTTTCATTGAATTACATTTTGGACACTAATGTAGTTTCTTGTAGGTAGTTCTACTCTTTAAATACATTTTTATTATTGATTTGCTAAGAACAGAAATTAAGGATGATCAGATGATAATGCGCTAAACATCAATTATTATTGCCCACAACCTAGGTACTTATCGATTTCAGTCAAAAATTTCATCATCTTGTTTGTTTCAGGTTTCAAAGTTATATTTTTATAATTACTTCAGGCCTGTTCGTCCATCCGTCTCTGTCAGCCGTTGTACGTCATCGCCTCATGGTTTTAATTATACACTGGCTTCCAGGAAATTTCACAAGATATTTTGTGCATACTCAATGATAAAAAGTTTATAATAAAAAAAGTTGCGCGCTTCATGCATAAATCATTAAATCTACAAGTCATATTGTTTGTGATCTCTTTCCCATACTTTGAGAGACTGGAACGGAAGAAAAATGGTTTCGATAGTTTATTTGTTGTAAATTGTAGAGTAAAATGGTTTTGAACGTTGTTACCTAAAGATACGAGCGAGAATCTAAGTGTGAACTGTTTAGAATGCGCAACTGTATTTGCTTTTTTCTAATTCTGTAATTCAGCCTATAATGGTCCCACTGCTGGGACACAGGCCTCTTCTCTGTGAGAGGGAGTGGGCCGTAATCGCACCACGCGAACTCAGTGCGGGTTGGTGGATGTCGCATGTCTTCGATTTATTGTTTCTAGGACATGCCGGTTTCCCTCACGATGTTTTCCTTCACCGTTTTGAGAGCAGTGGTGATGACACAAAGTAATGTGCCTGACTGGGTTTGAACCGGGTTCGTAAATCGTGGCCGATACCATTGGGCTACCACTTCTCTTGCATTGGTCTATTTGCCTGTTTCATCTTTGTTTATAAATTAGTTTTGTCGACGTAAAATAGGTCAAGTGTTTCCCGTAATGTAAATTCAATTTTCAACTGAAAAGCTTTCTGTCCTTTGTATTATTAAGTTGGAAGTGTACACAAATTGTATTTATCAATTGGTTTGGGTTCATTTCGTACGCTTGCGTTATTAAAATGTCATAAACTGAAATTGTTTGTGGGACTTCTGATATTGTTCATCTTCCTCAATTTAATTAGAGTTTCTTTTGTTTCGAATAGGAAAATAAACTAACGGTTGTAATTTAATTTACTGTAGTTTTGGTTGATAGTTAGAGATGTTTACGTCGATTGATCACATTTATTATTATTACCTTTACCTGTACTTATTATTATTAAAGTCGCTTTTTGTGTCTGTCTGTGTCGTCGCCGCGTTGTTCTTCTAAACGTCGCAACGGATTTTGATGCGGTGCTCATCAGCATTTTTGAAGAGAATTTATTCCGGAAAGTTAATAATTATACATTACAACCTCGATATTTTGTCAAATCGTAAAAACCGTGCGAGCAAAAGCAGACCGCTAACTTTTAAAAGTAAAATTTTAAATCTTTACCACTATTTACTTTAAACGAATTATTTTTAATCCTTTCTAAAATCTTTTCGAGGCTTTCTCTGTTTGACAAATGATAACCAAATGCGCCACCACCATTTCAAACCCAAATCGTGCTACTCGTCCTACTATTCATCATTACTATATTAAGGTGACATATAAACATAAACAAAAAGAGAGACTAGACAAAGTGATATCAGCGATAACGGTGATGGAAAAGGCAAAAATAGGTATAGAACTGACATAAGCTATCGAAAAGCTTATGTCAATCCTGTTGAAACTCGTTGTAGAAATACGAAACGCTTTCGAAGCGATTGTCACATATCTAAGCCCTCAGATCGCCAGCCAAAATATCACACATAAACAAACCTCAAGTGTAGATAGATCGAAATATTTATTGAACATCAGTCATCGGTACATACTAGAATATTATCCACTTAGGATGGATAGGTTAAACAAAAACAATACAAATGTGCTACTATAATAAACGATAGATTCAAGGAAATAGATTGCTGTGCATGACAACGTAAGGCTATGTACAATCAGAAAGTTATTAAACTTCCTCTCTGTAGGTAATATTTTGTTCCAAAGGAAATCGAGTTTGTTTGTTTGTTTGAAAGTCTGGAGTTTGTCTTTCTATTATGTTGATAGAGGAAAAACGATTTCGAATAGGTATTAATAACAATTTTAATTGTTTCTCTGCAAGGGGTAATCAATCGTTATGAATTTCGAATAAACATTACAAAAATGCCATGAGAACGTTAGAGCTAGACGGCCGTTTTTGCTAAAAATGAGTCGAGTAATTTTTGTTGGTCCAATTCAAATAGAGTCGTAGCGTGATACTTACATATTGTAGTCAAACTAATAATATCATCAACGCATTATACAACATAATTTCAGCGACTCACTTTAAGTGGCGTAAATTACGCGTCATCCTAAGCTCATTGTCCCACGACACTTTTTCCTTTTGGAACCCTACGTAGACATAACATTTGACCAAAATCAGAAATGGTCAACCTTTATTTGATCAATCATGAGCTAAAACAACCAACATTTACCGAACTACGTATGAAAATAACCCCTTTCGGTGATTTCCCGTGGGAAGCGCTTGCTGCTGACGGCAGCGACAGCTTGATTTTAGCTAAGCTTTAAGACCTGAGATACAATACTGAGGTGACACCTCGTTGTCTCATATAAACCTCTCCAGAGGCCATAATTTGAAATGTTACGAGTAAGTGTAAAATGGTGGATTTAGAATTTAGTTTATTTAGGTTATGTCGATTTTAGGATTGAATTTTATACCTTACTGAGTATAGACCTTGGTATCATTTATGAATTACTGTCTGTGACCTACGATATATTATTCTAAATACGAAAAGAAAAACTTCAAAATAAAATAACTGTCACTAGTCATCATTGTTATCGGTTTTTGAAAGATAATAATTTAAGAACATACTACAGCTGGTGTTGTATTAAATAAAGACTCGCTCAGATACACACAATTGAGTTTTTACAAATTAATGCTATATAAAAATTTGCAATTTTTCACACATAAAATAGACTAATAAAGTACTCCAATTTTTTGCAATGTTTTTAGCAAAGTGTTAACCCGTGTCCTATGTCCATCTTAATAAGTAAATTCGATATTTTTCATGACTCAGCATAAATGTTGCGAACGTCTGCATGCCCAAAATAAAAAGTGATTGACAAGTTCAAGGTGAACTTGTCTTCGATAAAATACTGTTAGCAACATAGGCATCCATGAAAAACCTAGTCCGCTTTAGGGCACAAGATTTAAACATAATTTTTTGAGGTTGCGTAAAGCAGTCTTGTCAAGCCATTAGTAATTTCTGGGAATACACTTCTGCAAGATGTTTTCGAAGCTTCGCCGCACTTGAAATACTTGCAGCAACTTTAAGGTTAAGGGTTACAAACAGGTCCAATAAAACGTGTATGGATTCAGCAAACATAGCTCAAGTTCCCAGCTAATTAGTTACAAGGTACTTTAGCAAATAATTTATTGACTTTGGAAAGGTGCTGTTATGCGATTTACCGTTGCAAGTAAATAAGATTTTTTACGAAAATTTAAAGTTTTTTTTTTTTACAAGGACAATATTCATTTACTTCGTCAAAAAAAGACAAGTCAATGAAAACAACACAGTAAACTCATCCATGAAGTTCAGCACTATTCAACAATATTAAAACACAAAAATGCACGAAATTTTCCTACAAGCGCCGAAATTGCACGATAAAAATAGTGGAATGAATACTGGCAGTTATATTACCACCGTTTTGAGTTGCGTACTAAAGGAAAAGTGTGAACGGTACTCACCGTTCCACTCACGCGGGTTTTATTTCGCAGTTTCTGAAAATGCATAAAAAAACTGGTATTTTCCTCGCTTTTACGTTCGGCAGTAAACATTCTTTATTCGATATAGGTTCCAAAGTTTAGAAGATGCTGGCAGTATTCAACGCACGTTTAAGAATAGTGTTATTTAACATATTTTGGAAAAAGAATGCGTTTATTCCTCAAACTAAAAATTGTATTGGGTTTTCTGGAACTTATCGTGTAGGAAGTCGGATTTCATTTTGCACCTAATGTGAAATGTGAAAATTCATAATCATAACTCATGAAAAAAATATTTTTGCCGTAGCTACGTATTTTCTGTCATTTTCATAAATTTTCTGAATCTGCCAATCACGATCAATCATATTGAATGGACCTATCAACTTCTTCGATAAACAGCAACATCGGTTATGTCAATCAAATTGTTCGCTAAAACGCAAGTTACTCCAGTGTGAGACTAACAAAATACGATGGAAAAGTTCGCGTGGTGACAAAAAAAATTATTTAGCTTTTACTTTGAGGAAATTATTAAAGCGTAATGTGGTAATTGAGCCCGTTAATGTTATTTATAGTTTAAAAATGTAATTGAAATTCTGTAAAAACGGTTTATATTTTATTAATATCGCGGGGAAAAAGCTTTAATATAACTTTTCTGAATTTTCGGAATTTATAAAAACATCCTCCGGCACTTAGATTCATTCGGAGATATTAAATTTTCAGGATATTGTGTTCACCGTCGCTTATAATGATACCCACTTACTTGGACTCATCCGTTTATTAATTATACCTACAATCCAAAATATCATTATTGATCCTAATTCAGGGCATCCTACCTATTTCGGAATCTGACCTTTTATGAAATAGTAGGTACCTACGTCATTACGCTTACATGAAACATCGGCTACCAACTGACTACCTACTTTAGTATTCTTCCATCGTTCTTCTCAAATAGATAAATTGCCTTTATTCTCTGTTATTATTGTCGTCCGCAAACATAATGTTTTATTTTATTATCTGCATTAAGAAATCCTGCACGTATTTCATTCGTGATGTGTCGCCTCTCTCAAAATGTTTCTATACTGTTCATAATGAAATGTTGGACACTAATTAATTTCGACCGGACGCGAAATTGACCTATGTCAACTACGGAATCGCGTGATTCAACCCTAAGGACTACCATTCCACAATTGAATTTCGACTTTGAGATCCTGTAATACCGTTTGTTATTGCGTAAACTCGTTCTTATATTAATGTAGTTTATATTAGGGCTGTGAAACAATAGTTACATAAGTGAGTGTACAATAAGGTCGGCACGTCCGGTGCGGGCATTGCCAGACCAGAAATTAACGACGGGAGATGATTATATTACACGAAGGAAAATTTTAGCAAAGAGGGTAAAGTCCAATAGTTGCAGTCTTCATTATTTAATTTTGGAACAGTTTGTCTGTTATGATAATCAGAAGAATAATAAAAGGAGAAATGAAGATGAGAGGTAACGGTAACCAATTTTAGGTAAATACATACCTCGACAACTAGGTATTTACATATACGTTATTATTATGATACCGTAGAGAATTTAATCACGAACTTGACGTTTAGTGCTTCGTAATATACTAAAGAAAAATGGGTAGATCTTCGTAACTCGACAGTAGACAAATGTAAATAGCATTTTAATGTCCAAACCCATTTGTACTTTCAAAACAGGTCTCAGATTCACGACCAGTAATACATTCGGAACAGCAGATAGAAGCTCATTAATTTCGAGGCTAACCCCAATAAAAGCTAAGTTAATCCTACTAAGTTCACTGCTCATTATTTATTCCACCTTCGTAAACAATTCGAAATGTAGAGCCTATTCCTTACCCATCCAAGTATAGGAATAGTGACGTTGATATACTGTCATCGAGTGAATCAGCATGTTCAGTCAGAGAAATTAATTGATAAGCAAATTTATAACCTTACCTACGTCAATTTACGGTGTTATAGACTTGTTTTAAACGCCTCTGTAAGTCCAGTAGTATGACCACCTCGGACCCAGAAGACCCGGGTTCGATTTCCAGCGGGGGCAAAATTTTCTGCTCGGTTTGGTTGGTTCTAACTCCGCCTGGCTAGCTACCACCATTATCCTTAAGTTTGTCGCCATAACAACAATGTTAACAGCCTTGTTGTGTCTCGGCAGTTAGAGGTAAGATAGCCAGTTTCTCTGTGGTTGAGGATTCCGTGTGACGCTCGCTTCTACCTACAGCCTGACTTTCAGCCTTACCATCAGGTGAGATGAAGCCAAGACCAGACCTGACGTGGTTTGAAAAAAAATTGCCATTTCACAGAATTAACATGAATGACTCAAGATGACAGTTGTGAATTACAGGTGTGAGTTGAATATACGGTATTTTTTTAAGTTGGTCGTCAATTTGCTTAACAATTAATTTTCCTGACTGTTCCAGGTAACTATGACCTTTGAGGTGCCCTTTGTGGTGTATCAGATTTGTGGCGAATTCATGGCTGATATATATCTTCAAAAGATGGATCGCGGCCGACCCTTGCTCTTTTTACTGCTGATAAGGATGGTGATAAACCAAAAGTTGTAACATCATGTTTGTTTGTTGGTCGTCGTAAAAGGAAAGTTGTGTGATAGCCTATCAGGCATGTTAAGTAATGGCACATATTATTGGAGTCAACAAAGCTGACTGTACTATGTTAGTTCAGCTTAAACAAACATATCGGTTGTATAATGTTCTGGGCTTGTATTTAATAATTCTAGGAAACTTTGATTATTCTATCCCAAGCAAAATGCACGTCGCTCTCTGGTGAATTTCAGAACCAACTTATCTTCATGAATCTCTAATAAACTACAGTCGATTTCTTTTAAAAGAGTTGTTATTTCTGTTCAAAATAGTTCTGGTTGCCAATTTTTTCCCCTATTTTATAGGGAAACCCCTTAAAATATTTTGTGTATGAAAAGATACACCTTATACATATACCTAGAAACTTATTTTTTTCAGTAGTAAAGGTGTTCGGTACCTAATAAAAAATATCAAGGTGACTTTCCATTTGAAATTATTATATAATAATTGTTATGGATTGGATGGATACCTATAAACTCCGTGAGGGGGGGTCAATCCGTAACAAGTCTTATGACGTCAGACAAAACTGAAAACTATTCCATGATTCCTTCTCAAATGTCTGGAATGTTGGTGTGAATTACATTATAGCGTTCTACTCTACTCTATTCTATTTTTATTCCTGAACCTGTAATATGTTGCGGGGCTAACCTTAAGGGAGATGGTTCTGCGACTCGCAAGTTTGAACGGAAGTCTAAGGATTACCCCAGGAGTAGTTACCTTGACCTTCCATTGTGTAAGGGTCTTACGACGACTCAGGACCGCCAATCTACGCTAATCTTCTAAGGGTACAACAGTAAAAGAAATTCTTTAGGATAAGCCTGAATGTTTGGCCAAGCTTTTTGTACCTGCATGACTTTCATGTTTCATTAATTCTAGATAAGGTTTTATAAAAATTAACTCAAGTTCATCTCATTTCTTGAACGACTGTTTACAAATTCTATCTTTTTGTCACGATATTTTGTTCCATCTCATTTTCAGAAGTATTATTTTGTAAACCGTTGCGCTATTTCTAATACGTGTCTATTTGAATTTTAAGTATCTAAAATCAAAAAGGTCTTATTTCAAGAAACAAAGGGTTCTGTTCACAAATTATGTGCTATAGGATCCTTGTAAAACTACGGAGCGAAAACTTTCATTAGCGAAAACCTTAGGAATTAATATTCATGAGGTTACGCTTTAATAATTAACACCCGACGTATGTAAGCATGAAGGCTTTAGCAGTTTATTTGCAGTTCGGTCACGTGGTGGCATTTCTAGTGCTCACGTTGAGCTCCTGATGCGACTGTGACCTATTAAAAGATTGGATAGTGGCTGACGGAAAATAGATTGTCACTCTAACGGCTTTTATGGTAGGTTTTCCTATTATTTTGTTGGGTTCTGCTTTGATCCAGAAACAAAAAGAAACAGTACAACGTTTTCAAAAAGAAAAAAAGATGAATGAAAAGATTAAGAACAATATTTTTAAATATAACACAAAAATAATGTGAACATTATTTGCTGGGGTGATTGCACGACCAATTTTCGTACCTAATTACGCGTATTTAGGTAGGTACTAGTGATAAATATATTTGTGACATCATTGCATTTCAGCTGCCAATTGCATGAAATTGAAACAGACAGAATGACATTTTAATTATGTATAGCGCGATTTGTATTTAGTTAGTCGTTGTGAAAGCGGGCTTTATTTATTATAATATATTGTGTATAACTACTAGCAATATTATTAATTGTTTTTTTTTTAATAATTTCTATAACGGAAATCCTTGCACATACATAACACATTATGAAGCTAACAAAAAAACATTAACAACTAAAAATAATTCAGGCAAACAATCCAATCAAAAAAATTTAAACCAATTATAAGTACGTATTAGTTCCGATGTTTCACAACATCGTAAAATTAGTATTTATTTTTTATAACATAATAAGTGCTTAACACACATCTGTCTTCAGCAATGTAATTTGTGTGCAACGGAACAATAAAAACCGCAATTTAATTGCACGACTCGTCTTGAAAAGCCAATATGAAGTAGTTGTACAATAACACGCTAATGCCACTGAAATATTTGATTATGTTCCGAGGTTTTGGCATTGTTCCTCATTCTTCATAAGGCATTACGTGCGTTGAACTCGTATATTTCAAGAGAAATATCGTTTTTAGTGGTTAAATACATAACAGTTACAATACTAGATTCTCATTTTCTATTTAATTAAGTGCTCATATTTTTGAATTTGTACATTTTAATTATTTATTTTAAATTGATAATCATTCATTCTCGCAGTAAGCATAAATCACTGTTGAGTAAAATACCTATTTATTTTTGTTTAGTTTGAGCTTTTTCCGAGATTATTCAAATTATGCTTTACTCGAGTCAGTATGAGTCACGTTATGATAAAATTAACTTCGTAAAAAGAGCTTCTTCTCAATGTCACAAAGTGGAACAAATCAGACGGTGCGCCGCCGGAGACACGGCTGATCTTAGCACGATGTAATAACAGGGGCAATATCGACATATCACTACTGATATAGTTACACAGTCTCCCTTGAAGTCCCGAGTAATCATATTGGTTTGTACTCAGACGAGTGGTTTGGATTGTGGAAGCTCGTATTAACAGATAGAGTGGAAGTGGCAAGATTTCATTCGCTATTGAGATCTACTCACTTGAGAAATGATGAAGTTTCGATGTGTGTTTGGCATTTAATGACATCTCTAGCTATGTTGCGGTCGAGGTTCATTTACGTAAATCATCCTAACATAAATATAATAAGTTATATATTAATATTATAAATGCGAAAGTGAGTTTGTTTGTTACGCTTTCACGCTAAAACGGCTAAACGGATTTGGATGAAACTTGGCACAGGGGTAGACCATGACGTGGAATAGGACATAGGATACTTTTTATCCCGATATTCCCACGGGATCCAGACTTACGCGGGTGAACCCGCGGGGCGCGGCTAGTTCTTTATAATTATCAACGTAAATTAGCCATTGGAAGCACACACTATCGATTGGTTGACAACCGGTTGTCAAAAGAATATCTATGACAGTTATTGGTATCTAGTCAGAATCAAAACGGTTAAATTCAGTACGTTGTGAAGGTCAGATAGCAGTGGTTTAAATATTTAGCCGCTGCTCGGTATAAGAAAACCCCGACATGGTAGGTGAGTTAGGAAAAAGCTAGGCAAATGTCAAGTGGAGTCCTGAAATAGCACTTTTGTGCACACTACGAATATTTCCCGTGGGTAATACCGCGGATGTACAGATAATAACTGTTGCGTCAAATACCGTTTGTTTATAGTTTACAGTTATTTTAGAGATAGATTTATGATGACAGGATGAGTGACGTGGTAATCGTGAGTTATGACTTGAATGGTTAACGGCCCACTGTTTAAAATTAAACATCAAACAAAGCAAGGAATTATTAAATAACTAAGGTTAACTGGCAGAAAATGCTCCAGACATTTAATCCAGTACTTTGCACAGTATTTTTTTTTACTTGTGGATATCGTTATCCTTACTGATGTTATAAATGCGAAAGTGAGTTATTTTGTTACGATTTCACGCTAAAACGGCTAAACGGATTTGGATAAAATTTGGCACAGAGGAAGACTTTGACCCGGAAAAGTACATAGGCTACTTTTTATCCCGATATTCTCACGGGATCGAGACTTACGCAGGTGAAACCGCGGGGCGCAGCTAGTATTAAATAAATGAATAAATTATTAATTTATTGAAATAATAATTGACATAAATATTTGCAATATTAGGGCCTTAAACTAGAAGTATGTAATAATTATTTAAATCTACCTAAACTAGGAATAAACCTGTATCTCAGGTGTCACATTTAATATTAAAAATGTTTAAAGACACATGTGAAGTCTGACATTACAGGCCCGTAAAGACCCGTAAGTCCATAGTAACAATGTGACTTTAACAGTGCCTTCATTTCGTTGTATTAAGGACAGTTTTCGTAGTTCAAATGTTACCCTAGACGTGCGGTTGACTGTTCGTATCAAAAAAATTGGTACAAAAACTCCTTTTACGAATGCAAGTTCTCGAGAAATAGATCGAACGAGCCCTTTTTCTCGAATGACAATTTTACTATCGAAGGCATTTGATCCCAAGGGAAGCGATCGTTGCGATATTACTATCTATTCTATTCATATTCCTAGATCTAAATGTAGGCTACGCATGTAAGTACGGTATTCTGTTACTTTATCGGGTATTGTTCACCTGAATATATGATTTATTATGAGTAATGTTCTCCTATCTATTATAAATGTGTTACGTTGGAAATACAGAACATATTTCGAAAGGGCGAGGATGTAATGTAGGTATTGTCAAGTTTCAGATGCTAGGTGGAGTTTAAACATCTTTTGTTATTTTGGAGGAGCTAAAACTTTAGCAATCCATTATCGTTATTATCTGGAATCTCACATAAACATTACGCGTCTTGTGTGAAATTAGTTTAAAACTTTCGTGCTGCCGTTTTGTTTCTTCGAATAATGTACTAGTTATTTTTTTTAATTAATATTTTTTTTTTAGATAATAAATCATTTTCAAAATAAATCCGAATTTTGCCTCCCCTGAAAAGCCACCTTGGGTACTAGCCCCGAATTGCCCCTAGTGTAAATCCAGCGCTGATAATTTATAATGAAACCACAAAATTCTGAGTTTGTTTCGGCATTTCTGCTCAAGAATCAGTCAGCTAGGACCGCCATCTATTAAGTTTTAAAATACAAATTTAACGTAAATAAATATTTACGAAAAAATTGACGAGTCATAAAGGATCTATTACTTACAGTTATAAACATCATTTAATTTTATTTTATTTATAAACACAATAGTACGCAACGCGACTTACAATTCAGACCACCTAAAATTCTTATCGACCCGAACTCAACTCCTATCAAACTTAGGTCCTTATAACGAAACTATTCTGAACAGTTTTCAAGGAAGTGATAGCACCAAGTTTATATCTTCGCTTCAGCGCATCTCATTGAACGTCTTTCAGTTCTCAAATGCCCGATAAGAATAGGAAAGCGGGCAAATATTTTCCATGGTCGTGGTGGAATAGGCATCATTATTGCTATTGGAAAACGCCAGTAACCTCATTTATTTCTTCTAGACAGTAGGTATTTATATTGTGGGTTGAAAAAGAAATGGTGCAGTTTATTCTCTTAATTATTTTCTTAGGAAGTAATCGGACTTTTCCGTTTTAAAAGGACTTAAATTAATTTAAAAGAAATGCTACCTTTAATATTATTCAAAGCCATTTTTTTTTTTAATTCTTTTTCCTAATAAATGTTGACTTTGTTTTGGCTTCAAAAATGTATCAGTTTTTCTGCTTCTCTTTAATTTTCAATACATGATTTTACTCCGTTTCACGCTGTTCCAACCAACTACTAACTTTAGCCTGCTAACAGTCGAAACCTATGATTGATTAGAGACAACCCACTTCCTGGAATACGAAATCCGATGGAGCTGAAATTTTGCACGCACGTGTGGTTCCGATGACAATACAAGTCTCTATTGTGTCATATAACTGATGTGATGGTGGAAACAGATGGTAAAATTATACGTTATCTATTTTAAGCAGACGATAGACGATAATAATACTGCGTCAAAGACGTGACGGCCCAGGATAAAAAAAAGTATGTTTACATACAACTATGCTGATCAGCCCTTCTCTACACGGTGGGACCGGGTTTTCAATAGCAAATTTGGTTTTACTAGTCAGCAGAGAGCTCACGGAAGGTAAGGAAAGGTTTGTTTAGGTTGCTGTCGCTGGAGACGGTACTACTAGATATTTTAGGATTTACTTTGCAACAAATAATTTGATCTGTAGTAGGTAACCAAATATTATAGATCTATCTATAAATATTCATAAAGTTTCTTTTCGTGTCTGCCTGTATGCGTTGGTCTTTTAAACTGCGCAGATTTTGATTCATTTTTCATAGTAATTCAAAAAAAAAATCGAAGAAATTAATTACGAAACATACAATATATTAATAAATTAAACTTACATATAAATATACAGAAATATAGATATAGAGGAGCTCGTGGTAATAACAGTCGCACGGGATCGGAGTCGATCCATCAGGTTAAGCTACGGTTGCCAGGGTTGGTTCGTGGATGGTCGACCATCTTTACGTACCGAGACTCCTCCGTGGCTCGGAAAGCACGTTAAGCCGTTGGTCCCGGCTGTCATTCGTGGACTTTGACTTTCGATACGGGTCAGAAGCCTCTCTGACAACCAGTCTTACCAAGGGGTATCGTGTTACTCAGTTACTGGGTTGTGGAGGTCAGACAGCCAGTCGCTCCATGTAAAATACTGGTATCCAACTGCATCCGGTTAGACTGGAAGCCGACCCCAACATAGTTGGGAAAAGGCTTAGCAGATTGATTGATCATCATCATCATCATCATTCTCCTGCCCTTATCCTAATTTATTTGGGGTCGGCGCAACATGTCCCTTTCTTCCATACTTCTCTATTAGCCGTCATCTCGATAGTCACCCCCTTTCTAGCCATATCATCTTTCACACAGTCCATCCATCGTTTCTTTGGTCTTCCCCTACTCTTATAGCCATCGACATTCATACCCAAAACTTTCCTCACAACATTTTCCTCATTCCTTCGCATCACGTGCCCATACCATGACAACCGATTTCCGCACAATTTTTCAGTCACCGGTGCCACTTTCAGACTTCAGACAGCATTCAGACTGGCATATTGATTGATAAATACAGAAATATGGATGTTTTGTCAAGTCGTAAAAACCATGTGTAGCAGAGGCGAGCCGTTCAGTTAAAAAATATAATAATTCCTTTAACGTCAGGCAACTATCGGCCATAGATAAAGCTGGTAGGTCAGTTCTTAGGTACTTGATACTATGTTTTGTTACAAAGTAGGTACATACCACAAAACGTTACGAGAGTAATAAAAGCCATTAGTTTAGTAGTTACCACCGCTATGCCCAGTAAAACTTGATTTGCGTATTTCTGTTCTTCTTTTAATGGTCCCTTTTATTTGTCCAAACAAGCAAAGACTAGTCCTACTTAGTATTTTGTGAAGTCTTGGTAAACAAAAAAGTTACTGAGTGTCTTCCACTTACAATCTTTAAAGAGATACATTCCTTTTTTAAATATCTATAGGTATGCTATATATTTTTATATTACTGATATATATTTTTATATTTCTGTTCTAGGGTTTTCTCCCAGTAGTGGGCATGCCTGATTATGTTATGTACTGTTCAGTAAGTTTAGCAGTAGGTATATTGTAGAGTAGACAGTGGAAAATCGGGTGTTATCGGAACTTAATACTAAAGTTGACTTTCATTCAAGAATGACAGCCAAAGTAGGAAAATATTTTCCCTTCTTAAATAGCTACAGAGCCGTGGCAGATACAGATAGTTATAAAAGAATTACACACACCAATAACCGTAGTCACGTTCACGCGTAGAATATTTTTCAGAGAAAACACGATATCAAAACTGATACAATTTCTAAAAAGGTTCCGCAAAAAATATGAAAACCGCCGATGATATCGGCTAGATGCCTATAGTAGGAATTGACAGTCATACAACCTTTTCAATACTTGGTCCTTGTATTATATCTACTCAATGTATCAACATCACGTCAATATTTTATACCCACCATGACAGGGGACGCTATCTGTTCCCCTGGCAAGGTATTACATGCGTAAGAGTTTATTATAAACGGATTTTCTTTTGAAAAGTCCCAAACGAAGGTAGGACGTAGGTGCCTTGTTATATTGGTGTTATGGACACAGTCAAATACCTATAGGGTAAGTTTATTTAAAAGCGTCTTTCGTTAAATTGGATTATTCAACCGCACATTTGAACATTTTTCCCAACACGAATGGAAAAGCAATGTTTAAACAAAATGTTACGTGAAACATGGTAGCTGAAAGAATTAATCTCAACAGTAATCTTTAAATCTAATGTGGCACCTACCTATACTGTAGTAATTAAAATATGAAATACCGTAATTAAACTATAACTAGTAAATTATAACAACGTGTTTTACGTAAATAAAATTAAATATTTTATTTTTCTCAGCGCCATTACAATCCGTTAATGTTAATTTTTTTAAATAATATTTTACCCTTGAGTTTCAGATTAAAAGTTAGATAAATTATTTTCTCAATTTACTTTGAAAATACTAACAAAATCGTGGTTTTTAATTTCCGCGGTCCTAATTTAAGTTAGCGCCCCTTCCATTAGGGGTAACTCCTCAGGGCAACTCCCCCAATAAGATTACCAAGATTGTTATGACTAAGTTAGAACTAAGAATTTGGACCAGTCTACCCACTGTTTATGTATTTTATAAGGTAGCTACTTCTGATGGATGCCAATAACCAGTAAACTGAGAGCACAAACATTGTTCTACTTTATAAGATACATAATTATGCCAATAAATACAGAGAAAAAACTGTTTGGAAAATAATTAAATTCAAGCTTTGCAACTCTATACTTATGAGTAAGTAAGTGCATCATGCAACGTGAGTCGCCTAGAGTGGTCTCCAGAGAATTTCAACAAAAATCAACTAGAGCCACCAAATAGTATGTATGAATGAAATGCAGCGGGCCCAGAGTGGTTTAACCATAATTCGAATGAGATTTGCACTAGCCCTGGTGTCTCATGTTTCATGAGACTACAGAGGCCATTGCATATCAAGGAGTAGACCGGGTGGCGCGGTTATGGTAAGGAAGACGTGTCCTTAGCATATGGAAGGATTTGCGAGCCGTACCAGCCGGCAATGCCGGCAATGGACTAGCGGATAGACGAGTGATATATGGATGGATCCAAAGCCACCACATAATAGACGACTTATTTTGGAAAGGTCCAAGGTCTATCTCATAAAGTAATGCCCATGGTTCTGATCATTGAGTATAGCAGGACATTCATTAGTATTATCAAAGTTGGTTTACTGATAGTTCTTGATCTTGATGTCATGATTGCTAAGTTGGGTTTTACGAGAATGATACTGAAAAGTTTTTATTTTTCTTCCTTTCAGCCACTTTACACATAGATACATATTTTACGTTCTACAAGTATGTCAGCATGAATGAAAGCACTCAGTGAAACAGTAGCAATATCCTACATATAATTTTAACACTATTTCGTTCAACTATTCACAATTTCTTCACGGCTAGGCGTCACGTTCCGCGATCGTGAATTGCGTCGAAAGTGAACGTTGTATACTACAATTAAGATCTTGCATCTATTGCTTTGTTACGTCACTACAATTAGTCTCATTGAATGAAGTGATAACTTGCTAAATGTTACCGGAATTAGGTAATGATGTAAGGTAAATGAACATTGATGCGTTGAGACCCAAAATAAAAAATGGGCTAAAGTTTCCGAGAACTGAATTTTTAGTTCTATCTTAACTTTTCGTTACATATTTATCACGTCATGATGCTAAACCAAAATGACGCAAAACCGGCAAGATGGTCAGACGCGATCAAGAAGGCTGTAGGCAGGGTGGCTGGTAGCAACTGGATGAGAGTTGCCGAGAATCGAGCTGAATGGCGTGCAATTGGAGAGGCCTATGTCCAGCAGTAGACTGCTATAGGCTGATGATGATGATCAAGAAGGCTGTTGGAAGCAGCATTTACCGAGCGGTCCACACTCCAGAAGACCGCATAACTTGTGTGCGTCATTATCTATGTGGTCACGATCTCTAGCATTGAGGGAACGACGAAGAAGAAGAGAAGAAGATCCTTTAACCTTACTGTTTCTGAGTAATAAGTTCCTGAGTAGATGGTATTTTTATTATATTTACTTTTCAATATATAATTATTAGCATAACATCACGCATTTCCACGCAAGTCCCATGTCAAAGGAGGCGACCCTATTGCCATCAACCGGTCACAAATCAATCATCATTAATCATCGAATTATTCTATGTAGTATGTAGTAGGTAAATTATTTATTAGATAGGACAATCGCTTTAAAAAAAATCAGCCTTAGTTGTAAAATCTAGGAAGCCATTTTTCTTTGTAAACAGTTACGTAAGTTTTGATTAAATATTCTTTAAGTTGGATTCCAAGAAAGCAAGCTGATACTGAGAAACCGTTTAACTATTGTTGACATGCATAGATGTTTCAGTTGTAGAATACTTACCGCCTTACTAATAAACGTTGTATAGCGCCTGTATAGTTACACAACGCTTTGTCTTCTTCTTTCAAAAGTCAAATTACTTTTGAAAGAAGAAGACAAAACGTTGTGTAACTATACAGGCGCTATACAACGTTTATTAGTAAGGCGGATAGTATGTAGCTATATTATACCTACTATACCTCTTAGGTACTAAGTGCGTTCATATTCAAGCGGGTTCGGTTGGTTCCCTCACATATTTCAATTAAGAAAATTAGCACGTACGTCCGTACGTTTAGATAGAGTAAATCGAGCATTTCAAACGTTAGTCAGGCATCCACTAAGCCTTTACAGTAAAATGTTTGTTCGTGAATTAAGCTGCATGCCTTTCGTGTCAGGTAGTGTAAATTAAACATACATAAAGGATATACTTACTTAAAGGACATTGTTCGGCGTCCATACATCGTTCGCCTAAGAACCAACAGAGACGGGAATTTACTTTCTGTATTCTAAATAATGGATATATTCGACTGAAACTAAATTAAAATCACGGACACTTCTGAGAATTGAAAAAAATCTAAAACAATTTCGGATTTTTAGGTTAGAATTAAGCCAATAGAAACATACTAACTTAGCGTTTATTAGTGAAAATACATTGGATTTTATCTTCAAACGTTTAATTAAGTGCTGCATAATGTACCTACCTACTATTAGGTAGTCAGAACCATTCTTTCTTTAAGTAGTTACTAATTTATTTGTAGTTATGATTAGTTTAGGGCTATGAACTGTTTCGTTTTTGTGTGATCACAGTCCTTTGTTCACGACAAGTTGTTAGTTAAAATCGAAAAAAAAACAGAAAATGCAACAACGAATACACAAAACCAACGCAAGATGCACAGGAGTTAGGATGCGAGTGACAAAACCACAACACTGTCATTACTATGAACTGTCAGACTGTCATCTGTCGTTTCATCGACAGTCAGTGTCGCTGTTGCTCGTTTCAAAAAGCGCTTTCAATCGCTTTATTCTGTTTGTAACTAAATACTTTATTCATAGATCAAGCGCTGAGAGTGCTGAGCGTTGTAATTACAGGGCACACTACCCGGCTACACGGCTGCGCAAAAAGAATTGGCTGTATGAGCTATTGCCCTTTGCCTACACCAAAACGTTATATTGAAACAAAAATAATGGCGCCGGGGAATAAGACCGAACTTGACCGAAGTGAATTACTTTTTAAATTATTTTCGAAATTAAGAAGTGTCCGCTCTATTGTAATAATTGTAAAGTAAATTATTAAATAAACTATTAATTACTGTAAAGGTTTCATACGTGTTGATTCATAGGCCATTTCTAACAATGTCCTTTAAATGTATTTATTCTCCTGCCCTTGTCATAATTTATTTGGGGTCTGCGCAATACACAAAATACCTTTATCTTGACGTGAAGCCGGGGTTATCCAAATAATCACACTTTTCCGTCATCACTCTTCAACGAACAATTAACAACTAGTATAATCACGTTATTGCATTTAGCATGCAAATATTTGTCTTTTTCTTCCATACTTCTCTATAAGTCGTAATCTTGATAGTCACGCCCTTTCTTGCCATAATGATCATCTTTCTCACAGCTGTTCATCCATCATCGTTTCTTTGGTCTTCCCCTACTGGTATAGGCCTCCACATATTCAAAATTTTCCTGACGACATTTCTCTCATTCCTCATGACATGCCCATACCATGACAACCGATTATAATATAATATGTACGGCATGATATGTAGGTATGAAATCCGGGACCATTAGGTACAGGAAGAGCCTTTATACAATTGGTTGGCTTCAATGTTCACATGTGAGTGGTCACAAGACATATTGTTTGACACACCCGCACGTGTGCCATTCAGAACTATTGAATGAATATTATCAATGCTCATTAGTAATTTAATTAATGATGACAGGGACCTACCATAAACTTACTGCTGGTCAGGTATAGCAGACTGTCGCAATTGTTGATAGATAATGTGTGTAAAGCACGCACACATTCATATTATGACATGGATAAAACGAGTAAATAAAGCCTTAGAAATTATTTGATTTATACTTAACAGCACCTAAATAACAAATATCTATCATAGAAAATGTAGATTTCTCTGCATTTTGCGGTTAATAATGTACCAACCGCACAGCGCGAAGGTTATGAAGATTACATAAACATTAAAAAAATAGATAGGTATGTATCTACACTCCAAAGTAGTTCCTTTGTTCGTGCGTATGTTCATTATGCCCCCAGAGGCCGACAATTAACATACTACTCCTAAAACTTCATTGTAAGTTTGTAAACAGTTCAAACTGATTGAGATTTGCAATGGGGCCTTAATGGAGTCCCATTACAATTTAAAGTTTTAAATTACGTCATTCAATTTAATTAAATAAACGTTAACGGCACTTTCAGAATTAATGAGAATTTTCAAGATCACCCAAAAGAAGGAAAAATCACAGAAATCTATATTAAGAAAGAGAAAAATCGACGTACAAAAGACTAAAAAGAAGATTATGAAGTAGAGAGAGTAAGTCCAACGAAATATTAACTTAGAGAAATTTCTATAACAAAAAACAGCAATGCGGAAAGCGCAGTAACGAAAAATGACCGCACATCATTTTTTAAACTTGATAATATGAAATATGAAATTAAGTAATTTTCCGCACGACATTTCAACGTGCTAGTACAAAATATAAAGACAAAAACTAGCCAGAGACATGAACTAGTGTTATAAATGTGTGCAGAGAACGGACCGTGACGGACGAATTGTTTTATATAGCTATACGGTTTAAGTAGATGCCTGTAATGAGAGGTGAGTAAACTTACGCAGATTACTCAATGTTGTACTAGAACGCCGTTGGAGAATGAAACAATTAATTTTAATTAGGTAGGTTTTTTAAAACTAAATCATTCTTAGAGTAACTCATCGACTCCGGGTCACCCCCAAAAGTACCGAAAATGCTGTAAAACCTGTTGACTATAGTAAAAACCCGAATATATATTAAATAAATATAATAGGCCTTTAAATGTTCCCGCTGCTTGAATACAGGCCTCCTCGCAGGGAGAGGGAGGGGCCTGTAATCCAGCACACGGGCCCAGTGCCCGCACTGGTAGATGTCACATTCATCCTTCACCGTTATGAGAGCAGCGGTGATGAAATAATTTACACAAAGTAAAGCGCCTGTCCGGGTTCGAACCTACGATCTACAACTCGTAACTCAAAAAACCGAATAATGATTTAAAACAAAGATAAATTCATGTAATTTAACTAAAGCAAATTATAACAGATGTGCTCACAGCGTGCTAAGTACAGCAAAAGCAATAATGTACTTACAAAATAAATAAATAATAATGTAACTGACCTATCCTACAAAAGCTTCCAAGTGGCTAAGTGGAATAAATTGAACTGAATTGGTTCACTCAAATACGGCTTATATCTGACTCCCTATAAATCTTCAGATGGCATCATCATAAATTGCAAACAAACCTACGCATGAACCGAACATGTCAACGAACTCTACCACAATTATCTAAGTTATAACTGTTACATCTAAACATACAACGTTGTACGACGAGCCACCGTGAGGCTCGCTCATTCATACACAAATGTAACAAGAGAATTGTTCAACTGGAATACGTGTGGCAAGTGGTCACGACCTGACGTGGAAATGGCAATGGCAATCCGAACATATGCTCCAACTATTCGCTTGTTTACCTCCACAACCAAATCTATTTGTTCCTACTCTCTGCTTAGTATGCATTCCCCATTACCATAACTGTTAAAATTACCACTTCGCCTTTGAGCCAATATGAGAACTAAATTGCTATTATTTCACAAAGGCGCGGCTACAATCGATCGTGTTCGATACGACACAATGGAGCGACAAAATTGACAAAGAAGAATACAATCGTGTTCGATTAAAAATAAAAATGGCAACATGCGAAATGACTTTATGGCGGCGAAGTGGGGTTTGTGGTGCATTCACAATTTGTGGCAAGTGAAACCTAAACGTTATACTCTAGGTTGATTTGATTATTCCAACCTGTTCGACGTTGTTTGCGGTCAATTCGTTTGTTTTCGTACTCAGTAGTGTTTATTTTAATTCCAAGAGTTAACTCGATAATGAACCTGCGCAGCGAATCGATTCTGTCGTACCAATAGTGCAAATACTAATTCAAAATTCTTACATAATGATGATTTTATTTTAATAGTCATTCATTTAGAAATAAATACAAATCAAAACGAAGTTTGATCAGGATTTCAGGAAAATGCAACAGCACATACCTATAGAAAGACTCGACGTAAATATGGTACGCAGTAATGACGCAACGTGACAATTAGGAGCTCCACAATAAAGCTCAAAACAGAAAATATGACAATTTAAATGTAAAACTTTATTTAAACATTGTCATCAACTGAGCATTATAATGTTAACAAGCAAAACTTGTTAAAACGGAACTGCGCAAACTAAAATAGCTCAGTTTATACATAAGTTTCAGCAAAACACGTGTTATTCTGAGCTGAAACCTGAAGGACTGTAGAAATTGTATGCGAGGACGAAATGCATGAAGCAAACAATGGAAACAGGTATAACAAGGATGTGGAAATGTTCGCACTGCATTGTGTTCTCAGATAAATATTTTTATTGTTTACTGTGTATCGTGTAGCCTCGCCAGATGGAAAAGAAAAAAGATTTTCCTCTATTAATGATGTTATAGCCAGGTGTGCTTCGTTATACGTTTTATGGTTTCCTGCTGTGTTCAAATCCATGGCGTTATTGAATTGTTCTCATAGACAGGTACGGTACGTTTTCGACAAGCACTCCTATTTTTTTCGGTTTTTGTCGCTGTTTCTTTTGGTTTCAGTTTTCTTTTTCAAGGTTAGTGACATGACTCTATTGTGTAATTTACGTCCATTTTCACTCACACTAAGCGACACTAACATGAATGGCTAAATAAAAGCGTGCTGTTGGATTATCAACGGTCGGTGCTAAGCCGAGCGTTGAAAATATAACAGCATACTTTTCTTTTAAAATTCAGTTAGGTGTTGCCTAGTGTTAGTGAAAACGGGCGTAACACTTTTTAAGAGGTAGAATATTACTTCCATTGAAATTAAAAATCGAAGTAGATATCTATAGGTACTAGTGATGCTGGATATCTGCATCAAGAGATACAGCTCTTTTGCTGAGCTGAGGCCCTTTTGGCATTCACATCATTGTTTTTTGTTTTTATAGTTGTAAGGTGTATCTGCAATGCCAATAAACGCATTTTTCTTTCTTTCTTTACAGCGGTATCCTTCCGTAGTTGCTAATAAGCGCTGAAAATACAGGCTTAGCGTGATAAGTACGGCAATTTCCCCTTTGACGAGTTTTTGTAGCGATCATAGCCGGGCTTATGGTTTGAGTGGATACTATGAAACTTTAATACTTCTGTTACCTAATACCTACCTACCTAGTAGTACCTAATAGGTATTATAAAGTAAAATAGACCACGATGACCATGATCTGTGATATATCATAATACTTTTAAAATGTTTGTAAATATGTGAGCACCATGAATCTATCACATAACTAATTTATTTGTCATTGCTTCATTATTAATTCTTTTTACCGATTGTGGTACAGTAATCTTATTCTAGGTGCATCGTCTTCACATATAATTATATACATTGATGTATACAAAATATTGTGAAACATTTTTAAAAGAGTAGCGGTGGAGTTCTCATGTAACATCAATTAAAATATATAACAAAATACCTAACGAAATAAAAATGGAACAAAATGATAAAATATTTAATATACGTCTCAGAAAACTATTGGTCGATAAATGTTATTATACATTGAATGAGTTTTTTAATGATGACATCGACATGGGATGACATTATTACCTTGCCTTCAACATTAACTTTTTACATTAACTTTTTACATTATAATTTTAAATTTTTAGACATTTATTTTAATTATGATAATTTGACTTTTTGCCTTTATTTGATTTTATTATTGGATTTGAATTTTTAATATAAGTTTGCTCTTTGACATTGTTATTATTATTTTTATTACGAATTGAATTTTGTTATTTATTTACTTCTAATTAATTGAATGTTATTGATATAATTTGTAACGACGTAATCACTATTTGATGTTATTTATTTAAATTGATTTATTTTTAATGAAAACTAAATATTTTTAAATTGACGTACAATTAATTTCTATTTACTTTTTTTTTTTTAAAGCATGCTACTTTCCTTAGTTATGATAAATTGTTGTGCCCGACAGGGTCCATGTGAACTTTGTAACTATCATTTTAAGAGCTTGTACACACATGAGATATGCAATAAAGATTTGAATTTGAATTTGAATTTGAGTTTCTTGCCCATTCTTCTCCATACGAAAACTACCTTTTGGAAGGGGCGACTAGAATCAGTTCTATTTCTTTTGTTTTTGACGTTCAAAAGTGCCTTTTACATAAAAGGCAATTAAAAGTCAAATAATTAAATTAAATTATTATTAATAAAATATAATTATAATTATTAATTAAATTAAATTATTTGACTTTGACTTTGACTATGACCATGTGGATATGAGTAGTTTACACATTTCTTGTAAGACTATAAAAAAGCTTTATATCGTTGCCCTGTTTACCAAGAACTTATTTTGTTGACTGACATAAACGTTAAAGTTATATCAATATTTTGCCAACAAAAGAAATTGGTACGCACGTGTACGATTTCTTAGTATTCTGAACACGTGCTGTGTTAAGAAAAATGATTTTATTGTCTTTCTGTCGGCAAATTGATTTTCTCGTAACTTGTTTCTAACCGAGAATGAAATTGGATAGGAAATTATAATCAGTCCTAGTTTCTCAAAGACGATCACTTTCCATTTTTCTATTTTATTAGGCACAAAATAATTAATTTAAAAAAAAAATTGTTGCATTAACGAACTTTAACTTTTAAAGCTGTCATTAAAAACTAATCTTCCATTAACTTGTTTTAACTTTTTGCAGAAATCATCATAAGCATGGTCCATTACGTAATGGGGCATTCATGTTTGTCTTTGTACAACTGGGTGTAAGTAAGTGCAATGTATTACAGTATATTCGCAACTAAATAAAATATGCCTCTCTCTTAAAATAGATAGATTTCCTTTTCTCTTATAAATTGGCGTCCTTTAATATTACTACTTATCAGCCTAAAATACTTAATGACTAATAAATTTTAATCTTCGTTCATTATCTCTCACGAGCTTAGAGAACGGAAGCCCTTCAGATTCAACAAGCAATTTTCATTTGAATAGCCCACGAATAATATATTGTAAGCCATTTTTGTCCTAATCAAGTACTTAGTGCTTGTGTTAAGAGATAAGACACGCGCCAACAATTTAAGGGACACGAATTTTTGGAGTGCCCTTAAGCGTACTAAGTGACTGTTGATCGGTACTTCGTGATACTGCCGTTTTATTTTTAAAAAAATCTTTAAAGGATTTTCCCTTTTTGTTTCAGTTTATAAATACGTTTTTTTTTTAATGGAGAGATAAGTATAGGTAGGCTTCGCGGCAATTTGATCCATTTCCATCATCCATTTGAAATCAAATACAGGTCATTTATTAATACCTACCCACAGCTCAGCTGTTATCATAAAATGCTCTGAAAACCACAATTTGTAAGTACTGCGCAAATTATAAACAAGTAACCAGTTAGTTTTGTCCGCATTGTTTTACTTCTACCTAGGTATACAGGTACTTCATTGCAGCGTTGTCAAAATAGTAGGAACAATGACAACAAACTATTTTTGAATTCACACTAGAATGAACAGATGAATCCGCACTTATCAAAATTTTGTTTCAGTGCTGTTAGTGGAAATACACGGGTGCGGTTCGGACAAGTGCTGTTGAAATCAGTGCTCTGTGTGGAATCTAAACTAATATTATAAACGCGAAAGTTTGTAAGTATGGATGGACGGATGGATGGATGGATGGATGTTTGTTACTCTTTCACGTAAAAACGGCTGAATGGATTTGGATGAAATTTGGCAAACAGATAGTTTATAACCTGGATTAACATATAGGATACTTTTTATCCCGATATTTTTACGGGATCGAGACTTACGCGGGTGAAACCGCGAGGAGCAGCTAGTACTTCATAATTTCTGGTTCGCTAGTTATTAAAATAATAAAAATAAAATTTTAAAATAGTCAAATACTTAGCTAATATCATTCTAACTAACAGCAATAACTCATGCATACATCACTTCTCACCTTATCACTCATGCATGACAATAATTGAATTATTCTACGTCCTACTTTCTCACCTCATATGGAACAATCTCCTTCGTACTATTTAGCCTGCATTTCCGTCTGAAATTGATTTTAGCTCGCAGCTTTATTGATCCCAGACCTCGACGAGGCAATTTTAGTTGTGTCGTTATACAGGACGTTGTTTTAAACAGGGTGAAAGGCTCTGTCATAAAAAAATCAAAAATAGTCTCAATCGTTCAAAACTTTTTTTAAACATACTCGAAATGTTTTCAACTATCACCCCCTTAAGGCTTTTCACCCAGCTTCCAAACACCCTGTATACCTATCAGAAGTTGTGTCGATGCAACAGCGGCATATAAAATGAAAATTGCGGTTAGTGCGTCAGGACTGGGTAGTTTAACAGTGAAATTACTTTCCGTTTTATATTCAGAATGTTTGGTTATTTGCAGTTTTTATTGTGGTTATATTGCTTTAAGCTGAAGTGCAGTTCTAACAGTGAGTCTGCTCAAAATGAAGTTTTTCACGTTATTAGCAATTTCCTGGTCAAAAAATGTAGATGTTTTTACGACAGCAGAAGGGAATCAATCCAATCATCTACTACACTACTACATACGTATCGCTGAAAACAATGATGGCGCGCACTCTTGCAACTAAACTATTTTGTTTTGATGAACCAAGCTGTTATGACTACATCAAACAAAAACATTGTGACTGGTGTCCACTTTGTCTCGAAGTCTATCTTTTATTTCTGCGTTTTCCCTAAACAGCTGGAAACAAAACTGCAATAGAGAGCGTAAATCTATTAACTACTTTATTTAAAAATATAAATTACAGTACAAATTACTAGCTGCAGTACATCGTCCTATTTAACAAAGTAACGTATCTTGATTAATTACATCGCTTACCTACCAGATGTGCTAGATAAACATGAGGCTTAAACCGCTGAGCCACACAGAAATCAAAGGATTTACCAACCAATTAACAAGACCGTAATTACCAAATTAAACTGAGATTTGGGCGTTCATTTGGGGAGAAACGTCTCTCAAGTAGCAATAAAACCTTTTTGTAGAGATGTCCTGAGAGAAATCTTAACTAGACGAGTTTTGAAACGGTCGTTTGAACATTCTGGGACAGGGAAATGTGAAAGTCTTCTTAGTGTGAAAAAGGATGACGTTATACATCCTCTATAGCTCCATCTCGTTTTTGCACTGGGACCGTGATGACTTTGACATTTACTTACTCAGCATTTATGAAAAAAAAAATCCCCCAATTCTTGCATGAGGTACTTGTTGTTGGAACTAATACTTACTGTTTGCTATTTAAAGTACGATGACATATACGGCCTAAGCTTTTCCCAGTATGTTGGTCCTCCCTTCCAGTTTCAGTGTAACCATATGCGGCTGAATATCAGTATTTTATACGCAACGACTGCTATCGAACCTCCGACCTAGATACTGAACAATTTCGAAATATTTAGACCTATTTTGAGCGTTAAAAACATAACATCACGCCTATATTCCCGGAAGGGTTAGATAAAGGGTCAGTACTCCCAGCTAGAGTATTAATATTGCTGAAAAAATCCCTATCAAAACCCTATATTCCCGGGTTAGATAAACGTGCAGTACTCCCAGCTAGAGTATTAATATTGCTGAAAAAATCCCTGAAAAACCCTATATTCCCGGGTTAGATAAACGTGCAGTACTCCCAGCTAGAGTATTAATATTGCTGAAAAAATCCCTGAAAAACCCTATATTCCCGGGTTAGATAAACGTGCAGTACTCCCAGCTAGAGTATTAATATTGCTGAAAAAATCCCTGAAAAACCCTATATTCCCGGGTTAGATAAAGGTGCAGTACTCCCAGCTAGAGTATTAATATTGCTGAAAAAATCCCTATAAAAACCCTATATTCCCGGGTTAGATAAAGGTGCAGTACTCCCAGCTAGAGTATTAATATTGCTGAAAAAATCCCTATAAAAACCCTATATTCCCGGGTTAGATAAAGGTGCAGTACTCCCAGCTAGAGTATTAATATTGCTGAAAAAATCCCTATAAAAACCCTATATTCCCGGTTTAGATAAAGGTGCAGTACTCCCAGCTAGAGTATTCATATTGCTGAAAAATTAAAAAACCTATGTTCATAATTCATTAATTCGCAGCGTTATGCCTAGTAGCTCATAAAATATTTTGTCATAATTTTAAGCTATTGTATTTAGTTACATCCGATTAGACTGTAAGCCGATCCCAACCTTTTTGGGTAAAGGGTAGGTTAGCATAGCATAAGCACTTACTAAAGCATAGCATAATCAGCCTATAATGTTCCCACGGTTGGGCAACAGGCCTTCTCTCGGTGAGAGGAAGTGGACCGTAATCCACCACCCACCAGTGCGGATTGGTAGATGTAACATGTCTTCGAATTTTTGGTTCTAGGACATACCGGTTTCCTAACAATGTTTTCCTTTACCGTTTTGAGAGCAGATTCACTTGATGACGATGAATATAAACATCTTCGCAGTACCTCCACTATTTGTATTTATTTATATACTTTCCTGATAATTGACAACAACACCAAACATTGTGACTTCTGGAGTTGGATTCAGTCTTTTTCTCAGAGTATTTGAAGGGAAATTTATAGGAAACACCGAACTCAACTAGTTTTAAAACATAAATTATTTTCCGACATGTAAAAAAGTCTTTTTGAACCAATTTACAGAAATAAATATCATTCTTTTCTCACGTTTCTATCATCACGCTTAAAGACAAACTCCTTATAAAACGACAAAATACGAATACCTATAAATGCTACACCTCTACAGAACTAGACACAAAAGGTTCCGTACCAAATAAAGGTAATTGATGAGCGGGCGCCCGCAGTCTCATGAAATTTAGATGAGGTCCAACCCGCACCTCTTGCCGTGACAAATCGGGTACGCTCCGCGATGCATTACTGCTATAATCCTACTAATATTGTAAACGCGAAAGTTTCTGAGGATGGATGAATGGATGACTGTATGGATGGATGGATGGATGCTTGTTAGTCTTTCACACAAAAACTACTGAACGGATTTGGATGAAATTTTTGGCACTCAGATAGTCTCTGGGATTGTTGTGATAGCCGTGGAATACCTCTCCACTCCTCAAGCACCTCAAGAAGTGTTGCCCCCTTGTCACTCACTATGTGCTAGCGAACGGGGCCCATTATTGAGTGTTCAAGTCACACCTTGCCATCTTATTCGTATATATAGGATACTTTTCAAACTTATGAAGTAAATGATTAGAAAAACCTTCAAAACTCTCTGATTGTGATAGAAAGTGAGTTACGTAATTAGGGTGCTGGTTTGCTCTCAATATTTTATAAAACGTGGTTCATGAAAATGAAAACTACTATCATCGTCTGCCTAGCCTTTTCCCAACTATGTTGGAATCGGCTTCCAGTCTAACCGGATGCAGCTGAATTCCATTATTTTACATGGAGCGACTGCATATCTAACCTCCACAACCCACTTACTGGGTAATACGATGGTAAGACTGGTTGTCAGACTTTCGGGCTTCTAACAACCCGTAACAACTGTTAAAGATCTACAAATGACAGAAATGAAATGAAATGAAAACTACTATCGAGGAAATTAATCATACAAACAATAATAGATAGTATACTAAATAAAACGTTACAACAGCTAAAACAAGGAATATAGTATAAATTAAATCTTTTAATTTATTCGTTGTTAGCTTCAGGCAGTTCCTTCATTTTCCTTTGGGACTGACAGTATAATGTAATTTGCATAGAACGAGTGTCCACTCATTGATTGATTGGCAGACGTGATGGGTGGTTGGTTATACTGCAAAACTAACAACCCATGACTAGTCTGTAACATCAAATTGACCGATAGTATTTTGTTTTTTCATTAACGGTTTAACAGATAAATACTACGCAGGATATAAGGACTTATAATGACCTTATTGGTGATTAGATCTTTAAAAAGGTCAGGACGAACCTGACCTTTTTGAAGATCTTTTATTTTTAGATTACTCGCAACCGGCGTGCGTGAATGACCAGATGTATGCACGTAAATGAAGCAAAAAGAGTATGTAAGGATCATAGCAGGTGGCGTTCTGTAGTTTCTGCCTACCTCCACGGGAAGAAGGCGTGAATTTTTGTATGACATGACTGTGTCTCATGCATGTGTTCTACGCAGATCGTTAAAATGAATAATATGAAGTTAGATCGAGACGGTAAACTTTAACAGTCATATTTATGAACCCCCCACAAGATGGACCGATAACCTGGTGAAGGGCGCAGGAATCCGCTCGATGCGAGAAACACAGAACAAGTCGAAGTGGCGGTGCTTGGGGGAGCCCATGTCCAGCAGTGGACGTCTTTCGGCTGAAATGATGATGATGATGAAATAATAATGATAGATACAAAAAATATGGAATTTCAATAGAAAATAAACAAAAATACCCATAGCAAAAATGAATGCATTTAAAATTAAACTTTTATTAATGAGGTTACTTTCCTAAAGAGAAATCCTAAAAGTCGAAACAGTTTCAATTAACGATTTTATACTTTCATTAGCAATGATGTTGACTTCGAGACCCGACCTTGAACTCGCACAATTATTTTGATTGGTTCCTGAAAAACTGGGACCCATTTCTTCCGAATCCTATTTCTTCATAATTAAAATCGTCATTAATAAGGAAAAAGTTTAAGGATAAAGTCCAAAAGGCTTTAAAATCACTACGGAAAACGATAGAAAATTAGAGGTGGGTCGGTATATTTTGGCATACATAAGTGAGTCCATTATTCCTAACCTTGATGTCTGTATAATGCTATTATGGAGAGTTAGCTCACTTCTAGCTCTCATAGCATGTGTTATTATCACGTGCGTGAGCGCATACAGGTCGTGTGAAGTTGAGCACTTTTTAGTACCCTCTTGCAATAACATGACGTATTGCATTATTGTGTTGGGCGATATTTTTATACATCATGTGGGACAATGACAAACAGCGACATAGCGTGCAATCGAGCATCTCACGCTTTTAAGTATTAAGAGACAGAGGTTTATCACGACGAGTTGCCGTGTTCATGTACTCGAACAACCGTTTCTCTGTGGTCTAGTAGTTAGACCACCTATCTCAGACCTAGAGGTCCGGATCGCTTCCGAGTGAGAGCAACATTTTTTGCTCGGTTTGGTTGTTGGGGCTTGTTAAGACCGCCTGGCTAGCTACCACGTACCTAACTTAATATTAAAAATGCGAAAGTGAGTTTTTTTGTTTGTTTGGTACGCTTTCACGCTAACAAACAAACAAACAACAGATTTAGCTGAAATTTGGCACACGGGTAGACCATAATACTTTGCGCGACCCGGGAATCGAACCTGGACCTCATGTTAAGCAGTAGCGCCTGCGACCACTAGATAAAACGAGGCAGTCAAATAAAATAAATAGTAGGTATCAGATCAACGAAGCAATCACTCAATCTAAAGAGACTTTTACCCTTTAGTTCAGCACTAAATCACTGCCATCCGGACAGGCTCATGAAATAATAATGATAGGGTCACTACTCACTGTATTCCGAATTGATTACCCTTTAAATTTGGCTGAATAGTTACGAAAATTAGCTATTGCCGTTCGTAGAATTTAGAGCTGTCAAATTGACAGGAAGGGGCGTGAAATCGTTGACAAGGACCGTATAAACGTCAAAGGGTTTTGCAAGATTGATGCCCAAATTCCATTGTGGCTTTCTGCACTGGCTTGGCTGTCAATTTATTCGTTTGACTTTATGGGGTATTGTTTACTGATGTTGGTGACAGATTGTTCGAAGGTAGTATCATGAAAAAGAGATACATACAATTCAATGTGAATGACATGGACTTAGGCACCGAGTAATCATGTTCAGGATATATCGGAGTTTTATTCTATCATATTTTAGACATTTAAGTAATTGAGCCAAAACATTCATGTAAGAAAAGGAACGATTCTAAGCAACATCTACAGTCTGTAGAATATGTTATTCAATTAAACGTAAAACACCAATACAACTCAGATACGAACAATTTTCTAAAATAAACAAATCCTTTGCAGAAATCACTCAGCATAAATTAACTCTTTAACTGGCTTCCCATTAGCCCCGTTCACTCACTGCTTATATAAAACAAATTGACGTGCAAATTGATAATTATTACGAAGCGTCGAATCGAATCTGAATATTTAATCAAACTTTCGCATTCATATTTCAAGTTCATTACTGTTTTGGTTTCGTAAAATGAATGATTAATTTATTCATTTTCATCAATTCAGAAATATAAACAAAGTGACAAAGTTGTTTCTTACGTTCATGAGGTTTAGGATAAATTCGGTGAAAAGCTAAGTTTGAGATTGATGAGTGAACTAAGTTGTTGTCTAGTTTAGATTTTGAGTTCTTAGTAAATTGTACCTGGTATCTGGACTAAGTTTCCTGAAGTAGTTTAAAGTTGTGTACCTTAAGACGCAAAAGCTTGGCTAGAACTCTAATTGAAGGTATTTGGGATCTGAAATTGACTAAATTTTTCCTTTATGCACTATTTCACGTAGAATGTTGTGTATATCTCAACTTCAGTATACGTTACTAGAACACGACCAGCACCCTAATGACGTAACACACGATCAATCATAACCTGAATAATTTTGAAGGATATTGCAGTTGCAATAGACACATTTTTCGAACATTATGAAGCAATGGATTACCATTGCTTCATAATGTTCGAAAAATTTGTCTGCTCAGCAACGTAAATAACATAATTAATGTTGTTGAACAGTCAAAATGAAACAGATTGTGATTGATCGTGTGTTACGCAATTGGGGTGCAACATTAAAAATGTAAATGCACTGGTCCACTGATGAGTATTGAAGTCCCTTTTTATCATAGCTACTCAAAAATTTGAAACCAACAGCGTGCAGACTGTTTTAATCCATATAACGACGCCTTAGAGTGAAAACTTCGTAAGTGTAAAAGAAGTAACACAATAGGTACAAAAATTTTACAGCACGCAGTTTTTTCCTCCTCCTGAAAAGGTACTTCTTTTACACTTATGAGGTTTTCACTCTAAGGCGTCGATAATGATTTATTTAATCTGCAACCTGTGACTTCGTCTGCGCGAAATTTCTTGTTACCCGACGGGGTGGCCCGTTGCATCGCATTACCTGCCCGCACTATTACTTCGTTTTCACTTAGCGTTCATTATGAAATTTTTTCTTTTTGCTCGGCTCCTAAGGGTCCTAGCGTGATGTTAAATAGCTTAAAGACTTCTGCATGAATTGGACTATCAAATTCATTTTTTTTTTAAATCCGACTGGGGTTTTCAGAGATTAGCCCGTTCAAATAAAAAACAAACTATTCAGCTTTATTATTAGTATACCTACGAGATTCATGTGCGTAATGTATAATTATATCACTTGCTTCAATTACGGTGAAAGAAAACATCGTGAGGAAGCTGGCATTATTTTTGTACTTTAAAACCTGTTTTATCTATAATGCATTATGATATAATATTATTATTTATTTTTCTCTCTTTGTTCCTTTCAATCAGAGCACCTACCATCTAATCTCTTCACATCCCTTGGTTGACTGGTAGAGAATGGCATTAAGTCCACCTTTGTACCTTTTTTTTGAGTGCGAAATAAATAGATATTTATTTTATCCTTACAGACTCCATACCTACTAAACAAAGCTCGACCCTGTTACTGACAATCACAATGAGACCATTATTTTAGTTTTCTAGCCTCTTGAAATCAAACTCTCTTTTTGTCCTATCCATCGATGGGACATGTCTACGAATACGACGACTCATGTTAAAGCAAATTTTTGCAAAAACCAATGCTTTAATTTGTGCCAAGTACACAAACAAACTCACGCCTACTTCACATGGGGGTAGGCAGAAACTACAGATCGCCAACTGCTACGATCCTTACATACTCCTGTTGCTTTGTTTACGTTCATACATCTTGTCATACACGCACGCCGGTTGCGAGTACTACGCACCTGACCTTTCTGAAGAACATCACCAATAAGGTCACTGTATGTCCTTCTAGGTCGTCCCGTCCCGTTAATCTTGTCTAAATAAGTATTCGATAGCTATTATACTAATACATCTAAAACCGAGCCAAACAACTGTTAACTCACCATAATAGGGTTTAACAAGCTACTTACGAACATCGACTGGTTAACGGGCCGTTATAAAATCGATATTTTTAGAATCTCTAAGGTTTTATACGCTCATTAGGTCCAAAATAAAGAATTTTGATCTAAATAACGCTGGAATATTTATAGTAACGTTTTAGACTGTTATTTATGTGAAAGCAGGCAAATAGAAACGTTATAATAAGCGTGGACGTTAAAGAAGATTTATGGGTTTCAGTAAGCAAATATGAAACTCTTCGGTGAACGTAATATGGAAATAAAACAAAAGGAATACGAATGAAGGTATTGATAACATTTTTTAAATAATAAGCCTCTATTCTAGAACGATGTCGGATAATCTTTATTTAAAAATGTCAGATTTATTTTACCTACTAATCTCCACTCAAATCTAGTTTTAAATCGAGTTTCATGACCGAATTTTGTTGTAAAATACAGGCCTTAAGCTATTTCATTTTAAATCTCGGTCTAGCAAATGATGATCTCTATTTCATTACGTCCCTTAAAAAGGTTTTTATTCATTTTTTTTTTGTCCCTGCTATAGACATACTAGGTAGGTACCTACTAATTACGAGTGCGTAATAAGTTGCACCTACCCTACCTACCTAGTATGTCTACTAAATAACACTAACATAAATATCACACCTTGTTTTCCCAAAGGGCTGAGGTGTACTTACAGTAGGTACGCCCATTGCACATTCCGCCAGTTATGTTTAAGTCCCGTGATAAGGGGCGAGCCTATTTCCATCAACCAGGCACAAATCCAGACTCCGAGCTGCCACTGAGAAGTTCCTATCACTTTGCCCGACCCGGGAAACGAACCCAGGACCTCATGGTCAGCGGTAGCGGTTGCGACCACGAGACCAACGAGGCAGTCCCATGTCCAAAGAAGCAGTCTAGGTACTAAATATCAATTTGCCTAGCCTTTCTCAACTGTGTTGGGGTTGGCTTCCAGTCTAACCCGATGCAGCTGAATACCAGTATTTTACATGGAGCGACTGCCTATCTGACCTCCACAACCCAGTAACTGGGTAATACGATACCCCTTGGTAAGACTGGTTGTCCGACTTTCGGGCTTCTGACGACTCGTAACGACTGTCAAAGATCCTCGAAGGACAGCCGAGACCAACGGCTTAACGTGCTTTCCGAGTCACGGAGGAGTCTCAATATGTAAAGATGGTCACCCATGGACATCTACGGACCAACCCCTGCAAGCGTGGCTTGACCTTACTTAGCCACGAGCTCCTCCTAAATATAACTAAACTAATTAACCAGTATTACGCACCAGCAATGCGATACATAATTATGTAGTATTAATTTACACAGCCAAGATTATTCGCGCTAGGAATAGTAATGAGGCAAGAAACTCAAAGCAATCCTTCATCGCAGGATTACAGTAACTACGACCTTCATTTAAGCTTCCATATTAAGTACTTTATTATAATTAATGAAATGGGAACACTGTTTAAAGAATTGTTCGATATTACCATGCTTGGGAGTCCGTATAAAATGGTGTCAACCGTGGCACGTAGGCATTTAAATCCGAATATATGGATAAACGTAAAAAAAAATAGATGGTTGAGTAATGGCCGAGCTCAGTCCACTTTAGTCATTAGTTGATACGGTAATAAAAGCTTACGAGTGTATTTAAAGCCTTTGTAAGGTAATAAAAAGCTGTTGATAACTAGAACGGATGCCAGGAACTGACTGACATAATCTGGGGGCACGGTAGTGTCTCCGCCAAGACCAGCCAAGCGAAGCGCAAAGGCCTACCTACCTTTTCTCGAAGCGCTTCGTCGTTTTTTTGAACTCTCATAACTTGGTACTCTCTCTCTTCGCCAAATGGTACAATCCTATTAAACTCTAACTATACATTTTATAAAAAGTCGCTTTTCGTGTTTTTCTGTATGTCCGCGTTGTTTTTCTAAACCACGCAACAGAAAGATGAGGTTTTCACCTTCGTTTAGAGAATTTATTCCTATTAGGTTTATGTGTAATACGCAATTAAAATTACTTAAAACTAAGAAATCTACATGTTTTGTCAAGTCGGAAAAATCGTGCGAAGCGGGTCGCTAGTATATATACATGTATATAATTTTATTTAAATGCGAAAGTTTGTGAGGATGGAAGGATTTATGTTTGTTACTCTTTCTCGCAAAAACTACTGAATGGATTTAGATGAAATTTTGCAGTCCGACGGTCACAACACTTGGTTATCACTGAGCAATAACCATTAACCAGTTCAAGTATACGATTATACATTTCTATAAGTCAACCCATATGCAAATTTATTTGAGGGTGGCGTATCATGTCGTCTTCTATCCAGACTTCTTCCATTCATGCCTACTCAAATACTAGGTATAATACAAATCCAGTTGTGTCCAACAGAAACCAATTTGTATTACGAAAACCAATGTGGCCTGCAATTGTACGGTTAGCAGATACGGTCTTCAATCCCTTGGGATTGGACGACAAATTGGGCAGCACGAACTTATTTATTGCGTTCCATATGATAAATAGATCGGCTTTATCGAATGCACTAGAATCGAATCAAAACAGTTGATGAAATATCGAGTTATCGAGTTTATTCGGCGAGTAGTGATAAAATAAATATTGCTTTTGATACATCGCTCGAGAGGATGTGGGGAATATTATCGCAATGTAACTATGAAATGTTGATACATATATTGGCTTAAATTGGTGCTTGTTAATTATTCAATATGCATAGGTAGTTATTTAAATGTTCCAATAATCGTTACTGATAATATGATTGCTGGACAAATACATTTTAAAACCTTTTGATGTAAAAATAAATAGAACATGTAAATCATAAATATTCCGATCAAACAGGGTTAAGCAATAATTTATACCTACTTCAATAAATCCGTAAATGCTTTTTAATACACACCCGTATTTGTTAAATAAAACATAATTATAATTTCTTTACTACTCAATAAAATCAATAAAAACACTGACTACAAAACGGATAGCAAAATATGTAAATCAAATTATTTATTCAACAGATTCGGTACGAAAAGAATTCGTCAATTGAACAACTCCGCCGAACAAAGAATTTAAGTTTGTGTTTTTACCTAATTGTGTATCTCCAAAGAAAGTATTAGGAAATGTCCTTGTACAAACAAGGACATTTCCTAATACTTTCTTTTTTTTAAGAGAAAAAATACCCGTAAACCCACTGCTGGGCAAAGATCTCCCCCAAGTCCTGGCAGGAACTCTTTTCCCGCGCCACCTCAAACCCGTCGTCACGGTACGCATCCAGGACATCTCGCCACCACTTTCTGGGCCGACCTCGGCGGCAATTATTTTAATATTGAAGCAAAATTGTACTTATAACTTTTCTACGTTAATTGATAGAAAATAGTTTATTTTCCAGGTAATACAGAAAACAGGTTTACAGGTTAACACCAAGTTGAGACGAGGCGACATGAGTAGCTTAAAATATTAACTACTGTTAGTCTGTATCCTGGGGATCAGTAACGACCTGTGACCGCGATTCTTTTAAAAATGGTTGAAGAAGCCAAGGCAATAAAATGTACAATTACTCGGAACTGTACGAGTATCTGCGTAAAAGCTTTACTAAATGTAAATGAAATATTTCGTGTTGTCTAAAAAACCATCTTCCAATCTTTATTATAAGGAAAATCTTTCGCATACGTTTTTTTAAAACACTTAAATATTACTTAACTGTCAAAAGAAATTACGCCAATTCATTAATATTACTGCTTACCCGCTCAGTTCACCACAAAAGTTCAAAACATAGAACCAAAACAAAGGATCATAAAATAATCAAAAACACCACGAACCGAATAAAATTCATAGCATTTCTTTAATAACAAGCATTTCTATCCTTTCGAAAGCTTTCTCTACGAAATGTACTATCTCGTATCTTAAATAGCAGTAGATGAACCATAAAAAGAAAAGTATATTCGTTTACGAGTACCTTAGCTCTGTATTCGAAGCACACGCTCTGCATAACCGTGAAAGGAACGTAGGGTGTGAAGGAAATTCCTTACCTATACTTAGAAAAATATAAGGAATTCCCATAATGTTTGTACGGTCTGAGAACAAGCAATTCATAAAGAAAAATACTTTCTGTTGTGACATAAAAGAATGTTATATAACAGTGACATGTGAAGAACAAAATTAAATCTTTAAGAAATCTCTATGATTAAAAACGTGCCTCACTTACTCATATTTGAACGAGAGAACTGTGCCACGATGTGAATCTATCCTTAGTTATATAGCTGATCTTTGAACAGAATTTATAATCTACAGGCACGAGCAACCAATCATTGCTCAAAGTTTTTATTCGAATTTCGAATATCTCAATGCCAGAGATGTCGAAAAAGGATTTGCCCAACTAGGGATGTTTTGTCACGTCGTATATTCACGACATTCGGCATAAACAGACATGTTCTCGAATCGATCGATACGTATCTTCGTATCCGTACCTTTGCTACTCGATTATGTTTGCTTTGGTACTCGCAATCGAGAACGCAATCTCAGTTGCGAGTTTTGCCCTAGTTTTACGGAACACTACTTAACTTGTGTCTGTATGAGGCATTAGTACTTATATGCCAAAACATCTATTATATATATGTATACGTAGACTATGTATGTACAGTAAAGTCCAAATATGTACCTATCAATAATTCAGCATGCTTGGCTTTAACAGGTAATATAATTAAACTTTGAATAAGTAAACTTTAAAAGAATTTCTTTCATTTTTCTCTTGAAAAACAATCTACTGACCGGTACTCCGGTACTTCCGTTGACATTTGCTGGTTTCATAATGTAAGCAAACATTTTTAAAAGTCTTTAAAATAAAAAACAAAATTATTATATAATTATACTGAATTTAAAACGCATTGTAATCTTAACCATTGAATAAAGCTTCTTTGTAATAATTATGTTGTATAAATATTATACATGTTAAACAAAGCCTTGCATAACTTCGTGAATTGATGAATTTATACCGACACATTTGCTTCGTCTCATGCAATTTCTGTGTCTGAATATTTTAAAGGGAAAATAATTCAGGCCAGTTTCTTGTTATACCTTATTCAAAGCTATGACTTTTGTTATTTTATTTCTTGGGAGGTGAAATTGTTGTGATTTCTGTTGTAGACGCCGCCTGATGTGGTCGTATTCCTAGGTATGTTATGCTCCTTAAGTTTTATGTATATGTCGAGGTTATATTGTTACAGTATTGTTCTGCTATATCTGAAGTTAGAGATGTTCTTATAAAAAAATATTATGGTAACAAGAATCCCGTAATAATTTTATACGATAAACTATATTGTTAAGTTCAGTTATACATACTGATTTGGATCAGAATTTTACATATGGATGCGCAAATATTTGCTAATGTCATAAAAATTGCATGTGAATGGAATATTTATTCTTAGTGCGATGTGTGGTCCGACAAACTAGTTATATCAGGAGATTTGATGGCTGGGAATCAGCTCTGATTCGATCTTCTACATTGGAATGTAAAATTAGGCCCAGCAAGCATTAAGCCGGTCATAAAAACGGTACTGCAAATTTTTGAATGGCTGTGCATACACATGACATTTTTTGTACAATATTTTTCGTACTTCGTTCACGTTTTATTTCAAATAAGCGAGCTTTTAATTTACAAGCGAATACAAGAATTTACAAAAGTATTTGAGATGTTTTTGACGGTGAATTCTGATATAAAAATTCATAACATTCTGGCGCGATACAAACACGGAAAAATGTTCAAACAATTTACAAAAAGGTATATAGGTACCTAACTAACCTAGCAACATGAAAATGTGACACTTAGAAGAAATAATTAATGAACTTTATTATAATATTTATAAGTCTTTCAATAAAGTTGTTAAGTAAGACAAGGTGAGTGCTATAACATTGCCAACTGTAATTAAAAAATAATACTATATAGTTATTACCTATTCTTTATTTCAGACGATATACGAGTTAGTCGAATTTAGTATCGAAATATAAACAAAACTCGATGAGAGCTCATTGATGTTAGATAAAAGGTATAATAAAATAAACGGACAGACACTAAAAGTTGTTTATGGTTCAGGAAGTGGATCTAGATTTGTAGCAGCTGTTACTTCCTCAGAAGTATTGAGACTAGAAACATTTGCTTTGTTTATACGTCTTGTTTTAATACTTTCTTCTAAATTAGCTTCCACGAATCTAGTTGAAGTAGCAATTTCCAAAATAGTTTCGAAATCATCACTGAAATTGGATGTTATATCCTTAACAACACAGAAACTAATATAACTTTTATTATTATGTAGATAAAGACTTTAAGTTCCTTTTAAATCTTTATTAATATTCCAAGAAACGGTTCTTTAATGAATTCTGTGCCTTATTTTACGCCGAAACCGAGAAATATTAGCATTGTAATAATACCCGCGTCTTATTAATATAAAGACATCATAACAAATGAAAACATCTAATATCCGACGAACTAGAGTAATCTCAAAGAATTATTAGGAAAATGGACTTCGGCCGTTACTACGTAACAAAAGTCGAAAAGTTAGATAAGTACGCAGAATTTCTTCTGTATGTAGGTATCATAAAAGGAATATACATAAAGTTGGAATTGCAAAAAGGCGAAATACGTCGTAAGAAATACGAAGCTCTACACGATAAATATTTAATTTCATTAAAGGTATGTTCAGATGAGATATGAGTATTAAGTTTTTCTGTTGTGAAAGATAATTTCAATCAGCTTGACGGATTGATTTGAGAGGAACTAGTTGATAGAAACGAGGTAGATACTAGAGCGACAGTAGCTAAGGAGTAAGTTTGGAACTCGGTTACTCTAGCACATGAAACCGATCGCAACTTAATTTGTGGAAGAGAAGACAATGGATGCCTTGTCTAATGCCTTTATAAATTACCACCCCATAGCAAACACCATCCTGTCTCCTAGTAAAAGCGAAAGTGAGTTAGTTTATTTGTTTGTTTGCTTGTTACGCTTACTCGCTAAAACGTGTGAACGGATTTGGATAAAATTTGGAACATGGATAGACCATGGAGAAGGACATAGACTTCTCACCTTGGATCGCAGATGAAGTTGGTCGGGCAACAGCTAGTGGTAAATAAAGCCTTCCTCTCAATCGACTTCCAATTGCATGGGAGAATAATGCCACTGGGACGCATTCGCTTTCTAAGCATAGAAATGATTGCGAGTTTGCGACCATTGTTTCCGTTTTACCCGCCTACAGCAGATGAAACCATGTACTATGGGTTAGTTAAATTATGTATTTGTATAGATTTTTGTAAATATATAACAATACAATTGGTAGGTAATTAGTCTTATAAAGATTCTTCAGTGGTTAATAAATGATCACCAGCAGATCTTGATACTACAATTTCAAGAAAATGGTTGCTATGGGAAATTGTCTGAATTTAAATCAAAGTTATGAAACTTATTTCATTATGAATAATTTGCAATAATAATAAGGTATTATCTGCCAAATGATGTATAATTATAGAATATGAATCTATTCGAACAGGTGAAATAAATACTTCATCCGGGAACTCGTTATTTAAAACTGTTGAGTGGAATCGTTCAATTTTAAATTATGTAGCGGCTGTCCGGTATGTTTTTGTAAATTCCATCATTACTTACTAAAATTTTATAATAAATAAAAGTATACTGTTATCTCACACTTCAATGAATAATTTTAACTAGTTCGCTCGGGCAGCGGTACCAGAAAAATATTTTCTATTTGCCCTCTTTGCCCCTGATCCTCCAATATCGAAGATTCTTGTGGATTTTCTTATTTGACGGTTAAAGTGCTCATAAATTGCGGTTTTGCGATTTTCCTTCAGTACTTTGTACCTATCAATATCAAATGTCGGATATATTATAATAAGTTCAGATTACTAGAAAGATAAGTTCGCTTTAGGAAAATATGTAGTACCTATTCAAAACATTTCCGATTCGTAGTAAATGAAATGTAGCGCTATTATTTAACGTAATATGGAAACAGGTCTAAAGGTCACTGGTGAAATATGATATTATAAATTTTCATGGCTTCAGTGTTCCTTACAACGTGATCCAGACGAATGTTTTTTTTTTTAATTCTTATTTAAAGAGTTTCCATTTTCTTTTTTTCAGGCCGTGCCGAGGATGGAAGTGAATCAATGAAACCTTTCGAATGCATAAACCAACATTGATAGACTGAGTATGTATAACATTCTTTGGCAGAGGATCATAGTTCGTTATGTTTTTGCACGCGTAGTATGACCACCGGTAGAAACGGAAGAAAAGAAAATCAAAAAGATAAGATGAATAGTCTATTTGTCCTATCGGCAAACGTAAGGTTTGACGCCTTCAGGTAAGGTGGAGCGACGATATTCGCGGGGTAGCTGGTAGCAACTGGATGAGATTTGCCGAAAATCGACTTAAAAGGCATGCAGTTGGAGAAGCCTATGTCCGGCAGTGAACTGCTGTAAGCTGATGATAATGATGATGATTCTTCGTAGAGTAGAGATTGAAGTAATCATATTACGCTTGCCAACCTTGATCGAGCTCAAGATTTGATTATACAATAAAATAATATATAAAAATCCAAAGAAGAACTGGCAGTCAACTCAAAACTCAAAAATCCACCAGAAAAAACTGAACAATAAGTTTCGTCATTGACTAACAATCATTGGCAATTTGGTAGCAACAATAAAACAGATCGTCTATTTATTGACTTTGATTGGTGTTTTTTTTATTTTCATTTGACACGAATACTATTGTTAGACAATCACGCCATGCCTTTGTTCTAGATCTAAATAAATAGCCGCATTAGGCCCGGACTCCACCGAGATGTCCAAAGCGGAGACGAGAAGAGATGTTTTCAGCTGGGGTGTATGCACCGAAACTGTGCGGAGATGCGTACTGGTTAGACTGGAGTGGAGATATGTGCTGGCTAGAGCGGGACTGAGCTACGTGTGGCGAGTGTTGGATGTTGAGATGAACTCACTGCACGCTGCTCACATATCGTCTCCGCTGCGCACCGTTACCAGCTTACGAGGCACAGCTCACATCTCCGCTTCGATCGTGCCATACAAATATGATACATCTCCGCTCAGTGGTATCCACTGAAGTTGAGTGGAACGAGATGTGTAAATAACGAAATTCAATTGGCTGTTTAAAGCACATCTCCTCTCCTCTCGTCTCTTCTCCGCTTTGGTGGAGTCCAGGCCTTATGGTTTCAAGTACTTACTGCTGCTTACCTAAAGTTCTAATTTATTCATGCTAAACCTAAAACAGCTAGAAACCAAATATTGACGTAAGAAAATATGTGATGAGTAAAGTAATAATGTTAACATGTAACACGAAAAGCGACTTTAATCTATACATATTATAAATTTAAGTCACTTTTCGTGTTTGTCTGTATGTCCGCGTTGTTCTTCTAAACCACGTAACAGATTTTGATTAGGTTTTCACGATCGTTCAGAGAATTTATTCCGGAAGGTTTATTTATGTGTTTATATTAAAGTTACATAATATAACTAAAAAATCTCGATGTTTTATCAAGTCGTGAAAACCGTGCGAAGCAGGAGCGTCTCGATTGTAGGATAACTTATAAACGTTGCTTACATAATAATAAATGTTATATTTGAAGATTTATGTTTAAAAGTTAAGAAAAATATGGTTAAGCAGACTTTAAAAATTAATAAATAAATCGAGCAGTGTTCACTGTGTTCATTGATACTACCAAGCTACTAGCTCACTGTTTATGAACTAGCACATACACACACCCTTTGATTTAGCCGGCTTTTTTATTAGCGCAAGAATGAAACAATTCATAACATCCATCAACATCCATGTTTTTCTTTGAGTGCTAAATGAACGTACAGCATTCGTTAAAATGCTGACAAACTAGCAGGCTGTGCTCATGGCATAGCTGGTACCCCAATTTTGAAGGAAATTTATAATGCATTAGTTCATATTTTTGAGAAATTCGTCTGCACGACAATGTAAATACATGTTCTTGAACTCAAAATGCATGCCATTAATGTATTACGCAATTACCTCGCCGCGCTGCGCTGGCTGCAGGTAAATCTAGCCCATATAAAAAAATATTTTTGTTGTAGCAGGGATTGTCAACAGATCCGATCATTCAGTATTGTGCAACGAACATCCAATCATTTATTTTTATTAGAAGAACACGACAATGGCCTTCCATCCTGCGCCGCATGTCACTTGATGATCTTATAACTGCGTCGCTAACTCCACTCGAGTTCGCGTAGCTGAATTTTAGCCCAAATATGGTTTGAACTTCTTCGTATTTTTTCAAAAAAAAGAATAGAAGGATAAGATGGTAGATAAGTAAATGAATCGTGTAGATCTAAAAACTTTGGTAAACTTTGATGGCGTCAATGATATTACGTCGGTGTCGACAAGATTTTTATTTTCCTTAGTTTCCGATCTTTCGAGTACAGAACCAGTATTATAATTCTAGTTAGGAACTGGTACTTTCATCGCCGTATTTGGGGAGCGACTCATCTCTGATCCTGACTCGGTCGCTTCCGCTCGCGGACTCGTCAAGCAATTTCCGTCGCCGATGTACCTATATACAAACATACGAAAGTAAGTACGGAAAGCGGACGGAATCGCGATGCGTTGTGTGCGTTCTGAGTTCGAATGCGTGTTTTGACACACATTGGTGAAGAGTGAAAATACTGGAGAGTTTTAAAAATATTGGTATGTTTCTACTTCTCCAAGTTTTCAGAATGACCGTGTTTTGTTTTTATTTTAGGTTGAATTATATTATGAATAGTTTTGGGGGAAAATGACTGTATTTACGGTGTTGTTTTTAAAGGCTTTTCTGTAGTGTAAATAATTTTGTCGATATGTTACTACAATTTTATAAAAACAATACCTGCTGCACTACAATGTAGATGCGTACGTACACCAAAAATTCCGTGATAAATTCAACGCGTACCTAAATCGGAAAATTGCGCATTGGTTGTGGTTGTGAACTTGTGACGGTGTGCATAATACCTAGCTTCACTTAGAAAAAATACCGTTTGGACACTGCACATACCGCCTTTTAGTAATAAATCTATTAATAATCAGTAGTATTTTATTGGCTCTTTTTTTTCCATTTCCTAATTTGGGCAAGGCTGTATCCGTCACATAATTTCCTTAAACGGCCAACCAGATAAGGTTCTTAGGACCGACTGAAGATCTATTTAAAAATATCCATTGGTCAGTAAGATATCTATGGCTCGTCATCGATCGTAGGTGCATTACATGCATTATCAGCCTATAATGTTCCCATTGCTGGGACACAGGCCTCCTCTTGGGGTGAGAGGGATTGGGCCTTTATCCACCACGCGAGCCCAGTGCGGGTTGGTAGATGTCACATGACATGTCTTCGAATTTTTGGTTCTACGACAAGCCGGTTTCCTCACGATGTGTTCCTTCACCGTTTTGCGAGCAGTGGTGATGAAATCGCGGGAACTGATTTATTAAATATTTACATAATGTACACTTAAAACATTAGGTATATGTGTGATGTGCAGCTGTCCCTAGCTGAGGCATGAATTGATCACACGCGCGATCTTACAAAACAAATAAGAATCCCAATGAATATGATTGAAATCTCGGTTATAACTAACCTACAGTTACGTCTGCAATTAAATATTTATTCAACAGTTAACCTCGTTATTTTTAAATCATAGAAAATAATTTAATTAATCTCATTTCGTCAGTACATTAATTATAACAGTAACATAATATAATAAATCCTTAAATGAAACTGTAGAGCATGTCGTTTGAAACAATCACGTGAATTCACGTGTGAAAACAACCATTACCGGTTAAAACAATATTTTTTACAACAAAAGCGAACAATTAAAATTATAAAACATAGGTATGTACCTGAAAAACTGAAGCCAATGTACGCAACAATTTTCACCAGTTTAAAATCCCACTGAAAACACACACACAACAAAAACAATAACTGAAAAGTACGTTTTTTCAAAACCACTTTTGCTTGCACTAAGTCAACGAACACTAGGAATCCATAATTTGAGTCGTTCAATTTTTTTAATGTTGCCAAATTCAAATATTTATTGCGTTCCGTTTTGTTTACATTTAATTCGTAAATTGAGTGAGAGTGGAGACGGCGCGCGCGTGCGGCCTCTCTGCATGTACGTTCGGAACTGGCGAAGCAGTACCGAGCGATGAAAATTGTACCTACTGTGGAAAATGCTTTCGTTATATCCATAGACGGCGCGTACACGGCGCGTTTAGGAGTAAGGACTCATTTTTTTAAATCTCCTTGTTTTAAAAGATTAATGATCAGACATGGATGTATGTACTTTCATGTAGTTAATGATTGCCTGTTTCTTTTTATTATGATCTTAGTCTGGCCGCTAACTGAACCAACACATCTTTATGGAGCATCGAATGATTCATCTCAGCACTACCCACTTAAATTTAATTAAACACTGCAATATAGACGATACTAAAAATAATACAATTTTAGTGCCCTATTAAATTTTTAGTTATCACCGTTTTATTTTACCTAATCTGCTTTTATTTTCGTGACAAAAGCTACGAGCTTTTTTTATAAAAGTAATGATGTTATTATCGAAGTTTAATAAACCGTGTAATAATAAGTCTCGGTAACGGTTTAGCGTTTACGAGTAACTTCATTATCATACTATTAAAGAGAAAAAAGGAAAATCTATGAAAACAAAAGGTACGTAAGTGGAGTTTTTCTGGTTCATGTTAGTAATTTAGTCAAGTGGCGAGTAATTTAGTAACTAAACGTTGAGTAGCTCAACAAAAATCGTTCGCACTGCGGTTGAGTACAGTAGGTTCCTGGTACACAAGTTTAGTGTAATTTGTAAGATTAAAACCTGTAACGCAATAAAGGGAATAAGCTGATGAACCAAAAATGGTAATGGCAGGCAAACTTTTAATTTAATTTCTTTCTCACCAAATCCAGGTATGTTCATTGTCTTTTCCAAATACATAGGTACGAGTAAATACTCGTAAATATGAAAAATACTTCATTTTTTTTGTTTTATAACGTGGGGACTTAACATTCCACACTCCGCACTCCAAAAAAATAGAACAAAATGGATTGACTCGACTAAGGGCTGATTTAACTAAAGCCAGATATCTTTTATTCGGGGAATAAAATTGACGTCTGACAGTTTTTGTATAAAAAATCTGTCAAAAATTTTATATTTATTCGATGGATTAGACTTATATAATACTAGGGATAAAAGTTTGGTCGAATTCGTCCTTAATCACTTACTAAACTACTCGACAAGACGTTTTTAGTTACTAAATTACTAGCTACTTGACTAAATTACTAAAATAGCCCGAACCAGGCTTTAGAGAATTAAGTTAGTGTCATATCAACAGTTTTATTGAGTTAGTAATTGAATTCAATAGTGAAAATTGGTTTTTCAATCATTCAATTTGATCTCTGCGCATTTGACTAAGTGACTTTTTGTTCTCAGCATAAATCACGTATCAAATGATGAACTATGAAGATTAGTCGAACTTCTACTTTTACCTTTAATACCTTTAAAGCCGATTTTTCACCGTAACATAACTTTTATCTGAAGATTACTATAAAGTAGGTAAGTAATCCGGTTCAGTCCACATTTAGTTGTGCTAGCATAATAAAGGGCCAATTTTATTACAATCGCCAGATAACTTTTATGTGAAGAATAAATACGGCAGCTTGACATACTTATTTCCCTAACAAAAGCTGTCAAACTAATTTTTAATAATAGTTTTATTAATAATAACTATTATTTAATAATTATTATTTAATAATATTTCCCTAACAAAAGCTGTCAAACTATTATTTAATAATAGTTTGACAGCTTTTGTTAGGGAAATAAGTATGTCAAGCTGCCGTATTTATTCTTCACATAAAAGTTATCTGGCGATTGTAATAAAATTGGCCCTTTATTATGCTAGCCCAACTAAATGTGGACTGAACCGGATTACTTACCTACTTTATAGTACTTAAGTACTTACTACCTACTTAAGTACCTTCGTATTTCGGCGGTATTGTTAAGGCAGTCTGGCAAGAATAGGGGCTCTCTAAGGCTTCTTTGAAGAAACTCTACCCGTCTAAATAATGTATCAGCTGATACCAACGTGTCAGCCGTTGATGAGGCTTCGATGCGAAGGAAAATTACGTTTCAAGAAAATTGAATAGAGCAACAAGTAGGTTATCATTTTGTTGTCGCGTGGATTGCGTTGATTGTATGCAGTGTGTAGGGAAATATATGCACAATATGTGGTAAGGGGAAGGGCAAATGGAAAGTTACTGCGGCGCTGGAAACTTCAAGGAAAATGCCTTGTACTGCCTGTTAGGCTAACAACGTGTGATAATGCAACTTTGTTTGATAAATTACTGACAAACAAATATATTTTAACACGGTACCTTTCGCGGTATGTCGATAAAAAGTAGCCTATGTCCTTCCCCAGGGTGCCATCTATCTCCTTGCCAAATTTTGTCGATATCCGTTCTGTGGTTTAGGCGTGAAATGGTAAAATACAGACAGACAGACAGAGTTACTTTCGAATTTATAATTATAGTATGGATGATCAGTATTCGACGATGAAAAATCACGGAAAAATGTTTGCGCTTTATTTATAAAACGTCGTAAGGAAACACTTTGACAATTCATTGAAGTACCTAATGTAGTTTTCATTTTAGGTACATTTTCTTTTTTGAAATAATCAAAGATTTAAGGATAGAAGAAAACCAAGGTTTTGAAGTGAAACTTCTTGGTCGGCGATTCGATAATTGGACGAGAATCAAACTCAAAGAATTTATTTCAATTAAACCATTTACAGGCACTTTTGAATTGTCAAGGAGTCTGTCAGTCAGAAATATGAAGCTAGTTGCCCATTCCAAAGCGTAGTAGGTACCTATGGAGAAGAACGGGCAAGAAACTCCACGGACACTCTTTTAAATCAAAATATTATTACAAAATATTGGTTACATCATTCATGTTGAAATTATACATGTGAGAACAATGTAGAAAGCACGTTAAAAGCGTCCGCAATTATAACATAAAAACAAATCAAAAATTAAAATAAGCCATGGCAGCTAAGAGATGACCAGCCACAACTAACGGCACCCGTTCACGAACATGACGCATGGATCAGCACCATTCGCTCAACCATTTTGAAGGGAGCTAAATAACCATTGAATTGAGAGTGTTTTCAAGGACGTGGCACGTTTCGGCACATTTCTTTACATGAGAGAGAAGAAAGATAACTCTCTCTGTCGCTCACAATAAATCTCTCATAATCTTATTTTTTTAAGAAGTTTCACTTCTATCACGTGTACGGTACTGCACGCACAATTTTTTTCTGTTTTGTATTTACACGAGGGAGAGACTAGTTTGGTAAAGGGCAACGAACGAGTCGGTTGCCAAAAGACAGTTTAATGTTTTGACTAACATGGTACTAGGCATTGTTTTATACTGTTTAGTAGAACTTTATTTATAGTCTGCAAGTGCAGCAGTCTCGTGGCTAAGTAATAACAGCCGCGTGGGTTGATCCATCAGGTTAAACTACGCTTGCAGGGGTTGGGCCGTGGTTGGGTGACCATCTTTACATACAGAGACTCCTCCGTGCCTCGGAAAGCACGTTAAGCCGTTGGTCCCGGCTGTCATTTGTAGATCTTTGACAGTCGTTACGGGTCGTCAGAAGCCCGAAAGTCTGACAACCAGTCTTACCAAGGGGTATCGTATTACTGGGTTGTGGACTTGTGGAGGTCAGATAGGCAGTAGCTAGTAGTAGTTAGTAGTAGTAGGCGGTAGTAGTAGTTGGGTCGGCTTCCAGTCTTACTCTTACCAGATGCAGCGAATACCAGTATTTACACAACAGTTACAGAATTAAATTTAATTATTCATAATAATTACTAAACAATTATGTTTCTTTTTAAATCTTATCTGCGCGCTCGTGCCCGCTTACGGTATCGACGTGAGTCGGTTACGGTAGCGGTAACAGTGTTCGTATATGAGGAATATGATTATATCGTGCGATCCATGATAAATAAGGTATAGTCTGTTCCCAAAGGTATCAAATGACAATGTAAACAAATGGACCAGAAAATATACCTGTGCATGCCAATTTGTAGTGTCACTTACACGTTGAGTGCTTTGTTTTGAATATTTGAACACTATAAACTATAAACTCGAAATTCTAATTTTAAATCACCCTAAATATGTTTATCATTTGACAATTGAGGTTATTTTTATCATCTCAATTTCTTGTCAATGATTTTTCAATTATATTTGATTATGTAATTCTAACAATAATAGTTAAGAAGAAGAAGTGGTGGCCTATAAATTTGAAACCGTCTGAATAGAGATTGGTAAATGTAACCCTCTAGTGATTGATTGCAATTTAACCTGAAAAGGGTTTATTTAAACTTTTATGTGATACTTTTGGAGCAGATCATAGTAATAAGACGTTTTGTATCAAGTGACTTGTCATGCGAGACAAACTGGTAAGGGCTTCTACTTGACATGAAATTTAGGTAATTTTGTGCTAAAAATATCAGTCAGTCACCTTGTACCACCGTACCGTACGTACGTCTTAAATCGGTTCGGTTTAAAGAATTAATTCTCATAAAGAACACAAACAGTTCACTTAAAAATATCAGATAAAAATAAAGCATACAGTTATAAGGCTGGTAACATAATGACTCCGTGAGTCGATAAAAGGAAAATAGCTAATATTTATAAAAATTAAATTAAAAATTTAAAAAACCCCCGACAAAAACAAAGCGTCTAAAAAGCAAAAAAATAATATCATAAAAGTTGTAGGTAATATTTTGATCCAAGCGTCGTCGTGTCGGGGGACGGCTAATGCAAACGCCAACACACACTAGGCATAATGAATGTATGCTGTTGTAGAAAGGATAGCTGCTGTTAACTTCCTATTTTCATTAGCCGTCCCCCGACACGACGACGCTTGGATCAAAATATTACCTACAACTTTTATGATATTATTTTTTTGCTTTTTAGACGCTTTGTTTTTGTCGGGGGTTTTTTAAATTTTTAATTTAATTTTTATTTCCAGCTTTTTTAATTTTATATATTATATTACTAGTAGAAACGCTACGATCAAGACGCAGCTCGCCGAAATCTGCGTAGCTGTACGTTTTTTGCCACAGTGAAGCTTGTTACCTACTAATTCACTCTCATTTATCTTTCCTACTCCATCATCAGACTTTGATCACCATCTATCTGTAACCTATTTGTTGAGACCTTTCCAATGAGTCCAAACGCGATACCTCTGCTGTAAGTTCGTGAGGGAGTTGGGTATCCTGCAAATTCCAGGTGATGCTGCAGCATCAGCTCAAGGTTACTACATATATTCTTTTCATATAATTGAAATAAGAGAATTCTAAATTTCCAATCGATTAGACCTGTGGAAGATGCTCACACCCATTCATCAACTAGAAAAGAGCTCATAATTTTCAAACGGCTGAACCGATTTTCTTGAATCATAGCTAAGAACACTCTCGATTAAGTCACCTTTCAAACAAAACCAAAAAAATCAAAATCGGTTCAGCCGTTTGGCAGCTACGATGGCGCAGACAGACACACAGATACACAGATACACAGACACACAGATACACAGATACACAGATACACACGTTAAACTTATAACACCCCTCTTTTTCCGTCGGGGGTTAAAAACTAGGCTTCTAAAGATTCTAAAATCAATCCAAGGGTTATTTTAGTTATTTATCATATAGGCAGGAATTTTGAAGCTAAGAGTTAAAGTGTTTTTCCACATAAACTTTTTTTTTTTTTTTTTAATATATTCAATTTTTTTGCATTAACTATCTTATCTCGCAACTTATTGTACAGGAACGCTCCTTCGTATAAAATGTTTTTCTTTCCGTAATTGGTTCTGGGTGGTCTGAGTTCGAGTTTATTGCGATTTCTAGTTTATTATACGTGATTTCTTTTTTTGAAAGTCAATTGTGAGTGGGTTTCCTTTGTTATTATTTTCCTAACTAAAGTACATGTTTTGTATATATATAGTTGTTGTATGTTGTATAGTTTGGTGTCGATAAATAATTGTTTAGTTGACGTTAGGTAGCGGTAATTGTATAGTGTTTTAATTAATTTATTTTGTATCACTTGTATCTGGTTTATGTAGGTTTTACCAGCGCAGCCCCATATTTCCACCAAGTAGGTATTCTAGGTGTGGTTCACTATAATCAGCCTCAAACAGATGTATTCATCGACAAGAATTCATTTGATGTCTACTCGTACAATTTGTGTTCCATAATACTGTATCAATATTTTTGAGGCTGAATGTACCTATGTAAGTAGAATCTATACGTACTATGGTATGTGTCGTCGAACCTACGCCAGTTTTCTTGCTATCATAAACAAACCTTACTTAAAATAATGATTAAGTAGAGCTCCTGCATTATTATTTCACCCTCAAAACCACCTGACGAGACACGAGGCACGCATTTTGTTTTAATTATTAATAATTAATTATAAAAGCATCAAGAGGTCTCTCTGTGAAATGTAAATAACCTGTCACCCTCGCATGCATACGTGAGCCGAGGAGTTCACGCTATGAAAATTAAATTACCGAGTTGTCTGGCTTTACTGTCGCAGAGACACGGTTAACCCGAGCTTTAGTGGAAATGTACGAGTCTCTTCTTGCTATAAGTAGGTACTCATATTATACGGAAATGGAACTCTTTTTGAACTTGTCTCTTTTATTTACAGAAGTGTGCCGAAAAATATGCACTTCAGAAGCTCAATGTAAGTAGGCGTAGCGACACACCTGCCAAAAGTAACGCGAGGGAAATTCCGCGCGCTTATTTTGCTATGAAAATTACGTGACGGAATTTCGACCAGCATTGCTAATTTCTGTAACCATCTCACCGTGAAAACTTAGGTGACGTGAGTGTGGAGTGAGCTGTCATTGTCATCGATACCTACTGATGTGACAGTGACAGTTCACTCCAAGCTCACTTCACGTATGTTTTCACGGTGAGATTTTTACAGAGTAGCACAAGTGGTTTCGTATGTAATATCCATTTTTAAGCATTCGTCCTTCTGAATGAAAATCATAAATGCCAACTCTGTACATACACTAATTCCGAAGACGGATTCTTCTTATTATAACATAGTTAGTAGGATAGTATAATGTATGGATAATCCCGGTGCGCAATGTGATGGTGACAGCAATTTGTATGGAATGAGAAGGTACGTTCATTGCTTCTGTTTTTATTCGACGGGAATATTTCGGGACACCCAGCACTGTCTTCTTTTCTTGTGTTACAAGAACCACAGTTATACAAGTTGTATAACTGTTGTATAACCTCAGGACGTGGCAAAAACCTGTCAGCAAGGTTAACAACGGAGCTGACTGTCTCACTGGAGAGGGCTTAAGTCATAGACTACTTTATATAAAAAGAGCTTCAGTTTTACTTGAATATTGTAAAAGTCACATAGTCTGTTTATGTAAAGATGTTTTGAGCAAGACACCTACCCTACACTACGTACCTACGTAGTGCAGGGTAGGTGCCTTCAATAGGTACTTCTTATTGTGACCTCACAATAAGAAGTACCTATTAAAGGCTTTAAATACATAAAAAAAACACTCAATGTAGGTACATCACAATCGTCGGCCTGTTCACCTGGGCGGATCAATAGTATTTTAATCGAGAATTTATTTCTGATTCCAAGAAAAAGTACCTTAAAATATTTTTTGTTCCCTTTTTCAGAATCAATTTAAAAAGCAATTAATTGGTTTCAATGGTCCATTTTACTTTTGCAGTACTGTAGTTAAAGTAGGATTACATTACAATGTTATTAAATGTTGTGAATAGCAATCGTTTGAAATTAAATTGGATTGACCTTTATAGATAAGGTATATATTGTGAAAATAATTTGGGATAGGATCGTACAATAATTATAATATAATATTTTAATATAAACGATTAATCTGATGTGTCGTAATAAGGTCGCAATTGATTGAAATTGGTACCTTTATACTGGTAAAGGTACTGGTAAATGTTACAACACATTACAATTTTTATTTCAATTTTAATTCAAGAAATTAAGGTTGTTTTTTTACAACCTTTATTTAAAGCAGACCCTTGTAACAGTCTGCCCTAGGGGTTGATTATATCCGTCCGAGGTGTGCCTTTGACAAAACAAAATTATGTTTATTTTATTTCTTATATAATTATTTGGTATACCAACAAAAAGTTAAAACAGAACAATAACATAATGTTTAGCTTTGTAGGTACTTCAAACTCTTGGTAACTAAGGCATACATGATTATCATTACTTATTATGAATGGAAAGGCAATTTTGCCTTTCCATTCCAGTAGGTTATGTAATATCAGAAAAAACGATTATGTCTTTGGAGCGAGAATGCAAATAATGTTTTTAAACATTATTTGCAATGTCGATTCAAAGACATAATCGTTTTTCTGATATTACACTAATACTACGCTACGATGCTACAATGCTGCGATGCTACGATGGTCGGTGGAGCAGGCGAGTCCTAGAGTGGAGACCGCGTATCGGCAATGAGTAGTGTGGGACACCCCCAGCTAGATGGACCGACGATCTTAAAAGTCTGGGACAGACTGGATGCGGAAGGCGGAGGACAGGGTATTATGGTGCAGCCTGGGAGAGGCCTGCTGTGGGATGTCCAGCAGTGGACTGCGATACGCTGAGTTGATTGAATACTATGTATACCTACTGCTAAATATGTATAGGAAAAACCAATGCCATATTCGTAGAAATTGCAATTGCAATGATTACAAAATAATTGCACGATTATCGCTGGCTGCAACTTAGTCATTATCACTTTTAGTTCCCGTTTTCTACATGTTACGCTGGTTTTTATCCATTGTATCCAAGAGTGGTGCTTATTATATCATTATCTAAACTGCCAATGGACATACGGAGGCTATACGGAAGCTCTGACCATTAACTTTGCATCCTAGAGAAGGATTATCATCGTAGGTAGTAAACAGTAAAGGTAACACTAAACTTGTATACTTGTATTTATAACGTACTAGCGATCCGCCCCTGCTTCGCACGGTTTTTACGACTTGACAAAACATCGACATTTCTATATTGTCTATTTTCGGAATAAATTGATAGTGAAAACTGCATCAAAATTCGTTATGTAGTTTAAAACGCGGAAACACACGAAAAGTGACTTTATGTTTTTTTTTTTTTAATTTAAAAACACATACAACTATCATCATAGGCTTACATAATAGAATAGTTGACATCCACCAATCCGCACCAAGCCCGCGTGATGGTTTACAGCCTACTATGAGAGGGCTCATAGAGAGGAGGCCTGTGTCCAGCATTGGGAACATTATAATATGATTATTATAAGAAGATATACATACAACAGTTAGTACATGATAATTGTAAATGCATGCAGAGTAGTTGATATCGAAAAACGATTTCGACCTCAGCCTCACTAGAACCCAAAATCATTCAATTTTTACCCGACTACGGCGAAGAAAAAAGGAGGGTTTTGACCGGTATGTATGTATGTTCATCTGTTCCCTCCTATCTTCTAAACTAATCATCACAATTTGACAAATGAGGTATCATTGGAAGCGTCCGATTGTCTACTGGTTATAGGCTATGTGACGTCACATTAAATTAAAAATGGCGCCTTTTAGAGGACATAAAGTAAGGAACTAAAAAAAAAAATTGTTTTATCGTACCATGTTGGGTATCAAATGAAAGGGCCTAATGAGCACATTTCAAAAATATATATTTATAAGCCCAAAAGAATTTAAAAAAATAAAGTAATTAAAACTAAAACCCAACTAAGACTAAAAAGGTATAAACAAGACACCACAGACAAACAAATTAAAAATCCGGAGTCACACGTAATCTGTTCGATTTATGTTTTTATTACTTTAATTTTTTTGTTTGAATGAAGAATGCATCAGGTGAAGAATAATTAAGAAGAAGGTTCGCTTCGAAAACTGACAAGACCATCGTCTTAAACGCCTGAAGCTACTGTTTCTAACGCAAGATTCACCAAAGCGCGATGGAACGGAGCGTGCTAAGTGAGTTATCCCTCCACCAATCAAAGGCGTCACCGATATGCAAGTATATGCTTATTCCCCCTATTTCGGTTGGTAAACTTACGTATATGCGGAAGAATATTATGTTAAACAGATTGTAGGGATATTCCCCGACAGTCGAAAAAATTATATCCGTCATGGCCTTGATCATATTTATTTATTTATTTATCCTGGCAAACCAATGACTAATTCATTCGAAAGTATTAACAGAGAATTTAGTATTATTATCTAATTACTACAGCGAACTTGTCACTCAAAGGTTTGCAGATCACTTACATAATTTGCCTATTTGATTTAACTAGGTAATAACATATATAAAGATAATCATAAAATCAAACACGATTAATAATAAAATCAAATTAATCAATCAAATGGAACAAATTATTAACCTAAATGTAAGTCGTCATCTGCCTAGCCTGGCCTAGGCTTCCAGTCTAGGTGCAGCAGTAGCAGTAAATACCAGTAATAAGTTGTAAAAGTTACACGTAGGTTACGTGTAAGTATTACAATAAAATAAATTGTATTATTTGGTTCCACGGTAGGTCCTTCCCAAGCCAGGTTTGAAGGGTAAACGGATCATACTCCCCGAATTATCTATTTTAAGAAGAAAAGAAAAGTAATTCGGTGTTTGCGTCGTTTACGTATACAAAGGTCCGTTGTTCTCTCCAAATTACGTAGGCCTGCGCTAATTACTACCCACAGAAAAGTTGACCGAGCTATTTCAATCTTGTTTATTATGAAAGAGGGCATGTTATCAGGGGGCCAGGTCTACTAATTTACAAACGTGTCAGTGGTCTCACAATGATCAGTTTTTGACAGATTTTGTATGGCGTAGCTGTCAAAAACTGATAATTGTGAGACCACTGACACGTTTGTAAATTAGTATAAAAGGATGTACGGTACATGAAGTTCGTTTTAAAGCCCTGAAAGGTGACGATACCACGATAATATAAGGTTTGGCCGTTGTTGCTCTGTTGCTATGACTTATAGAAAATGCCTATGGTATTAAGTCCGACTCTGTACATTTGTGTTCATAAAGCTGTAAATAAAATAATAATGCATGAATATTTAGCATTATGCATGACCACCATTAAATAATATTCCTAAGTAGTTAGCCCACTGTGGCCTAGGACACGTATCAACTTTACTCAACAATTCCTTAAGTAATAGGAAAAGTTTCATCACTTTAAGAGTTAGGAACAAAAATATAATATAGCTTAAACTTAATAAATGGAAACTTTAGGCTATAAACTGTTAAATTACATTGTCCTTAGAGAAACGCTTGGACGATTAATTAAAGTAAAAGCTCTTTTAAAACTAATTTAAAAAAATAATCGTAGTCTGGATATTCTCTGTAAAACTAAGCTTCTTTTAAAAATACAGTTTGCTGTGTGCTATTATAAATTCAAACCCGAAAAAACTGTTGACTAATAGCACTAACACCATTAAACTAAACCTTATTTTAAAGATTGTTCTAAGACCCGACCAGGCCGGTGTTCAGCACGTGCCTGATGGAAGCCTGAATGTAATCAATCAGTTTCCTCTCTTACACTAAGCCTGACCTTACCTGATGATGCACCACGACCAGATCATTGAACACGTTGACAGTTTTTTTTTTTTTGAGGGTGGGAAATCATCCAATGACTTCTCCCGCTCTGGGTGGAGCGGAAGGGCGTGTCAGACTTTTACTGACTAAAACCCACCCGTGTTCCTTCAGTTGCCTGTTGCCAAGGTCCCGGTATCCCTTTCGGACTAACCCGCAACCCTGGCAGGCATCGGTCCTAGCGGACCCCGCCAATTGTGCTGACATCTCTTTGAGGCGCGCGTGGAACACGACGCGCCGTCGACCCGGGCCTGGTCCTGATCGGACGGCGAGCTACCCATTGCTCGCCGTCCGCAAGCCCGCGCCTATGGTGGCCGGGAATCCGCCTGGGATTCCCGACGCCCAGGGCGTCTCCAGCGGCGGCGGCGGTTAGGGGCGTGAGGGCGCAAACTTTGCCTCTCCCTCACGCGTTCCGCCTCCTCCTTCGCGAGCATTACTGCTTCGCAGAAGGAGGTGACTGCTTCCCATGCCCTCTCGCTCCGTACCATGGCCTGGACCAGAGCCGGACGCTAGAGGTCACCGCCGCCAATCGCCTCCAAGAGGACACGGCGGGGCTCCACCCAAGCAGGGCAGAGCTCCACCGTATGCTCCACCGTGTCCTCCGGACGATTCACACAGTGGTGACACCCGGGCGTTTCCTCCCGCCTTATCCGAAACAGGAACCTCCCGAAGCAACCGTGTCCGGTGAGGACCTGCTTCAGGCGGAAGGTGAGGACGCCGTGGCGCCTCTCTAGCCACTCCTCAAAGAGGGGACTTATCGCCGCAATTGTGGCGTGCCCAGTGAACCTACACCTAAGACTGGCTTGGTCGGCTCCAGGCCGCAGTTGGTCGGTGCAGTGGACACATACTTTAAGGACGAGGGATTAGCACGATGCTAATCTCTCGTCCTTAAAGTATGTGTCCTTTGTAGTAAGCCATATACAAATTACGTTATTTTTACATGACTGCCCAAAAAGGAGTGTAATGTTTTCAGGGTTCATGTTTTCATTAGGTAATTCATTGATTCCGGGCCTTTTATCTAAGAATTTTACAAATTATCGTTCAGGAGCCTCTGGAGGCCGGGGTCATCATTGATACGGCTGATGAGGCGGAAGCTAGCAAAAAGCTTATGAACAAAACCACTATAAAAAACACGGTGCTAGCTATGAGCTACTGCGATTGTCAGTGGCCAACTCCAATGGCTCGTAACTTCCACTACATAATCAACCAGCCCCGCACTGCTACAGTCTTAGTTTAGCACCTGTACTTCTATAGTTGCCCCAATATTTAGCAGTGTAGGTACGGCCAACTGGCGGAATATTGATGTAGGTACGGGATTTTCGAGGAATATAGGCGTTAAGTATGTTATGTTTACTGTACCGACTGCAATGCGCCTGAAGCAATTTTAAGTTAACCCTCAATATTTCACATTTACCATGATTGTCTGTTTTCAATACACTCAATCATTCGTATTGAATTGCCAATACCCGGGGGTCGGGCCCCTGCACTGCGGAACCAAATTATCCTATTAACCACAGGAATGGAGTGATCAACGCGCGAAAATGCGTCGCTTCCTCGCTACACGGTTGCTAACAGACAACCATTGTGCGGTAGGTTACAATAAATTAGCAACTGTAAACGTTTTGTAAAGAAACGGTAGTAATTTTCATAGAATTATGTGGTAGGTACAATGATATTCATCATCTGCCTAGCCTTTTCCCAACTATGTTGGGGTCGGCTTCCAGTCTAACCGGATGCAGCTGAATACCAGTATTTTACATGGAGTACAATGATATTATAATATTATATTAATGATGATATTATAATACAATATATATGTATATAATATATAATACAATGATATTATAATATTATATTATATTAATATAACATCATTGGGTAGGTAACGATAAGGTACATTCATGATAAAAAGCTAGCTGGTAAAAAGTAAAAGTTTACAAACCTCGATCGATTGATTACCATTATTTTGAAAGTAAAGAATTCATCGTAATATAGGTACAAGCTTTTATAAAGCAGTTAATTTTCTGTGATTTTCACTCAAACAAACTACTAATTATAAGATTTATTATGCAAAAATTAGGAATTTATGCAAGATTAACTATCAAACTATTTAAAAAAAGTAAATAAAAAAAATTATAGGTACCTATGTAATATCCAGACTACTAATTGAAGTGTTCGACTACGACAAAAATTCTTTCGAAATTCCCATTTACCTTTAACCTCCATCACTACAAAACACTTTGATCCTTATGACATTTGTATAAAATAGTTTAGCCTGCAAGCTATTTATGGAACTTCTATGTCCGGTCAGAAGTGTGCCGGCCACAACTTTATTGCGCCGCAGTTGCGGACAGGACAGGGCAGGACAACTTGCAGATAGCGGACCCTCGCTGCGGAATTCCGGACCGGGATGCAATTGGCGTATGCCGCAAAGAACAGACTTATAAAATTTAACTTATATTTGCTGCCTGTGGGAACCCACCCGACGACGCAAGACCGATAGTGGTCACAATCAAATTATGGTACATAATTATGTATTATAACTTCTTGTATATTAAAATCGCAATCATGACTGGCAGGCACGAGCTAAATGCTACATAATTCGTCATTAATACGTTTTAAAAGTTGAATGAAGAGGAGAGGAAATTGCGCATGACTAAATAGTTCTTCAAAGGGCCTATGCGGGGACTTAGGAATTCAAGCAACTATAGTAATCTGTCAGTAACAAATCCCATCACCTGTGCAGGCTGATACAACCTCAAAACCACTAACTTACACCATACCCTAACAGAAATATAGGAGCCAACTTGGAAATGCCAAATGCAATCTCGAATTCTGTTCGCAGTATAAGATTATTTCAAGCAGTTTAATGTTAAGTCCAGCCTGGTCCTATCCGATTCAATTAATCGCAGATTCGGAGATTGGAACTATCTCAGTAGTACCTATATATTGAGACCTGTTCGTAGATACAAATATGTTTATGGACCACGAGATTTAAATAACTTCTGGAAGGTGGGATGGTTGGAAAAACCACAGACGGCTGCCATAACCCACGCACAATGGTCCAACTGAGGGACTAAATGCGGAAACCAAACCTCATGACATAGATTATGTTAGTTTTGTTGGATTCTATATTGTTTTGTTGCAAATCGCAAGTCAATCTGTCAACCTTTTCGTAACTATGTTGGGGCTTCCTATCTAACCGAAGCTGAATACCAGTATTTTACATGGATCGACTGCCTATCTGACTTCCACACCCCAGTTACTGGGTTACCCTTGGTAAGACTGATTATCAGACTTTTGGGCTTCTGACTAACCGTAACGACTGTCAAAGATGTACAAATAACAGCCGGGACCAACAGCTTAAAGTGCTTTCCGAGTCACGGAGGGGTCTCGATAATGTAATAGATTATCACCCATCCACGAACCAACCGCGGCAAGCGTAGCTTAACCTTTGATCGACACGTGCGTCTGTTATTATTTAGCAACGAGCCCCTTGCTCGTGGCTAAATAATAACAGGTAAGTTAAGCTAAGTCAGCCAAGTTTTTCCAAAGTGTTCATGTTAGTTAAGGAATCTCCTGAAATTGACCCATCAATCAGAAGTTAAGGCTAAGCATAAAACACATTACGTCAATCACATAATTACTAACAACATGTCCCGACCAGTAGGTTCTACGAATCAACAGGTACACAGGAACACTACATGACGCAAAATGCATACAAATTACATCATCCACCTGCACGTACCTAGACACCTACATAACCTTGGGGCGGTTAAAATGAAAATAGCAAAATTAACGACAACGACAGGTGAAACGACACAGCAGCCATGGCAACGACAAACACAAAGAAAACTACTAACGACAACGACAGGTGAAACCACGTAGCAGGCACGGACAACTGCATAAGCTGTATAAAACAGGGAACACAACCCCAAAGCAGTCACTCGCAAAGTACACAGCGTACCACATCATCACTTCAATCGACTTAGAAAACCTCACACGATATAATCTTTAGATAAGCCTGGTCAGTGTGTTGAGTTACTTTGCTGGCTTTCAGCAATAAAGAACTTCGTTCTTTCATGGGTGTGCTATATAAAACCTCTGCCTAAATCATCGAAGAGAATAGGTGTGATGTTATAATCGATAAATTCGTTTCTTTTCACAACAATATGCTGCATTCGCTTTACGTGTTTTTATTGTACACATCTTATCCCATGCGTCCTCTTTCTCTCGTCGTCATATCTTCGTCTCTTTCTGATCTTTGGGATGTAGTCCTAGTGTAGATTATTATTGTTTTATTGCCGTCTCTTTTCTTTTGAGTGAGTGACGTGATGTTGTGTGTGATTCTATCGAGTGTTCAATAAAATAGGAGTTCTTCTGTTGAAATAATGTATTTTTACAGTTTCAAAAAATCAATAAAATATCTATTTAATTAATTGTTTTAATCCTAAGGATTACAAAAATAAGTATTCTTATTATAACAATTTAAAAAAATATTTTTTAATTACATAGCTTCAATTGCATCACCCAAACTTTAAAATGTTATTCACACTTACACAGCTGAATATTAACGTTTAATTTTACTACAAGAATATTTACAATGACGTGTTTTACGTCTATGGAAGACTTAAAATTAAATTGACTATTATATATGAATTATATGATAAGTCTTAAATTATGTCATGTTTAGAGATAGCTACCGATTAAGCCATAACGTTTAGTACATGACAAACTAAACATAGTAAAGTAACTATTAGTGGACTCTTGAATACATTTATTTTTACAATTACACTTAATAAATACAATTCAATTATTAAAATTTACATATATTTCGGTTTACTTATAAATGTCACTTAATTAGGTAACTACTCTGAGAACCAAAATTAATAAGATATAAAATTTTCGATTGGTTAATTAATTATACCTACAGATTTTCTAAAATGCTGCCGAGCTTATTAGTGTCCCGTTACTTACAAAAGCTGGTGATATTAAAACAACATAAAAGCAAATTGTATTTGAATATTACTGTAGTGCCGCAAACCGCACTGCAAGTCATCCCGAAAATATTAAAACCTGTTTCGAGATGTTCACTGGCAACATTCATGAATTATAAAGGGATGTACCTACATTTTCTACTGTTAGATGTAAGATTTTTATTTATGTATATACATCTGCTTTTTGCCGACTATCACAAAAAGTAATAAATTACGTATAACTTTACATTTTAGTCGATACTTTGAAGCTTTGACTTGCATAGTCATTTTGCTCTGACGGAGAAGCCATTATCACGAATTGGGCAGGAAATTAGCATATTTTTTTGTTTGTTAATAATAAAACTGAAGATGATAAAATATCATGATCCAAATCAAAGAAAATAATCGTCGAAATTAATCTGGTAACACAATATTTTGGCATTCCGGTCACCCTGACATATTTAAACTATAATATGGTAATACTACAGAAAAGATATTCGTATGACTTATATAAAGGAGACCAGTAAGATTGGCACAACATGTAGTCAACATAAATAAATAATAGATTCAACCTTTTCTTAGTATAAAGGGTTAAAGTAGATATTTTACAATAGAAGATCGAGTTAGAATCGCGCTTTGTATGGAAAAATCCTGTGTATGATATGAAGTGATAATCATGATTATGTCAATAAATTGCATATCGTTTTTAGCACGAATTCTCGGCTTTATTATAACTATTTACTTCTTATAAACGTTCCGAGATTTTCTTACATTTCTGCACCATTCAGCACACGAATAAACTTATACCATTCGTAATACATACGTACATAGGCAAAAATAAGTACAAAAGTTATAGAACCAAAACTTGCTATTAATATTGCACTACTATTGAAATGAATTAATAAGCAACGAACTACTAAAAATGAAATAATATTATATGTAATTGTTGAGACTTTAAAATTTATTATAATTTACGCTATTTACAATCCATAGTGCTATTCAGAGTGTTGATAAAAATAGTTTTGATAACGAAACCATTTTTACAATGAGTTTCATATTTAACGACTCCGAAAATCACTATCAGTTGATGAGCAACTGGCAAGAGCTAACAACTACATAATTAATGGCATTATAAACTTTCAACTGTCGTGGACCTAACTTAGCGAAGTGAGAAAACAGTTTACTTGTCTCATATTACTAGCACGATGGAAACGCCATATTATCTATTATTTATAAAATTAAGTAAAATAATGGTTACGTACTGGATGATATTGAAGATTTTATAAACCTTTACGCATATACTGAAACCTACATAAAAATAAAGGTTCGCGTGTCTCGCTTTGATCATGCAAAAGTTACTGTAGTTGAGGCGAGAATTGCAAATGGAGTTAAATCAAGTCTGGATTCTGTACAAATAAGTCTGGTGTTTGTAACACATGTACTCGTACTCGTAAGGTTTTCTCCTCTATTCGTTAACTCGACTAATTTAGAAGTTATTGTCCCATCCGGAGAGGTCGTCTGGTGGAGGTTCGTCGCCGTCGGGAGGGTACTGGTCGAAGTTGTGTGTGTCGACCGGAGACTTTACTACAGGGGTGATTGGAGGCTCCAGGGAACGTTGTGCCAGGCCCTCCCAATTGAATCCGTCGAACCACCTGAAATATGCATAGAAATTGTTAATAATCTGGCAGTTTAAAAAAAACAATCATCCATCATTATCATCAGCCTATAGCAATCCACTGCTGGACATAGACTTCTCCAATTCAAATATAAATCAAAATTACAGTATGTTTTTCAATGTCATTCAATAGTTTTAAAATATACTATTCCATTTGTGGAAATGAATGTATACTATATACTAAAAACAACTAGTACAGTACTTTAACAATTACGAAGAACTAGTAATGTGTTTTTTTTTTCAGTTTCTCATTCTACTTCTGTAACTGTTTTCTTTTTTCTTTCTAATTGATCTACTTAGACTAAAGATTCAAACTTACTTGTGTTTCTGTATTTCCGTGATGCCACCTCGTTGGTAACCAAGTCGCTCAGCCGGGTTATCTCGACACAGCTTCTTGATGAGGTTAGCAGCATTTCTGGTGATGCAGCGAGGGAACTCCACGGCATCGATACCCTTAAGAATCTTGTTGTAGGTCTTCATAGGATCGGTACCGGTGAAAGGTGGCGAGCCGGTTAGCAACTCGAACATAAGAACACCTGGAAAAATAAATATGTTGATGTTAGCAATGAAGTAAATGAAGATTATGGTAAAATTAACAATTAGAAACGGATTCGAGTATTTGATGGTGATAATCTAATTATTCATAGCAATAGATTATGGGGTAACGAATTGTTACAACAAACAAAATGTAGAAATAATCAATGAAAGTGTAAATTAATCAAGATTTAATTCGGCAGAGGTAATATTTATTTACAAGTGTAAGCACAAATCCATCAATTAATGTTCTTGGAAAGATAGAACAGAGGGTTTTCAAAAATCGATTCCTGAAGTATATTAAGGGACTTAATATATTAAGTTAAATGATTTCGTGTTTTACCTAAGGACCAATAGTCTGCACTTATATCATGACCTCGGTTCATGATAACTTCAGGAGCGACATACTCTGGCGTGCCGCAGAAGGTCCAGGTCTTACGACTAGCTTGCAGCTTCTTAGAGAAGCCGAAGTCAACTAGTTTCACGTAGCCTTTACCGTCTAATAGTAAATTCTCTGGCTTCAGATCCCTGGAAACAAAACGAAAGACAATGTTCAGCGGTTAAAGGAAATTGCTGAATATTCATGTTCGCAAAGATTTGTAAGGTTTTCCTTGTAATAATGAATAAGTTGCTGTCTGTAATTTTTACCTGTAAATAATATTCCGCGAATGAAGGTAATGGAAGGCTTCAACCACACAAGCCGTGTAGAATCTCGTTGTGGCATCGTCGAATTGGCCTGAAATTAAACCAGTATCTTAGCCAGGTTGATCAACAGAAATTTCAACTTGAGAGGATGTAGTTTTGTAATAACCTCGATCTCTTAAAATAGTCCACAGCTCTCCTCCTAGGCAAGTTTCCATCAGCATGTACAAATATTTACGATCCTTGAACGTCTTATACAGCTTAACGATGAACTCGCAGTTCATTTCTGACATAATCTCCTTTTCTGACATGATGTGCTGTTGCTGCCTGGTTTCAACGATCTGGGCTTTCTTCATCTGCTTCAAGGCAAAGCTCCTGCTCGAGTCGCTCTGTATCTGGACCAGTTCCACTCTGCCAAAGCCTCCAATACCGAGTGTCGCGATGATGCGAAGGTCTGAGAGACGCAAATTGGCGAATTCCTCGTTTAATCTGGAAAAGTAGATGGTTTATTAGAAATCTGACCTCGAACTCTATTTTTATCAGCAGCGGAACTAATTTGAGGCTTTTGACAATGAATGGCCTCGAACAACGCGCGGTAAAGAATGGACTCTGGAGGTGGTCTTGTCCTAACAATAACACGACTAAGTTGAAAATACAATCGCAACTGAGTAAGTACAAAAACATAGTTTTTGATAACCTTGATTTCTTTTAATATTGTCAAGGAAGTGGATAGGTACCAGTGGGGCGAGCACGGCCTTGTGACATGCCTCGACTCACACGTTTTATCACAGTTTAGTCATATAAAATGTGTGACTCGAGGCATGTCACAGTAGGCCGTGCTCGCCCCCCAGGCTACTTCCTCTCTCACAGTTGTCATAGCAAAGCGATACCTACATTATTGATACAAGTAACGTAATCAAACGAGTAACCCAGTAGGGTTATTGATACCGATTATGTGAACATAAACACGTTGGGTTACGTGAGGTTGATATGGCGAAACTGATAATTTTATCAAAATCTAAATGTAAAAAAGTGTTTCCTTCAAGCTTTTAAGTATTAGCCCCAAAATGTCGGTTCATCAACTCAATAATAACTTTCCTATGGAGGTAATTGATATATCTTTGGTTTTTGCAGCGATTCCATTACTAAGTCATCCAGATGCGCTCGCGCCTATTGTTTTCATTCGCACCTCACAATTTGTGCAACAAAAACGCGGGAAACGTAATTGTTACCGCTTAATGCCGTGGTAGACACATTTTCTACGTCAAAGAGGAAAGTTAATAACCGATTTGCTTCCACTCTTTAATTAAATTCGACATTGATGAGTAGAAAGTATAGGAATTACTTCTTAATTTTTATAACTTACCGTTCTTTTGAAATCCGTATTGTTTGCAGCAAACAAGAAATAAAAATGATTATAGACGGTGAAATCAAGATACAAATCGTTATCATTTCTAGTCATATTGCAGTACCTATTGTTCGAGAGTCAAAAAAAGATTAATAGCCACACAATGGTTTATGCTGCATCTGTGTGGTATATTTTGCGATGTTATCGTAGTCGGCTTAGTTTCGGATTGGTGTGAACTTGACATAGGAAGAATTAATGGCTCCCAGGCATTAATGACTTCTTAATTAATGTTTAAATATAATCACTCCATCAAAATATTATCATTAAAGTACATTGTTCACCTTAATCATTACTAACTCGTGAAAAAAACCTAGTCATTATTTTATCTACAAACAACTTTACTATAACTGAATCTTAAGAACAGCTCAGATTGTTAATTTATTACAAAAAAAAAAATGACTTAATCTGACTGTAACAATTTGTATGAGAACGGACTCACATTGGAACAAACAGGACATGACACGTATCATGTGAATTGTACTAATTATAACAATGACTCATTTGAAAGGGTGAACAAGATCATACTAGCAAAAGATTTAGATCACGCACGAACAAATGAAGGTAAAAGTGATGACTTACCGCTGCCTGCTGTCTCCTTCATCCTTGTACTTAGTACGGATCTCGTCGAGAGCCGAGATGAGTTGGTTGAAGGTCTCTCGGTCGATGACGAGGCAAGTCGTGCCCTCCGGCGAGTCGCAGATAATGTTGGCCGTCCGAAGATCGTCTCTGGAATTTCAGAAAACAATGATTCAATATTTGTCGAGTTTCTATCTAAAAAGAAGAAACAAAAGGTTGTCCTACAAGACAGTAATGTCTGTTTCAAAGTCATGATTCATGGCTAAGCACTGAACAATGACATAAATAACATTGGCTGTAACAGAAATAACATGTTAAACAATCATACATTCTTCGTTAGCACAATAAGATATTATTGTCAAGTATTTACAATGAAAACGAATGTATGTGTACGAAGAATGTATGCATACATTCTAATTATCAAGTAAAACTTACCCTTGCAATGCCTTCTCTCCGAAGAAATCGCCTTTCGTGAGAGTTCTTATAAACTTCTCATCGTTACTGTTTGGTGGTTTCTGAGTCACTTTCACCTGAAAAAGAAATAATCATAACTTAGACATAATTCGAAATAAAACAATATAAGTAGTCCAGCATGTAGTTCCTTAATCTTCTCATTGTAACAAAATTGCATAATTAGTTTGACGTCAAAATTATTTGACGTTTTTGTAATAGCGTATATGCTGAACATAATAACAGGTTTGCTGAGTTTATTACCGTTATTATAAAAACGTGAAACGGACGTTTAGACAACATCGAAAGTTGTCATTAAACTCCGGATAGATATGAAGTAAGGCACGCAGGGCTAACGGGCATTTATGTTCAGGCATCATAATATGCTCTGCAATTTAGTCACGAGCATGTAATTACCGGTTCCGCTATGTAAATTAGTAATTAGCCTCTGCTACTGATAAGGGAAATTATAAATTCTTTATATTTCTCAGGCAAGCTACGTCAGTAAAAATTGGATCAACCAACGGTTACAAACAATGTGGAATCAGCCTTTATCGAAAAACGAAATCACGTATCTAACTGTTCATACAAATAATAGAACATAAATCATAAAATAAAACAGGAACTAAGCTAGTTCAACAATAGAGCGAAATGCTCAATGATGCATCAAACCAATAATAGCCGGAATGTTCACACCTCACAACGAATTAAAAATTTAAACATAGACCGTTCTATTTTAGGAACAACTATTCCTACATATTGATAAACAAGAAACGTTTACACTGGTAACAGTACAAGACCCTATAAACTGTTTGACGAAAGACATGAAAGTAAACACTGCCCTATCTATCTAACTTCCATCTATGTAGACCGGAAACTGTTTTACGACCCAGTTAAATCAAATAAGAGCCAAGTTTGGAAAAGAGTGTAAAAACTAAAAAGCATACAAATATTGATGAGATAACAACGGAAATAGAAGAGATAATGTAACTTTGAGTAACAGACGACGACGATGAAGTCATCCGGATAATTTTACAAGATCAACAAAACGGGAACTTTTTTCACACTTCAGTGGTTTAAGAGGTGCTTGCTTTATAAGTGTTTATTTCTTAGAAGTGTAAGAACTGATCTACCCAATCATTTGGTGTAACGAATGGTCTGTGGTCATTCAATCTATTGGATTGAAACAATCATAACAGGGTGGTATTCAATTTTATTCTTCTTCAACCCAGAATTTAGCTTCGTGTTCAGAATTATTAGTACTAGCGTTCAGTTATGATACATTTTTATCAAAACACGCAGAAAATTATTAGTTTTTATCATTGTCAATTTTTTTTCGCAGTTTTTCTATAATGGATAAGTTAGAAAGTTGAAAATTATACTCCTTAGTATTGTAGTAGGAATCTTTTGCTGGCACTTTGCATTTATTAATGCCATCATACATTAGTTAACTTGTCGTGATCAGTGTTTAGGTTCAGTTGCTTTATGTTCATCTAACTAACCGGTATTTAATGCTTTAGCAACACAAATAATCGCCGATCCGTAATGTTTGTTCGAAATAATTTAATTTACATATTGGTACAGATACTTTAATCACGTAATGTAACTCCTTCACTTGGCTAAGTTAACAAGTTGTATGACTCTATTGACTATGTGAATACTCAACAGGTTACCAAACAAAATTACTTCAAAAATTGGGAACATTTCGGTCGTAATAATGAAATCATCAAAGTTTGAGAAGAATAAGAACATTACTTCATTCTTACGACTTTATTATTAACATTGGTATTTCGCAGATTTTAGAACAATGCTCTCAATGTTGAGACAACCTTGCGGATTTGCAACGCAGTGATAACAAAAAATTCTGTTCGAAAAATGAAAATTTTGCTTGAATTGTTTTCCTTGTAACATTATTCTGTTAGGTTTCATTAAAAACAATATTAGTAGTACTATAACGTTCTATTTATCTGCGAATATAATTCTAGAAGCATCTTCACATGTGTAAATGTCATCTACAGTCATTTGTTTTATTTTTATCTTTTATGGACTAGCTAGGCAAAAATCTAAACGAGTTCCATATACAACTAATATAGTGGTTCCGCAATCAAATATATTCACAGTTTATCTAGAAATATTTGTTAATTGAGTTGCGGTAAATTGCTTCATTCGCTACGATTTTTTACGTAAATAAACTTATAAACGGAAAAAGAGTTATTATAAAATACATTTGCACGAGGCAGTACATAAATGTATGTATTTGCACTCACTTCACGTTTATGGAAATAACTTTCTCTCATCAAGTCGGATGTAAAATGAATGTACATTCCTAACAGATATCTACAACGTAACATTTAAAATTTAAATAATCCGGTACTATTCATTACCATGTACAGAAAACAAAGACCAAGATTATCTAAACAATAAGTTCGGAGTGCCCAAATATTTCCCACAAAGCGTTCAAAAATCTGGCCTCAAAATGCCATACAATCCTCCACAATCTCGCTTGTCCACAGTGCGCTGACCTTGGGGCCACACTGCCACAATAGCTGGGCTTTTGGCCTCTACCACCTCCGTGTTATATAAAAATTGAGTCACACCGGTGATTGTTTAATGTCCAATGTTGCGATCGCAATGATTGGTCTTTTATAGATTAAAACAACATCATTACATGCCGATTACAATCTAATTTATGCAGCTTTTATACGTTACTTGGTAAACTTAGTATTTTTGATTCCTGATAAGGTTCAGGACATGAACCTTTTTCAGATTCAAATTTTTCATTTTCTTGCATTTTTACTTTCATTATTGTCAGTCGCTAGTGCTACATCTCTGCATAACCCATGTTTGTTTGTCTGTATAACTGTACAATATCTAATATCTTCAACTCTCTCAGCAAAGATATAGATAAAATGCGGAATCAAAATATTCCTGCATTTACACCCGTCAGAAATAACAATCAGTGTTTGCGGAGACGTAATGCTAAATGCCAAGGTGAACCTCTTGCACAGTCACCGTGTCTACTGCACGAAGCTTATACAATTTAGTGTCATGACAACATAAAGGAATTATTATTTATGATTATGACTTTCGAAACTTTGACTTTTACAAACAAGAAGTCTCCAAATTAAAATCATTGGTGGTGTTTCGCAAACAACAACGTCCAATTATTAGATTACATTTTCGGCTCAACGTGCAAAAAATCTGTAGACGATGACACTGGCGAAAAATTGAAATCAAACATGGGTTCTGTTGACATTAGGTACGAGTTTATATTTCTATAAAGGTTTTCTATGTAAACAAAGAAAGAAAGGAAAAATATGACTAACAAAGATCAAGGTACACAAACATAATAATATTATAATAAAGCCAGTGTTATGTCATCACATGTAATATTTTGAAAGCGAAACGATCATTACAGATAATCGAATTACGTAGTGCCGAAGACGGATATGTTTACAAAACACGGAGGCGTGGTCAAAGGTAAAAAAGTCATGTCGCTCCGGGCAGACGCTCGAGAGTTGGTCCAAACAATGAAAGTGAAATTTTCAACCTTAGTAAACATCTTCATGTTAGGTATGTATGGAACAGATTTCTTTCTATGTCATCGTAATAAATGACCACCAGACGACAAATAGGTACCCACTTACTTGAAAATATACTAGTAGATGACAAAGTGATTGTCAAACTAATGTTCTTTCTGTGGAATGATGATAAAAAAGTATGTAATTTATTACTTTTAACCATCGAATTAGAAAGTCGTTTACGCGTCAGCAGCTGAAGAAGACTATTTAAGTAATAGCGTCATAATTCCCACAAGTCATTTTTGGTAGTCATTAGAATAAAAATTCGAGAAGTTTGCAAAAACCAGTATTATTCATCGATTTTGTAAGACTATGACTAATCGTTTCTATTTATAAACACATGTAACTACAAATGCGTTGAAATTAATTCTTGATTGTAAATGATATAATCATTATTCTAATTAACATTCTACTAAGACTATTCTAGTTTTCTTCACGTTGCATTTGTTATAAACAAAACTATTTATTAATGATTAGATACTTAATAACAAATTGCTGTTTAGCTGTTAAGCTAGTGTAATGAAAGAGCAGTTTACTATTAGTATATACGCTTAAATTGATTATGCCAATTGCAACAACGCAATTTAAAATACTGTGTCGAAACATCAAAATATTAATTGGATAATCGGATGGAACAGAATTTAAAAAAACTCCAAATGGTGTGAAGTTAGTTACTCGACCTGTCTATGTATCCGAATAACGCTTTGGAACTACTTGATGGATTTCAAGCGATTGCCTCCATAGCTCACATAGCTTCCTATAGAAAGATATAAATGTAAAAGGAATAACTATAAGTTAAGTTATATTTGAAACAGCCCAAGTTAAATCTGGAAGAGTCACTGATGTAGTAAAAACACGAAATGAAGAAAATAAGCTCACCTGTCCTTTAGAAATGATGAAGAAGGTGTCACCACGGGCACCCTGCCTTATGATGTAATCGCCGTTCTGGTAGTGAGTCTCTTCTAGTACATCAGAGATCTTGATCAGTGTGTCTTCAGGCAAATCTTTGAAGATCGGCACGCTGTTGAAAAAAGAAGCAAAACGGTTAAAAACTGGACCACAGATTATGTCACCAGAAAAAGTAGGCTTACTGTTACGTTTGAGGGGAGAAAGTGTTCGGCCGATGCCGATGGCGTATTATGGAATTTTTACGCTATTAAATAAACAAGTATAGTCTCAATGTTATTATGGTGCGTAACTTGTTCTGTTACAGTTTCTATAAGAACTGTCGCTGTCATACAGATTTTTTTTTAGTTTCTTTGCTTATTATATTTTTCACAATACTAAGATGCTTGATAGACCACTCTTACATTTACAAAACTGGTCGTTTACTATCAATGTTTTGAAATCGCTGAATTGTGGATTTATGTAAGTTTACCAATCATGTAGTCAATTTACTTCCACCTAGTTGTGTACATATTAAATCAATTTTACAAGCTATTCTGTTGAAAGTGAACGCTGAAAGGTTGCTGGTCAACTTTGCGAGGTTTCCTTGTGAGTCATATCATGTAATGTAAACCTATAAGTTGGGTAGGTAAGTCAAATTGGATTTGAAAATTTGATTTTAGTTTGGAATTATTTACAATTCACTAGGACAAATCTAGGGAAGACATAATTTTTTAATTATATCTTGGCGACTAACCTTTGATATTCTCTTAAGAATGCATTTATAATTTGGCTCAATAATATTATATTGATCTAGCTGGATTATGCTTCATCTGTGAATACCTACTTTATAGTTATTTCTAAGCAATAATAATTTATCAGCTGCTTCAGATATTATTAATTGATCAAACAATTTCTCTACAGTAATTTTTATCATAAACGGGTTATTGCAATGGAATAAAGATCTCAAACAATTTTATTGATTGCAATTTAATGTCTCTCTGTACAGCTGCGCAATGGCAGTGCACCACTTAACAGACAATTAAACCCACATAAAAGAGTAGTCAGCAGAACAGTACAATATTATTGTAACTGTGCGTCACAGTGAGCGCGAATGAAAATTGCTTCAATCATATCATTTTTCACGGTCAATACTCTTTGATCCAAAAGTATATTATGTCAATAAAGTATTATGCTGGCTGGTAACACAAAACACAGTTGCGTAAGTCGGAGCTACATTCTGACATTGAGAATTATTTATCATAATAAATATGGTTCTTAGAACTTAAATAATACCTAAATGAATAAATAAGTTTGTTGGAATTGAAAAAATCCAGGAATCCAAAACAAAACAAGTCCTGTTTAACGTTACTGTATTACCACTAAAGTTAAATAAACACAGTTTTTACTTTTAGTTGGCAGTTTCAACCTCAATGCAAGGTCTGACAGTGACCTCGCTCAATTTGACAGTGATTTCTTCCGCAATGTTAGGCTATATTAAATCAAATTATACCATATTTGATATGCTAAACTTTTTGCTAACCGTCTACGGATATTTTATAACCTTATTTATTGAGAAAAATTTAAAGAAAAACTTAATACAATATTTACTTATACAGAAATAAGAAGTCGTCGAGACTGCGACCGTCAATTGTTCACAGGTTCCCTAAACAATGAGCAACAATAACATGAAGTAAATTGATATCTTGTTGCGTTGTTATATTGCAACATCGTGTAACTTGATGCTAATGCACAAGCGGGTAATTAACTAAAGTATGTCGAGGCAGAAGCTACTACTCCACGATCAGTATCTTGGACAGAGGAAAACTCAGTATCATTAATGATTATCTACACGTATTACAAGATTAACGGAGCATTCAATATTTCATCAAAACGGTTTTCATCGCGTTCTTGGGATAGAGTTTCTAAAACAATTTTCATAATTATCTAATGATCGCTAATGTGCGCAACAATGAAAGTTTAGTGACACAGACAAAATAAGATACCGTGAATTATGTATGTAGGTACATTACCCATACTAAATATTTGAGTACTACACGAACAAATAAACACGGTGAACGTTATCGATAATGTTTACTAAAGATCGTCACAAAAATCGTACAAATGACTGGTAAATAACAATGATATCAAACTGGTGGCAAACGTTACAGTTACATTTATCATCACTCTGAAAAAACATCTGAGTACATACCTATCGCTCGAATTTAATTGTCTGGAAAGATAAACAGGAAATAATCGTTTTAATGTGGCGTTGGAAGATGTTGATAAAGCAGCTGGGGTCCGAATAAAAGAGTCTGTGTTCACAAAAAGAAAGAATATGAAATTGTGTAACAAGGACTTACAAATCTGAAATCCTAACCTCTGATTTCTAAAACAAAGCCTGCAGGCACTCATTGAAATAAAAATACGATAAGCGATGCATTTGAAACCATAGATTCGCCATCCGCCATATTAGATTTTCAACATTCCTACTTAGTCAGTGACAATGCATGGCGCAACAAAGATAATAAATCAGTCTAAGGGTTCAGACTAAAATATTACGTACATTATAGTTGCGTCTCTTGAAAAAATTATAATGTCTCATGTACCGTCCAGTTCTGCTTTCTTAGAATAGATTATTACGTCTGTGCAGTGAAAGGATTGCAGTCTCAAAATGTCAACTTACAAACGTGACAGCTAGTAAGTGAGTATTTCGTAAATCGCGCGAGTGCTTGGGCAATGTTGCGTTGACACTGGCTTCGCCAACAATGGCTTTGTTTTATTGCCGGTTGATAGCTAGATGAATATAAACAGCCTGTGCGTAGATACTGAATTGCTTGCGTTCAATGCATGCAAGCCAATAGTTGCGTGTTAGTTTGGCATAGCATCGATCGAAGTAATTGGATCAAACGCATCAGCAAAGAAGTCGGTCAAAAAAAAGTGTTACAAAAATGTGGCCCAAAATTCTTTGTTCCAAAATAAAACTAGACTATGTTGAACCGGTTGCATCCCAAATTGACAGCAGTGATAATATTTCATGTCTTCTTTTTACTTATTAGTCGAGAGAAATCATCCATATTCTTAACATCAACCTGACAAGTTCTAAAATAAAGCAGCAAGCAACAACTTAGATTAACATCGCGATAGAGACATTAATCTTGAAGATGATGGCTGCAACTAAGATGGATCACCATGCTAAGAGCATGTACGGGTACTTCGTAGGATATAAAGCAACAGATGCTAAGCATTCTACAACACGATACCCTTGATTGTAAATGGAAGGCTGTCTAGAGTTACACGAAACCCGAGCCCAACACAAATAAAACTTTTATTATGGCCATAGGGCAGTGCACAGAAATGTTTTAATATTTCATTGCGTATGTCGTCGTCTGTAAAAGTTTTACAATGTTTTCTATCTATGCATTTCTTAATTTTAGATTCACATAACACACTTAAATTGGGTTTTCTATAACGATTTAAGCATTGGGATGTAGGTTACCAATCAACGTGAATGTGTTGATATTTACAACTCTCGCGAAGATCGTTCCAATAACATCGTTCACGTTATTAATAAATTAACATTCGTGCGTTGCAATCTGTTCGCATACATGGCTCGTGTCAAGGCCCGCTTTGTAGAAGGCATTGTAAGAGTGTGAGCCCGTCGAAAGCAGAAGAATGGGCCATTGCACGCCCATTGCATTTGCATAAGTGTCCTGAGGTCAATATCCTTCTTTGTCATCGGTAATGCTCTCAGAGGCAAGCCTGTATTGTTGTGCTCGGCTAATACAGATATATGGAAACCATTCAGAAGGTATAATGAAGACTTCCGTGTTGTATAGCATCAGTAGTCTCGAGAACATGAATAATACATCATTGTTATTCGATTTCATGCTAGTGAACGTAGAAACATATATTATTGTCCCTTTTCTTTGTCATTCTACTTCTTCAACTAAGGCGATGTTTACCGATTCTAATCATAGTAGGCAATACCACTACACGTTTGGTGAAAACATACTTTTTATACAATAAAGATAATATACATAATTTGAAATGGACGTTGTGTAACAAAGAACAAATGAAAGTAAGAGGAGAGTTAAAGAATGGACTAAAATAAAAAGATGCAGTAAGCGAACATAGGAATACAAGTTTCACTACGATTTCGCAACTATTATAGAAGGAATAATTTTGAAGTTTGATTTACTCACAAACAACATGTGTTGAAAGTGGAATTAGGGCGAGAACCTACTTGTTATTGAATCGTTGTTAGAACAAAATAATGGAACATATTGTATATTTCGTTTGTCAGGTAAGTCAACACACTGTGGGGTTATTGGCCCCGATATCGTAAATAACAAGTCTTTTTAGGAAGGATAAGTCGAAATAGCTCATCTAAATAAAGCACACGCTTTACAAAAAAAAGCGAATATTAATAAGCAGACTTCTGTGCCAAGTGTGAATGATTCGCCATTTTATTTAAAGATATAGCGCAGGCCTTTCACACAATGATTCGTATGTCTTCGTAAGTCATAGAAATATTGATGTCGCCATAAAACGAACATCATGGCAATTTTATTGCAATTTATGAAGTGAACACGTCTATCTAGGTTCTATCTAAATTAAAAACAAATGCACTGGAAAGTGAGCTATTTCTATCCCAAGATTTCTCTGATGTTGTTATAAGTTATGTGTATAGTATGAATGATACAGAAGTATTGATTCTTTCTCATACGTTTGAAATAATAAATCCTACTGAAATATAATATTAGTTCTGTTTCCAAAGCATTAAAGTCGAGATAAAGTGAACATAGCGACATAAATATGTTGCTGTAAAATGATGTCAACTTAGAAACCTGAAGACAGAGACTTATGACGCCAATATGGGCTATAAATGAGTAAGTAACGGCTTACTGGTTGCCACCTACAGCTGTATGTCCAAATAAAGATGATTAAACTTTTGTTCAGTCCTATCACGATGAAATTAATTAAAGCTATTAATGATATCCATTATATCATTGAAACATATAAGGACAATGAAGATGGCTATAACTGATAAGCTGTAAAAGATATTTGGGCCTTACCTCTTAAGGAAGTCGGTGTATTCAGCCTGGCGGATAAGCCCAGTGCGCATCATGATGGTCTGGAAGCACTGGCGTTCGATGGCCCATAGTCTGCAGTCCGTGGCCGCCTTGATAGTGGCCGTACGTTTGCAGTTGTAGAGGATGGCCAGCTCACCAAACACCTTGCCTGGTGCCATCGTGCTGAGGTATTTGTTCTCCCGGGATACTTCCACGCGGCCCTCTGTAGGAGAAACGGACATTGTGAGAATCGATCGAGAAAATACAACCACGTCATGTCACTAGTGTATGATGGCTATTAGAATTTATGAAGATAACAATTTTTTGAGCATCATTTTGTGTAGACAACTGTCATGGCTTAAAATTATTATGTAGAGGTTCAATCTAAAAACTCATTAAGCAACGATACCATGATTTACAGATCAAAATCATTAAACGTAAAACCCATGGGTAAATAGCTGCTGGACTTGTGATAAAGAACTGATATTATACTAATAAAGTCGAATAATTAAGGCTTTTTAATAAAATTTGTGTCAGTAGATTTACAAGTGCAATTAAACTGTTTGTTAAAACATAAATAAACATAAAGCTGGATAGATATGAGTTATTGAAGCTAATGGGTTTAGACCTTAGGGCTTGTCGCCACACGATATACCCCGATTCACAGCAGTCGAATACTCTTTTGATACTCGATTTAATACTTTTTTTGGTTGACCAATCGATAAATTAGTAAAGTCGGTCGTGTATGCATAAATATTTGAATATTTAACTGCAGTTTTTTTACCATCATAAACCAAACTGTTTTTGCACAACTGTACAGTATGTATGAGTCCTAGCTAACTTGTTTGACTACAACATTTATTCCAATTGGAATATAATTTCGATATTAAACAAATTAATAAATACTATCAAGGTTGCCAAGATTGAAATTGTCGGTGGACATTGGTGACTCATTGCAGTGAACGGACTCGATAGTGCCATAATAATTTTTGTAGTGGTAAAATCGAACAATCAAGTTTTAAGACTCTTATCGTCAAGTGTGAAAGATTACAATTATAAGCAGCTGTTGTTATCGACCATGAGAAGATAAGTGTGAGAATAAATAGAGAGGCATGTGAAAATGCAGCTTGTTTAATGAATAAACGTGAGTGCATGTATGCTCGAAGTATTTTAACAAGATACGAAGACAAACGAATAGGAATATCACACTATAAGATAGATACTAATTTGAGAATGTGAAACGTTAATCGCAACATTCTGTTCTTTTTAGACTATAACGATACAAAGTGCTGCTTTTTCTAAATAGCATTATTCTTAGAATTAGTGTTTGTTTTTCGAAGTTCTGCTGCATTAGTATACAGGTTAGCAAATACCTGTATTTAGGTTTTTTGAGTCTTTGTTTATTTTCACTAAAATTTTCTTGAAAATCTAGAAATACTAGCCTGTTTCAGATATTCATAGTCAATCTCACTCATATTTGATTTCAGTATCTTATTACAGTGCCAACTCATTTCTAACTTTAATATAGCCTATTATTATGAGGGTATATGATTTATAAATCGGTATATCTATCTATTGTTGATTCAAAGCGTAGTGTCGCATTGTACAAAACATTAATAGTTACCTATTGACCGATAGATTCGCACAATTGTTCATATACTTGGTGTGTGTTGTTGAACAATGTCCTACGTGACGTTACCTATTGTCTATTCAAGAATTAGTCCCGTTATAATTTTTTATTTAAGTTAATTCTGAATACAATTTGACATGAACCTTTGTATTTCTATTCGATTGGTCCTATAAGCAACATGGATTAACCTAATCATTTAGAAGTTATAGAATAGCTACATTACTGTACTATAAATGAAGCAAAAAAGCGCTTGACAAAACCTCAAGATTTCTTAGTTATATGAAACTTTAATAGTATTATACACATAAACCTTCCGGATAAATTCTATAAATGATGGTGAAAACCTCATCAAAATCTGTTGCGTGGTTTACAAGAACAACGCGGCCATACAGACAAACATGAAAAGCGACTTTAATTTATAATATGTAAAGATGATTTTTTAAAGGGGATAAATATTGAAATGACGGCTGAAAGAGATGTAAATATGAAAAAAAGAAGATATACTGTGCTTGTGCCGATCCCGAGGGGTAAAAAAGGAGGATGATGCAGACCGTAGATATTATTATTGGAGTTGAAAGCCATCGAGTAGCAGAAGCTGCAAATATTTTTAGCTGCTGTACTATCATATCATAAACTAATATTTGCAAAGAGCTAACGAACGAAGTCACGCGGCAAGGACATCAGTGCTGCCGTCCACTAACTAAAAAGCCGCTAAGTGCAAAAAGTAGTTTTCGAGAAAACGCAAAAATAAGTGGGAATTGATGTCTCTTGAAAAGTATGCTACGTAGGAACAAGGTTGCAAGTTATATACGTAGGCACAATCTTTTTGCACAATATGTGATTTAGTTCATTCATTTATATTAATCACATTTTATTTAAATTCATTTTCTAACTTTTAGCTAAGCAATTTTTTTTCATTTTTACATAATATACTGCACTATAAGGCCGCTAACCATACCTTAACTGCTTTATAGTGAAGCAATTTCTTGTAGCCGCCACGTCTTGTACTTATAGTAAAAGTTATCAAAAAATACTTAGTTATTTAGCAGTTAAAGGATTTTAACAGACTTATAGCCTAGTAACTAACACTTAGAAGACTAACTTCGCTTACTTAGAAAGCAGTTATGGGATTTTAAACGCTTTTAAGCTCGGTATTGTAAAACATATTTTATACTGGTTCTCCTATTGCTTAACTAGAAGGCAGTTAAAGACATCTCGCTCGCAATTAACTGCCTTTTAAATAAGCACTTGCGGGTAAAAAGTTGAAAAGTTAAAAACTATTTTATGAAAATCAGAACTTTATTTATTAATAAAAAATAATAGACAATCAGTACGTCTAATTAAATTGTGTAGGAACTTAACAAATAGCTTATTATTTAATTAAACAATATAAAATAAAAAAAAACAAGTTTAATCAAACTTTTACAAATCTTATTCAGTAATGAGATCACAATTACATCTTTAATAATAATCAGTATTCGCGAAACCATAGGAAAAATTATATTATAATTATTTTATAAAAATACCCAAAACATGTAAGTATCGTTTTTAAAGCTTTATGGCACATGACACTTGGTTTCAAATTCTTATGCACTTATGAAATAAACATATCACAATCAGAGATCAATAATTGCCAAGTTGAAATAATATAATTGTGCGTAACACATAACGTCATAATCAATTAAATATTAGACTTTATATAAAAAACTATAAATTCGGCCATTTTTTATGCTTAAATATTAATTTAAAACTTTAACAAAATGAGTAAATCAGATTAGGTAAATAAGCAATTATACCTAGTAACACTCGTGTAGTATTATCAAAATTAAGTAATAAAGTAAAGAAGAAGTAAGATGTACGTCTTTTCTTAGGTAACCGATGTCCAATAATCTCTTCTGTTCTTGTAAATTCTTGAGTATGTCGTCGCGTTATTAATTTTTTGGGAAACGTTTTAGTTATTGATGTTTTCCTTTTCAATATTGGTTTACTTTTAGGGTTTGATACTGTATTTTGTCTTTGCATGTCATAACCATATTCAGTATCATCACTAAAACCTTCTTCACATGGTTGGTAGTCCTTATCCTTAACAGAGTCATCACTGTCATAATCTAATATTTCTGGTATAATGCAGTGAAAAGAAGATGGTATCGGGGAAGGAGGGGGCATCGATTCGTGGCAGTATATGGAATGTGTTTCACGCTGTTGAGTTAATGTTTCTATTGTAAGCTTCAGAGTTTCTTCTGGTTGGCTATAATTATTATGTGATTTGTGTTTCATTGAATTTTTGAAACACTTTTGATGTCATCGAGTAAGATTCTTGGTAGAGAAGATTAACTAAATCGTTATTGTTCATGCGGGGGTACTTTGATTCTTTTTGGCTAATATTAGAGCAAGTGGAAATGCGTATAGATGGCATGCTGTTAGTGTAAAGGCGTTGTGCAGTTGGAAATTCCTGGTCCACCAACACACTATTCATCATAGTTTGGATCCTTGATGATACACCGGAACGTCTAAAATACAATGAAATATAATCAGTTAACTAATGAACCAATTATACGACACATCTCTTGCGCACTATTAGGTATAAAACAATCAGCAATCGAAACAGATACCTACAACAACAATTACGATGAACTTAGAAACAGTAGGTACTTTAAAACCCTCTTGCAATAGGTAGGTACATAATGAAAACTAGCAGCACGCGTTTTACCTGTGCAGGTATTGCGGAATACAGAAAAAAATATATGGTAACAAAAACAGGCATTTATAAAGTTAGATAAATTAAAAACAATTCATTCGTTTTTGCTTAAAAGATTTACAAACATCCAAACATACTTTCGTATTTATAATAATATTACAAATAGCTATTTATTACAATAAATGAAATAATAATGTCAGCTTACCTTTGCATATTTTGCGCCATTCTCGTAATTGTGGCGCCAAAAATCAAGAGACGCGCCACACGTCGGTCCGCTAACGAGCACCCGAAGTGAAAAGGCAGGAATTATAGCCTGAGCTGGTCAAACGCAAACGCAAATCACGAGCGTTTAACTGCTTTTTAGTCTAGTATTGTCGTTTAGCTGCTCTCTAGCGATTGATATTTAGCTAATACTAATTTCAATACATAACTTAAAAGCCGCTATTGGCGTATAACTGCTTTATAGTTAAGGCACGATGTTCAGATGGTTATTTGTGACACAATACATGAAGGTAGTTAAAGACGCTTAGCTGCTTTTTAGTCAAGCATGACTAGATAACGTACTTTTAGTTAAGTAAATTTAGAAAAAAATGATACATCAATTTGCCGTTAAAGTATGTTGACGTCTTTCTAGAGAAGTATTGTGGCTTAGCCGCTTTTTAATTAAGGGAGTAACGAAATTTATGTGGTTTAACTGCTCAGCAATGTTTTGTATCTCTAAAACTATAAATCATAGAAAAATGATTCTTACACCAAAAGATAGAGCATCGAAAGTTGTATAAGACTACATTACAAAGTGAAAAACGACCAACTGTGGCTTAACGGCCTTTTAGTTAGTGGACGGCAGAGTGTTTAACCTCAATTTAATAACAGTCATGATCAAATCTTTTTATGTAATCGTGATTTTGTAACACAATCTAGTTTTAATGAGCTAATATTTGAAATAACATTTCAAAATTCATAACTGTGTGCTGTGCATTCCTCTTTAATTTATTTTATATATTAAATTTTTAAATTTTCATTTGACTTTGATTGCAGGAAACAGAGATTTTCTTTATTCTTGTTCTTAATATTACTCTAGAAACCAATAGATATCTAATATGTATTCAATAAAGAACTATACGACGAATTTAGCGAAACAATGCTACTTAACAACTTATCTACAACTTTCGTTGGTAAAAATTACAAGTTTCTAAATTATGTGTGAAATGATTACCATGTAAAATTCTTCGGAAGTAATGTGCGATAGATTGGGAAGTAACGTTTTATTACACCGATAACTTTCTACCTCTAAGTAATTTAATATTTTTAACTCCCAACGTAAAAACTACACATAATTCATATCCGTAACAGCATATTCCTTTGCTTGTACAAATATGGCCACGTTTATATACTCCTTAAATCTACACTAGACTAAATCAACAACAGACTATCTTATACAAAGTAAATGAGTTAAAAGTCAACGTTTCTTGACAGAAAAGGACATGTTGCACTCAAAATGAGTGAAAAACTCCATCAAAATGATTGTGTTCTACCTCAAAACATAGATTTTACATTGCTAATGGAGTTTAAAAAAAAATAAAACAAATACAACATGGAACCCTAACGACGGTAATTACAAAAAAGCTGCAGAACATTTTGTAAATGTTATAATTATCGCCCAAATGCAAAATACTAGTTCACCAATCGGACAAGCGAATTGCTGGTCAAGTCTTAGATAACGTAAATTACTCAAAGATCGAAAGTGTTTCAAGGCGACTAGCAACATAATGCTTGGAATATAATGCCGGGGTCAGGAGTTCGGATACGTGTCCAGGCTTACGGCCGTTTTATTGTTCAACTATCTTACTTTGGTGCATTAAGATTACAACACTGATATCTACCGGCTTTCGAACAGGAGATGGGAGATGTGGTATTATTTTCAGACAAGGATTTTGTATTTGCAAACAGAAAAAATGTCGTTCTTATTTGGTAGTTCATAGTTATGAACATTATCGGAGCTAGTAACAGCTAAACGGGTGGATCCATTAGGTTAAGCTACGCTTGCCGGGGTTGGTCTGTGGATGGGTGACCATCTTTACATATCGAGACTCCTCAGAAGCCCGAAAGTTTGTCAACCAGTCTTGCCAAGCGGTATCGTATTACCCAGTAACTAGTTGTGGAGGTCAGATAGGTAGTCGCTCTATGTAAAATACTGGCATCTAAAAAGACTGGCATCTAAAAAGACTGGAAGCCGACCCCAACATAGTTGGGAAAATGCTAGGCAGATTGATATAAAGTTATGATTATGAACATCATCAGTATTATTACTATTCTATCAGTATTATTATTCTTTCTTTAGTTGTTTAAGTTTTATGCTTGAAATCCTGAGTTATTTTAAAATTACATACATTCACATTTGTGTCATTCAATTCTAGGCTTGGTTCACAAGGAAGACCTAAGAACACCTCCTCCTTATTATGCATACAAGCAGTCTTAATGAGAACCTATTAGTAATTACCAGGTTCCTGTTACTTCTATTGTCCTTCAACTGCCATTAATGTATTTATGCTAAAATGTCTTTACCATAACCGTACAACAAGGTCAGTTTTAAATTTACAACCACAGCACAACGGTGCTCCATTGTATTTTCCTGCAGTTAATATCTTTAAACCCGAAAGCGTTTGTAACAATGTTCACGACGACGGCTGTTAGGGCTTGTACTCGTACACAAAACTGCGTTGCGACGCGACGTTGCATCGCAAAAATCAGTGACGGTACCCTAAGATTTTCTTAAGAGAGCTTCTGCGTTGCGAATTCGCATAGCGTCTATTCGCAGTTTTGTGTACAAGCCCTAATGTTTCTTACTCAAAATAAATTCAACAGAAATCGCAGAAATAAATATTACTTTTCTCAGAATCAAAATATTGAAATACTACTGACAAGACGTACGGCTTCCAAAAATATGAAACAATGTATCTGCGTAAACGTGATAAATCGATTCATGTGGAATCGACTGTTCTTTAATCAAAACAAAACAAGCTGCTTTTAAGTTTTAAACTCAACCTGTGTATGTATGAAAAAATTATATTAGCAGCAATAATACAATACACCATAACAATGGAATTACCATTACTAATGACATTTTACACTTCAGCCCATACCTGTGTAGGTTACTTTACCTCTAAATAATATTCTTTGCCGTAGAAAATACTTTGCAATAATTCAAATTGCTGTACTACAAGTAGCTATGTATACTTATTAATTCTCATATTCGTGCCTGAGTTTAACCAAAAGTAGGGCAATACGTAGCCAAGTTTAATTGATATGCCAGTCTCGGTGCGTTTAGCAAACTACCTATACATATGCCAAGGCGCTCAAAACCTCGATCGTAAATGGAGTAAGCGTGGCGCAATGTCCTGTGCCTGTTTAGATTTTGATTAAATTTAATGTCAATTTTTTCATCATACCCATGATTAAACGGAAAACCCGCCGAAGTAATAAAGGAAATGTATTAATCAATTTGCCGTGTTGTCTAGGCTACCAATATAGACCGTCATTTCCCGTGTGTGTTGTAAGAGTCGGCTAAGAGATTGTATCAGAGAGTGGGCAGCAGCATCTAAGTACCTGTTTACACACATCATTGCACTTTGACCAGTAATCCGCTTGTTAAACGTGATTAACGCAATGAACTATAAAGCCATATATTTTGCAACAGGCCAGAACACTACATTTAATTTGAAATGAGTTCTTGCAATTGATTACAAGGATGATTTGTATATCTTTACAGATAATGCTGCATAAACAGCTACTAATCCAAACAAAGCGTAGGCAACTTATTCACAGGGAGGTAACAGATCCCTATGATGAAACACTGAGTCATGTGCGTAGGTATTTCACGGTTCATATTACGTCATCAAAATCGTCATTCGTGAGACCTCGAAGTTGTCCCGTCGTCGCCATAACACGTCCATACATCGATCAACATCAGCACACATGAGATCAAAATAACTTCCCGATAACAACTACGATAACCGTTTATATTGATGATAGATACTTATGTAACATAAAACTAAATTATATTATGTAAGTAGTAAGTATATACTTATTCTATTGAAATTTACCTGTGTCTCCATTTCGGGGGTATTTGTCAACGGACTTGTTCGGGTCCAGACGCGTCACGTCCAACAATATACCCGCATCCAATGACGATTCAGTAGCAGTACTGTCCCGCTGGCAGAGATTGCCTGTCCTCCTCTTTCTGGTTCCGTAAGTGTGCACCGGCACTATTAACTTAGGTCTAGGTATTGAGAAATCCGAGTCCGACCCGCTAGACGAACTTTTCGCACTTCTGGAAAACACACCATTACTATTTGTGACACGTTCTTCACTAATACGATCTTTTTGTGTCCCGAAAGACATAATGTCATTGTATCTGTCATACCTATCATCACTTTTCACTCTCACTGTATTGTATAGCTTTCCATACTTATCACGTTTGATTTGTTTTGCAACACCGTTTATAGTCCGATAATCACTTTCTTTACTCAGATCAGTAGAGTGTAACCCATTAGCAATCGGCGGAGCGGGTTGACTTTGACTTCCGTTAAACATTTCGTACTGCATTAACGTCAGCTGTTCGCTTGGTGACAAATTTCTTTTCGGTTGAGTGACAGTGACTCCATTGTAAACCTCCTCAGGCTGGGCCGCGTCGAGATAAGCTCGAAGAGGTGCTCTTCCTTCGCTTTTTACTCTTAGTGATTTAGAACGAAAGCTAGGTTTATTATCTTCGATGCGTCCATTTCGTTCGTTTACCGGTTGCGTTGTGTGCTTAGGAAGTTGATCGCATGTAGATAACGACTGGTTAATAGGCTGCATGTACAAACCCAAATCTTCCGCTTCGCAATCCATATCGAGGTTCTGTTTTCCGTTCCTGGACTTTATTGGACTTAAGTCCAAAGTTGCCATAGAGTTGATTAATTGATACATAGTATTTCCGTTTTGTTTTATAGGCTCGCTATGAGTCAGTTTATCTTTTTTCGTGTCCTTCTGCATCTGTTTTATCTTATCACTGTCGGTGTCATTATTCTGTTGACTTACTCTGGAGTAGTACTCGTAGTATGACTCAGACGAGGGGTCTGGTGGGACCGCTCCTGGATCAGGTAATGGATAATAACTTTTTTTTGAGTCAGCTTTTCTCTGCCGGTGCGCATATTTTAAAGAATCCTTACGTTGTGGTGGCACAGGTGGCTGTTTACTGTTAGATGCGAACGCTTCGATATCCCATTCAGTAAAATTCCTACGTTTAACTCTTCTTAATGTCGACGGTCTATATCCATTTGGCATATCCTTAAAACTATAACTATGTTTCAATTTATTCTGTGCGAGAAGATTATTATTCGCTCTCGCCTTCTCCTCTATATTTTGTTGGTACTTAGCTAATTGAGATATATTTTCATTAGGAACATCATTAGAATAACTATATTCATTATCTTCCAATGAATATGTTTTGCTATCATAATCTTTGTCGGTAGTTCGACCAACGTCTCTACACGACTTGCTTCGTGATATTGAATTGAATTTAACGCTGTTTGAATGGTCATCGTTTTCATTATATGAACTGAGATTCTTTGCACCAACCCAGTTAGCCGCGTACACAAGGTCCATAGTCCTGTCCGTGATGGACAGCCACGGGTCCTCCATGACCGCTTTTCCAGGATAATGCTTGATTTTCATAATGTCGCCGAATTTCTTAGTGTCGCTTCATTTACATCATTGTGGAGCCAAAACGTTTGCATGTGAGGAGTCGTACTTAATAATGTTAGTTCCATTTTCCCGTTGGATGGATGTTATCGACCAGTTATTAAAGGTTACAACGGTCGGACGTCATTAGACGGAAGATTAATGTGACGCACTCGCTGTTTTTGTTAATTCGTAATTATCAGGAACATAAATTATTCGAGTCAATCTGTGGAAATTCCGATTTGATGCTGCAGCAAAATTTTCAATATCTTAAGGCATGATTAAGTTTTTGCCTAGTTTTTGATTAGTAAAGGTACCTAATTAGTTGAGTGAAAATTTCTCAATTTTCCTACTAAATGATTGTGATAAGAATGGCGCGTTCGATTGATTAATGTATAACAATGGAAGGATTTTGCAAGCGCTATTATACTTATCCGTGTCTAGAAACTCGATTATTTTTCTTGAGATACAAAGCGAGTGCACCTTCTCGACAGCTGCACAGTTAACCGCATTACTAACGAAGTACCCAGTATACCCACCAATCATGTGAAATTGAAATACATGAGAAAGATCTTTACATTTTTCAAGACTACCGCCAGTTGCTAACTGCTTTTTCTTTTATGAATACTGCTTTTAGTTTAAAGTTAAACTATGAAAATAAAACAACAGCTGTGAGCCACCCTATGGATGAACACAGGCTACTATTTCATAACTCTTTACGGTTATCCACACTGTTCATTAAAGAAATGAAGCACTTGTATCATACATAATGCGTGGATCTCAGATTTTAATCAGCAATGACTAGTGTTGTATTTTACATTACGTACTTGAGTTTTAATAATCTGTCTGTATCGACCTTCGCTTAAACTTTATACATACTGTACAACTTCCGTTGTTAAGAGAGGGCTTACATTAACCGACCTTCAAGTCAGTGCTTTCATGGGTAATTTGGCAAAAAAACATCATTGACCAGTAAACTTTGCAAGAGCGGACGCGTCACGGGAGGCAAGCACGACCATTGCACAAGAAGTAGTTAAGTCCAATACATCACCGAGGAAGCGCTAACTGGGCCTCAAGAGCCCATAAGGCGAATGCAAATGGAATTACATTGCGTAATAATTAGATAATGGGGGCTGAGTGAGTGCGAGTGGCAGCTGGTAAAGCAACTGCTATATACGGCCAGTTTATTGTTATTAATACTGTCGCACTTTCACTGGGAAACTTAAAAACACTATTTAAAGCAGATGCACATCGAGATATGGAATCGAAAGTCAGTCATGAACTAGAAATACAATTAGCATATTATAATGATATAGATATAGTAATCAATACAAACAATATAGGTGAAGAAAACAATAACAAACGATACGTGTAAAGTAGTAGCAAATTAGCAGCAATCATTAAACGCCTGATCGAGTTAGTAGGAAACGATTTCTAAGACATCAACCGATAGACGAGTTGAAACAAGTTCATTGGTCCACATATCCAGTCGGCTGGTCAGCGATGATACGTGAGAAACATATCCAGGAACTCGAGAAATTGTGACCGATGCATGGTTTACCATTTTTCAATTAATAGATCAATAATATTGCCAAGAAATACTAGTAGCACTACCTTCAGCAGTAACACTTTCAAAAATCAAAATTATGACAAAATATTTTCAACTCAACTGAAGAATGATGTTGGGACCAGAAACTTTGCAAATAATGTCATAATAAATTCTTAAGACACTTTGCGATTATATTTTTACAGCTCCGCTTACAAGATTTCCTAGAATATCTTTGTGCACTGGTGATTATACAATGACCAGTCATCTACCAGGTTTTGTTTATTCAATCTCTATGGCTGTGTTTAGCTGTTATCAGCACTACCGTTTACAATAGATAATGGTCAAAACAATGCAAAATGACTCGTCATGCACGAATATGCGGAGCATTCTGCTTTTACATTGGCAAAAACTACATCAAAAGCAGTAAAAACCGTTGACTCATCAATGAAGTACAAAGTCATTGATAGAATTACAATACAGATACGCAAACAGCACGAGCTGAATTTATTTAGAACTAACGGTAGGTAGGTTACTCGAATCATAAACAATGGTAGCCCTTTCTCCTATTTAGCTGACTTTGCTATTCAGTGTGACATTCGCAGCGCATTATTATAAGGGGATTATATCAAATATTATACCAACAAGAGCAAGTTAGACTAACAGACATTCAGCAATCAGTTTTGTCGTGATTCAGTTAAGCAATTAATAAATGTATGTCGTAAAGTACTACAGCGGTGTTACGGTGTTATAATCATCAACTAACGTTTCTATTTCGAAATATTTGTATTGTACAAACACTTTCTACGGTCTGATGATAATTTTAATAATCGGAATAGTTATTATTAAGATAACATCATTTATGTGCAGTATTGTTAACACGCAAGGGAGACAATCCTCTGTATGGTATGGTGATACTATCTATCTATACTTTCTAATCTTTGTTTGAATACAAAAACGTGACAATGATTCGTACACGCATATTAGATCGATTTACGTTACTCGATAAACAAGTTCCAAAGTGTGCTAGTGCAACAATGATTTCAATAAGTTAACGAGGCGTGAACTGATTCGTATTGCAATACTTGCAAGGTATATCATTAATTATGAAACCGGTACTTGATTGATTTAGTTCACAACATCAAACTTCACCAATTTGTTATTCAACGAGGACGACTCTAAAGTGAATTAATGGTCAATGTTGCTGATATCATTAAAAAAGAAGAGGTCTAACAAGACAGTGATGTCATACTGTTTGGCCAAACGCAGGCATAGAAAGCTCGAGGCTACTCGGACATTAATATGCTAAAATATCTTCACTGTGAAGACAACGTTCCAAAATACTTTCACGCCACACGGGTAGTGCACGCAAATACGAGAGGCTTGCAATAACCTTGTAGTGCATGAGAGCCTCCGAAACGTTACTTTCAAATCGTGAATCGGACTAAAGGACACGATGTTTATAAAAATATGCTCATAAAATCCAATGACTTCGAATTTTATAACTTTAATAAAGCTGTTTTTGCAATATCCTCAAACATATAAAATTTTGCTGCAGCATGATGTGAGTAACATGTTAATTTTAAATCCTTTTCGGTGCACGGATTTGCGTTTATCCGCCGAAATCTGTGGTGCAGTGACAACTGCAGCTTCCGCGAAACTACACTTTATTTTAACACAACAACACTTCACACTATTTACCATAGTTCAACGGAATAAGTCTATTCAATTCTGTTTAATTGAGAAACAAAAACTATAAACAAATCACATTGCTTGTCTCACAGTGAGGTCGATCGCGACTATTTTAAATTCGGAACGCGAAACATTGGGGACACGGCGACCAATCACGTCAGCGCCGCTCCGCTTACTGCTCTACTCCGATCCGATCAACTCCTGCGCAAACGCAGCCGGCTGACTGCGCGTGTGGTTGAGACAGACTATGCGCTAGACAAAGACAAAACATATACTTACCTGAATAATAAAAGCTCCAAGCTCACAAAAGGTGGACGAGGTGGTGAACCTTTTAATTTTGATCCTAGAGATACTGTAGAGCAGTAAGCTGCGACAAAAAAATTGTTCCTGTGTGACGAACGCACTTTTCGGCTTACTACTTACAAACAGCACGTGTATTGTGTTTACGCATGTAACGCTAAACACTTGTTAAAACATTGAAACATTCAAAGACCAAAAGAAGGTGATCACAATAATGATGAAAGAACTTATGATATTGTAAATGTTGACACATGTTTAAATTTTACTTGAGACTACTTTGAGTAGTAGCAAATATTCTAAATGTAAAAAGTTTGAGTAATAATAACACTTCAGAACCTAAGCATGTATAATTATAATGAGCGAATGCAAACGGTTATAATGAGTTGAATCGGCAAGGTATCGCCCGTGACCGGATAGCTATCAAATGTTATTCGTTGAAGGTAGACCTTCAGATAGACACCGAAAAAGTCATTAATCTATTTTGCCTTTAACAACGTATTATAAATACCAACGAGTGCAGCAGTATTTCCGTTAAAAACACTGGTACCTTAACGATTATGGATTTAAAAAATAAACTGAAGTAAACGGGGCAGCTTTGGTATACATTGAGAGATGGTTTAGCAACTTTTTGCACATTTGTGAAGTCAGTGACACTTATTGCGAGAAACTTCACAGTAAACTTTGCTGATACCTCAACCACGAACATTTGGGATGAAAATACAAAATTAAATTGAGAAATAAGGTTAAAAAAGTTTCTGATAAGAAAAATATCATTATTTGTTAAATGGAGTTTCTAAATGACTACGCTAATAATATTGCAAATGAAAAATAAAAGTTTATCAATATCAATAGCGAAACAAATAAAATCGAAAAGAAAGCGGTTAATGGAATAAATTGGCGGAATAAACAGGGAAAATGTACAATTACGATCTGCCATTGTTTCAATCAACGAAGCATAAGACAGCATTTTTTTTTTTCAATTTATGAAGACGGAATCATTTTAGGACTAAAATCTTCAAAAACCGAATAAAGTCAGTAAGATGAAAGTTATCACTGGGTATAAATCTTGTAAGTCGTCTTCAAAACCAGTTATTATGATCTAAGATTTCAGAAGAGTAATATTTTTTAAAGAAATGAATACTACAGTTACATTTTCTTGGTATAACGTGCAGTAATGGGTGCAGAACATAACCGCTTCGTTGGACATCACAAAGATAATATCATCATAAAAGTATTATACAAAAGTATTATTCGTGATCATAAAACCCGTTCTACAAGACGTGTCGAAGTTATAAATTAGGTTTATGCTTTATAATTTGTCTAGTTTATCCGTTTGTTTTGTACCATCCACTACTTTATCTACCATCCACTTTCCATATCGGAAAATTTCATAATTATGTGTTGTGTGTGTATTACTGAATGATTACTAAACGGTAAAACACCATGTAATTATGGTCGGCGTCGACTAATCGAAAGTTCAAGTAAAAGTAGAAATGCTAATCGTGAAGATGTTCAGTTGGATTTCATTTGTGACGCAATTACTCCACGGTCAAGGCTTTGGGCTGTGGGTAATGTTATGGTTTCACTTTTAGTTACTGCTACCTTAAACTTACGGTTTTGTTGGGGTACAGACTTTAGGTATAAGTTTATTTTAACTGCTGATAGTATAATTGCTATTGACTTCTGCTTTATCGGAAGTTGTTGTTTTTAACGAAAAGATAATTTAAGGGAATCCCGTACCTTCCACAAAATCACGAGACTTAATGACGCATCATTATTGGTACAGAAGATTCCCTAGATCGTTTCTCAGGATTCCGTGTTAATTTCAAAGGAAATTCCTAAACTTATTATAAGCCCAGTTTTTGCCTTATTCATTTACAATCATCCAAATGGAACGAGTAAATAGATGCTCGTAGAATTACCTCCATTTGTTGCCTTGTCTAATTGAACAATGAAGACAGGCATGCAGCCAATTCTTTCCCCTCATTCAAATAACGCACTTTCAATGAGTGACGTCACCGACCCGTATCTTATTTGAAAGGGTGTATGAATACGTTCACATTTTTTACGTTAGATATCAGTGGAATAAATGGCCTCGTAATGTTTGACATTCTCAACACTAGTAGTAATAACATTGATATTATTATGATCTAAGGACTTCTATAATAAATTAATGAAGCCTTTAGTGGCATAACTATCCCACTGTGTATGGTTTGAAATTTAGGAAGAAACTAGTATTTTAAATCCTCAGAGAACATCTTTGAAGTTTGCAGTAATTATGTGATAATGATTTCACATCTAAAATCTCTGAATAGCCATCATCCAAATATTTTAAAATTGAATCTTTAGAGCTTATTGATCTTAAAATTGGTAAAACCGAACTAGATCCAAAATAAAAGCGGCCACAAACAGAAGTGATGCATATCTCAAGCAAATTGAACTTATTACGCAACAAAATGATGTGTTAAGTAACAAAAGACAGTTGTAACAAGTTTTAATAGAGCCAATATCAGAATTGGGTCACAACAGCGAGCCAAAGCAAATGTTTACAACGAGAACTATTCAGATCGTTAAGAGAAATCGTCTGATACGGATGGTCACCCAGCTAGAATGCATGCGTGGAGACAAATGACTGGACCCGACAATGCACTTCTTGCTAATTAAATCTTGGAGATCTTGTTATCTTTTGCAATTTAGAAATTGTTTTGCAAAGTTAATGGAATCACAGTGTGAAATGTTCTGGGATTACCACATATAGGGAAACGTCAAATCCTAACTAATATTATTATAAATACGAAAGTGAGTTTGTTACACTTTCACGCTAAAACCGCTAAACGGATTTGGATGTTTTGCACATGGGAAGACCATGAGCCAGAGAAGGATATAGGCTACTTGTAATCCTGAGGGCCAAGTCTACTAATTTTCAAATTTGTCAGTGGTCTCACAATTATCAGTTTTTGACAGATATGCCATACAAAATCTGTCAAAAACTAATCATTGTGAGACCACTGACACATTTGTAAATTAGAAGACTTGGCCCCCTGGATCACTGACGAAGTCACGGGTAAGCAAGTATACAATATAACTAAATATTTAAATAACATGACAACAATACTCTGGGAACTAAGATTCTTGTAAGATAGTTTTGCTGTAATCTTTTTTTTAAGGGATTTTTGTACACATAGTGACGATGATATGATGTCGAATGATAAATAGAATATTTTCCTTATTTTAAGTGTCTGCCCATTGGTTCGTTTGAATTTATACGTGTTTTAATTTGGACTAGAGGAAAACATTGGGAAACTGTTTAAAAGCAGTTGGAAATTAAATCTTTACCAACATCACGGATGTTACAAAATGTTCTCTACGCCATTTCATACGTAGCCTCACAGAATGGTAACAACAGATAATTTGTCACATCCCAATGTAATTTAGGGTCACTATTACTAGGTGCGTGATTCTGAGGCTATTCGCACAATAGGCTCAAATGTTTCGAGGCATTAAGGTCGTGTTGGCCAACGACTAAGCGACTGGAACTTAAAGGAAAATTGCTTGTTGCGTCAGGTTGATGCGACTAGTGTCGTAATATTTAGGAATAAGGTAATTTTATATGCACTCAATGTAAGCACACTGTGATTGAAGTTGAATGAGACAAGCCTTTAATAAGAAGTATGTCTAGATTTTTGCAGATTAGATCAACGTCTTGATCCAGCGTTAGATGATCGGTTAAGTTATTAATATTGGCTTCTTTTCTTATTTCTTTCTTTCATCTCCCTGACTTCTTTAACCAACGGTTTTTATTTTCCATTTGGCATTCAAATGTCTTGCTTAAATTATATTTCAAAGGCCAAACCGTTACATAAGTTATGACAAACTTGTTTTAAAATAACTAGCTATTTAGTTTTATTCGTTTGGATCAAAATTAAATGCACTAAGTTGCATCAATCGCTTTGCAATATGAAATAAGTGTTCCTTTCTGCCAATTTCAGCACGGAATAAAAAGAAGTGTATTAACCCATTATTTCGTAACTAATAGACGTAACCGCAGTTAGGCGAAATTTTAAGTGAAACTTAAATTTATTATCACAGAAAATAGTTCCGACGGAAAATTTCGTAATGCTGCAATTACTTAGAAGTAACTTATTACTTATTTCCTCTAAAGTTAGGCGTTCTCTTTTCGACCACTTGTCTAACATAATTATATATTTTTAGAATATGAATATGATAAGTCAAGACACGGAATAGTTTGATAACATTAATGAACTAGATAATGAGAGTCAAATGGTTTGTTATCAGTTCAAAAACTGTGGCGTAATTATTTAAGATACTTAGATGTATTTACTCAATCATCATTAGTAACGATAATAATCAAAAGTCCACTTAGAAAATATCGGTGCCATTTGGAAACACAAAACACAAAAAACTTTAACATAATTATTATTAATTGCAATTGTATGACGCATAGATGAAAGGGTATAAATTAATATCAAGTTTCAGATCTTTATCATCTGCCGTAGTCAATGCTCATGCCTTCTCTGTATATTATATCTGGTATTATTATTAGTACTTGCGCCCTGCTCGGGTGAAAATGGAGAAAACGAATTTTGCCAGAAATTTGACCTAGCTAAATCAATTTTTCGCCCCCGTAAATCCCTATATTGCATCTTTCATCGAAATCGTTAGAGTCATTTTCGAGTAGTATAGGATAGGAGGCACTGCATAGACGCATCAAAAGACGAGGTGCTGTACCAGCTGCATTATCTTTCTACACAAGTGTTCGACGATGGCGCAATGGAAACAAACGTGCTCTAAACGCATAATGATCTGTAGCTATCATAGCACGTAGGTAAAGCTTACATTGATACTATTAGAACGGGAATCAATGTATTACTTGCTTTTATTCCTTTTTGACTGATGACACCGAAGAATCTCACAGGTCAAATATTTTTTTCTTTAACAATGCTATTATACTCTTTGATACATCAATTGATGTGTATGAATCGTGGTATGAACGGAACACAATAGTCTGTGATGTTTTTTTTTCATAAATATTTTTACTTATAATAGCTGGTGCTTCGATATTAATACCGTTATTTTCTTCTTGAATGGGACCGTATTCTAGAACTGTCGTACCTGAATTTCGATTTAAGTATAGAATTCGGTTTAGACTGTATGTATTCGAGTTGAGAATCATAAGTCTGGAGCATCGCTCTAGAATATGGACCTTAGACATATTGTTTGTTAACGTCAATTCAACTTAAGTGGCTCCAAGTACTGGTACAACTTGTCTACAAATACTTGCCAAGTCGCACTACTTCATTTATGGTAAATCATACATGTTACCCGCTCTATAATTCAGGGCTGTCACATATTGTCAACAAAGTTTTCATTAGGAACATTAATTCCAATTATTTAACATGATGTATGGTTTTTTTGTTTATCTTGAGCTCAAAGGTTGCATGTGGTTTTCTTTCACAGTACAAACCTACACCATCTACTACTACTACTACCATCTATATTTGGAAACTTTCTTGATTGTAGCGTACAGTCGAGTCACTGCAGAGATTCAATAGAATTCAAGGCTCGCATATACTGGTTTTGTTACCACTGAAATGAGGCCTACTGTACGTGCCACATTGTTTTAGTCGGCCAGTGAAGGAACTGTTTTCTGCGATAGTACAATATTGGAAGCAACAATCTACAATTCTAGACTATACCCATGTCATCTAGAAATTACGTTTCCAATCAGGAACTTAAGAAATCGTTATGACAGTACAATTGAAACTATCCAACGCAACACTGACTGTGAACCCTGCAATCTAGCTATCACCATCGAGTTCTATCAACATCGCACAGCAAATTACACTCGGACGCTCTTTACTTTCACTTAGAATACGACCAGTAGCCGGGGGGCTACAACGTCACCCATTATGTCTTACAAAAAGTCGACAAGGTCTCGAATGTCGATCTCCGTCTCCCAAGGCCGCGGTCCGATCACGCATTGTCTGTACTGACAGTTTTTTTTAACATTTCGTAATAGTACCAAGAGTACGCGCCTTTTTGCCGTCTTAAACTAGAGTCCATTCTGGAGCGTTATCTTTTGTTATTGTTCTTAGAATAGTCTCAATTATTTTAAGATTTACCTTTTTTAGTTTAGTGTGGATTATTTTTACATTATTTTAATGTTTGTTTATTCATTCGGCACCTCAAAAGTCTGCTTAGCTAAAGTCTATTTTTTTAAATATTTCCTTCGTGTTCCTCAACAATAAAATATTATGACAAAGTCAATGTTGTAATCAAATGTAATTTTTATTTTATTAAGAAACTAATAAAAATATAAAACTTGCAAAATTATTATCAACTTATTACGTATTCGGTGACATTAATTACGCCAAGTCTAATGAATATTTATTACAAGTTACCTTGTTTCGTCCGGCATTCAATAACATTTAGGTACAAGTAACATTTAAGATGAAGTCTTAAAATTGAGTTAGTTTTAGTTTGTATAAAAATATTTTTTATAATGTCAAGGTTCTAAAATTCGGGTCCTACTCAATTTAGAGCATTATCTCTGAACACATAGGTACTTTTATGACCATTGTATTTCTGAAGAACTTCGATATGACACATATAGCTTAATTTGAATTCATCATCATAAATATTAAGTCTATGAAAACAGTACAAAAGCAGTACATCTTCAGAAGATCTTTTCAGCGTACAGAAGACATTCATTCAACACAATAAAAATATTTGATTCTATTTCATTGTCGTCAAAGAATGAGCATTTCCATTCAACGTGGCAACGCTGCCAGCCTTTTGGGAACTTTCCCCACTGAGAGCTGCGATGCGGACGAATTTTTTGATTCTCAATTAGCTCTTCCCATTATTTTTTTTATTTTTTCCTTTCAATACTGTCTTAGATTGTATTAGATTGTATTAGTCTTAGATTGTATGTTATATTGAAGATTTGTCAACAAACGTTGTATGTAAAACTTTATACATTTAAGTACCTACTTACAATTTAATGTTTGTTGACAAAGCAAAAAGTTGACAAGACAAAGCAAAAACAAAAATTCATTGTTAGTAGTTTATTTGTGAAGCCATCTATTTATGACGGCAAACTCAATGGGAGGAAAATATTACTACCTATACCATCTTACCGAAAACTTTACTAGGTACCTACATCATCATAAAACAAGGTACATTTTCTAAGGTAAGTTACATTAGGAATGACAGTTAGGAACCTACTAACACTTTCGCTTAAAAACCGCAAAAGTGTCAGACTCGGAACCATTTAGAAAATGATTTAAAATTATAGAATGACGTTGAATACACCGCAGTCCGCAGTATCTGATGCACGGTTGAACACTCTGAGTGGTTTTCTGCTTAGGGTGCCTTCGCATTTAGCGTTACAGTCCGGCTATCGAGAGAATACGTTACACAAAATTCGCAAAACACATTATACTCGTTAGTATAAAATTGACAGATGTCAAGAACGCATTCTCTCGACGGCTGGACGCTGGACTGTAGTTCTCGTCGCGGTGACGCCCGCGAAGACGCTGTGCGAGTGTCGCTTGTGTAGACGTGATTCCAAACCAACTACAGTTCTTTCGCAGTAATTATACCTGTAATAATGCATCACTGTCAAAATCATAATGATCTATATAATCGTTAAAATAAGTTTGCCGTTGCGCTGCTGTTGTCAGTTTGCTTCGAATCTGCTTTAGCGTTGCGTATGCGCAGTACCTATAGTCCGAACGCTACGTAAACGATGCTTGAGATGACGATATTCGCGTGGCTGTTACATTGTTCTGTTCTCTCTTAGTGATAATTATGATAAATAGCTAGGTTTTTTTTTCATGAAAAGAGTCAAATATTGCGTGCTTATATATCGACGCATCGCCTTGAACAACGTACCCGTATATTGAATGAAAAAAAGAACGCTTGAACTATTCAACACATACAGAATTTAAACTAAGTACGTAACACACACACGACACTGATGTTTGTGCCAATGATGTAAAATCAAAAAATAAATAAATATTTTTCCTCTAAAATGGTGACTTAGGTAAGGTTGGCTCTTTTATCTATAACTAGGCACTTCCTACCTGTATTATTATATTTTCGTACACGTGAAATTTTGCAAGCAAATACCTATCTCTATAATTATAACTATAGAAATTATTAATTTATTAACTTACATAACAAACCAAGGGCCGAATAACTATTTAATTATGTAAATATAACGAAACATCGTTGTTACGTGTTGACATCCGCCCTCATTAGTTTGACCTTATGCTCCTGTTTAGTAAGTTTCACTAACTTATAGAAACGCGTTTCATTTATTTGGCGAAGCATTTTTTACTAATAAATTATCGAAAAAAACTTTATTGTGTGTAACCAAACATTTTTTGTTCGTCTCACGTTTTCCGCCGAACTAGTTACAATAAAAAAATGTACAGTACGTAGTATTATAATATCTGTGACAGTAGTTTATAATATAAACTACTAAAGTAAATAATAAATAAATAAATAAAACAAATAAAGTAAAAAAGTAAATAAATAAAACAAATAAAGTAAATATTATTTACTTTATTTGTTTTATTTTGGTACAGTTACGTACAGATAATAACCGTTATTAACTTTATGTAACGTAATTGCTAACATTATATTTTGATTACATAAAAATGGTACATATTAACATACATATTTAATTAATTATGAGATAACATTTAACTGTTAGTAAAACTTCGTCATAATTAAAGGTTAAAAATTAACTGTATTTAATTATATAGCAAGGCTACAACAATAACTATGTTTTTTGCTATTTTATAACGAAGTAAAAAGATCCTGTTGGTCGATAAGATGTGAATTATTTGACCGCCAACAGCGTGACACGGACGTCATGTTGCAAAGTCATTGGTCACCAAAAAACTTACTTCACTGCAATTTTAAATGCTTTTTGCGATTTCGATCAAGTTCCTGTATAGTCTAGGAAAAAAATATGTAAATATATTTTTAATCTTGCACCTTCCATTTACTTATAGAATTTATTTAGGGATTTTCTTATCAATTGACAACGGGGCCGTAAGTAATAATAACAAAGTTAGACAAACGCCACAAACAAACAAATGCGTGCACTGACTGGACAGGTCCACTCAATCTGTGTGGTTCTTTCCTCAAAAGACCATTTCAGACACCAATCTACATGGTCTTCACATAATCTGACCAAGATTATGTCTGGACTTTAAAAGAGACTGTGACCTCTGAGTTTGTTTCGGCCTTTCTTCTCAGAGTAGTCAGATAGGAAACGCCGACCTCATCTAGTTTTAAAAATGTGATTGACGTGTAAAAGTGTTTGTACAAACCTACTTACAGAAATAAAATCATTTATCATTTATTTATCATTTATCATTTTATTATTTAGAGTTGTTCCACAATTGAAAACTTATAATATTAACTTCACGCCTTGTTTGCCCGAAGGGTAGGGCAGACGTGTACCTACCTATTTTCCACTGCCAAAGCCGAAGCGGAGGCATGTCGCTAGTCAATAAATTAGAGGTGGACCAATAACATATTTTCAGGAAGGAAAAACATTCATTTGCAAAACCACATTGACTAGAAATAATAAGGGATGCTCCGTTGCTTAGTAACATCAGGTAACAACTATGTATTAATTACAGATGTTTTCCTCTTAATTTATGTAATTAATTTGTTATTGTACATCTATGAGGTACTATTTTTAAACCTCAATTGTAAAGGAAATCATTTAATATCTAACCTTTAATATCTAATCTTTATGGGATATTATGACTATAAACAGAGAAAATACATACGTAAGGTAGGTGGGTATATGTTATTGTAACTTGTCTAGTTTTTCTGTCCTGTTCGTCCACAGACAGAAGTATGCAGTCGTAAGAGTGGTTACAATCAATCACACATATTGAACTACGAAAATAGCCCTTATTGCAACGAAATAAAGGCGCTGTCAAAGTTATTATGAACGTTCGCTTGACTTTACTTGGCAGGAAAAGTCGCGGGTGTCACGGCAGCTGCTTTTCCGCTTTCTCGAACGCGCTTAGGGAAAGTATCCACTTCGTTTGAACGTAGTATCACTATGAGTATGACTGTGTTTGTTTCTAAGAGGTTACTATTTAGCAGATCTCGCCGGATACTTGTTGTAAACGAAGGATACTCGTGAATTAGACACATGCAAGGAAAATTATGTTTTGGAAAATTGCCGCCAGGTAAAATCTGTTGGTTGAAGATAATTATTCAGATAATTATCTATACTTCTGCTAGGTACTTGTTTGGGGTTATAATGGAAAACATGTTTTTTCTTCTTACATAACTTGGTATTTCACAATCGTTATATTATTTTTATGGATCCACTCCATTTTGCAAATCTACAAAACAATCCAGCACGCGTAGCACCAATACACAGAAACGGGTTTTGTCGACAGAAGATTGTTTATCTATCATTTTGTTTATTCTTCCGTCGACAAAATCCATTTCTATTGTGGTAATGCTAAGCGTGCTGAAAAGGAATAAGAATAAGGGTGGATGAAAAGCAATAAGAATAAGGGTGGATGCATTCTTAAAAAAATATCAGGCAATAACTTTATACCGCCATCTATTAGAGAGTAGAAAAGTTAATTAGCGCCATCTAGTGAGCAATTTGCATATAAATTTAGCGCCATCTGTTCTTGAATAGACAAACCATATAGACAGAGCCATCTGTTCTCGAATAGACAAACCATATAGACAGCGCCATCTATCTTCATTTGTAGAACCAACGTACAGAGTTAGTCAAAAATGCTTAAGTAATTCGTCACTAGATGGCGGTAATAAATCGTTTCTAGTGTTAAAGCTGCTACTCGACACTAGGTGGCGCTAAATACTTGATTGGGCTGTATTCTGGTAAGCAGGAGGTACCTATATTGATACTAATAAAGTATTAACTTACCTTCCATAACATATACGATGCTACCAACATCTCCTTCCTTGATGATGAGGCTGCCAGCTGCATATTCGACAGGATACATGCAGTCCACGATTTCGCGGATCTGCGTCATCTCAAGATTCTTCATGAAGTCATTGTCCAGTATTGCACCTTTTATCAGCTCTCGCGATCTGTAATAAGAAAATTACAAATTCATAAGAATGGATCGAAAAATAAAGAAGTTGATGAGGAATGGAAAACTATAGGTAGACTGCCCAGATACTGCCCGTAGGATTAAAACACTTTCAGGTTTTTTAAACCTAGTGGGTAAATAAGTTTAAGGGATAGAACTTGTAAACTAAAATAAGGTGTTTTACCAAAAATTTTCCCTTCACCCAGTTGCTTGAAAAGCTGATTCTTTTGTGTTTCTAGAGCCTTTTTTAGTCTTGCACGGGTCGTTATTATTGTTATTTTTTTTAATTAATATTATTATTTGTTGACACAGTGGCAATGGAAATACACAATCTGTGAAAATCCTACCTATACCAGCCCGTTTTCAAACAGGATGGACTTAGTAATAGGGTACCGTTTAGCACCCTTCGGGTACAAACCCTAAAAACGCTAGAAAAAATAACAATAACATTATCCTAACATAACTAAACTTAGTAACAAGCTAGAAAAATTGGCAAAAAAAATGGCGAAAAATTCCTCTGCATCGCTGTCGAATGGTAATTTGCCAAAACGACTGGCAGCATGGGTACTTAGGTATAACATTCAATAGGCACATAAGAAAAGCCAAAACACCGCATGCAAGTGCTTATTTTTATTTTTTCTTAGTATAAGTACACACCTTGTACACTTAGATCAAAACAATATCTCAATTTTCTAAGATATATCATTAGGTATAGGTATAAACTAAGTACTTGCTGTACCTATACACAAGGCAATTTCAAAGTGCCCTATCAACTTTAATGACAATAACCTTTAAATTATTACGGTAAATTAGTGTCATAAACCATGGCTAGACCTGTCTATGATGAAACTAATGCTATTACTAGAGGAAGGAAGGACACGCATAATATCATTGTTTATGGTTTTATGCAGAAATGCACTTCCAGGGTAGGTAATAAATTACTTATAGTTCATAGTTAAATATTCTTTCTATAGGGTGGTGGTGTAACAATCTAATCATGTTTGCGGAGCCAACTTGGCCAGAAATCGCACAAAACAGAGAGATTTGGAAGGAAAAAGTGGAGACTTTTGCCCAACAGTAGGACATAATATGTATAGGTTATACAAATTAAGACTAGCTGATGACCACGTGGATGTCGGTTATTATAAATTCTAAATATGCTAAAACCTTCCTCGAGACCCACTATCCATTAGTGAGAAAATCGGTGCAGTAGTTTTTGAGTTGATCGCGAACAGACAGACCGACAGACGCGGCGGAGGACTTTGATAATATGTAGTGATAATTATGATCGAAAATTACCAGATATTTTACTGTAATTTATAATTATTTGGTATTGACAATTTTATACGGTAAATAAAATCTGCCAATCTTTTTGGTGCATAAAAATGATCGCTCGCCTGTCAACGGTTTCGCATATACATTATTAGGTATCCCACTAACAAAGTCACAATAATATTATTATTATGCTTTTCGTCTTCAAGAATGACCCTGATAATGATAAGTCCCTTTAGATAATCCCATATAAAAATAGTCAGTAACCGTCGTAAAATCCTCAGCCATCAAGATGGTAATCGTTCCTCGTAATGATAAACCCAGGACCTCTCAAACGGATACCGGGACCTTGGCAGGATACCGGGACCTTGGCAGGATACCGGGACCTTGGCAACAAGCAACTGAAGGAACACGGGTGGGTTTTAATCAGTAAAAGTCTGACACGCCCTTCCGCTCCACCCAGAGCGGGAGAAGTCATTGGATGATTTCACACCCTCAAAAAAATAAAGGACCTCTCAAACGCTTAATACTCACGCTTGCAACACAACAACAACACAAAAAACAATTTATTTTGTTTGTGAATCACTTGCTAAAATTATGTTCTATGACTACAAAGCTACCTACGGAAAGACCCGCATAGCGGTTCAATGAATGATAAAATATGACTGTATTGTGAGCAAACATATTTTCTGGTAAAAACCTCTTTCACAAGTTTTTACTTGTTTTTATTTAAATACAAACTAATTAACCTAACATAACATAACATGACGCCTGTAATCCCCGAAGGGCTAGGCAAAGGTGTACTTAGTACCTACTCCCATATTTCACCAGTTATGTTTAAGTCCCATGAATAGGGGGCGAGCATATTGCCATCAACCGGACACAAAATAATATAATAATACAATGTTTATTTTGTACAGATAGACATACATAAGTACACAAGGATTACAAAAAAAATGGTACAATAGAGTCACATTAAATGGCGAACTGATGCCTCCTAAATTAGACCACTAGAATTCAGACAACGCGGCTGCTACTGAAAAATTCCTGATGAAATCTCTGACGGTAAAACCTCATAATACTTTGCCCGACCTGGGGATCGAACCCAGGACCTCATGCTCAGCAGTAGCGTTTGCGACCACTAGCCCAACGGACGAGGCAGTCATCCATTGCACACACTAATCTACCTATATGGTCCTCACAAAATCTGAGGTATCGTTGGAAGCGTCTTGATCGTCTGCTGGATAAAATGCTGACGTCACATTAAATTGAATAATAATATGGCGCCCTCTAGAGGACATAAAGTGACACGTATCTGTTTAATTTATGCCCTAACGATGTCTTGTTTATACTTTTTTGTTGACTTTTTTGTCGTAGTTGGGTTTTAATTTTATAACTTTTATTTTTTACTGAAAATAATTATTGACGTGTAAAAGTTTTTGTACCTACATTACCATTTACAATTGCTTTACAGCTTGGCAGATGTTATATTAAGGTAAAATAATGAATTAAGTAAATAATAAAATGCAACATATGGATTCAATCTATACTATTACACTATGGATTTTTATATTATTACTAAAGCTGTAGAGTTTGTTTATTTGTTTGAAAGGGCTCTGGAACTAACAGTCGGATAGGATCGGTTTTGATAACCCAGTTTTTGAAGACAAATAATAAAACATAGAAAAAAGTCAGAAAGAACGTTAAGCGAAAACAAAGTTATAAAGCGGGTGGGCAATGCGATGTGACGGCGTGTGTCGGGGGAAAAAGAAATTTCGCGAGAACGAAGTCACGGGAAGAAGCTAGTAATAAAAAAAATATATATAAAACAATTATAATGTGGTTTGTTAGCAAATAACAGAATTATCTCGGCATCCAAATAAGTACTTTATACATAATCTCTGTCGATTAGAATAATAAATTATGTTTCGCTGTTAAAATTAGATGCGCGCTAATATTTCCGTTATTTTGCGTATCGATTTATTTATACCAAGCAAGGTACTAGTTACAAGCTAACAAAATTAATATTATAAATAAATTATTGACCTATTTTGTTAATAAATCAGCAAAAAACCTGTTTTATATGCTTTATAGATTATTTATTTATTTTCCCGTTATCCGACAGAAATTATTTATAACAATAGAATTTAATTATGTTTCATAATGGAACTACGACACCGCTTATAAAAATTAATCGTCTTTAGAATCCATTTACGCATAGTTTACACACGCTGTGTGCCGCCATCTCATGCAGAATCTGAGCATAGACGTCATAATCTTATTACTAAATGCCTCGTCCATGCAGTTATAGGAAAGACTTATTATTACACAAGTTTACGACTTACAAGAAACCTAAGTTTAGAAAACACTGACGAAATGTTTTTATCTACTTTATGGCCATCAACAATTTGCGAAATGCGAACATTCCTTGAAATGGCGTGTGTCAAGCTTTCACGGTACCTACCCAAAATCCAAACCAGTGCTCGTAAATTTTAGTCTCAAAAGATCTAAATGTTGACAGAGCCGTCGGCGAGGACAGTTGTCACATAAAGTTCGAACGTAATTATACCAAATGGGATCAACGAAGGCACACGAGCTAACACACGTTGACCTCGCCACGGTGCCTTGCGATGCCTGTACTGAGAAGAAATTCAATCACTACCTTGAATGATTGATCGATGACGTTAAGTGTCGATATGCCCCTACAAATTGATCGAAGTATACACAATGATCAGCTGATAGGTCATTATTTCGAATCACATTTCCATGATAAGATCGAACCAATACAAGCTTTTAAATATAAAAGCTTCCGTATCCATAAATCGTATGAAATTCTATGAAACTCTGTGTGCGTATAAAAATATGACACGCTCTCTCGCATTTATGAATTCAAACTGTAAGTGAACGGGTTCGAAGAATGGCGAGCAGAATATAATTTAATTGTTATTATGATTCAATTTACACATTATTTTACATCTAACACTACAATACAATACTAATAATATGTACAAGTATGTAAAAAGGGGGAGGAAATAATTATAAATGTTCGAAGAAATATAAATAAATTACAATATTGAAGCAGACTCATATGTAGATGATCCTAAAGCTAAGTAAGGTCACAAAGTCACGGTCGATAGTAAGACAAATGAGATTTGTCGACACAAAACGTGAGAGCATGGTAAGGATGAAGAAACATTGATGTTAAGACACAGTCGTTAAGTACTTATTCGTGACCAATAAACCGACTTAAATTAAAAAAGCAAATAAATTATTTACAAAAGAAAACGTGAATGCGATTTGTATTCATGAGTCGACAATGTTTGATTGTTTGTTACCTAAAAATTTGTTCAAAAGTAAACTCCCATAAATGTTGTGAATCAAAACACAACATGACTGTGTACTTATTTTATGTAAATCAGTTCTGTAGTTGGTGCGACTGACCCGCAAGTATTATTCTCTTCAGATTTTTTGCTACTTTGAAGGCCAAGAACATTTCGTATCAGTAATAACGATCTTTGTAACAGTAGCAATGAGCAAAAAAATATTTCATTTAGACTATCACCAGCTTGCTAGCACACTCATTAGTATTATTATTATATCTATAACAAGTTATTTACTCTAGCACTGTCCATGAGTAGCGTTTGAAACCGCATTTTACTGGTAGCTGTATGAAATGCCATAAAAACACTCCAACAAGTGTTTTGCAAGAGCACAAAATACGGGCCGCTACTGATAATTTTCCAGCTGATGAAAAATACCAATATCCTTTCTTTTAATTCATTTGAAATTGCACTTGCAACCACAAAACTTGTTTTTGTACGAGTATTACTGTTATTTATTTCAAGAAAATGAATAATAAATTGTAAGCATTAGTCACACTAATATAGAATAATATATTTATTATGCAGTTTGAAAATTAAACTGCTAACGATGACAATGTGTTACAATTTTACATGGTGCAAATACTCACTTTTGTATTTTCGGTATTTTCACTAATTTCATTTCATATCCCTGTGACAGTGAAGACAGTGGCTCCGCAGAGATAGCAGTCCTCTTCAGTCTCGGTTCACCAACATGGTAGACTCTGGTATTCTCGATGCCCGGTGTCTTCATCACAAAGCATTCTTCCTCGTTCTCTATGCCATTCCTACGACTGTCTATCAGCTGTCTTGTCAAAGGCTTCACGACTTGTCTAAACTTGTCTATTTCGTTTTTGAGGTATCTTATGGTCCCATCTTTTTCATCGATCTCATGTTCCAGCAACGCTATTATTTTATCTCTTCGTTTCAGTTCTTCTGTCTTCTCCAAAACCAAGCGTTTCATTTCCAAATACTTCTTCTCCAGTTTGTAGTTGTGATCCAGTTGGCATTGTTTCGTGTGTGTTTGCGACATTTTTGACGCTGTTTTTTTTTTCACTTTAACACTAAACTCTATAAAAAGTTACTTTATAAAATTCCACATCGTATTATCGAATATTTCAAGTTTCCTATCGCGTTACTTTGAACGGAACTGTTTTATTGACGTGTTATCAATACCTATATAATCGGAAAGATAAAACATTTTATGTAGTTGATCTATGACTTGTCTAAATCCGCCTTTGTCATTTATTTTATATATTTTTACTAGCCAGTGTCAAACATAAACTTTACAATAACTACTATAGTGACGTCGATGTCAAGCGTTACCATATAAATTGTAGTGACGACTGATTGTCCGACTCCCAAGTGTGTCAGTCTGTCGGTGAGTCAACCTCTCAATGACTTGCGCCACACATATTGAAATATATTTCAGTATATGTGCATGCCGCCCGTCAGGCAGACTAAGCTTTAATTGGTTTTCATTAAACATGATTAATGGTCCAGATTAATAACCATAGTTCAAGAATAAAGACCACATTGATACACAACACACTGCCTCAAGCAAGGACATTGTGTAGTGAATTTTTTTGACATAAATTCGTTATATCCTTGAATGAAATTTAGTGTTTCATTATTACAAGAGAAACAAGTTCCATTAATTGAGGTCTGACGCGAATTTTATTTAAATAATCTTGTCACGTACCTAATTGTGTTTAATTTTCGTACACTCAGCATATAAAACATTTGTATTCACCGCAGCTATATTGACACGATGTTAATTAGATTTGTATTTATAAACACAAAGCTCTAATTCATAGCTACATGCTCAGAATACTAAATTCACACTTCTATCTAACTACACCAAATATCCAACGAATTCTACTCAACAATTTCCAAAACATACTGAACGAAAGATATATTTTGTAAGAAACTTATTACCATTGAAATTCAAAATATTCTCTACCATTCACAACTAATTGTTACAAGACCACAACACATAATAAATATTGACAAGTTGTTTAGACATGTGTTCGAGCATCTATTAATTTTAATGCCTGACATTTTTCACTCAGCCATTGTGTCGGCCTACTCATTAACACTTGAATGACCGAATGATTGAGCAACACAAGTGCACAATGAGGTAGTAGAAACATTGCAACAGTTGCTGTGTGTAGGTGATATATATCATGCATACTTTCGTAGGTAAAGGTCGTTCAACTAATCACGCCTTTCTAAGTACACATAAGGTCAATGCGGCAGCAGTGGTACTACTGACTTCAAGTATTTGGACCATGACATCATTGTAACCATGTGAAGTACCAATCGTGGTACACCTATTAGTATTTTGCCAAATGTTGTAAACTAACTCATCAATCGTTGTCTCAGGTCATATGAAGCGTGAGTTTATTTCTTACGTCATTGAGTGAAGAATTCGGAAGTGTAGAAGAACTAGGGGTTAAAGAACGAACGTGTGAGAAATAGAATTTTTGGCATCGTTTGTCGTCACTGATATTGTATTGCCAAACACCTAATTAAATAATATTGGCTGCAACAGAGTTGAAAAATAAAACTGAAGTAATACTGAAAACAGGAACAAAGATAATTTACTAGTGATACCATCTATATCTACAGCTTTCATCGAACAGAAATCGTAATGCCTTTCTTAAAATGAAACATTTAAACAATTTGCTAATATCTATATATTACTTTAACACCTTTATTGGCTGATAAGATATCGTTATATCATCAATTACATTACTTGTCCACATCAATTGTGTATGTCTACTACATAGTTCGTGTAAACACGCGACAGGTTATAATTGTGGACTACAAAAGTTGACCTAGACCCGTTTTCTTTGATTTTGGACCAAAGCCCAGTGCGTTCTGCTACATTAAGCCTAATATCAATAAATATTTTTGTAGCTCCTCTTCATTTTAATTGTCTCTTATCATTACAACGTAAGTGGAACGAATACACCTGTTAATAACTTTATTATCTTTGATATTATTAATAGATTCTAAACTAGTTGAATATATTTTTAGAAGTTTGGTCTTCAGATCTTAGTTGCGTATAATATAATGATTATCCATTTGTTAATCTTTAATCGGATTTAATATTATTATAAATTCAGGCACTTAATGGTTATCAGTGCGTAACCCTGGAACGAAGACATTTTATACATAAACATCTGCCTCAGCTATGCTCAATTAAATAAATTACCTTATAACATTCTTGGCCAAGACTTTTAACATCAATCACTAGTAAAAGCTTGACTGAATGATAAATAAAGTAATATTTCAGGTTGTTTAGCAAAACACACACTGCGCATGTAATTATAATTATCATGATACGCATTTCTTATAGTGAATGAGCAGTTCATACTGATTTACTTCTCAATCAATTTAAATATCTTAATGTGAATCAAATACTTCGTTTCTTTGACTGACAGAGCGATAAACACAGCCCACACATAGAGCTGGAAACGGGAAAAACATAGTGTATTCAAAACATATCAAGCATCGATTCTGTTTTTGAATACATTTTCCTTGGTCTAATAATAACTAACTTTATGCAAAAAATATCTTCGTTAATGTAATAATTCAAACAAAAATGGACGGCGAAAATGCAAGACTTTACTTAACTACCTATATGGCGAAAAGAGGAATTCGTAAAACTTGACCTCAAAATGGCGATACTACACACTTAACATTCAAAGCAGATCCAGATGGAAGGTTGTCTAGATAAGTAAGACCATTACAAGTAGCAGATGTACTACGGTTTTGATTTCGGCTATCACGAACAAGAATTATGGTTATTGATGCGAATGAGGTAACTATTCATATACTTAATGGAAAGTCTGTAACGAGCGTCATTAGGTAAGAGTTATTTAATTTTATCTAAAGGCCGATAATCTTCATCAGAGCATTTACGTCACTACAGTTGGTTAGGGTTACCTATATTCAGATGAAAACCGCTGGAAGCGCGTTTGTGGTAAAAGATGAAATGACTACTAAAAACAAGATCAAAGCAATGAATTTGATAAAAAATATGGTTATTGCAAAAATGTGAATGCAGATATTAGAATTTATAAGTGCCTTGAAAAACCCGTCCAATAAAATACGTTCATAGGGATTAACGTCTTCAGGTGACCCAATGTATAGGTATGAATTCTTGCTTTCGCCCAAACCGTTTTTCTACCGAAAATCTATAGTGTGCCAAAACCCTTACGCATGTTCAGCTAAAGTTGACAAACTACAGGCTAATGCTATTTACGGTGGTTGACGTTATCGCGACAGAGTTGAAACTACCGAAAGCATTAGATTAAGCGTGGCCTGATGGCGTAATTGCATAATATTTATGGCATAACATCATGCGACATGGCGAACGATTCCTTTGTTGATTTTATGTTTATCATAATCTCGTCTAAACACCTGCAAAATACTTTAAACTTGTTGACAGACTTTACGTCACTGGTCAAAAGAGCGTCCTTTTTTTCGAAGAATGAATCTCATTTTAGCATTATTGAAAAAATAATGGTACAAACCATACAAACGCTAGCTTCTTCATAGCATGGCTAAGTTTGTAAGAACTAGTTTGTAATTATTAACAGAGGGTGATTGATTCTTGACTTTATTTTGGAATAATCTTAATTGCGGTTGTTTCTGTAAAATTAAAGTGGCTTATCCTTGGTACGAAGACTTTCAGCAGGTAATTTTGTCAACAAAGGATGAGGCCATGCGCCAAATTTATGTTTAGGACGGAAATTAATGATTTTCCTGACCTGTGCGTCGTTTCGTCTTTGGCCAATCATTAAATCACCGCATGAAATATGGACTAACGTCAAAACTGAAGTTGAATTTAGAGAACAAAATATTTCCACGTACAGATCTCAACTAAATCATCAATCATTCGCAAACTCAGCTAAATTTCCAAAGAAAACACTAACAAATCTATAAGCTAACTATATTTGGTTCAGTCTAAACAAATATTTATGAGAGCGGTCTAGATGGAGGATCTGTATCCGAAATAATCTAAGGTCAAACATCCAGTGTTTAAGTCACAAATATTTGTGAAGTTTTTAAAATAATATCTCTTAGTGTTGTCCTTACATTTAGTCGAGCCCAATTAAAAGAAATTGTAGAAGGAATTTGCGGGTCCTTGACACACATTGCGCTTTGAGAACTTTTGCATCTGTCCCAATCTTTAAAAATTACTAGCTTTCAGGTTGGTGTCACGGCGGTAGAAAAATAGCTCAACGACAAGACGTGGGCTATTTTCGTATTCCAGACGTACCGATTCCAATGTTGATAGACACTGTCAAGGGACGCTTGGAGAAGTCCATTTTTCAAACACGGTAGCTAAATATAACCTGCGACGAGGCATTTCAACTTTCTTTGTCACTACAAGTTTGGTCAGTGATAAATTATACTGTGAACTTATTTCACGCCGTTTGATAAAAAGGCAAGATCGGCTAATAGCAGAGATAAATCTTACAATAAGGAATAAAATGGAGTCTAGTCAGCGTTCACAATTCTCAAATTTCAATAAGCATTAATTTATTTTCAACATTGTTGATAGTCGGAAAACATTGAAGAATTGCGTGCTTTTTGTTAGCATTAACATTTTTAGGAATATCTATAGATAGATCTGTAGTATTAATCATTTGTATTGTTGATTCTCAGATCAGTTTCACTTGAGAGACTATTATTATCGTCACAATAGTATTGAATGCAAATCAACCGGAAACCTTTGTGATTATCCTGTGCTCTTTGGATGGACACGTATAGGTAGGTACTGCTTTTTAATGACATATACTAAAATTTTACAACGTGATAAAATATCATAGAAATGGTAATAAAAGGACTCAAAATAGACGTAAAAGCGCTTCGGGGTTTATTAATACGTATGATATAGTTGGAAAAGTCATAAAACTTGAACAAAAGGACAGATTTAGAGGAAAATCTTTGCGATCAGGAAGACGATTTCGAAGGTTGATGTCGTTGCAAATCGACGATGCATAAACGTACTACTCTACTAGATAAAGTAAACATTAAAACAAGTACTAAAATAGAAGTGATCATAGTAACAATAGGTGATAATTGGTCAATTGTATAGCATCATATGACTGGTCTTCAACTCGATGCCTTTGCCTTTGACTTGACGTCAGACGAAATATTATTTTCAATTCTGTCGCTGCAAAAAAACTTTTATCGGAAATCTATTTCACTTTAGTTGTTTTCGCTCTCCGCCATTATTATACTCTGCAACAATTTCTACCGCTGTAAATGCTAAAACTAGATTGTGAAATATTTATGTAAGAGTCTGAATTTTCCAGAAATTCACCATGACCAAATTGTAAATGTTACAGAGAACATTTATATTCTTGTTTAACTTCTTTTGCCTTCACTTCAGCAAGATAACATACTCACTTCGTGTTCTGAATAGTTTTAGCAACATTTCAAGCTGAATTTTTCCTTTCCTTGTTTATTGTAGCTTCAACAGAATTCCTAAGAACTATATCTCAGTGTCTAATTCTTAGAAACATCATTGCTATTGCCTAAATGTTTCATGAATTCTTTTTCATCTCTAGTTAGGTAGTTTATTTTTATGAATTTTGATTGAAGACCAATTTTGGAACCGTTTACGTTACATAAAACTTAGATATCGTATCACACACAATATATTTTGTTGTCCACGATCGAGAATATGACCATAAATACTCCGCGCCTTATTAGTTGTTACTGGTTTGTTGTTGGGTGTCACTAAGATTTTTTCAAACAAATAAGTATAGTCATTTCGCGTGAATATTAATCACATTAAATTAAACTTGACATTGTTTACACTTTTAAATTAGACTCATTTATTCTTAAAACTGAAATGACACTGACTAGCGTTTTGTGAAATTTTTTAACTATGTTATAGAAAAAATTTAAAATACGAAAATAAAATTCAAATAACATTTGATGTTTGATCAGCGTTCGATTTACGAAAATCACAGGCGCGTACTGACAGCTGGTAACGTTATACCGGCTTGAACGTCGCGTGGGTACTAGAGTTGAGTCCGACGCGTATTTCCACTTCAGCTTCGCAAAACGTTCACAATCGGTCTTCGCTCACTACATTATCATTTTAAACTTGATTGTCGTTGATGAATTCATTGACATATAAAATTGACCAGCTGTTTCGGACAATTGGGCTGTATGTTTATGTATCGTAAAGTACATTCTTAGGACGAACATATTCGAGTTCGAATTAGTGAAAACGAATGCGTTACCTCTGTGATATTTTCACCAAAGTTTTTCTAGGTAACCGAAGTTTTTTACAGGTTCGTTGAAGTATTGAATATCAAAATGTATTTATATTCTCACCGACTTCTTACCAACCGATTTTGTATGGTCGTTATTTGCAGGTACAAGTAAAACAAATGAATGAATGATATATTTAGGCTTTTTTGTCGGTACTTTTTTGTTCATGGAAGTAAGCACGTTGAAGCAAAAAATTGTTCCATCTTGATGGTTACGCAATAAGCTTCAGAGGCTATTCAACTCCAACTTGGCAAAGGATTCACATCAGATCAGATTCTTATTGATTTATGCTTTTCATCAGTCGCTATAAATAATTTAAAGATGTCAGTCGATAAGTTTTTGAGTACCAAAGCTTGCTTGTACATGTCCCATTTTGAATACTTTTTAGTATGAGAAAAACTAAAATGCTGCTAACCTATCACTAGTTCCGGGTCATGTAGGTACAGACGCCAGCACATCAAGCTACTACAATCTGTCAAATTTCTTTAATAGATTTTCAACTTTATCGCTAAAGCATTAAGGTTCAAGGTTGATTGGGAAAATCTGACAGTTTCGGGTAGCTTGACCTGCTGGCGTCTGTACATATTCGCATGGTCGAATCATCATTTGAATAGGGCCTAAGTCACAGTAGAGTCAACACTGTCAAGAGTCATGGACAATTGGACATGGCTATAATTTATTATAGTTCCTACCAATGTGTACGATGAAACAATGTACTTTGATGTTATCTTTGAAATCATCATACGAACAAATTGATACATTACACTGTAACGTGTCATCATACGTCTAAAAATAAACATAATGCCACATTTAGTTATGTAAAGAAAGTTGCAAAAACTGATTGAATTGAATACATTGTTATTGTAAGCAATGCAAATTACAAACCCAAGGTACAAAACCCTTTATTTAATCGCAAATTAAGTGCAAGAATTTACCGAATCGAATTGTTTACTTAGGTGTTATTTTTCATGTGAATTATTGATACGGGAGATAGCTATCTTTCAGCTAGTGTAGGCTGTCAGATTTTCTCTCAGATCTCAGAGTCCTTTTAAACAATATGAGTTTTATTATTAAAAATGAAACTCAACTCATGCCTCGAATATTCATTTAAAATTAAATTTACAACTTAGACCAAGTGTGTAGGTAGATATACCCTTCTTACTCCCACATAGAATTTACACTTGTATTTCACACAGAGTGGGAAAGAGATACCTATAGGTATATCATTGTGTACATTTATCAAGAAATAGTCACTAGAACTAAAGACTTGGCTGCTGTGGACATTCCCAACATACAACGTGATACATACGGAACTACAGACACACCTTCTTTAAACAAAGTAGGTACAAAGGCCATAAAATATGCTACATTTAAATATTATTTTAGCCAGTTGATTAACATTATTCCTGTCATGAAAACTGGTCACCAAAATTCTGTCAACGACCTTGCCAAAATAGATGTTCCTACGTGCGTCTACTTTAAATGCCACAATGTAATAGGTAAAACAGGTATTTTTCCGGAGAGGTTTTATTCCACTGGTATGTTAACAAGTAATCATTCAAGCACGCAATACTTTGACATCTAGTATGAATTCCTCATAGAAAATTCGCGACATCTGTCAGGATAGAACTTTGTGCTTGTGGGTGTTTCTATTGCAAAACTATAATGGATAGCATGTACAAATGGCAGTAGGTAGTTGGTACTTTTTAATTGTGTAGTTTTTTTTTTCTTTGTATCCAAGGTAAGCGTATACCTAAATTGCAATTAAGATTTATAACTGAGTAAATAACATACTATGAAGCTAAGCTGTCTTTGTAAACTATAGTCTTTTAGAATCGCCAACCCTAAAATGAAATTCTGGAATTACAACATTTAAGGATACTGCTACGTCTCGACTTTTTAGCTTGACCACCAGATGTCTAGACCAAAATGTACGACAGAGGCTAATGCCAACCTAAGTTAAGGGCAAAGAGTCCACGTTAAAGCATGATGTATCCTAAGGTAGCAGATACTATGAGGTATCCTAAGTTGTAGGAATGTAGGTAACTAATAAGAGGGAGGTAATCTAAGTAGAACCCTACGGAGCATAATGGCTGTGACCAATATGACCATAGGTAACAGAAAAAGATGGGCAATCTGCCAGTAAAGTACCGTCACTTGTCTACGCAGTAAAAAAATAATCATGACAAGAATTTGGCGATCGATTTATTCCAAAGCAGCAGATGTGATACATCAAAGGTAATTATTATTTATGCAAAATATGAACAGTCGACCGCATGTCAGTGGTAACCGGTAGTAGGTTTGACCTTGAGCTGGTCTAGCGTTCGGGGTAAGGCGCTGGGGTAAGACCGTACGAATGTTGGCAGCATCAACACATTGCCAAATTATCCGGGAATTTGATTCGTACGGTCTCTAGCGCTGAACTTAACCCAACTTACTCTACTGGTTGTGTTGCCACAGACGTGTGGTCGACTGTACTAGAATCACTAATGCTGTGCAATTTTTATGAAGTTGTTGTTCGACCTTGCTAACTGTTTTGACCATAAAATTATAGGGTCAAACTGTTTTGTGGGAGAGTAGTAATTATGTGTTACATTATTACATAGTATGCAAACGGTTATAAAATCATAATGAATACAAGTACCCAATAAACAAAATGATTAATTATATATGTTGGCATTAAATGCATCATGGTAGGTAGGTAATGAATATTATGATTTAGTAATAAATGTTCTGGTATGTGAATTATTGGGCACGTGATAATTTTTTGGGCTCCGTACCCAAAGGGGACCCTATTACTAAGGCTCCGCTGTCTGTCTGTCTGTCTGTCACCAGGCTGTATCTCATGAACCGTGATAGTTAGACAGTTGACATTTTCACAGATGATGTATTTCTTTTGCCGCTATAACAATAAATACTACAAACAGAATATAATGAATATTTAAGGGGGCTCCCATACAACAAACGTGATTTTTTTTGCTATTTTTTGCTCTATATTGATAACGGCAACAGGTAGACGGTTGAAATATTCACAGAATATTTAGTTATATATTCACTTTAAAAATAAATAATTAAATTAAAATAAAACAAATATTTAATTGGGGCTCCCATTCAACAGACATGATTTTTTTGCCGTTTTTATAGATAATGGTACGGAACTAATCGTGCGCGAGTCTGACTCGTACTTGGCCGGTTTTTTTTAATATATTTTTTCGATGTTCTTTTACAGACCTAGTGGTAAACTACACTATTTTGTAAATAGTTATTATCTATTTTCATTGTTTTTTTAAGATCCTCTGTTCTCTCCAGCTGTGTTCTCTCCTTCTAGAATTGTCACTTTACTATTTTGGTTGCGTAATTTGGCAAGCAAGATTATAAATGTCAAGGAAATTGTACCTAACGGAAATTAAATTGAATTTCAATAAAGATTATCGAAAATTGCCAAAGTACTTTCAGTTACCTGCCGTACCTAGCAACGAAATGTTGGTATAAATTATGACGTGCACATAAGAAAGAACGAATGTATCATTCCTATTAGACCTAGGTCAAAAATTTGTTAAATACCTTCAGTTCTGACTTAGGTATAGGAGGTAATTCCATACATGGTGGATGTGAAGGGCTATTTATAACTCAATATCCAATTTATCATGTTATAGTCGTTATTTATTATAGTCTTTTATGCGATAATAATGGCTACCTATCGATCTGATCTATTAATAACTTTTCGTAATGACTAAGTAAATTTTAAAGACCACGTAAACACATGTGTAAGAAAAAATGAGCTCAAAGAAAATAATATTATAAAATGTCTTCTCAAATAAACCTACTTCAATGGATAAAAAGGTCGAACGAGTGACTATTCATTTTGTGGTTTACCACTGTAGTCAATAACTCTTTGAAAATTAATGAAAAATGATTTCATTCATTTTTGTTTTGAAACACAATGAAAAAATAATTATGTAGGTAGTTATTGCGAAAAATAGTTAGATACCAACTTCTATAGGTAGGTGGAGAATATTGTCAAAAAAAAATAGGAAAACTAAAAGGTGTAAAACCAATCGAAGTGGAATTAACAATGATTACAATTTCTTATTAAATTTTCCTTTCATTTCTTAAACAGTTTTTTAAAACAGCGCCATCTACCTTCGCAAAAACAAACCATAGTAGTGTATGCTACTCGACAACAGATGGTGCTGTCAAGCTTTAACGCAATAATGTAGATGGCGCTAAATATTTATAAGCACAACTTCATAAATTATACTACTAATTTTGCGCATTATTTGCATAATTACCTATAGGTAATTTTTTACGTTTTATTCTACACACAAGGGCGGCCATACTTAATTTATAGACCAACAATGTGAGGAACGGGTCAAATTGATTGCGTAGTCGTATAAGATGAACAGTTCACAGTGAGTGCCTTGTGGCTTGTTGTGTGGTCTAAAAATAGAGTAACCACTCAATGACAGCTTATTGTGCTTTATCATTTGATCATCTTTAGAAGTTTCATGAATATTTCAATTGCAAAAGAGTCATGCGCTTCAATTGCTTTCGTTTAGTCGAGATTTGTATTGTGTTTGTAATGCATCGAGGTAAATAAAGTATAGCTCCTAATAAAAAATCAACGATATTCACATTTCATTTTCGATTAGATTTCAAGCGCGAATGTCAAGCGAGTGCGCGTGTCCTGCGTTCGATTCCTATAGCTCGAGAAAAGACAAGTAAGTACCTACCTACCTTTTACCTAATAAGTATTTAGGTAACAGTAGATACCTATGCCAAAAATCAAACGGGTCTGGTAAAACGGCAAGTTCATACCGTTTTTACAGGCAAAACACAAAATAAGTTAGCGATTTAGATAATATTGTATCTTGAAAAGAATACAATAAAGAATTTTACCTTTAATAGGGATTAAACAGGGAACAACTCTAAATTCGCGTAACATCAATTAACATAAAAAACTGAAACGTTACCTAAGTAAATAGAATGACATAGGTACTATTTTTTTTAAGAAAACCTAGTTAGTATTCTTTCCAACCATTTTAGTATTCTTTCCAAATGCCTATGCATTTAGCAATCACCTACGCGACGTTGGTAATTGAAATTCAATTTGCTCGAGTGCGAGTTTTCACGTCTGAACGTCGACGGCTCGTCACTTCATCGAATCGTTACAGATGTTTTCCATTACATCGCTTACACCCACTGGGCGAACTTAAAGAACCGTTCAGATTTCATTACATTCTTGATTAACCATTTACAAGGAATTTTGTACTTATTAGAGATTTGTAGTATTTCTTTGATTTAGTATAAAGGATCTATTTAAAAAAATCTTTAGACATTTGATTTTTAACTTGAACTTTATATTGATACCGTGTGAAATTCGGTAAAGAACTGAAAAAGATAGAAGTTCAAATTAAATTAGCTAGCGGTAAAACAAAAAAACAAAAAGATTTAATGTTACCCATGATACTCATATTTCAAGTAAATAAAATACCTAAAGTCATTGACCCCAAAAAAAACTATTTTTATGTTTTTTATTGGTATCATGTTTAGATATCGATACCACAGATATTATAATACTACGTCGATACCCATAACGTCGGCTTATTGGTCACTTTTAAATAATAATAATATTATTTTTTCTTTATGCGATTCGCACGAAGTTAATTTGTTTACACGCGCACACACACTCACAGAAAACACACACACGCGCGCACACACACACTTACCACTATTTTTTTCTATTGTTATTTACTTTGTATGTTTATGATGTAAGGGAAGAGCGGAGCCTTCAACTAAGTACAGGCATTTCTATGCCTAAATGCATATGCATCCTTGACATGACACATGTAAGCCAAAATGATATGTAATAAACATTTTTTTTTTTGGGTGAATCGAAAACTCCTGAAATACGTAGGTAATTAGGCAATTGGCAAACTTTATGCAGTAAACTTAAGAAAAAAGTACACTACTAGTAGATAGAATAACATTTCATAATTCTTTAAAGCTGTTACAGGAAAACCCTAATATCTATAGTCGCTTCGGCTGATATAATGTTATTATAAGCTTTAAAATAACATGCTTACATAAATAAACAAGTCTCATCACCTTAAAATATCTCCAGTACCTATGAATTTTATCGACACGGCTTACTAGTTAAACTTGCATAAGCTCAAAAGCCAGTTTCAATGTATTCGTATGATAATCTCTACAAGCTAAAATATGTCTTGGTAACCATCTCGACTGTAATCCCTGAAGGGTTAGGCAGAGGTATAGGCACCTATAGGTACATTGGTACCTAGGCAATTTGTGTATAGGTACTATAGTATCTACACAGAAATTTCGGCAGTTAAAAAGGAGCGAGTCTAATGAAAAAAAATCAATAACATTTTGCCCGACCTGAGAATCGAACCAAAGACCTCATGCTCAGCAGTAACACTTGCGACCACTAGACCAATAAATCCTGCCTAGACTAGCTTAAGCATTAAGTACCTATTGTAATAAGGTTGACAACTAAGTTACGATAGCGATAAACATCGTTGTCACGTGAAATACTTTACACTTTTTTGTAACTGTACAAGCGACAAACACAGTTGGAGGCCGCCTTTACGAAGTAGTACAGAAATAAATAGTAATAGAAGAAAAAAATATAACCATTCCGAGCAGGCTCTACTGACTTATGAATAAGCTCCTATACTAGACTCAAAATTCTGAAGCCGAGATTTATAAACTTTACTAATCAGATGCCTTGGCTAACACTGTTTATCCACCGCACTGGGAACGCGGAGAAACGTGACGACGACGCCGAAGTAGTTACAGTACATTTAATAAGGCGTCGTCATTTCGTCACAATCGTTTCTCGTTGACTTTCCCGTTGCCGGTGCGGTGGACAAACGGCCTTAGACATGTTCCCGTCTCCATCTTGAACTTGTAATTTTTAAGTTGTGCGACAGTGACAGGAATAACGCTGAACCAAAGTATGTGCCTCTTTACGTTGTGTAAATAATTACATCACCGCGGCTCTCAAAACGGTGAAGAAACCAGCATATTAGAACGAAAAAATCGAAGGTGAGTGACATCTACCGTCCTGCGAGGTAGATTATAGCCCTCTTGAAGAGATAAGATGTGTGTCCCAACAGTGGGAACATTATAGGCTGATTACGTCCCAAGAGCATTTATAGATCTCGGCCTAAGGCTGTGCGCAGACTGAGTAAAGACTAGACAGACCTTACAGACTAATGTTGTACAGGAATCTTTAGGCGCGTGACTAAAGCAGCCATTTTGTTTTTTTTTTTAAATAAAATTTCACAAAATACTTACGATACGGTACAGTGTTGATAATCTTTAGTTACTTATCAACACTGTACTGCATCGCTCTATGAAACAAAAATGGCATGCAACAAAACATAATATTCAAAGTTGTCAAAATGCACTGAAAAACATGTTTTGACACACGACAAAACTACATAATTATTTTATTTATAGTATGCGCACTATCTAATAAATAAATTAATTAATTCTTTATTACGAGTAACAATGGGACTCTAAAGTGTTAGTAACAATAAAATAAACTTACAACTATGTTTGCGACATAGTTACAACAATAGAGTGGCTGCCTTTTACGTAACTCGAACTCCGATACCTCCTAACATTTTTAAATTTGTAAAAATCGGCCATATTAACTATATGGCCGTTTTTTACAAATTGGCTGACTTCTGCAAAATAGGTATTTTAATTTTTGACAAAATTGGCTGCATTTTACATGAAGATTTAATGTTTTTTACATTTGTAGACATGGCTGTTTTTGCAAAAAATCTGGAATGTAGAAATTAGTATGGCTGTGTTTATAAATTTTTTTTGGAAAAAGTGCCATATGGCTGCTTTCTGCATAACACGGTACTGCGTAACACATAACAATCACTGCTTCAGCAATCCAGCTGAGATACTACAGTTGAGCAAATGCATTCAATAGTAATGAATAGACTAGTACAAATCTAATGAGCTAATGTGCCCTGAAGCGATAAGAAACTACTTCTTTACTAACTCCCCTTGACTGATTGTCGAATAAGATATAATACAAGATTTATTTCTATCTAACGAAGTGTTAAACTAGGTGTCATACTTGGCAACTTAAGCCCCGGGTAGACGGCTTAGCGATGTATACGAATATTATTGCGAAATAATATGTATAATTAATTTTGCAAACGTTAGCGTAGCTAGAACACAATTAGGTGGACGTATTTTTTAAATCAATTATTCAATAAATAGACATTTTTATTTAAGCATCGTCGTAGCCGATCTCAGTACATTATATAAAATGCGTACAATTTCAGATATAAGAGGGAAAGATTGTTAATTCAGGATTAACAATGGAAGTGTCTATGATACTAATTCATTATGAAAAAATAGAAACGTTTAAAGCAGCCGCTACCATAGTTCCCTCAACGCAATCATGCTCGCAGTTTCAAGCAGTAAAAACCAACTCAATACATTTAAAGACTTCTTACGAGATTCTTTCATGTTCAAAGCTAAAATGTTGTTAATGAAGGATGAGCATGATAATAATACTTAACATTAATGCTACACTCGAAAAGCTTCTAATAACGTCTTAATTGTTTAATCTTAATTGGTCAGTCGGATGAACTATTTTTCTTAGCGATATGGAAAGAGTATAAAAAGGTACCTACATTTTATTATCACTTGTCGTTCCTTGTAATTTGTAGGAGAACTTAGGGAATGCTGTAGAATGTCTTTGGATACAGAAAGACCGTACACCGGTTTTCTTCATTTGGTTTAAAATACTATTAACAAGTTCTTTAATAGTTTTATAGTTACTGAGAACGTTGACGTTATCTTACGATCTTTTCTTAGATTTAAGTATGTCTGATGTTTAAACCAAACGAATCATAATCATCATCAACATTAAGCTCACTCACAACCTTTATAGAATAATCTTATTCTTTTGCTGTTTTATACCAATCTTGTGCACGCTAAGTGTTTTTTTATTTGCAGTCTACCACCCTCTTTGAACACGGTGACTGCGACTTTCATTGATCTTTGAGACTTTTGAAGCGGTTCTCTATTTAGCGGTGGCCGTTTCATCATTGTCAAGCTCCTAATTATATATACTATTTCCTTCATTATTTTCCATCACCACATTAAAAATATCAGCATTCTCATAACAAGTTCATGTACCCCAGTCCTAACATCGTGTCCGAACTGGCTGGACCAGACACTTTAGGCGCGTCCGCGTCGTAATCCGATTAAAGTATCGATAACACAACTCGTTGACACGTACTTCTATTTATATTTGTATATCGAGAGAGAACGCAATGCGGGCCTTCAATACATCATTAGGAACGTATGGATCGATTTCTGTGCTAATTTTTGAGGAAGTAGGTCCTTTGATAAGTTTTGTTTTTGCATGTTTATCGGTGCAGGGCTTTGACATATTCAGAGTTTATCTTCTAAAAAGCTCTTTATCGATTAACAACATCAGTCGTCAATTTTTTTTCATAATTAATATTCAAGTTTGAAGCTTATTCTGTTGCGACCAGTTATTTCGTGTAAAACTATTTATTTTCATTGCCAATTTAGCTTATAGTTATCGAATAAATTCCAACAAGACATATTTCCTCCGCTACTGTACTGTACTCAGCCTGCAGCCCGCTTGTCGTCCGACAGTAAAAATGTAAGAGCTAACAATAATCCATCATCATTGTCAATAAAATATATCCGCACTGTTTAATTAGGAAGTAATCATATCGATAAGTCGATTGCAATGAAAATGACACGAGATCTGTCACATTCGTCAATTTAATTCGCTAACTAATCAAGGAATGGTAATCGGAATTGGTTTTACTTGTCATTTACTTTATTGATAAGTAAGTTAAAGCAGTTTGTACTGCTGTCAACAACGTTATTCCTTAAACCAAGTTAAATAAAACTAATTTAATGTAGCAATGGGAGACTAGAATATTCATTGAATGAGCTTTTAATGATGACAGATGATTTTAATTATCTACCATGCAGGACAAAATATGGTGGTCTCGATAATCTAATAAGGATCATAATTCATCTTATAAATGGACATCTCATATTTAGTAAAGAGCAAATGGATGCTGGCACAATATACGTAGCAAAGTTCTGCACGACAAAATTACAGATTGTGATTGTTTATCTGTCATTTTGTCTATTCTTCCGTCGATAGACCTGTTTCGATGGTGGTCACTCTGCGTGCTGGAGTGACAAAATTTAGATGGCTACCAATACTAAAATGGAACTTGAAAATCTCAGAGAAACAACAAATAGTGTTAGAACGAATGTATGTAAACAAAAGAGTTATATAAAGTTTATAGTGCTATGTTAGTGCAGAAATACGCCACTAGAGGTGCTTCATAAAATGTATTCTGTCTCTCATGTCATAAACGCTAGTAATCTAAAAGCTTTTCCGTCTCTCTGTATGAATAAATATATCTACAATAATACAATCAATCGTGGTTGATTTGGTTTAAAACCCTTCAAATAACTTACAGATTCATAATAATCATTAAAAGATTGGCTTTCTAGACTCACGTAATAACAAAACTAGAAGCCTCCAATCAATTATAATATATTTATATCTCAAGTTTCCCTGAAAGGAGTCAATAAAATAACTTGAATAATGAGCAAGGAAAAAGGTACGATTTCAAGAATAGTGACGTAATTAACTTGGTGGCATTACCACGGTGACAGTTTTATGTTTTTCTTCAACCGTGCTGTGCGATCCACCGCGTCTAGCACCACTGCAATCCACCCCCTCAAAAACGAGGAGACTCTTTCTAAACTAGAGCATCACTTTTGTACAGGATGTTAGGTTTAACGAGGGACATACTTTAAGGTGTAGTACCTAGTCATGACAATTTAAAAAAAGTACTATAGGACCGAACCTTTTTTTTTTTTTTTGTGGGTGGGAAATCATCCAATGACTTCTCCCGCTCTGGTGGAGCGGAAGGGCGTGTCAGACTTTTAGTGACTAAAACCCACCCGTGTTCCTTCAGTTGCCTGTTGCCAAGGTCCCGATATCCCTTTCGGACTAACCCGCAACCCTGGCAGAATGGGACCGACCCTGAAATATAAAAAGAATATGCTGTTCCCTACAAAGTTCCACTAAGAGATCTAAATGAATGGAACACCACATTTTTCTGTTTCATACTTCAGAGTTGGTCCCATAGTAAAAATAATTTTCATGAGTACCACTACACTCCCTTACAGTTTAAACCTAACTATAGTCTGTTGAAGTTTATGCTAGATAACGTTATCTTTCAGCACTCATTTCCATTTCCATAGTCTAGCTTTAGAATAAAATAGGTACTTTTTTTTTAATCAATATTTAACTGGCTCTCTAAAAACTTTTTGGGCTTCTAATGATGCAGACTTTTTTTAAATAAATGAGCCTCTTTTTAACCTGGCCTTTTCTCACACTTGATCGAACTAAGCTAGGATACCCCGACCAAACGGGTTAGGTTATCTGTGAGCAACCGTGAGCCGAATCGGTCGCAGTACCGAAGCTAGGTTGCGAAATGGGAATTATTAGAGGTTCGATTAATTGCACTTGTTTTTTTTTTCCATTTAATCTGATTTATTTTCATTTTATTTTATTTAATTTGATTTTATTTAACTTTATGTTTGAGTTTTGTATTTTATTTTATTTGGTTTTGATTTCTATTAATTAATGTTTGGCAATGGGTTTTATTTACCTGAAATAAATGAATTATCATTATTAGGGCGAATTTCACCTAACTTTTATACCGAGTATAAGTCTTATCCTGCGAATAAATTTTGAATTTTTGACAGTTTTTCCACACAAAAACTGTCAGACGACAATTTTATTCCACGGATAAAAGATATCTGACTTTGATGAAATCAGCCCATATAGAAGGCAGCGCTCTATGCTTCAAGATTAACTGCACACTTTGAAGACAAGTGTCTTGACAAATGTACATAGATAAATCTTGCATTACGAATTACGATTCTGTTTACCGATTACGTAAAACGCGGAATAAAATATGTAACAAACTTGAAGTGTTGACGTAACGGTAGCAATTACCTACCATGTTTTTTTTTTTAAATGATATGCAGCTCTTAATAAGGTGATTATCTGAATATAAGAAGCAGGATAATGATATTGATTTGAATATAATTATATGGTAAGTAAATACTTATCTAACTGTACTACCTTCACTTTTAAACGGTAATTGCAAGAGAGTTTGCCCAGCAAACTTGTTGGTGCAGTAGTTGCAAGCGCTATTGCTGAGCATGAGGGCTTGGGTTCGAATCAAAAAGTGTGATTGGATTTTTCTCTCTGGAATTTCTCAGATGCAGTCACACTCAGTCAGCTAGAGTTTGAGTTTGAGTAAATCTCTGTCTAACCCTTCGGGGCTGTATTCCCCGGCGTGATGCTATGTTATTTGACCGAAACCCAAAGAAATAATCCTGCAATTAGTAAGGAAAATAATAAAGAAAGAATTGAAAGCGTTTTCCTGTATGGTTCGAACAAATTGTTACTGATGATTTACCTTTTAAGTTTACTTAAGTAACATCAGGGCAATTTTTCAAACAATCCGATAATCACTTTAATAACCTTTTAAAATTCCAAGGTGCACTTATTATTTTTGTTAAAATATCACAGCAACAAACGAGCCAGTTTTGGGCGTATCACAATAATTAAAGAATTCAATAAACCAGCTCTTAAGATTTGCAACTTCACTCGAGGTTCAGCGTGGCATTTTTTCCCAATAATTACATATAATTTTATTTATGCTTGCAGAGTAATCGTCTCACGGGGCACTTTATTTGGTGGTCTGAAATTTTATACTTTTTCCGAACAAAGGCTGGTTGTCAACTCGATAATTTAACGATGCAATTATTACTTAAACAATAAGAGCGAGTATTGTGCAACATCGTAAAACTTTGTGAGACCGAAATAAGATTGTCGATCGTAGATATTATCAGTTTTATAAAGTTGTACAGCTTTGTCAGAAAGTGATTTATTTGAGTATGGTACATATCGACGGAGCACGTTAATCTGTCAATGTAGCTGTGAAATTGATGAGGTGCGAAAGAAATTGGACTCAAACATTTTTACATAAGATTTAATTTTACTTGCGGTGTCTTCTCGCTGAATTGCGCAGCCCCCTTTTAAATGAACTTTAATTTGTCTTAACGTATCTTGCCCACTCTTCGGATATGTATTACGTGGGTTTTATAAATAGAGTCAATTTATTATTTGTTCCGAACGTAAAAAAAAGTATCTACGCTTTTGTCAAATAGAAGAAATAGAAAACATGACCTGATTAAATTATTTTTACGCAGAAATGAACGTCAGTACAGGAACCGTCAAATTAAAAAAATATATATCTTTGTATGCGAATCACTAACGTTTTGACATTTTTGTGTAGAAAAGTTTTCTAGCAATTTCTCTACTTAGAGTCGCGCCACACAAGTCCGATACACGCGGCGCTAGTGTCAAAGTCACTGCATTAAAAAAATATAGTATAGTTCCACAATTTTCCGCCGGACTTCAGTAGTAGCGCGAACTTTATGATGTCTTTATTTTCAATATAGGGTTCAATCGTTTCATGTAAACAGTTGAATATCTATGTAGGTAACGAGTACTCATTCTGACAACAGACAACAGCATTGCTATTCTGTAACCATCTCACCGTGAAAATTTAGGTGAAGTGAGCTTGAAGTGAACTGTCACTGCCTTAGCATCAGTAGGTATCGATGACAATGACAGTTCACTCCACGCTCACTTCACCTAAGTTTTCACGGTGAGATGGTTACAGAATTGATCGGCTGCAACATACCTACTTACATAAAATGCTGCAAAGGCATGCAACATGGCGGAAAGTTATTAGAAATCCATTACTAAGGTCATTGACACCATGTCCAATGTTAATGCTGACCACAACGCCTAGACTACGCTCCACATAGACCGCAACATAGGCACATTATGGATACTGCGAATAATCTTTAAATTTCACAAAATGGATACTTCTACTAACGGTCGTGACGGAAAATTGTTCTAGTCACAATGCTTGGCAAACGGTTCGGTGGTTCGAGAGGCTATTGTCCGCTAGATATATTCCTTGGATTGCCTTTTACGGAGTAAAGAAGCTTATTTTCCTCAGGATCAAATCTAGTCTTCAAGAGAAAACAACGACCGATCGACCCACCAACAGGTGGTGACAGCTTGGACACTACGTACAGAAGCATATTATATAATTTAAAAAAAAACAACATAAATGTATGTATTCCCTCGGGGAGCAGAAGTGTTTAGCTATGGCGAGCCTAGTACCAAAACCAGACTCCGGGCTCCTACTGGGTTTGAAATGTAAAAATCCAACAACACTGTGCTGGACCCTAGTGACCAAAACTAATACTCCATACTCGGCAGTCGCGCTAAAAGCCGCGCCGCTAGACCGTCGTCAAAAAGGTCGTCGAAAATAAAAATAATCAGAAATACTTATTTCATAGAAGTTTTCCGAAAGTTTTAGTTTTATCTGCATAGAATCTATGCTCTAACGACGTAGAGGACGATACATGTTATGTTCCCAATTGGCCAACAATGGCGAACAGTGAAAGACTCGCCTTTGCCTAACAATGGGACGAGTCACAACTAAACATACACGGTTAATGCATTTGTGTGAAAAAACAAACAAAGCGCAGTACATGACCCAGAGTGACCATGAGCAACGAGCTTTCTATAAAAGTTTCTGAGTGCAATAAAAGGAATTAGAATCGAATAGATATTGACTTGGTCGGCGCGTTTGGAATAATTTTCGCGTTTCCGATATAAGATTAGTCACGCCGGAAGGCTCCCATAGACAGACGCGACGCGTCAGTGCGTCGCGATTTTGGTAGTACGATTTCCATGAAGTTTTCATAGAACCACGTCCACTAGAGCCGCGTCGTGTTGTCGCGTTGCGCCTGTTAGCGATAGCCTTGAAGCGGAATAGTTTTTGTCAAAGACGATCTACCTACTAGGAGTACTAAGACTGTATCTTGTTGACTGTATCTTGTCTTGCTAACTAATCAACAACCTCACGAACAACTGTACCAAAGTAAAATATTTAAAAACTTTTGACAGAGGAACCATTGTTTCTATAATTCACGAACACACGTCGAGAAGAATAAGTATTTAAGGCAAGGTTCAGATAGAATGTGTAATAAACGTTTTACATCTGTGTCTAAAATAGTAGTCTAAGTTTCCAACACGATAATAAAGTTACCTATAGATTTTAGCTAATTAACTCCTAAATAATGTTTATAAATAAAGGAGTTATTAGTCCATAAGTCATGCTTCATTATGATCTTTTGTAATGGGCCGTAAATTATGGCTAAGTGAACAAGAGTAGGTGGTAAAAAGGTTTCTTAATCATGCCACGTAAGTTATTTATATTTACAGTGCTCACACTAATTACATAATCAGATACAGAATCACAAGCTGTATCTGTGCATGGGCATTTGTGTCGATAGGGGTCGTCACTCGTCACAATGTGTGGTGATTACGAAATTATTATACTATCGTACGTAATCATCATCTGCCTAGCCTTTTCCCAACAATGTTGGGGTCGGCTTCCAGTCTAACCGGATGCAGCTGAATACCAAGATTTTACATTGAGCGACTGCATATCTGACCTCCACAGCCCATTCGGGCATCTGACGACCCGTAACGACGACGGTCAAAGATTCACAAATGACAGCCGGGACCAACGGCTTAACATGCTTTCCGAGGCAAGGAGGAATCTCGGTATGTAAAGACGAGTCACCCATCCACGGACCAACCCCGGCAACCTGATGGATCGACCCGTGCGGCTGTCATTACTAAGCCACGAGCTCCTCCTCAGAATGATTATCGTACGTATAGTCATACAATGGCGGTAGGTGTTTACGTGTATTCCCGTTCGTACCACTTTCGTGAAATATCAATATGTAATTTTAAATTTATTTTATTTTTATAAATTTTTGATATAGCGGTCATAGCTGTAGTACACACTCTGTCAACATTTCATGTGTCTACCTATTATGGTTCAAAAGATACAGCCCTGTGACAGATGGACTTACAGACGGACAGCGAAGCCTTAGTAATAAGGTCCCGTTGGCACCCTTTGGGTTCGGAACCCTAAAAAGTGCTTGATTTTGAGCTTTTTTTTAATGAAAAGTTACGATTGTTTTGCATTTAATTTTGGATAAAACACTGGAGATTAGATGAAACGTTACAAAATTGCTTGACATTATTAATTTTAATTTCAACATGATTACATCCTTGTTATGAGTATTTTGCTAACGAAAAAATCATTCTAAGATGTTCGTGATTTAGTTTATTTTTTGCAGACTATTTATCCACATCCGTCCGGTGCAAAATTGTATAAATTATCACTGAATATTTTAAAACATAATTTACATGAGCACGACCACATGCGTAGTTAGTACGTTTTAAGAGACCAATAAAATGAATATCATTTTAATCTTTGTAGGATGTAGTACCTACGAGTACCTACCTACAACGGAGAAAAACTAATAAGTAACTCATGTTATTTTTTAAAGGTTTATCAATAAATCATAATATTTTTTTGCAAAAGTGATGGCGAATATCGGCTTGTTATGACTTGGCAACCAAACTACTGAACCAATTTTGAAGTGAAGACATTTCACGCAGTCTAAGCACATTAATCTAAAAAAGTCTAAATGTGCTCAGAATCTTTTATGACTGACATACAGAAGATTTAAATTATAGTTTATGAGAGGAGAGAGCTTTTAGATAGACCAGTCCAAAATTACACCTGGAAATTGGCTCCGAACTACAATTAATCTGTTTATTTGGATATGCAATTGGCACGAGTGAAGATCGCGACTCACAAAATGAGTTCAAAGAATAAGTAAATGACCGCTCATATTAATAATTATGTGCTTTTTGTAAACGTAAATGGATGACGTCATGCGGATAAGCGTCACAGTGTCACACGTCTACGGACATCATCATCATTAACAGCTACGGTCGCCAATGCATCTCCCAAACATCGTCTTTATTACCGTAGTTTGCCCGTTGACTGTCAGTTGTGATAATCAGGGAGAATGGGCCATGTACACAAATTCACACGCGCGTGTGTGCTCGCCCCTGAATTCGATTCAGAGGAAATGATAAGGGACCCAGTTCCCGTAAGAATAATATACGTGAGGCGTGGTGAAGACCGCCGCTTTCGTTCGTCCCCGCCATTGTCGGAAGTCGCCAGTTCTCGTCCACCGGAGCGCTTCCGTCACTTATTAAAGTTCCATTCGTCACGTCATACAGGGCTGTCCGAAAATGATTGGAAATAATTTTGGCGTTTTTTTTATACCAGGATGCTTCTGATCGGATGGATCGAATTGACGACGATCCATAATGTTGATTCAGAAAAAAATCTTATTACTTCGAAATTACCTATAGCAGATTGCAGGCGAATCTATGTATGTCTAAGTATATTTATAGTTAAATAAGATAATTATTTTATTTAAACTTTAAACCTATCCAGATATAGAAATTGTATTTAAACCACTACAATCTACATACATACTTACCTACACACTTTCCGTCAGTATGGAAAATGGTATAATTTGTGTCTAATTCGTGAGGTCTGGACTCTGGACTGGACCCGGCGCCATCACGTGTTTTTTTCGTATCAGTAAGATACTACTTATTTCAAAGAAACCTAGTTATAACATAAGTAGTTAGGTAGGTATATACTGATGAGTCGCGTATTACATAATTTATATTGCACTTCATGTGCACTTATGTGTACGATAGTGTCATCTTAAGCTGTGTGCATTCCTATGAAATGACGTAACTTTAAAAAACGGCCAGTGTCCAATAATTTTCGATTTCAAAATTCGAGTAGAGGTTAAAAAAAAAATCTAGCGCAAGCAAAACTTATGAAATTATCCTGCCTATGTTTAAAGTGCTGTATCTCGGGTTCTATGGGATTTACAGAGCTACGGGTGCGATCAAATTTTAGCAAAAAGGTGTTTCCGTAGGATACACTTTTTAGAAGCTATAAATCAAAAACTGAAAGAAGTACAAAAACGATGGTTGTCGATCACCACGCAGTTAGCACAGGTCTTTAGACGGTGCAAACTGTTTTACACTTCTGTTATCTATCGTTTTATGTCTTTTTGTTTAATATCACGTCTTTATGCTGAAATAGGAGCATTTTTGGCCTCGCACAGGTCGATATTTAAGTATTTTGTTAGTTTTCTATTGTTATTTTAATTTTAATTAAGTAACTTAACTTTTTATTACTGTTTGTATTTCCTGTGCCCCAAATAAAATATTTTTCTTTGTTTCTATCACAAAAAATCAGTACATTGCATTTTTTTGCGACCTAACGCTATTTTTCTGTCTGCTATGAGGCTGTGGCTGGTCTATAGGTACACGACTTGAATCTACGTCAAATCCTATTCACGAAACTCTGAGAAGAATTTTTATAGCGTAATCAAAACTTGTATGCGCTTAACAAAAAGTTAAATAGCTCTCAATTAATTTTAATTATAAGCTGTTGAGCCGCGCGGTTCACTAACAAAAGATGTTAACAAAACAGAACATTAATCCTTTCTTCTCATTGAATTCCGAACCTTAAGTACAGGTGATTAAGGATGTATTTTTAGAAGATTCGTCTTAAATTATTTGTTTTGTGTCATCTTTGAAGAATAGGCGCAGATAAGATGCAGACTTATGAAATAAACAATACAATAATGATCAAAAAGTTATATGACATCATATGCTTTTTTTAGGACATTAACTTTTGACAATCATTTACCAAGAACACATTAATCAAAACAGAAATGCTATTAAACATAGCAAAACAACTTTGTGAAGCATATATGTATATCGTTTTTAGATTTTTTTTGTAATATACATATATCTTTCATATTAAAATTTAAGGATCAATGGCATCTCTGACTGTGAACTCTAATCTAACTCTGACTAATGTGTGCAATGTACCTAACCATTTAAAAGAAAATGTTTTTGGAGAGTTGGACAACCCTACAGCTACGATTCATATCTAATGCGAAAAAAATGTACCAGAATTACTGTTCCATTTTTCCGTTACTGAGAAAACTCTTGAGATTTTCTTAAATAATAAGCTGATTGATTGCATGATAGAAATTATTTTTACTGGGATCTAGAAGTAAGAAAGTTAAACATGAAAAAAAAAAATGATTATACTGACGTTCCCAGCAACAACCATAATATCAGAAATAAGTAGTTACTTATTTCTGATATTATGGTTGTTATATAATTTTTTTTTTTTTTTTTTTTATGTAGTTACATCAATAAAATCCATCCTATAATTTGGTGCATGATAAATATCACACACGATTTCTTATGTCTTATGCAAAGGAGAACAAAATACTACCAAGTGATAAATAAAACTACGTAGCCGTAAGGTGCAGCAGGTTGATCACTTTATCATCATTACTGACAAAGGAATTGCCATAATAAAGGTGTAATTCACCTCTTTTCATACACCGATCTCGGCTCCGTATTGGATGATACATTATCAGATAAAACATTCTTGAGGAAACATTCTCTTTATTGCATTTTTTCTTTGTGATGTTATTTTTTACAGTGGGAAAACTCCCTTATCTTTATTAGTTTTACCGTACGTGCACTCTACGTAGTATCTATAATTAACTTATTTTATAGCATTTAAATAACATAACGCTATCTTAAAAATAGATGTATTGCTATAAAATAATAAGAATTGTAACAGGGCAAAAGTGACTACCATAATCAAATAATCATGGAATTAAACGATTGTGTTTTGTCATTTTCACCCCAAAGTTCCTAAACTGAATTTGATGCTGAATTTATGTTTACAATAATTACCCGTAGTTAATTTATTTTTTATTTTTTATGTTTACCTAAACTTAAAATAGGACTAGTATCTTGTAAGATATTCCACTCCAAATAAAACACCGAATTGATTAGAAAAATGTTGTCATTAAAAATAAGTAAGATACCTACTTGTTAATTAATGAACAAACTCTCTACCTATAAAGGTTGAAAAACGATGCTTAAGCGTAACGAGGTGAATTAAAATGTACGTAAATGGTATGAAATGAGAAGTTTATACAACGTTCGACGGTGGTCGAGCGATCGGGAATTAACACTCTGGTCAGGAGACTAGCCAACGCAGAATTTACAAATCTAAATACAATATTGGCACTATCAGAAGGTAAAATAGCAGAAAACCCATAATAGAGGAAATATGAAATTAAGACCAATAAACCCTTAGAAGTATACATGGATATGTGCATAGGTCAGGAGACGAGGCATAAAGGTTCTGGAAGGGAGATCGAGAACTGAGAAAAGACGCTTTGGATACCTTCCACCAGAAAACAAATGACCTATAAATCGCACATACACATTGGATCTTTGACATCAGACAAACTGATATTCTATCAGCGATAACGATGATGGAAAAGGCAAAAATGTATACGACTGACATAAGCTATCGAAAAGCTTATGTCAATCCTGTTGACATTCATTGTAGAAATAGGAAACGCTTTCGAATCGTTGTCTAGGCACTTGTCTAGGCCCTCAGATCTTTGAGGAAGTCAGTGGAGAATGCAAAGGTTGGTATGCCCCGTAGTAAGTCTTAGCTGATCATTTTAAAGACGATGTGGAGTCTGCGCTTAAATATTAAAGTCATCTTTAGGGACATCCCGGAAAAAGCCTATGTTTAACAACCGAAATCTGTAAACAGTGGAACACTGGATCGTGAATTTGTTGCCAATTTACTAAGATACATAGATAAGAGAAATAGTACAACTTGCTATACAGATTGCCAGCGTGTTTAACAAATGTTTTGTAGAAAGATTACTATGTAATTAGTTCTTCGATTAGATCGGTTTGGACCAGATTCAAGATTCCAAACGAATTTCAAGCCAAATTACAAGAAATAGTAGCCGTGCCAATAGATTGACAAGCACACGAAAATAACAAACTTATATATGTAGGTATTTGTTTGGTTTACCCTAAAAATTATTAGTTCAGTTACCGATAATCTTGGTTTTAGATATCTTAAAAGGTGATTGATATTTTCCTACGGGTTTTTCAGCATCACATCACATCCAATGTTATCTACTATAAGTTTCAGAATGGAAATATGGTTTACTTCTGATTAGGCGTTGAACTACAAATTTCAATTTTTATTCAAAGGAAAGAAAGAAAAAAGAAAACAATGAAAGTTGAACTTTTTGAACGTGTTCACTTAAAAAAGGTTGGTCTTAAAATGCCTTCACCAGTTCCTGTTGTTCGAACAGGGAAGAAGGTGCGCAAGGTTTGTTTGGACGACGAATGAACGTACATGTAACTTTTTTCCAAGAGTTATAAACGCCAGACATTAACGACTTGAGTTGTCACTTAGCATATAATCCGCACCTTGTGAGTTCTTACCGAAAATTGATGGACCAATTAAAAGGGAACGCTGTGTTATCATTGCGAGAAGTTGAAAATAAATTGGAACAAAAGTGACAGTTCCAGAAGTAAATTAACTTTCTTTTTTTTTGTTTTCTTTTTTTATTAATGCCTCTTAATAATTGTACACTTATCAGCCAGTGTTATCAGGTCGTAAGTTAATTCAGTGTTTCAGAGCTTTAGTGCCGATAAATCCTTGCGTTTACTGGTCTCTTTTCTGATACGGAGTCGTAAAAAATAATGGGCGGTCCGTATGATCATTCTTTCTTGTTTCTTTATGATAAACGTCGATACTGATTGTGGGTAATCTATTACATAAATCTTTGATGTCCAAATATATCATTAATCTCGTATCATTCAAGGTCTTCGATAATAATGAAGACTGGAAAATGTAGTGTCCTTTCTGCTTCTATCATTAGAAATATTTATAGCATTTGTTTATATTCACATAATATTAAATCAGTTTGCATCCACAAGTCTCGATTAGCGAAGGTTTGCCTCTCTCTTAACATGTCTAACGACGTAAGTGACAGATAAAAATAAAACAGCAAGCTGCATCGTGTCTCGTGTCTGAGCGTATGACAATCTAATATAGGTCATACCTCTTGTAGTCACGAGACGAGATCAACCCGTGCACAACTGGTAGTAACTGCCGCCACAAAGAAATTAAAACTGGTTCGATGTTCTTGACTAAATAGCGTGCATTACATTCATTTGTTACAAAGATAAGGGTTAGGTCAAAGACTACGTGTTTTAAAATTCTTAACCAGTAAATCTAGTCTTATTTTTTTACTAAGTTATAAATGTTGATGTATGTCGTAAGGAAACTGTTGAACATATGACTTTGAAGTTTAATCAAAGATCATGACATAAAGCTAAAATAAATTATAATTCGAATCCGACACTTAGTTAAGTACTGAAAATAATACACAAGGAGAAAATAAAAGTAATGACTACCAAATAAAAGCATGTTCAACATTTAAATGAAGGCGTCAGATAAAAGCGAATAAAAACGAAAAGTTACTGCTAAAGAATATTTTACGTTATACTTTAACGAAGGCGAACTTCTGAACTCGGAGCACCAGTTAATAGACATCCGCAACCTCGTAAAGTCGCGGTTACGTACAATAACCTTATACAGGGACTCGACTTTATACACGGTATACAATGACAACCAGACGACCGATCTTGAAGACATTGCGAAACTTCGGAATAAATTAGACAAGGCGATATCGAGGACACCACGAAGGTTCCCTCGCAATTCCATAAATATACTAAACATTTAAACAAATGAGACGAAACAGATATCGCGCCAAATAAACATACCAAAGCAATTCGTATTATAATAACCCAATAAAACATTTTAGTCGTCGAGTAAATTGAAGAATTTTTGACTAATTAGCGTACTTTAAAAACTCAATTCCTTTATCACCGACCTAATTTAGCCACAATTAGCAATAATAAAGCATCTGCAATAAACACGTAATGCTGTTGATATCCTTACAATTTCATTAAAAGTTACAGCCATGATGTCCTTCTTCGGCACTCAGACAGTACTTGAACAATAAAACGAAGTCAGATAGTCGTTGAATCACTTGACATACATTTGTGAGAAGAGAAATTCTTACGTGAAGCTTCAAAATATTTCAGGGGAAAGAACCCAATGATCCAAAAATAAACCCACCATAATATTCTGAACTCCTAACTAAATTATTTGATCTCAAACCGGGAAATAGTCCTACACATAATGAACCAAATAATAATATGTAAAACAATTCTAGTAATATTTTGTTCAATGGAACATTCGAATGCTGGAATGCGACCATTAAATCTTGAGTTAAGAGTGGTTTGACGCGTTGTAGAGGTCTTAAACATATGGAGATGTGCTTAGATATTTATTTCTCAAGTCTGAACAGACAGTGGTATAAATAACACTAGTTCCTTTTTTTGTGCTGCATTATTGGATGTTCTATAAACTTTATGTAACAATATTTTTAACTTTGTTATCGCATTCGAGTTTAATTTTTTTGTCAAATATTAGTCAAAAATAGAATTATTCACTTAGAAAGTAATGATGACGATATCACTAATTGCTAAATGACACATGAAGATATGAATAAAAATTTAGATTGCATGCATAAGTGAGAAGCCGATTAAATACACATTATTTAATTTAAATATAAACTTGTACATATTGTTTAATTAAAATGCTAAGACCGCTTTGGAAAACGTGATTTCTCTTCACCATTTTTGGGTACAATAACTGGTCATATTTCGAGCAGAATTTCCACCTCGTTGAGTTTATTTGTTCTGGCTTTTCATGGTTCAGTTAAAAGGTTCAAAGGCAGAAATAAATTCTGTACTTTAGATTCGGTGAAAAAATTGGTATAAAAATTTATTGGGTAGCTTATATTCACATTTAGTCCTTTTGTTGGATCTATTTTAAGAAACAGCGTTTTTGTGTTGGATTTATATGATTAAAAAAAGGTGAATTCTTAATAAGTTCAACGATATTTATACTTAAATTTACAAAGTCAATGTTTCCATTCGCCTCCTTGACATTTAGCGACAAAGAAATTACCTTCTTTACGCATTCACTTGTATGTCAAGACGATTATACTTCTCATCATAAACCAATTTTATCACGTGTTATCTCTTTTCAATCTAATCTTTCATTATTTCAGGCGTATTGCTGTTCAAACAGTAACAAATTATCATGTTCGTATCATTGGACGTCAGAACTAAGTAATTTATTAACTCACTGACTGCATATGGACGCAAAATTCCAACAATCTGCTTTGCAATCGACTTGACTGGGGCAAGTGATACAGTAACATTATTTAGTATCCAGTGAACCGATAAGTATGTAAATGAAAAGACAGACAGTAGAGATAAATTGTGTACATAGACGTTTTAACCCACGTATTTCATCAAAAGAGGGCATAGATAGAACCGAGTGATAATAAATTATTGTTAATTAGTATAGCAAGTTTCTTGTTCATTCGTTATTAATTGGAATACGTCTGAACTTGGTGTATGAGGCCTCAACCTTGAATGGCCCAACCTTTTGAACACCATAGACCCAATTATCTAGCACAAACAAAACAAAGGCGTTAATAGACTAAAGCCTTGACATGATATCAATTAGAACATGAGAATACGTGGCGATTATTAAAAAATATTTTCATTCATTTAATAAACTTCCATTGAAAGTTAAAAGAAGCTTTTCTTATTTTGGTATCCCATTACCATAGGTCACAATATATGATATGGCAACATAAAATTAATTTTAACCCTACTAGCACATAGGTATAATTATTTTGATTCCTTTGCTGTTTTTCTCAGAATACCGAGTGTCCATTAAAATTCTGTTAGCCCTTGTGGTCAATACAAATCTGTCTCAGTAAATGTCAACCGTCATGGTGACGGTTTTACATTGAAAGGTTGAACTTTTACGTTCGTTTTAGAAGAGAAGAAATGTCGGTAAAATGAAGAGTTTTAAAAAAACGACAGAATAGAGTCAAAACAAACTAATTTCAACAATGACATTGTGAAACACAACGTTTGAAGCATACGAGTGTGATGGGACAATGATAAGGACAATCAGAAAGGTTATCTAGTCTCCTTGAACCGCCACTTTTTGACTGTATTTTTAAACTGCTAATAAATGCTAATGAAATACCCGTAGGATTTTATCTAGATCGTCTGGTAGGTACCTTATTCAAGTACACGGAAATCGTACGAGATTATAAAAGATCAAAACCTGCTCGTAGTGGAAAACGATCTAAAAATAGAGCTAGATAACAATTTCCATTTGAAATCAAATAAAACTATAAAGTTGTTTGCAACGACTAAATTAAGAGCAGAAGGAGGGCTATAAAATGTCAAATTAATTAAAGTAACTGCGATATTATACGTAATAGCAATTTAATTTGCAGTTTGTTTTTGCAACATGCTTGTTGTTAATGAAGGTAAACACGAAGGATACATGACACAGGCTATCGATTCCTTCCCACATGACATCGGAAAGAATACTAATGGGCATATTAAAATTCACGCTATCGTTCACACTATTATGTCTCATTTTGTTGCATTAATCAGTTAAACGGTGTCAGATTAAGAATACTGATTCTGAAATGAAACTGATATTGCTGACAACTCAATTGTGCGTGAAGTAATGAAATTAATGGCGAATGTTGTTGCTTATAGAAACACAAAGTTCAAAATCTTCCAATTATATGTTAGTATGTATAATTAATTCAAGTATGCTATATGTGCAAGGTATGATATACGTTTTGATACGCTGAATGGCATTCTTTTCTACCTGTAGAAAATCCAACCCTTTGATGAAAACTCGACTTCAAATTAATTGCACAGTAAATCTTACGTAACTTTTATCAAGTCTCATCAATATTTTTTTAACATAGTAAGGAAAATGTACTGAAGGCCTTGCACATTCTTTTGTTATCAACTTTACTACTACAGTGTGGTTTGGAGGTGGTATTATGTGGGGTAAACATAATTCTATTTTTTTTGTATAACAAAGGATCAAGCAAACAAGAGGTTTCATTAAAATGATTACCACCATTTATTACAACGTCAACTATTACCCAATTTAATCGTATCATTTGTTGAGATTCTTCCATATTTTTTTCAAACAGATTATTGATTAAAATTGTCGTATTTTTAATGAGTCAAATGACCATGATGAGGGACATTTTATGATTATATTTCACATAATCTTTAAGGTTAACTATTTGCGTATGTAAGGCATATTTCAGTCAATTAACTCTTTAGCCTTGACGAAGAAAATATCCAATGGCCATTAGACTTCAGGCAATATGTATTTAAGAAATATGTCAAATCATTAACGTATGTATAATAAAGGTTATCATGTTGATTTCAGTGTAAATTCTATGTACAAATTCTGTATTGGATCGTCACGATTTGTATATTAACGCTGTCGTCTGTACCTATTGGTGACGATATGACGCGAATTATCTCGTTTTGTATACATTGTATATTGTGATTCATTTCGAAATCATTGTTGATAATAACTACGTCAAATATATGTGACATTATTACGTTAATTTTGGAAGAACGGAATAAACAATTTATGAGAAGCCTCTAGTTTAGCATTTGGACTACGTGTTTAGCGTTCTTTATTAGCGTTTGGTATTTTCTCTCTATTATTAGGGCCCTTTTGTCGTCTGCCCCATTTGAAGTGTTATTGACCTAAAATAACAAACTAAAAATGTGTTAGTGTATGTAATTTTGTATAAACCATTGCTAACTGATTTTCCCAGAAAGATATCGTATGATACAACATATTTTTCCTTAGCATGTTTGTCGAAATGACTCCAATTATTTGTTTTGACCAAATAAACATGTATGGGTTCAGTGCACTTTCCTGTATTTGGATTATTTAGTGTTCAATCTGCGATACAAAAGGACTGTCAGCAATGGAATACTTCAATAGGATTACCTACAATAATGAATTCTAGAATAGATCGGGTGATCTGTCATGAGATTACGCAAGATTTTACGACTGCGTTGTACTTTATGTAAGGTATTATTTAAAGTATCGCTTTGCACGCAACAGGTGCAACTTAATTAACAGTCACTATATCTCTGTTCACTCCCACCCGTCAGAAAAGGTATGAACTATTATCTGCCAACTCAAAAGTTTAACTGACATAAACTAAAGTATTCTGCTTCACTAACTACAAATGCATTATTAAAACATAATACAACTGTTACAAAAACGTTACCTAATTTATCTGATATCTCACGAATGTGAACTTGTTTATTTTATCGAGAATTGATAACATTATACTAAGTACTTACACTTCGCTCTTGTCGAACGTCGGGAAAGTCTGGTGAGTCAAGTCCTGCAGCGACGAGCTGGTCTGTGGCTCGGCAGAGATACCCTGAGCCCTCTGCTTGCGCGGAGCTCTCGATCCTCGGGCATACTGCTGGTATGGGAACACACTCTGCAACTTATCCAGTTGTGAGCGTAGCTCCAACATCTCCTGGTCCCGTTGCTTGAGCAACGCCTCCAGTTCACGTATCCTCTCTATGAGAGGCTGCATGTCATTCGTCATCGTCGCATTAGCAACACAATTCTCTGAATCAGCGTTCATTGCGCTTGGAGTCCCCATTATACCATTTAATTCAATGTCTCTATACGTTTCGTTTAAAGCACGCCTATCGCCGTTCACTGTGGGCGCCACGGTAAGCGCTCCTCCACCTGTGTTCACTAAGGCCCTCGGCTCATCGTCAGCAGCTGTTCGCTGTGACGATCCAAAGCAGAGGGTATCGAAACACACGCGCATTCACTCGGCTACCGAGCACTGAACGGAATCACTAGGGATTTCACTTGTTTATTGTTGTAATAGTACGCAAACGTCCACTGTCACTGTTTGTTCGTTTGGGTGGTCGAGTACGGGTTGGGGAGGTGCAGGATGCGTGTGGGTCGTGCGAGCCGTGCGGCGCGGGCGCGGACGTGCGGAGTAGTGTAGATCAGATACGCGCGCGCCGCCTGTCCGCTACCGTGGAGTCAGCCCCGCGTGCCTCGGCACCGCCCTGAAAAATATAATTTTCTTGCTTTACGACGGTCATTACTTGTCAGTCTTGATCATAACTTAAGTACCAAGAAACGTAAGATCTTATGTTATAACAAACAACTTTTTGACATAAAAAGTACAGTACACAGACTAGGTTATTATATCGGAGAACAACACAAACTTATTTTAAATTAGTAAACAATTTTATTAAATCTAATCAACGATAAGACTTCGTATCATCAGTGTTCGAATAATACTATTTTTACCCATTTTCACATACCAAATATTTTGTAAGCGTTTTTATGAATGAAAAATATTCGGATGCGTCACATTTTCTCGGAAAACACATTTGTACAGACGCCGTTCATATGAAGAAAAAACAGATTAACTAAAAGGAAAGTTTTAAGATCTACCCACTTATAGAATATGAACACCTTGCTTTATCAAAATATATTTTAACTCATTGCTTCTGAAGTGATTTTACAATACAATTGCTTACTGCTGGCTTATCAACATACCTAGTTTAAGGGGCGATAAACACTGTATCTGTTTACATCTGGTAGGAAAGATCATTGATCACCTGATTGATACGCAATAATACAACCACATGACAATGTTGTATCTTATCGGAAATCTTATTTGACACAACACGAGGACGAGACAGTTCTGATATGATATTATTATTTATTGTAAGCCCGTTTTTTCCTGCTGGAATTGGAACTGCAAGGCAAAAGCCTCCCTTCCTTGTTTCAACAGCGTATCATTTAAGAAAAAGTCGAACTCATTCCGCCATCTCTTTCTGGACCTACCTCATGATATACAAATGATTTTAAAATGATTTTGCTAAATGACATAGAAGTGTTCATTTTAGCGCACGACGAAACACTAAACGGATGTTTGATAGGAAACATACGGTAGCGGCGTTTGTTAATTACCTCTTTGATAATATGCAAAAAAATGTCATTGCTGACGCTGGCCTCAAAATTAATGGCTGTTTACGATACGAAGCACGTGGTATGACACAAATTTTCCGTGATGGAAAGTCTGGCGAAGTATTATAATAAATATCAAGTTTAAATAGTAGGCAATCCTAAATCTAAGCCGAAAGGGATAAGAAACCGGTTAATTAAAATCACAAGTCATAAACATACATGTGTATCAAACTAGATAAGTAAATTGAGCCAGTGACTGGACTTCTATATTAAGAAATCAGTTGCAAGCTCGACACATGACCATTAAGAGATTAAAATGTAATAGTATTCAAGATAAACAAAAACTTAGACAGAAAGGCGTCGTATCGTATAGAATATGGTAAATTTTTAGATAAACCATGTTGAATGTCAAAGAATACATTTTCAGTTTTATTCAAAGAAAAATAAGCTATATTTAGACGAGAAAGTAAGGCTTCAAAAGTAAGGCATACTCTTAATTGTATATACAATCAAGTGTTAGCAAACAAAATAAGGAGGATGTGACAGACTTAGGGCAAGTCGCCAATACTAATGAACTTACCAAAATATCAAAGTGAGATAAATATAAATATTGAAAAGCTAATTGTGACCAAGAATACACCAAAGAAGGATGATGAATTTGTACAGAAAGTTTGTACGTTTTTTATGTATAATTTCCAATGCACCATGCAATTTTAACTATTGATAACAAGGTTGAAAAAAAATATAGATTTTATGAAAGTGACATTGATTCAAATGTTGGTACCGCAATTTAATCGGCAGACAAAATAAGACCTAAACGTTTTCAACAGTCCTGGCAACAATCGAGCTTCAGTGCACACCAGAAACAAAAAGAAGATCTATTGTATTGTACTTTCGCCATTAGTGCATCAATAAATAAAGTAGCATTTGATTTCTTCCCCCACGAATCAAGACCATTTCATTTATTTTGACATTGTCCTTCGCTTCATTATTCACTTCTTTAATGTCATCAATAAAACCAGTGATGAATATAACAGGTGCATTAGAAATTTCCAAAGCAACATTCTCAATATCCTTAAGGACGACCCAAGGCATTGACTTAATGAAATGTTAATCTTAAACGGCCTTACTCCGGTTTAGTTAGTGGGTGTTCTTGTTCCGTATTTAATTGTTCAGTTCCGGTGGGTGTACATAAAATATCATCACAGGTAAAGGGCGGCTCATATGCACACAATGTAGCTATTTTGCTGAATATAGTTCGAAATGCCACGCCCGTCATGGCGGCTATATTTATTGAATTGCCATGGCATAGGTGTTCACTTACCGTAATCTGAATATTTTATTGTCTAGCTTTAAGTTTATCTTAATTGCTAACTACTGCATTATAATGTTCTGGTTGTTTTAGTTATTATGTAAACTTGTAGTTATGAGAGCAATAATTGAACATAGAACTTTGTTGACAAAGAAACAATTGAATATTTGTTAAGGCATTCAAAGAAGTTTAGTTTGTGAACAACAGAATCGGCACCAATGTAGGTGGAATTAATGCAATAGTCAAAGATCTGCGCAAAATTACTCAGTAATACAGCAAAAATCTGAAACTACTATTGCCGTGCGAATCACCAAAAAGATATAAGCATTGAAACAAATAATTGACACGAGAAACTTCAGTCAGACAGTGAAAATTACGCCCCAATCATTGTCACCAATTTAAAGTCTCTAAGGATGTCTAGATAATCTCGTGAGATTGACATGCCCTTCGATATCGTCTTGCAAGATACTTCAGAACCCGTTTCGGTTGGTTACCAAGTTCCAAATAAAGTGTTTATTTGCGTATCTACTCGTTAAAATCTGTTTAACAAGCTTTATGTAAACATACAACAATGTTTATGGAGTTCCACTGTAAGGTATTGCTTGTTCATGTTGCGTTACTTATAATTTTATTTATTTTCCTTACCATTAATTGAACGGGTTTAAAAATAAATGTTCGATTGGTAAACATATACTTTTTTGCAATTTTCTCAATTATGGGTCTAAGAAAAATGTAAAGGGCACGTGAAAGATAAACCTAGTTATGCCACAACCTAAGTAGTTAATCGTTTCTAATGCTAAGTACACACGCAGCGACAAAATCTGTGTGTCGACATGAGATTTTGACATTGCCAGTTAGTTGCCGGCAATCAAAGTCACTACGTGTGTACCAGTGATGCTCAAAATTCACCACAAAATTCCACAATTGCATTTTATCCCTTGATGGCTTTGCTAACACATTATGCAATGAATAATTCAGTTCATAATTATCATTTCTTTAGAGAGAGCGTAGCCAAAATTTTAGTAATAGCTCAAGAAACCGGGAAGTGGTATGATAGTTTATTTTTAGCAATTTCATCGCTATGATACTCCGCTTGAGACTCTTTGACATCCTTTCCTAATGTTTAAATAAGAGCAGTATCAAACTTCTGCCTCCTGAATTCACATATTCTACATTAGCAAATGTTTCTCCGTAACCTCAGCTTGACTACTACTGACTAACTTGAAACAACAAGACTGGTGACTCATGATCTTGTTCAAATCACTTTGATAGGATTACTGCTGACTACCGAGTTTGCAGAACGTAACACGCTCACTAAGTCAATATAATCTTTTTAAAACCTATTGGTTTTAAATAAAGTTGAACAAATATTATTTGTTCAACTTTATCTAGTCTACGATCTACAAGTGGCTAGTTTTAAATACCAGTTTCTTAGTTTACTGAGTTTAAATCTACACATAAATCACTTTTATATTACGTACAATTATGTAGGTAACCGCTTTCTGAGTAATATTTCATTACTAGAAGTCGAAAGTGGCCTTTGCGGGTCAGTTATTAGCGCCCGCCTTACCGCAAACGGTGTAGAAGCAACATTTTTAATAGCACGCGTCAGTGCTGTAATTACATAAGCTCGCTTGTTTTCATGCTACATCCACCACTGTGTTGGTATTAGTATGTGGGCTTCCTTTGCTAGACATGGGTCTCACAGAGAAATAGCTATTATATCGTGGTATATATGTAATTGTTTAAAATTAGAACTTGCATGAATTCGTGTATCTTGTACAAACCATTTAAAACTTCATCAAGATCTAAATTAAACACATTAACATCTTTCTTGTAATACTATATTCTTTATTTTAGAGCTGTCATTATAATATACGATTATTACATTAAATATTTTTTTCGCTCACATCCAACGAGTTTTTATAAAGTCGTTATAATTAATCAGGCGGCTACGCTTTATTTTTAATTGAACATGTTCTACTCATAATTCTAATACAAACTTACAATATCGTGTTAATTAAAACCAGCGACCGCAAGATAGCAAATAATCTAGGTACTGCATGTTGCATACAGTATGATAAAGTTATACCTAATATGCACTTACAAACATTTGCATCAACGATTGCGTATCCAAGCACTTTGCTATGCCTCAGATAAAGATTACTCTACAAGGCAATAGTCGACTAGTCTTCGCCGTATGTTATTTACCAATTGGGATTTATGAATCCCATGTTTAAGGAAAGAATACTGATAGAAATCATTTGAATGCTTTTAAATCTTTCATCTTGACCAATTACTGACCCAACTAGCCCGGGTATGAAAACATGTGTACAAGCTTTAACAAAACGTAATTCTTATTTGAACAACGTTTGCGTGTAGATTCAAGTACCAAACAAAAATAAATAAATGCTCCTCCTCAAGACAATGCACTCATAAGGGCCATCACGTTCCATCTACGTGACAGCCCTGTTAGTTTCAATCCCGAACTATTTTTAGAATGGAGTCAATTAAATTCAATTCTCCAGTGCTCGAGGGTTGTCACATGCACAATTATGTGATTTATGAGTAACGAGGCGGCTGGGTGTGTGACGTCGCGTTTAGTGAAATCGCGTTTATTTGGAATTAAGAATAATTGTTCTTCATCGTCTGGCGGGCTATTAAGCAAAGTGTTTAATAACAGTTAGTGGTTTTATTTTGATCAGTTAGTCGATAGGCGTTGTCGCTGTGAGGCCTTTTGTCTTCTAAGACAGCCAGTTTAACAGCTGAAGTAACATTATTATTAACATTGTTCCTTTCTTTATTTACCATATCCCTTTTATCTTCTATCAAGTCATCTTTAACTATAAATATATCGTCAAAATCTGCTCCGTGTTGAACATTTTCTTGATAAACACAAATGCTGACAGAGACTCCGTCATAAATACTCTCATATCCACCATTATAATCAATTAAGAAAATTCAGGACAATCTTTCGTCTAGCACATTTTATTTGAGACACATCGCTGTCCTATTTTTATTTGGACGCTGTCTCAAGTCGGGTCACCGGCGGTGTGTCAATACGCCTGTTAGATTATATTCGTCAGAATAAGGGACTTCCGTACAAGCTACGTTATTAAATAATTGGCTCGCACAGGTTAGTAGGTATGCTGTGAGTTTGAACAGGAATTCAGAACGGGTTAGAATCGTTCGAATCGTGAAGATTCCTTGTTGTCTGTATTATGAAGAAAGGCTTCACATACTTTTTACGAAATAATGCCCAGCCCGTGTGGTGGACTGTACCCAACTACATAATTATAGTGTTCTTTGTCTGACCATTTGATTCTCTAGCTAACGCATTACGGCTTGCTTTATAGATAGGATGCTATTCTAGTTTTGTAATCATAGTGTCGTTTTAATCATAGGATGGTAATTAATTATTAATAATAATTATATTATAGGATGTGTTCATTGCACTTAAAGTACAGCCTACCGATAACAAGCGCATTTCCCACAAACAAATGGAAGACACCTTTCAAAAGATAATCAACGAAAAAACAATTTGAACATTTTATAACCCTTCTCTCCCTTCGCCGTTATCGAGTAAAAGCGTCAGTAAATTAACGTGGATACGAAAGCGAAATAAAAACAAGAATCGACACTGAATCGTGTTTTATCGAGAATATTGATCGAACGTTCAACGCGCGCGCAGTAATCCATCTTAAATCAATCGTCTCGTTCCTACACGTAGACAAATTACAATCATATCAACACATTTTGGATTAATTACATCAATCATTTGCGCCTGTTAAGTGTTTTGATAACACGTGCTCAAATTAATGTGCCTATTAATAACTAATCATATTTATAGTTTTTCAATTGAGTATCTTACTCATAGATCGATACGGAAAGTTCTAACGAACTACATTAAATCATTAGCGTGAACAAAATTTTTTTTGAAAGGCGATGTAAGTTATTGATATTATGAGAAAGAGATCAGCGTCAATAATGGGTAGGTTGCGCAGAAGCTCCGACAGTATCCTAAAAACATTTTTTGACATGCTGGATAACCCCTTTAGGCACTGGGTACGAGCCACGTGCCAACATATTGTATTGGGCTATGATGTTCTTCGTTGTAGTTAGTTTATTTTGTAAAAGTTCATAAATATAGTTTTAAAGCCATCTAGATATATGGATTGTGTGTACTTGTATGTGTGGTGCGAAATAAATAATATATATAATTTGTGGAATGCATTGCCAGTTCAAATAAAACGCGCGCAGTCGTTAATAGAATTTAAAAGACTCGTTAAGGAACATTACTTGTCGTTGTGATCTTGTCTTCGTAACTGTGTAATTATCTATAGTCTTCAATTATTTTTCGTTGCTTATTTATTTATTTCCTATGTATGTATGTATGTATGTATCTATTATTTAGGATATGTATGTATATGTGTATCTATTTTAGTGTATTGTATAGATAACTTATTATTTGCACCTACGACAGCCCCATATTATGTCCAGGCAAATCACTGTCCATTCCAAGGTTGCCTGGAAGAGATCGCGGAAAGCGATAAGGCCGCCCATTGTATATTTTGTAGTGTTTGTTTTTTTTCCCTTTCGTTATATATTTTTGTGGTGTACAATAAAGTATATATAAATAAATAAATAAATAAATATATACGTATACCTATATATACAGGTTGGCAGGGACATTGACGCCCAAGCTGCAACCATGACTTCAACACGTATGATTCTAGACCCACTACTACTTAGCGTAGACATTTTTCGTCGGTTATCAAAATAAAATCTACTGTTTCATGTGCAATATTTTTATTTTTTATAACCGATGAAATATTTTGACCCAGGGGTTCAGGGACAGCCCTCCGCAAATTAACAGGGGGCATTGAGCTCGTTATTTTGTATGATATTCCACCGTGCAGTCCCTTACACCCTGTTTATATATATACATAATGATATGCAGATACCATGACACTGTGTAATTTTACATGTGCTGTATTATGCCCACACTACACACACCCACACTACACACACACACACACACACACACACACACACACACACATTCCTTATATAATACTTACTTTTACTTTAAAAATAAAAATTAGCTTTATACTCATAGTCGCTCAGGTAGATCGACACAGTCTACTAGTATACCAAAAGCATCACTTTTTAAGCTGAATTACTGTCTCTCAAGATACAGGTTTCCTAGTTTGAGAGGCAGGGTTTCCCATATTATGTACAGATTTCAGTTCTTGGATTAAACTGCATTGTGTTACTACCAAAGCTCATCTAAATTGTGTTTATTTAAATATGTTAAATCTGTATTTTTGTGAAATAAAGGTATTATTATTATTATATTATTATGTTACTGGCAATTTATAAATGTATCCATCTGATAAAAGGATGGGAAGAAGGCAAATTCCATTTTCCACTTTGATCTTGAATTCAAGTCATAGTGCGACTGCTATTTATTATTGCGTGCACGTTGGTTACACTAGACTCAACAATATTACATAAACATTACTAGGCTTTAATACTGCTGAGATGTTTAAATTGAACGTATTAAGAAATGTATTTGATTTCATTAATTATAATTATTGTTCTACATTCATTCTACTTGTGTGATTCTGGAGTTTGTCAATGTTATCTTTATTTTAAAAGTTATAAGTGGATAATTATTTGAATAGCAGATGACGGATGCAACATGGGAACATCCATTGCAAACAAAAAGAACAATGGAAGATCCTGGGCCCGTAATCCAGAGTGATGCTTAATCACTGTATAACTAATATATTCGATTGAAAACTGCCCGATAAAAGACTTTATACCTACCGTCTCAAATGATAGTCATTTAAGAAATATGTATAAACAATTGGATTTGTCATCTTAGTGTGCTGCCAAAAGATCTTGAATAAAATCAAGCTGCATATCGTATAAACGAACCCAACTTATAATATATTTCAGTCAGTAGCCCTCTACGTCACTACAGGATGTGCTAAATCCATATAAGAGCTATGGTCATACGAGTTGTATGTCGCTAAAGTTCGCATACATGTCGATACCTAAGCGTTGAAGCTCTCGCGTGCGAACAAAACACATTTATCACTGTTATTTAGGGCACATGTCGACTGTAACACAATGGATACAATGCTGCACTGTCAAAGCAAAGTGCATGAAATTGCGTGACTGTTGTTTAATTGAACTGTTCACTACTAGCTTTTGCCTTAGACAGGCTTGTTTTTTTTTTTTTTAATTGTTTTGTAAGTGTTAATGTTAAGTATGTGATGATGCAGTAGGCGATGCATGGTATGAAGTAATCTATCTACTCGTGACGTAAAGCTCCCAGGATACCTACCTTTGCTTCCTAGTATCTAACCCATACTAACTTCCATACCTACACACCGTTACACTTGTGGCGAGTCGAAACGCATGTTACTGGTGATTTATATATATTATTTTTACTTTTTTATGTAGGTAAGTACTACTAAAAGGCCAGTAGGTACCTACTGGCCTTTTAATAATAAAATATATTTATTTTTGTCATTCTGGTAAAATAAAAATAGTGATCTATTTGCCTAAGAGTTTTCTGTTTTTAAAAACCCCTAAACACTCTTTGACGATTGTTTGAAAACAATCCATTCATCGTGCACCACTGCTCTTCTTAATAGAAATAATTATGATCTTCTCTTCAAGTTATCTCGAATGTGTGTTGTCTGTCATTAAGCCACTGTTACTTTATAACGAACTATTCACTATTTAACCATGGCTACTTCTGTTTACATGTAATTTGTTGCTTTCAAAAAGCTGAATCAATTAATCATAGTGAATTACGATTATTTAACAGATCGGTTTGTAGTTATAGTTTTGGAGTTCACGGTTAATACTTAACCTTCTGAATGGTATTCGTAATTTGCATTTATTAAAAGTTTATTGTTTGTTGGGGTATGCGGGTACTTTAGGTATTGTACAAGCCCTAGAGCCCCGTCATAGCAATAACATTTGCATGCATAATTTGCAAAATTATACTTTGGTGGTGCAAAGTGCATTTATGGCATTTTATTCGAGTAGGTTGTATGTAGGATGTATGCTTTTAAAGTTTTAACAAAAAAAAATATGATTTATTTGTTTTTAAATTTTTGTAAAACACTAATGCATCGTCAAACACTACGTCAAACACTAGTCCTTCGAAGGAAAAAAAACGAATGAAATGACATTTACTTACAAATCAAGTTGACTTCCTCGTCGCTTCCTGGTCGCAAGTGGTACTGCTGTACCTAAGCAGTATTTTAGTTAAACAAATTCAATTAATACGTATTTTTTCATTCACCTTTTTAACACAGAACAGACAAACAGACACACATTTTATATTATGTACTATAGACGTGTTTACCATGTCAGGTGTCTTGCTTCGTGTCGATCTGATGGCCGTTACATTTGAGTGATTTCAGATACGTATCGATCGGAAGTGTCGGGATAAAAAGAGGTCATGCGCAGAATAAACTCACGCGCACTACTACGGAGAAAAATTCTTTGTCATACTTCCGGATTTTTTGATAACAAATAAATGTTACATAGAAATTAGAGCACGTACTTTGTCCTAAAAACTACAAATGTATCAACAGCTGTATCCATTGTGTTCTATTCGTGGATCTAGCCCACTAACTACGAGAGAAAAAAAACAAAGATGTTTCATCAAAATTTTCCTGTCTCTTTTCCAGTATAATGCTAGTGTTAATAAAAAAAAAGTTGATTTTACACCATTTACTCAAACAATAACACGGACGCAACCAAGTTTAGATTCTTGAACAGAACCTCCGTCCCACAAACATGGACTGCTAAAATCAAATCTTCATGTTTGGCACACTCCAGCTAGCTCGAAAATATTTTGTTAAACATATTGACCATTGCTTTTATTTCTTATTAGTAGGCTGACTATGAAATATATTATTATTTTGAACGCAATACGCAATTCGCACGACAATTTATTCGAGATTCGAGTTTTAGATGAAACCGGTCCAGATATATTTGGACTTCCCGAAACTATATTTTACTATAAGTTATACTAACTGTCTTTGAATACCTATTTTAATACCAGTATTATTATACAGGGTTATTGGTCGATATGGGGATCTAAGAGAGGTCATTTACAATCAAATTACCCCTTTTAACTCTTGTGCAAATGTCAGCAATTTTCGACTCATTTGACATTTTTTATTTTTTTTGATACATTTTAAATTATCAAATTACTCGAAAATGACTGATATTGGCATAGGGGACATCATGGGTCACTTTTTTGCAAATGACCTCTCCTCCACCCCCCCGACCCTTCCCCCGTTAACGGATTGCTGACGTTTATCCAATAACCCTATGTAAGATATTATGTCATAGTATTATGAAGATTAATTAGTTTTATAAATTTTATAAGTTAGTCTTCTAAATCTAATCATATAGGTAACCTAAATCCTAATGGTTTCAAAATTGCCTTTTTCAATAATGACTAACGAACGAATTCAATTGAAAATAAAATTTCAAGAAGGTATCGTACTCAGTGGCATACATATTTTGATCTATGTATCTATTAACAAATCAAAATCAATTTAACACAACAATCTGAGAGCTGTAAGATAAAATCAGACATTGAAAGTACTAAAGTACTAAGGCTTTAAATCACTAAAGGCACAGTAAACCAGATCAATCTTAACTTGTCAAAAATAGACACAGTACAGACGTAGGACTAGACGATTGAAATAATTTTAGATAAAATAATAATATTAGATACCATATTATAGCCACATTTATAAAATGTTTACTTAGTGGTTTAACTTGATCTTTATGAATCCAAACATAGAATTAAAAGCGTCGTCATGTAGACTACAAATTAATGGCTTCTAATAAACTACTATGTTAAAACGCGAAAATTTGGATATTAGCAAGTCAGAACTCGGGTCAAAGTTCGAGCAAAAACTAGAATATACAGATTTATTGGTAAAACACCAACAGCCTCTTAACGAGTCATTATACTCATCATTATGAACAACTTTTACTATGGGAACAAATATGAAATCGCGAAAAAAAAAACAGTTGTACCGTGCATTTATGTTCGCATAAGTCGTCAAAATCAATAACCCTGTATAGCCAATGATCGGTTTTAAAGATTACACTCAAATAAGACTGAAAAGCCACAAGCGACTTGTGAACTGTTCCTGACATTTTACGTGAAATTTTAACGATTTAATTAGTAAAATAAAGTTCATAAATAAAATTAAAGTAAACATTCTCTATAATTATTAAACAGATACAGATTTTTGACATTTATGGGTAATTTTTATGGCGCATTATGGCCGTGCTTTAAAGACTTTCACTGGATTATATCGTGATTTATATAACTTTCATGCTTTTATTATTTAATCTGCTCAAGTTTTTTTCAGTAGGTACCTATCGTGTTTCCATTTTGTGTAAATGAAGGTGTCAAATTTATTTAAAAAATATAATTGTTTTATAATTTTTAAATAATAATAGTTTATATAAATCTTTTATCGTTGGAACAACAGGTTTGTATCTGGTTTTTGTCGGCCATAATATATTATTATTATGGAAAGGTTTCTCGGTTGATTGACAGTTTCATTCATCGAGGTGTCGGCAATGCAGTGCGCGTGATCAAAAGGGCGTGGTCACGGCTTTAATAACTTGCTCCAGACCATACAGGTTGTAAAAATATTTAATTAGGCAAATTGATACGAGACTTTATACTGGAAATGTCATTCTTACAAAGGCATGACAAGACATTTATCCTTATAAACATTATAAACAAAATTACAGATAGGTACCCCCTACTCTTGCGGGAATGTCCGAAAGGGATACCGGGACCTTGGCAACAGGCAACCGGAACACGGGTAGGTTTTAGTCAGTAAAAGTCTGACACAAGCGGGAGACGTCATTTGATGACCCTCAAAAAAAAAAAGGTACTCCAAAATAAATGTTTTCTTATCAATCGATCGAAAATCATTTGTCATCTCTATCTTTCAAGAAGCCGAAAACATGTGTATTAAAGTCAGACCTAATTCGGTATATCAAAAGAAAAGACTGGAAAATTTTGATAAGTCACAAACAGGGATTTCCCAACCGTCAATTGGCACTTCTAATTCAGCGTATAACATCACATCATCGATTTAAATTCGGGAGCAGAATCAAGATGCATCGATCGACGATGACTCGATTAAAGAGAATCGAGTTCAACAAACGAATTATTTTACTTCAGAAGAGACATGACGTATTAAATGTCGCCGGCCGTTCATTTAGCGAGTCCGTAGTAATTGAAACCTCGTGATGCCGATACATTACTTCTATACATAAACATGTATAAACATAGTACATACATCCTGTACGCTTTAATTTGTGACGGAAAATAGTATATTATTATTATTATGTAGGTGCTTATTATTCATAATGCGCACGCGCACGAAGGGAGCATTAGATCGGTGCTCTTTGAAGCCCACGCGATTGATAAGGACTTTAATATGGTTATAATTTTTATTTTCATATTTATTATTGCATGTAGCATTTATAGGAAAATGTTGACTGAATTGAACAATCAATAATACGTATGTTCGAGGAAGTTAAATTAGGGAGCACAAATTCTGTGGTTATGTCAACATTTTACGCGTGCTACAAGGATAGGTTTGGACAATCCATGGCTATAGAAACAAACATAATTTGCCATTATGAGAACGGAAAACAATACTCATGACGTTGGGACCTTAAATAACGTATTTTTTTGTCCACACCGGTTAAGCTCTTGACTTACATCTCAACTGATGGTAAGTGATGATCAGACCGAAGAGCGAGCGAGCTTCACCCGGAATCCTCAACCACAGAGGAACTGGCTATCTTACCTCTAACTACCGAAACACAACAATGCTGTAAACATTGTTAAAATGGCAACCAACCAAAGCAGCAAAACATTTTGCCCCCACTGGCAATCAACCTCTGGATTGACTTCTGGGTCTGAGACAGGTGGTCTAACTACTGGACCACAGAGGTGGTTAAAATAACATAATAGGTAGGTACAATATAAATCAAATAAAGATGAATAACCCTGCTATTGATGCGCGTGGCTTACATTGTTTTATTAATACGTTATAATTTACTTTCCTGTAGAAACACGTTGGAAGACACTAAACGCCCCCAAAATAATAAATTTTATTTAAATTATATTTTATTTCAATAATCTTAATCAAATCAACTATAAAACTTTCCATGGTATTTTAGACTAGCTAGTTTATTTTAACTTTAATTAAAAAAAAAATTCTATATATTTAAGAGACAGTAGGTAACCTTATAACAAAAAAACTTCTTAAAAATTAATAATGAATCATAAAAAAGTTCCTTTTTAAATCAATACCTAAACGAAAGTATGAATAAAACAAAAAAACTTGACGCTATTTCATTGTAAAAAAACAAACTCGCATACTTAATGAAAAAAAAAATGTTTTTATCGTGTGAAATCTGGACATTTCAGTATCAATCAGAGAAGCTCAATAAATGTTAATTATTTGTTATATTTGCAAATAAGTGTTATCTATCCACTATCCAGCAAATAAGGTGCACGTGGAGCCCTAGGTATCTAATCAAGACGATAACGGTCATTGCACTTAGCTTTGAACTATCAGGGCTCAAAAATGTGAAGCATGTCTGCATGTAAACAACGTCATTCTTCAGCGTATTATCGTGAAGAAAACTCGAAAGCGGTGGAAAATAGAAATAATGATTTAAATTGACTTCTCTTTCAAATATTCATATATATTTTAGTATTTTTGCGTATTGATGACATTTGACACAAAAATATTTGTGATTGCGTTATAGGAAAATTCGAAAAATCGAAAGAAAGTTGTGGGATCCCGGTAGAAATTGTATGAATTTAAGTTCCTCTCATGCACATAAGTGCATGATGTTGTTACTATCCAAATACGTGACGAATTGACTAATTATTTGTGTCTAATGTGATTGCAGACATTGTAATTCTAAGTTAAAAATATTATTACATTACGAGCTTTTGATAGATGAGGTATTTAAAACTACTCCATACCTATTCTTAACAAAATTTAACCCCAGAAGCTCTCATCTTAATTAAAATTAGCTTCTGGGGTTACATTTTGTTTATCGTCAATTAATATTTCAGCAAAAGCAGAGTAGGGTTATCACGTCAGTTATCAAAGTGACTAGATGGACTTATCAAGTCCCGCCAGCTGCAGAACTAGATTCTAGAACAATTAAATGCAACGAGATCAAACTATGTTTGTAATTAATTGTATCTTATCAAAACATTTTTAAGGGCAATGTTATTGAAACTTCTTATGTGGGACAAAAACTGATCGTATGGAGAACAGGGTTATAAGGAGTGTCAAGATGTTTATATTATCTAGACAAAGTTTAGGTCTTCCGAAATAGTTTTTTAATACTACATTTAAGGAAACTGTGTGACATTTTTGTGTGATTTTGGCCGTGACGCTTATAATGAAAGACTATAAGAATTTTAAGAAATAGACGGTTGGGTATTTAATGGAATATTTTGCAATTGATGACAATTTTTTTGTTTTGTATTTATTCTACAATATCTAAAGAATACAAAACCATTCATCAACTCAAGGTCACACGCACAAATAATGACATTCAGTAACAAATTAAATATAAGTTTATAGTCTCCAAGAATCTGGCTCGGAGCCTATATTATAATGAAAACAATTGATTGACAGTTTGTCACCGTTTTTCAGTTAAAACAATAAGTTATCAGATGAATATCAACGTAATTGCGAAAGCTCGTATAGTTTCAAGATAAAATCATTTAGTTAAATTATACATAATTTATTAATAATTGCAATGACTAAGCTAATACTGTCATATTAAAATAAACGATTGTTTCTTAAGTGATCGCGTGATTTTATTTCTAATTATAGAACTACACATAATCGATTTATCACTTGATTATAGTACACGTTTTTGTGGCTAAGTAAGTGAGTAGGTACTTATGTTATTTGAATCAGTAATCTGTAAAAAGACAAATAGCTGTTGCTGTAATAGAGCTATCAAAGCAATTCTCCAAATCATTACTTTAAAAACTAAGGCAAATCTAGGAAAAACATGCAGCTTTTCTCCAAAAAATCCATTGCGAAAAATTGAAGCGTTTTGCTAAATAGAAAATACAGCGTTATTGTCAACTTGTTCGTTTAAAAAAAAAAAGTATTAAAATAATTATTCATTGGAATATTTAGCACCTTTTAGTGAATAATATAAAAATACTTAAACAAAAACCTAAGATCACAATCTGACTAGGTACTAAAGTAACTGAATAAATCTTACCAATAAATCTTGATATGCTCAATCTAAAAATAAAACTTCCGTTTTCACACTGTATCCACGCACTTGTTATAATATTTTCTGACAGTTCAATTTTCACAGATTAAAAAAACGAAAGTCAAACTTATCCCGACCTGAACACTTATTTTAGATCTTAAAAAAAACTGATAGAATATTTCGTTGTACGTAAGAGAGAAGCGTGCGCAGCCACGGAGGATAATAAATTTATATTGAGGCAAGTGCAGCCGGTCAGGTTTACTGGTTAGAACTACTCGGGACGCGACGCAAATGTTGGAGGAGCCAGAGTCACTCAAAGGACACCACGCCTACTCGCTCGTTGAAAACGGCAATTGACAACACTATTCCTAGCCTCGCAAACACACAACACTAGTCAGTGATTCGAATAATGGAATGTAACTGGCCACTACTGGCCAGTATTTAATTTCTCAAGTGATTTGTTTATAATGTTATCTTATGTCATTTGGAGTATTTATGTTTGATAATGCCTACCTGATAGTACCTATTTTTAGAAGAGGTTATGTTTTTTTTTTAATCAAATGTTTTTTTAGAAAATAATGAAAAATGTCGTTTTGTTTTTGTGATTCTAAAGGTATTCTATTCATGTTTCATTTCTTCATTCATTCATTTATCTTTGTTGCTGAAATAAATGGTTGTCAAAACACACCTAGGTACTTACTAATATAAATGGTATACAACTAGGAAAAATTATTATGATATTAATACCTTAATAACTATTATAATCTTTTGGTGCTATTGTGTAAGAACATTTCCGTAATCAGCTTGATCATGAATTAAAAGTTACAAAGTGTAACTTCGCACTGTCACGACATCTGTCGATAAATTTTTGTAAGTAAACAAAAGTATTTATAAGTACCGCCAGTTCCCCTACGTTATACTGGTCTATGACAGAAAACGCGCCTGTTTTTATCCCACTGCTGGTAACAATAATAATTATGCACAAAATCTTCACACATATTGTGAAGTTCTAAGATTCGCTGAAGCGTTGCGGCCATTCCTGGACGAGCCGGCAGCAGACGAATAATGAATATAATAGAAGAATACTATTAATATTTTTTAATACATCTAAATTCAAATATTAAATTGTTATTAAGAGACTTTTCTTGATCTTCGTACATATAATTTCAACGAGTCATTGCAAGATCTTACGATAGCGCCATCTAGTATTGAGTAGCGACACTAAAGTAAAAAGTTTATTTTCTTAATAGATAGATAGCGTTGTAATAAATATAAAAATATAATACAAGATGGTTTTTTAAAACCAAAGAATAATTTTTGTAATATTATTTATTAGGTACCTGAAGTTTACATCAATATATTTCAATATTATTGTTTCTTCGCGGCTGTTATAACATAAATATAAAAAAATATTGGCTTGCCTACGTACCGCATTTTTGATGTTGCTAAATATAATATAATGGACAAAAATACCAATTTTATTGAAATGGCAATAGTATAGGTCATAATTCATCGCGAACATTTAAAATTGCTTCTCACGTGATTCTTAATGATAATGTTTCTGGTTTTGATAGATACATTAAATTGTTTGTGGTTCAAGGACCCCATTCAATAAAAATATCCAACATTGCAAAAAAAATGTATGTATTAAATATTTATTAGATTGATTGATTAAACCGGAATTTCTTGGACCCAAATTGCATCCAATTGCTTAACCTATTCTTCATATCTTAAAAAAGGAAATTAAATTTGACCACCGACCCCGGTCTATGTTGATCAAAAACTGGTGATAAATCACAAAATCGATCACAACAAAAAACGCAATTTTTTATAATTTGTTCCTACTGAGACACGCCCCAGATTTTTCAATTAATTAAGTACCTACCTATAGCTAATCTTAAATCGTCTGGTTGTAGATTTTATCTTACTAGATGACTTGGCGTGTTTTATATCTTGTCTCTCTGTTACTGACTGCTCAGAATTTGAGATAACTATTGAAGCATTAAGTAGATAGATAAAGATATTTTGCTTAAAGGCTATATTTTAACACTTGCGTCGCGAGATGACTGAACGTGATAAAATATTTTCTGGAAATATGCGGTATACGATAATTTTTATAGTAATTTAATTTGTGGAAGCTTGTAAATGCCAATTGTAAACGCTAATTAATATCCAATTTACATCATTATAAAGATATTAGACTGAAACCTTTATTTATTTTATTATTGATGTACCTACACACAGAATAATAGATTATAGGTATGGCTTTCTGAAGAATAAAATATTAGCAGGTTGACAATTTTCAATTAAATATTATTTTAAGGTTTATGTACCCTGGCTAAGGGTTGCCGGGTTAGTTTAGGGTTGCGGGTTAGTCCGAAAGGGATACCGGGACCTTGGCAACAGGCAACTGAAGGAACACGGGTGGGTTTTAGTCAGTAAAAGTCTGACACGCCCTACCGCTCCGCTCAGAGCGGGAGAAGTCACTGGATGATTACCCATCCTCAAAAAAAAAAAAAAATGTACCCTGGCTACCTATACCTACCTAACCAATGACTATTTATCTTTATACCTAACCCATCATTCACTGTGTATGATTTGTTGACACATACCTACAGGTAAAACTACATCAAAAACAGGAAAAAGAAACTACAAAAGATTTTCCTCAAGTTTTCCTCTCAATATCAAGCATCTATTTTTAGGACGATTAAGTAATTATGCAAAGATAACTTGAAAAAATTGCCATCTGCGATTTTATTACGCAATAATATTTATCATTTTTTTTTTTCGATATTAATCTTAAGTGATATCCACAGCACAACACTATCTTTTACGTCGCAAATAAAATGAGATAACAATTTTATTCTGTTCAAAATATGGGAAGTAATAATAATATATTTTTTCTTAAGTATTTATTCCTAATACTTGGCGACTTTGTGATCAACCAAGAATCTATATTTTTATTTTATATTCTATCCAGAGGTATTCGACATAGCCCACAGATTATGCAAGGTAGCTCTAGAAGCACTGACCGTTGGGATAGACAAACGTAGTGTAGGACGCACTCAGGCTAGAAAACAGATGAGAGTAACCGAAACTGTGCGAGGCCTATTTCCAGCAGTGGATGGAATGCAATAGCCCATAATAATGATGATAAAGAATCAAATAATATTTCATGTAATTCTACGTCACATGCAAATATTTTTCTAAACTAGAATGAATAACTGATATCGCTTATTGTTATCTCTACGTCACTCTGATCTGATTAATGCTCAGCAAATGTTTTGTATGTTTTTTTTTTTTAATGTTTGTAAGAGAGTTGTCATCTTCAGTAAATATCCGGTGCATATTCAGCACAGTATGTCTTGAAAACTAACTTTTACGTAGAGCGACGCGACGTAAAGAACGGCACCCAAATTGCGTAACATAGTTACAATAACAATCCGAAGGATTTTTTAGGAAATTTATAATTCATTGGTTCATGGCATGGCTTTGAACAATTCTATTGATCTGCTCGACAATGTAAATAATGCAAATTGAAAAGCATTGTCAAAATACTTCGGTACAAACTTTAGCGTTTTACGTAAATAGGTTGGTGATATTCGTCTCTTCTCTTATACGCAAGTCATATCACGCAAGTCGAATCGAACCTCAATTATAGAGTAGGTACTTATGGAAGGTTTAGGCTTCCTGCATGACGCCGGAGCCGCACTGGCGCGACCGTATGATTGTTATACGAATGCGAAATCGCGCATGTGCCGCACCGCATGGCGCGGCCCGCGCCGGCCCGCGGCATACGGCATAGAGGCACCGGTAAGCACCGGTGCGGCGACAATGCAGCGTGTACATACACAAACATGCGGTGCTGGTGCGGCTCCGGCGTCATGTACTCAAGCCTTCTTCTTACCAGAATCCGTACCTATTATCCTGGGCCGTGTCAGCCCTCAATTTTTTTGGAATAACAAAAGCTACTGCTCTATTTACTATTGCCCATTATTTAAGTATAATGTGTCTTGTCGGGTTTGTGTATATCTTTTATTGGAGATCCTAAATCAATAAATAAAGCACTATTTAGTTGATTAATTGAGATGCATTACCAATGTTATTTTTATGTACACACGGTTACGCATTGTACGGAAATCCTATACAATGGGAGATCAGCTTATACTGGAAATGTATAACTTGATGTGTAGTGTGTACGAAATCTGATTTTCATATTTTCAAAGCAGTGTTTAGTTCTTTGCTTTACCCCGCCACAGCTGATGAAGTAACGTACTTTATGGCTGTTTAATTGGGTAACCTAATTAATTTACGACTGTACATTCCTTCCATAATCTCAGAAAGTTTATGTGGCCATAAATCTGTAGTGAGATTAACTTTGATAGATACGGTTTCGGTGTTCTAAATGCTGTTCTCACAATTCGAAATGTGCGAACGTAAGTGTTCACTATCTTAAGATAAAGATGTACAAAAATGGCGAGAATGAGGGGTAATATCTATCACACTAGCGTAGGTTACTTGGTCAAAAAGAGAAAAAACAAAAATTTGCCAATTTGTCTCTGATAGAACCACACGACTTTTAATGGAAAAATACAACAATAATTTAAAAAGTTAGGTCTCTGTTAGGTTTTTCGATAAACATGCTCACATCTATCAGCTGCACAAAATATTTGAATAGGTTCGTTTCTACACATCGAACATCGTGGACGGTGATCATCAAACGGTAACGTTGTGGGAATACCACGCAATCCTTGGGCGACGGATGAACGCCAGTACGATTTTGTGTGTCAGTGACATTAAAATCTGATCCAATTTCGTCTGCCAACTGTAAAGTATCATTTCGTTCATTAAAAAGTATGAACGTGGAAATCTTTATTACAAAGATTGTGTGTAAGTTGAAATGTCTTGAAAAATCTTTGCGGTGCGGCGCCGCAACGCATCGTGCGCCCCCGCTCAAACGGTGTAAGTTTTAGATCCCTAAATAGCTATAAATCTCCGTTGAAACCAACGTTTACTGAAACGTAATATCGCTGTATTTTATTTATTTATTTATTTATTTTATTATTTATGTACACACAGTAAAATACAAAAAGATACGACATAATTAAAATATGAGTACAAAGGTACTGCTTATTTCTTAAGAAATTTCTTCCAGCAGACCTGCGAAAGGAGAAATGAAAAAGAAATGTAGACAATAGTGTGTGAGAACAAGAAGAGAAAAAACATGAATATGCGAAGTCTTAACTAAAAATAACAAATATACCTACACATATACGCAAGAAAATTAACATATACTTAAATAAATACATAAAGCTTAAATATATAAACATAAATACACTATAGGTACCTATATAATAATAAATACTCAAAGTTGAGAGGAAAGATAATGCTCTTTTACACGAAGTTTAAATAGAGAAATAGTTTCCAAATCACGAATACTAGGCGGAAGTGAGTTCCACAATCTTACAGCATTAGCATTTTATTAACGGTTCACAAGATTAGTTTATCGCGCCTAACCAACTCTTGTTGCCGAGGGGATCTTTGCAGCGGTACAAGGGTTGCCTAGGTAAGTACCTCAGGATCCGGAGATACATTCGCTTTGTCCGGCGGAAGGATAGCTATCTAGGAATAAGGAACATTCACTTAGTTAACTTTAAGTTCTAAATTGTTGAGTGGTAGGCACTTCAGTACGGGCAAGGTTATCTGTCGGATTGTACCTAATCATTATAATAAACTTTTTCCGCCATTGAATCATGATTCGCCGCTGGCGAGGCTAATAGACTTTATTAACAGATTTTCCTGCTCTTGTATCTGCTTACAAATTCATGGTTTCTTAACAACGCATAATTTTTTTGAAAAATAATGATACAATCCATACTAATATTATAAATTCGAAAGTACCTCTGTCTGTCTGTTTGTATGTTACCTTTTCACGCCTAACCCACTGAACGGATTTCGACAAAATTTGGCAAGGAGATAGATGGCATCCTGGGGAAGGACATAGGCTACTTTTTATCGACATACAACGGGCAAAGCGGCGGGCGGAAGCTAGTTGTCTTATATTACCATACTCTGAATTCTTAATTGTGACTCACAATGCTTACAAATGACATACATACTTACTTACTACTATAATAATATAATATGTCTTCTCTTTCTTTACTTACAGTAGATTATACCGCATGTAACAAAAACCGTGTCCGATCAAAAAGGGGCACATAATATACACACAGGTACTGCAATAACATTAGCAATATAAAAAATATATTTTTCATTGAAAATGAAAAAGTTATTGCAATTTGAAATTCACATTTTTAGTACCTAAATTACCAATTTCATTATAAATTGGCAAATTTTCTTCAGAGGCCATATAATGTTATGAGTACACCCACTAATCACGCTGAAGACAAAATTTATTCAAATATGTCACAAAATATTATTGTAATAAAAGCCAATGCTTTTCCCACCAATGATGTCGACACACTAACCCCCAAAATGACGGATCATGTCTCTGATCAGTAAATCAGCTGTCAAATCTTATGTCAGCTGTTGTGGTTCGTTTACAGAAACAACATGATCCAATCAAACCACTTGACAAGAGATAGACAATAGATATTGAGTGGGCGTTCAGAATCCGGTAGCGTTGGTTTATTAAGAGTATAAGCAGCGAAATCATGACCTTAATGGAGAAAGTAAGAATCAACCCATCGATGAAAAAAAGTCGTAGTGACAGTCTAAAGATAATCCTAACTAATATTATAAATGCGAAAGTGAGTTTGTTTGTTACGCTTTCACGCTAAAACGGCTTAACGGATTTGGATGAAATTTGGCACATGGGTAGACGATGACCTGGATTAGGATATAGAAAACTTTTTATCCCGATATTTCCACGGAATCGAGACTTATGCGGGTGAAACCGCAGAGCGCAGCTAGTAGAATATAAAGAACAAAACCAGTATATCATAGGACTAATAGCAGTAGAAAAGTTACGAATCTACTAAGTACGAATCTTTTAACCGATGATATGACGTTAACCATATTTTACATAGGAGAGAATGCATAACGTAATGATTTGGGCGAAGTAGGCCCGCGGCTACAGAAACCGGTCTCCACGTAACCATTGTTAATGATAACGCAACGGATCATCGGCTAAGCCCTGCCGTCCATCAGCATATGGGAGATATGCAACGGATTTAGCTCTTAAATAATTAATAATACATTTTTGTACGGGTGTATATTCTCCCATCCAAACATTTTAAGAACTGAATATCAATGTGATTGGGAAATAAATAGCCGTTCACTTAGGAAATTGAAGTTTTCAGTGTCAGAGCGATTTTTGTTCATTCTCAATATTTCCACTGCTGAACACAAGCCATTGCACAGACTGAAGAATGATGGAATCATAACAGATAAATATATACATATATACGTTAATTACGAGACGAATTGAAGATAGCAAGTCATACTACTTATAATATTGTCAATATAAAACATATTACTGCTGCAAATACTGTTCTCTTGATGTACGTAATCCCAAAGTTAGAATACTCTGAGGGTAGTTTATGTTAATACTATTTTATTCCACTTATATGTAGACTATATATGCTGTCTGGAACCACATAACAACCACAAGATTGATATTAAGTCCTCACTTGATAACATAGACTTTTCCAGACAGTCTAGGGTTATACATGCTATAATTTATACAGTGGCGATAGCAATCGTTCGTAGATTACATATTGCTTATGTAAATAAATAGATTCGTTACGTTTACTAAGCGATTTGCTGAATAATAGACGATAGTTAAATAAAGTATGTGTGTTTTAAGAAAAAGTGCGTTTGTGTCATTAGAATTATAGAAGCTCCACAAATTGATACATCTTGCCTTTTTATAAATTTAAAATATTTCTTTTAAATAACAAATATTCAATTAAGTAGAGAGGGACCGAAGTACCCACACTCTACGAATATGGACATTGGTCACGCAACTTAGTTCTAATCTTAAGATCCTCTTATAAAGGGACGGATGTATTAATTAATATCATCTACTAAGCAATACTTAGCTTCATTATGACTGCTTCCTACGGGGAGGTAACCTGTGATCATGCTAGCCCTTAATCTTCACTAAGAAAACGGCTAATGGACGAAGCTGTCGATAAAAGTTATAGAAGTTGCTTTACGACATCTATGAAAAGACAGCGCATGGAATATCACAAGATTGACTTCTGGAGACGCAAAGACTTAATCTATACATTTTACATTATAATAAAACGTAGCGAAGTCAAAACTGTACTCTGAATATTTTTGAAAAAGTAATTGGTAGGAAGTCTGGAAACGATTCTAATGCCGAAAATATAGTTTTTAGATTCTTCGTCTGTTTGTCTGAATGTGTGTTCTAGCATCACGCAAATACTACCGGATAGTATTTGTTCTTGCATAGATATTCCCTATAAGTCTGGTCAGTCGTTGTCTATAAATTATCACACTATTTATTATGGTGGTTGAGCAATATAGCATTATGTTCGTATTCTCCTATAGTTTACCGTGACTTGTAAAAACACGAGTCAAAAGGTTAGAATAGACTGATAGTTACAGATTTAACCTTTTTAATGATTATCATCACAGCAATCATGCATGATAGATGATAGTACAGGATGGATTTTTTAATTTGGGCATTAGGAGCAAGTACCTGTACCGTTGTTGCTACAAGAAAACAATCTTAGGAAACAGACACAGATTTTTGATCAAATTACAGTCAACAAGAAAATTGGCAATTAAAAAAAAACTCTTTTTGATGCCAATTTATCCAGTTTCTTATAATTTCAAAAAAAGCTCTATCGGACTAGCTGAGGTTTGAGTACTAGAAAAGATAGAAATGGAAAAAAAAAATCCTATAGGTACATTAGCAATAGGGGTCAGTGTATCAGTGCTGTGCCATTAGGTATTTGTATGCAGGAAGGCAGGCGTTCATTAATTCACTAAAAAAGAAAAACTTCGCTAGCAAAGGGATATTGCTAGATACTGAAGGCTGCGGGTGTCGACCTTAGGACGAGCTGCTTCTCACACGGACAACTGTACGTTTGCTAGCTTCTGCGTCACCAATCCTTAGTCTGATATTTTGGTTCCTTAGACCCAAATTAGAAACGAAAGCAGGGAAGTTTTTTTTTAAATTGTGGCAGATTTTTTAGATACTGAGGTGTCCTAGGACTTCTATGCTATTGAAGTCGCGGGCTGAAGCTAGTTTAGAATTTTTATCAAAAAAGTTGGGATGTAATGCAAATGTTTTAATTAAAGCTAGCTCAATAACTACGTCATTCAATTGGGTACTACAAGTAGTCTAGCCAGTACGATAAGATGCTATGCTATCTCTGTCGCACACTGCATCATGCGTGATCTCATTCGCTCGCGGTTAGAGTCAAATGAGACTTGATGTAGTGTGAATTCAAAAGGAACATTGTAATTCAATAAAATCTCTGCAGGTTGCCAAATATTTGGGCTAAGTTTTCTTCAAAATACCGAGCAAATGTGAATTGAACCCGATTTGGACGATATTATGATATCGTGAAATGGTAAACCCCATATTTAGTCATGTATGGTATGAAACAAGGACCCAGATAAAACGTAAAAAATGTATGCCCAAATTTTATTGGACTTACTCCGTATTGGAGAAAAATAAAAATAATTTTGATTATACAGATTTTCAACAAAAAAAATGACAGACAGGAATCGTCTAAATTACAGAAAACGGATAATAATAATTATTCAAAAAAGTGATTCAAAAATCAATCGGCTTCAAAATCAATCTGCCTAGCCTTTTCCCAACTATATTGGGATCGGCTTCCAGTCTAACCGGATGCAGCTGAATACCAGTATTTTACATGAAGCTACTGCCTATCTGACCTCCACAACCCAGTAACTGAGTAATACGATACCCCGTAAGACTGGAAAAATCAATCGGCTTGATTTCTATAATACAAAAAAAAATCTTCAAACAAAGATGTTCCTGTAGGTAAAAAATAAAGTTACAAAAAAAATATTTTGGTTTATTTGCACAGTAAGTTTGTACTAATTCGTTTTTCTTGTGCATATCCGTCATACCTGGTCCTCATCACGTATCGTACGATGTTGCACCAGTGTCGATGGACGCGCGACTTAAACCATGTTGACAGATGACTTTCGTGTAACGCACTTTTAGTGAGTATTTTGAACTTGACGGTACAACCGGTTTCTCATTGCCAAGGGCTTTGTACATGATTTTGTAAGTAAATATTATTTTATAAATTAAGGAAGAAAAATGCTTCCAATTGAGACGTTGTCGTAACTGATAATAGTGATAATCGTATTGATTATCTTTTGATAAAGATGAATGATGCCTTCAGATGTTTCTTATGTAATGAATGTGATATAGAGGTATTGTCTACTGTTTTATTACTTGGTAACGATACAATTTAACACATTCATGCTGATATTTTAAACGTCACAATAAAATAATCCTCTGTTTAGATCTGACATGTATTTGAGAATGTAAGTAGGCCAACAATGTTTTTTCGCCAAAAACATTTTGAGTATCAAATTGGCAGCTATAAATTTTCTGCAACACTCCGTAATAAATACATCTAAAAGTATAGTAACAAAATGCATAAACAGTCCTACGTAATGACCCACAAATCGAAATAAAGTTGTCCGATAAAACACCTCAGTCCTCAATCACTCAGAAAAAACATTTGGAACACCTACTCCAATATCCGCTGAAAATACGCAATAATAGAAATATGAATATATTTTAAATAACATAATATTCGCGTAATTCCCGACAGTTTTGCGAATATTCCTCACACATTTTGTTAATATATGGGCCATAAATAAGTAGGCAAATGGTTCTACCCACGTAGATCATGTAGCATCATGTGCTTGAAAACGTGATGATGGAGAGCATTCTGCACTTAAAAACTATTCAGTTGAATTTAAATCTTAGTTATAGAAAGCAGACAGTGTGAAATCAATTGGCACTTTGGCAGAAATGTTGTTTGATTTGTACAGCCTTGAGTATTGTTTCTTCTTAGTTAGATCTTCGATATAGTGAGATCACTGAAGCAAACGATGTTTTCGTAATTTAATAATCAAAGTTCAATCGAAAATGTCTGCTATGGGTACATTGATATTTTGTAGAACAAGAGAGCTAGGTATCTGGCAATAGGCTAATGAGGAGCAGCAATAGTTGTTCATCCCTAAAAGGAATCCAAGCAATGGCATTCTTGTTTATCGAGTAATCAAGTTTGTAATTTTTCCCAGTGGGTTAAAGATCACATTTGCTTAAAGCACGTATCACATGCATGTATATATCACTATGTGTTACTGATATGGAAAGTAATGACCGCAAACAGCAACCAATAATAAATCTACAACTAACGATAATATGTTATTATACGTACCGACATCGAATGACCAAAGTCCAATAAAGGATGCGACGACATTCAAAGAAATACGAGTACACAGTCAAATGCTTTACTGGTTTGGAAATGATCCTTGAACAACTGTGGTTTGGGAGTGCTTTGTAATGTCGACGTAATGAGATTTTCGTGTCTATCTGATACCTTAAAGGGCATGTCTTGAAGTACAGGCACACACGTTTTAGAAATACAAGTTTAGTATATGGAGATACTACGAGGACTGTTTGATGGCCGTTCAGAATTATGGTCTACAGTCAGTTAAATACTGCACCTGAACATGTTACAGAATGTCGAAAAGGAATGAAGCTATTATGTAAATGCAAGCCTACCATTTAACGTTTACCACCATTACAATAACAGAAAATGTTAAATTTACTATCATTATAGTAAACTTATCTAAATTATGATACAAAAACTGATAAAATCACGGAAGTGCGTACTTTCTTCGATTCAGGCGTATCATTTTATAGCCGGAGTATTGAGCGTAACAAAGTATCGAGGGTAATAAAACCAGCCAATCAAATCAAAATGCGTCAACAGATGCATGCTACTTCAACTAGTGACGAATCCGACTCAGTGAAATCAGTTGTCAAGATTTAAAAGGCATTTAAGTTCATAATATTCAATGGTAGTTAGTGCATTGTTATGACTGCACATTCAAAAGCTGACCTCGGCAGTAAAGCCAAACAGGAGCAGAAACAACGCATAATGAGCGAGAATAAAGTGGTGAGGTTATAAAACACTACAAGAATATAAGTGAACATGCAATTCACTCGTTTTCTCGGAACAATTCGCCCAACGGAACTTATTCCTCCTACGATAAGCCTAAAATTCAAACAGATGATCCGCTCGTCAGAACAAGTGGGGTGACATTGTACCACAACTTTTATTCGAGTTTAACTGACGGCCATCGTAACGCATCGCAATGTCTCTATGTAAATGGTCATGCATGACTAAACTGATCTAAAAATAGAACCCCGCCTGGGATGTGTGGCGATAACTGGACTAACTCGACCAAACTGGTCATATTTATGCCATGTCGCTTCCAAATATAGCTCACACGGTATGGAAATAGTTACGGAATACGCTTAACATGCCTTTATGTTGAAACTCGTTGAAGTGATTATTTATAGCTTCTTGCGTTGAAAGTTTATGTGAGAGAGAAGCTTGAAGTTTGTTATGGTCGATTTTATTCACTTGAACGAGTCGGTGCAAAACTGTGAATGAGTCATTCGACTGAAAGGTAATTTCATATTTCGGGTTTTGTTCCCAGTCGGCATGGTTATTACGTCATTTATAGTGCAATGGCTCTGAAGTTAATAGCTTCAATTAAAAGGGTATTTGCCTCAACAGGCAGCTGAGATATCAAAAAGCTTTTAGTTTTGCAATTCAGTTCATTATTTAATTTAATTAGTAAAATCTCTTACTCTGATTTGCAAGTGCCAACGCGTTAAATAACGGGGAGTACAGCAACTAAAAGTTTTATTAAACAGGTGACATTTTATATGTTTATAACTATAATAAATTGGACATAATATTGCATTGATATTCAAGATTTCTATCTAAAAATATTGCTTAGTGCAATAACTATAAACTTATTGCCAGTTAATTTATTACAGAGGCTTTATTTAAATGCAAATTTAATCAACGCGGTAATTAGATTAAATTAATACCTGGTCCTTCATTTACTCTTTCTATCTAATCTTAGTGACATAAAACTCATGCTTTTTCCCTTGGACGTAAGCAGAAGCTACAGAACGACACCTGCTACGACCCTCTTAGCTACGTCTACGTTCATACATCTGATTAAGTTATAGGTACAGGTTGTAAAAAGCCCCATTACATAGCCGTCAACTCCGCATTCTCTACATCACATACGCATTATCTTCAGCTCACAGTAGCCTGCAAAACTCTAAGAGGACGTATCGACAGTCCTGAACTCCACGATCTTTTCTGTCGGCTATTTGTTCCCGACAATTACATCGAACATCGCCAATGCCGTCGACGCAATCTGTTTGCACCGCCCGCCGTTATGTAAAACTGTCGCCAGAGCTGAGTCCCCTGTGTGTCGTACCTTAAGGATGCTTAACGCCCTCCTGACCACCAATCCTGAGTGTGATCTGTTTGCGGATGAATGGAGCAGAATTATGCGTGTATGTCTGATGTTTTGCGAGAGTAAGTATGCTAGGTTGTCCTCTATTATAAGTTATTTAAGTTAGTATTTGAGATATTTCTCTTTACTACTGTTTAAATTTCTATGTTAATTAATGTAATTGGTGTTACCGTTTTAATAAACAATAAACTAAACTAAACATCAAATTATGTAACATTGCACAAAAATATTTGCTGGGAAATGTCTTTTATTTTTGTTGTGAAAAATAGCTGTTTACTTAGTGCGCAACGTAACGCACGCAAAACATTGTGTTTATGGGTGCATGCAACTGTTCGTGGGGGTATTTAAAATTAAGATAATGCATTTAAAACTTGCTTTCTTTAAAAAAACTTCTGAAAATATTGGAACTTTGACCTTTTAAACTCAAACTCAAACTCAAAGCATTTATTTCAATTAAACCATTTACAGGCACTTTTGAATTGTCAAAGAATCGGTCAGTTACTCAAAAAGTTGAAGCTAGTTGCCCATTCCAAATCGTAGATCTCTATGGAGAAGAACGGGCAAGAAACTCCAAGGACACTCTTTTAAAAATGGATATAGATATTACAAAATCCTGGGTAAAGTATTCTTGGTGCTTCTATATGTGAGAACAATGTCAAATGAAAAATAATCAAAAACAATTCAAAATATAAGATTAAAAATAAGCCCTGGCAGATGATGAGATGGTTTTAATATCTCTGTAACCAGAAGGTTCCCAAGTATGGTCCACACCAAAAAATGATCACAATGACGGGAAAAAGAAGTGATTTTCGGTTTCGTTAAGTGTCTTTTTATTAAACACGTACTATGAGTGGTATTGCTATCTAATGATTCCAAAAAATCAAGAATTACGTAACAAAAAGGTGTAGAAGCTAACAAAAAGCGATGCTAACAAAAAATTAAACAATATTATCATGTGTGGATATTTGCGAAGTAGGACAAAATTTAAATAGTTATCGCTTCAATGTTGAACTTGTGGCTTCTGCTAACACTATTTGCTTACATGTTAATGTATAATAGAATATGCATATTGCATTAACTCGCTTTGTCCGTGCTTATAACTATCGGGTTTTCTGTTGTGTGCTCTGGTGCTAAATGTCAACATATTTTAATGCTTAGTAGCACAAATAAATAGGAAACTTGTTGGTTTCTCAAATGCATTGTTTTGCATGTTTCTTGTTGGTCTACGGGATACACGGTTCGTTTAGTGTGTTGACGATTGAGGTCAATCCTTGAGTTAACATATTATTATATTCGCTAAAAAGAGAAAATATTTCCTTATACGAAACATTTGGTTTTGATCTGAAATTCTGAACATACCATCATTAACAACAGTACAAGGAATATCTGCCTATGAAAGTTCAATTAGGTTCAATTTATAATGTTTAAAGTAGCTACTTTTCCTCGTTTGATTCATATTTCCTTATTTGTTACGTAGGTTACCAGTAATCGTTTTGAAGTTTTTAGTAGCAAATTGGTCTTTACCTACAGCATATTCTTTACTACAAATGTTGAGTATATCTTGGTATATAATTATTCTAACCATGTTTTTTGTTATCATTAGCAATACATTACAAAACCAATATCATTACATTACAAAACAACATAGTTATGTATTGCGAAGTAAATAGTGCGAGTGTGAGTTGATATAGGTACTGAACTACTTGAAAATTTTTAGCATTTTACAGAAAATTAGATTTGACTAGTAACGTACGATATACTAACATAAAATAATGCCTGAATTAGGGTAAAAACCAGTGCAACCACATTTCGCTAGTTATGTTTTACCCCCTTTTAATAGGGGTGGCCAGTTTGCCTTATTTTTAGTGCAGTTTGAATAAAGCAAACCCATTGATATTGCAATTTAACGACGTAACTCTCAATTTCATTCCGTCACAGGTACAGCCAACTATCTGTAATCAGCAACGTCATCGTTGCTGATTATAGGAAAAATACCGCCCTGCCTCTAAATAGCCATGAATCTGATAAAACTGATGTGGATAAAGTTGGATAAACTTATCGCTACCCAATAATTTGTTACACACTTTTAAAAATAATATACAAAAGAGCGCCTATTAAATGTTTATTTAGAGTCCAGCCATACATTCTAATAAGAAGATTCAATTATGAATATAAATTCTGAAATGGAACACTTTTACTACTATTTTATTATGTAGTTACATTACATCTTTTGATATAATGGTGCACGCACTCATCGTAAATCAAGCCGAAATGAGATGGATGGTTATTTACGAGTAGAGATACCTAGTGGCGAATTTTATGGGATTTTTAAAAGTGATGATTCGGCGAGAAACTATGCAAAATATACATTCACATTTTCTCTATTACACATACTTTAGACAATGGGGGAATTAATTGAAATGAATGCTAAACGGGATACTATATATGAGAGGGAGAGGATATTCAAAGCCCAAAAACGTTGCATGAGATCAATGACTAGTCTTAAAAATACCGACAGTTGTGCACCTGTTTTCAAGTCTCTAAAATTACTCACCTTCCCGTCTTTGTATATACTAGAAGTTGCAATATTTGTTAGATCAAACATACACCTCTTTACCCTAATGGACGACATAAGAACATGTCCGGGATCTGTTAGATCGCAATATAAAAATCTAATGTTTACAGGTAGGCACAAAACAGCATTATTAAGAAAAAGCTTACTATCTATGGGGCCCGTCATTTATAATAAAATACCTAATGCCTACAAAGAAGAATCATTCCGTATATTTAAAAAGAAGCTCACATCCTTACTTATATTGTTACTATTCTATACAAGATTTTCTGGATGATAAGAGTTTATAATGTTATATTAATTTATTATTGTTGTTTCACATTATATTAAATTAATTAATATTTGTTTTATTTTTATTACTTTTGCATGCCGTAAGGTAGAGTGTGATGGAACTGCTTTTACAATGTTTACATCTTATTTTGTACCCACATTCATTGCAAAATAAATGATTTCTGATTTCTGATATAGTAACACTTCACGCGATGATAACGGGATCGTCGCGTAAAATCATGGAAAACTACGAAAATGTATTACAAAAATAAACTTCTGGCATAAACCGACGACCAACTTCAGTTTATCCTCGCTTACAAAAACAGTTTTCATAAAGTAACGAATATTGCGTTGCTGATAACATCGAAGTCAGTAGTCCATGTCATAACGCCGGATTGAGAATGTTTATTCCATGTTGTTAATTATTTTTTTGATAACACGTAAGTACCTAAGTCAAATTATATGGCAAATTAATCTTTTCAGGCTTTTATTGCACCTGATTTAAGAAACGTCGAAAGAAGTTCCCCTTTATTACGATAAACCGTAAAAACTTTTAGCACCACTCTAAAAGTTAACTTATATTATGAAGATATGCAATTTTATTATACAACTGAGGTGAACGGCCGTGACGGTTTGAATTTAATTTTCGAATTTTTGTGAAAGAAACAATTAATGTTCTTAAAATACAGCAAGTAAACTTTTGAATGGTAGTTTACTTCACACCAAATAAAACTTTATTGGAAAATTAAATAAATAAACGAAAGCGAATGAACATTTCTCTACTGAAGTTAATCCTAACAGTGTTAACAGAAAAATGATATTGGTAAAGCGACCAATAAGAGAAAATTTCACAATAACGTGGGCAGAATGAACCATGAAGAAAACCACAGTTTACTAAATGACTACTAAAATTCACCAACATACGATCCGCTGATTGGCATACAGCTAATGCCGCGACAATTATAGCGCACACCGAAACAAAATAACGTCAATAGTAATCACGTCCTTGAGAGTCTAATAAGCTGGCGTTAAATCTTAGAAATTAATAAGGTGATAGGAAGCGTTTCTGATACGCAGCCAAGAGTAACAGGTAGATAAACTAAATGTTAATTGGCTTTGTGCCACTGATGCACATGTATTGAGGCATGCCGATGCAAGATAAAATATGAAATCCATCGATAGATAATCAACTGATGCAAATGATAATGATATCCCACAAGGCATGTTTTTTTAATATGTGTGTAGCAAATTTTTTGGATTAGACGTAGAAATTAAAAATGAGAGACGAGTAATATCAATTAATGAAAGAAATGTTAGGTGTGATGTAGTTTTAAATATAATAATGTAACACGCAGCTCATTCAGACATTCTTTGTAAATCTTACTATTATGAGAACAATTTCCTGAGTTCGCCTAAATTCATGTCTTCGTATAAAAATTGCGAATCCAGTTTAAGGTTGATGTTTCACACGTTTAATTATGAAGCATAAAAAATCCGAAGAGCAATTTCAGGGATATAAAACCAGTAGAACGATTAATTGAAGCAATATAAAGTTACGATTGCGATATGTCTGGTTCTGCAGGATGTTAGTGTTACTCGCACATGAAACTACATTTTGGTCAGATATTCCTTTTCCCTCTCAAATATACATAGCTTCCTCTTTGTTTACTTCATTAAGCTTTTTTGTATCTAATACTTGAGTCGGTATCGAGCCAAGAACAAGAAAAGATAAAAAAAAAATCCGTAACATTTTAATTGTTTTGCAGTTGTCAACTGTTTTATTTTTCGTAAAACTCTCCACTGCAATGAAACGCAATTAATTGTTTGGTTGACCGCGTTATTCAATCGTTATTTATATTTTTCTTCGAATTGTTTTTTCGCCGTTACGTTTCACTTTTCCTCTTGTACGTTTTCAGTTCGATTAAATTGGGGTAACCTATATCTAAATGCATACTTGTTTAGTCGTACTAAACTAATTTCAATTGGGACTAAGTAATTTGTATAATGTCACCACGAATGTTAATAACCATTCATAATGTTTAATATTACCGTTTTCCAACTACACAGTGTCCGTTAGAACTACATTCTATGAAGACGCCATGGATAACAAAAGTACACTAAGATAAGAAGCTAAACATACTATTAGTCCTAAGAAACGACTCATTCTATTCTCATTGACGGTTTTTCCAGCGACAGTGGCTACATAATAAAGATTTTCGAATTCCGAGATAGAATGTTAATTTCCCCCTTCTTTAAAATCGACCGTGACTAGTTCCCATGCGAAATTTGGTAGGGACGTGCACGAAATTTCGTGGTTGTGTAATGCTAGACGAAATAGGACTATAAAAGGTCACATCAACGCGTACGTGTAGACACTGTATTCGTGATCATTACAAATTGAGAAACTGTTTTGATACGTGAGGTGGTTACGTCCATAACTCTTTGACGAAAAGCCTCCTAAATCGAGAATATTGGTACTGGGATCTTCGGTACCGTGCAGTCACAAATTCTCTTGAAGATGATTTCTGTCCGACTATGTAAACACAATTGTAAAAGGTGTTACAACATTTCTAGCCTGAAATTAATATAGAACCGACAATTTATTATGCTGTCTCTGAACTAGTTTTCAGAAAGTAATGAAGACACATCGCCTCGCAACGCTGAGCTAAGAACGCGGAAGGACTAACATTTTTCGGTCAAATGATCCTATACAACAATATTGGAGTTGATACGATTCCGTTTCATTATCAATTCATAGATCCTTACTACTGATATTGAAAATACTCTTAAACTTGTATTGATAATGGGAAAAACAAAACGTAGTTGCCATCCATCATGATAAACGAAAAATCTGATTATTCAATAACGTTCCAAATTTTCCTGTACCTCAAATCGATTTTGAAGATTGAAACAAGCAAAGTTTCGATCTGGAAAAGATAGACTTCGATCTATTAATATTTTAGTGAGTACCTACTTCATAATTGTGAAGAATGTCGCGAAGGATTCCCTCCTAACTCAATTATGTTACATTGGATTCCAGTTGCGACCATTCCTCGGTAGTCCGTGCTATTTCTACCAATTTTTAATATAGGGGCGACAACAACGTATTTGCTAAAATTAAAGAACGCATGCATACATTTGATTCTTTATGTCTACGATTATGTTTCGTTACATATTATATTACTGGCTTATTCGTTAGTGATTCATCGATATTGCTTTGGTTATCTTTGTCAACTTCAGCTAAAAATAGTCCACTTATCTCTTCCGTGTCAAAAATACGATTCGGGCATTTTAAAATTAACTGTGCAGTAGCGGTTACCTGTTCGATAATACCATGTTTTGTTTTATAAAGCAGTTCATCCACTAGTTTATTTCCTTTCCCAAAGTTATGAGAAACATCATTTTGACGAATATGTTCACAATTTTTTGGATTTTCTTCTACAATTCCAAGCTTTCTCATTACTTTATTGTATACTGTTTCGCGCGGATGACCAATCATGACCATGCTCATACATCCTTCAGCTTTTTTTCAATCCACTAGCTACAGTAACGTTTGATTGAAAATCGCAATACCTACTGTATAAACACACTTGTATCAACTATGAAGACTACGATAATCGATTTGCTTCAGTCGATTATAATAACTTGGTGAAACGTCTAGCAACTGTTATTCGCATATTTTTAGTATATTATATGCTAATATTAAGGGTGATGTCGATTTCGTTAACAAATGTACTGAAGCTGGCAATGTATGGGTCTATGATTATATTATGAAACTATCCACAATGATCCTATTATTCATCCCATTTCTAGCAATGTCATCTTTTACACAATCCATTCTCGTCCCAAGTCTTTTTCTATAGCCATCTATATTCATCCCTAATACTTTTCTGGAGACACGATAGTATTTGATAGCTACACTCAAGGAATGTGCTTTGTTGATCAAAACAGTTAAGATTTATTTTGTTTACCTGAAGTAGAAGCAGAATCAAAAGAAGAGTTGTCGAAGAGGCCGTTGTCAAACACGTTCAAAAATATTTTGCCAGTCTCGTTTGCTATGCCATCCACGGCCGTACCTCGAACGGCTGATATTTACCCGAGTCACGTGTTTTGACGAAGTAATACATTACATGGTTTGCATAGTTGCATTATTCATTCCGCACCCTGACTTATGGGTACTACACGAAAGAAAAATTAGGTTGGTTTATTGCTTAGTAGACTATAAAAACATTACATTGATGAATACTAAGTAAATACTCAGCGTTTCTATGTCGTTTACGCTCTTTTTAACAAGCAAATTGAATTCTAGACACTTCCAATGCATACCTTGACGCCAATTGCCTCTGCCGTTTTACAGTAATTTTCCCAGGAATTTAAGATTCGTTGGTTTAGTGAAACAAGTACAGCGCCGTACCCACAGATATGTATTTGAAGTACCGTTAAAGGCGGAATTTCTGGTTCAATCCTTATGTGGCCTGAAGTGAAATTGGTTTTTTTTCTGACAAACTATCCAAACGATTTTATATGTGACGAATAGAGAGAAATATAAGTTATAGTAACATGATAGGCATACCCTAACATGTTACTATAAATTATATTTCTACGGTGTTCAGGATTCCAACTGTGCGAGACCCCTATAAAACATTGGATTAATGACTATTTAAAATAAGAATATAGGAATTGCAGATTTCAAACCGAATGTCGTCGCGAGCCATATCAATGGAATTGCATTACAAAGTGTTAAAAAGCACAAAACGGCCTGTATACTAGTAAAACTAGTTAGTTAGTCATAGAAACGACATTTCACGACTGTCTGGTTCGTTTATTTCAAAATAGCGACGCCAGTTTTTGTCGGGTGCAGCTAAACTATAATTAGATATATAGCTACTGATGATTTTGAGTATGTGTTGCGGTCAAATACAGCCGTATGAGACAGTGTACTGACACATAATACGTAAATATGTTACTATGTATTCCTACTATTTTAATGCCAATGCTGAGGCCAGTTTTTAACATGTAAGTATCATCGCTCCATCAACTATTGTCATAATATTTACTGACCTGTCAATAATGTCATCAATATTCATTATTGTAAATAATTTTCGTTTCTACATAATTTTGTATATGATTGAACGAGACGATGGTAATGTTGACCTTTCAAAATAGAAAATTTGATTTGGATATTCTCTTGAAAACATAGTTCTATGATGCAATTGTTATAGTGCAAGTTTTTCAACCTTCATCGAGTGAAGGTTAGAAGATTTCCGCTGTTTAACTTTGAGACATTTTAACCTTCCTCTGGGGAATCACAGAAATGACTCAAGTTCAACATTCAACTAATAATTAACAGTAGATTATTAAGTTCAAATATTTAATGAGTTCAGTTTAACATTGACGTAAGTTATTCAACCATTCATCATGAATTTGCTACTCAATATGTTTAAGTTATGCCTGTTATTTGTGTCGGTTGTAATACGAGACGTTATCAACGTCCTCAGAATGTTACACATAGGTACTTAGTATTTATTATTAACTTGTTGGTTTCCTCGCGATATTTCTCTATATATAAATTTAAATCGGGCGTTAATTATATCTGGCTCTGTGTTTATTTTTAGAATGCAATAAAATTTTACGAGATAAGCTTTGAAGGAGAAAAGTATTATTAGTACATTTTTGATATGTGAAGATGACCTTTTGCAACAAATAGATTTATAAGCAATCATTATAATTGGCCTTCCATTTAAATTAAAACTGTGAAAATATAGGATGTATTTGGAAAGAAGACTTTGTCAATTAATTTATATGCCTTTTTTCGTACGCGACTCTAGTAGAACATTTTCTATGAAAACTTCATGGAAATTGTTCTACCAGAATCACGTCGCACCTTCGTTGAGTTGCGCCTGTCTGCAGGAACCCTGATTAACCTTGCACCGGCTGACAGAAAGTATCATTGAAATTAATTAAATTCAGAGTCTGATTGATATCGTGCAAATTAATTAATAAAATAAACGTGTATCTTATTAGAAGATTGATTTCAAGATACGTGTACTGGCCTATGTCTCAATTTCACAGACTTATACTTGTAGAATAGAAACGTTTCAGTACGAATAGTCGTACATGTCAGTTTTCAAAAATATCGGTAAGTTCCTAGGAAGTACATGACTATTGTGCCTGTCTTTAAAATAATTATATCTTACTTAGGTAACCTATACGTACTTGAGTAAGATTATTTTAAAGATTATCTTCAAAGTTCAGATACAAATATTTCATCAAATCACATAGCCGGTTTTTAAACAGGTTTCCGTCTGTCTCAGAAATAACGCATATATCAAAATTTTAATAATAACACTGTTAACACCCATGCGATTATTATATAGACGAGCGACATAATATGAAATTATTTGCTTTTATCTATAAATATCTCAATATTCGACCACCTTGCTTTCGCAATTTGAGAGTCCTCAAAATATCAAGGCACGAAGAATCAGGTCAATATATTTTATGCTCAAAATAATACGTAGCTAAATAAATAGGTGGAACAAATTCTTGTATTCTCCCACAGATTGCGAAGTTAGCTAAATTCTCACATTAGAATGCGCAATGCGTTATATTCATACTTCACTGACTACTGAACAACACGAACGGTTCTAATTGAAATCATACGTGCATTTCAGTACAAGAAATTAGCACAGTTCATATATAATAAACAGTTAATTACCATCTAGTTTATTGATAAGTTTTAGTTATAACAAATTCAATTAACACAGTTTAATTGAGTTTAAAATTTTTGAATGATTAATCATCATTCTCCTGTCCTTATCCCAATTTATTAGGGGTCGGCGCAATATATATTTTTCATCCTTACTTCTCTATTAGTCTTCATCTCTTTAGTCAGCCCCTTTCTAGCCATATCATCTTTCACAGTAAATCCCTCGTTTCTTTGTTCTTCCTATAGCTTCCTATAGCCATCCACTTTAAAGACTAATATCGTCTGTTAATCCTGATTTCTCTGGAATTAAATCTGACACCAGAAAATGTTTAAACACAAGATAATTCGATTTTAATGTTTGACCCTCTTACGATTGATTAGTCTATTAATCCAAAGCTTGCTCCCTTGGAATTTTCAACACTAGAAAATGTTTCCGGTAATGTATACGAATTCCTAAAGCAGTTGCAAAACGTACAAATTGGCAGTGGTCAGTCGGCCTTGCTTTCATGTTATCTCTGTTTATTCTGCAGAAACTAATTCACAGTCACGTTCAAAACCGACTAATAAATTAAACATATCAAAATTTATTTATGATGAAATGATTTATTTTTTTAATGCCATCTTCATTTTAATTAATGATGCGTTTGATGGGTCTTATAATGTCTGTTTATACGGGTACTTATTTTATTATGGGAATGCATAAGACTTATTTATTTTTAAAGATCGTGTGAACGGCCGTGTAAAAATTTGAAGGAAGGAAATCATGATCTTCTCCTACTTCACTCATATCGGCAAAAACGAATACGAGAATAGCTAATGCTCTAGTATATTAATATTATAGTAATATTTTCTGGTTAGCAAGATGGTACCGGGGTTGACAGGCTAGTGTCCGCAGTCGAAAAGATTGTAGATGACTTTCTATCAAAAGAAAATAATTATGTAGAAGTTGATGAAGACATAGATTCAGAAAGAGAAATTATATATAATGATTATCGTTTATCATATATAAATAGGTAATGTAAGCAATTGTGAAGCTAAAACATTCACGCGAGAAGACACCATGAGAGGACATCATTATTACAAAATATGGTCCTGGCCATTTGGCCAGCGGGGTAATTGCATAACACATAAAATGACAATTGATCGCGATGGTTTTCATTTTGACAGTTCACCTACGTCCAAAGCGTTACTTACGTTGTTGAGCAGACGAATTTTTCAAAACTATTAATTGGTGCAAGGGTGCATGTATCCAAATGAATACGAGATATAATAATTAACCTATAAAACGACACGAAAAATAATCCTACTTCCTACTAATATTATAAATGTGAAAGTTTGTGTGTTTGGATTTTTTTTACTCAATCAACGAAAAACGGCTGAATTGACTTGGATGTAATTTGGCAAACAGATAGTTTATAACCTGAATATCCGGATAAAAATATCCTATGTGTTAATATAACACATAGGATACTTTTTATCCGGATATTCCCACAAGATCGAGACTTACGCGGGTGAAACCGCGGGGCACAGCTAGTAGTAAATAAACGTTAAGTTATGACCAACATATAGTAGGTAATAGGTGTTTGGTGGAAGTATACAATGCTACACCAAACCCAAATAAATTGGCATAAGGGAAGGACGGTAAGGCTGCTTTAGTTTTGGTATCAACTCTTACAGGAATAAATTATTACAGAGATATGGTAACTTCAATTTCCTGTTATTTTACTCCTTTCAATCAGATACGGATATGTTAAAATACTGATATTAACATTTATGTCCTTCAAAGATCCCAATAAAAACTCCGAATGAAATTACGAGTATATCTCGAAGGCGGACTCTTTGAAAGCCGTCATTTTTAATTGAATTTGTGATAAACATAAACGAAAAGCACTTACACATACGTACGCACGTACACGTTTTACTTAAGATTTCAATATAGCTCATTCGCATTCGTATAATAAGAGAAAACAAGATCAGAAAATGTATCGAGCGTGATAGTTCTAGTTCTTACTGAGTTTATAGATTGGCAAAATATAGGGGAAAATGGCTATAAGAGTTTATGGTCCAACAGCGGGAGCCAAAAGACTTTGGCTGACGATAGTTATGATGAATCTATGTAGTTCGGTTTATTTGATGAACTTGTAACCACATCAAGTCCTTCCGCGATTAAAACAATATTTATTTTAATATTTAAAAACTTAGAGTGCTGACTGTACTTTTAACCTACTAGCAATCGGGGGCGACCGGGGCCATCTAATATCCTAAGGGGCGAGTGGGTATACTTAGGTAATTAGGGGCAAGATCCAAGGGGCGAGCGGGGCCTACACCTATTTCTCCATTTATGATTTTCACATTACTAGCTGGCTTTATATTATATAATGCTTAGGAGTCCTCATTTCATTTCCTGTTATTTAATACATAATAAATATACAGCGAAACCAACCGGGTGTCCCACAACACCTTTCTAGTTTTTTCAATATCACAGGTATCATCACCCCAATTTTTGTTTAACTTTCATCCATTTTGAAAATAAGAACTTACAAACAGCAGATATTGATGTCTGCAAGGCCCAGGTACTCCTGATAGCCAATGCCGGCCATAGTAAAAATCATTATATTTGATGAATTTTGATACGCGCTATTATCTAGCGTGTTTTTTATTTATCGGACATATTTACGATTACACAGTCCTTGAATGTGTACGAAAAATTAATAGTTTTAGTTGTGTTACTCTTTATGCTGATAATGTTATTATTGTATTGGGTTTTACGAGATTCGAGTTTGAATTTCGAGACATTTGAGGGTTTCTAGCAGGATGGTTCGACGAACTTATGAAGTTAAATGGACTAATCTGATTACTTACATCTAGCAGCAAACTGCGATAGTTTTTGAATAAACAAATAACACGATTGTGTGTCTTCAGAATTTGGTTAAAAACTTTTCCAGAGAGGTGTTAGGCTGCTAATTGTTAGGAAAATACTACCTATATTTTATATCCTGTTCCGGCAGTAGGTATACTTACCTACGTACATTTCTGAGGCCTGTCAGGTGCCAATTTTGATACTAACAGTTACAGTATCGATCAATCAGTGTCACCGTTATAATTAAACTTTTAGAAAGTTACAAATTCAGTTATAACAGTTTCTACACTGAGCAATCAGTAGAACAAACAATTTGCAAGTTAACAATTGACTCACTTATCGATGTTTATTTTAAAATTAAACTTATTTGCATAGTTATTATCCGACCTGAGTTTGTTTACGATAACATAACTACCCAGGTTAGCACGGAATTAATGCATGATTGTTGTAGCGAACTACAGTAAACAAGAAACGTTATACCAAATACTAACACTAGGGTTTGAATCTAAGAGTAAACTGCTGATTAACCGCCATTACAGAACGAGCTATTTTTAGAATCCGCACAGAGATCACGTCTTTGTCTGCTGTAATGTAAATGACTATCAACCATTCCATGTCTCACAGAATCTGTTTGCACCGCCGATCAAAACAAAACGTTACATAACCTAAAACTGACACAACAGAATGTAACTCACCTAGTTCGTCTTTTAGAACCTTCGTCATTCTGCCAACCTTCATAATTGCACTAAAAAAAGTAATAAGATTCACAGTGAGGTTATAAACACGATTGTCTGTTAACGTCAAGTCATTTTGACAGGTGACGCGCGCTGTGACCGCCAGCTCGCGCGGCTAGGGACGCACGGGAGAGTTCCCCGAGCGGTGGTGTATTTTGTTGTCGAATGACATAGTTTAGGGAGTGAAGCAGTCGGAGGAGCGTAACTCGTCTTAGCTTCTCGCGGCCAATGAACGGCACGGCCCGATGCGCCAAGGTCACTGGAGGCAAAACCGGCAGCTCGCAGCTCCGGCAGAGGGCGGCACGCGGCGCGAGCGAGTACACGAGCAGCTTGGTTGCTGCCCGTATGGCAACTAAACAGAAACACTGTAAGTATGGCCCGGCATGATGCGCCGATAAGCGGTATTATGGAATAAATACGCGACGCGTTCTGAATGAGAATGAATGTGCAGCCAACTTTACGTCATTTTATTCATTGTCTTTTTAATACCTACTTGGATGTAACATTGAGTACTTTCTATCGACATACAATGGTCCATGACAGCGAGTGAGTAAATTATTTGCTAAATGCCTTCATTGAATCACAATTTGTTTTCAAACAATGGATGTACGAAAATAGCCCACAATGTTTGTTGACACTGCTAATTACCGGCCGTTTGTACCTACCTACTAGTTTAACTACTCCAAAGGAGTTGTCAGCTGGACATTGATGCAGGAACCATCTCCTCGTCACATACGGCAGATACTAAACATATTCTTTTCCTCAAACTTTTTCTCTTACTTCAACTTGTTGATATCAATAACTTGAAGAGTTATTAGTAGCTCTTCATTTATTAAAGACGCAGATGAAAAAGATATAAATCTTATCAGGGGACCATGGGTCTTATCACTGTATGTCGTCGTATTTTTTTAGGCCAACATTGATCTTGGTTAACAAAATGCACTATAAGATTTCGTAAATAAAACGTAGTAAAACAAACCTAATAGTAATAACATATCAAAAGAGAACAAGTAATAATTGTATACAATTTATTTGGAAACATTGAATCCGCTCCCTACTCGACGCTAGATGGCAGTAGTAGAACTTAAAAAAAAAAGATTTAGAAAATGAGGCTTGTTCCATTTACCCTAAAGAAAATAATAATCTAATCTTAATTAACACGACCAAAATCATTAATATTTTTACCTGTATACTACTAGCTAGGATTGCCACCTACGAACAAAGCCGCGATGCTATAATTTATACCCTGTGTTGAAAAGCACTTTGTACCTAGAATTTTACAAAATTCTCATATCAACTTTAACAATGAGAGTCCTACAGGACTCTCATTGTTAAAGTTGATATGAGATTTGCCATCGCCCTGTGTCACAACTGTGCTACAAGTCCGGTATTAGCGATGGTTCTACCATAAAGAAAATACCTAACTGAAGATATACTCAACGATACGATAGCAGAACAAAATAAAGAACAAGCCAATAACAGTTACACAAAGTACCATCCACAATATAAAGAATTAGAAACAGTCGTTGGCGTCGTCGGCGGAGTTAAAACGCGCGTAGGTGCGGTTTGAAAATCTTCTAATAATAGATAAACGGTATTCTGTCTGACCAAAACTAGTTTATTGAAATAGGATTCTCAATTATCTCGTCTGTCTATGACTGTACATGGAATGCTGGTGGCGGTATTTCTATGTGCTTTGACGGAAAGTAACACATTGAGTCAAAGTAACCTCTATCTAGGTAAATATATCGGTGGAGTCAGATCGGAAGTATACCCGGTTGTTATGCTAGAGGAGTTTTCGCTGCTCAATTCGGTCTTTTGATCTAATCAAAGCCGGTAATGATCAGTCATGAATCTTGATTTTTTATATTAATCTGACAGATTTGATATTAATCTTGACTCAACGAGAGATACTAGATGAGTAATGTTAAAGTATACACTTATACAGGTATTTTGTGATTGTTCTTGGTCGTAGGCTTTTCAATCAAGAAGCAACTGCAGGTTAATATTCACTATTGCTAAAATCCCGACCGATTTCAGCACTATGAATCTTCTAAAAATATTTATTGGTCCCAATTATTAGAATTGGCAATTTGCAAGAGCACTTTGCAGCCCTTTTTAAAAACTCGTGGCGGTTGTGATTTTTCTAAGAATTATCATAGTGAGTTGTAATGGTATCATACTATTGTCACGTGTAAAATACTTTCCTATGACAAATATGCAGTGATGCAGAGAGTAGCTGTCTACTGACTAGTTATGTGTCGAACGGAATACTTAATGTAATACGTGCAATAATTTCAACGTAAACACGTGTCTGCACTGACTTTTTAACAGCCGTAATCCCACGCATTTATATCCACGTGGATCTTATATTAGAATCATCCGGTTAACCATAACAAGGAAGGTTGGTGTGATGAACCAGATAAAAAAATTGTGGGTGTAGAAAATATCTTACGCTACCCAGAAACCGAATTCTGGCCTTGATTGTCACCACCACGAGTAGAAAAAATCCGATCGTAACATCAAATATGTATGTATCTGCTGATTTCATCCAGTATTCCATGTTTTATAAGGGCAGTCCCAGAATTGACCCTTGTGGAATCCCAAAAAAAATCTTCTTTCAATCATCTTAAATGTCACGAATCTTATGTGCCCCAAGCGCGAGCGATACCTTGCGTATAGGAATGCATTACTTATTGCATAACAGGCATTGAAGATACCCAATACATTAAAACAGCTTGATCAGATTAAATTGCTGGAAAAATCATAAATCCTGTGTGAAACAGTTAAGTATATGTACCTACTTACATTTACTTACTCTAAGAGTCTGTAATGTAGAATAAAAAATTGCGGTCATCTTCATATACAATACATAAATATTAATCAGCGTATTTTTAGTTCATGGCAACCGTTACGGATTGCGTGAAGCACGAGATTGGCATTCTACAGCCTGATCATTATAATAATCATTACTTAGGCTACACTACGTATTGTAGACAGCGACTCGCCTATTTGCAGCACCTTTTATTAGGCCCTTGGTACTCTGAAGTTAACATAAATTAATGGTCAGTTTCGCCAAACCCTTATTTTGATTTCGCAGCACCATATCGTGTGCGGTAGGTACCTCGTAATACGACAACTCACTCCAACACTCACTCGCTTGCTCAATGCTCTTCGTCGAAATCATTAGTACCTATATTTATTTCACCTTGGTTGTCGTTTAAGTTAAATAAATTGGCGTGTGAAACCAACTGTATCTTAATAGACGGTAAAGCATTACCATCGCATGGATCAAGAATGTTCCGTAATTGCAGAGGGATTCCGGCAATTTCTTCGAAATCATGACGTCACTGAGTTGCCTTACAGGACACCTTGATAATTCAAAATCTGCTTTGAAACAGGTATTCAGAAGTACGTTTATCCTGTTGCTCGGAACCTGTTGTTGTTAATTTCCATGTGAAAGGGGAGGAACTCTTTTAAGATGTGAGAAACATTTTGCATTCACCCTGAGGTAATTATCGGGATATTATTATTACTATAAAGTCTTGAGTAGTGTTTTTATAAGGAAAACAACATTCAAGATGTACATACATCTTCTTTAAAAGACTACCTCTTGGGGTATTCTTATTCCGTATCGCAGTATGGATGTCAGTCGTCATTCCCCCACAAGGTCTCTTAATTATGGGATTTTATTGTATTTGTCTTAATTTGCAATAGTAACAGCGAAACCGAGTACATTTTCAAATAAATAAGCTGAACAGTTTTTGAAAATTTTATTTAATAATAAATTATCGTAGTACAACTTGCACCAATAACAACAAAATTTTGGTTTGAACAACATGAAACCGTAACGTTCGCTCAAAGCATATCAACTTATTAATATTGCGCTCTAGTATTACAAAAATTATACACTACACGGTGCGATAGTTTGACCTAGGATTAAGTAATTACTTTTATACTATTTCATCGTGTAAAACTCACTATCATTCACAACATAAACGGAGATTCACCCCTCAGACAATGTTGAAGATACACTGACATAAGACTGTATTATAATGACGTCACAAGTCATGCTTTTCTGCTTCAATTCAGTGTAACCCCAACATGAAAGCAACTCTACACACAAAAGTTAGACAAAAAATAAAAAAAGAACTTAGCAAGTAACAGAAATAGCATCTCGCAAGAGTAAAACATCGGTCGAAGGCACGGTATAATGTACGTGTATTTTCTTACCTCTATATCGTGTAACCTCTACCTGATTGTACCGAAACTTATATATTGGTTCACTATAATTACATCATGATGTAATCCATTTCCTATGTCATTCATTTGGAATTCAGAAAAGCGCAAACTTTCAGCAAGATGTGACAATAAAGCGTATTTTCAATAAACTTGCCTGGACTAACTCGCTCCTCTGAATTGCCAAAACATGTTTAGTTTAGTTAAAATATTTGCTTATAATCTCATATCAGACACGCAATATAAAACAACAATTAAGTATTTCATGTGCTAATCATGACCGTTCTTCTAAGTTGTCTCATACTTCCTACCATCTTGTGTCTAAGTACAATTGTAAAGTAAATCATATTGCTTACAATTTTACCTTATTCTATTTATTGTTTAAAATATTTCCTATAAAATTGAAATATCCCTGAAGTGATTACCATATAATGTTTGCTACAAGCAACTCCGTTATTGGTAATACTTGAGGGCTTACATTGTTGTTAAAATCCACTTTGGGAATTAAAAATACTGGATAAATTAAAATTTATTGTTACAAGTACAAAGTCAGTGTCATAAGTAAAATTGTCAGAATCAAGGTATCGATTTTCAAAATCGTATACCGAATAATCGACTAACAACGCGTTCAGCGTAGCGTGGATTTCACTCGCAAAGTCGCCATAAAATCTCTTATCTAATAAGATGAAAATATACGATTAGGTGTCCGAATACGTTTTTTGAGGATTAATGTTAATTGACCGCAGAGGAAACTAGACTTCCCGTAAATTTTATTGCCATAACAATAACGCGCAATTTGAACGCGGTGGGCAATTCGGAGTGGTACGATTCGAGATTTTTTATGTTAACTTTCTATCTTTTGTTTTTTAAATCGGTATTTCCATAAATTCTTAGCACTACCTCTCCAAACGACCCAACAGCTCATTTTGCCTTTTCATCTATTTATCTAACACTGCTTTCTTCTTTCTGCACAGAACTTTTCCCTACATACTATTCAATTTGATTATATACAATGTCAATTCTACAATTAATAATTTAAAGAATTTTCAAAGAGTATTTTCATTATAAAATGCGTAAAATCAAACAGTATTGTTGAAATTTAGCACAGTGTAATTTTTAGCGTTTAGCGAAGTGAAATGACTAAAATTATAGCAAACACATTGTACTGTGATAGTATGCTATATAAAAAATTGTGTGACGTTGTACATCACAGTTAAGAGTGACTTCATTGCTTCAATAAGTGGAACTGTTGTGACTAACATTGCTATTATTCTTCATAAAGTGACTATTTTTGATTGATTTCTTATAGACGTCAAAAGTAGAACTAGTTTTACCACTTGTTCAACTTGAAATTAACACTGCAAATGCTTTTAGAGACAAACTTTATCTTGAAATTGAAAATAACGTTCAAATAGTTGATCCAATTTTGTAAATCTTAAACGTTCAACGGTTCATAGCAATGAATTTCGAACTAAACGGTTTCTTTCTTGAGTTATAACGGTTAATAAAAATGAAATACGACGCATTAAACCTTGGGTTAAATTAAGAAAACAAACAAGATAATAATGGATGAAAGCGAGATTTAACTAAAGATTGATGTAACACCGAATGTGTAGTAAAATTTTACACGATTTAAAATCGATTCACGTCACTCTATATACAATCGAGTCCAAAAGTATTCGCGTATGGCGTCATCGATTGCGCTAATTGGCACGACCGCCGCTGTATTGTTTGGACCTATACCAACTTCCTTCACCTCATAATTCATTGTGTTGTGTTTTTTGTTATTGAACTTGGCCGCTATCCAATTGGGAAGTAAAAGCAAACTACACATTAGAAAACGAGTTAACATTCTTAGCAACGCTTTGTTAGTCGTTAAAGATGAATTTCGGCGAATTTAGAGGGAACTGAACATTATGGTGTTTATGCGTAACATTTTTATTCTTGTTAGATCTGTCTAAACTTAAATACGATCATATTGGATCAAGCATACTTAGCCTCTATATAGCCTTATAAGTAAACTTTGAAGTACTGCGTTCTTACTTTAGTCTCAATGTATTTCAACGCTCAACAATATTGAACAAGTGGTAAGCCCAATTATCAGCTATTTCCAAAAGGATTCAGAAAACTGTTCAATATTTTACAAAAAGCCGTTATGCCTATAATTAAAAACCACCCGTTGGTTTGTAACCCGCCCATCAAACTTATCAAAGCAACGAAGTCCCCAAGCCTCAATCACGTCATCGTACAGTCGCGCACAAAAGTTTCGTCCATCATTTGAACGTGCTCCCTACATTATAACGTGGGTCACTGTTATTCCAGGTGGTTGTACATGTCCTCTATCTGTGGTTTGAAGTAGCTCCTTATCTCTGGCCGTTTCGCCTTCATCGTTGGCGTCAGAAGGCCGTTTTGGACTGAGAAGGGGTCCGGGTGTAGGTAGATGTCTTTGACCTGGGAAAGATAGAAGAACATGGTGTAGATTTGTTTGTGATAATATTTTCTGCTTATTGATGCTCTATTTCACATCGTGTCTCGAAAAGTACGTTAAGCCATCGATGTCCTTCGTAGATTTTTGTAGGTCGTTAGGGGTAGTAAGGAGACCAAAAGTCTGACAACCAGTCTCACAAAGGGGTATCGTGTTATACAGAAACTGTGTTCTGGAGGTCAGTAAAATATAAGTATTCAGTTGCATCCGGTTAGACTGATAGCCGACCCCAACATAGTTGGGAAATTCTAATGAAGATGATACTTAATACTATGCTTGATGCTTTCAAGCATATTGATGGGGTCTATCAAGGATCAAAAGTGATCTGTTGTACAACAAAAATTTGTCAATGTCACTATTGTTTCATTCACTGAATGAATCCATCTACATTGAAGACTGATTGTAAGTGTGATCGAATTTAGTCCCGTCAATTCTCAGAACTGAGGTATTTCCAAAAACCTTGGCATAGATACAGCCGATCCTAAATGTAATTAAAATCTTGGCAATTTGTTACAAAATTGATTTCCTATACTACTGTATTAAAATGTTGTATATAAAATATGGCAAGCCACATCCTAATCGAACCACGTGTAAGTCGTAATAGTACTTAAGTATCGAAAAATCCTTGAACAGTTTATAAACATTTTAATCAATTTTTATTTTAAGAACTAAAGTCACTGGATTATTACTGAAATTACTTCCTAGTTTTATAAATAAATAAGTAATTTATTATGCCATTTTCACGGACGTTACTCAATATATTCAACCATCGATTTGGGTTTATCTTGTTACTGAAATAGAATTCAGATAGTGTATTGATAATGAACAATCAGAGATAGTTGTGTTGAAAACAAGACTATTTTTGTACGACGACATACTTTGAATTTGTCAATGTCATAGTGAGTATAATATAAAAATGATAACAGTAATTCGCTCCAAAAATTCTGCTGTTACCTATTTATCCTCCTTGTCAATCTTACAGCATGTCTCTTGAATTCTTTCACGTAACTGAGATTTATCTACATAGTTGGCTGCTTATCGCAACATTTGGACTCGTGATCTCATTCATCATCTGCCTAGTCTTTTCTTGGTTTTTTTATTATCTGTGCCTTTTTCCAACCATATTAGAGTGGGCTTCCAGTACCCGTATGCCGATGCAGATCCATGTAATTTAAAAGAGTGTCCGTGGTGTTTCTTTCCCGTTCTTCTCCATAGGTACCTCCTACGCTTTGGAATGGGCAACTATAGCTTCATATTTCTGACTGATCGACTCCTTGACAATTCAAAAGTGAATGTAAATAGTTTAATTTAAAAAAATGCTTTAAGGTTGGTTTTGCAGCTGAATACCAGTATTTAACATGGAACGAGTGCCTATTTGACCTCCACAACCCAGTTACTGGATAACACGATACCCCTTGGTGAGACTGGTTGTCAGACTTTCAGGCTTCCGAATACCCATATCAGTCAAAGATCTTCCAGAAATTACAGCCAGGACCAACGGCTTAGCGTGCTTTCCGAAGCACGGTATGCAATGCACGATCCCATCGAAGACCCATCCACAGGCCGGCCGTGGCTAGCGTAACTTGACCTTGATCGATCGATCCGTGCGGCTGTTACTTAGCCACGAACCCTTCCAAGTGTGACATAGATTTAAGTCATAATAATATAATTTAACTCACTCTATTACAATGAAGGAAGATTCTACTCATCCAAGCTCACCTGTTCAAAAGTCTTAAGTCCAGCATTCCGTCCCCACTGCAGCATGTCCTCGTGTATGATCTTCTTGACGCGCTCGTCCTCACACAGCGCTGAGAACGTTCCCTTGATGCCGTACTCCAGCGCCCAGCACTTTACTACGTCCACGTCCGGGACTACCACTGCTACTACACATGACTGGAAAGAAGAAAGAAAAAAAAGTTATGACAAGTTTATGTAGACGCTCTGGGGCCATACTAAAGGAAAACCAAAAAAAAAATAACATTTTTTAGAGAACGTAAAACATTACTTTCTTTTTATACTGGGTGTATCAGAAAGGTGTGTTCAAATTTTAAGGTGTGGTAACTTCCAACTGAACAACTTTCTCCATGAGACGAACATCGTAATCGCGAAAATATTATCAGCCTTTCCATACATTTGGATCGAGTAAGTATTTAAGTTTTGTATGGAATAGTTGAGAATAAGTTATGTTGTCAATTCGCATTATAGTGATTAGCGTAGGTACTTGAATAATAACGGCGAATAATCACTTGAAATGAGACGGTGTCAACAAACGATGGCTCAGGTTGTTTACTTTATACATTTTTAAAGGGAACTTGTTGAAACATTACGCCACATTCTTGGCACAACTGTATGTCAAAAACACGTTGCAATCAACGTGTTTTTGACATCCGTATTTTTTTGACATACATTTTTAACATACGCATTTTTGGCATAATCATTTTTAATGATGAATGAGAATTGTATTCCTTCAAAACAGGAAACTCATTTCCTGTTTTCGAAAAACAAAATGGAAGGTATAGGTACTAAAGGGTGAATCGAATAAAACCCAGTTATGTTTACCTTAAGAGACTCGCCATGTACGAAAACTTGCTCGACGTACTGACTTCTAATGTAAATGTTCTCAATTTTTTCAGGAACTATGTATTCGCCTTGTGACAGTTTGAAGATGTGTTTTCTTCTGTCGATGATTTTGAGGGTTCCGTTCTGAAAACACAAAACAACAAATATGTTAAATAGTCGTCAAAAACTAATCGAAGCTGTGCGTTTTCGCCAACATAGAGTAATAGCAATCACTTGACGTTCAACGTATTATTGCTAAGGCAACAGCGTTAAGAAATTCTAGAATCATTACAAAGCTACCTATAGAACCAATATTAATAAGCCTGGTTCGAATTCTTCTGCCATGTTTATTAGCCACTTTGGCAAAATCTCCCTCGTAAGGGAGGAACTGCAAACCCTTTTCAACTTCACTTTTCGGGATAACCACATAAGAATATCAAGGAAAAGATTTAAAAAAACTTATTTATATTAGAAATAATTCTTACCGGCAACCACTTGCCAACATCTCCCGTATGGTGCCATCCGTCCTGGTCAATAACTTCTCTGGTCTTCTCTGGCTCCTTGAAGTATCCCTTGAACACATTGGCACCTTGCACGCACACCTCGCCTTGACCTTGCGACGCGTAATACTCCATCTCGGGCACGTCCACTAACTGGAAGGAAGGAAGGTGGAGAATTAAACCTGGTTAACATTGGAGAAAAAGCGGGTGACAGAGAGCTTATTATTTTAAAATCGATGGCAAGTATACGTCTTGTTGTGTTAAATGAGTTGGGTCCAGTAGGTGACGGTGGCGCGATTGACGTGGTGTCAAAGAAGAGTTATATATGGAGACCAAGAGTCGGCAAACGTTGGACGTTCCCCCACAGCTATGCAAAAGGCGGCTGGCTGAGAAAGATAATATTTGGAAGGCTGAGTAGTAGATATGGAGTATTGTGGCGTAACTGTATATGAGATGTGTTTGCATTGGGTGCTATTTATTCATAATAGCGTTCCTAGACATGAAACATCTTAAAAAGTGCTTGGTTACTGAAGTGAAACCTTTCTGGGCGAGGGATTTATGACACATAGAAAGCCCCTATGTTTAATAGCCGCGATGAACTTTATTCACTCAAAAACTATACATGAAGAAAAATAGAAAAATAAAGCTTGTACTAAAGAAAAATGGCCAACGGGCTAGATAATAGCGCAATCATTACTGCATCACATCTGAAAATAGCTGAATTAGATCCCAATAAAGATAGATTGATGGCAACGATAAAATAAACATAAACAAAACAGCCCCATTACATATCACAAAGGCGCCGCTAAGGTTTTTTTTAACCGTGACCTAGGGTTATAGATGAGGTTAAGGGAGAATTAATTGGTATCGAACTCGATTGGTTGAACGAGTAAAATTTTTCTTGCATTTTACGATTTCGTTCCAAGTAAAACCAAACAACCAATAACAATTTGATGGATTGCATTTAGAGTGTTTGCTGAAATAACAAATTTAATACTTATATCAACCAATGAAATATGATTTTAAAAGAACAGCAATAACTCAGTTGGCTGGAATAAAATATAGATTACGATTCGAGCTATGAATAATTGTGGATGTCAGCACGAAGGTCGATCAATGCGGTAGTAAATTTCCCAGATATTTTTGATATAGAAATTCACAGACGTACCTTGAATTGCGCAAAGGTATATAAATAAGTCGAAACCAGTGGGTAAATATCTAAAATTTCCCAGGGCCACTTACTGAATCCTGGATTTAACGGCTATTTGTCAAGCATTTGAGTCATAATGTTTTGGCAGGTGCCGATATCTGGGATAGGTGTTTAGTGTATCGAGTAGTTTATGGATGAAATAAGCTCGTTATAAGCTATTATTATCATCCTAAATTTTCATAAACAAGATTCTTGTGATTCAACCTAGGTATTGTCTATTCATAGCTGCTATAACTTTCCTATAGATATTCCTCTTTTTGAATTTTATAGATAGATAGATAAAATCCCCTTTATGTACATCATTAAAATTACAATTATCGTCTTTATGCCTTGAATGTTTGCTTCTGTTTTTTCTCTTCAAAATCTGTGAATGTCAAAATCAATGAAATGAATTTACCTTCACTTTGCAAGAAGCGACGGGAGGTCCGACATGTTCAGGCACGTGGTCGCCCTGAACTGTGAGAGTAACTGGCGCCGTGCACTCTGTCTGACCGTAGCCTTCCACGATCTGAGGAAAAAGGAAAATTATGAGTATAGTGACATAAATATGATATCATAAACATATCAAAAGTAGTAAACTAATTAAACTTGAAGACAATCGCTAAATAAATAACGATTAACGACCCTGTTGGCGTAAGTACTCTTATAAAAGAAGACAAACATTCAACACAAGAATAATTCAAAGTGGATTAAGAATGTGGGTGGACATGAATGAACAAAAATCACCGTTTTAAAGATTTTCTAATAAAACATAATTTCCTTAAGACGGTTTTTGTAGTCACGGGCAGTAAAAATAACAACTAGAATAATATAAAGCACTTAACAGTCCATACTGTATTAACCGTAGTCACTGCTGAGATCAAAATAAAAATCGTGACGTAAATCTTCCCGTTACAAAGTAATAAAGCGCGTTTAAATTAATTTCCTTCATTTGAAGAAACAAAAGATTTGCAGCAACCTGAAACTGTACGGTCATTCACACTGCAGCTGTAGGCGTGGTTATTAAACCAAATCAAGAAACGCCTCTCACTGTGACTCATATGACAACAATAGATCGGAATGAAATTTTTAAAGAGACTCAGATGGTCTTGATAGATAAAGGACAAACAGTTTTGCGTCTAATATTAATAGAAGTCGATGATATGAACATAATATTGGCGAGAAGAAAACAAACAGCACCGGCGCATAGTATGGCCGTCAAAATAATATATGAAGTACATTGATATAATATTATTTTACCCTGTGGCTATCAAAATGTTATGATATAAAATAACAGCAAACCCGCTCTCGAAATAGCTAAGAGGTTGGCGGTATTCCATACGGCTGGATAGTATTTCAGATATGCGAGATGTAATTGATGTCAGAGACATTGTTAGAATGGTCTCAGAAGCGCTCAGACGATAATTTTGTGCTCTAAAATTAAACTGTATTGTTTTAGTGACAACTATTTTCATTCTAGAACGTAAAACGTATGAATTACGTACTATTGAGAGTATTCTCCGATGATGTAAACTAAAGCTTGTACTATTATGTATATAGTGCCCCAAGTCGAGAAAGCGTTTTCAACATTCGTGAACCTTCTTCATCCGCGTGGCCGGCTTATTGCCAATTAGTACTGGGTTTAATGTGAGCTATTAAATGCCCTCATTAGTACCCTGTCAAACCTTGTAGGTAGGAGATGGCCAATTTCTAATATTATGCGACACGACCGTCATAAAAATATTAGAACGTTGATTGCGCTGCTGCAAATAATTGGTCTTCGTACGAAAACACGGGAATAAGGTGATAGTTTTGCTTGAGTAAAATGTTAGTTGAAACATGCAAGATATTAGTTCTATGTGGACAAAGCGTTGTGCCTTCCTGGACACCAAGCAGTAAGTATATTCTGGTTAACTATCATCAATTTCCTGTTTATAAGTACGTACCAAGCATCCGAGCGCGCATCTCGCGAAGGTGAGTACATTGCCGGCGAGCGGCGCCGAGCCCACCACCATGATGCGCAGGCGCCCGCCCATGCCTTCACGCACCTTGCGGAACACCAGTTTGTCCCATACAGAGTCACTGCGTACAATACCCCTGTGCAAAGATAATTTAAACATATATATTAACTAGAAAAATAAGACTTTATTATTAGTCCTCCGATCCTGTCACGCTCATTGCTCCTGTCCAAAATTCGAAGGGAACTCGAAAGTACAGCAACGAATGGTCCCATTTTGTAAAATGAAATTACACTACCTCTGTTAGCTGAGTACCAACAAGTCAATAAGTACCAAGGCTATAATCATGTTAAATTGACTCTTTATAGGGCCCTCCGTTTCCGGTATATGAATAGCTACGATCCCATAAGTAACAATTAGGTGAATTGCATTGCTTAATGTTCATGCACGATACAAAGTAATTTGTATAATTACCTCTTTAACTCAGACTCCTTCGCCGATAGTGCCATATTAAACAGCAACTTCTTTATCTTGGAGTTGGATATTTCAGACTGAGCCTTGTCGTAGAGTCTGTTCAACAGTCTGGGCACCGCAGGCATCATGGTAGGCTTCAAGGCAATCAAATCGTCACCTAACCGTCGAATATCACCGCTGTAAAAACCCACGGCTCCTCCTACCATGTAGAGAGCATTCTGGAAAGAGAAAAATGACTGAATATAAGACCAAACTATAGAATAGTTTAATCATACTACAGAACCAAGCGAAGAAGACAATGCGTGAGCGAAGTGAGTGATCTTAGCAGCATCAATTGTACATGATATTATCATTGCACTTGGCAAGCTCAAAGATAATTTAATTGCAGAATGATGACATCTTATGATTACACAATTAGATCACTGTATGAAGGGCGGTCTGTATTTGATGGTACTAAAATAACTCTGAATTCACTTTCATGTGTTCATCCGTAGTTAATTGAGATGTTGAATACCATTAAACATGTTTAATCTAATAATGTAATTTCAAAGAAGGTATACTAAATAATGTGCTAATACATAAAATCAATCAAATCGATAGAAATATATAGGGGTACTTCCCATTCATGAAAGACGCGCCAGACAATGCCTGGCGGTGGTGTATGAGTTATTAATTTGAGAAGTGATTAATAATAAAGTCTGTCTAGGAGATAATTTTTAAACCCTTATCACTTGATTATTTTTAATTTAACTTATCTTCATACCATTGTTTAATTTTTATCAAATCGTTTTATTTTTTAATTGTAATATTCACTATTCCTCATTGAACATACCTCGCAGCACCGCTCCAGCATATGCGCGAGGGGTAGAAAGGAGATCATGACGTCATGTTTCATGGGCCGGTGCTCGCCAAGCTGCATGATAACGCTGCACATGGATGAAACCACGTTCTCGTGCGTCAACATCACGCCTTTGGGCATCCCTGTGGTTCCTGATGTGTAGCAGATCGTGCATAAACTTTCTGGTTTCGGTGGCTGGAAGAACAGACACAGAATTGTTAATCACTGACATCAGAGAGGGACCTGTGAAAACTATGATCATTCACCGAGAGATTTTCGAATGTAGTTCGAAATATGAGTTTAACCTTATCAAATTGTAAATAACACATGACTCATGAAGAAAGCATAGACCTTAAAAATACGAACAACGTCGACGTTGGAAGTATTTTACAGAAAACGAAAAACAATAAAAATACTTACATGGCAAGGGTGGTCCCTATGAGCTCCTTGTACTTCAACATCGCTGAACTTAAGAATTTCAACGCCTCGGCTCCTCGCTCTTTGATGCGTGGAAGGCGAGACCTCCTTAATGGTGATCAGTTTCCTTAAACATCTTGGCGACTGGTCGAGGAGCAAATTGGCTTTTTTGTCGTCTTCACAAATAACTACAGTCATTTCGGCTGGAACGAACAAAGAAAATAATTTGAATCCAATCTAGGACATTCTCGAATACTTTGTCTTTTTCTAATAGCTTTAAGAGAAACTAAAAGATTCCTATTCTCTCTGAATAGGAATCTGAATCCAAGTGTCTAGACAAAAAAGGAATGTAAGAAATTCCGTAGACGTTATTCCTTTATCTATATGTATAATTGTATACTTAAACTAATATCTTTTCAGTTTTAATTATAGCTTTAGGTAAACTGCATATACCTATTGAAAAATAACAGAATAAAAATTAATAAACCTGAGTTTAATTATAGGTATTATAAAAGTTGCTTATACGTACTTTGATTAACAATGAAGGCACATGCATTTGCTCCAAGAGTATCATACAGTGGAACAATGACCATTGAATAACAGTAGGCAGCTTGTTCTGTCATTACCCATTCGGGGCAATTCTGTGAATATATACCTGGAAGTACAAGTCAAGTTTGAATAAAAAGGTTTTTTTTTTTTATGTTAGTTTTGGAAGTTGGTAGGTAACTTACCCACAAATGTGTTCTGGCCAGGAACGAGCCCTTGGCAAATAAGTCCTGAGCCGAAGTTTTTCGCTCGTAGTAGGGTCTCATTGTATGTCTGCCACACGTATGGCTTATTTGGTCCCTCGCGCCAACCAAGGCAGTTTCCATTGTCTGCAATAAGATATACGTATTGTCATTTAACATTGTGGGTATTTATTATAGTCTTCATTTATCATGTCTTCAATCTCGTAAAGCTGTCTCAACTCGAACAGTTAAGTGGCGGAATATTCCATACAATATAAACTCGCTTCATTTTTGCAATGGTTTATTTTTATTCAGCCAATGAGTACAAAGCAACCGTGTATTGTGGTATAAAACTAAAAAACCCACTGTCCTGGCTACTCTAGTGGCACAAATTACGTTTAACTGTATCCTGTAAACCAGTTCGTGAATGATGTTAACAATATTTTGTAATAGTGGGGTATTATCGTATTTATCGTTAACGAGCGGAAATGTTGGAGGGAAATGAGGTGGGTCTTAGAATTGCGCCTTGGGGCACTCCCTACCTTTGCAATTGTATGCGCACCAGTCTGTTAGTACGAGTGCAGGCTAGTGGACACGTAAACGTATAGTTAGGATATATATATATAATAAAACCAGCACAACTTGCAAGTTGCAACTATCTAACTAAATGGAATGAGAATCTTTGTTCGTTGAAAGGAATTCTATGAATACATTGAGCGTAAGGAAATTACATCAAAATAACACGTTACTTACTTGATTCTTTGACGCCTCGTCGAAAAGTTTCGTAAAGTGTGCGTGTGTCTTCATGTAGGTAGCGAAGGAAACGACCGTTTTTCGCTTCTTTGTAGAATTTTGATACACGAACCATTTCGGGCCCCTGTAATAAAAGCAGAGATTGTATATGATTACATTGCTAAACGTACAAAGCTTGGGACATGACAACAATGATTTAAGCGAAACTGCATCTTTAACAAAACTGTCAACAGTTAGGAAGAAGTAATAAAAGAACAAAACAATGTACTGGATAATTATTTCATAATAATCGAAGTAAACAAGTTTAGTGTCATCGCACTGAATCCTTGCAACGTACGGGGAACTAATCAGCTGTAATCTTATTAACAAACTCCCAGTCATCGGATTATTACGACGACCCAGTAATGGCTAATGAGAAATACATATTTAAACATACAATTTAATATGACTTCACAGTTCAGGAATTTCTGTTGCAATGCAAGCTTGAAATTCAAATGGATTCAAGAAGCTTTGTATAGTGTGTGAATTCATCGTAGAACAGATTTTGTGGGATGTTTTCAATACCCAATTCTACACAAAATGCGTTTTAGATCTCATAAGTAAATAAACCATAGGAAAGTACTGTCTCAAAGTTACTAAAATCATATGCAAATGCTTATCCGTTAACCTAATGACATAGTTGGCCCACTAACTCCAAATCTCGACTCGGAGCGTGGAGCACTCTTACGCGTTACGGTATATTATTATTACAGTTTGCACAATGATAAATGGAACGATGAACGGGTCAAAGACACTTGTGGGAAAAGAAAACAAAAAAACAACAATTTGGCGATAGAATCAGCAAACCATAAAATGTTATGTCATTACCGTAATGAACGGTACAGTGTGAATTTTTGTAGGCTTTTTAAATAATACGACTGGAAATATTAGCCTAGAAATCTTAATAAACTTGAACTTCGTCAATTAATGAAGAATAACTTATTGTCATTTTGTCACCGAAGTGTAAAAAGTGTATAAACCTTATCTCTATGTCGCCGAAATCAGAAAGTTCACGAAGTATTAGCATTTATTGATTTTATTACTATGTTTTGATAGTTCAAAGTCTCATTGACTACAGTCTGTTTATTGGACGCATGAAAGCAAGAATAAGTTGTAGACATAACACTATTGTGGTTCGAAAACAAAGTCGTTGAAAAAGACCTCGGTCAGGAAATCCTCGATTAAATAAGAAGCTGTTTATAAACTACCAGTAAAAAAATATTGGAGAAAATAATGATAATTTGCACGAGGCTGAAAAAGCAATGACTGATGTCAACCCATTAAAATAAAATTAAGAAAAACAAAATGTGTGAGAGATCAAACAACCTGATCTTGAATTTAGTATGCAAGGTCAAAAGGAAATTGGTCACGCGACGCCAACTGAAAAATGTGCCGGTTTTGTGACCGAGTATTTATAACAAAACTACGTGACACATGCGACTCTTGTCCACGCTATTCTCAGTTCAGTCTCGTATGATGACAATTTTAGAAATAAAAATTGTCGTAATTCTACGTTGAAAACTCAATTGTACAGTGTGAAAAAATATTTGTGTTTCAAACAAAATTATATCTTCAAAAACAAGATTACTCTTTTCAGTATTGACTTCTGATGTTTGAGATTCACACAAGTTGTCATGTTTCTTTCATCTTCTTTTATCAAGTATTAACACATTTTCTTGCATTTCCTGCCAAAATGAATTAAAACTAACAAACTTTCTTTGTTGAATTTGTGTATCTTACTTTCAACGTTTTCATTGATAGGAAGACTTCACTACGGTTTAACTTGACATTGAAAAACAAAAAGCTTTGCATGGGCGATAAAATTGATGTAACGCAATAAATTTCTATAAATACTATAGGAAAGCCCTGAAGAGGGCGTGACGGGACACTACCCGAGTTTTCTTGGCAAGTGGAATTATGATGTCTCCGAAATAGTTGACATTGTCGACGTGTTTAGCTGGCAGTCATTTCCGCGTCAATTCGTTAGCAGTTGTAAAGTTGTTAACACTATATTAAAGTGCAGTAAACTGGAAACCGGACATTGAGTAAAGGCTAATAGATACAGACGGAGATGATTCTATTACAGACAACAGATTCTGAGGGCGTTTTCCTTTTCAGTATGTTAGATTATAATTATCTACACCAAGCACATCAGTTACACACACGGATATACATAGATTGCCCCTGTGGGGGTGACAAGGCCATACTGCAAACCCTCTATAAATTGACAAAAGTGAACAAATGGATATACAAAAAGATCTTAAGTTTCCAAAAAGCATTCGAAACTTCAGTTTGAATTGGCTAAAACATCTGTCTAAATCAAGGCCATTAAATTCTCGTGTTTCCATCTTCATGACATGATTGTGAAACATTACAACTGCTCTTAAGTTTGTCTCAGTTATATTTATCTTCTAATTCACATATTTCAAACTATGTCATCTGATGCAAAGTAGTAAGTGCTAAATGTTTGTTTGTAGATTCATGAAAGTAAAACTGTTACAAATTGTAAATCTACTAGTACATAAAATAGAGAACACTTAGCGCTTCACCTAACTAATAATTCAGTACAAAGTATCGAGGTTCATCAAACAATCGATATGTTGACTGTCATAAGCACACCGCAGTGCCTCGCTCTATGTTTTCATTTTTTTAACGCATGAATACGTAAACAGCTATATCGGGCGTACATATTTGGCCTTTACTGCAAACAACTAGATGTTTGCCGGTGTTTTATTGCTTTCTTTTTATTATATTTTCTATGGGCATTCTATATAAGACTTTGTCTAGTGATCATATAGCGAAACAGACGCTAAGATCAGCTGTCTCTCATTAGCAATGATGAGCGATAGAAAAATTTGGCACGAGATCAAAATTTCACGGTATAACACCTTTCTTGGTACAATTTCTTTAAAATATAATTAATCTAATGAACAATATTAACGACGAAAACTATACTCTGTCTGTATATATCCCTAAAATAGTTTGTTTACATTTAATATTTACAAACAATGGCAATCACTACAGAAGTAGTAAATTGTGAAAGGAGTCAAAGAGTTCCAACAAATCAGTAAAAGATGAAAGCTTAACACATAAAACTACACGAGTATTACCTCCTAGTACCTAGTAGTTCCTACTGAGTTATAACTCAGTAGGAACTGAACGAATGACTGAAATAATAATTCAAAAATCGATTTTTACTAGTCCTTTCATTCCAACATTTATATTTAAAAAGTAATTCCATTATTTTCTTTTCCTTTTGTTTTCTGTTTTCACAAAACGATTTTTCTCATAGCGAAGCTTAATTAATAGCGGTCTCAGATAAACAAAATTCCCGAAGATTGTTTTATTCTTTGATTTAGAGATTATCGTAAAAATAAATGGAAAGTTAAATGAAGGCAAACATGCTATTCTTATTTTATTCGTGTATATTGCATGTTCATTAGTGGTTCCTGTTTTTCAGAACATTTATAACCGCCGATAATTTATAGTTCATTCAGTTTTGTGATCTCATAGAGAGGTTCTTACTCCTACGCACTGGACATAGTAACGAAATTCTCTGGAGATGATAATTCAGTTATTAATAATAACCCCTTTGATATTTACGAAACTTGAATGGAATGTTTAGATGAACCTCGCATTACTGCATATCTTGTCGATGAATAATAGGCTGTTTCTCGATTCATTATTTGTTATTGTTGGATCAACAGATGAAAGTAAGCTACACATAATGTTTGAATGACCTAGCAAATCTAAGTTCTTCTACATAATATAAAATTATGGAAATGTAGTGGGCTAAACTGACGTTGATGCAACATTCAAAGAAAATTTTCAAATAAACTGTTCCGATATAATGTTTATTTTCCCTTTCCTTTTTATTTTTATTTTTACGTTATTTATGTTTTCTATCAAACACCTAAATATCTCATTGTAAACTACATAGAACAAAATCCGTGTTTTTCAAGTCGTATTTCAATGTCATCATGTCAGTTTACAAAACTGATTGCGTGTGGATAAAAGTAACAATAGTTTGTCTATATTCTCGATATTGTCCCGTGACTTGTCTGGATCGTTTGCCAAAAATCTACACAAAATAGACAGAACCGCGAGCAAACGACCCTTCATTAAAAATATGTGTTTTGTCACTAGGCGTAGGGAATAAATTGTTAAAAGTATATTTAGAAACAAAATACTAAATATCAAATTAGTTATGTAATTTTGCATTTAAATAATAATAAACTTAAACATGATGTCTGGGTTCCTTTGTGAATAGGAGGAAACGTCAAGCTATTACTGTAACGACTCGGGCACGCTAGATCTTTGAGCAATAATATAAATGGGGATCTAGTCATAATATAGTATCCATACATTTGAGCATTAATAACGATGCTTTCACACAGACGCATGAAGTAGGAATGATGTATGCACGTAAATAGTAAATGGTACTGTACTGTAATACAGTAGATTGAGATACGTCTTAGGAAGTTTACTTATAAGTATGATGCACCTTTTAGAACTTATAAGTCAAAAATTTAAAGAACTGAAAATTTCTAGATTTTTCGAGCACCTGGTTTTACAGTATTGTTATTTATGCTTACAACGTCCCAAAAAATCAGTACAATTCAGTTATTTGACGTAGCTTCTCTAGTACGTTAGTACTTATATCTCGATGACAATGCATTTTTTTGCGACCTGGTGCGATTTTTGTGTCTACAGTGAATGGCCTTTATCTATATTATGGTGTCCTACACAGGGCAGTAAGGGCAGGCCTTATCCGTTGGAGTTACAGGAAAACGTTCTTAGAAGACTGTCCTTAACTTTTTCAGCAATTGCTCAAAAAGTTTTTTGGAGGAGGATTTTCCAAATTCAGATATCACAGATTTTGGAAAAATTACACACAGCAAGAAAAACGTCAATTCCCAGTTTTTTTTGTGCCAAGCTGTGCGGTTTCGTCTATGGAATAAAATACTATTTTGGACGGTTGGTCCAAAATAGTATTTTAGATTAGAGTACTAGAAAAGTCAGAAACCACAAAAGTTTTCCCATACATTTACCGTCTCAAAAATTCACGCTATAGATAGCGTTGGTAGTTCTTGGAGAGAACATTTCCTTTTACTATATTGAAACACTAGGTACCTAATAAGACTATTTCCAACATTCGATCAACCTCCTGTTTAACAAGATGCGGTAAATGTCAATTTTTCGCAAAGCCACCACCTGAGATAAACATTTTGTATTTACTGTCATTTGATCTACATTAAATTCTCACACCCGCACCCTAATTGCATAATATACGATCAATCACAATATGAATCATTTTGAAAGTGATTACTAATCCAAAGCTTCATAATTTTGAAAAAAAATCTGCTCAACAACGTAAATAACGCAATGAATGTTGTAGAACTGTCAAATGAAACAGATTTGTCTTAATCATTTATAAATAAAAATGTGTTACGCAATTAGGTATCTGGTTGATGGAAAACATCACTAATCCTGGAAAACATCAATGGACCTGATAAACGGTTCTTTATAAAGGCCTGCAGAAGTTGCATAGTCGAGAAAGGTTTGCCGGCTGCTGGTAATAACGATGAAGTACCTATTCACTAACGGATATCCTTTATAACACTTCTAAAGTAATAAAAAAGTTCTAGGAGTACCATACAATTCCGCGACACATCAAAGAACTGGGTACGTCGCAACTTCCTCAAAATTTATTACATATTTTATTCGGAACATTAGTAAAACTATTTGTAACACCTAAGATCGCCTGTTTTATGTAAAGTCTCTACAAATTACTTCTATGTTTACGTTTTACGGTTTATAGCTGCTATTTACTTTAATATTAGAGGATTTGCTCGTTAATCTGCCGATAAGTATAAATATTGTTAGAAAAGTGTTGGTTTTATGTAAATTAACATAATGCATAATGAATGCCTCCCACATATTCTAAACTTCTTGCAGATAGGAGATAACGTAAGGCGATATCTAACAAATTTCAAAATGCGAGATGTAAAATAATGGATTCATGTTCTGAATAAGAGAAACGATACATTATCATGTTTCATAAATGAATGATTTAGAAATGAAGATTTCAAATGCTTCAGTTGTGAAACAATGATTCACGGCTTAAGCATTTGAAATGTTCAGGCTAATAACAACGAATGAGATATCCATTCGAGACGACCATTTTGTTATAACTTAATATGTAAACAACAGTATCCATTAACTCGGCCTATTTCAGTATACAGACGGACAGGTTTACGATATTTTAAGTATTTAACCTACATTTATAATAAATATCTTTTGGTTCTTTAAATCATAGTTTTAAATGGATTTATCTAAGTACCTACTGGTAACTTTGGGAAGAATTAAAACTTTCGAAAAGATATAGGAAATAAGTATAATGATAAAATTCTTTGCTTAACGCCATCCATTAATGAATGCTTACCAATCCAACTTATCATCATTTGGATTGATATTTAAAAGTGAGTAACATGACAGAAAGGGTGGAATTCTGGTATTTTAACAAATGACCGAGGAAGTCAAATTAAATCAGACTGATTTTGATTGATTTAGCATAGTTTTAGTATTTGTAAGATCATCTGAAATGAATAAACTAGAATCAAATGTTGCTTCTATTTCTAATGAGCAGCACCATGTATCTCAGCCGGAGGAACTTTTAAATGATCTGAATCTAAATGTTACGAAGCTTTGCCAACTGTCGGGGCGTGAGCAACATCTAACAATGTTCCTACCTCTACAATACATATCAATTTTACCCAACACTTTGCAAATATAACAATATCATCCCACATATCCACCAATTTTATCCACTTCTTACAAGCATCCGTTTTGTTTCAATATTTTTTCTCTTCATTCAGACTTATTAATCACCATTACGACGAAGATTCTGAATGTTGCTCTCCATTTAATTTTATTTCCACAATAAAATTAAAAGGTTTCCTCATGTTGAGGAAACCGGAATGCCGGAGACATATTTCTCTACGGCATGTGGAGACAAGTCAGAGGCTCTTGAGCGGATCTAAACTCTGACACCAGGTTAGTTATTAGTGACTGACCACACGAAAAGAAGAGGAGAATATAAATGCGGATAATTTCTTAACAACTCTATTCGTTACAAAATACTCAGGATTGTTAATTACATGTCTCATTATTTTAAATTCTTTGATGAACATTAATTCTTTTATTGCGCCTTCGAACGTAGAAACGTTTATATCACTCACTCTAAGGGCATCCGATTGTTCGCTGACGCTTATCGGAGGTCGAATCGGAGAGACTCCGATGCAGCAATTGCAGCACGCCATTTTTACAATTAAATGTTATCACACAACAAAATGCACCGTTTGTTTTTTTTTTATTAAACCGTTTTATATTGCGCAATCATTGCTGAATTAAACTGAGCGCGTTTCAACTTTACATTAGGTTCACTACACTTTTCAGAATTCACAATTGGTATCCTTGTGGGAATGGTCCGTCCCGTTTAATCGTCTTGGCCGAGACACTTTAGCGGAGTTTGCGAGTATCTCGTCACTTAGCTAGAGACTTTTGGGTACTGTCAGGAGAGCAGCGGGCTGGGCTGCGCGTGGTACAATGAGTTAAAAATATCGCTCGAAGATGCGCTCTGCCAACTCGCGATCGTCGGCAGTTGGTATTAGGACAACTCGAACTTTGATACCGCAATAAAGAGGAATACCCTGTCGTCATAATTTTATATGTATTTTTCCATTAGATTTAAAGAATCGTCTAAACGATATTTTTATCTTTGTTGACAAAAGATGTCTCCTAGTTAATTTTATTTATGTGTTATCTTTGTAAATATATTTCGGCTTATTTCATTTTACACGCAGGAAGAATATGTTTGATTTTATCATCTACTTTTAGTAAGCCTTGTTTATCGATCATTGACCCCCATCGAAACAATAGTCCATGATAACAATATTTTGTAATCGCTACGTTTTTTGTGGTTTCATGCCTATAATTTAAATTAGGATTGTAGAACACTTTATTTATACCATTTATTTGGGTTAATTAATCGGTCTTTGCAAACTGTGCGTTTTAATTGCGTGTACATTTTAACACGTGCCCAGGACATTTAATTCTCAAACATTGCATCATTGAAGATGCGTAATTTTAACCTTTTACCTTCTCAGCCTCATCGACGAATACTGTTATGGTACTATTAACGTTACCCAACAGCTGGATAAAATACTTCCAAATCATTCTGACTTATACATCTTTAAGTGATTGATTTTCTCCACCCTGTCCTGCCAATTTTACTTGATTTTCGTCTGGCTTCATCGTGATACTGTCTTAACGAAATAGTTTTTGCCTCGTACTTACTGGCTCAAGCAGGCTCTGTTCGTGGAGTGTGACGAGTGGCTTCTCCGGCTTCGGCCTCGTGCTGAGGTAGAAGGCCGAGGCAGCTGCCACGCCGGTGAGCGCCAGCGCGCCCGCCGACCCGCCAACCATCCATAGGTACTGGTCGATCTCGCTTACTGCACAAAAGAAAATATTGGAGATCAGTTATAAAGGTTCTTCTGGATTTTACGTTTATTTATTATTGGGACAGCTTAGAAGCAATGTGATAGGTATCTGCTACACAAAAAAAAAAGGGGATTTAAATGTATTTCTGCCGGGACTTGAACTAATGTTCCTATATGTTTGCTTATGTATTGTATTATTTTCTTTACTTTGGGTCCACCTTCCTTGAGATATGAATAATTCCTACCTCCAGGTAGGTAATCAGTCTATTTTGACCAAAGTTCTTCCTAAAATCTTCCTATTCAAGTCTTCCTAGTCAAGTCTTCCTAGTCTAGTCTTCCTAGTCCTCCAAAAATTGATGACATCGTTGATACCCTACCGTAAAAACCATAAATTGCTGCATAATCACTCATAATGCTCTACTGCTCTTCCCTTCGAGAGGGAGTGGGCTCTAATCTACCGCGCGGGCCCAGTGCGGGTTGGTAGATGTCAGTCGGTTCTAGGACATGCCGATATTCCTCACGATATTTTCCTTTATCGTTTTGAGAGCAACGGTGATGAAATTATTTTCGTTTTTCTTTGTTAAAGCGCTTGCCTGGCTTCGAACCCACGACCACCAACTCGGTAAGTCGGGCCCGTTACCACTGGGCCACCATTAGACCATAAATTGCTGATTTATCTTAAGTAGGTACCTATCAGATAATAACAGATTTTAGATCATTTTAACAGACAGAAAGATTATGACCCTAATCTAGCCGGTAGGCACTATCTTAAACAAGAGTAGTACAGAAGTAATGAAACAAAATTTAATGAATCTGAAAAATATTGGGATTAAACTTTACTTTAGATAAAACAAGCTGCACTCCGTTGTTTCACCCGCGTAAGTCTCGATCCCGTGGGAATATTGGGATAAAAAGTATCCTATATCCTATTCCAGGTCACCGTTTTAGCGTGAAAGCGTAACAAACAAACAAACTCACTTTCGCATTTATAATATTAATTAGGATATTACTATACATAAACTACAGAGATACACTCTGAAACTTACGAAAATGAAGTACTTACCTAGTAAGTATTCTTCGAAATCATTACCTCAAAAACTGACGAGAATTGACATAACGAAGTGAAACACTGAGAAAAAGTAGCTCAAGAATAATAAAGTGATACCTGCTGATAATTCATAAGAAATAAAATTTATAGATGCTCGATACATGAACAAACAATCCGTCAGGGCACCGATTAATAAATCGTTAAAGCCAAATATGGTGATATGATAATGACAACCCAATCAAACTTAACAAAAGACCTATCTGAGCAACTGGTACTTTCGATAATGACCTGCCTGCAAACGACCTTCCTTGTCAATCTCGACGTGTGTGTGACGACGCTAATGAAGATTGAAGAATTCTTTAAAAAAAAACTACTCCTGGCGGAAAAAGTAGTACTTGAAGGACATCTTTAACTGTTGGACATTGCAGAAATATTAATAACTTTATAAATTCCGCTGCAGGTATATGTGGGAAGGTAAGTAAGTTGTTCGTTCTTAGATGATTGTTGGTGCAGTGGCTTCTTAGCATACGCCTGCGCCGACATTATGATCCTCCGCATAAGGAAATGTCAATAAAACAACTTTCATGCGCCCGAGCGACTAGTAGTTCCTGAACTATAAACCGCGCGCGCAGTCTAGCCAGTTTAGAAAGTGGAAACTGGGGAGCGTGCGCAGACGACGCATTAGCGCATAGATTTCTCGGGATTCTCTCGCGCTTTCCACTGACATACTTTTACGGTGATATTTACGACATTACTATAAATGCGTATATGTTATCAAGACTTTTCACGTAACTAAAATTATGAAGAAGCGTCAGTGTTGCAGTATTTAATACTCTCTAGATAAGCAATAACTAACATGGTCAAGAATTCCAGAATGAAAAATTGCATAATAATGTTTTGTTATCATTTTGTTTGATACTATTGAAACTATCCCCGAAATAAAGCACGATTAAAATCAAAGGTACAAAATTAGGGACAGGGTTATACAAATCGCAAAAGTCAATGTCGTAATCACCGTTTCAATCATTAGAAGGGCTCAAATTATTTGAAGGCAACGTTTAAGGTCACATTGTTGGCCTCGATACCTTGTCGCTTGTACAGCTAATGTAAGTACTCGTCGATTTCAAAAGTTAGAACCTTGGTGATCCAATTTCCCCTCATTGAGCATTCAAAGGGCGTAACAAGCATGACGGCCCTTCGAGGGGCCCTTAGTCTTCCATTAATACAAACCGGTAATCACTGATTTCTATTGTTCTAATACTTTTCCTTCCATATATTCTTTCATTATTTCCTTGCTCTGGTATAAAATTGTTATTATCTTGGGAATCGTTTACAATTAATGAAGCATCTTACCTAATTTAATAAATATATACACAAGATTAACCCAATAATCGAGTTAATTCTCACTTTACATGTCTAGACGTATAGTTATTTAAATCAGTAAGAATTGAATGATTACAATGTATTACAATGGCACAAAAAAGTTAAAACATCAACTTGAACTTACAACTGTTGCATTGGTTCCACCAGATAGTTTTTTCTCGTGTATTTTCTTCAGTCTTCTTATTTTCAGTCTTCTTTAGTTTTTTCTGTATTTTTTGACACTTTTCCTTAACACTAAACTCAGTCTTTGGGGCTCCCATGTTCACTTTGTCCTTTTTAACTTGAAAACCGAACTTTCCGCTTCCCATCTTGATCAGTTTAGCACATAGCGTTCGATTCACATCAGCACAGTGTAGATGTATAGGTACATTATCCTTTCCACTGACGCCTAGGGCATAGTCTGCATCGGCTGGATTGTTTAAAATGTTAAAATTATGAATGTACTATATAAGTACACGTTCGCCACTCGAGTGTCGTAAAGATATTCGATATCGAATTATTTTGTTGCGGAATGAAACGGAATCCATAAAACTAAAAGGTTTTATAGAGTTATCTCGAGGAGGCTTTGGCCTTGTAGGGTTCATTAACACTATTCAGTCGATAACTGAAATATAATCAAGCACCTGATTCCGCCGGTTGCTTATCTAGTTTGAGTCACTCCCGTTGAACCGATTAGGTGAGCAGTGAAATTGAAATTAGTTGGGAATGATAATCAGGTGCGTTTTACATAGTATTTGCGCATCGGTGATTCGAGTTATAGACGAGATAAATAATCATTCATGATCCAATAATGTAAATTGACGATATTTTCCACATCAGTGAAGCGCGACCCTTATACACGACACAGGTATTATCCAGTTGTAAATATCAATCTAAGCCTCGCCATTTAATTCTGTGATTGCAACTTCGTTGTATAACCACAACAGAGGATTTGGTACTCCCAAATGCTCTGTTGTGGTTGTGATCAGATAGTTTAGAGTTTTGAGAACCAAATTAAACAGGCACTCACTCAGGCAAAAGTAGGTTTAAAACCGTGCAATATTAACAGCACTATGGTAATAAACCATTTTTTTTTGCACTCACAAGTATTTGTTGTGCTATGAAGGCATATAGAATACGGAAGAAACCACTAAAGACCCTAAGATTGTATCTTTATTACAATAAATTCATCGGTGTACTATCGAGCAGGATAATTGATAAGCAAAAACAAAGATAAAGCAAACGTCGCCTCGTATAGCATTTATGAGCTCAGTGCGGTTATTAAAAGCGGAAAAATTAAACATCTCACATAATTAAACGTCATCTCTGTGAGTGGGCGCGCTCGGGATGCAACCATGAATACTCCCATGGACATTAATGGCTGACGGTTCAATTACACATGACCAATGATAGGTACATAAGCGGAGTGCTTTTAAAACTTTATGATCATTTAAATTAGCTTGCCGATTACTTCGGAATAGTAGGTATAATTGCTTGGATTATCCGCGAGATAATTATGATGTGCATTTAAATGTTTTTAAGTTTAAATTATTAAAACTAACGTGTGATTAAGACTAATAAATATTTACCGCTATAGTTTAAACACGTTAAAATTATGATAATGCTAGCTTCCGCCCGCGGCTTCGCCCGCGTGGTATGTCGATAAAAAGTAGCCTATGTCCTTCCCCGGGATGTCATCTATCTCCTTGCCAAATTTTATCGAAATCCGTTCAGTGGTTTAGGCGTGAAAAGGTAACATACAGACAGACATACAGACGGATTACTTTCGAATTTTTAATATTAGTATGGACTTCAATCCATACAAGATTGAAGTGGACTCAATGAAATCAATGTAATCCGTTATTAATCTCTTTAAATTTAAAAACCCTAAAAGTCTATACAATGTGATTTTACTCAGCACAAGATAACTTTTACAAGCTCGTGGAATGATAATTTAATAAACCATAAACTGCATATTTTCGTTACTGCCTTTTTGTGCCTTGGCACTTATTATTTGCCAACAAAAAATCGATCACAATGAGTGCCGTAATGTTTCCTTGAAAACAGCTTATTGAGTTCTGCGATGTTTTTTTCAGGCTGCGGGCAAATAGGTATTTTGTAATTTGAATCCCTTATTATAATAATAACTGTAGTCGACCTCATAATTACATTTCACAAGTGGTACATAAAATAGTTAGGTTTTTTTTTCTAAATGGGTCATCTCTTGAACTCGATCTCACTTGGTGGAAACCGATGGATGAGATCTATGATGTAACGAGCAAGCCCAATTGTAACAGTTCGTGTCTAATCCTATGCCGAACTTCATTTCGCGTGGGACAACAAGCTTCTAATCCATGCATTGGATGCAAGGAGCACGCTGACCTAATAACAGCTTCCATATTCGTAGTTACCTACCTAACGTATACTGAAAACAAGTCTTCTATTATTTGATTTCTTCTACTTTTTTCGAATTATTTAGTGTCTCTCAATCTTGAAATCTTTCTGGAAAATGTGCTAGTGATTCTTCTCATTGTATTTTGTTTCATGCATATTATATATTATAAGTTAAGTCTACTTTGTCATTTGGCTATTTTTTTAATAGCCAGCTCAATTTTATCAGAAGAATATTTATTATTGTAGTTTGACAGATTTTTTAGGCACAATTGTGTCAATTTTTTAACCCCTGACGGAAAAAGAGGGGTGTTATAAGTGTAACGTGTGTATTTGTGTGTCTGTCTGCGCCATCGTAGCTGCCATACGGCTGAACCGATTCTGTATTTTTTTTTTTAAAGGTGACTTTATCGAGATTATTCTTAGGTATAAAAAAAACCTTTTTTTAGATTCTTTGTTTTTGTCGGGGGTTTTTAAAATTTAGTTTAATTTAACTTGTTCACAAAAAATTGCCTATCTGACTATTGAAAAATCAGCCCTAAAATGTTTTTGTTCGAAACACTAAGATTTAAGCAAGTGTTTATAATATTGTTAGCCCTATAATCTTTAAGTTCGATCTTTCAACACATCGATCACGAGTTTGGGCACGTGTTCGGTCAACAACGATAATACAGGAACAAAGCAGGCATTATAGTTATTAATTGGCCCGTTGTTACGTCCGCCTATAAGCCATATTTCATCTAACAACTGGCACTAACTATTCGCACTAAAACTAGAAATAGTGAACGTTTGGTTTATACGCACAATTTGTCGGTATTATTCTTCGTTTATGACGTGAATGTGACAAGAGTTTGGTAACGTGCCTTGTTCTTGGTAAATGATTAATTTATTTTGTGCTGAAATTGTGACTTTGTTGTTATTTTCCAATCAAAGCCTAAGCTCTAAGCTACCTAAAAATATCATACAGGACTGGGGTGCCTTTTTCAACGGATTTATCTTAAATCCTTTAAGCCAAACCAAGCTAAAACAATCATAATAATTACATATCTGTATCTTAAAGCATCTCACTATACTGTGAGAAAACTGAAATGCAACAAAAAATATAGCAGTACTTTTCACATAATAGTTCATTGTCATTATAATTTAGTTGGAAAATTCGAATCTCCTATCTTTGTTATGACCAGTGATGCATCGTCCACGTATGCATATAGTTCTCAGAATTGATATCAAATACCTACAGCAGATGGTAGCTGTTATAATGTGATAGTTTCTGAACAAATTAATTTAAATAGACACACATTATGTAGTAGTGGTTGATTTTAGGTTGTGCTTTGTAAGGTCAATAGTTCCTTCTTCGATTTAAAAAAAAAAGAGTTTCTAGTCAGTCAATTTCTGTAAGCCCGCCAGCTACCGTAAATACCCCATTACAGAAAACCATCAAGCCATTCAATAGGAACTTCATAAAACTATCCGCTATCGGCACATTCACACCTAACGGTGACTCTGACATTTTGATCTGGTTCACGAAACAATAAAATTATATGCCTGTCATCGAAACTTGTTATACCGTAGGCCTATTCAAGTGTCATCACCCTCATTTATTTACAGGCTTAATAATCTGCATCGTTGTCATATACAGTAGTGCTACTGAGGCCAATGAACATAATCGGTATGTAGAATAGTATTGTGGTGTACCTACACAATTGTAGTGCAAATTCAACGACAATAATACAAATACTTCGATAGGAATTCCAAGTACCATTGTCGTATTAGATCGGGCAATAACAAAATGCGGGTTCAACGACCCGAGATCGCAGCGTGTTTTGATAAGGTCGTCAATTCGCCACCCGCGATTTTTTCCGAGAGAACCGCAGTTACAGTTAAAAAAGCGCTAAGCGGTCAAACGCGGACCGTTTTAATTACTTCATAGTCACGTACTTGTAGTAAAATTTTACCGTTAATGGAAAGTGATATGACAAACCGGACGCTGTTCAATATTGGACCCACGTTTTTTTTGAGAATCGCGGTATACCGTATAGTAGCAATCAGGCAATCAGATACGCCATCATGCCATACTTTTTATTTATACAATTTATGGGTAGTCACAGGCAAGCAGCCTTGTTAAAAACAGTTTGGCGATGCATTTACCAAATCAAAACAAACACATCCTCGTGGTGAAATACGTAATTAAACTGATTAACATTTTTATTGCCGTCCGTATAACTTAATGTGTCGATCGGCACTGTTTAAATGCAAATCAAACTATCGCCATTCTATTCGCAGCCGACTATGTACTTTCGAGTACAAAGTGGTTCAGGTAAAATATTTAAAAAGAAAGAACTTTTATTTTAAATAAAAAATAAATAACTGGTCAATAACCTTTCTAGGAATATTTGTGGATAAATCGGCAATACCAGTCACATATAAAAAAAAAATCGGAATGAAAATTACAGTTTCGAATGATCCAATCTATCAATCCGGAACCATTGAAAAGTCAATGACTGCATTTATTTTTTATGGTTGTCAATCAAGATTCGTGTTTGGTTAGATTTACCTCTAGCTTAATTGAAATCAAATAAAACACGAAACACTGAGTAAGCGCCATTTTTAAATGTGCGCGGTCATTGAAACTTGAGATGCGTAATGTTGATGAAATTGACAATAATTTGAAATAAATTAATATCATCAATAATGATTTCGCACAGAACATTACGCAAGCAAGTACCAATGTACGTACACGAATGCACTTCCTAGGCGTTGCGCCTGCGCATACGAAATGAGACACCCACGGTAAGTGAGTCACGTCCACACGCGCCTCCGGCCCTACTTTACTATTGTACATACATTATGTACAAGCAAAGACAATAATGTTGTTTATTGTACAGACTTCATCGTTCAAATGACGATATTAAATGTCTACAGGATGTCTTTACTGTTTCTTAGAACGTTTAGGGCTAATATTAGCACGGCTAAAAATGTTGTTCCAACTTTGTATGGCATGGCTTCTTTATAACGATTCACCCATCTCCACTTAGGTTTACGATAATGTGCAAAACGCTGTCAGAAATAAAGGCCAATTAATTATAGAGACAGCTGCAGATAAAAAAGGTACAATATTTTGAAGGGTCCATCAAGCGAAGAACGTAATTCAACGTTTAAAAGTTTAAGGTCAATCGTTTCTGTCAGGGGCGAGCTTAAACGAGAAAAGGGTTTGATCTTTTTGTTGTGCTTCTACATGTAGTAGTTCCCTTCAATTTGTATGAAGTAACCTTCGAGTCTCACATCGACAACAAGGTAACTTTAGATCATTTATCTTCGTTGTACAGGACGTGAGACATCGTGTTGACTGAATACGTTGCAATTTCTTTGGCAATGCTCAAGGCCTATGACATGAATATAATTAGTAATAATAAGAACGGTTCACTCGCCAAGCCGTATTATTACTGATGGGAACATGTAAGTCCAATGCTTTGGTTGTGTACAGAGTCATCGCACCTTGCAGATTTTTTATTGACAGAAAGTTGGACTGAATTGTGACTAATAATAAAAGGGATGCTTGCAATTCATTGGTTTATTATCAGCCAAATTAGATAGATCGCGACCTAGCCAAATTCAGACATACTAATGAGTGAGAAATTATAAACAGTGCATTCTAAGTAGAAACAAAATCTTTCTAAACATATTGAAATAAACCAATTACAAAACAATCATTAAAGTCACGCAAGAATAAACTATAAGTTAATAGGAAATAAGATCTTTCATTTTATATCGTTCAAAGTAATACAGCATGACTAATACAGAACCATCAATCAAGAACTCTCATTACTCACATGCCAACTTTAGACATGAAAACATAGGTCAGTTGCATTGTATTTATAATTCCCTTTTCCTCAAATAGAGCAGGAGTGCGTTTTATTCCTCGTTTTCCTCCTCGAGAAAGCAGGTGTGCGCTAACAAGCCGACCAGTATCATTTGGCCCTAATGTCGGATCAAACGAAGTTTCCCATCTCGCTCAGACTCACACCCATTTTATGGAGAAACTACGTCGACTATAGAAGTTTCGAGAAATCTAGATTAAAAGGCAATACGATCAAGTTCAGTGTCATTGTCAAGTGATATAACTGAAGCATTTTATATCTTTATAACAATGCCACTCGAATCATGAGTGCAGGCAGTTAAGTTCAAGTGACATTTTACGTCATTATTCGTGATGTGCTCCTCGAAGACATAAAAGTTATTCGCGTTACGTCTCTAAGTGCATGTGGGTTTAGTTTATAGCGAGACAGAACAAAGATTCTCTTCAGAGCGCTCGTGACCCACAAACGCACAATGGCTATCGAATTTCTACCATAGCTAGAGCAAGTCGTGATCGCCTCAAGCATGACTGCTTTAGATCGCTTTTTGCGTATTAAAATTAATCGCTGAAGCCTTATGGGCCTTATGAGTAATGCCTATTATGAATATTTGCTGGCTTTGAATTGACTATCCAAGTTAGTAAGTGAATACGATATAATTTGAAGCATTGGACGTGAAACAATAATTTTGTGGTAAATTCAAATTATTTAATGATTTAATATACACATGCTGATATGTACAATGAAAATTCAATTAATATTACAATTTTTTTTTTATATAAAAACAATAGTAATATTAAATGGTACGAAGAGGTGGTGAGATTGGATTCCGCAATCGAGCATAACGCAACAAAAATTGTTAAGTATAAAAATATTAAATCTAACGCAGACGTAATCAACCGCATGACGTCCTCAGTTGCAGTTAAAAACAATGACAAAATTATGGCAACATGCAAAAAAGTAAAACACAAAACAGAAAACACGACAACAAACATTGCGACATTCGAGCGGCGACAACATACACTCTCCCGGCAAACTCGTACACTTTACCTATAAAATTTGTAAACACTCAGAGTTTCGGTTATCGCGAGTCGGTAATCGTCACTAGTATCGTATGGGTCGTCAAAGCTACCGGGCCGTTGAGGCGGTATCGCGGTAAGCGCGTGCGCAGGCTTATACGCGCGGCCGTTGCGCCGGCCGTCCGTTGCGACAATGCGCTTCCATGTTGCCGTGTGCTGCCTCCCCCAGTCTCACCAATTGCCTAGCCACCTCTCTCTTTTGAGTTGTCACGGGTCTGGCCAACGGTAAGCACTCGGGCCCGCACTTTGCTATCAGTGTTGAAAGCGATTGATGTATTTGCAAGGGTGTCATATAAATCTGAACATGGCTTTGATTAATATCCGAATTTAATAATGAAATATGAAACAAGGAGTCACGAAACACTTTTAAGTATAAAGGCTTGTGGATCTTTTGTGTTATAAAACAGCTATATTTCAAAATGAGTCAACATAAAACTTTAATAAGCAATATTTTAGGCTTCCATTTGATCGCGTGTTTAGAATCATGTGAAATCCGAGGTGAAATAGAGCGGAATTCGTGCGCTTAACATTATTGAGATGGATCGATCGAAATGTTAACCATGTTCACAAAAGAATAGAATTACCTAACCTGAATGATCGTCATTATGACATATTGATTATGGATATAATCAAAAAATATATTGATAAAATTTGTTGACGACACCCTAATCATATAAATCTGACCGTTTTGTTTGCTGCAATGATTTTTTTTAATCCTTTTATGTCCCACATTGTTTCGTGGTAGACCAATTGATTTCCTGGATATAAAACGTCTCCGATGGCATTCCCAATTTTCCTAGTTTCCGCTAGAGCCGCTTTACCGCTTTGTTTGTTTAATTTAGGCTAATCACAAATCTTTAACCGATATTCTACTTCGTTATACATGACTTAGCTTTATGTATACATAAATTGTTACATGTGAAGGAGAAACACTTAAAGATAAACTGAAGTGCAATTAATTGCCACAATATGAGTGGAAGATAACAAAATTTCATATGCAGAAAATTATTCATCAGTAAAATGTCAAAGAACGAAGATCCATATCGATACTGTTAATATCAAGTTTTCGTCATTCACCTATGGTTTCCTAAAGACTCAAGCGCTCGAGTTTTGCATTAGATAGAGGTACAATTTTAAAGAAATCTTAAGTAACAAATGAAGCCTAGTTGCCTGAGTTGCTAAAATGTATTGCAAACTAGTTAAAGTCCAAATGGTGTTTTGAAACCTGAAGTGAACGATGCCTAGGCTAAGTAAAAATGAGGTTTTAATATGGGTGAGATACGAGAAAATTCGTTTGAATGAATTGATGAGACATAGGTATCGTGCAATAAACAATTAAACGTACAATAGAACAAACAAGAGTAGGAAGCTTGTATCATATTTCATTCAATCATCATCATCATCATTGCAATTTGCAATCAGTAATCTGACGTCATCAATTTGCCTTGTAATGATTTACGGAAATGGTCAATGTTCAGTAAGAGACGGCAATGTAACAATGCACTGTCACTCAGAATCTTTAAACTGTTGCTGTTGGGAGATTCCACCTCTCTAAAGCGTTCTATATCATTGGAGTAACTATGCTGATGTTAGTATTTAACTTTTCAATCTCAAAAGCAAAATCTTTTATTTAAATAATGATGAGAGCTCTTTTTGAAGGACAAACGTTACAAAAGCCAGCCACCAAAAAATTCACCCTACACAAGGTAAGTACTTGTAAGAAGAGACAGATTTTGCAATTCTACACTTTAGAATGTTGTCCTTTCAACGCAAAACAGGACTCCAATAAGTATAAGGAAACCGTAGAGTGGAGACCGCATAGTCCAGTGGCTCAGACTACAATAGCACATTAAAAATTATGGCTTAGCCCTGCCACGCACTGTCACTCAGAATCTTTAAACTGTTGCTGTTGGGAGATTCCACCTCTCTAAAGCGTTCTATATCATTGGAGTAACTATGCTGATGTTAGTATTTAACTTTTCAATCTCAAAAGCAAAATCTTTTATTTAAATAATGATGAGAGCTCTTTTTGAAGGACAAACGTTACAAAAGCCAGCCACCAAAAAATTCACCCTACACAAGGTAAGTACTTCATCGTGTTTTAACCGGGAAGATGCTACATCTTCCCGGTACAAAAACCTCCCCAGAAACAGGTATCTGTCGGTTTCAGATCAATAGGAATTATTTATCATTTTTATAAAACCCAAGGAGTGTGGCATATACGGTAAACAATGTAGCTAACTTATTTTGTTTAGACATTTACATTAGTATGAATTGCGCTTTTTCTTTTGTCCTGGATTTGAGTTGAATCAACGATAACAATAAAGCAGATAATCCTTCCCACATTTACACGTATCTAAAGACTTGCCTACTTCAGATATCTACATACACATAATACTTATAAGGACATCAAAGATATTGACTGATACTTCCTTTGCGAACATTAACGTATACACGCAACTCTTACGAAATCCGTAATATAAACATTGACATAGGCATTAACCGTGTCAATGCAGTAAAACAAACAGACGCACAGTTCGCAAGGGCGTCGAAATAGACCGAACATATTGGCAGATTCGGTGCTAATTTGTATTTGAAATACATGAAAATGTTTAGACGAATATATTAGGAACGTGATGTATGTCGCGTTCGGAGTTCAACTAGCATCATCGATGCAAAAGGACCGGCTTGAGTCATTGACCGCTTTTCTACCGCAGTGACTACGGGCCTTACCATTTTATTTCGGAAAGGCCTATTTCCAGTAGTTCGGCAGAGTGAGTTGTGTGCAAAGTTGAATTACATGATGAGATTTGCTATGATTAATCCGGAATAGAGCCTGATTTGCCGCAAAAATTGCTATCAGGATCAACAGGCTGTAGTGACTGAGGGCAGAAGTGATTAATATCTTCACTAGCTTCTTTTCTATCTTTTCCAGCAACAGACGAACCAGGAGCTACAGTTAAAACTTATTTAAAAACAGAAGAAACTAATATTACTCTTGATTCTTTCAGTTCAAAACAAGCAACAGATCAGGACGCAATGAAATCCTCACAAAGCTGAATTGCCTTCTTACATCAAAAAGACATTGCATATTAAAAACATATTGTCTTGGAACTATATAGCGGAACTTCAGTGATTTGCCAACGGTCCGGTACTCTTGGTAGGTATAATTTGACGTGCAATCTCTGTATGCAAAATAAAATAAGGCAAACAGCCAATGATATTGGCGAAAATAGAGAGACAGGCATCATTCAGAATTTTATCGACATAGCTATCTTATGAACAAATGTAGATATCAGCAGTGGTTGGTAAGGAAGAGAGGGAAAAGAGGAGGCGTACTATTAAAAGCTATGAATAGATACATAGAATATTATTTTATTACACATGATTCTCAAAAAAATATACTTTTGTTCTATCTGATAAAGTTTTAGGCACGAAAAAGCAAAGTTTCAAGTTATCAAGAAATGCCAGCCCTATCCGTGGTCGCACATAATATACTCTGCAAATCTCGTGCTGCGTGTAAACTGTTTGGCGCAACGCCTGGACCCGACGTTGACTATCTAAATCGCAAGGCTAGCGTGAGCGGCGATTTTCAAAAACTCCACGTTACTGTTGTCTCACGTTTTATAAGTAAATATAACTGTTTTACATATAAATTATACCTTTAACGTAAGGGACTCGATTTGGTTTTATATCTCTGTCACGTATCAATAAACTTAATTGTCCATTACAGTAGATCAGATGTTTTGATAAGACTGGATCCATATCAAAGTTCAGGAAACAGCTTTATAATATTACTATAGACCATAATCACAATGTAACAACTATACGTCCAGTCTGTATTCGTAGAAAACGCAATTCAGCCTTCGATAATAAGAGGGACTGGGCGTTGCAATTATCGGCTCCAATTCCAAACTCCGGATGCTATAACAGAGTTTCCTCAAAGAAAAACGTGCCAAAATCGACCTCAGATATAAAGAGGGTGCATTCTGAAAGTTGGCAACGCCGCAAAAGGCTATCAAATATTTCGCCGTTTTCTAAATGAAATTATGTTATATCGCTTTCAAGTGCACTAAAATATTATTTTAGGAATTGCATTAATAAAAATGAATTAGGTGTCATAACAGTTTAGGTATTATATGTAAAAAAAGGTTTTGGAAAGTATGATTGATTCATAATCAATATTTTGTAAGTATTATTAATAAATCAAGTAAAACAGTTCCGCTGTTTTACTTGCTTTACTTGCTTTACTGATTTGACAGCTATTTGCGACGTTGCCAACATCCAGAATGCACTTTCTTAAACAGATCTGGTACATATACAAATTAAGGCGATTGGTCACCTTTAAGGCTGCGTTTTCACCAGAGATGTGCGAGGATGTGTTTGTAAAGAACCAATAGAATCGCTTCATTTACCTCGCCTCGGTCAGCACAGCTCTGGTGGAAACGGCTCAGCGGAGCTAGTTTTTTGCGCATACAAAACAAGCGAGCGATATGTGCGAGGGATGTGTGCGAGGGATGTGTTGCGAGGAATGTGTGTTAAGAAGGATGTGTTGCGAGGTTTGCGCATACTGTAGCCAGTCCATCCATCCTCGCACCACACATTAATGCGCATTTTCACACCTCCGCTACACATCCTCGTAGGCACATTTTTATCGCACAGTTTTGGTGGAAACCCCCACACATTTTCACAGCACAGTTAGACATCCTAGCACGATACATTTCCATCGCACATCTCTGGTGGAAACGCAGCCTTAATCTAGATAGACATTATTCGAGACACTTACGTGTCACGTCTGTCTTTTCAAGTTCAGACACCGGACCTACCTCAACAACCTACTTAAAATAATGCAGAACAAAACAGGAAGTCTATATAAACACCTAATTGACATGACGACATATCATTTGCATACCCGAGAATAGGTATACTCCACTCTATCAATAATCGTAAAACTGAGAGCTTCCTTTTAATAAAATCGTTTTACTGCAGTTTTTCAATATCGTTAAAACAAATGAAGTTAATAATTAGACCTATATTAATGGGACGATATGAATATAAATGAGATCAACATTAAAGACAGCAAAATATCGAAAGGGATTCTGTTAAAATTAAACCATAATTATATTTTTATAAAAAGTTCAAAGAGACAGGAAACGTTTCTTAATTGATAAACACAATCCAAAATGCAGTTCGATAATTCTATTACTCTTTGTGACGACACACCAGAGTGGTCACTCGTCAATTTACATGTTATTTCTAAATCAATTGACGATAAATTCAGTAGACCCAAGACTAGCAGGTAATGTTAAGGCTATGGCTATAAAAAAGGTCAATAAAAAACCCTCAGTACAAACTACAATTCCTTTTCAGACTGCCCACTCACGATTTACCTGACGAATCACGATAAATCGCAAGGTGTGCAGCCAGCCTTAAAGAAATGGCAATATTAAATTGTATAGAATCGAATTTTATTGGCAGGCTACCCACACACTTAGTTATACTGAAATTACAGTTCAGCAATAAACCCATACCGCGGGAAATAAGCATACCCGCAGGTGGTAGCAGAAAAATGAAAGACACGATTATAACTCCCCACAATAGTGTCATTAATCCTTTATGGGTTCCTCGACCCCGGTTCTCGAGTGATAGACAATGGTGGTAGTCGTGTTTGTGAGCTGAATTAATGCGTATGCACATGCAATGGGAAGCGGGACTCGACCAGCCTTGAACTTGTGCATGCACTTCTATGCAAGCGATGAATGCGAAAGCAGTCGCCATTTCTAGTCGGCACGTCATGTAACGCGTACGTAAAACCCGACACGCGGCATTTTCCAACTAGCCGGACACAGAACGCACCTACGCGCCGTTACCACTGCACTGGACTAAATGCACTCCGTGCTTTCATCTGTGTAACACTGTGTGTGCCGGCCGATAACACTGAAATATGTTAATTAAGCGTTGACGACGGTGTATCTAAGTGCACTCGTCAGATAAATATAATCCTCTACTACCATTTCAATAACAGGTATAGATCATAACTGTAGGATACCTCGTAAAAATTAATTTAAAATTCAAAAACGTGTATTTTCGCATTTTATGATCATTATCTCATCCGACTGAAATGATACAACATGTTATGAGCGGTGAAGAGTCACGATAGATTATAAAATATGTTTAAATAAATAGATTTCATTTATCACTCGTAGTTGAAAATCTCTAAGCATCTGTATAATCGATGGCTTGAAGTGAAATGGCGGTTTCGTCTTGTTAGTCCATCTTAACAAATGGTAGGAGCCAAGCAGTTGGTAATAATAAAACTTTTACACTTAAATACCCGTGTTTTATACTAATCTTAGTAAATACATAAATGTCAAAGTCATGGTAAGTTATAGTCGGTTTCAAAGATATTTTCAGTAGATGCTTCTAAAGAAATGACATTTAGCGATTTATGTTAATGCGTTTACATTTTTATATTCGTAAGCTCTCGCGGTTTAACTATGAAATTGACGATGTTTATTTATTGGAGATTCAGTATTTACATCATCATTAACATGTATTTACTAGTCGATTAGCATAAATAATACCTAAATTGTTAATAATATAAAAAACTGGATTCCACCGTGCTTAGATATGTAGTTACTGGATTTACTCAGTAGTCATTAAATATACGGTATCGCGTTTTGAGAGTTAAGTAAAGGATAGTTTAGTAATTTTCCAGCGATCTCGCGAATTGTACGGGGTAAACAGCCAGTAGGTTGCGAGGTCAACGACCCGCCAACCGGTCGGGCTTTAAGCTTTGCCGAGCGGACATAGTGAGACAAACTTGGCCCACATTTCAAAGCTATTACAACTAGTATAAATGTTTAGGAGAACGTGAGAGATCCCGGATTAACCATTGTCTAATTTCGGAACATGCTAAGGCTACTCCTAGGCATTGTGCTACGAGTTTTTTCAGCTCAATGTCAAAGGTGAAAAATTCCTACAGCACCTCCGCCTTGTAGAATAATAAAATATACTATGTAAAAACCTTTTTAAAATCAAGCTTTTAATTAACTAAAAAGGGTTTTCCCTGGGCCACCTCCCGGCTCCATCATCAGAACCTGAACACCACCTAGTGTCAAAGCACTTGTTAATACATAGCTAATGAGTCCAAATACGAAGCCACAAGCCAACTTCCGGATCCATCATCAGACCAGTTACATGATATCATTTTTTCAAAATGTCTCGGTAGTTATATAGATATGTAAGTTTCAGCTCAATCGGTTGCCAGGAAGTGCTTGAAAAATGGATGACAATTGGAGTAACCGGAAACACATACGAACAGAGCAAGCTAATATAAAGCTTGTAAAATCTGCTCACTACAAGGCAAAGACAGCTTCCCGTAGATCGGCACGAGATTGTTACAGATCATTGATATAAATCATTCTAAGATGCATCTCCCAATCTGTCACTAGCTAGCTTTAATCGTACGCTTTGCGCCACATGAATAGAAAATTAAAAGGCAATCATTTTGCATGCCACACTTGAATGGAAAAAGGATATTGCAAAGTTTCCAGTTTCTCCAGTACCGTCTACGTCAAAAGTGACATTCAATTAAAATAGACCGCGAGCATCTACCATATAACTATTTTCTTACTACCAGTATGCAGCAGCAGGCCTATCACATACACTGGCATGTGTCACAATTCGTATATGATTTTTTACCAATGAGATATTTGATAAAATCTGCCGTCGGCGTCGTGACACATCTCTTGTCGCGGTTTTTTGTATCGTCGTCGACAAAAACAATAAATTAATTATAATAATAGAGGCAGCACTTTTCTCATTATTTCCTTGTTTGCCTCGTCATCGACTTTTATTAATTTGCAACATTAAAAAGCTTCCAACCACACTCCATAAAGTATTTTAATGATATTATAAGGCTCTTTGCAAACTGCACGGTTTCTTTACGGTTCGGCGCGGCGGCGGCGGCGGCTGCGTATAAACCATGCAGTAGAAAAAACGTGGCCGTCAACAAGAGCTTCCTTGGTGATCCTTACAAAACTGACGATCGTGTCTAATACACAGCGTGTAAGCCGCGCTATAGAAAAAACGTGTCGTTTAACAAGCTTCCATAGTGATCCACGCAACACTGATGACCGTGCCGACACACGGCGAATAACCGTAGTTTTTCACGGTAAGAAAAACGTGTGTGTACAAAGGGCTTAACGGACTATCGTAGTTCCAACCTTTTCCGTGTCATTGGAGTACATATTCTCATGTTAATAACTTTGTTAAGGATATAATATATTGCATAGTTTATTTCTCAGAAATAATTTGTGTTGGGTTATACTGTCGTAAGGAAGTAGGCAGTTTTGTTTCTCATTTTCAAAAATAAGTTTTCTTCGTGGGTTTTTAAATTAAGTCTTTATATAAGGATACTATTGAAGTGTTTCTGGTGACGTTTAAGTGAAGGCGTAGGAGGTGATTTAAACTCTTGGACTTTAATACTGCCCTTCGGGGAATGCAGGCGTGATGTTTCACGCCTTTATTCCCCGAAGGGTAGGCCCCATTAGGCAGAGATGTACCTGACACTGCCCGACCCGGGAATCGAACCATTCTGGGTTCGATTCCTCATGCTCAGGAGTAGCTATTGCGACAACTAGATCAACGAGGCAGTCTTAACGTCCAAGAGTTTAGAGACATAATATGGTTTTAGAGACATAACCTAACAAGGTTATGTCTCTAGTATTCATGAAAAACGTGGTCGGGCTTTATGTTATGACTTATATGATGACACACGAAAACTCGGAAATGCTTTGAATGCTTTGCTTTGCTTTTTTGATCATATTTATAAGAGCCTAGCTGTTGCCCGCGATTTCATCTGCGATCCACGATGAAAAGTAGCCTCTTGTCCTTCTCCAGGTCATGGTCTACCCATGTGCCAAATTTCATCCAAATCCGTTTAAGCGTGAAAGCGTAACTAACAAAACAACAAACAAACTCACTTTCGCATTTATAATAATTAATTACTAGTTAGGAAGTTAGGTTATCGAATGAACTTGTTTTACCTTAAAGCAAGTTCATAATATTAATTAGCTGTTGACCAAGAATTTTAAGGAAGGTACAGTCATGTGTGAACGGTAGATATAGACAAAGTGCAAGGCAACACACAAAGCAAAGCAAAGTTGTGCCAAACGCTTAATGTGTGTTTCCAGCTTTACAATATTCAATGTTACCATAGTCAAAAGCAAAAAAGAGATCACACCATATAATAAACTGAATTAATGTTAGGTATTCTCTAAGTTTTAAAATATTTTTAAACGGTACATAAATAGCTTCTTTTTTATTATCATAAATTATTATTATCTAATTATAATACTTGTAATAGGCAATTAAGTTTGATTTAAAGCCCGATTAGGGCATTTAGACGTTTCACATTAATTTTATGAACCATTGAGGACACTTGTACACACGGCTACACATCAAGCTATACATTTCCAGTTTATACTGATCTCGCATTGTATAGAATTTCCGTACAATGTGAGGTCAGCTTAAACTGGAAATGTATAGCTTGATGTGTAGCCGTGTGTACGAGACCTTTAAATTAAAATAATGTAACGAAAAAATGCTAATAGAAGAATCATGACTACAAAGCACTAAGAACTCTTTTCATTTTTAACCGACTAGAAAAAAAGGAGGAGGTTTATATGTTCGTCTGTATGTACTTTTTTAAATTTATGTTCATAATAAATGTTCATAATATTTCTTATTTTTTTATGTTCATCGATACTTTCGTCAATTATGCACCGAATTTGAAAATTCTTTTTTCATTTGGTAGAGGAAGCTTGCGCGGTGGTCCCATATACATTTTATTAAAAGTTTCTTGGGTAGTTTTTGAGTTAGCTTCGATAATACCTACGTATTTAATCCACTTTGTGTATCTTGATGATGTTATAATACTTTTGCCACTGTTGATTACATAGCAAATAGTGGTATAGTTATTGGTGTGGCGTAGGTGCCATAACTATTATCTGAACAAAATAAAAAACATTTTACAAAAAAAAACCGACTTCCAAAAAATCACTGTGAAAATCAAAGTGAAGAATACTAAAGTAGTTTTTCACTTTGTTGTGTTTTTTGGTTTTTAGTTTTTATCATTCAGTTTCCACAATTTCGCGGTAAAGATTGGTAACCCCTTGTGTTTGTGGTTGTCTTAAAACAACTTTAAAGGTTATACCAGGTTGCATAAACAACTAAACTTTCGATAAACCCACCCAAGGATTGCCTATGTCGTCATTTTCAAACATAGGCATTTCCAAATCCCTTGTTCGTATTACAACGTCGTCGATAGGAACCGCCTACCTCGTTCAAATTAGCTACGCTACAAATTAAACTTTGCAGGGAATGTATAGTATTGTGTAAGTTCAAAAGTTAGTCAGATATGAAACGCCGAGCTCATTTATTTATTTAATACTTTAAGCACACAAATGTAACGAAAGATTTTGATGAGGTTTTCACCATCGTTTAGAGAATTTATTCCGGAAGGTTTATGTGTATAATACGTTAATATTAAAGTTTAGTTATACGTATAACTAAGAAATCTAGATGTTTTGTCAACTCGTAAAAATCGTGCGAAGCAGAAGCGGGTCGCTAATCCAGAAATAAAATCATTCATCATTTATCATAAAAGGTCATGTCTCTTAATATACGTATCTAGATTATGTCTATGTGTATGCCTCAAACTAATCCCATTTATCAATATTTACTAACGTAGTCTACGCAAGTCTCGAAGCTCTACGTCGTAGTCTGTTGAAGACACAACATTTAAATTCATTTATTAAACTTATACATTACATGGCATGAAATTCTAACCAACAGAAAAACTAGGCACCAAGCATTCCCAAACTAGGCACAGCCTATATCATGGTGACCTAAACACTACATAAACTTAACAATTTAATGGGTTTTCCTATAAAATCATTCCCTCACAGACCTAACACGTAAAAAAACTGTAATTCCGCTTCAATCATTTCCTCGCTCTCAGCAACTATCTAGAAAAAAAAGTAGGTAACTAAAGTTTATTACTTTGTTGTCGGTTCAAAGAATTTGATACATAGGTACTTCTAGCTTACTTCGCCTGAAAGAGGAGAGATAATGTGCTAATTTCCCGGCAAAGCGTTTGCACGTCGTAAACGGTTTTATTGTTATTGAGTCAGTCTGAAAGCAAGGCTCTGTGAAGCCAGAATGGAAACTATTTTCTAATTTACATATGGAATTGAGTATGGGTTGTGTTCCTATGATCGTAAGATTAGATAGGAAATGCTGCTAGCAGACATTTTATTTTTTAAAGGAATAGGTGGTGTGGTGTGGGTTGCTTTTCACCTTTATTATATTATTACTTTGAATAATGATAGAAGATCCTTCACGTGAAAGATTTAACTTACGTTACGAGTCTCTTCATTTGCCGATACTAAATCCGTCCACCAAAGCATCAACGATTCGTACGTTGTTATAGGAACCGCGCATAATCATGGCAGCCCTTTGAAAGTTTCGTTTCTTGTTCAACAAGAACAAAGAAAGACGAGGCATGATTACAATCATAGAGCTGCACATCTATCTTCGACCTATTTCGTGTCGGAATGGCACTATGAACCTTCGCAGCCGCCCTCTATGCGCCAGAGCAGACTGGTTACATTAATCTCCCGGTTTGCGGTTAGTGTGTCGAGTAACGGTACAACAGCAGATGGAGGCAACGCGCCTACACCGAAACATAGATCATCAGCCTTTGTAGAGGCGATGTACTTTAAACACGTGTTGCAAATGTATAAATTAGATCATACTGTGCTTGAATAAAAACGATATCGCAGACTTGAGTTAGAATTTAAGCTATTAATAATAAGAAGGTTTAGTTCCATAGGCACAGACAAGAACCGCCTTTAACTTGAAGCTTAATACTAACTTGAAGTTCAGAAAGTTCAAAACATTTCTCCTCAAAACAAAGCAAACTATTTTCGGTCCGTTTGTTCAATTCACACCTCATACCAAAAATAGATTTGTACCTAATTGCTTGTCTGTAAAAGTCTGTGTGCATACGCATTCGCTGCCAAAGTGTTGAACTTGCGCAGGAGTGTTGTGTCATGAGCAGTTATGTGATGCCTGTGACCCACTTCATTGTAAATCACACAAAAAACCTCATTGACCATTGTTCACACTGTCAGATGGAACGGACTTATAAAGAATACTGTCTGGTAATCTTTTTATTTTTGTTGTTGGACTTCGCTTTTATCTTTTATGCTATTAATTGTTAAATGGCGTCATAGGTGAAAAGTTAATGACCGTCCTAACACATCAACAAAGATTAAATAAGATAGAAATACCTACCAGAAAACATGTTAGGATTTTACTAAAGCTTTCTACTGAAAATGTTCAAAAATTATGTTTTTTTTTCCTTTCTTTTAGTGTTGAAACCCATTAAAGTAATTGCACCGATCCGTTAGATGCCATTTCTTTCATTAGTGCTGTATAATGGACACACCAATTTCGAAAATTGTTGTAAAAAATATGAGTTTTCCCAACAAAGTATATTAAGATGAAATTGTTCAAAACCTCTACAACCTATAGTTTGCACCCAATTCTATAGGATGATGTGTATTTCTAGTTACACTACAAAAAAAGATCAACTATAAAATTACAATGTCCGACGTCACATATCCAAACAGTTACAAAGTATAAGAGACTCTATTTGCGGGCAAAAAAAATGATCACGAATCAAATGCATAACCTAGATTTGGCAGCAATAAAAAATCTATACAGTTATCTATCGAATCATATCATCTGTGAGGCAGGACCGGAGAGCCGAGTTCGACGACCGCAACATCTGATGTTTTCGGTTTGACGCTTTGCTTTATAGAATTAAATAAACTTGAAGTGGCAGAAAATAAATAATTTTGATGAGAAATGATAAACGGGTTTTGTAAGACCAAATTGAATGTGTTAACTTATAAAATGACAAAGAAAAGGAGTCACAATTATGCTTAGTTAGATGAAAAATTACGGTTCACAGAGAGGCCGTGAGTAACATTTATCATACACTGACAAAACGTAGTTTGATTTATAAGATTAGAAAGTAGCACATTGTTCGATATGAGAAACGATTTCGCGAACAATTTTTATAGCAAACAATGTATTATGTGATTAAACGATAGACAAATATAGTGAGTTATTCAGACAAAGCTAAAGGTGACACAGTGGAAGTAACAACTCAAATAGAATCACGTAATTGTTAGAAGACATTTCGAATGAAAGGAATTACGAAATGAATTTATCTGATTAATTTCGTTGTGTTAATGAAGGAAGTATTGAATCACCATAGGCCTGCGAGTACCGACAACCGGGTAAACTGTACTTTGATAAATGTTGGAATTCTTCTATGCAAAACATAGGGAATACATGAGAGAGATCACGTTCTCAACAGAATAATAAAACCGAATATAACACTTTCAAAAACTATCTTGGGCAACTAAAACTAAACTTTATAGAATTACATTTTACAGAATTCTGTCATTTTTACTTGTTAGGAGATAGCTGTAAGTATCTGCGACCTCGCTCATTTTTACCGTACCCAATTAAAATCACCTGCTACATCAATAACAATGATGTAGGAGGTATCGGAGGCTGCCAACTGCAGGTCCGGTTGCGCTGACACAGAAACCTGGTGCACAGCCCGCACTGACCGACAGAGCTCTCACTATAATTGCAGCGGGTGCAACGACCGGCAATCTTCGTCGACGATCGCGAAAACAAACAGTCCCCGAATTACTTCGTGCACATTACGAAAGGGGAATTAGCTGGTGCTGAGTCAACTTTTGAGCCGTGGTTTACGGTTAAAAGATGAATTTCTTGCGTATCGGGCTTTCTTGCGAAAAAATTTCTTCATTGTTAAGCGGTTACAGTACTTTTATTCAGTACAGTGCGTTTCGAATTGGTTCCCAAATTACTTCGAGCACGTTACTAAAGGGCAAATAGCCGGTGCTGAGTCAACTTTTGAGCCGTTTGCAATTAAAGAGTACCTAATTGAATCGTGGTTTCTTTGATATAATATTTCTTCGTTGTTGAGCGGTTACAGTACCTTTATCCAGTACCGTGCGGTACTCAAAGGTTCCCGAATTACTTCGTGTACGTTATAAAAGGGGAATTAGGTGTTGGGTCAGCTTTTGAGACGTGATTTATCGTTAAAAGAGGAATTGTATCGAGGTTTCTTGCATCAACTTTTGGTCACAGTTTCATGATTACAGTATTTTTCTCAGTACGGTGCTTTTCTAAATTCTTTTTGCCGTTTTAAAAATGCTTTATAATGTTAACTAAATAGCGCTGCTTTCTTTCGACGCTGCCTCTATTGTGTCATGATAAATGGGTTGAAAAGTTTTCCAAAACTACAATCACTGCCCATTGTGTCACAGATATAAATTCAGATATAAATGTAGAAATTTAACATAATATGTTAAATTTCTACATTTATATCTGAATTTTTTATGGTATACATAATAAAGAATATTCTATTCTATTCTATTCTATCACTACAGAAAATGAATGTAAAATTATTGTTATCTTTCCAGACATCCCTTACGGACACCTGATACTTTACATTTAGCTGCTAAGGACCGTCAGTAGGAATGCTAATTTTATCTCTGGTTTGATTTTCGTATGCTGGTACTGCAAGTATCAACAATTAACATCAACTCAGACATCAGCAAGCACCGACAATTTTATTCGTAAAAGAACGCTGACCCGCCCACGTTATTATGCATCTATTCTCATCTTCTCCTATTTCTCTATGGTATAATAAAATGTTATACTCTATTGTAATAAAATAGAAATACATTATTAAGTTATCCTCATCCCGAATGTACAGAAAATATTTTTTGATACTACGCACATAACTGTCAGCCCAGCATCCAAATAACGTCATCTGAGTTAATTATCTTGTTTTTCCCTATCAAAAACGGATATCACAAATTCACAACGCTAAGGAAAAATTCCGTAGCCGACCGCAGGTGGCAACTGCAGGCGACTACACCGCGACGCCGACGTGTCGCCGCGACACGACTTGTTTCTATGTATTTCTAAGAAACCGTCGCGTCGTGTCGCTACGCTACGGAAGGTATTTCAACTTTTTCGAAAGGGCAAAAACACATCGGAGTAGGGACAACTGTCAAATCGTGGTGTCATTCATTCTTATGTCGGTAGGTGATACGGGGTAGGAATCGCCCGTACAGGAATCGGCCGAAACTATGGATTTCGCGCTAAGGGAGTATAACTCCAGAATCTATAGGGTTTGTTTCGTCGGTCTACCAATCCCAGTTACTAAGAAAGACTACACTGTAGGCAACTAAGTACCTACTGGGAATGATACTAACATGGTGGAAGTCAACGTTTCCCCTTTCTCCGCAATCAACGGGGCTGTGTCCCCACTTTCCACACCTAAACATTAACTAAGTGGGGAGGGCGATAAACCTTGGATCGGACCAAACCGTGACTCAACGTAAGCTTATTTTTTGTACTTTGATTTTTTATAATTTCTTTTTGGGGTGAGCAGAAGTCATAGTGATACATATTGAAGGTTGCATTTATTTATTAGCCGTTATGTCTAAATTCTAACAATATTTGCGACTGATATATAAAGAGAAGATGGATAGACTGCGTGAAAGATGATAAGGCTAGAAACGGGGTGACTACCGAGATGACGACTAATAGAGAAGTATGGAAAAAAAAGACGTGATGTGGCGACGACCAGAAATAAATTGGGATAAGGGCAGGCAGAAGAATGGTGATGATTCGGAACTGATCTATTTATTGGTATCCTTGTCTATGCACTAGTTTCTGAAAGGTTATTCAATTGCAACTGATTGGTTCACACGTGCTAATTTGGCATTATTCAACAGATTTCTTGATCGTGCACTGTAATTGCGTAATACACGATCAGTCACAATCTGAAACGGTTTGAAACAAATTACTATTCCATTGCGCCATAAGTTCGAAAAAATATCTGCTCAAAAACGTAAATAACGCAATGAATGTTGTTGAACTGTCAACATGAAACAGATTTGTCTTAGTCGGTTACGAAAATAAGTTACGCAATTAGATACCTGTGATAGTTTTTCGGATACCGGAGAAGCTAAGGACTATCTGTCGTGTCAGCCTACTCCCATGAAAAGGAGTTTATGTATGTATGCATTTGTATGAAAGAACTAGAAACATGACTGGAAAAAAGTGTTATATTTATGGGGGCCATCCCCATAATTAAAACACTTTGAAACAGCCAATTTCTTCTAAAACAGAAACAAGTAATAGTTAATCGAAAGCAGAGAAAAAGACGTGAGTTTATGTATGTATATATTTTTAAGAACTGAAACATGGCCCCCAAAAATACTTCCTTTTTTTTGCTACGAGAGTAGGTTAACAAATGTAAAGTTCACTTAGTTCAACAGCCTATTCTTGTAAAACAAAAACAATGTACCTAAGTAGTTAATCGAAAGCAGAGACGCAGTGTCACCAAATAAAACACTGCTCTTTCTGTTCAGCCTCATATGAATGAAACAGATTGAAATCTCAATTCAAATCCGCAAATAGCCCGCGAGGTTGCCAACCTATCGTTCACGAATGCCATAATAACCCGTTTCTAGTAGTTGACTCTCGTAACTTGCGTAGGACAATGAACTACTAATTATGTTATATAGAAAATATTAAATTTATGGGGGATTTATGTAAAACTTTCTTACTAATATAGGCAGCTTAGAGTACAAATAAAGAAGTTAATAAATACATAAGATTTTATTAGTACGCCTATTAAATTAAGTAGTAAAGAATTGAAAAGAGATATTGCTGCTGTTTCACACCCACAATCAGCTAATAACGGTATTAGGTATGTACCATAAATGATAGATAGGTGACAGGCTTATTGAACTATTCCATGGCGCTGCATTGTTAAAATAAACTCATATAAAACATAATGTTTGGAAATTAAAAAGAGTATCTCTTTTCTTGTCACTTTTGTTTTTAATTCGGTCTGACATGTAAAGAAGATGGCTGAATGTAATTCAGTATTGGCATTAGAACGCAATAATAAAATGCTCAGTCGGTATAGATTCTATCGTGCAATGAGCAGACAAAAATAGCCCTTAAGGGTGACAAACATATTTTGGACATGACTGTACATGCCAGACCAACGACCAGTTCTATTTTAAGTGAGTACATAATATTGTAAAGTTGTGTCTGCTCAACCAATACGACTAACAACAAAATAATTATACAGCGATGATATTTTTGCAAGTGCGGTAATTTCATGCTTCATAAACGTTGACCGTGAAATAATTATTATAATAGTGGGGCAGCGGTAGACAGTCGGTATTGTATAGCCAAACTCCTAATTGTGTTACCACTTTTGACAAAAAATCCCAGTCAATTGAAACTTAGCTGCTGACGCTAGTACAGGCAGCTTCTGACGTTTCATATCCCATGCAGCTGACGTTTCATATCCCATGCAGGGTTGTGAGTACATTTTTTTTATTTGAATTTGATTTCGCTAAGGTTTAATCTATGTAACTGTCACATAGAATAAACCTTGTCATTTTATGACGTGCCAATGACAAAACTCAGGGTGGTAAAGCGATTTCGAGATCGTCTATACACTATCGACATTTTGCCGCAAGTCAGTAGGTAGCTCATTTATCATCGATCTCCTACTGTGGTATCCATTTTGTATCTACATTTGTTTCGCCCGAGGCCATCACTGACTAACGTGTATTATGGATGTAAATAACAAATAGATAGGTAAGCAATTACAATGGTGGTATAGATGTGTTGTTCGAACAATTTAACGCTGTCAGTAACAGCTTGCACGGTTTGAATAATGATGGAGAAATATTTAAACCGATCATCACGTTCAATTAAAGAGGTATGATTAACTGAGTTTTCGGTTGGTCCAACGCTTTAGTTAATGGGATGTGATGAGTGGAGAAGATGGACATTGTTGGTAGGATACTTATTTATTTAATTGATTGAAAAAATTATAATATAAGAACATAACATCACGCCAATATTCCCCGAAGGGTTAGGCAGAGGTGTGTATATGGTATACCCACATTTAAGGCCAGTTATATTTAAGTCCCATGTAATACTGAGAAATGCCGAGAAATTCTGGGATGGAATATACAACAACTCATGATAAATACGAACACAATGAAAAAAAAACCTACATTAATGACCAAATTAACCAAATACCTAGAAAATTCAAATTACTCAAATTTTAAATCCCTGTTATTTACGAATGAAACACAATACAAAACGTAACGCTTTTGAGTAAACGCTTGTATTAATTTCACTCCTCATAAAATTTCCATACGAAAATCCTTATAAGAAAATCGATTCTTGAGGAGTAAACTCCAAAGAGAAGTTTGTATAATACTATCGGCACATAAAAACAAGATGATAAGTACCTAAAGCAAATATTTACTATCTATGTCCTCGTTGCCTATTTCACCGGATAGCTCGCTTTATTGTGCAATCAACAATAATTATAATTATTATTTGAACATGAGACTCACTTAAACATATGAGTCCATATTAAAGTTATACATATCATAAATAAATAGTCATTTCTCGAATAGTTGAAAGGAGAATGACCAAAAGTGGTAGGTACGAAAAAGTCTCGCGCATCAAGACCATTTGTATGAAAAGGCGGACCCTTGTTTATGTCGAAGTATTTTATAGGTACACACGGCTACACATCTAACTATATATTTCCAGTATAAGCTGACCTCGCATTGTACGGAAATCCTATACAATGCGAGATCAGCGTAAACTGGAAATGTATAGCTTGATGTGTAGCCGTGTGTACAATCAGAAGAATTTTCTACAAATACCTACTTCTGTTATTCAACGCTATATTGTTTAGTATCAGAATTCCTCAAGCAACCTTGAAAACTACACTACTTAAAATCAAAATTATTTTTAATGAGTTTATTAAAAGCTTCTCTCAAAGCTTAAAAAATTGAATTACAGTGGGCACTGTAATTCTATTTTATAAACCAAATTATAATAAAGTTAAAAAAAAAAACTCACATTTCGACATCTTGCTGGACCGGATACAACTTATTCAACACGGAATCTGAAAAAAAAAAAGATTGAATTGAAACAAAAAAACAATAATATAACAGTATTATTTTTCGTGTCATAATTGTACTTACGACTGTTTCAACGAACTGACCTAGTGCGTTTGATAGTGTTAATATTCAACTAGTGAATACTGGATGGCATGCAGTGAAAATAAATTCGTATCTTGTTCAGTTCAAAATATGGGTGCCTATTGCGTAAACAGATGCTATCATCAGTGATATCGATCAAGATAATTTAGAACTGTGTACCATTAGGTATTGTGCAGGAATGTTTTAAACGACTGCAGTCAGAGGTAACAAACTGATGTTTTAAATATATTGTGACACAGTTAAACGTTGTTTTCCTTATCAGGTTCTTATCATTATTTTATTATGCCAAAAGGGTATTTTGTTCTATAATAACAGCGTCACATTTATTAATCTCTTAATGGCCTTTATTTCAAGAGCAGTGTTATTATTTATATGCGTCTGTAGTTGCCTTTTACTTTTACCAAGCAATTAGATCACGAATATTTCTTTAGTGTATTTATATTTAATTAATAGGCTATGAAAATATAAAAGTAGTGAGTAAACCGGCACACCTAGAACCAAAAATTCGAAAACATTTCAAACTAAACTAAATTTAAGTTCAGTGCATCTTTTTCTTTCTTTTTCATTAAGAAAAGGACAGAAGATAAAGTTTAAATTAGTCCTGTCAAATTAATCAGCGCCTGTCAATATTCCTTATAAGTTTTTTAGACGTGATAAAAAATTTGCCTACTAAAATAACGTCAATTTACGTCAGGCGCTGATTAATTTGACAGGATTAAACTAAAATTTATCTTCTGTCCTTTTCTTAATGAAATAGAAAGAAAAAGATGCACTGAACTTAAATTTAGTTTAGTTTGTGAACAACAGAATCGGCACCATTGTGACGTCCACCAAGCCGCATTGGGCCCGCGTGGTGGATAAGGGACTCGCAGAGAGATGGCCCGTGTCCCAGGAGCGGGACATTAGGTACAGGCTGATTATACTAAAAAAAACTAGGAGTTACTCGATATACTGCAATTTGGCTATGGAAGAAGAAAAACATGCTGGGTCGATCCTAAACAAGTTAGAGCAGTCGCAGGAGGATGAGGAGGATGGTGACTCAGAGTCACGTGAATGCGTATAAAAAAATATCTGCAACGCCATAAAAAGTAATGGCCGTGTAGGCAAGACTACAAAATAATACGAATTGTTCTGTCACAGTAGAAAATGTATTTAATAACGTAGACCAATTATTATGTCAAACCATCGAAATGCTATAGGTATCTGAGTTCATAATACATTGCGCAAAAAAAATTCAGAATCTCGCTCTAAATGATGGTGAAAACCGCATCAAGTCTATTGATGTGTTACCTAGTTTTTCTCATAGACATACACCAAAAGCGACTTTGTTTATAATAATGTAAGTACCTATAGATATAATATCATGGTTTGCGTTAATGTTCTATTTCTGTAATACTTGACAGGAGATAGACCCAAAGGTCCGAACTCAAAGGGTAGGACGGTGAAGTTTCTATTCAAACCGTTCCCTCTGTTGGTAAACAATTCCTCTCTACCTTTGTCAAAGTTATCCTGTAAATGAACATTCTAGTAGCTATTTAGGCAGGTATACGACATCTAGATACCTAACTAGCTTCTGCCCGTGACTTTGTTCGCGTGAAGTTTCTTGTTAACTTACCTAAAACATATTCTATGGCAGTCAGCAATAGTGTAGCTTCCCATTGGTGAAATAAATTTCAGAATCAGATCAATAGTTCCGAAGATTACCCCCTATATACAAACGCAAAAATTTTACCCCATAACACCGGCTCCACACGCTTGTTCTAACTTTAGGAAATAACCTATTCCCAACTTTGGCCAATGGTATTTTTCTCAAACCACACCTTGGACGAGTGGCGGTGGGGCCAAAGTTGCGACCAACGTTTGGAGCCGTCGTTATAGTATTATAGATAGGCTCACAATCCCTATCAAATTATCATTCAATGTATTCCTATCAACCCCTAAGCGTTCATCGCTAAAAATACGCAGTATTTTTCCATACCTACAACCAAAATGTATGGCACATCCCATAGAGATAACTTTTTTGCTTTTGCTATATTTTATGAGTATTCCATATTGCCTTTTTACTGCTGCATTCTTACTGCTGTGAAAATTGTACCTCATGAAAAGCGTGGCATTTAAGCATGCCTGAGTATAGGTAACGCAAATTGCATTTACCTACGACTTCTGATTAAAATATTTCCGATGGAGAAGTATGGAACGTAATTTCGTAATTGTTTTCGTGTTTCGTTGATAGACCAATAATTAATAACTCAGCAGTATTTCGAAATTTTACCACATTGCATCAACTTTTACTGCGCAAATACATCAATTATTATGTAGGAACACAATCTAAAAATTTGCTGACTATAAAATTGTAACTACACTAAACAATACTATTTTATTTACCTTGAAATGGAAACCGATGTAGCAAAATTTATTGCAGAATCCGCGAATTTTCACATTTATCCAGTCACTATTTTTGGTATACAAATGATGTTCAATTATCCATTATTAGAAGCAAATATTTTACAAATTAAATTATCATCGAACATCGTGAATGCAGACATTTATTTTTATTTAATCATAATTTTGACATAAAGTGCGAAAAATATCCAACCAACATTAGTTTTTAAAACTTTTAGTACGAAAAGAGGTTTTTAGTGTAAATACTTTTTTGAGCAAAACTTCATAAGTATATTTTCACGACACTTTTTCATGTTTTCCTTTCTAAACTGAAATCATTGCGTATGTGCGTTAACCATGTTTATAAAATTCGATCTATTTTATTACAAAAGTGTTTACTTGAAATAATAATGTGCCAAGATTAAAATATACTAACGAAATAATTAAAAAGCCATGAGGTTACTGTTACACCATACTTTGGATCACGGTGCTATACAAAATTCATTGATAGCGAACGTATCGACCCGGCTGATTTTATTTAGTCCTGGAGAGTATCGAGATGTGGAGCACATGTTTAATATAAAAATAACGGTATTCATAATAAACAAAGCTAAGAAGGTCAGACGTATTCCAGCTTCGTACATGATAATGAACTGGGTACGCAGGTTATTATGAGGTGGCACATTATTCCATTTGGCACTAGAAAAAACAATTGAAGCACAATATACTCACCAAATGTAAACTTTGATTTTCTATTTTTAATAACACAGTCCCATTCCGAATAATTAACTCAGATTTTATGCAATTTCAGCTCAATTGATTTAAAGCACTAATTTATATGAATAAATACTCACTATTCATAAAAATGTTACCTAGTTACGTACACTACAAGCATATACTAATATTTATTTACAACATTCTAGTAAAATTTACAATAATGTACAATTTCACTGCACTATTTTATACACACAGCATTTCCAGTGATGTGAGTCGCGGAAAACGAAAACGCGCTGTCTAGCCAACATTTTTTTTTACTAAAAGGCTTCTTCCCGCGCATGCGTGTATTCTTGGAGGTTATCTACTTTCCCTCTCACTTTCCTTATTACGGGAAAGAGACAGGTGTTTACTAGAGCAACATGCGCAGTGTTATTGATGAAAATTTTGGCGGGAAAACACGCCATCTGAGGTGATCCTTTGGCGCCACGTGATTGGCTGAATATTAGTATGCAATGCCGTGCGTGTAGTTGCCGACTTTATGCGAGCGCGTTTTCGCTGAAGAATATAAAACAAGCAATGGATGATGCTGTACTGTGCAGATACCTCCATATTGTATGGTGTTTAGTTACCGTGGTTTAAATCGATAACCATAACATCACGCCTTTTTTTTCCCGAAGAGTAGGTAGAGGTGTATTTATTAACTTACTTAGGTACTTACCTTTTTTACAAAAATATTACCGATTATTATTTATCGATAATGCGAATCTCTTAAAGTTCTTAATCAATTACCTGATGCAGTGTAGCTTATCTTTGATATGAGTTTTGAGTAATAAAAACGAGAATGGCGTCTGTTTTAACTACTAAATAGTTGATTTATCTCTGACGGCAGGGTTGGTGGTGCAGTGGCGTAGCGAATGTGCGTTATAATGTCTAAAGTTCCTATTACACGAGTACTCAACTCCATAACATTCCACGGCAACACTCTAAAAACCTTCGGTGTGTGCGAAATCTCACGTGGATTGGGACACGACACGCAAGTTCGGTTAGCTACTTACCTCGCGCATGGAGATGTTTAGCCTTTCCAAAAGGCAGACACTGTTCCACTGCAGGGCAAAGGTCTCTCTCTTTTTTCAGGGAAAGAAGGAGCAAAGCTAATGATTTCAAATCGGGAGTCCTTAGTCAGAAAGCACGACACAAAGTCCTCCGCCGCGTCTGTATGTCGTCCGTCCTGTTCGCGATAAACTCAAAAATTACTGCACTGATTTTCATGCTGTTTTCACCAATGGATAGAGTGGTTCTCGAGGAAGGCTTTAATATATTATAACCGACAATCACGCGTGCGAAGCCGAATAATTAACTCAGATTTTATGCAATTTCAGCTCAATTGATTTAAAGCACTAATTTATATGAATAAATACTCACTATTCATAAAAATGTTACCTAGTTACGTACACTACAAGCATATACTAATATTTATTTACAACATTCTAGTAAAATTTACAATAATGTACAATTTCACTGCACTATTTTATACACACAGCATTTCCAGTGATGTGAGTCGCGGAAAACGAAAACGCGCTGTCTAGCCAACATTTTTTTTTACTAAAAGGCTTCTTCCCGCGCATGCGTGTATTCTTGGAGGTTATCTACTTTCCCTCTCACTTTCCTTATTACGGGAAAGAGACAGGTGTTTACTAGAGCAACATGCGCAGTGTTATTGATGAAAATTTTGGCGGGAAAACACGCCATCTGAGGTGATCCTTTGGCGCCACGTGATTGGCTGAATATTAGTATGCAATGCCGTGCGTGTAGTTGCCGACTTTATGCGAGCGCGTTTTCGCTGAAGAATATAAAACAAGCAATGGATGATGCTGTACTGTGCAGATACCTCCATATTGTATGGTGTTTAGTTACCGTGGTTTAAATCGATAACCATAACATCACGCCTTTTTTTTCCCGAAGAGTAGGTAGAGGTGTATTTATTAACTTACTTAGGTACTTACCTTTTTTACAAAAATATTACCGATTATTATTTATCGATAATGCGAATCTCTTAAAGTTCTTAATCAATTACCTGATGCAGTGTAGCTTATCTTTGATATGAGTTTTGAGTAATAAAAACGAGAATGGCGTCTGTTTTAACTACTAAATAGTTGATTTATCTCTGACGGCAGGGTTGGTGGTGCAGTGGCGTAGCGAATGTGCGTTATAATGTCTAAAGTTCCTATTACACGAGTACTCAACTCCATAACATTCCACGGCAACACTCTAAAAACCTTCGGTGTGTGCGAAATCTCACGTGGATTGGGACACGACACGCAAGTTCGGTTAGCTACTTACCTCGCGCATGGAGATGTTTAGCCTTTCCAAAAGGCAGACACTGTTCCACTGCAGGGCAAAGGTCTCTCTCTTTTTTCAGGGAAAGAAGGAGCAAAGCTAATGATTTCAAATCGGGAGTCCTTAGTCAGAAAGCACGACACAAAGTCCTCCGCCGCGTCTGTATGTCGTCCGTCCTGTTCGCGATAAACTCAAAAATTACTGCACTGATTTTCATGCTGTTTTCACCAATGGATAGAGTGGTTCTCGAGGAAGGCTTTAATATATTATAACCGACAATCACGCGTGCGAAGCCGCGAGCAACAGCAAATTATTAAATAAAATAACACATTATATTGAAACACTAGGTATATTATTATTATCCACTAAATAAGTACAAAACTTACCCGTTTAATGAAACTTATAAAATAAAATAAATAATAAATTAACGTAATAGGTAGATAACGAAAATAAGTAATTATTAGCTAAATCAAACTACAAATACCTATAGAGGTGAGGAACAGGGAACTACACCCTGTTCTTCATACCTCTCATCATCCTCAGAAAAAAGAGGATCTCTGACCAGACGGGTGTTGTATCCCATGGGCTACTACCCGATGATTGATGTCGGGACAAAAAAGTACATTGTCTATGCTAGCCGCGCAGTAAACACTGCTTGCACGATGCAGGATTTTGCGCGACGTCAGTGTGATGAGTAGTTTGCTTGTGGCGATGTACTTATAAACCACATATCTATAATAATAATACCTATTACAATAAAACCTATATGAATGCCTGTTATAAATAATACCTATAGAAAATATCGACTACAATCTCTTGCTGATCTTAGCGTTATGTTCGTGAATGAGCGCTGCTTGTGGTGACTGGTCGTCTTGCTGGCCATGGTTTTGTTATTGTTATCAGAAATTTACAGTACTTTAAAAAAAAGCAATGAATCTGTTGTTTCATGAATGGTTTTACTTTTAAGACTCCCCACATTTTTCGTAGGCACCCATTATGGCTTTCGTGTAATGATCTGGGTCCCGTGCCGGCCCAACACGATTTGTCAAGGTCTTTTGCAAGACCCAGTTGCGACCATAATTAGTCCCCGGTTTCATTTTACTGTCACCCATGCGCCAACCATAATCCCAACTCATGCATTCCGGAAGATAATACCTCTTCTCCGGCATTTGCTTGGACCTGCTATGTAGATACTTCTCCCTACCAAAGTGAGGCTTTAGTTTGAATAATATGTTTTTAGTATTTGAATCTACAGGGCGCATTAATGGATCAGGTGACAAATCAGTGTCTGGTCGCGCTAAACGAGGATCCTCTTTGGCGTTTCCCACACCAAGGTTTATGAGTGAATTCTCATGTCGCATGCTCTCAATGCCAGGTATGGACCTTACGTCGCGTATCGGTACTTTCCTCCTATAGCGAAAAGAAACTTCATGGTCTCGAGTGATTGTAGCCATACCTTCGTTCATAGTGTTCCTAATGACATCCTGCTCGAAATAATTAGTAGGTTCTCTAGTGAGTGTGGCCGCCAACAGTATCTTATCTGTATTTTTGCTAACCCAATATGACCGCAAACGTTTCTCTTTCTCATACGATTCGGTAAGAAGCAATATAATTTCCGGTTTGGTGATGTCCAGCTTCGCCATTTTGTCGAGAGGGTTTGTTGTATCTTTTGTTTAGTGTAAATATAAAGCAGGAACCCTCAAATTTGTCGGAAGTAAGAAGTAATTTGCAGTCTTTGATATTTTTTTTATTTTTCACTGTTTTATATTGTTTATGTTTTATGTTTTACTAAAAATCCATACCGATCACCAAGTTTCAAGAGTATCACATTGACATAAAATTTCTTCTTTATCCCATTCAAATATTTTGGAGAATCTTACCAAAAAGTTAAAGTTTTGTTACTTGGTTATACGCAATGATCATTGGTTATACGTATAAAAAGTTTAAACAATTCCTGAGATGTTGCGGGAAGCTACATAAATACCAATTACAATCATTCCAAACCTACATTGTGACCTATAAGTACAGCTGTTGCCCGCGACTTCCTCTGCGATCCAGGATGAAAAGTAACTTATGGCCTTCTCCAGGTCAAGGTCTACCTCTGTGCCAAACATCCAAATCCGTTCAGCCGTTTTAGCGTGAAACCGTACCAAAACAAACTCACTTTCGCATCCATACTATACTAATCCATTCGTCCATACTACTATTGTATATACATACAATATTCCATACTATCTGTCTGTCTATATGTTACCTTTTCACGCCTCTGTGGTTTAGGCGTTGCAGACAGACAGACAGACAGAGTTACTTTCGAATTAATAATATTAGTATGGATGTTATAACGTCTATTGGGCGAGTATCCCAGAAAGTGTTCAAGTTAGGATGCCAGGAGCACGGCACGTTAACCTTGCGTACCTATAGGCAGCTGTATGAAGGGTATCTAATCTAGAACCCAGCTCAAGGTCAGTGTTATCACCGATGTGCGTACGACTGTACAAAAGGCGGTCGGAGCGAGGAGGTAGCGAGCGCGAGTCTTTATTATGCTCTCTTGATTACTTGACCACGCCCACGTATTGTATACCTACTCAACCGCACCTCATTGGTAACACGAGCTACGAAAATCACCCTTACTAGTAAAGGCACTCCATGATAAATTGTTTGCCCAACATTGCTTAAAGCCCTTACAGACGAACGGCATTTTGTCGACGATAGAAATAACTGCCATCTGACGGCTGCTGCCGTAGACGCGCCAGCGGCTACCGTCGACGCGTCGGCGGATGTCGTCCTATCGTAAGCGACTACAGTCATCATAACTTCAAGCGACGCTTTTGGTCGGCGGCAGTTGCCTACAGATGGCGACGTGGTCCCGTGCATTCGGCGCGGATACGCGTTTAGGTTCACCGAACAAAAAGTTCGAAAGATCGTGCATACGCGCAATATCGCTTATAAATACCTATGTCGCACGCGGGATTAATTAAGGTCAGTTCACACACAGACGAGAGGCGACACGAAGCGGCGCGCACTTTTTAAGATAGTGATAAAAATACAACTTTATTTAAGTACTTCCTATACAAAAAGATACATACTTATTTTATTGAGATAAGTAGAAAATGCGTCGCGCTACGGCGCAGCGCGGCGTAGTTTAGCGGTGCGTTGCGCAGCGCGAAACCACTGGTTTCTTCAAGCATCGTCGCGTCACGTCTCCGTGTGTACTGACCCTTACAGATCCTCAAGACATTTAACAAAGGTCACGGTCAAGGTCAATGAAAGGATTTCTACAAGGGGGGGATGAAAGTTTCAGTATTTTCACGACTTACTACGTCTAGTTTTGGTAAAAAATAAATGAAGCCATTAATTATTTCAAAATTTGTTTAATCATAAATAAATAACATTTTTGTTTGGAACAAAACAACCTCCATAATTATTCACACACCATACAACTCGTCATTTAGTGAATTACAATTATTAATTTTCTAATTACTTTCTAATAATACTTACAGCAATCTTAAAATTAATGTTGTACATAGTTTTATTACCACAATTAATTTGAGATTTTTTTCATGTAAATATATCTAATGCTTATAGAGAGAATTATTCCAATTACAAAATATATTTTTTTAACTTTCGTTATGGAGGATTTGGTCATAATAATGTATGAAAGAAGAGTTCTATCCAAAATGTGAAGTAACGACTCGAAATTGTTTTGCTTCCAAATGTAAAGCATACATAGAGTTGAAAGTCATTTTACAACGTTAGAATGTTATCATTTATTAATTTGCAATATTTTAAAAACATTAAAAAGTACAAAAACGAATCCAAATTAAGACATGATCATAGTCAAATTTAATAAAAGACTAGAAAAACAACTACTAGCGAATGTCCATTTATATAAAATTAAAAACATGCAAAATAATGCAGTTTTTTTTAAACTTGCAAAACGAAGTCAGGAGTTCCTTATTTAAAAAACGGACACGTTACACTATTCTGTTAGCTTTTATAATTGACACGTTTGCTACAGAAACTTGATGGACAACACAAACAAAATCGATGCAAAAAAATCTATTTTAAATCGAAAATAATATTGGAATGGATCAGCGGGTGCCGTAACTGTCTTGAAAATAATTAATGCGAGGCCACGGTTCCTATAAGCAGATATAGAACAAAATATTCATGTTTAATTAATAGAGAAAACCCGAATTTATAATAAGTACTTACCAAAATTACAACATGTTAGTATTAGGTACAGTATTTATAACATTGATTAATTATTTACAAAAATTACGTTGTGCGACTGAAAATTATTAGTTGACATACACGAACTGTCGCAAGTGTTTATCATATTTTCCGCACACACACATACTCATAATCAGAGGTTTAATAATAGAATGTATAATATATTTTTTTCCATGAAATACGTAAGTATGAAAAAATTAATGATAAATCCGAATAAAAGAAAACAATAAGATTTTTAGTACAACAACTACATAAAAACTTTTTGGTATTTTGGTCATACAACTACGTCACGACAGTTAGGCCCTGTTTTGTTAAACTTACTGCGGTTAGCGTGGATTAGAGTATTTTAAAAAGTCGAAATATTTTTGTTTCTATGAGAAATTGAATATTTCATTAGCTGTAAAATGTATCTTAAATGATACCAAAACTATCGACACACACGAAACAACTTCATGTAATACGTAGTAGGAATAGACGAATGAGGTAAATTAAAACATTACATACCTACTTGTAAATTTTTCTCTTATAGGTACTTAAAAATGTAAAGCTACATAATGAAGTGTATAAAAATAGTGCGGCGATGGTCATGACAACTTATCGAATAATTACGCCATGCGTTTAGATAAATTTCAAATTCGACTAAATCATCTATTTACTAAACGAATATCACACAGCTGTCAGTTGAAACTCGCGAACTGCATATTATTCGCGTAATCGTCCAACATTCCAAGCAGACCAATAGGAGAATAATGATGTGACATATAAACAAATGGACAGACACGCAATGACGAATAAATTCATTTTCTAAAATGCATACAACTTACGAATCACAATTAAAACTTAGTGAAATTTCATTGTTAGTTGTGCTAGATATTTAGAAACTTAAAGTATTCTAATCCTAACATCCTAAATGGACGATTTGGCTTCGCTATTGGCCTTTGAAACGTGGGAGCACTAACAAGCCGCTTATTCACTTTATCACATTGTCATAGTCTATAGAACTTTTAAAAGTCATTGAGTTGACAGAACTTGTTGGGGTCTCTGAGAGTGAGGACGTTGTTGCACAGGAGTCCTACGACGGGGTTCTCGAGATTTTCGTATTTGGAGTTGGTTTCTGAGGAGAGGCTAACAGCACCACTGCTGTCTCCCTCATACGTGTTCTCTGTGTCATCTACGTTCTGGGAACTGATGCTTGATTTGTCGTTTCTCTCTGGCAGCTCCTTGTCAAGTTGCCCGTAGTCGAATTTCTCGCCACTGTCGTTGTTGGAGAGGTCGATCCAGTGGCCACGATTGCTCTTCACTCGGTCGAGCATTGGCTGCAAGGCCGGGGACAGGACTGCGAATGCCTGGAAATTAAACAATATTTTCTTCAAGTCTCTCTTTTTATCTTTAAATCAATTTCTAAGTGACAAACTTGCTATAAACTCAAATAATTTAAACGAATGATTACCTCGTAGATAGGCAGGCAGATAGTATCGATGAATTTGACTTGCATAGCAGGGAGCTCATCTTCCTTATCTCTATTCATTATGTCCTGAAACATACGATATTCAACGATAAATAAAATTGATCTTATTGACACACATAAATCATAAAGCTGGGAGTCATCAGGATTGCATGGTTGTTGTAAACAGCACTTTCACTCGCGACAATCTAAGAAGTCCGTTATGACGTTTCGTTCTCGTACATGTCGACGGACTTCTCAGATTGTCGAAAGTTTAGGGCGGTTTTACTAACACTCGGCGACACCGAAATTAATGCCTAAATAAAAGCGTGCCGTTAGATTTTCAACTTATAGCGCTAAGCCGAACGTTGAAAATCCAACAGAAAGCTTATACGTTCGGCATTCATTTTGGTGTCGCCTAGTGTTAGTGAAAACGGCTATTAATCCCCTAAATACATTTAGGCACAGTCAATCGCACATCAGAGGTATCACTTGCACGACGAAAACCGCCCTTATTACTACAACATAATATATAGGCACTGTCATTGTCAGATTCAACCAAAGAGTACTTACAATAGGCGTCAAATTCAAGTTCTGCCTCTCCAGATCTCCTTGTCTGAAGAACTCCCCGGCAACCAGGGCTGCCACCCGTCGCTCAACGGGCCAAGGCTTGGTGATCGCGGCGAGATCGCAAGCGGTCATCAACATCGCCCGCAGCAGACCGCGGCGGTCCTCGCACTCGCCCCAGCTGGGGGTCACTTGTCGCTCCTCGCTGACCAGCTCGATGAAGCCTTTGCGTTTGCTGGAATGTGAGGTAAGGGTGGTTTTAATACCTTATTTTTTATGAAAACTTTGGACCGATGATGATTTGTGGCTGAGGATAGGCTGAAGAGCTCGTGGCTAAGTAATAACAGCCGCACGGGTCAATCTATCAGGTTAAGATACGCTTGCCGGGGTTGGTCTGTGGATGGGTGACACACCTTTACATACCGAGACTCCTCCGTGCCTCGGCAAGCACGTTAAGCCGTTGGTCCCGGCTGTCATTCGTGTATCTTTGACAGTCGTTACGGGTCGTCAGTAACCCAAAAGTCTGACAACCAGTCAACCAACCAAGGGGTATCGTATTGCCCAATTATTGGGTTGTGGAGGTCAGATAGGCAGTTGCTCTATTTAAAATACTGGTATTCAGCTGCATCCGGTTAGACTGGAAGCCGACCCCAACATAGTTGGGAAAAGGCTAGGCAGATTGATTGATTTGTGGCTGAGGATGGACCAATAAATGCCCTACATGCTTTCGGAGACTGTTATCATTTCAGTTTTGGATACACCGTAGGCTTATCTCTGCCTGTTATTCGACTCATCTCTTTCTTCTATGATATCAAAACAACATAGAAGTAATAGATTAATTACCACGTAGGGTGCTTAGATAATTGAAAGTACCACAGGAAGCCGATGTCCTAAAAAAATAATGGGCGTCTGTTGAAAAGAACTCGTTTAAACCGCTAACGCGCGTCCATTGCACTTTTACATCATTAACATAAGGTTTAAATTACAACAATAAACAGCGCTGTAACATCCTATTGATGGTTAGAAATGTCATCCTAAAAAAAATCAATGGCAGGTAATGTGAAACAAAATCCTACCTGAAATAAACAGCCAAATCGGTGGACAGGATTGCATCTTCGAGCACTTTGACGACTTTCTCGTAGTCATCCGAGGACAGGTTGAGCAGGATCTGGTTCCCGGGTGAGTTGAGGATCATCAGGCACTGGTCGAAGTGGTGGTGCTCCATCGTGGAGGTGGAGTACAGCTGGGCCAGAGGTGAAGAGGCCCTGGAACGAAGATATGAAGCAAGTTGAGTAAAATATTCAAAGTTATAATGGTTGGTCGGAACTCCTTCCATAAAAAACACATCGTTATGTCGAACTATTAAAATAATATGTGATACCTAGTATTTGTTACTGTGAACCTTTGGGGACCTCTAACAGAGGGGAGTCTAGCGACTTTTTTAATTCATGCAAAATTCCTGACCCAAACACAAAAGGTTAATGAGCGCTGGACGCAGAGTCAGAGTGTTTCTCTGTGTCCAGAGCTGGTTTGCAATTGGTCAATCGTCATCCTGAAGATGCCTCGTTGACAGGTGAAACACGTGTCGATTTTTTACAGGGTTTTTATGACTCTTGAAGAATAGTCAAGCGGAATAGGTTACTAAATATATCTATGTCTATTGTATTTTATAATGGATTTCCGCAAAGTCACGCCTGAATCAATTAACTATCTTGTATAAACTAAGAAGGTTGCTACTCACTTGATTTGAAAAGAGTTATTGGTCCCCCGGTGGTCGAGGTCGTGGCACAGACAGCCGATGATCAGCGCCAGGCACTCCAGCTCCCCGAATATCTTCCACCACTGCGTCTCCTGAAGCAAGGCCAAATATTACTCGAGGTTGAATTACCTTACTAGTTACAATTATTGATGAACTTCAAGCAAGAAGATGAAGAAGGTACGAGAATGCTTCTTGGCTTAGATTCTTCTAAAAATATTTCAGCCAGTATTCAAATTGCTATTATATTTGTATTGATATTTATCAAGTTTTGGAACAAACTCAATGTCATGCATTGCAAAGTTCGAATTCCATTGCAACCAAAATGTTTTTCGGACCTTATTATTAAACTCAAAAATCATAAATCAATATATTCAGAATACATAACGCTCAAGTAGTATCTAAGTGGCAATGAAATGTAGGTACTTAAATTATTTGAGATTATGAATTCAAGATTCTATAAGTTCTTAGCGTTTTCAAAATCATTTCCTAAAAATCACTCACCGTCAAAATAGCGAACATCATCTGCGCGACGTTGAACGCGTGCCTCCAATTATGGTACGTTACATTGCGGTAGTTCTTCTTGACGCTCAGCAGCCACCGACAGAGCACGCTGTAATCTATGTGAAACCGCTCCACAAAGTCGAGGTCAAGGAACATACGGAGACAGGCACGAAGAGTATCGTCGTCCGTCATTTCGATGTCGTCAAAAGCCAGCTCGTGGAGACTGAAGTGGGCGGAGGAAGGTATCCTTAACGTCTGTGGAAGGTAAAAGAATTGGTCATAAATTGTCCGCAATATTCATAAAGGGCTTTTACACAAAACTGCGTACCGGCGCGATGCGAATTCGCAACGCAGAAGCTTTCTTAAGAAAATCTTAGGGTACCGTCGCTTGCGGGAAAGTCCTAAAGGGAATCTTAATCTTAAATCTTGGGATTTTTGCGATACGACGTCGCAACGCAGTTTTGTGTACAAGCCCAAAAGCCGTAAAAAGTTGCCATTTACTTGTCTGTGGCATCATGTAAGCAGCTCATGTAAGTGTATTGTATGACTATTTCATGAAATCATGACATTTGGCACTTTCATGAACTTAGAGAGTTGTATTGCTGATTCTAATGATTATAATTATGTAAATCTATATTTGTTACGAGCGCTAATAATATTTAGATCAACATACAACCAGATACTGACCTGCAAATTGCAAAAAACGTAAGAAAATTTGAATTTCGCGGGCTACCCTAGCGCATCAACCTTAAAGAAACTTGTGAGTTTCTTTAAGGTTGGGCCTCTGATCATACACGCACGCCTGTTGCGAGTACTACGCACCTGAACTTTCAGAAGAACATCACCAATTACGTTACTATATGACCTCCTAGGGCATATCCGGCGTTTCCATTCACATTCATAAAAATACTACTATATGTAAGACGTAAGCTTTCATTGATCAACAAAATCAACAGTTTTGTAAAAATAAATCAACAGCTTTTAATGGAAAAATTACCATTAATAAAAATATCCACGCAAACGAAATCACAAGCCACGGCTTGCTAATTAATTTAAACGCGTTATTTATTAAAACGGTAAACGTATTAATAATCACCCATAAAGAAAATTAAAAGCCATTATCAATATGTGCATATTGCAGTGCAATATTAAATACGCCACGTGACATTCAAGGAATTTAATTACTCGCATTCAGTCTTCAAGTTATGAATTTAAAATGGCCGAAACAATGTGACTTAGTTCAATAACGGACTTGAAACTATTCTACTATGTTCCCTGCGGTTTAGGGCGATTACATCTTTAAGTTTTTTAGAAGAACATAATGGTCGAATGAGACAGTAACCTTGTGTTACAAAATATATTTTTTGTTGTAATTATCTAGAAGGCTGTGAAAATAATTTATTCTCATGGTCACAGCTTTTATTTTAAATAAGATTATAATCCAATTATATTCTAGAGAAGAATTTTGTTTTAGAAGACGAAATAAGATGGTAGCATTTTGGAGGATATCTTGGAAGGCATAATAAAATATTAAATTTATTTTAATGGTCAAAGAAACCTTGATTTTAATTATACTGGCTAAAATATCTTGTTAAAATTTTCAATTATTCTAACAAATTAAAAATTATCCTCATTTCTTACACCGCCACTGGCAACAAACGCTTGTACCTACGTAGGTACCTACTACCAACTTTCTGCTTGCAAATATGAGCCAAGTTTGGTAAACCAACCTGTTAACGTAAACATGTTCATCTAATTACACCTTGAGTTTGTTAATTATATGACAGGCTGAGGCGTTTCGCTTGGAGCTACCAACTTTACAAACTACAACATACAAGAACATACGACCTGGCACATTCATCGAACACTTCTGCAGTCATCTGTTTATTACTTATAAACAGAACGTTGAACTCTATTGCTATAAAGGTTAGGTTTATAATTCCATGAGTATGTAAAATAGATTACTGCATTCGTGCCCATTTGTGTTGTGAACTCACCCGTAACCGTTGAGCGTCGTCTAATGAAGCGGACGCGTGGTAACTTAGTACCTGCAATCATACAAATAACATTTACTTAGACCAAATGAGCCTTATACCACACACATTAGAGGAAAATGGCGACTTAACTTAGGAGTTAAGTTTCCCTCAATGAAATTTTAGTGGAGTGTTATAATAATACGTTAAGTGAGGAGGTTGAATTTGGAATAGTGCCAGATACATGTAGGCGTTCCAGTATGGTACAATGGACAATTAAATCTATTTGAAGGCTGTTGGCTTAAGTCCTATTTCGCTACTTGAAATAAAAGGCCACGACCTAGCTTAAATTGGGGCACCCCATCATTTTCAATAAGTAAGTACTTGTCGAAAGTTTACAGGTGGTAATATCAGATTGGGAAGTATCCTAAAAAAAATCCTCCATTTCGACAAATGTCATTCCTCCAATCTAGTCCAGTCATCTGCGATACTATATCTATTTAAAAATTTGACTATACCCGGGCGTAAAAATGACACATCGAGGCTGTCACACAGGAATAAATAACATAAGTAGACAACGTTCCAGCCGAACTTTTACTAAAACTCTATGTACCATGTGCCTGGTACCTATTATATTATGCGGCTGGGTACTTCATGTTGTTACTTGATAATATCAGTGAATATGATAGTGTTGATGATATTGATAAAGTAAAACTCACGTCTAAAGTAACGCTTTGTTTCGCCATGGCGGTGATGGCCTTCTCGTACATGTGCGTATTGTGGATGCCCATACCGCAGAATATCGCGAACGCCTCCACAAAGTTCTCGTCGTTCTTCGTGAAGAGGAGCTCGTCGAATTTGTTGACTAACTGGAAGTTAAACATAACATTTTAATGGAAGAAACATGAGGAAAAAAAACAGTAATGAGCTTTTATGGTGCAATTACTTTCAATATCCTTAGTTTTATTTTATCAAAGGAAGCGTTCAAATTAGAGAGTACTTATCCTGTTATAGTCGCTATCAATCCTAGGAGTAAAAGTACCTACTTAAAAGTATATTTAAATTAAAATAGAGAACTTGTTGTGACAAAGGTTGAAGTAAATTTGATTCTATTTCGGGTTAAGCAAACACGTCATTTAGTTTAAATACTTAGTTATTTTTTTAATTATTTGTCTTTTATATAGGTTATTTTCTATTTTGTGAATGTGAGAACGTTGAAGACTTAGTGGACTATAGATTTCTTGTAAATTTTCTATTTTGTTAACTACCTGGTACTTTTTGAAAGGCCTACACTGTCCTCCCATGCCTATATAAAACACTGTAATTTATTAATAAAAATATTGTAAAAGCCAATTATTTTTAAAAGAGTAACCGTGGAGTTTCTTGCCGGCTCTTTTCCATAGGAAACGACCAATTGGAACCTAGCTTCTGACGTTTCATAAGTGCCCATGTAGGTATATGTGAAATAAAATATTTTCATATTGATTTTGATTTGATTTTGAGTCAGTTTTATTTTTCGTTCAAGATATTGGGTTTTCTGAACACGCGTCTAAAGACACCAGCTGTTCAGTATACTCTTACAAAGTAAGATATTTTATAATAACGATATCCAAGCTGGTATAATTCGTTACATCAACAAACTTTCATTAAGAACTGTTGTGTTAACAAAATTAAGAAAACTAAGTTTGTTAGCAGACGACACCCACGGGGATGTACCTTCTTCTTTGAGTTTCTTATTTTATTTATTTTTTAAAGAAGCAGCGCTTGATTTTAATTGCAAGCTACTTTTCTTCATAATTTGATACCGACTTTTACATAATTAATGTGTACTTACGCTTCTTTATTCCAATAAGAAAAGACACATTAATTTTCTTATTATTTTTCATACGATGACGTCATTCGTACCAAGGGGTACCGTGTTACCCAGTAACTGGGTTGTGGAGGTCAGATAGTCAGTGGCTCCATGTAAAATTGTATTCAGCTGCATCCAGTTAGATTGGAAGCCGACCCCAAAATAGTTTGGAAAAGGCTAAGCAGATTGTTTGATGAGTATTAACAAATATGTATTTCATTAAGGTACACTTTGGCTTATGGATAACAAAACAAAATTAAATGAACATGCTTCGATATAAATACAAAATGAAACCCATATCCATATAAGCATTATTCCGTAATATACATGTTTGGGCTAAGAATTTAGGATATGAAAATTTTCTGCTTACCTTACAAAACTCAAATAAAAAAGTTTAAGTACAGTCACGGACTTTAATTGATAAGCCACCTGGCACTGTTCGTATTTTAGCCGTGTAATGCAATTCGGATTTATTCGGTTCCCGACACGCAAAGTCTTCGTATTAGAAGAAGAAAATTATGTTTCATATCTTTACCGGTTGGCTAACCTGTCTGAGAGCAGAACTACAAACTTGACAGCAGTGACTACTCAAAGTCAACCAATTGCAGGTCTAGCAACAGTAACCTAGCAACGATAAACGACGTTGCGATAGTAACGTTAGCGTACGGAGAAATTATTTGTCATCTTGATATTTCAACTGTCACTGTCTTCAGTTAACTTTTCAGAATTATTGAGTTAATGAGCTATGATTCAAAGGAGGTCAGTATCAAATAGATTGGATAAACTTAATGCAACATTGTATTTATGTTTATCATTAAGAACTTATTAGTCAACCTCTATGGAAAAGACTATTTCCGATTAAAAGTAATTTATTTGTCATCTTGATATTTCAACTGTCACTGTCTTCAGTTATGTTTTCATAATTATCGAGTTAATGAGCTATGATTCAAAGGAGGTCGGTATCAAATAGATTGGATAAACTTAATGCAACATTGTATTTGTGTTTATCATTGAGAACTTATTAGTCAACCTCTATGGATATTTCCGATTAAAAGTAATTTATTTGTCATCTTGTTTACGAGCTTGCGATTTGAGTTCGTGTTTAATCGTGTAATCTCGTGAATGTATGAAACTGCAAAATTGAAAAGTTTGAAGGTGGCTCATCAATTAAAGTCCGTGACTGTACACGCACAGGTAACGCACGTCAGTTAGGGTCCGAATGACGAATAAAAGGTAAACAACACAAATAAAAAGAAAAAAATTGTGTGATTAAATACTTTCAAAAATGAGTGAAAACACTCATTTTACTTCCGTAAAGTGAAATGAGAGTACTCCTTGGCAATTAAATTAATAAAACGTTTTAAATGGAACTTTGTGTACCGAAATCTTATAGGTATAGTGTGGAAAATATTCAGGAATTGTTAGAAGATCCATTGTCAGTGGATACCTGAACCATTGCTGTATGGTTCACGTACTGGGCAATCGAAATTTGTAATATTTATGTTAAGTCTTTTTAATTTTATTGTATGTTTTTTGTGCCTAAGATCCATTGTTGATCGAAATAAACATTTTTTATTTATTTATTTATAAGAGGAAAACTCTGACACTGGGTAGAATGTTACGTATCAAAGATCCTTTGCAATGCTGCATGAAAGAATGTTTCCATATCAGCAAATATGACAGATAAAACATACAAAGAACATTTCCACAAAGAGGAAACTGTACACAAGAAATGAGCCCCTACATTTTCGCTAATGAGTACTTATGTAAAATAAATATAAGAAAAGCAGCTGCAGTCACAAATCATTTAGACTGTACTAAAAATATTATTTGTCGCATTGCGGAAATTTTTAATGCGTTTCTACAGATTCACATTAACTCTGCAATAAACATGGTTTTATCATCCGCGTTTGCTATATTATCCAGTATATTTTTTATGTGATGTTTCGTCATATTCTAGTTCCGTCCATTTATAACATCTTTAATCTTCAATATTTTTGCTGTCAAGTTCTTTTAACGTTTGACACGTTTCAGTAATTTATGCTCTCGCGTATAAAGTTATTCGGAGCTAATATATTCAGCAGGAGACGCGTTAATTCAAAATCCAACATTTGAAACGAACTGTACAGGGAGTTAATTAGCAAAATCCACGTCGTGATGCTTTACCCCATCTCTTGTGTTATTCCAATATGTATGTATTCAGTTTTGTAGTGTCGCATACGACCGCAATGCGCTGTTTCTATAACAATTGTTACTTTACTCTTTTTAGAATTTTTCACAAATTTTACGTGACCAAATTTTTGAACAGCACGTTGGCCAAATAACTCCGGTCACTTTATGTAACCGTTTGGCTATTTTTATGGATCCAATTACCATATTTTAACACATTTTTGGCAAACTACGTAGATAATTAGGCTAATATTTAAACGCTTCCCTTGAAAATTTTGGAAGCTAATCTGATCGTGTGACTAGCTTAAATAACAAAGAGCTTCTGTGAAATTTTGCCAACTTACCTGAATGACTCCGATAATCCTCCCCTCGGAATTCTTAATAGCCATGCAAAGTATTGTGTTGTGTTTAAATCCGGTGCCTTCGTCGACGGACGGATCAAAACGAGGATCTAAATAGGCATCCGGAATGTTCACCGTCTGAAAATATACAGATAATGTTATTTCTACCGACACGATGTTAACAGACTGTAATGTTCCCGCAAGCTCTCTCTTAACCTCCTTCAGAATGAATATGCTCGCGACATACACGAGAATACGTGCTAAACCCCTCAGCGAGACAATTTTAATTTAACCGCGAATTAGTTGAAAAGCACTTAGGGAAAACTTGGCAATTGCTGCATATCTTAAAGCAGTTAACAATAAATTCCTTTGGAGAGACTTTAACTTTGAGGTGCAGAGAAAAATGAGCTCTTATTCTTAAGTTGAGTAAATTAAGTTCTTTAGTAATTATTAAGAATGATTAACCCTTCTCATAAACTTAATATAGATAAATAAAGTTCTGCAGTCATATTTAAAACTTCCAACGAATTTCATAATCCATTTACACCTTATCATAACCTCCAAGACTGAAACTTATCCCTTCCTTCTTCATTAAGTCCACACACTAAGCGCTTTAGAGTTATAACTATAAGTCCATTGGTTCTAATACAGCCGTGGTCCCCTTTAATTCTTATCACAGTTATTAAGCTGACTTGGCTCTGTGGTATAACAACCACTGGCGCGCTGAAGTTGGCTAAGGTCGTTAGCTATAGTGCTCTAGGACATTCAAACCTAGTAGGTCTGGTAACAAAAAAAATTGCAACATAATCAAAATAATTAACAATACTGGCGGACACTTAAATGCTATCGCCATTATGATAATATATATAATATTAAATTAAATTTTATATTAATTTTTTATATGTTATAGCAATTCCAAAACTTCTCTAGGGCACAGAGAAGTTAAAAGTTAAGGATTCATAAATACATATAATTACAATAATGCGAATATACAAAGCTTTTTGAAGCAAAATTTTAGTGTCAAATAGTGACCTTTTGCAGCTGAAAAGTTTACCACAGAAAATAGCAGTATGCATCCCACGCGAGACGGGAGTTATAAAAGTCAGCTGACGGATACTGTCACGGGTAATTTTAAGAAAACATTTTATTTTTGTCTAAGAATATCTACGACGAGGTAGAAACTTTTTCTTCTAATTACGAGCATTTCGCTTTCTCCTTTATTTATGTGCTGAAGGATATATTATTACTATGTTTCAGTCTACCCTCCCTTTTTCTCTATTTTCGTTTTCTGCAAGATTGTATTCTTTTTTTTTCCTTGCTTTTGATATCTTTCTTCATTTTATTAAAGACTTTTATGGGGCCTACCATTTTGCGTCCCTAGTTTCAGCAATGGGTAAGTACCTTTATGTTTTCCTATTCCCTTTCCACTTTCGAGTATCAAGGTCTACTACACACAAATCACTACCTACGCACAAAAAATACGAATTAAATCAGGTCTTACCTCCCCCGTAGTAGCCACATATCCTGTGATGCCAATGTTGATAGGGAACCGACTTTCGTAAGGTGAGGTCCTTAGTGCGTTTAAATCGGTATCATCGCCTGCTTCCAGATCGAATACTCGGGAGAAACTGCCCTTCGATGCCTCGTGGACTAATAGTACCTGGAAATAGAAAGAGATTGGTAAATATAATAGACACTGGAACTTTTTTTTTCTTTTAAGCCACAAACACGATACATAATTATTTAAATTGTGAATTAACAAGAATCCCATTGCAAATCACTGAAAAAAAAATCTCCTATAAGTATGCATTCATGTTGGAAGGAACGCTACAAATGAATGATGGCTGCTCCTCGCCTAACTACTGACCGAGTCGATAGCAAGGACTCATCGAGTGCTTCAAAAGTCACGATCCTTAGTAATGAGGTGCCTATAGAGAACAGCATTTCTTTATTCTCATCTACTTCATTAAAACCTCATTTACATACTACATTCAAATAGGCACACAGAATTAATTGTAAAAGTTCATGTAAATTACAAAGAGAATTTTAATTATATGCAGTGTTTTCTTAAATTTAATATGGGCAATCGTAGTCGAAACGGCATGCAGCCGCGCATTTCAATATGTTAAGCAGATTAAATATTGCAGGTACCTACTCCTCAGAACTCCTTTATTTAAATGTAAATTAGGTTTACATAATTTGGAACTTGACTCGGTATATCAACTGCTATGCAAGAATCTTAAACAGACCACAAATTTTCACGTTATATACTTTGCATTTTTGGCTCTAATTAACATGAAATAATAGCATTTTGAGTAACATTTTCCAAACACAGATGAAGCAAAGCTTTTTTGTAATCTACATTAATTTTTTAGAAGTTTGCAAAGATTTCATCGAAATACGCCGAATGGGTATCCAAGATTAGAATAGTTCTTACACAGACAGAGATAGTGACTTCCTCCTCGCCGAGATTCGTCGCGGGCGTACGGACTGGGCCCGAGGGTATTGTACCAATAAAACATTAAAGATGTCTGTCTGGATATGAGCGACCAGTACGATAAGATAGATAGTTACAGAAGGCTGGCTCCATACAACAACGAGGGAAAACAGGCGCACGCAAACATAGACGTGTACATGCGGCGGGCGATGCAAATGCGCTTGCACTCGCTGCGCTGTACCGGCTACGTACCTACATACGTAAACACCTGTGTATGTGAATTCGTGCATGTGTATGTATTTTCACACAGTGCATGCATAGAGTTGACTTTCTGTACCCATTTATTTTGTTCCAGTACGCAAGACGCGTAGGAATAGCCACACAAGTGCAATAAGAACACGGCTTCTATGATCGTTCTCGAGCCGACAGAACCGGCCGCGTTATGTGTTATTACTTCTCTAACTGACCATTAATGCTATACGATATTTTTACGACCAGCATGATGACTATTCAATGCCTAGTCTTTATATTATACGAGATTCGAAACGCGAAGTATAAAATAGCTGCAATATCGTTTATAGATGATATTCGTTTATAATCGAACATTAATCGATTTGTGACTATATATACGCTTCCAAATTGTTTGCCATACAGGATAAGCTAAACATTTTAATTGGCATTTACCACAAGCGAAGCACAAAGTAACCAAAGCGAATATAAACTTCAATATTGTCTTGCAAACAGCGGTAATTGGGAGGCCAAAAACAAAATTTGTTTCGGGCAAGTTTACACTGGCCCGCGGTCCGATTTAAAATTATTTTTGGGACTCGATTTGAATGCAAATTTTATTGTAGCCTATAACGTGGGAAATTGCCTATGTTAATATTGTGTCGAACAGAGCACACCTGTTCATGTTCATTCAATTATGTTTTCAGAATGCGTAGTTAGTTGGATAAACCTTGATAAGGATTTGCAAAAAAATTACCTGCTGCTATGGTACAGCTTAGCTGGCTCAATCTAAGTAATTAAATATCTCTACCGTAATTCTGTTTAGACTTTATAGCTTTAACTAAAGCATCTTCTCGTTACTTTAATGAATTTCCTCTGTCTCTAGATGTCTCCTTGATTCGCTAGGATTACTATAGCAATATAATTATACAAGTATAATGCAAAAGGGACGCTCGCTGCAATGCGCTTTGTTTTCCTTGCTTAGTTAAACTCTGTCTGACACTAGAGTGCTTAGTTCAAGGCAAAATGCCAGCAGATATTGTTTTGGATAATAATAAAATAGTAACTGAATAGCGGTATTATTTACTTTAGTCTACGAATACATATTCAATTTCTACCTCGCCGGAAATTATCTACAACTTTTCTTCATACATTTGCTCTTGCTGTACGCTCTCACAAAACGCCAGGTATCCAATTGAAGCTAAACCACAGATATGCCGCTAAACCAACGAACAATTCCCGACTAAAACTAATAACATCTAGACCAGCATCGGTAAATGCCTGAACGTATTATTTTCACCTTCGTGTAATTTCTATCAACGCCTTACCAGATCTTCGGGTTCCACTTTCATAAGAACAAACCCCAACTTCCATTAAAGGACTTCGTGTTATTTCTGCACATTGTTCGTTCATAATTGAGTTTTCCTTGGAAACGATCCAATAAAGTATTTGCCCGAGGGATAGTGGGTTGTCGTGCTATATGATCGTATGTAGTCGCACGTCATCGGGTCCCGATGATCTTCGATAATCTGGTGCTAAGCCATTTTGATAGTTACAGCTTATATCGATGTTTTATCACGGGTTATTTTTGGGGCTTGCGTCAAACTTGTTTTGGTTGTTTTGTAAAGCAGAAGCTTGATTTGTTTCTCAAATTGAGTCATATTCCTATTTGCGATTTCCGTTTCAAGGTATCAATGATTTTGCCAAAACGCTGTCGTCCCAATATGTTACTTTACAAATAATGGCTCCTAGGAGAGAGACCAGTAATAAAAAGTAACATACATTAGCTAAGTAACATTCTTTACACACCTGTATATTATGAGGTGATCAATTCAAAGGTAATTACAGTTTAAAGCCACCACAAAAACGTTAATCTAAGTGCTGTTAATGTGTCGTATAAACTTGATACTTGTCTGAAACCTTTTCAAGTCCCAAGAGTGAAGATTTTGTTCGCCAGCTTATCGCTTTCCATTCTCATTAGGGCTCATGACACGCTTTTATCTTGATCCTCTGGCCCGACCCGACTCTGGTTAACTTTATTTATTCTAAAGGTTCGCCATTGTATACGGTATACGTACAAAATGGCGAATGATTGTGTGCGATAACATTTTTGTTGCCTTATCATTGTTCCGGTCAGCATTTGTTTGTAGTCAAATAAACGATAAAAATAAACAAAAAAATAATTTCACTACTTGACGCTCTGCTTTCATGTTATTTGAGCAACGGAAACTCGGTGTTATAACTTTTAATAAAAATAATCCGATCCGATACCGGCCATTGGGAGGATTATAACAGAAATGTTAAGAGCTTTTGTCAATACATTTTATCATTGAAAACAACAAACACGATGGCCTAATCCATCTGTCGGGCCAATAAGCCTTTAATACACTTCAAATCCTATAGGTACAACTTTGTTGTTTATACCATATATTGAAAAATAAAAGTCATCTTTTCCAATAAAAAATGAAAGTTGGCAGACATATTTTTTCTAATATTTCAAGGCACTCGAAGCTATCTCATTATTTGAGTGATGATATCAATCCATCAGTTTTTATAAGACACTTGGGGTAAAAACGCGCGATTATTTCGCGTGGTCTTTGTATACTGCAAAAATGTTCAATAAAGAAAGATATTTTTATCTTTTACAACAAGAAAAGAAATGTAACAAGGTTGTAACTGCCTAAGTTTTTTCATGGGTTAGGTATGTTTTCGCTTATTACGTGAAAGGTTTCCAATTACCTACATTTGTTTTGTTATTGTAGAAGTTAATGGAGATTATCGTAAAATTACTTGCTTCTCTATTCATAAGCCCTTTTCGTACAAACAGTGACTGTAAAGCGAATTCGTTCAGGCACTCTGAATACGGGCGTCATCTCTGAAGAAGAGTGCTTTTACAATGTACCTTTGTGCTTATACGCGAGTATTCGTTCAGGAGCGGAATTCGACGCAGTGTGGGAGTGATAAACGACATACCATTATGCTTCCCCCGCCCTGTAATCTAACTATGTGCATTTCGAAGCGAGAAAAACGGTAGCGAACTTCCGTCTAACTAAATTAAAGGGTCACCTTTAACCTTTAGTTAAGCTTTGAATGCGTAAAACCAAGGCACAGAACTAATTTCTAAAAGTCATCTCCAATATCCTCTATCTATGTCCTAGAACACGACTGTAGTGAAAGAATGATGCCTGACCATGACTGCCTCGTTGGTCTAGTGGTCGCAAGCACTACTGCTGAGCATGAGGTCCTAGGTTTGATTCCCGGGTCGGGCAGTGTTATTGGGTTTTTTAATCTGGAATTTCTCAGTAGCAGCCAGGAGTGTGGATTCTTGCCCGGTTCATGGCAATAATCTCGCCCCTTATTACCAATCAATCTGCCAATCTGCCTAGCCTTTTCCCAACTATGTTAGGGTCGGCTTCCAGCCTAACCGGATGCAGCTGAATACCAGTATTTTACATGGAGCGACTGCCTATCTGACCTCCACAACCCAGTAACTGGGTAATACGATACCCCTTGGTTAGACTCGTTGTCAGACTTTCGTGCTTCTGACGACTCGTAACGACTGTCAAAGATCCACAAATGACAGCCGGGACCAACGGCTTAACGTGCTTGCCGAGGCACGGAGGAGTCTCGATATGTGAAAATCTCGCCCCTTATTAGGTACATGGGACTTAAACATAACTTTCGAAATGTGTGTGGTACTATAGTAAGTACCTACCTATAGTAGTATCTCTGCCTAACCCTTCGGGGAATACTAGCATGATGTTTATGTTAAAACTTTGCATACAAGTCTCGGAATGACTGACAGATATTGTTGCTCGTTTTAGTGCCTTGTCTATATTTTTACGATGGTGTGCTACATCTCACCAAGTTAGAAAACGTTGGCGTTAGGCCAATACACTGATACATTGTTCAATAATACATAGAGTATGCCTAACCCCACTGACATATGACAGCCAAACCAGTCTTATGGCCCATTTACACGATGATAGTTTCTCGTCTGTCAAGAGCCGAGAATGTCCTAGCGAGACTCATAGGCGGTATTCGGGATCAGCCAGGTGAAACTGTTTTTCTTGAAGCTAGAAACAAAAACTAGACTCATCAATTTAAGAAATAAATAATATTGTTCACGTACGCCTCTAATTTTGAAATAAGCGGCAATATCCGACTGTCGGTCAATGCGAATTTGGAAAAAAATGGACTTAAATCGACTTTATCATCTTGTTTCGATTATCTCATCTTCAAGGCGAGAAGCTGCCCTCGTGTAAATGAACCTTTAAGGGATGAGTGCCAAAACCGTTTACGTAAAAACATTAGCGTTTTGTTTTGTATGGAGACACTCTTGACTTGACTACTTCGTATAAAAGGTTTTTTGTTAAGTTTATATCTCTCAACCGTAAATGTTAGTTCTTATGAATAATTCTAATATGTTTATAGCCAACATTGCAGACCTCGCAGATGACTAAACCAATTTCTTGTTTCAATGGCACGTCTCTTTTTAGTGTGCAGAATTTATACAAGCTTTCTTGCGCGCAATTTAGTTTTAGAACCAACTGTCTCAACTATTGATTAATTCGAATCTAATAACTTTAACCACTCACGTAATAAACTGGCCTTTTATATCAAACATAAGCAGCATATGGCTAAAATCTATGTTCTCACTAGTTGGAGACAGACATCTCTGCGAAATGGCCCATGTTCGCACGGACGAAAAAATGTAGCGGGCTTTTATCGCGCACTGGATTTTCTACTCTCAGTGTTGAACAGTACGTTGAAAATTGAGGGCGCGGAAAAAATCACCGCGGGTAAAATTACCCGTTCCGGAGGCTGGGCGGGATGGGCCGTACCTAACCCTAATGAACAACGGCCCAGTGTGGGTTGGTGAACGTCACATGTCTTTTTATTCCATGCTTAAAATTAAATAATTATGTTTATCATTTCTCACATAACAATAAAACTTAAAATGAGGGACCCAATTCTAGGTTAGTGCACAATAAAAACTTAATTTACCGTTAACAAAAGCTACCCACACAATTAGGTATTGTGGTGGACGTAAAATTTAACATTTGGAAACTAGGACTGGCAACATTACTTTATTTACAGTTATGGCCATAGTAAAACCACAGTATTCAAGCCCCTGACCGTTAGTTGTAAAAACTTGAGGACAATTTAATTGGGCCACCTCTGTCTTTCTACATACCGTTATATTCACGATACTAGTATTCCCGAAGTTTGACATTTAAAAGTTCTAAATAAATGCGCATGTTCATACAAAGGTACTGTAGAGGTTTTAGCCTGTATAGCTTCCCAATGCAAGCTACACGATTATTTTATTAGTTGATGGCATGTATAGAAAATAAGAGTAGATGCAGGTTTAGAGCTCCCGCAGACATACAATTATTGTAAGTTGGCCTACTATGGAACGACCAATATAATACTAGTTTCAACCCAGTCCAGTGCGGGCCCAGTAGCTTCCCCCGCCTGACTTACTGCCTATCTCGTCTACATGATCCCACTTACTGGTTCCGAAATTCCGAGTCACTGCGTCCAGTCACTGCCATCGTATAAACCAGGCAAAGAGGATCAACTTGACGAGCTGACAGTGGGCGTCATGAGTCACATTAATTCTAGGAATAGTATATAAATACTCATAATAATTTTAATTATTCATCCCGTTAATGTAAGCGCGTAGCGTGCTTACAGTACCTCTAACGATTTAAAAAATAATCTGCTTACACCAAGTATTTATAAAAAATATGGAGCGCTTTATGTCGGAGGACCGACGTCCAGAAAATTAATATCACGGAGCTCCATACAAGAGTTATTAAATGTTTTTGCCCCGTACCAGAGCCATTGCGGTCAAAATTTAATAAACACTACATCACTTGACTTTAGCACTATGCGGCGCTGCGTTGTTGTAGCTTCCATACTGCAGTGTACTTTGCCAGAGATAGTATTCTTAGGCCAACAATGCGAAGGTGGAAAATTGTAAGGGAAAATAGATGTGGCAAAAACAGTATGTTTAGGAAAAATTAAATGCATTGTAGTTTCAAAATAGGTTTAGGTTCCATAGATTTAGTCACTTACATTTTTTTTAAAGAGATAAATGCTTATACACACTGACGGATTTATGAAATATGCTTAGGTATTTCTCTCGAAAAATCTGCAAACAACAATATAATTGGAACATACATAGACCCTTTAGGACGTTAGGCTTTCAGCCCTTGAATGATATCCGATCAAGTCACTTCTATGTTTTTATTGGTGTACAGTGAAGTGCAAAAATATGTCATCATATTTGAAAAATTCCAGAGGTTTCTTTTTCTGTCAAATGTTTTAGAATTTTCAAAACTTTAATTCGAATGCGTTGACATATAATTTAGATACTTATACAATATTGCAGTACTACAATCGATACTAAAATGTAATTGGTTATGAAAGCGGGGCCAAGTAGACTGCTGTCGATTTTAGGGGATTATGCTGTTGGTAATAGCATGACTTGCGAATAGTGGTTCGGCCACTACGTTATTAAATTTTATCACTGCACTGCACTCGGGATCACTGCAGCCATTGAGTTGAGTCCGTCTAATGTAGTACCAACATTGTAAAGTTATAAAATACTAATAATTTAAAGAAATAAATATGTAGATTGCGTAGGTACTCGACTAGAGTGCTTCTAATTTTCTTCTTAATTTTTGGATTACTATCACAGAAGACAAAGAGGTTTGAGAGGACAAAGGGGAGGACTTTACCCAGCTGTGGGACACGATGTTGGCTAGCAAAAAAAACTATACTGGACCTCTAGTCTGGTCCGCTCCTTGGTTGACCGGTAGAGAATGCCTAAGTATTTTAAGTCCGCCATTTCGCCTTAAGGCTCTTACATAATGGCGCGAGTCCCCGCGCGACGCGAATTTTAACAAAACAATTTCTGAGAAAACTTCACGGCGAACAATGCGGCTGCGGCGGCGTCGCGTCGCGCGGCGAATCACTCCAGTATGTAAGAGCCTTTATTGTGTGCGAGAAGTTGAAATAAATAAATATTAAATACTATAGTAAGTAAGCACATAGTAAAAGTGGGTTACGCATTGCTTGTAGCTAAATTAAATTACCCTACTGAACTAAATATGCTAGTTCTAGAAATGAGTTTACCTGCAACAGGTGGAGATCGAAATCACGACTTCTCATTCACCTGGCCCCGCCTCAACCAATGGGTTTTATCGCCGGTGATTGAAAATTCTCCAATTACATATTCACAAAACTCAATGACTAATCACCAAGATTTTGATCTGAGATAAGTCTCAATTAGTATTCCACCGTTTGCGTAGATGACCGCGATAGCGCCTGGCGCCACCTAGCGGCGACGTTTCAATCATCATTAGATAGTACGATTATGTACAGCTTAGCGTATTAATAAGATCAGCTAGGCAGCTAGACAAATTATATAAGCGTTTTTGAAGGGTTACTTTACTAAGCTCACGGAAAATTAGTTTTGAGGAGTGCAAACATTGTTGATATCTTAAAGTGATTAACTTGTCACTTCGGGATCCGCCAAAGCTCTCAAGCTTGTATTTATTATTATATATATTTATTTTTCCGGAAAATGTTAATTTGGCACTCAATTATTATTGAAAATTGTTACAAAATTATTGTATGTAGAACGCACCAGTAGTTTGCATAAGATACCAACTAGCAGTGGATATTCTATATCTCATTCATACTCTATGAAGTCCGCACAGTTTAGTGGCGACGGACAGGCGGAAGAGTTATGGTGGCCGTGCATAAATCTACCATACTAAATTGACATAACAGTTTTCTACGTTTTAAAACGCTCGCAACAATTTTCGTCATTACCGCAGCCGTTAGTAATATGTGTAGTAGGTACACTCGGAGCGAAATACCTTTCACGAATTAAACTACAAATTACTTCTTTAGTTCAAATGTGAAATTTACTTTAATAGATTCGCATTTATTTGGGTTTCTAGTTCAGGTTTCGATTACATAAAAGGTACAAATCGTTAATTAATTTTGAAAATATCGCAGTAGCTAAGTATATTACGGAGCAAATTTCCAAACAATTTTCGAATGAAAATGAAATACCTATTGACCGAGCACACGTAATTTACCTGTACCTAACCTAACCTAACACTTGTTAACCCTATCCCACTTACTACTTAGGTCGTCCATTCCCTATAGTCGTCGGTTCCCTATAGGAAATGAAAAGGCTTTATTCCGCGCAGTAATATCCGCAGGATATTATGAGAGAATTGTCTTTAGTCTAGGTTCTTTCCTATGCCAACAGGTGCAATAAAACTGTGCTATCTACACGCGATTACGTCGCAAATACCCATGACATCGTGTACCTATATACTTGTGAGACCTTAAGCATTTACATATCGATCATAAAACAATTGATGGTCATAGCCTTACGAAGTTACAATACATTAACTAGGTTGGTAGGTAGTTTCACAAAATATAATTATCATAATATAATCTGAATCTAATTTAAGGGTGTCTGCGTGTCTTCCTAACCTTCCCACCTATGTTGGGGTCGGCTTCCAGTCTAACCGGATGCAGCTGAATACCAGTATTTTACATGGAGCGACTGCCTATCTGACCTCCAAAACCCAATTACTGGGTAACATAATACCCCTTGTTAAGACTGGTTGTTAGACTTTTGAGATTCTGACTACAACAACTGTCAAAGATCGACGATTGACTGACGAAATGAATCCACAAATGACTGAATCGAATTAAAGGGATTCATCCAAAATGAAAAAGTACTGGCAACTACAAAAAAATACCGTTCCAATTGTGAAAAAGTCCTGGCAAAACGGCTGGCTACAAAAAGTTCGATCTAATTCCGGAATTCCGAAATATGACTAAGCTTAGTCGCCGATTGTACTTAAAAGCCAGGCAACTAAATTGTTTGTATATTAAAATAATATCAACTTCATGAATAATTCCGAAGTTCCGAGCCCTTTGTGTAGGCCTTGGTCAAGGTTAGCCTGGTACTGGTTCACCCGTCAACTCTACAATGAATAATGATTAAGTATATAAATATCTGAACATTGTGTTACTGGCATAATTGTGTTTTTTTATTAAAATATAACGAAAGGACTAGCCTGTATATATTGTGTACGCGTTTCGAATTTTAATTAATAAAATTATTCTAATGTTTATGTTGGGTAAACTGGTCATAAAAATGTGAGTACCGCTTTCATTCTAATGATCGTAATTTTCACTACCCTATAGTTGAGGCGAAAATAATAAAATCGGTGTGTAAAACATTTTATTTTCACTTCCCTAAACCATAGAACAAAGTTTATTATTCATTTTGATGAGAACAATCCCTTATAGGATTTAGTACCACTTTCAGCAAGGGTACTCATTGACATGTTTTACTTTATTAAATAATATTATGTGGTGCAATAGTTGATGGACGAAGAATGAATTTCTATGAACAAAACTTTATGTACCTACTTGTAATCATGAAAAAAAAATCAACTCAGACAAATAGGAATTATATTTAAACGTCCTTATTATAAACATTAGAAAGGACAAAATTTTGAAATTAAACAGAGCTATAAGAACAGCACGCGTACCATGACCACCGTAAAAACGGGGTTTTTCGACGGAAGATGGCAAAATGACACAATCTGTTGATCTTGACAAAAAACTAAGAACTGAAAGCGACTCTTCAAAATTGTTTCCAAAACTGCTATATGCAGCCTTACACTGTTTGTCCACCGCACCGGAAACGGGAACGTCAACGAGAAATAGATGACGACGCTATAGTAAGGGCGGGTGTGTTTCACGTCCACTTTACGCACGGGTAAACGTGAAAAATGGCGCTAACTATCGTCAAATAAAAAAAGCGTTGGTTCACGAAATAATGGCCTTAACGTATGTTAAAAAATAGCGATTACAGTAACCGGTGCCATACCCACTGGTTAACGTCATTTTACTGTCAAACATCTGCACATTTGCTTTTTACTGGCAGTCCGAATAACTTTGACAATCGGTTTTCTATGCAATGAAACAACGCTTTGTATTTAACGAACGTTAAACATCTCACGTAATCGTCATTATTTGACGGACGTATGTTTCGCTAACCAACCGTTTGAAACAACCGGCCCTAAATGTACTTTCCTACTTCTTCAGCGTCGTCATCTGTTTCTCGTTGACGTTCCTGTTCCCGGTGCGGTGGACAGACGGCCTTACCCGGAAAATATAAGGAAACTATAGAACTACCGTAATACAACAAACCAAAATGAAAATGAAAATGTTTAACCTATGTGCCAAAAATTACGCTAAAGTCCTAATTCTTGGCACATAGGTTAAACATAAAAACATAACCAGAACCTCTTACGAACAAACGACAAGTTATTAAAGAGCCACACTGCTACATAACAACTATCCTGTTACGTCACAATGTGAACATAACAGCACATTGTTCTATCATAAATTGATAACATTACGAGCAGTGTTCACCCGCGCTTATTTACTCCCTATATGATAACAATAGCAAAGCCTCCTTTGATACAGTAAATTGATTTACTAAACAAACACAATAGTCTTGGAACAATTGATATCGACTTAGTTATGATTGGGTTTCCCAGTATGTAATATTGATTAGTCATAGTTCAATATCAAATATCTTGTGTACCTTATTAGGAACGGTTTATTAACCGTGACGCCCTTAATCCTTGGTTTATAGTCCTTAGAAGCTAAGCTAAGCTCGTGGCTAAGTAAAAACAGCCGCACGGGTCGATCCATCTGGTTAAGGTACGCTTGCCGGGGTTGGTCCTCGGATGGGTGACCATTTTTACATAACCGAGACTCCTCCGTGTCTCGGAAAGTACGTTAAGCCGTTGGTCCCGGCTGTCATTCGTATCCACGACAGCCGTTACGGGTCGTCAAAAGCCCGAAAATCTAACAAGGAGTCTAACCAAGGGGTTTCGTATTACCCAGTTACTGGGTTGTGGAGGTCAGATAGGCAGTTGGGAAAAGGCTAGGCAGATTGATTGAGAAACAGTATACCTTGACTATTAAATATAACCATTATAGATATTGATAACTTTGTTGTTCTAAGACACGAACGTCGCCATTTCAAGACCCGAGTTTCAATCGTAACTTATATCCAACATGCAGCTATAATGTTGCTATTCAATCAACTCAGTCTATTGCAGTCCATTGCTCGTTAAAGGGCTCTCCCAGGCGACACGCTGTCTTCCGCCTCCCGTTTCCAGTCTGCAGTTTCCAGACACCTTTTTAAGGTCGTCGGTCCATCTAGATAGCGTCCCACACTTCGCTTGCAGAAACACAGTCTTCTCTCCAGGGGGCCTACCACCACCGCTTACAGCAATTTTAATCTTACTTCATTCGAGGAAAGAGAAGGAGCTATATGTCTTATAGAGCTTCATCTCTTTCCTACTCTGAAGTAATATTCAAATAATACTGCTGTAAGCGGTGGGCCCCCAGGTGTCGTCTGCCATCGGTCCTTCGAAAAACATGGCCAGCCCACTGCCACTTTAATATACTTACTCTGCAAGCTATGTCGGTAACTCCGGTCCTTTCCGGATAATTTTATTACTGTATTTCCCATTAGAGAATCAGAATTAAATTTTCCCCGAGCACGGGGACGATGAAGAATCCCTTATTATTACCATATACGACGAGGCGTTAATAATTGCTGGGCAGTCTATAAACAACTTGGAAATTATTACAGCTTTTACCTACAATATGTTTTTGATATGATAAACGTGGCTGAGCTGAATGAATGAATCTATCCGACACAAAGTTGTACATAATACTTAAAAAGCAGTTAACTTTTTTCTAGAAACGTAAATAGGGCTTAGAGGAATAAAGTCAGGTACCTATTTTATTTGTTCATGCACGGATAGTTGGAGAAGTATTAGGATATCTTTTAAATGTAGCTTCGTAAAAATATATTAGGTTAATATAGTTCTGATAGTTAGTTATGTTCAGACTTAAACTTGATCCTTGGAGAAATGAAATAAAAGGAAAATATCTCTACAAGTATTAACTTTCACATGAACAATTACAATGGCCGTAACATTATATTCCATAACGAGTATTGTTCCCTTACCATTCAAACATCAAATCGCAATCCATTAAATAATAAACAAAATTGGAATATTCGACCAACCGGTGAATAATAAAAAGATATGAATGTAAATTACTCTGATGTAAATTTAACACCTTTCACCCCTTTTTGTCGTTTATTCACAAAGCTGCTCAATTCATTGGACCCGAAAGCGGATTAATTTCCATTCATACAATATATTATTGTGTTATTTGAACAAAATTTCCAATTAAACCAGCTAGACCAAGACTTTGTTTTAAAGTAAACACGGTTGAATAAACATGAAAGAATATTCTCATGCTTTTGTCAGATAACTTGATAGTTGGAATTCTATAATTAAAGCTCAAAGTTCAATATCACCAGATACTTATAAAGAACCCAAGTATTCGTTATTAATGATTACATCTCCAACTTCTAATGTAATATGAAAGCACTTTCACAAACCTTGGCTATAACACTAATGGTAAACAAAACGCCTCGACTCAAACGTTTCATTAGGAAAACAAGCAAAATTAATTTTCTCGACTCAAAGCATTTCGAATTATATTGAAATTGATATTAAAAGTGAGTCGGCCCAAATTGTTCTTGTGATTGAATGAATCAATTCATCATAACTTATTTCGATATTGAAATTCGTTTTCAATCATAAAATAAGGAGCGCTATGGAAATAATAAATACCACTAAGAAATTGGTGGGAAAGCTATCTTTGGAGGGATAATTAAATTAAATGTATTTCAAAGAATCGTCTTTGAGGGTTTTAATGGAAGCAATGAAGAGTATGAAGTCTTTTAAATGGAACCCGCTTTGTGTCTTCTGCGTTGGAAGAACGAATACTGGAACGTTTTATTCGATTTCTTCAATAAACAAACATGTAAATAGTTGCGTTAACTCGGGGATCGCACACCGGCTCGCTTGGCCCGAGTTCGTATGGATTACCAACTTTTTTCGGATTGCGAGATACCTACGTCTTCCAAGTTTCCGTTTGGGCTAACAAGATACACAACATTTGGAAGTTTCACCATGTATTATCTGGTACGTTACCTGGGGCGTGTGCAAGTGAACTTAACTTCGACTTACTTGACGTAGTAACAGATTCGGAAGGAGGAGTTAAGACATAAGATGTTAGAGACGGAACGAATTGCAACATGATTTTCTACCACGTAGATGACACAAAATTACAAACCCAACTCAACCAAGCCAATTAGATGAGTAAGGAAGATTTAGGAACTCAAATTGGAATAATTATAAAAACTTGTACTATAGAAATGGAAGATATCATAATAATATGATGGGAAAATAAATTGGGCTTATCCCAATTTATTTTCCCACAGGACAGGAGAATGATGATTACTTAGTGATATTACGACGTTCACGACATTCCTAATGTAATGACCACTAAGTAGATTTCCTGTCGTTACTGAACAATTATAGAACAATGAAGGTACTATTAACTTGCCCAAAACATCGGTTTAACTTCGATGTAACCAGTAATATTACACTATTGAACTAACCTGTACTCGCTGGCATCTAATGAGGCTCTGTGTATGCGTAAGTATCCTTAACACCATGTGTTCTATAGTACTCTGTTCTTCAAACACCATCCTGGCGAGGTCCAAGAGCACCTGGTTCCTCTTGACTTCCAACTGGGATCTCTCGTAAAGCTGTGCGTTCCGAAGACCGATGCCGCAGAACTGGAGGTAGGATGAGAAGACTTTCTCATCATATGACGTGAAGGGACCATCGCTCTGTTTGTTTATAACCTGAAAGATATATTGCGATTAGTGATATAAAAGTTTTTGTCTCCAAAGCGTACTTGTCGGATTGAAATATTTGTTAATAATGGACATTCTTTAGTAATGTAATAAAAATGAAGAATAATGCAATTTTGTTCTAAAGGAAATTGAGAGAAAACATTTCTATAACCTGAGACAGATTTATAGCTTCAAAACAATAAACAAATTCTTTCATCCAATACAAAAGAAAAACAGTTACAATATTTGACGCTCGTTAATCAAAAGAAAATTTATGTGCAAAAAAGCAAATGTAAGATTAAAAAATTCTCGTTCGTCGTATTTCAATATTTATTGTTCGGAAGTGACGTTCAAAATCACTTTTCGCTGGGACACACTGGTTAACAGGCAGATGCCACGAGATAATACAAAGTTTACCAACATTCGCCAAGCAATTTCAATTCCACGTCGGAATATTTATAACTTAATACGCTTAGGACGTTGGAAACTTTTTTGATTTCATCTTTTTCTTCGCCGAGCTCTCATTTCGCCGTTTCCCAGATGTTTTTGAAACAACATTTCAAATGTAAACAGACGAAACGAAATTTTCTTTTAACAAACAAGATTTATTTAGGTAACGACACAAATAAATCTTGTTATTAAAAACGGTGTAATGAAAGTTTAATGGATAATATCGTGGTATTCATTTAATTTAAACCGGCTACATACCTGAGCAACACCGATGACCTCTCCATTAATGTCCTTAATGGGCATGCAGAGAAGTGACCTCGTTTTATAACCCGTCTGTTGGTCAATGTCGTGGTTAAACCTTTCATCCTGGAACAAAGACAACACAATAAGTACACTGATATCTGTGTGTCAATCCAATAATCTTCATCCTAGAGTAGATTTCCCGTAGATATAGTGACATTGGCGATGTACACTGAGCAAGTCTTGTAATTGAACTATTATTAGTCGTCTGAATGGGGCAGCTTCTAAATGAAGTCTCATAATAGGAACTGGGCCGAGTAATCGGAGCCGTGGTAGTGACCGCAGACCGCAGCCGTCCTCCGAGGCGCAGGCGCCTCTTAGTACCGTCAATATTATAACTTCTTCTGCAACATACCCTACGAACAACTTTGGAAATTACTCTCATTCATCAGTTCATTCATCGTGAGCGTTTGCAATGTAACTATTTTAAAATACAAATGAAAATATCAATTAAATATATTTTAAAGCCGGGAAAAACTAACAAAAAAAAACATTGCTACTGTAAATAGCGTAATCCTTAGTTTGGATTTGTCGGAATGAATAATGTAGGTACCTACAGTTGTAAATATGAGTGGGAAGGTTGACATTTTACTCAAATATGGCTTTATATACTGAGGCGCGACTGTGTTTCGTCAACCTAGATAGCGTTATAAGCCTGGATCAAAATATATTCTAAGTATAAAAAAAATCTACTACAACTTATGATATAACAGTAGTCATAATCATCCAGGTGCTGTGGTTGAAGCAATAGAATGTTTAATCTCAGAATTTATCGTCAAAGACACGCGAAAGGCATCACGTGCGCCGATTCGCGGGCGATCGCTAGTGTCGGATAATTTATTCACAGTAACACCGTAAATCTATCTCCAGTGAAGAATGCGATTTGAGGAATCTGTTGTATCGGTGAATTTACGACTCGAATGACTGGATGTACCGGTGCCACAATGCAGTGAGAACACGAACATTTGTTGAACCACACTCCAACGTATGGAGCCAAGCCAAAAGGGGAGGTACATATATATTGCGAGCCAACGTTCATTACCAACGCCTGTCAACCAGCCAGATTGGGCTTAAACCATCCATTGAGCGTACATATCACACTTTCGGTAGAGCCGAGCGAATATTTTGGAGTTTAAGGCCGTTTATCAAACGGCTGACCGGTATAAATCTGTCTGCGAAATTCGAAATTGAACCAATAAAACCTTTTGGCAACATAAATTCTTGATATGCATATTAATAGCTGGCGAGATAACGTTCTGGTCTTAAATTTGCATTTGCAAAATTGTAAAAGGATTAAGTTGGAACCTAAAGTCTTGAATTAAATTATATTCAAATTCTTCAGCCTGTGCTGCCATTTTAGTTAAGTTGGGAGCAGGAAAACATTTCCTTGATGCCCCCATTCCTTTACGCAATAAACTAAATCTTTTAACAACAACAATGTTGACGAATCTTAAAACTTGTACAGCCAATCTTCGCCAAACATCGCATTATTCTGGTTGGTCCGTTCGTAATGAGAATGTAATGTTTAGCGATACCGAAGTAGTGACTAAGACAGATTGCGGCATTCGTGTAGCAATTCCGTTCGCCATTACTGTTTGAGACATTCGGTAATTTAATATTGATTCCGACTAGGTTCCTACTTTGCAGGTTTATCGTTAATTTTGACTTCTAATCATGTTAATAGATTGGACAATCAGACAAGCAAATTAAACTGTCACCTTAACACTAAATTAATTAAATTATTATGCAGTGTTAGAATTTCTGTCAAATTAGATACTGAAATATCACAGTGGTATTAATTTTCTTATGGATTATTTGGCACGGAATCAAAAATTCTTCCGCATAATCAGCTTCTCCAAAGTTAGAGCTATCCTAACGCAGCATGACCGACTATAAAATTTTGTTAAAATAAAAAACTCGCTCTTGCCAACTCAATAGCTTTAAATCGAATACGAGAGATTCAATTCGGATACAAGTTTCCACGAGGAAGGATTTTATATCTTCGTGGGGAAGTATACTATATCTCTGGGAGTTTTTAGTCCAAATAAGAGTTCACAGAAATCCAAACCTGACATCAAAATAAAACGCCAGCGATCGAAGATTCCATTTACGATTCTGATCTTGGACGGATCGTAAAAGTAATAGGTACCAATTGGACGTTCAAGAATGCTAAATTCTTTCAAGCGACTGACTGTGTCAGTGTTAATATTGAACATCACAGAAATAAAAGACCTTTGATGCGTTTTCATCGCAAATTCTATGCCAATTTGTGCCTGACAAAATATTCATCTATAATCTCGTGTCACACGACATGTTCACTCACACAATCAGAATATTCAGAAGATTCTATACATTTATTATTATTTAGTTTCTTTCATCAATATCTACAGGATCAGCAGAACTCTTGATACGTTATACACACCATTTTGCTGGTAATACGTTCTCAGGAAGTTATTTTGAATCGGTTTCGAAGCATTGACGATTGTGTGAATGTCCATTGTTTCTACTTCTTATTGACAAAGAGCATAATGGCTGACACAATGAATGTAGGGTTTTTCAAAACATGAAATCAATCAGGTTAAACCATTTCAAGAATTCCAAGTATTTCAAGCTTATAATTGAAGCTGTGGCGTGAGCAGTTTGCTCACTTCGTTTTCTTTTTCATTAGACCTAAAATCTCGGAAATCCTTAAATCTCGAACAAAGGGCAGAACTTTTTATTTCGCGATGTAACAGATTCGTGGCCGGCTTAGCGTAAAAGTGCTAATGTTAGGCTTTTCTTCTAAAGGCTCCATTATCCCCTCTGAAAGTTACACGAATCGCACCGGCACTATTGTCTACAAACTACTTGGAACAATTTCGCAAATAGAACTAACATTTTAGGCTACCTAAATAAACGGTCTAGGTTTTTTAACAAATAGAATTTGTTTTATCGAGTTTTCATGTTTTTTGGATAGCTTAGGCCTTGAAGAAGCAAATATTTTAGGTAAGACCAATTCAATGACGCAGTTTCCACCTGTAAGCTCATCACTATCGGCTAATATGTAGATTTCTGATTTCGAGGGTTCATGTCAGAGCAGCAGACGCCTTAAGGCTGATAGATGTACGAAACTCACGGACTAAAAGAACTTTGAAAAGTAGTCAGATTAGAGGGTCAAACCCTGTTCAAAATGCGGACGAGTAGATAATTTCCTACCCAACCAACTTTACCCTAGAGAGAGCGATAAGAACTGCCATCAAGCTACACTTAACGTATAAAATGAACACAAGTATTTCATTTTCATAACAGCACTGTTCAAGTCGTAAGCATTTCTATGTGTAATTTTCCTTGGAATATTATCGTTGGGAAATAAATACGTATTACAACGGAGCGTAAAAGGCAACTTCCTGTAACCTTCGAGCTTCAATATTGTTATGGTAATTTATGTTTCTTTATTGTGCCTACCTCAATATACCATTTATGCCGCTAGCACATCTCCGCCGCGAAAGCATAGCAGCGAAACCGCAGTAGTTCAATTGTACTGACTCGCGTCATGTCTCGCTACTCGAATCGGATTCGCGTAGACATGACGCGAGACTACTGCGGTTTCGCGGCGGAGGTGTGCTACCGGCGTTAACGTGATTATCAGTAGAATTTAACAATGGAACAAGTGGTCTGAATGTTGTAAAATTAATATTTATGTAATTAATCTGTTTCACTGTTATATAGATTATTCAGGAACTGATTTCGTCCTTGAATCAATTTTAATGAGTAAGAAAATTACAAGAATAAACACAACGAACATTGAAAGGATTACAAAGAGAAAACCGTTGTTTTACGTCTTCCTAAAATTTTCAAAGATTGTTACTCTGAGAAGCCGCGAGCAAAGGCATGTTTAATTACATTACGAGGACGGGTGTCAAGTAACGAAGAAACCATGACGGCGTTTAATTATCACGAAATTAATTTACTTCAAGGTCACAATGAGGTAGTCGCACACAAGTGCGTACTTCTTCGTAATTCAAATGATAAAATCAAAGGAAATGAAATAATCATTCTGGAAATTAAAAAGGTTAGGTCTAATATCAGAAATGAGACAGATATAGAACAAATATGATGTGGTGGAACATTAAGTAGTAGGCTTGCAGAAAAAATATCGAAATATCGATATTTTTTGTCCGATATATCGATATTTTCAGGCGATATTTATTATTACGATATATCGATGTATCGATATAAAATATCAAGTATCGAAAATGTATCAAAAACGATATATTTTCAATAGCAACACTGTTGTCGCCGCTGACTAAAACCGCTGGAATTCAGAGCCGTAAAAATTATTAGTACTTTTTTTCCTAGTTGGTATTAAAATTATTATAAAACTTGAAGTCCGAAAAGTAATTTTTTTTTTTAAATTTCACCGATATATCGATACATCGATATTTTTTTTTCGATATATCGAAATCGATATTGATATTTTTTTTAAATATCCATAAGATATATATCGATACTTTTTTACACTTCTTGCATCCCTATTAAGTAGGTATTTTTTATACAGCAATCACACAATGTAACGGAGCATGAAATAGAAAACGTTGTGACACTAAATGACAATTTTCCAGTCAAGTTGACGAACATAGCCGCAGTTTGTCACAAGATAACGAAGTTTGCCAGCTTCAAACATAATCCTATGACTATCGAAGTAGAACAAAACAAAATGTAGTGTAGTACTGTAGCCATATTGTACGCAATCTATTTAGTGCGATCTTTCGGAGGCATTTGTATGCAAATCGTTTTCATAAACAGTGGATACGTGAGCACGCATGAACTGCGAATCTTGGCAAGGTCAGGGGCTTGGAGGCGGGCCAGGATGGGAGGCCATAGTCATCCTAAGATACCATCTAGTTAAGACAGAAATCTACAAAAGGATCGGCCTTCAAGAGAACAGAAAACTTTGAAAGAAACCAAATGGAAATAACAGAAAATACAAAACGTCTAAAAAGAGTCCTATTCGTTAGAAGCCAGTATGTTAAAGATAAATGAATCACGTTCATAATTTAAACGAGCTCAGAGCCTAAAGAAAACATGTTCCTCCGCTATAATATTCATGACCGGAGGCGTATGTTTCATACACAAAATACTCATAATAAACCGAACTGTACCATACTAAACATAAGTCTCACGTAGGAGAAACATCAAATTTTTAAATATTATTATGCACTTTTGGTTTAAAAGTCGTGTTTTTCTAGAATTTACTTTACAGTGAATAATTTACTGAGCATTTGTCTAAGATTAATAAACATTTTGCTGCTGAATCATTTATTACTATCACCGAACATTTATTGTGGTCTATCAGCCGAAACACGTGTAGCATTATTATTTGTCAAGATATCTTTAAACCCACATACTTATTTCTCTCACCATCTGCAGACGAATAAACTAAAGATAGTATTTGGAAGCTTGTTTATCGAGTCTGTTGGTAAATCCAGCTGGGTCGGCATCAGCGAATTCATGAAGTGACTAAAGAGGGATAGCATTTTTAAGCGCGCAATTTATCCAGTAGTGGATCGTGGCGTTGGGAATAATTTATGTGCACTCGTCCTGTTCTGACGAATCACAGCGAGGCGGTGTGCCCGCTCCACGGATTACATGAAATGCTGGAATTTCTTCACAGGGATACAAATCTGGACGCTTACGTTTTGTCGCTGTTTTGGCTAGAGAGCTTTCTTTCTGCAATCTGTCTTCAATGTTGTGCTGTTTTAAAATGGAAGAAAGCGGGATGTTTAAATAAATCCAAAGTGGTCATGTTATTCTGAAAATTACCTACGCTCGCAATTCTGCATTGTATGAGTAAGCCATCTGATTGTTCGTGTTGTATTTGTTTATGCAGATGAATTATACTACTTCAGCTAAACCCACAGAAAGGCAATAAATATTCAAACTCCAGTACCGCAGTCACTTTTTATATTCTGCTACATTGCCTAACCTTACGAACTCTTACACATAGCTCACAACAACAAAAGCCACTGCTACTATTCTCTCATCCGAAATTACGAATTCACAAATAAAATCCTGCGGGAGAAAACCGAACAAGAAAAACCGCTTACATAAGTAAAATCACCTCTAGAGAGATTCTCCGAAGACCTTGATGAATGAGAGACGCTTGATCCTTGCGGGGCAGAATGAAAAATTGACATCGATGAATAAAACTCAAGCTTGAAGGCTGGCAACGTTCTACGAACAAGCCCCGTCTTCGAGCAAGTACAATGGACATTAGTTCCCATAAATCAAGCCATGTCCAACGAAGATATATTACAATACTTGGATTAAGTGATTGTCAATGGATAAGAAACAATCGATGACAGATTTATTGAGAATATTAATAGAGCAACACAAATATAAAACTGGAGGACATTTATCACGTCAGATTTTCTTTACGTTTACGATTGAATTAAATGCGGTGTGATTTATTTTTAGTTACAGATGCATAAATATTAATAACACGTTCAACAAGATGTCTAAATTTCAAATGCTTTTCAGTAAATTGTGGTTTTATTTAGAAACATTTATCATTTAGAAGTGACCCTATGCTGATGACCCTTCTATAATATCTTATTACAATTTTTCTGATGCTGTCAAATCTCATGTTGCGATTGGGAAACCAAGATTGCTATTATCAATATACCTATTAGAGATTTGAGCATAGATCCAGTTGAAAAACTCTATCTGCAACCGGGGACTAGACAAGATGCATAGGGCACGTAAAAAGAGTATGCATTAACTCGTTTTTCAGCATCGGAAAACCACTTACGGAGCACCGTACATTTCAAAACGCCGTCATCTTGAGCAAGCTAGGAATTGCTCATTGAATGTTTGCAAGTTCCGAAATCGATACCGAGTAAAACGATACCACTTCTTCTTTGTCGTGTGGTTAGTGACTAACGGTGTCAGTTTTTATGCCGCCGATGTGCCTCTGACTTGGCTTCACATGCCGTCGAGAAATAACTATACCACTATCCTAATCCTAACTAATATTATAAATGCGAAAGTGAGTTTGTTTGTATGTTTGTTACGCTTTTCCGCTAAAACGGCTAAACGAATTAGGATGAAATTTGGTACACGGGTAGACCTTGACCTGGGTAAGGACATAGAATATATCTTTTTATCCCGATATTCCCACGGGATCGAGACTTATACTGGTGAAACCAGCTCAGCTAGTAAGGCTGTAAATTGACTTTTTACATAATATTCCAAAATGGTATGAGAAACCTTAAATCTATTTTAAACTATGCTTAAAAAGTACAATTTAGAACAAAACATGTTTTGCCAATATAATAATCAGCATGCAAATTTTTCAGTTGGTAACTTACATTAACATTTTTGTCAATGAAATCTTTAACACTATAAAAACTATTACTAACACATAACCATTCGTAAACTTTATTTTTAAATAATATAGTGTTTAGATTTTTGAGATCATTTGGTAACTTATTATATAAACGTACACACATTGCAAGGCAGCTTTTATTATGTTTAGTTAGTCTTGGATTCTCGCTTAATACGAGCCTGTTGGGGTCTCGTCGGTTTCGGACATTAACATCATCTGCTTTAAGAAATAAATCCTGATTCTTCCTTACAAACATACATATCTCATAGATATAAAGAGACGGTAGCGGTAACAAACCAAGTTTTTTGAATACAGGTCTACATGATTCGTGTGGTTGGAGCCCGTAAATTGCTCTAATGCACTTTTTTTGAGCAACGAATGCTTTTTGCTGATCGGTGCTGTTACCCCACATGATCAAGGAGGATTTCAGTAGGAGGATTTGAGGATGATTCAGGAGTTAGTAAGATAGATAAATTGAATCGTTACATTAATTAATGTTATATTTCACGTACACACATGTTAGGGCAACCACACGTCAAACGCATACATCGTCAGCAATCAGTATCATCTGCTTCATTGAAGTTCTAAAATTAGAAAATAATTTCGTTTACTAAACCAACGCGATAATTTACGAAACAACCTCCCACATTCACTAGTAACAAATCCATACGATCCGAAAATAACTCAAAGGTACCTACTTAATAATTTTAATTAAGTCTCAATAATTATACCGAATTAAACTGATTACAGTAAAGTAAGTTACCTATATCATTGTTTCGACGAACTTCGTGTTTTTGTCGAAACATACAGACAGGAAGTCCGACAGTGGGTAGGAATTTTCGGAGTATTTAAGGTGAAACACCGCAAGCAATTACTACAGTCTGTTAAGGGAAAGTTTTGACAGGTGCGAGACTGAAATTGATCTATGAGAGCGGTTATTTAATGCTCACATAATGTATACTGCGCTGAAAATACAAGCGAGCAAAATATTGTTATATCTTATTAATATTTGACTTGTTTTTAAGGCCTGAACCACTTAGACGTGTTTAAGTACTTAAGCTAAACGTGTTTTGCTTTCGCTTCTTTGTATTATTTATATAAAAGCTTTGCAATTTTTTTTATTTTTTATTTATCAAATAACTTCTCCCGCTCTGGGCGGCGTGGTGCGAGAGGGCGTGTCAGACTCTTACTGACTAAAACCCACCCGTGTTCCTTCAGTTGCCTGAATGTTGCCAGAGGCCACGGTATCCCTTTCGGACTATCCCGCGACACCGGCAGGCATCGACCCTAGCGGACCCCGTCAGTTGTGCGATCGCATGAAAACTTTAAATTGCGGGATGAAAAAGCAATGCTGCTAAGCCAGAACTCACTTCCAAAATGCATCATATTCATTCAATAATTCAGAGATAAATAAATGATAGATAGATTAGCTACAAGACAATAAACTGTCGTGATAACATGCCTCGATTAGCGGTTACGTGGATATAAATATTTAAATCTGTTTTTAGTCGTCTTTTACAAGAACCATGTGATCTTATCTTATTAGATAATTAATGGTCATCACTAAACTAAAACAAAAAATTGCAAGAGTCATTAAAGCAGAATTCTTCGCTAATTTATTTGCTTAATGTAATGGCAATGATTACGGACCAAGTTAAATTCAGAGATCCTCTATCTAAATCATTGGAAATGTCAAAAATGTTGACAGTTCTTATTAGATTTAATGGAAATAGAAAATTCATATTAAATAAATATGAACGAACGTACCTAGGTCTAATCATACATTAATAACACCATTTCGGGTAAAATGATTTCAATGTAATTTTTCGCAATTATAGGAAACTAGCTGCGCCCCGCGGTTTCACCCGCGAACGTATCGATCCTGTGGGAATATCGGAATAAAAAGTATCCTATGTCGTATTCCAGGTCATGGCCTACCCATGTGCCAAATTTCATCGAAATCCGTTCAGCCGTTTTAGCGTGAAAGAGCACAAACAAACTCACTTTCGCATTTTATAATATTAGGATCATACGACAACCGTTTCTCGGAAAACTGAATACACTTTTCATAAAGTTTATTTTCCGTTGAACGGCAACTATGGGCGACTACGCCAACAATGTGTCAGGTATAAAAATTGCAACAGTGTTTGAATAATGGAAGTTTGCTACTCCGACGCCTCTGGCCTTACATCACATGAAATTGCATTGAAGCCTTTCTAATGAACTGTGAGTGCATATGAATCTTCCGGGAATTTATTAAAAATGTTCGTACATTATTAACTCTTTTAAAAACTCTGCAACGAGCGTCCCAAAATCATACATCAAACGTTACTTTTTCAAAGGAGTCCATATCTTAATACCGGTAATACATTCCTCTTTCACCTTGAACGTTTTCCTAACATAAATCTTTTGAATGTAAGAGGCCACCTAAAAGCTTAGGAGCAGCATAAGTGGATTGTATACAAATTCGGTTCGAGGGGTGTTCAAACTGAAATCCTTTTATCCATAACATGTTGGACGGGTGAAATAGCTTCACCGGTTTACTTGACGCGTAACGTAAATCAAGTGTTAAGGATCATTTTGACTTCGTCGACAGGAGACGTCTCGCATTGTTAGACCGATTGATGGTTGCGCGAATTCCCATTTTGGGCTTAGTCTCGATACTAATGCTTGTGATATTTAGGATGTACTAGTGCTTGATAAAAAATCGTACACAAAACCTTAATAAATTATACACCTAAACCTTCTTCATGAATCACTCCGTCCATTGGTGAAAACCGTATGAAAATCCGTTCGGTAGTAGGTATCTCGCGTTCAGTTTAGACGGACATATTTGAAGTCCCCCTCCCCCACTTTGTTTTATAATATGAAATGACAGTGATTAGTGTTGTAGATATATATTTTTTGTACAATTCCTAAACAGGAATATAGAGAACCCCGTGATTTATAGAAAAGAAAATGAATTTGTCCTTTTTTACCGTGAATTTGAGCCTGAAACCAAGTCCTTAAAATTCGTTACGCCTAACTCAATGATCAATGAGACGGTTAAGAAGAAATGCCATGCTAAAGTAAAATTACCAAAGCCAGCCAGATAAAAATGCCACATTAACTTGAACGCGATCATTTGACGGAACCCAGCCGTGAGCAAGAAATACGAATGTGCGTAGATAAATGTCCAGGTGATAAAACGCAGACCTAATGACAGTCTGCTGAAAAATGCTCGACTGTAGTTTATATTCGTATGTCACGAACTCACGAAGTTAGGGAAAATGCGGCTTGTTTTAAAAAAAAAAACTTTTTGCTATTTTTTTTACTTGCAAAAAGAAACTGGATTTTTTTAAAGCAGAGTAATTCTGCATTAAGGTTGTAAATAAAAGAAATAAATTCATCACTCGGGTCGAGTGATGAACACTAGGCACCGATCACAAACAGCACTCACAGTTTAAAATATCAAATCAAATCAAATGTTTATTTGTAGAGCATAGGTAATATACAAGGTGTACATAATAAAATATAAGTTCGCCATGTCTAGCCGATAGCGGCATACAAATATTAATTATTTATAATGTCCTTACAACTAAATTAAAAAATAAGTATCACAATATTAAATGATTTACATGCAGATAATTACATTATTATTAAATTGAAAAAACGTTAAAATATTACTAATATTATTAAAGCACATATTTATCTACAATTTATTTGAATATTTATTTAAATTATAATCGGTTAGGTATTCTTGTACTGAGTAATATGCCTTCTGTGTCAGGAATTTCAGCAGCGATTTTTTAAATTCATTTAACTCATTTTTTTCTCTGATGCACCTGGGTAATAGCACTTTCAAATTATCGCAAAAAAGCGAATCTTTCATAGCCTCAACATAGAACCCATTCATCCTGTAGAAGGAAAAGCCAAGGACACTTCTCAAGGCAAAGTCTAACAGACAAACAAATTATGAGCTCTGAAAGATACTTCGTCTCGAATCGATTAAGCTCATTAGTATCGGGATAAAAAGCTAAATTGATCTTTTATAAACGATACTTTGTGATTAGGGGTACGTACGTGTACCTATAATGTGTTTTCATTATTAAACTATTGAGTATAATTATTATTTACCCTTAATCCCGTGATAAACGTCTCATATTAAAGACGATCCACCACAGATTTCTACTACTGAACTTATGTCACTACCAATATCTGATGGTATAGGCGAATTTCACCAATGAAACTGAATGCGATCAGCACATCACAACCGAGAGACATCTTATCAAGAACTGTCAGTGCCATCATTATTGTGAAATATTGACACTGACAGCTCTTGAACAAGGTTCAAATGTCGCGTTCAGTTTCATTGGAGAAATTCGCCCTTAGATTACCTACTCTGTGCTGTAACATCAAACTGAAGTTGTAGGCAAAAGAGTTAGCTTCGTGCAAACTGGCGAGATATCGCGGGCGCGACAGGCAGCGCAACCCTTGGTGGCGCCCGCGATATCGCGCCTGTTTGTAGGAGCCTTTATGCAGATAAAAATAATTAATCTCCACTGAACATACAAACACTTTTGTGCTTAATATACAGAGAACTATGTACGTAAGTCCTGCTACTGTCAGTGTTTAATGACCGGTCGTAAAAGGTTATTACTGTAACATTTTTTGTATTGCGTCTCATATGTTTCATGAGACCCTGGAGTTGGGTCGCCGGGAACAAAATATTATTTTGCTTCATTAAATTATGTTGTTTTAAACGCAGTCATTTATTTTAGGGACTTTATAAATTGCGGGACAAGGGCAGTTGATCGCAATGCCTTTCATTTTGATAGTTCAACCACTTTTATTGCGTTACTTATGTTGTTATGCAGACGAATTTTTCAAATCTATGAAGCAATGATTTAGGGGTTTCCTTGAAAAGTGTATTACGTAAGTAACTGGTCTTATCATTAAGTGCGGTCAAATACAATGTAAACAAAATCAATTAAAAGTGATAGACAGAAGCATTATTGGCTTTGTCAAAGAAATCCATCAAATCTCAAAAATTGACGAGCGGTATCTTTCAATATTCTAGAAACCTAGCATTTTATCAATTTCGCGAGAAATTGTTTTATATTATTCACTGAAATTAAATAAGGTTTCACTTTTGAGACCTAACTTCATGATTGTTAAAACCGTTGGAACAGAATTCTCAGAAAAAGAAGTTTTAAGCAATGACCTTCTCTTAGGAAATCGTTATTTACTAGTTTACCAAACAAGACCATGTCATTTGTGACTTCACATCATAGTCTCGCATAGTCCTTTTAGTGTCCGAATAACTAACATTTTCCATTGGACTTAATTCCTGCTTAAATTCCTGTACGAACTCAGTAAATATCTTAATGTTGAGCGAACATGGCATTTCTACTCCGATGACGTTAATCCAATTAAAAAAATGTTGGCTGACTTATTCGGGGACGTAATAAAGTAAAAAAAATGCAAATGTAATATGAGGCGAAATTTCTATTTTGGTCGAGTTCTTCAAACATTCCTAAAATGCGAGTTTTCATCACATGCTATTTTTGGAAACAAGTGGGGCGTAAGCTGAGGTCGCTTTCAGTCGAGCCGTGTTTACCTCTTTTCATTACACGTAAAGCATAGACTTTTCGTAAGAAACTTTCCTTCGTGAAATTTTTGTTAATTATCTAAGTGTTCGTTAGGTAAAGTAGTCGGGATTTTCATTTAGAAATCCGATGCTTTTTCCTTAAATCCAATTACCTCACCTTTCTTACTTGATAAGATTAGTTTTACTTCGATTTCAAAGGATCAAGTGGAAGGAATGGAAAACAGTTCTAGGAATTCATCCCGACATTTTCATTAACAATTTTCCACTCGGCGAAAATTCTGGTGAAATATTTTTTAATTCTGACAAACAAAATAACTTCGTCAATTTCCCGTAATAAAGAGCCGACAGACGAAATTTGTGACATTGGGTATTACGAGTACTCCGAGACATTTCAGTGTCACAGAATAATTTATCGCAGTTGTCATAAAAATTATTAAATTATTAGGTACCTAGTTCAAAGCTTGGGTGAGTTAAAAACAGTTTTTTAACTCACCCAAGCTTTGAACTAGGTACCTAATAATTTAAGTTTTAAGTTAGACTATTTCCTATCTCTCTTGTGTTTGGCAAAGGTGTCGCAGACCCGGTTCCTTCGTACCCATTATGACTCATATTATCTTCAAAACCGTTTTTAAGAAATCATCAACAGAGATTTCTTTAATCATACATGTCATGTTTCCACAAACCTTATACGCATCAGGTATGTTGACGGGCTCGCCGCTCTCGGCAACATAGCCGACGATGCCGCTGCCCCACGGTATCCGGATCTCATCGAGCGTTTCCATCTGTTCCGGGGTTGACTTCGAGCAGACATCGAACAACTTTGAAACCAAACACCTGGAAATAACAACAACAATTAATAACATAATATTTGAAATATTTGAAAATGAACAACATCAATTTTGAAAAGTTGAAAATACACAACGTATATGAAAAGTTAAAAACAAGCTAAAATTGGTTCGAGCTGGAAAATATTTTGAATAGACACAGAAATAAAATGTTGAAGTTATCACACATTGACCGTGCACTGCACCAGACTTTTGAAATAGAATAAATACGAGTATTGAACATCGCAATATCAAATTCTATAGAGGTGCAAATATTTTCGCGTTCCATTTGTTCCGTAAAATACGAAGCCCTATTTGTTCGTGTTTGAATAAAAACAATTGGCGTCAATTTTTCGATACCCATATAGACTTTATTAGCATTAAGTCGGATATGAAAATATCAATGGAAACGTGAATAAAAATAGACAATGAAGCCACTACATTTCATTACTATCAAACAGACAAGCATACTACAGAGGCATACGACAGGCATAATCGAATTCCCAGTCCCTCCCTGGGAATTTTCCAATCGGGAAATAGGAAGAAGAATCCGTTTAATAAAACCTAGAGAGCCATGTGTCGTTGGCGCATGTGGTCTCCGCCTACGTATAAGTAAAACTCGATACACGTGACATTTCAAACTATTACATTACACGATTCTAATTGAAGATTTCCATGAGATTATCTTGTAGTGGCATTTTGTATGATATCTACTTTATGATTTATACTCGATGATCGTTGATATGGCCGCTCCCTTGCGAGTTGATTAATGTGACTATGTTAATCAGGTGTACTTATTGTTTGTTTACATACGAGAATAAAACTTCACCATCATTAATGCATCAAAATCACCTAATCAAAGACTCCCATACCAGTACCTACTTAATACAAGAGCTTTATTGAACCCAAATTAGGCTATAAAAATAGTTCTACCCCAAATGGCAATGAGAAACACCCTTCCAATCACGTATTCCAATTTCGAAGTTCCCTTCCCTAAACGTTCTTTCACAGACGAACAAACTTACAACGATACATACATACATCACACAATGACATTACGTCAGCGAATCTTGGACTCCGCAGGAAGCCTCCTCTTTAAGAGCACACTCAAACTCAATAAACCCTCAGACGGAGGCTTAAGTGGCGACTACACACGTAACTTCATTTTCGTTCAGTCAAATTGAATAATTGGATAAGCTTTATAAGAGAAACACGTTGACGGCTTTCGTACGCTCAAATGTAGAAGGATATAGTGTATTTAGTTAATGAAGAAAGGATTCGTGCTGACTACTGATGAATATTTGATTAACTTAGGACGAAAAAATATATGAAGTTACTCTATTCTGCTTAATATGAGGTATGATCTAATCATACAGCACTTGATAGATTTATGTAGGTGTATTACCTAAGGACTTTTTACCAAATAACTATTTTGTGTCATTATGTATCTTTTTTCTTTTTGCCTATGTTAGCTACGGTTTCCTCAAATAGCGGCCGCAGTGGCAACTGTCTTGAAAATGATGGCAGCGGGGTTTGACTTTACGGTGGCAAACAGGCTCTCCAGGAAAACACACCAAATTACTTTAATAAACAACGTTTCAGTAACGTCATTCGCCGGTAAATTTTAAACGCTATGTGGCCACCGCTCTTCTAGGAAACCGTAACTTTACAGTACCGGTTTCTTGTTATCTAAATCCTGTCCTAGACTGTTGTTTGTCACCCAAATGTTTACTACCACCAGGTATATTTGTTAACAATGTAATCATTTACCCAAGTGAAAATTGGTCCTTTGAGGCGCCTAAAGGTTTTATTACGAAAATTGATACATCACACAAAGGACCACCAAGGACGTATGTCCTTGGTGGTCCTTTGACCACCGAAAGGTTATGAGTAGAAATAACGTTATTTGATTGCAAACCATTAAGGTAAATGGTAAAATGTGAAAATTAATTTATTTGCCTCATAAATCTAACCAATCAACTCTAGTGCCAAGTAAATATTGCTTGTTGGTATATTTAAATATTTTTTTACGATACTATATGATATATAGTAGGTTTCGTAAAAATATTTATCAAGTTTCTTATTAGGAAAAACAAAACAAAAATCAGGCTTTGTTTACGACATCTACTAGTAGGCATAGTACTAGCAAAGAAAGATCTCATGCTAATGTAATACAACATACGGTATGCAAAGTAATATTTATGATCACCAACTGAAGATACGATAAAAGGGGCAATAACATAAGTAAGGCAATAAAATCCTTGTTACGATGACAAATATGAGTACATACGGGGCAGGATATAACCCTCCAAACTTCATCGGTTGTTTCATTCCGTTATTATTTTCGCGTACAGGGTTCCATTTAACCTTGACCTTCGGAGGGTTGGCAACTGTTTCAACCTACCCGCGACTCTGGGGAACTTTTAAGTGTCACCCTTCATTTATTATTCAGGTGGTGTAGATGTTCGGGATTACGATTTTTTTTTGTTGCTTGCTTTTCTAAATAAGGAAACTATAGGTACCTACTACTTGTAAAGGACTTGACACTTAATTTTATTACGAAAACATAGATTTTCAGTTATAGAGGCCCCGTCAAAGACGGAGTTGTTTAGATGCAAACTTCAAGTAATAATTTAACTAACAAATAGTAGGAAGTTTTTGGTCTTTTGATTATAATGTTTTTGGATCTTACAATTAGTCATGCGATTTTTTTTTTCTATAACAGCTGCTCTCTTAATTAAGTAGCAGTGCCCAGAAACATTATTCAAATAAAAAAGTAATAAAAATTGTGAAAACATTTAACGATTTTCTCTGTTAAGTATTAGATATCCTAAATGACCTTGACCTTTGACCGTTGTAATTTGTATCGCGTCTGTCCGTTTAACATATTCGCCAAGGGTCAGTTCAGCCATAAATAATATCTACAAATATGAAAGGGGTTCACCAGACATAACAACAAAAGAAGGATAATCGTAAGTTTTGCTAAGAAATACAGTTGATGTACGATCCATTGTCCATCCATACTGTATATTATAAATGTGAATGTGTCCGTCGGTCCGCTTCTTACGTTTTCACAGCTAAACCGCTAAACCGATTTGCATGAAACTTGATTAGCTTGAAACATAGGTATACATAAAGGGATACTTTGAAAAAATCAGCACTATGGATGAAATAATTATGGAGACGAAGTTGGAATGGGATGAAGTCAGGGGAAACCGCTAAGTAGGTTATATTAAATCAATCTACACCATGTTATCAAGATATTTTAATCAAAGTTAAGATGGCGGAAGTCGTTTTGCATATCATTATCAATAATGTATCGTTTGGACTTCTTTTTCACATTTCCGATCTTGCGTCATATCTTCCACATGATTAGCCACAGTATTAAACGAGTATTTACGAATTCAAAATACCTTTTATTAATGTGTAATATATTTTACTATACCTACGACAAGGATATGACATAGGATCGTGTTGATTGGAAAAAAGGAAGGACGGCCTTTGCCCTGCAGTGGGACAAGGACAACACAGACTGATTTATATATTTTATTAATTTAAGACTTCTAATCCGTAGGCAAAATACTGTAAAAATAGATCGACGTCCATTCTTTCAAGAACATAATTAATTTAGGGATATTTTTCCTTCAATAGATTCTACAGGTAAGTAGCGTGGTTAATCCTGGGTACGGCAGATTTTTATCTTTTTGCTACATACAAATGGGAATCAAATAAAAATATATAAATGACAATTTTATTCGTGGAATTCAGGTGAATAATTGCACGATCGTTTTTACCTGCCTAGTAGATAGACCACTAATTAATTAGTCCCACTACGACTGGCCACAACCACATATCGATGATAGCGATCGTACGAAGAGCTATTGCCAAATAAGCTTGTATTGTATGGCCCTTTATTCAAAATGCGTATATAACATAAATATAAATAACCGTATTGCGTATTGGATTGACGCCAAAAGCTACATAACCATGGAAGCTAAATTTCGCAGCCGGCTTTGTTCTTCTAAATATTCCACGCGATTTATGGAATAGAGGAACAACCAAAGATCGTGGAAATGTGTAGAGATACATAATATTCTTTTGAATCATCTGAATCCGACAAATCTTTTATAATTTTACTTTTAGCCGGCCATTAAATTTTGATTTTTAAACGGTTTTTCCATACAAATTTTATACCACAGATAAAATATAACATGGTAAAATCAGCCCTAGCTAAGCATGTCACGCTTATAAAGGCTCTGTGTGTACAACCCTACTGAAAACGTGGGCCCTTGAAGGCTTTTGATTATTTTAAGCACAGGAGTATCTTGTACGAAATTAAATTGGAAACGTGTGATCGAATATTACGTTATTGAAATAACATTAAAACGCTCCCTAAAAATCAATTAGGAAAATGACGTGTACCTTTGATGTTACTGTGAATACTGGTATTTAATAATATATCGTGATTTATATTTCATGAAATTAATTTTGCATATTTATTTATTAGGTAATTCAAGCACATTACGTGTACAGAAGCGGACTTGAAATAAGATAAAATTGTTTTTTTATGGGATGTAATTCACGTTTGTTGTATAGGAGCCCCCTTAAATATTTATTTTATTCTGTTTTTTAGTATTTGTTTAATATAGCGACAACAGAAATACATCATCTGTGAACATTTCAACTGTCTGACTATCACGGTTCATGAGATACAGCCTGGTGACAGACGGACAGACAGACGGACGGAGTCTTAGTAATAGGGTCCCGTTTTACCCTTTGGGTACGGAACCCTAAAAATGATACTAAGCAAATCGAGTCGACATTTCCTATCTGACTTCCTCTGAGAAGATATGGCGATACAAACTCAGGGCTCAAAAGTCCAGACATAACTCTTCTGTCAACCTCAAAAAATGATCGATATTTAATGGTCTCTATACATAATGACGACTAAACCTTACATTTATAATTCTACATGAAAAACTTTAGTCTATGAAATATTTTATAGTTGTATCAATATTTATATCAGCATGCAGGACAGGGCAAGTAAAGCCTTAATTTACAGAAACACATTAATTGCACCACAGAATAACATCTATAATGTTCACAGTCGAGGGCAGGATATAAATACAATAATAGCAAAGAGATCGGTAACCCAGCAGCCCGTCTCTTTGAACCACAGAAACCCATTTCCTCGAGTTTGTTTTTTACTCTTACAAGTATCTATGTACTGTGGTTGACTTGCTTTGTCTGTTTTGCCCACAGATAGTAGATTAATTTATATTTTTCTTCAATCTAATAACGTGAAATTAATTAAAATTAAAACATCCCTCGTGTCGTAACAAAATTTTCATAATTCCGAACGCCGAAATGTTTTACCACATACCTTCAAGTAATTGATACTTATAATATTTTTAATGGCTTCTGATACTTCGAAAACCTTGATTATATCAGAATTTAATTAGATTTCGATCGCATACCGTTACAGAATATTTTAAAATAAGGCGTAGTCGGCACATCGTTAACCCGAACTACATGAAAATCGCGGCGACCGGACATTCCCTCGAGCTTTCGGCTACTTCCGATACCCCGCATTTTAACGGTTATGCGCAAGATCTTAAATATTCACTGGCTGATATTGGCTTAATGGCCTCTAAATTGCCAGTTTTTTTGTTTTTGTTCTCTTATACATTTTCACCAGACAACGCATAGTAGCGCAAAGAAATTGAGCATAATTTACTGCCTTTATTGCTTCAGAAGAATTTAAGAGTCATACGTAGATTGCATTAGTAAGGATTAATCAGCGGTTACCTATTGGTTTGTTTTTTACTTGTGCGGCATGACATTTATACGTAATGCTGCTCGATAGACTCTAACAAGTCAAGAGCAATCAAGTAAAACATTCACCAAAACCTTCCAACAATCAAGGGGCAATGTTCAAACATCTGAAATGTTCTATCTCCGCTGTCAAAATAAATTGCACGCCAACGCCTCTGAGGGTCTATGAAAACAAAGGCTCTGAGTGGCCTGTCGCGTGACAGCAAGTTATATCAGGAATGTAAAGGCCGTAGCAGACATGCCACTTTTAGCATCGGCGACTTGGTCAGTGATTTTCTGGCCTTTTGGAAGCTCAACGGAACCGATCGTCAACCGAAACAGTATCTATAAAATTCGCAATTTTGACACCGCACTCAAACGCAGCGACGCCAACGCGCGGTACAACATCGAAAAAATCCATGTGATTTTACTATAGCGAACAATCGCAAAAAGTCGCCAAAACGCCTTGCAACATTGATGTAGTCGCAAAATCGATGCTAAAAGTTGCATGTCTGCTAAAACCCTTACACACATCCTCTCGGCAATACACTGGGGAATCGAGCAACCACTTTGTTCACGTACCGAGAACTAACAAATGTAACGCCAAGACTGTAACTGCAGCCGAGATATGACGGCACATGTAAACGGTTCGGGTAATGTGCTCTTCGGGTAGTGGCATGTTATATTCATCGGCTTTGGAAGCCTTAGTATTGTTGAGCTTGTTCAGTTGGTGATTTGAGCTGTTTATATTTCAGCTTTAAGTTACCATCTTTTGAATTACTTCAACATTACCAAAACAAGCTTCAAAAGTACAGTTTAGGTACAGAGTCTTATAAACAGCTGTAAAATGACTAATACCTAACAAAATGAAGCAAGTCTGACCGTATAACGGTTGGGTAACCCTAATTGCATCCTAAGCGTGTCTTCGTCATCACTTTAACAGTTACTTGTGCAACTCACAGTACATTTAGCTACATATGTATATTGAACGTGTAATGTCGGCACGTGGATTAAAGGATTGGCTCGCTGGACATGTAAGAGAAAATTAGTCTGTAACCAAGACGTCGATGTATACCAATAGGTTATTCTTTTTCTCACGTAGGAGTTGGATTGTTGTCATTTTGTGAGAAAACGTTAACTCAATATATTATAGGTAGATATGAGAGAGGATTTTTCTGCTTTTTACTCACTTTGAATTGACATGTGTCGTCGGATGTTTTATGGAACCTCTAACGACGCATCCTACGTGAAAAGCAGCATAAAAGCGAAATGAAAATATAACACCCAAGGGCGGATTCTGAACAAGAAATCTAGAATTAAATATGATAAGAAACAGTTTACAAAGGATCTCAAATAATTAAAAAGTTAGTACAAATAATATACAGAAGTAAGTAATAAGTATTTTTCCAACTCATTATAATTCCAAAAGCTTCCTTATCAGATTAAAATTATAATGGAATATTAACATAATTATATTTATGTTTTCATTAAGGACAAATTACAAATTACCATCTGATATGCTAATATGCGCATGTTATTTGAGCTTTGGGCGACTGTTCTCTGTAGAACATGGTAAATAATTCGCTCTCGACTTTGTAATGTTAATGAAAACCGCGATCTTTAATTAAAACTTTCTACGTTACTTATTTGTCGGCGTTTACAATAGAAGGCCGACTAGTTTATTTTTAATGGTGACTAGAGTTGCGGTAAACTCGTGAAAATACGTTTTACTGAGGGGACGAAGTTTAAAAGTCCCTTTAACGTTACAGGCTTATACCGGGGCCTTTTTAGTTAGGTAGTGACACGTTTCCGCTATCCTTTCCGCCTTTTTCATGATGGCTGCCAAACTGAGTTACGTTTAATTTCCTTGAAGTGCTAATGCGACATTTGGAAGCTTTTATACTAATACTGGCCTCGCTTCGCAGTTTCTCCCGCGTAAGTCTCGATCCCGTGGGAATATCGGGTTAAGAAGTACCCTATGTCCTACTCCAGGTCATATGGCAGGCACAGGGGTAGACCTTGACCTGGAGAAGGACATAGGTTACTTTTCATCATGGATCGCAGACGAAGTCACGGGCAACAGCTAGTACGATTATATTTACGGCATGAATGCCGCATACTTCGCTGCACTGCGCTGAAATCGTATAAACTCGGCGCTAATGAGATAATAATGCTAAAAGCTCGTTATTTAGGTTAAATTACTCTTTAAACTTTAAGAAATACGTGCAAATCCTTTTCTATTTTGTTTTGAAATAAAATTATTAATAATTATCGTGTGGTTTGTTTTGTAGAATTTATAGGAATGTTACATCCTTTCTCGGATGGTATTAAATCATTTAATAGGGAACAATACCGAAATTTTCTAATTATTTTTTTTATTATTTTTCTTCTCTATTAGGTAAATTTTACTGCAGGCGTTTGTATTCTGAGGACCCGTAATCTTCGAACGGAACTACTAATCCGATTCAGAAAATTCTTTCACTAATAGGAAGTATAGTATTGCTGAGTTAAGTTATATTTTGTGTTAAAACAAGAAACACGCGAGTCGTGGGCAGAAGCTCGTGGGACATAAACATAACTGAATAAAGGTGGGTGTGTATGCCTGTCTACCCACCTCTACCTACGCCTTCAGAGAATACAGCCGTGATGTGTGAAAACCATGGCGACGATGTAGTATCAATATCTAATAATTACAAAACCATGAGTTTACAGGAAGCGAAAAAAACGTTTTATTTCTATAGTAAATAAAAAAAGTAACTTTTATTTTTTTAAATAGTAGAAAAGCTTGAGAACAATTCAAGACCTTACCTCTTTGCAAATACAAGCTCTTTCATATTTTACCTACGAATAGGCAATAAAGTGAAAACCGCAAAAATGTTAGATATTGATACTTCACCGTCGATGGCATAAATCTATGTGATAGTATTAATTCTCGGATCGAGGACACATTTGCGCCTAGAGAACGGTAATTCGCATTAACTCACGCTTCCCATGGGGGTATGATTTATCTTTCCAGCAGATAACCACGATGTGGGCTTTCCCTATGTCCAATGATGTATAATTATATGGTTTTAATTACACTTATGTGTGTCGTTAGTACTCTAGAACATGCGATGTTGTGGTTAGGTATTTCTTTCAGAATAAGCTTGATTTATTTGCTCTATCATATGAATGACCTAACCTGGTGAAAAACTGAATACTCTGGAGGTGGTAAACTTAGGACCGACTGTTGAAGTAGTGGACATCTGTCGCTTGAATGATAAAATAATGATCAAATAAATTAAAATATTTCAACTGTCATGACATGAATCAGGACTTTCAGTCATAAAACTTATAGTCTCAAAATTGACATCGCCATAGTTTTTGAATCTCACACAAATCGTGAAATACCAGCTAGAAACAAGTTTTGATAGAGATATCCGAACTGTGGGCAGTAGTTTATAACAAGGGACAGTTTATAACAAAGTTGAGTTCTAGTTAAAACTAGCAGACGGCGTTTTTTAACGATCACTGAGCTTAAATTCATGCATGAAAATGTCTGAAATGATTAAGCGTGGGAGAAAGTCGTCGCGATCCTGGACTAGCTATTTCTGTATAAAATTAAAGATTATTATTATAACAAAATGAAATTATTAAAAACTCTCGAAAAGTTCGAATTTTTTCGATAGAATATAACCCAAAATAATTGGTGTTCAATAAGACCTTTTATGTGCAAAATTAATTCTGAGTTCAAAAATAAAAGTTATTAAATTGAAAGCCATCTGAAAGGAACGCTTTCAATTTAGTCTATTTTAGTCCCAAGACAGTGGTAAGGAGTCAGAGAAGCACCTCATCATGTAGGTAATACAAACGGCACTTTAATAAAAATATATATATTTGCTGTAAAAAAAACCAATGCGACGGAAGGACGCGAGAGAGGAACGAGACTACAAGCCTCTAAAACATTAAATGTTTCTAAAAGACATCAGTGGCAAAGCAAAGACATTACAGATAATGCTAAGGAATAATATTTTCCGGGCACATTAATGCGATAGCATGATATTATTTCCTATCCATTTATTTTGTTTTTATTCATTTAATGGACAGTAAACGCGGTATGAAAAACAAAAAACGCGTAGCATGAAAAACAAAAAACGATACCTAAGGAAAAACAGACTTTCGTTCTTTAATTTTGTTCTACGCATAAAACGCCAGGAATTCGGGATGAAGTCAAAAAAGAATAGACAAAAGCAGGAACCACAGCGGTCTCTAATGGTAAAGCACCTTACTGCGCGCTTCCAAATGAATTTCCATGCGAAATTCCATTTTAGAGAAACCTAGAGTCGTTGAAACTCAGAGAAAAAATTACGCGAATGTAGGTGCAAACCGGGAAAACGCTGAAAATATTTTATGAACGCTTTTGTACTCGGCTCGATATAGAGGCCGTAGAAAGAAAGTATATGCACCAGACACGTATGAAGCTTTTTTTGCTTTTAACGCCTGCGATACGCGTAAACGTAGACGAGCACATAAAAATACAGAGTTCGTGTGAGTAGTAAAAGCAGCAGGTTTTTATTATACTTTCAATGTTGTAACTGAATCACTTTTCACCAATGAGCATTTTGAGCAATCCTACTATACCTTACTAATATTAGAAATGCGAAAGTGAGTTTGTTTGTTATGCTTTCACGCTGAAACGGCTGAACGGATTTGGATATAATTAGGCACATGGGTAGACCATGACTTGGAATACGACATAGGATACTTTTTATCCCGATATTCCCACGGGATCGAGACTTACGCGGGTGAAACTGCGGGGGAAAGTGAGTTTGTTTGTTTGTTACGCTTTCACGCTGAAACGGCTAAACAGATTTGGATGAAATTTAGCACATGGGTAGACCATCACTTGGGTTAGGATATATGTTACTTTTTATCCAGGATGAAAAGTAGCCTTCTCCAGGTCAAGGTCTACCCCTGTGCCAAATTTCATCCAGATCCGTCCAGCCGCATTTATAATATTAGTTAGGATATATAATATTTCAGATCTGTGAACTAGATTGGACTAGCTACAAACATCCGTCATCTCTAAGAATAAACAAGATTCCATAATCAATACAAGGATAATACATTTGCAATACATAAAGCATTGTATTCATGCTGGTTATAAACTTTGTCAATATGTTAAGTGCATCCGTTGGTTGGAGCCACGTTGAATACAAACTAGTACAAAATTGCGTTAGCTCCCAGACCAATATGGTATATGCAAGTGGTTTCCATATGACACAACTATGCACAGTCACGATATTAATTTAACTTTCAGACAGTTGGCAATTCTTTGCGAAGCTTAGTCTTTGTTCAAGAAAGTATGTGAGAACATGCGAATTTAAAAGTTCTATTTCGAAGCAATGTCTTGTAAAAAATGTGGAAATTTAGAATACTTTTAACATTTATCTTGTAAAATCAAAGATGCATGCTATTATTAAATCAGAGTTAGAAAGTCTGTTTAAAAAAAAAAAACAAATAAATAATGCAAGACAGTGTTTTGATGTGTTCCTTGTTGACTATAAACCCTACAAAACATGCAGCCGTCAAAATTTATACAAAACAAAATACAAACAAGAAACAAGACAGCACAACAACTTTCGATTTATAACTGCTACAAAACAGCTGACTTAACTGACACTCTATTCATGAACTCTCCACTCCTCATTAGCATAATCATTATTTTCTGCATATTAAATAAACCTGCCATAAAGTTTACGTTACGACGCCTGCACATTGTGCACTCGATGGTCCGGCAGTGTCAGCCAAGGGTTCAATCGCTGAAGGTCGTCGACGGGAGACGTCGGGCTATTAATTTTCGTAATTAAATTTGACCCTTCAGACAGCGAATTTCACTTTGACGTCTAGACGTAGGTAATTATCTCTTAAGCAGTTTCCTTGCAATTTCATTACCTCTAGATCCTCTTACATTTGCTCAACCACATTAATGAAAGCTATTAGAATTAGCGAAAGGTAGAATGATTACATGTTATCTTATTTTAATCCTGGGATGTGTACAGAACATAAAAGACAGCTAAATGTAAGATTTTTCGGGATGACGTCAGGGTGCGATTGTGTGGGCATATAAAAGTAATCCTGGCACTGAAATCAGACCAAGGCTGAGCAGCATAATAGACTTGTATTCAGTCTTTTATATAAATTTTACAACGGCGAATGAAAACGTGAATTCAAACAAGACGAAATACATATTTAAATGTATAAAAAGTCTGACTGAAGTTATAAGAAATTCAAACTTGATGTGTGTTCTCTTATGATAATTTGATGAGTGCTTGTAAAAGGGAATGCATTCAAGAAAACTTGTTATGAACGTCTAGACTTTAGACAAGTCATGTTTTTATTGCTCGAGGAATAAAATCATTAGAACTCGTGTAGATTTTATGCCCATCTATTCTTCATTAGAAATGGTTTCATTAACTATGAATCAAGCGCCTCATAAACGTCCACACAGACTGTAAAATCAATCAGGCGGTTATAAATACAGCTGTCGTAGATCTAGAAAGCAGCAATCAAATATTGGCAGATTCATGCAAGTGTCCATGAACGTAACGAAACGTATGAAAACTGAAACGTATTATGGGTCCACGGTCAAATTACATACTCTTTCTTTTTCGTGAACACGCTTTTCGTAAAAAGAAAAGAGACAGTTATAGTGATGTATAGCAACTTGAAACGACTGTAGAATTACACAGGCATCCATCTCAGCACTGCAGAAGCACAAACTCGTTCTTGAAGCTATAAATTCTGATTACGAACGGGTGACTTGCATTCAAGTGCAAAATCTCATTTCGATTTTCTACTTCTTATTGGAAATGTTTTTGAATCTATTGTGGGTCTCCTTTCTAATCAATAGCGTTCCAATTAATTTATACAAAAGTTGTACTTATTTCCTGGTTTTATATTCCTGTTTAGATAATTGTATGCGTCAATTCATGCTGATAACATTGAAACTAAGATTTCAGTGGTTAAGCTTACATCGCCATCTTTGAACCATAAAATATTCAGAAGCACTTAGTTTACAATTTGGATCGTATGATTGGCTTTATGATCTACCCTTTAACAATCCCGTGTACCATTCGGATGATTTAAACCAAAACCACAAACGGCAGTAGGAACTGTCGGTAACACTGTTGCTAAATCAAAGTTGTTCAAACTTTGTGGTTGCTGAAGCAACCGATTCGTGGGAAGCCCAGGAGACGTATACTTTATTCAAAATGTCAATCGTTCCCATTGGCTATTCGGATCTAAGTGGCCAGGTAGCGACTGCCCTCAACTTTTAGATCGGTAAGCGAAAGACAATCTCTAGGGACATTTAAGCCAGGCAAATGTGGTCGTACAGGATAACAGGAAGGAAAATTCTAACCCAAATGGATTAGATAACATACCTTTGCATTTAGAAAGAATACTATTTTAGATAAAATAAAAACATAGCAACGAAGCTATGATATGAAAAGAAAGAAGATTGCGTATGAATAGATAAATACGGTTAGTGCTTATTCGTAACCTAATCTTAGCAAACAAAAAATCAAGAGGCACTACAGAATATTTGCGAAGTAAAAACTCTACAAATATTGCCCACTACAACCTACAATAACATTAGAGATAAAACACATTGAAATTACAACAGACTATTTGCAGGTCCATCATTTTTTACCGTCCGACTATCATCTAAATTCATTCGTTTAGATGGGATTGTGTCTCCCATCTAGACAAATGAATTGTTGTCTCAAAAAGACAATTTATTTCTGTACTGACCTGCCATTTTGTGGGTTAGGTGACGCCCTCTCTCCTTGCACCAAGAACAAGGACCCTCGATCAGCATCCAACAGTATTGATACATTTTGAAGGATCTTGTGACACAGCACCCGTACTTCTAGCTCGTTGCAGATGTCTTTCACCTACGACAAAAAGAAAGGAGATTTATTAATATCAATAATTAAATAAAAGAAGTCTGTAACAGTAAGTCACTTAATTAGGGTAACCAAAGGGTTGCATAATATGTGGTCGCTATGATTAGCGACATGCTACAGGCGGTTTTTTGTCTATATGAGAAGTGTGTTGACACACTTAGGGCGAATTTCACCAAACTTTTATTCCGAGTATAAGTCTTATCCAGCGAATAAATTTTGAATTTTTGACAGCTTTTCCATACAAAAACTGTCAGACGACAATTTTATTCCACGGATAAAAGATATCTGACTTTGGTAAAATCAGCCCTTGCCAGTTAAATCACTGGAACAGGACAAGTTAAACCAGTCAGTTTGGTGATGATGTTGCTATGAGCAGACCGAAAGATGCTTCTGTCACATCCGGCCTCACCCGAAATAAACAATAGGTGCCATAAAAGGAAAGTCACTGACGACTATCCTTTTATAGCACCTATTTTTAGCTGCAACCAGACTTAAATCCTATATACTTAAAACTTACAGCATAAACTTTCTCCTTGGATTCGTACCAGGATAAAAGTCAAATAAAACAAGAAACTAGTTTAAAGTGTAAACCCAGTTTCATATCAATGAATAAAACAACACGAACTACCGGGACTTGGGGCATAAAATTTTGGAATACAACCAGTGCAAAAGTCAGTTCGAAACTTTATCTAGATAGATTCTAGAACTTATGAAGGAGACAGATCACTCTTTTGTGAAGCCAAGAAAGTACTGAAAGTAGAAAAAAGTTAAGTCAAGTTTCTACCATAAAACGGGTTATTTGAGTTTTAAATCACAAATGGAGTCGTCGCAATTTTTTAAAGACCAGACAAGAAAAAATAAATAAATATTTACAATAGACAGACGGTAATCGAAAAATGTAGACAATAGTAGTAGTTTTAGTCACTTTTGACTTCACTTGCAAAGGCGATCAACGACCGAGAAGAAACTGCAGTAAATATAGTAAATATTTTAGAACCAACCTCCCCAATACAACTAACTAAACGTTCGACACAAACAAGTTTCGAAATCTAAAACTTCTATACGATTATTGTGTGTCACAAAAAGGATATAAGTTTTCGTCGAGGGACGTCTGACCGACGTCAGGCTGCAATGGAGGGATGTCAACAAACGCTGTCCACCCACGTAACATCCCAACCCGAGTGTTTCGTTAAAACTAGACGTCGAATATGATTTCCGAACTAATTTCCGCCAAGGTTCTACCAGGATCGTCTATTTACTCAATACACTAATACATTTTGTAAATATTCCGTTTATAGTGGATGTTGGTTTTGTCAATATAATGTACTGTATGTAGGTACTTTGGGGATAATTGATTAAAGGTAATATGGCGTGGCCCCGTTCCCATTGATTTCATTATGTATGAGTAACATAATTTAAACTTGACCTTGAACAAATTATACTGTGTTAATTTTCTTAGTAAAATGCAGGTCATCGGTTTAATAGGTTTACATTGTTTTATAAAATTAAATGTTTATTTTTCATTCAACAATTCTGAACCATGCACTTGTGGCGAAACACGACCTTGACCCGGATCTAATACTCGGAAAACGTCACCAATTTTCCTCCATAACTTAACTCCTTGATTAAATTAATAACATGTTTTTTTTCAGAGCAGTTCTAATTTCATCATTTGGTGTATGAGTATAAAGTATACCCCCTCGATCCATCGCCGTCTCAATTAATACGTACACGAAATGATTAATTATAGTCAATTTGGGTCGAACGTGACGCTCTAGTAATCCGAGACCCACGCAACCAAACATTTAGGTAGGACAGGAACTTCGTTTAATAACTCAATCGAGAAAGGAGTTCTGAATGGAAGATATTTGCGCTGTGTAGGCGTACGTTTGCGTTCAAGAGAGCCTATTCTTTCTTCGTAAATATACCATCTTTTGGTAGAATAAGCGGTTAATAAGATCACATTGTCAGATTTTCGATTGAAGAGGAAAATTTTAGGACTGCATACAAAGAAGATTGTTTATTATTCGTCATTTCGTTTCAAGACAATTTACTTCTTTTTTTTTCTGAAAATTCAATGAGTTTTTTTAATAATTTATTTTCGCTATATGCACACACTTTATACCATATCTCGGTGCTGAAAGCTGAAATACACAAGCAAAATTACCGTACCGAGATTTAACGAGTTCGTAACTGCACGAACACTGTCGAATAAGAGACGAACGATGAAAGGTTACGAGAGTAACTACTTATCTACACATTGCTGGCAGATAAACGGCTCCTGAGTAGACATCAGGCATCATCAATGAATGCGCTATGAAAATTCACGGTCGCCCACGCACACACGCGGACAGTGTAGAGGTGTTTATGTATATCGGTCCAGTCAACCAACTGCTTTTATACGAGAGACGTCAAAAGAACGTAAATCGTAAAGGAAGATATTCCCAGGTTATTTTCGACGCAACACACAGAGGTTTCTGTGTGTTGCGTCGAAAACAACCTAATATTTCAACGATTTCAGGGTTGGTCCCATTGCGAAAGTTGTTCATAATGATGAGTACAATGACCCATTAAGTGGATGCCCATTAATTAAATTTCACCCTGTATGTATAACTAGCCTATGTCCTTTCTCAGGCTGTATCTAGACTATCTGTGTAAATTTCATTAAAATCGGTTCAGTAGTTTTGGCGTGAAAGCGCGACAGACAGACAGACAGACCGACAGAGTTACTTTTTCATTTATAATATTAGTAAGGAAGTAAGAATTAAAGGGTAATTCCTGAAAGTCGAGTTAATATTAGGGTAATGCAAGATTGAGTATAACCGCAATTTCCTCGTTTATGTTTCAGGTTTATGATGTCATAACAACCCCATTATTATGTGAAAATGAGAACATCATACCGATTAGGTCCTGAACTAATTGTTAATCAGCGTACTAGGCTTAAATAACCATTAAAATTAATTCATACAGGATAATTTTCAGTATTCAGTTACATTAAAATGTCACTCGTTAAAGACGCATTGGGTGCATGTGTACCGGCGGCGTATGGCGCCCGTTTATCAAATGCGGGCAACCGTCGGCAACCCAGCCGGAACGAAGAAACAAAGTTACTGGAAGCGAAGTGCGGTGCTACCGCTTTTGCGAAAACCAGACGTGGTCTGCATAATTCAGGTGTTGGTAACGCGCACAATAATGTTAACTTGATTGACGAAAGAAAGGTACGTGATAATTTTATTTACGAGTACCCGATAAGACGGTGACAAGACAGCGTGGCGCGAAAGGTGTAATCTTGAGTGGATGCGATAACAACTCCAATCTTAGTTAAGTATGATTATTATGCTATTGAGACATGTTTTTGAGTATTTCACGTGTTTGATAATATTCAATTGAGACAATAATAACAACAACCAACTGCCAGGTGTTTCGTTTTATCCTCCGTAAACCTGAGTCACGTGCGTAAAGATAAGCAGCACATTTTTACCGCAATTTTCCCCGTACTCATGAAAATTCGTTCAAATTAATCGAAATATGATGTCCTTTCCATTGAGCTATGGGTATGTGGGGTCAAGCGGTGTGTTTACATGTAATTATCAAGCCGGCCCGCTGTTTTATCGGAGCTGACCTCTGTGCTTGTCAGTGGCGAGCCGACAGAGGCCTAATTTAGGTACCTACACAAGTAAAACGACACCCGATTGTTTCGTAAATTAACTTGTAATTGACGTCACGCTGGGTTAATGGCGTCCTGAAATTTTGGTTGTAATGCGGTTATCGTACGTATGGGCATTACCTTATCTCTAGGCTCGGAGGCTCGGAGAAGTCAAACCGGTCGGATTTGCCCGAAAAAAAATTCAATTAAAAATTATTACCATTCAAAGCTATCGCACTCGCCCAGGGTGCGATTGACGTACCGTGACGTCTTGTATAATTAAACAAATTGTTATTAAGACGATTCTTTAAATAAAGCGAATAGAGAGAATAGAGCCCAAAAAAACAACTTGAAGCTAAAGAGTTATAAATTCTAAGAAAAAGGGTAATCCTGAGACATAAATCAATTTGTACAAAGCGTCCCTTCAAAATAGTATTAGCTTACTCTTTTAGGATATTTTAGGATAACCTTTCCTAATTTGTCTAAGCGGATTTTCCGAGAGAAAACTCGATTTCCACTAAAAGCTTGAGTTGAATAATTTGAATAGATATTTAGAACATTAAAATTACAATGTTTGTTATTTCTGCATATTAAATTACTTTTAAAACCGTTACCGTGCCGTGCCGTTGCCGTTAAATAACCCTTTTATTTTAAGTACCTATTTTCTGGACTCGCATCGCAGGTGCATAACCATCCTCGAGACAGAGCTGAAAGGTGTCACGTGCCTGTAAAGGGAAAATTCCGTAGCCGACTGCAGGCAGCAGCAGCAGGCGACATATCGCCGCGACACTACTGGTTTCTATGTATTTCTATGAAATACCTTTTATAGCTAGCACGCGACTGCCTATCTGACTCCCACAACCCAGTTACTGGGTAACACGACACCCCTTGGTAAGGCTGAAGACTGGTTGTCCTACTTTCGGGCTTTTGACGACCCGTAACGACTGTCAAAGATCTAAGAATGACAGCCGGGATCAACGGATTAACGTGCTTCCCGAGTCACGGAGGAGCCTCGGTATGTTAAGATTGTCACCCATCCACGAACTGACCGCGGCAAGCGTAGCTTAACCTGATCGAGCGGCCCGTGCGGCTTTTATTACTTAGGCACGAGCCCCTCGAGCTGTACAAACCTACTTACTGATATAAAAATCATTTATAAGTGTTACCTACATCCCCAGACGAGCTTTACAAATAGCTCTACTACTACTAAATTAAATACCTGTCTGTTTATGCCTACGTAAATTGTAAAGCCGGACAGTTCATTATTTATTTCGAGTGTTCAAACACAAGCTGTGCCTACAAACTGCATACACGAGTAGTCTCTGCGCAGAGTTTTTCATTAAGTGAATTTTTCATTAAACGCCGCACGTGTTTCAACGTAATAATGTTTCGTTGCTATTTTTAGTACGTAATGGCAAAACCTACAATATTAATTCAAATATATTTCCAGTTCAGTGTTCTTCACTTTTTTTCATTATTTCATTTGTTTACTTTTACTTTATTAGTTCGATAACTAGTATTATATTACTACTAATTTAGAAAGCAGCGTCTGAATCTGTCCAATGTCTTGTATCTTTTATTGTTATGTAGGTACGCCTATAATTTGTATTAAAAATTTAAAAGTAATACCTAAATACAATTTTAAGAATAATATAGCCACTACAGTACACACCAACAGCATATTATGTTACAAGTTAGCTGCCTGTATAGTTACAAATCTTTTAGTTCGACTGCATGCCTATCCTAATGCTTTTTTTATACAATAATAAATCAGTATTGAAATTAAACTAAAACATAAATTTTCCAAGCTTACAGCCATATACAAGTCACTCGAAATTACAATTTAAATTCAAAATACAAGTATATTAGTTTCTGAAATTATTCGACTGTTAAGTCAGCTGGGACTTAAGATGTTATAAGATCATTAGTGAACCGTATTCAAATTAACTTTGAAACTCAAAGAAATAATTTCTAGTATCGCTTATCGTGAAAATAAAATTAAAATACTAAAATATTGTTGTGAATGTAAGAAGATATCCGTTGCGAGCTTATCTAAAGCTAAACGCGACATGGGGAAAAGTAGTCCCAAGTTCCCTAGGCTACTAAATAGCCGTGTTCGTAAGAGCAAAGGCAATTTTCTCGGACTCGTGATGTATGACCAAAAGTGACGTACCCAAAAAAAAACGACCCATTGGGGCATTGGCCTAGAATAAATAAATTGACTAGCCGTCATCTCTAGGGGCAGTCAACATTTCCGCACAAAATAAATACTTCAATAAGCAGTTAAAGCCTTTTTATGAGGTAATTTGCCATAACCTCGGTGAGAAGACAAAGGGTTATGCTGGACTCTTTGGTCTGAAACCTTATAGTCTTTTCGCAATTTGCGCCAGGGTGCGGAAAAATGCACTTGGACACGCTCTCTTCTTTGCTCCACTGTCAGGTCTTACTTGGAATGGCTGAAGCCCAAATTATAATTGTTATACAAGTTTCCTCCTAGCATCCAAGGTACAGATTACATACAGACACAAACATCACATGCACTGGCAGTTCCTGGGTGCGTGTGAGGTACAGTAACGGACTTTAATTGATGAGCCACCTGGCACTGTTCGTATTTTAGCCGTGTAATGCAAATCGGGTTTATTCGGTTCCCGACACGCAAAGTCATAATATGTCTTCGTATTAGAAGAAGAAAATTATATTTCATATCTTTACCGGTTGGCTAACCTGAGAGCCAGAACTACAAACTTGACAGCAGAGTGACTACCCAAAGTCAACCAATAGGGAATATGCATGTGATTCAAATATGGGTCAAATATTTTTTTCTATAAACTATGTTACTTCAGAATTATGCCTCCATCAATATTTTTGAATAAAATTTCTTTTTGAGCGAGAAATTAATTTTTAAAAAGTCCCAAAAAACTGTGGGTAATTCAAATACTTGAAAAGGCTAAGAGCGGATGTGACGTAACAATCCGGGGTAACAATCAAAATGTCAATGTCAAGTCAATCAACAAGTGTCAAGTCAATGTCAAACGCTCATAGAAAAAGGAGTGTTTGACGTTGACTTGACAGTTGCTTGTCTGTTTTCCATACTGTGACGTCACCACACCAAGCGCGCCAAATGGAGGGCGTTTAAATAGCCCGGATCGGTTGGATATTTTTAAACATTTTTTTAACTACTTTAAATTGCTTTTTTGCCGTCGAATTTTTTTAAAACTATTATTTGACGATGTAAACTATCGAATAAAAATATTAAAAAAATACATGCATATTCCCTATTGCAGAATTGCTAGACAGCAACAGTAACCTAGCAACGATAAACAATCGTTGCTAGGTTACTGTTGCGAAAGTAACGTTAGCGTACGGAGAAATTCTCTGACATCGATATTTCAACTGTCACTGTCTTCAGTTAAGTTTTCAGAATTATTGAGTTAATGAGCTGGGATTCAAAGGAGTTCAGTGTCAAATAGATTGGATAAACTTAATGCAACATTGTATTTATTTTTATCATTAAGAACTTATTAATCAACCTCTATGGATAAGACTATTTCCGATTAAAAGTAATTTATTTGTCATCTTGTTTACGAACGTGTGATTTGAGTTCGTGTTTAATCGTGTTATCTCGTGAATGTATGAAACTGCAAAATTGAAAAGTTTGAAGGTGGCTCATCAATTAAAGTCCGTGACTGTACCTATTTGTCTACAAACTGTAACAACGTTGGAAAAACAAAAACCCAACGGCTTTTGTTTTCACACATAACATCACGCCTTGTTTCCCCGAAGGGTAGGGCAGAGGTGTGTGCTTTTGTTTTCATAAGTCAATAAAACCATTTAAAGTCTACTCACTAATTCAAATATAAGTTCCTTTTCGTCCAGCTGCCTGAGCTCATGCCGTGACCTCCGCTGCGGCCGCGAAGGTGTGGCGTGAGGGGGCTGGTCTCCGAGGAAGGTGGGTGTGCCGTCGACCGTCGTCACCAACGGCTTCAGGAGACCGCCACGCTCGAATTCGTGCGCTGAGATCTTCCTGTCGAATGAGATTTGTGTTTTAGTTGTTGGCAATTGTAAAACTAGGGAGTAGTACTTTCAGGAGAATAGTCATGAAAAGATGAGTAGAGACCAATATGGCGATAATAAATGAACTTAAACGGCCGGCACCGTTTGTGAAGAAAGAAATATATAAATCAAATTATTTAATAAAACTTTTTGATATATGTCGGATTTTGGACTGTTTGCAGCTTGCGCTGCCTTTAATTGTTAAATGAAATTTTCAAAATAAATTAAAATGTCGTTCTAGAACTAACGTATCGAACGACATCATAATAATCTATTTCAACTTAAAGACTTTAATAGTATCTAATAGATAAACGTTAGGTACCCACAGCTAAGACAATTCTGAGAACAAGCAGCCTTCCACGAATTCATATCTAATTTTCTCTGAAATATGTATTAAGTACGCAGACACTCAGGCTACGGATGAAACTGGGAGAGATTAGGTATACAAGACAATAATGATTGTTCTCATTTAATAGTTCTAAGAAGTGTTGATTATTTTGGAATCTTTATAATTGCCTAAAGACTTCTTTGTGGTTATCGTTAAAGATACAATCATGTTGAACAACGAATATGTTAGCGACCTCCTTCCTCCGACACACACAAACATAAACTCAAGCTTTCTTCCCATAGGGGTAGGCAGAAACTATACAACGGCACCTGCTAAGATCCTTACAGACTTCTTTTGCTACGTTTACAAAGATACAATGATTTATAAAAATGAATAAAAAATAATAAAATGAACGTTATTACGCATTATTTTAGTATTCAAACGAAGAGCAAGAACGATTAGTAAACTGGACAGCTGCCAAGTGGATTTAGCAGAAATGTCATGAAACTGGACAAAATTAAGTCTGATAGATTATTTTAGGAGGGCCTTTGGCTAATATTACTAATTATATTACATATATACATAAACTCACCCCTTTTTCCCATTATCACAATTATATTATCGTATTTATAATATATAGTTTTACCGCCTTACTAATAAACGTTGTATAGCTCCTGTATAGTTACACAATGCTTTGTCTTCTTCTTTCAAAAGTCAAATTACTTTTGAAAGAAGAAGACAAAGCGTTGTGTAACTATACAGGCGCTATACAACGTTTATTAGTAAGGCGGTAAGTCTATTGAATATTTGTAAAACTAGGTAAGTTTTTTTTTATTTCAGTTATAGAGCTATTTATGAGATTTTAAAAGTAACCGCTTATAGTTTTTAAGACTTGTCTTTTGTTTGCTGCCATCCCACAAGTTGGTTCCAAGTTTAAAATTGCAAGTTTGAAGATAATGAAAGGAGAAAACTTTAAGTTAGTTCTTCATATTTTTGTCTACTTATCTGATAATTTCAAATTGCAAACTTATTAAAGTATAATTCAAAAATTTTGCGACCATTTTGTCTTACGCAAAACTGACTCTAGCAGTGTCATGAATATATCTTAGCAATGCAAAAAATATAGGTACGACTGACAATATTTTCAAGATCCTAACTGTGTGGACTAGTTACAATTTACAAGAAGTAGATATATTCCCCTCTCCAATTTCTCTTGTCTTCCACAAAATATTCCTTTACAAATAGCTCATCTTTATGCATGTAGGTTAGCGTTCAGCAAAGTCCTCCTAATCTGCGGAGGGAGGTTTACACTGGCAGATAAAGACGAGATGACAATGACATAAGATTGATGGAGACTAGCAGCAAGGATTTCCAAGACAGGAGACGGGAATTTATTTTCTCTTCTATACTTAGCGATATGGTGATTCTGGTTAAGCTACTACTAATATTTATCTTCATTTTGAGAATAGTGACGCCTTTTTATGGGGAAGGCAGAAACTATAGAAAGCTGTTATACGTGTAAATTTAAGGCCTAAATATGAGATAAATCAGCATCACAGTGGAAATGTGGTCTCCAGTGTGTTTAACCTATTGTACCCCAGTCGGATTATTACGATAAATGTTTTCATGCCCGTGCCGCCTCAGTCGTATTTATACGACTCAGCGCAACGCGACAATGCGTTGCGATTCTGGTAGGACAATTTTCATGAAGTTTTCATAGAAATTGTTCCACCAGAGACGCGTCGCGCCTGTCTGCGGCAGCCTATAAGCGCGAAAATTAGTTTTTAAAAATATTTAAAAAAAAAATGATTTTTAACCATCGAGATATAAGTACTAACGTACTAGAGAAGCTACGTCAAATAACTGAATTGTCCTATTCTTCGTATTGAATCTTTAGTTCGCTGCAGCGCTAAAATAATAACAATTCGTCTAAACCGTACCTAATTTACCACAGTGCTAGATTTGCTGCGGAAGTGTATTTATTCTCGGCAAAAAGGTCTTAAGCGCCATGTAAATCACGGCACTTACGCGTTTTCTTCGACAAACTGCGGCGCGATCGCCGCAGTTGAACGAGACAAAGTAGGAATTTACGGTGTCTTCTCTAGTACGTTAGTACTTATATCTCGATGTTTTTAACACAAGATATATCTGTAACGACTTTAATATTAATTTCCACTTATCCGACTTGTTTATTTACTTCAATTATTTATCTTAACTCGTTAACTGTTGACTCTGTAAACGTGTTTGCTTCTCCTAAACCAACGGATCGGATTTTTCCCAGCTGTGAACAGTATATTTATTTAGGACTAGTTAACTGGAAAGTGCTGCCTACACATTCATTAATTAGACTTAAGACATCGTTTATCATGTCAAGTACCGAATTGATACCGTTTGCATAATAGGGATGAAGATTAGGTTTAAAAAAAAAACCTGCCAAGTGCGAGTCGGACACGAAGGGTTCCGTACCATTATCTATAAAAACGCCAAAAAATCACGTTTGTTGTATGGCAGCCCCCCTTAAATATTTGTTTTAATTATTTTAGTCTATATGTAAATAAATATTCTGTGAATATTTCAAGCGTTTACCTGTTGTCGTTTTCAATATCGAGCAAAAAAAACAAGTTTGTTGTATGGGAGCCCCCTTAAATATTTATTTTATTCTGGTTTTTATTATTTGCTGTTATAGCGGGAACAGATAAACATCATTGTGAAAATTTCAACTGTCTAGCTATCACGGTTTATGAGATACAGCCTGGTGACAGACGGACAGACCGACAGACGGACAGACAGACAGACAGACAGACGGACAGAAAGACAGCGGAGCCTTAGTTATAGGGTCCCGTTTTACCCTTTGGGTACGGAACCCTAAAAACTAATATACACGTCGGTATTTTTTGGTTCCTCATGACTTAGATAAAACGCATTAAAGTTAGGGCTCAACAATAACATGTATAGCTAAGAAGGTCATTTTTTTTGTTTTTCTATAGAAGCAGGAGATTATCATTGTTACCTCAAAATAAATTATTTCTGCACGTGTAATAATTGCCACGTGTTTCCGGAGACAAAAATGTGGAAATAAATAAAATATATCATTGAACAAAATAAGACAATGACATGTTTGCAAGCAGATTAAATAAATACTTGTATGATTTATGGCCATTTTCCTCTTATAACTCTGATAAGATTAATTACAATATAACGTATAGAAAAACCTGATGTCTACCTGACCTACAAGTACAAATGTTCTAAGAAAAGTAAGACAATGAAGGCCAGCTAATTAAGTAATTACTACCAAAAATGTTTCAGTAATATCAGCGGTCAAATAAAGCCGGGCCAAGACTTTCGATATCGGTCACTGTCATGTGAACATCATAATCCTTTTGGCTTTGTTCGTATTTATATTATATCCATTAGGTACCTACCTTATGGTAGGTTGCGAAATAAAATAGGTTAACCCTTTAAGAAAAATTTACATATTTATATTCTTCGAATTTACTTAACTACAAAATGAGATTAAACATATGAGAACTTCAATAAATCATACATGGATTAGAAATTAAACTGGGCGTAGCTTTCGCCCCGAAACTATAATCGTAATTCTGAACGCGAGAGCCTGGACTGACGCGTCTTTACGGATTAATATTTAATTGGTATACCTAAAGCCCCATTTACACGACGCTAGTTTCTTGCCTGTGGCATACAGTAAAATTGAAGCAATAACTTGCATCGTCTCGACATTGCCTAGACGGTGCATTTTTTATATATTTGTTGCTTCAATTGTATGCCACAGGCAATAAAATCCTACCGTATAAATCAGGCTTTAAACCAAACTAGTCAAAATTGTTGTAAGTTTTTGTAGCCTTAAGTCTACAAAAAGTTGACAGTTTTTGTAAACTTAAGGCTCTTACATACTGGCGCGATTCACGGCGCGACGCGACGCCGCCGCCGCCGCAATGTTCGCCGTGAAGTTTTCTCAGAAATTGTTTTGTTCAAATTCGTTTCGCGCGACAAATCACGCCAGTATGTAAGAGCCTTTACTATCATAAAATCATCTTCCTGCCCTTGTCCCAAGTTGCCTGGGATCGGCGCAAAATGTTTCTTTCTTCCATTCTCCCCTGTCAACCGTCATGCTATCTATCAGTCACACCCTTTTCTTTCACATCATTCTTTTCTTTGGCCTTATTAACTATGATAAATATTGTCCATGATATTACCTGACAGGTGTGGTGGCCCCAGAGCCAGAGCCAGCGCGCGACGGCGACGCAAGCTCGGCACTCGGCGGCGTCGCGTGCGACACTAACCACGCGTCCACCACTTGCCGCGTCGCCTTCCTGCCGACAATTGCCGTTTACCTTATTAAATACTTCCAAGACTCCAACGACTTCAAGACTTCCAAGAATGACTGTTTAGTGTGCGTGATTATGAGATTTAAACGTTAACTCGTCAACAATGCGCTGGCACATCTGCGATGTTGCGCGTTCGTTGTGTGTATGAGCAATTGAAACAGTTATGAAGATCAGATTAACAAATAAGTTACAAATCATAGAAATACGTTACAAAGCAGTAAGGTATTTAATATAAAACATTCGATGATACAATCCTCGACACATTGTATGCATCTTAAACATATTCCATCCCTATCTTACATCTTAAACTAGAGCAGGACAAAGCTATCATCCTACTAGAAACATAGGTACGTATGAACACAAACGTAATTGTAACGGAAACTTTGATAACAATAGAATTCATATAAACTAGTTGACGCTAACTAGCATCGTCGACAATGTTTGCATAGGACGAGAATATCTCTGCACTGGTAACTAATTGTAAAGTAAATATAGCTAGTAAAATAATACGAACATTTACATTTTAATTCGTTATGATAGTTGCACGTTTTGCAAAAAATGTAGTTCAATGGTGAACTGTCTCTCAATGGTGAACAGCATTGAGGCACTATGTACTATTATTGAACATAGTACCTCAACGCAGTTCACCTTTTTTAAAGGTTGGCACATAAGCAGGCCGTCTACCTGATTATAAGTACTAAGTAGTCCCCGGCCATACGGACATCTGCATTATTATAAGATTATAGAGGCAACGCATGTCAATCAGCGAATATAAGCTGAAATGTCTTACGTGGCTGTAATTACACCTTCAGAGTTCAACCATTTATGCATGATTTACACTCTATTAACATAGCTCCACAGTTTAAAACCTTGTTCCGATGATAATTTGAAACATCATTACACGTAGATTTCAAATAATAATCTTCTTATTAATTTAAAGCCCCAACAAAATGTCGAGCATGGGTTCAATTAGTTAGGATCTAAATTAAAATTACACGAACTGTGCCGCGTTTCCTTTGTTTTCCAAATTATAATGAGATAACTTGAAGAGACAAAAGCACTCAGGGATAATAAGGTTAGTCCTAACAGGCCTTTCAAGTATTAATGTTATTATAATCATTTCCATGTTTATTCACAACAGAAGAAAGCTTTTTTGGCGTCGCCGTCGCCTTTATTTGTCAGGATGACAAGTTCGCTAAGGTAGTAAAATTATTAACGGAGATTTCGAAGTTTCAGCACAGTGTTGGAGCTTCAAACTTCAGCTTTGCACAAACAGACTAAGAAGACTTGGTCTTAGCATACCTGCATTATTAAATATCAATGCACTGCGAACTGCGACCGCAATGAAATCCCGCGAGAAGCTCTAGAAACTCTAGCAGGATGTTGTGAAAGCCGATATCAAAACTTGCAAACTAGGTAGGTACTGAACCTACTTAGTAGCAAGGAAAGCGGATCTTTGCACTACACTGAAATAATGTAGCAGAAAAGACAAAGACAAAGTAGAAGCAAATTATTTTCGTTACTTTAACAAAGTTGTGACAAACACAGACAATAAAGAAAGACAAGCAACAGCAAATGAAGCTGTATACAAAATAAGCACAAAGACGGACATATTAAACTAATAAATATTCAGCATGTTCATTCCATACGGTAGAATAGCACTGACATCCTCCTTCCCATTTTCCGGGCGTCGAACCAAAGGACAAATGGAAATTCTCCAATGTGACAATTTGTATACGGGAGTAGAGTTCAACAATAACATACGGTCCGTATATTTTCAAATTTATTTCAGTGAGTCTGCGAAACTTGAAATGCGCTTGAGATAGTTAAGAATGTTATAAGCTGACACTAAAATGCTTATGCAGCGTATCGCATTTACATTCAATGAAATTCAATAAAACTACATTTAACGTATTCGAGACATTAACATTACGCGCTGGAGAATATATATTAGGTTTTATTGCTCACACGTCTCGGTAATTCTAATCGGAGTGTTCATTTGAGATAAGTGCAATAAAAATCCTACGCCGAATACTGATCAGAATGACCTGAAATAGCGCAGCAAAACTTTTACTATCTCTACACCATATCACATTATCAACAAGCTCATTCGTTTGAATAGGCCCAACTGCCTCATTATAATTCATGCTACTGCGTACCACCCATCATCTTTATTATTCAAGCTAATTCATCCATTCATAAAACTAATCAGTGTGTATATATCTTAAACGTTTTATGGCCCATTCGAGACCGACAGGAGCATTGTCATTATAAACTTCAATAAAAATCATAACTTCCAGAATAAGTTGGTTTATGTCAGGTTTTACTGCATGAAGCACTTTTACTGGTTGAAAACTAGAGTCAGTGCTATAATAACTGTTAAAGTTTAATGGTGAACATGAAGATACTGAATGAGTCTTAGAAAAAACGCTTCAAAAAAGGAGAAAAAAAGAGATTAAGACTATGACAGATTTTTGCTAATTCAAGACCGATTTTTGCGTTTTTGCCCTTGGACTAGATACTGCTTGAGACTATACGAAGAGGATGCTTTGCATGACGCCAATAACACAACGGAACAGATCAAAACCGTGACAGAAACGAGGCTTACCCAGTGACCGAAAGATTGAGCTCATGAGTTGATACATAATCCTGTATAAAGCGACTTTGTAATCACAACAGGTATAATAGTTTTATGCTAATAGAACACGTCTGGATGCCGTCAGCTCTGATATAATCTCTTGTCTCCAACAGAGCACAGAAACTTGTATGATCTGATCAAAAGCGGTTTACTTATATTGTTCTTATAAACTTTATAACAAGGCTTATTCGACTGGTCACTAACGAGTATCAGTCAGTTTCCTTATTGCCCAGACTCCGTTTATTTGTTTTATCTGTCGGAAGTATTTTTAACCGTAAAACCGGTGAATTTATTGCCGAAATTGCGGCATTAATTTTGTGATTTACGATCTCATGTTCTTTGGAGCGTGGAAAAGTCTAATTTAAAAAAACATAGCGTCAATTTAAGTAAATGCTTTACGTGACGCCATAATTAGATAATATATAGCCATTTTCTAGCCAAAAGAATTAATTTACATAACACAGCTCTTGATAATTTAAATTATGTTAAAAACATTTAATTTCAATTATACATACAAGCCTCATTGGATAACTTTGCAATGTTAATGCGTTTAGGATAGATATGACACTTTGTTGTTTGTATGGGTCATGGAACATATCTTTATAAATAAACTGTGATAATTTATCAGATTGAAACATACACTACAACGATCTTATTAATTGTAAATTACATAATATCACTCCTGTATCCCCCAAAGGGTTAGGCAGAGGTGTGCCAATGTTTTTCTTCAAGAAGCTTTTCTTGCTTCAAGGAATACATTTTTATCCTGACTGAAGCCAGTACTATATTTAGAAGCAAGAAGTAAAAAGCCACGGGATGAAATAACAAATATGCTTAAATGCTTAATACGAATATTGTAACTGAAAATGAAACTACCTGTAAAGAATTTATACAATGTACGAGAACTTCAAGTTCAAGAGAAAATTAGTACAAGCTTCGTCGAAAAAATGAAGTTCATAAAACAATCATACAATCATTACATAGTATAACTAAAGAAACATAATGTTGCCTCACAAATATAATTTCCTCTTTAGAGACACAAATCTCATTATACAAACACGATATAATGTAAGCACATCAGACACAAACGGAAACAGTGGTTACAAAGACCCGTGGCATGCGACTATAAACGAAGCTTGTACCCATAAATTAATCTACATAACACTAATTTTAATTAAAGTCGAAATTGCTGAACAGCCTGAACAAACCAAAAGCTAAGTGACAAGACTAGAGGGTTTCAACAACTGGGACACAGTAATTAAGAGACCTAAACAAAACTATTAAGACTTGTGGCCTTCTGCTAATAAATTATAATTTATATTACGCTATGTAATGTCTAGGGCTGTTGCTGTTTAGAATTATTTATTTTAAATTAATGAGAAAGTATATATACATTTGAACACATTACAAAAAAAACACGAAAACGTTTGTTCGCAAATTAATGTTTATTTTATGAAAATAGTTTTTGTAACTGTAATTAATATTGATAACTAGCTGCCCCGCTCCGGCTTCGCACGGGTAGCACTAACTACCTACCCTACCCCTACCCTACCTACCCTACCTACCCTACCTACCCTACCTACCCTACCTACCCTACCTACCCTACCTACCCTACCTACCCTACCTACCCTACCTACCCTACCTACCCTACCTACCCTACCTACCCTACCTACCCTACCTACCCTACCTACCCTACCTACCCTACCTACCCTACCTACCCTACCTACCCTACCTACCCTACCTACCCTACCTACCCTACCTACCCTACCTACCCTACCTACCCTACCTACCCTACCTACCCTACCTACCCTACCTACCCTACCTACCCTACCTACCCTACCTACCCTACCTACCCTACCTACCCTACCTACCCTACCTACCCTACCTACCCTACCTACCCTACCTACCCTACCTACCCTACCTACCCTACCTACCCTACCTACCCTACCTACCCTACCTACCCTACCTACCCTACCTACCCTACCTACCCTACCTACCCTACCTACCCTACCTACCCTACCTACCCTACCTACCCTACCTACCCTACCTACCCTACCTACCCTACCTACCCTACCTACCCTACCTACCCTACCTACCCTACCTACCCTACCTACCCTACCTACCCTACCTACCCTACCTACCCTACCTACCCTACCTACCCTACCTACCCTACCTACCCTACCTACCCTACCTACCCTACCTACCCTACCTACCCTACCTACCCTACCTACCCTACCTACCCTACCTACCCTACCTACCCTACCTACCCTACCTACCCTACCTACCCTACCTACCCTACCTACCCTACCTACCCTACCTACCCTACCTACCCTACCTACCCTACCTACCCTACCTACCCTACCTACCCTACCTACCCTACCTACCCTACCTACCCTACCTACCCTACCTACCCTACCTACCCTACCTACCCTACCTACCCTACCTACCCTACCTACCCTACCTACCCTACCTACCCTACCTACCCTACCTACCCTACCTACCCTACCTACCCTACCTACCCTACCTACCCTACCTACCCTACCTACCCTACCTACCCTACCTACCCTACCTACCCTACCTACCCTACCTACCCTACCTACCCTACCTACCCTACCTACCCTACCTACCCTACCTACCCTACCTACCCTACCTACCCTACCTACCCTACCTACCCTACCTACCCTACCTACCCTACCTACCCTACCTACCCTACCTACCCTACCTACCCTACCTACCCTACCTACCCTACCTACCCTACCTACCCTACCTACCCTACCTACCCTACCTACCCTACCTACCCTACCTACCCTACCTACCCTACCTACCCTACCTACCCTACCTACCCTACCTACCCTACCTACCCTACCTACCCTACCTACCCTACCTACCCTACCTACCCTACCTACCCTACCTACCCTACCTACCCTACCTACCCTACCTACCCTACCTACCCTACCTACCCTACCTACCCTACCTACCCTACCTACCCTACCTACCCTACCTACCCTACCTACCCTACCTACCCTACCTACCCTACCTACCCTACCTACCCTACCTACCTACATACCTACCTACCTACCTACCTACCAACCTACCCTACCTACACCTACTTTACGTTTAAACCTTCCCTTGAGGATAACAAACACAACAAAAAAAGAATTGGCCAAATTGGTCCAGGCGTTGTTGAGTTATGCGCTTACCAACACATTTTGCGATTCATTTTTATATTATAGATTATAAATTATTATACTGTTATATTATTGGGAGTTGGTAATAGTTGTGTTCATAATTTTACGGAAAAGTTTTAATGAAAAACAATTATCATAACAATTATGCTGAATTCAGAATAAGCTTATCACGTTAGGATACGAACTTCGACATACACTGAAGCCGCTGAATCAATGCCAAACCCAGACCAACGCGTAAGCCGCAGACCTACATTCCTTAAGACGAAAGCTTCAGGGTAACCCGCGAAATTCGAATTTTCTTCCGTTTTTTGCAATTAAGGGTTTACAGAATTATAAACATTAGAATCAGCAATACAACTCTCTAAATTCACATAAGTGTATTGAATGACTATTTCATTAAATCATGACATTTGGCAGTTATTCTAACTTAAGAAGTTGTATTGCTGATTCTAATGATTATAATTCTGTGTTACGTTGTAAAGGTTTATGTACAAAATAAAAACAACAATGTTACAAATAAAGCTAAGATTACAAAGAGTCCGCGACACTAAAGAGGTCAGACAAAACTGGCAAATCTAGTTGATAAAGTTAGTATTTAACGAGTGGGTTGCTAACTTGGTGTACTACAGTTGCCAACAGTAACTGAATCAGACAATGGACTTACCTATTATGTAGTTGTGCAATCGCTACAAATTATCTGTGAAGAGTACAGTTGGTCTTTTAACTGTATAGGATACTAGAAACTTTAACAAGTTCGGCTGGTAAGGTCAAATGCAGACAGTGGTTTTGTGTAAAATATAAATATTCAGTAGCTTCTCGTTAGGCTGAATGGTAACCCTAACTCAGTTGAGAAGTTTTTGAAGTTCTCAAAGATGAAGAAAGGAAAGCTTCTTGAAACCCTTGTCGGGAGCCAGCTTAACCCTAAAACAGACTATACCTGTTAGGAAACTTATTTGTTTGACTACTTAGATAAGTCGTGATAAGTATGAAATGTATTTAATGAAAATGTTACCATGACTAACAATATAAAATAGGCTAAAGATTCGATCGTCCTTGTCCATCCAAACAAACCGCTAGTTCACATTAACGCCAAAGAATTTCTATTGTTCTATAATTTGGTGACAATTTGATTATGACACAATGGGACTATTAAAACTTCAAAACAAAACCTTAAGTCGATTGTTTAAAAAACAAACAACAAGACATTTGAATACGCATTGCATCGAGATAAGCCTTTGAAAATTAATTGAGTTTCAACAAAAGGGTTCAGAAATTCTATGAAACCGTCCATTCAGTAATCAAAGATTTACGACTAAGTGAAACCAAATTAAATTTATGAAGGCTGTAATCTTTCCTGAGAACAATGAAGGCTGTAGATGAATTTCTAATTGTTATCGGCAAAGAAAATAAACTTCATAATGCCAAAATCTTAACAAGATGACCTTTTCAAGGTTACAGCAATCAATTGCAATATATGAAATGACGCTATAAATTCTGAAGGTAAAGAATTGTTTTAATTAGTGCATGGAAAACCCGCTTTTAATAATGTTTTACCTCCTGTAGCGTTGCGCTTTGTAATATGCAATTTTCTGCCAAGCTCTTAATAAGCTATGAGTACTTCTAGCAACTGATAAAGTGTTGATAGTATGACCAGTTAACGAGCTAAGAATTCAATTAAGGCACATTTGTACCATTATTATTGCATTTGTATTCTTCTCCAGTTAAAGCAATACATGCGTATTCATTATTCTCTTTCAATATTCAAACGTTTAGTTTCAACCACGAGAGAAACTTTAATCTGCATTTAAAAGCCACAAAATGTTTTAAAGTTAAAATATCACTGAAAGCCCTTTTGATTTCTCTAAAGCATTTTGTTAAAAGGTTTGAAGTTAATTAAGCGCGTTGTCAAGTTTAGTTTTACAGTTTTGGCAATATTACCCTGGAGTCCGAAATTGGGCCTGTCTCATTGCAAAAAGCTTGTCTATTTACATTGGACAAACATATTTCTATCTACAAAAATTCTCCACCTACCATTTTTTTTTTTTCAATCTGCCTAGCCTTTTCCCAACTATGTTGGGGTCGGCTGCCAGTCTAACCGGATGCAGCTGAATACCAGTATTTTACTTGGAGCGACTGCCTATCTGACCTCCACAACCCAGTAACTGGGTAATACGATACCCCTTGGTTAGACTGGTTGTCAGACTTTCGTGCTTCTGACGACTCGTAACGACTGTCAAAGATCCACAAATGACCGGGACCAACGGCTTAACGTGCTTTCCGAGGCACGGAGGAGTCTCGATATGTGAAAATGGTCACCCATCCACGGACCAACCCCGGCAAGCGTAGCTTAACCTGATGGATCGACCCGCGCGGCTGTTATTACTTAGCCCTTTTGACGGTTATAATTTGCATTTTTCAATTTGCAATTTTGCGTAATGAATTGATGATGGTTGCCAAAGGCTTCAGTTATTTCGTCAACTTTGAGTCGTCTTACGGATTTAAAATGAGAGTGAAAAAAAGTTGTAACTACAGCGGTCAAGGAATCATTATCAATCGATGTCTGTTGTCTTCCTCTCTAAACAAATGTCTTCGACCTAGTTTGCAGGTTTAGTAATATGTAGGACGTGTCAAGCCTAGACTCATCTGTCATGCGGCTAACTGGGTGTTCTGTCTGGATATTTTCTTGTTAGCATCGGTTTTCGGACTGTCTGCAGTGTCTGCTGCTTTTCACTAGTTAATGATTGACGGGAGTCGAACTTGTTATCTTGATAAATGATGTTTTGAGAAAAGCCTTTCATTAGTTGCATTTAAAAGCGGACAGTGAGTGTTTTGAAATAAGGTTCTGCGAATCTTATTATGACAAAGATATTGCTCCAGACATTTAAATAGTATTTAAATTAAAGTTGGCAATATACTTTACAGCAGAGATAAATAAAATATTTCTTAAAATGTATTTGATGGACCGACGACCTTAACAAAGTGGCTGGGAAAGACTGGATGCGGAAGGCGGAGGACAGAGTGTTGTGGCGCAGCCTGGGAGAGACCTATGTCCAGCAGTGGACTGGGATAGGCTGAGTTGATTGTTGATTGAACCCAGTCATCAAACAAACAATCGGGAGACCACACGTTAGGTACGGTTAGTAACAAATCAGGCACGTACGGTAAGCTTTTCTGATAAAATTCCTTTTCTCTTCAGAATAATTAACTAGTCCGTTTTCATTATTGACACAAGCTATTGGTCCTCAAACGCCCAACGGACATGCGGTACGGGATTAACCGAAAGCTTTCGATGATAAACAGAATTATGTCTGTGTTGCACGTACGATGAGATAAAACCAAGCCCATGAATACGAGCCGAGCGACGGTTTATTTGTACAGTAAATTTGTAGTTTCGACAAAAAATCTGCATCGAAAATAGAACGTTTGTACAACAGGTCAGGATGCGTGGGTATTCGTCAATGACTCGAATATAAAATTTCGAAATAATTTGTATTCATAGTTCGAACATTTTTAGAGTCGTATTCTGTGGCGTACCACTCTCATTAGGAAAAGGGGATCCATGCCAACATGTCAAGATATGTATGTCATTATCATATTACTGTCACTTGATCGGATTAATAATAATTATGATTAAGATGTCCATGTCTTGGGAGTGCCTCAGATAATATGAGATCCAATCAAATGTAGTGTCATTCATATTAGTGTAACTGTAACGAATTCATTTATATTCCACACAGATAACTCTTGAAATAAACCTAAGCACCTAATAAGTTTTAAATTAATATTTGAAGCAAATCTCTTAAAGCCAGTTTTCAGTGGCAATACGCATTTCGCCGGCCAGCAACCGAGCCTTTTGAATTAGCCATTGTATACGAATCCGTATGACCTGAATAGAACACATTCGGGCAACGTTTTCAACAAATGCCCCGCATGTAGAGAGCGCGTAAATTATTGTGGGTGCCTTTTGTAATGATAATGTGCACAATAGGCTTGTACCTCAATCAAAACAGTGATAGTTGGCGTACAGGATGACTGTATAATGAGGCATTACATCATCCCATTCAGAGATTTGAATAAAATTGAATGGGGGATTCAAATTAGAATCAATGAACAGGTTTCGCGTTGCACTGCGTCCTAATCCTAAATCGAAATTCGTATCAGGTTTTCGCCAGATTAATGCAAAGCGCATTGGATTTGTCGAGTCATTGGTTCGATTTCCACATCAAGACACAAATGATAAGCCTACAGAGTTATGCCTGTCCCCATACTTAGTTGTCTCAACTCCATTAAACGCTTGTTTTACTTACAAGGATTAGGACCAACTATTAGGTAACCTGTGCTCTTAGTGCTACCGCTAATTGCGTTGGCACCGCTAAGCTTAGTTCTGTAAGCGCCGCACTTGGGTCCTAACAGCAACTATGTACATGATTATTATGTTGCAAGTTGTTTCAACATTTGACATTAATGAAAATACATTTTAGCTCCGTGCGGAAACCGGCTTATCCTAGAGCCAAAATATCGTCAACATGCACATGTAGATAGCATCCACCATTTCGTACTGAGCCTGTGTGGCAGATTACAGTTCACTCCTTCTCGCAGAAATAAAGTCTGACACACAGTAGTGAGTACACTATAACCTGCTTATGAGTAATGGCAAATTCTCTTCGAAAGACAAGATGCGTCGGTGATCGCAAAGCTTGGAAGACGCTGGTCCTGAGTTCGTCATCTTCTGCTTTCCTGCCAGTTGCTCCCATGTTGATCGAATTCGTTTCCTTCAGCTGGCACTTACAACTTACGCATGGACATTAGCAGCACGCGTAGGTTGTAAGAGTCGGCTTACAGAGACTTTCCTTCTTTACCTGAAAAAGTTATTAAGAGTAGCCAAAGACCCTAAAAACGATGGACAAAAAAGTATATAGGTACCAAATAGAAAGTTTCGCCGGCATGTCACAAAACAGTTCGCTAATATAATTTAGCAATACACTGCTCTTGGAAAGAAAAAAACTTGATTGTCATCAAGTCATATTGTCCTTTTCGTATCCACCAAAAAACAGTATGAGAAAAAGAGATGAATATAATTTACCTCAAGAAGTAGTCATGCACGAACTCCTGGTTCTCGTCGAGCCAGGCTTCGGTGCGCGCACATTCAGCATCATAGCAGGTAGGCGCGGGCATGCCGCCGCCCGCGCCTCCCGCCGGCTCTTCTATGCTCCGCAACTGTAGGCCTGCGACAATACAGAACGACACTCAGTTATGGACTTAAAGGTACTTAAAATATGCTTCAGTTTTACACTTAATGAGACTTAAGCTAAGCATTGAAAATATCTAGAAAAGGGTTTAGTGCTAGGTTTTTATAATGATTCGTTCAGAGGTCAGAGATATTTTCGATAGGGACACAATTTGATCTAAATTGCAACTTTACTTTCCGAATTGTTCTGGACAAAGAGGAGACTAAGATTTAATACTGCAACAGTAAGACATAAAGTTTAATAGGCATTATTAAGCCAATGGAAATGGTGTTAAAAAAGCATGAATTTAAAAAACAAAACCTATTGAAGAACCAGTTTTATTCAAAACAAACAAAGGCCATAAAAACGAATCTATTTTTGTATTTTCCGATTGCAACCTTAAAACTATAATAGCAACATAATAACCACTTGTAAGTTTTTCTATAAACGTACCTACATAAACAAGAATAGTTTCAAGTATTCCCGAGCGATGTTAATGAGGCTCTTCTGGGAATAATAATGAAACCTATTCCAAGAGCTTACTGTTTGCATCAAAACATAAACACGAGGTAAGTGTTACAGCCCACGAGACTCGAACAGAAAATACATATAAGACTGGAAAATGAGATTTTGATTACAAAACCGATGCTTGGCAAAGACTTGGAAAATATTGCTGAATCAACACCGTAGCTGAGAGTGCAAATGGTGCAAACAAAGTACTAGAATTTGGCAACAAATATGATAAGAACCGATAAATTAGTTTTTTTTTCGCACCTGGTATCGAGATGCTCTGATGTCTATCCTTCCAACATATAAAATCACAACATTTGAAACAAATCGACATGTTTTTATACAATTTGTGTAACTCTATTGTAAATAATAGAATATTTTTTTAACCAAACTTCTTCAAAACCAAAATGTAAACTATATGAACGTCAAACATTTAGTATGACATTTTATTCGTCATCGGCAATAGAGTTTCGATACTTTATGATATTCAACCAAAAAGTTCAAACTCATTTTATTTTATCGGAATAAAATAGTATCCTTACAATTATAAAACAAAGTCCTCCGCCGCGTCTGTCTGTCTGTTCGCGATAAACTCTAAAACAAAGTCCTCCGCCGCGTCTGTCTGTCTGTCTGTTCGCGATAAACTCAAAAACTACTGCACCGATTTTCATGCTGTTTTCACCAATGGATAGAGTGGTTCTCGAGGAAGGATTTAGTAACCGACATCTACGCGGGAGAAGCCGCGGGCATTAGCTAGTTAAAGATAAAATTGTTTAACTTAAAACAACATCTATAGGCTTAATAAATAAGAATAATAAATAAATAACTGAAGATCTTTAATTGATTCCATAAATTCTCTAGCTTCAAGAGAGAGAATTCAGTTTATTTACTAATTACATACCACCCACACTACTTCACCTACAGCTGCTCTCGAGAAACGTGCAGTGGCAGTAACATGTTCGATTGAAAAATAACCTAATAAAATATAAATTGTACAACTAACATTCCAAATAATTACTTTATCCTACGGTCCACTGGGAAACTTCAGACTACTAAAATGTTTTGGAATTCCAATTCCCAAATCAGATCGCTGAAATGGATTATTAGAGATTTATATTTTTACTAGAGTAGGTACTAAGGATTTAAACTTTAGACGTATGTAATACGTGGGATTAAGGTAGGAATTAATCAAGAACTGTGGGTTTCGCTTGAGACGGATTTTCGACACAAATAACTCATTGACGACTCGTAGAGATATAAGTTAACACAGTCTACTTCTAAAATAGAAATCTTCTTTTTATAATACCATGGCTAACGCAGTTATTCGTATTCCTTCTTATAATAGAACTTTACTCTTTCTGTTTTATATGTACTTGCGAGAGCAAGTAGCGGCTTTTTTCTTTATGTTTATCTTCAGCAGCACTAATTATTCTAAGCACACATAAAACTTGGGTACACGTTCCTTTGTTAGAATGTGCGACCACAATATTTTAGAGAGTAACATCTCTTCCCAAGCAACAATACATACACCAATAATTAGTTTAAAGTCTCGTTCTTCGGTAATAACGTTAACAGTTTTATATACTGTGACTCTGTGACCTTTACTCGTTTCCTACTGGGATCGAACGTGACATACATTACTTTTGGTGGCTATACGTGCTTCGGAATCACCCTTCCGGCGTTCACCTGTTGACTGCTCATTCATTTAAGGTCAGAGGACCTTCTGTTACTTTATTAAGTGCAAGTCATTATACTTATTATGAATTCAATAATTATAACGGTTGTTGGCATTGAGAAAAAAATGTGACATCCTTATTATTGTTATCTAGCGACTCGCTCCTGCTTTGCACGGTTTTTTGGACGTGACAAAACATAGAGTTTTCTTAAATTATATGTAACTTTAATACTAACGTATTATACACATAAACCTTCCGGAATAAATTCTCTAAACAATGGTGAAAACCTCATCAAAATCTGTTGCGTGGTTTAGAAGAACAACGCGGACTTACAGACACACGAAAAGCGACTTTAATTTATAATTTATGATCGATAGATGAATTTGGTCGAGAAGGAGCGGTAAGTAAATATTTTGGGTCAGGTCTAATGTATTGTATGTTGTACTACATACAAGACATTACTATTACTATGTAGAATGAAGACAATAATATTTTCAAAAGCATCGAGTTATAAAATAACTATTTCGTTAGTGTAAACAAATTTAAAGCTAAACTTTAATGTCGGAGAAACAGCTTCATCTGTAACAGTACCTATCCCGCCTCGCCATTTATCTGTGGCCACCTAAATAATGTGTAGACTACCCCGAGGGCTACACTTACTCGAAACAGCTTCAGCGAAGATTCATGCCGTTGCAAAACGTACGGCCAATATATTTGTCAAATATTTGGGCTATAATGATAGCAATAATGCTCACAAAGTGTCCAAACATGAGCTATATTATGTAACTGATGAATGTACTCCTTATTCCGGGGTAACAGTAACAGCCGGCGACATCAATATAGTAAACTAAGTAAGAGTTGTAAGAGTTGTAATAGTCACAATGATACATTAACTGCAATAGAATGGGAATGTCGTATAGACTGTTATATCAAATGTGTTGATCTTAGTTTGGAAGTTGGCGATCTGACCCTGCGCCTGGTCTATCTCCGGACATGTCGAATTAACGTCCCATCGGACTAAGAGAGAGAAAGAGTGCACCTGTTCCTGCGCACACACTTGTGCACGTCTGCAGATTTCAACTGAGATTGGTCGCCAAGGCCGAAATTCGGTCTGGAGGACTATTATTATATCAAACGTGTTGTTAATTGTGATAGCGAGGATAAACATTTGCTTTTGCCTAATTGAAATTGACACAAGATGGCATGGATGATTTGCGTCGTAATTGAAGATGGCAGATATAATTGGATGGTAGGTATTACGTGTTGCTTCGATAATACAAAAACTTGTAATATTAGCTAACGCTCGGTCAATTATTAATTACGCCTGCAACATATTACGATGTTGCAGACGTAATTAATAATTGACCGAGCGAGCGAAGCGAGCTAAGCGTCTAGGCCTGCTTCAAGTCTAGCAAAGTTTGCGAGTTTGTCAGTTTGTACGACCTCGTCTACAGGTCGTATACCTGTTCCTGTTCACCAAATTTCGTCCAGATCGGTTGTTTACAACAGGTTTAACGAATTGTCACCTCTATTACATGGATCAACAAACTGGGAAATGTATGTTTATAATATTTTTTCTCTTGCCTACCCTTTTTGGGGTACTATACCTACATTTTTATATACATAGAGGCCTGAAGGATCTTATCAAAAAAGGGTAAGAAAACAAGAAACGCATATCTAAAACCATGATGGCAAGACATGTCGTTTTAGATGTGCGTGTGGTCTCGCTCACACTCGTTCCGTAACGGAGTAGTGCTTTTATTTTGAAGGTTATTGTCGAAAGTCGCTGCTACGCACGTAGCATCGTGGTTATGCCCATTTCGCTCTAGAGTGCTACGGCATTTTTTTGCGTAGACGACAAGCTACGCTACGCCCAAAGATTTGATAAGTTATCTCCTTCATGCAATGGTAAAAAAGTTCAAAATAAGCCTGATTTTTTTAAATTTATTTTAGTTTTATAATATACTAGCTTCTGCCCGCGATTTCGTCCGCAGATCTTTTCCGCGAGCCCCCCGTCGCATCGCCAAAAACAAACAAACTCTTCAGCTTCAGATATAGAAAAAAAATATTATTAAAAATACGATTTTAAACCGGATGTTTGTTTAAACTAGTCCTAAAGAAATATGGCTTCCAACGATAAACTATGTTTATCCAGTAAAACATACTATCCGTTGGCGTGGGAAAATAGTCCACATTTCAATTAATTAATGAATATAATCATCGTTAATTACTTATGCAGATTACGGGAGATATAGGCAATTTAGATAGCCCGCTTAGCTACGGAGTAAATGTATTGGCAATTAAATTAGTTTCTAATTAGCTTCAACGTAATTGACAATGTTAATAAGGCTGAAAAGTGTGTGAAAAAATAAAAGTAATTAATACTCTATCTGGTCGAGTTAACTGTATTTTTGTACCCAATCATAGAATTTTATAGAATGAAAATATAATCTATTGAAACTAAGCTAAAACATTTATAAACCTATGCGGAAAAAGACAGCACAACTGCAATCTCCCCAGCAGATCATTTTAGTCTTAACTTTCATGCAATAAGCAATCGTCAAAAATAGAGAGACCGTCTTAGATGGAATCAAATCTTCTACTCATTGTGTACATGATCGAAATACAGAAATACATCTAAAGAGCCATCCACGTGTATCTACAATTCTACACGTGGCAACAAGGGTGGAGACTTTCCTGTTAAACACAACAGACAAGTTATTATCCACATAATTAATAATGTTATATGCCCAAAAAGGTATCTTTATTGCCCCAAAACAGGCCCGAAAATTAGGTTATAAAAATGAAATATAATTTTTTATTGTAATTGCATGAAATAATCTTACAATAAGTAGTTGTAGTCGTGTAGAACTTTTCTAAGGTTCCAGGGAAGAACACCTTAACGAATTCGGTCCATGAACTACATTGCTTCCCCGATTTCTTGAGATATGAACGCTGCATTAGTCTAGGCGACATAAACGAACTTCGAAATGTAAAGTGAAGCGTTGCCAACCTTAAAAACATTACCCTCCTTCTGAGGCAGTCGGGTAAAAAGGTTGGCAACCCATTTCTATTTGATGGGTATCAAGATTCTTTGCCAACAAAAATGTTTTTAATAGTATAGGTTTGTTTAACTAATAAAGAAAACACTACTCCTGTTCCTAGTCTGTACCTAGAGTAGAGACAAAGTAAAGACATCCTTACATATTATAAAACAAAGTTCTCCGCCGCGTCTGTGTCTGTTCGCGATAAAATCAAAAACTACTGCACCGATTTTCATGCTGTTTTCATCAATGGATAGAGTGGTTCTCGAGGAAGGTTTTAGTATATAATAACCGACATCCACGTGGGCGAAGCCGCGGGCCTCAGCTAGTGGATAATACATTAGTATCTTTACGAATTTCATGTAGGTACTATGTTACTATCTCATCGCCCAAAGGTCCACTTATTGTCTGAGCCGAAACCAATAAATCAACGAAACACTATACATAATTTAAAAGGAAATCCCACAGGACTGCGTTTAATATTTATTAAATTTCCATATTCCAAACTATTTTGCAGCTTTTACGGCGTGGCTGTTGTTTGCATATTTATTGAATTTATTTAAAATAGAGCTTTGGTCCAATTAATCCTGGATTAATTACTAGCGCCACATTATTATAATATCAATGCAAATAAAAATCTTTCGTTTTCATATTCAGGCGGCTGCTATTATGTACCTTCAGGCTAAACAGACGCGCCTGAATATTATATAATAAAAATAAGGCCATGAGACCTTAGCAACCGGGCTTTCTAATAATACCAATATCTATAAACTTCCTTATTTTACTTGACTTCAATATTCCTACATGCTTCGGTCGGTGACATATGTTTATTTCCTAGAATAAATCTATGCTGGAAAATGATACTAGAATGACATAATAACTTTGGATGGCAACATGTCTGAGTCATCATATTTATGTAATTGTATAAGTATAGCGACACAAGTCCTTTACGAAGGGGAAACAACCCTTTGCAATTTAGCAGACATGAGAATTTTTCATACAAGAAATATCGATTATACAGGAACATGGAACCAGTTTCGTTGTTGAACAAACCTGGAGCATCCTTACTAACATTACTAATACGAATGTGAGTGTTTCTGTTACTTCTTGAAAATGGACAAAAGATATTTTTTATACCGGTAGTAATAACGCAATAAAAACTAATACATAACAATAGTACAAGGATGAGGAAGACACTACAGACAAAAGCTAATTCTGTTAGGAATTGAAATTTAAAAAAAATCAAGTAATAAAAAACTAAAACCCAACTACGACTTAAAAGGTATAAACAAGACACCACAGACAGACAAATTAAAAATCCGGAGTTACACGTGTTAACGCATAAATCAAACAGATTACGTGTGACTCCGGATTTTTAATTTGTCTGTCTGTGGTGTCTTGTTTATACCTTTTAAGTCGTAGTTGGGTTTTAGTTTTTTATTACTTTATTTTTTTTTTAATTCTTTTGGGGTTATAATATATATATTTTTGAAATGTGCTCATTAAGCCTTTTCATTTGATACCCAACATGGTACGATTAAACCATTTTTTTTTAAGTTCCTCACTTTATGTGAGGACATAAAGTGAGGAACTTAAAAAAAAAATGGTGAAAAAATGTATGTATGTATTAAAAATGGCGCCCTCTAGAGGTAGAGGACGCCATTTTTAATACATACATACATACATATCGGTCAAAATCATAACCCTCCTTTTTTCTTCGCCGTAGTCGGGTAACTAGGATTAACTTTATATTCGGTATATGCTATATGGTTCGGTTTGTAATATTATTATCTGACGTAGTGTTATGTAGGTGCTCTTACAGGGTTTAACTGTTTTGATGTTGCACGACCCGACTAACTTTTTGATGTATGGTTCTTTTCTTTTTCCTTGGTTTGTAAATCGTTGTCGACGAAAAGTATTTTTAGCAAGAAGTATACATGTGGAAGCTTGTAATTAGCAATTTTTACTACCTAAGAATGATTCTCAATCGTGTTATTAGTCTGTAAGCTTTCTGTAAAATAAAATAAATAAATAACTCGTATATTAAATATATTGTATGCAAAAGAACAACACGGTTCTCTCCCGCGCACTCCCGAATATTGGTATCGTCTATCGACCACTAACTAATATAGATAAAAGAAATACACACACACATACATACATGGTATAGCATGTACGTATGTTAGCAACAACAGCAATATAGCCGATTAAGCAATTAATTCTGCTTTGAAAGAAACACAATATGTGCACAAGATTGCATACACAGCTCTGACGTAATCCACAATCCTGTAACAATCCAACATTACTTCCATTAGATTGGTAATGAAAAACGTTAACGTGTTGTTATCGTATAACAATATACTGGGAAACAAAGCAATCGCTGCATCTTACAAAGGGAAGATCTTGCTTTCCGAGAAAACGACGGGTTTCTCTTAAAACATAAACACTGGAAAAGCCACTCCCAATCAACTCTGTTTGTGTTCTACTAGGAGATTCCAGTGATCTTTACAATCTTGGGAATTTCTGGGCAAAAAATCCCAAATAGGGCCTGTGTTTATCACTATAGCTTCATGATTCATGAGAAATATGAATGACTAGCTTCCGCCCGCGACTTCGCCCGCGTGGTATGTCGATAAAAAGTACCCCCCAGGATGCCATCTATCTCCTTACCAAATTTTGTCGAAATCGTTTCAGTGGTTTAGGCGTGAAAAGGTAACATACAGACGGACAGACAGAAAGACAGACAGACAGAGTTACTTTGGAATTTATAATATTAGTATGGATTAAATGAAAATGTTAACAGGGAAACCCGAAGCAGGTTTTCTAGTTGGCAGGAAAAGTCAGTTCACTTAATTCAGCTTAATTGTTCTACTGAAAGGCAATACCAGTGATATTTGCAATCTTAGGAATATCTTAGGTTTATGTGGAATTGGAACTTTTAGTATCGAAGCCTTCTGAAGTAACTACGCTGATTCGCGCGAAATATTAATAAGTAAATGAGGATGTTTGCAGCGAAAACCCGACTTGGTTTTCTAAAAGTTTGAGGGAGTCAGAAGGCAGTTCGCGATTAACAACAAATTCGCTAATAAGACTGAAACCCTGAAAGGACTAATTGCTAACCGCCGAGCTCACGAACACTTCTTTTGAAGAAAGTTAGTTCATAGGCTGAGAAAATAAGGTAAGAAGGAGTTCTTTGAAGACTTTTTAAAGAAGGAGTACAAATGTAGGCCTTGTAAGTTGTAACTAGCTAATTTAAGTTCTGTTTATCTTTTGGTCTCATCCTAGACGCTAAGTCCTAGTTTAAACTCGGCTTTGATAAAGGAGATTACTCGGCTTTGGATAATGAATAAAGGAGATTACTTAAGAGTTGGACCTATTACATGTGAAGTCCCAGTTATGTTTAAGTAAACATGAGAAATGTGGCTGTATTATAGGTACGCCTCTGTCTAACCCTTCGGGGTTGACAGGCGTGATGTTATTTTGTTTTTGGATCAGCAATTAAGCGTGAGTAGAAGACTGTTAGACGATAGCTCGCGATCTGCCTAAATCGTGTACCGTGGCCAATTTTGAATCGGCCTATTTTATAGTGTTATAACAGGTATACAGCACCAATATTGTATACACTTAAACTATTAAAAGTGATTTTCTCCTACTGTATGTAGTTCATGTTATAACGAACATAGTATTTTGGAACCCATATGATTATGAAATAAGTATCATCTCAAAGTTGCAATCGTTATTCCACGAGAAAAATCTCTATCTAATTTTGCTGAGTGTATACATATTTTTGTCCGTGATTGTACACACTTTTGTGCCGTTACTAAACAACAATTTGTCTGGCTTCTAAGCTGTTTGTATTACAAAATGATTACAGAATAATTTTACAATTTATTCTCGCTTATATCTGAGCCTTTCTGAGATAGCGCGCTATGATTCATAATCCCTCAATCTCAAGAAGAAATCACATTTACATAATCGTTTTAGTTCCAGAGATTACTGATAACCAATATGGACTCCCACGTCTTCCAAGTATATGTATTGTAAGGGCAGTATTATCTTCTTTACACAGAAACAATCTCATACTAGAATAAATTATATGATTATATCTAAAGGCTCTTAGATCCTGGCGCGACTTGTCGGGCGACGCGACTTTTAACAAAACAATTTCTGAGAAAACATCACGGCGAACAATACGGCGGCGTCGCGTCGCGCGTGTAGTCGCGCCGGTATGTAAGAGCCTTAACAAGATTGCGAAAGTATTTATCCTTTGATTTTTCGTCCTCCCTTTGTACATTAATGGAAAATAAATTACTTTTCCCGGCTTACGTACCCATCTTTGTCATGAAGTCTGTAATACGATCTACGAAGCTATTACTGTATAGAGTACCTACCTCTATTCCTCTAACCCGTTGGTCTGTTATTTAGACAGCTGAAAGCCTCCCGTCTTCTTTAGATCTATCAATACAGCCATGACAGCTTTTTAACCTTTACATTATGAAAAAGTTATAAAGTTGCGGTAATGGCTTCGGTCGATTTTGTTACAGAAATATCAGGTATCGTTTAAAAGCGACTGTAATATCTTGTTAAAAATATTATATTATTTTTTTCTTCGATACTGCATGTAATTATAAAGTAATATTTACTTTGAACAGATCAAGATATTATTGATTTAATATTATCCAACCCCGCTTTGGTTAAGGATCATCCATACTTATATTATAAATTCGAAAGTAACTCTATTTGTCTGTCTGTTTGTATGTTACCTTTTCACGACTAAACCACTGAACGGATTTCGATAAAATTTGGCAAGGAGATAGATGGCATCCCGGGGAAGGACATAGACTACTTTTTATCGACCACCACGCGGGCGAAGCCGCGGGCGGAAGCTTATCTTTTATAAAGCCAATAAGTATTACGTTGTGGAAGGAGGTAGGTATGATACGTTCGCAACTACAGTTGCTAAAACAAGATAAGTACGAACGTGAAGAAAATATAAAATCTAAGAAATAATCCACCTCTTGCTGTAAAGTAGCGAGTCTTGTTGCTTTAAGAGCTAGAAACCACCTGTGGAAATAATGGACTCTATTCTTAGTGTTTGAGAGCACTACTCTATTTTTATACTATGTAACAGAAATATAAAAATCATAAAACATGTTCAGGGAGAAGTGATGGTGATGAGATGAACAAGGTTACCACCGCCCGGTCGGAGTTGGCGTCTAAGCCTCTGGGCATTTTGCAAAGATTGATCATTAACGGTTCGTACCAAAGTATAAAGCATTGTGTTTATTGTTTCCAAGATCAACAACAACAATGTTTACTGTTCCAAACAACATGACGCGATGAAAATACTATATCGTTATTCGTTACTATGGTAGAGGTACCACGAACGAACGAAACGAACTACCTAAGTATTCGAAGAGAGTGAGTAGGTAGGTATAATTAAATTTTTACAGTTGAGTAGAACTCTACTTGATGTTTGTTGAAAGCTAAGGATCAATTAGGACCTAAACCACAAATAGACTAGTAGTTGATGGAGACAGACAAAATCTAAGAATTTCATATTTGTTTGTAGAAGAGTTAGTGGAAACCGTATCTCTAGGCGCCACCACAACAGGCATACCACAAAAGGAATTACAACATAACATTCTCATGCTTCACATTCCTTCTTTGACACATCTAAGCTCACTCGGTAAAACAAATGAATCCCAAACATTTGAAATTAGAGAGACAGTATCAAAGTTCTAACAACATTGCCTGCATACATAAAATTGTTGGTCCAAGTTTCTAGAGTTTTGCATAACGCCCTTTGGAGATGAGGAGGGCAATTGTTAACATTTACATAACTAGCAAGGGAAGGCATCTTAACTGAACTTATGTGGAAATTCTTGTTGACTTACGCAGTTTCTGTCAAACTATACCGCGTATGTAAGCTGTTATGAGTACCCGAACTTATTGAATTGTTGATAGATTTGATTATATTTTTGTAAAGGAACGGGTCGAGCAAGTATGCGCAAATTCATACACAACACATTGAGTTTAGTAATCTTCCAACTAAAATATCCAAACGATGATCTATGCTGTTACGCAAATACATACCAACCATGCTATTGCAAAAGTGCAATTAGGTTTTTGATAGATATAGATGAATTAACTAAACCTACAGCGCTACTTGAGATGTTAAAAAATATATGACGCGTTTAGTTTAAAAGTAATAATGTTTATTACGGAAGTTAGTAATAAAAACACCGAGCGAAACACGCCTTGGTTATTTTAAAATTCAAGATAAACAATTCATTTACTCATAAAATGGAATTGGTACGTCCGATATTTTTTTTGCTATCAGTAAAAACATTAGTCATGTTTTCGGAACGTAAATCTTTTGCAGCATCTTCGGTACAGTGCAGCAGATTTTTTAATTTAATTTATCGTGAGATTATGAGTCGTTAACGTAGCATTGATTTTCAATAGCATGTACTTGTTTAACTATTAACTATTCACCCTCAACGCTCATCACAGCTATTTAGCGAAACTCAAAGGGTGGCAACACATGACTTGTTACTCCATCTACACCTTAACTTGTAAGCCTGTTTGCCTTGTTAAAATATGTAAGGCTCTTCTACTCAATATTGGATAATGTTCACACGTATATAAGCTTGTTAACTTACTTATTGTTTGCTTATGTAACACAAGGGGTTCTTGTGCGAGGGTTTTTGCTTTGTGAAAGGAAATAAGGACGATATTTATCAGTTCTGGGAAAACACTTTGGTATTAAAAGAATAAGTTATGGTAATCCACGAAAAAAAATTGGGTTTTATTTTGCTTTTTGTGGATAAAAGCATACTAACTTTCGTTAAGCAAAAACGATCCAAAAAATGCCGCAAATACACAGTCATAAAACTTTGTCGAAACGTATCCACGTTTATAGTAACACTAGCTTTTTGCCCGCGTGAAAATCGGAAAATATATCACTGGACCGTACTACCGGGTTTTAAAGCAGGTACCCTATGTGTTAACCCAGGTTCTAAACCTTCATTATGAATCACTACGTCGTCAGTGGATGGAGTGATTCATAACGAAAGCCGTATGAAAATGTGTTCGGTAGTTTTTGAGTTTATCGCGTTCAGACAGACTGTTGCGGCGGAGGAACTTTGTATTATCATATGTAGTGATTTACAGAATTAGTCCAAGCTACGTTTACGCTAAAAGTTTAGCTGCCCCAAAAATTTACACGAACAAAGTTGCGGACAAAAGCTAGTTAGACAATTTCTTAAGTAAACCATAAACTTATAAGTTGGGCTCACTAAACCCAACGGGATGCGGCGGTCAAAAATAGGTCAGAAGGGGTAAATAGACGAGACTGCAGATCTGACAGTTCTTAGGTATACCCCAAATATGTTTAAAGCAAGCAAAACTGGAACAAAGTACATTTTCTCCCCATTGATTACCGAAAAGTAGATACGAAAATTCTATGATTCCGTACAGAAATCGAGAAAATTGGTCCTGGTTGTACGTAGTTTGATTTAATAAGGCTCATATTCTGGCACCACAGAATTACTGAATTTAATTATTCTAAGAACAGCCCTATTTTCCGTAACGAACAACGGACTTATTTTGACAAAGTAATTATTATTTCATAAGTCCATATTGACCAAAGTCGCCGAAATAATTGTTTCCTCTCTCATTTCCTTTTGTGTTTACGTTCAGTGATTTTTTTGTAACGAAACTTGGTAGGAAATAAAATTATATTTATTATTTTGGGGGCATCGAGTTAATTCACTATAAATTTATATATATATGAAAAAAAAAATTAAAAAAAAAATATCCTTATTTTATGTCACTGATTTATTTAAAATCGGATGAAAATGTCCCAGTTAATGCAAAAAGCGGATCTTCTGAAGATAAAAACTAAAATAATCGTTGTTAATATTTTGCTTATAACATCATAAATCATACTAATAAATACATCAGTCATTACATTACTTCAATTAAAACCATGAGAACATTAACAACCTCCAAGTGTCAGTTTTCATACACTTGTTCTTTTATCAGATCTTACGGACTTGACATAAATACTGTTAGGACATGACGATGTGGCGAGTTTGACTCCCACATATTGACGTAGTGCTAGCTATTTAGCCTTATCTTCAGTGTGATCTAGACAACAGGCTTAGTAATAATGGACTTTGCTTATGAGTGTGGGAGAGGAAAATGTAAGGAAAATGTAGTTCTTTTTGCGGTTGGAGGGTTTCTATTGTGAAATAAGGATATCCTACTTTTGTGACAATGATAGACTTAGTCAAACAATAATCCTAACTAATATTATAAATGTGAAAATAAGTTTGTTTGTTACGGTTTTCACGCTAAGACGGCTGAACGGATTTAGTTGAGGCACATGGGTAGACCATGACCTGGAATAGGACATAGGATACCTACTTTTTAACCCGATATTCCCACCGGATTGTGACTTACCGCGGACGCAGTAAATATTTAAAAAAGTTAATATTTATTTCATATTTAGTTAATATACAAATATTAACTAAATATGAAATAAATAATTATTAACTTTAAAAGTTAATATTTTTGCTGATATCTAATAAAAACTGCTTTAGCCTAAAATGTTTTCTCTTTCATTGATCCCTTATAAGAAGTTAAATATTAAGTGGGAAAACTCTATTCACATTATAATTTGAGTAAAAAACGTCTTTCAACTTTATGATCGCAAATATATTACTGTCAATTTCAATAAAACTGAAATAACGAATTCTAATGAGATAAAAGTTAGAAACATTTTAGTAAATTAGACTGAACTTGATCCACGTTGTGGCACATTACGTGAATTGAATCGCTATGGAACGAATAAACTTTCTGACTTGAAGTGAACTTTGATTTGTGACAGAAGAAACTTTAGTTTTTTCATTCAATATTTTCATACATTATAATTTCAAATTGCAGCATTGAGTTTAGCCCATTTCGACCCAAGATTTGAGAGCAATTTAATTCTCTTTCTTCATGATTTAATAACTGTTTTAAAAAGTCTACACAGAGCCAGAATTAGAACATTAGTTCTTCTTCTGCCTAGCCTTTTTCCTAACTATGTTGGGGTCGGCTTGCAGTCTAACCGGATGCAGCTGAATACCAGTATTTTACATGGAGCGACTGCCTATCTGGTAATACGATACCCCTTAGTTAGACTGGTTGTCAGACTTTCGTGCTTCTGACGACTCGTAACGACTGTCAAAGATCCACAAATGTCAGCCGGGACCAACGGCTTAACGTGCCTCGGAAAGCACGTTAAGCAAAAAACATAAAAAAACTTTGAAACTAGCCGTTTTATAAGAAGTTCAATATAATACCATCATAATCTAGATATAATTACAGACTTCATAATAATAGGTAAGTAGGAGACATACTCGTTAAAATAATCAGATGGAACTTTTTGTTTCGTTCATTTACAACTTAAAAGTTACACCATCTTATCCAAGAAGTATGGAAAACCCCCCAGTAGGTTTTAGTGGAATTTTTCCGTCAGAGAAAAACGTTACATAAGAAACGTATAAATAATCGGTATTTCCATGAGAACCTCGAAGCTGAACGCAGCCACACGCATGAGCGACGTCAGTACGGCACAGACAAAGAAGTCGAAAACGTTATTACATTTGTTTGACGTCGTTACGAAAGCGTAAACTGTGATCAATTTATCGATTCACAAAAAGGGAATATCGACTGATAACCCCCATGCCGAAATATATGGCATCGTAAAACGAGGCTTGTTTTTATTCATCATAAATCGGCTTTCAATAGAGGAAATTAAGTTGACCATAAAATTCGTATCTCGAGCGATGTACAAAGAATTCCCACATGGGTATTTTTAAGCCTGCTTAAGTTGGTAAGAAAGAAAAATATTGCCTCGTAAAAGTATAGGAGCTGGACTGTTTAACAATGTGTCGTTAGAGGAGTTAGCAGCAATGTTTGTTTAAAATCAATGGTGCAACCAATATGCTTCGTGTTAAGGCCAATGACCACTTTGTATGCGGCGCTAGTCGCTCTGCCCATATTAGTGTTAAGTTAGAGCAGCATTTTCGTTTACGGCCGATGTGTTGCATAACTGCGTACAATAACTATCATAGCGAGCGGTAAGTATTGTGTGGTATATATAGCTATTAGTTTACACCACCATGGCTGTTATCAGTACTGATCAGAATTTGTGCTATCATACTAACTGGTTTTAGAATTTACGTATGCGTTGATTAACAAAGTTCTAATTATACAACTTTCGCGTTACGTGATAACCAGCTGAATTATAAGAATTTTACATAATTATTTTTCGTGTTACATTGTTAGTTATAAACTTATAACACTCTCAACACCGTCTCTATCCAGCACTCAGAGATGTTTTTTTCAAGAGCCGTGCAATCTTAACCGAGCTCGTAATTCAAAGTTAAGGGTGTTCAGAGTACCTACTGCAGTCTTCAGTAATTTAATTCTGTGTGAGTGCACTGTAAAATGAAGTTTGTTTTACTTGAGTGCAATGGAAACGTTGATCGTGTGGCTTGCAGACCAAATAAAATTTGTTATAACATTTGGAAGCGCCCGAGGAAAATTCCTTAATAAAAGTTTATTAACAAATATGATATGGCGGAATGTTGGAAATGTTTTTGAGGAAATTGGATTTTATTTGAGTTACGTAAAATGATACTTTGGTGTTATAGTTACGTGTAAGTTTTTGAATGAATTTTTGTTTTGTTTGTCGCTCATCTAATGCAAATTAACATACATTCATACTATTTGGCAGGTGTAGGTTAGGATTTACGACTTTCGCTTGGTTTTCGGTCCACTACAAATACAATATCATCTCGCTGGACTTGCTGAATTGGTTATGAACGTTCAAATAAATGGGCCTTCCGTTCCTGTTAATTTTATTAATACGACTACTTACCTATTGCATGAGCACACTGAACACACTGTATTATATACGGAACTTCCCTGTCTCTTCCAACGGTAATAATACGATTATACGATGCTGTATGGCTTTGGCCAAAACCATACACCATCGTACAATTGTATTATTTTCGTTATTTGGAAATTGGAACATAATTTATGAACGTGAAAGAACGGTGGAAAAAAAATATAGTCTCATAACATCAAGTCCTTCATATCCTACAAGAAAATCAATTAATATAACTTCTACATCTATAAGTACTTATTATAAATTAAAGTCGCTTTAAGTGTCTGTTTGTGTGACCGCGTTGTTCTCCTAAACTACGCAACGGATTTAGATGAGGTTTCCACGATAATTTAGAGCAGTTAGTTTATGTTTATTCTGGAAGATTTATGTGTATACTACATTAATATTTAACTTACATATAATAAACACATAAAGAAATTTCAATGTTCATTCAAGTAGTAAAATCCGTGCGAAGCAGGGGCGGTGGCTAGTTATCTTATAACTGAGACCACCTACAGTCGGTTGTATTCACCGGAATCGTTAACATATCAAGTTAGCAACTAGCAACCAGTATCAAGTTGCAGTCGCTACTCGGAACTGTCTGCGTTATTTCAAATAGTCGACAGTAACAATAACATTATGATTGTGTTATGTTATGACTGGCAAGAACAATAACTAGTGCTTTTGCGAATTTAATACGATACTTTGTTGTAAGGTCAGGCATATTGATAATGGTTTAGATCTAGTTTTTACCCGAGTACGGCGAAGAAAAATGGAGGGTTATGATTTTGACCGGTATGTATGAATGTATGTTCATCTGTCCCTCCTATCTTCTAAACCACTCATCTCAATTTGACAAATGAGGATATAATATCTTTGGAAGCGTTTTGATGGTCCGCTGGTTATAGGCTATGTGACGTCACAATAACTTAAAAATCCGGAGTCACACGTGTTAAGGCATAAATCGAACAGATTACGTGTGACTCCGGATTTTTAATGTGTTTGTCTGTGGTGTCTTGTTTATACATTTTTATTTTTTTAGTCGTAGTTGGGTTTTAGTTTTTATTACTTTATTTTTTTTATAACTTTAATTTTTTTTTCACATCATCATTATCCTCCCTGTATATCTCACACTTTTTGTTTCAAATAAATATCAGTTTTACAGTTTTTATTCAGCTAACTACAAATCTCTGCACAATCTTAATTTTTTCGGTTTGTATGTTACGCGATTACTCGGCCAATAATGAACGATTTTTCTAATTTTATCTGTAGTGGCAAAATCTTTAAATCTCAACGAATCGCCGTGGTTTACTCTTTAGACAAAGATTTAACACCGATAATTTGTCCCTAAAATAGACTGGAGTAATTTGACAAAACGTTTTTGTCCCTTCTACTTTTTACGAAAATAGACTCCAGCTTTGTCAAGAGACAAATTTCTTCTAAGAAAAACTGGCCTAAAATACTTTTTCGAATCGAATTGAGTCGTAATTTCATCAGAGGCCTCTTATCAAAGGAGCTTAACTTAAGTAATAAAACCTCACTTTAGTATCTGGTTCAGGTCAATCAGCGGCACAGACAAAATACTTCAAGCATTTTATTCATGTTGAATGTACTGATGAGGCCATGAGGGGGCGGAATCCGAGATTGCCACATGTTTTCTTAAATTCAAATCACGGTCGGACTTCGTCGGAAACCAGCGAACCGAACCAGAGCTATTCGTTCTTCAAGTTTAAATTGCTTTGTGGCGAAGTAACTGTCCCAGGCCAGGTGACGGCCACTCGTATCTACCCTACTCGCTACCCATTATGGCTTTTCAATTCCATTAATTCCACTAATGAGTCACACGGCTTTAATAACCCTCAACTGTTCTAATTGACTCCAGGTTTGTTAGAAAGTTAGACCGCTTGTGGCCTTCAACGTTCGTTACACAGCTAAGGTCTTAAACTGCTTTGATAACTTCGAAGCGAACCTCGGGGTTAATAAGATACAAAACTTCATGATATTTAGATAAGTTTTTAGTATAGGTTGTCGGAAATGGGCACAATGTTTTAGAAACCAACTATTAATAAAATTAGGTAGGTCGGTAAGTTGCTGAAATAATCCCCTTCTTAAAATCCCATTGCTTTCGTAAGTTCTCAAATATAAACTTATACTATCAGTTTACAAAGTTACACAAAGAAGAACTGTAGTAAAATTCCCGCCAACGCGCAACGTAATAAAAGACTTGGTCATGTATGTATTAGGAGACAAAGTAAGAATCCAGAAAACTCTATAAGGATTGAAGTGCACTTGATTCTCTTTACAACCACGTCACATCCTTTCGGAGAGGACAACTAGACCAGCTGATGTGACTCATGTGAAATGTGAACATCAAATGGAAAATTCTCTAAATATTTTCAAACATTTTTAACACCAACATTTCAAAGTACACCCGAAGAAAAGTCCGCTGTTTCGGTTTCACTTGAGTGGAAAACGCAAACGTTCTGAATACAAATACTAACTAAACAAAAGGAACAGCTATTTTCGGAAAAAGGACGAACTAGAAAAATGGGATGCAGTAAAATTAAAAGATAAAACGAAAGCGGTAAACTGGAGGGTTGAATTTTTTTTAAGACAGCTATGTTTTAACATGTTTGGAATGCTAACGTTTGTAGATGAATGAAACCATAGCGGACTGTTTTACATAAACCAAATGAAAGTTCTTATAACATGCTTTTGTTTTATCGCTAAGTAATTAAATAAACAAGGAAGAAAATTGTCATGAACATCGCCTTTAAAAATAACAAGCTGTATGCCCATTATACAGAAAATTAAACAAAATATCAATGCGAAATTCAAATGACAACCGTGAAAGCCAAATCCCAATGAATTCAGTAAAAAAAATCTGCACCCAAAAAAACAAATACAAATGAACAAAAACCAATATTTTAAAAGCTCGACGCTCCGTTGGAACCAATAAATATATCCAATTCAGGAAGTCAGCCCACTCGCAACTACGGTAGGCAATATACTCTTCAGATTATCGGTTACGTTTTACAGCGCACTAAACTATCTGCCCACGAGCTCCCATTTCTGTTCAGGGTATACCACGAATCATAACTCTTCGATTGAATACAGATCACCTCTGAATTGAAATCTATAAAATCAGATTATATTCTTAATTTCTTATCAATGGGAACCTACTCTTTCCAAGAGTATTCTTGCCAACTTTTAGTTGTTCAGTATAAGTTGCCGTTTGAATACTCGATCTCACCATTCCTTTCGTCTGAAACGTGATGTAACATCGACCAAGCTAACATGGATCCAAAGTCGAAATCGATCCCTTTGTCTGTCAAAACAGAGGGATCTATTTCAGCTTTGAGAAGGAACAATATCTTATCCGTGACCAGCAGTCTGGTTACAGATAAACTGAAAGGTATGAGCATCCAAGGAGGGTGCTAATAACAGTATCCTTCTTCCTGGAAAAGTCAAATCGTATAGAAACAACGACTTCGCGTGTAGGTGTGAACGTTTGAAAAACATCATCGTCAAAGGTTTGTTGTTTTTTTTATGTAAATATGATGAGGCCGAGTCTTGTAAACAGTCGAGTAGGAACTGATCATAAATTTTATACGTCCATTGTTATCTTAGTAGGCATCTCGGCAAGAATCCTAAAAGGATTTACTAACAATAGAAAGTATAATACAAGCTAACATCTGTCTTCCAATGTCAGCGATAGATAAAGCATCTCAGGGTCTGCAGAGTTGAATCTAACTGGGATTTTCTTTGTTGATATCACAAATTAGGATTTATTTATAGATGGCATAGATTCTTGACCATGAAATAATGGAGACTACACAAAGGATACCAACAAATAGTCGTATTACTCAGCAATTGTTACACACAAAGAAAAGAAATCAATTTCTTAAAGTTTAATGCTGTGAAGCAATTTTATTTTCTTTAGAATATATTTTACATTCAGATAAAAAGAACACCATAATTTTGCATAACAGATTCTTTGTAATTAGATTTGCTTACAAGCCTAGTTTAGCGAGCAAAACAAGACTTTAGGTATCTATAATGGGGTTCATTTGAATAGAATAGAATTAATTTGGGATCAAAACAATAATTCACAGTAGGTGGTCATTTCATTATGGTTTTACTATAAAAAGGATATTTTAAGGCCTCGATCGTTGTGATTAGTTATTTCTATAAGAACCTATTAATAATATTTTTCAAACATATTCTTAATCCCAACAAAAAAAAAACTATTAAAGCACAAAAGACCATCGCCTAACATCCTGAAAGCTACTCCTCATACACTTCAGAAGTTCCCTACATGATTAATGATATTCTTCTTACAGTACATCTAACACAAATAATAGGTACATCCCCCTCTCTGGAGATACACTTATGATTAATCAATAGCAGCTTCTTCAGAAACTGGGTGTAAATAGTTTCTTACTATCATAAACCTTACTAAATAATTTTGGGGCTCTTCGAACGAATCTATGCAATTCTATGTGTGGGCGCGTAATCTATCTTGCACTCGACAGCTTGACAGGAAAACATGTTTCAATTTCGTCCTTCAGTGGTGTGAGCTGTCCGATAACTGTCAATCAAAGGTTCTTTCAGTCACAGAGTGGTTTAGAAATTAGAACGTTGCTGCCCCCCGCCGACGGGAAGAGACTAGCCCATTAACGATTTTCTCGCTCAAGAAGTGTACAAAAGATTGTAGGTTCCGTGTAAGTAAAAGAGATAAATAAATATTAATAGTTGATCGCTGACCGTTCACACCGCCGCCGTTAAGTACTCGTCTTTCGCAGCGACAAGAGCTATCAGAGTACTCGCTCAGAGACGCTCGCTTGGCGGGTAGAACACTCGTTGAGAGTTGGAGAGACTCACACTTGGTACATACGCATACCAGCTATTAATCGCTCTTCGCCGTCGCGCACTCGTTGCTCGCAAACTTGTTTTTAGTTGCTAGCTTTACTCACTTCTCGTTAATCGCCGGCAGTGGGATAGGTGCCCAAAGTTGATGTCTCCTTGCTTTTGGTGGCTATCAGAGAAGCGCTTTCAGCCACTCTTAATTTTTACCCGACTACGGCGAAGAAAAAGGAGGGTTATGATTTTGACCGGTATGTATGTATGTATGTATGTATGTATGTATGTATGTATGTATGTATGTTCATCTGTTCCCTCCTATCTTCCAAACCACTTATCACAATTTGACAAATGAGGTATCGTTAGAAGCGTCGTGATTGTCCGCTGGTTATAGGCTATGTGAAGTCACATTAAATTAAAAATGGCGCCCTCTAGAGGACATAAAGTGAGGAACTTAAAAAAAAATATGGTTTAATCGTACCATGTTGGGTATCAAATGAAAGGGCTTAATGAGCACATTTCAAAAATATATATATTATAACCCCAAAAGTATTAAAAAAAAATCAAGTAACAAAAACTAAAACCCAACTACGACTTAAAAGATATAAACAAGGCACCACAGACAGACAAATTAAAAATCCGGAGTCACACGTAATCTGTTCGATTTATGCCCTAACATGTGTGACTCCGGATTTTTAATTTGTCTGTCTGTGGTGCCTTGTTTATATCTTTTAAGTCGTAGTTGGGTTTTAGTTTTTGTTACTTGATTTTTATCCCAGAGACGACCAGCAATAAGTATTGAACAAATCATTTTTAGGTGGTTAGGATCCCACACTAGTAACATCTACTTCAACGTTTATAAATAGAAATCGGTTTAGCTCTTTGAATAAACGCTTCGAACACTTTACGGAGCTCGTATCGCGTGAGAACAGATTGCCTGGTTGGGGTGGGATTTATAAAATCTTTTTCAGAGAAATCTATCATTCTAGGGCATATACAAACACATTACAGTCTCTCAGGATAAAGGCATAACAATTTAGGAACTAAAAATAGAAAAGCTTAAATCGGAAACCATGTTTCAATCAATCAGACTTTTCTCAACTATGACGGAATACCAGTATTTTACATGACTGCCTATCTGACCCCCACAACCCAGTTACTGGGTTACACGATACCCCTTGGTAAGATTGGTTGACAGACTTTCAAGCTTCTGATGAGTCATAAATGCAAGAATGACAGCCGGGACGGCTAGCGTGCTTTCCGAGCCACGGAGTGGTCTCGGTATGGTAAGGTGGTCACCCATCCACGGACTGTCCGAGCAAGCGTAGCTTAACCTGATCGATCGACACGTACGGCTGTTATTACTTAGCCACGAGCCCCTCCAAATTAATAAACAAATAAACAAAATTATATCCTAACTTAACTAAAATTAGTCACAAACTAAAATAGGCGTATCAGCCAAATTAGCTGAAATTCCCAATTCGCCAAACATTATGAATGGTCAAGAATCGTTTATATGTACCTATAATAAATTTTCCTTAGAACATTATCAACGTTGAAACAATTTTAAAATTGTATTTAAAACTGCTAACTATTCTATCATTGTTTGAAGGTGAGCATACAAGACCACTAGAACATAATAGTATACCTATAATTAAAGGTAAAGAATTGAAAGCAATAAAATTATCACATACTCGCCAATAATATTGTCATCTGATTTTAACATATATAAACATACACAAATGTAAGTACAGATATATCCGATTGTACTCATTTTACATTAGGATACATAAAATGTTACAGTAATGGTCTTATCAGAGTCAATGACCTTACGCTCAAATGACAATAATATGCGCACAAGGTTTCTATACGTAACGGCGCGAAAATAAACAGAAGGAAAAGATTGAGAACAATTTGAGAATGAAACGAGTTGTATAGTACCAAAAACTTATCTGAATTTATCGGCTGAAAGTGGAACTAACAAAATCACTTTGAAAAGTGACAAGTTCTGTCACATTTTGTTCGCCGACAGCGCCACCGCCGTTACCGGGCCAGCCGTACATACACCATAAACTATAATCCCACATCTTCTTCCAGCCGATCTATTCGGTAAAATCTCAGTGTGTCTATCCCTAGCATAAGGTAGAATCACAGCTCACTTCAAGCTCACTTTAGCTAAGTTTTCAAGGTGTTTTTTTCCAAAGATCGGAAGTTGTCGTATTGGGACTGTACGAGACATATCACTGTAGCACAACTGTAGGAAACGGTAGCACTATTGAGTTAGATTTCGAACATACTAGAACAAAATAAAACATCCAAATAAAAAAAAAGTAAATAGTTTTTAACGTAAAAAGAGGCCAGAAGTGTACCCAATAATCATTACACAGCTGTTTAAGGCTGCGTAATCATAGCCTTGGCCTCAGCTCGAATGGAAGATTCCTTTCAGTGGATTACTTTGCAGTAGATATAAATTATTTAATAGAGCTACTGACCACACCGCCCGATGACAGACAGGTTCAATCCGATTACGTAATATCGTTACGATATCATTTTAAATTGCATACTTATGTTGATTGACGTTTATTCGTGACACAGTTAGTTTTAACGTATAAATACAATTTAAGTTTTAAATTGTATTGTTGTTTCTTTTATAATTGCGGTCGCGTGTCGTTGAGGTCAGCGACATTGCTTAAGTACTTACGTGAAAAGAAAAACTTTCTTCAAGTATTCGGAAAAGTGACGTTAGAATATCGACACAGTTATCGATGACCATGCTATGCCGTAGGTCGTGTTCGAAAAACAATAAATTATGTATATTTAATGACAGTCCTTTACCTTGACACATACTTACTACAGCCTCCTTGAAAAAGGAAATAAAAATGGTAATACTTATCTAGTTTAAAACTGGTGTTACCAGAATTTTGTAAACCATGAAACTTTATAATTATGAATAACAAAAATGCCACAGGTTACAATAATAATCTGTCTCCTAGTACAGATTTTTCTACAATAACTATCATATTAGAACAGTCTACAACTAAACATTGGCCTTGCTTGAACAAGGCCGAAACGAATTATTCTAGTTGCATCTATTATACGGATTATACCGTATAATCACCACGCTTGGTCTATCAATTAGTGATAGATTGAGGCTTGAGCTCCAGCAGTAGGAATATTACAGACTGAGTATTAATCAAGCTATTGTCTCAACGTTGGGGTATTATTCTGCAACAACCGCTTAGTACAGCAGTTTTTTGTGATGGCCATTTTCGTTTAGCATTGGACCTTATCAAGCCTCTAAAAAATTAAATAGACCAATAAGATCGAGTTATTCCGATCTGATCCCCAAAATCTGATCTACAGGCGCAACAATTATAGCTACCTGTGGATCAGATGAGAAGACAGGGGATCAAAAGCAACAATCAAAGAAAGAAAGAAAAACCTCAGTTTTTCGCGAACAATTCTACCTTATCTAAATACGTACTTTTCTTGTGGTGCAGACATGATCCGTGGAGGCGGCACATGCTCGCCGTTTGCCCCATGCGGGCGCTACCTTGCTCTAGTCGCCATCTGTGCGCCACCAGACGCTTCCAGTCCAGTCTACATCTCGATCCTTATCGACACTCCATAACACTTCACTGGTACAACACTATTCGTCACACCTAACATCTTTTGTACACTAAAAACACCGCAGTTGATTTAGTATACCTACTGGCTGTTCTTGTTTACTTTTTTAGGCTGTGGAAATCCCGTTAATTACACTAGTAGAGTAACGTAAATCAGATATGACTGACCATCTTAATTAGTAATAATATAATTATTAAAATAATTTGGCGTGTCCATGTCCATCCGTGGCTCATGGCGTGGCTTTGAGTGTTTGTGGACGGTATATTATAGACGCTCTTTTGTATCAATGGTCAATATCGGTAAGCAATTAACTGTGTTGACATAATGATAAAATGCAGATTATGGTATTCCTATGGTACTTAGAATCTCATGACACACTAAGATGACGTCATTGTACAATAAGATGTTTTAGTCAGACATAATCCCGTTAATTATTTATTCACTTCGTGCTGAATCTATTTAGCAAACTTCGCTTGTATAACCCACATTTATCAATTACCTCGACCTACCTACATAACTAGAGGAAATCTACTTCAAAGGCGTATTCACACTTAGGTCTAAAAATAAACCTAAATGAAGTCGGTAAAAAAATCTAGAAATTGGTATTTCTTGAAAAAGGTTCCACGCTCTTTTAATTTAGTAAAAGGCTTTCAAGTGAATTCTGTTTTATATTTCTTTGAAAGAAAATATTTAAATAGACGGGAAACCCCAACAAAATTCAGCACAGATTGTTTGCCTACTTCAGTATGTCGACGAACAACAAAGGCATTAGTTATGCAGATTTTAATCTTCTTAAAAGCAGGAGCGTACTGCGCAGTGTATCGGCATCGTCTTAAAGTCTTTAACTTTAATTTTACTGAGCTAGCGAGCTAAATGCCTATTAACTATTTACCTCATTTTTACACATTTAAAAGATTAAACTATTTGTTCAAGAGTTTGTGAGCCTTAAGGCTATCCGACAAATTCAAACATTTGTTACAGTAAAGGCAGCTACAGATTTAATATCTGTGGTCTGTTGATGCAACAATAAACTATCGAGCTCCTAACAGAACCATAGGCAGAACAAAACAAAAGAAAACCAACGATATAAAACAGGTGCAAATTGTGACAGGGACAAAATACACATCATAAGTTAAGTAAAGTTGAACATGAAACGTTTTTACAAAGAGGTGAATAACACCGAAAAAGAGAGTGTATATCTGTATATCCCGAAAACAAATGACAACACAAAACAACAGTTGTCATTGATGAATCGTACTCGAGTCGAATGGAACGTCATTCATGAAAGGAGGTAGTAGTAAATCATTGTCGATCGATTCCGCCCCCGCCTTACCTCTGACAAACGGGGAACGCACTGGACAATCATACTAAAACTATATATGGGGGAAAGTTTTGGTTCAGTGTGAAAATGATTTTTCCTAAGATTTTCGGAGTAATTTTCATTTATGTTTGGTTCGAGCGATACTTAACTGCTTTTGATTGGATATATTTCTATTATAACTTCCGCTTGACATTTATGAGGCTTCAAACACGTTTCTATTTCGACAATAAAACCGTAAACGTGATCAAATATTCTACAATAATTTAAGTACCAGCTTATTCAAATTATTATTAGCATTAAATTGAAAATTAGTAAGTATAACTTTATGAACAAGTAGCTGTTGCCCGCGATGTCGTATGCCTATGTCCTTCTCCATGGCAAGGCCTACTTCTGTGCCAAATTTCATCCAAATCTGTTCAGCCGTTTAAGGGTGAAAGCGTAACAAACAAACAAACTCAATTTCGCATCTACAATATTAGTTAGGATTACTTAAATTATGTTACAACATCACAATAAAAACAATGACTCCCATATGAGTTACAACTTACATTTTTTACATAGAGCGACTATGTAAAATACTGATATTCAGCCGCATCCGGTTAGACTAGAAGCCGACCAAAAAATAGTTGGGTAAAGGCTAGGCACATTGATATTGAGTAGGTACCTACTCGTTACACATTGGGGAATAATAAATCACAATTAAATACAAAGATGAAGATTAATTAATAACTTTTGGAGATAACAAGTTAAGTATTTGTTTTAACAAAAGAAAGTCTTCTAGAGTAGATGATTTTGTTAAAAAAGTATGGTAAAGCCCGATGATTTGATAAACCGTCTCTTAATTAAAAACTGTTGTTCTCATGATACTAATTAATGTAATAAATTGAATGGAAAATTTAATTATTAATTGATCTAGGTACGTACGGTTTTTGTACAGGCTATTGTGTTTTTTAATACGAGTGAAACTTTCCTAAGTAATAAAACAATACTTATAATTTTTTTGTGGAACTAAAAATAATGTTGGTGACTAATAATAATGATTAATATTGTGGCATTGGAAAAGTGCAATAGCCTGTGTCAATGAAAATAAAATTATGACTCATGAGTTCATGATTCTTAACGTTTCACTACAAAGATTGTTTTTCGATGAGTTGACACTTAAACAATTCGTGCTTTAGAGAAAGGTTTAAAACGCGTTTCTAACGCAACCTAAGCGGTGATTATTTTGGCGTTTACAATAACGATAGAAGAATTATTTTCACAAAATAATAGAATCATCCTGTATTACCTGAGCAGGGTATGGGAAAAATACTACACCTACAATTCCCCAGCAGTTACAATAGCAGGGGCAAGCATTCTTATCAATAACCTGGTACAAAATAATTCGGGATGCCAAGTTTCTTACCAATAACTGAGTACAAACGATTTCGGGTTGTTACTGATTTGGTACTTATTAAGTTTATCTCATCATCTTTTTACCTACAGAATACTAATTAAGTTATTACATAGTAAATAGCCCGGAAGTGCATCTGCTGTCTAATTCTTTAAACACTTAACCTACGATTGCGAAACGATTAAGCTGCAACAGCTTAATCGTTTAAATTTAAGATAAGAACATTATTTATAGCGTTAATCTACATGGTTTTCAAAACTTATGGATATTTTTAATAAGACCAATTTAATTGTAATTGTGCAAAAGTTGACTTTTACAAAGATTAGGTACTTACTATTTCAACGTTTAATTTTGGTATAAGTTTACCAACTTGATACGATAGTGCAAGAACGTGGTTTCTTCTTATTCCTTCAAGGATCATATAATTTTATATACGGATGTAATTAATTTCACAAAGATTACGAGGAACTCGCTAATTAAAAGCGCCAGTAACAATTGTTGACGTTTTCATTGGCAAATGTCCAAAACCTTCAGATTTCCAGAAAATGTGCAAAATATTGTTGCCCTTTGTCTGTGTTAAGGTTCTTACATACTGGCGCGATTCGCCGCGCGACGCGAATTTTAACAAAACAATTTCTGAGAAAACTTCACGGCGAACAATGCGGCGGCGTCGCGTCGCGCGGCGAATCGCGCCAGTATGTAAGAGCCTTTAGTGGTTAAATAAAACAAACCTGCAAAAAATTGTGTAAAGTTCGTGTGCGGTCGGGGGACCCCCCGTCGCGATATTCGCACGCACACACTCATTCGAATATGACAGAAAAGAGAGAAAGTCGCATGGAGGGGGCATAACACTACCCTTACGTGACGATTTGTACAAACCCCAATTCCTACCGCAAGAGCGCCAGGGTGGCCGGCGAAATTAATTCCAATTTGCAGATCAGTATTACGTTGTGTGTTGATTTAAATATAATTCTTGATAGTAATACCAAAGTATTTACAGAATAAAAATCATTTTTAAATCATCATCATTAAATGACTATTCCATGAAATCATGACATTTGAAAATTCTAACTCAGAGAATTTTATTGATGATTCTCATGCGCATCCCCCGGAACTTCGTTCCAAAAGAGAAAGGAGGTTAGGAGACCAAGATTTTAATCGAAGTTTCGATTACAATCAGGAAATTAATTCATCTGACCGTTTTACGAGTTTTTATTACATATCACAATAGCTTTGGTTTTGAAAATACATCTACATTTCTACATATGAGCTTGATTCGATACTAAATTATTCCACACTAGCTGACCGAGTTGTTTCAATCTTTCATACAAAAACATTACACTCCTTTTTGGGCAGTTGTGTTAAAAATAGCCAAATCCGTTCAGTTGTTCTCAAGTGATGCGCTTACCAACGAACAGCATTTCATTACACAGTATATTATCTAACGAAGGGCGTTCCCGTTAACCTGCAATAGTATACCGTCTATACATATTAACATAATAAATAAAAAAATATTAACATATATTTTTTTTTTTATAGTAAAATATTCACAAAAAATATTAAATTGATAAGTAAAAGAAACATGAAACACAACAGAAAATTTCACAACAGTTATTAATTTTTTTTATTTTTTTATTGCAGGGAACGCCCTTTGTTATTTAACATTTTGTATATAGATTACTTAAGTAATGAAGAGACATATTCCACTTTTTCTGGAAACCGCTAACTACTGTTTTGTTATTTCCCAACATCTCTGTTTGTCATCTCAAGCCCTTGAGTAAAAAGATATCTGTTATGGAATTGCTTTAAGAAATTTTGCCTAAATTATGAAAAATTTATATAATTTAAGTTTATACCGTGACATTAATTGCTCGGACTTGACATAAACTGATATATGTCTTGATTTATTCATATTTATTTGCCAACGAACCTTGTTTAAAAGACATGTAGGCTTTTCAAAAAAACTGTGATCACAGACAATAATAAATTACATTTCAAAGAAAACAAATTAAAACACAATTTTATTGCTCATAACATCACGCCTGTATTCCCCTAAGGGTTAGGCAGTTGTGTACCTACATCATACCCATATTTCGCCAGTTATGATTAAGTCCCATGTAATAGAGAGCGAGTCAATTGCCGCCAACTGGGCACAAATCCAGACTCCAGGCTGCTACTGAGAAATTCTAGATGGTAAAAACAAATAACACTTAAACACAAAAAAAAAACACCTTCACCACCATAAATAAACACTTTGCCCGACCCGGAATTGATGCTCAACTATAGGACCTCATGCTCAACAGTAGCTCTTACGACCACTAGACCAAAGAGGCAGTTAATTCCTATATTGTTCAAAATGAATGACGAACGCATGTCTCTGTAAAGAATTTTTCAATTAATTACAAGCTGATGTCTGCAATTTAAACTTTAATCAAGTTCTAAATTGCCTATCCCACATCAGTATAACATTAAATTACGTTTAACGATAAATAGTTCGTGACTATTAACTTGAGCGCCTACTAGTTTTAAAGCTTGCAATTTAATGGGAATTTCATCGCGAAATTATAATACCAGGATTGTAGTAAAGTACGGGAGGTTGAAACTTGAAATATCCCGGTAATCCGTAACAGTGAGTCTGGTCCATAGCAGGGCGGAGGTGGCGCGCGGGCCCGGACACTGCAAACTGCGATATAAACGTCGTCAGGTCGAGGATTATGTATTCAGAATACGGCTTACAGTCAGCTCTTTGCGAAAAACCTGGAATAACTTTATAATTCAGGGATTTTTATTATTTTTACAAAAGGCTTCGGACCGCTTACCGGATTGGATACCTAATAAAATACGAGCTATATAGCCCGTATTTTAAATCTAGTAGGTACGTGAATATCTTAATACCAAAATATACCTAGTAAGTAGAGCTTCAACGCACTCACTTGACATAGATTTAAATGAAACCGAAAAGTGGTTTTACGTCAACCAGTAGTTCTAATATCTAGATTATCGATACAAGTTAAACAAGAATAACCCGCTAGTTTCATATTTAAAAAGTTGCATATTATTTCGAAATGAAATATGCACACCTACATATTAAAATATATATGCGGACGAGTAATTCAACGCCTAAGTGTCCTCTTGTTTTTGTATTTATTTGTATAGTTAGTCATTAAATTTAGCACTTATAATGTAAATAGTTCGTGTGCAAGCCTTTTTTATGATAATTTACTTTTATATCTTTGTCTATGTTACTTTTATATGTTTGTCTATTTTTCCTTGTTTTGATTGACACATTATACTTTTGTTTTCTACCAGAAAAAAAAGGCTTGCACAGTTAGTTTTGGTTAATATTGTAAAAAAAATAATGTTAATAAAATAATTTATGTCAAAATAGCTACTAATATCACTGATACCGATCTTAAAATAAATTTTCCTATACTTATGTTTTCCTATTTTTTTACCAGTTCCAAAACATTTCCTCTCATACATTCACAGTTACCTCATGCAGCAATAAATAGTATAAATACGAGGCGCCTCTGAAAGCCGCAGACCACAGTTAGGTACTTTCGTAGAAATGATTAGAGCACTGTAACCACAACATAATTTGTTTAGGTACCTCATTTCACTCAGGGAAGGAATGGGGATACAGTTTATGTTTTCATTACAGCCATCGGTATGTAAAAACGTTCTTACTCTTCTCATAGTAAACTTCTGTAATCATATTACAATTTCTAATGACACTTTTTCATAAGATATTCAATGCGTTGTCAAGTAGAAAATTCCTACTACATTTGGTGCAAACAATTCTTTTGAACTACACTGTAACTTATTACGATTATGATTTATTTTATGCAATTAGGCTGTAGACTACTGCATCTTCAAGGTGATAACTAACTATTGACTCTCATGTCTGACCAACTCATCTATACCGAGCGTTTGCGCAAATTCTCCTCAAATACTAATCATCCAAAATAAACAAAACACAATAGAATTCGAATCACAACAAAAAGTAATTACGCAATATGTATTGTCTTTGGTTTTGATGTGACCATTAAATTTTGACCTACCCTGACATCAACATGCAATGGACAAAGTACTTTAAACTTTTATTCGTTGTTTGTGCCGAATAAAAAATTTTTCTTTCTTTACTTTTCTCTTTATTATGTGAATTGACGACTAAGGGCATTTAGGACAATGCATTGCGTTTAGAAAAACGCGTAGGCTAAGGTCCACAGTGCCATTACAATGTCTGTTAGACAATTGTAATTAATGACTTATTTAGAGGTTACGACAGTTATATCCATTACGACCTACGCTTGTGGCCACGTGTTAGGTTGAAAGTTTTCATTCGATTATTTAGTCGAAGCAAGTGTTGTGTTGGTGCCATAGGATATCAATATTTGACAGGTCTTGTTTGTATCATTTCATCAAATGCTTCCCAAGTTCTCTTTTCGCTCTAAAGATATCTCACACTCACTCAAACTTCATTTATTTTCTTTATTATGATTTTTTTATCGGGAAACATTGTCAAAGGATGTAAAGTAATTACAAGGTAATACCTATCCATATTATTACCTCGTTATTGCTTTTTAAATTATATACTAAACTAAAACTATTCACAAACTAAAATATGGCGTCGAAAATGTTCATCCTCATCGCTGTCAACCGGTAATGTACCCAAGCTTAGAGTATATAATAATTACAAAGTGCCCAAGAGACTGCCGCATTGCCACGTTGTATGCCATATTTTAGTTTGTGAATAGTTTTAGTTAAGTTAGTATATAATTTTGTAATTGTTATTAATTAATCTGTAATAAGGTGTTATATACTCATACCTCGCAAACTTCATTATTTCTATAAATAAATACAGTTTTGAAAATTAGTGTACCTACGCCAAAAAAGTACATTTTTAGTAGAGACTCTTGACCGCGGATCTCTCTGCCTAATAGTATATACTAACTTAACCATATTGATGTGTTTGGACATGTTTCATAAGTCATAAGCCAGGAAAGGGCAGCCTCCATTAATCTCGTTACGTATCGTATCAGTTTGTAAGTGATACTGCTGGGATAATGGACCCATAAAGTTCTACCCAATAGAACCTATTCTTGTTACGTGTTCCTATCATAGTTAACACATCTAATATTAAACATTCGTTTTCCATTACATACAGTATGTTAACTAACAAAGGGCGTTCCCGTTAACCTGCAATAGTATAGTGTGTATACAGGCTAAAAAAAATATTAACAATAAAAATATATATATTTTTTTTTTTATTTGGGACGTGAAATGTTCACAGAACGATTAAATTTAAACGTAAAAGAAACACTCTGTACACGCACATTTGTATTTTAACGTAGAAAAACAAGTGTGACAAGTGGGCGTGTACAGAGAGTTTATTTTCCGTAACAATTTAATATTTTTTGTGAATATTTTACTATACAAAAACAAAAAAAAAACATTTTTTTTTAATGGTAATATTTTTTTTAGTCTGTATAGACGTTATACTATTGCGGGTTAACGGGAACGCCCTTTGTTAGTTAACATACTGTATATAAGTAAGCGTAACCATAGCATTGTTCTATCTATAGGTACTAATATTTTAATCTTCGGAACTACTTATCTGAATCCACAAATTCTTTCACTAATGGGAAGCTACAGTATTGCCGGGTGTCATAGAATATAGAATATATAAAAAAAATCACGGACCGTCGCGGGCGGTAACTATAATTTATAAATCTAAGGATACAGAAATAGTTATAAACAACATCCAAGGAATCTGAAAATTCAAAACGATATTTGTACAAATTTTTTTTGTTGGACTAACTCTATGAAAATCATACATAATTCAGAAATCGGATCCTAAACCAGATTACCGAATGCATGAGCAGATAGCACGCCCTCACGTTCTACTTCTATTGACATTGTCTTGAAATATATTCAGGAATTTAATCTCAAACACCATCCTAAATGAAATGAATGAAAGTTCATGACTAATATAATAATAAGATTTGACTTCAAAGATAAATAAATAATAATTTTCCCTACAAAAGGGGTCATGAAACCACCATCTCAAATTCCACATCGGAAAACTTGCAATCAATTGAAACAAACCTAACCCGCGTTGATAAATAAATTGATTTATTGATTGATTGATAGCATGATTGCACTAGGTCTCAATTCACTGTCGAGCAAAGGTCTTGAGTAAACAACCTGCATTGTAAACTACTTATTCTGGAGAAGGCAAATAGTCTTTATTTAGCACTAGCTTCCGCCCGCGGCTTCACCCGCGTGGTATGTCGATAAAAAATAGCCTATGTCCTACCCCGGGATGCCATCTATGAGAGATGACTAAAACAAGCTAATTATATCTCACACACTACACACCCTCACTCTTCACACTCTCACCCATACTCACACATATCACACGTATTCGCGCGCTTTGGCCCTGTTCTAGGCATATCAATCATTTATTTGCTGTGCTGTTTGTATAATTTTAAGTTACCTTTTACCTTTTATTTTTAATTTTGCATAGTACATTGTCTACATTTGAATTGCATATAAGATAATGATAAGTGGAAGCGCGGAGTCTCCTAACACAAGCAATTCCTTGCTTAAAAGGTGATCTCCAACAACACATTCTATATGTCCTTTGTAATTGAAATAAACATTTTTATTTTATTTATTATTTATTTTATCTAAATCCGTTAAGTGGTGTAGGCATGAAAAGGTAACATACGGAAAAACAGAAATATGGACTAGCTTTTATGGAAAGTCGGAAATGGAAATCGTGGAAAACACACGGGAACGTACTGTCGGGATAAAAAAATCCATCTAAGCCAGCCAAACACATGATCAGCTGTGTGCCAAATTTCATGGAAATCCGTTCAGCCGTTAAGGCATGAAGAGATCTGAAGAGTTATTTCCCTAAGCATCTGTTTTCTTTTCCAATCGATAGTGTTTTGTTGAACGTCACCCAAAGGACAATGGAGAGGGCTATGCTTGGAGTTTCTCTAGGCAATCGAATCATAAATGAAGAGATCCTGCGAACTAAGGTAACCGACATAGCTAGAAGTATTGCAGAACTTAAGTGGCAGTAGGTAGGGCAAATTGCTCGCAGAACAGATGGCCAATCGGGCCGAATGGTTCTGGTGTAGCGACCGCGTACCGGAAGACGTAGCGTTGGAAGGTCCCCGAAAAGGTGGACCGATGACCTGGTGAAGGTCGCAGGAATCCGCTGGATGCGAGAAGCACAGAACCGGTCGAAGTGGCGGTGCTTGGGGGAGGCCTATGTCCAGCAGTAGACGAGACAGACAGAGACTTGGGACACTCCAGCAACTGGGACATAATTGGTTTATTAGTACCGAACTCGCACTCATCACTATTTTACAAAAAATGCATGAATTCAATTTCATTCATAGTAAGTACTAAATCAATCTTCTTAGTAACTTGATCAAGATTGGATTTGGAATGTCGTTTCCACTTCCAGCACACATTTGTAATCAGACTAACCTCTGTCGAGACCGCCTTCAAGTTTAACTAAGTATGACTGAGTTCAGATGGATTAGTATATTGGCAAACTTTGTATTGTAATATTATGTATCAGCCACAGTCAAGATTTATGATATTGAAACATTCATGGACTTTGACGAATCCACATTTATAATACGACCTATTATCAATGCGAAAGTGAGTCACTCTGCTTTTGATCTACTAAACCAATTTTGAAGGCTAACTTAGAATTTACCTAATAGTCCTCCAGACCGTATTTTCGGCCACGGCGGCCAATCTCAACGGAGACTAGCCATCGGCGCGGGAGATATTATAGTGCACAAGTGTTTGCGCAGACACAAGTGCACTCTCTCTTCTCTCACTCTCATAGTCCGATGGGACGGCAATCCGACACGACCGGAGAGAGATCAGGCATAGGACCAACGGCTTTTTAGAATTTACCTACTCAGTACCTGAAGAAAGGTTTTTAATTTCGAAAAATAAATTACTTTACATACAGTGGACATGAGCACCGCAAGTAACTTAAGTAAAAAGGTAACTGGTAAAACTATGTAAAGCAAGAATCTATCCAGCCATGGCAGTAACTACATAGTTCACATACCTAATCAACAAACACATTATTTGTTATCAACTCGGTACTGATAAGCCGAGGTGCATATTTCAAAGTCAGCAGTATTTCACCGGCACTGTGCAATATGCCACGAGACGAGGTAACGCAATCTGAGACCGCAGAGCTGAATACTAAGCGACCGTAATGTATTCATCTTGGAAAAATCACGGTCGCGACCCCTGCCCTGAATGTAATATCGAAAATATGATATGACACTTATTGTGGATCACTTGTACAACATCTGGGGTAGAAGTAAAACGTGGAATTTTGAGAGCAGAATTCCCAGGGTCAAAATACTGTGATTCAAATCCATACTAATATTTTAAATTCGAAAATAACTCTGTCTGTCTGTCTCTCTGTATGTTACCTTTTCACGCCTAAACCACTGAACTGATTTCGATAAAATTTGGCAAGGCGATAGATGGCATCCCGGGGAAGGACATAGGCTACTTTTTATCGACATACCACGCGGGCGAAGCCGCGGGCGGAACCTAGTCTAACATATATCTCGCCTGTAATCCTCGAAGTGTTCGGCTAGTCTAACATATATCTCGCCTGTAATCCTCGAAGTGTTCGGTTTTTTATTTTGTAATTGCGGACGCTTTTAACGTGAATTATACATTGCTCTCACATGTATAATTTTAACATATACGATGTAACCAATTTTTTTGTAACAATTTTTTTTATTTAAAAGAGTGTCGCTTGGAGTTTCTTGCCCGTTTTTCTCCATAGTCTTCCTACTTTACTACGCTTTAGAATGGGCAACTAGCTTCATATTTCTGACTGACCGACTCCTTGACAATTCAAAAGTGCCTGTAAATGGTTTAATTGAAATAAATGCTTTGAGTTTGAGTTTGAGAGGTTTTTTCACACATTTCATAACATTTTGCCCGACCTGGGAATCGAAACCAGGCCCCCATGCTCAGCAGGAGCCCTTGCGACCACTAGACTAGCGAAGCAGTTGATTCAAATATGTCAGAGAATAATGAGAAGGAGAACAGAGCTTAACAGGTAAAAAGAGAAGAGTTATGTGGTCATGAGGCTCAGTTAGATATTAGGAGTTACAACAAAACGAATAGTTATAGCAATAGAACTCAACCTAATACACAGATTTTAACTCGTGATCAATTCAATGTCAGAGATAATTCGCGAAATTATTAATGGTTAAGGTAAAAGATAACATGCAATTCGTTTAATTGTCCATGATAACAATTAGACAAATCAAATATATTGTACTGAATATACCTACAATACACGCAGATTATTTCAATTTACAAGGTGGGTCACGTCGTGGATGGGTATCCGTTCTTCACATAACGTGAGCCCTCAAAACTCCACTTAGGTATTTCTCCGAGCAAGTAAAAGTGGTGTTTATAAAATGACATGGATTTGCAGATATTAAAATAATATTATCAGTATCTGTAAGTATGATAGCTGTACGTGTCGAGCTTACCGAATTCGCTTCAGTTTTCCAAAGACAGAATAAATGTAAGAATCACTATAAGTAAGAGGCGTTTATAAAAAGACTTGTCCAACTCACTCAAGATAGGAAGACAGCACTTGATATAAAAACGTCAGGATAAAGTCGAACTAAAATAGCTGACAACGCCTCTTGGGTATTTATAAAAGACTTGGTCTTAATCTATCAAGAGCGAAGCCCTAGGCAAACTTGAAATATAAACGCTAATAAAAGTCAAATCATAATCCATGATGACATTTCTCTCAATCGAAAACGCTTCCAGCAAAAATAACCTTAAGGCTGCGTTTCCACCAGAGATGTGCGATGGAAATGTGTCGTGGGAGGATGTCTAGCTGTGCTGTGAAAATGTGTGGGTGGGGGTTTCCACCAAAGCTGTGCGATGAAAATTTGCCTACGAGAATGTGTAGCGGACCTGTGAAAATGCGCATTAATGTGTGGTGCGAGGATGGATGGACTGGCTGGTACAGTATGCGCAAACCTCGCAACACATCTTTCTCAACACATTCTTCGCAACACATCCCTCGCACATATCCCTCGTACACATCCCTCGCAAACATCCCCCGCTTGTTTTGTATGCGCAAAAATCTAGCTCCGCTGAGCCGTTTCCACCAGAGCTGTGCTGACCAAGACGAGGTAAATGAAGCGATTCTATTAGTTCTTTACAAACACATCCTCGCTACGCATCCTCGCACATCTCTGGTGGAAACGCAGCCTAAAGATTGACATGAAGGACCCAATATCCGTTTCTATTTACATGGAGAGTTCTAAAAATATCGATACGCGACTACTTACGTCTATTTTCAACATCAAGATGATTTTATGAACGATATTATAGTAGTAGATAGTTATTTAGATCAACTGTTTCATGTAGGAGCGAAGACACTGCGATTTCAATGTCGCTTATGCTTGTGTGACGTTTTGTACCATCAGAAACGGATGTCGCATTTAACGCACGGTTTACTAATTTGTCGACTGTATGTATCTGCATGGAGGACGAACCAGAGACAGAAAAACTATGCTTCGGTTGAGCGCATTACTATTGATCTACTAACTATCGGGCGATAGTTTGCCGATACTTTTTAAATTAGTAATAGATACGAGTCAGGTCCTACGTAAATAGTAAAGCTAAAGTAATAAAACTATCAAACTATATGTTAGTTTTATTTTTGTGCAAATCTTTTCTTTGGTTATATTATAATCCAAATTAGTTATTTCGAAGACATTCGACAAGTCGTGTCCTTCAAAAAACATCCAAAACTGGTTTTATCAGCGATATGAGATTATGGACTTTATATTTACCAAGTGGTTCAAAATTTTGAAAGGTTTTTTTTGTTTTACCTATAAATCCTAAAATATGTATATCAGCAGCAGCGGATCTTGCTCCTTAGCTAGCAGTTCTTTTAATTAAAGAAGATAAAACAATTACTCGCACTTCGCGTAAATAAAATTGTGAGAAAACCTTGCGCCTGAAAAATCTGCATTTGTAATAGCAACCGTTATAACGTGATATGTCACCCGTTCTTTGTCTGCAAAAACTAAGCATTTGAGAAATAGATAAATGTTTAAAAAATAAATAAACTGAACTGAAAGTAATTTAAATTCCGTATACTTATTTTCCAACCACAGTCGTTTTAACTCCAACTTTAACTTTGAAATTGTGTTAAAAGTTTTTTCAAATGTAATTTTTATTCCTACAAACTGCAAAAAGTTTTTTAAAATAGTGCTATTCCTGCATTTTGCTTTGAAGAAATACGCAGTGTCAGCTAATTGCGTTCAGTAGTAAATCCCTGGAGATACCACTCTTGGCGCCGAGGGCAATAAATTTTGCAAGCGAAAACATTAAAATCTCGTTAAAATGCTTTCCAGTATTGGCAATGGCACAAGTAGTTACAGCCAGTAGCCATATAAGTCAGTTGAAAATACCGGAAATATAAATTCAAAAGAAGTCGGAGTAATTTTATTTTAATAGTCAAGACACGTAGATTGTAATTGTGTTTGAAAATTAGAGGAGGGAATGAAAAGTTCGTGAAATGTACGGGTTTTGTTGAAGTCCGGACTTTGTGAATCTGAGATTAGATTTGATTAAGGCTGTAGTTACGTCTCATCAGGTCTGCGGTGAATGTAATTGAGAACAAGCTGCAGATGGACTCGGCACACGGTGGCATTATTGGCGAAGCAACAAGTGTGTTCGCCCGACTAATCCCGCGACAAGTCAATAAACAACACTGAGATCACAAGGGGTTCCGCACAGACTTTTTTATTAGTTTTGTTGATTCAATAAATTAATTACTAATTTGAATAAAGTTACGTTGCAGAAAATTCTGTAAGTAACTAGGAGTACATTTCAATCCGGTTTATAACAACAAAAAAATACTGATTTTTGTCACTTAGTACCCACTAATTAAATAAGAATTTTCAGAGTAAAGTACAAACAAATAAGTAGGTACTTACATTTTTTCAGTAAATTCATGTTCACAAGCCAAAGTATGAAAAAGGACTGGCGAAAATACCAGGCAGTGAATGGATAGAACTTTTTAATTTTTTTAAGGTCAAATGACATTTAAAGAGGTCTAATTACCCCCATCGGTATACCGATCGGACATAAAAGAACGAAATGATGTAATAAAAGTTAATTACAAAATGGAACTTATGTGTCGCAGGTCGTAGCGCGACTTAAATAAATTACAAAATATAATCGACTAGGGAACTGAAGAACATTACGAACATGAAACACAAAAACGCACCTGCGCAGTAATATCGAATTTTTATGACAATCCATTCCCACAATGTGAACATTAATTAATTGGTTAATAACAAAAATAATGAATGGTAGGTATATTCTATATCATATAAGTATGTCAACAAAGTCCAATTACGTTAAAATATTTTTTAACACATGCGGGACTCTAAAAAGCGAATGAATCATGTATGTTACAAACGCAAGTCCACTTTTTGTTTGCGGTGCCGCGCTCGCCTCGTACGGAAAGGCTGATATCACTCGACTAGTCGACATCATACATACATACATAATCAGCCTATAATTTTCCCACTGCTGGGACACAGGCCTCCTCTCGGTGAGAGGGAGTGGGCCGTAATCCACCACGCGGGCCCAGTGCGGGTTGGTAGATGTGACATTTCCTCAAATTTTTGGTTCTAGGACATACCGGTTTCCTTACGATGTTTTTCTTCCCCGTTTTTGAGAGCAGTGGTGATGAACTAATTTACACAAAGTAAAGCGCATATCTGGGTTCGAACCTACGACCTACAACTCGTAAGTCGCGGCCGTTACCACTGTGCCACCACTAATCTCGACATCATACAGACGAACTTAAGGCCCTACCCTACCTCTTGTGAAGAACAATCCAAACCGCTTTGAACGTATGGCCGATGTATACCCAAGAAACAGACGTGACAATTCAAAATTAAATAATGTATCCTGTCAAACCACCATGATGCGCAAAAGTATTTATTGCATGGCCCCAGTTGTTTATAATAAATTGCCAAGTGCTTGCAAAGACTTGAATACGGTGCAATTCAAAAGTAGACTACGTAAATTATTAATTGATAAAACATACTACAGTGTAACTGAGTTTTTAACGGACAATTCTTGTCAAACTACCTCGAAATTTTAATTAATTAATTAGTGTTTACATGATATAATTATGGTGTATTGTCTATGACCTGAATTTTAATTTTTGTTTGTCTATTTATCTTCGGACCACGATTTTGTTGTTGAATGTAATAATTAAGTTGATATTTTTAATGAAAATTTGAATTTTATATATTTTATTTAATGAGAATGATATAATTAATTTAATGTTTCTATGTTTTTAAATTTAAATTTAAATTTAAATTTTAACAATTTTATGTAACAAAAATGTTTGCATGCCGAATGGTAAAATATGGCAGAACTCAAGAAAACCTACTACCTACTTATGTATAACCCATATTTGCAAATAAATGCTATTCTATTCTATTCAAATTGCTTAGCATGATCCTCCGTTATGCCAAAAATACTGCAGCATTAATTTTGAAATAAATATTATGTTAAAGTTGAGGATTGATGCTAGGTCCTATGTTTGGCGAAAATACGACTAAGTACGTAAAAATGTCTCTATAGAAAAAATCCAAAGTTACCTCTAAACCGAACTATAAACCTGCTGGTATTAAAAAAATACTTCAAATTACTTAGATCTGAAACTTTGCATAAAAACTGAACTAACTACATATAACGCAGGTCTTATGTTTTTATTTTAAATTACCATTATTTTCACCGAAAAAAGCGAAAGAAAAAATCTGAGGTAGGCTACGGCCTTAATTCCTGAAACGTTACCTTAGCACTGAAGAAATGAATCGAACAGTGTCATTGTCTTCATACAATACTCGAAACAATGAGCAATGATAACCGTTTTGAGAGTTCGTTCAAATTATATTCGCGAACATTCTACGATAAACACACCGGTAATGGTCTATGTGTGTGTCCTAATTTGAAAAAGCTAATTGAAGTTAGGGTATAGGTCATTAAAACTATAATAAACTAGCTGCGCCCCTGGTTTCACTCGCGTAAGTCTCGATCCCGTGGAAATATCGAGATAAAAAGTATCCTATGTCCTATTCCAGGTCATGGTCTACCCATGGGCCAAATTGCGTATCAAACAAACTCACTTTTGCATATTATAAAAGTTAGAATTAGGATAATTGATTGGTAGATAAATATGACATCTGTAAACAAACTCTTATTATGTCACCAAAAGTTCTTACTGATCACAGAAATTCTGTCCAAGTCATGAACGCAAAGAAATTCTCGAAAAGTGTAGGTACAGTGTCTGAAAGAAAAAGTTAATAAACCTACAAATACATGTTGGTAGGTACATGTATATTGATAAACAAGGTCAATAATATATTACTTTGATAAAGCCAAGCTTTCACTGAAAAAGATGTCAAACTTTTTGCTCTAGTGATTAATAGGAACAAGATTATTTTGAAAGTCATTGAACTAGCGACGGATCGTCAACATCTCGATATTATATAGAAATTATTATACAGGATTATACTTTATACCTATTATAGTCAATTCGTTATATTGTCAAAACTGAAAAGCTTTTATAATATTGTTACATAATAGGTATTCAGTGAGATTGATCACAATCAGAATAGGTACTATTTCATATAAAAAATTGGATAATACGTAGCAAAATTCTTGCTACAGATTTTTTTAAATATAAATTGGTATTTTGGTAGTTTTTAACATATTTTTTAGTTTTGCATACAAATAACGAATAAGATTAATAATTAACTAGAAATCAGTTTGCTTGATTGGAATTGAGAGTTAGTAATAATATAAGTCAGGTTAAATATTATGGAATATGTTGAGGGGGATGTGTAGGCGATGTGTAAATAAAATATTGGAATAACATCGACACGTCATATTAAAAAAAAATAAGGGTAGATGGAGTCGACATTTCCTGCATGACAACAAACAAACTCAGGCAAAAAACTACTGAATATGTTGCTATTTTGGTTTTTAATCAAGAAAAGTAGATGCATAATCCTTTCATCTCCATTTTACTCGTAACTCGGTAGGCAGAAGGTTGGAAGACAAGCTAAAGGAAAATTTATGTCGGAATATCGAAGGTCAATTGTACTGTCGAAGGCAAAGCAAATGGCCCAGCAAAATGCAAGTACGCACTAACACCACTGCAATTTAAGCTCAGCACTGTTATAGCCGTATACGGCCTCCATCCACAGCTAGATTCCTACCGATCCCGTAATGAGATAGAGCAATACTGTGGTAGTGGTCTTTAGCCCGGCACTTAGTTTAGTTTAAAGCATAGTACTTAGTGGTGCCAATGTGCGTGTCTATTGCAAGAATAATCACCAACAATTGAAAAGCATAAATTCTTGAATGTCGACATCATAAACAAGTTAAGCAACCCCTATATCCTCATAAAAACTGAATTTGACGAAATTGTTGAATCCAATTCCCTCCTTATCGTAATTTTTAGGCACAATACAGAAGGATTTTGATTTGTAGCGAAATTTATTTTTGGTCTATTGACGAAGCCCTATCAGACGATTTGAAAGCACTGTCCCTTAACGAATCCTTTATCCCTTGAAGAACTATCTAGAAATGGTAGATTTAAATACGCAGCTCCTCTTATGGTAGTTATGGTAGGTACTCGTAGTTGCGACAAGTCGAGTTAAACGTCGATCGGGCAGTCGGGACGCGCCGGAATGCCGCCACAAGGTCGAGTACGATCATCGGCCGTAGATCGCCCGAGATTTACGCTACACACATCATTGGACTTTATACATGTAACACTATGCTGGATGATTAAACATTGAAGCCAAAATGACATAATATATGTATGTCTACGGACTATAGACCTAAAGACATGCTGACTCGATCAAGTTCAGACATTGGATGGAACCCGAAAGAAAAATCACCCTTACTGCTACGAAATAAAGGCGCTGTGCGCGAATTGTTACCACTGATGTGCAGTTGACCGTACTGTGCCCACCAAACCATGCTGTGGTTACCGCCCCAAAGTGATAATGCGGAATATTACAATTTTTTACGTAACTATGTAAAACAATAAGCTGAAGAAACAATACACTTTTTATTGCTGTTTAACTTGACGCAGCTGAATTACGTAAAGAAATAATGGTCACTACAAGTCAGTAGAAACGTAAAATAAAACTATTGTTATAGACATTGGCTGCACAAATAATATAACGTGTCGTTATGAAAGTACAGTTGTTTAAAGCTAAGGATATTGACCTCAATAAGTAGGTACTAGGTAGTATAGAAGATAATAAAATCGAATAGTCAAACAGCTATTTTAATTAAAATACACTATCGTAATTATATAGCGAGAATGACGTTATTAAAAAAGAAATCCATTTCTTATAGTATATACAGTCATTATCAAAAGAAAATTGAGAAGAAAAACAATTCCCAGTAAGAAAACTCGTGAACAAAACTAAACGTATTGATAATGGACGCAAAACCAATATTTGCTTCCAAACTGGGCAATCCCAGCGACTTTCAAAAGTACAAAAAGTGTTGCCACGAAAAACGTGAAAAACAATGAAATCGTGACTGTGTCTATTCTCTCAAAAAACAATAAAACAATGCTATTTGTTTTTACAGTTCTTTGCACCGAACACCGCCGACGGTCTATATTGAAAATTGTATGAAACGCATTTTAACGAACATTTGAGTGTTTCAACAACTATTGACTTGAATATTTAATGTATTCCTGTACTAAATAAAGTACTGTCCATTCTGCTGTAAAAACCTTAAACTTTACATGGTCATGTAGTTTCGTCGTATTCTCATGAAATTCAACAGTCGATTGACTCTGTTTCAACGACATTTTCATGATAATGAACCTAATAGATACTTTTAAGGGTAATTTTACAATTCCACTACATTGCCTCCGTGTAAGTACGTACATTATTACAAGATTACACGCACTGCAACAAAGTACGAGCAATAACATTGGGCAAATCAATTTACAGAAAACTCGTAAAATTCAATGAGAAGATTATTTAATCATTCGGACCGTAATGCAAGAACTCCAAAAACTCTGAACTTGTTTGGAACCATGAACCTCTTGCAAAGAATAATAATGTTATGATTAAATATTCAGTACAATGACCGTTTAAAATAAATTCAATTATGTATTAAACAAACAGTTAAGTTAACGTACTCGTACGCACTTGACATTCTTACATAATTAATTAGTTCGTCATTGATGTTGAATTGTTCATAAATGTTATCATGACACGAAAAACAATGGAGATTTTACGCGACAAAGAAGAAGGAAAACTGATTAAAGACCGCACATTTGAAAATGTACGCTCCCCTCTCAACATCGGTAAAACTGTAATCCAAGAGATCGGTATCAATCGAACTTTCTAACCCTTAATGGCAGAATTTATCCACGATGAGGCCAAGCAAAACTTTTACCCATTTAGCGCCAACTTCGAACATTGATCCTTCATCATTGATCATTTTTGATAAAAACCATTATACAAGAATTTTATTAAACTCCCAAACTTCAGAACTGTTCAACTGTCGTCAAACTGTATGCCAAGCACTATCAAATGATCGATTTCTAACCGATAATGTTTATCTCGGACTATCAGAAACACAGATAAAACAGCACTTCATTTATCAAATCATTATAGTTCCATTACATAACCATTCCATTATTATTACGTTCGTAGACAATTTTAGTGCCTGTTCACTGTTGTCCGTTTTATTATTTGCATTCAAGCTTGTTTTACACCTTGTTATCATAGGTACCAATTTTACTGAATTCAATCCAGTTAATTTATGAAGCAATTATGTGCACTTTAAATTCATCGATTACAATCTTGACCTCATTAAAATGAGTTAGTTCACCTACACCAACGCCAAAAGTTTAATCAGAAAATAAAATAAAATGAAAAATAAATACCGTACCAAAACATTTTCTAACGAGTGGGCAATTCATCAAGTACTTCCAGGGCGTGTGCGGAGCCGGTTTTTTCTTCTTACAGCCCCTATGCGAGTGGGGGTGGTGGCACCGCTCAGCGGGCTTGCCGTGCTTCGTGAACATTCCGAGTAAACCCTGACGCTTCCATAGACTGTCACATCACTGGCACCACTGGCATAACACTAACCACACTGGCCTGGCTTTAGCCGCCGACAAGCACTCTCGCTGCCAATCACTCACTAGCACCAATCACAAAAACAACCACTAAATCAAGGTCATCCGTAGCCATCACCGTCCGAGTGAAAGACTACATGGGAGAGGCCCCGCACAAATGTAACTGAAAAGAAAAAAAAAGAAAAATGTAGTTTTGAACCCCTCCCATAGGCAGAAAACAAAAAAAAATTGGGATATGAAATTGCATGTTCTCTTGTCTCCAAAGTGGGACGGAGACATATTGAATAGCTCTATCTGAGTGCTCCATAATGTACGGTTGTTTCCGTTGTGGCATGTCAAGACAGAGTGAAACAAAAAAGCCATTTGAGCAACGAGTCAGCGTTTTTTGTGCCGTTACATTTGAAAGTGGAAGTCTGCGTCAATGTTGTTTGATCATTATGTCGCCAGGACTAGTTTAATTCCTATCCGACAGATCTCAATGTAGTAAAAACAAGACTGGTAATGGCTGTTCGTAGAAACGAAATCGAGGACATAATGAAGCGTACACAACTGGTCTAACGCGACATTAACTTGTAAATGTACCTTTTGACAATAAAATCGACCGGATGACTGTGATATAAGAATTAATTTGAGCGTTTAAATGCGAAGCAGATGTTATAAGGGGTCTGAATTCGTGACGTGACGGCATGGCAAAGAAACTTGTTTCAAAACAGTATTTTTCTTATTTCGTTTGTTCACCAACCCAGGTCACAGGTGTCTGAAACAAAAGTCGCAAAGATGTTATGTGCTTATTGTTTTATTCATGATGCGTTCATGATTCTCAAAGAGCTTTGATTTTATTAGTTTTTATTTTCACGAATTACACGTGTTTTTATTTAATGTCAAGGATTGTAGTTTTGAATGATGACATACAATACCAACATTTTTTTCTATACTCGGCTTTTCGATCAACGACTACCGGTTTGGTTCTTATCAATTTTCAATGAATAACGTTTTATTGCCAGGACGTATTATCAAAAAGTCAAGGTTATCGCGGATTTCAGAACATTGTACGTACAGTTGTACTACGCTACTGTGCAGATATATTTCAACCCAGTTGTGTAAACATTATGTAATTAGGATTAAAAATTTCTAGGGTCAAAGGTCTAAATTCAACATTAGAAATGTCGAAGCATTTATAGGCTTGAAGCACGGAGGATGTTTGTGAGAATGATAGTAGCTCCAAAAGAGATTATGCAAGCGGTGGAGTCTAGCCAATAGCCAAAGAGATAAAAGATAGAGAGAACTTTTATAGCCATACTGAAATCATTGGTCTGTCTCATAATACCCAAAGAGCTGTAAACGAAATCATTCGGTGGGTTCGTTTAGCGTGCGTCCACCGGCCACGGAAGGTCAAAGCGCGCTCCCACATACATACACACAATATAATCCACATATGCATACACAGGCACGTATCTAAACAAGGACAACCTTATCGCTCTTCCGTTTACTTTATAAAAGCAACGTGTGTATTGAAGATGATATTCTCAATACGGGAAAAGATACAATAGTTTGCATTGTGCATCAATTATGTCAGCGTTTAACTTAACTTTTGATGCTTTTATATTAATAGTGGTATACATAACATATGTAGATGAATTTATCAAATAATGTCATATTTGTGGTTACCATGATAAATTTACCACAATTCTAAGAAATATGTATATTATCGACATTGAAATGCACATAGAATCTCTAAGCAACTCATCGATAGCCGTCGAAGTATCTATTTTCTTTGTTACCAAGTTACCAACCATTCCTAGTCCAAGAGTTTATCGTCCGTTTATTTCATAGAATTGCATGTTATGCACTAGCTAAGAATCGTCGAGGTATGGCTTCCACGAACTCGTTTCCATTTTAGGGAGACACCACGTCATCGTGCCCTGAGCGCTAGTGTGGGCAGTTTTTGCTTCAACCTTAGTTAAGACGAAGTTTCTGCTTAATGAACAAACTTATCTCCCTGTAATAAAGAAAGATGAATAGCCGGATTTAAGAACTTCTACTCAACAAAACAGAAGCTTCTGTTGTAAGAAACAATAAAAGTACATGAAAAGAAGTACGTTTTTTTTTATTTGTTCGCTTTAATGCTTATCCCAGGATAGCTTTTAAAATAATCGCTATAGACGACGTTAAGTAAGCAAAAGTAATTGTTAAAACAAAAAAAAACTGGTAAAAATGAAGAGAATATAAAGACTCGAGTGAAAAATTACATGCAATCTATCTATTCCCATTCTGACAAATGGATAAAATATACGAGGTTGCCGAACGTTCATCTATCAACATTTCTTCTCATTCGTACGCGTATATCTATCGATTTAGATTCTCCTTAAAACGGCCTCGATATGGCAACAGTTAACGTGAGTCCGTGCACACTTGGATGACTCACCGTAAACCAAATATGGAACTTGACCAAGACCCTTGGGCGTTGTTGCACCGAGAAACGGAGCCGGATTCACCATATTACTCGACTCTACTATTATTTTCTATTCAACTACATGTATCGTTTATGCTAGCATAACTAACCTTGTAAATTCACTGCACAGTTTAAAGGATCATGCAGATTCTTTAGTTAAAACATAATTTTTACCGATGGCCAGTTTAGCCAGTTCTATGGCGATGGCGTTATTTCGCCGAACTAGTCTTATTATGTATATGAATTGATATTAAACCGAGAACATACCAATAATTTAAATACAAGTTTCTGTTAAATACCTGTGCCCAGTTGACAGCCTACGTAGGAATCTAAAAGCCGACAATATTGCGCTCATCTGATTATAATCCATGAGAAACGTTCAGGCACAACAATCACGACATTCCCTTTCCCCAATTCTTTCCTAGAATTTTCGTATGACGTGAAAAGTGTTGAAACATCGACGGTTTCAACCTTTCAACATAAAAGTCGTTTTGACTCAACGACAGATGTTTTGACTGTAATAACGGTGCTCATCGCTAGCAAGCTGACCGTCGTCGGGGGATGGGGGGTAGGGGGCAATGGGGCTGGGGTGGATGTTCATTCATCTGAGGCGTGACGTCACGCGCGAGGTCGTGCCCTCGCGTGCCCACACCGCCAGGAGAATAAACGACAAAAAAAACTCGCTGAATATCAACATGACCTTTGGCTACACTTTTACATTTCAGAAAATCATCAAATTACCGTCGATCTAGCGTAACCGACACTTGTCCTTAATTAAAGTTCGTAGACACTGATTGATTAGCCACGCTTTAGTTAATAGATGGTCATTTCTTCTTATTAAGGCGAGGAATTTTTAGGACTCCAATTACTCTTGATGTTTAGTATGAATCAGTTTCATTTTGGGTCGTATTTCGTTTAAACTAAAACCAATGTCGCAGGATTTGATAAAGCTGTTCAAAACGTAAGCGTGTTAGTGAACCAGAAACGTGGTGTGTGTGTTAGAGGATTTTATAAGGCTAATGCATTTATAATGCCCTTTGAATGCAGCTGTCGTCTGAGTAGAGAAACGCTTCGAAGCTGTGCTGGTCTAAAAATATACATTATGATGATACATTTCAGAAAGAAATTGAAACAAATAGCTGAGCCTGATGTAAAAGGACTCACGAATCCGATCGAGCACGTTTTATAGACAATAGAATGGACGAAAAACATAAAATGTATCGCCGCGGCGGTCGCTATTGACAATCATAAAACAAGCGACGCATACGAGAAGCCGGTTCTGAGTATGGATGTCCACGGCGAGATAAAGCGTCTGAACTCAACTGGTTTGCACAGCAATAAAGTAGTGCTATAGCGTTACTAACATAATGTTTTAGTGAGGGCGTATCGATTGCATTAATGAGATGTGGCCGCACGTGGGGTCCGTGTGTAGAATTGTGGATGCGATTGCAAATGGCCGGGTTATCGATATAAGGACGCTTTATGGCCCCTTTATGATTTAGGAACAATAGTAAGCGATCTTTTGTAACGCTTTATGGGCGCTATTGATGATTGTGTGGCAAAATAGTCATAAATGTTGTGCAGTTTTGGACATTCAAATTTTTAGACGTGACTCATAGAGATGAATTCGGAGAAAAAGAATCGGGCCTCGATTACGGGTCAGAGACGGGTAGGGGTTAACCCGGCAGAGTGTTGATAGGACCGTTGTCCTCGCTGATCCCTCAGGAGATTTAGCGGCGCAGGTAAATAGGGCTGTCAAGGATACAAATCCCTGCCTTGTGAGAAGAATCTATATTCCTGAATGGTTAGGCTATCTTGGTTTTGGGAAAGGTACTCTTAGGTAATAATATAACTTTCCTTTCTCAATGATGTTAGTAAAAAGTGGGAAGCCACTTCGATATGCATGAACCTACCTAATAAAACAATCAACAATTCAGAATTGCTGGATTTATAATTTAACAAGTAGGTAACTTTTGTTGCCAGTTAGTTAGAGAACTCAATTTTGCCAGTTTCGCAGTAGATAACTGAGCGGCAATCAAAGTTGGGAAAAAATCACTTTAGAAAGGCAGTTTAAAAATTTTCATATATTTATTATGAACTAGACTTTGTCTTAACGCTCCTTTTACTGCCATCTGGTAAATATAAAATGAGAAAAATTGTCATTACATTTTTAACAGGATTCAGAAAGTTAAAATGGTGTTAATCCTGTATTTTTTTTTTTACTTTTTGTAAAAATATTAAGTAAACCGTGATAAAAACTTGGGTAACGAAGTTGTACATAATTTAAGCAGCCAGGGGAATATGTTGGACAACACTTTTTTAAGTTTTGTGCCAGAAAAAAGTGTAATCCATTTTATGATTGAACTTTCCGTAAAAAATAAAGCCTGACCAATAGCAACTTGTCTAGTATTCTGTACCTAAATGTAACTACAACAATACTGGGAGCCTTATAGACCATTGCAATTAAAGTCGCCTTTCGCGACAGACTCTAGAAGATAAGGCTAGCCAAGTGGGCGTTTTGCGCTTGTTCGAGTCCAAGTACCCTACAAGAGTTATTTTAATCCATTGTCCCTGACACTTATATACAACCCAATATTACGAAGGATAACATAATAAATAATAACAAGAAGCCAACAGCAAGCGATACGTCACAGCCAGCGATAAGCGATGACTTGGAAGATGACGGAGGCTTGTCGCGATAACACGAGGTCAGACAGCCAATAAACCGTTCTGTTGTACAATAACGACGCCTGTATTCGTGAATATGATTTACCTACTCGTGCAGACTCTAAAACGACCTCTTTCTTCCATATATACTTGTTTCCTCGTGACATAATTTATGACTGATAAGAACACCTCATGATCGACGTTGGAACTCGAAATGGATCAGACGGTAATGGAGTCTGTGAGGGAGAATGATCCATCGGCCAATATTGCGTCGAAGTTATGAAAAATGATTTGATAAAACAATAAAACCTGATGTCTTCAACTTTTTGAAGATATTCAATATACGAAGTTTTTAATAGGAACATTATTTTGCTATTAGGACGTTTTGATACGGAGGGATAAAAACTATGACATTGGGAGAAACATTATGTAAGGCCTACATTATTAATCAGACTAACGTTAAAATAAGCGAGTTTAAAAGGTCCATAGTTTGTCTACTTGACGTAGTCGGCAGCTAATATTACCAAAACCTAAAACCAAGAGAAACAGTGGAAAATCATTAGTCAGATGTTAAAAAGACCCGCAAGAATTCCCTACAAGTTGTAAACTACTAGAAATATGTTGTCTACTACATAATGTTTTCTTAGATCTCGAGAAACTCGATAGCGGAAAGGCCGAGACAACTTTATATCAACCGGATCACATGGAAGACTTTATGGCGGTCGCTTTTAGTTCCATCTGAGGGCTCTCCATTACGATATTTGGGCAAAGCTAACGGAAAAATTGGGAATGGAACTAGACCGAAACCGACCTGACCATAAACAGGAAGATTAGGAAGTAACAGGTTACACAGGATAGGCATTTCGAAGAAATAATGCTTGGACACGTAAAAAATCACCAACTTGGATAGTAAAGACTCCAGTAATCAAATTAAAGTCACGACTGACTATGAATCATTTCAATACTTACATGACTAATGAAACGGTTTTTGAAAAATACCGAGACAAGGATAAGATTACATTCATTATAAGATGCATGACTTAAACCTGCATAATGATTCATAATACTAAGAACTAGCTTTTCCAATCCAGTTAAGCAATTAAGAAACAATACAAGAGCCACTAGATAAAGTTTCCTTGACTATAACACTTTATTTGGCCGTTGACACGAAGTAGAGTAACATAGTAGTTTTCAAAGCAACAATAATAATTACTATTCCAGACGAGACGTCTTCGAGAACGACGAAGGTTATTCACCCGTTAAAGAATTAATGGCACGACTTACTAATGCCTTAGTGGTACTTAATCTTGGTTTCCTCAAGGGGAGTCGCGTAAACAATATTAAAATATTCACTTTCGTTAAAAGTTGGCTATTTTGTAAATGCGACTTAAAACGGCCGGAGATTGTTGAGAGTTCTGTAATATGGTCAGAAATGACGATGCCATGTTCTGTTTTTGTCATAAAAATAATGCTTATAGAGATGTTTTCAAACGAGTTGATAATACGTAATGCAACGGTTTGGCACTATATCAATGCAATTTCCCAAGCCAAACTCGCGCTATCTCATTACACTAGATATGTGTAGCATTTAGAGACATGCATGAAGAGGAAGTACAAGTGTATTTTAATGTAAATATTATTCCAAATACACGTGATTCCATTTCCACTTCAACTGAATCAGGTGACTTCGAAGAAAATTGACTTTATAACTCTATTATCATTGTAAATTAATCCGTCGCCGCGTTATATTTTCCCGTTGCGGTGGCAAAACGGTGGCTACCCAGCACGTGTTTAGTGTTGCCTTATGTGTGTGTGCAACATACATTAGATATTGCGTATCTGAGTAGTCGAGCGGACGGGGGGCGGGGCGCCGCACGCGAACTGATAATAATTATTAGTCTGAAGCAATTAAGAGGCGCCAGATATACGCCATGGATGAGATAGCGGCAGACTTTATAGAGTGAAGAGGCCGGCAGACCCACCTCGACACAGTTCTGAAGGGAAATCCGCTTGATGCGAAACTAGTATTTCTTAACTGACATCGCAGGTTTGACATATTTGCAAAATCATAACTACATACATCGATTCTTGAAAGATTATTTTACTGAGCATCAAGGAATGACGTTTCAAGGTTCAAGGCTGTCAGTCTCAAGGCTAGTATTATTTGGCACAGATCAATGTTTAAATAAAAACGTTAAATATATAACAATATGTTCAAAGATGCCATTTGGGACGTGCTCTTACACATTCCATCTTCCCAATAGTTTGGAAAAATTGTAAGACAAAATCTCATTCACGTGATTTGTATCTACATCTCCGTCGCTCCTAGTATTCAATAGGTACAAAGCCGTCACAAAAATATTATACAGTAGAATTACTTGGTGTAACTTATAGCTATCGATTACCGGTTCCTCTTGGGAATGTATCGAAACTGATACGAACACCGATGGATACACGGATCCACGTACTACGCATTAAGATTTGTATCATAATACTTCATAGAAACGCGCAATATATCCTTAAGGGATCGGATATAACAGCAAGTTTCTAAGTACTTGTTAAACTTTAACGATAACTGCTTTTGGTCGTGGCTCTACCCAAGTGCAAACTTCTTAATTTTCAGAGTCCCATATGTGGTAATCCAGGATATGTTTTTCTTCTGTCTCAAGTTTCACCCAAAGCCGTGCAGCTGTTACGTTGAAATTGAGTTTCCAACAAATCAACAGAAAATGAAAAAGAATTTCAGAAGCTTATATACTAAGACTTAGGATATTGGTACAAATCCATCCCAATCAGCTTCAGCAAAAGAATCAGTAGTAAAAGACTTGCTAGTTCTATATAAAACAAAAAAAAACACTTAAACGGCTCATTTTTTTACGTCTGCCAGTTCTTTTAGATTCATTAGCCCGAGTGCTCGTGAGACTACTGTTTCACGAATAAGTAAACAATTTTCTCACTGTGGAAAATTTACTACGAAGTATTGTTAACAGCTACATGGGTTTGCGTGACTTAGAACATTACATGTGCGATGTTGGTATGTATATCATTTGCGTTTTTCTGTATTATTAAATAGAAAACGCTTTGACAACACATGCTTGCACTAACGAAGGGAAAGTTTTGTAGCCGTTAAAGAATTATTGTTTTTATCTTAATTAAAATCTCTTTCTTGGTACCGTGGCTGGCAACCAGGAACTCATTAATCGAAAATTGATAAAAGTCAGTGGTGAACCTTCAATCATCTTCAGGAGACCGGAACTTATTTGTTTTAGAATTACCAGATGTTTATTACTCCACGTGTTTTAAAATGACATCACAGTCTTACAAACAATGATAATGGCTGAACAAAAGCACAATTCATATTCGCGCTCTATCGTTTAAATTGTCAACACAACGCAAAGAATAAGTACAGAGGAAAACTGGAACAATAGACCATTTTAAGTCTTATCCCGATCATCAATTTGTTTAACCTAAGCAATATTCATTTAGGTGGCGATTAAACAAATAATCGACGCCCTCAAACGCTACACTGCCATCAAAAATCACTTAGGGCCAATAGAAAGATCATCAAGCAACATTTCCCTCGAAACGCGCGAATAATAATATCTTTATCAATATTTACTGAGATGTTCATAGTAATAAAAGTTAATCGTTCGGTCAATTAAACCGGAGTCCGAGCCAAATTGTCAATTATCATTTGCGTTACATCGTCTTGAATGGTTCTAAGACTCACGAGGGGCCTACCCGTCCTTAATAGCTTCTCGACTAAATTCCTATTGGAGTTTCTACGATGGCCGTTCATAAAGTGTCATATTGTTTGAATGGACACTTTGTGGTCCTTGAATTAATTTGTATTGTTACTGTTTTAGTGCTTCCGCACTATGAAGCGGCTTTTAAGAACATGTTCTGGTTTACGAAATTTTCTTCATTCAAATCGCAGTGCATTAGTTGCTACCACTTTACAGATTTTGTTAATATTTGGGACAGGCTGTTTGTATCTCATCTGTAAATTGAACATTCTTGGCATTGACATTCAATTATTCAGTTACTCCATAATGCTTATGTCTTGTGTACTGTAAAGGTCTCATCGATAGCCATTGATTGGTCTGCGGACTCTGCGGTACAGGAGTAAACACAGGCTGAACCAAACCAATTTGAGATTACAATAGCCATTCCCACACACTCAGTCACAGGCCCAGCCAACAATGTAGACCGAATGAAATAGAGTCCTTCATTTCAGGTAACTCCATTTACGTGGTTACGTACTATCTCAAGATTCTCAAGTATATTTTTCATTATAATAATGCGATCATTCATTTTCGTTCCTCGCAAAATCGTCTAGAAATAGAACTGCGAACAATGTTCGTGATTACGAATCTCCTAACCCGACTTCTGATTAATCCTTATTGATATGAAAATGGATCAAGAGACGAATCGAAATTCTCGTAATGTGCCAAATTAGTGAGCATCGAGATAAGGAACATCTCGTATAGGTATATTTTATCTTGGTGTGGCGTATGTTTGTCTTATGAATAATTCAGATTACCGTTTTAAATACGTATTCGATATTCGACGACTTAGGACTTTTAGCTACTACCATATATTTGTGAGGAACTGTGGAATTCGATACATGCGTGTCAAATGTCCTGTTTCTTCGTTACAAAGATTTTTTTAAAGATTTGTATGGGAAGGTTGCTAATCTTCATCGCCTTTCTAATACTGCTACTCGTTACGTAATTTTAGCGCTAGGCTAGCTAAATGTTTTTCTTTTTCCTTCTAAAGTCGTCAAATCCGAATCCGAATTTTCTGTGCCAAAGTTAGATCACCTGAGAGTGTGCGTGTGTTTACACATTAGTGAATATATACAGAAGCTTCCAACTAATTTCTGAAATTGTCATAATTATCAATTTATTTATTTATTTAAAGTTTTCGCACAAAAAAAAGGTACAAAGGCGGACTTAATGCCTGAGGCATTCTCTACCAGTCAACCAAGGGTGGTGAAGAGATTAGATGGCAGGTGCTCTAATTAAGAGGAACAAAGAGAAAAAATATATAATATATCGTATAATGTATCGATCAATAGTCTAAGAGATAGAATCAAAATGTACGGGCTTATCTATGTACTCTGTTGTACCCCGAACACGATGTCTCTAGTAGTTACCAGTAAATTCTATAACAATTGCTTCAAATTTGCCAAAGTCGCATAATTCTGCACTTTGTATGACAATGTCATATTTGGTACTTAGTTGGAATCTCAAGATGGTAACAATGAAAATCGCACAAATCTATGAGGCAATTATGTAGATTCAGACGTGTGTAAGTTATGAAATAACTAGTGATCCGCCCCTGCTTTACACGGTTTTTACCAATTAATGAAACATCGAGATTTCTTCATTATAATAATTATATAAGTTCTTAATAATAAATGTAAGTTTATTATTTTTTATTACACACATAAACCTTCCGGAATAAGATCTCTAAGTGATGGTGAAAACCGCATGAAAATCCGTTGCGTAGTTTAGAAGATCAACGCGGTCAGACAGACAGACACGAAAAGCGGCTTTAATTAATAATACGTATAGATACTGTCGTTTTTTTAATCAGTGATGATAATTATAAAGATAGGTCCAGTCAGATTATTAAGGAATATTATTGATGAAGTGTTACGGAAGAATCTTAAGATTTTTGCGTTAACATTTTCATAGAAGAACTTAGAAGATAATGTCTTGTGCTCTATAAAAACTATGTAAGTAGGCAATTTATATAACTTCTTGACGTATTTTTTCTTACTAATTGCATTCCTATCTCTATCTCGTAATACTTATAGAACGCATGTGACTGATAATGATAAACGTAATTAATTGCATTTTTTTTTTACTCATTATCGATAATCGATAAATAACTTATAAACAAGACCAAGATAGGCTGCGCCGACGCAAGCCAAAGCAAATCCGATGATGATTAATGAACAAAATGAATAAACCTTAATTATGGATTTCCCCTGGCCCCACATGGAAATGTATTATGTAATTAATATATCGGACTTTTTGATAGATATAGATTAATTTAGTTGAATGCACCTTTAATGGGAATTTCGAATTGTACCAAAAATCGTGTAGGTACTTATCATACAAAACTATATTTTTATACCTACTTGGATAAAATCAGGTTTGTTCATATACACCTCGTACCTATATTGATTCCCAATATTTTACCTTTTTACATACAATTCATTGAGAGGCAAAGGCAATAATATCTTTTGACACGGATGACCTCTAAGGGGTGGCAGTGGGAGGGTCCATCCGAGACGTGTACAAACGACTCTCAATCTATGCGTGTGCGCATGCTACGCGTGTGTGTGAACTTGTGTAATGTACATTGATAAACCGCAAAACACTACGCGTTAGAATGGAATTGTTTGGGTTAGTACATAGGTACCTACATATTAGCATAATATTTAGATAGTATAATGAACAGCGTCACCCGGTTATACGATAAATACCATGTACCTACTGTATAATATATATATATTTTAGTTGTTAGTGCACGGTTCTTGTATGCATACAAATGATTTATTGTGAAAGGTTTTTATATAAAATGAATAAGTACAACAGTAAATCCTAATGGGAGGAACATTTGGCGTTGATAAAAGAAACTTGTTTTTCAAGTAACAAGAGAAAAGTAACAATTAAAAAAACAGTTTTGTAATACAAAGCCAAACAAGTTTACTTTAGGGAAAAGTTCTACAACATTATTCGCATGTCTGTGTGCCAATAACTTGAAAACCACTGAACCTATTTAATTTCCTTGTGGTTTTATCAATAATTACATAAGTATGTTCCTGTTCTTAGATTCATTTATTAGTTTTTCGATGAATGATGTTTATGATGATGTGTGATATTTTTTTTTGTTTTAGAAAAGGATCTTGTCAGTTGGCGTTCTGTATTTTCTGCCTAACCTCTTTAAAAGAAGATGTGAGTTTATGTGTGTGTGTGTATATTTTTCGCTGAATTTTGTTAATCTTTCGGAAAACGTGAAGAAGACTCTAGAATGATTAAACTATAAGCATGTCTTGTGTGTTTGTTTTTCTCACGTAAATTCGAAATAGAAGCCTCTTCGAAAAACCTTTACCATTATCCTACATCAGCCTATTAGGTTTTATACTCCGTAAAAAGGGACATGTTTTAGGACTAGGTTTAGGGCTAAACTAACATTGTGTAAAAGTGTCGTAAAAGATCTAAGTAGGTACTTACAGAAATAAACATAATTTCATCATCATTTAATTTTATTTCATTAGACTGTAAGAAATAGAGCTTGTGAGCTTTTAATTTTAGGCGAGTTTCTGTGTTTCATTTCAGCCAGTTCAGTTTCTCTTGTTTTACTCGTGAAATGATTCTGACAAAAAAAAACGAAATTGTCGATAAGGGATGGGAACGGGACCAAAGTAGGTTTTCTAAAACCTTGGCCAATAGATGAAGAACAAGCTAGAGCAAAATATTCGAAAGGTGCTGGTCGCTAAAACCTGTTAAGCCATTTTAGCAATGGACAACTAAAAAACTCGAAACAAAATAGCTTAAATAACATTTTTTGAGAATATTTTACACTATCATTATAATTTTTAATGTGCCTTGAAAACCGACACAACGAGTTTTTGGCGATATTATTCCACGTGTACAGAGACGTGTTAAATTAAATCTCTTAATAATTAACATAAAACATGTCTCAAGCTCCTTGACTTTTTGTATTGATTATTGATTTTGATTTTTAAAGGTCTTTATTAATGGAAAGGTTAATAAAAGTTAACAAAAAGATCTTATTCTAAATGTAAACTAACATAATCCGAGCAATGTTAAATAGGCTAAATCGCTCTCTTAGCATACAACATGTTTGATTGTTATTGAAACTACTAATTATTATTCAGATGCAAATTATGAGATCGGACTGATATGTAGGGTTTGCAGACCCACATTTTTAAATTTAAGTTACCCAGGCCCCTTTTACCACTTACCCAGGACTTTTTATATTAAATAATCCTCGATACCTTTCCATCAATCGTCCGCTAAACACACTGTAGGTACCTATATCATATAGGACTATGTTCTCTGGTCCCAAATCAAATGATTGAAAAAAGTAATCCAACTTCGACCTACAACGAGAATGTCGTGCGTATCATTGTGCGCAAATCGTAAAAGACGAATAAGGGAAAAGGGTTCCGTTGATGCTCGTAAACATCGGGTTTACAACTGTCACACAATACATTAAAGAAAACGCTTTAAACCCTTCCATGTACCAGCAAAATTGTTGCTTCAATCTTTGCTTAGGTGAGCGAGGACTTGCTTGCTACGATTGCTAACCCAAATAATAAAACAAATTGGCCACCCCACATTACTTTAAGTCATTACGTGTGTTATCTTGCTCACCACATGGAGTAAATGTTGGCTTTTGTTTGAAGAGGCTCACAGACCTTCATAAGGAATTTCGAACCTCTACAATTAGTAAGCATGTGCTTATTATTAATTTTATATTAATCATGTTTGTAGAACTGTTTCTATTTTGTTTTCAAGTCTGCATTTAATTTTATTCAGAAGAAAAACCGAATCTATTTAGATTATCATAATTTTGTTTATAAATATGATTTGTCAAACATTAGCGTAGATACGTATTTGACTAATTTAAATATTATGAACGAGTCAATAATTCAATAAACTGAGTTGACACAACACGAATAATAAAAACAAAACGCTGTCGAAGAAGTGTGTTAAAAAGATAAACGTCCATACAGTGTCAGTCTCGCTTGACCAAACAACTATGAATCATTCTGATAGAGGGGAAGCGTAAGTGAACTAGAAGTGGAATCAAACTCGTCAGAATCCGTCCTTATTCCTTTACACGATTCTAATTAGAAGGAACCCTTCACTCCGTATGGGCAGTGCATGCAATAAATGCAATAATACATAAAGGTTCACGTAATAAATGCTTTATTATGTTTCTGCTAAAATGCACGTAGTGATCGCCGACACTATGGACTGATGTGTATGTTTGTGTGCACACATACTTGTACCAACTCGCACACCACATGTATGAACGTCTATAATGAATTTCGCTTGTTTTTTTTTTCTAACAACCTTTTACTCAATTTTGGGTAATTAAACAGCCACAACTCCGTATGAAACTTATTAAATAAACAACATTGCGCTTTTTACTTATTTCTACAGTTTAGAATTAAAACACAGCCCAAGCTAGTATCGTAAATCAACCGGGGTCATACTTACAGATAACGTTTGTCAGATAAAACTGTGGAGGTTAACAACAAAAATCCATCAACAAAAACACAAGAGACGTGATGCAGGCGTGCTGCATACACAGCGGACGTTAACCCGGCTCCGGCGGGCTGCGTTTCGAAAACTTCGCCGTCAAGCGTTTAGAGAATATTCAAAAATAGACCGACCGACTCGTATAAACACGCAACAATGATCGCTCGCACGTTTTACTTTACGACGCGACTCGAAATTCGAAACGAAAGCGATCCGCGGCCATCGGATCCGTCCGGAATCGCTTTGAAAAGTTTCCAGTGCACAAAGTTATTGGGATCGCGAACTAGGGCTCTACGCGACAAGAGCGCGGCAGCCCCGTGGCGCTCAGAAGTGAACTGGCGCCGCCGACCGACCGCGCTCCGCCGTCCGCCGCGCCTCGCGCCGACACAGGAACACCCACACCGACGCCACATCACACACATACGCGGCCGCATCATAAGCACAGTCGCACTACTCGCACGGCTCACACACACTCAATCCGAAACTGATAAACAGCATAAAAACACAACATCACTCTGCAACTGCACATATAAACATACCACGTTTTCCTGCTTTTGTGTGTTTGACACTGGAGCAGAAAGATGCGATATCGAATAGAAATCATTAATTAACCGCGAGGAAAAGTCATTACCGGGTGACTAATCTAAGTGACACAAACTCTAAGATAAAGATATAGCGACAAGCATGTAAAGCTAAAACAGGTTTCCATTGACAATTGAATGGTGAGTGTTTAGCAGAAAACTCGAATATAATCGCACTGTGCGCAACGGAACATTGTACACAAACGGAGCAGGAAAACACGGACAATAAACAGAGAGGTCGAATAGCGATTGACGAGACGCAACACGCACTCACTCTTTAACATACGAGTAGGTACGTGAGCCGCGTGTCGTATAGAGACAGTTATCAACAGTAGACGCGATAGGAGACGAGCACGAGGACTAATGAATGAAGTCCGGAGATGCTGCTGCATTCAACGTTACGCAAAGGTTTAATCTATGCGACGATTCGTAGATACTTGCTCCCACTGTAGTATTTCAGAATGACAGACAGATACCCAACGAAATAAACATCACTCCAAATGTTAATAAACATTTCAAAATTATTTATTCAACGTTTGTCCGGACACTGGGTTAACTGCGTAATAATTACCACAATTCTGATAAGAGTGATAACAGTGATCGTGATAACGATTTGAAGGTATTGTGTAACTTTATTACTTGTTATGACACCATTCATTAAAAAATAAACAAATACAAACCTTTCAATAACAATATCAATGTACTGCGCATGACAGATGTTAGTGATGTTTTGCATGATGATCAAGATGCAATAAGATTTATAATCAGAAATAATACTTACGGAAATAGAATCCATCTGTTTGGTCGCATATACGGAAATTACCTGAAATCACAAAATAAGCTTTATGAACTTTTAGAAAAACAGACTCATTCAAAATAACTTTAGAATAGTTTTAATTTATGTTGTTCTTTGTAGTCACTGTATATTCTTTTAACAATACTTGTATGGCGACAAGACATGGCGTGTGATTTCTATATTCGTGAAACTTTTCCACGACAGCCTTTTATAAAATGATTCTATCTTCAACTTGAACGAAGTGGGGTCAACGTATGAGATGCCAATCTTTTCTTCTATTGCGATCTTTATGTCTCATGATTTGTGTAGGAACTGACGTTATAACAATTGAAACTTGACGTGACAAAATGCGAATACAATTTTCTACTTGTTTATCAAAGACCACTTAAAATTGTCTTCTAAAAGGTCTTTAATCCTTTCCCTATTTCAGGATTTAAGAATTTATCCATCTTTTTCATAATATAAACCTACTGAAAACACTTTCACTACCTAAAAATTAAATAATGGCTCAATTGTATTTCTTGTAACTTGATTTAGGATAATCAAGTTCGTGTCAATTTTGTCATTTTGTATCCAAAATAACTCGAAAACAATTGAAGCATCACCTATTATTTGTAAGGTATTTTCTCGAAACGGTCCTATTTGCGACGTCGCCTTCAGAAATTCAGCTTTCGTGAAATTCTATTTGTGTTTCGACACACGTCTAGAGATAAAAAGATCGTTGGAAATTGATTTATCTATCTGTACTCAGCTCTCATCTTATTGTCACCTGCATTTCAAATTATAATTAAAAATGTTTTGATTGGCATAATTATAACTTTTTTAATCATATTGTAAGGTCGGGCTTTATTTGGCAAAGGGCATAATCATGACAAAAAAAACTGTGGGGCACACTGTAGAACAAAATCCCATAGTAATAAATAATAATACATAACAGTTGACCTGGTAACTACATAATAAAAAACTCATAAATCTTCAACCTGTTCATTATTCAATGCATGTGCTATCATTGGCATTGAATAGTTGAAACAACGTGACATACGAAAGGGAAAGTTGTAATAAATGATGGTACCTAATAATAAGTGTGCCGAATTTCTTCAGAACTTCGCAAGTCGTTTATAAAAGGTTGCCAAGTACTAATAGGACAGGTGGATTTTGATGATGGATGCATTCAAACTTTTTCAAGGACGATTAGGCAGAATTAGAAACTCCATATCATCCTAAATATTTGTATATAACCAGAAATATTGCTTAGTTACAATTCCAGTAAATGAAATTTCAAGTCACCCCAAACTGTCAGACACAGGTATAGCGAAACGATATTTTGTCAATCAATTTTAGAATTGGAAGATATTCCTTGGTTGGAATACAATTCGAGATTTGATTACATTTTCGGAATTGAATGGTGCTCAATTTATGAATTTGCTCGTGTCATCCAAAACACTTTCAACCTCTGTCCTTCCTTTTTTAAGTCATTTTTGTTCTCGTACTTCGACTTCGACTGTAATTTATACAAAGTAGTTCCACAAAAAACCTTCTTCTTACCGCACTTGTTTAAACCTCCAGTAAACTATCGTCAACAGATTGTTGTATCGTTATTGCTTCTTCTGAAAACACATCGTCTGTCTACCAATTTTGCAACAGTCAAATTCTAAAATAGACCCTTGGAATTGTTTTGAATAATCTATATATAAAACCAAACAATTAGAACCCTACTAAATAATTTGTTAACAAAATAATCAAGTTAAAGATAACCGTTCAGATCACTCTAGATCCAAGAACAAATGATAAGTGTCCAACTAAGTTAGGGATTCAGAACTTTCTGAACTGAAACGAATACACTACACAGTTACAAACATCATTGAATTTGATTATCGTTAAAATAGATTCGTAACAACAACTTTGATCATGCCCGGTATAATTATGAGACATGAAAGGGTAAAATATGAACGAAAAAATTAGAACAGGTGACCCAAAAAAGGCAAAAACAAAACACATAGACAATTCAAAACACAAACATTTTAAAGAAACTTAAGGAATAATACATATACATATTCGATACTTAGTATGGGAAGCACGGGGTTGGACACAAAATATATACAATATATAGACATTAGCTACACTATGTGTTTTGTATGTAGATATAAACGCAATGGAGAAACGTCCAGTCCTCACAAGCCCACAGTAGTAGGCATATAGACTGTAAGTAATAATTTGTTCATTCGAATCTGGGAAAGCACGATTGTTGCTGAAGCATTAAATATGTGTTGAAACAAATGAGAAAATGTTAACCTTTTCTGGATTTTGAAAATTATGAGCTTTATAGTTCAGTAAATTAGAAATCGGGTTTCTAAACAAAACACTGACAGTTAATGAATCTAATTCAATACGAAAATGTAAATAAAAATGGTTTGTTTCTCTGTTTAGTACCCATAATACTAGACTATTAGCACTAAAAGCAAATATATGCAAGGACGTAGACAAGATCTTGGACGTTTCTGTATATCTTGCAGTCTCTAAAACAGTGCCTCTTTCCAATAAAAACGAGTAAACGGGTGTTTTTCGTCCAATAAAACCTAATGGTCCTGTAGATGGGAGGTTCTATGCAAAGGACAAAACATTTAATACTTTCCAATGTTTAAAATGATTGTGCTTTTCAACAAAAGCTTCACTGAACCCAACAAAGGATTCAGAAAAACTGAATATCAAAACAATTGCAAAGAATTTTTCGTATCGTTTTCACAGTACACCGATTCTCTTCACTGAAATAGAAACAGTTAAAACTAGACAATGCAATCGTGATTATTATTTCGTGGATAAAAGCAATGAAACCAATCTTAACCCTTTTCATTTTGTACTTTTAACTGGAAGAACAATATTCTATGCTCACTACATTTAGGCAGCGACATTTAATAAGTCTAAATATTCATTTTTTTTTCTATATTTCTATGTCTTTTATTCTATTGTACGTTTCAATGAACATATTATGAAGAAAAGGGTCCTGGATATGTGACAAACTTCTACTACTGATAATTACAATGAGGTCGAAATCGCGACACTTTTGCATTGAAATACCTCTGTTACTGGAAATAATTAAACCTTTACAACAGATAATGCATTTGTTAGATTTTTTCGATGTTTACCTCTACATTTGGGACTTAATAGTTCAATAGCATGTATAAGAAAGACAACTAATAGTAATTTATCATTTTGAATATTTTTGCATTTGACTGCCTATCTGACCTCTACAACCCAGTTACCGGGTAACACGAGACACCTCGGTAAGACTGATTGTTAGACTTTTGGGCTTCTGACTACCTATCAAAGATCTACGAATGACAACCGGGACCAACGGCTTAACGTGCTTTCCGAGGCACAGAGGGGTCTCGGTGTGTAATGGACATTCACCCATCCACGAACCGACCGCGGCAAGCGTAACTTAACCTTCGATCGACCCGTGCAACTGTTATTAGTTAGACATGAGCCCCTCTAAAACGTCATGTGTCGTCATACAAAATTCATAGCAGAAAGTTCAGGGAACAACATTATCTGAATGAAATAACAATATAAGTACATAAGTTTTGCCAGTTTTTGGCAAGGAGCCTTAGAATCAGTATTATCGGGTTACACATTTGGGCCAATGCGATATTCTAAAGAAAATATAAGTAAGAATTTTACTTTTTTTTTTTTTCATAAAATATTATTGTGGTAGAAGTGCCAAGTGCGAAAACGCAGGTTCTTTAGATGTTGGCAGTACTTACGTCATGTTTCATTCGCCCGCAGAACAGAGCCAAGCATGCTCCCGATCCTTATCTGAAATAAATTACAGTACGCCACGAATATATAGGTGTAATAAAACTACATACAACCGCGTGATGCGGCGCCTTTTCATGTACAAAATTACCGCACCCAAACCCGAAGTTTATATTTTACGTGACTATCTTTGGAGCTGTCCCTGAAATCAGAGGCCTTCGTTAGCCCATAATACTTGACACTTTTCAAAAAGATTCCTTAATAAATTCTCAAGTAGACTCCGAACAAAGATATTTAATAAGGGTCCAAAATAAATAACGACTATCCAGTCTAGTAATTTTACAAAAGGGATCTTGAAAAGAGACGCCTTTGGAAATAATATCGTTTTAATAAATTAGAGTCATTTATCCGAGTTCTAGGACATGCGTCTTAGTTGGGACTTTAATAAATTATCGACGATATTTTCTCAAGTTCCATTATTTAAAGTAAGGGACAGTTTTGATTGACTGCTGAAGTTTCTGCACAGACTGTAATTAGCCAGTGAGATAACAGCTTGGAAGTTTCCCCTTTAAAATTCTTCGGCTAATTGGATTCATCGCTTTTATTTTGATTACACTGAGGCTACAATTACATTGTGATTATTATGAGTTCGTTATCTCGTTGAATAAAAGGGAAAATTCTGAATAAAATCCAGCGATATCTATTTAATTAATAAAGCTTGTAAAAAGGAGTCTATCCTTTATAAGTTAGTTTACATTACTAAGCAAACCCTAAAAAAATAATTCTTTTCATTGCTTGTATATATGTATTCCAGAGTCATGTTTGCGCGTTGATAAAAGGTTCAAAGGGGATGTAAATGTTTTTTCTATGTACCTAACCTACATATTGTATGAGCTTCACGAGGTATTCGCCGTGAAAACGCATTCTACACCTATCACACGTCACCGGGTGTAAATTAACGTGAAATAAATTTCCGCGCGCCAGACATCTCGAATTTCACTTCACATTGTAAAATATTTCACGTAACTCCAGTGTCAGGACTGACACTAACACCACGCGAAGTGTTCCGAAAATAGAGTGAGCTCACACGTTATGTGCACACCCTTACATCTGAGGAACGTGCGACACAAGCTGAAGATTAAGCACCCCATCATGACAGGCGAACGGTTCCGTGCAAATTACCGGGATTTGCGGTCCTGCCGACACTGAAATTACTCAGATATACCAAGCTATTTATCACGGTGCGGCGTTTTAAATAAAAAGAAATTTAGATTTAGAAAGGTGGAGTGTTGATAGTTTAAATTAAATGCCAGCTGAAATTGCAAGTATCGTGAAGTACTTAGCTTTCATTTCATTTCATATATTGAATATCAAGCCTTTTGTTATTCACACCTGGCTTATCCAATTTCGAATGCATAAGCATGAACAAAAACAATTCCTGACCTACCCTCCATGGTATCTAAAACTCTTGTTCCTCACAAACAAAGTCCATTTTTGTTTGACGCTGTCGGAAGGTTTCCAGGCGGTCGCCGGATGTGAAATTTTCCACAGCAGCTTCAGGATTGCTCGGAATTGGCGGGATTCGTTCATTCACTAATGTATTTTTGGCTTGCCGTTCGTATCGGAATGGTGTCATCGCCACGCATGTGATGTGGGATTGTGGGTTGGCGACCCCTGTAGCGCAATGCAAACAAACAGCTGATCGATATCGCTACTGCGATGAAATCGTGTCCCAACAAGTAAAAGCTGAGTAGTCACACGATCGTTGACACTGATACATGAACACTGTTGCCAGTGAACCCGACAGTGTACACGAAAACGTATCCTAATCTGATACTGTTAAAGCTCGCTTTGTGATGAGTGTATTCAAGGTACAACGTGAGGCGACCTAGGTCAATGATTCGACTATCAAAGTTTTCATCCACTAAAAACTTCGCGAAAACATTGGGATGGATCATCAACATTTCAGAATATTTGTACGGAACTTTCTTACTCACTTTGTTGGATTTACGTACAAGACCTTGACTACAAAAGCAGGGGCAAAAATACACGTGTTTTGATACCTCGAACCCTTACATGAACATCTGTTCACGAATCCGTAGAAATATATCCGTAGGTATAAACGGTAGCTACCTATTTATGTAGTCCAATACAGCTTTGCCCGCCACGAAGGGGGAACGTAGCCGGTGTTTTATATTCAAGGAATATAACAACAATACACCGACTTAAATGTATAATTCTTTTTGAATGAACAATGTATGAAGATATAATGTTATGTATAATACAGGTAATACAGGACGTGACAGAGATATAATATTTAATATGACACGTAGTAAAAGTAGGTAGTAAATATTCAAGTGATTTGGTTATGAAAATAACAATGACGAACCGGACAGATCACAAGGATTCTTTTCGGGAAAACTAGGACAAAATTGAAACAAAGTGGGAAAGAATGGCGTATGAGGGAGGAAGCTTATATCCAGCAGTGAGACAAAAAAGGCTGTGGATCATGAGGACGCTTGATGATAAAAAGTCAAGTAAAAACCTTAAGAATATTCAAACCTTTAAGGTTAAAGCATTTAACGTAAAGCAATGTTAAGACTGAGCTTTCAAGGGATTAATCACGGAATACCTCTGTATTTTACCTATACAATGTACCTTAGACGTAGTTGGGTTAGCAACCGAATAGACTTCTCTCTGTGAGATAGGGTTACAGTAATGGCTTTGGCTGGCACTTGGATTGTGCCAGGGCTAAATGTTTGGTCGGTAATTTTAGGAGATATACACGTTTGCCAATGGTGGGTTTCCCTATTTTGTTTTTTTAATGAACAAATCTTCTTAAACAAAAGCGAAAAAAAAATTTATAAAAATATGTTTTTTTTTTAATCCGCCGCTTATGCACGTAGCACTTACAAACCAAATGTTACAATTTTGAAGAACAGCTTCCGAAAGCTTCCTTTATTCCGGAACTAACTATCGATCTTTCCGAAAGATCATCAAGTATGTACTAAACGGAGTATTTACGGTATTTATATACTCGGATGAAAGTCTAGAAGCGTATGTTTGGTTTGGATGCGTCGCCGACCGGTTATTAACCACGTCACTGGAATAAGCCATAACAAACACAAACAGAGCCCTCCTGTGAGCCACGAGGGCCGCACGTGCTGATCCTCATATTTCGTAACAATTTATGAAAGATTATGAATCATACCGTCATAAAATTATAATACATATTGTGTGCAAAACTCAATATAATGATATTTATATTGAGTTTTGCACACAATATGTATTATAATTTTCATCTTACAGTTTGCTTATTCTTTCTTGTAGTCGGCATACAATCCGGCTATTGTATTGCGTATAAGATCCAATCAGGGTCCCAACTATCATTTCGATTAGAGTTCATTCCACATTTAGTTTCCTTTGAAGATGACAGAGCAGGCGAAAAGCCGTGGTTTCAAAAACACAAAAAAAAATTTAATATTGCTTTTGGCTGACTGAAACTGTATGTAATTACATACAGTCCAGTCCATGCAGCCTGGCCTTAATAAGTTGTGGTTTGTCAGATTGTACGTATATAATAAATATCTTTTATGTTATAGTACCTTTTATGTTTATTTCAGTGCTTTGGTGCTTAAAACGTTTCGTAGCACCTTTACTACGCAGTCGATTCAACAGCATGTGTGGTTTTATTTTGATTTCCATATTATCATTGTACAAATCATTCAACCTTGAGTGATATGCAACATAGTACCTACGTTTCTTCGCAGCTGAATATAATTCATGTTGGGAATTTTATGTTTTCTTTAACTCGAGTGGAAATTAATGCACTTTGGTGATTGGTGAACTTTCGTTACTTTGTAGCACAAAAATATTACGGGAAGCGGTAAAATTCCATTATGTATTTCGGTATGTAAGTAATACATAACAATGTAATACAATAACAAGTTATGGGTATCGTTGAAGGAAATTCGTTACAGTGTTCAGATACCTACACGTGGAAACGAAACTGGCAAACTGCGATAAATTGCGGTTTATAGTGGTTTGTTAATAAGCGTATTCACGCATAAGGCCTTTACATATTACATAACACGAAATAATGTTTGATATTCAATTTAGTCGCAGTTTAGGTCCAGTTTGAAACAATGTTTGTCACAAAATGAACAGTTTCAGAAACAAAATGGAATTGTTCAATCATGAAAACTACAAACCAAAACTTTATAAACGCCTGTTCCTGAAGTTATTCTATACCTTGCGCCAGATAACCGAGGAATAAAAGTCGTTGACGCCTTCTACCAATGTATTCCAATATTTTAAAACGATACGACAAAATGTTAAGGCAGTGTCGATAATCGCTAAGACGATCAAAACAAACGTATCGCGGTACGAGGCGTCCTTGGCGCGCACGTGGCATGTTTTTTTTGTTTGCATTTAAGTTTCGAGATAAGTGGGGTTGAGCCTCCCACAAACAGGCGCGATATCGTGGGCGCGACAAGGGTAGCGCTGTCTGTCGCGCCCGCGATATCGCGCCAATTTACACGAGGCTTTAACGACTTTTACTCCACGGTTATCAGGCGCAAGGTATTATAGTTCAATTCAAAACTGTCAAAACAAAATCTTAAAGCCTTTGCGAATCTTAAGACCTTGTGGATTAAGTTAGCTGTACCTATCAAACTCAATACAGCAAACTTCATCTTAGTATTAGCTCCTAAATTCTGTGAACATTATGTCAATACAGAGGTATCAAATATATCTATAAGTAAGAATGATTGCATAACCTACATAATCAGAACGTGTAACGATTCGATTCAGTAAATATCGACAGAAAAAAATATGTAACCTATATTACCTACATAACCCATATTTGGCCAGCATGCATGACTCAGACATTGTATGTGGCCTTCTCACACTGGCGATTTGCAGCGAGGCGATTGTACAACGCGCTCGCTGCGTGTGCCCAACGTGTTCGCCGCGTTTGCGTAACGAGAGTGTATCTTTTCATACACTAAATCTCTTGTCATTGCACTCATCATTATCAACAACTTTCACAATGGGACCAATCCTGAAATCGCGAAAAAGAATCTACCTACATTTATGTTCGCATAGCTCGTCAAAATGTAGGGAACAGCAGACTTTATTTTCGCGTCCGCGCAGCTAACTGCGTGGTCGCGGTTAGCTCGCTTCGCACCCGCAGAGAGCACGTTCACATATCGCGTCGCTAGAAACACTTTGGCAAATCGTCAATGTGATAACGCTCTAACCCTTATAAAAAAAAAACAACAAACAGATATAGGTCGAGAAACAAGTGCTATCTACGTTGAATATCAATGGACCTTCTTAAACCTTCGTCAAATCCATGTCACTTTAGCACCTGTAATGTGACATGGAATGATGAAAATATCACCAAGTTATGGAAATTCGATGCTCATTAATACGACGATGTCAATAAGGATTTGCGAACAAAATATTGTCGGATTTCAACGTGTCTTTCTGATTATTGCTCCAAGTACTTCTTTGCTATAGACGCTGTAGGTATCATGTTCATGACAGGCATAGTAATTTCATTGGTTGTGTACAAAAATTTGTAGGAGTTACAGTCAGGCCCAAGATGAGACAAGAATTCATATGATTGTCTATAATCTGTGTTCCATAATATTGTATCAATGTGTAGCTACAATTAAGTCCCCAATGTGTAATATGTTTTGTGGCAATACATTGATTAAGGAACAAAGATTGCGATTGATTGATTTAGGATTAGGACTTTTAAATGAATTCTTTTGTAGGATTCGTGTTCAAATAATTCCATTTTCGCACTGATATCGTTTGTCTTGTTACTAAAGTTTCAAACTGGACCTAAAGTGGGACGAAATTGAAGATCAAACATTATTTCATATCGTGTATGTATATGTCCCCTGCCCAACCCTTCGGAGAAACAAAGCGTGATGTTATGTTATGCATGTACATGATAGCAACTAAATTCAAGGAAATTAAACTTATCAGCAGTGGTGGCCCAGAAGTATCGTCTTGACTAACGAATTAAGGTTCTTACATACTGGCGCGATTCGCAGCGCGAAGCGAATTTTAACAAAACAATTTCGGAGAAAACTTCACGGCGAACAATGCGGCGGCGTCGTCGTCGAAACGCGCCTGTATGTAAGAGGCTTTACGGTTCGAAGTTTGAACCCAAGCAGGCACTTTGTGTATTTTATTTCATCACCACTGCTCTCAAAACGGTGAAGGAAAACATCGTGAGGAAACCGGCAGGTCCTTGATCCGAAAATTCGAAGACATGTGACATCCACCAACCCGCACTGGGTCCGCATGGTGGATTACAGCCCACCCACTCCTTCTCATAGAGAGGATGCCTGTTTCCCAGGACTGGGAAAATCATAGGCTGATTATGATAAGTATGTTAAATTTATCATTAGTAATAAAAGTTGCATATCAGGAATAGTGTTTTTGAAATTTTATTGCGCTAAAAGAATATTTCATGACATTTCTCTTCTTATTTAAAACCAACTTTACTCTCATCTCTGCTCAGTATAAAAGATGAAGTAATTTTGACTTTTTAATGTCTTACAAGAATATAAGCAGAAACCCTTCAACTGAAAGTTTCATTGCAATAAACCTTCTCCCACGTATATCTTATGTAGCATAATTTCACAGTACAAAGGCCACAGTCAGTGGTTAGCTGACGGGAATTATTAGCGTGCCAACCAACTAAACAATAAGTTTGTAACTTTGCATGTAATTTCTCCAGTATGCTGAATACTTAGCTAATGCTCGTTGGTTCATTGCCCTTGAAATGAATTTACTTAATTGAGGCTCTTACATACTGGCGCGATTCGCCGCGCGACGCGAATTTTAACAAAACAATTTCTGAGAAAACTTCACGGCGAACAATACGGCGGCGTCGCGTCGTCGCGCGGCGAATCGCTTGGGAGCTACGGTAGCTCCCAAACAGAGGAACCAACTTTAATATAGTAAGAGACAATTGACCGGAAAACTTTTTGATTTTAGATAGGACTAACTTATATGAAAGTTACCTTTAATAACTTAAATCAAGATTTAAGATTTTCAGAGTCATAAAAACTGCAACATAAATGCAGTTCAAACTATTTCTCAATCTGCGGTAGAAACTTACTTTTACAACATAATAAAAGTTTTTTTCTTCACGTTAATTAAAATCTTAAATTGCATTTATAGCATAAATTCATCCAGTTTTATGGTATTTACTCACGGATGTGTGCACTTGAGGAAGGTTTTACTTTATATTTTTAGTTCGAGCTGCGTCTAGTCTAGACATGTTTTTATTTGAGACACTCTGTTACATGATTCTATTGTTTGGAAATTAGCCATTAACAATTAGTTATGGTTGAAGGAAAATTATACCTACATTGATCCGAAGAGAATTTACATCGCAAGGAAGCACAGGTTTTTTATCCTTCCCGTTTTTACTGAATTAAGTATAAGGATCCTTGAATTTAGTTTTTTGTTCTACGTATTTATTTGTACCACTTATTTATGTATTTATTAAAAGAACTCGGAATTGAGTGCAACCAATGCAATACCTACTATATGTACTTATATTCATTAGTTCAGTTTTCGGAACACCGTAGCTATATATACCTATCGACGATTTTCAATATACTTGACTCACTTTGAAATCGCAAAAGAGTTTTTTTTTAGTATCCACATAATTGGTTTTCCGCCAATAACATCCCGTTAAGCCAACGATGACTTTGATGAGGGCACACGCTGTGATAAAATTTTATAGCTTTATCTGATAACAGCTTTTGCAAGTAGGTAGGCTGTACCTATTTGTATTTCCAAATTACGAGTTACGGAATTCCTGCAATTGCGGGGATCTATTGGTGCTATAACTTAATGAGATAGTATTTCCGGCTAAGTAATAACAGCCACAGGGGTCGATTGATTAGGTTAAGCTACGCTTGCCGTGGTCGGCTCTTAGATAGGTGGCTATTTTAACATACCGAGACCCCTCCGTGCCTCAGAAAGCACGGTAACAGGTTGGTGTCGCATGTCATTTGTAGATCTTTGAAAGTCGTTACGGGTAGACAGAAACCTAAAGTCTGAAAACGAGAGTCTTACCAAGGGGTATCGTGTTACCCAGTAACTGGGTTGTGGAGGACAGATAGGCATCCGAAGACTGGAAGCCGACCCCAACATATACAGGTTGTAAGGGTAAACACTCTTGTCATTCAAACCATGGGTTCAAACCTCAAATTATGTTTTCATTAAAAGATTTTAAAAAGTTTTATGCGACACCGTGCTCGCTAGCGAAACAGCTGACTGACTGAGAGAGGGGTCGTGCTCACGGTCGGTCAGTTCACGTTCCGCGCCCCCCACCTGTGTTGGGACGCAAGTTCGTTACCCTAGCGCATAGATGAAAGGGTGAAAAACTCTAGTGGTAAAAAAAACAAAATAAAAGTCGTAATTTTCCATTGATTTTACGTTCTATAAATGACACCAAACCACTGGTTTCAAGGATAACGGTGTTTACCCTGTATAGTTCGGTAAAGGCTAGGCAGATTGATAATCAACTAATCATTCAAGCTATTATAACAAAGTTAAAAGTGAACATTGACCGCACCAAACTTTTAAAATTAATTGAATTTGTGACCGTCTCAAATTATTTAGTGAAACAATGTGTAAGCCGCGACATAGTTTTCGCTCGATACGAAACCGCGACATAGCACCCACAATAAATAAAACATAGTAAAACCAAAATCTATACAGGGCCACTGATTCTCTTATTCAGCAACTGCAATAAAATTAAAGGTAAACTTAATGAAGTAGGTAGTTCGTGCCAGGAAATCAGCACGAGTGCCTCTAGTAAGTTTCGGACACTATCAGTCTAGTATCTTCTCTTTTGTGAATTAGGTTCAGTAGATTATAATGATCAGGGGGCTCTTTAGCAGAATCATAATATGAAAGTAGTATGAATCATCGTAAAATGTCACAAACTGATAATTCATCTGTTTTACAATTTTCTATGGAGATTCGTAAAATGGATCACAAATTATGAATTGCTTTTATGTCAAATTAGAGGAATTGCTAATGACAGCTGGGATTCAGGAAATGAACTGTTTTTGAAGGGAATCGCTAATGTGGCCGGTTTTAGACCCCCACCACGAAATGCTACCATTCATACAGATGTCCGAAGAAGTGTCATCTAATGACGCCAGAAGTAGCGCCTCAGAAACAGAAAACAGTGTTGTGTAAGGTCAGGTTTATACGAAAGCAGAAGATCAGACTGGTAGAAAAGAGAAAACTTGGTATAATCTTAATAGTATTTTAAATAAAACATTAAGTCTAGATTCATAATTAAAAATCTTTTCTCTTTTCGTTAATAAACAATACAAATATGGGTGCTATAAATTCACAAAAGGCCATTAAATTAAGAAACTGTATAACTAGGCTCTGCAACATTTCTAGCAATTTTGAATATGTTACATAAAAGTTCACACTTTCACGACTATTTTACTTTCGTGCTACCATTATAATGGTAACTAATGATAAAATATGGTTTAATTCAGTCCAACAAAGCCAGTATTTCCTCTGAGTAAGTGGCGAGGTTTCAGCCGAATTAATTTATAGTCCTTTGCTGCAGTGGCGGTAGTACCAGTTGCCAGTAAAAACCACATAAATGTGAAATTCTCCATTCTGACCTCACTGTGGCCCGATAAGATGAAGAGATGTTATTTATCCGAATATTTTGTCGTGGAATGTAGTTTGAAGAAAGCTTGAATACCTTGTGCCATAAAATAATTAGTTAGTTGGAGTCATTTTTAGTGTTAGATTGTATATTGTCTAAAAGATTTATCTAAATAGTGTTCTCAAAGCAAATAAACAATGTAAAATTGAAAAAAAATATCATTATTAGTTTTAGTTCCGTAAAAAACAACACTTCGAAGAATAGTGTTGAGGTGCGATTCACGATGAGTCTCTTTCTTTGCACTTTTTCTTTAAGGGTTGAAGGGTACTTTAAATACAGAATATAGCTCCTAATGGTAGGTGTCTCGAAAGAAGAAGGTCTCAATGAATCTAGAAAAGAAACACAAGATTTCCGAGAAAACTAATTCTGCTCCCAAGAAATATGAACTAACTTATCTGACCTGTGAACATGAAAACTGACTTACAACAAGTAACAAAGTAGAAACTATGTTCGTTTTAAATTCAGCGCGTTCTGGCGTAATATTCTTGAAGAGGGCAAGACGGCTACAACATAGTCCTTAGTTGAAGCATAGAATAAAAATACCATACAGAAGCAAAACTTGTGAATGTGAGCCGATTCTGTCGAAATAACCACCACCAGGTCCTATAACCTAGCTACGACCCGCGCTTAAACAATCAATTAATTCAGCCTATCGCAGTTCACTGCTAGACATAGAGTTCTACCAAGTTGCGTCAACCAGTTCTCCACCTAATTCATCCAGTCTATCCCAGGGTGCGTCTCACGCTTGCCGAAATGCGGTCTCCATTCGAGGACTCGTCTGCTCTAATGACCACCCTTCCTTCGACTGATAGGGATAGCCCACGACACTTCAGGTTGCTACCGGCGCTCATAATCAGCCTATAAACTTCCCACTGTTGGGACACATACCTCCTCTCTGTGAGTGGAAGCTGGTTCTCGCTCAAGCTAAAATGTCAATAATATATTACGCCACGAAACTCCTGAGTTTCGCTTCTACGTTTTCTTTATCTGTGGCTAAAGTCAGTGCCGCCTGTCACATTACGTCGAAAAGTACCGGCGATACGTGCCTATGCCAAGGGGCTGGTTTTATGAGGTTGTCTGGATATACCAGCAAAACGGTAAGACAATGTATTTTATAAATTGATTTAGTATCAGTTGAGGAGACTTGAATCAATCAATTTACTTTGTAAAGTATTTAATTAATTTTTAATTATTGTGAATGTGAAGATTATGTGGATCTTTCTTTTCTTTTTTATTATTTATTTTTTCTTAATTTTAATTAATCATAGTCTGGCAGTTTGAGTAATTTATGCGGCCTAACCAAATGTCCTTTCTTTGGTATTGTTCGTCAAATCGTTGAGCTCCTTAAATTCGGAGTTGAGCTGCACGATTACTGACAAATGCGTGCACTGACTGGACAGGTCCACTCAATCTGTGTGGTTCTTTCCTCAAAAGACCATTTCAGACACCAATCTACATGGTCTTCACATCTGACCAAGATTATGTCTGGACTTTAAAAGAGACTGTGACCTCTGAGTTTGTTTCGGCCTTTCTTCTCAGAGTAGTCAGATAGGAAACGCCGACCTCATCTAGTTTCAAAAATGTGATTGACGTGTAAAAGTGTTTGTACAAACCTACTTACAGAAATAAAATCATTTATCATTTATCAAGTTTAGTGATAGTCGAAATCGGCTGAGTTCTTGCAACGTAAAAAGCTCATGGCTCACTCTTTGTCATAACGATTTGTGAGAAAAAAACCGCCAATTTGATAGGTGGGAACCCAATATTATCATTTTCTTATATTTAATAGGTGTGCCTTATGAATTTTTTTGGGCTGGAAATCTTAGTAATAAAATAATAAGAAAAAAAAACTATATTAAATCGATTTGAAGTTACTTTGCTCACAAATTCCGGTTATGGCATAGCTATGAATATAAAATCCGACGTTGTTATGTAAAGCATCAAACTACTCAGAATTTTAATACTTACATTATCTCTAAGTGCTACTTAACTATGAGCAGATGAGTTATAAACACAATAAAAGCTCGTAATAATGTCAAAATATGTTATAGCCTTGCCAGATGATAACTATAATGATGTAGACATAACACTCACTTTTATTGACCACATAACAACGACCAAACATGACTTTATGCTACCATTTTCATAAAAATGCGTCGACAATTTGATATAAAATTAAATACTTATATATTTTAAAACACAGAGTTAAAAGATAACTATAAAAAAGCATCATATTTTTTTATGTACTTAAATCTGGTTTTATTACGATAAAAGATCTCAATTTTCATTCGCAATTTTTACTACATTATGAGTTGTTCCAAGATTGGTTTTAAAGCTTTCGTGGCGTCCTTATCAAGTTTCAACGTCTTTTTATGGAGACATTGGCCTTGATTAATCTCATGTTAGCTGTTCAAATTCGTTGAATAGGTACTTAAATCATTTCTTCACAAGACACAACTAAATCCTCCGTTTACCATATTTTATTTCAATGGGGTATGGAAACTATTTGAAACCTTTGACCTCTCATTCGTCATTAATCCATTTAGATGTTGGTTTTGTTACCCGAATGTGTGTGTTTTGTTTATCAAATTAATTTCATTATTTGAATTTATCAGATCAATTCCAATTTAAATTATGTTATGTAAGGATAGCAATGTATCTTATTGCTCTACATATAAAAAGCCTCGCGAGCATCCTCAAAAGATCATTATTCATTACATGACGTCCCTCCAGACATTACGAACTTGAACTTCGCGGCAACCTTGACCCGTACGAAAATAGGAAAAGTCCACAGATGATGAATTGGAGCGAGATTATCATAATACCGTCGCACTCAATTCTCCAAGGAACAAAACGCCGCCGGTCCATTGTGCGTGCGATATGGATAATTTATTATCCTAGCTAGTTTTCCTCCCCGCCTTGTGGCGAACGATTAATCATAACCTAAGAAATTAATTATAAACGTTTTCCTGAAAACAAAATGTCTGATGGTTTGCATTTGCGAAAATAGCTTCGAGGTAAATTTAGGATCCTGGATACATACGAAAATTTTACTCATAGCTTCCAATAACTGTAAAAAATATCCTATTCGAAAAAATATTGTAAACATTATCGTGCGAAAATAAATGGAGCACTGTTTTGGCAAGACTCGGCACAAAGCGTTCAAGAAATCTAAAGTACTCTGCAGTCTAAACATACATAATACCTATGAACTAATTTAATTCAATAATGTGCTCATGCATAATAGAAAGCTTACATTATTTCAGATCGGTAGTACTAAAAAGTAATTTTAAACTAAGTTCATGAAAATAGAAACAATTCGGATTCACTACAAAAATAAAATTCTGAAATTAGTTTCCCGACGCTCTGGAACAATGTAGGTATCGAAGTAATGCATTTAAACAAATTAACCCAAATGTAAATGCTTAAAAGACTGTCCTTCAGTAAATTTACAGTGCCTATATATTTTCAGCGAAACAATTAAAGAAAATGCTTCTTTAAATTAAATTCCCAAAGCAAACGATCTGAAGGAAGGGCTTCATTTACTTATCCAGTGTTCCGTTAAGATTTGTAGACCTTACGCCTGAATTATTATGTAACGGTCTTCGTTGTAAGTAAACGTCACGCTTATTTGATTATTCTACGTATACATAGTAATCGTTTAAATTCAAACGGCAGGAGTCTTTTTTCAGTAAACATTTCCTTCGTTTACCGCAAAAAAAATCTTCGACAGTTTGTAGATAACGTTAGTCTTCCGACAGAAAATTAGTTAGCAGCACTTTGTGGTGTTCCCATTTAGTTGACATCGTTTACCACAAACTTAATACATATAGCTTATTTTCATTTTAGCTTTCACGGCCAAATCTTCCGCATCGTTTAATACAAGGCACTCGCGCCCGGACTATGAGCAATCTTGCTACTATTTAAAAATTAAACCTGCGCAGTGTACAAGGATCTTTGGCGTCGGAATTAAAAATGAATTTCAATTTCAGCGTCCAGCAAACCAAATAATTCAAATGACTTACAATATGAAGTGGAGCGACAAGTAATTAAATTGCCTCGGAGTCGAAGGCCTCCTAAGCGTGTTGGAAAACAAATTTATCAGGACACCCGTCAACCTTCTCGCTACGCCACACAAATTAGGAATATCGAAAACACTTCGGATGACGTAAAAGGAAAATTACTATCACGCAATGGTTTCTAGTATCGCCACATAATGACCTCGGGGAAAACTTCACCAACACTCAAATATAATTACGAGATGTTATCTCGAAGATAGAAGACCATTTACGTTTATTAGTGATTAAAAGGGTACATTTACGTAGGGTGGATGGCAATTAATAACACAATCAAATTAACTAGTTTACCCTGTTGATTACTAGTTGGGTATATGCATAGTTTGTATGAAAATAATTGGTTCGACTATTGCAACCAGAAATAGCTATGCGGGACTTCACATGTGACATTTTTGGATTTCACATGATGCGACTAGGTTAATAGCTCGGTCAACACTATATTTTGCACAACTGACACATGTTTCTATTCAATTCAAATTAACACTCATTTTTATAGTCATCATTTGATACATAATATTGGGCAAAATAAAATAGTATTTTCTACTTATCAGATAGCACGAGGAAAGTTGTATATGTTGGGAAACTCTGGTGACAGTAATAGTAACACTAATAGTAAACAGGCGAATTTATTATTTGCATCTAATGATAGCATTTAGCCACATATCGTTAAACCGCAGCCAACACGTGGGAAAAGCTAGAATGATTCATTTCATAAACCAATAAATAGTCCAGACAAAAATCTAAAATTTAACACTTCAACGGGCTGACAAGGGGTGTAACTTATGTAGACGCTCGTTTAAATTTTAGTGGTTGCATATGAACGACCCAATAACTCAAGTTTTCTAGACTAACATATTTACACCACCTCTCGGATGCATTCCCAGTCATCAAATCGCATAATAATCTTCTACGATAAATAAAGGATTTTATGAATCATGAAACAGTTCTCGAGGAAATCGTTTGTGGGTTTTATGAGCATATTTATCACATCATCGTTTCACGGGAATCGTAAAATGAATCAGTTTTACAACAGGGGAAAGGTTAAAATAATGGTTGTAAAAGAAAAATGTAAACTTTCCGTTGTTTTCTATGTCTACGATGACATTAATATGAGTACTGTCCATGTCATTGACATCTGTTACAGACTGGATAGGAGTACTACGATGAAAGTTCGTGAGGGATTCGTCTCCGTTATACTCGAAGTAGAGATGGAAAATCATATATAACATTATGGATTATGTAGCCCCAACAGCGCCGAGCATGATTCATCTAGCTGCCAAGTTTCATTGAATGAGTACAGGTTTTTGGCCTACCATGTAGTAGACACTTATAAACATAAACACAGTTTCTGTATTTCAAGACTGATGTTTTTGAAATCTATGTTTAGTCGGATTCTATCTTTGATTCACCGATATTTTATATTTGGGTCTTCGATATCTACCAGCTCAGTTGGATATCTCTCTTCAGATACATCGATATAATAAACGATGCCAGAAAAATAGGTCAACAGAGATTTATCTTTGACGCGATCGAGAAATATTGCAGTGTTATCTACACTAATATTATAAAGAGGAAAACTTTGTTTGTTTGGTTGTAATGAATAGGCTCAAAAACTACTGGACCGATTTTAAAAATTCTTTCACCATTCGAAAGCTACATTATCCACGAGTAACATAGGCTATATTTTATTTTGGAAAAAAATAGGGTTCCGTAAGATATTTGGGTTTTTCGGACACAAGGTGTAAAAAATCAACCAGAAAAGTTACTTATTTTGCGTACGCTGCCTAAACTATAAAAGACAGAAACATAAAATGTTCTAATTAATTGTAGATCTTATAAATACCTTCAAAAAAGTCCGCGACGCACTATACCTATCTATGTCGAGTGAGGCACAACAACTGTTTTTTATTTAAAAATCTTGAATTTTTTTTGGACTACATTTAAACGCGTTTATTTTACTCATGCTATTAATCCTTATCAAAATAAATTATTTCATCACTAAGTACAGTTTATGTAGATAATATTTGGTCTTTGAATGATTAAAATTGGACGTTTGGTTTTGAAGTTATGGCGAAATTAAAATATTACGATTTCTGCTGCACGGCCCGTTGCGAAGTGGGCGTCACCAAGGCGGGGGTGCGCGTGCGGGAGGGGAGTTTAGATCTATGAGTAAGGTATGCTCCCTACGCAGCGGTCGTGCGCGAAGTCTAATAATTGTCGTGCGATTTTTTTTAGATTTCGTTCTTAAAACTACACCTACGCAAAAGTTCTTCTCAGAGCTAAACAACAGTTCTTTTCTCCCAGGGCCAAACATTCAAATTAGTAGGAATTGATTTACAAAAAGAATGTTTTACGCATGGGCAAATTTACGTTGCCCTATCACGGGTCGGGGCTCCCGACCATCAGTATATTTTGTTACCTGAAAATAATTTAACGTCAAATGTTGTTTATAGAGAAGCTCTACAATAATCGCTTTAGTTATCTATCCTAAAACAACGGGTTGCGCTCCGGGACTGCCGGCAGATGTGAAAACTTAGTATTAATTACATTTAAATATTTTCATCATTAACAACTTTAACATACACAGAAAGACAATCTGTGCAGCCTGCGGATAATGACTGCGTCGTCGATGTTACTGTCGGTGTCTGTGAATTGACCTGGGAATCATTTTGCTGACCGTGTCTTTCCTGGGTAGGCTTTTTGCAGCGGTAACCGACATCCACGCGGGCGGAGCCGCGGGCGACCGCTAGTAATAATATAATCTAATAAATACATACATTGTGGTGTAGTCGTATAGGTTTTATCGCTTTTGGAGTGTTATTTACACATCTATCATCAGTTGTTTATAGCTGTCTGAATACTTGGGTAATAGTTTGTGAACTGTGTAGGGAGTGGGGAGCTGCCTGACACAGATTTTCGTTCATTGATCAAGCACATTGATGAATCGAGTTCATAACTTTCGTTCCGAAAATCAAGTCACAGTTCGATTAGAGGCTTAATAAAAAGATTTTTCTAATTCTTTTCAGGTTTGTAAATGACTGAAAAGTGGCTTTCTGGGATTATATTTAATCCAGACGCCCGAAATGTCGTTTTTTTTAGGTCATTGCCAATCCTTGCGTCTTATATCTTAGATCTTACAGTTTTTGGGACTATATCTTCTCTCAGTGTATTAATAATGTTTATTGTAATGAACTTCATGTTACCTGGCTTTCTCCGCATTCGCCACTGCACCGGCGGCGGCGCCGGGCTGCCCGAGCCCGACGATGCCAGCTTGATGCCGTCACCTGAAAACAATAATAATTTTCTTTAGTACTGTATTATGAGTATGACTGTTAAGTGTAGACTGTAGAATATAATGTATTATTGTTATGGCCATGTCGTCATTCTGGACTATGATCAACAGAGAGTGATATTTATGTTGGGGTAGAGGAAGAATCTGTCTTGATACGATTGAGTTATAACTTAATAGTTCATTCACCAACCTACGTAACAATGCAAATCCTAGTTAGTGAAAAGTGGAAAATGCGCAAATAGCTTATTGCCTTAATTAATGAGGTTGCCCATCATGGACTTGACATGAACTTCTAATGAAGGCTGCTTAGATGAAATGGCTGATGTCAGTAGCAATCTGCTTCAAATTCTGCTTCGTTAAATATTTCCGAACTACTAAATCTAAGATTAATCATCAAAGGCGAGAGGAGAGGGGACGCATAATAAACCGATTATCTTAACTTTATTTTCATCTAACGACATCTATTGCCAACATTGTTCAACTATGCCAGCGCAGAGCAGGCGACACGACTTGACGGTGGACAGCTGAACTAGTTCCAAGCTTGGCTGCCAACGCTTTGAAGTAGTGAACACGGGCAGCGCTAGATGGCGCCAGTCAAACCTGAACGATAACATGGTATCCTATTGTTTCTAAACAAATACAAAATAATATTTAGTAGTTGAATAATAAATTCAATAATTTATGTTCAAAATGTCCTAAATGACTTTTTTTGTTCAATGTATAATTTGTTTTTCAAGTATCTTTCTTCTCATTGCAAAAGAAACTTGAGGCTTTAAACCGAACGTGTTTTGAATAATAAATGTCAAAAAACACACTTTTCAGCTACGATGAACATATAATTATGAAAACATTACAAACGTAAGAATGGCGGGCTGAAAGAGCCATATTGAAATTTCTTGCACGCCAAGACGTATAATGCGTAAACAATAAACATGATGAAAAGGCATAAAAGTTTAGCACCATTTTATAATGGAGTCGATACAGTGAAATGCTTCTAATAGCTCGATAAACTGTAAACAGGATGAATTTGAAATTCTAATAGGCTCTGGACCACTTTCTGCAGCCTGCAGTACGGAATAGGTAGGTTAAATCTGGAACAGGTAGGACTAGGAGCGCTGATTTATCATTACTGTTAGGACCATTTAAAACCTTTCGTGTAAAAAGTTGTATCTTTAGTTCAAACTCATCAATAAAAAAAACAGCTTTTCTTAAGCCCGTACTTTAATTTAAACTATGGTTTAGGAGAAGTTAAATTATTTATTTATTCCCAATTGAGTTAATCTTAATAAATAATAGATATGACAGATCTAAATGAACACACATCCATCAAACAAAATAAAGTATTAGTTTGATAGAATGGTGGCACATTCGAATGTTTAACTTTGTTTGTTTATAGGTAACTAACTTCCGCCCGCGGCTTCGCCCGCGAGGTATGTATAAAAAGTAGCCTATGTCCTTCCCCGGGATGCCATCTATCTCCTTGCCAAATTTTATCGAAATCCGTTCAGTGGATTATGCGTGAAAAGGTAGCATACAGACAGACAGACAGAGTTACTTTCGAATTTATAATACTAGTATGGATTAGGGTATAACTCCACGACTTTGTGGCAAAAAAATAATTTAAGTAATGTTAGTTTTTAAAATCTAATAAACATTCTGTGAAACAAACAAAATGCCTTCTACAAGAAACATTGTATCTACTTCCTAATACAATATGACGTCAACATGTCCATACCTACTTACATGGTTTATGTTAAAAACCAATTCGCCACACAGACACAGGATGACATCAGAGAACTTGTCAAAATGACAAAATGCTATTCACGTGGTAAATGCAATTACCAGGGGCCGTATTATGAAGTATTAATGCCAGCATTATTCCACTGCGAAAACGGGATGGTGCTAGCGGCCTTGTCTAGCTCCGTCTCTCTCTCACACTGGAACAATGGTGGCACTTCATAGTACTTCATAATACGGCACCTGATCGTTATCATAACGGACGTTTTTTGTATAGCTTTTGCCTACGGTTTCGCCCGCGTTTCGGTAGGAAATTATCTCACGGGAACGTACTACCGGGATAAAAATCGTATGTGTAATCCTTTAAAAATCCTATGGGGTAGTTGCGTATCACTTATATAATGACAATTGATCGCATTGAGAACCGCCTCCTTTTTGAAGAAGTCGGTTAAGACTTCTTCAAAAAGGAGGCGGTTCTCAATTCGTCTGTTATGTTTTTTTTTTTGTTTTTTGTATGTATGTTACGCGATTACTCCGCCAATTATGAATCGATTTTGATGATTATTTTTTTGTTTGGTAGGTCATGGTTCAGAGGTGTTCCCATATAAATTTTATTAATTTTGCTTGCGTAGTTTTTGAGTTAGCTTCAATAATTATGTATTTTTCCCATTGTGCGTACATACGCATAACAGTGAAAGAGTGAAATAATTATATCGTCTACATAGACGATATAATTATTTCACTCTTTCACTGTTATCAGGTAGTGGTATTCGAATTTGTGTGGGGTAGGTACCACAACTAAAAAGTGGAAAATAAAAACTTTTTACAAAAAAAAAAACAACCGACATCAAAAAAATAACACTAAAAAAGTGAAAAATAACTTTAATTTCGGAAGTCGGTGGCAAAAAACGAAAATTGAAAAGCAAAGACACCGACTTCCGAAATTAAAGTTATTTTTCACTTTTTTAGTGTTATTTTTTTGAAGTCGGTTGTTTTTTTTTTTGTACAAATTTTTATTTTTCTTTCATTTTGACAGTTCAGACACGTTCATTACGTTATTTACGTTGCAAACGAAATTGTGAAACCTATGAAGCAATGCATTAAAAATATCCTTCAAAACTCTCGGATTGTGATAGAAACTGTGTTACGCAGGGTGCACATTATATTCGATCTATCTGATGGCATCGAGGGCACCCATTTTTGAAAGTACGTTCGTAATTAAGTGTCACGAAGTATTACATTTTGTGACACTTTCGTTTATGTCGGTAGGCCATTATAAGGAAAACTGTCGAGAATTTCTCCTTATAATAAATATTCGCTTGTTTTTGTGCTCTTTACACATTCGCTATTCAAAGTAAGTAACAAAACTACTTAGTTGCTGGCAAAATTTTCTTTATTAAGGGCCTACCATACCTCAAATTGCTTAGCATGATCCTCCGTTATGCCGAAAATACTGCAGCATTAATTTTAAAATAAATATTATGTTACAGTTGAGGATTGATGCTAGGTCCTGTTTGACGAAAACACGATTAAATAAGTACTTAAAATTTTCTCTACAGAAAACAAATCCAAAGTTACCTCTAAACCGAAGCATAAACCGCTGGTATTCAAAATCTACTTCAAATTAGATCATGAAACTTTGCATAATAACTGAACTAACTATAATGCAGGTCTTATGTTTTTTTTTTTTTATTAAGTACCATTATTTTCATCGTAAAAAGAGATTATCTAAACTAATAGAGGCTTGGAGCCGCCAGCGGGCACAGTCCGTCTCGCTCTCACTCAGGCCGCGAGATAAAATTTGAGGATAGGTAGGCCCTTAAGTATGTTTATTCGTTTCCATAATACTTTTCTGAAATCAGTTCATGAAAAAGGTCAAGAACTTCTCACAAAGTTTCCACACGAGGAAACTTTGTGGGAAGTTCAAGTTGTGGCCATTATTCAAACACTCGTTTTGACAAACGAATTTCATTAATTTTGCTCAAATGATAATTTCATAATATTTATATTTATAAATAATAGAAGATAATTTCATAATATAAATAATTCATCTCATTTTGATCTTGACGCGCCACAATTTCGACGAATTCTCTCAAAAATAATATAGGTAAAATGGCACTTCAGTCTCATAAAGGAAGAATTGGCCATTCGCAAAGGGAGCCAATATCAGTTAACCTTACATCTGGGTAGATTATATTTTTTAATCCACGTAAAAGCATCGCCCTCTATAATTTTGTTAAGTCGAACATAATAAGGGACTAACCGTAGATTAAACACAGATTAAATTAGTGATCCAACATTCGTCTGTGGGACGAGCGATACGAGGGTCCATTAATTGGAGCACTACGAATAATTACGGTTCAAACCAAATTAAATGGAGATATTGCTTCCAAATTTTTGATTAGGTGTCCATTAAGATGTTCATTTCCAGGTATTTGTAATAAAATACGGGTTTTAAGAGTTATCCGATTTGAGACTAATGACACCCTTAGTGAATGCATTAAGTATAAGTTTTAATTACAAACACGAAGAAAATTAAACATTTACACATTATTTTAATTTCAGCAGCATGGCTTCACGCCTCATATAGCACTTATAATAACATTATGTACGAGTACCTAATTACTTAAGTAAGTAGGTAACTGTAACGTAATCAGCACCTGAAAATTAAACACTTACTTATTTATGAACAGTTAATTTTGTAAAAGCAGCCAAAATTAAGTGGGACTGGGCCGGACAAATCTACCACCCCGTGGGTCCCAGAAGACGTCTGGTGTCATTGAGGCAGACCCAGGAGAAGATGGCGTGACAAGTCTGACGCGGACACACAGGATTGGTCCTCACTCATAGTAGCTCAGGACAAAGAGGAGTGAAAAGGAGAAAGAGAGGCACAGTGGGACAACATAGGCTAACAATAAATAATAATCTTTATATAAATTATAAATTAAAGTCGCGTTTCGTGTTTGTTGTCTGTATGTCCACCTTGTTCTTCTAAACCACGCAAAAGATTTTGATGAGGTTTTCACCATCGTTTAGAGAATTTATTCTGGAAGGTATATGTGTATACATATAAATACGACGATAAATACACTTCTCATCAGAAAAATCGAAACACTTCCGTTTTTATGGTTTCTGTCCTAATTTAACACATACATACGTTTCCATTCCATGAGAAAAATCACATGATTGTATAGCTGGCAGTTTGGCCATACAGTGATAAGCGAAAATTCAAAATTCAAAATTAGAATTTCATTTGTTTATCCTATAAATGAAATGATTCACTGTTTTGAGACAAATCTGTGTTTAGAGTTGGAGTACATTTCACCTTTGAAAACCAAAAATTAGCGCTTATCTTAAAACTTTTTGTTCTGTGTTCTGTATACTGTGTGTGTACTGTGACTGTGGGACGTCTGAAAAAGTTTTTTTCTAAAACATATGGATACTTCGCCCGCAGAAGCCGCCCAAGTGGTGGCATTGCTGGATTCTGGACTTAGTCAGCGTATTGTGGCTGAAAGATTGCATCTAGGCCTGTCGTCTGTTCATAGTTCATGTTGTATGGTCCCTGCAGATTGCTTGCTCACGTGCCCCAATATTAATATAACTAATAAAATAAAATATCTGGGAATTATAATAGATGAAACCCTATCTTTTAAACAGCACATAGAAGCTTTAAGTAATAGAATGCGTAAGCTAATCTTCGTTTTCAAAAAACTACGTTATATTGCAGACCCAAAATTAATTAGGCGAGTTTACTTTGCTCTCTGTCAGTCAATTTTGACTTACTGCATTACCTCTTGGGGTGGAGCAGGTAAAAGTTTGCTACTACCTATCGAGAGAGCCCAAAGAGCAATTCTCAAGGTGTCTACTTGCCGCCCTTTCCTTCTTCCCACTAACCTACTCTATGAATCCTGTGAAGTACTAACAGCTCGACAGTTATTCATAATGAGCATTGTATTAAAACAACACGCAGCCCTCCCCTACAGCACTGAATTTACTAAAAAGAGACGGAAAGACATAGTTTGCCCTAGAAAAAGTACAAAACATGCTTTTGCAGCCAAATTTTTTGTCTTCCTAGGACCATTACTTTATAACAGACTAAATGCGAGAGCCAAAATTTATTCACTTAATTATAATAATTGTAAAAGAACTCTCAAAGAAGCTCTTCAAAGTATGTCCTATGACGATACAGAGAAATTATTAGTTGTACTTAAATAAAAATTGTATTTGTACTAATTAAGTTTAGCTAAGTTAGGTTTTGTAAGAATTAAGATTTTATATTTATTTTTTGTGTATTCACACCTTTTTACATACCTATTAGATGACTAGATTTTTATATTTAAGTATGTGATTATTTAGAAATACTACCTATGCCTTGCCTCGCCTGAAACACAGGATGACCTAGTTCAGGCACATAACACTGTTTGATTTTTCGTAGATTTAAGCAAATTTGTATTTAGTGTTTACCTTTTTACCAGAATAAACTTTTATTATTATTATTTAAATGTCTTTGACATATCTCGGGATCCTGGGGTCCCGGACCTTTGGAAGGCGTGCGAGGGGCCGAAGCCAACTCGCAGAGGCCCCTTAGACATTTTTAAGTGTTGAGACACCAACCGACGATTCTCCCTGTATGCACTATGCAAGTGCAGCCAAGGACAACCCCCGATTGGCGTAGGACTATTGCATGATATGGATACAAAGTTATTTGATTATGGGTTTGGGTAGCTTAGTGAACTGGTTATCTTGAACTATGGAAAGACTATGGCCCCTGCCTGACCAATGTTTATAAAAATACACAGATAAAATGGCAGGGGGTGACTTGCACACTCAATAATGGGCCCCCGAAAAACGGTCGCTAGCACATAGTGACGTAGCGACAAGGAGGCAACATGTCCTGAGGTGCTTAAGAGGAGTGGAGAGGTATTCCACGGCTATCAGGACAATCCCGGAAGTACGGTCAAGATCCCTACCAGCATCTTACTGAAATACTTCCTTCCTCCGAGCACGTTTGCTCTTGCGAATCTCCACTCAAGCCAGCCAATCAAGGCAAGAATGAGGTGGGAGCTCTGTTCCTCGTCAGTGTTCACTCCAGCCGGCCAATAAAGGCAAGCCAGAGATGAGGAACAAGACTTCTCCCGGGAGGTAGGGTCCGTGGGGTCGCTACTGCCCAACAGCTCGCCACAAGCTGCCCTGCGGGTTTTTGTATCTCTCTTGGTCTGGCTCCTCACCCTAGCCCCGTTCCGGCAAAGTAAACTCTGCCGGCACAGACCTAAAGTTCGGAGCGCACAAGCCCCACCACGACGTCAACGTAGAGATACGGCGGTGGGGCTATTATTATTATTATTTATATATGATTACATATCTCGGGACCATGGGGTCCCGGTCTTTTGGAAGGCGTACGAGGGGCCGAAGCCAACTCGCAGAGGCCCGTTAGACGTTTTTAATGGAATGAGGACCGACGATTATCCCTGTTCGCACTATACATGTGCGGCCAAGGACAATCCCCGGTTGGAGTAGGACTATTGCAGGTTATGGAAAAAAAAAGATATTGGATTATGGTATGAGTGGCTTAGTGAACTAGTTATATTAAACTATGGAAAGACTATGGCCCCTGCCTGATCAATGTTATGGTATACACGGATAAAATGGCAGGGGGTGACTTGCACACTCAATAATGGGCCCCCGAACACGGTCGCTAGCACAAAGTGACGAAGCGACAAGGGGGCAACACTTCCTGAGGTGCTTGAGGAGTGGAGAGGTATTGCACGGCTTTCAGAACAATCCCAGAGCCCGGAAGATGGTCAAGATCCCTACGAGCACTTACTGGAATACTTCCTTCCTCCGAGCACGTTTGCTCTTGCGAGTCTCCACTCAAGCCGGCCAATCAAGGCAAGAATGAGGTGGGAGCTCTGTTCCTCGTCAGTGTTCACTCCAGCCAGCCAATAAAGGCAAGCCAGAGATGAGGAACAAGACTTCTCCCGGGAGGTAGGGTCCGTGGGGTCGCTACTGCCCAACAGCTCGCCACAAGCTGCCCTGCAGGTTTTTGTATCTCTCTTGGTCTGGCTCCTCATTCTAGACCCGTTCCGGCAAAGTAAACTCTACCGGCACAGACCTAGAGTTCGGAGCGCGCAAGCCCCACCACGACGTCAACGTAGAGATACGGCGGTGGGGTTATTATTATTATTATTATAGAGTCTACAAACGCTATCGGGAGACTGGTTTGTTTACCCGCCGTTCAGGATCTGGCAGGAATCGGGTCAGTTCTGATCGAGATGATCGATTTATTGCAACAACTTCTTTACGAAATCGACGCCTTAATGCTTTTCAACTGCAGCAGCAGCTTCATGTTGTACGTAGGGTGGCTGTAAGTGACTCTACAATTAGAAGAAGGTTGAAGATGTTCCTTCAACCTTCTTCTAATTGTAGAGTCACTGAGAGGACTGGTACCGCACAAGCCAGCAAATGGGCCGAAATTAACTGCAGACCATCGAAGAGCGCGGCGTAACTTTGCACGTGAGCACCTAAATTGGTCATACCTCCAGTGGAACAAAGTCCTCTTTTCTGATGAGTGTAAAATTATGCTGTATGGTAACGACGGAAGGAAAAAGGTCTACAGAAGAGATGGAGAACGCTTCGCACAATGCTGCATTGAAGAAAGGGTCAGCTATGGTGGCGGTTCGTGAACGGTTTGGGGAGGAATCAGCGGCAACGGCAAGACAGAGCTTGTCTTTGTGTCTGGGCCACGTCTGCCTGCACTAAACAGTCATCGGTACATCGAACACTGTCTTGAGCCTCACGTGATGCCCTATGCACATTTTATTGGCAACGGTTTCATATTCATGCACGACAATGCTAGGGCTCACACCGCGAGCGTCGTACGAGATGTTACCGAAGTCAGTATCTCCATTATGGAATGGCCAGCAAGAAGCCCGGACATGAATCCGATTGAACATCTATGGGATGAATTAAAGAGACGAATTCGTGCAAGAGATCCTGCCCCAGAAACTCTTAGCCAACTGCAAAATGCAATCCAAGAGGAATGGAATGGAATGCCACAACATTTGATCGTGCCTCTCATCCGATCGATGAAGAACCGTATGGAAGCAGTAATAAGAGCTCTGGGAGGGAATACAAGTTATTAAACAAACATTTCTTAGCTTTTTTTTTCATTTACTTGTGTTGTTTTATCAATTTCCTTCATATTCCATACAGGGTAAAAATAAATTGTTATAAAAAAACGAAACCTATGAAAATTTAATTTGAATTTAGAACATTAACATTAGGATTTGAAAACCTCATATTATTCACTATTAAACGACATTTGACATATATTCCTAAATATACTTACACATTTTTCTGATAATCCTTACAAAACATAAACTTCCAAGGTGTTTCGATTTTTCTGATAATCCTTACAAAACATAAACTCGCAAGGTGTTTCGATTTTTCTGATGAGAAGTGTATATTAAAGTAAGAAATCTCGATGTTTTGTCAATTCGTAAAAACCTTGCGAAGCAAGAGCGTTTATTGCATATTTACTAGCGACCCGCTAGTAATGGTGCACTGGATTTATTCCTGGTTTTACATACGTACCTACGTATGTACAAGAATTTTTAAACGAATCAGTCAAGGATTCATGAATCAGAAAGGGTATGAAAAGGTTCGATTTCACTTAAAACGACAATTGAAGGCAATTCAACCAAAATTTATCGACCCATCATTATCTTAACGCGACTTTACTAAAAATATCACACAAATAATAACATAGGTCCGTATTCTAGAAGCATAGAACAAATCTCAGTCATGTCGAATTCCGATTTTAAACTAGTCTAAGTCGAGATTATTATCAAATCTGTCCGTTCAAAAAAATCTAATCCCGACAATCGCTCTTGAAACTTTAATCAGACAATTGATCGCTTCACTTCCAAACGACTTGAAAAATTAAAATATAAAAAATGTCGTAGAGAGGAACGGTCTCTCAGATTGTAGGTAGTTAATACCTGATTGATTCGGTCACTATCAATCTCGATTATTTCTAACATTTTGCCATCAATCTGATAGATCGGCAGAGGTGCAACTTGCAAGGTAGTTTTATTTACTCTCGCGCTTTTAAGTAATTTGTACATCAATCTGTTTGGAACAACTGTAGCAAGAAAGACTAGATGACCCAGTGTAGTGTTAGGGTTAAGCATCTGCATAGTTTTAGAAGAGAAAATTAAAAGAACTTTTGCAGGAGCTAGAACAGCCACGGGCACAGTTAATTTTAAATAATTTAATGTAATATATTGTATTATACGAATTAACGAACTATCTACTAACAACTTTATATAGAAGGTGGTTCGTTCATAAGCGGCTAGTCACGGCATAGGCAGATTATATCGCATGACCCAGGAATGAAGTGATTACTTTAGGTCTACGTTCATAGAGTGCTGTGCTGCCTAGCCTATTACGGGTTAGATATAATCCCTATACTGTTCCGACACTTAAATCAATGTGTGATGGCGTAAGTGTGCACGCAGAGTGGTAGCAGAGCGGAAAGCGAGGCGAAATGTGCATATGAATGGTTCCACCATTCAAGCGGATAAAAAAATGTACAAGTAAAGACAGAAGAGAGAGAAAACGAAGAACTTACCCCGGCCACAACAGCCAGCCAGTACACATATACACGCCGCGGCGCCGTGTACGTGAAATGCGGTAGTGGGGCGAGTCATTTCAGATTGAACAAGCTATACATATTATGATAATACTCGTATGTATAGCTTGTTCAGTCACCCATAAAAAAAATATTGAAAAACGTCGAGAGGTTTCCTGTTACATGCGGTTGGAACGGAGTTTCATTCAGAGTAGAACATGCAACAAGCAACTTCGTTCGAAAAATTAAATGTAAAAATACAATAATACATCCACTCCTTATCGTCAGGGTCTGGCGTAGTAAAGTCGATTGATACGAACTCAGTCGGTTTCTTTCCTCATCCACACCTCAATTTCCTCGCTCCGCTGTCACTATGCTCTTACGTTCCAGGAATTATGGGCGATTTGAGTTCTCCACATTGAGATTCAGGTAGGTAGAGGATAGATACTTCAGTAGGTAGTGTTTGGCGGCGCTTATATTGCTTTGCGATTTTAGCTCCATAAGTTGCCAGTACGAATCATGAGGGCTTCGTGCAAACAATTTCAACATTGTGACTAGAGCTTTAGGTACAAGGAAGGGAAAAAATAGTAGGTTCAAAACATCCGTACAAGAACGTCAACACCAACTTTAATTAGGTTAAGCACTCAGAAGCTAACTAAGTTTATTAGAGTTGACCGAAACAGTTCTTTGGCCCGTTCCGTTAATTACAAAGTTAGTTTCAAAGCAAACGGATGGACTCTAAATATCCCGAAACAGCGGTTTTAGCAACGAACTCTCCCGACCTCATAATTTATTTCTTTGTCGTATAAATTGACGTCTATTTTTGCCCTGTTTTAATGAACTTGAATTTTCATAGCAGATTTATGAAATGTTACACAAAGGGTCTTTGTAATCTTCGTCTCTTCGTCCAACCGTTTCCTGGCTTTGAAGGGTCTTCCGCTCCCGCAAGAACTACGCCTTTGGACTAAGTAGATGAAAATATTCTTTTGCCAAGGAGTAGGCAATCAGAAAGGAGCAGTAGTGAAATGTGTATTAATCTTTGAGTTGTCAATGGCCTAGTAGACCAGCTATTACGATTACGATTAAAAAAACCTTCAGAATAGTCTCCAGTATCCCGATGAGTAAATGAATCTCCGAATAAAAAACTTATGTAGCAACCTGATTAGGTCCATGCTTATTTAAGCTGCAACTTTCTTTCTAGGACATTGTTTTATTTATTTTATTTCATTTATTAGGGAAAATTAACAGTTATACATTAAATCTTATACCTAGTTATATCTAAACAAGAGTTATAAATGTACAACCTACGACATTTTCCACAGAATATTAAAGTTATATCTAGCAGTGCGCTAGCGCTAGGTACTATAAACTGTTAAACGAAATATAGTAAAACGTGAACTTAAATATAGACAGGCATGCAAACAATAGTGAAAGAGAGAATGGAGAATTATTAACTAACTATTGTAATCTAAGATTGTTAATACCAATACATTTATATTCCTTCGTGATTGAAATCATCGCCTTATCAAAGAGAGCTCGGATGCCCTTTTCACAAGCACGATCCGATCGCCTATGCGTAAAATGAATTTTATTCTGACTTGCTTTTATTCAATAAAACATGCGAGATATACTGCCGCCTGACATACACAGCCTGAAAGTAATCAGATACTTTACCATACAGAGATTTGAAACGTGATTTCCATGTAAGAAGGTGTCCTATATTCTAAATGAGCATATTTGTAATCACGTTCTCGAAAACGGCTCTAACGATTTCGATGAATCTTGCAACATAGGGGGTTTTATCTATTTATTAAAACTTTAATGCACAAGTAAAACAAGCTAAGTTAATTAAAAAATTAAAAAGCCCCCGACAAAAAAAAAGCATCTAATATAAGATTTTTTATAATTTTTATATAGCTAATAAAACCAAAGAAATCAGGTTCACCCGTTTGGCAGTTACGATGGCGCAGACAGACACAAAGATACACACGTTAAACTTATAAAACCCCTCTTTTTCCGTTGGGGGTTAAAAAATACTGTACAAAGGCGTTAGGCATTTTCTACCACACCTTGCAGGGTGATGCAGAGAAAAACAGCTTTAGGTTAGGTTTACAGAGGTGAAAAATCGATTTAGCTAAGTCTCATTTCAGGGAAAATTCGTTTCTTTATTTTCACCCGAGCAGAGCTCGGTTAACCAGGTACTGTTAATAATCCTTACATATTTTAAAACAAAGTCCTCCGCCGCGTTTGTCTGTGTCTGTTCGCGATAAATACAAAAACGACTTCACCGATTTTCATGCTGTTTTCACCAATAGCTAGAGTGGTTCTCGAGGAAGGTTTTAGTATAAATAGTAATCGACATACACGCGGGCGAGGCCGCGGGCATCAGCTAGTAAGACATATGGAGCATGAGATAATATGAGAACATCATGGAGGAAGTAAAAAAGGGTGTTTAATCAGAGGATAATCATTGAGACGAACATCCGAGACACTTCTCCACATTTCCCAGATGTAATATATCCTTATCAACCTCATACCGTTTTCACGTCATGAAAGTCGTCGTTACATTTTATTAAAGACGTGAAAGTTCACAGTTTTAAGGATTTAAAAAAATGACAGTAGGTAGAGTAAAATACAAAAATATATTTCTACTAGCATCCGCCCGCGTTGTATGTCGATAAAAAGTAGCCTAATTATGTCCTTCCCCGAGATGCCATCTATCTCCATGCCAAGTTTTATCGAAATCCGTTCAGTGGTTTAGGCGTGAAAAGGTAACATACACACAGACAGACAGACAGAGTTAGTTTCGAATTTATGATATTAGTATGGATTTACTTCAGCACGATCACAATTATATAGACTCTTCCAAGTTAGGTGCATGAAGGATTCGCAGACAGACATCTCCTCCTCCCTGTAAACTTACGACATTGTCGTTTATTTAGTGAGTATTCAAGCAATTCCGACATCGGGCCTGTCGACGAGCGGGAAATTAAACGGGACGCAAATGTGAACAGAACAACTGAGCGAATTGACGAGAAACCGGCAAAATATTTGTTTTGCTCGTGCAAGTTCGGGGAAACTCGGGGTTCGGAAAACCTGAATGCTCCCGATAGTTGACTTTTAAATGGTATGCTTGAGCGTTTGAATAAGCAATAGAGGTCCAGTGGAAAGGGAATTGGTGGATTTTATTGTGGCAATGATTTGTAGGCCCGCGTTTACGTAAAACGTAAACACAAGAAATCATAGCATTAACACAAGGAGATAAGAGCAAATGTGTAGGTATAGGCTCAAATAAAACATACTGTAACAATCAATAGTCAGTAAAAAGCATCTCTATCTACAAGTAATAAAAGTAATAAACAAATAAATGAATATGCCAAAAGAAAACAGTGTCTCCGTAAGCCGACCATAAACCATAAAACATTCTATTATTTTCGCCCTCATCTCTCAAATAGCCATTTAGCAAATCATAATTAGTAGAGATGCGCCGAATGTTCGGCCGAATATTCGTATTCGGTACATTCGGCATGTTTTTTCAATGTTCGTATTCGGTCGAATATTCGGTTGATTTGCCGAATAATTACCGAATGTTTAAATTATTGTTAATATTTAAAAAAAAACATTTTATTAAACAGTAAGGGCTCTAGCACGCGTCGTAGTTTAAACGCGTAGACGACGCGCAGATGATGCGCGTAAACGCGCTTTAAACGAGATTTGAACGCAACCTTGTAACCTAAGCACACGGGGCGATCGTGAAACGCGCGTTTAATGCGCGTATACACGCATTTACAGCGATACAGACGCGCTGTAGTCGCTCGTAGCTTCCGGTTTTGGTCAGAGACTCCTCTTCGCGTCAGTTGTACAATCAAGGTCCGTCAACTTTGTGCGCCAATCATGCGGCAAGGGGATGGGAAAATAATGCCACCATCACAATAAATTTATTTGTTTTTATAGGAACCTATGATAGCAATATTGCGGGTGGTGCGGTGGCGTGAGCGCACGCCCCTTCTGTACCTCACCTCCGACCCTTTGTACGCGCTTCAAACGAATTTCGAACGCGCTTCACACGCGCATTTGCATCACGTTTCACGCGCGTTCGAATCTATAAAATCACAAAAATCGGCATCTACGGCGCAGAAAACGCGCGTTCTTGAAAAAAAAAGAATTTAAAATACGCCGTGTGCTACCACTCTAAAGTTAAAGTTAAGTAATTACTAAAAAAGTGTGGTATATTCCGAAAGTTGTACATAGTTTTTTGTAAATGTAAGAGACACTACTTTTTGTACCAATTATTTATTGATAAAGTAAAAAAGATTAACTTTAACAATCAATTTAAATAAAATTTTAATAAAATAAACTTCTGCTTTTTTTTACTAAATAAATTTTCTATGAAATTAACAATTATAAGAACACTGCTATGAAATGAAATGAAATGAAATGAAATTGTTTATTCTGTAAATAGGATATTGGAATCACTTTAACACGTCATATTAAAAAGTTGTAAAAATAAGCTAGATGAGGTCGGCGTTTCCTATCTGACTACTCTGAGAAGAAAGGCCGAAACAAACTCAGAGGTCACCGTCTCCTTTAAAGTCCAGACATAATCTTGGTCAGGCCATATGAGGACCATGTAGATTAGAGTCTGAAATGGTCTTTTGAGGAAAGAACCACACAGATTTGAGTGGACCTGTCCAGTCAGTGCAAGCATTTGTCAGTAATAGTGGAGCTCAACTCAGAACTTAAGGAGCTCAACGACTCGACGAACAATACCAAAGAAAGGACATTTGGGTAGGTCGCATAAAGTTCTCAAATTGCCAGACCTTCGCTAAAACTAACAGAACGAAAAATAAATATCCACATAGTCCTCACATTCACAATAAAACAATACTTTACAAGTAATCATCATGTCATTTTTTATATAATATTCAATAATGTCAATTTGTATATAAAACTGGTAGGTATATTTTTATGGTTTTCCATAATATTCAAAATGTCACAATGCTTAGCAGAGCGAGCAGCTCAATCCCATGCATTTTTGTCTTCTAAATAATCTGAGATTTTATAGTACCCTTTTTTACAAAGTTTGGTTTTAATACAGCTTTTAAATCGTTTAATGGGTAAGTTTCGAATGTCAATGGGAAGTTTGTTGTAAAAGCGTATACATTGACCCATGAACGAGTTGCCTACTCTGTGGAGACGAGTGCGATGTACAGCAAGATTGTGTTTATTCCTGGTATTTAAACTATGAATATCGGACACATTTTCTTAAACTTTGATATGTTTTTGTGTACGTACAATAGGTTTTCAAATATATATTGTGAGGCTACAGTCAGAATATCTATTTCTCTGAATTTTTCTCGAAGGGAATCTCTTGGACCTAGGTTGTAAATGGCCCGAACAGCCCTTTTCTGTAAAACAAAGATAGCATTAATGTCCGCACAGGCTCCCCAGAGAAGAATCCCATAAGACAGAAGACTATGAAAATAACTAAAATAAACAATTCTGGCTGTATCTACGTCAGTTGCTATCTACGTCAGTCAGTGCTGTATCTACGTCAGTCAGTGCTGAGTAACAACTTGTACAAACCTGTTCACCGCGCAGAATTGAACCGAATGATTCGGCAGAATATTCGGTTCGGTTCATTTTGGACCGAATATTCGGCCGAACATTCGTATTCGGTTGAACCTACATTCGGCGCATCTCTGATAATTAGCTATAAGCCTATTTTGTTGCCTTCCCGCAATAAAACGTTCCGTAAAACACACAGATTCCATCCACATATTGTCTCAACAATCTCGTCTTGAGTAGGTATCCCCATATACTACCAAGTATATTAGTTACAGAATAAAGGCGAAAAATGTGTGTACCAACATCTGCCTCGCTAACCTTACATTCTACGCAGACATTGTCGTAAAAATAACATGTGCTTGCTTCCGTAAAATAAAATATTCCTACATCCCACAGCAAAATTGATATAGCACAGGTATTCAGGTATTGCATTATTCATAAGAGCCTATGAATATGTTGTTAGGTAAAATATTTATTGAAAATATTGATATTTTGTGCATTCCGTAGGTGACGTAGATTTAACCGGATTAATATAAACTAAAGAGTACTAAGTAACTAAGTTATACAATATACATATTGGTTGAGTAGGTATAGTATAGGTATAGCCAGTAATATTTCACATTTTATACGATTGAATTGCAAAAGTATTCGTTTCACAAAAAAAAACCTTTCTATTATTAATGAAAATGTACAAGTTTCAAATTTTGAAACTACCAATTACATCGTTTCGTTAGAAAATCAAACATTTAATTAATTTTTCTAAAAGTTTCATGTTGAACAGCAAAAACTTTTAACAACCAGTGGCACTAATGAATAAGTGAATTAACTGTTAGTCCTATATTGTTATAAAATAATATAACATAACATCACGCCTGTAATCCCCGAAGGCTTAGGTGGAGGTGTACCTATAGTGTAATAATACAAGTAGGTTATATTTCACTAAATACCGTTGTCACTCAAACCATGGGTAGTTGACTTAAATATAAAAATAAATGACCGATGAAACAACAAAAAAAAACGTTTTTTTTTTTCAGAAATACGTTCGTGGAAAAATTTAATTTAAAAAAAAACAAAAACATGTCGTTTCATTGATTTTAAACCCACTGGTTTCAAGGTTAACGGTGTTTACCCTAACACTCTGTATAGATAGAAGGTGAACAGCAAACCAAACAAGGCCAAAGATGAAAGAGCACTAAAGACATCATATTATGTGATTTTTTGGATAAGATAGTTTTGGTAGTTTTCGGATAAAATCGATAGAATTTTGCTAAAACTGTCCATGGTAGCATCAAACGTGGAATATATTTTCAAAAGAGAAGAATGATAAATGTATCCGTCATAGATAGAATATTTCATAAATTCTAATAATGTCAAACTAACTAAAATATACCTACGCCACAGAAACATAAAAGGTTTGTGGTGGGGGTACGAGCGAACGCAGTCGACCGAATGGCTGCCTCACTCAAATTCATATTTCATGGTTTTAATTAAACCGTACTTTGACGGGAATGTAAGCGTACGCAAATAGTAGAAATAGCTCTGCTGCTACTATTATACAAGAATTAACAACTGAGGCAACGATGGAAAACCATTATACTCTAGTTTCATAGCTTCGCTGATGGATTTGATGTGGAACCACTCACCGTACTATTTGTAGGCCCATTGTTATAACAGACACATCATAAACATCAGGTACAGAATAAAGGTTTGATGAATGAAGGTTAAAACGTTGAACCGTTGAATGGCAATTTCTAGCATTTCAAGATAGGGAATATCTTCGAAACATTTGCATAGAGCGGTTAAAATAAACATAAAAAGTGATAGCAGTATCTATTGCCGGATACAATATGCATGAAGATATGACTACGTAGATAGTATAGCTTCCAGACATTAGTCTGTGTATAGAAGTTGTAGGAAGCGAGCTCGTGGCTAAGTAATAACAGGCGCACGGGTCGATCCGTCAGGTTAAGCTACGCTTGCCGGGGTTGGTCCGTGAATGGGTGACCATCTTTACATATCGAGACTCCTCCGTGCCTCGGAATGCACGTTAAGCCGTTGGTACCGGCTGTCATTCGTTGATCTTTGACAGTCGTTACGAGTCGTCAGAAGCCTGAAAGTCTGACAACCAGTCTTACCAAGGGGTATCGCATTACCCAGTTACTGGGTTGTGGAGGTCAGATAGGCAGTCGCTTCATGTAAAATACTGGTATTCAGCTGCATCCGGGTAGACTGGAAGCCGACAACAATATAGTTAAGAAAAGGCTTGGCAGATTTTTTGATAGTAGTTGTAGATAAAACTAGGCACAACCCTTCCCCAAAAGACGACATTCATTCATATTATGCGTGCGTGAAAATAAGTTTCATTATATGCGGAAATCGCCCTTATCACGCAGCACAGTAACGCTTGAATAGAGCTAGTAGTCAAAACAGAAATTCAAACTGCCTACTGCCGATAAGGAGGATTTTTCCACCCAATGATTGGATTAAAGAATGGCATCTTTTGACTTCATTGTTTACCAATACTGGCGGACGGGCGGGACCCGCGGGACCCATGTTGAATGAAAATTCGTGCGTGGCAACGTGACCTTTGTACTACACAATGTTGGGAAACTATATTATAACCCTCTCATCAAATTTTTAAACAGATCATTGTCTTTCTGGAGTGTCTTTTAATGGTAACACTTTTTTATTTATTTGTCCAATAAAACTTTCGAAAGCAATTTTGTTACATCTTAGTTAACTGTTTCAAGGACAATGATTTCAGTTTGTGACACAACTTATGAAAAGAAGTTTAGCTTAATGAGGTTTAACACTCTGAAAGAAAACATTGCACACATCATTTTGTGCGATTGATATGTTCACGACGAATGACTTGCTTATCGAAGGGATCCATTTGGATTTCCAGATACTTATTTGTTTTTAAGAAAAATGGTGTCAACCTTACAACGAGGATTATGAGTTATGACTAGCGATAACTTCCAACTTTCTCGTCGCGAAAAGTTCAAAATGATATCATTTGTTTGTTGTCATGCTGATCTGAAATGAAAGAAAGAAAAACAAAACAACACCTGTCCCACGCCGTATCTGCCGGAGAAGAAATTAAGAGAAATGGGTCGGTTTTTCTATTCGAAACGGGTTTCGTCTGCGTATTCGCCTTTGAGCGCTTAGGGATTATTTTGATCCCTAAAACTTTGTGGGGTTTTTCTCGACCGAATAGAAAAAAGGCATGAAAGGTAACCGGACCACCTGTAATTCCCAGTGAAGTTTCTCGAATGGGTTGGGCAAACGTTTGATATCGTAAGCCCGGAGTTTCACTCACCTACATTTCTAAATATAACATTCATTTTTAGAAATAAAGGATTAGCATAATAAAGTAGGTAGTCCAGAGAATATCTTAAGTTTTAAATAAAATAGAGTAAAATCATAGGGCCTTCAACATCATTTCGCATTACAGTCAGTCTGTGGATTACAGGGCGTTTCTAATTAAGTTTTCTAAGAATAGTTCTAGCAGCTAACTTCCGTTCACAACCACTAATCACGAAAAAGTTTGACGGCACGTGCTAACTTCAAGCAAGTTTAGAACGTAATGTATGAGGCAGATGGGCTAGAATAGGGTCAATAAAATAACTAAACCTGACCTTAAAACACTTTCGATTGACATCTTATCCTGACAGGGTCGACTGATGGATAATTACATTCTGAATTGACACTCAAATTATTTACAGCTGAGATTTGCACACAAAGCAAACACAGTTGTATAAATTCAGCAGTTGAATCATCGATATTATTATAATAACTTTGCAGCGTTTACATTTCGTGAACATACCTTTTACACCTGCAACCCATTTACTGAACGCCGCAATGATGAAAAATTTACTTTTCGAATTTCCATAAATGTTTTTCGGTTACACATGTCTTTTACTGTTTTGAACATTGTCAAACATGAAATGGAATTCATTTGAGAAATAAAATATACTTTATTGTAAGAAAACGGTCCTCGGCAACCATTTTAGTATAAGCAACGAGATTCAAATACGGAAAGAAATCGAATTTTTCTTCAAACAATACCTGTGAGAAAATAAAACGAATGAATAAGTACCCATTTTCCAAACAGAAAAAGCAATACGAACTGTTTGAAAAGCGTGTGTATTGAACAGTAAAGAGGCGTGATATAGCGGTCAATAAAACGGGAGAGGGATATCAGGTCGTTAGGTGGAAGTAGATAGGAAGATAGAGGTAGGCAATTTGCCGCCGGCGAATGAAATTGTGCATCTGCACGAAAACGCTTTTACACCGGCCCGTATTTCCCTTCGCTCTGTAAACGTTGAAGGCACAATCTAATTGAGATTTAATTAGAAGTTTCTCTTCCCCGTTTATTAAGATTCAATGGAGAGGAAATGTAGTGGGAATTACTTTCAAGTCTTGCATTTCAGTTACGAGATTAGGGGTTTTAAAGCAGAAAATCTTTTGGGAGTTTTAATTTACCGTAATTCAGTGGAAATCATTATGCCACCAGTTTCGAACGCAAAATAAAATAAAGGACTGTAGCTAGCACAGTACCTAAGTATTGTTAAGATGTATGTAAAAAGAAAATGTTATTTATTTATGAAGCGTTGACCGAAAAGGGATCGTCCGGTTATAACTAGCGAAATGTTTGATAGCTTATAGGATCCCGGTTGTTACTAGGGATAAATTCAGGATAAGCGTCAACATGGATAAAGTTCCTGTCCTATTTTTTTAATAGTGACCTAGATTTCGGTATCTTTTATTAATTTTAGCTTTACGTAAAATAAGGTATGGTAGATATACCATCATTTGCAATGACATGGTGTAATTGCAAATGGTGGTGTTATTTTTGCGATTGTAGACTTCCCATAAATGTATGTCGCAGGCTCGCGCTCTACCTATCATGGACTGATACACCAGCCATTAAGGCTAATCGAATTTAAGATGTTTTAGGAAATCGATATCCCCAATAATTGGGTGTCGGAGGCCAAGTGACAGTAGCTCGTAGCATAGGCCTCCTGTAATAAACCTGAATTCTTATAGCCGTGAGGAAATGGAAAACGAAAGTTTATCTCGTGTAACCTGACCGTTACTTTACAATGTCTTGTCCTAGATTAGAAGGAGACGGAACTAGTCCCTCTGACCTAATTAAAGAATTCGTTGTGTCAATTCCTCGACGCAGTTCTTAATGAACTGATAGTTGTACAAACGCTTTATAAATAGCACAGTAAAAAAAACGACTGACGAAAATTCAGTAAAACATTTACTTGGTAATAGTCGTTGAATCTATGCTCAGTGGAAAACTTCTGTCCATATGTTATACCTGTTTTGTACTGTCTCAAGGACGTTGTATTGTTTTAAAATACATATTATATTACCAACCGTCTGTTAAATAAAATATTAGGAGTAGTCTCGTAGACGTTATTTCTTAAATTAGTACCAGGATTTCAAGAATCAGCAAAAGAGTCGTGACTTTGGGTACGGAATTCCAAACCTATAGATATTGATGCTGTACAACAGAAAAAATAACAGCGAGCTCTTCATAAAGTCTTTCTTGAAGATGTTCTTTTTAAAATTCTGTTTTTGTCTGTGGCGGCTCAGTTGAATGCAAATAATAATGCTTTTGAGCCCAAACGTCTGCCCCACTCTTCACATTTCCACTGGTTTCATAATGTTTAGTATGCCACATTATGAAAGAATGAACAAGGAAAAGCATTTTATCATCATTTTGCGAGCGTTCTTTCATTACTTTTTAGGGTTCCGTATCCAAAGGGTGCCAATGGGTCCCCCTATAACTAAGGCGCCGCTGTCCATCCATCCGTCTTTCACACGGAATCATCTTCTGAACCGTAATCGTAATTAATAGTTATTCTAGATGAAATTCTAGTATGTAAACAAACCGGTATTTTTGTTCAAAATAATCAGCTTGAATAGTCAAGTAAATATGTATGTATGTATTTGCCGTGAATTTAATTCAAATTCAAATCGAAGCTCTCAATTTCATGGATAAGATTGTCTATCGACACAAGTCTCTTGGTAAAGTTTTCAAATAAGATTTAGACGGAAATTAATATATTCAAAAGGATTGATAATGTTTCTTAGAAAAAGGAAGGAACAAAAGATAACAAAAATAGCGAAGAATTTCAGTTATTTATAAAGACAAACTTTTGCCCCTTTTTTCATTTTAATTAAATATGCAAATCAAGTATCAGCGTTTACGTTTTCTAACATAGAAGAAACAATAACAAAAAGAGTTGGGTTTTCCTTCAGTAATATCAACAATGCCTCGTAATTGCCTGTCTTAATAAATGAAGACTTCACAATCTAAATAGAATGTATTAATACAGAGCCATCTAGTATAAGTTTTAAGAAACTAAAAACTTACACAAGAAAATGTTTTCGAATATTTTTACGCATGAATTACTGTATTTCTAAGTAAACATTTAGATGTATTTTTAATTCTTTTTAATTTATTATATTTAATAATAGCGTCCCGAATGAACAGTTTCAGGACAGGACATATTCTGACTTCGCGCTCACAAACACTGCAACGTTACATAAACGCATATTGTTCTAATTACTCTTCATAATGACCAATTTATCATCACACTTAGTACAGCTGACATTTGTAATCAAGCACCCAGGGAATAGAAGGTGATGGATTGGGAACAGAATTGGATTTATACTAAGCTTACATTATTAACAATGGTTATGACATAATTCTCTCAGCTGCCAAAATAAAAAATGTTGAATAGATTAATATGCTGACGCAATAATAATTTATTAATCAATATCTATCGTCTAGTGTTCGATTATTATTCATGATCAATTAAAACCATACTCGTAATATTTGCCTCTAAAGTCGCGAATAACAAACAGTCAAGATGTCAAGATTTAGTAGAAAACCAAGGTCACCGAAGATTAATCTAGGTTTGTCGAGGTCGGTCTGCGGATGGGTGGCCAATTGGCCATACAACATATCACGACCCCTTCGTGCCTCGGAAGGTCTCGGCTGGCATTCGTCGATCTTTGACAGTCGTTACTTACGGGTTGTCAGAAGCCCGAAAGTCTTGACAACCAGTCCTACCAAGGGGTATAGTGTTACCCAGTAACTGAGTTGTGGAGGTCAGACATGCAGTCGCTCCATGTAAAATACTGGTTTCAGCTGCATTCCGTTAGACCGGCCTGGGATTCACGTCCGGGATCCGGTTGTTCAATTAAAAAAATACAAAGAATAATATGTCAGAAAAATATGTTTAAGCAGAAGAAAACATGAAATCAGGAAATGAAGTCATTGCACAATCCTAGGAATAGTAAATCGAAGTGCCGATGATTGGAAATCGTAATCGTAAGTCACTTCTCACGATTTCATGTTAGTAAATAAACAGTCAGAATATAGCTTACATATTATATCCCATACCAGCCGGAGTTACTGTGTAACACACATAAAATGGCAATCTATCACAATTCCTTTCATTTTAACAGTTCAGACACGTTCATTGCGTTATTTACATAATTACGATGTTAAGCAGACGAATTTTTCAAACCTACGAAACAATGGATGTCAAAATGAAAGGCATTGAAATCGGTTGCCATTATTTGTGTTACGTAATTTCCTCGTAAGGTATATAGTATGTGCTCGGTAGTACCTACGAATGTAAAAAAAAACTTAGTTTCAGTACTTAGTTCGTTGGGAATAGCAGCAAATCTGAAAATGTTTGAACACGTGAATCCCATTTGAACCATTTGCATCGCATAGAAATAACAATAGGTCAAGACCAAGGTTTGAGCGATTTCATTATTCAGAATTTCCATGTGAAAGGCGGAAAATTTGGCGAAGCCTTATGTTTAGCAGTTAGATTGCTATCGGCTGATTACATTTATTCGTTGTCAACCCGATAATTACAGGAATCCAATGAAGGGCCTAAACTGTGTTTGATTACAATGTTGTCCACCAGTTAAGTTTGCTATCTGGTGATTTATTTTAGGGTTCAATGGATCAATGGCAAACGATTCCTTTCAGAAGAAACAAAATCGTTGAACTGCAAAATCATGCAAAATTATTAGACTCGAGACAATCTAAGAAGTCCGTTTTGACAGCTATAAAAATGCGTTGTGTAGCGATGAAGAAGAAATTGGTTTCTTATAAACTGATTCTTGAGATATATCGATTGAACATACATAGAGAGTTTGTAATCGACGACTTATCTATATTGCTTAAAACTGATTCTCAAGGCTTAACGTTTTATTACATGTACGAGAACGAAACGTCAAAACGGACTTCTTAGATTGTCGCGAGTGTAGTGGGTAATCTCTGTAGGAAAACTCAGAAAATCAATTCGCCATTAATTACATGAATCCTATGAAGTTGCTTGTGAACTCCATAAACCTTCCGGAATAAATGATCTCTCTCGGAGAAAACCGCTTCACAATCTGTTGCGTAGTTTAGAAGAACAAAGCGGTCACACAGACAAACATGAAAAGCGATTTTAATTTATAATATGTATAGATATGTATGTATATACAGAGGTAAGTTACAGGTAACATAGATTATGACATCATTTCAGTTATCGAATAACAATTTCGTATTATCCTGGTTTAAAATTAATCCTAGATAGCGGATCCAAACAGGCTATCAATGCATGATGTAACATAAACATAATCCTGTTTTTCCCCGAAGGGGTAGGCAGAGGTGCATTCCGTACACCTATAGTACACCCAAATTTCGCCCGTTATGTTTGTGGCATAGCCACAAAACATTATTATAATAACATTACATACACTAAATAAATCATATATACTTTTAAGTCCCATGTAATAGGGGGCGAGCCTATTGCCATCAACCGGGCACAAAACCAGACAAATCAATGCATGTGTTGTGTGCAAAAGCGCATTGGATATATAAATAAACCAACGGTTGAATTCACAGTAGTCGTAAAAATCTAAGATTAGTAACGCGTTTTCTTCAAATCAAACTGTTGCATGAAAAATCAATACCATGCGCTTGCGGCGGCGTATTGAAAATATTGACTTTATTATTTTAGTTTGACTAAAATATTTTGGTTACCAGTAAAACGTAGTAACTGCAGTAAGTAATCGTACGTTTTACTTGTACGAAAACGCTGATCACTTTTTGAATTTGCCACATTAAACTCGTTACTTGACAAATTGATATTCAGTCAGGGAAATTAATTGCTTAGCAAATTGACACTCTTCGTCAATTTGCCATGTTATAGCCATTTCATATAACTGTCAAAGAAGTTATGTTTTAAATATACGGACAATTGTAAGTTACTAGTCAAGTTGATCAACAATAAACGCTGACTTTATTGGAATCGTATAATTCTCGTATAACAAGCTTCTCTAAGTACAAGGCTAAGGTTTTCGTAAGTCGACCGTAAACGGCGCACACGCACACTACAAGATTCGATTTTACTATAGACTTGCTAACACAGCTGAAGAAAAGTGGGTATCTGATAAATAATACAAGTAGGTACAAAATAGAATTATGTTAATATTGATTTTGACGTAAACGAGTTCCAACGCCAGATGTTTTCCTGTTTCTAAAAAATACCAATACAAAATCAATAACAATCTACGATGAACTATTATATCATCGATAAATAAATTAATGAAGCCACAGCCCTTTAACTCGAGAGTATAATAATACATAATTATTTACTCAAACTAAGTAAGTACTTACTAAATAAATATTGAGTACTACACACGGCTACACATCAAGCTAAACATTTCCAGTTTAAGCTGACCTCGCATTGTACGGAAATTCTATACAATGCGAGATCAGCATAAACTGGAAATGTATAGCTTGATGTGTCACCGTGTGTACATTTGTAATTAATACAGTTTTACAAAATAAGAAGGTTCCTACTTATTATACAATCGTGTGTGTGAGCACTGCTCTCCTAGCTATTTTATGAAAAACTGTGTTATGAAGAAAAGTATAATGACCGTAAAGTAACTTTAATAATAATATCTTTATTTCTAGTTTACAATTTACATAAATGCCACTTAGTATAACATAATTTTTTTTTTTTTTTTTTTTTACATATAAATTGTAGGTTCATGCAGAGTTATACACCTCTGACACCCAAGCTAAGATTAAACTTGTGTTATGGGTGTCAGGGCTCTCAAGTTAACACCATTTAGACACATAAAGAATTTCGGAATTTCTATGTAGGTACTCGACAGAAAATAAAGAAAAATAAAGAAAATAATTTTTTTTTTTATATGAACTTAAAAAAAAATAAAAAATAATTAAGTACTTAAAGATAAAAACCATTCGTATCAAGTGTGTGTTGTAAGCGTGTGTGTCTGTTTGTTCGTGTGTGTTTTTTTTGCTGTGAGTTGTGAAGTGTAGTGTTTTGTTGTGTTATGTAGTGTTGAGTTGTGTTAGGTTATGTTGTGTAGTGTTGTGCTGTCTTGGAAGGTGGGTGTTTTCGAGGGTGTGTAAACTAGGTACTGTTTGGATGTGAGTGAAATTTACGTATGCAGAATTTTTTCAACTTCGTCATAGCTAAGGGTCATTATCCATTTACAGACTTTACCTTTACTATCAAATTTATTGAGCGTGTAGATGTTACATTGTTTGTTCACAAAGTTGTATATACGACTACCAAGGATTCTGAAATGACGTTCTGCAAGTTTCGTTCTGTGCCTCTCTATGGTACACACGTTTGTGGCCCTACGTTTTGTCAAGCGATTGAGATCCAGCTGTAAAGAAGTATGTCTGCGCAACGTACAGCTTAGCACAAAGAGCTGCCTCACGGTCAAGACCTGACATTCTTTGTACAATTGGGTCGTACTATGCCGATAATGTTTAAAGGTCATGACCTTGAGGACAGCTCTCTGCGCCCTTTCCAGTTGTATCATACTTGTCTTCGAAGCACCGCCCCAGACCGTTATGCCAAATGTTAATATTGACTGGCAAAGGGAGAAATAAACCATGCGCAAGGTATCTACGTCAGCACTATACCGCAAGCCCTTAAACACGGCAATTAGTTTTCTAACTCTGCCAGACAATGCCCCAATCTGAGTATTCCAAGATAAGAGGTAGTCTATTAGTACACCAAGGTATTTCACACTGGTTTTTCTTGTCAGAGGAAGGCAAGAGCATAGGTTTGGGTAAGCATTACAATTAGAATGAGCTTTGACTGAAAATGTGTTGTCAGGTTGCGTAGTAGATTTAAGAGAGAAAGTGATGAAGTTGGTTTTATCCACATTTAAAGTTAAACTATTCGCCGACAGCCAAGACATAACAATCCCAAGTACAGATTCTGCTCTCTCTCGGGCTTCGTTCCAGCTTTCAGCATGAACTAGAAGGGCCGTATCATCGGCATATGTATAGATGGATCAATTTGGTAGTAATAAATCACAAAGGCTGTTTACATACACTAAAAAAAGTGTAGGCCCCAAGATGGAACCTTGAGGCACTCCGAAGGACAATCCACACTCATCACTAACATATGCAGTGACTTTAACACACTGCGTTCGCTCAGATAGATAGCTCGCAAAGATAGCAAGTGCAGTGCCTCTAATTCCAATTCTCTCCAATTTTTTGAGTAGGATGGGGACAGAGACAGTGTCAAATGCCTTAGATAAGTCTAAGAAAATACTCAGGCACTTAGACTTTTTATCAAGAGTCTCAACAACTTCGTCTATCAGGGCCGAGAAAGCGTCTTCACATGACTTCCCCCTCCGAAAGCCAAATTGATTTTTGGAAAGAATATTGTGGTTTTCCAGGAAAGACACAAGACGATTGTTTAGGACCCTCTCAAGAACCTTCGACAGTGCCGGAAGGACCGAAATTGGTCTGTAATTGTTGACACTACCTCTGTCCCCCCCCTTGTGAATAGGGTGAACGACCGCTCTCTTTAAAACTATTGGAAATACACCCTGAGATATACAAAGACCGCATATGTGAGCGACGAGGGGCACAAGAGTCTGTTTGCTCATTTTTAGAAGACGAGAACTGATTCCATCCCATCCTGAGGCAGAATCGGAGCGAAGACCCATTATAATATTTTCAACTAAGTGCTTGCTTGTGACGTTACTCTAGTATCTAACTCTCGGCCCGCCTGGGCCGTTTTGCGTGATTTGCCGTTCAATTTGCGTTAGCTGAGAGCGCTCGGCCAACGGACTCGCAAAAGTGTACTGGGGAACTTGCAGACCGACGGCCACGTGAGTGAACAACCTACAGAAGATCGAGGGGAAGACTCGCACAGAGCAGGGAATCATGGCACAAATAGGAGGAGGCCTATAATCAGCAGTGGGTGGAACAAGGCTGCCAATGATGATGATGATGAAGTTGCAGCAGACTCAAATTCAAGTTTTCATTTATTCAAGACTTCAAGTCTGACATTCCAGTCACGTAACTTACAGAAGGTAGTAAGTAAGATGACAAAGACAAACCACACAGTTCACAGGCACTGAAAACTGGAAAAAAAATGTGAGAAAATTGTCCCCGCTCTTATACCGTACTTACTTAAAAACCCCATCAACCTCCTTTCCTGTCCTCCTAAAAAAGGACATTTACAACCACTATATAGTTATTGTGGGTGGATGGCGGTGAATTTCCTACATTTTGGGGTCATTACGCTAAAACACGATCCTGTCCCACTCTGACGTCATGCCCGAAGGAGACCGAAGTGGTTAACATTGAGTTTGTGTAAATATACGTACAGTTAGCGCTAACATTATGTTTAATTTGTATCCTAAAGTACCTATTGATTGAATTTATGAGGTGTCCTGTTCTGCATAATCTAGGATCTTCGCACAAATCCTTTTGTGAATTATAATTACTTTATAATTGAACCAACTCAACAACTAGCTAGTTATCAATTTTGGTATAGACATTATTTTGGCCCTCGACTGTACAACCGTGCTAATGTACACAGTTATACACCTACTGCTGTTCTTGTTAGCATAAACTTTACAATTGGTAGGACAGATTGTGTCTGTGTTTATACGTATATGCATAAATTATGTAAAATTTTGCAAATTAGTACTAACGCGTAAATTATTACCGAGATGGTTAGAAAATTGAAACGATGGATGGACTACAGAGATGACTACTAATAGAGAAGTGTGGAAGAAAAAGACATGTTGCGCTGACCCCAAATAAAATTGGTAAGTATGAAGGCAGGAGAATGATGATTGTTAGAAATTGGTTGTAGCTGTAGCAGGTTTGTGTGCATTGTGCTGATTTCAGCAGGCACGTTGTCCCTATATCATTCGAAAGATCGAGACTTCAAGTTTCCCGTTTGCTTGTCATTTTCATATGAAGCCAAGCATGAAAACACAACAGTGTCGGTGTCGACACGACCCATGAATATTGAAAATACGTCATCCTTTTCAGAATTTCCTTTAGCACAAACAACGGTAAAGTTAGTACTATATTATCATTGGTTTACAATATCTTGTGAAACGTAGATAGTTCTCATGGTTCTAATGAACGAACTGATTTACATAGATGTAGGTACCTAGGTATGTAGATCAGTTGTTGATAGAGATAGCGCTCGTTTTCACGCGACCTTATGTACACACGGCTACACATCAAGCTATACATTTCTAGTATAAGCTGACCTCATATTGTACGGAAATCTTATACAATGCGAGATCAGCATAAACTGGAAATATATAGCTTGATGTGTAGCCGTTTGTACTAAAGGTAATACATAATCAAAGGCTTGAAGTACAATTTAATTACTCGTTCAGTTTAAGAAATCCTACTAATATTATAAACGCGAAAGTTTGTGAGGATGGATGGATGTTTGTTACTCTTTCACGCAAAAACTAGAGAACGGATTTGGATGAAATTTGTCAAACAGATAGTTTATAACCTGGATTAACACATAGGATACTTTTTATCCCGATATTCCCACGGGATCAGGACTAATGCGGGTGAAACCGCGGGGCGCTGCTAGTTATATATATATATTGTTTAGTATATTGTATCTCTATGCTTATAATTTTTCACCAATGACAACCCCATTTTTTATCTCCACGCAATCACTGTCCATTCCAAGATTGTCTGGAAGAGTTCGCAGAAAGCGATAAGGCCGCCCATTGTATGTTTCTTAGTGTATTTTTTTTTCTCCCACACTGCAGGAATCGAATTCACTCAAGGATGGAATTGCTCGAACAGTATTTCTCATTAGGTCCTTGGACAGACCTGCGGTTATTCTATGAGTTTCTTTTGCATCAAATTGTTTCGATTTGTAGGTATTCCGTTTTAGCTAAGTACATTTTACTTCTAATCCACTCGCTTTCACAAGAAAATGCTACTGCCACAACTTTCCCTGAAACGTAAAAACCAAACCACTTTATACTCTGCTAAGTTTCAGTCCCTTCATGATCGAAAACCGATAATAATATTAATAATCAAGATATCATGACTACCGTTTACTCCATCGTTTAGCAAATTAGCACTCGAATGTAGGCGGGTCGCATAGTATGTTTCATGGACCAAGTAAACACATTAGCAGTACCTTAGTACATTAGTACCTTGGTCATGATTTTCCTAATCATATCTGCACTTACACTTAAAGAACGATAACAGAAGCAATGTTGGCAGAACAACAGCCAGATGTATGAATTGGTGTCCTACAAAGGACCACGGGTAAGACCGGAATGAGACTCGCACAAATCTCAGGTAACCCACAAGCGGGTTACACGACATAGGTCAAGTCTGATATTTCGTCAAATTGACCTTTGTTTATCATATAACCAATTGTGATGTTATAAAAGCTGTTATTACTTTGTCAGTCGTTAGAATATAGCAGGCTGATTTAATTCAATCCAATTACAAATAAATCATTTTCATTCAAACCGATCATCCATATTTAAAGTTAAGAAAATGCGAAGTTGTCATTTTTTTTTGGACTGGTGGTCAGAATTAAATGGTAAGTATGTTTTTCTCGTAAGCGATTGCTTAAGTATTATGTCGAAGGTAAGTCCCGTCGAAATAGAGATCCGCCGAAGTAGTGTTCTGTCGAAGTAGTGTTCTTCGAAGGTGTGTGTTGTCGAAGTATGGTCTGTCGAAGTAGTGTTCTTCGAAGTTGTGTTCTGTCGAAGCAATGAGTCGTCGAACTATTGTGTTTCGAAATTGAGATGCTGTCGAAATAATGATCTGTCGAAATTCAGAATGACAGTCGAAACAAAGCTACCTATGATGATGATGAAACACACGAACGAATCTTACCCTCGTGTATTTCCGGAGATGCTCGGCTGCTTTTGAACTCGACTGAAACCGTTTTTAAGATCTTCGGTGTCTTATCTTCTAGATATGACTAGATCTACACGAGAACATGAAAGATCTACAAAGTTATTTATCACCGTTTAAATTGTTTCGCACATTCAGTTCAAATGTTCAAACTAGTGATAAAATTAACTCCTGCACCTAATGTTTGCTAAACACATTGTTCGTTTGTTACGGCCTCGGAACTGCGAACATCGCAGCTGTTTAATGTTGGCAGTGCATTGTTTGAAATGGACGGCTTTTACGAACTTGTTTCGCGTTTCATATCGGTTTTTTGGTTCGTTATGTACTGAAAGATAAAGCGAAACTGTAAGGCAATTTTTAGGTTTGGATATAAGAACTGGAGATAAAATAAGTTTGTCCAAAATGGACGGTGTCCGTAATCAAGTCACAACTTAAATTAAAATGCAATTCGACATTAATGCATTCACTTGTTGCATTGGCATTTCATTCAACTTTTAACTTAATTATTAATTAAAACTTCACATTCATACGAACAGCACCCTACGGACATTTACTCAAATGGAAATAATAAGCGTCGGAATCTGAATAAATTTCAACCTCAAAGCGTTGTATTTTGAAAAGAATCTATTACCATTCTTCGGGCAGACGTTCCCGACGCATCGAGCAGACTGAAATTCACATGAAATGGAGACAACCTGGTGGATAGGATTGCGGTATGCTAAACACTTCACGTATTTTGATTTACAAATAGGGTAACGTTAAACCCACGGACACATAGAAATTGTTGGACCACACACATATATTATCTACGAGTTGTACATTTCTTCTTTTGAGAAGTATTTTTAGTTACTGAACAATTCAAAAATGTTTTCTTTAATTTAAGATTAAATCATTATAAATGAAATACTTACCGGTAAAATATCACTACCCAAATTAAACGAAAATAAATGATCTTAATGAGAGTAATCTGAACTTCCACGACATAAATCAAACTTAATTTTGAGACTCACATAACAATATATCATTTCCTCCGATCGGTATGCTAGCAATCTCATCAGTACAGTAATTAAGAGCGTTAACGAGACAAACTGACTGGGATAAAAAATAAACAAGACACAAGAGCCTATGGAAAAACCGTAAATTTTTATAATTGTTTCTTTGCGTTTTAATTAGATTGTATAAATGACTTAATTTGTGCGTCCACCGTGTTTATCTTATTTTTTTACTGAGTTTTCCACGCATTAAATACCTACTCATTAGTAACGAGACAATTAATAATTAAATCAAGATTTTTAGAAAACCAGCCTCTAATGAGTACTTTATACAACATGATATTAAAACAACCGTAAATGGTACAGAAAGCAAACCGAAAGGCACACACAGGGGAAATTACATCACAGTAACCGAGTGTTGTGTTACCTCTAATTGAAAAACAGTCATGGCATTTTGTACGAGCTCCCGCCAATAAAAGGAGGCTGTTCAAACTGACAACCCGACCAATCATTAAATCCCTTGACACTGTGGTATTCCAATTTCCTCGATATGTACACATTGGCTTTTTGAATAAAACAGGAACAGCCGAGGGAGTTTCAATAAAGATAATTTCGTATGCATGGCAGAGTTTGCTCTGATCAATAGAACGGGAAAAATGTAAATTTTATCGATAGCAGTAGTCATAGAATGAAGTTAATTTGGAGGCATTGAAATTCTAACAGTTTTTCTACCGTTTTTTGAAAAGCATTTAATTTTGCTTCAAGGTAAGGTTTTTTTTATAAGTCTTTGGACCAAAAACAGTTCCTTGTAGCATTCCATGAGAAATGCGAGGCTTAAGTCAATAAAATATTAATGAATCTCTTGGATTGAAGATATTTTATTGTTCCATATCCTAAGAAAATTAAACAAAAGGAAAAACGACTTGTCTACTAGCAGACCTCGATTCACCTGATCTCATAAAGAGGTTTAGATAACAAAGCAGCCCATTAAGCTTTGTTTGTGAAACCAAAGAAAATGCCCAAGCTTTAAGTCAATAATAAGTACTATTTCATTAACAATCCTTGTTTTTAATCAAAGATTGGTGTACCAAAAACGTGTGACCTTTAGGCCTAACAGGAAATAGCTGGGGTCGACCTGTTTTTGAATAAACGAAGCGAACAAATTGCTGCTGACGAAGATACCTTTCCTTTGTACCTACGCCAGCAGGCTCATCATTCTCCCGCATTCCGGCTTTGACTTCATGCATACTTGCGTACCTCGTTTACTTCTGCAGCCAGCTAACAAGCGTGTATTGTAAAGCAAAGCTTTTCCTGCCTCTGCATCTCAAAGGTCATATCGACCAAGCTTTCACCAGGGCTGACACAAAAATGAAGTAGGTACTTAAAGAGAAAAAATCATACGCCATTATTCCCTCTTTATTGTGATCAAACTTGAGGAACATTCCGCTCATGAATTTATAAAACAAGTTTTCTTCATTCACGTTTTAAATACTTTATAATATATTAAATTACCTACCTACTATATAGAAAAGATATATTTATCTAATTCATTGTGTCACGTCGACTGGTAATATTGTAGGAATTGTCGATTTGTAATGAAAAGTAGTTTTTTTTTACGAAATGTTTTAATTATACATTTCGTAAGTCAAGAATTTATAATGTCGTAAATCACTATCGATCGTCTCTTATGTCGCATAAATTAAATGATTTGCCTTGCTAACTCCTCTTTTTAATTAATACAACACCTTCATAATCCACGGCTTGTTAATTTTTTCAATTTAAACGTGTCTCTCCGACGACTCATAGATACTAGCAACTATGAGTGGACTCAAAACGGGATAAGTTGAATCAAACAACAAAGTTCGCCGATGACAGATCACGGCTAAGCTATTCAAAATAAAATCTCTCTACAGAAGTCAATTGTGTATCCGCTGTGTCTACTGTCACAGGTAAGGCAAGTAGCAAGGAAGTAACAATAGAATTGCCATTCAAAAGGCTGAACTGAAATCAAAGTATACATAAATATCTATCACTAAAACTAGCGGCCTTACGACTAATTTTCACGAATCGTAAATAGGTTTCATAGGAAAAGTTGTTCAGTATGATGAGTAGAAACATCCCTCGGATACCGGTGAGCGGTGACTAAATCAACAGTCTGTATAATCAGAGGTTCATATAGAAAACATTGGTTCAGAAACTTAATACAAATTGTAATGCACAACAACAACAATTGTAACAAGCATCGGTCCGCCACAATACGGTAAGTAATATTAGACTCGTTAATGCCTGCCTACATTGCTGTCTGCGGTTGATCAGACCGTGATTACGTGCCAAAACCACCGCACCGGGGAATATAAGTACGTCTGTAACTGCCTTATTCCCACGAGCTAGCCTGCCCACAGTTTTGTTATAGTTTCCGACTTTCCGATGAAAGTTGGTGTTTGCATCCGTAACATTTTCGCTGGCAAAGTTAAATGTAAATGATTTTTCTGTATTTTTATTGAAACGAAAGGATAGGTACGGTAACTTTTGTGTTATCGGTAAGTTTTCCTATTATAATAGAAAAAACACTGTATTAAATGGTAGTGAAGGAACGTGATGGTAGCCTTGCCGCACTAATTATCAACGACGGTAAAAAAGCATGTAATGATCCAGATTCGCAAACTGCGTCATTATCACCCGGAAAAAATCAAATAATAAATTATGTTATCATACTTATCACTCACGCCCACGTATCACAGTAACACCTCAGATAAGATTTGAGTACAACTACGAGTACAAACAAGTTAATCTGACATCGCGATTTAGATAAGCGCTTAATCGAGGGCCCGACGTTGATGCAGAGGCTTTATCTAAAAAGCCTGTTTGTAGAATCGACGTAATTTCCGACTGACAGAGAAAATTATGAAATTAGTGGAACGTTGATTAAACTGTCGGTGGCCATTAAGTCGCTAAGTAATTTTTGACAGGCCACTGTTTTATCGAAAAGTTTATTGCGTCAATTTACATCAATTAAATAATTGGGGCGATAACGATTTAACGCTGTTCACAGTAGTGACTAATGACCACATAAAAAATAAAACTTGAAGAAAAAATACAGAAAAGTTTCTTGAATTTTAGGAATCGTGACATATATTTGCTCTGATCATACCCTCTAACAAGAAACGAGGACAAACTACTTATCAAACCTGTTTCAGCCAAAAGGAAATATAAGAAGCTGTTTGGACGCGAGCCGATAAAACCGACCCCTGTCTGAACTGGGCTTTGACGAGGATTGATATACGAGTATCTGGGCTGTCTGCCGTAAGTCTAAAACTAGATAGGATCATTCCTAAATAAATAAAAATCTATATTTTTCTTACAATTCAGCGGCACCTTACTATTTAGAACTTATATTCGCTAACCGTAGTATAACCAAATGTATATTATGTATGTATGGACATGCACGAAACCGAAGTAGGGTAAAGAAAGGATAAAAAAACCTACGTTTTAGCCTACCTACATAGGAAAGTATTTTAAGTGTAAGGAATGGATAAAAAAATGCGGAGATTCTGTAGTTTTTGCTTACATTATGCTTACTTATATGAAAGTATTTTTGTGATTCAACCAGTGCATCTTAAAGTTTCAATTTAACACCAATTGATAAGCTTATTGCACTGACAGGAATCCATCACCAGATGTGGCTAAAATTGAAATTGTATTTTTTTTGTGCTGAATACAATAAGTTCATGACTCTAGACTTAGCGTCCAATTTCTTCCTATTTCAAGTCACATCTATTTTGTAGTAATGAAACTACTTCCATCATGTTCCCGTCCATCTTCCGACGGATATCGGATACCGTAAGTCTGACACCAGCTATACAATATGGCGGATTCGGAGGGACGGTTGCTTCCGGAGCTCACCTCCTTCAATTACTGAGCGGAAATTATCTAACGTCTTCACCGATACAATCGATTTTTCAGTTTGTGTCCTTTAAAAGAGGATGAAAACTGTTCTTCAAGTGCAATCCCACGCAACAAGTCACCGGTAAGCAAACAACTAACCGTAGAAGGTCAAGAAAACAGAGCGAAGAGGCGGCTGAATGAAAACAAATGTCTGCAGGAAAAAGCTTGGGATCACTTAAAGTATTTACGCCCACATTGGGTCCGTGCGCCGTGAAAAAAGACCACACTTGTTTATTACCGACAGAGTACCGGTTCCATGTGGCGAATATTTTTTGCTGTAGTAGAATTTAAGGAAGTACGGTACCTTTTATAAAAGTTTGGACCTTTTAAGCAAGGTATTCTTAATCTGACGATGGTTGCTTAAAGATGGTAAAAGAATTGTTGGCAGACTAGCATATATGTGGATGACTTACAAAGGACCGAGGGCAAGACCTGGATGAGACTTGCATAGACCTGGGAATTATTGCACAAAGGAGGAAGCCTATACATAGCAATGGGTGGAACAAGGCTGTTGGCCAAGAAAAACTGAACTCATTCCAAATATGACCCGAATCAAAATAAGAACTCAATAATTTAAGGAAATAAAAAATCACTGATACAGTTCCGTAATTTAGAAAAAAGTCGTTCGCAACCGTACTCACGAAGCGGAAAGAAACAAAAACATCGTGAACCGAATTCAAATGAAGTTTTTGAATGGAATCGAGTGATCAATAAGGTGTGGTGAATAAAAATCACGAGATGAATTTCCTGAGTACCTTAATCGAATGCTAAACATTCGACGTAGGGAGGCGGCACCGGATGGGGGACCGCAGATGGCTGTTTTAGGGGTCTGGTAGACGTAAACAAAACATAGGTTTGACTGCTATAGGTAGGTAGCTACTAGGTAGTATTGAGGAAAATCGCAATTCACATCAACTTCACCACAGCAAATGCATATTTAATTTATATGCTTTTCATGTACAGGAAAAATCTTGACAGAACTTGTTAAGCGGATGATAACCATTTATATTAAACATATATATATCAACCAAGCAATGAAAGTAAGAAAAGCTTGTAGGACGTGAAAGTTGGTCCCTCGTGATGAGTCATATTCATTGAGTATCGATGCTACGATTAGTCGTACACACGGAGGATACATCCAGCTGTTTATTATTCCTTGCAAGCCTTAGCCATATCATAATGAAGTTTTTATAACGGGATGCCTACTTAGGACTTAGTGCATCATTCGTAATGGAGGCAGTGGTCACTGTCATACCTCTAATAGTGTGATCTAATGTCTTGATAAAATCTTTTATACATTCTTTTCGTGTCGTCCTTCAGAAAACATGTCGGAAACGGCATGCGGCAGTGAGTTACAGAACTTTTAATAAATCTCAGGGAGAAAACTCTTCGTTTAGAAAATAATTTCATTTTAAAATCATGATAGCGAATGACCTACCAGAAAATAACCCGAATAATGTAGAAGCTAAAAGATTCTATAATTGTATCATACAATTTTACGGAACAAGTAGATTCTATCCAAATATGAAAATTTTGATAGAATCTACTGTTCCGTAAAATTTTCTTTCACTACGTGATACAGCTAACGAAACCTCCCCAAATAATAACAAGGGTTTTATTCCCAATTTCGCTGTTCTGAATTTTTTATACCACTTATTTCAGCGTTTCTTAGGTCTCAGCTTACATTAAAAGATTTGTCCTAGGATATAACGACATCGGCAATAGTATTTTTCATCAGACATCCCGAAGCCCTGCCACATGTTCTGAGGACAGCCACCATGTGGTTTTAGTCGGTAGAAGTCTGATATAACCCTCCGAATTACTAGAAGGGACATACAAGAACTCACAAGGATTCCCAAAAGCAAATAATAGCCGTAGCTACTACGCTAAGTAAGCAGCCGGAGGCAAGATTGCAACTGCTGACATCGGGCGTTAATTGTTTTTGGCAAGGAAGATTATAAGACTACATGGTACCTCCGCCATCTTTGTGATTTAGTCGGTCCAGTAATGTCTAGACATTTGTGTACGTGATAGGTAAAAACCTACATGGACAAACGCTCTGTTATCACAGGAAATTAAACATAACGGCAAAATGAGATCATCTGCGTTGGGTAAATACCAAACATTGAGATGAAACCATGTGACTCTAATATCATACGATTACATAGCTGACCTTCGAAGCTTTATTGCAATATATGTATGTGTGCAAATGACTCATTTTAGTGAAGAGCTACGTAATTGTTTACATACTCGTAAAATATTTCATTACATGTCACATCATTTTCACCATCCGTTTAGCATTGAGTTGGTCGCCAGCACGGATATCTATGGTCGCCAGTGTAATTTATTTGGTCGTAACTCATAACAATTGGGGAGAGTTGACATTTTCGACCAAGTCAAGTCATGGGCCAACTACATTATACATACAAATTCGAACAACTTAAAACACATGATGTAGGAACCTCTCAACATCCACAGTCAACAAGATAGTCTATTTCCCTATACCTTGCGTGCAGCAGTGGAAATATATTAATGAGATAAACTAGTAGTACGTGAAGACCTATCAAATGGCTAGATGCAGCCGTGATATAAGCTTGCCCACACATATTTTTCTTACATTCCGAGTCCAACAGACGAATCCAGAAACGTAGTGTTTCAAGCACGTGCCTAATTCGTCGTACAACGTGAACGAGAAACTCGATGCAGAAATAATGATTATTACAGTAACTGTCCCACTTGGCTTTAGAATTGAGAATTTGAGGTAGTGTTGCATCACATCGGGTTAGGTTATATGTTTTGACGTCGAATTGTATCTCCTATATCTTACTTAAGATTAAAGTTCTAAAGACGCGTGACTGTGCATATGAATCAAGTGCAATTGTTTGGCTTTGTTTGAACAATGCGTTTGCCCTTCAACGAGGCACATGTGCTATAATATCCAAGAGTATATTGTGTCGCGAACAGTCAGGACTTATAATTACGCAATTTTACCCGTTATTATCAACTTTATTATGAAATGAAAAGAGCTCTAGATCAAGATAAATATGACGGGGTTTTTTATTATATTAATAACAGCTATCTTACAGGAAAATACTAAACCATAATAATTGCGTGCACAATACTCTGTGATAAGATCTGAATTAAAAACGAATTCTTTGATAATATTTGATAGCATTTATATTGATAACACTTTTGTGCATTTCCGTGTTCCTAAAATGGCGAATTGCTTACAATGCGGAAGCACATAATTAGAGGGGTTTTCCAGGTTTTTCATACTTGTGGTATTGCGAAATACTTACACATTATAATGATGCAATATCTATTAGGAATATAATGTCAAAAATGTGACCAACAGAATTACGTGACGGGTTTATAATTTATTTATTTAATCATTTATGTACACACATATAAACAGAAAAGAAAAAAAGAATAGAAAAATACGTACAAAGGTAATTAAGGTACATAATTATTTATGTTTTAAGGTAATTTTAGAATAACTCAATTTCTGCTAGGCTTCGCACTAATTTCAAAGCTTGCATAAATCGAGAATAGAAGCATAGATTCCGAATCGATACTAAAAATCTGGTAGTCAGTCACACAGGTCAATCAACCTCTCTTAGAGCAACCTCCATCGTGGGCAAGGCAACAAGCGAACATAAAACCAGTTATCAGTAGCATGCTTGCGATGCAAACAATGATTACCATCGATGACATTAAAAATCGTGTACGAACTACCAAACACCGTGTACAAATCGTTATAGGCAGACGGAAGGACGGTCAAGGAGGTTCACCTTGTTGGAAAACATCGTTTGTCAACTTCAAGGTGGATAGACTTTTTGAATATTTGGAGATCCAATAATAATAAGGACATATACATCTGACTATGTTTCCTTGTCATTTATTTTGGCGTTTTCGCAACTCGCTGGTCATTACAGCCTGATTTACACGGTACGATGTAATTGCCTGACGCATTCTATACAATTGTTTCACCATCTAAACAGTAGTAAGACGATGCAAGGTCGTCTACTTCAATTTTGTAGCCTGTAGGTAGGCCACAGGCAAGAAACTTGCATCGGGTAAATGGGGCTTAGAAAACCATGAGATTTGACTAAGAGCTTCGAAAGACATGTGTTTCTGACACAATATCTGTTCCTCATGTAAAGGCCTTAGATGTGTGATAACTGTGACTTGGTGGCTCAGTTATTAATTGTTTAAGTACGTTAAGAATATTATAACAACTATCACCACAAATAATAAATCTTGCCATGGTAGTCTGTATATTTCATTCTTTTAAAACGGTAAAAAAATGCAATTCGTCATGGTACAAGAATGTGTTTAACTGAAACATGCATGACATTAACGTAAGCACATTATAGTCGCCTCGTTGTAGTCGCCTAGTTGCAGAAACTTGTTGATTTTCGGTAGGTTGTTTACCTTATTACCAGACACGTGGATTGTGTAATTATTTCCGAACTCGTCATGTTGTTAGCCTCGTGTAAGCACTAATTTGGCGTTATGTGTTGGCGAGTAAAGAAAAATCAAAATCAAAAGTCATTTATTCGAACTAGGCTGATAATCAACACTTTTCGAACGCCAAAATTAAATGAAACAGTCCCCCAAAACGCCCGCCTTTCATCACGTCCTAGTGCTTTGGCTGGGAAGAAGAAGTGGCACAACCAACTCCCCAGCAGCACAGCTGTCTGTTCAGTTAGAAAAACTTGATTCTATACAATGTTGGCACTAGTCTGGCCATTCTAGTACAAATTGCCAGAATGGGCAGACTCCGAGGGTCCTGCTGAGAAATTTCTGATGGAAAAACAAAATACATAAGGCAGTCAATAAGTAATGACTTTGTTAATTATACTACCCATATTAAAGAATTGATTCAATTCTCAATTTGATCTCGAGTTGGGAAGAAGATAGTTAGATTATTTCAGATTATCTGGAACCTATCTTAATGAGTTTACCACTGACATTAGCGAATTTGACAACTAGTAAACTCGATTTTTGTTCCAAGGTTTAGCGAAACCTAGCGACAGACATAGCTTTAAAATACACAAACATCAACTAAGTCGTGTAAATGAAAACATATTTTTAACTTTGCCACCCCGTGTTGCAATGCAAAGTCTTCAAAGAAGTGTTTAATGTTTACAGCTATGCCAGTCGTCGATTGTGTATCTGTACACATCTCTGTCAATCACTTTTATGAATAACCAGCGTAGTACCCGTGTTCACTCACATCAAAGCAGAAATCCGTGCTTACATCATCGCCGCCGTCGATACAATGTCCTCTTTCCACGTGGAACACATATTAACACGCGTCAGCAAATATCAAGAGTTCGAAGTGCGTTTCCTTTTAAGTATTTAAATCGGTTTCTAAGCAACATTCACAATATCTAGTTGTAGACGCAAGGTCTTTTACTTAGTAGGAAATCAGGTTTAAAGTTTTAAAGACAGAATTAGACGTCTTTTTGGTGAATTGATGGATATTTTGTTCGATTTTCTGATCTCCATCAAGTCCTCCATCATCATCTCTCCATATTTTTTCATTAGCTTTTTAGCAAGTGTTCTATAAGTTCCAATTTGCATAACATTGTTCGTGGCTATCACGAATACGATCGTTGCAACTTTGTAAGGAGCATTTAGTTACAATTCTGAATACGTAGCTAAATAGGCTTACATGCCTTATTTGCATAATATCGCCGTCTGCCATTGGCACGGTCTTCCATGTTTGCATTAAATTTGCATTATAATTAGCGAACAAACTTCATTTACTTAAAACATTGTATTGTAATTAAATAGTCTTTCCTTTGCTTAATAAATATAATTTCTAATTTAATAAATGAATTGTTTATCTGTTGTTTCATTATCATCAAACACCGACGCGACGACGCACGTTGCGATGGTCATAGCATTTGGGTGACATTTCCGGATTTCTTGTTCATTGAACTCTTCATTTTGTATCGACACAAGTAGATACCATCGTCTTCCCCCATACCGCACGACAACAGAGCAGACTAAATTAGCAATTCTTGTCATTTTATTCAAATTCGTCCAATGACGGGCGAACCACAAAGAAGAGAAATCCCGAGTGTTGAGATTTTTAAAATGACGTACTCCGTCGAAGTACGTCATTTGTCGAAGCCTTCTTGTATTGTTTCAAACGCATTTGTAATTACCCTCCTTCTGGGGCAGTCGGGTAAAAAGTACGTCATTTCTGAAATCTTCGCGTATGTTGTAAAATCATCATTCTCCTGCCCTTTCTCCAATTTGTTTGAGATCGGCGCAGTAAGTCTTCGTCAACACCACCGTCATCTTAGTATTAACCTTCTTTCTAGCACGTCACTATCTATGTTTCACGCAATCCAAAAGTTAAACATAGGTGATTTTTCTTCTCTTCAATTTTTAAGGTTGGCCATCAACTTCATTCAACAAAGGAGGAACACACACAAAGTCTAGCCTTAAGAGCCCGCAGGTGGTCCTCCTCTAATAGAATTTTCCTTTAGATCTGAAATAATGAGATTGTAAAGGCAAGATCTTGTATTACCTTATCGGAATATAATAAACTTGCGGAACGTATTGATATTGGAATACTAGTGGTTCTATTATATTATATTCTATTCTATGTTACTGGCCTCTTCTTTCGATTTCTTTGTCTGAACATGGCGATTGAGTCTCACAAAGTTATGTGTTTTACAATTTGGAAGAGTTATGTTATGAAAACTAAATCCAGCTTGTCGACATGTTTGTCTTCTTCCACAGTGTGCAATTAAGCTTAATGTTACCTTAAACTGTCATAAAATATCCATAAAATATCCATAAATTGTTAAATATTTTTTGTTACGAACTGCCTTTCAATCAGAAACGCACATGTCAAACAATTCAATTATAAAGAAACATTTATGATTGCAAAGTCAATCAATTATCGCTAATTGTGACTAATTGATTAAAACGAGCCAATCATATACCTATCCTACAGAAGTACACTAACGATTTAATAAATGTGTTCAGTTTAGAACAAAGTCCACATATTATTCATTATGTAGTTTCTACATGATTATTATAGGTACATTATAGTAGTTGCATAATACTTTAGGTAATAATAATTTGTTATAGATATTGAATGCTTGTACCTACCTACTGTACTACAAATTCTTTAGAACCCAATCGTTACATGCATGTAGGAAAATTACTAATAGGTAGGTGCCTGACCTATTATATCAAACTATCCTTGTTTTATGCAGTAGGTAAAGCATCTATGGTTTTATCATCTACACAATATACAATTCTCTCTCCTTTGAAATGTTTTGGAATCATTTCGATAAAACCCTTCTTATTTTAAAGTAGCTTTTCTTCGAAAGACAGACAGCAAAATAGGTTTATTTGTCACAGAAACAGCATAAGCATGCACTTATGCAGAAAAATTAAACAAAATAGATCTACATAAATATGTAATGTACCTAACGAAACGCACCTTTTAGTTACCTAAGTAAACTAGAAAAACTAAATTGAAGTTTCTTTTACTCACTATTACGGATATAAAACATCGAATATAAACCGGATTTTTAAATATAGCAGTGTAATGCACTCCTCAGTATAATCTTACGAACCCTTCAGGCCAAAACCATCAGAATCCAATTTCCTGCTGAAGTGCAGCGCACTCTTCCACCTCTATTAACTTGAGAAGTTTAAGGCAGTCCTCGAACAAATTAATACTACGTGACTTTGCACATTGATTTGAAAATACAAAATACAGGTATTTTTTGTATGTTTATTTGTTACAGTGTTTTTCTTCGTCGTGTCGAATGGCACGACAGTGTATTTGATGGCCCAAAACTTCGCCACTTCCACGGCATCGTCGCGTCTGTCGGTGGCACTGCACAGGTCGATATGGCTGCATTTTTTTGGGGCACAGAAGGCAGGATAAGAGATGGGACATAGTTTGCGCAACAGCTCCATATCCATACCGTGCTGCCGTACCGTCGCGGTGGCCCCATTTGCAAGGTTTAGTGGAATCTTCCTACTTGGGGTCGGTGGCGGTTCAGACTAGTTTCACAAAATATAATGTCTAAAAATCTCGGTAAACTACGTGACCTGTCGCGACGTTCTCTAGTAAGTTACCTAATGAAAAATCGTGGATATGTTTCCAAATTGTTATCAATTTGTAAATAATAATGAAGTCAGGTAGCTTTAGGCTGTTGTTAACTTGTTACTGGCTCCATAGGATACAGTTCGAAATGAGAAGGAATTGGAGAAGAGTTTCTTGCCCATTCTTCTCCGTACGAAACTACCTTTTGGAAGAGGCAACTAGAATCAATTCTATTTTCTTGTGACATTCAAAAGTGCCCTTTACGTGCCTAATTGAATCAAATTAATGATTTGACTTTGAAATAGGTAAGTAAATTACTTATGAAAATTATTTTTTACACGAGTTTCAACACGTGTAAACTGTTAACTATGCCATGTTTGTTTACAATTGATAATGAACCCGATGACACATTATCATTCATAAGTAAGTAGGTATCAACCAGGAACTGATTGCGAGCGTAATTAACGAACCCAATGTTTATTATGAACTTGATGATCGCCAAAACAAACTACTCCATTCCATTAACTCCGTTGTATTGTTTTTATCGAAACCATTTGATTGCTTTGGCGTAGGCGCAAGATATTTTAAAGCGCCATATCTTCCGTCATTTAAATCTCGTTATCGGACTCACATGGTCGTGGACTAAAAACCCGAAAGAGAATTTAAAAGGCTTTGGAGGACCAAATGATAAAAATATCTAAAACTTATCAATTTGTAACGTAAAAGGGATATTATTATCTTGACAAAAAACAACGTCCGTAACAGCACCAAGGCTCTTTGATTTTAATCTCACGGATCGATTAGGTATCGAATCGTTCGTAATCTTGTAATATTACATTACGAACGATTCGATACCTAACTGTATTTAAGTTACGCTCACACGTGGGTTTTAAAAAAACCGTTTAAGTGCGAGTCGGACTCGTACATGAAAGGTTCCGTAAGTTCCGTAGGTTCGTTAAGATCGAGCAAAAAAAACGCCGAATAACGCGATTATTTATGGGCCCCCCATACAAGAAACGCGTTTTTCCGGAGTTTGTCACCTTAAATAATAGTGAAATAGTGAAGCTGCGTAATAGTGAAGCTGCGTAGTCCTAGATGTCGCGACGAATTGTATTCTGCAATAACTAGATACAACAAATCTCACACTGATGATAAATTGAACACAAGTCTTTTGGGTTATGGCGGTGGCAAGGAGCCAGTTTATGTATCCGAGCACCTTTCTCCGACATATAAATCTTTACATGCTGCTGCACGTCTTAAGGCCAAAGAAAAATCTTATAAGTTTGTCTGGGTTCGCTACGGTAAAATTTTTGTATGCAAGAGTGAAAATTCGGGTAGTATTCTAATTAAGGATGAGCAGTGTTTAGAAAAAATTGTATAATTGTTTGTGTTATTAATTTAGTTCCTTATACCATGTTTACTTTTTTGTTTTTGGTCTGATGGATGGTATTTCGATTTTTTATCAGAATGTGAGGGGCATGAAAACGAAGTCACATGAAATTCTAATGTCAATTTTAAGTTCTGATTACGACATAATATGTCTGACAGAAACTTGGTTAGATGACTCGTTTTTATCCTCTGAATACTTTGACCAGAGATATACTGTTGTACGCCGTGATCGTAGTGCACAGTTTAAAGATTTGTACTCTAAGAATTATGGTGGTGGGATATTGGTAGCTATTAGTAATAAGTATAATTTTGTTAATAAAACTGAGTGGCAAACCTCAGTTGAGGATATGTGGTTATGTATAAGTGCTGGTGGCGTCTGTATGAATATTTGTGTTGTTTATTTGCCGTCTTATATACCTTGCCATATCTTTGTTCAATTCTTGGCCAGGGCTGAAGAAATTTGCTTGCGTTATATGGATTGCACCACTTTGATTCTTGGTGATTTTAATATTCCTAATGTGAAATGGTTTCAGTCTAAGGATCCTTTTCTTGGAATTAGTGACCCCAAGTCATTAGCGTTGAGGGACTTCCTAAACATCACCGGCTATGTTCAAATGAATAATGTCTGCAATGATAATAATAATATCCTAGACCTCATTTTGGTGGATGAGAATTCCAGTCTTTCCGTTTCTTCCGCACCCCCCATCAGTAAACCAGATATACATCATCCGCCGCTAGAATTAGGTCTTACTAAAACTTCAATTTCTAATTTAAATTTTAATATTTTACAGTCTAAATATATTTTCACTAAAACAGACTATGAGGCATGTGTACGTGATCTACGTACAATAAATTGGGAGGATTATTGTCATTTGAGTTGTAATGATTATGTTCTGACGTTTTATAATATACTATGGGAAAATATAAATAAATACACTCCGAAGGGTAAACCTAAGAATAATTGTTATCCAGTTTGGTTCTCAGTTTCGTTGATTAAACTTCTTAAGGAAAAGCATAAATACAGGACTCGGTTCAAACGGTACAAAAACCCTAGGGACTACGATACTTTTGTTTCCCTACGGATGCGAGCTGGTAGAGCTATGGATAGGTGTTTCAAAGATTATATAGAAAGAATTGAGAGTGAATTAAAAACCAATGTAAAAGCTTTTTGGCGTTATACTAAGTCAACAAAATCTTTCAGAGGTGTCCCTGACCAGGTTTCGTGGGGCGATCGCGTTGCTGAGGGTGGTAGTGGTGTGGCTGATCTATTTGCAGACTATTTCGCATCTGTGTACAGTGTTAATCAACTTACTGGTAACTTGTCTCCAGGTTACTCATCGTCTAATTACAGTATGTCTTCCATTGACATTACTGAAAATGACGTTAGAAGTAGCATCAAAAAGTTAGATCTTAATAAGGGAGCTGGTCCGGATGGACTCCCTCCTATTTTTATTCGTCTCTGCATTGATGCTCTTATTATACCACTGCTGATCATATACAATAAATCCCTTAAGGAAGGTACATTTCCCGATTTATGGAAAATCTCTCACATTATCCCCATACATAAATCCGGTAGTATGAATGACGTAACTAACTATAGACCAATCTCTATTATATCGCAATTTGCAAAGATGTTCGAGGGTCTCATATACAATGTAGTTTATTCTCACCTCCGTCATATAATTAGTTTCAAGCAACATGGTTTTGTGTCTAACCGTTCTACTATGTCTAACTTACTGATTTACACTACTTTCATTAGTGATACCTTTGAAGCCAGGGGTCAGGTTGACGCTGTTTACACAGATTTTGCAAAAGCTTTCGATCGCGTTGATCACTCAATTCTTTCTATTAAATTAAATTGCGTTGGTATTCATGGCTCTTTGTTGAGGTGGTTTGAGAGTTATTTAATTAATCGTTCTCAAATAGTTGCCTTGGCGGGTTATGAATCTATACCTTTTTCTCCTGGCTCTGGTGTTCCACAGGGCTCTAAGTTGGGTCCTTTGTTGTTTTTGGTGTTTTTGAATGATCTTTTAGATTTAATAAATTGCGATTGTTTAGCCTACGCTGATGATTTAAAAATATACTGTAGAATATCGGACCTGAGTGATTGCGCGAAGCTTCAAAGAGATCTTGATGTCCTTCAGAAATGGTGTTTGAACAACAGAATGACGCTCAATGTTAAAAAATGTCAGACTATTACATTCACGAATAAAGTGAATTACGTAAAATTTGATTATCATATTGATGGATCGGTACTGAGCAGAGTGTCCGTCATCCGTGACCTAGGGATACTCTTCGATAAATCCCTATCTTTCCGTGATCATGTAGATAGTATAGTGTCTAAGGCTAAAAGAATGCTTGGCTTTATAATCCGTATGTCGAAACCTTTTCGTAATTGTAGCAGCATTATTTTACTTTACAACGCACTAGTGAGGAGCTCCCTGGAATATTGTTCTACTATTTGGTCTCCCTATTATTCAACTTATACTAATAATGTTGAATCTGTTCAGGCCCGTTTTGTGAGGTATTTATGTATAAAGAATGAGATTCGAAAAGCTATACCCGATTACAATGACAGGTTAAGGCACTTTAATATGATTAGCTTAAAAGAAAGACGTGACCATTCTGACTTACTAATACTTCATAAAATTATAAACGGTTCCATTGATGCACAATTGATCAACTATTTTAACTTTAGGTCTAGCCAACGTAGTAAGCGTCATCATCGTATTTTTGTGTTACCTACATCCACTTTGAATACTACATTTAATAGCCCCCTCACACGTATGGCAAGGCAATATAATGATAGGTCCAACTTGTCGGATTACCCTATTGATATTTTCTCTATGAGTTTCGCTTCGTACAGACGCTCCCTATTTAAACAGTACGATGAGTGTTCGTCTGTCTAGCTCTAATTGGTTTGATTTATAGTGTTCTAGATTAAGGTCTACTAAACACACTTTTTGAATGTTCTCCTTTGTCTCTAATTTTTCATACGTCAATGTCATGCATACCTGTTATTTGCATGGTTACTGAAATGCCTATTTTAGATGTTAATTAATTGAATTGTAAGTGACTGTGCTGTTGGTGTGCTTATCATAAATAAATAAATAAATAAATAAATAAATTATTAATTTTTATTATTTGTTATTATAGTGGCAATAGAAATACACAATCTGTAAAAATTTCAACTATCTACCTACGGGTTCATGAGATAGTAGTAGTAGACAGACATACGTACGGACGGACGGACGGACAGCGGAGGCTTAGTAATAGGGTTCCGTTTGGCACCCTTCAGGTACAGAACCCTAAAAACCAAACTACCTACATGATGTGGAACCTTAGGTACTGCTACTAGTAATTAAAGCGGTATGTATGCATTTGCTGATGAATACATTCAACGCAAACGTTGTAGAGTAACGAATTCCATTCCAGTAATCTGTGTAGAAGCCTTAGTTTGAACACCCAGTATATACTCTAAAATACTAACAATATCGTCGTTAGTACGAAGGACAAGTATATCCAGTATTGTACTAGAACTCTTGAAGTGCCCTCGTTATGAGCAATTTTATTGTAGAAACTTTGCATCCTTGAGATGCAAAATTTGCAATCCAATAACTTCCGGTCTTCTAGGAAAATGGTTTATTTTTGTTTGAGTAACAGCAGTGTGCACATAATGTTTTGTTTATTGAACAGACTCGGTTTTTCTCGTAACATAACCTTGGCCAAGCCTGACTGAGTAAGACCGTGTTAGATTCATTTTCGCACCAATTATCACTAGTTATAGCCAAGCATCAACAAAATATCGATTGATAATATCAGTAGCTTCGAAAAAATATTGGAAAAATTGGGCTGTGGGAATAAAAACCAACTGTTAGGGGTTAACAATATTTGCTATCATTTTTGCGAAATTAAATACCAGTCTTGGTTTATTTTCTTAGTCCGCCTCTGTTTCTATTCCCAATACTCGTATTATTTCATGTTATTGATAAGTTATACAATTTTATTGTTCACTCAATCGATACGATAGGTACCTACTGATCTGATTTTCTCGGACATTTATTTGATACCCTAAATATTAGTAGATAAAAGTTGAATATAAAGACGTCGTTACGGGTCGTCAGAAGCCCGAAAGTCTGACAACCAGTCTTACCAAGGGGTATCGCTATCGTATTACCCAGTTACTGGGTTGAGGAGGTCAGATAGGCAGTCGCTCTAAGTAAAATACTGGTATTCAGCTGCATCCGGTTAGACTGGAAGCCGACCCCAATATAGTTGGGAAGAGGCTAGTTAGATTAAAAAGTTGAAGATAAAGAACAATACCACCAATCGCTATTATGATGTAGGCCTAAATAAGGACCTTATATTGACGAAAGTAACATAAACTCTTAAACAAAGACTTCAATGAACTAGACAAACAAGCCGAGACCGCAAATCTCGCTTTCATTCATACATAAGATTAAATAGGTACCTACAAAGTCAAAGTCAAAGTCAAATAATTTATTTCAAGTAGGCTCATTAAAGGCACTTTTGAACGTCAAATACATAGAAATAGAACTGATTCTAGTTGCCCCTTCCAAAAGGTAGTTTTCGTATGGAGAAGAATGGGCAAGAAACTCCACCGTTACTCTTTTAAAAAAATGTTTTACAATATTTGGTATACCTACATCAATTATATAATTACATGTGAAGACGATGCACCGAGAATACAATTACAATAGGTAAAAAGAATTAAAAATTAAAAATGGAGCAATGACAAATAAATAAATTAAGTATGTGATAGATACTGCTCACATATTTACAAACATTAAAGTATACGATATCACAATATTCCTACAAACTTGCAAGTAATACTAATAGGACAGTGTGTGAGATTAATTATTATAAAATGTAAAAAAATCGATGATATAAAAATAATAAATTTTACAACTAGATTAGCAACCAGTTTGATTTTGTCCAGCCTCGAATTTGTCCTATGGAGCAAGACCAGCATGTTTCCAAGCATTCTTATCTTGGATATAATCCTCTAATTTGTAATATGCTTGTTTACAAAGTGTACTTTTAATATGAGTTTTAAATAATACGATACATACTACACAGTATGTATCGTACGTAACCACAAAGGAATTAGCCGACACTGGACACCACCTGCTTCAAACTACGTAGATTTATGTAGTCTACGGAGCGGGTAGGCACTAGGCAGGTGGTCTGTAGTTTCGTGATGCGGAGCAAGCTGCTTTACTTCATTGATCCTTCCACATACGTGGTTCTCATTCATGTGCATGGATTGCAGCAATCTATTGTACTATTGCAGCGAATCAGAATTCTGAGTTTCTATAAAATTAAATTTTCTTACTTCAATGACTGCTGTATTGTCACTGTACTAAATCTTCTATTCACAATCAATCTGCCTGCCTTTTCCCAAATATGTTGGGATCGGCTTCCAGTCTAACCGGTTGCAGCTGAATACCAGTATTTCACAGCGACTGCCTATCTGACCTCCACAACCCAATAACTGAGTAATTCGATACCCCTTGGTAAGACTGGTTGTCAGACTTTCGGGCTTCTGACGACCCGTAACGACTGTCAAAGATCTACGGATGACAGCTGGGACCAAAGGCTTTCCGAGGCACGGAGGAGTCTCGATATGTAAAGATGGTCACCCATCCACGGACCAACCCCGGCAAGCGTAGCTTAATCTGATGGATCGACCCGTGCGGCTGTTATTACTTAGCCACGAGCTCCTCTCTATTTTTCTTTATTTAATTGTATTATGCAAACCAAAAAACATCTTGGACGTACACTGACGACGTAATTCAATTTACAATAAAATAAGTATCGATTGAGTATTTTCATTTTTCATAGAAAAGCGTAACACACTTCAATCATAAAGGCTCTTACATACTGGCGCGATTCGCCGCGCGACGCTAATTTTAACAAAACAATTTCTGAAAAAACTTCACGGCGAACAATGCGGATGCGTCGCGTCGCGCGGCGAATCGCGCCAGTATGTAAGAGCCTTAAATTCATAATCATAAATGAGCACGCAAATTCTAATTTTTTGCTGATTATAATCAGTATAGGAGTCGTAGACGATAAGGTTGATTATGATTAAGTACATGCATGTGTACATCGAGTTTATAATCCACGACGGCAAGCCGTTAAAATACCTATTACATAATTAAAATTACGTACTGATGAGTAATTGATTATGTAAGGAAGCATCATAGAAAATTTCGCATTTTTCAAGGGAGGATAGATGATAAACAATTGAATGCCTTGCTTTAAAATAGGATACTCACCAGAACTAGCCATCTAGGTTGTGAGTAGTGACCATATTCCGACTTTGAAGTCTCAAGACCATCAATACAAAATATAGGTAGATGGCACTCAAAGGATATGTAATAAAACCCAAGATTACGATTCGAAACACATCGCATTAAACCTTTTATAATGTAGATTTAGGGAAAAGACCTTAATGGAAAAATAACTTCGGACGGGTTACCTACTGCTGGTACAAACTACATATTTTATAAGTAACTAGCTGCGCCCCGCAGTTTCACCCGTGTAGGTCTCGATCCCATGAGAATATCGGGATAAAAATTATCGTATACCTACCCTAAACCAGGTCATGGTCTAACCATGTACCAAATTTCATCTAAATCCGTTTAGCCGTTTTAGCGTGAAAGCGTAACAAACAAACTCACTTTCGCATTTATAATATTGGTTAGGTTCGACTATATGAGGTCCAAGACCTTCTTCATACCAAACTTTTAGACACAATATTTTTAAAGTTTTTTCTGAAAAAGTAACGTTGAAAACGGTGAGCTAAAAGGAATAGCTAATACAGCTTGGAATTCTCATTCTTTAATCTAAATGTAAATAGTCTCCAACAAGAAAAGCTTCCACAAGGCTTGTGTTGTTTTCGAAGTAGTTCGTAGTGTTAGATCATCGTAGTCCTAAAATGGCAGTCCGGTGGACAAAAAACTTTAATGTTAGATGAGATAATATTGCTCTTTAACAATATACAATACGGCCGATATAACTTGGCAGGTTTGTACATGGACTCTGCGAACTTTGCATGTTCTCTCACTGACACTCGGAACCAAATGGTGATACCATTTGAACCAAATGGTGATACCATTTGGTTCATAAAAAATGTTACTACGCAGCCCTCTGCGCGAAGTTCGGAACTGCCAAGTTATATCGGCCGTATTGTATGTTGAATGCTGACATGATGATTTGGCTAAAAGGTTTTATACTGAGGTGACGACTGATAGAGATAATTATTTAATTGAAGAACTATCTAATTTGGGATTAGAGCAGAAAAATAGTAATGTTGATCTAAATTTTGATCACTTTTACATTACTCCTTTGATTTCGTATTAAACGATGTCACAGTCCGAAGTCGTACAGACTGCGCCAAAGAAACAGGTTTGATTTGTTATCGTTCGTTCACCTGCTATGCTTGGAAACAGCGACCGCCTACATGACAATAAATAAGAGATCCGGTCCGGTGTTTACCCAGGAACACCATTAGCAGAACTTTACACAAAAACCTTAAGGTTGATGACAAATATGGATTTACAGAATTATACACATTAGAATCAGTTTATAATTCTGTAAATCCATATTTGTTACGAGCGCTTATAATATTTGGATCAACATACAACCTGATACTGACCTGCAAATTGCAAAAAACTTGAATTTCTCGGGCCACCCTAGCGCATCCCCCTTAAAAGAAATCGTAGAAATTTTAAAACTTTAATTAGAAAGGGTGTGAAAAACTGAGATGAGGGCAGATAAAAGAAGAAAACGTGTTGCGCAACTTCGAATAATTTAGATTAAGAGCAACTTGGAGGATAATGATGATGAAATCAGCTTTCAATGATTACCGTAATTACTCAATCTGCAGGACCATTCAGGAAAACATTACGAACAGATACACATAAAGAGCGATAAGTCTCCATAACCGATACTGCCATAGTAAGTACCTTAAGTAACAAAAGACGTTTTATTATCTAAGCAAGGCGTTGGCGACCATTACGAGGACTATAACTAGTTAAGGGGTGCTGTGGACTATTTGTAGAAGGTTATTGACGTGGGGGTCGATGGATTACTCTACCACTATCCCTTGAATAACAGTTCTTGTTCTGCTGTGTGGTTATGTCCGGGTTCTGTGAATATATCTAATGTGTTTCTGGAATGAAATCGAACATCTAGTATAGATTAGACTCCTGCTTGGTTGATCGGTCACTGAAGATACGAGGATTTTCTGAAATCCTGACGTTCATTAGGTGGCAGCACTGAGACGTCAGGTTCAGGCATCTGTCAAGTGTCTAAGCGCCTATATTTTCTTTAGTCGTGACTGAATGATGAACGAATGAATGAATTAAACGAATGATGAACGTCATCATATATTTTATATTCATTGTCGAAATGGAAGATCTCTTGTCAAAGTGGCGCCCTCAATCATCATTGCTGAGCATTTATGTAGATGGCAACCGTTATTTTAGCTAGAGATTTTCCGATTTCCGAGGATCTTCTTTACAGGCCAATTGAATGTATTCATCCTGCAAGCAACCAAGCTTAAGGTAAGTAGACCCCCTAATATTATTCGTTTTCTATTCATTGTGAATGTGAGCACTATGTGGGTCATTTTTTTTCTTTCTCAGTTAGTTGGCAGTTTGAGTACTATATGCGGCCTATATGTCCTTTCTTTGGTATTGCTCGTCGAGTCGTTGAGCTCCTTAAGTTCTATATTTATTTAGGATCTCCAACAAAAGATATACACAATACGAGACAATAAACAAAGGGCAATATTGCAACGTACAAAATACTTACAGTTATGAGAAAATTCATTAAAAAGCCTTTGAAGCAATTCTTGTTAACCGAGTTTTAACAGCATGGAATAGGCTCCCGGAAAATGTAAAAAACAGGTAATATGTACATATTCCCGTGTTTTTTACATTTTGAAGGTACCCCTTCACCTATATAAACCACAGCATCCGCAATAAAGTTAACAAAGTCAAAATATTAATATTCTGAGTTGAGCTACACGATTACTGACAAATGCTTATGCTCTACTCAAATCTGTGTGGATCCATTTCAGACATTTATCTACAACTATATCATAGTCTTCACATGATCTGACCTAGATTATATCTGGACTTTAAAAGAGACTTTGACGCTGAGTTTGGTTCATAATTTCTTCTCAGGGGTAGTTTGATAATGAAATGTCAACTCTATCTAGCTTTTTTTTTTAATATGGCGTTTAATTCTGATATCCTATTTACAGAACCATTTCATTTCAGTGCAAAACATGATTCTGTCAATTCTGCGATTACTTCAGTGCCGTACACCAAGTTTGTTTTGGCTCGTACCCAACATCGAATTGTTGAACAATCATGCATACCATTGGATTCTCCTTTAGTTATTATAAGTTGTTTAACTTCTTACTTCGACGACTTAGTCGATTACTTTTCAATCTTTAATAACATTGCAGAAAAGGTTCTTGATAAAATGACGATTCTATTACTTACATAAGTATTGTTACATAATAATAAAATGTATTTATTTATACACCAAGGCCCACTATACAAAATCCATTGATAGCACAACAAATGAGCTGCTGAGATAAATGAGTAGCAAACACTAAGACAAGTATTTGCCAATCAGAATCCCAAACAGAACAAGCCATACCATATAATTTGAGGTAATAAAAAATACCAAAAAAGGTTGCAGGCGGAAGAGAGGTAGAACTATGTGGGCTGATGAGCAAAAAACTACGAAACAAGATGCTAGATTTATCTAAAACTAACTCTTCAAACTTATACTATTATAGAGCAAAATAGTCCATCTAATCAATTAATTTATAAAAAATGTTGATAGTGCAACACGTGTCGATTAAAATGACCTCGTAAACAAGCTAACATAATATTTTGATCTACAACTTTATGACTGGTTATTAGTCATGTCATGTTAATTTGTATTCGTAGATTAGAATGTATCATGTTATCTCTATGATAAGTAATCCGTGGCACAGATAGGAAGAACACTGTAGGACCATGGTTTTGTAACGCTCGTCCTAATAAGTGAATGGTGCCGATTCTCTTGTACACCGAACTAAACTAACTAAACTATCTCTAAAATTACTTACTTTTTACTATGACAATCTTGGAGCTATTCTGCCAAAAAAAATCGCTATATTTAAAAAATTTTTTGACACAACTAAAATCGATCAATCGCGACTCCACTTGGTACCTACTTGTTTCATGTTTGCCTACCACGTGTTTTTTTTTGAGCCGGAGAGGCGCGCAATTTGGCCGTCTCGACGTATTTTTGACTGCTCTCAAAACGGTGAAGGAAAACATCGTGAGGAAACCCGCATGTCTTAGAACCAAAAATTCGAAGACATGTGACATCTACCAACCCGCACTGGGCCCGCCTGGTGGATTACGGCCCACTCCCTCTCATAGAGAGGAGGCCTGTGTCCCAGCAGTGGGAACATTATAGGCTGATTATGATTTATGATGACGTATTTTTATATGGAACTTTTCACTTTTTGGAAGAAAACAAAAAAAAATAATTACCAACATGTTGAGTATTACGGGTTTGCGAGTTACAAAGGGGGTCAAAATTTTCATTATTTTTGCGATAGGACACACCACTTTCGGGATATAAGCAAAAGAAAATAAAAAAAAAGATACAGCACCGTTTTGCAACTGATTCGAGGTGTTGGTTTGAATTTTAGATCATGACATCTAATTTTATTCCACACATTTTTAATCGTGATTAAAAATAGTCAGAGTTAGAGGATATTAGATATACTTAGAACAAACATTTTGGTTAAAACGTCAAATTCAGAATAGCATTTTCACTAAATTAAAACTCAGTGCCATCTTAGTGCTGTCAAACTAAATTATAGTTAAGTTGTGTCACTTTACTCTATTTTCAGAATGGGAAATCGTCATTTGACAGGAATAAACTAAATTTTAGTGATTTTTAGTTTAGTTTGGAGAATTTGTGACAAGAGAATCGGCACCATTGTCTTAATTTGAATGCTGAACAGCAAAATTTCATGTCTAAAATCATTCTTCCTTAAAACTACGTATATAGATGTTTATAGATGTGTGATGTTTGCAATAAACTGATTTGATTTGATTTTTTATCAATCAATATTGTTGAACTCTCAAGCCGGTGTTGAAATTGCTGGAGTGTTACGCAATTATGGTGCTGCTGCAGGGCTCTGGTACAAATTAGAGCGAAGCTGCATCAAACTCGAAGACAAAGCATGACCACAAAATCCTAGCCTGTGTTTCCAGTAGATATTCCTAAAATATGAATATGTCGCACACGTGTAGACGACTAGAAATAGTTGTGTGTTCGTTTGCATTACAAATGCCAATTTGGCAAGGAAATTCTGAGTCAAACGAAACTCAATTAGTGTTATTACCGTCCATTCTAACTTTTTTGTTGAAGTTTAATTAGGTACTTTTAAAGACGACGCAATAAATTATGAGTACCTATTATCCAATACACGCAAGGAAGAAAAAATAAGTGTCGCAGAGACTATCTATACTTAACTACTTTGACTAAATTTCGCAGAGACTACTGATGCCTACAATAATTCCAAATGGAATAAAATCAAACATTTAAATATAATGTAACTGGTCAGCAAGACACAAAGGTAAAACTATACGTGAGAACATACTAATCGCATACATAGTCCGTAAGTAGAAATACTAGTTCCAGAAAAATTGGACCTTGATCGTGAACTCAGTCCAGGAGGACAATGACAGGATGTTAAAGCGTCATCACTTTCTATTGGTATCGCATTGTAACAGGCGCGACTAATCATGAAGAGGTTTCTTTTCTCTAATTTAATCATTCTTAGCTATGTCATTTCCCCCTTTGTCCACTGCCAGGGTTGCGGGAAAGTCCGAAAGGGATACGGGACCCTTGGCAACAGGCAACTGAAGGATTACCGGTGGGTGTTAGTCAGTAAAAGTCTGACACGCCCTCCCGCTACGCCCAGAGCGGGAGAAGTAATATGATGATTTACCACACATAAAAAAAGCTGTCATTTCCTCGTAGGTACCTAATATGGTAGTTCCACAATATGTGCTTTGCAAACTCTCAAGCAGCTGGGTTATTGTAGTTTATGTAGAACAGTCGTTGCATTAATTAACGAGTTTATAGTTTGCCACAGAACATTATGATGGTTCTGCAAGTGCATACTGCATATCCACAGGGCATAGTGGAACGCTGAAAATAAACTATATTATCTGAATGCCAAGCAAGGATTACCCATAACAATCTCACTATTATGGCCACTGTATTACATAGTTGAAGTTACTGTGTTTTCTATTCCGAGGGCAGAAATAATATCAATCCTACGCGACAGTGACATGATCACATATTATCCTCGATATCAATAGTTGCGTACATCAGACATAACGTTTAATTTGAGTATCAGCATCAGCATCCACTAGTATCACAAACAACGCATCACCAACGATTTGTCAACAAAAACATTAAAGTTGATCAGTGTTGTTTACGTCAACAATTTGATTGTACCCATGCGGCCGTGCTTTGATGATCAATATTGTCGATTTTATGGAAAATTTCATCCAACGTTAAGTATAACGGGCGAGGATTAGGTACTACAAATTGTTCGGACGGGCGGAAAAGCAATCAAGGAAGTGGCCGGGAAGGACGTAATGACGGCTTTGGGTGTCTAGGCTCGAACTGAGCCTTCACATAATGTCAATAATCGAGATACGTATCAAAATAAAATACGTTACAGAAAAGTGAATAATTTCAAAAAATTCATAATTCAAAATTTCATATATTTTTTTACTTTTTTCATTTGTTCTTTCATTGTTTTCTCATGCTGCGAGGGCGAAAGACGTAGGAATGTCTACCCACTTCCTAACATCGTCTATGCGTGGAAAATGTTACGATGTTTTGTAGTCAGCAATTCGCTTGATATTGATGTCTATCCAACCATTGTTATTGAATAGTTTTCATTCAACTTAGATTACAGTTGTTCTGAAGTCGTATTTTTTGGTCTTTTCACTTTTCAGTATCATCGCCAACTTCTTTATTTTTCAATGCTTCGCAATATATGCTTTTCTAGACCAATCATCCATCCTAAATGTTTCCTATTAACGTAACGTTTATTCAAGTAATTTCCACCACTTCCCGGTTCGTTAAATTTCTACGCGGCATGACCGCTATGAGCATTATCTTAGGCTCAAAGGATCCTGGCAGGGTTGCGGGAATGTCCGAAAGGGATACCGGGACCCTTGGCAACAGGCAACTGAAGGAACACAAGTGGATTTTAGTCAGTAAAAGTCTGACACGCCCTCCCGCTCCGCCCAGAGCGGGCGAAGTCATTTGAGGATTTTACAACCTAAAAAAAAAAAGGCTCGCGGAACGGAGTCGAAGCTAGTTTTTCTAACGATATTGTACATAGGAAAATTAACTTTAAGTCAATTTTACGTACAAACTAGATAAGAGCTTGTTACTGCGGGAATTCCCGAGAATGCCCGAGAATTCTCCAGAAGACGCGCGACCTGTTATTTGGCTCGTACCTATCTAGTGTGTGTATTATGCCGTGATCCGACGGTGCGCCATATTGCGGACGGACACAGACGAGCCCGCACGACGCACCGTGGGAAGGTGTACGTGCGGGGTATCGCAGACATCAGAAGTTCCTCGGTGCGCGGTGCGTGGCGGTCTGTGGTCGTCTGCCGTGCGTGTCCGTCCGCAAAATCGCGGATCGTCGGATCTCGGCATTACACTATTGACATAAAGTTCATTATGCTTTGTACCAAAAAAATCGCTTCCATTCCGTTCCGCGGCAATATAAATTGAGCTTTAATCGATTTCCTTCCTTCAGTTGCCCCTTTCAGCTTGCAATGCTTGTATGTACAAGATGATAAGCAGACCGCGTGACTAAGTTGTATGTTTATAATATAATCGTGTTGTTGCGTATTTCGCCATTATTACTGAGTCAATCGCATCATACATAGATTACTGTATTGACCTACACGATGTACTGACTGACTGTACAGTACATGTACTGCGTGTACTGACTGGACAGGTCCACTCAAAGGGGTGTAGTTCTTTTCTCAAAAGACCATCTCAGACACTAATCTGCATGATCCTACATGGTTTAAAAGATACTGTGACCTCTGAGATTGTTTCGGTCTTTTTTCTCAGAGTAGTCGGTTCGGAAACACCGAAATCATCAGTTATAAAACATAATTTATTTTTGACGTGTAAAAGTGTTTTTTTTTTAAACAATTTAAGTACAGAAATAAATATCATTTATCATTTACTAACCAATTACAACCAGTCTCCAGATTTTTGGTCCTCATCGTACTTATGTTATATTGTCGTATATGTTATACATAAGTACAGTAGGTACTTAATTATGAAGATTGAAGATGCAGGATTTATGACAAGCCCACGGAGTATAATACTCCGTGGACAAGCCTCAAAGGAAAACATCGTGCGCTCGTGATGATCCACGTGATTGCAATAATGTCTAGCATGTGTGGCTAGGTGCCATTACCTACCTGCCAGGCAGTTACAGGTCATTAGAATTTTTATACGCATAAGTAAGCGCGTGCCTTTGGGATACTACGGTATGGTTTTTTTTTCAATAGTAATGGTTATCCTATTACCCAGTTACCGAGTTGTGGAGGTCAGATCGCTCGTTATAAAATACTGGTATCAGCTGCATCCGGTTAGACTGGAAGCCGACCCCAACATAGTTGGAAAAGGCAAGACAGATTGATTTTTGAGTAATGGGCTATGCTGCTAATTATGGCTCTGTAAATTTTATAGGGCAATGAGCCCTATTAAATTTACAGAGCCATAAGTTCTACTATCTTCTGTTGGGTTTCAACGCCTTTTTACCCGACTGCCAAGGAAGGGTTATGTTTTTCGCGCGTATCTTGTTACCGACTCCTTTTGTTCATATAATGGTCGGGACATTTAGCCTATGACTTCTTACATAGTCTAAAATATTATTATGATAATATCTTCTTAAGTTCTCAACCAAGGGAACATAAACTTACGGGAACTTAAACATAATATACATACAAATTCTGCTATATTTACAGTTTACTTACTTAAATATTTAAAATATATTTTTATTATTCTTATTATTTCAATGACATTGTGGGAATGGCGCGATGTCCTTTTAGTATAAAAAATCTTGATTCTTCATTGGCCAAGACTGTATCAACGTCACACGATGCAAAGATAAGGGGTGTAAAGTCCGCAATGGTGCACTCGTGCCATTGATAACTGTCAGATTTTTCAGAGATCACAAACCATTCCTTTGTGAAAGGCCTAGGTTGCAATATGATGATGCAATATTGTGATTCTGTCAATGCGCTGGGGCCTAATTGTCCTGTATTTAACTTGTTCAAATACGAGTACCAACCTACTTGACGTTTTTAATAAGTTGTGACAAAAACGTTCGCAGGCCGGTTTAATTAGTTTTGTAATGAACGTTTCTGTAAGAGTCAGTTTGTGACCTTGTTTGAGAATGTTTGTAGAATGAAAATTGAGGGCCGTAAGTTGCAACTTTGCAAGTAAGTATAAAACGTAGTTTGACGAAACGTAAACCGAAGGTAGGTCTACTGTTGTCAATACCTTTTATCATGATATTATGTTGGTAAGTTGGTATGATATTTCATCGATATACCTAACCCTGAACCCTGGAGTAAAGCTGGAGTTGATAGTCTAAAATCGCCGATCAATCTTGAGCAAGCTTTTTGCCCCGCATTGGGACAATAATAGGCTGGTATAAAACATATTTTTAATAAAATATTTTATCATCTGCCTAGCCTTTTCCCAACTATGTTAGGGTCGGCTTCCAGTCTAACCGGATGCGGCTGCAAACCAGTATTTTACATGGAGCGAATGCCTATCTGACTTCCACAACCCAATAACTGGGTATTACGATACCCCTTGGCAAGACTGGTTGTCGAGACTTTCGGGCTTCGGACGACCCGTAAAGACTGTCAAAGATCCACAAATGACAGCCTGGACCAACGGCTTAACGTGCTTTCCGAGGCACGGAGGAGTCTCGATATGTAATAAAATACTTAAATAGTTTAATAACATCTAACATCGAAACTCAAGGCCCTTGTCTCGGCAATGATCGGCTATTCCCGTAATTTTTAAGAATGTTCGCATTCGCATCTCATTCACAATCTGTCAAAATACAATCAATTTACCAAAATTTTTGACAGATGCTGAATGAGATGCGAATGCGAACATTCTGTCAGATTGCGACTTGAATGTGAACGTTTTTTAAGTACGAGAATTGGCCTTCTGGATGATCATTGCCAAAATGGAGATCAATGATGTAACTTGCATTTTTTAAGTCAAACTTGTCCTCATTTAATTCAGGTAGATAAAACTGTTTTAATATTAAAATTAAGTATCTGTTTCTTGTCTTTCAACACCACTTTATTATTAAATCAATGACCTTTTTCTCCACTCAAGTTATTAAGCAATGTTCGCAGTTATTTTATCAATAACAAATTATTGTGTATGTGTGCTTGTGTTGATAAACTACTGTGTAGATTAAACTTTATCGTATCTATTACATCGCGTAGCGTAAGAATTTGTAGTAATGGTACTAATGGTGGATAATAATAATGTAATTAAGTCATTATAACAACAGTCAAAATTTACAACTTTTACAAGAAAATTGAATTCAATGGGCAAGAAACTACTCCTAGGTCACTCTTTTAAAATGTTTTACAATCCTACATGACTACTACTTTTTAGACTTCTATTACTTTAGATGTTTTTTTTTATTACGACGTCATCATAATCAGCCCTGACAGGTTCCAGAAGGTATTGGACTTTTGGTGATTCAAGCTGATTTAAGTGATTAAATTTTTTTGACGCTGCGCCGTCTCTATATTGTTCCATATTTAGTTATATAGCATGTAGGTCTTATTTGTGCAGAATAAACCATTTTTACTTTCTTTCTTCCATTTCTTTTTGATGTACCTAACTAACTATCGCGACCTCGTCGAATTGCGACAAACGAGGATTATTGCCAAAAACCACATGCTTGGCAAGCTAATTTATGATCGCTGAATGATATTTTAGTGCAAACTGCAAAGATGTAGCTATTTTCACATAATTATTGCCTAGAACGGAATAGGTAGGCGAAATGTGGTGAAGAGCGGATATTTCTATAAATACCTAAGTGCATATTATACCACTGATATTTTGACCGGGATAGGAGACCTCCCTAGGTTTATTTAGTAATTAATAGGTTCTGTGATGTAGAAAGTAGACAGTTTGAAAGCCTGAAAGGTCGCAAAGGTGCCCATTCCGTTAATTTAGATCGGAGCTTAGGCCTAGCCTAGCGTGCACTGCGGTGTGGTGGCTTGCGGTGCGTTTTTTTTCGCCGCAACGATCAAAATTCTGCTTTTTGTCGTATGCGATTTTTTTCTAGCTAGGCCTTAGTCGGTATATTGTCGGTAGCAACGCTATCGCTTCGCTACCATGATTACCTATGTAAAATACCTACATATGCCTACCTTTTGAAACAAAAAACACAAATACAAGCTAGAGGCAATGCGTCTTGAACTGGTAACTACCTATAAAGCTACAAAATGCACATCCTTCTTAAATTGAATATCATTCTAATTTTAATAATACCTACCTACCTAAGTAGGTACTAGAGACAGACATTCATACGTGTTGAGTCTTCTAATTAAATTCTTAGCCGCCACGTCTAATTCCTATTAGCCTACAACCCTACATATTCCATCTAAAATATTCCAACAGGTAGAAAACCGCAAACAATAGGTACCTACCTAATACCTAATGATCTTACGGCCACTTCGAATACTTCGAAACGAGTTTCACGACCCTACGTGTTACGCGTGTAATGTACAAAAGTACTTGAAACTATCTGTTTTTTCATTACTTCTTAGATATGTACTACGCATTACATTACATTACATTGTATTGTAAACACGCGTTAATTTTAAAGTAAATATTACTTAAAAGTTACATTTATCAATAAATAGCAAAAATAAGTACATAATTACGACAATTTCTTACCACAAAGACGGGTTCAAAGCAACAAGTTCACGGCCAAAACACAAAAACTGCAAACTGAGCACAACACCAAGGAACGAATAACTTTGTAAACACTGGTTGCACACGCGGTAGAACAATAACTAAAAAGTTTTAATTAAACTCTTGTTCACCCTTACAACGAATAATAAAAGTTCAAAACTAATGAGAAACTCATTCGAAACCTGCCGAGTGAAAGTTTTCGCGATAACCACGAAGAGGTTATGTTATTGTTGTGATATAACGGAAACGTCGACACAGTACGAACTCCGCGCTATTACTGAACGAACTGAACTGAAGTGAATTGCGAACTGCAAAACGGTTGGCGAGAGAATGGAATGACGCACTTGAATTGAATATACTCATTCTCGGTGCGCGGTTTTGTTAATTTTACGTTTGTTTGCACTTTGCAAAGACTGCACCGACCACAGAGCACTATATAATACTGGTACCGACTGTACTAGATATTATTGTAGGAAGAACTTTGTGGGTACATAGTTCAGAGGGGCAAATTGTCGGCAATTCGGTATTGTAACGTACAAACAAACAACCAGTAAACAGACTTTTAATTAAAATAGAAGTCGGTTAAAAAATGATTGAAGGAAGGAAGAAGTTTATTCAGTAGGTAATATTTCAGTAGGTCTGGAAAATAACAAGATTATTATTTTTACTTTAATAACCGGAAAAGAACAAGAATATTTTTTTAATATTAGGGAGGGAGGACCTACATAATTTGTTATTATCTCCCACAGAATAGAGAAAAAAAATGGCCATGTGCGTGTCAGACCACGCACAATTAAGGGTTCCATAGTTGATTATGGATAAATATTTAGGTACGCATGCTTAATTGCACATAATTGATTTTATAGACCTCAAAAATAAGATTATATTTCATGGTACGTAAGTATAAAAAAAAAACTATGTAAAACAAAGATTGTGGTTGTAAAATCAGTATCTCAAAAATAATTATTTAACAAGCACTATTATGTCACTTAGTAGAAACATAATCTCTATGGGATCCAACCTCAGACCAACAAAAAACGGCCCTTTTTTGTTGGTCTGACCGTACGTTTGCACGGGCCACAGCACTGGCGAAACATTTGCGACAAAACATGTTGAAATCTCTATCTTCTGTCAATGTTCCATAATTTTTGACAAAGTTATAATCGTCTAGTTTCAAAATTGGCTAAACGCCATTTTAGTTAAAAACAAATACTCCAAGTATTTACTTACATCATAAGTTGGTCGACTATTACTCGTTAATTTGTAAAGCCTACTCAGTACTCAGCTGTGATAGTTTTCCTTTTGTACTACTATATAAGCAGGTGAGCCTACTTTTTACATAGCCTAAACCAACGGTTTAGTTACTGTTCCCTCCCTTCCTACCAGGGAAGGGGGGAACACTTGACTAAACTCTAACAAGGGGGATGTGGGGGATGCGCTAAGGTAGCCCGCAAAATTCAAATTTTCTTACGTTTTTTGCAATTTGCAGGGTAGTACAGATCGATTCAAACTTAATGGCGGCTCGGAAGTTAGCTTTTAGCTGCGCAGTAGGGGTACTCCTCACCCCCGCTGTCACATGAAATTGTTACTGCGCAGCGACTCGCCTCATGTTCCGAGCCGCCATTAAGTTTGAATCGAACTGTATCAGGTTGTATGTTGATGTAAATATGATTTGCGGCCGTAACAAATATGGATTTACTTAAACTTTACTTAAAATAAACTTCGGGACCTTAGAAACCAACGAGAGTATAATCTGTCATAGTTTATTGAAAGAAAATACTTACTATAGTATGCGTTGTCATTGTTCAGACAGAGACGGTGGCGCCACAGTTAGCGCTGTGGGGGCCGGCGGACAGTCTTACAGTAATTTTTTGTGCTGCGTATTCGGCCGTATTGCAATTTTATTACTTACTGTGAAATATAACCACCGCCACCGCCTCTGTCGGTCCCAGTGAACAATCCAAGGAACCTAAACGTATATTCAAATCTGTCCTCTTTCGCGGGTCGTGATCACTAATTGCTTAACTTTGGAAGAATTCTAAAATATTCTAGAGCGGTTGATGCGGGATGTGGCACTTTCTAAACGGGGAACCTAAGACGATCAATCTGGCATAAGTTCAATCCGAGATCGATCGTGTAATGAATGCAAGACAGGCGCAAAATACAAAAAAAAAAAAAAATTGTCTGTGAGATTTACATTGAACCATGGAATTAGTATGTAATTAGTACGACTGTTTGTAGTTAGTACGACTAGAAAGCTTATATGTATTGAACACTCAGTCTTGAAAGAGAAAACAAAACTTTATTGTGTCCTTTTCTAATTATGGTGAACATACTTTATACTTTATAAAGCTACACTCAGTTCCAAAAAAAAAAAAACCGGTAATTTGAAGAAGTTTGTATCCGAAATGCGGATATCCGAACGTGCATATTTTTCTCCTGGCAATTTTTAGCTTACCGTCAATAGTTACTGTCAGTAGTCAGTTCTGTCAGTTGTCAGTGTCAACGGTTGAAATTCAAAACGCGATTCAAAACATTGCTTTGGAAAACGGAAATTCATAAAGTTGTTAAAAAATTACTTGTTTGCTTGTGAGAAAGTTTTCAACTAATTTCAAACAAGATGATTAAAACCAACCCATGGACCGGAGGTACTGATGAAGAATATGAAACTAAACATTTCGGTTTCGGGGCTCAACGCCTCAAAATAGCGGTGCGAGAAATGGTTGAACAAAAAATAACAAACGGTGTCAAAGGTATGGAATCTTATTTGCAAGAATCGTTGAATCTCAATGAAACAGATAAAGTGACACTAACGAGATCTTGTGATAAGTTGATTCGTTTGTATTGTGAGCGTGCAGGACCGTCTTTGGGGGCTATTGATGACGAGATAGAACGAATGTTGAAAATCCCACAGAATGTTTTGTTACCTGAAGATGAAGTTCAACTTGAGCAGACCTCTGATTCGGATTTTGAAAAGTTAAAAGAGGAGGTGGCTTCACTAAGAAGGAGAGTAGAAAGAGGTGCGTTAATGGAAGCTTTACTGTCGGCGGAAGAAGAGGAGCTCGCTTCAGTGGAAAAAGTATGTGAAACAGCGAAGAAGGACATGGATGCAATTGATTTACTTTGTAAGAGTGCTGATAATGGTGACAGTTTGAAAGTGGTGCAAAGTGAAACACAGTTCTTGTGTGCGAGTGCTTCGTTTATAAAGAAGCAAAATAACATATTTGATGTATGAATGTTTTAATGTGGCTTTTTATGTTGCTGGACACATAAGAATCTACTTACTTACTTATTTACATGTGTAAAGTGTCATGAAAACATTAAGAAAGTGTTATTTCTGATGGTTATAGATAAGAATGAACTTATTTGTTTAATTGTAACATTACTTTATAGAACTACTCAATCAATCAATTTGCCTAGCCTTTTCCCAAATATATTAGGGTTGGCTTCCGGTCTAATTTTACATTAAGAGACTGCCTATCTGACCTCTACAACCCAGTTACTGAGTAACACAATACCCCTTGGTAAGACTGCTTAATGCTTGTCAGACTTGGGCTTCTGACTACCCGTAACAACTGTCAAAGATCTATACCCCATTTGAAATAAGATTAGACATTGAAACAAACCTTTATACAGTCCGTTCAACCGATTTTGACTTCTATACCGTAGGCATAAGGATGGCATTAAAAGCAAAAAAGGTTACACAATACCAACTGTCTACTGCCATTTGTCATGCGACCAACGCAATAGAAGTCAAAATCGGTTGAACGGAATGTAAAAAAAATGTCTAATCTTATTTCAAATGCGAGTATAGAAATGACAGCTGGTATGTAACGGCTTAACATGCTTTCTGAGACACAGAGGGGTCTCGATATGTAATGGATGGTCACCCATCTTGGAACCAACTGAGGCAAGAGTAGCTTAACCTTGAATTGGCCCATGTGGCTGTTATCATTTAGCCACAAACCCTGTAACTACTACCCGAAGAAAAGTGCTAGCTTTCCCTTTTTTTTCTGTAATAAAAAGCTAAATGGTATTTATTTTCTGGTGAGTTATCAGCTCACTTTGTTGACCAACCCCAACTCACACTTTCGATTGTTTTGATACAAAACTGGTGATCAGTTAGTAGGGAAACTGATGTTGATAATGATAATGTAAAATTTTCCATTTGCAAATCAAAACTATGTGTAATATTATCAGTTAACCAAATAAATGCTCACACCTAGCTATTGTGCTATTGATTAGTGCATTAATAAAACATCTCAAACAGTCATTTTTATTTTAATGTAAAAACAGAACCTCTTACATAAAATTCACCTAGAAACGAGTATCATAGATTAACAATACTTATTACATCAAGTCTAATATAACACCCATGTTACATCATGATAACTATTTAATGTATTTAATCTCAAAAAAAAAACTATACAAAAATTGATACATTTAGTTTTTATATTCACTTTAAAAATTTATAACTTGGCACATAGAACATGAAATATTTAATTCTAAAGAGATTCAAAGAGTAAAATTATATTCAAGAAAATAAAATTAAATGTTATATTGTACTAGTTTTAGTGGTATCACATTTAAAACTTAAGCTACTGGCACACCTACAAATGAAGAGTTTTACTCTGCTCAGATTTTGATTTTCTTTCAAAACCTTATTTCCTGTCTGAGCGAACCAATAAAGAAATTGTTCTTACTTAAATTCAAGCATCATTATCATTTTTTAATTATTCTCTCATGTAATTGTTATAATTCTAGGTTCTGTGATATAATATGTAGTATTACGGTATAAAACAATTCATGAGTAGATAACATTGTTTGTGTACCAAGATTGCAGTTGAGAATTTTAGTTATATATCTTTGTTACAAGATCATTTATTTTCTCGATTTACGCTTTAATCAAAACAAAAAATAGATTTTAAAATGAATAAACAATTGTATAGTTGGTATAGAAGTCTTAAATATTTGTTTACAAAATTGTTTTTAAATACTTCAAAAAATGTGAAGTAATCATGCCAAACAATATTGTAACACATTCCCTTACTTTAATTAAATTTTATAAAATAAATGTTCATACCTGCATTTTATCTGTTTTATTTTACTTTTACACTTTCCTATTAGGTTGACTCGCTATTTAGTTATCTTTCAAATCAGCTTAAAAATTATTCTATACACACTGAACACGGTAACAGTTATTATCTACATCAAAATAATGATAGGATAGCCAACTAGCGTCAAAAAAATAAAACAACTATTCTATGTATAATTAGAAAGTGAAGACGAAAGATTAAGCTCTGCGCAAACGAAGTAGGAGTATGGAGCACAAGATTTCCTGACGACTTTAAGTGGTATAATGTAAAAAATCCTATGAATGCAGACAAACGGTTCCTTTGAAGTCTTGCTCGGTTCTTTTTGTGCCTTACTACACTTGAAATAAGGTCCACCATTCAAATTGTAAAAAATCCTCTGCTCTGCGCTCCTCTTAGTACTAAGCTGAGCCTTAAAAATCAATGGATAGACATTTTCTTTATAGTACTATATTTTTATCTCATGCAATAAATCTATAAAATGATAACATGATGTATGAATCTTTATAACACCATATTTACTAGTGCGTAACTTTGGTTTCGTGTATAAGTTTCTCTTTTTAACCGACTTTATAAAAGGACGAGGTTCTGCGTTCGTCTGTATGAATTTTTAATTTAATTTTTTTATTTATGTTAACCAACATTTTAAAAAATTGCACTAACTTGTAAAGATTAACTTTGTACACAAAATAATCGAGGAACTCACACCAAACACTTGTTATAAAGATTCTTACAACCTCTGTAACATGACACAACATTCATAATTGATTAATACTGCTTATCACAGATGGTAAATAATAGAAAAACAATAATTAATCATATCTAATGAGTTTATGTACAACACTTTAGAATTTATGCTTTATCTTGACTCATATGTACAATTTGTTTTACGCCTAAAACTATACAAATGGATTATGATGAATGTAAGTACTCCTAGTTTACAACACATAATTGATAACAAGTGTTATGTAATTAAGTTTTAATCTAAATTAAATAAGACTTTCTTTAGTTTTTAATTCCGTATGACTTATGAAATTAAATTTTTTCAAAGTTTTATTTCTTATTGTCTGTCCTAAAGATGAACACCCAGTGTCCAACATTTAAATGTATAACTACGAATATATTACAAATAATAAATCATTTTATGTTCACTTTTCTCATAAATTTACTTGACTTAATTGATTTGGTAACATTACCACAGAAATAACATTTAAAAATAACACTTTAGATACTATTACTAATTCATAGCATAAATCTTCTAAAATAATATTTGGAATGTTTACAATATTACAATGTATGGAAGATATAACTAGAATAAGCGTTAAAAATAATAACAAGTCTTACAAGAACACAGTTTTCTGTAGTTGTCAACAACTACATAGTCATGTCTTTTGGTGGCACACTTTGTACTAAAGATGAAGATTAAATTGATTATTACAAATATTTCTTTGGTATAAGTTACAAATAGTATCTACCTGAGCTGAGTAATGACTAATGAGTATTTAACGGTAATCAGTATTGACCACTAGCCTTTTCTACTCATAAATACAAAATGTTTCATCAAGAACATAAGGATTGCTATGCTATTTCGATATTATTTCATGAAGTATCTATCCTATCTAAGAATTAACAGTAACGATTCATCATCGCCTGAAAATATAAATAGATTTATGGACTATAAACAGATAATGCAAAGAAATATGCTGAGATAAATAGCACAGTTTAACTACCTACTCGATACAGTGGTACATTTTATCTTCAAATATGATCTCCCTCCATTATATCACGAGTTCATGTATGGTAGGTAATTCGGGAAGTCGGGACATCAAAAGCCGCGTCTATTTCGCAACTGTACCAAGTAAATATACGGATAAACTGTATAATAAAAAAGTACCTTAGCCACTAAAACATGCAAATGAAAGTCTGATCACTGAACTGAGCGTGTGTTTAACAAAGCATCGGATTCTGTGTGACGTCACACGTAAGCCGGCGGGCGCGCGTCAACGGTTGTGGTGACGCGCTTGGCCGCCGGCCCGGGCCACGACCACCCACTATCGCTCAGTGCTACCAGTCACACTGGTCCACTCCATTCTGTGTTGTCCTGGAAGAAATATGGGTATTAGTAACTAATGATCAACATCCTCTATCTGCTATCATCTCACAATTTATTATATTTATTAGGTATATCAACTTTCCCAGTCACAAAAGTCATCGATATTTTCTTTGGTCGTCCTCCACTTTTATAGCAGATATGACTCATTACTCGCATCACAAAAGGGCATTAGGCCGAGAACATACGGTGACGGTGACTCCACTATTCTATCCTGAGTAATCTCAAGTTTGACATGGCGAGAACTATCCATCACCACTTTTTGGAAGGAAATAATGCAATATGGAGCATATTAGATTATTTTGACGCGTGCATTCCGCACTCTCAGCCTCATAGCTAGTGTTCTTTTGTTATCTGATTCGAGTTCACAAAGAGTGCATTGATTGTAATACAGGTCAAAAATAAGAAGTTTTGGTATATCATAAAACTACGTCTGTAATCCTCGAAGGGTTAGGCAGAGTTGTACCCACATTTAGCCAGTTCAAATTCAGAGTAAATTGATAAATAACTGCACTATCGCAGTAGTTTACCATGTAATAATAGATGTCAGAGGGAAAATAAATAAATACATTTTCGTTTACCTGTGAAATATTGACAGTCTTAGGGTGTATAGGGCTCTGAGGCGCGTTGGAGTTGGCGTTGGTAGTGAAGTAGCCGCCCGGCCGCGGCCGTAGGTGGCGGTTGTGCATCTCCATCTGCACTATTTTCATGAACTCAATCTGAGCCGCTAGCTTTTGAACTTCTTCCTGTAATTTTGGGAAAATATACGAAAGAGTTAAAGACAAGACAAGATAAACAAAAGACAAGACATTGTTTTAAGTACTCTTGAAATAAATAGCTAAAAATTCAGTATTTCTTCTTATTTAGCGGGAACACTGTGTCTATTTCGATACCAGCCGATCTATTCTGTAAAAATCTCACTGTGAAATCTTAGGTGAAGTGAGATTAAAATGAGCTTTCATTCCAACTGATGCAAGCGATTGACAGCCCGCTTCACCTTTACATTTTTACAGATTAGATCGGCAGTGCTCGTATGAGCTCTACAGTACCTTGAGTTCCTCATTCTCCTGGTAGAGGTCTGGCGGCTCGTCGGGCACGAGGCCGATGCCGTTGAGTGACGACGAGGCGGGCACGCCGCGCGCGCGCGCTCTACTGTCCCACGTGTCGCCCGTGCCACGGACCACGCGCAATACCTGGAGAAGGAAGCATGGGTAATTGGTAATTATTATTATTAATTGATATTAGAAAAAAAAATATGCGACTACAGTGTTATGGTTTTGCGAGCATATCTTGTAGTAATTTTTATATAGAAAGTAGTGACCCGACCCTGCTCTAGAAACAAACTTTATATGTTGGGCATTGGGCATAAGTTTATTTTGCATTACCAATAGACGTACGTATGGAATGGTGTTGAAACAAACACTGTTTGGTAGTGTGTCCCTCTCGCACAATGTGGCAGTGTTTATTATTCATCTACTTTTTTTGTAACTTTAGTAAGTAGTATTTTCTTATATTTTGAGTATGTACCTACACAAAAAATAGGAAATGGAATGGAAACCGAACTCTAGACTAGCGAGGCAGTCAAAATTATTTATTTATTTAATACTTTAAGCACACAACTGTACAGAGGCGGACATAATGCTATAGGCATTTTCTACCAGTCAACCTTTGGGTTTTTTGAGACAAACAGTAGTAGGTTGCAATTACATTAAAAAAACTGAAAAATATGATGTTAATATTTCACTGAAATATTCATATTTTAACGTAAATAAACAACAAGGAACATTATTAATTGGTTTTTCAAAAACTGTCAACTAGCCTATTGTCTGGCGTTTCTATTATTTCTAAGGGCTGATTTTTCCAACGTCAGATATCTTTTATCCGTGAAATAAAGTTGACGTCTGACAGTTTTTGTATGGAAAAACTAACAGACATTAAAAATTATTCCTCGGAGCGAAATCGGCCCTAAGTGATCTTTATAGAATAGCACCAAAATGTACTAATGTAGTAAAACTACACTCACCTTAGGTAAAAACACCAGCAGCACTGTAGTTGACGTTGATAACTGTGTTCTTATAAATCCAAGAAGATATTTTATATCTGGTCCTGCCTGAGGCAATATTAGTAAACTGAAACAAGAAGAAAAAAAAAATTGCTGTAGTCACTTTCTGCAAATATGATTTTCGAAACTTATCGTTTCCGAGATATGGAGTTAATATCACAACAAAAGAATTTAATAACTATCATTTTATATTTGCCGAAATGCGTTTGTATTTTCAAACTACTAAAGCTAAAGCGATTCGGACAATCAACGGCCCTAAAGGGTACTTGTTCGGGTCGGCACATTCGATTCGGTGGTATTTATTGAACAGCAAAGAATATGTTCATATGTTTGTATTGCTTGGGGCGGCCCAAGCAATTACTACACATATTCGGCTTTCATTCGGCTCGTGCCGATCGGGTACGGATTTTTCCCGAACATGTACTATTACAGTTATTCGATTTTGCCACCCGACTGTGTTAAATCATGTCGACTCGAATAATTGTGTAGCATCTCAGTGTTATTCTGATAATATACAATACTTACTGGAAAGCTATCATGAGGGAGTTGACGGTGAATATGTTGTAGATGGCTATAGAGATGAGTCGCGCCTCGTTGTACAGACTCTCCGCGTGACGGACGCGGTAGCATACGCGCACGCCCCATAGGAGGAACAGGATTTCACCTGGAAAACATAAATGGTTACTTAGATGATAGAACAATCAAACGAAAACTAGAAATATTTTAAATTCTGAACTGACATTTATGGTGATACTTAAAACGAAAAGTTAAGTAGGTATTTAATTTTTTAAATGTCATCATTAAGGCTCGTACAAACTGGCGCGATATATCGCGGGTGCGACAAGGGTCGTGCTGCCTGTCACGCCAGTCTTTAGAGCCGATTTTTACAGCCTATGATAAAACTATAGAAAAAATTTGGAATAGAATATTGTTTATTGCTGCAGGTTGACAAATAAAGTTGGTCAAAATTAAAAAGTATTGCTACAAAGTACCTCCACAGTACATTTAATAATTTATGTGATGTAACATGATTAAATACAGTTTGTAATCATTTAATTAAGTATTCAATTACCTATTGCTAAACTGTGATCCCACCAATTGTAAGTACACTGCTTGAATTTCAGTCCTTTATTATCCGTTATCTGTAAACACGAAATAATACAATGTTGAATTAAAAATAACGCAAGTTTAAGGGGGATGCGCAAATTGCAAAAAAACGTAAGAAAATTTGAATTTCGCATATACATGTTGTTGTATATTAATATTAATACATATGAGGGTGGTTGCATCCACTCCTATTTAGATAGTGTCGCTTGCCAAATAAACTTAGTGTGCTACCAGCTACCCGTTGTTTCACTTGTGTCCGCATACTTATCAGTGGCGACGAGTTTCTTACCCGCGACTTAGAAAAGTGATTGAAAAAATGTCTCACTTTGGAATTTTGTCGAGTTTTGACCATAACATCCATACATGGCAAAACTATAAGCAACGAATGGAACAATGGTTCATTGCGAACGATGTGGACAACGTAAAGGATCCAAAGGCAGTGAAAAGACGGGCGATATTGCTGAGTGCACTCACGGACAGCACTTACAAACTGGCGGTGGATTTGGCTTTACCGAAAGAACTGACGCAGACACCATACGAAGACATTCTTACGCTTCTTGACAAGCATTTTACACCAAAAAAATGCGGGTTTGGTGAGCGGTATAATTTCTATGCTGCTACTCAAGGTCTGGAAGAAACATTTTCTCAATGGGCGGCGAGGCTTCGTGGCCTTACTACACATTGCGGATTCCTGAATGTAGAAGAGGCGCTGCGTGACCGCTTTGTTATGGGCATGCTGCCGGGACCGGAGAAGGACAAACTTTTCGCGCGTGACCTTCAAGAGTTGACACTGGCAAAAGCAGTGGATTTGGCGGAGAGCGTGCACAGTGCACGTAAGGGAGCAGCATCAGCATCGACGTCGGCGCAGGCGCCGCCGTCAACCGAGGCGCTGTTCAAGATCGCGACCACAAACGAACCCAGTGCTAACAAAGAAAAGTGTTCCGTGTGTGGTTATAACAATCACAAAACGTCTCAGTGTCGGTTTGCTAACTATACATGTAAAAAGTGCAACATAAAGGGCCATCTACGAAGAATGTGCAAAAAAATAAATTTCGTAGGAACTGGCGGGTCGAGCGAGACTGACGATGACGGTAGGAGGACTAAAATATGTTCACATAGCGGCGAACCTATGACCATAATAGTTTCGATACAAAATATAAAACTAAAGTTTGAAGTCGATACCGGATCAGCAGTCACAGCGATTTCCGACAAAGTGTACAAAAAATATTTTGAATTCCTTTCGTTAAAGCCGACGTCAGATCGATTATTTACGTATACAGGTCGTGTCATCAACTGTCTAGGGTCAGTGCAATTACCAATTACGTATTTGCAGAAAACAAACGTGGTTAATGTGCGAGTTATACGTGATGGTGGACCCCCAATTTTAGGCAGAGATTTTATTTGTATGTTTAAATTACAAATGCTACAAATGAATTATTGTCAATCAAATAATATTGCCGATCAGTTGAAAAATCAATATCCATCTGTTTTCTCAGACGAACTGGGGGTATTTACAAAATATAAGGTAAAACTACAATTAAAGGATGACGCGAAACCGGTTTTTTTCAAAGCCCGTCCTATAGCTTTTGCACTTAAAGATAAAATAAACGACGAGATCGATCGTTTGGTACGTATAGGAGTACTTAAACCTGTTCAGCACTCTGATTACGCATCGCCTATTGTTCCTATATTAAAGCGAGATGGTTCAATAAGGTTATGCGTAGATTACTCGGTAAGCGTAAACAAGCAGCTAGTTGTCGAGCAGTATCCGTTACCGACGGCACAAGAACTTTTTACAAAATTACACGGGGGACAGCAATTTAGTAAGTTAGACTTGACCCAAGCGTATTCACAATTTGTCTTAGACGAGGCGTCTCAGAAATTAACTTGCATCAATACTCACCGCGGGTTGTTTGTTTATACGCGTTTAGTTTTTGGTCTCGCTAGTGCACCGGCTATTTTTCAACGGGCAATGGAGTGTTTATTATCGGGGTTAGACGGTGTTATGTGCATGCTTGACGACATTTGTATAACGGGAGATACAAAAGAGCAACACTTAGAGAGATTAAGTGCTGTTTTGCAAAGACTTCAAGACGCGGGTCTTACGCTACGTAAAGATAAGTGTGTGTTTTTTGAGGAACAAATAGAATATTTAGGTTACACTATAGATAAGAATGGCTTAAGTAAATCACAAAAAAAGGTCGAAGCAATCATTGAGGCACCTACACCGACTAACGTGAATAAACTACAGTCTTTTCTAGGATTAGTTAATTACTATAGGAACTTTGTCCCTAACGCGTCATCAATATTAACCCCGCTTTATTCATTGTTGCAAAAAGGTAGTAAATGGAAATGGGAAGCTGCACATGACCAAGCATTCAAGGCTATCAAGAAATGTTTAGCTTCAAATCAGGTTCTAGCACATTTTGATCAGAATGCAAAAATAATTTTAACGGTAGACGCGTCGCCCAGTGGGTTAGGTGCTATTTTATCGCAGATCGGTACGGACGGAAGCGAACGCCCTGTTTCGTTTGCCTCTCGTACATTAAACTCAGCTGAGAAGCGATATTCACAACTACAAAAAGAGGCTACAGCAATTATATTCGGGGTCCGACGCTTCCACCAATTTTTATACGGAAGAGCAGTTCCATTTGTACTTCGCACAGATCACAAACCACTTTTATCAATTTTTGGGCCATATCGTGGAATTCCTGAGGTTTCTGCAAATAGGCTGCAGCGTTACGCGATGTTTCTAAGCGGTTATACTTACACCATTGAGTACATACGCAGCGCTGATAACAGCGCAGATTACCTGTCGCGCGCCAGTCTACCTGACCACGAGTTAACGACGCTAAGAGGGGGGTGTGGCTACAAAGCCGACAATAGTTTAGTGCCGGTAGAAGATCGCGCGTCATATGTTAATTTCGTTATTGACAGCAGTTTGCCAGTTACTCGTAGAGAAATTCACAAAGAAACCATTAAAGATCCAATATTAAATAAAGTTTTGTCATATATTGTTAATGGTTGGCCTGAGCGGTTGTCAGACATATCACTCAAACCTTATTTTTTATGTAAAACGCAGTTGTCTTATGAAAGCGGATGTATTATGCGAGGGCATAAGGTAGTAATACCCGAAACACTCAAAACTAAATTATTATCGGAACTTCATAAATCACATTTAGGAATAGTAAAAACTAAAGCTGAAGCGCGCAGTAGATTTTGGTTTCCGGGGATAGACAACGCAATAGAAAAAATGATAGCGGATTGTGAGATTTGTTTACAGTTGAGACAGTTACCAGCGCGTGCGCCACTAGCGCTGTGGCCACGCGCACCGCAGGCGTTCTATCGCATTCACATAGACTTCCTCGGCCCGATACATAATCGTTCGTTTTTAGTTATTGTAGATGCGTTCTCAAAGTGGGTAGAAGCTTATGATATGGGGACAGGTACGTCGTCATGTTCGCTGATTAATAAATTGTATGAATACATGGCCCGATTTGGTTTACCGCATACCATAGTCAGTGATAATGGCACGCAGTTTACCTCTTCCGAATTCAAAATGTTTTGTACATCGAACGGAATATCGCATGTGACGTCACCAGCTTATCACCCGGCCAGTAACGGGCAGGCAGAAAGCTACGTAAAGGTAGTGAAGAAAGGAATTAAATCTTGTATATTAAATAATAACAATACCAAGGTATTAAATAACAAATTATGTAAGTATTTATTTGATTACCGGAATTCCATTCATTCGGCAACGGGCTGTTCGCCTGCCCAGTTGGTGTTCGGTCATAAGCTACGATCGCGATTAGATTTAATCGACCCTACTCCTTCTGTCACTCTCGCTCGAAACGTCGAAAACAAACAGTGTTTGCAGTCTGAGGTGACAAATAGCAACAAGCCAAGCAAATGTTTCAAAAGTGGAGACTATGTATTGTATAAAAAAAACAATATAAAAAAGCAAGGGTCATGGAATAAAGGTGTAGTAATTAAAAGGCTCGGAAAAGTAGTATATATTGTTAAAGATTGTATAACGTCATGTCATGTTAAAAAACATAAAAATCAATTAATCGCATACAAAGGTACAGCAAGAGTTTCCCACGGAACAGGGGATTGCCCTATTGAATTCGAAGACATCACACCACAAGGAACCTCACCACCTAACCAAATAGTTCCAGAGAACGACAAAGAGACAGACACAGGTGGGGAGGGGAGTATGGGGAACAATGAATCAGTGGATACAGAAACACCGACTGACAAATCCAAAGAAAAAGATGAAGAATTCCATGAGGCAACAGACGAGACTCAGGATGACACCCTCGTGGAGGCAAGGTCATGCCAGACCCCTGTGGGGTCTGAAAGGCAAATGAGTGACGGGACAAAACTGCGAGCTGTACCTAGGGTAGATTATAAACAATTCTACTAAGAAGTCATCAATCATGTTTATGTTGTCAAGCTATGGGGAGGATTGTTGTATATTAATATTAATACATATGAGGGTGGTTGCATCCACTCCTATTTAGATAGTGTCGCTTGCCAAATAAACTTAGTGTGCTACCAGCTACCCGTTGTTTCACTTGTGTCCGCATACTTATCACATGTTTTCCATCAAGCAATTAAATTAACAAAATAAAATAACTGGCAGAAATTGATTTATTATAGCAACTTTTTCAATTGGCTTAGCTTTAATACTTAAGGTTGGCTAGTAGAAAATGCCTCAGGCATTAAGTCCACCTTCGTACAGTATGTTTTACTTGCGCGTGAAGTTTTAATAAATCTATATATATAAAAGAAAGTCGTGTTTGTTACAACACTTATAACTCGAGAACTGCTGGACCGATTTTGATGATCTTTGATTTGTTGGATTTGTCTTCGCCCAGAATAGCAGAATAACTATTAAAAAATTGGAAAAATTCACGAAAAAAAAAATATGAAGAAAAATCGTTTTCTCATACATTCTGTATAGAATGGGTTTTTTGATAATATCTCGGTAGATAGGTAGGTAGGTGTAGGTAGGGTAGGTAGGTAGGTAGGGTAGGGTAGGGTAGGTAGGTAGGGTAGGGTAGGGTAGGTAGGTAGGGTAGGTAGGGTAGGTAGGGTAGGTAGATAGGTAGGTAGGTAGGGTAGGGTAGGTAGGTAGGTAGGTAGGTAGGGTAGGGAGGTAGGGTAGGGTAGGTCGGTAGGGTAGGTAGGTATGGTAGTTAGGGTAGGTAGGTAGGGTAGGTAGGTATGGTAGGTAGGGTAAGTAGGTAGGGTAGGTAGGTAGGGTAGGTAGGTAGGTAGGTAGGGTAGGTAGGTAGGGTAGGGTAGGGTAGGTAGGTAGGGTAGGGTAGGTAGGTAGGTAGGGTAGGTAGGTAGGTAGGGTAGGTAGGTAGGGTAGGGTAGGTAGGTAGGTAGGGTAGGGTAGGGTAGGTAGGTAGGGTAGCGTAGGTAGGTAGGTAGGGTAGGTAGGTAGGGTAGGGTAGGTAGGTAGGTAGGGTAGGTAGGTATGTTAGGTAAGGTAAGTAGGTAGGGTAGGTAGGTAGGTATGTTAGGTAAGGTAAGTAGGTAGGGTAGGTAGGTAGGTATGTTAGGTAAGGTAAGTAGGTAGGGTAGGTAGGTAGGTAGGGTAGGTGCGCCGTAGATATGTACTTGCTACCCGTGCGAAGCCGGGGCGAGCAGCTAGTAAATAAATAAATAATAAAAACTTACAACTTCAGCATCAGGTGGTGCAGACAAAGTCCAGGTTCCTAAGTAAACTAGCATGATGAGTAGTATGGGTGCCATCCACTGCAGCAACTGCTTGTCTGTTAGCTTCAGTTTGTGCGCTGACTTCACTCGGTATGTTAGAGATACTCTGAAAGTATTAAAAATACTGTAGCAATTATTGAGTTTCCTAGCACGCTTAGCATAATAACCATAGAAACGGGTTTTCTATGGGTTTTGTCGACGGAAGAATAGACAAAATGACAGATAAATAATCACAATCTGTCATTTTGTCTATTCTTCCGTCGACAAAACTGGTTTCTATTTTGGTCATGCTAAGCATGCTGGAATAAACAAGACTGAACAACAATATTAACAACATTTTATAATACCTCTTTAAGATAGTTATGGTTGTAAGCAGATTCGTAAAGTTTACAAGTTTCTTGTTGTGGTGATGATATTATTAGTATTGTCTGCTATATTCATTTATCATCCCAGTCAGTCATTCGAAATGCATGCAATTTATACATGACTTTACAAGAGGAAGTGAAAGAAAGAATATCATTGCATTGCATTGCTTTTGTTGGCATTGCAGCATTACAAGCTTTTTTGTCGACTGTATGAGGTTGATATTTACGAAAGTAGGATGTTATTTTACTTGTAGAAGGACATGATATCTATAAAAGAAGTATGTTTTTTTTTCGCCTTCCTTAGATTTAGTAGTTGATTTTAACAACAAAAAAGTATTACCTCCAAGTTTTCATCAGAAGTGCTGTGTAAGTGATACAGAATCCCATGTGCCGAGTCCATTTTGTAGCAATACATGAGTATCTATCCAACACCGGGAATATAGCTGCCATCTAGAAATAAAATAATATTAATTTATAGTTCATTTTTTAATCACATTTAGCACAATGGCTAAGCACTTGCCTTGTCTTACACCCGGTTTCTGATTTGAGAAAAGTAGCAAATCTCAACTGATTATTCTCAAATACATAAGTATGTCAACTGATCATTTACTTGAGTATTCCTGATCAATATAAACCGGTTCCAGTCTTGATTAGAGTTAAAAAAAAATCTTAATTCAGAAACGAAATTCAATTTTAAAAGCGCATACTTATGTATATGAGAATAATCAGTTGAGATTTGCTACTTTTCTCAAATCAGAAACTGGGTGAGTTTATTACAAAGACACCAAAGAGTAAAAGACAGCGTTGCATTCTGCCTTACTAAACAGTTTATTCCACTAATCCCCATTGACATTCCCCTTTAATGGGGATTTTTGAACTTTTCTTCCACAAATCCCTATTGACGTCTTATAGACCTCATAAACTATGAAACTACTAAACATGGATTATTGAGACAAGTTTTTAGTCTTTGTCTGTCAATTAATTTAGTGACATATGTAGCTAAAAGTAAACTGGTTATAAAACTCATAATGTCAAAGTATCTATTTTACCTTTGTTTTTTTTAATAAATATGTAAAAAAAACTCACTTCCATATACATGATAGCGCATCCAAGGAGTGTGATGGAGAGGAACACGGGACTGGCTACACGGAACACTTTCACTCTGCGGTGATGACGAGTGTAGATAGTCAGGCAGACTGTCATCACGGCACAGCTCACCGATATCACCAGTAAAGATATCCTGAAGAGTTAAAAAAGATTAATGTAAAACGTAGTAGTAACATAAAGTTGGTCTCCATTCTTTTGTGTCATAAACTGAAATATAAAAGATAAATAAAGAAAGCAATGTGGCAAATATGCAAGGAAATGTCAATTATGAAGCTATTTCAGTAATTAATATATTATGTACATGATTTGTGACACACAAATCAGTATAATCATTATCAGACAAATTGGTTGATAGTAAGAATGAGTGTGTGTTCATACTTACATATCGAATCCCAAAAAGTTAAATTAAAAAGTCATGTCATGAGACTGAACCAGCACCAATACTTTTAATTAAACATGGAAAAAGCATTGCCTCTTGGCATACAAAAAAAACATTCAAAATTATGGTAGGTAGGAAGGTAGCAGTACTCCGACAGCGAACCAATGAACAGTGCACAACCCAGAAAAGGATCTAAGTATTATCGGATATTCTTACCGGAATGGCCAGTTGTAAGTGGCAAGGCATGGCTCCGGACCGTGACACGACTCGCAGCCCGGCTGACATTTTAAACACTCGTATGGCTCGCTCCAGTTTTCTAAATCATTTTCTTCATATTCTTGGTATGCAACTGGAAGAGAAAAATCAGCAAAGCTTTAAAACGTCCCTACAATTATGACAACTAGAGTAAATTATTTGCCGGCACCGGCGCCGGCGCCAGCTTACTGAGCTTACGCTACGCAGTCCGGAGACGACAGAGGGTCGCGTCGTCTCGTCTTCCACATAAAGTTTTACTTTTAACAAATGAATAATATGTAAACAAGAGAAAAAAAAACAACAGTGACAAAGCAGATTGCCGATATTGACAAACTGACAACAATGAACACTGACAAATCTGACAATACACTATTGACAGATCGTGGAATAGATTGTCACATCATCATTTTGTTTTGACTTTTAGACTACAATGTTGCCACAAACGTCAAATCTTAAGAAAAACAAAAGAAAACTGCTTATTGTATGTTTAGTAGTAAGTCGAACCACGATCGACTCCAAATGAAATCAGTCTCAAAATAAAATTCTATTCTTCAGATTCTTAAAAATACACATATTTTGTTTTTTTTTGTTGCAAAAGCCAACGACGTGTTTCCGAGTGTGTGAAAGGACGAGACTTTTCTGTTTTCCAAGAAAATGAAGAAAAAACGCATTGTCTTATCAGCATTACCTTCAACAAGGGATCCATTATAACCTTCACGATGAAGTAATGAGTAGTAGCCGGGACGGCATCGGCAAATATACGATCCTCTCGCCCAACCAGCGTGCCGTACACTCATCTCTCTGTTTGGCCTGTATTCACACTAGACAAACAAAACAGTCGCAAACGATTTAATGTTATATACAGACAATTCTTTTAAAATAAATAAACAAAATTCGAGGTCTCGGTATACTTACGTAAGTGGTATCGTTAGGGCATTTGTGTGTCCCGTGAAAGGAATATATTTGGTTATCATTAACATCTTCAGTATCCGCCTCGCATTGGTTTATTTCCAAGCTAGATATGTCTATGTCGAGCGAGACGATACCTTTCAATCTGTAAGAGGGAAATGTATTACGGCCATGTTAGGTATACTGAGAATTGAGATGGGTTTATGGTACTAATATGTTATTCCAATGCGGGCCAAATAGGGTGGGCCGAACTAATGTAAAAGTCAGAATTTTGGTTTATTATCTCACGGCCTTCCTATTTTCCGCTAGTTGGGTTCTGAAGGTAACTATACCTAGTCGATTTATGTTAATTAATGATGCCCAGACAGAAGGATTTAGTGAGATTCGAAGCCGACCTAATAGTTCTAAAAGGCAAGATAGCATGCATGATGATTCCAGTAGCCAACATTCTGGGTTGGTACTTGAAACTTTTTAGTTTTGAAATGAGTTACTATGAAGGCAGCGAATTGGTCTAAGGAGTATGGAGTTTACTGTCCCTAAATCTATGACAAGAACTATAAAGACATAATCTAAGGTTTGAATTATGTAGGTACTTACCCACGGATAGTAGAGACAGGCACGGTGTAAGATAACAACCATCGTTTTGCTTCGCAGCTGTAGTAGGGGTACGTCCACCAGCCTTCCATAGTTGCACCAGGCGGAGATGGCATAAACTTTGGGGACCGAAGCGTTTCAGTTTCATGTGCTGACACATACCTATATTTCAAGATAATTTTAGATTAGTAACGAACCTAACCTGCATTATCATTAATGGTTTGGTCGACATAGAATCTAATCTAATCTACAAGGTGTCCAGAAAATTTCGCATTTTCATAGCTTGTATTACTTGTGGAGGCAAAGTCAACTCTAGGATTAAGCCGAATTTAATTCCTGATTTTGTGATATTATTTGTTATGTCTCTATTTTATTTAGGTTTTCTTCCGAAATACTACATGGTAAGTATTTCGGAACTGTCAACCACATGGCATTGTCCACATTGTAAAGTTTATGCACTAGGTATTTATTTGGATACAAAACCATTTTTCTTACCATGGATATCCAGGATCGGGCGGTTTCTCTAGCTGCGGAGACACAACGGCAACGGGATCTGCGGTGCCGTATCTCTCCCAGGCCACGGCACTGTTGACCACGCCGTCTGCTCGCAACGCTAGCGCTCGCGCCCCCACTGCCCGCTCCGAGGGACTCGCGCCTAACACCAGGCCTTGGGACACCGCCATTAGGACTTCTGAGGATAACAGACAGCAAATAAAGATTTATTTATTTTCGTCATAAACGAACACTTTTGCATTGATGCTTTCAATGCAAAAGTGTTCGTTTCGCATCTTCATATGATTAAAGGCAGGTTTTGGTTCAAAAAGTTATGGTTAATCTTGCAAGGCAATTTTATTAAACACATAAGAGTAAAAAATATTCAGGCACAGCGATCGTTTTCAAATTGATATTATCAGCCAATCATGAATAAAGCCTCAAGTTGTCTGTGGCACCAGCAGTTTTTTTTCCAAAATTGTAGCACGGACCTAATAGTTTCTCTGGTTTTGGGTTCCAGACAGGAGTCTGATTTTTATTCGGTACGAGTCCGACACTGTTCAGGCTACCCCAGCGTGATCGTCCAGAAGAAAGGCCTGCTTCTGCCAAAAAAAAAAAAAATTGGTAGTGCGTCCCATTACTCCGATCCAGATTTGGATTTTTCCTAAAACGCTTATAATTTTGATTCGTTTGTTTGATTTCTGGGGTCCTCCATTCATTTAACAGCGGTGCAGAATCAAATCAAACAAATTGTTTAGGTTCGAGTCGCCGCCACCGCCGCCGCCGCGCCGGTCCCTTCGTCCTTCGTTGAACGATTGTTTGTTCGTACCTACCCCAAATTCTGACTTTCGTGAAAATATTGACGGGGGTTATAACAGCCTGAAAACCTTTTGTTTTTGGTATCCTTTAGTACGTAGGTTTTATAAACCAACAGAAATATGATTATTTCTTCTCTATTCCGGAAGCTGTGAATTGCGCAGAGCAGTATAACAATTCAATTCCAGTCCAAAGTCCAGGAATGCAAACTTATAGATTCAAGGTCATGGTACTTTACTGCAAGAATTTTATGGTGCAGAAGTCTATCTCGATGTTGGTCAAAATGTGATGCACAACAGCACCACGCTCCTGTTTCATCACTGGCTACTGCGTGAATCAGGTGATGACTAGATGTACTTTAAGTATTACCTGCATTTTCAAGTCCTAGCTGGTGGAGCAGGTTAGCGGCGAGGTCTGCTCTGGCTCTTGCGGTGTCCCATCGCGCGGCGTGGAGTGGTGCCTTTAGCCGCCCATACCGGTGTGTGACGCACAGCGCCCCTGTTGCACCAGTGGCTACTGCGTGCACCAGACGAAGCGACGATTCTACTTCTTCCTGTAAGAGAAATTTAATTTCAGAAAACCAGCGTGATGCTTTTTCATACAAAAATGGATGACTATTAGAGTAACTCGAAACACATAGGAACGAACGAAACAAGTTAATATAACGCTTGTAAGCCTTAAAAGTGACGGGAAGGAAAATATTTTCTAAGTAGAAGTAGTCATCATCTTCCTGCCCTTGTCCCATGTTACTTGGGGTATGTATGTACACACTTGAATTTCCTGAAAATGTGAAAATTCGCAAGTCTGAATTCTGTCCAGGGAAACAAAGATACATCTTTGATGAATTCAAATCGATGTATACCTAAGTATGCACGTCTTCTTGAGGCAGACTGTAGAGTACAGACGCCAGCACATCAAGCTACTACAATCTGTCAAATTTCTTTAATAGATTTTCAACTTTATCGCTAAAGCATTAAGGTTCAAGGTTGATTGGGAAAATCTGACAGTTTCGGGTAGCTTGACCTGCTGGCGTCTGTACCTACTTATTCTGGGAATCTGACATTGCAGTCAAAGCGTGAGTTCTACCTATATTTCAGCTACTTTGACCAGCGCGCAGCATATGATCGGTGCGATTGTCAAGAAATGTCTTTCCTAACCTCCGGTTGCAAAATCTCACAAAACAGAGAAACGGCTCCCGAAATATTTCCTTATTATTGTAATAGACGCCTCGCCTTTCAAGTAACAAGAATTGATTAGTTACAAAATTCTCCTTCAGAAATGTTGAGCCTGAAAAATACTAAGAACTTTTGCTGTTACCGAACAAATAACTCACGGTAAGAATTTGTACTTGTCAAATGAATTGTTGAAGGACCAAGAGTAAGGTCGTGTGGTCGTGGACTATTAAAACATTTACTTTAAACCCTTATTTTCGACATGTTATCAATGAGGGTGTGAAGGAAACATAAAACAACCTCTAAGATGACCCACTGACCTCTGCAAGCTTAAGCATTTTTATTTAGTAAGTGGAAAAAAAAGCTATTTGTATCTATAGATCAGACTGAAACAGTTGCCTAGTCATAATATCTCAATCGCAAGTAATACAGAAGGCAACCTGTGGATTTTGCGCACTAGACGGCTACTAGACGGCCACGACCGCGACCAAGAAAACTATAGAAACCGATACTAATCACGCACTTGGTCGCAACGGCCAGCTAGTCCCGCACACCATACAATACCACTAGACAACCACGAGTGGCCGGAGTCGTTGCCGTCTAGTGAGCGAGATCCCTGAATGTTTCAATACCGCTTTGAAGCACTCTAACCCACATTACCCACAAAAAGAACATTCGCAAGAATAGGTACTAATCTCGCTTTCATTCAAATTCCATTTCCAACATGTTTAACATATCCCGAAAGATGAGCACGAAACTCGTTTATAAAATTGAATTCAACTTGTTGAATGTTTTTGTGGGAAGCGCTTGTTTTAATAACACATAGCACAGTATTAATGTCGCCGGCAGCAGAAAGGGTACATTTGCAACAGCAGGACTTGTAATTAAGGAAAGAGATGGGACAGAGGCGACAAAATTTATAACCGTTGTGATTTCAACACACGAGACAAACATATTTTTCCGTTTACCGCCATGCCGTACCGCAGGATTAGGTCGACACGACGCTAATCACATTTCGGGATCACCCATAATCTGATTGGAAGTACCTACGGGGCAACAAATAATGTAATTATTTTTCTATTACTGAGATGGGAGGTTTTGTACCGCCACATCGAATCAAACTTCAATAAGTATAATGTCGAGTATTTTTAGGATTAAGCCCATTGGCTTCGACGCGCGACGTAGAGAAGTAAATTAATGTTGAAATACGAAGAAAATAATGAAAGAAAATCTATTGAAAGAACAAAGTGTATTTTATCATAAAGCAAATGGATTCCATAAACTTGTATTAGAGTAGGAAATACTGACCCGTCTTGACATTGGTCTTAGCTGGTTTGAGCAAAGCCTTTGTTAGGAAAATATCCATTTAGTGAGCAGAATCATATCAGCTCTCGCCAGCCAGATGCTGATGCATTGACACTGAGGTAGATTCCTACCTACCTATTAGTGGGTAAGTATTTAAGTACTTAACTTCTACCTACATTTATAGTCGAAGGACAAGCGACAGTGGTGCCGATTCTCTTGTACACCGAACTAAACTAACTAAACTATCACTAAAATTCCTTACTTTTTACTATGAGAATCTTAGAGCTATCCTGCCAACAAAAATCTCTAAATTTAAAAATTATTTTGACAGAACTAAAATCGAATTTGACAATCGCGACTCCACTTGGTACCTACTTGTTTGCCTACCACGTGATTTTTTTTGAGCCGGAGAGGCGTGCAATGTGGCCGTCTCGACGTATTTTTATATGGAATTTTTCACTTTTTGGAAGAAAACAAAAAAAAAAAATTACCAACATGTTAAATATTACGGGTTTGCGGGTTGCAAAGGGGGTCAAAATTTTCATTATTTTTGCGATAGGACACACCGTTTTCGAGATATAAGCAAAAGAAAATAAAAAAAAAATACAGTACCGTTTTGCAACTGAATTCGAGGTGTTGGTTTGAATTTTAGTTCATGACATCTAATTTTATTCCACACATTTTTAATCGTGATTAAAAATAGTCAGAGTTAGTTAGAGGATTTTAGATATAGAACAAAAATTTTGGTTAAAACGTCAAATTCAGAATAGCATTTTCACTAAATTAAAACTCAGTACCATCTTAGTGCTGTCAAACTAAATTATAGTTAAGTTGTGTCGCTTTAGTCTATTTTCAGAATAGGAAATCGTCGTTTGACAGGAATAAACTAAATTTTAGTGATTTTTAGTTTAGTTTAGAGAATTTGTGACAAGAGAATCGGCACCATTACCTACTTATAGACCCCTCTGTTGACCTCTTCAAAGATATTAAAAAATATGACAACATGGAAGATAAACATCAATAATAATCCTTTCCAACTAATTAAATAGACAGTATAGGTACACTTTGTGGGTGTGCTATAGGGACACCTCTGCCCAACCCTTCGGGGAATAGAATACACGCGTGATGTTATGTTATAAGTAATAGTATAACTAATCAATATAAAAGGATCCCATCTTTCATTAGTGTTATTATAAAGCCACTAAGAAATTACAACATAGAGTTTCCTGAACGGAAGCAATTGCTTTCTAATTACTACATCACTGTTCTATCAAAGGGACGTGTACGTTTCTAGTTAATTAACTATGACAGTAGGTAAGTGTTAGTTCAAATTCGGATGCCACATTTGTTTCTAACGAGTTTTCAACAGGCGTCTGACTTCTTACTTAATTATCCCTAATTTTGGCGGAATATTGTTAGGTGCTTACTTGTGGAAACGATATAATGTTTGGTCGTTCCTGTATTTGATGCTGAAATGAACCTTTTTGGCGCAGCCGTGAGGCGCACACTATTGTTTTCAAATTTTTTATTTTGTTATTTGTATTTTGTGTTTCACGAACTGTGTCCAAATAAACGTTATTCTTTCTTTTCTTTCTTTCTTTCAATGTTTTACGGTTTGTTTTGTTTCGTTTTTAATTTTGAGGGGTACCCTACCTGAAATTAGAAACACCTACAAAATGCTTAAAATGTTAGCTTTCTCTAGATACCTCATTAAAAATGATATTGATATAGGTACCTATACATCATACACATGTACACACAGGTAGGTAGGTACCTACTATAATTCATTAAATTTGAAAATTCTTAGATTATTAAAGGCAAACTTTTTTGTTTATTATTAACGTTGTGTTGTGTTTTGTGCTAATTGAGTAGTTATTCGGTTTCGGTTAGGTTCGAACCCCGACAGGCGCTTTACTTTGTGTAAATAATTTCATCACCACTGCTCCCAAAACGGTGAAGGAAAACATCGTGAGGAAACCGGCATGTACTAGAACCAAAAATTCGAAGACATGTGACATCTACCAACCCGCACTGGGCCCGCGTGGTGGATTACGGCCCACTCCCTCTCATAGAGAGGAGGCCTGTGTACCAGCAGTGGGAACATTATAGGCTGATTATGTGTATGTGTGAGTAGTTATTAAACCCTCAAATAATAACCGGTTTCACCGATTTTTGTTTAAATGTCTACGTTAGATGTTTAGATATCTTGTTTGAGATGTCTTACGTGACGTTTAGATGTTTTGTTTGAGATGTCTTTGTTTAGAAAAAAAAACTCATTTTTTAAACGCTGCAATTTACCTACATACTAAAGCTCTGAAGTGCGTATCGTAAAAGATTTAAGGCAGTTCGTTCTGCCCCTAACCTCTAAGCAAAACACGTTAAAGAATTTAATTTGAAACGGTCGGTCTTCATGTTCTCAATTTAATTTAAAACCGTCCACTAAGGAAGCTGCTATCCGGCATAGTGAAAGCCATTGAGAAGCCGTACATACTTTATGTAAAGAAGAATATTGCAGCGCTGTAGCGCTACAATTTTTTTTTTCTTTTTGTTATACCTATTGTGCAATATTTTATACCTACATAAGGCAAATTTCACCAATGAAATTAAACATTGATCAGCACAGTTCATTGATGATATTCGCCGTAATTCACCATTCATACTGGTATTTGCTAATAATACTTTTTTACTATAAATAGTAGGTACCTATCTAGTAGTTTACTCTTGTTAGTATAGTCGTACTATTATAATATCTGTGGTATAGTAATCACAAAGGTATAACAACAAAACTGAAAAATAAATCTTTTGTCGTGGTCCAATAATATTGTCGGATCTGCCAAAAGCAACCTTCACCTGCTGAAGTTGTGCTGAATGTGCAGAAAACGGTTGGTCGAAATCAGTTCGTTTAAGATATTGGTAAAATGTGAACTTACTTTTTACGTACTTTTAAAAACTATTATTTAAAATCCACCTATCAAATCGGAGCGGCTTGCCAAAAGTCTTTTTTAGATTTGAAAATTCCTCTAAATGTTGCGTTTGATTTTTAATTACATAACCGATTTCTAAAAGCAGAAGGTTATTGGTAGTCTGCTTCTGAATGAAAACCTCCGGTTCACCCACCTTATATCAAAATAACCATGATTGTGTTACCTACCTACTATTAAATCGGATGCTTCCACCGAATATTCGATTACACAAATCTCGGGGAAGCCAGATAATTGGCAAGCTAATTATTAGCTTGCCAATTATCTAGCTTCCCTGAGATCGCGATCCCTATCGAATGCACTGGCATAATTATATCTACCATCCATACCTACTTGAGTTTAAGATAAAGGGTCCCAACAACAAAAAAATGAGTGCTCTTACTCCATTCAGCTCAGCAGTCTAACCAGAGATATGTAAAAAGTCAGATTTCCTGAATTATGTAAAAAAATTAGCATTTATGTAGGTATTTTGATGAAGCCTTATGGCAAAATATCAAAGACTACCGCAACATTCATCCAAACTAAGGCCGAGATCTAAAAACGTTATTTTGGCTATGCGTTGTTCCTACAACTGTCGCACAATTGTCAAATTGCAAGTGCAGACGGGAACATTTCTACGTTTATAGATCTCGGTTTGAAACTAATACTAGAGCTGGCCTCTGGTAGATTAGACCTGCCAGAGTGCTGACATTTGTCGATACATAATGGGGCATGGTTGTTGTTCGACGTTTTTGGTAGAAACTGCTGTGGCTATAGTAAGTATCTGATTACTAGAAGACAGTAATAACATACTTTTAGCTTGTAATTTTCAAGCTACACGAAGTGAGCTTGTTTTAGACACTTCATAACACGATCGCTTACGGCAGTATTATTTTAATATTACTTCAGTGCAGGAAAGAGATGAAGCTCTACAGAACGTATAGCTTCATCTCTTTCCCCCACTGAAGTAAGATTAAAATAATATTGCTATAAACGGTGTTAGTAGGCCCTCAGTTAATTAAAGTTTGCTATTAAGGTTGATGCGCTAGGGTGGCCCGCGAAATTCTAATTTTCTTACGTTTTTTGCAATTTGCAGGTCAGTATCAGGTTCTATGTTGATCTAAATATTATTAGCGCTCGTAACAAATATGGATTTACAGAATTATAAACATTAGAATCAGCAATTCAACTCTCTAAGTTCATGAAAGTTCCAAATGTCATGATTTCATGAAATAGTCATTCAATACACTTTCATGAGCTTAGAGAGTTGTATTGCTGATTCTAATGTTTCATCCCCCTTAAGTTCTGTCTATCCCTCCGAGATCGACCAAACTATTATAGCTTACTCAAACTCAAAGGATTTATTTTAATTAAAGGAGCGTGGGTCAGTCAAAAATGAAACTAGTTATCCATTCATAAGTGTACCTAGTAGGTTTTCATGGAGAAGAACAGGCAAGAAACTTCATTGGCATTATTTTCTCACTCCCAGAAAAGCGAAGCACAGAATGTTAACAAACAACTAGGTATTAAACTGATGATGGTTAATTTACTGATTATTTTACTCTTTTCATGCCTTCAGATCACCATAAAACAAGTACAAAGATCCCTGAACAAGGTACCAGCGTATTTTTATCTCCTAAAACAAACGGTAGCACTCTCCTTTTTTAGAATTTACATAAAACGTACTCGAGAAAGATGTTGACACAAAAAATAACCCAGCTCTTCGCAAGTTTCAGAGAGCTTTATAAAAACATCCCTTTTATGCCTATTTTGATGTACACGCGCCAAAGGAGATAAGTAACCAGTCACGCACACATAGCATTCGTAGAGTGAGTGTGTTAATGTCTTCTAAATTATAGTATATCATAATTTCGCAATGTAAAATTAACGCTCTTGTGGCGTAACAGTTAAGCATTCAACCTACAGTGACAAACGGTTTGAGTTCAATCCAAGGTTATACTTAAATATTGTTTTTGTAACTTAGAATTTAATATACTAACTGATAAAGTGATATTCTGACCGGTTTGAGAATCTACAAGTTTCTCGCCTACTTAAAATTATTTGCCAGTTTAGAAGCTAACTACCCGCTTTAAAAATATATTCCTACCTTCAATTGTGAACTTAAGTATGAGTCAGTTCGCATTAGCAACTACACCTACACTCCTTCTTTTGCACTTTTACGAAGTTTGTGATTGTGATAACTTGATTAACTGAGACTATGCATCATTTAACAATATTTCAAAAAGCTCAGATTATTGTTTTGCATGAGCAAAATATTTCTGTTAGTGAAATCGCAAGGCGCCTAATCATATCGGTAAGTAAAATTATTATTAAAAATATTGGATTTTATCGGTGACATAATATCACCACCCAGTAATTTCAATGAGATTGTCTGTTGTGTCTCATTTAACGAATTGTAGTGATTGATGAGTATTTGAAAATAATAGAAAATTACACAGGAGTATTTATTTATTAACTGCATACCCAGTCACTATATCGATATAATTAATAAATAATTACCATTATCATTTTACACAGTATTATAATAAATGTTTCATCTGTATTTTGTAATGAAATATTCAAAAATATAATGATTATGTTTGTAAATGAATAGGAGATAATAATAACAATTTTGAAATGTTTTTTTGTCTAAATTATTTAAAAATGTAAATTGCATATTTTATATGGATAATAATCAAAGGATATTAATTCTAAATATATGCAGCATTCAGCAATTAATAATAATGCTTAAAACTTTTTAGATTTAGATAAAAATATTTTTTTTATGTGAATACAGTGAATAATATGTGTCATAATTATATTATATAAATATTACCTTTTTATTATTATTATAAATGTATAAATAATTTCAATAAAATGTAGAATTTATATATGAATTGTCTTTATATATCTTATATAAAAATATATTCTCTTCTATATTGTGTAGGAATTTTATTTCTTAATTTATCATTTGGGAGGTGTATGTTTAATTCTAATATTTTCACGTTTTTTTGTAGAGAAAAACTGTTCGACTGTGGGTGTATCGTCACGCTGAGACAGGCTAAATAAACCGTCGTCGCCTGTCTGGACCGACACTATTGGCTTACACAAATGCTTCGCCTCGGCACCGTGAGATTGTTGCCACCCATACATATTCGCTAAGACTAGCATAACAGCAGCAGCACACAACGTCACTATGCAAACTGTACGGAACCACCTGCGAGCGGACGGCTTGTCATGTTGCAAACCGACGCGGACATTTTTATTATCCACCGTGCACCGTCAAAATCGCGAATCGAAGGAATATCGGCACTTCGATTGGCAAAACAATGTCGTCATATTTACTGATGAAAAATGTTTCAAATCAGATAAGGATGGACGAAAAATACTATGGAGAATAAAAGGAGACCAATACACGGAAAAAAATATTTAATATTATTAATTACGGATCATCTTGAGAAAGTGTAATATCGAAAATTACCGCCGACTTATCGTAATATTTATACTGCCTTTAAATTTCAGACATTTTAACGAATTTAAATCTAATATTTTCCTAGAAACTGTGTTGTTAATAATTATAATACTGTTCCCTATACCGGTGGGTTACTATATTTTATATTTTGAAATGTTGTTATTTTTTTACATTAATATTTTAAAATGTAATTTATAATTACGTTACAACTGAACTACTGACATTACTGCCACTGTTACTGTTGTTTGTGTGTTACTGTCTGTTACTACTTGCTGTTTGTTGTTATAACTGAATAGACGAAATCTTAATACTAGGTATTCTTCAAAACTTTACAGCATATTTAGCCATTATTAAATAAGTCGGCGGTACTGGAGTGTGAGTGATGTTATTGTTACTGGATCAGTTTATATATTTATCTATGTGACATGTTTATTCACTCCGTCCATTGTTTATTATGTAATTGTATAAAAAGATGTAATGGTAATTATGTTCTAAATATATTGTGCATTTATAATAAAACATGTTAACTTGTGATGTTCTTTTATTTTTTAAATTAAGATATATAATAAAAATGGTTTTATTTATTTAAGCTATTTTAAATAAATAAAACCATTTCTTAACAAACAGTATTCCAATTGCTTTAACTTAAAATTTTAAATCTCAAAAAGAATCACACTTTCAGAGAACCGAACACACTCAGCAGTACTCGTAAGTATTGGTATTATTCGTTGGGCTACGAACGCCTTAGATTTCATCGCGAAATTATGATATACTATCGTGCGCGTGGCTGTCATTGACCAGTACGTAATGAATCGTCTACACAGCAGCGTTAGTTTTGTAGTGTGCGTGACTGGTTACTTATCTCCTTTGGCGCGTGTACCTACGTAGACGCACCCCTCGGGTGGTCATAATTATTGACGTAAACCCGATGAACCATTGGAGGTTGGAGATATATACCTACGCAACACCAACCTCATTGGGGAAGGGGCGATCGTTAGCATTTCAGAGTCACAATGGTTTGCGTCAGTATGTAATATCTGTTGCATTTCTATTAACTTTGCAGTTTCCGTCCGTGTGATTAATGAGAATAGTTTGTTCAACTGATTGGTGGGATATATGTTTGTTTGTATTTCATTATATGTGGGACTGTGGGTAGGAAATGAATTGTTATGTAATTAACGCTTTAATTAAATAACGCTAGATAGGCCGACGACCTTAAAAAGGTGGCTAGGACAGACTGGGTGTAGAAAGCGGAAGACAAGGTGTTGTGGTGCAGCCTATCAGAGGCCTATGCCCAGGATTGGACTGCGATAGGCTGACTTGATTGATGAATGACAAAATTTCAAGATTTCAAAAAAGTCCTATATTATTTCTGGAAATGACCCTACATCCTATCCGAAAACAAACCGGGCGTTTGGCAGGATTATTTTTTGAATACTAAACAAATATTAATTCGATGTTAAATTGAGAAATACCCAATACAATATCGATTTTAATCGAATCAATGCCCTGTCACTTTATTTACAAATCTAAATAGTTTGTTATACCTTCGCACCTTTATTCTAACCCTTTCAATCAATATGATGGCTTTATAATTAAAATGTCGGTAAGCTGCAATACAGGCAGCTTGCCACGTATGGCCGTAATCCAATTTGAAACTGTAACGAATGAACACGGCTTTAACTACGATGCAGGTGTGAAAATGGGCCTAAATGCTTTATCAGTCTCATGCAGAATTTCGTACTGAAAACTTGACTTAGGTACAGTATCTGGCCGTAAATATAATATTCAAGCCAATGTTTTAATTGCTATAAAATATTAACATTTTCTCGATGCAATAATGTAATGAGTATTTTCATATGGCAATACCACCCAAGGACTCTACGAGACAGGCTCGTCCTAATGTGGAGTTCATAAGTATTTCCTTTGCGTCTTATTTAAATATGTATTCCTAGCTATTAATGTAGACTATAAGGAAAAGTAAAGCACTGTTTTTGGCAAATAAATATTATCTATGTATTGGAGGAGCTCGTGGCTAAGTAATAACAGCCGCACGGGTCTATCCATCAGGTTAAGCTACGCTTGCCAGGACTAGTCCGTGGATGGCGATCTTTACATATCGAGACTCCTCCGTGCCTCGGAAAGCACGTTAAGCCGTTGGTCCCGGCTGTCATTTGTGGATCTTTGACAGTCGTTACGGGTCGTCAGAAGCCCGAAAGTCTGTCAACCAGTCTTGCCAAGGGGTATCGTATTACCCAGTCACTCGGTTGTGGTGGTCAGATAGGCAGTCGCTCCATGTAAAATACTGGTGCTGCATCCGGTTAGACTGGAAGCCGACCCCAACTTGGTTGGGAAAAGGCTAGGCAGATGAAACATTATCTATCTATCTATATCTAAATATGGCAAATCGAGTTTTCGTGGGTTTTTTAGAGCGTGATCTCTCTCCATGATGGTCTGACTACTGTATAGTAACTTAGGTACTCGTTACCCTCCCGCTTTGGACTAGTGAAATGAGAGCCTACATTTGACAATAGGACCCAACTTCGGTATTATTTATAAGCATTATGACGTGAAATACGAAGAGTTTCCAATAATATAATTCAAAGACTAGGCTCAAACGTAGCTTCGTTATGGTTAAACCAAGTGTAAGTTACAGCCAACACGTGCCAACGTCTCCAAGTCGTTGGTCGCATATTGTGTTGGTTTCACATAATTGCCGTGACAGACTGCGGTGCGTTATTGCTGAAACTTACAACGCCTTCGTGTGGGGCTCTCGACCATCATGTATATGGATCTTGGAGAATCCATATTATCGTGTCCATATCGCGCAGGCTTATGAGGTTTTTGAGTAGTAGTAGTAGAGCCGTTTGTAAAGGAGTTCATCCGGGGAAGGACAAGTACTACAACAATACCAATTTCTGCCGCCAAGCAGTGTTTCTGTTCTCCGGTTTGAAGAGTATACAAGATGTATATGCAAAAACTGATCATTATGAACAACTTTTACTATGGAACCAAAGCTGAAATAAGGAAAAAACCATCTACTGTTGCCTACATTTCCGTTCGCATAACTCTTCAAAATGTTGGAAACAACAGATTTTTTTACTCTCTCTTTGAGAGAGGGTGGCCTGTAATCCAGCACGCGCGCCGTTGAACAGTTGTTCATAATGATGAGTACAATGACCCTTAAGAGGTTTTCAGTTTTTGCATATACAGTTTGCTATATTATGCAGTATATTTTTGCCGGGTGAGCCACATGAATCTTTTCAGTACTTTCTCTGAGATGACCCTGGTAAAGTTGCCTATTGCAGAATTGCAAATGTCATGCTAAAAGTATCAACGTACCCGGTAGGTGGTAGTATTGGCAGCTTCCGTGGGTGGCAGGGACAACAGCGCGAAGGGCAGCAGCAGCGCACTGGACATGCGCCGCGGCCCCCCCATCACTGCCCACCATTCGCGCGCGCACGCGCCTTCCTGCAACAAAGCATTGAGGTTTGAGATCGAATACAACTATAATTTTAGATCAAGCCACGCGGTACCGAAGCAAAACATAAGACTGTATTCGCCTCGCTACTATCAGAATCGACCGACCGAATATCAGAGGGGCAATTTTAAGAACGTTAACATTCGCATCTCATTCGCAATCTGTCAAAATTATTACTTTTTTTTTTTTTTTTTTTTTTTATTGGAAACTAAAACACAAATTACAATAAATTATGTACGATAATGACTGCATTAGTTGTAAACTGTGTCACAGCCATTAACGCCCATACAAAAAAGGTTTATGCGTCAGTGCTCCAGCGTAGAGAAAATATAATTAACTTAAGTTTATAGAAAATTACAGATATAAACTAATACTAAAGAAAAAATAAAAACGAAAAGGTATGGTAAACAAAAATAATTTAAATGTGTGTGTGATGTGTTGTGCGTTTGCTGTGTTGTGTTGTGCGTGAATGTTGTGTAGTGTTGTGAGTGTGTGTTTAAGTGTATGTCACGTTTTAACCAAATTCTCAAGTTCTTCATAAGTAAGAGTATGAAGCCATTTATCAACGGTGACTTGACACTCCCTCCGATTTAGTGAAAATATATGACATACGCTATTCACTCGATTGTACAGAACAGAGCTTAGGTATCTATATTGACGTCTAACTACTTCGGTGCTGACTGGCTCAATTAAACAGACTCTAATAGACCTTCGTCTGTGTTTAATCAAGTCAGCATCGAAAGTCAGTTCCGAGTGCTTGCGTAGTACGGTGCTAAGTGCAAAAGAGTGTCTCACTCTTGGGACCCCGCATAGTGCGTAGAGTTCATTTGTGGGGAAGCGGATTGGTTTATGTAGCATAACTTTTAAAACTGCCCTCTGCGCCCTTTCCACTCGCAGTAATGAGGATTTAACAGAATTGCCCCAGGCTGTTATACAATAAGTAATGATTGAGTGAGCTAGAGCATAGTATACCGTTTTTAATGTAGGGAAGTCTGCAGAAGCTCTCAGGTTCTTAAACACATACATTAATTTCCTGACTCTACCCACCAGTAACCGTATCAATATAGACACCAAGATACTTCATACAATGAGTACGAACAATTTGAGTACAATCACAGTCTTGGTTTGTGTTATTTATTTATTTATTTATTTAAACTTTTCGCACTAAAAAAGGTACAAAGGCGGACTTAATGCCTGAGGCATTCTCTACCAGTCAACCGAGGGTGGTGAAGAGATTAGATGGCAGGTGCTCTAATTGAGAGGAACGAAGAGAAAAAAATAATAATAATATATCATATTGCATTATAGATAAAGCAGTACAGTACATAAATAAGCTATAAACATATGATACATATACTTACACATATATTTACTATAATAAATACTATAATATATATATATAACATACAAATTCAAGGATGAGAGGTACAGGTAGGATTAGAGTTACATTTGTGAGCTGTTAGTGTGTAGGTGGAGGTCGGCTGTGATGTTCTACGTGGGGAAAAGGTCATAAATTTAGTTTTGCCTAAGTTGAGAGTCAGCATATTATTTCTTAGCCAGGTCATAGTAATCTGCAGAGCAGATTCAGCATTCAAGAGAGCATCGGACCAATTATTACTAACTATCAATTTACCAACATGTTTTATCAATTGACAGATTGCGAACGAACGTTTTTAAGCTAGAGAATGGGCCTTCAGATTCACACGGTTCGATTTTAGTTGATCAACTGCTAAGTTGAAAGCGATTTGAACCGCCTGAATAGAGTTTCAATTAATCCAAAGTAGTTTTTGTTAAACAACAAAAGTTGTTCAACTAAAATCGAACCGTGTGAACCCGGCAGAACCGAGACTTAGTAAAATCACAAAATACTAAATAGGGTAAAATTATCATGTTTTACCAAAGATCCCCAACGATTGGGCCTAAGACCCATCGCTCAAAGGTTTTCAAAAAAGAGAGAGACTCAGTATGTAAACTTCTAACTTTAAGAATCTACCATGAAATCTTCGATCAACCATAATGGAATAGATAAAAAAAAAACCTCTTATCCATTTCTTGGAACCTGCAATGCACATCATCATCAGGAATCTTCATCATAATAGGTATACTTCCGTCACAAACATTATACCTATCAAAGAAACAACCTTCCTTTTTGGCTTTTTGTGTAATGGTACGATCATCAACACTTTGCGTTGCTGAAAGATATATTTCATCAAGCGCTATTTATCACGGCGACGGTTGGCACAGAAGCCATAGAATAAATTGCCGCTGCGACGTATTTCAAGTGGCGAAACACGCGATGGTGAAATTTTGAATTGAGAAATGTGTTTCTTGTGATATTTCTTTTATTGCTAAAATTATTTTGGAAGTTATAAAGGGCTTTGTGTACTAGTGACTGATACTAAACTACCTATTTAAAGTAAATAATAAGTAATGCTGGCAAAGATGATACTTGGAATTTTTCATATAGTGTTGAAAATTAATATTAATAAGAAAATATTTAAACCTTGTAAATGAAAAAGTAAAGAATCCTCCCGTAATGTGTCAACGTAACAGCGCCAAAGATAGTTCCATTATTCTCATATACTCTGTTATTACTTCCTCACAGAAAATGTGTCAATCACCCGTAAATATCTTATTTTCCAACAGTTATACGTGGGTGTTGTTTCCCAAATAGAGGTCTCAATTTTATTACGAGTGGCTCCATTTCACTTTTGTGACAGCCGATGAAGTTTTGCTCGGGACTTGTTTACTAGTTTGGTATAAATGTGTGGGTTTGACTATAGTCGCGTAACTCGCGGATAAGTATAGGTTGTATTTATGGTATTTCACACCTTATAGCATGGTAGCTATGTTGTTTTGTAAAAGGTATTGTTGAAAATGTAGATACCTCAGAGAGAACAAGTCCTCAGTGGAGCGATAAAGCTCAAGTTGGTAACTAATTTAACATAGCCTTAAACTAGCTAAAGAGATGGTATAGTATAATATATCTATCTGGATACGCTTGCCGGGGTTGGGCCGTGGATGGGTGACCATTTTCACATATCGAGACTCCTTCGTGCCTCGGAAAGCACGTTAAGCCGTTGGTCCCTGCTGTCATTTGTGGATCTTTGACAGTCGTTACGAGTCTTCAGAAGCACGAAAGTCTGACAACCTAACCAAGGGGTATCGTATTACCCAGTTACTGGGTTGTGGAGGTCAGATAAAATACTGGTATTCAGCTGCATCCGGTTAGACTGGAAGCCGACCCCAACATAGTTGGGAAAAGGCTAGGCAGATTGATTGATCTATCTGGATATAGTTATGTAGAGTAATAAGTTGTTCGGGCTCGATTTAATATCACAACTATTAATAAAAACTTGAACACACGTTGTCCTACATTACCATAATCTCTAGTTAATCCATCATGAATCAAAGCATTTAAATGCTAAGTTAGTTACACACAAGTTTGTTTTCTAACTTCGAGATTCGGCCATTAGGGTGGGCTGATGTTGTATCAAATTATCTAAATCAACAAATCTTGAACCCCAAAATCCTTAATGGGATCGGATTTATCGCTAAAATATCAAGTTATTTAATTCGCAGTAACCCGCTTTAAAGGGATTATTTTGTATCATAATGCCTAGAAAACTTTTATTTATTTTAATAATTACCAGCCGTTTTTTTTAGGTATGAGTAAAACATAATCCTGACTAATATTATAAATGCGAAAGTGATTTGTTTGTTACGCTTTCACGCTAAAACGGCTGAACAGATTTGGATGAAATTTGTAACATGGGTAAAACATGACCTAGATTAGGACATAGGATACTTTTATCCCAATAGTCCCACGGGATCGAACTTACGCGGGTGAAATCCAAATCCGTTCAGCCGTTCACGCGTGATGGCGTGACCAAGGGAAATAGGGATTCATTTTTTTATAAATATAGATAACACTGACGAGAATATTGAAAGCAATCCAACAGAAGCACAGATATAGACTGAAAATCTTCCATGGTAGGTACATATCCGATAGTGTTTCACCGAGCCACCCAATACACTCCCCAACTAGCACACTAGTGGAAATAGCAGCCTATTTTGCAACTTTTAGCTGTACAGTAGCGCTTTAGGGGTTCAGAAAGTGGTTTTAAGTTCTACTATTGCTTCCGTAACTGCTCATAGCTGTAAATATCACTAGGGGTAGCAGAAACTGAACCAAATGTCACTCTAGGTGTTATAAGAGTTCATTATATAACCCATTTGCCGTCTATAGCTTTAAAAGAGAGTTAAAACATGTATGTTAAAGCTTAAAGCTTCTAAAAAGCTTCTATTGCCGCTGCTGTACGCTTCAGAACTGCATAAAGACTTGAATTGCAGACTTTTTAACGGAACTGTATAAAAGATATATTTATCACTGTTCTGCCACTGAAAGTTTCATTGCAGAAGTGATTTGTTCGTTTGCGCAGACTTAAGTAGGAATTTGATCGACTGTTTTACTAATAGCGACATTAAGGCTTCACAATAGAAGCAGGAGAGTAATGGACATTGACTACTCATTTGAAATCAAAATAGAGAGAAATCAGATTTATAAAATATTTAAGCCAGTTTAAAAGAAATATGGATCTGAAAGCATGGAAGTTCAAACAAAGAACTGGTGGATATCGCAAGAAAGTACGGAGAGTTTATCAAAATATGCAGAAATTAAAAAAGGCAACTGTTTGTGAGAATTCTGTAATTGAAATATTAAATAACACAAGTTTTTTTAATTCAATTAAGTGAGAGTAATTTAGCTGTTATTTATAAAACTCTATTCATTTAATTTATTCTTTAAGGGATTCATTGGAAACAAACCAAAATAATGCGCCAAGTTCGAGTTCTGTCAACTGTTTGTCAGCAATTTCGTACGACATAATATTTTTCCTCTTAACAATGCAGTTTATTTTAGTCCAGTTTGGTTGTGGAGTTGAATCTTCTATTTTACATAATTTTTTACTTTTTTTGTTCGGCCAGTGTAACACTCCATGTTTTTCCCACTTAGATGGACAGATGCAAAGTTCTTGTTTATTTTGTTGTTCATTATAAGTTTGAATTATTTTGAAAGGCATTCTGAAAACATGGTAAGATATAGTAAGTGTTAAACAATTGAAAGAGCGAAAAATATAGAAGCAGCTACAAATGATCATCATATTTTAGGGTTTTCAACGAGTTCTACGGATCTCTAAACAAATAATCATTAGTGTGGTTCGATATCTGCAGTAAGTACGAAATAAAAGTGATTGTAAAGACTTGAACTGCATTAGTGGTACAGGTATTACTTGGACCTTCAGAAGAGTGAAACTTAGCGCTTTGACGCGCAGAGAGGAAGTATTAAGGTTGAAGTTGCAAATTAAAGCTGCTTCTCATAGACGACATGTTTACAAGACAATTATTTATCATTACTTGAGAAATTTATAGGTTTTTCTCGCAATTTGTAGTAAAATATAACTAAATATAGAACCAGCAACTTACTAAATACAAATGTAGTCAAGTATGTAATTTCAATATCGTGTAGGTATGTGATATAATAATATTTATATAATAATATTTTACATATTTTACGATATTCTGAGGTAATTATTGAGGCGCGTTAAAAATACTCCAATAATATCAACTATATGCACGATAAACTGATCTGCGTTTGTAGCCACTTGCATATAATACAAAATATAACTCAAAAACACTTACCTTCACTTCACTTATTATTTATTTGTATTCAGAATGTGTGGCTCAGGAACAACAGATGTATTTAATAAATGAGAGACAAGGTGAATGATCAGTGATATTTTATTCGTTCAGTTAAACTTGTCATTCATTCAATAAGCGCCACAAGAGCTTTAGTGTGGTGTTAATTATTAGTTGCAGCTCCTGTAGCGCTTTTATGCCAGTATTATGAAGTTCTAATGGAACTATAGATTGCAAAAAGTTGTGCCCCTTTGGCTCCAAAGCGGCTGCATAAGGTCTGCAGTGCACGCTCTGGCGCTTGAGCTTGGCGCCTTTGGGAATAATCGGATTGGCTCCAAAGCTCTTAAGCAACCAGTTTGTGCTAGTTGGGTCGTTACTTGGAAAATCACAACCGTCACAAGTTGTTACATAAAACGCGCCATTAGATAACATTGTATACGAGGTGCTGTGGTAAATTAAAAAGGGGAAATTGCTCCAGGTGATCGTCGGGTGGTTTGGTATCCAGGTCAGCTGTGTTACGGCCGACCACTGCCTCGGGCGCTTCCGTCTAAAGCCGACCTCTCTTCACGACAGTTTGTGAGAGAATCAATTTTGAGCCGCTTATACCTCGTTATTTATATCGCAGCGGAAAGGCTGGTTTTTGGTGGAATTGAGTGGGTAGTCATATACATTTAATTTATAGAAATTTTCATTTATATGGACACTTACCGAGGTCAATGAATTCATGTGGGATTCGTTCGTCCTGGCACGAATGTAACTCCGTAATTCGGTGTGGTTAGTAGGTAGGTGTGGTTAGTTCACTTAGAACCACGTACCTCCCTGTTACGTAAACGTTATTGAGAAGAAGAATATTCTCTGCCTTCATCTTCTTGATGTTTTGTTATTTTAAGTAAGAATTTTCTATAAAAAATATGATCTCATTTTGACCTTTCGACAGTATCACTTTGTTTTTAAATTGCGAACCGAACGGTCCGTAAACAAAAGTAAAGTGCGCCTCCAGGCGTAGATAAATGGCCAACACTATTTGCCAGTTTCCTGGCAATATTATTATCACCCAAACCACACGGTATTTGCAGTAACATTATTCAAAAGTTGAATCCCGTATGAAACGGAATCTCTTGATACTGAGCCAAATCACACGACCGAAATAATAATTGCCGTACTGGATACATTCATGACTGTATTTAGTAACACAATTATTACATTACAGTCCCTAAAAACCTATTATGCTAATACAAAAAAAAAAACGTAACTCGTAGTGCGTAAAAATTGGAGCGTAGCCCTCGTAGCATAATCGTAGCGTTGTGCTACGCCGGCTAGCGGCTACGGCTATATTATCTTTTTTATCAATCCTCTTATCTATACCCGCGGGTGCTATTGGCATAATAATGTTTTTTTTTTATAGTAACTGTAAAATGCAAATATTTTACTGAACTACTATCTAACCGACTTCTTTGTGTAAAACGATTCATATTGAAGTATGTACGCTAAAGTACATAATTCGAACACTTCATATAGAAAAACTGATGTTTAGACTAGTTTTATTTTGATTGCAAGAGACTATCGAGTTCTTAAACAAATGAGGATTTCTGCTGCAATTTGTGTCTCTTTCTGAACGGAGCTTTAAATAGCTTCTCAGAAGCTCGGATTAAACAAACAACAGTGAATTGCTTCCTTTGAAGGAACTATGTATCTTGCGTAGAAAGATACAACTAGTATTAGATCGTAAATCTTTTTAAAAAGACAACGAAATGTGTCTGCCCAAAAAGGCAATAAACGGAGATTGATCTATAGTCTATACAAATCTTTGGTCCGGAATGTGGGCCTCCTCATCGAAGAATCAGTGTGAGCACTAAACAATATGAGAGGAGGCAATCAATCAAGAAGGGAAGAGATAATGCAAAGTGAAATAAGACACTTAAAAAAACATAAAGAATGGGGAATATACAGTCATGTCGTCTCCCATTGTATATTGCTCCTATCCCTATGGGAAAATAGCGAAAAAATAATATTTTTCATCTACGTATTGTTTACTTAGCGGAATGAAAACCAACTAAGGTCAATGAAAATCAAACATGTTGTAACCCCCAGAGATATAAAGAAAGGCAACCAAATAGAAGCTATAAAGTGTATTTTTATTTACTTTTAATAATTGGTAAACACAAGACGTGCCCTCTGAGATATTCATTTTTGCAGAAATAAAATAATGTCTTAAAATGGGTAATTTGAAGTGGATTTACGTAAAATATGCGCTTTCGACGTGGAGTTGCGGACACCAGCCCGATATACCGCCTCTGTGGTCTAGTGGTCCACCTGTCTCAGACCCAGAGGCCCGGGTTCGATTGGGGCAAAATTTTCTGCTAGGTTTGGTTGGTGGTAGGGCTTGTTCTAAGTCCACCTGGCTAGCTACCACCATCTTATCTAAGTCTGTCGCCTTAGCAACAAAGCCAACGGCGTTGTTTTATGTCGGCAGTTAGAAATAAGATAGCCAGTTCCTCTGTGGTCCAGGATTCCGGGTGACTGTCGCTTCCCCCTTCGCCTGATGATCACTTACCATCAGGTGAGATGCAGGCCAAGAACTTCCTCGTAATGGATAAAACATAAAAGTCATTCAACAAAAGTTGTCACGAAACTTTTGCTACGTAACAAAAGTGTGTTTCAAAAGGTTACACTTTGTCCTGTCTGGCTCTCATCGCCAAGTGTGCAGGGAGTATAAAGTGCGATAATGAACTTCCTTCCAATATAAATATAACGCACGCAATATTGTTTGTTTATTTTCTTGCAAACATCATAAGATTCACGTGTGAATGATGTGAAGAACTTACGATTTCGTTTGTTTCTCGTACTTGTGTTTCTTTACCAAATACGATATGAATGAAAATACGTCCTTTCAGTTCCAAAATTGATGCCGGTCTTAAATTCAGAAGTACGTCGAATATATTCTGAATTATTTTCATTGAAAGGTGGAAGTATGAATAATTCAACAACATTTTCCTGTTATTGAATTTTGCTCCTGCAAATAAGGCGTCATGATGTTCAGTTACAAAGGTGATGTAAATTTACTCGGTAATCAGTTAATTAATTGTAGGGGCCGTCCTTATTTATGTATCCGACCAATATACAGGAAGCACTTTGACACACGTCATTGATTTTGCATAATTATTCTATACTAGCTGATACCCGCGGCTTCGCCCGCGTGGGTGTCGGTTAGTATATACTCAAACCTTCCTCGAGAACCGCTCTATCCATTGGTGAAAACAGCATGAAAATCGGTGTAGTATTTTTTGTGTTTATCGCAAACAGACAGACAGACAGACGCGGCGGAGGACTTTGTTGTATAATATGTAGTGATATCCGCTGGTAATGTTTTGTCACAGTATTGAGATTGCTACGTCTATGTGAACTTAGGAATTTCCAACAATCTTAGAGAATTGGAAGATAATGAGGAAACAGAACCCAACAATATAAATAATAATTCAAAGGTCATCTTTACACTGCCCTGTTTATTTTATAGTGGTTGATTTATAACGTACAAAATTCATCTTTTACGCAATTTTTTTCATACCGTACAAAGTTATTGAAGCGACATCGAACTTGAAAATTAGTAATGCTACGGCTACACTTCGCGTTATCGCGAACTTTTCTTCGTGCGCTCTCTGTTGCTCAGCGAGTAATCGAGGAGTGTGCGAGAGAAGCCGCACGAAGAAAAGTTCGCGATAACGCGAAGTGTAGCCGTAGCATAATCGAATAATCGACTTTCAATATTATGTTGCAAGTAGCAACATAAATAATCAAAGTATAAACAGAGTTTGTTGGAGTAGTATTTGAAGTACCTAAAATCATCTTTTATACATCGATTGCTAATCATGAATTAAACATTCTATAATAGGGCGATTATTCTAAGCTATGCAAACGAATTAGCCATCCATTATTTATATGAGAACCACGGCGAATGTACCAGGGATACAGAATCCGCAGTGACCGAGGTGAGGGCAGATGAAATCAATGGAACAGGCGCACATTAGGTAATTACACAGCATAGTATTGATCGTCGGTAATGAGAACAGAACAAATACTGTTGGTTATTGGATATTTGTATGTATTGTGTGCGTAATTAATAATTATTAATTTAGTCATTATAATAAACTAGCTTAGGCTTCGCCTGCGTCGACGTCGAAAATTATCCCACGGGAATGTACTAAAAAAAAAAGTATAAATAGTATCCTATGTCCTAACTCAAGTCATGGTCTACCCATTTTTAATATTAGTTAGGATTAATAATACCTACTAACGAATTTTAGGGCAAAGTCATAGATTTTAGCGTCGTCTTATACATAGAGAAGGTATGAGCATTGATCACCATCAATGCTCATACCACTACATACTACTACATGGCGTACATGGTGATGTACGCCATGTAGGTGCAGCAATTTTGGATATAATTTTTTGTTATTCTGTGATATTTTTAGTCCGGCTTCCTAGTTTCCTTACCAATATTTTGGTCAGTAATGGAATTGCAAGATTTGATAAAGGTATATTTGTATTCTAAGAAAAGGCTAAGAATTTATAAGGGCCCGTTCACACGTACCAGAACCACACCACATCGCAGCGACAAAAGGTGAAGTTGTGGTTAGTGTTTGCAGACAGACAGATCGTTGTGGTTGCGTTGTGACTGCGACGTCACCTTGATGTGGTCGGTATGTATCCATCCATACTGTTGATTTTGACGGCCGAATGTGGTCCGTGAGAGTAGACTATTCGTTTTCATACAAATTAGTGTCCGTTTACGTGATACACACAGTAAAAGCTAGATTAGCATTGCTTTCCAAAATCCAAATTAATTTATCGTGTTGTTAAACCATTTAACTAAGTACAAACTTTTAATTTTATTGCAAACCCTCTCATGAATAACTTAGCTCTGAAACAGTTGGGCATTGTGAGCAAAATCGTAAAATCCTCAGTTAAAGTGCCCTAGACTATACATTATCAGCACGGGACTTTCTAATTACCTACTAGATTTTAGTGTTAATACTATAAAATGGTTTACATTCGCAACTTTGGTGTCGCGCCGCGGGCAGCGTTCCAACGAACTTCTGTAAGAGTTGGATATATCTGACGTTCTGTCCCACTAACTAAATGCAGCACTTTAGCGCTTTCGTTGGACTGTCCAAAGTTTTAACGGTACTTTTGTGATTTACTTTTAATGAATATGTTTAATCTTCTTGGGAAATTTCCTGACTTTTCAGTTGGTAACTTTTTGCAACAGTTCTACGCCATTTATCTACGCCATCTACGGAAATTGTTTGGCTTAAAAGTTCAAGGATTTGTAGACTATACTGATATTTATTCCACAATTTTCGCTATTGCACCTACCACTGTTTGTCTCTGCATCACCCAAAGGTTGACTGGTGCCTATGGCATTAAGTCCGCCTCTGTACATTTGTGTGCTTAAAGTATTAAATAAATAAATAAATATTTAAAGACAGCTACAGACTCAACAGTTGTCACACAATAGTAATTAATTTAAAAGATCAACTCAAACATAATGGGCTAACAGACTGCATGTTCATTTCCACTCTAGATAGATACTGTTGGATCTCCATGATTTCCGCAGCCGCGCCACCCGCCACAAATCGAAATTTCATTCTCACTATTTAAATAGTTGTCGGTCCAAAACTACGCCACTTTTGCCACGTACTACTAAATCTTGGAACAATCTTGCATTGAATCAGCTGTTCTTACCGATCATTGACGAGATGGGGGTCTTCAAAAGGAGCACTGTAACTTTTGGGGTTTAAAGCTTGATCTGCAAGTTGACAAATAGGTAGCTTCTTTTAAAAACTGAATGTTGTTTTTTGTTCTTTTATTTCCGCCTTATATTGATTTTAAATCAAGTTTTTTTGTAGCCCGCAGCAATTCCGATGGTTACGATAGTACAACGAAGATTTTCACCAACTTAGCGTAAACACTCACTAATTAAAGAAGAAAAACAAGGACCTAATCCGTTCCCAAATGAATATTTCGATCCGATGTGGTTATCTAACCCTAATATCCCGCGTATTACGCTTAGCCTCGAAAAATGATGAGATGCTCAGTGTCATTCAGGCTCCATAACACATAATCTTGTTAATACAAATAAGATCTGGGAATACATAATATGATTCCGTATATTTTGTGATCGTATTTCCTCTTTGTTACTTTTATTCTTGACGTCTTCATTTTCATGATGTGCGACGGGCATGGATTCCATAAGAGTGTCAAATGTTACACGAGATTGTGTTTGTCTCCGATTTTCTGCACGTTTTTATATTATCCTGTTGGGCCTAAATGGCCTAAGTTTTATTTTGTTGAGCGTCAGATACTCATTATTATTATAATACTGGCTGATCTGGGTCTGCGTGTGGGTTAAGTTTTTATTTTTGGGGGAGAATGTATTAAAGCTTACCCTTTGAACGCTTTCGGGAAGCAATCTTGCTTTGTGTAGGTACTTAAATTAAATACCTGCAGGCGTAGCATGAACACAGTTTTGTCGACGGAAGAGTAGACAAAAATGACGTTTCCTGTAGACAGTAGACAGTACGAGACGGCAGCAAAATAGAAAAAGTCAACTGCACTTTTTACGAAATTCACTCTTTCACATAATTCGACTCAGAATTCTTTGTTTTATCATAGGATTTTTCGGTTGTCAGTGTGATTTTGACAGTAAGGATAGAAAACTTTCTTCCGAAATAGTCTACATATAAAAAGACCTAGACAAAGATCGTTAGAAATTAAAGACAAAATGACAGATTGTAGAAAGATTTCTACGGTGGATGTCAAAAATGAAGAAACGAACTGTCACTTTGTATAGAAAAAGCTGTCTATTCTTCGTAGATATAGAAAGCGCCATGCTACGCCTGCAGCTGCGAAAACGTAACAAGCTGAAGAAGACTTTTCGCAGGCAAGTATAAATATAAATTGCCCGTATCTTTGATATTCGCATCTGATTATAATATCCTACTGTAGGGCAGGGGCACATACCTACCTGTTAACTACACATTTTGTACATCAATTTGCACAAAAATAATTGCTGGGAAACGACTTTTATTTTTGGTGTGAAAAATCGTTGTTTACTGTAGTGCGCAACGTAACGCGCGCAAAAAATTGTGTTTATGGGTACATGCAAAGGTTCAGGGTTCGTGGGGATATTTAAAATTAAGTTATAAAATTTGGAACTTGATTTCTTTAAAATAAGTCTGAAAAGTTGGATCTTTGACCTTCATTATCTCCGTAACCAGAAGGTTCCCACGTATGGTCCAGAACAAAAAAAATATTATAATTAGATATATAACAATTAAAATTCTATTGTGTCTCGTTAATAACAGTTCAACTAATATATAGTATATTCGTAAGTATGTTTTACATTTCCCTCTGAACGGATCCGCTAATTACCATCTAAATTACTTACCGCATGTTTTCAGGTTACTGTAAAAAAGATGGCTGCTTGTTTGACGTAAGGGAAAAGGTTTTGCTGGAAGGTAAATCAATCATTCTGAAGTACTGTGAAAGAGAACGGTGAAATAACAAAAGTTTACTAATTACCGAAGGGCAAGCTTATTAGGGGCATAACAAGGAAGATACTAATTAAATATTAAGGCCAGGTATTCCCAATTTTACATCACTCTGATTCAATAATAAACAAACAAACAGTGATTGTTTAAAGCCAAAAAATAATTATAATAAATTGTAGTTTAATATTATGTACTTTGTCTATTTGTGGTTCAAAACAATACCGAAAATTTCACTCAATCAAAAAAAAATCGGAAGAGAAATCTAAATCGTTTTTTGATGTTTTTCTTATTTTTCTTGAAGTTTAATAAAGCTTCCAAAAAAATATCTATGAAAAGTTAATAACATAACATAGAAGAATAATTTTGACACATTTTGCAAAATAGTTTAATTCTTTTAATAATAAAATAATATAAAATAAAGTGGCGTCCGCGTGAAGGGTGGAAGCGTTAAATGCTTACTTCCCTGGGTCTACCTGGCAAGCATGAAGCATAATTATTAACAAAGTATGAACGGGTTTTTCGAGCAGTCAAAGTATCCATCAGCCATATAAATAAATAAAATTTATTATTTTTTCAAAAGAAAAAAATGCCTGTAGGTACATACCATCGCTTTAAAAAATATAGCTATAGGGAAAATATGTTGCTATTCTCTGACAAAATAAAACAGCGAACGGACCTTTCGAATTTCAAGGAATTTAATCAAAGGTGAGAGCATTATTATTCGTGCCTTATTAAAAATGTATTAAATAAATTATATAAAAGCGGTTGACCTACTTCGTTACCTATTCATTCTTTCAAACGAATTTTTAAATGAGTAAAATTCTCGTCAGCGAATTCATAGCTTGTGTGTGGGCCGTGGACTTTTTTTCTTTGGTAACATTTATTTTACATTATAAGAGTAAATTGCGTGTGAAAACTATAGTGTTTACTGTCGTACTCGTTGATGTTCATAATTCGGAGTGTCATACCTTTTCCAGGATAGATTGTTGGATGTGATGCGGGTGAAAAACTTATTTCAGAATCACTTTATTGTCAGCAGTAATTACTGTTTTTTTTATTGATACTCTGTGCCTCATATATTTATGATAATGTGTGGTCACACTTTAAAGAATGAAGCTTATTTTAAAACGGTACAAGGTTTTATTTGCGCGCGGCCAAAATCAGAACTAACGCCGCCATCTTGTTAATTCAATACATTTTCTGTGACAATTTCACAAATGTTTACGAACCACGCCCCCCTGTCAATGTCTTTCAGGCGCCAAAAGATCCATGTTGCTCTCTAAATATTTTTAGTAAGTTTACTTATAGTAGACTTTGACTAAACCCGGCGCCATAAAATCTGCAACATCATAATGTTTAAAATGGCGATTTACTGAGTCTCATTGTAAGGTTAAATATTTGCGGTTTTAGTATGAGCTTAGAGCAAACCGCTCGATCAAAGTCAAGCTAATGTATTTTATATTTGTGCAGTAGAACCAATAGTTAACCAATGAATAGGGCGCTTATCGCTTCGCAGTTCCCGCGCGAGCGTTTTAGATTCAATACGGAATCGGATAAACTATTGAGGTGTATGTTGTAGTTAGTTTTATTTTGATATTGGCTCTGATGGACATCTTTCTTTGGTTTTAACCGAAATAAATGACTACAGTCTGGCCGTCAAGAGAATGCGTTCCTGATACCTGTCATTTGGACAGTTTCTAGTAGTAATACGGATCAAATTCGAAAAACTCATATTCGTTAGTATGAAATTGGCAGGTGTCAAGAACGCAATCTCTCGACGGCCGACTGTAAAACAGCACGCGTATAAAGCATGACCACTTCTATTAAAATTTCTAGTAAACGAATACAAATTGACATGCGGATTTGAGATTGTAGAAGGATTCTCGAAGAATATTATAAAGAATGTATATAATGAAGAATATTATAATAAGTATAAAGATTCTCAAAGTCTTTCTACAATCTCTCTCCCTTTGTCTTTCGTTTCTACCGTTTCCACAGTGGTAATGCTACGCGTGGAGGACAAGTAACATTAGAATAATCATCAAACTTTTGGTTTTAATTTGATTCCTCTTTACTCCTTCTTCAAAGTGAATTGAGAACGACAGCTAATCAGAATTCGAAGGGAATCGCGGAGATAACTGAATGAGGAAGTAACTCCAATATCGTGAGGCCAGGTTATGGTGTTGCTTAAATCTATATATATGTAGAATTCTCTACGACTGCGACTCTGTCGCGGAATAACCTCTCGTCTTGTTTATCTATGTTGTCACATAGCAGCGTCCACAATATTATTGTATACTGACTACAATAATATTATCAAATGTGTCAAATGTACCTACCCGTCGTTACTGACCGAAGATGCTTTGATAGTGTCACATCAAACATGAAAAATATTTACATAAGCAGCCATAACCGACACATTATTATAGTTTCTACAAGCATGTAGTGTAATTTTAGTTATAATACAATAGCCGTCAAGCAGCGTTTAGTAGCTATATTTAATTTTGAAGAATATAGGTGTAGATGACTCAAGAGACAATAAAAGCATAAGGGAAATATTTTCGGCTTAGTGCTTGCGATGTATCTGGTATTGCAGAATATCCAGCTGTAAAGACCACTTACCATCAGCTGAGCTGCCAGCTAGTTTGCCAGCCCACAATCCTAACTAATATTATAAATTAGTTAGGAGTTCAGAGTGCGAAAGTGAGTTTGTTTGTTACGCTTTCAAGCTGATCGCATTATCTGGATTAGGACATACCATACTTTTTATCCCGATATTCCCATGGGACCGGGACTTATGCGGGTTAAACCACGGGGCGCATATATATATAAAAAAACAATAATGGTTGAGAATGGCAACCTGAATTACACTCTCCCCCGGATGTCCGCTTAACAGAAATAATCCTTCATTCGATTGTACCTACTATAAAATAAGCACTATGTTGGTTTTTACACCTAGGACCGAAGAGGAACAGAGGGCCTATTAGACAAGTGACAATCGCTTCGAAAGCGTTTCGTATTTCTACAACGATTTTCAACAGGATTAACATAAGCTTTTCGATAGCTTATATCAGTCCTATACATTTTTGCCTTTTCGATAATCGTTATCGCTGATAGAATGTCACTTTTTCTAGGGCTTCAGGTTGATTTACCAGGGTCTATGGTACGAAATGCACCTACCATGATAATCTATTAGATGGATGAGAATGGTCGAAGTTTGAGCTTGAGTTTAGTGGCGTGGAATCTACAAGGCCATAAGAACATAACCTCGGCCAATCTCATCCATCTATTAACAGGAAGCAAAAACAAAAGAAATACATTCTCCCCAGTCCCATGACTCCCAAACAAACTAATGTGATTTCATTACCCCTCACACGATGGGTAGAAACCTCGTTAATTAAGGACTCTGTTACATCAGATTTGTACTTAGTGAGTGCGGAATTAATGGCTCTCCTGATTATATCCCCGGCGATAGTGCGGTCGCAAAAGGGGTATTTAATTTATTGGGTGTGACAGTGCAGTAATGGTTTCTATTATCTGGTTTTTGTTTCCGTTAAGGGTTGAGGGCAGAGCTGGGCATAAAGCGTTATTTTCCTTAGTAAAAATATTAGGTGCTGGTGGCGCTTATTGTCAAAGAATTCATTTTCTATCTACTATTACTTGGAAGTATTCTTCTGAACTAGAACGAGCGAAAAGCGTTTCTTATGAAGCAATTCACATAGGACACACGCCTACCTCAAATTGCTTAGCATGATCCTCCATTATGCCGAAAATACTGTAGATAGAAATATATGTTTTAAGTTGAGGATTAATGCTAGGTCCTATGTTTGGTGAAAACACGATTACATAAAATTTTCTCTATCGAAAAAAAAAACCAAAGTTACCTCAAACCCGAACTATAAACTGCTGGTATTAAAAGAATACTTCAAATTAGATCATGAAACTTTGCATAATAACTGAACTAACTGTATAGCAGGTCTTATTTTTGTTAATTACCACTATTTTCACCGTAAAAACCAATTACCTAAACTATTCGAAGCTTGAGAGCCGCCAGCACCCCACTCCGTCTCGCACTCACTCAGGTCGCAAGTAGTATGGTGCGAGCGATATAAAATCTGAGGTAGGGTACGGCCTTAGTTTTTCAGGTTTAGGCGGCAGTAACCCTAGTCGAACAAACCTCTGCGAAAGTGGGACTGTTGGAACATTAGAGACAACGCGATCTACGATTCCGATTTCTAGCAAAGGTCGTGTCGTAACGGGATTTTGAAGCCAACGCCAATGTTTAAAAGTGAATAGGTTCACTAACAAAGCTTTGTTTTGTTTGGGTTAGAAACAATGTTCCTCGAACTTGAGTTGCCTTCAAAAGACCCCCAACAGGTTGGTTTTAGTAGGTCACGTCACTCAACAACAATTCACAATTTTGGTTAAATCTTTACAATCTGTGTGTGTGGACCAATGATGGCTCAATGGTAACGGCACCGCCTTACGAGATGTAGGTCATGGGTTGGAATTCGAACCCAGCAAGGCTTTACACAGTCACTGCTCTCAAAACGGTGAAGGAAAACATCGTGAGGAAACCGGCAAGTCTTAGAACCAAAAATTCGAAGACTTGTGACATCTATGTCGTCCAACCAGGGGGCCAAGTCGTCAGTCTCGCAATGATGAGTTTTTGACAGATTTTGTATGGCTTATCTGTCAAAAACTGATCATTCTGAGACCACTGACACGTTTGTCAATTAGTAGACTTGCCCCCCAGCACATAGCCCGCGTAGTTGATTACAGTACAGCCCACTCCCTCTCGAAGAGAGGAGGCCTGTGTCCCAGCAGTGGGAACATTATAGGCTTGATTGAACATTATTAACTAATGTTTAAACAAAAAATCATCATTATTCTCTTGTCCGTATCCCAGTTTATTTAGGATCGGCGCAGTATGTCTTCTTCATCCATAGCCATTGTTTTTACAAGCTTTATATTAGCTTGCTCTGTTCGTATGTGTTTCCGGTTACTCCTTTTGTCATCAATTTTTCAAGGACTTGGCATTCGATTGAGCTGAAACTTGGCATACTCATACAACTAGCGAGACATTTTGAAAAAATTATACCATTTAGCTGGTCTGATGATGGAGCTGGTTCAAGGTCTGATGATGGAGCCCGAAGGTGGCCATATGCGTTTCTAGTAACTCCAATTGTCATCCATTTATCAAGCCCTTCCTGGCATCTGATTGTGCTGTAACTTGGCATACATATACAAATACCGAGAATTTTGAAAAATTGATACCAAGTTGCTGGTTTGATGATGGAGCCGGAAGTTGGCCATAGGAACTCCTCAATCAAACAAGATAGCACCATCGTGTTTGGACTCATTGGTCATGTATTAACAACTGCTTTGACACTAGGTGGTATTCAGGGTCTGATGATGGAGCCGGAATGTGGCGAAGGGAACTCTTCAACAAAACAAGATAGCACCATCGTGTTTGAACTCGTTGGTTATGTATTGGCAAGTGCTTTGACACTAGGTGGTGTTCAGGACCTGATGATGGAGCCAGAAGGTGGCCATGGGAAAACCTTAATCAAACTAGATAGCACCATCGTGTTTGGACTCATTAGTTATGTATTGAGAAGTGCTTTGACACTAGGTGCTGTTCAGGGCCTGTTGATGGAGCCGGAAGGTGGTCATGGGAAAAACTCAATCAAACAAGATAGCACCATTGTATTTGGACTCGATGGTCATGTATTAACAAGTGATTTGACAATAGGTCATATTCAGGGTCTGATGATGGAGCCGGAAGCTGGCCATGGGAACTCCTCAATCAAACAAGATAGCACCATCGTGTTTGGACTCATTAGTTATGTATTGACAAGTGCTTTGACACTAGGTGCTGTTCAGGGCCTGTTGATGGATCCGGAAGGTGGCCATGGGAAAACCCAATTCGTTGGATTTGTGATAGAACAGATATTAACAAATCCTAATGCTAAAAAGTAGAAAATAAAATATAAGTAAAAATCTTTTTAAAAAACAGAGCAAGCTAATATAAAGCTTGTAACAAGCTTTTAATTAACTAAAAAGTACTAAATAAAAACTTACGTAAACATAGAACTTTAATATTTTCTTAAAAGCTTGAGGCGGAAATGTCCTTCTTAAACTAAACTTGAAGATAAGCCTCAAGCTTTTAAGAAAAAATTAAAGTTCTATGTTTACGTAAGTTTTTATTTAGTACTTTTTAGTTCATTAAAAGCTTGTTTTTAAAAAAATTTTTACTTATATTTTATAACTTAAAATAATGTATCCAATTGATTGCTCTCCGTTCCGCCTGTATAAGATTTTAAGTGTTTCGGATGAAAATTACGCTTTGGATAGATACAGATATGTAGGTAGTCCAATTACCAAGTTAATTGCCTGAAAATATTTAATTGAATTAAAATCGATTAATAGCGTGGTTTTCATCATATCCAATGTTGGAACAAATTAATTATTTACAGTTGAAAATGAAGAAAATAATTTGCAAGGATAAAACAAAAACTCTCGCAATCAAGCGCGACGCGACGGCGCGGCGCGACTCTAGTGGCACAATTTCTATGAAAACTTCACGGAAATTATTTTGGTGTCGCGTCGCGCCTATATGCTGTCTTTATCTCGATTCTTGAGTATTTGATCGTCCTTGTATCGATGCTTTTAGTACAAGGCGTTTATTGCCAATAACTGAGGTGTCAAGATGATTATTCCCTACGGGGACGATCAAAAAATTCAGTGAGCTTCAGTCTCATTTCAAACGAACGAGCGATTCGAACTATTTACTTATTTACTAGCATCCCAGCCTGGCTTTGAACGGAAAGCTTATAAGAACCTATACTTCTATTTATTGTTATTGCGTCTTTATTATACGAAATGTTTTTACTATTGGAACAGTTATTTTTTGTTTGTCACGTTACATTTATTGTTGTTTTCAGTATATTGTATCAATATATTATTTTGTTCGACATTCGGTTGATTTGATGGTTTTCATAATATTCCGAACACGAATTATTCATAACGTCGTCTTCAATTGAATAAACAATTTTGTCTTTATGATTCTTTTTAGTTTCATTCGTTTGAATCGTTCTCAGATTGAAAAGGACTTTTTTTCGTAGCTGCGTAGTCGTTTCGTAGCCTTGTGCTACGGCACCAGTTGATTCACATAAATACATCTTTAAACATCGAACTAGCCGTACATTCAGCTTCAGCTCACGTATACAATGGAAAAGTTTGCCCTCTCGCCTCAGTTTTCACTACAGCTGCTTAAGAGCATTTAAATCTGCCAGCACAATGCTGTGTAACAAAGTTATAGTTCAAGTTAAAGTGCACTTATTAAACAGCGGCTTGGACGGTGAAATTCCTGTTACGTAGAACAATAGATATTCGAGGTTTAAATTATAAGCATTGCAAATGAGGAGCATGCCTCATGACTCTTAACTCCTTATCATAAGGTTCAAACTGGTTTGATTGACGCGAGCTCCTGAAATACAACAATTCTCGAAGTGGAGACTTTGATGACTGCATGTACACAATGTGACTACCTGATAATTGCAGGTCGCAGTAATAGCTGCATGGAAACTGCACGATAACTGTGATTGGAGTAACTGTGTGTGAATTGTATTTAAACCAATTAGTCGCATTTATGTTATCTACCTACCAGCCAATCAGGGTTTCTACTCATAAACAATGACTCAGCAATTTACCAAAACCGTAATTAGCTATAAGTAATGACGAAGGGCGTGACGAAGACGTGGCTAAGTAATAACAGCCGCGCGGGTCGATCCCTCAGGTTAACCCACGCTTGCCGGGGTTGGTCCGTGGATGGGTGATCATCTTTACATACCGAGACTCCTCCGTGTCTCGGAAAGCACGTTAAGCCTTTGGCCCCGGCTGTCATTCGTGGATCTTTGAAGTCTGAAGCCCGGAAGTCTGACAACTTCTTACCAAGGGGTATCGTGTTACCCAGTAACAGGGTTGTGGAGGTCAGAAAGCAGTCGCTCCATGTAAAATACTGGTATTCAGCTGCGTCCGGTTAGACTAGAAGCCGACCCCAAACAGTTGGGAAAAGGATAGGCAGATTGAAGTATGTACTGACGAACTATACCACAGAAACCCCAAAAACCACATAAGTACTTGTAGATAGTGTAATGTGAGATATAGGTACAGTTTGACTTTTAAGCGTAAACTAAACTGGTTAGTGGATGTCTTTCACAACCGAATCGGGAAGGAAAATGACCATTCTATAGACTTAAAAAGCTAGATTCTGTGATGCCTTTTGACGGTATCTCGTTTTGATTGATTCACGTTACTTTTAAGGGATTTATTTGGCATTGTCCTTTGACTCTTCAAAGGACAATGCGAAATAAAAAATCCTTTTTCAGATTTCCCACTATTTTATCTACATAAACCTGCACGTACTAACATCCACATAGTCTATTTTTAGCCGTCACTGCTCGACTATTTTCCGATGAATTCATTGAATATAAACCCTTTGAGCTGCGGAAAGCATCCGCTCTGGGCAAAGGCATTCGATTACACGTAATTGTGTCTCCGCTGAGACCTACAGTTCTGCTTATGCCGCAGGGCTTGCGAGAACTGATTACAGACTTCCTTTGTTTAATTATTATTTTAGTATTCTAGTAATTTCGTAGCTCAAATAAATGTTTTAGTTAACTAAGTTAATAGTACAGCATAACTCCTCTGAATCAAATGAGCAAATAGTATTTTTGTTTTATTGATTTTTCATACCCAATTGAAACCGCCATTTAGTCACAGCAGGTAAAGGTATAATTTGCACGAATAAGTTCGCACAACAAGTTTTTCGCAGAAAATGAGATCATAGTCCACTGTTTTTCCTTTTTCCTTTTCTAACAAAGTATCCGAACCTATTATAAATAATATCTTGAGTGACGACCTACCCAACCTACGTACAATCATTTTGTACAGACACTATAATGGCCCTAATATAATTCAAAATTCAGAAACTTTAATATACCTTTGAAATGGTTAACTCCCTAACGCCGCGCCGACAGTACTAAGAGTCATTTCTCTTTTTACGGTTCAGTCTGAACGCTACAGAATGTTACCTGAAACTAGCCCTAACGGCTTTTATATCTAGTTAACGACTGTGTTGACAAGCTCTACGCCTTGCTATGTGACTTTCACGACGCAAAAACTGCTTGCCGACTATTTACGACATTTGCACACACGTTCGCTTTTATGGGAAAGCAAAATTCCTTGTATAATGTGGACAAAGTCTTGGACTTTCGGTTATTAAAAACACCCGTATCCTTCGAATGGACGCATCACTCTTAGGTACTAAGAAAGTAGGCTAGTTATCTAGTTGGCTCTTTGTTGCTAAGCAGAATACAAAGAAACATTGTATAAAGGGCTTCTCTTAGTAATGAATGGTGCAGTAAATATGATGATAAAAACGCCATTTCATCCACCAGCGCGTTCCGGAAACTTTTGATAGTGCCCCGTTTTTTATCCTTTCACCTTATCCTTCCATGAATTATTATGGTGCGTCAGGCTTTAAGGGCTTGTGGCTGAGAAATAACAGCCGCACGGGTCGATCAATCAGGTTAAGCTACGCTTGCCGCGGTTGGTCCGTGGATGGGTGACCATCTTTACATACCAAGACCCCTCCGTGTCTCGGAAAGCACGTTAAGCCGTTGGTCCCGGCTGCCATTTGTAGATCTTTGACAGTTGTTACGGGTCGTCAGAAGCCCGAAAGTCTGACAACCAGTCTTACGAAGGTCTTGGTATTACCCAGTAAATGGGTTGTGGAGGTCAGATAGGCAGTCGCTCCATGTAAAATACTGGAATTCAGCTGTATCCGGTTAGACTGGAAGCCGACCCCAACATAGTTGGAAAAAGGCTAGGCAGATGATGAGCCTGTAGGGGCTGTAAATACCTAACATTGTGCTCATCTTTATGTTTTTGTGACAAAATTACATAGGTACTTACATAACGGTAATTATCACTAGGGAAGTCATGTATCTGACCTCTCTTCCTATCAAAATAATACTCCGTTTTCCAACCACATCGAAATAAACGGATAGTGTTCACGTTTATTTGCTTCAACAGCATTGATATTTACACAGTCAACTTGGAATAAATTAAACCTGTCAATTTGGTGGAAGATAAATACGAACTGACTACGAGCGAGACAATTCATCTGATAACGAGTTTTGACGGCGGTTGATACAAGTACCTACCGCGTCCCGACAGTTTCAAGCAGTGTCAAACTATATCTAGGATCGTAGTCTAGTCTAGTAGTAGTTTCTACAGGCTTCGGTAACTAAATGTAAAAGATGTTTATCGTAGAAGTTTTGAAAATCGTAATATCATATTGATGTAAGTATTAAAAAAAAGTATCGGTGTTTACGCAGTACCCAACTCAGTTGGGTTTTGGAGGTCAGAAAGGCAGTCGCTCCATGTAAAATACTGGTATACAGCTGCATTCGGTTAGACTGGCAGCCGACCCCAATCAATATGGCTGGGAAAAGGATAGACAGTCTGTCTTTTAGTATAAAAAAGTTATAAAACTAAAAGCCAACTGCGACAAAAAAGTCAACTAAAAAGGTATAAACAAGACATAACAGACAGACAAATTAAAAATCCGGAGTCACACGTGTTAGGTCATAAATGAAACGTTGTATCGGTATTTAATGTAATGTCTGTGCAGGTATAGACAGACAGCTGCCTGTCCGTAGGTTTTGAGCTTATAACTCTAGCTCATACCACATCAAACATTTTCGATATTATCCTACAGTTAACATTATTTAATACACCTTTTTCTTGTAATTATGTTTTATGGGCTTGAATTGGGCATCGACAGATAGAATTGTGTGTAAAAATGAATTAATCTCCCAATGCAAATTAATAAACTAGAGAAAATCTCTGTTTCTTCGTATATAAACTCCGTATACACCATTAAAGTTACGTGACCACTTAACAAACACCTTAGGACGTTATACGGTTTTATTACGGACCCAATTCGACTTTAGTAACAACTTTGCGACGGAATTGTGGATAGAGTGCTATCGGTTACGGGTCGTAGCCACGGCATTTAATAAACGAATCTTTTGCACTGGCTCTCGGACTACTGAGGAATTCTGTTCCCCTGGTATTTTCGTATAAACAAACATGCGGTCCGGTGCCGTCGATGTGGCTCCGGCGTCATGTACAGGAAGCCTTAAGCAGTGGGTTAAAATCTGGCCGTAAATACGGGATGGGATAAAGTTTGGGTTTCCAACTTTCGAAAAGACCTGTGTGAAAATCACTTTTTTAAACATAAATATGGATCACTTTGTCTGACGGCCAGTTTCTTCATCGTAAGTAAAAGCCAAAGTAACAGTCAACTATTCTTTTCCACTGTTCTATATTCAATCCTCTGCGCTGATGCGAGGGTTGGAAATCCAACAGCGCGGAACAACAGTTGACTGTTACTGTTACTTTTGATGAAGAAACTGTCCGTAACTTAATAAATAAAATAAAACTAAAGCTTGAGATATATCAAATTGACGTTACGTGAACGACAATTGACAGATGACATTTTAGCAAAAGATCTCAGTAGGTACCGGAACCCGTTCTGGTTCGGGATCTTTTGTTTTAGGCATCCATCGTTCCTTTTGTATACAGAGTGTGTACAGAATAGAAACGGTTGTGTCAAGTGTCATCGGGTACCAAGTAGGTAGTTGTCATTGTAGATATTGGAAAACTGATACTAAGTACTGGGAATAGGTCGCCCGAGGAATAAAAATGATGTTTTAAAATATCGTTGCTTAATTAAATCACCTGTAATTTTCATAGTGATGAATTCATGATACTAAGCCATTAATGTCACTAAATAAGAATACCTAAAGGCAGTTTTCAATCACGTTTCAAGCCCATACAATCACTGTTTACCACCTTCAAGGAGAATGAAAGGGTGTCTATCTAATCAGGTGGGATATATCAATCAATTTCATAAATCCTAGTCATCAATTTATATAGGAAGGAGAAAACTTTCCTACTTGTTTGTTGCACAGGACTGCTTATCTGATTATCTACCGACGTGAAGTCTTCCTTATAGAAAAATCCTGTTACGAAAATTCACTTTTAGAGGAAAAGGTTACTCAAGTTCTTTAAGCATTATTGCGATCCTTCTAATATGAGGACGAGGTTATTTTTTCTAGGAAGAAAATTCAAAGCGTAATTTATATGAGGAATGTCTTTCACTTGGCACTGTAGTTTCAAGTTTACAGGACCGGAATAAAACCAGCTTATAATTCTGAAAGCATAAGAAATGTCTTTGACCACCACGATTGCAAGGTGTGTTGGCAAATTTAGACAAAAAAGTCCTTGTTTCCGCACGATATATCAATAAGGACCATAATCCTATGAAAACGTAGATTCTCGAAGTAAAAGTTTCATTGCTAATCCCGGAAACATTCTACATACGTTGGAATTCTGTGCCAAGTTCCATCCAAATTCCTTTAGCGGTTGGGCGTGAACGAGTTAAAAATATATCTCCACATTTGAACTTTCACATTTATATTCTAGGTACGTGTGATAGCAATTTACTTTTGACTAGCAACGTTCCTGTGTGGTTCTAAATGTTCCGGGATCAGTCGTCCATATTCAGTAGGTAGGTTGAGGTACGGTCTATGAAAGACCTTCCACTCTACTAACGGTTTAGCGTAACAAAGAAACAAAGTAGGTTTTTACATTCATTACTGTGAATCACTTAGTTTTTAAACCTGCCAGCTTTTTCTAAATTAGGTATGTATAAAAGTAGGTACATTTATACATAATTTTAAAAAAGCTTCAATTTTTTTACAAGTTGCCCACCGTGTAGAAAAATATTTAACATTCATTCACTATTTCCCGGAAATATTTTATTATAAAACTGAGTATTTTCTTAATTATAATGCAAATAAGTTTCTTTACCCTTCAGTATTTTCCTCCTTTTCCAGTTCTTACAAAGACAAAATTAAACAAATTCCACGCATAAAGCGGGGTCACAATAAAGTGAGGAATTTATTTCATCTCTATGAAAACGGTTGAATATGATAAAACATGGGCTTCTCGACTAAGACCTTCGGATCCAAGGTTAGACTTTAGTGTTAAAATATCACTAAAACATTATTATGCATCGCCGCATGTGTACGCATGGTTGTATGAAATAATAATGTTTGAAATACGAGTATCGTTGCAAGCTTCAACTTAGTTTTCGTCCGTATGTATGTCCTTTAATTATGTTCTTTCTTAGATTTAATTTAAAAAAAAATCGTTATTTTAATAACAAGTTCAACAATTAGGGAATCCTTTTCGGCACTTTTGTAATCCGCTGGAATAGTAATAAATACCATCAGGGTGGCAGACCAACGGCCAGGTGGGTGGGTGGACAACCTACAGAAGATCACGAAGTCCTGGATGAGACTCGCACAAACCACGGAAGCATGGCACAAAAGGAAGGAGGCCTATACTCAGCAGTGGGTGGAACAAGGCTTCCAATGATGAGTGGTTTCGACCACCTCAGAAAAGACAATGTTCTTGAAAAAACTCTATGCAGCGTTTAAAACAAGGCTTAAAAAAACTTGTAAGTAATAAGCTCACAAAGGAAAAGGAAAATGGACAAGAAAGAGCTATCCAATAAATTGCTCGTTACTGGCAGACGCAACCGGGGCTTCGCCTAGTAACGAGACATAAATTGCTCGGTTCAAAGTCAAGGCGCATATTAATAGCTCGGATACAATACATTAATCTATATTCTGAGTATGTCATATCCGTAAATGTTAGTCTTATGCGATATGCATCGTTTAGATGGATATGTTATGCAGCGTTATTATTAAGGCGTTCCATTGTCATTCAACATAAATAGAGGGAAAGTAAGTAGGTACTTTAAAATATTGAAAATATTATATTTGTAGCAATGAGGTTGACTTTTTGAAAATTGCCTCCTTGTATGTATATATCATAATGTACCTACTTTCTAAGTTTACCTTGGGCGTTACTGACATCGGTGAAGGAAAGAACCGTGAGGAAACCTGAGGGCCTAGACAAACTGACATTCTATCAGCGATAACGATGGTGGAAAAGGCGAAAATGTATAGGACTGACATAAGCTATCGAAAAGTGCAAAACTGACATAAGTCAACCTGTTGGAAGTCGTAGAAATTCGAAACAATTTGGAAGCGATTGTCACTTGTCTAGGCCCTCTGGACCGTCTTGAGCAAGCGTGGTGATCAATACTCGTGTCTGGTCTCTAAGGGGCAAAGGCCTAATATGCTGGTAATATTAGTACAAGTTTATATCACAATACCAGGAATGTACCACCACACAAATATAAAATAAAAATAAGTATTACACTTAAATTAGGTATGTTGTTGACGAAGAATTTTTACATTCAAAATTAATATAAATTATAACTTTAAATATTTTTTTTTAATTCTTTTTAACTAGACGTTAACCTAAGTAATTGTTATCATGTGTTTTTTTATTTATTTATAGAAATTATAAGAAGACTTGTTTTTTATATAAAAATATTAGTTATAAATATATTCCCTCCATGTGGCACGGCATACGCCCTGTATAGTTCCGAAGTCTAATGTTTCGGTCCCAACACTTCAGTAGGAGTTGGTTCAAACATTCGGCCATTTTGCTTTTCCTAGGTACTTACGTGAGTTGAAAGTGGAAGCCATTTCCGAGTACCCTGTTTTAATTAACTTCAAAAAGAATGAACTTCGTAATTTTACTTGTTTTTCGTAGTTTTAAGGGTTCTATAAAGTTTTCGAGTTATTAAATTGTTAACATGATTTTTTTTTTTTAGTAACTTGTCCTTCTTCGCGTTGAGTTCATACAAAAATCAAAAATATTTAAGGGGGCTCCCATACAACAAACGTTTTTTTTATAGATAATGGTACGGAACCCTTCGTGCGCGAGTCCGACTCGTACTTGGCCGGTTTTTGAAAATCCGTCTCCAGCACTAAAATGTTCAAGAAATCCGTTGAATAAATAGTCTATTTGGACTGGTTACTTAGCAACGTTAGCCCTTCCCTGGTACAATAGGCCCGGAGGTAGCAATAACCTTATTTCCTTTGTCTGTCTTTACTCCGAAGGCTGTTTTTGCTATCTGTATACAAAGCTATTTATTATTCTGACATCGAATTTCTATTACATTCTTGAATATTTTGAAGACCTTTCCTGTAATGAGATTTTGGTCTATAAAGAAAGTGGGACATGGTTTTTTAAGTGCCCCTATAAATGAAACGTACAATCAAATAACGTCTGGTACCCTTCAAAATCTGGTAGTTTTTAACGTCCGCAATACGTGCGTGTTTGTATCCAGTCACTATTTCCAGAAACGAATATTCTCGTCTTCCAACAATTTTTTTTTTTTTTTTTTTGGGTGGGATATCATCATATGACTGCTCCCGCTCTGGGCGGAGCGGAAGGGCGTGTCAGACTCTTACTGACTAAAACCCACCCGTGTTCCTTCAGTTGCCTGTTGCCAGGGTCCCGGTATCCCTTTCGGACTATTCCGCAACCCTGGCAGGCATCGGTCCTAACGGACCCCGTCAGGTGTGCTGACCTCTCTTTGAGGCGCGCATGGAACACGACGCGCCATCGACCCGGGCCTGGTACTTATCAGACGGCGAGCTACCCATTGCTCGCCGTCCGCAAGCCCGCGCCTATGGTGGCCGGGAATCCGCCTGGGATTCCCGACGCCCAGGGTGTCTCCAGCGGCGGCGGTGAGGGGCGTGAGAGGGCAGGCCTTGCCTCTCCCTCACGCGTTCCGCCTCCTCCTTCGCGAGCATCACTGCTTCGCAGAAGGAGGTGACCGCCTCCCATGCCCTCTCGCTCCGTACCATGGCCTGGACCAGGGCCGCGACCAGGGAGGCGAGAGGTCAGTGCCGCCAATCGCCTCCACGAGGACACGGCGGTGCTCCGCCCAAGCAGAGCACACCTCCACCGTATGCTCCACCGTGTCCTCCGGACGCGTCTTCCAACCCTTTCTTTTCGATTTGACTACACCCTAAAGGCCCCAGGCCCCCGCAGACAGGCGAGACGCGACTCTAGTAGAAAAAAATCTATGAAAACTTCATGGAAATTGTTCTACCAGAATCCCGTCACACATCTGCGGGAGCCTTTAAGCCGACACTTGATAGAACCCACGTATGGAGGTGCCTAGCATTAACATTACCTACAAACAAGGCGAAACCATGGAGGTGTGTTTATTCGCTTTTCCATGATTAGGAGTAAACATTATTAAATAACACTAGCCAGTCACTTAATAACAGAAATCGGCTACTGAAGAACAGCATTTTAATCCCGAACTAAATCCACTCATTAATTTCACAAAGATTCATTTCACCAAACAGGTGGAATGTAGTTAGTGAGAAACGAAGTACGGACCTCCACAGTTCTCAATATCACGGAACAAGGGAAAGGCGATTTTCCCTCAAAGAGGAAACGAACTCAAAGTGTTTTAACTTACCCTCATATTGAGAGCCTTCGACGGCTAGAATCTCATTTTATGCTAAACAAAAAAAATCGTTATCAACTTCTTGCGAACCGGCAGCCTTATTTTTATGAGATACTCAATTTGAAAGTCGTTATTGTGCGGTTTTTATTTTTACTTTGAGTGCGCATAATAATATTATTATTAAGTATAATGTTAAAGTAAGTATATATTCAGTAACGGTACTCGAATTTCAGTAGATCTGTTTCCAAGGAAATCAATCGAGCGTAATGACATAGGTTATAATAATTATGTATAACTTCTGTCTGTTTATTTACTTAGGTATAATAAATAGACAGAAGTGTAACTTGCCATTCAACGTGGAAATGCTGCCAGCCTTTTGGGCAACTTTCCCTAATTCTTTGATGCCCAATGAGCCCCTCCTCTTAGGTATAATAGTGTATTTTAAAGGTTTGATTGTTAATGGTTGTAAAAGTGTGCGTGTGTGCGTGTATGCACAGAACGGAGGTGTAGTTATGGCATGCTTCACTGTATTGTTCGCAGCGGCAGCGCTCTGTCTTGGTTTTTTATTTGGTTTGCGGTACAACCTTCCTGCAAAAAGCAATTTTCCAACAAAAGTTAACAGAAACCTCGACTCACCTCGATTGTTCAAATCATGCCTGAATCTGAAAAAAAAGAAACAACTCGTTAGTTTCAATTTTACAATGCAATGCAGTGCAATAAAATTCGCCATTTTGATTTGTTGCAGACGGAGTTGCATTTCTTCCAACAAAAGTGGTCCATAATTCATGAAGCAATTTAGCAAATTGCAATTTGCATAATGGTGACCATCGCCATGGAAAATTAATAGTGTATTTTATTAACCGTTGCTGAGCTACGAGGCGCCTCCGGTTTTATTTCAGGGAACTAATTATTAGAACGGTTCGTGTGAAGTAGCCTTTACGTCGGGTTTTTAAGGTATATGTTATAACCATAATGTGGTTAAACAGTGAAAACGCTCACTGTTTATCCACATTATTGTTATAACATTAAACGATTTGTTAAGATACATTTAGGGACGAAGATTTGTGGAAATAACAACGCCAGCAGGGTGGTGATATGGAGGTAAGTCGCAAGCTGTGCTTCACTTCCTATCCTGCCCTCTGTGTCCCAAAGCATGCAGTCAAAGTAACCCCTACGCTGCCACCGAAGCCGTGGAAGTGGCGAAGTTTGGACCAACAAGATCTTAAATACAGTCGTAACAGCGATGCGAAGGAGAACAAGAATTATGTTTTTGTCTCCAGCAAGGATTTACCTCAGTATAACGCTTTATTGAGCCCTAAAATGAGCTAAAGCTTATCTACTTAGAGAAATGGTTCAAAATTTGTACCATACCTTGATGGGCCTTTTTTGTCTAATGATCTAATAAATACAGCTTAGTCTAGTCACTAAATTACAAAGTTTTTAAAGCGGCTTATTACAATAGACTGTAGTGAAATAAGACGCTAATGGTGTTTCGTCAAATTTTTTGAAGACTTGTGTCTCCAAGTCAGTCCTAATTTCCAAAATCCCACATACATTGGTAGTTTTTCATATCGTAGGTTAGACAAATATTCGCTCAAAGTTGATACGGTCATACATAGTATCCCCGTCGGAAAGGCATGTTATGTTATTACTCTGAGGTCGGGTTGCGCTCCTGTTCGTTATAACTAAACGCACACTTTAGATCATTAAACTTCCGCGAAGTTCTTAATGGGTGTACCGTACCATACACTAATATGAAATTATCGGCACTGAGAGGGTTGATAGTATCTTGAGGAAATACTTACCTACCTATGAGGTTTACTTCTTTTCTTTTAATATTTAACCCTCCGATGCTTATTTTCTGGCAATAACCAAATAGACAAGGTGTTAGGTAATATTCCGAAGTCTAATCAATCATGAACAATCTATTGGAAAAATTCAGTAACAAATTGATATATTAAATCGGATATTTTTGTTTAATTCCACCTAAAATAAATCTTTATTATATTTCTGTTTCATTATAAACGTAGGGTCTGTCATCCCGCTGTTTTTGACATCCGTGTCGGAAACATTGGCAACAAGTTAAATATTAAATTCATTGAATTATCCCGGTGAGCGAGCAGGCTTCCGTTTTAGTCACATTTATATTTTTTACTTTTATACATCTATCCGAAGTGATAATTTGGCCGGTATGACCAAATAAGTATTATTATTTTATCGTGGATTTAAAAAGCCTCTACACGTGCTGAACCTGTAACCTTAAATAATTTAGCATAGACAAACGGTCGCTTTGCATATAATAACAGACTTGAAAAAATATTAAGCTTTGTTTTTAGCCATGAAAAGTAAAACTGTTCTGAAAATCTAACGAAGCAAGAAATTCTCTTAAAATAGACACAAGACTCTTTCCGCTGACTTTTTACATACACTTCATAACATTAAAGTGAATTTACTGCGTGTTTCTGCTTATAAATTGCGATCACGAGTCGCTGGTCCACCCTGTAGAGTAACATCTGTTTAATACTTCTGCAGCAATTTATTCCGAGTGACAAATTGCTTTTACAGCCCTTCCTCTATTTTTTAAAAGCATTTTTTTCAAAAATAATTACTTTCATAGAGATAACTTTTTATTTACTTTGGCAGTCAGTATTATTTTTAATGAACTTTGCTTTTAATATGGATGTAATTATTGATAATCTGTTTCTAATGTTGTATATATTTAAATAAATAAAAAGTCGAGAATTGTCGTGGGACACCCGGTTGTCCCGTGTTTTTTTTCATTTAATGTATTAATCTAGTATTACAGACACAAATATTTAAAAAAAAAAATGCATGCATGGTAATTAGTACAGATGACGTGAATCACGCGCGTCTATACTACAGGAATACCTATACCTATACTAGAACACAAAAACAGACATACTACAGCCAAAGTGTTGTGACGGTCAAAATGTTACACACTTTTCGGTCCAACTCTTATTCGCCAAATGTGCAGAGTACAAAACAAGTCACTTATCAATCCAATTTCACATGGAGCTATCTTCGTTCCAAAGTGCCTTTTAACAGTTTGTAAAATAAAAACAAACAATAAGCCAAATAAGTTCATGCTGCTAACATTACCTAGCTCCAGCTCATTTGCCTTATAAACACAATTCTCCGACGATAGCTTTATCAAAGCCGGAGTTTTGTTTGCAAAGCGAACTAACCGTAACGTAACTAGGACAGTAACGCAAGAACTAAGAACAACTGCGGTATGTAAATGAACTTATGACTCGACGGTACAGCGGCATTTTAGGGTTGACTCAGACTTTCCCGCGTTTCCCTTTGTTCCGTTATGAAATAGGATTGTTTTGTCCAGATTATGAAAGGGTTATTTGTTTGAGTGCTTGTCACAATTATGCATGTACATCGTACATTCATAAAGGGAATTACTGTGATTTCTGAACCAGTAGGCGTAGCATGGCGCTTTCTATCTCTACGAAGAATATACATAGCTTTTACTATACAAAGTGACAGTTTGTTTCTTCAATTTTGACATCGCACCGTAGAAATCCTTCTACAATCTGTCATTTTGTCTTTAATTTCTAACGATCTTTGTCTAGGTCTTTTTGTAGGTAGACTATTTCAGAAGAAAGTTTTCTATCCTTACTGTCAAAATCACATTGACAACCGATAAATCCTATGACAAAATGAAGAATTCAGAGTCGAATTATGTAAAAGAGTGAATTTCGTAAAAAGTGCAGTTGACTCTTTCTACTTTGCTGCCGTCGTACTGTCTACAGGAAACGTCATTTTTGTCTACTCTTCCGTCAACAAAACGGTGCTCATGCTACGCCTGCTGCTGTCCCCCTACAGCAGCAGGCGTAGCATGAGCACCGTTTTGTTGCAGCAAATGTACGGAATGTACCATAATTCACCAGCCTGCGGGAAAGGATTTTTTAAAATCAAATATGTTAATTAAAAGAGCCGGAGAGTTTTTATTGAGTGACAAAATACAGTACGACTTACTGTATTTTGTCACTCAATAAAAACTCTCCGGCTCTTTTAATTAACATATTTGATTTAAAAAAATCCTTGTACAAATAACAGTAGGTGAAGCCTCGAATGTTTCAATTTGGTGCATTTACAAGTATCCACTGATTTCCTAAATGTATTTTTCTTTTACTGAATGGCACCGTTATTTACAAAGTTATTGAAGAAACTAAAAAAAATCTAAAAGTTAGAGCATATGCATACTTTTAGTAGGTACGTATATCTACTTACACTAAACATAAAGATGTTATCACTTATATACAAAACTATACGACCTACATAAAATCCTCTATACCTACCAATAAAATGCTCTGAAATACCTATTCAATGTACTTACGTTCAAATAGTGACAGGATGCAAAACGAACCGTGAGAGCATTTCAATTTATACAATATCCTATTTACCCTGTGCCTGTACAATAACCCGCTCTTCAGGCGAACGTGAATCGCGAAGTAGTCTGTCGACAGCACAGCGTTAGGTTATTCGCTTGGAGAAAAGGGGTTAAATTCTTAGACGCGTCAAAGTTTTGGAAAAGTACCTACAATTATTTTCTGTTTACAGTTTTTTTGTGATGTTCCGTGTCTCAGAAAGCACGTTAAGCCGGGCGTTTCGGCTATCGGTTTTTGGCGCAGCCGTGAGGCGCACACTATTGTTTTCAATTTTTTTTTTTTTTTTATTTTGTTATTTGTATTTTGTGTTTCACGAACTGTGTCCAAATAAACGTTATTCTTTCTTTCTTTCTTTCTATCATTTTGTACTCACAAAATCAATCAAGATCAATAAATTAAGATCTACTTAGATCTTTTGTCGTTACAAGTTAGAAGCCCGAAAGTCTGACAAGTCTTGCCAAGGGGTATCGTGTTACCCATTAACTAGGTTGTGGAGGTCAGACAGGCAGTAGCTCCATATAAAATACTGGTAATCAGCTGCATCCGGTTAGAATGGAAGCTGACCCCAACATAGTTGGAAAAAGACTAGGCAGATTGATTGAATTTTAGCAAAATATTGGGAGAAACGAGAATATTGTTGCATATAGTTATCTGTAAGAAACATTGTAATAATACAGAAGCTTTTAGTAAGTATATATTAGCAGCAGCTGATTAAGCTTTTGAACTGTTTACCACGTCGCCGTCGTCGTTGATGTAATATATCATTTGTGGTTGAAACAGTGATCGACGTGACGAGAAGCTCATTTACAAAATGTCCAACTCCACCACAACTACCGGAGCCCGTTTCACGCTATCCGATTTGTTTACTCCACAGAGTCCACGGCCTAAAATAACGTACCTATATATTTATACAGGGTGGTCCGTGAAACGACGTCCGAAAAAAATTTTAGGAGCCTCTCTCCAAGGGCTTCCCGATACACCCCCAATACCACCATGTATGTTCAGCGATTATTTAAAGTTTAGGAGCTAGACGGATATTTTTTTTGGGAAAGTCTCACTTGACGTCAGCCTTTAGGTATTATTTTTCTAACAAGTATTATTGAAAAAAAAATGATTATAGCTCCATAAACTATGGTCTACGATCGATAAAAAATAGTTTCAGTCTAAACATCGCCCAAAGTGACTAAAACTTAGCTCAAAGGGAAAATGGTGCCGATTCTCTTGTCACAAATTCTCTAAACTAAACTAAAAATCACTAAAATTTAGTTTATTCCTGTCAAACGACGATTTCCCATTCTGAAAATAGGCTAAAGTGACACAACTTAACTATAATTTAGTTTGACAGCACTAAGATGGCACTGAATTTTAATTTAGTGAAAATGCTATTCTGAATTTGACGTTTTAATCAAAATTTTTGTTCTATATCTAAAATCCTCTAACTAACTCTGACTATTTTTAATCACGATTAAAAATGTGTGGAATAAAATTAGATGTCATGAACTAAAATTCAAACCAACACCTTGAATTCAGTTGCAAAACGGTACTGTATCTTTCTTTTATTTTCTTTTGCTTATATCTCGAAAATGGTGGTCCTATCGCAAAAATAATGAAAAATTTTACCCCCCTTTGCAACCCACAAACCCGTAATGCTCAACATGTTGGTATTTTTTTTTTGTTTTGCTTCAAAAAGTGAAAAATTCCATATAAAAATACGTCGAGACGATCACATTGCGCGCCTCTCCGGCTCAAAAAAAATCACGTGGTAGGCAAACAAGTAGGTACCAAGTGGAGTCGCGATTGTCAAATTCAATTTTAGTTGTGTCAAAATAATTTTTAAATTTAGAGATTTTTTTGGCAGAATAGCTCTAAGATTCTCATAGTAAAAAGTAAGGAATTTTAGTGATAGTTTAGTTAGTTTAGTTCGGTGTACAAGAGAATCAGCACCAATGTATTTCAAACGTTTAGGTATTTTTACCTATGTGACAGTTGGCAGTAGCATTTCCTCCCACAATGTGACCTCAGAGAATACCTAGACGTCCAAAACTATTCCCGGACGTTTTTCAGCGACACACACCTAATATAAAAACACAAAGCGCCATTGGACAAAGAATGGAAAAGCTGTACAAAGGACCTCCACGCATCATCAGACAAACGGCCCATATAATAACTGGTTTGAAAGACAATTGGAATGTGGCCCACTGTGACGCATAAATAGGACTTTGTGCAAAGTGTGTGGTTCAAAGGTTTTATATGGAATTTCCTTATTACGATATTTCTTTGAATTCGTGTGATTTGACTAGGTTTTTACTAAAATGAGTGAGTTTTATTTAATGTCTATTGAATTTGTTTGTTTGTTCACAAGAATGTATTGCATTATTTGCGGTTTAAAATATTCATAATTTGAAATAATTCGATTCTCAACTTAATATAGTAATACTAATTGACCGAACAGACGTTGTCCTAGAACTCGATCGCAGCGCGACCTACCGGGCCCGATTGTGAATCTAAACCATCCTGGGACGTGACGACGACGACCCACTCATGCACACAATTTCATAAGAATCGGTCCAGCCGTTTAGGAAGAGTTCAGAGCAGACCAATTATATAGAACATTGCAGTTTAGTTTTAGGTATATCCATATTTGTTAAAATTCAAAACAGCCTTTACAACGTAAAATTATCAACATGAACTTTTGTAAATCGATGAAAGGATGATAAAAAGGCTGAAACAGATTAAACTTTAACCGCCTCACTAATAAACGTTGTATAGCGCCTGTATAGTTACACAACGTTTTGTCTTCTTCTTTCAAAAGTAATTTGACTTTTGAAAAAAGAAGACAAAGCGTTGTGTAACTATACAGGCGCTATACAACGTTTATTAGTAAGGCGGTAAGTATATATTGACTATTTAATAAAATGTTAGGCAATCTATTGACAAGCTTTCAGGATACCTAATGAAACTATACGTGTAATGAACTTAAGTCTCATGGTTATAAGATAATAGTGTTCCAAGGAGGAGGTAACAGAATAAGCTTATGAACGGAGAGAAAAGGTAATTTTGAGCCGAAGGTAACCCGACTACTTAGGTATACATACTTGTAGGTAGGTACTAATGGATACTTGTATGCCAATGTAGACTATGAATAAGCAGATGTGTGCCTGACGATGTAAATTGTGTAAACTAGTATCGAATTATGAAATGATACGAGTCTTTTGTTTTTTTGAGGGTGGGAAATCTTCAAATGACTTCTCCCGCTCTGGGCGGGAGCGCGGGAGGGCGTGTCAGATTTTTACTGACTAAAACCCACCCCTGTTCCTTCAGTTGCTTGTTGCCAAGGGTCCCGGTATCCCTTTCGGCCTTCCACGAAACCCTGCCACGTTACGAGTCCTGTGTACATATTAAAAATTTTCTTTTAAAAGAAATAAATATGCCGATGTTCCAACTCATTGGTACCTTTAATTAAATCAATATAGACTCTAAATATTTTAGAGTCACGTTTCGAGATTCGATTCCCAGGTGACGTTGACATGTTTAATTTTGTGACACAGACTGCCAAGAAGGGAAAAAAAAAAAAAAAAAATGAAAATAAACAGACAAACAGTTTAATGTTCAAATGTCACAGTTGCACCAAACTTAAACTTTCCCTTCGTATGACCTAGATTTACTGTAGATATGTCAACAAGTCCAGAGATAGTGGGTGACATGTTCGAAGTTCAGTCGAAGACTTCGGTCGTTAGGACATGTCAGCGAGGTATGACGTCTACGATATTTGCAAATTTGATAGGAGACCTCATTCTTCAGTCGGGATCATTAGAGAATCGGCCTTACATTCTATAAATATTTTTTATTTTCAAAGGAGAGTTCTTTGAAGAAAACTACCAAGATTAAGATAATAGGTATAGGTATTAAGATAGTAGGTTAGCTGCCAGAGTCGCGGGAAAGTCCGAAAGGGATACCGTGGCCTCTAGCAACTTACAGGCAACTGAAGGAACACGGGTGGGTTTTAGTCAGTATAAGTCTGACACGCTCCCTCTCTGGGGCGGGAGAAGTTATTTGATAATTTCCCACCCAATAAAAAAAGATAGGTAGCCATCATTATTTTGATTTTTTATTATTATTCCACACTTCTATTTTACCCGTCGTCTCGGTAGTCACCCCCCTTTCTAGCCATATCATCTATCACACAGTCCATCTATCGTTTCTTTGGTCTTTCCCTACTCGTATAGCCTGGCTGGCTATGTGGAGGAAGAACAATCATACTTAAAAAATTACCATACGACATTTTCCTCGTAGTATTGTAGGTAAAAGGAATGGGATCAGCAATGTCATCCGTGCGTTTCGTTTTCGGTGAGCGGTAGCTAAATCCCTTTACCCCGAAAATCTGCGGCATTCCTACTCACCATCGCTGCACCGTAGCCAGCCAGATATTAAGGTAAAAAAACCAGCTGTCAATTGTAGTTTACTGCAGCTAAATTCTAAAATACTTTTTTTTTTAAAGCTTTTGTAGGATGACGGAGCACGCGATTTCTGCTTGGTTTTGAATGTGTATCTGTATAATTAAGCACTGTAGTACCTAATGTCTGCTAAAAATATCCTCCATTCGCTATTGATGTTAGATTGCGGATATAAACTTAAAGTATTCCATTTTACTCGTATTATGTTTTAATCTCAACTTTATAATTGTCTCTTTTATGCGTATTTATTTATTGTAATTGATTTTTAACCGTTTTAATTAAAGTGAATCAATCTCAAATGGTACACCAAACTTGTAAACGTTTCTGTAAATAAAATGCCCTTTTTCAGTCTAGCACGGAAACTGTGTATTTACATAATAATGGCCATTGAATTATGCATACAAGGAGATGAGGTTCAAGAGTACTACGATGGTACTAAGTAAAGAGGACTTGTCAAAAAGTTTGTCTACTTAAAAGTTAAAGTGATTTTGAAATGGAAAACTTCTAATGAACAATTTTATTGTTTGTTTGTTTTTATAGGTGCTGGTTCATAATTTTATAAGAACTTGGCCACTTTGTTTTGATGTGTTTCTCGTAATGTAGGCATCTACATATGGGGCTACTGAAAGTCAAGCGGGTTGATGACGCCATTTTGTTTTCCTTTTTCTTCTTTTTATTGTCTTTACCCAAAGCGGAAAAACTTTGTACAATTTGAGGAGCGTATGGTATGTTTCAAAAGTATCTGATGTAAAAATGATGTGAAAATGTAAGCAAATGGATCAGAAAACATACCTGTGGATGCAATTTGTAGTGCCACTTACAAAAGATTATTTGAATAATTAAATCTCAAATTCTAATTTATGTTTTTCATGTTAAAATTGAGATTAATTCTTTAACCTCAATACAATTTTCGTCGATGATTTTCAATAATAAATAACTTAATCATATTATATCCAAACAATAAATTGTTGCAAAAAGAGGTGAGATATAAAGTTGAAACAATATAAATGAAAAAAAAACTATGAAAATAAGAATTTAACCTGAGGTGGGTTTGTTTACATTTTATTAGATAATTTTGGAACAAACTATAGTTAAATCAATTGGTGAATACTCAACACTAGGTAACATATCTGCATTTTCCAAAAAAAAATGCAAAGAGGTTTTATTCTCTCGTATCGGTACAAACTAAATAAGAAAAAAACGTATGCCGTGTGAAAATATCAGCCAGTTAGCAAAGCTAACTCATTAGAGCGAAGCAAAAAAAACATCTAGAAATGAACTGCAAATCACATTTTCCAATTTTACGTTTCGATAACCGTATCGCAGTGTAGCGATTTGATTTCGTATTCGATTTCAGCTACCGAGTACCTATGTATCGAGTCAGTGCGACTACGAATACTCGAGTGTATGAAATGGAGCTTGTATTGTATCTCTTTACTGTTTTGTATTCCGCTCGAATTCTTTAAGAACGTTTCAACTTTATTCTGTAGTGCTGTAGCAGCGTTTAGGTAGAAATCGAATGAGAATGTTCTACTGTTAGGTAGACGTCTTTCAACTTAGATCTAAGAAATCCGTATCATTTAAAAATATTCTTCATAGTTTAATAGTACACACTTGGCTACTTTCGAGAATACAGGTACTCTCACATATTCAATCCTAGCCACTACTCTTGTGTTTCGAGGATGCTGTATTGCGCATTCGAGAAAATATCTCTTAGTTACATATCCTAAATTATTGTGAACTAGGCAATTATAGGAGGTGATTAATAGTGCCTATTAGTACTTTCGCTTTGTGAATCAGGTGTTCTCCTATAATTGGAAGCGAACTCTAGAATTTGTCCCTGTTCTTGTAAACTTGCGTTTGTGTCTGTTGTGTAGCCTCTGTAGTAACTTCATGATCCATAAAACTTTTTATGAAGAATTTTCATACGGAATTCTCATTTAAAGTTTCTACCTATATTTTTTACCTACAGTGTTGTAAAAGCTCTCATTACTTCGAAAGATTTAAACGACAAATGGAAAGAGCTTTTGGCTTCCGAACCGTATTTCATGGAGCAAAAATAAACATAAGTAGGCAGTAAACATACATAAGTACATATAAGTTTACAATAAATCCATATAAAGTATAAACCAGACTATCCTGAAATCAGATCCGGCTCCGTTCTTACTTCGTTAGGTATTTATATTCATCAGGCTCCCTTTTCCTCACATATCATAAATTACTTAATTATTTATCAGTACGTAAATAATTTGCCTTCGTCGAAACGCTTCGCAGAAAATGCTCAGACATTGCTGCCGAAAACTGATAGATAGGTATCTATATCATAATTACTTTTAATTATGTATGTGCAAAATGTGCTATATCTATGGATTGATAGAGTTATCGAGCAAGAGAAAAACAAATGGGTAGGTGTACAAATAAATATTTTCCTAATTTCAAAAGCTGAAAGAATGGAGCCATAATAAAATGCAAGCCAGGAAATAGCATTAAAAAAATATATATATATAAATAATTTAACATGTATGTGCCAAAATACAGGATTCGATGATACTTAAAAGACAAAAGTCTCTAAATAAAACAGAAATAAAAAAGTAATACAGAAACAATATCCGATAACAAAAAATCTAACATTTATGCTCTACTCTGTAAAAAGTTTTCGTTCAAGAATGTGCTCTGCTTTAATTGAATTTCCCACGAAAAAGGCACATTTAAACTTGGCAGAATTTAAAAGTATACAATAAATAAGTTGACCGGAATCGAATGGTGATTTAATTAATTCAATTGCTTTTTAGAGCTTTTGTGTTATTTAAAAAGGATGACAAAGAGCGAATTTCGTTTGGAGTTTTTTTATAATGGATGGAATGTTGAAACAGCGTAATTTGAATACCTGTGTGTTCGTTATTATTTTCATACGTGACATTTTTTCAACTCCACGATTCAGTTTTTTAGGGTTCCGTACAAGGGTGCCAACGGGACTCTATTACTAAGGCTGTCCGTCCGTCCGCTCGTCTGTCACAGAGCTCTCTCTTTTGAACCGTAATAGGTAGACACTTGGAATTTTTGACTGAGTGTGTACTACTATATGGCCACTCTAACAACAAATTCATAATAAAAATAAAATAATTGTACGGTGGTACGGAATCCTTCGTGTACGCGTACGACTCGTACCGGCCGCTTTTTTTTTATAAATAAAAAGTCAGAAAATTATGCAGAAAAAGTTTACGTGCATATAACTAACGGACAACAGATAAGGAAAGCTTGCAGTGAAAGTAATTGCAAGTGATGGTTAGAACTTCTGAAAGTTCAACAATAGCTTGATTTGCACGCGTAGCATGACTACCATACAAACGGATTTTAATGTCAACGGAAGAATAGACAAAATCACAGTGTTTGTTTATCTGTCATTTTGTCATTTCCGTCGACAAAATCCGTGTAACTACGCGTGCTGAGATAGGAGAAGAAAAGCTGGTACTCTGGAGGACATTTAAAAAATCACATCAAGTGAAGTGCACTTCGCGAAGTAAGATATTGCTGGTTTCTCAAACCATATAAACAGTTAGTATATAGTTGACTCAAATAAATGTTAGTGGAATTCAAGAAACTAATTAAAGAGAAGTTGCTTAACTGCACTCGGGTTTTTTATATAATTCGATATTTGTGTAAACCTACATATCGGCTGCCCTGCCCATCGTTTTTTCATTTATTCATTCGAATAAGCACAAACAAGGTTGCCTCACTCATTTCACCAAAACTGTTTTTATACCGTTTGCTTCTGGTAACGCGCATAACCGACTAAACGAACTTAAATGACTTTAAACTCTATCTTAGAGCGTGTAAAGTTCTTTTTTATCATGCTAGTTCTATCACACTAGTTGCCAGCATCATAAAACATCATCACTATCCGCTTCCTCTTATCCCAAATTATTTGGCGTCGGCGCAGCATCTTCGTATAATCGTAATTAAATTAAACGAAGGGTATAAATGTGATATCAAGATCTTGTTCCTATCCAATCATAAACCACGTAGACTCAAACATACTAGTTATGCTGAATTATGAATAGATACTTTAGTTCACTGCGTGGTTCTCGTCTAATTTGCCACTCAATGCAGATGAGGCTAGGGGCGGCCCTTTGCAATACCCTTGAGAAAACTCTTCTGGATATTGAAACACGACTGACATGTATAAGGGTCGATAGGTATCAATATTCCCTTTTCAAAATTGTCCTCTTGGTTATTTCAAATATATGAAATAGGTTTTAGTAACGGTTTTCCTAAAACATTATTGTGCTTATGAAAAGTAAAGAAATAAATCATATTCTGGACTGAATTTTTTTAGACAGTCGATGTCAAGCTCTGCAGACCCATTTGCAATATATTTTTTGACATATTTAATTGAATATAAAATACTTTTCATCCATTAATCAGCTCGTGAAGGTCGTTGTATGGTGGGATCCTATACTATTAGCACTCATAAAAAAATACTCACCTAATATTCCATGAATATATCCTATAATTATTCCTCCTGTATCGTTTTTACAGCTAATAGTGTCCTCGTGTACCATCACCACCTGGAAGGCCATTGATTTCATACTAATGTGTGAAATCATTGGCCTCCATGAAATTAATGATTGCATTCATTTCTCAATGAAATCGTAGTTACTGTCGGTACACCTTTATTTCTGACCTTCACAGTTAGAGATGAGCACTTCCAACCAAGTACAGCACAAATGTTCTATAAATATCTCACTGACATATCTTGATTCCTACATTTTCATATAATGTCCCCCTGCCTTCTTTGATCGCGTTATATTACTTGTTACTCCTGATCCCCCGGCCCCTAGCCTTATCATATTCGCATCGTACATTTGTTTCGTTAGATACTTCTTCCTCTGATATTCTTAAAACCGTACAAACCAACGGAGCGTGTGTTTTCTCATTTTTTCGATGTACAAGTTACGGCCCTATCTTTCGTACCTTTATGCTTTTGGAAATAAAAAGTAGGCGACGTTATTCTTGTGTCTATGACGAAGTTTGATCTATGAATTTCTTAACAAAGATCAACTTAGGTATTTTTCCGAGCATGTCATTGACACAGCATTTAAATCTCAACAGATGTATGACATTTACCGCTGATACTTTAAACACAATGACGACTTTTCTACCACTATGATTGTCTTCTGGTTGATGTAACAGACTTAGGAGCAACTGGGCTAACCTTATAATTTTAAAACATTTCCTTTGTTAGATCTTTTCATTCTCTTCCATAGTACAACGGCCTCTGAGTACTGGCTCAATCAGCATAAAGCAAATAAGAGCTACAAAACTCTGTAGCAAATATAGAAATACCCCGAGACTACGCTCGATTCATGGCAGTAAAACAAAAACGTAGTCGAAACGCCAATGCATCGCGTATTCGTTCGGAGACAGGTTCGGGAACGCTCGGGGCTACCAGCGACAATTCGACCGTGAAATTGCCGTATTCGACAAAACTTTCGTCCGATTCAATCCCATGCCTGAATTGATGCAATGATTAGATAGCTCGAAGATACTAATCGTGTTCAAATCACTTGTTTCGATTACTTCCAACTAAACGGCGCTGTTGAATGAAAAGATTTTGGAAGAAAAGTGGAGAATTAATCAGATTCAAGAGTCAATGTAAATAAGCTGTTCGTTGGTGATGTCCTTCCAAAAAGATGTGAGATTTGCAGGCAGCGTGACATTTACAACCAGAATTATGAACGTGGATGAAGCAAAAGCTGTAGATATGGAAAAATGAAAGCATGTGACGTTCTCTAGTTTCTTTATCTTCAAGGGAAAAGGGCGTTTGTCTATGTATGACGGCTTATACTCAGATAAACGGCGAGTTCGTTTATCAAATTAGCTAATTCCAAAATATGCAGGTGAATAAAACGTAAACAAACACAAACATGAAAATGGCGTAATTGCGATTCGTGCGGTACACTAAAATTGAAAACAATACGACCACGTATACAATTTCGGGCGCGTAACAAAAATTTTATACAATTACAATAAATATGTATAGTGTTTTTTGCTGCTTTGACTAAAATTTTAATTTTTTGGTACCTCTAAATACGTAGTCTTAATAATGCTTATTTTTGTTTTTAACCGACTTCTTCAAAAACGAGGAGGTTCTCAATTCGTCTGTATGTTTTTTATTTTATTATAAGCAAACTTCAAGCATACTACACAATCATACAATATCATGACAGAGACACGCTAATAAGAAGATACATTTAGGGATTCAATTATGTGGGTAAAAGGGATTTATCACTCGCTCATTATATTTTATGATTCAATAACAAGCCAAGCCACTCTCAGCAGTGACATTAGTGACATATTACAGGAACTATCCTGTTCGATGCTTATATTAGAAGCGACTACTGTTTTCATCTCTCCAAGATCAGCAAAAAATTAAAAACTCTTTCAAATAACACTGTATCTTCGAAACTGGGTTAATAGAGCACCCGGTACAGTTCGTGGCACGGTCGTCAGTAGCGGTGTAATGTTTTTAAACGGTGTTTTACGGCATACAAATACGGCATACACGATTAAAATAATGCAGTGCTTTATCTGGAGGTCTTTTCGATATGTGGAAGGTAAATAAATAAAGTTTTGACACTTAAAATGTTCACGTAATACATTGCATTATTATCCTAACTAAATAAACTACGTGTACAGATACATAGGTACCTACATACTACAAATAAAAACAAGAAGAATAGTAAAAAATAAAACTACATACAAAGAGGCACTTAAGCATCAAAGGACACCTCCACATCGCAGAAATCTCGAATAACAAAAATAAATCCGCAGATGAAAATTCATCAATTTTCTCTTTTTTCCCATCCCAAATCAGTGTACAGGAAAAGTGCAGTTCAATAAATAAGTAATCAAGTTTTGTATCATATTTAATAAATATGATACAATGTTCATAATTAAATTCATTTCAATAACGCACCATTATCTATAACATAAGAAGATCCGGTAATACTCTTTGCTTTATCACTAGCTAAAAACAGAACAAGATCTGCAACTTCTTCCGATTCGGCAATTTTACTAAGTGCAGTAGTTTTTTCTATGTCTGCCCAGATTTTTTCTTGCTCTCCTTTGTCTTTTGTCACCTTTTCTATGAAATCAGTTTTCACTGGACCCGGATTTATACAATTCACACGAACTCCTTTTGGTGCGAGTTCCAATGCAACACTTCGCGTGAAATGATCTAAGCCGGCCTTCGACGTACAATAAGCAAAATTTTCCGGCCAGAATATTCCCGTAGAGGCGGCACTGGATATGTTTACTATATTCCCTTTGCTTTCAATGAGATGGGGTGCCGCTAGATGGGTTAAATATACACCTGATCGAAGATTGGTTGCCAAGATTTGATCAAACTTTTCTATAGCCTGTGGATCGAGGATACTCACAAGGTTAAATATTCCCGCGTTGTTCACTAACACATCCAATTTCCCAAAGTGTTCTATTGTGTCACTAATTATTTTCTTCGCGTCTTCGTCATTGGTCACATCGGCTATGATCATTAACGGCTTACATCCATTTTCTTCACATATTTTTGAGACATTTTTAAGTTTTGTCTCGTTTCTGCCGACTATTGTTATTTTCGCTCGTTGTTTCGACAATTTTATCGCGGTGGCAGCTCCTATTCCAGAACTGCTGCCGGTAACGATAATGACTTTGTTCTCAAAACTCATTGTTTCTTTTTATGTTAAGAATTTAACACAAGATGCTACCAGATTTTAATAAGAAGCATGATGTTAAACTGAACATAATACGCACGAATACACGAGGTTTATTAAGTAAGTACGTAGGTAGTGCTAAATAAGGTAGGATTGAAACCAGTTTTAATGTAAGTAATGTATACATTCTCACATTTATTATAAAGTTGTTTATAATTACAACAATTCCAATGTACATTTTTTTTATAGAACAGTTGTGTAACTATTTTAATTAAAAAACCGGACAACTTCTCCCACAAAAAACTGTTTTCATTTAATTTCAGAAACAATTTCTCACGTTTCCTATAACATTTTTAGACTATTCAGACGAAATAAGCTCTTCTGACCGAAACTGGATACGTTGATGAAAGAAAAGGACCTTCAATTACTAGATCAAGAAATTCTTCACAAGTCTAATGTCTTTCTATTTTATTACCTTCGTGAGTTTAACAAACTTTTGCATATTATTGCTAAATAAGCTAATAATGGTCATGGCCCTATGGCCTATGTAAGTGGAAATGATAGACGATGACAGATGAACAGTTTTTAATCCAAAGGGAGGACGAATAGGTCCGTCTCTTTGGTGCCATTTTGCTAACGAGCATAAGCAACGTGCATATCTTCAAACTTGAACATAATTTACGTAGAATACTGTATTGATAACATCACCAGCACTATGAGCAGGGTTATATCATTGACTTGTTTTATTCGTTTTCTTGTTTTATCACATTCCTAGAATAATATAAAAATCTCTGCCAATATTTTCACAATGTTGAGCAATATACAACAATGTATGTAGGTACTCGTATCTCTTCAATTGTTTATATACCTATTGGTGTTTCTCCAGTTACTCTGTCACAGACACATTCTACATACATGGCTTCAAGAGGTACCTCTGTAACCGTAGCATTATTCAAACAAGGATCCAAAGATCTTGTTAGTTTAATACGCCTTTGATCAAAGCTTAAATTTCTTGATCTTGGTCCAAGTGTTCAGTTGAAGTTTCCGAAATTGAATTAGGCCGTTGTTATACTATGAGATGTATCCTGCAATCCTTTAGTTTGTAATGGTAACTGTGAAGTTGTCTTAACAAAGGTCCGAAAACTTTCGTAATAACCCTCGAAGTTGGGTGACGTGTAATGATCACGTTGTAGATTGTGTAGTTTTGATACACTGATATTATACGGATCGCATTAGCTCGGTTTCGTTCTGATGAATAATGAATTTATATGGCAACCTTGAAGGAGTATAGCTCGATAGTCCGTCGATACTGCATAGGGACTGATTCAATTAATATTTCGCACTTATTCTGATGATCCTTTTGTAATGTTTAGTTCCTTTATTCAATTTTATTTCATATTTTCCATTTTGAAGCGCAGTGTCCACTACTCCAGCCGTGAAACTTTTCGAATGTAAAACATTATATGGGGTAGTTGTTGTCGAAGTTGTGTTATGTTATTCAATGACGCCATAACGGGCTATGAAGACTTGGGGTAGTTCCTATGGAAATTGGTATATTACCTACTATTTATCCTAGAAAGTTTTCTTAGAGCATCATTAACTTCAATTGCTTTCTTACTTAATATACGCAATGTTTATTCTCTATACCTCCATTATTATTACGTCACGCTACTATCATAAGCAAAATGATGTAAGTACTTCTCTGATAATGGACTGGGTGGACATCCATTGTGGAAGTTTAGGAACACATCCCTCATCTTAAATGACATAATATCGTCTTTAGAAATTATACTTTGAAGGGACCTGAAGTTTGGATGCTTTGTTCTGAGATCGAGGTACTATCAAAGGGTCTGAGTTAAATATAGCAACGGCAATAGTACTGAGGTACAATCTGATCAACTGTCAAACATGATGATCAATGCTGTTTGCCGTGGTTGTAAAGTTCGATGGACAAGCGTACCTCTTTTAATTTAACCTTTGTCCCATAAAAATAATATAAAATAAATAAATATAGCCTATAATGTTTCCACTACTGAGACACAGGCCTCCTCTCGGTGAGACGGAGTGGGCCGTATATAATTTATTTATATATAATTTATTATATACCACAAAAATACATAACAAAAAATTGGCCAATTGCGTGTCGATCCACGCACAAGTAAGGGTTCCGTAGTTGAGATGAATTTATCTAACTGTATGGGAGAACATATTTTTGCTACTGCAAAATAATAAATGTAAGTTGGTCGATGATTACTCGGTAACTTGTGGAGCCTTTGATAGTTTTCTTTTTAAATTAGCTGGCATGGGGGGGGGGGGACTTTACTCTAACAAAAATTAGCACTTTAAAGCGACCTTTCCAACGATACCCCACACCATGAGATAGACGAGAAAAAAAATCCCCACTTACGGAATAGATGACCAAGAAATGGAGTGCAGTGGCGCGCCCATGCCCATTTGGAGTGGAGTGTTCGTGTGGTTATTCGTTTTTTGAGCTCCGTTCGGCCGCAATCCACGTGGAGTGATGGTAATGGACTGCTCGTGTAATAGGATCTTTAGGTGTTGACATCGTAGATCATCGTGGATACGAAGTTCAGTGTGCACAATCAGAGCTATATGCCGCTGGTGACTGGTGGCGCTGTTGTTATTGGACCCCAAAACGAAACAGCAACAGAACTACACCATTAAAGCAACAAACGGTTTAATTCTGTTCTTTGTTTATTTATTCGACCCTTCTGCCAGAAATTGTTTAAAACCTTTGGCGTGGCTTAATGGCGTTGTTGTGTATTGTGGGGCGAGAGAAAAACAAAATAAAAAATGTATTAAGGTACATAGGTATCTAGCTGTTGTTGGTAAAAATAACATGTTTAAATGGCTTTAAGATATTGTCATTTTTTGCTAAGGTAGGTAGAATTAGAATACCGTTGCGCCAAGTATGGCTGACTGACATGCAACGCACAGCCTAAACAGCTGAATATAGAAACATGGAGTAATATGTTCTTAAGGTATCACCATGCGACGAACGGAAATATTATTATATACATATATCCCAAGAACGTCACCATCTTTTAAGCAAAAAATGTCTTTATTCACCTGGTAAACCCCATAATAAAATAAAACAAATCTAATATCTCGAACTGGCTTGTAAATACGGTGCAAATTAGATCGCAACCTTTCGAAGCGAGTTTGTAGCGAAATTGTAGAAAATTTAATTCGTTATAGCATGCCTGTGGCTTCCCTGGAAATGGACCAATCGGAACTTGAGTCGAATCAATTTTCTGTTTGCTTCGTAAATCTTGGTAAATTCTTCGTAAATTGCGTTTTTTTTTTTCAATATTTTTATCAAGAAGAGCCTAACAGATGTTTTGCTTGAAAACCAAAAATTTGTGAAGGTAGCATGAACGGGTGTGATCAGAAACACTTTGTAGCTACTGAACTAATACAGACTATTCTGATTGGACTGATTTACGTTTTCGTAAACTTAGGAAGAAAATGCTTTTAAAAATGAAGTAATTCGAAATCCAAAAATCTAAGCCAGAAATATAAGAGCAAAAAACTTTTTCGATTTAGATTTCTGGTAAGTATCGAAACTTACAAAAGCATTTCGGTAACATACGAAATAACGGACCAACGTGCAGAACAAAATATTTTCCACGTGTAAGGTCTAACAACGGAATCCTAAATCCTATCCTAAACCGTTGTTTTATCAAAACAAAAAACGCTTCTCCATTACCTTGGGGGAATTTAATCAGTTTGCTTACTCTGGACTGGAAGCTCAAATTGTGCTCACGGTAAACAAAATCGTTTCTCGGAAAACAATTACTGGATAGTCCGTTAGATAAGGATAAAGTGTAGCGCGCTATAGCAGTAGTGTTAATAGATATTAGCTTTTATCTTATCTACGATCCTGTTTTGTTTTTTTAGCGAGTTAAGTTGTGTGCATACTGAGTCAAGAATTTCTATTGAACAGAACATCGCTCTATAAAACGCAATTACGCAATCAACGCATTCTCGTAGAAAATCCTGTTGTATCGCAAGGCAAAACAGTTTTGTACAAGATTGACAAAACTTTTTCTAGTGTGCTCACTGCCTTAGGTACTTTGACCATGACCTAGCAATTTTGATGTTAACAGTTGCTTATCACCATTCTTCTACTATCGTATTCGCAAGAACTCTTAGTTAGACTAACTAGCTAGTAAAAAACAAATGTCTGTCAACAAGGTGGTTGCAAACAATTCTGGTGGATTGTTTGCAGGCATTTACGGTGGTCCGCACAGGGCCCGCGTAGCAGTTTTCTGCCCACTCCCTCACAGAGAGGTGGGCTGTATCCCAGCAGTGGGAACATTATAGGCTGATTATGCTAAGGTGGTTTACTGGTGAGTTAGGTACATCGAATGTACATTAAAGTTTCTCCACTTGTAGAGGCTAAATATAAGCACTCGCAATACCATCCTAATTACCCTTATATTTTCCACAATATTAGGGTAGGGGTAAACTTTAGGGATAGGACAAAATTTCACACGAACCAATTACTGCAATCTGACTTTCTAAATTACCAATAAAATGATGCCATAAAGGCTTCAAAGTTTTGTGCAGAAAACGCGTTCTTTCCTTGCCAAAGTTCAAATTACGTCATTAAATGTACCAGTAGGTTTTACTGAACGCTATGAAAGACGGATTATTAAAATGAATGGACATACCCACGGGGCAATGAACGTTGTTAAACTAATTGTTGAAATTAAAGCTAATAAATAATGCGATAGTATTGTGAGTTGTATTTCATAGAGAGGGCATCAAGACTACATTTGCGGTCAAATTCATTGAGCAACCATTAAAGTATCTATTTAGAAGTGATGCTGCATGCTGTAATAATCAGAGATCTCATTGCAATTTGTTAACAGATGAAATGAAAGGATGAAGATTTGTAAGTATGTCAGAACTCCAGAAGTAATGAAAGTTTTGTTCAGCTGGAACTATTACCTCGGTAGGTACCAAAATATTAAATTAAATTTAAAATTTAAAAAAACCCCGACAAAACAAAGCGTCTAATAAACAATTTTGTTTATAGCTAAGAACACTCTAGAATGATCAAGTCACCTTTCAAAAAAAATCAAAATCGGTTCAGCCGTTTGGCAGCTACGATGGCGCAGACAGATAGAATAACACCCCTTTTTTTCGGTCGGAGGTTAAAAATTAACATAATTACTCGTAATGCTTTTAATAAGAATAAACCTTTATTCATAGAGAATCCATACAGTAGAAGTGAAGAAAATGTAACCTATGCCTAGAGCATTTTAATCAAAGTGGAAATTAGAATTACAAAATAATTCAAATTCAAATTCAATTATAGGTAGGTACTTGATGAATGATCAATGAGGGGAAATATCGTGAGGAAACCGTAAGTTTTAGGAGGCTTTTGCCCTAAGGGCTAGTATTATATCATTATTGTATCGAAACTATGTACAGTTCGTGATATTATCACGAAGTTCGTACCGTTCTCGACTACAAATGGATCATCAATCCGCTATAAGAGGATTACTCGTCGAGATTCGGTAGCAATCAATTCACTAAGCTTAGATTATGCCGTTGTTGTGTGCGGTTTACAAAAGATTATCTAGATAATCAACACCTACGTGATATGAAATCATTGGTATCTATTAGTAATTCATGTAACGAAACCCATTGAACTATGGTCATGTTGGTTTTGAATAGTTACACAGGTATTTACCTAATTGACACAGACAAAGCTCAACAAAGCCGATTTTTTTCCAAAAAATCGATTTTAGAAGGAAAAAAAAGAAAGAAATTGTTTATTTGCGGTAAACATGACGTAAAGAAAGCAACGCAAAAAAGAACAAGTTGGGGGAAAATATGCATCACATCCACCCAAAACGGCCATCGATCAGCATAATTCTGCGAGCCTATGGGAGACATAGGCTACGGTTTCCTAGAATAGCGGTGAACGTCACATAACGGCCACAGTGATGGCTGTCATGAAAATTATGGGAGTAGGGGTTGGACCTTACGCTGACAAAAAACGTTCACTAGGAATACACACCACAACTTACTTTCATAAATAGCGTTTCAGCGATGTCATTCGCCGCTAAATTGCAGACGCTATGTGACGGCCACCGCTCTTCTAGGAAACCATCGCTTTACCTACTAATTTCATATACAAAAGAGTATCTGTCTGGTAAAATGGCGGTTATAGAACTGATAACTGAATCAAAAATGATTTGGTGTTTTTTTTTCAGAAGAAAGATCATAAAGAAAGTTCAATTTATAATTCGACTCGCTATGCCCCGCGGTTTCACCCGCGTAAGTATCGATGCCGTGAGATTATCGGGATAAAAATTATCCTGTGTATTAATCCAGGTTATGGTTTACCCATGTGCCAAGTTCCAAATCCGTTCAGCCGTTTTAGCGTGAAAGCGTAACAAACAAACAAACCGATCGATTACAGATGAAATTCAAAATTAACTCAAACGTTTCAGTGCTAATGTTAAGTGATGAAGGAATGATGGACCTTCTTGAAGATTTGTAGATTCGCGTCACTTTAGTCTTGCTTGCAAATAATAAACGCGATACAAAGAATCCAAGATTCATGTAGATACTTACTGTCAGAAAGCCGTATACATTGTCAATTTTTTTTGTAATGAATTAAAGTCATTTGAAATATAAGTTACCTACTTATTAATATTTCAGACAAACCTACTTATATTGTGTTTTTTTTTAGCTTCTAATCTTCCATAAACTCTTTAATACTGTAATATTTTTTTCTAACAGTAATGATAAGTCTGCCTAGTGTTTGTGTTCAGGTTCAGGTAATGTTCAGGTAACTTATTGTTTATTTGTATGCTACGGTATTCTGGGTTACTTAAGATTTTCATACCTAAGTAAGAAATATATCATTATTCAATAGGTTCATACCCGTTCTAGAAATACTATAAATCGTTATTTATTAATTTACGATCCAAAGCCATAATTATTACACATTTATAACCGTGTTATTTGCGGTTTTCCTCGTTATCCGCTTGTTTTAGTCACACACTTGCTCATGCTTTATTTTGCCCAAGCTTAGATGTCCGTTGGAGCGTGTCTTATCTAATTAGTAGGTCGGTTAGCTCTCCTACCTGACTATAAAACATTGCTCACGGAACCATGTATTGGTCCCGCTACGGATTTAGGACTATGGACGGAGTTACCAGTATTATTGGTTTTAGGGCAGAACTGAAATAGAATAGGATTATTTCTCTGAGATTAATGGCACAGAATAATAAAAGATGATCTGCAGTGGTAGCCCGCGAAAATCGAATTTTCTTACGTTTTTTTTTTTGCAACTGGCTGGTCATACTTTCATGTATACATAAGTAAGTGTTGTCAAAAAAATTGAAAAATAAAAAGTCACTGAATTATGAGATCGCATTTTCGATCCGCAGTGGTAGCCCGCGAAATTCTTTTCTTACTTTTTTTTGAAGGTTGTATCTTGATCGAAATATGATTCGCGACCATAACTAATTATGTATTTACAGATGATTTAGATATGATTCTAATGATTAAAAATTCATTAGAATCATTAGTACATCCCCCTAATAAATTAGATTCATTGTTGTTCCATTGAATTTTTCATGAAGTCATGACTTTTAAGAACAAATCTAACTTAGAGAGTTGTATTAAAAACATAAGAATTTTTTTATTTCACGGGCTACGACTGCGGATCCTCCGAGTTCTCTGTCGTCATTATCATGAAAATGATTAAAATAGTGCGTTCTTAGTCCTACCTAGTAAATACTACGGTTGGTTGGTAATGGTGTCAGTGTGAAGGTTTGCTGAATAAAGAAGTGTAATGGATTTATAAATTCTATTACTACTGCTTTGAAATCAAGTGGCCTGTAATGCAGAACGTGCATGTAAACAATTAAGGAGATTTCTTTATCTTTCGACTCAACATAATTATCTATCAAACAAGCTCATACGTTATCTTTTTTTCGTCGACAAATAATGCACACCAAACAACCATCACCATCATCATGTAGGTCACACAAATATTTGTTCCCTATAAAAAGTCCGCAACCCATAGTGAAGTAAACCTGAGGCCCTAGACAAAGTAACATTCTATCAGCGATAACGATGATGGAAAAGACAAAAATGTATAGGACTGACATAAGCTATCGAAAAGCGTATGTCAATCCTGATGAAAGTCGTTGTAAAAACACGAAACGCTTTCGAAGCGATTGTCACTTGTCTAGGTTAGCTGCTTTCATCAATTACAGTCGTAATTCAAAAGAGTCGTCCCATCGGACTAACAGAGTGATGGAGGACGGTCTAGAGGATCACTATTATTATTCAAAAGATTGGGCAAAATGAGTACTTTTTGAATAATTATCGTAAAGACAGATCTAAAACGCTTACCCTCCATTCATGGTTTTTTAGTAGGTACATAAAAGTGGGTGAAAAGACATGGTGCAAAAAACTCTATAATAATATATATAGTAATTGAGAAGCTTCAAATTCATTTTCGAGTTTCACAAACCGATTACATGAACCCGAAATCCTTAGTTAAGACCAGAACAGACATGACAGCCGGTAAATGCTATATTCGCCTCCAGTTAGATTCACATTCTGTCACGAATATCAATGTGAAGGATTTCATCGACAGAAGGCTTCCGCTGGCAGAGATGAACGACTGGTCACGTTTTAGAATTGTTGCAATTCAATTCTAAAACGGAATTGGTAAACGACTTCTCGTCAAGAGTATACATTTTTTCGTAACATTTTTTATACATCTAAGCTGCAGAGCTTTAATTAAGAACATTGTAGTAAATAGGGAACATGCATGTAATTCAAATATGGGTCAAATATTTTTTTCTATAAACTATGTTACTTCAGAATTATGCCTCCATCAATATTTTTGAATAAAATTTCTTTTTGAGCGAGAAATTAATTTTTAAAAAGTCCCAAAAAACTGTGGGTAATTCAAATACTTGAAAAGGCTAAGAGCGGATGTGACGTAACAATCCGGGGTAACAATCAAAATGTCAATGTCAAGTCAATCAACAAGTGTCAAGTCAATGTCAAACGCTCATAGAAAAAGGAGTTTTTGACTTTGACTTGACAGTTGCTTGTCTGTTTTCACGAACTGTGACGTCACCACACCAAGCGCGCCAAATGGAGGGCGTTTAAATAGCCCGGATCGGTTGGATATTTTTAAACATTTTTTTAACTACTTTAAATTGCTTTTTTGCCGTCGAATTTTTTTTAACTATTATTTGACGATGTAAACTATCGAATAAAAATATTAAAAAAATACATGCATATTCCCTATTAAAATCTTCGTACCTCCTACGTACTAGTTTCCTCCGATTCAACAGTCTCAGTAAATAACGATGTCGTTATTTCGATCAAATAAGCTCCGTTATTTTACCATTATATTCGGTAAAAAAAATTAGTGACCATTTGCAAATAATTAGGTAGGTTAAACCTACCTACTTGTAAATGGTCACTGGATTTTATAGTTTAATGTTAGGTTAAACCTAAAATTAAACTATAAAAATAATAAAATGTAGTCATTACAAAAATATAACGCAGTAAAATCTTTTTTCTCCGGGTTTTGTGCCGATAAATAAAAGGAGTATAGTAGGACACGCCATTTATCTTACGTCAAAGACAGTGACATGGCCATCCTGCCGATGATGTAGACATTATCATCGATTTATATAAAGCAACACACGTTCGGGTAGCTACCTGCTTGGTCCAGAATAAACAAGAAAATTGAAAACACCACGTGATTCATTTTCTTTTCAACGTGAAAAGAAAATCGAGTGTATACTTATATAATTTCACTCCGCACATAACACTTTTTCACAATACCAATAATTCGTGTATTTATCTCGAATTCTCGACGTTCCGCATGTCACTGCAGGGATCCAGCAGAATATGAGCGTCAGGGACAATTGCCTGCCTCATGCTGAGCTGAACTCCCATTTGGAACTTAGAAGTGCACCGCATATTTGATGCTTGTTACTTTTTATTTATTGTGTCAAAGTCATAGTGTCACATTATTAAATAAAATAAAATAGGCAGTGTATATCAATACTTATGGCATTTTAACCGGCGCCATTATATGCCGCAAATTGCGGCACATTATCCGGTAGTGAAACAATACACATATACACTTCCATTAAGCGCCTTGTATTTTCTTCTTTACATGTAATTTATCATCATTTAATTGTGCTTTTGTGTGTTGTGCTATTTCTTTTGTGTGCACTATAAGGGTTTTATATCGAGTATCTAACTAAGAACCGCTCTAAATAGGTATGGAGGTACACTGTGCGCTCGCAGAGACAAATATTTTATGTAGATTCATAGTATTTGTGTAATCTGCAACTCCTCTGGGAAATTCGGTAAGCAAACACTCACACACAAACACAGCTCAGAACTGTTATAATAACTACAATATTTTTATCCTCTTTCATAAAAATTATTTCCTGCTTTGGACTTGTTATAAAGGGTGATGATGTCACTATGTAGTCATCATATTAATGATCATGAAATAGTTATAGGTCGGTAAAATGACGTTGTTATGGAGATACTTATGGCCGGAAACCTATAACTGGTTTGTGGTTACCCCATTGAGCTCTGTCCTCGGCAACTCCCATCCATATAATTTTCATCCTTACCTGCTACAGACCTCAGCACTTGCTTATCACCAGACGCTAAGCAAGATTGGCTCGAATGGGGATATTGGTTATAATACCGAAAAGGCACCCCCTACCCCTTTAGAAGAGTGACAAAAGCCCAAAATACACGAAATAGTGTTCAAATACCTTTATTTCTACGTCTTTCTTGCTTACAAGCGCGACAACTTGTCAAAGCAGTTATTTGCACAATTAATACAAACATCAATAATGAAGTCAGCTCGCAGCAAACATGTACAATATAACAAGGCACTTTAACTAGTGAAGTAGTGATTCACTCATTCAATCTTGCAAATTGATTTGAACTTGGCAGTTGTAATATTAATTGGCATCAATAAATGAATGCACTTGTATGCCATGCAGTCTATACTTACGATCAATAGGTTGTATGTAGGCATGAACAGCGTATTGTCGTATGCATACGGCTACACATCAAGCTATACATTTCCAGTTTATGCTGATCTCGCATTGTATAGGATTCTCGTACAATTATAAGGTCAGCTAATACTGGAAATACTACATCATCCTGGCTTCCTCCTCTCCATACCATTATTTTTGGTCTTAAGCCTTCCTTATCCGACGGCGTCAGTGTATCTAGATGGCTGACGATTGGTACTTCTTCACCAATAGGTCTCCACTCTAGTACATCATTGCATAACGCATAATCAGCCTATTATGTTCCCACTGCTGGAACACAAGCCTCCTAGTGTTTTAGCAAAGTTCGGGTTTTTAAAGTGTCGTCTCTCGAACTGGTGTGATAGCGTCTTTCTAAAGTTAGATGTGTGTTATGGCAATAGGCTCGCCTCCTTTTACATGGGACTTAAACATAACTGGCGCAATGTGGGTGTACTATAGGTACATCTCTGCCTAACCTTTCTGGAAATACAGGCGTGATGTTGTGTCTTATTAACGCCCGGGTACTGTTCCTTCCTAATGTCAAGTGTGGTCCAATCGATTCATCGTCACGGGTCGAGGCGATTTTAATAAACCTCGAGCACACGATCCCTGCAGATCTTCCCCGTATCTTTGAATGTATTTCAATAGCGTATTGTTGAAGCTTATTTCTTTCTTTTATTTCTTTCAAACTTCGAATTCCTACAGTTCATTGCATAAGGTTGAGTGCTCTTGCCTCCGAGATTTCTTACGAAGGAGGTAATATATACTCGTACTTATGTAAATTCAAATCTTCTAAAAGTTTTTACACCCTTTGAAAATCAATACTCACTGTTAAACTTCGGCACTTTGAATTGGATAAGAGTCTGAATTTCCATTGCCACGATTTAAAGTAGATTCCTTGTTTGTACTGTTTCATTTTGTGTTGCTGCTTTGTGTTTAAACGGTGTGATGGTTCAGTAGCATTTGAAAAATCTGTGGTAATAGGTATCCGTAGTCACACATACTGATTCTAAACTCTATTTAGTAGGCTAATGTTTGTATCATCATTTTAATTGCCATCATTATGTTATGCTATTATTAGAGTAGGTAAATACATACATAAATATTATTGCTGTGGTAAACATTTGCCGTAGGCATTAAACATAGCGTTACAATTTGTCACCAATGTTGAGGAATTCACAATATTATGTCTGGTTTTCATATATTATATACGAATTGTGGTTTTTGTTTCCTAGATAAAATAATATTCTCTTAACATATTTGTTGTAATAAATAGATGATGGAGCCGGACGGTGGCCATGGGAAAATCCTTTTTAGTTCATTAAAAGCTTGTATTTAAAAGAATTTTCTACTTATATTTTATTATTTTTATTCCCCACGTTTTACAGTCAACCCTTATAATGCAGTGGCGTATCGAAATCACTGAAAGTGCTACATATAGGTACTTTATACGAAGGAAAGTCTTGAGAAAAATGTACCGACGGTTTACCCCTAGAGGATCCTTGTTTACCGAATAGATGCGTCAAAGTAGATCGATTTTATTAACGGGCCTTCAGCCTTGGGCGTGTCTGGAAGAAGATAAAGTTCTAAACTCTTAGAAGAGTTTTTCCCTATTGTGAAAAGAATAGAGAATGTGTGCTTTCCTATCTACTTACATAATCCGTTCTCTACTTTGATTCGTAGGCTCGCATCTTGGCCGTAGTCCATGAAGTGGGCTCAGTGCGGGATGGTAGATGTCACATGTCTTAGATTTTTTGGTTCTAGGACATGCCGGTTTCCTCACGATGTTTTCCTTCACCGTTTTGATAGCAGTGGTGATGAAATTATTTACACAAAGTTGTCCCGGGTGAGACCCTCATTGAGCAGACTAGCGGAGGGCAGAGGGGGCTCCCGGGACACTGGCCCCACGTTGGGCACCAGTGTCCCGGGAGCCCCCTCTGCCCTCCGCTAGCCTGCTCAATGAGGGTCTCACCGGAAAACGTTGATAGATTTGGTGGTAAACAAGGTAGACGATACGAGAAAGCGGTTTATTACGACACGATTATAGGATTATAGCAATATATTATCACAGTACTTAGAAGAATGATGGTTATAATAATTGCAGACAGTAACACGCTTCGGCAAAGTCCAAAGATGAAGTGTCCACCAGACTGGAAAAAGACTGCACGGGAGTTTGTGGCGTTCTGAATTTAAAATGAAAATGGAATGGTGATGTGGCCAGCCATAAAAGGATTGCCAGTAATAAATGATCGGATGAGTATGGAAGGGAAGGACTTCGTCACAATGTAAAGCCCTGTCTGGGTTTCAACCCACGACCTACCACTCGCAAATCGCGGCCGTTACTACTGGGACACCATTGCTTCTCCAGATAAATATAGGTAAGTCTGAAATCGCTGATCGCCGCCTTGAGATGTATTGATCAATGCTCATGCCTTTTCTTTAAGAGAAGAAACCATAGATATATTTTTATGGAAGAAACCTTTGCCACTTGCACACAAAGGATTGTCTCAACTTTTATCAGCTGTTGCTTTATCATGATGAGAAGAAACCATAGATATAAGAATATATTTCTATGGAAGAAACCTTTGCCACTTGTAAACAAAGGATTGTCACAACTTTTATCAGCTGTTGCTTTATCATAATTGAAGTCTTTCTCCAGTATTTCACTGACTGTGAGGAGTCACTTCACCGACATGCCAATATCGAGGCAAAACAGCTGCTGGACAGCACGGAAATAGTTAATAGGCTAAAGAGAGCTAAACTATTTGAGTTAGTACAGTGTATAATTATGCGAATGAATGAAACAATGCATTGCTATAAATCAATCTGCCTAGTCTTTTCTAAACTATTTTGGGGTCGGCTTCTAGTCTAACCGGATGCGGCTGAATACCAGTATTTTACATGGAGCGACTGCTTATCTGACCTCCACAACCCAGTAACTGGATAATACGATACCTACCCCTTGGTAAGACTTTTGGTTGTCAGAATTTCGGGCGTCTGACGACTCGTAACGACTTTCAAAGATACTACGAATGGCAGCCAGGACCAACGGCTTAACGTGCTTTCCGAGGAGTCTCGGTGTGTAAAGATGGTCACCCATCCACCAAGCAAACCCCCGCAAGTGTTGCTTAACCTGATGGATCGACTCATGCGGCTGTTAATACTTAGCCACGAGCTCCGCCGTTTGCTGTGTTATACATGAACTTAAACAAAGTGTTATTATTAATTAACAGACCCGAAGAAAGTACTACAAGATGGAGTAAAATTGCAAATTGACACCTATTGTTATAACATAATCTATCACGTAGAATCCTAACTTTACTATTATAAATGCGAAAGTGAGTTTGTTTGTTTGTTACGCTTTCACGCTAAAACGGTTGAACGGATTTTGATGATATTTGGCACATGGGTAGGTTACATAACCTGGATAATTCTAGGATACTTTTTATCCCGATATTCCCACGTTATCGAGACCTACACGGGTGAAAGTAAGTACTTAATAAGTTAGAGTTACCTAAGTTGTTTATAAGTCTATTAGGCTAGATTTTTATCAATTATTAAGAATTTTATTTCTTAAAAAAAAAAAACACATTTCTTCAGTGATAAACGCCGTGAAAGTTGTATGATGATGCATGGCTATAAAGTTTAATTTAATATACACGAGCTCTATAAAGGTAAACCAATGATAGCGACGAGTAATGTTAGGTTTAGTACGTAGGTAATAGTAACGCTCGTCATCTAAAGAGTTCAGCCAGGTTCGTAGTTTTTATTTCTTATTTTATGGCAACACTTACTTACGCACCTACCTACCTACTAGGTACTGCTATTTCTTGCTAGCCTAATTGAGTCTTCCAGTTTAAAACCAGTGTGACTCACATATTTCTAAACTGGATGACTCCGATCCGAGAGAAGAGATAGGCATGTGTGACTTGAGTTTCATAAAAGCACTAAACTATGTGAGTAAGTACCCACAGTACGGAGTTGGGTAAGTAAACACTTTGATTCGGTACCTATTTTTTCATACATTTCCTTCCTTAACCGGTAAACATCTTTGTTAAATAACGAATTAGTTAATTGGTTGCGCGTGCGCTCCGGCCAGTTGTTTAGATTCTTAATGCTCCTGCAGACAGGCGCGACGCGACGGTGCAACGCGATTCTGGTAGAACAATTTCCATGAAGTTTTCAAAGAAATGGTTGTGCTAGGCGCGTCGCGCCTTTCTGCAGGAGCCATAAAACGTGTCTTAATGTTTATTTTTACATAACTTATTGGTTTTCGATAGATTAATTAACGTTATTTACCTAAAAAATTATAAATTCACAACAATATGGCCAATTAATTAATTAGCAAAGTTTTCCGCCCCGGCCCCAAATTAGTTCTTGTGACAAAAAATAAAAATTTCGAAGAAGGCAAAGTAAATTCCATTAACTTAATGAATTTTAGGCAAAAAATGACTAGAACTTTTTTGGTGTTTAGGTATGCGGTTTTTTTAAATTCTGGTGTTCAAGTTTTGTGGTATGACAACACTTTATAAAAGGCGGGCCCATGTCATTCAGTGCTTCCCTAAGGATTGCTATTATAAGGGGTGAAAAGAGACTGTTGGTTCTGTTAAGTACCTATTAAAATAAATATTGGAAAAACCTATTCCGAAATAGGTACAGGTATAAGTTTCTTATAGGTAGATATTTTAATTTAATTTCTACCCATAAAAATTTTACCTGATTCATACGGACAATTATTATTGGTTTATACACTATATTTTAGCAATTTTTATGTTTGATTATTTTTTTATTTAAAGTCTCTTGGAGTCTGGTGAGACGCGACACCCGTAATTGTTATACATGAAGTTTTCTTAGAAATTATTTTGTTAGAGTCGCGTCGCGCCCGTCTGCATGAGGCTTTATTAGATTAGGTTTTCCTGTGTAATGTTCTTGCTGTATATAATAATATTATTAGTGTCATATTCTATTACTAGCTGTTGCCCGCGACTTCGTCTGCGATCTAGGATGAAAAGTAGCCCATGTCCTTTTCAGATCATGTTCTACCCATGTGCCAAATTTCATCCAAATCCATTCAGCCGTTTTAGCGTGAAAGCGTAACAAACAAACAAACGATCAAACAAACTCACTTTCGCATTTATAATACTACCTCGTTAGGGTAGTCAACTTTGATTATTGTCTAATTATTGTACCGACGCCTTTATCAAATAAAGTATTCGATAGGTACTGGGATTAGAATTCGAGTTAAGCCCGCATTTGAATACAAAGATCATGAATAAAACCTATTTAAATGTAACATAAAGAGGTATGATAAACCCCTATTTTTACAAAGGTAGTTAGATAACGTCCCTGGCTCCCTCCCTCCAGCCTCCCCGGAGAAGGGGTCGTAACCTTTAGCATGCTTACGTCCTTCGTCAAAACAAATCAAACGCAGATCAATATACCTAAGTGCAACAATAAAAACAAAAAAATATACTTACGGCGCCTAAATTCGTTAATGCCGTTCACAACGACCTCGTTCTGTCACCACCAATTGTTCCCTCCGAGCCCTCGAACAATTTTATCAATTAATCAACACTTAAAACACAACAATTCACGTATTATCGTTAGCATCACTCAGTTTCACAGCGCATCGCAATGGTTACTTAATCATTCCACATGAAACTGTTGTACCGGTTTGAAGTTCGGGGGAAATGTGGAAGTCCCACCGCGACTTTCAGAGGACTGAAGGCCTACGGGAAAATATCAAGCCTCGACCGGGATTCGAATGAAAATATACAAGTTGGGGAGAGGCGGCTCACGTGTGCTTGCTCACTCTGAGCGTTGACTCAACTATGAGTCAGACAAGGCAGGGCGTATAGCGTTTCATTCGTTACGAAGCTCTGTGGTTGGCACGATGTTTGCCGAAGAGGGGCGAGGACAGCCGAGACGAACCGCTGAAAGCTCAATGAGCAACCATAATTCATTATGAAAAGGACATTTTCCACTTTCCTTTACCTCATTCGTTTGATGTAAGGGCCAAGGGTTTCTTTGAAATTTTGTATTCGTGAGAATAGATTTATTGAATGAATGATAAAGATAGTCTTACTTTGGTTCTTTTTACCTTTAAGATCGAAGCTGTGAATGAAGAAAATCATAGAAAGCTGCAGGCTATTTCGAATGCTATTTGTAACAAATTGAGTTAACCGTTCAAGACAAAGATAATCCGTTTGCCTGGCGTAGTAATTAGGTACGTTTGATGTAAGGGCCAAGGGTTTCTTTGAAATTTTGTATTCGTGAGAATAGATTTATTGAATGAATGATAAAGATAGTCTTACTTTGGTTCTTTTTACCTTTAAGATCGAAGCTGTGAATGAAGAAAATCATAGAAAGCTGCAGGCTATTTCGAATGCTATTTGTAACAAATTGAGTTAACCATTCAAGACAAAGATAATCCGTTTGCCTGGCGTAGTAATTAGGTAATATACTTACCTATTTGTAAGGTTTGTATAGTGAGTGGGTATATTCCCTAACGGCTTATTCATTAGCTGTTATTAGGACGCTAATATACAACAGTAGAGATTCTAACTACTAAGTAAATAATTACTTAAGTACCTACCTAATAAGATCTTGTAGGTGTTAATTAAGTATGTTTAAACATGAAGAGTACGCAGTACCTACCTTTGTTCCTATGTTTTATTTACTTGTACAATAGGACCGGCTAAGTGCTTGTCGGAATCACGGACTAAGGGTTTCATATGTACTAGGAATAATCGTCATATTGAAGAGTGGTGGCCCAGTGGTAACGGCCCCGACTTACGAGTTGTATGTCGTGGGGTCGAACCCAGACAAGTGCTTTACTTTTTTAGATAATTTCATCACCATGACTGCTCTCAAAACGGTGAAGGAAAACATCGTTAGGAAATCGGCATGTCTTTTTTTTTTGGAGGCTTGAAAATAATCAAGTGACTTCTCCCGCTCTGGGCGGAGTGGAAGGGCGTGTCAGACTTTTACTGACTAAAACCCACCCGTGTTCCTTCAGTTGCCTGTTGCCAAGGGTCCCGGTATGCCTTTCGGACTTTTTCGCAACTTTGGCAGAAATTGGCATATCCTAGAACCAAAAAATCGAAGACATGTGACATCTACCAATCTGCACTGGGTCCGCGGGTAGATTACAGCCGTACCCTCTGGGAGAGAGGAAGCTTGTGTCCCAGCACGCGTGACATGACCACCGTAGAAACAGGTTTTGTCGACTATAGACAAAATGACAGATAAACAGTCACAATCTATCATTTTGTCTATTCTTCCGTCGACAAAACTCGTTTCTATGGTGTGTAGTCATACTACGCGTGCAGTAGTGGGAACATTACCTATAGGCTGATTATGTATTATTCGAGAGGCCATAGCAGACATAGAGACGACGGAACGTAAGTTTACAAAATAGGGTCCCATTTTCAGCCTTTTGGGTACGGAAGAAACTGAGAATCTAACCTCGTTGTTAACTACTTTGCCCTAGGTTTCTAGTTTCTACGCGTCTAATAATCATGAGAACACTACTTACAACTAATCTTCTTGATTGAAACTTAATACATTTGACTTCTTAACTTTATCTATGAAATCAATTAATCTTACTTAGCAGTAATTTAGTTTGAGTGACGGCATCATTGTATACGTAATTATGTAACACTGTCCTATTGATTGTAGTCTCGGATACAAACGGAATGAACGAATCCCGGACGATAGACCAAACATATTTTTTTTGGCAATGTAGTTTTGGCCGAAATCTTTAAACGTTACGTTAGGTAGCACGTACTTTGAGTAAGACATTTTCCCATCACTATCTTGCATCAATCAATCTGCCTAGCCTTTTCCCAACTATGTTGGGGTAGGCTTCCAGTCTAACAGGATGCAGCTGAATACCAATATTTTACATGGAGCGACTGCCTATCTGACCTCCACAACCGAGTAACTGGGTAATACGATACCCGTTGGTAAGACTGGTTGTCAGAGTTTCGGCACAAGTTTCGGGCTTCTGACGACCCGTAATGACTGTCAAAGATCCACAAATGACAGCCGGGACCAACGGATTAACGTGCTTTCCGAGGCACGGAGGAATCTCGGTATCTAAACATCACCCATCCACGGACCAACCCCGGCAAGCGTAGCTTAACCTAATGGATCGACCCGTGCGGCTGTTATTATCTTAGCCACGAATCCATCTCTATCTTGCATCAGTGACAAGAATAATCGTAAACTCCAGTACCTACGTGCTAAGTACTAAGTAACTTTTAAAGTAAACTTCATGATCTAAACGCAAGACGCGTTTAGATCATGAAGTTTTAATTTAGTGATAACAAAATGCGGCCTCAATTAAATCGGGAATCCGATATATGTGAGAAGTACAAAACCTGTTGATATGCTTGGGGTACGCCCACAGACGTACCTAGATACGTCTTTAGGTTGAATAATGATGATTTTGAAAAGCGGCTATCGAAGGCTTTTCGCGCTAAATTAAGAAGAAAAAGAAGCTGCATTTAAAAGAGTTTCCCAGCAGTAGGTACCACCTACCCCAGATATCTGCGGGGAGGCGTCTGCCTCAACGCATGCAAAGAAACGGTGGAGAAGAGTGCAGACCGCCATAACTCGATTCAGTACAAAAATACCTAATATGGACACAGGGAAACAACATCGTTCTTTAATGTTAGTGTATGTAGGTAAGTACATACTCATTAAGGCCATGGATTGGGACTTGAACATAATAGGCGAAAATGTAGGTCATGGCCTCATCATCATCATTTCAGCCGAAAGACGTCCACTGCGGGACATATTGCCTCCCCATGCACCGCCACTTCGGCTTGTTCTGAGCTTCTCGGTCATGGCCTAAGTACTATAAACAGGTTCCTAGCTACTTCACTGTCTAAAGGGTCCCAGCCCAGAAGCAATTGATTAATTGCAATTATTGTAGTATATTTGTCGATTCACGGTTCAACGAAGTACTTTTTATAATAATTAAACAAACAATGAATCCCAAAAATTTTACTTAAACGATAAAAAAATGTAAGTAAATGAAAAACATAATACGGTAGGTAGGAAGTAATAACATTAAAAAAAATCTCTTCATTCCATTCTTGATTAAATTGCATTATTTCTCTTTAACAGTGCCCCATTATCGGTAATGTAAGCCGATCCCGTAATAGCTCTCGCTTTGTCGCTAGCCAGGAACAGCACCAAGTCACCTATTTCTGCAGGATCCGAAATCCTGCCTAGAGCTGTCATGTTCTCCATCTTTTTCCAGAAGGTGCCCAAGTCAGATTTATCTACACCCAGACTTTGTACAATGTCAGTTTGTACAGGCCCAGGATTCACATTGTTAACCCTGACCCCTTTGGACGCAAAGTCTAGTGCTATGGACCTCATGAAATGATCCATTCCTGCCTTCGAAGTGCAGTAGGCGAAGTGTTCAGGTGATATAACATCTACGGCGGCAATACTAGAAATGTTGATAATGTTACCTCTAGATTGGATCAGGTGAGGAGCTGCGAGGTTAGTCAAGTAGACTACGGAGCGAAGATTAGTCGACATGACTTTGTCGTAGACCTCCATCGCATCCCCATCCCAGATTGCCGCCTTCCCAGCAATCCCAGCGTTGTTGACCAACACGTCGATTTTTCCAAATTGAGCGATGGTGCTGGATATTATTTTCTTGACATCTTCGTTTTTAGTGACGTCAGCAATAATCATTAATGTTTTCGCGCCATGTCCTTTACATTTTGCGTCCACTTCTTTCAACTTGGCTTGGTTTCTCGCCACCAGAACAACGTTGGCTCCTTCTTCCGCGAATTTGATGACTGTAGCAGCACCGATGCCTGAACTGGCCCCCGTCACAATAACCACTTTTTCGTTAAAACTCATTTTTATTCTGTTCTGGTAGACAAGTTATATCAAACAGTGAAGAGAAAATGCGGGGGTGATAATGATTTTACAGTTTATATGAGTTTCTTTATCAAACAACTCTTAAGACAGGCATTTATTTTATCGTTAGTGCCCACTTATAGTACCCAAGTACACGTACGTGTGTTATAATAACAACTCAGACGACTGTCTTCCGGGATTTTCAGTTTGAGTACTGCTGTATTATTTCCATGCCGTTTATAGGTTTTTAAATAGGTAGGTACAGCACTTGATTGCATACTAAACAACACTTATATTACGCAAGTAAGTATGAATTATTTTCATGGTTGAAGAGTTTTTGATTCAGAATCAGAATCAGAATCATTTATTTGCAAAGAATGTAGGTAACATTGTTTTGGTGGTGTAAACAAAATAAAAACACAAGGATCCAGTACATTCTACCAAATGGCATGCAACATTACGCATTAAAATAATCATAATTATTACAAATCTATATGTCAGGTAATCAATTTTTAATGTATTTTCTTGAAATTTAAACTCACTGACAAAATAATAGTCATAGTAAATACAATTAGAATAAAACAAACTTAATAAATTGAAATATTATTGAGAAATTAATGTCATATGGTGATGTCATTTAAAAACTCACTGACAGCGTAATAGCATTTTTCAACTAGTAGTTTCGTTAATTTCTTTTTGAAAGAATGAGATGTATCATTTTTAATGTCATTAGGTATTTTATTGTAAATAACTGGTCCCATATGCATAATATTCTTTCTTAATAATGCTGTTTTGAAATTGCCAGTATGTAATAGACCTTTGTATTGGGATCTCAGTAATGCCGGTCTTGAAGAATGATTTATCATTGTCTCAAAAAGATTTCGGTTCATTTGAACAAATAATGCTACCTCCAGAATATAAAGCGATGGAAAGGTTAATAATTTTAGGGATTTAAACATAGGAATACAGCTGTCTGTTGAATTAATGCCGGTCATTGATCTGATGCAATATTTTTGGGCCTTGAATACCCTTTCTCTTTCACTGCAGTTCCCCCAAAATACTACTCCGTATCTTAAGATAGAGGCAACCAGACCATGGTAAGCTATAATGATGGTGTCAATATTAACTTTTTTCGACAAGTTGTAGAGAATATAAGCTCCTCTACTTAATTTTTTGCAGACTTCTTCTGTCTGCTGCTTCCAAGATAATTGGCTGTCAATTACTATCCCTAAGAATTTAGCAACATTTGTCTTGTCAATATTTTGACCATTGTATTCGATTTTCAAAGGATCTGGTTGCAAACGTTGAAAGAAATGCATTATCTTTGTCTTTTGTAAATTAATAATTAGATTATTAGTGTTTAGCCAATTAATTATTGATTTTAAAGTGTCATTAATGTCTTTTTCATAATTTGCTTTTTCCACGCATTTTACTATCGCTGTGCTTGATATCCCTATTTGTTGTATTTAAACTGGCATTGCAGTTTGTGTATCAATCACGTAAAAATTGGCAATTGCAAGTGCTCACCCGTTCGAAGAACACTGGCGTAATATTATGTTACCATACCTAAAGTTACAAATAATATCCATGTCTTCGTGTTAGGGATACTCAATGAATATGACCGCGACAATGAACTGACACAGATATTTGCACAATACGCCAACACGCCACCCTTGAGAAATGAATTGTTAGGTACTCGTATCAGATTCCTATAAGAAGGGAAGGGCGTCACGTCACATGTTGAGAAATACTGATAGTAAGTACATTATCAGAATTATATTTGGGTACTTACCTTATCTAGTAGATGCGGATGAATACAGAGAAGGACTTTGTCCTTGTGACAATCACATAATCGGCATATAGAAGTCTACAGGACTGGACAGGACATAGGCCCCTCAAATCACCCCAGCTACCTTCTCTCATACAGCGCACCTTGCTTGGTCGCTCCATCAATGCTAAGATGATAACTCCATCTAGCGTGTATAACCTTCCCTATATTTGCCAATTCACGGTTCAACAAAGTACTTAATTTTATAATAATTAAACAAACAATAAATCCCAAAGATTTTACTTAAACGGTAAAAAATAGTTAATGAAAAAACATAATATAATGTAGGTAGGAACATAGGTAATAACATTTTTCAAAAAATCTCTTTATTTCTTATATTGCGTTCTTTTTAACAGTGCACCATTATCGGTAATGTAAGCCGATCCCGTAATAGCTCTCGCTTTGTCACTAGCCAGGAACAGCACCAAGTCACCTATTTCTGCAGGATCCGAAATCCTGCCTAGAGCTGTCATGTTCTCAATCTTTTTCCAGAAGGTGCCCAAGTCAGATTTATCTACACCCACACTTTGTACAATGTCAGTATGTACAGGCCCAGGATTCACATTGTTAACCCTGACCCCTTTGGACGCAAAGTCTAGTGCTATGGACCTCATGAAATGATCCATTCCTGCCTTCGAAGTGCAGTAGGCGAAGTGTTCAGGTGATATAACATCTACAGCGGAAATACTAGAAATGTTGATAATGTTACCTCTAGATTGGATCAGGTGAGGAGCTGCGAGGTTAGTCAAGTAGACTACGGAGCGAAGATTAGTCGACATGACTTTGTCGTAGACCTCCATCGCATCCCCATCCCAGATTGCCGCCTTTCCAAGAATCCCAGCGTTGTTGACCAACACGTCGATTTTTCCAAATTGAGCGATGGTGCTGGATATTATTTTCTTGACATCTTCGTTTTTAGTGACGTCAGCAATAATCATTAATGTTTTCGCGCCATGTCCTTTACATTTTGCGTCCACTTCTTTCAACTTGGCTTGGTTTCTCGCCACCAGAACAACGTTGGCTCCTTCTTCCGCGAATTTGATGACTGTAGCAGCACCGATGCCTGAACTGGCCCCCGTCACAATAACCACTTTTTCGTTAAAACTCATTTTTATTCTGTTCTGGTAGACAAGTTATATCAAACAGTGAAGAGAAAATGCGGGGGTGATAATGATTTTACAGTTTATATGAGTTTCTTTATCAAACAACTCTTAAGACAGGCATTTATTTTATCGTTAGTGCCCACTTATAGTACCCAAGTACACGTACGTGTGTTATAATAACAACTCAGACGACTGTCTTCCGGGATTTTCAGTTTGAGTACTGCTGTATTATTTCCATGCCGTTTATAGGTTTTTAAATAGGTAGGTACATTACTTGATTGCATACTAAACAACACTTATATTACGCAAGTAAGTATGAATTATTTTCATGGTTGAAGAGTTTTTGATTGATATCCCTATTTGTTGTATTTAAACTGGCATTGCAGTTTGTGTATCAATCACGTAAAAATTGGCAATTGCAAGTGCTCACCCGTTCGAAGAACAGTGGCGTGATATTATGTTACCATACCTAAAGTTACAAATAATATCCATGTCTTCGTGTTAGGGATACTGAATGAATATGACCGCGACATTGAACTGACAGATATTTGCACAATACGCCAACACGCCACCCTTGAGAAACGAATTGTTAGGTACTCGTATCAGATTCCTATAAGAAGGGAAGGGCGTCATGTCACTTGTTGAGAAATACCTAGGTAGGTACATTATCAGAATTATATTTGGGTACTTACCTTATCTAGTAGATGCGGATGAATACAGAGTAGGACTTTATCCTTGTGACAATCACATAATCGGCATATAGAAGTCTACAGGACTGGACAGGACATGGGCCCCTCAAATCACCCCAGCTACCTTCTCTCATACAGCGCACCTTGCTTGTCGCTCCATCAATGCTAAGATGATAACTCCATCAAGCGTGTATAACCTTCCCTATATTTGCCACTTCACGGTTCAACAAAGTACTTAATTTTATAATAATTAAACAAACAATAAATCCCAAAGATTTTACTTAAACGGTAAAAAATAGTTAATGAAAAAACATAATATAATGTAGGTAGGAACATAGGTAATAACATTTTTCAAAAATCTCTTTATTTCTTATATTGCGTTCTTTTTAACAGTGCACCATTATCGGTAATGTAAGCCGATCCCGTAATAGCTCTCGCTTTGTCACTAGCCAGGAACAGCACCAAGTCACCTATTTCTGCAGGATCCGAAATCCTGCCTAGAGCTGTCATGTTCTCAATCTTTTTCCAGAAGGTGCCCAAGTCAGATTTATCTACACCCACACTTTGTACAATGTCAGTATGTACAGGCCCAGGATTCACATTGTTAACCCTGACCCCTTTGGACGCAAAGTCTAGTGCTATGGACCTCATGAAATGATCCATTCCTGCCTTCGAAGTGCAGTAGGCGAAGTGTTCAGGTGATATAACATCTACAGCGGAAATACTAGAAATGTTGATAATGTTACCTCTAGATTGGATCAAGTGAGGAGCTGCGAGGTTAGTCAAGTAGACTACGGAGCGAAGATTAGTCGACATGACTTTGTCGTAGACCTCCATCGCATCCCCATCCCAGATTGCCGCCTTTCCAAGAATCCCAGCGTTGTTGACCAACACGTCGATTTTTTCAAATTGAGCGATCGTGCTGGATATTATTTTCTTGACATCTTCGTTTTTAGTGACGTCAGCAATAATCATTAAGGTTTTCGCGCCATGTCCTTTACATTTTGCGTCCACTTCTTTCAACTTGGCTTGGTTTCTCGCCACCAGAACAACGTTGGCTCCTTCTTCCGCGAATTTGATCACTGTAGCAGCACCGATGCCTGAACTGGCCCCCGTCACAATAACCACTTTGTTGTTAAAACTCATTTTTATTCTGGTCTGATAGACAAGTTATATCAAACAGTGAACAAAAAATGCGGGGCTGATAATAATTTTACAGTTTATATGAGTAAGTAAGTATTTGTTTATCAAAAAAATCTTATACCTATATAGTACCCAAGTACACGTACGTGTGATATAATAACAACTCAGACGACTGTCTTCCGGAATTTTCAGTTTGAGTACTGCTGTATTATTTCCATGCAGTTTATAGGTTTTTACATAGGTAGGTAGGTACATCACTTTATTGCATACTAAACAACACTTGTATTACGCAAGTAAGTATGAATTATTTTCATGGTTGAAGAGTTTCTGATTGATCCCTATTAGTTGTATTTAAACTGGCAGAGAATGATTGTTTTGTCATGAAGGTCACGGTTTCAGAATAGGTACCTTCTCGGTATTTGCGTAGAGTTGATTAAAGTCCAGTAGGTACCTACGCTAAAAATGTCGTGATAGCCCAGTGGTTAATACCTCGCCTCTCCCACGCGAGGTTGTGGGTTAGAATCCAAGCAAGTATGTTGTATCAATGTGACTTTTTCAAGAAGGCGTGAGTGTATCAATCAATCTGCCTAGCCTTTTCCCAACTATGTTGGGGTCGGCTTCCAGTCTAACCGGATGCAGCTGAATACCTACCAGTATTTTACATGGAGCGACTGCCTATCTGACCTCCACAACCCAGTAACTGGGTAATACGATACCTCTTGGTTGTCAGACTTTCGGGCTTCTGACGATCCGTAACAGCTGTCAAAGATCGTCGAATGCCAACCGGGACCAACGGCTTAACGTGCTTTCTGAGGCACGGGGAGTCTCGAGATGTACCTAAGGATGGTCACCCATCCACGGACCAACCCCGGCAAGCGTAGCTTAACCTCAACCTGATGGATCGACTCGTGCGGCTGTTATTACTTAGCCACGAGCGCGACGGCGAAGGCGTGAATGTATATGTATGTAAAGTACATACTAAAGTACGTACTGCAAAAAAAGGGAGGCCCAACAGTGGGAAACGATGTAGGCTCACACAAAAAAAAAGTAAGTAAGTAGGGGTTCTTTCCCAGTTTATCTCGGACATTACTGACATCGGTGAAATACAACATCGTGAGGAAATCTGTACTTATAAAGTCTGAAATCGCCAACCTGTCTTGGGTAAGCGTGGTGATCAATGCTTGTACCTTCTCTGTAAGAGGAGAGGCCCTGGGGGCCAAGTCTACTAATTTACAAACGTGTCAGTGGTCTCGCAATGGTGAGTTTTTGACACATTTTGTATGGCATATCTGTCAAAAACTGACCATTGTGAGACCACTGACACGTTTGTAAATTAGTAGACTTGGCCCCCTGGATTGATACAATAATAGTATGGTATTATAGGCGTACCTATCCTCCTCAGTAAAAAACAGCGTACGTGCAAAACTACACGCAACTGGATATTAGTTTATAGTTCATATCGTCGTTGTTGTTGTTCCGTAGGTATGAAATAGATCTGCATCGCAAATCGTATCGAAGATCTCTAAAGGCTGTTCACAAATCAGAAACCCGAATATTTTGTCAGTTTATATCAAATTGACGACGGCCATCTGATTCTTCCGACAGCAATTTGGTGTCGCAAACAAGGCAAATTAGTCATTGAAATGTGTCATTTTTGATCTGACAACCTGTCGAATGGTGTCGATGACTCCTACGACCTTCTTCATTAAGGTACAATTATAGCAGGCAACTTGTTAAACTTAAGTGCATCTTTTTCTTTCTATTTCATTAAGAAAAGGACAGAAGATAAATTTTAGTTTAGTCCTGTCAAATTGTGTGTCAAATTAATCAGCGCCTGACGTAAATTGACGTAATTTTAGTAGGCAAGTTTTTAAATCACGTCTAAACTTGTATGGGCGCTGATTAATTTGACAAAACTAAACTAAAATTAATCTTCTGTCCTTTTCTTAATGAAATAGAAAGAAAAAGATGCACTGAACTTAAATTTAGTTTAGACTATGAACAACAGAATCGGCACCATTGTGTCATTAAATAATAGTTTTACGCAAGGGATTTTTTGTAAAATTATTGTGTTTAAAATTCTTGGCCTATTAAATATAAATTTTTGATATGGAATTTCAGAAAATCAGGTTATCAACTTGCCGCTACATCCAAGGATGAGTTAGGATCTCATCTGGGCGGAGTCATTGTCTATTTACTGGGAACCTTATGAAAGATTTCACAATATCTCAAGAAAATTATAGTGTACTTCGCGTAGTGCGAGTTAGACTCGCGCACGGTTTCCGTACCTACCATTATCTTTAAAACGGCAAAAAAGTCACGTTTGTTGTATGGGAGCCCCTTAAATATTTATTTTATTCTGTTTTTTAGTTTGTTGTTATAGTAATAAAGACAGAAATAAATCATCTGTGAAAATTTCAACTGTCTAACTGTCACGGTTCATGAGATAGTCTGGTGACAGACAGACAGACAGACATACAGACAGACGGACGGACAGAGGAGTCTTAGTAATAGGGTCGCGTTTTACCCTTTGGGTACGGAACCCTTAAAACAAACTAATCAATGTAAATATAACAATATTTATTGTTATCAGTCAGTTGAAGTGGCTTTGAACACAAAATTATCATTCAATTACATTCACAGGTACCTACTCATGTTTCAAGTTTTCAACATGATTTGCTAAACAGTTTTTAGAGGTAACAAAGATAATTATTATACTTCAACATTTCAATCTCAAATGTTCTTTGTTCAAGACCAATTTTCGACTTAACATTGTACCTATTATCATACATTTAGTAATTGAATTCATTTAACATTCATCTCTTAGTTTCTAGTCTGCAAAAAAGTATGAGATTCACATAAATATAGATCTAGTGGAATTCTTATAATCAAAGTATAGTTTGGACGGATATTATTAGTCTTAAGTTAAAATTACATTGTGCTTTCGAGCACAGAATGTACAAAGCAAAATAAAATCTAGTAATTAATACATTACTTAAAAATAGTACATTTAAATGTTTAAAAAAAGGTAATTTGAGCCATGCATTGGGTTTTTTGTAGCAATTTAGATTTGAGCTGCATTTTTAAATAAAAATATATTAAATTAACAGGTGAACAAATGAATAGCTGCTATGCAGACATATAAATACGTGATACAGATTCAGATGTGTTAAGTATTAAGTTAAATAAGTTAAATGCTAGCTGCCATTTTGCACTCATACATTGCATGTCTGTAAGTTTATAAATACTTTACTATTATCAGTATAAAAAGTATATATTGGCCCAATTATTTTACGAATTAATAATGGGCAGTCGCAAATACGCCAAATAAAAATATATTGCTACAAATGTTACCATGTGCTTAAGCTGGTCATAAAGTTGTCATAAGGACATGATTAGATCAAGTCACTTTAATTAATAAGTGTGTAGATTTTTACATATTCCTTAGCAAGAAATAAGTAATACATCATTTAATATTGTGTGGCAAAAACAGAAATGTAAAAAGTTATCATTAAGGCACATGATTAAAAATATTTAGAACTACCTTAACTTACTAATTCTTTGTGCAAGTAGAAAACAGCTCCTATAGTAGCCAGAATAAGTGTGACTGACGATGTTACAAACGAGGAACTGTTGCATTCGTCAGCAGAACAGTAACACTCTTCCCAGTAGACTCCATTTTCATACACACCCCAGTTGCATACACCGGTGACTCCAGTCTCGGCAACTGATGCACAGCGTCTGATAACTTGCCTCCATCTACCATCCCCTGGAAATGTGTTAAAGAATTTGCATTAGTATTTTAAATTGGATATTTATTTATTTAATACTTTAAGCACACAAATGTACTGAGGCGGACATAATACCATAGGCATTTACGATATTACAACATTATTATGGGTTTAAGAAAATAAAATTATTTAAATATCAATGTCCCATTGTGTTTGTGGATAAATATAAGGCACATGGATGACGGATGTATGAAATCGAGAAGTTATCAGAAAAGTTGGTTCTAGACTGAAATGATGATGATGTTAGCCTGAAAACTTTATAAAAAAGTGATATGAAGGTGGAAGAAATCTCTTTTCTATAAAAAGCAACGTATTAAGACATGCAGCCTATTTACACAATGTCACAACAACTTTAAATTTTATTTAAGTAAGTACTTACTTGATTTTTTAGTATTAAGAATTTAAAACACAATAGAGGTAATTTCTTTATTTATTTATATATACTTTATTGTAGGTACACCACAAAAATATATAACGAAAGGAAAAAACAAACACTACAAAATATACAATGGGCAGCCTTATCGCTTTCCGCGATCTCTTCCAGGCAACCTTGGAATGGACAGTGATTTACCTGGACATAAAATGGGGCTGTCGTAGGTGCAAATAATAAGTTATACAATATACTTAAATAGATACACATAATTATACATACATATGCTTTGTTTTACAAGGAGGTATGAAAACAACATTTGATAAAAAAATTGAACTCACAAATAAATCCTTTGGGTCCCTGTTGAGTCAGCTTCATGCAGAAGGATCCAGGCATATGAGATTCATCACTGAAACACTCCACTGCAATGTGGCTTTCTTTATTGAATTTCTTGTAGGCGCCACAGTTATCTTCACCCTTATTATCTTGAGAAGATGCACATTGGTAGCATCTTACACAAAATACTGAAATAAAATGAAAAATCTACATTCAAACACTGTACAAAACATCAAAAAATTGGGTTTCAAATAATAAAATTAAGGACTTACCGGCTGGTAAGCTGCACAGAAACGTAATTATGAGCGCCTTTACTAACATTTTGATGTTATTTAGTCATAAAAAGTGATTAAAATAATAAAAAGCACAAAATAACGAACTGTACACACCCAACCCAAACTTTGTTTAGAGATGACCATTTGACCAAAACCGGTAACTTGTAACGTCATTTGTGAATCGGTCAAAGTAATGACAGCTTAGAAATAATAACCGTAACTGTTAGGTACAATTGTAATATTTTTCAATGGGGTCTAAAACTGAAAAATCGTCCGTGCGCTGGCAGCTGTGGTTATAATGATTTTACTGATATTATGCCGAAATTATTGTTTCTCTTATTATTAATTTAAAAAAAGTAGAAGGTGGAAGTGTCTAGTGTCCATTGGTAAAAGAGGAGGCATAAATAGATTTCATTATTTATGCAATCAACAAAACAAAGGTTTATAATTAAAATATCAAAAGAAAGTAGCATCTAGCATGTTTACAAAAAAAGAAAAATGGATAGTAGTAACAACATCGAGCAGGTGCCTGTTTTTTCCTCATTGATCCTCCACAGTAAAAATAAATTAATAAAACTTATCCGTTCAACAGGTGCTAGTCTAGGCAGTTATCTATCATTGAAGACATTGCAAACCCAATTCTGGTAGGTAATAATTTCCTATTTAACAGTATATAGTAGGCAGTCTGTACTCAAAAACCGGTATCTTTAAAATCGAAAAAGCAACGTTTCATTCCTCTATTCTCAACTGTCAAATTGAACGTCACACTTGCTTGGTCGAATCGTAAATAATTTGTAACTGAAATATTTTTTTGTATATTGCGGCGTTTCATTTATCATTACAGGCTTTAATTAACTATCGACATGTGTACCAGTGTAAGATATTTCATATATGTTTGCATCGTACTTAACGTCGTGCCTTACGGTAAGTGATGTTTTTCATTCATAAACAATGGTCACGCCCTAGCTGTACCGAAATAACACTTGTTGATGTTAGTTTTCAGTATCAAATGCTGGAATTGCCGGTCGAGTAATGACCCGAAATGCGCCGATCCTTTCGACAACAGTACGGTGCCGATAACGGACTGTAAACAAGAGAAGGGGTTATCACACTTACCGGGAGTTCGACCATCCATGTGCCGCAAGATCAGACAAAAAGGTTTGTACTCTAGATATAATCTACCACCTCTACATGCCTGTGTTATCATTGAGTAGTAGTTTAGGAGAAATGGACATATCATGCGTTCCAAATTACTCATTACATCTCATTAGAACTTGCGTGTGAAATCAGTTGAGCTAAGTATTTGTTTTTATCTTAAATATTTAAGTAATTAATAAATTTTTCCTCAAGGTTCTATGAGTTCCCTTCATGTTAATTGTAAATACATGTAAATAAAGCATAGGTTGCCATAACCTTCAGATTACCATAATATTGTTTATAATCCAATATAAGTTTATATTAAAAGATATCAGTGGTACTTTAAGTCTCAAAACAGCAATGTTCTACTTTTACTAAGTACACCTAAATACGTAAACTCACACCTTCCCAGGGGGTTAGCAGAAATTGCCGAAGGCAACTGCAAAAATCCTTACATGCTCCTTTTGCTTTGTTTACGTACATTCATCTGGTCATACACCTACACCGGTAGGGAGTACTACGCATCTGACCTTTCTGAAGACTCACCAATAAACTCATTATATTATGTCTTCCTAGGGAGGCCCCTCCCGGCGTTTCTACTCACATCAGCCTTGTAAATACCTTTTGTTAGTTGCCTTTCATTAGTTTCATTCATCCTCTTAACATGACTGAACCATAATCTTTTTAATTTTTGTCAAAACTTAATTACTTTTGCCCAGCAGTGGCATACCACTGGCTATCCCTTCCCTTGGCCTCTCCCCATAACTTCGGTTCATGTTGCTAATGTGGACAACTGGTTGTTTGTTTTGTCCAGCTTGTTCTGCCATCATAAAAGGGGTCTGCCGGGACGCCTTCCAGCTGTCTCAGGGCACCACATAGTGATTATATTTTCGCTTATAATAACACTACTTATTATTTACTTTCAGTTAATGGAGAATGGCGCTACTTCAGAGATTGTGCTTATTTAGGAGAAGTTGGAATCCAAGGTGACGAGAGGTTTTGTCTCATGAGAACCGGTACATACAACATCTTCATAGAATATTGCACGTGCAACAGTAAAGACGGATGCAATTCATCATCAATGTTTAGTCCGTTACCTTTATTCGTTTTTGTACTGGCATCTGGTATTCTTAAGTTGTTATCATAATTTTGATGTTATTGCAAGACATTGGACCCTATCTCTTCAATTTATATAGTTTTACATCCTTAATATTTTCTCTATAAAAAGTTTCAAGATGAAGTGAACAATACATTAAAATACTACGCTCAGTCTTTTGAAAATGAAAATTAATTGTTGTGTTGAAAAAACCAGTGGGTAGTATTTAAGACAGACACAATAGAAGTTTTATTGTTATTATGTCTGGGGGCTTGAGTGTCCCGCAAAGTGTTAAATCAGTCATAAGATTATAATATAATGTAGCCTTGTACCAGTTGCTTAAAATCCGTGTTACTTTCAAATGATTCTTGTTTTTAATACATAAAATGCTCATACTTATTACTTAAAAACTGTTGCATTTTGATGCATTTCCAATATTGGTAGCTATGATTTAATCAAATAGAAAGATTTGGAGGATTTTAATCTCTAATTAACTGTAAGAAATTATGTATGTATAATGAATTGATCTATTGTTTAATTGGACAAAATGCTGTCATTAATTCCATCCAAGAAATAATAATAAAATTATAGTAGGTATAAATATAAAATAGTACAATACGGCTGATGTAACTTGGCAAGTCTGAATATAGGCGCTGAGAACTTTCGCGCATGTTTTCTCACTCACACTTGCCTCATGTCACCATTTGGTTCGAAACTGCCAAGTTATATCGGCCGTATTCTAACTATCTTTAATAAAATGTTACGCAGCTTTTAAGAATAACTTTAAGTTTAATAGAGCACAATTGAAACTTTTCTATGACTTTTATACAAAGCCTTTTCAACAAGTACTTTTGTAGAATCACTTGTAGTCTACTTACCTTGTTTGAGCCAGCAGACAGCAACCAAGGCACATAGATGTTAGTTTGCAAGTTAACGTGTTATCACATTATCAGTCCGCACGGATTACATATGTAAATATAGGCCTATCAATATGATTATAAACTTTAACGGGTTATAATCATAACAATAGGCCTACTGTTTTAGCCCAGGTTCGCACGGGCTTTGGTTAAACGCGACGATTTTTTTTATCGTGCACTGGATTTTCAACTCTCGGTGTTGATCAGAGCGTTTAAAATCTAGGGCGTGATAAAAAATTGACGCGTTAAAGAATCGCCGAGCTTACTGTGATGATGCCTGAGGTGGTTGCGCGGTACGGGAGGTTGTTTCCGCACCGCGCAGCTACCTCGGGCATCGTCTCACTGTCTCACTAAAGGGAAGCCTTTAGTGCAAACAGGCGCGACGGACAGCGCGACGCAACTTTAATAAAACAATTTCTAAGATGACGTTGTCGTGTCGCGCGTCATTTCGCGCTCGTATGCACGGGGCTTTAACGGTAGGCCAATAGTTATAATTGGGATGAAGAGTATCATAAGGTTAAGTACTCATAGCGCTATACAAATTGACCTTTAGGTCCCACACTGCGTGAGTGGACTCGATTAAATGAAAGTTAAGTATAAGCTAAATATTATGCTAATATAATGTTTGGCGAAAGTTGTTTATGCCAATAGAATCAACATGTGGGTCTACTTTGAATGTTTATAAACAACATGGTTATGTCACAGTGAAAACAAACTTGTATTCTATGAAATACTTGATAAATATATATTTATATATATATATTTTTATACACCATACCTTGTATAGGAGCTTATTTTGTAAGTTGCATACAAATAATTTAGATTTATAAGACTGAATCCCGTCCATGTGTTGTATAAATCATCCTTTTTATAATGTTGACATAAATATACAATTATCTTTTATAGCTATTGGTTTAATTTGATATTTTTAAATAAGGTAACATAGTCGGCCCCAACTCTGTTTTCGGAAGAAAAAAAAAACGATTGTTATTTACGATAAAATTTATTAAAACAACATTTACTTTGTGGTCTGCATAGATTTTGAGATTTAATGTTCTTAATATTAAATGCTTAAGAATAATATTTTTTTTCAATGTAATTTTTCGCAAATAAGGCACCTTTCGGAATTAGGGCTTAACAGAAGATTATTTTAGATATATATTTCATATACTTATTACCTAAAAACTTAATAATTAATGTATTGTAGTCATTGTAAGTTAGAGGCGAATCTAAAATATTTACAGGTAAAATAACGGGAACAAACTATATAAAATAGTGACATCACAAGTTATATTTTATTGCAAGAATTAAGAGAAAAACAAAAGAAAGGTATCGAGTCACTTTAAAGCTTTCTACAGATGTTATTGCTTAATTATTCACAAAACATTATAAAGAAAGTATTCGTATTCGTACATTATAATAAAAATAAAAACAATTTACAACATTTCGATGTGAGACAAACAAGTTTTAAAACTGTTGCGGTGGGTACCTGGGTACATTGGGAATTATATCGGCATGGTCCCACGGTAGACAATAAAATAAATCTATTTATTTGTACTGTATATTGGTATGTTTGTTATGTTGGTTACTTGAAGAGAAGGAGGGTGAGTGGTGCGGCTAAGAGTGCGATTGTTTTGCTGATGGTGGCAGCGCCGTTGCAGCCATCATATTCACAGGTTTCGCAGAAGGAGGTAACTTCATTAGGTCCGTTGGAGGCACTGGGGCATGAAGTACTGTAGTCGTCCTGACGTTTCCACGTGCAACCACGGCTGACAATCAGCTGGCCGTTGACTGTAAACAAGCATGAAAAGCAAATTATTATTATATACTTTGGTTAACATAACATCATGTCTCGACTTAGTTGTAGGTATTATCCCAGTGATGCTTAAGTTCAATGTATTAGGGGGCGAGAGCCTTTTGCTATAAACTGGGTAGCTACTGAGAAATTTCGAATGAAAAAATCCAATAGGTACCTAGCTCCCGAATCGAACTCCGCAGCCATACTTAGCACTCGTTTGCGACCACTAAATCAAGGCAGTCTGACTGATAGATCACTAAAATCAATTCGATGAACGTCGAATTGAACCCAACAAACAAACCTACCAAAATGGATTGTCATTCACAGTCATCATTCATCGCCATTTTATCCGACATCACAAAGGTTTCAATGGCTGTTGCATACATTTATACAACCTTGTAAAAGTACACCTACTTCGCTCATAAAGTTCTACAAGGACCTTTGGCATTGAAATTAAGTCTGATTTGTCTATGAAGTGGATAACCACGTTCGTGGTGTGTGACCTAATTTGTAGAGGTCTTGATACCCAGAGTAATTAAAATTACCCTTTGTATCTTTTAATTACACGAAGCGTAGAATAACGATGTTCATTCCTTGGAATTTATTTGTAGTTTGTAGTCACAGAGGTAATGTATTGTGGAGTGGACCGGTAGGTATGTGCTTAGTAGAGCGGCACCTATGTTCCTACTTTGAACGGTTGTGATTATTCTACATGGTTCGCCACTCCGACAGAACTTGGTATATTTACAAGTAGGACCTATTGTATAGCCTTAAATATCCTAAATGTATGGCTGAAATGCACGACAAAAAATCAGAGAGATCTGGCTGGCAATCCACTGGATACCGGATATCTACCAACCTCTTTCTATATTTTGAAAATAGGCGGGTAGGTACCTAAGTAGGTACTTAATTCGTTATCTATATATCTAGCTTAAACCGCATATCATTTAAACTAATTAGGTACACGTAGGTCGGTAATAGTCGGTATTATAATATCATACTTTTAATAAATATAATATCGCTCACACATGGCCTTGTCACGCCCGTTTTACCGAAGGTAGAGAATTAGATCCGAAACAAATGGCATCAGAAATTAGTGACGATTATTAGTGAACAATAGAAGTGGTATTCACATAGGCAGTACCTAGGTATAATTAACAGGCACTTGACATTGAAAGTTGAAATGAGAAAATGTCACAAATTATTGCCTTCCTGCCTTCTTATGAGTCGTGTGTGACTAAAGCTATTTTACACAAGACTATTTTAGACAAGACTAATGGGCCAATTTGTTTTCTTAAGAGTCATCTAGCTGAATATAGTTTGAGATATTTTTAAGTTCAGATAACATCTTATCTGAGCTCTCTCGTCTTGCAGTAGGTGTATTTTTTTTTTTTAATGTGGGAAATCATCAATGACTTCTCCCGCTCTCGGTGGAGCGGAAGGGCGTGTCAGACTTTTACTGACTAAAACCCACTCGTGTTCCTTGTGTGGTTGAATGTGAGTCAAGATCCTGCTTATAGAAATCGAACACGTATGCAGTCATTACCAGTGGCGGATTTACCAGCAGGCTGAGTAGGCTTGAGCCTAGGGCGGCAAATTTGGAGACCGATTTTTTTTTCTACCTCATTGAAATCAAAAAGATTTCTGCATGACGGTTTTCTGTTTTACAGATAGAGAAGTCTGCAACAAATTTGGCCGATGACTTTCCCTTCTCCCTCGTCATTGTTTTAAAGATTATTTATTCACGTTTACCAAATGTACATTATTGTGTAACTAGCAATTTACGTGCAATTTCAACGAAATTGTTGGATTGTAAAAATAATCTAGGACATGACCATTGTAGAGGCAACGGCGGCAAAAACTTTACAGCCTATACCTTGAAAATTTGTAAATCCGCCACTGGTCATTACCTAAATTAATTCATCTCCCCAGTCCAGTAAACAAAATACCATTGTAATACCTATGATTCACAGCAATTACGTCTGCTTCGCGCACAATGAAAGTCTTAAGGTAGGTACTCGTAGTATAGTCCTCCGACCGTATTTCGGCCATGGCGACCAATCTCAACGGGGACTAGCCTTCGGCGCGGGAGATATTATAGTGCACAAGTTATGCGCAGACAAAGGTGCACACTCTCTTCCCTAACTCTAATAGTCCGATGGGACGGCAACCCGACACGACCGGAGAGAGATCAGGCGCAGGACCAACAGCTTAACGTGCTTTCCGAGGTACGGGGGTATCACACGGCCAACTTCCAATCTCCGGGCTGTTACTCAAAAAATCCTAATGGAAAACCCCAATAACACTTTGGTTCGATTCCCAGGTCGGGCCTGGGAATCGAACCCAGCACCCCACGCTCAGCAGTCGGTCTTGCAACCACGAGACCAAAGGAGCAGTTAAGGTAGGTACTAGGTAGGTGTATCTATTGATGGCCGTCGTAAAAGACTAACAGAATATTTCAAGTCTTTTTGAGATCATTCATACCGAAGAATACGAGTACATCTCACCTGTGTTTTCCAATGCGGTAGTTAGAGGTGTTTAGTAGGTACCGATAAATGTTTGTAATATGACTTATCCTATACCTACCTACACAAATACAGACTGCAGGTTGCCTGCAGGTTGTGACTCAGAAATTCTCAGTGAAAAAACTCAGTACCTACATAACAGAGGGTCAAACCCGGGACCTCTACGATTAGTAGTCGCGTTTGCGACCACTGAACCAATCAAAGTATGCGAACCAACATGTGGCCCGCGTAGTGTTGATAGATGTTTAGCTGTCCTTGTATTAGGTGCAAAATATATTAATTTACATTAAGTTACATTACATTACATTAAGTGTTTACATTAAGTGTTTAGTATAGTGATACACAGTGTTGTTATAGCGAATTTACCTACGTGAGTACCTACCGTACCTACCAATACAAACCATTTCTGGTTTTGGTACAAAATAAACATGGATCTAATCTGTATTGAGACTGTAGGTACACACGGCTACACACATCAAGCTATACATTTCCAGTATTATGCTGATCTCGCATTGCATACGATTTCCGTAGAATGCGAGGTCAACTTAAACTGGAAATGTATATCTAGCTTGATGTGTAGCCGTGTGTACAACTACAATGATTATGCCCATGGTGTTATTGCAATGGGGTCAACTAACGGTAATAACGGTTATCAAACGTAAACTGGTCGCGAGTTAGGGCCCGTTTTAAAACGTTACCAACCGTAACGCTGTTGGGCTTTGCTCTAGGGTTTTTACAGACGGCGAACCATTTCTCATTTTTTTTCCTCTTTCTGCTAGCGCCATGTGGTGAGCTGGTGACGGCAACGCAGCGAGGTGAGGTCACTTCTCATTTGAACAATATTGGTTTTTGGCCACTCTGTGATGCCTACCTACTGGTGGTTTTGGAAAGGAGGTAGAAGCGAGAGGTAATGCTGAGAATAACTACAATCATGATAACATCATGATCCATCATACAAGCGAGCCTTATATAAGGCTTTTCGCAGATCCGTCCTTCGCTTTTGTTTCTATCGTACCTACTTCAGCCGCAGTTGTCTACGCTGCGGTTTTAAATAATAAACCTATTTTTGAAAACTTTCTTCCGCATTGTGTATCAATTTCCCGAATTTTATTAGTAAACGTTGCCAGCTTTGTCTGTTTAAATATTTAGAAATGCGCATTGGCCGCGTCGCCCACTACCGGAATGCACGGCCGGCATAACAATCTCATGTTTTGTTACAAAATGGGCCATTTCTTTCTAGAATATTTACACGTTTATAATTATAACTGCATTGAATGCGTGACTTCACGTGGCCTACATAATTTTACTGGGAAAACAGTCGTACCTATCCCTTCATGCTTCTTTGGGATATAGGTATTAAGCCTCTGTACTAGCGGCAAGTGTCAAGGTGTTCATTCAACTGTGACAAACAATGAAGTCTCCCAGTTTTGGTCTAATAAGTCGTTACGTTGTGTCGTTAATAGGTGTCAAGACAAGAGACCTTCCTTTTTCCATTTTCGGCTTGGTTTGTAAGTAGCTGCTATTCACCTGTGATAAACAATAAATGAATATTATCCATATAGCAGCTTTCACGAACTACTACGAAAATCCAAAAAGATATACTTAGATACTCAATACATGCATGACACATTAATAATGGGCAATTCTTTTTTTTCGATGTATGATTCATTTTGGATTCTACCTGGGTGATGATAATTTCTTAGCCACGAATGTGGCGCATAAAACGCGTCACATCTATTTTTACTTTTCACCACAACAATGTCACGTTGCACTACCGTTATTTTTAAGAACACTTTGGTATGTGAATGTGCAGGTGTGTCGTAGTTCAGATCAGTAACGGCCCGACAGTTTAAAAATTCAAATTCAATTCAATTCAAAACCCGTCGAATTATATAGGCAGAATACGGTGTATTTTTTGTTTTAAACCAAACACTGTTAAACTGCATGCCTGCCCGTATCCTGCCATGCCTCAAACCTCTTCCGTTCCTCATATGGAATGTAAGAAGTTGTGGTTGATAACTTGATACCAGTATCTAACAGGCAGTTACCTACTCAGGAAAGGACTTCCTGAGCAACTTTCTGCCCAGCCAATGAACTAAAAAATGCTGAATAAAATGTTTCACCCATGTTTAGAGCTTGTCGAGCAAATGCCCGAATACTGTGACACAGTATATACTTGCCCCTTTCCGTGAAAACAAAAGCTACGCTACAACAGGTGTTAGGGTTGTCAACCAAACTTTTTAATTAAAATGCACTGCATGTATATAACGTAACAACTTGTCTCAAAGCGACAGCTCGACTAACTGGTTACCTACCTGAAGTATATCCTAAAATTTCGTGTACCTACATTAAACATTTGCTTGTGTAAGTGAGTCGATTCGACCGTTTGGTCCTAGTTGATATACTGTATATTTACTACTAGATATTATATTGACGACTATAACTGTGGCTGTATGACTCTATGTACCTACTCACCTATCTATTTACCTACTCATGTGTCGATGATGACGTGTGTTTGTAAACAGAAAATTCAAGTTTAGTTTGAGGTCGTTTGCGGGTCTCAGCCATTTAGAATACAAATGATGTCAGCTGTCGATCGGTCTTTATATCAATTTTATAGGTATTGGAAGTGCCACTATAAATTGATAATAGTCACCTTGTCTGTATTAACGATTTGTCATCACAGTGAGGGATTTTCAATCATAAAAGTTTCTCGTCCTCGGTAGTCCAGTGGTCGAGAGCGAAACGACTGAGCATGGATGGAATCCTGGGGTTGATCCCTCTAGTCCGAGGAGACAGTGCTATTGGGTTTTTAGCAGCTCCGATCTGGAATATGTGACCTGTGCAGTTAGGCTCCCCATCCCCCGATGAACTTGTAAAAAAAGATAGACTTACTATATTTCTTCATTTTCTTGCATGCAGACTTGGATGACGTCAGATACGGGTAAGTGGCCCCAGCATTGGAGTCGCAGTTCTCCAAACGGAACAGGTATGAGTTGTCTGATCTTCCGGCGAGGAAGGGATCGTTGCACAGCGGGTTCAGGTCAGAGGAGCACGTCCAGCAGCGTACAGGTTCTCCTGAAATTGAAAAGAGACAGAAGAATTACGATTGTGTTTTGTTTATTGTTAAATGGATAGGGTCAGACGCACTAATTTGGAAAAGTGTAAACTGAAACGCAATTATTATGTTTTGTTGCGAGACTCCCAGGAGTCGTTGGACGCGATATAGGTTTAAGCATTTACTCCCTACAAAGATGATCCTCTGATCCTCTTAACTTCATGACCAATAAGAATCTTCATGAAACTACTGCGGTTTCGCGGCCGAGGTGTGCTAGGTACCGGTGCGGCGGCGGAGTCAAATATCCACAACACAAACATTGTTTTGTGACTTTTGTGTGTACATAAATAAATATAAAGGGTAGTAGGCATCTACAGTGCTATATTATATTCTCTAGAGAAAATGAAGAACTATAATCCAATTATAATGTCCTCGTCACCGTATCCGGCGACAGGCTGCTTCTATGCAAAAGCCTATCAAAAAGAATCACTAATCTTTCGGTTAATATAGAGAACTCACGCGAACGGAGTCAAGGGTAGCTGGCTAGTAATATTTGAATATTTGATATTGATTGAATACCTAGTACAGGTACCGACAGTTGCCTTACCGGGTTAGTTATTCAAGAACAGTCGTGAGCTCACTGCACCACTATAAAAACAGTATCAATGAATGCTCAATACATTTTCTCCCATTGTTATAACGTCGTCCACGGGGACCTAATTATGTAATTTTCTGCATAATTAATAAATGGTTTCTTAGTAAACGAGCTACAGTAATCTACGAGTAAGTATTCGTGTTTTATAAGCCAAAGTAAGTAGAGATCTTGGTGTTTGTCTCTCGAATCTCGAGCAGTCGTTGATCAAGGGAATTAATCGATGTCGCTTCTGATAAAATCTTTACCCAATCAATCAATCTGCCTAGCCTTTTCCCAACTATGTTGGGGGTCGGTTTCCAGTCTAATTGGATGCAGCTGAATACCAGCATTTTACGTAGAGCGACTGCCTATCTGAACTCCACAACCCAGTAACTAGGTAATACGATATCTCTTAGTAAGACTGGTTGTCAGACTTTCGGGCTTCTGACGACCGTAACGACTGTCAAAGATCCGACGAATTGCAGCCGGGACCAACGGAGGAGTTCACCCATCCACGGACCAAACTCGGCAAGCGTATGATGGATCTACCCGTGCGGCTGTTATTAGTTAGCCACCATCTGCTTATAATCTTTAGTAATATTACAAATACGAAAGTAACTCTGTCTGTCTATCGCGCTTTCACGTCAAAACTACTGAACCTATTTAAATGAAATTTGTTACACAGATAGTCTAGAGCCTGAGAAAAGACATAGGCAACTTTTAATCGACATACCACGCAGGCGAAGCCACGGGCGGAATCTAGTAAAATAGGTATAATTCCCCATATATGTTCACATCCAATCGTAACGCGACGTTCAAGTTTCTGTAGATTTATTTAAAGGAAAAGAAACCGTTTCGGTTTTAGATAACGTTTCCAGGTTAACTTCTACACGTTCCACTGTTATATAGGGCAAGCGAATTTCCAAGTTATCGTAGTTAACTTATAAGACGTCACAGTCGTTATGGGTTTAAATCACGATGATGATTGTAGCTGAGTTAAAATTGTCTTTGCGTGTATGTAATTTATTAATACAAGTTATACGGTGGTTGTACACGCAAGAGCCCTGTAACTGACTGCAAAATTCTTAACTTTATTGTCTTTGCGATTTAAACTGATGGAATGTGGAATCGAAAAAGAGGCGATACTGGCTTCAGTTTAAAAACCCAATATTTGCCCTATTGCAGCTACTTGTCAGAAGGATTTCTTTAAATGTTACCTATTATTTCGGTTATTATGGGGGAGAATTAGTGACACCTTTTGTTTGTTTCGCTTCGGTACCTAAGTGTCGGTAGTCGCGATTATTTACCTAAACAATGGCTGTTCCGAGTCGTGTAATGGAAACATTTTCATACCTACCTACTGCAGACACTGCCACATCAAGCCTTTTCTACAATATAGAAATGTCATCTCATTTAGTTCGTAAATTGAAGAATATGCATTCAAATCTGTCATTGGAATTCCTCAAGTTTTTATCTATTTTAACAGTTTCTTTTCATTGTGTTTTGTACAAAAACTGTAACCGTGAAAGAGATAATTTTTTCGATGCTTCGGAACGTGTCAACCTTCGAGATAAATGTTAATAAAAAATTAATGGTCAACTCTCAAGGTTTCCGCGATCTGTGAATCAGTGTTTATTATATTTTTTTCCTTATGTAACGCTATCATGACCACGAAATTAATAAGTAGGAACTTTATGCATTTAATTCCCATGTTTTATATTTTTTTTTCCTTGATTCTTTAAGACAGAAGCTCTCTTACCTCCGGTAGAACAATTTCCATGAAGTTTCCATAGAAATTGTTCCACCGGAGTCGCTTCGCGCCTGTCTGTGCGAGCCTTTATGTATTTTGAATAGCTACATATTTTTTAACCGCATGTATGTACTTTAAATATCAAATAAACGACATAATTTTATCTAAGTATGCCTTAATCTTAATTGTCTTTATCATGACTTTGATGTATCTATAACTATATTTTTGTTTATTGCGATCGATCGACAACAAATGAATACCTAGGTCAGCGAATAATAATTTGAGGTGCATAGCATAATATATTATTTGATTCGAATAAACCAGCTCGGATAAGGCCATCGTAATCAAGAATAAAACATGTTTATTCATTAAAACGACTGTTAAATGACTAACTATTAAATAGTCAATACCCTATATACTTATATAAGCGTATGGTGGTACCGAGAGCTCCTGCGTTTACACACACGTTCACAGTGTGTTTGTACACTTGGTTATCACAAGTAAAGCACACGTCGCTTCGTGAGATAAAAATGCTGTAGGTAGGTATTGTGGTAGACATCTTAATTAACTTGAACTTTCGATTCTATCCATAGGTAGAAGTTAACTCATCGTTGGACGCAGAATCCAACGTAAAGATTTTTTAGTGACTGTGCCAAAGCAAAAATTTACAACATTTATGCGTAGTTTAATGAAGTAAGTTAACAAAATTGAAATCATCAAGCCTGTCGATGATTCCGTATTTAGATAAAAAAAACAATAGGTTTTTCCGATTTAGGATTACATAGTTGAGCAGAAAAAAAAAACCAACATCTGAAGAACAAAGACATTATTGCTGCAAAACTGACTTGTGTATCACTATGTTTGGAACTTTCGTCCTGACAGTGTTGCATCGCCCAATCACAACCGCTGTAATTTCGTCGTCCCCTGGCCCGCAGTGATGAGTCGTGTGCCTAGATGAAATCGGTCTATCAGCTCCCAAGTGGTTTAATTCTCTTTGCTGAAGAACGAATACAGGAAGAAAAATCGCTGTAATTGGTTTCCCGCTCGGTAGTTATGTACACGAGTAAATAGATCATGTAAACAAAACTTCGTTGTATGCAGATCGCGTCATTTAAGACAATGCCAATGTGGTACTATTGTATATGATTATGGCGTTTGTAAGTACATACGCCCTTTCAATTGTCAATGCAACTGCGTAAGAGGAAAATTACTTTGTTGTCACGATTAATCTAGAATGAAATCGTATCATTATGACAAGTAGTCTCTTAGTTAAGTAACGTGTCCCACTGGATTAAATCCCATAGTTACTGTATAAAATTACATGAACATGCATGAATCTTTCAATGAACATTCAAAGGTTCAAGTTCATATACCTAATGCATTTATATATGATATATGATTTGCATTTCGGGTAACCTTGCTCGAACAATCTTTATACCAGGATAATATTTTTTGATCTAAGCAATGATGTATAGTTTGAGTAATATTTATGGTCGGTCGATGGAATGGTACTTGGTGAAACAGGTATTCAAAATATTTAAAGAAATGTAAAGCTGGAGGTTACGCCATAATATTGGCAATGATCTCATCCGGAATTCTCGACACGTTATAAAACAGCCACCACATTATAATAATTTTGCTCATTATTTTTTTTTTGCATTTATCTCGAATGCGATAAAAACAAAAAAAAAATAATGAGCAAAATCAGTTTACACACCCTCCATTGAATTTGATGGTATGAATGTATGTTCATTGGTGGAAACCGTTACAAGGGAGATGGCGGCGATTCATCATCCCGAAGAAATTGAAGAGGATATGACCAAAAAGGGTGAAGTCAATTGATGAGTTTATGTAATAATAAGTAGGTACCCTGTGCACTTGACTCCCATATTTTTATATATATAAATGCATTTTTTTTGTTTTTAAATATCTAGCTACACATTTTTTAAGTTATTCTAATGATATAATAAACCAGACGCGATCAAAAAGGTTGTTGGAGGCAGCATTTCAGCGGTCCACACTGCAGAAGACCGCATAGCTCGTCGTATAAGGTCACGATCCTCAGCATTGAGGGAACGACGAAAATGAGAGAGAATGTTATAATCAAGTAACCGAGATAACTTTATCTTCTTTTATTATCACTACATAATCACTAGTATATTATAAAACAAAGTCCTCCGCCGCGTCTGTGTGTCTGTTCGCGATAAACTAAAAAACTCCTGCATCGATTTTCATGCTGTTTTCACCAATGGATAGAGTGGTTCTCGAGGAAGGTTTTAGTATATAATAACCGACATCCACCCTGGCGAAGCCGCGGGTATCAGCTAGTAATTCATATAATTGTTTTCATCTTTTTATCTCGAATTGACTTTTCTAATGATGATATTTAGTTTCTTGCGATCAATAACTGGTCAATTGATGAGTTAAGAGATCAGAATAACGATTTACTGATCACACTTTTCCTACCTTAAGGGCGGCGGCGTTAGCCTAAAGTTAGAAGAGTTCTTAGCAACCTGCTCCTCTGATAATTTATAAACACTTATCTGACGCCAACTTCTTATACTCACCTTGACTTCTGTCGGCATACCGGTCACTCGCATGAATTTACTTTTATTATGTAATATGTAATTTCAATTCGCCCGTTTTGAGCAAGTAAATTCGTGCGAATTATATCAGATAGAACGAAGAATATTGTTAAAACGTGAACGAGAAAATATTTTCATGCGTGTGTTTTTGGCACACTCCTTAACTGATCTCAATTCTATCTTCAAATATGTATGACGTGATCTACATATACGTGTATTATAAGTAAACAATTGCTTTGACTACTATGTAACGCGTGACCTTCGGAAATTCCATGTAAGTGGTGCCTCATTGATTAACACGGCTCTAACAAAAAGAGACCTCAACCGTCAACCGGTTCAGAACTGCGAAGCCTAAACATACTAGGTATATGCCCTTCACTAGTGATGGGCAAATTTCAACCGAAATATTCGAATTTTGTGTTCGCAAGCTTTCGAATAAGTCATCCGTCGTCGTGCGAATACATTGGTAGGTATCTAGTTTTAAAATCTTTGTACAAATATTTATTTGAAATTTATGTTTTTTTATAATCAAGACTGTTTATGTCATGTGTTTCTTATCGAATACTACAATGTTGCCTCTTTCCTAATTTTTATCAGTAGGTCAAAAATGCTGATACCTACTCTTTGACACAAACATTTCTGTTAGATAAACATAATTAGTTGCAATTATATACTTTTATTTACTTTGTATGTAGTCTTTTACAGGAGAATAACTCGTTACTAAGGCCCTGTTGGTTATAAGTATAACTATGTGATGTTGTTGTATGTAAGTGGTTGTGGTTGTGTATGTAAGTGGGTATAACTATGCAAGTTCTTACAGCAATCTTCACATAAATACAAGCAACTCAAAAGTATAGTTCAACCTTCACCTATAAAACTTTCAAGGCATGGCTTCTGATCGAATAACGATTCAAAGGGAACATTCGATGAAGCCCATCTCTACACCGAACGCAATTCCCTTGACTCAAATAGTTTGCACCTACCTACACTATACGTTTCTGTACAGCCTCCGATTGGCTGTCCTTGTCTATCATACGCTAAAAGATGAGATGGAGTGTTGTATTGATAAACAAGAGTTTCGCAATCGAAAAACCTGTTGGCTGTTACGTCGTTTTAAAGGGAATTGGTCTCGCATACTTGTATTGTTAAGATCAAAGTTTTATTGATTGTTTTCTTAGCTGTTTACGAAACCTGTAACAAATTGATATACTTAAATTCCTTTTCGGGTTTTGCCTACATATTTTCGTTGTGATTTTTTTTAAAGTCGAAATGGTTTGACTTTGAACGTACCTATTTACGGTGATGGTAAGTAGACAAATTGGTTCAGCAACTGACGAAGACTCCCAGCTCCAGCCAACTTTAGATTCTATCCATATTATGTAAAGTTTAGATTCCAGATGGTCATATTATGGCAGGTGGGTAGCATTGAAAGGCGGAAACTAAGCTACCATAGTCAGACGCGGTCTAACGTAAGGATTCTCTTTAATTAGTTGGCTAATGCAATAATTACATAGTCATCCATTACACTTTTTTATTCGTAACTAAGTAAATGTTTAATTATGTACCTACTAGTAACAAGATTGAAATAATGAAGCCTGTCGATGATTCCGTAATAAAAAAATACAATTAATTTTCAGCGAGGCACTTTGATTTAGGATTAATTAAGCAGTCAGAAAAGTACCCTTAATTATCTGAAGGCCGAATAAAAAATTGTATTGTGTCAATTTTTTAAATAAATAGTGTTGTTCATTTATTTTATGTCACTTACTAACTAACTGACATACCTTTACGGATAGTGCGAAAATTCTCGAATATTGTTTCCCAACACTTTTCTGGGTCAAAGTTAGTACCGTCGAGTACCGATTGCCCCATTGTTGTTTAGATTGGGCTGGAGTTCGAATTATTAATGACTTGCACACAATAAGGCTCCGTGTATTTTAAACACTATTGATATTTTTCTATAAGGATCCGTGAACGAAGTATTTGGGTCACTGACACACTTCTACAATTTGATTATGCCATTATGTTTGACAAGCCCCTAACTTATGTATGGAGGCTTGATAAAATTGTACATAGGCACCTAGTGTAACACGTTTGTGAAATGTTTGAAGAAAAAATCTAAAAATACTAACCTAGTTTTTTTTGACCATTTAATTTTGAACCTAGAAAGTTATGGACTTAAACTAACGAAAATCAAACCTCAATTTACATCAGTATAAGATTGCCATTAGCTTAATGAAAGCACGAAGAATAAAATACTTTCATATTTCTATTATGTAATATAGAAAATTAGAAACAGCAGCTCTACGATTGCGTTGCATCATCTCATAGTAGATTCTCATTCGTGCCTACCGACATGAGGTATGTATGAAGGTACCTACCTATGTGATCTGTGCCACCATTGTCATTACTTTGTATTCATTTAGTTATTGTTCTAGCTTACTAATCCTACTAGAGCAGTGATTCCCTAAGTGGTCCAGGTGGATAGTCCACGGGGGTCTACGTTGGCTTGAAAAAAAAGGGGGTCTACCAAAATTTATCTGGTTTCGATACTAAAGAACAAAACTGTTGGCTTGGCTTTACCTTTACCCATATTCAAGCTAATAAATGATACGATTTGACCTATCAATGTAGGCAGATAATAATAAAGCTACGGTTCTCATGAAATCCTAATAGATAACGCGAAAAAAATATTGCAATTTTTCTTTTTTTATAAAGTAAGCTCATTGAAAAAAAATTGCCTGAATAGTTTTGGCAATATGGTGGAAATATAGCAGCAGGGGGGTCCATCGAAAACAGGAAAACGGACCAGATAAAAAATTTGGGAACCTCTGTACTAGTGTTATAAATGCATGTGGATGTAGGTGGGTTGATCTATGGGTTGGTCGCGACTTTTTCATTAAGATAGTTTATGGGCCGGAGGAGGACTTAAGCAATGCAAAGTTCTTGTGGGGAGCGAAGCCACCTTATATTATGTACCTATGTGTTAGTCCCATCCTGAGTGAAACTTGAGCCCAGTATTAACAAGGATGTGAAGCCACTTAAGGGGCTTCATCGTCTTTCGGTTAAGGACGTTCGCCCTATATTAATATAATCTTCACGATCAGGGGTCATTAGTGGGATTACGGATTATCCTACCTATTACAGAAAGCACTGAGTTTTTAGGCTGAAAAGCTGTTGATAACATTTTAGCTTTAGAGAATACCCGTGATATTTAACGTTGAGACTCCCATCGTTGGTTTAGTGGTCACAAGCACTAGGTATTGCAGAACATAAGTTCCTGAGTTCGATTCCCAGGTCGGGCACAGTGTTATTGGGTTTTTTCAATAGGAATTTCTCAGTAGCAGCCTGAAGTCTGGATTTATGCCAGGTTGATGTCAATAGGCTCGCCCCCTTTTGGAACTTAAACATAACTGCGAAAAGTTGGTGTACTATTAGGTACATCTCTGTCTGACTTTTCGGGGACTTGATGTTAGGGTTAGCGTTAAAAGAAACTAGCCTGAGAGTTTAGCAATCAATTTTACCTGGTTGGCAAAGGTAACTGGGTTGCAGAGGTCAGAGATGCACCTAAAGCGACTGCTACACAGTCATCAACCACGTCCCGACAGACCAGTGACCTTGGTGGTCTACAACGGTGTAGATAGTTGTTTACGTCCAAGTGTCGTTTGACCTCCCAAAGTCCCAACGACCTTGGTTTAAAGCTGCGCTAGCGACGAAGGGCGAATAGAGGAGGTTGGGTCTAACTTAGCCAGCATGCGTAGCATGACTATCGTAGAAACGGGTTTTGTCGACAGAAGAATAGACAAAATGATAGATAATGTACCAACATAAATCGCATATTTTTGATCATCAACGAAGTTGTGTTTAATTATTTCCTCATCGTGATCATTATTCTCTCCTGATAAGAACACCTCTTGATGTTCTGCAACATAGCTAATAAATTAACGAATCGGGTCATTTATCTGTCACTTTGTCTATTCTTCTGTCGACAAAACCCGTTTCTACGGTGGTCATGCTACGCGTGCTGAAGGTTGGAAGTAAGGGAGTCAACCCAATAGCTTAGCCAAAAGATACATAATATTATAAATAACTTGCAGATTTATTTGCTTGCTGGATAAGTTTAATGCCCTTCCGAGGCAAACGAGTTTGGCTTCGGATATCGAGGTTGAAATGTTCCTCTTACAGGAAGAGGTGCGACCAGGTACTATCTTAAAGGTAGATAAGGTACATTGATCGACAGTAGAGTTTGCGAAATTGTATGTACTTATCTAAATTTTGTAAGAAATAAAATAACTTCATGCTATTTTGGTTACCAAAATAGCATGAAGTTATTTTATTTCTTAATAAGCATATTTTTCGAATGACTGAAGCAATGTAGTGTTTTTTTGCTGTCGACATCAATACATTCAATCCAAAAAAGTAATCTTACGTGTCGCAGATATTATGAAATCATTTTCGCTGAGTAAGTTGCGCTTGCGTCGGGCAAGTAGCAAGTGGTTAGGTATAACTTTCTTGGTAGTAAATACCTAATTAGTGTCGCCTTATTGTTAATAATTAATAAAAGTTTATAATCTTATATTATCCAGAAAGATATTCAGTTTTAGATAAAACCAATAAATAGTAGGTACTATCGAAGAAATGAACTCTATTTAAGAATACCTCAGATACCGGGATAAGGCATCACTGAAAAAAAATCAGGTCGTGTCATTATTAGTGTTGGCTTTAACCCAATGTTATACGACTTTTAACCTATAATTACATTAATTACTCATGCCATGGGCAATCTGGCAATGAGAAAATTTATGAATCCGCTTTGAAAATACGTTTTTAGAATGTCAGGCATTCTCCGGTTCTCCCTTTTTTGATAGTTATTTATTTAATTTATTGTTCTTTTTCTGAGGCAAGGCAAGCTAGTTCCCATGCAGGTATCCTAATGGATAATGTGCTTTAAAAATATCTATAAATATAAATAAGGGTTACTTTTTGCGACCTCACTGATGAAGATTTATGGTAAGATGGTGACGAGAATAGAATTGTATGAAGGCAAACAATTATTAACATAGGATGTGTTTTAAATACGTAGGTATTATATTCCATTCACGCATTCTTGACGGCACCCATTAGTATAATTTCATTGTTCATAGAAATGTTACTACGACATAATACACTGAAGACAGGATTTATGATACTATAATATTATAATAATATTTATTTATTGAAACAAGTTACGTATGCAATAAGAATACCCTGGCTCCTGTGCTATTTTTTTTTTTACATGAGTTAGTTTTCCCCTTAAATAATAATTAATTTTAATTAATTTCCTTAATTTCCTATAGGAAGAAAATATCTACTGATTATGTTATGGCTCTAAAAAATTAAAAAATACAGGATAAAAGACTACTACTAGTTTTGCGTTTTATAAACATACAGGAGAAAACTATTCCTTTTCTTAAATTAAGTTCATCTTCCTCATCTATTGTACCTTTCGAAAGAATACAAGAAAATACACCGCATAAAATACTACAAGACACTTTTCACAATTAAAATTTAAATTTTGAGAAATACTTAGTACCATTATGACACAATCTCTTAGTTTAATCTAGCCTATGTTATAAAAGAATAAGAAAGTTAGTAGGCCCTACGAGTGTAGTGAATCGAGCCAACTTTCACTTAACCCATTAAGCAGGTTTACTGTCGAAAAATATTTGCTTAGGGCTGGCACAATACCATTTGTGGGCCCTTAAACTACAACTCTACATGTGTTTTAGTCGACAATCTGACCTAGTGACCTTGTTACCATTGAACGTGGTGCATAGGAGTGCCGCCTTTGCAACCATAGAGTTATTTATGAGTGAGTTAGATAATTATAGTAATACACTTTTAGACCATTATGCAAATAATTTAACCTGACAACGACCGGCAATATCGAGGTATAATGGATATTTATTATACAGGGTTTAAACCACCCTGTATAATAAACTGAGTAGTTCTTTCTGCCCGCGACGTTCGCGTGAAACTTGTTTTAACACAAAAATATATATGACACTCAGCGGCAACAGCTTCCCATTAGTGGAAGAATTTCGGGAATTTAATAAACGAATCTGTAGATTACCCCCTACATACAAACTTACAAGTATATCATATCCTTTCATATTATAAAACAAAGTCCTCCACCGCGTCTGTCTGTCTGCCTGTTCGCGATAAGCTCAAAACCTAGGTACTGCACCGATTTTCATGCTGTTTTCACCGATGGATAGAGTGGTTCTCGAGTAAGGTTTAGTATATAATAACCGACATCCACGCGGGCGAAGCCGCGTGCATCAGCTAGTATGTTATAATAAGCATAGCACAACACATTCCTATAAGAAAAACCCGTAAAATTAGAAACACGTGTATATTTAAGTTCTTCTTAAAAACATAAAAAAACTACCTATTTATTTGTCAAATTATAGCACGTACTTAAAATAACAAGGGCGATAAAATAAAATTTGTGACACAAAGAGCCGTCACCTTGTTTTTTTTAACCGTCAATTACAACGTGATTCATGTCCAAGAGAACATTAATAGGCCCCCTTATGGTTAAGGGTCCCCCATCTATTCGACTCTATTATGTCGTCATACTCGTCACGATAAAAGCTAGGAATCCTATTAATGTGAAAGTTTGTATGTTTGCATGTTTGTTCCTCAATTACGCAAAAACGGCTGAATGGATTTGGATGAATTTTTGGCACATACATAGTTTATAACACTTTTTATCCCGGTACTACGTTCCCGTGGGATATTTTCCGATATCTACGCGCGAGAAACCGCGGGCATAGTCTAGTAATAAAAAGAATTGCCAAAATGTTACACTTTTTTCGATCTAGCTCTCATTCGCAAAGTGTACAGAGTCGTGCAATAAGGAACATCGTTCTGCCACGTCACGTACCTAATGCTATTTTAAATTAATTATTTATTTTAATAATTAATTTAAATAAATAATTATTATTGCTTCTAGAAGCAGATTAGGTGCCTCAATTTAGATTCCTAACCACCGAATACTGGGTAATATAACATAATAGAAGCATTTTTTACTACTTTTATTATAGTTCTATTTTTTTCAGTTTTTTTAAATTTCGATTAAAATCCCTAAAAATGCGAAATTTCTGTAATAAAATAAAACTATTTTATAAACCCTTATTCCACGGCTCGAGTCGGTAATCTCTTTAAGAGGTCTAGTGACCCATGACCTGACTTTATTGCCCTCATATCATATCTTAAGGTCGGGGCTCTTAATATGACTAAAGACTACTTGTGTTTAATTCCGACCGGTTGGTGTTTCATCTACACAGACATACAAAAAGACACAGACATACGTGTTTGCCTGTAAGTCCGCGTTGTTCATCCAAACCACGCAACAGATTTTGATGCGGTTTTCACCATCATCGTTTGAAGAATCCATCGTTTGAAGAATTTATTCCGGAGTTTTTTAATACGTTAATATTAAAGTAAGAAATCGCTATGTTTTGTCAAGTCGTAAAAACCGTGCGAAACAGGAGCGGCTCACTAGTCTTTTATATAACAAAGTTTAAAAGTTAAGTAATAGCTAAAATATACAGGAAAAACAAATTACCTGAGCCAAGTGCCTGCAGGCGTAGCATGAGCACCTTTTTGTCGACGGAAAAGTAGACAAAAGTGACGTTTCCTGTAGACAGTACGACGGCAGCAAAGTAGAAAGAGTCAACTGCACTTTTTACGAAATTCACTCTTATAAATAATTCGACTCAGAATTCTTTGTTTTGTCATAGGATTTATCGGTTGTCACTTTGTCAGAGTGATTTTGACACTAAGGATAGAAAACTTTCTTCCGAAATAGTCTACCTACAAAAAGACCGACGAGAAATGAACGACAAAATGACAGATTGTAGAAAGATTTCTACGGTGGATGTCAAAAATGAAGAAACGAACTGTCACTTTGTATAGAAAAAGCTATGTCTATTCTTCGTAGAGATAGAAAGCGCCATGCTACGCGTGCTGAGCTAACTTATTATACTTACGTATTAAGTAAATTAAATCATAATAATTGCTTTGAAAAACTAAAATACTTAAATTGTTTATCAAGTTGATACGTCAGATTATTTATGTAATTATTTGAGGTGCTTACATATAATTATGTATAGAGTTGACATGTATGTTTATACGTTGTATATTTATTTTTATACGAAATAAAATTACTTAATGATAACTTTAATGTTTTCCTCATAATTCTCTGTCTTTGTTATTAAATGACCAATTGTATTTAAATGAATTGTTATTGTGCCAGGTTTTGTTATAATAGCTACTTCTCATGACTCCAATTTGTTTTATTATCATTTTCAAGCGGCTGTAGGTACTTGTATTTATTTTGATAATAATTTTATAATTTGTTATGCCTACATAATATTGCCATTGTGAAACTTGGGGTTTAAAAACCTAATTGTAACATGTTGATATAAAAATAGCGGACGTGAATTGTTTTGAGATAATGAAGGATAGGCAACTAAGTACTTACAAGTACACTCGCGACAATCTAAGAAGTCCGTTTTGACGTTTCGTTCTCGTACTTGTATTATAAAAATATGCCTTGAGAATCAGTTTTAAGCAATGTAGATAAGTCGTCAATTACAAACTCTCTAAGTATGTTTAATCGATATGTCTCGAGAATCAGTATTTAAGAAACTATATTTTTTTTCATCGCTACACAAAGGGTTTTTATAGCTGTCAAAACGGACTTCTTAGATTGTCGCGAGTCTAGGTACCTACGCCAAATGTACAAAGTTAGATCCAGAATATTTATAAGTATACAAATACAATACGGAATCATGACCGTTCTGAACTGAACATAGGCTGTCCGAAATTTTGCGCATGTTCACTCACTGACACTCGCCACAAGTAGTTAGTTGGTTCCTAAAAAAAAATATTACGCCTTTGCGCAGCCTTCTGCGCAATGTTCAAACTGGCCATGATTTATTGGCCGTATTGTAAGCCATTTTTTTTAACTAGTCACAACATAAAATCACTGCATTATTATTGCTTATCTATTCCTTTGCCTCATAATGTTAAACTTCAATTTATTCTTGTTCTAGTTTACCCTAGACAGAGAACATTATCAATTAATTAAAATGGCCCTCGTATTAGGTACCCCACTAACTTACAGACACACAGACAGAGAGACATTTTACTTGCATTATAAAAATATTTTATGTAAGTAAGATTCGAATGACCAAAAACAATAATCATGAGGGTCCTACAAAGGGATAATTTGCAGTAAGATAGAATAATTGACAACTTCAATAGGAAATTAATTGTCAATAGCATCTATTAATTCTGACCAATGGTGTGATTTGCCGCCATTGTGATCACAATAGACCTGGTCACGCTTGGTGGTGAGGTCATGGCTTTTTTATTGAATGAATCCCATTTAGGATTATGCGGGCAGGGACATAAATCTAACGGATATAAATTATTTTACAAAACAGCCATTCCTTTTTGTTACTTCCTTGTTTCGTGTATTTTGTTTACCTCTACTGAAAGTTTATAGGATTTTTATCTTTATAATTATACAGGGTCAAATAAAATTAGCTAGGGAAATTCTGCCGACGTGATGGGTGACGAAATTAAATATGTATTTGAGGCAAGTACATAAGTAGTAGTATAGTAGTAAGTAAGTAAGTAAGTAAGAAGTAAAGTAGTAGTATAGAAAAGAAAAATCCTGAGAACCGGAATATGATCCAAAATAAGGAGCTGAATGCCCCCTGTTAATTTAAGAAGGGCTGTCCCTTACACCCTGTATAGTATAGTTAGGATCTTTTTCTACCTCCAAACAGCTGCTGAGTTCCTGTTTCACACACAAGTGCATCTCTGTGGCCTCTAACCTCTAATACTTACTGCAGATTGCAGATGTCCATAGACATCAAGAGTACATAACTGTGCCAGTGCAGTGTAATAAAAAACTTACGACTGGAGCCGACTATATGTTATTCCAGCGTCACCGACCGTCTGGAGCCGAGTATAATCGATTCAGCTTCACCGACCCGAGCGTGAGGATTCAGTTTCATTCATGTTCAGAAAGAGCGCAAAGAGCGCCAAAAAGTTTTTCACTTAAAAAATAAATGTATTTTTTAAATTTATTTATTCTTCAGAAAGCTTCCAGTCTAAAAAAAAAATCTATCTTTAAAGTAGGTTATGTACAATTGCCATTTACAAGCTTCCACAATTTAAAAAATATGTACCTAAAATTTTTTGAACAAAAGAAACATTCTTACTAAATTAAAAACAAAATCATACAGATAACTTAACAAATTCCTAATTATGCTAATACCTGGGTACTTATCCAGTGGCATCTGATAAGGCTCTAAGTAGTTGACAGAAGGCTAGATGACTGTGCCCGCGTAAGAAAACGGTCTCATATCAGATGAATCATACTGATTATCTAGGATAAACTATAGGTTAAGTCCTTGGATAATTATCCAATTATGAGACAATGCTTCATTGAGGTCTTTTTAATTTACAAAACAAGTCAGTGTTTCTTTAGATATGAACTGAAGACTTTGTATGAAAGATTCTGAATGACCGTTCTGATGAAGAACAATTTAATTGAGGATATCGAAATGGATTAATTTTATAATAGTATCTAATCATTACTGTTACATTTTGATCTGGAAACTTTGAATAGTAAGGACATGGCCTATTGGCTTCATAGCTATGAGAAAAATGTCGTGAGGAAAGTATTGAGTATGAATTTTATGAATATCGATAGATATAACAGTAGGAGAAGACCAAATATATTATGGATGGGCTGTGTGAAAGATGATATGGCTAGAAAGCGGTTGACTACCGCGATGACGACTTATAGAGAAGTATGGAAGAAAGGGACATGTTGCGCCGACCACGAATAAATTGGGATAAGGGCAGGAGAATGATGAAATAATGATGACCTACATAATTTTTGTTCTTTATAAAATTTTGAATAAATATTATGTATGAAATATTCCACATTACTCTTACTTTCGTCATCACAGGAAGTCATGGTAGTAAATAGTAACTATAGCCGAAGTAACCACCTCTACCTTATACAGCGTGTAACAAAAACCTTGTCCGATTAGTGAGGGTGTTGTTAAGAATCATACTGACACTCGATTTATGCGATTATTTTTTGGAAAAATGAAAAAAAATACGCAGATTTTTTTTAATGGATTATTTTACCGTGTTAATACCTACATGGGACGCGAGCGGCCGGCGTTTAGCTGGTCTACAAGTCATAACTTATGACCTCTGTAGAAAATTTGCTAATTTATAATGAAATTTGTGTAATTTTGGTACTAAAAACGTGAATTTGAAACAGTAATAACTTTATAATTTTCAGTTTTTTTTATTACTTTTTATTAATGTTATTGCGATACCTAGGCGTCTCCTTTTGGATCGGACAGGGTTATTGTTACATGCTGTATATTCCTTTGACCTTCGATTATCCAAGTTATTTTTAGCTTCACTACTATTATGAAGGGAACAGTGACGTCATTTATCTCTATTACCTCATATTGGTGGAACTACGCCAGTAAACTGCGGTTTATGATTTAGTTTCAAATTACTCGTGTTTTGTACGTTTATTAGTTGTGCTTCCGCTGAACATCTGCACTCGTAAGTTACAATAATAGTATACCTATCTACCCAATGACCATAGACTGAATCGATAAGTCGTGGAGGTACGGGAGTGCATTGCATTCACCTGCATACAATAAGTATTTAATAAGATAATTCAATTTAACTAACTAACAATTTCATGTTACTATAATTCAGTATCTTTACTTTACACCTACAATATACTTTACATCAATACCTCCACAGCATGTAACGAAATAGTAAATAAACCAGCGGCAAATAAACCACATAGTATAATATAAATAATAAATACGACTTCAGTATGATTCTTAACGACACCCTCACGGATCGGACAGGTTTTTTTTACACGCTGTACATATAGGCACCTGTTAAATCTGCAAAAACAACTCAAAATGTCATTAAAAAATTATAAGAATTTGTAAACAAGCCACGCTACAGGCCACACCTATTTTACCTCCAACTGTCACTAACGAGACACAATATTATTTTAATTGTTATCGGCCTTCTAAAAGGCTAAACGATAAGTAAATCCGCGATAGCGATAGCGAAGCGATAATAAGTAAGTGAGCGGATAAGTCAATTCCGTTTAGTACCGGAAATGATGATTAAATGTCAATAGGCAATGATTAAATTGCATGAATACCTACCTACTATGAAAATAAGGCTTCCAGAGTTTATTTTATGGAGACGGAGAATCGGCCTAGTTTCACTTTTTTACTCTCCTTAAGGATTTTATTGCTGTACTTTGAATTGATTAGCTGTTGGTACTTTTCAGCAGTAGTATCTGTTGTACTTATTAAATGACTTGATGTAAATAGGAAACATCATAATAAAAATGAAAGCCTTTGCCAAGCAAACATAAACATTATTGATTTAGGAAACTCATTTTCCCGAACGTTAGTAAATCTTTGGCGACGTTAGTAAATTTTGGAACGAGCGCAAACGTTAGTAAATTTTGGAACAAGCAGGATCGAACTAGATAATATATTATAGTTTCGTTTAGTAACAAAAATAAAAAAAATATTTACACTAACGCTAACTAACTAACTAACAAAACCAAAGAATGCAAATACAGTTTTCTAATTCACAAACTATCTACAAATTCATAATTTCATTCCCACTTTAGTACACAACGGGCAAAAAACAATTCTCCCACATTTTCACCCATTTCCGGGCCACCGAACAAAAAACATCACGATAAAATCATGAATACATTAATCTTGTGATTATAGAAAGTCCCTTCACCGCATACTTTTCTACCGGCGAAGGGCTAAGTGTGTCAAACAAATGGCGATGTGATAACACAAGTGAAAGCGACCGTAACCATGGTACATTGAAATGTATACTACTGGTACTTGAAGTACCGGTACTATAGTACCTTGGGTGTTGCATCGTTTAAGCCTGGCGTTAAATATTTATGGACTGCGTAACCAACTTGGTACTTTTTTCACTATTGCGTCGTCACCATAATTACCTATTCTATATTTGAATGAAAGTACGTATATTCTATTTCAAAAGTATCCGATGAAAGTGTAAACAAACTGTGCTTAGGTCAAATTCTTACGTAATACTTTCATCTGTATTTAGTAGGTGTCAACTTTACATCTAACCACGTATTTCCAACAATTATTGTTTAAATTATTAAATTGGAATTAAAATATCATCGACGAAAAGAAGGAGAATGAGGTTATAGAATTCACATGAAAAACATCTTGATTGGTGATTTAAAATTAGAATTTCCAGTTTAAATGTTCAAATAATCAAATCAAGGAACTCAATTTGAATTGTGTGAGTGGCACTAAGAATCGGTACATATTAGGTTCTGATATATTTATTTACATTTTCATTAGGTAGTTTTGGAACCAACCTTACCTACATAGTAACTTATATAAGCTTGCAGGTATATGTTTGCATGGTCTATGGTACTAAAATAAAAATGAAGAAGCCTTTCTTGGATAAATCGAAATGACAAAGGAAAATGGAACCCTTATAAAATAAGTTTTCCCTCTATCTAACTGATTGACCCATATTTTTTTCTTATGCTGCCTGTAATTTTTAACCTACAATAAAAAAGGAGGAGGTTCTTGTTTAATCCTCTGGAAAACATCTGAGTACCCAGTACAGCTAAGGTAAATAAATTCATTAGAATAACATAAATAAAAGAACAGAGACGCTTATAAAAGGTATCCTAGCTGATTCAGGCTCATTATCTATGAGACAAAGTACTGATGTCATATTTACATTTTGATCTTTGTATTATCTCGTGTGGGAGTAAGTTGCATTTAGTCATATTTGTAAATTGTTCTAGTGCATCCTCTTCTCCTTCTTAGTGCACAGATCCGTGGATGGGTGGATGGGTGAACATCTTTACATACCGAGTCTCCTCCGTGCGTCGGAAAGCACGTTAAGCCGTTGGTCCCGGCTGTCATTATTCGTGGATCTTTGACAGTCGTTAGAAGCCCGAAAGTCGGACAACAAATCTTACCAAGGGGTATTGTATTACTCAGTTACTGGGTTGTGGAGGTCAGATAGGTAGGCGCTCTATGTAAAATACTGGTATTCAGCTGCATCCGGTTAGACTGGAAGCCGACCCCAACATAGTTGGGAAAAGGCTAGGCAGATTGATTTGTTTTATTCTTGTTTTTCAGTTGCGATCGAACTCGAACTTGCGATCGAATCGACTACATTTTTCCTGTTTTACCTAACGTGAACGTTAGGTAAAACAGGAAAAATGTAGTCGATTCATGAATATGAGTAGTGCGCAGTTTAATGATGGCATTCGTACCTACATCAGTTCAACGAAAGTCCTTTTTAGGATTTTCGGACTATCGGATTCATTTTAATAAATGTCTAGGTTCGGCCCACGTGCCTGCGTTCGCGTGTTCTTGTTTTAACATAAAATCTTCTCTCTGTCTGATCTGCTGGAAGAAATTTCTTAAGACATAAGCAGTACCTTTGTACTCATATTTTAATTATGTCGTATCTATTATGTATTTATGTATTTTACTGTGTGTACATAAATAATAAAATAAAATATGATAATTATCCAATAGCTGTGTTTTACTACGTTTTCGCTGAGCGTTCTATCCTGCTTTTTTTACTTTGTACGTGATGGTAAATAGCATATAACCGTACTCAAGAAAGGGTTATCTAATGCAAAAATATTTTTTCAAATACGACTGGAAGTTTCAGAGAATAGAGCGTTGAAACAAACAAAATCATCAGATTTATTAGGTATGTTATACAGAACATAATAAAGAAGGTTCAACGTATTTTCAAAATGATTCATTTAATTTCGACGCATTTACATTTGCGTCAACCATTTATTTAAGAGTAGTTGTTTTTAAATTAATAAATGGACAGGTGAGTAATGTAAACGACTAAAGGATTTTTTTATTCTTTTATCTAACCCTCTTTTGCATATTTTGTTTAATCGTTAGAGATACAAGGCTATATTAAAAATATTAAAAGGTCGTTTCTTGGATTGAAAAAGCTATTTTATGATTCCATTTATGTATAAAATAAACTTTCTATAAAAAAAGAAAATGTAAAATATAATAAAACCATTGAATGGTTTTATTATATTTCTACGTAACAGCATTAAATATTTACTTTCTTCCATAAACGAGTGTAAAAATAAAGTTTCATTTCGATCCAGTCTAACCGGTTGTAAGTGGACTCGCCCACGTCGTTTTATGTAACATACGAGTAGGAAATAACATTCGTTAAATCTGCACACATTGAAGTTTTAAATTGTGGTTTTATAACAAAAAAATAATTCTCGTAGTCGACAACTTATAAGAAAACATATTCAATTCCTACATCGAATATCTTCTACATCGAAATAACTATATGTATTCTGTGTGTATAACTATTTTAAAATTCAACAGCAAATTATCCACAATTATACGTAATTGAAATGAAATTGTTTATTCTGTAAATAAGATATCAAAATCACTTTTGCACGACATATTAAAAAAAATGTAGATGGAGTCGACATTTCCTATCTGACTGCCTCTGAGAAGACATGGCGAAACAAACTCAGAAGTAAAAAGTCTCTTGTAGAGTCCAAACATAATCTTGGTTAGATTTCGAGTGAACCACCCCGTCTACAGCACGCGCTACGCGCCCTTTGCTACGCACCCTTTGCTACGCAACGCAAATTCTTTCGCCTTACATTTTATCCATTTAGCTGCTACGGCGTAGGCAAATAAACATGATTTTAAAGTTTCGCTTGTTTTATCCTGCGACTAATGTTCCGGTTTCTGAGGACACACGGCTACACATCAAGCTATAAATTTCCAGTTTATGCTGATCTTGCATTGTATAAGATTTCCGTACAATGCGAGGTCAGCATATACTGGAAATGTAGCCGTGTGTACCTACTACTTCTAACCGCAACTATACGATAGTGCTAAGTGGTTGCTATTGGTTAGATATCATGATTCATTCTCTGTAGGTATTAATTTGTATAGTTAGTCATTTTACTTAGTACCTATCTAGTGTAGATTGTTAATTGTTTATTAATTGTATATAGGTACGCATTTCATTCTTTATTTATATATGAATTATAACGTTTCTTTCTGTATGACCAAGTACTTTTCTATAATAAAATCTTGATGAAATATTGTAATGTTATCACCATACTTAGCTACAGTATTTTGCAATTAAGAATAAACTGCTGTCATTATAGTAATTTTCGCCTTTAATAATTATAAAACTTAACTAATTATAGCGTTATTATCACCAGGAAAGATGCTGCTGTCATTGTCATTACCGTAGTTGTCTTGAATTATATTAATTTCGTACTTTTGAGATTAAGGCGAAACCGTCAGGGTATCCCGCGAAATTCAAATTTTCTTAAATTTTTTGCAATTTGCAGATTTACCTGAGCCGATCTATCACTATCAGGTTGTATGTTGATCTAAATATGAGTCGCGGCTAAAATAAAAATAATTTATGGGTTCAATACAGCGCGTATTAGACGAAGTCTTTTTTTAAGAATCTTGACTTGTTTCTTTGTAAAAATAATATAAACCTCCAACTGTCATTAACGAGACACAATAGAATTTTAATTGTTATTGGCCATTAGAATGCCAATCGACTGTTGAGCGGTGCTACTGTCCCATCCACTTATAAAGTAGTTGCTTTAATAAAAACTTACTATAAAGTATTTTTTTTAAAGCAGACAGCATTATCTCATTAACTTGCTTTATCTTTTCTGCAATGAGAATCCTGACTCGTTTCTTGATAAAATTATTTTAAAGTTACTATCCCTCCCACTTACTTGTTTTTTTACAAAACGGGCAAAACGGGGAAAAACGGCAAGTACAAGTTTCCTGACCAGTCCTATTCCGATGGTATTGGCAAAGGCCGATAGTATAGGTATACTAGGTTCGCAGTTCTCAAGGCAGCCAGAGCATCGCTAGTAAATGTGTTTATAAATAACGGGTGACGCGGTTACTGGTGTCGTCTTTATCTTTTGTAAACATACGTGTGAATAAACACCATAAGGTGGTAATGACTGATATAATTTTCCACGTAATCTACCTAGTCGATTTCTATTCGGGAAATGGTTAAAGAAACGAAAGAAAGTCGGTCCTGAATGCAATGATCGACAGAAGGAAGAGAATTGTATTTTTTTATTTATTTTTCCCATTTATAGGCACTTTATTCATTCTCGATGATAAGAATAATAATATTATATGCATTGTATATAATATTATTATTATAAACTAAATTAAAGGACTAACTAACTATACCAGTAAATATAAAAACAAAAGGACATTATTGATTGAATGCATTTTCCTATTCTAATTGAAAAGTATTTAAGCTACCAATGAATGCTCGATAATAAAAAACGCATCATTTTTATTTACCAATGGGATATTTTTTTATTGACAAATTGGGCATATAAATAGATTCGTAAGCTAATTTTACCTTTGATAGCTACTTCCATATGGGAGGGTCCACTATGCAAAGCTATGAGGTATTTGCTTAATTATTGGTAAAGATACAAGAGTCTTAATTTTAACCAATAACGGTCCGTAAAGTATAGGAATCGGCCATAAGTGGTTACATTATAACAACTCTAAGACTTATAATTATCCTACATAGGAACCTACCTAATTTCACTAGACTGGAGTAAGATTTAAAGATAAGTCGAGGATACATAGCCTACTTATTCATAAGTTTGCACAAGTTTGAGTTAGTGCAATTTTATGCAATAAGTATGGTAGGTACGAAGTTATAAAACTCAGTTACTGTCCCTTCAATTGTCCCCTCTTGAGTCAATGTATTGTCCCCCAATAGATTATAAAAAAAAAAAAAAACATTTTGTGTCCAGCAAGTAAGCAATTTTAGCAACTGAATGCGAGGAATCAAAGTCCATCGGTAACCTATTTTACATAAAAGACGCAAACACAACGAATAAAAAAAAACATGTTTTTAAATACGAAAATCAACGCAGATGAAAAAAAACAACTTACTTAGGGGATACGCGATTTATAAGCTTTTGAATTAAAAATAAATCTTACCTTCTTTTATGAATAAAGCCAGGAGTAGTACGGGCACAAATACGCTGAGGTTTGCCATTGTTATGGTAGAAAGTCACGCGGCACTCTTACGAAATAACAACACAAAAACGAATAATTACGTTCGTCTCGTTTCTCATTCGGCGAGCGAATGGCGCGGGAACACGAGAATGAAACTGCAGTGGCCATTCTGTGGCTTACAAAATGGCGTGTGAAACGCGGCGGGAAAAACGCTGAGCTCGATTTTAATTGGCAAACGGTTATATAGATTAACTTTTGTTTTTCTTCTAATTCATTTGATTTTAATTAACAATCTTTAAGATATCCGCATCTTGTCCAGTGACACCGTACCGTAAACCGTCTTACCTGAATAAAGTGATGTAAGAAACATACATTATCGTCCGTAATATACTTATTCTAAATTGATTGAAATAATTGATATTATAAATGCGAAAGTGAGTTTGTGCACATGGGTAGACCATGACCTAGGTTAGGACATAGGAAACTTTTTATCCCGATAGTATGTTATCGTGGGATCATTTCTGACGTCCACGCGGTCGAAGCCGGGGGCAAAATCTAGTTCTTTATATTCCTGATTATTATTTGAATAGATTTGTCACGCACGCCGTAAAAACGCAGCGTTTTGAACGCTATAGTGTAGCAATACTAAAGCCGGTTTTTATGGCGCGGTAGTTGGCGCGAATACGGTAGATACTATGTACTACGTGTCCAAAGATCAATGAGCCTACAGACAGGACACTGAACTGCATTTCATTAGACTATCTGCAACACTAACGCACCTAAGGACCTTAAATGAATCTGGACTACTATCTGTCTTTTAAATTGTAAATAGCAATTTTATGCGTTTGACGTTCGCAACTTATTGGACCCGTGCCCCAACCCCGTACCCGCCCTTGTACCTACTTATTAGAAAGTGACCATTCTGTTATACGTTGTTTAATCTAGTCTTTGGTACATTTGTCCCAAACGTGTGTTGCGAAACAGTGTCGCTGACTTGGATGGGATATTTTCGTTTCGTAACGAGTTTTAATTTCTACGAGCCGACTTCGGATGTTACAACATGTCTTACAATCTCGCGGAGACCGCAGTACTGCATCTGCAAGTTTAGCTTTTACCTAGGTACTTGAACTTAGTAGGCAGTACCATGCCTACTCAATAAATCGAACTTGGACTTGCTACAGCTGAACAGCAGCAGGTGCAAATGTTCTGATTACAGTCATACATACCCTTTGTGTGCCAAAGAAAGGTTTTCACCAATGTTTAACACACGAAAATAATCACAAGTCACAGTCTAGGTTCGGAAAATCCAGTGCGCGGAAAAAAAATCGTCTGTGCTAAGTGATCGAATTGCGTAACTATTTTCGTAACCGATTAAGACTAATCTGTTTCATTTTGACAGTTCCACAACATTAATTGCTTTATTTACGTTGTTGAGCAGTTTTTGTTTTCGAAATTATTATGTAGCGACTAGCTGCGCCCCGCGTTTTTAACCGCGTGAGTCTCGATCCCGTGGGAATACCGGGATAAAAACTATCCTATGGTCATGTGCGAAATTTCATCCAAATCCGTTCAGCAGTTTTAGTGTGAAAGCGTAACAAACAAACAAACCAACTCACTTTCTCATTTATAATATTAGTTAGGAAGTTAGGATGTATTAGGAATTTGTTTCAAATCGATTCGGATTTTGATTGATCGTGTATTATGCCATTAGGGTGCTGGGCTAGAACTCTCTAAAACTGGACGACATTTGGACAGAATTGGACGAAATTCCTTTTCTTGCTGTATCAATGAGTCTTTGGTTGACTTACAAAATCTATTTTAGTCGCAGAATGATTGTCACTCAACAACTTCCCACATTCTTCAACAGTTTTGGCCTATCGTAACTATGTATAGCCACATATCTACCGAAATAGATGATGATGATGACAGTCATTTAAAAAATAGTTCGTTTCCTACCTAACTTACTTACACATACATACCTACCTACATAAAGCCGTGACGCAGGGTGAAAAAAACAAAATGTAGGCACAATGACATATCTTACATGCGTAATTATGAATAATGTTACTCATTGCGGTCTTTAAAAAAGTATTCTCTGTCTAAATAGGTTAACATCTAAGTGTGAGGGAATGTTATTGAAAATTATAAACCTACTGTACCTACTCTGACTGTGGAAGCACCGTAATAGATTAGGCATCTAGGTCTGGGGCATGTCCCAAATGAGTAAAGCAAGCGGGAGAGAGATCCCGAAACCCAGATAGTACGTAAAAGTACGGCACAGACCCTTCGCATAACGGAGAGTTTTAAAACAGCCAAGCAAACTTCTAAATAAATTCTTTGCTCATTAACTTTATTTCTGCCTAACCCTTCAATCTATTTGTAATGTACCACCTATGAAGCGTTCGCTGTAGTAGTGACATCTATATTTAAATAATTTGATAGTGAAGTACATTATTCCTTTTCTGAAACTAGAGGGCACTCTGTCTAATTATAGCGTAAAAGGATAGATGTCGCTGATGTTGCTGTATTAACATTGTTAATTAATAATATCATGTTTTTTTAAATCAACTTAGGTAGGTACCGTGAATTTTATTTTTTACGCAGACTAATTTTAGTATTGTTTCAGCTTTTCGTGCTTAAGATCATTCATAAGCAGGTACATCTTTTTGCATGATTTTAGGGCTAGTATAGTATATCTATTATAGTTTATGTTGAGGGGTCTGGCGCTACAAGCCGAGACACGTGTCTCGTTCTAGTTTGAATACAGATGCTCTCATAATAATATTTTAGTACCTGGTCAACCGAGCTCCGCTCGGGTGAAAATAGTTAAACATAATTATCGTTCAGGTATACGTATACCAACGTTGTATCACATTCCCAAGGCTTAGAAAATAGAGAAACCGAATTTTCCCAGATATGAGACCTAGCTAGATCGATTTTTCGGCCCCGTTGACAACTTTCATCGAAATCGTTAGACCCGGTTTAAAGAACGTGATTACAAATTAATATAGGTAATAAATAATATGCAAATACAAATATTGCTCATTTAATAGTAAAGGTTAATATACGTAATCCTAAGTCAGTACTTAGGATAAAAATACTTAACCTACTTAAAGGCCATAATAAAATGATATTTAGTGTTGAGTTTTCTCAGTAGCAGCCTGAAGTTGTTCCTGGTTGATGGTAATAAGCCCGCCCTAAAACTTAACTAGACTAGATACATCTTGAAATAGGTGAAAAAAATAACAGACTGCTATTGATATTGAACATCGCTTTAATTTATAATAGAAACTGGATATTCTAACGGACTTGAGACCTGTGCTATCATAGTTTACAAAAATTCTTCCGTACTTGACACAATAACCAATAGTTTTATGAGAAAGCATATTTTCCAACTAATGGTGTTATTATTACGAAGAGTATTGCAGCCGCGAAGTTCGGGAGAGATCGGTAAACTCCGTTGGTGTTGCACTTGTCTCCGTCGCATTCTGAACAGTGTATCATTTTGACTAATCTCGCATTCGCGTTTTCGTGAGCTCTTGTTATGTCAGCGCATGATCCTCGCTCCGAAGCGCAGCCGCGGATGTACCATGACTTCTCCATTTCTGGAAGAGTATAAGAAAACCATTAATAGGTGCTTAAATAGCTGCTGGTGCTTAAATAGCTGCTGGTGCTTAATTTTATTATAGGTGGTTCCGTATGGATTGAGGAGCCATGATTCATATTTAAACATATATTACCAATATTTAGTAGTAAATTAACCCTAAAAAGTAACAGGGCGTTTAAGGTGGCTCCTCAATTAAAAATGGTTGGTTCTAACTTCAGATCCGTTTGATCTGTCCGAATTCTGCACCATCTGTGACTGTTAACACTTCAAGGATTAGAAATTATGAGAAGCAAATCGTTAAAACTAAATAGTCACTACGATTTCGTGTACTCGTATATGCGCTCATTCAGACAGAACAATCGAATCAGCAAACATAGTGTGGGTCACACCGCAGCTTGATGAACCGACGACCTGAGACAAACTGGATGCGGACAGCGGAGGACAGGGTATTGTGCCGCAGCTTGCGAAAGGCCCATGTCCAGCAGTGGACTGCAATAGGCTGAGTTGGTTGAATAAATCAAATCAAATTAACTTTTACTGATACTCAATCACGCATTAATAGCTGAACAGGAAAAATGTATAACACAAATAGATTATGTCCTAGATTTGTTTATCTAAAGGACCTACATGAACTAGGTAGTTTTCCTGGAATACTAGTGAATTATAAGGTATCTGTTAGTGCAATAACAATAATAAAATAACGAACATCGAAGTGACGTCATTCATGTTGGTCTGAGTATAATTTTGAGATATTGTGGTGATCGTCTTTGCGATAGAACGTGGAGGAGACTGACAAACAATGAGAGGTCTATGCGTAGCAGTGCATGGGCTGTTGATGATGATGACGATGATGATTTGTATCGTCATTGTATGAAGGTCGTATCTAACTTTTCTAAAATCAGTCTTTATGCCATCCTTATCGTGAAAGTGGGAATTCCCCGACTACACAACAATATGGAGGAATCAAGATTGTGCTATTACTCATTACTTTCAATTGACTCTTGAGTCTTACATTCGTGACGGTAAATGGAAGAATTCAAATAACATTCTCGCAAAACACAAACACATTTGTATCATTATTATCCATAACGTGACTCAAAGTCCACTTGAATTAGATACTTGTATACTGGATAACTCGGTTTTAAAGATATGTTTTACTAGAGTACTGAACTGTAAAGAGCAATATACTAATCGAGACCTGTAGCGAATAATTTCATAGATTATGATTAGAGTCTGTAAAATGAAAGTATAAAAAAAGTAAAATGATGAGGAAGTAATACCTACTATACCCTAATTACGTAACACACTCTAAATGAACAATAAAGAAAGAAAGAAAGATTAACATTTATTTGGACACAGTTCTTGAAACACAATATACAAAATAAATAAAAAAGTGAAAATAATGTTTTAACAATAATGTGGGCCTTACGGCTGCGCCAAAAAGGTTCATTTTAGCATTAATGCCAGACAATTGCTGTCTGACGCTGCGCTGGTTTTCGCGCCAAAAAGGTTCATTTCAGCATTAATGCCAGACAATTGCTGTCTGACGCTGCGCTGGTTTTCTAATGAACCCTTAGGGACAAGTGACAACCGGAACCCTGGCAACAGGCAACTGAAGGAACACGGGTGGGTTTTAGTCAGTAAGAGTCTGACACGCCCTTCCGCTCCACCCAGAGCGGGAGAAGTCATTTGACGATTTCCGACCCAAAAAAAAAAAAAAAAAGGGACAAGTGACAATCGTTTTCATTATAGCGGTAATAAAAATCTAGGATGACTATTGTTAATAACACTGTAATACTCACGGTTATATTTTTCTGCATAGACAACACACTTGTTATTTTTAGTATGGTCATTGGTGTACGGGCAGTACTTGGAGGTGGTGTTAGCTAAAACATTCGGGCAGTCTGTACAGGCGTAACATTCGACCAGCCGAACCTGGTTCGGTGGGTAGGGTGGCCTAAACCGGTTACTGACGGACGCATATCCCTGCGCTGACCGATCGACTTCCTCTGGATCCGATTCCAAGTTATCTGTTTCGTCTCTTCGACGCAGCTGTGACTCTGATTCGTCTGTAAAATAAAAAAAATAGTTTTGTTTCCAGCTCTTCTTTGTTGGAATCTTGTAGACTGGGACAACCCTTAGCATGTCATATAATGCATACCAGGGGCCTAAAACGGCCACATTAGCAAATTCCTCTATAAGCAATTCATTTCATTTTCAGTTGTCATTAGTAATTCCTCTAATTTGACACAAAAGCAATTCAAAATGTGTGGACTATTTTACGAATCTCCATAGAAAACTGCCAAACAGATGAATTATATCGTAATATGAATCGCACGAATTGTCAGTTTGTGACATTTTACGATGATTCATAATATTTTCCTATTATGATTCTGCCAAAGACTGTTTTGAACCCCCAGGATCTCGGGTGGAGTACGGTGCCCCCCACATAAGCCCCGCTTTTACCACATTCCGAGTAGTTTTCCACGGCACTACCTGATCACTTCGTGCTAATGCAATAATGATACAAATGAATTACCTAATGGTTCTGCAAGACATCTGACACTAATGGTTACTGTGAATACTGCTAAAACTATCACAGCTAGTCTGGACATTTTCCTTATCAAATGAATAAAGTGAGATGTGACATTTTCAATTAATCCTTTTATAGAACAAGTTATCATTATCATTACAATGGGTGGATTCTGTACGCGCCAATGAGCTTGAAGGTACGCAATAGTTGAAGCGAATCAACAATGATTATGATACAAATTCAGATTGGAGGACAGATATAAATTTAACGTGCTATATTAAGCGAAATGGAATAACTTACTTTATTTCTTTCTTTAGTGTTTATGGCCATCATTCGTCCACTGCTGGACATAGGCCTCCCACAAATATCGCATCGATCAGTCCTTTGTATTTCGCATCCAGTGGATTCCCGCCACTTTCATCAATCGCGAAAGTCTGAAAAGCAGTCTTACCAAGGGGTGGTGGTGCTACCCAGTAGCTGGGCTGCAAAGGTCATATACAAGGAGGTCGTAGACAGTCGTAACATGTTAAATACTTTAGCCTAGGTTTGGCACCGACCCAAAATTAGTACTTATTTACATTAATTTGAGCTTAGTTTAACTAATGGTTTTGTTTTTTAACTTCTGTTCAGTTTAGTTTTTCATCGGTTTCACTGTTTGCTAAAAAGTTTTTTTTATTCTTTGTAGTCCAAGTGTTACCAGTGACGCTGATCTGCACTTGTAATTTAATAGGCGTGTGGAGTTTTGCATAGTAGACCCTCATAGAAATAGCTATCACAGGTGCTCACGACTCTATTTAGTAGAGTACTCTAGACTCTATCAGTTTGGCAATAAAAATTGTGCCATTGGTAAGGAATCGTTATTGTTTAGCAGCCTATAACTTCCCACTGCTGGGACGCAGGCCAGCTATGTAATTGCGTAACTTGTTTTCGTAATCGATCGTAATCTGTTTAATTTTGACAGTTCAACAACATTAATTGCGTTATTTACGTTGTTGAGCAGATTTTTTTTCGAACTTAGGTATTCAGGTTTCAAACCGATTCAGATTGTGATTGATCTTGTATTACGCAATTAGGGTGCTGATATAAGCCGCTAAGTGTTATTATCGTAAACGAAAAACTTGATGATACGAAAGATTACAATTGATAAGGCTGTGAGCGGTATGCGTGATCGCCATGTTTTAGACGTCATAAGCCTAGTCCCTTTGTTGGAGTTTTCATCATCCAGTGAGGTACAGCTTCTAAGTACGCCTATTTTAGTGTTTTGAGCCTATGAGTTTCTATGTTCCGCTTTGATGGGAACGGTGGAATGGAGACTTAATTTTTTTCTCCAGGATTCACGTTAAATGAACGTAATGATCGTTGATGAATGACACGGTGATCACATTCATGACAACAGGCAGAGGTGTTAAATGGCCATCAGCCAATTCTACTATTTTCACACATACATAAATTCATGCCTTTTTCTCAAAAGGGAAAATACTATTGAATGCCATCTGAAATTACTAAAAATAAGGGTGGAGGTCTACCTGTGTGTCCAACATTCAAATCCGTTCAAGACTAAGTAACACACAAAATTGCAAAGACACAAACACTCTTTCACATTTATTTTTATTATTATACATAAGTAGAATTACAATTAAAGAACCACACACTTATGCTGTTAAATGTGTGTTTCAAAAGTGAGAAAAGGTAACTTTTATATTCGTTAAAACGTCAATAATTGACATAAAAATATATAAATAGCATTTTTTTATATGACAGGTATTGGCAAGGAATTATATGGCATCCCGGGAAAGGATATAGGCTACATTTTATCGGCATACCACGTGGGCGAAGACGCGTGCGGAAATTATACATATTATAGGAAAACCAGAATACTCGTAGAAAAATAAACAATTAGTTATATAATTAGGACGATAATCCAATTAAACTTTTTGTTAAAACTGAGCTCTTTAATTATTTTACAAATACCAAAACAAAAAACCTCTACTTATAAAATACCATGTACCTAAATAGCAAAATATAAATAATAATTAATATAAGGTAACTGAAACCTTGAGTAACACCATCAGGATGGAATTTGGTGTGGACAAATGTGCAGTCATGCATGTAAAGCGAGGGGGGATTATGGAATCAGAGCGAATTCAACTCTCGGATTCCATATACCTCAGTTCCCTCTCCTCATCCGAAAGCTATAAATATTTGGGTATGTCGGAAGCGTTAGGCATCAACGTCGTTGTTGTTTGGCCATCAGTTGTAATTGAACCAGTGAAAGTGGTTGTGCTTTCAGTTGTAGTTGCATCACTGGTAGTTGTTTGGCCATCTGTTGGATTTGCAAAAGTTGTTCTAGTTGTGCCATCAGTGGTTGTTGCATCAATTGTAGTGGTAGTTCCATCAGTGGTTATTGTTTGGCCATCAGTTGTGGTTGAACCAGTGATAGTTGTTGTGGTATCAGCGGTTGTTGTTTGGCCATCAGTTGTGGTTGAACCAGAGATAGTTGTAGTGCTTTCCGTTGTTGTTGCATCACTGGTAGTTGTTTGGCCATTAGTTGGATTTGCAACAGATGTTCTGGTTATGCCATCAGTGGTTGTTGCATCAGTGGAAGTGGTTATTACGTTAATAGTTGTTGCATCAGTGGACGTAGTAGGTCCATCAGTGGTTGTTGTTGGGCCATCAGTTGAAGTTGAATCAGTGCCAATTGTTGTGCTATCAGTTGTTGTGGTATAATTATTTGTTATTGGGTCATCAGTTCTAGTTGAATCAGTGACCATTGTTGTGCTATCAGTTGTTGTGGTATCAGTCGTTGTTGTTTGGCCATCAGTTGAAGTTGAACCAGTGATAGTGGTTGTGGTTTCAGTTGTTGTTGCATCACTGGTAGTTGTTTGGCCATCTGTTTGATTTGCAACAGTTGTTCTGGTTGTGCCATCAGTGGTGGTTGCATCAGTTGTAGTGGAAGTTCCATCAGTAGTTGTTGTTTGGCCATCAGTTGTAGTTGAACCAGTGATAGTTGTAGTGCTTTCCGTTGTTGTTGCATCACTGGTAGTTGTTTGGCCATCTGTTGGATTTGCAACAGTTGTTCTGGTTGTGCCATCAGTGGTTGTTGCATCAGTTGTAGTGGTAGTTCCATCAGTGGTTGTTGTTGTGCCATCAGTTGAAGTTGAATCAGTGACAATTGTTGTGCTATGAGATGTTGTGGTATCATTGGTTGTTGTTTGGCCATCAGTTGTAATTGAACCAGTGATAGTGGTTGTTCTTTCAGTTGTAGTTGCATCACTGGTAATTGTTTGGCCATCTGTTGGATTTGTAACAGATGTTCTGGTTATGCCATCAGTGGTTGTTGCATCACTGGAAGTGGTAATTACGTCAATGGTCGTTGCATCAGTAGACGTGGAAAGTCCATCAGTGGTTGTTGTTGGGCCATCAGTTCTAGTTGAATCAGTGACAATTGTTGTGCTATCAGTTGTTGTGGTATCAGTGGTTGTTGTTTGGCCATCAGTTGTGGTTGAACCAGTGATAGTTGTAGTGCTTTCCGTTGTTGTTGCATCACTGGTAGTTGTTTGGCCATCTGTTGGATTTGCAACAGTTGTTCTGGTTGTGCCATCATTGGTTGTTGCATCAGTTATAGTAGTAGTTCCATCAGTGGTTGTTGTTGTGCCATCAGTTGAAGTTGACTCAGTGACAATTGTTGTGCTATGAGATGTTGTGGTATCAGTGGTTGTTGTTTGGCCATCAAATGTGGTTGAACCAGTGACAGTTGTAGTGCTTTCCGTTGTTGTTGCATCACTGGTAGTTGTTTGGCCATCTGTTGGATTTGCAACAGTTGTTCTGGTTATGCCATCAGTGGTTGTTGCATCAGTGGAAGTGGTAATTACGTCAATAGTTGTTGCATCAGTGGACGTAGTAGGTCCATCAGTGGTTGTTGTTGGGCCATCAGTTAAAGTTGAATCAGTGCCAATTGTTGTGATATCAGTTGTTGTGGTATCAGTCCTTGTTGTTTGGCCATCAGTTGTAGTTGAACCAGTTATAGTGGTTGTGCTTTCAGTTGTAGTTGCATCACTGGTAGTTGTGTGGCCATCTGTTGGATTTGCAACAGTTGTTCTAGTTGTGCCATCAGTGATTGTTGCATTAGTTGTAGTGGTAGTTCCATCAGTGGTTGTTGTTTGGCTATCAGTTGTGGTTGAACCAGTGATAGTTGTAGTGCTTTCCGTTGTTGTTGAATCACCGGTAGTTGTTTGGCTATCTGTTGGATTTGCAAGAGTTGTTCTGGTGATGCCATCAGTGGTTGTTGCATCAGTGGAAGTGGTAATTACGTCAATGATCGTTGCATCAGTAGACGTGGAATGTCCATCAGTGGTTGTTGTTGGGCCATCAGTTGAAGTTGAATCAGTGACAATTGTTGTGCTATCAGTTGTTGTGGTATTATTATTTGTTATTGGGTCATCAGTTCTAGTTGAATCAGTGACAATTGTTGTGCTATCAGTTGTTGTGGTATCAGTCGTTGTTGTTTGGCCATCAGTTGTAGTTGAACCAGTGATAGTGGTTGTGCTTTCAGTTGTAGTTGCATCACTGGTAGTTGTTTGGCCATCTGTTTGACTTGCAACAGTTGTTCTAGTTGTGCCATCAGTGGTTGTTGCGTCAGTTGTAGTGGTAGTTCCATCTGTGGTTGTGGTTTGGCCATCAGTTGTAATTGACCCAGTGATAGTAGTTGTGCTTTCAGTTGTAGTTGCATCACTGGTAGTCGTTTGGCCATCTATTGGATTTGCAACAGTTGTTCTGGTGATGCCATTCGTGGTTGGTGCATTAGTAGTAGTGGTAGTTCCATCAGTGGTTGTTGTTTGGCTATCCGTTGAAGTTGAATCAGTGACAATTGTTGTGCTATCAGTTGTTGTAGTATCAGCGGTTGTTGTTTGGCCATCATTTGAAGTTGAATCAGTGACAATTGTTGTGCTATCAGTTGTAGTGGTTGTTCCGTCAGTGGTTGTTGTTTGGCCATCAGTTGTGGTTGAACCTGTGATAGTTGTAGTGCTTTCCGTTGTTGTTGAATCACTGGTAGTTGTTTGGCCATCTGTTGGATTTGCAACAGTTGTTCTGGTGATGCCATCAGTGGTTGTTGCATCAGTGGAAGTGGTAATTATGTCAATGGTCGTTTCATCAGTAGACGTGGAAGGTCCATCAGTGGTTGTTAGTGGGCCATCAGTTAAAGTTGAATCAGTGACAATTGTTGCGCTATCAGTTGTTGTGGTATAAGTATTTGTTATTGGGTCATCAGTTTTAGTTGAATCAGTGACAATTGTTGTGCTATCAGTTGTAGTGGTTGTTCCGTCAGTGGTTGTTGTTTGGCCATCAGTTAAAGTTGAATCAGTGCCAATTGTTGTGCTTTCCGTTGTTGTTGAATCACTGGTAGTTGTTTGGCCATCTGTTGGATTTGCAACAGTTGTTCTGGTGATGCCATCAGTGGTTGTTGCATCAGTGGAAGTGGTAATTATGTCAATGGTCGTTTCATCAGTAGACGTGGAAGGTCCATCAGTGGTTGTTAGTGGGCCATCAGTTAAAGTTGAATCAGTGACAATTGTTGCGCTATCAGTTGTTGTGGTATAAGTATTTGTTATTGGGTCATCAGTTTTAGTTGAATCAGTGACAATTGTTGTGCTATCAGTTGTTGTGGTATCAGTCGTTGTTGTTTGGCCATCAGTTGTAGCTGAACCAGTGATAGTGGTTGAGCTTTTAGTTGAAGTTGCATCACTGGTAGTTGTTTGGCCATCTGTTGGACTTGCAACAGTTGTTCTAGTTGTGCCATCAGTGGTTGTTGCATCAGTTGTAGTGGTAGTTCCATCAGTATTTGTGGTTTGGCCATCAGTTGTAATTGAAGCAGTGATAGAAGTTGTGCTTTCAGTTGTAGTTGCATCACTGGTAGTTGTTTGGCCATCTATTGGATTTGCAACAGTTGTTCTGGTGATGCCATCAGTGGTTAGTGCATTAGTAGTAGTGGTAGTTCCATCAGTGGTTGTTGTTTGGCTATCAGTTGAAGTTGAATCAATGACAATTGTTGTGCTATCAGTTGTTGTAGTATCAGCGGTTGTTGTTTGGCCATCAGTTGAAGTTGAACCAGTGATAGTGGTGGTTCTTTCAGTTGTAGTTGCATCACTGGTAATTGTTTGGCCATCTGTTGGATTTGCAACAGATGTTCTGGTTATGCCATCAGTGGTTGTTGCATCACTGGAAGTGGAAATTACGTCAATGGTCGTTGCATCAGTAGACGTGGAAAGTCCATCAGTGGTTGTTGTTGGGCCATCAGTTCTAGTTGAATCAGTGACAATTGTTGTGCTATCAGTTGTTGTAGTATCAGCGGTTGTTGTTTGGCCATCAGTTGAAGTTGAACCAGTGATAGTGGTGGTTCTTTCAGTTGTAGTTGCATCACTGGTAATTGTTTGGCCATCTGTTGGATTTGCAACAGATGTTCTGGTTATGCCATCAGTGGTTGTTGCATCACTGGAAGTGGAAATTACGTCAATGGTCGTTGCATCAGTAGACGTGGAAAGTCCATCAGTGGTTGTTGTTGGGCCATCAGTTCTAGTTGAATCAGTGACAATTGTTGTGCTATCAGTTGTTGTGGTATCAGTGGTTGTTGTTTGGCCATCAGTTGTAGTTGAACCAGTGATAGTGGTTGTGCTTTCAGTTGATGTTGCATCACTGGTAGTTGTTTTGCCATCTGTTGGATTTGCAACAGTTGTTCTGGTTATGCCATCAGTGGCTGTTGCATCAGTGGAAGTGGTAATTACGTCAATAGTTGTTGCATCAGTGGACGTAGTAGGTCCATCAGTGGTTGTTGTTGGGCCATCAGTTGAAGTTGAATCAGTGCTAATTATTGTGATATCAGTTGTTGTGGTATAATCATTTGTTATTGGGTCATCAGTTCTAGTTGAAACAGTGACAATTGTTGTGCTATCAGTTGTTGTGGTATCAGTCGTTGTTGTTTGGCCATCAGTTGTAGCTGAACCAGTGATAGTGGTTGAGCTTTTAGTTGAAGTTGCATCACTGGTAGTTGTTTGGCCATCTGTTGGACTTGCAACAGTTGTTCTAGTTGTGCCATCAGTGGTTGTTGCATCAGTTGTAGTGGTAGTTCTATCAGTATTTGTGGTTTGGCCATCAGTTGTAATTGAAGCAGTGATAGTAGTTGTGCTTTCAGTTGTAGTTGCATCACTGGTAGTTGTTTGGCCATCTATTGGATTTGCAACAGTTGTTCTGGTGATGCCATCAGTGGTTGGTGCATTAGTAGTAGTGGTAGTTCCATCAGTGGTTGTTGTTTGGCTATCAGTTGAAGTTGAATCAGTGACAATTTTTGTGCTATCAGTTGTAGTATCAGCGGTTGTTGTTTGGCCATCAGTTGAAGTTGAACCAGTGATAGTGGTGGTTCTTTCAGTTGTAGTTGCATCACTGGTAATTGTTTGGCCATCTGTTGGATTTGCAACAGATGTTCTGGTTATGCCATCAGTGGTTGTTGCATAACTGGAAGTGGAAATTACGTCAATGGTCGTTGCATCAGTAGACGTGGAAAGTCCATCAGTGGTTGTTGTTGGGCCATCAGTTCTAGTTGAATCAGTGACAATTGTTGTGCTATCAGTTGTTGTGGTATCAGTGGTTGTTGTTTGGCCATCAGTTGTAGTTGAACCAGTGAAAGTGGTTGTGCCTTCAGTTCTAGTTGCATCACTGGTAGTTGTTTGGCCATCTGTTTGATTTGCAACAGATGTTCTGGTTATGCCATCAGTGGTTGTTGCATCACTGGAAGTGGAAATTACGTCAATGGTCGTTGCATCAGTAGACGTGGAAAGTCCATCAGTGGTTGTTGTTGGGCCATCAGTTCTAGTTGAATCAGTGACAATTGTTGTGCTATCAGTTGTTGTGGTATCAGTGGTTGTTGTTTGGCCATCAGTTGTAGTTGAACCAGTGAAAGTGGTTGTGCTTTCAGTTGATGTTGCATCACTGGTAGTTGTTTTGCCATCTGTTGGATTTGCAACAGTTGTTCTGGTTATGCCATCAGTGGCTGTTGCATCAGTGGAAGTGGTAATTACGTCAATAGTTGTTGCATCAGTGGACGTAGTAGGTCCATCAGTGAATGTTGTTGGGCCATCAGTTGAAGTTGAATCAGTGCCAATTATTGTGATATCAGTTGTTGTGGTATAATTATTTGTTATTGGGTCATCAGTTCTAGTTGAAACAGTGACAATTGTTGTGCTATCAGTTGTTGTGGTATCAGTCGTTGTTGTTTGGCCATCAGTTGTAGCTGAACCAGTGATAGTGGTTGAGCTTTTAGTTGAAGTTGCATCACTGGTAGTTGTTTGGCCATCTGTTGGACTTGCAACAGTTGTTCTAGTTGTGCCATCAGTGGTTGTTGCATCAGTTGTAGTGGTAGTTCTATCAGTATTTGTGGTTTGGCCATCAGTTGTAATTGAAGCAGTGATAGTAGTTGTGCTTTCAGTTGTAGTTGCATCACTGGTAGTTGTTTGGCCATCTATTGGATTTGCAACAGTTGTTCTGGTGATGCCATCAGTGGTTGGTGCATTAGTAGTAGTGGTAGTTCCAACAGTGGTTGTTGTTTGGCTATCAGTTGAAGTTGAATCAGTGACAATTGTTGTGCTATCAGTTGTTGTAGTATCAGCGGTTGTTGTTTGGCCATCAGTTGAAGTTGAACCAGTGATAGTGGTGGTTCTTTCAGTTGTAGTTGCATCACTGGTAATTGTTTGGCCATCTGTTGGATTTGCAACAGATGTTCTGGTTATGCCATCAGTGGTTGTTGCATCACTGGAAGTGGAAATTACGTCAATGGTCGTTGCATCAGTAGACGTGGAAAGTCCATCAGTGGTTGTTGTTGGGCCATCAGTTCTAGTTGAATCAGTGACAATTGTTGTGCTATCAGTTGTTGTGGTATCAGTGGTTGTTGTTTGGCCATCAGTTGTAGTTGAACCAGTGATAGTGGTTGTGCCTTCAGTTCTAGTTGCATCACTGGTAGTTGTTTGGCCATCTGTTTGATTTGAGACAGTTGTTCTGGCTGTGCCATCAGTGGTTGTGGCATCAGTTGTAGTGGTAGTTCCATCAGTAGTTGTTGTTTGGCCATCAGTTGTAATTGAACCAGTGATAGTGGTTGTGCTTTCAGTTGTAGTTACATCACTGGTAGTTGTTTGGCCATCTGTTGGATTTGCAACAGTTGTTCTAGTTGTGCCATCAGTGGTTGTTGCATCAATTGTAGTGGTAGTTCCATCAGTGGTTATTGTTTGGCCATCAGTTGTGGTTGAACCAGTGATAGTTGTTGTGATATCAGCGTTTGTTGTTTGGCCATCAGTTGTGGTTGAACCAGTGATAGTTGTAGTGCTTTCCGTTGTTATTGCATCACTGGTAGTTGTTTGGCCATCTGTTAGATTTGCAACAGTTGTTCTGGTTATGCCATCAGTGGTTGTTGCGTCAGTGGAAGTGGTAATTACGTCAATAGTTGTTGCATCAGTGGACGTAGTAGGTCCATCAGTGGTTGTTTTTGGGCCATCAGTTGAAGTTGAATCAGTGCCAATTGTTGTGCTATCAGTTGTTGTGGTATAAGTATTTGTTATTGGGTCATCAGTTCTAGTTGAATCAGTGACCATTGTTGTGCTATCAGTTGTTGTGGTATCAGTCGTTGTTGTTTGGCCATCAGTTGTAGTTGAACCAGTGATAGTGGTTGTGCTTTCAGTTGTTATTGCATCACTGGTAGTTGTTTGGCCATCTGTTGGATTTGCAACAGTTGTTCTGGTGATTCCATCAGTGGTTGTTGCATCAGTGGAAGTGGTAATTATGTCAATGGTCGTTGCATCAGAAGACGTGGAAGGTCCATCAGTGGTTGTTGTTGGGCCATCAGTTGAAGTTGAATCAGTGACAATTGTTGCGCTATCAGTTGTTGTGGTATAAGTATTTGTTATTGGGTCATCAGTTCTAGTTGAATCAGTGACAATTGTTGTGCTATCAGTTGTTGTGGTATCAGTCGTTGTTGTTTGGCCATCAGTTGTAGCTGAACCAGTGATAGTGGTTGAGCTTTTAGTTGAAGTTGCATCACTGGTAGTTGTTTGGCCATCTGTTGGACTTGCAACAGTTGTTCTAGTTGTGCCATCAGTGGTTGTGGCATCAGTTGTAGTGGTAGTTCCATCAGTGGTTGAGGTTTGGCCATCAGTTGTAATTGAACCAGTGATAGTAGTTGTGCTTTCAGTTGCAGTTGCATCACTGGTAGTTGTTTGGCCATCTATTGGATTTGCAACAGTTGTTCTAGTTGTGCCATCAGTGGTTGTTGCATCAATTGTAGTGGTAGTTCCATCAGTAGTTATTGTTTGGCCATCAGTTGTGGTTGAACCAGTGATAGTTGTTGTGGTATCAGCGTTTGTTGTTTGGCCATCAGTTGTGGTTGAACCAGTGATAGTTGTAGTGCTTTCCGTTGTTATTGCATCACTGGTAGTTGTTTGGCCATCTGTTGGATTTGCAACAGTTGTTCTGGTTATGCCATCAGTGGTTGTTGCATCAGAGGAAGTGGTAATTACGTCAATGATCGTTGCATCAGTAGACGTGGAATGTCCATCAGTGGTTGTTGTTGGGCCATCAGTTGAAGTTGAATCAGTGACAATTGTTGTGCTATCAGTAGTTGTGGTATAAGTATTTGTTATTGGGTCATCAGTTCTAGTTGAATCAGTGACCATTGTTGTGCTATCAGTGGTTGTGGTATCAGTCGTTGTTGTTTGGCCATCAGTTGTAGTTGAACCAGTGATAGTGGTTGTGCTTTCAGTTGTTATTGCATCACTGGTAGTTGTTTGGCCATCTGTTGGATTTGCATCAGTTGTTCTGGTGATTCCATCAGTGGTTGTTGCATCAGTGGAAGTGGTAATTATGTCAATGGTCGTTGCATCAGTAGACGTGGAAGGTCCATCAGTGGTTGTTGTTGGGCCATCAGTTGAAGTTGAATCAGTGACAATTGTTGCGCTATCAGTTTTTGTGGTATAAGTATTTGTTATTGGGTCATCAGTTCTAGTTGAATCAGTGACAATTGTTGTGCTATCAGTTGTTGTGGTATCAGTCGTTGTTGTTTGGCCATCAGTTGTAGCTGAACCAGTGATAGTGGTTGAGCTTTTAGTTGAAGTTGCATCACTGGTAGTTGTTTGGCCATCTGTTGGACTTGCAACAGTTGTTCTAGTTGTGCCATCAGTGGTTGTTGCATCAGTTGTAGTGGTAGTTCCATCAGTGGTTGTGGTTTGGCCATCAGTTGTAATTGAACCAGTGATAGTAGTTGTGCTTTCAGTTGTAGTTGCATCACTGGTAGTTGTTTGGCCATCTATTGGATTTGCAACAATTGTTCTAGTTGTGCCATCAGTGGTTGTTGCATCAATTGTAGTGGTAGTTCCATCAGTGGTTATTGTTTGGCCATCAGTTGTGGTTGAACCAGTGATAGTTGTTGTGGTATCAGCGTTTGTTGTTTGGCCATCAGTTGTGGTTGAACCAGTGATAGTTGTAGTGCTTTCCGTTGTTATTGCATCACTGGTAGTTGTTTGGCCATCTGTTGGATTTGCAACAGTTGTTCTGGTTATGCCATCAGTGGTTGTTGCATCAGAGGAAGTGGTAATTACGTCAATGATCGTTGCATCAGTAGACGTGGAATGTCCATCAGTGGTTGTTGTTGGGCCATCAGTTGAAGTTGAATCAGTGACAATTGTTGTGCTATCAGTTGTTGTGGTATAAGTATTTGTTATTGGGTCATCAGTTCTAGTTGAATCAGTGACCATTGTTGTGCTATCAGTGGTTGTGGTATCAGTCGTTGTTGTTTGGCCATCAGTTGTAGTTGAACCAGTGATAGTGGTTGTGCTTTCAGTTGTTATTGCATCACTGGTAGTTGTTTGGCCATCTGTTGGATTTGCAACAGTTGTTCTGGTGATTCCATCAGTGGTTGTTGCATCAGTGGAAGTGGTAATTATGTCAATGGTCGTTGCATCAGTAGACGTGGAAGGTCCATCAGTGGTTGTTGTTGGGCCATCAGTTGAAGTTGAATCAGTGACAATTGTTGCGCTATCAGTTGTTGTGGTATAAGTATTTGTTATTGGGTCATCAGTTCTAGTTGAATCAGTGACCATTGTTGTGCTATCAGTGGTTGTGGTATCAGTCGTTGTTGTTTGGCCATCAGTTGTAGTTGAACCAGTGATAGTGGTTGTGCTTTCAGTTGTTATTGCATCACTGGTAGTTGTTTGGCCATCTGTTGGATTTGCAACAGTTGTTCTGGTGATTCCATCAGTGGTTGTTGCATCAGTGGAAGTGGTAATTATGTCAATGGTCGTTGCATCAGTAGACGTGGAAGGTCCATCAGTGGTTGTTGTTGGGCCATCAGTTGAAGTTGAATCAGTGACAATTGTTGCGCTATCAGTTGTTGTGGTATAAGTATTTGTTATTGGGTCATCAGTTCTAGTTGAATCAGTGACAATTGTTGTGCTATCAGTTGTTGTGGTATCAGTCGTTGTTGTTTTGCCATCAGTTGTAGCTGAACCAGTGATAGTGGTTGAGCTTTTAGTTGAAGTTGCATCACTGGTAGTTGTTTGGCCATCTGTTGGACTTGCAACAGTTGTTCTAGTTGTGCCATCAGTGGTTGTTGCATCAGTTGTAGTGGTAGTTCCATCAGTGGTTGTGGTTTGGCCATCAGTTGTAATTGAACCAGTGGTAGTAGTTGTGCTTTCAGTTGTAGTTGCATCACTGGTAGTTGTTTGGCCATCTATTGGATTTGCAACAGTTGTTCTAGTTGTGCCATCAGTGGTTGTTGCATCAATTGTAGTGGTAGTTCCATCAGTGGTTATTGTTTGGCCATCAGTTGTGGTTGAACCAGTGATAGTTGTTGTGGTATCAGCGTTTGTTGTTTGGCCATCAGTTGTGGTTGAACCAGTGATAGTTGTAGTGCTTTCCGTTGTTATTGCATCACTGGTAGTTGTTTGGCCATCTGTTGGATTTGCAACAGTTGTTCTGGTTATGCCATCAGTGGTTGTTGCATCAGAGGAAGTGGTAATTACGTCAATGATCGTTGCATCAGTAGACGTGGAATGTCCATCAGTGGTTGTTGTTGGGCCATCAGTTGAAGTTGAATCAGTGACAATTGTTGTGCTATCAGTTGTTGTGGTATAAGTATTTGTTATTGGGTCATCAGTTCTAGTTGAATCAGTGACCATTGTTGTGCTATCAGTGGTTGTGGTATCAGTCGTTGTTGTTTGGCCATCAGTTGTAGTTGAACCAGTGATAGTGGTTGTGCTTTCAGTTGTTATTGCATCACTGGTAGTTGTTTGGCCATCTGTTGGATTTGCAACAGTTGTTCTGGTGATTCCATCAGTGGTTGTTGCATCAGTGGAAGTGGTAATTATGTCAATGGTCGTTGCATCAGTAGACGTGGAAGGTCCATCAGTGGTTGTTGTTGGGCCATCAGTTGAAGTTGAATCAGTGACAATTGTTGCGCTATCAGTTGTTGTGGTATAAGTATTTGTTATTGGGTCATCAGTTCTAGTTGAATCAGTGACCATTGTTGTGCTATCAGTGGTTGTGGTATCAGTCGTTGTTGTTTGGCCATCAGTTGTAGTTGAACCAGTGATAGTGGTTGTGCTTTCAGTTGTTATTGCATCACTGGTAGTTGTTTGGCCATCTGTTGGATTTGCAACAGTTGTTCTGGTGATTCCATCAGTGGTTGTTGCATCAATGGAAGTGGTAATTATGTCAATGGTCGTTGCATCAGTAGACGTGGAAGGTCCATCAGTGGTTGTTGTTGGGCCATCAGTTGAAGTTGAATCAGTGACAATTGTTGTGCTATCAGTTGTTGTGGTATAAGTATTTGTTTTTGGGTCATCAGTTCTAGTTGAATCAGTGACAATTGTTGTGCTATCAGTTGTTGTGGTATCAGTCGTTGTTGTTTGGCCATCAGTTGTAGTTGAACCAGTGATAGTAATTGTGCTTTCAGTTGTAGTTGCATCATTGGTAGTTGTTTGGCCATCTGTTGGACTTGTAACAGTTGTTCTAGCTGTGCCATCAGTGGTTGTTGCGTCAGTTGTAGTGGTAGTTCCATCAGTGGTTGTGGTTTGGCCATCAGTTGTAATTGAACCAGTGATAGTAGTTGTGCTTTCAGTTGTAGTTGCATCACTGGAAGTCGTTTGGCCGTCTATTGGATTTGTAACAGTTGTTCTGGTGATGCCATCAGTGGTTGGTGCATTAGTAGTAGTGGTAGTTCCATCAGTGGTTGTTGTTTGGCTATCCGTTGAAGTTGAATCAGTGACAATTGTTGTGCTATCAGTTGTTGTAGTATCAGCGGTTGTTGTTTGGCCATCATTTGAAGTTGAATCAGTGACAATTGTTGTGCTATCAGTTGTAGTGGTAGTTCCATCAGTAGTTGTTGTTGTGCCATCAGTTGAAGTTGAATCAGTGACAATTGTTGTGCTATGAGATATTGTGGTATCAGTGGTTGTTGTTTGGCCATCAGTTGTAATTGCAACAGTTGTTCTGGTTATGCCATCAGCGGTTGTTGCATCACTGGAAGTGCTAATTACGTCAATGGTTGTTGCATCAGTAGACGTGGAAAGTCCATCAGTGGTTGTTTTTGGGCCATCAGTTCTAGTTGAATCAGTGATAATTGTTGTGCTATCAGTTGTTGTGGTATCAGTGGTTATTGTTTGGCCATCAGTTGTAGTTGAACCAAAGATAGTGGTTGTGCTTTCAGTTGTTGTTGCATCACTGGTAGTTGTTTGGCTATCTGTTGGATTTGCAACAGTTGTTCTGGTTATGCCATCAGTGGTTGTTGCATCAGTGGAAGTGGTAATTACGTCAATAGTTGTTGCATCAGTGGACGTAGTAGGTCCATCAGTGGTTGTTGTTGGGCCATCAGTTGAAGTTGAATCAGTGCCAATTGTTGTGATATCAGTTGTTGTGGTATAATTATTTGTTATTGGGTCATCAGATCTAGTTGAATCAGTGACAATTGTTGTGCTATCAGTTGTTGTGGTATAAGTCCTTGTTGTTTGGCCATCAGTTGTAGTTGAACCAGTGATAGTGGTTGTGCTTTCAGTTGTAGTTGCATCACTGGTAGTTGTGTGGCCATCTGTTGGATTTGCAACAGTTGTTCTAGTTGTGCCATCAGTGGTTGTTGCATTAGTTGTAGTGGTAGTTCCATCAGTCGTTGTTGTTTGGCTATCAGTTGTGGTTGAACCAGTGATAGTTGTAGTGCTTTCCGTTGTTGTTGAATCACCGGTAGTTGTTTGGCCATCTGTTTGATTTGCAACAGTTGTTCTGGTGATGCCATCAGTGGTTGTTGCATCAGTGGAAGTGGTAATTACGTCAATGGTCGTTGCATCAGTAGACGTGGAATGTCCATCAGTGGTTGTTGTTGGGCCATCAGTTGAAGTTGAATCAGTGACAATTGTTGTGCTATCAGTTGTAGTGGTAGTTCCATCAGTAGTTGTTGTTGTGCCATCAGTTGAAGTTGAATCAGTGACAATTGTTGTGCTATGAGATATTGTGGTATCAGTGGTTGTTGTTTGGCCATCAGTTGTAATTGCAACAGTTGTTCTGGTTATGCCATCAGCGGTTGTTGCATCACTGGAAGTGCTAATTACGTCAATGGTTGTTGCATCAGTAGACGTGGAAAGTCCATCAGTGGTTGTTTTTGGGCCATCAGTTCTAGTTGAATCAGTGACAATTGTTGTGCTATCAGTTGTTGTGGTATCAGTGGTTATTGTTTGGCCATCAGTTGTAGTTGAACCAAAGATAGTGGTTGTGCTTTCAGTTGTTGTTGCATCACTGGTAGTTGTTTGGCTATCTGTTGGATTTGCAACAGTTGTTCTGGTTATGCCATCAGTGGTTGTTGCATCAGTGGAAGTGGTAATTACGTCAATAGTTGTTGCATCAGTGGACGTAGTAGGTCCATCAGTGGTTGTTGTTGGGCCATCAGTTGAAGTTGAATCAGTGCCAATTGTTGTGATATCAGTTGTTGTGGTATAATTATTTGTTATTGGGTCATCAGATCTAGTTGAATCAGTGACAATTGTTGTGCTATCAGTTGTTGTGGTATAAGTCCTTGTTGTTTGGCCATCAGTTGTGGTTGAACCAGCGATAGTTGTAGTACTTTCCGTTGTTGTTGCATCACTGGTAGTTGTTTGGTCATCTGTTGGATTTGCAACAGTTGTTCTGGTTGTGCCATCAGTGGTTGTTGCATCAGTTGTAGTGGTAGTTCCATGAGTGGTTGTTGTTGTGCCATCAGTTGAAGTTGAATCAGTGACAATTGTAGTGCTATGAGATGTTGTGGTATCAGTGATTGTTGTTTGGCCATCAGTTGTAATTGAACCAGTGATAGTGGTTGTGCTTTCAGTTGTTGTTGCATCACTGGTAGTTGTTTGGCCATCTGTTGGATTTGCAACAGTTGTTCTGGTTATGCCAACAGTGGTTGTTGCATCAGTGGAAGTGGTAATTACGTCAATGGTCGTTGCATCAGTAGACGTGGAATGTCCATCAGTGGTTGTTGTTGGGCCATCAGTTGAAGTTGAATCAGTGACAATTGTTGTGCTATCAGTTGTTGTGGTATAAGTATTTGTTATTGGGTCATCAGTTCTAGTTGAATCAGTGACAATTGTTAAGCTATCAGTTGTTGTGGTATCAGTCGTTGTTGTTTGGCCACCAGTTGTAGCTGAACCAGTGATAGTGGTTGAGCTTTTAGTTGAAGTTGCATCACTGGTAGTTGTTTGGCCATCTGTTGGACTTGCAACAGTTGTTCTAGTTGTGCCATCAGTGGTTGTTGCATCAGTTGTAGTGGTAGTTCCATCAGTGGTTGTGGTTTGGCCATCAGTTGTAATTGAACCAGTGATAGTAGTTGTGCTTTCAGTTATAGTTGCATCACTGGTAGTTGTTTGGCCATCTATTGGATTTGCAACAGTTGTTCTAGTTGTGCCATCAGTGGTTGTTGCATCAATTGTAGTGGTAGTTCCATCAGTGGTTATTGTTTGGCCATCAGTTGTGGTTGAACCAGTGATAGTTAATGTGGTATCAGCGTTTGTTGTTTGGCCATCAGTTGTGGTTGAACCAGTGATAGTTGTAGTGCTTTCCGTTGTTATTGCATCACTGGTAGTTGTTTGGCCATCTGTTGGATTTGCAACAGTTGTTCTGGTGATGCCATCAGTGGTTGGTGCATTAGTAGTAGTGGTAGTTCCATCAGTGGTTGTTGTTTGGCTATCCGTTGAAGTTGAATCAGTGACAATTGTTGTGCTATCAGTTGTTGTAGTATCAGCGGTGTTTGTTTGGCCATCATTTGAAGTTGAATCAGTGACAATTGTTGTGCAATCAGTTGTTGTGGTATCAGTCGTTGTTGTTTGGCCATCAGTTGTAGTTGAACCAGTGATAGTGGTTGTGCTTTCAGTTTTAGGTGCATAATTGGTAGTTGTTTGGCCATCTGTTGGACTTGCAACAGTTGTTCTAGTTGTGCCATCAGTGGTTGTTGCGTCAGTTGTAGTGGTAGTTCCATCAGTGGTTGTGGTTTGGCCATCAGTTGTAATTGAACCAGTGATAGTAGTTGTGCTTTCAGTTGTAGTTGCATCACTGGTAGTCGTTTGGCCATCTATTGGATTTGCAACAGTTGTTCTGGTGATGCCATCAGTGGTTGGTGCATTAGTAGTAGTGGTAGTTCCATCAGTGGTTGTTGTTTGGCTATCCGTTGAAGTTGAATCAGTGACAATTGTTGTGCTATCAGTTGTTGTAGTATCAGCGGTGTTTGTTTGGCCATCATTTGAAGTTGAATCAGTGACAATTGTTGTGCTATCAGTTGTAGTGGTAGTTCCATCAGTGGTTGTTGTTGTGCCATCAGTTGAAGTTGAATCAGTGACAATTGTTGTGCTATGAGATGTTGTGGTATCAGTGGTTGTTGTTTGGCCATCAGTTGTAATTGCAACAGTTGTTCTGGTTATGCCATCAGTGGTTGTTGCATCACTGGAAGTGCTTATTACGTCAATGGTTGTTGCATCAGTAGACGTGGAAAGTCCATCAGTGGTTGTTGTTGGGCCATCAGTTCTAGTTGAATCAGTGACAATTGTTGTGCTATCAGTTGTTGTGGTATCAGTGGTTATTGTTTGGCCATCAGTTGTAGTTGAACCAAAGATAGTGGTTGTGCTTTCAGTTGTTGTTGCATCACTGGTAGTTGTTTGGCTATCTGTTGAATTTGCAACAGTTGTTCTGGTTATGCCATCAGTGGTGGTTGCATCAGTGGAAGTGGTTATTACGTCAATAGTTGTTGCATCAGTGGACGTAGTAGGTCCATCAGTGGTTGTTGTTGGGCCATCAGTTGATGTTGAATCAGTGCCAATTGTTGTGATATCAGTTGTTGTGGTATAATTATTTGTTATTGGGTCATCAGATCTAGTTGAATCAGTGACAATTGTTGTGCTATCAGTTGTTGTGGTATAAGTCCTTGTTGTTTGGCCATCAGTTGTAGTTGAACCAGTGATAGTGGTTGTGCTTTCAGTTGTAGTTGCATCACTGGTAGTTGTGTGGCCATCTGTTGGATTTGCAACAGTTGTTCTAGTTGTGCCATCAGTGGTTGTTGCATTAGTTGTAGTGGTAGTTCCATCAGTGGTTGTTGTTTGGCTATCAGTTGTGGTTGAACCAGTGATAGTTGTAGTGCTTTCCGTTGTTGTTGAATCACCGGTAGTTGTTTGGCCATCTGTTGGATTTGCAACAGTTGTTCTGGTGATGCCATCAGTGGTTGTTGCATCAGTGGAAGTGGTAATTACGTCAATGGTCGTTGCATCAGTAGACGTGGAATGTCCATCAGTGGTTGTTGTTGGGCCATCAGTTGAAGTTGAATCAGTGACAATTGTTGTGCTATCAGTTGTTGTGGTATAATTATTTGTTATTGGGTCATCAGATCTAGTTGAATCAGTGACAATTGTTGTGCTATCAGTTGTTGTGGTATAAGTCCTTGTTGTTTGGCCATCAGTTGTAGTTGAACCAGTGATAGTGGTTGTGCTTTCAGTTGTAGTTGCATCACTGGTAGTTGTGTGGCCATCTGTTGGATTTGCAACAGTTGTTCTAGTTGTGCCATCAGTGGTTGTTGCATTAGTTGTAGTGGTAGTTCCATCAGTGGTTGTTGTTTGGCTATCAGTTGTGGTTGAACCTGTGATAGTTGTAGTGCTTTCCGTTGTTGTTGAATCACCGGTAGTTGTTTGGCCATCTGTTGGATTTGCAACAGTTGTTCTGGTGATGCCATCAGTGGTTGTTGCATCAGTGGAAGTGGTAATTACGTCAATGGTCGTTGCATCAGTAGACGTGGAATGTCCATCAGTGGTTGTTGTTGGGCCATCAGTTGAAGTTGAATCAGTGACAATTGTTGTGCTATCAGTTGTTGTGGTATCAGTGGTTATTGTTTGGCCATCAGTTGTAGTTGAACCAGTGATAGTGGTTGTGCTTTCAGTTGTTGTTGCATCACTGGTAGTTGTTTGGCCATCTGTTTGATTTGCAACAGTTGTTCTGGTTGTGCCATCAGTGGTTGTTGCATCAGTTGTAGAGGAAGTTCCATCAGTAGTTTTTGTTTGGCCATCAGTTGTGGTTGAACCAGTGATAGTTGTAGTGCTTTCCGTTGTTGTTGCATCACTGGTAGTTGTTTGGCCATCTGTTGGATTTGCAACAGTTGTTCTGGTTGTGCCATCACTGGTTGTTGCATCAGTTGTAGTGGTAGTTCCATCAGTGGTTGTTGTTGTGCCATCAGTTGAAGTTGAATCAGTGACAATTGTTGTGCTATGAGATGTTGTGGTATCAGTGGTTGTTGTTTGGCCATCAGTTGTAATTGAACCAGTGATAGTGGTTGTGCTTTCAGTTGTTGTTGCATCACTGGTAGTCGTTTGGCCATCTGTTGGATTTGCAACAGTTGTTCTGGTTGTTCCATCAGTGGTTATTGCATCAGTTGTAGTGGTAGTTCCATCAGTAGTTGTTGTTTGGCCATCAGTTGTGGTTGAACCAGTGATAGTTGTAGTGCTTTCCGTTGTTGTTGCATCACTGGTAGTTGTTTGGCCATCTGTTGGATTTGCAACAGTTGTTCTGGTTGTGCCATCAGTGGTTGTTGCATCAGTTGTAGTGGTAGTTCCATCAGTAGTTGTTGTTTGGCCATCAGTTGTGGTTGAACCAGTGATAGTTGTAGTGCTTTCCGTTGTTGTTGCATCACTGGTAGTTGTTTGGCCATCTGTTGGATTTGCAACAGTTGTTCTGGTTGTGCCATCAGTGGTTGTTGCATCAGTTGTAGTGGTAGTTCCATCAGTGGTTGTTGTTGTGCCATCAGTTGAAGTTGAATCAGTGACAATTGTTGTGCTATGAGATGTTGTGGTATCAGTGGTTGTTGTTTGGCCATCAGTTGTAATTGAACCAGTGATAGTGGTTGTGCTTTCAGTTGTTGTTGCATCACTGGTAGTTGTTTGGCCATCTGTTTGATTTGCAACAGTTGTTCTGGTTGTGCCATCAGTGGTTGTTGCATCAGTTGTAGTGGAAGTTCCATCAGTAGTTGTTGTTTGGCCATCAGTTGTGGTTGAACCAGTGATAGTTGTAGTGCTTTCCGTTGTTGTTGCATCACTGGTAGTTGTTTGGCCATCTGTTGGATTTGCAACAGTTGTTCTGGTAGTGCCATCAGTGGTTGTTGCATCAGTTGTAGTGGTAGTTCCATCAGTGGTTGTTGTTGTGCCATCAGTTGAAGTTGAATCAGTGACAATTGTTGTGCTATCAGTTGTTGTGGTATCAGTCGTTGTTGTTTGGCCATCAGTTGTAGTTGAACCAGTGATAGTGGTTGTGCTTTCAGCTGTAGTTGCATCACTGGTAGTTGTTTGGCCATCTGTTGGATTTGCAACAGTTGTTCTGGTGATGCCATCAGTGGTTGTTGCATCAGTGGAAGTGGTAATTATGTCAATGGTCGTTGCATCAGTAGACGTGGAAGGTCCATCAGTGGTTGTTGTTGGGCCATCAGTTGAAGTTGAATCAGTGACAATTGTTGTGCTATCAGTTGTTGTGGTATAAGTATTTGTTATTGGGTCATCAGTTCTAGTTGAATCAGTGACAATTGTTGTGCTATCAGTTGTTGTGGTATCAGTCGTTGTTGTTTGGCCATCAGTTGTAGCTGAACCAGTGATAGTGGTTGTGCTTTCAGTTGTAGTTGCATCACTGGTAGTTGTTTGGCCATCTGTTGGACTTGCAACAGTTGTTCTAGTTGTGCCATCAGTGGTTGTTGCATCAGTTGTAGTGGTAATTCCATCAGTGGTTGTGGTTTGGCCATCAGTTGTAATTGAACCAGTGATAGTAGTTGTGCTTTCAGTTGTAGTTGCATCACTGGTAGTTGTTTGGCCATCTATTGGATTTGCAACAGTTGTTCTGGTGATGCCATCAGTGGTTGTTGCATCAGTTGTAGTGGTAGTTCCATCAGTGGTTGTTGTTGTGTCATCAGTTGAAGTTGAATCAGTGACAATTGTTGTGCTATGAGATGTTGTGGTATCAGTGGTTGTTGTTTGGCCATCAGTTGTAATTGAACCAGTGATAGTGGTTGTGCTTTCAGTTGTTGTTGCATCGATGGTAGTTGTTTGGCCATCTATTGGATTTGCAACAGTTGTTCTGGTGATGCCATCAGTGGTTGTTGCATCAGTTGTAGTGGTAGTTCCATCAGTGGTTGTTGTTGTGCCATCAGTTGAAGTTGAATCAGTGACAATTGTAGTGCTATGAGATGTTGTGGTATCAGTGATTGTTGTTTGGCCATCAGTTGTAATTGAACCAGTGATAGTGGTTGTGCTTTCAGTTGTTGTTGCATCACTGGTAGTTGTTTGGCCATCTGTTGGATTTGCAACAGTTGTTCTGGTTATGCCAACAGTGGTTGTTGCATCAGTGGAAGTGGTAATTACGTCAATGGTCGTTGCATCAGTAGACGTGGAATGTCCATCAGTGGTTGTTGTTGGGCCATCAGTTGAAGTTGAATCAGTGACAATTGTTGTGCTATCAGTTGTTGTGGTATAAGTATTTGTTATTGGGTCATCAGTTCTAGTTGAATCAGTGACAATTGTTAAGCTATCAGTTGTTGTGGTATCAGTCGTTGTTGTTTGGCCACCAGTTGTAGCTGAACCAGTGATAGTGGTTGAGCTTTTAGTTGAAGTTGCATCACTGGTAGTTGTTTGGCCATCTGTTGGACTTGCAACAGTTGTTCTAGTTGTGCCATCAGTGGTTGTTGCATCAGTTGTAGTGGTAGTTCCATCAGTGGTTGTGGTTTGGCCATCAGTTGTAATTGAACCAGTGATAGTAGTTGTGCTTTCAGTTATAGTTGCATCACTGGTAGTTGTTTGGCCATCTATTGGATTTGCAACAGTTGTTCTAGTTGTGCCATCAGTGGTTGTTGCATCAATTGTAGTGGTAGTTCCATCAGTGGTTATTGTTTGGCCATCAGTTGTGGTTGAACCAGTGATAGTTAATGTGGTATCAGCGTTTGTTGTTTGGCCATCAGTTGTGGTTGAACCAGTGATAGTTGTAGTGCTTTCCGTTGTTATTGCATCACTGGTAGTTGTTTGGCCATCTGTTGGATTTGCAACAGTTGTTCTGGTGATGCCATCAGTGGTTGGTGCATTAGTAGTAGTGGTAGTTCCATCAGTGGTTGTTGTTTGGCTATCCGTTGAAGTTGAATCAGTGACAATTGTTGTGCTATCAGTTGTTGTAGTATCAGCGGTGTTTGTTTGGCCATCATTTGAAGTTGAATCAGTGACAATTGTTGTGCTATCAGTTGTTTTGGTATCAGTCGTTGTTGTTTGGCCATCAGTTGTAGTTGAACCAGTGATAGTGGTTGTGCTTTCAGTTTTAGGTGCATCATTGGTAGTTGTTTGGCCATCTGTTGGACTTGCAACAGTTGTTCTAGTTGTGCCATCAGTGGTTGTTGCGTCAGTTGTAGTGGTAGTTCCATCAGTGGTTGTGGTTTGGCCATCAGTTGTAATTGAACCAGTGATAGTAGTTGTGCTTTCAGTTGTAGTTGCATCACTGGTAGTCGTTTGGCCATCTATTGGATTTGCAACAGTTGTTCTGGTGATGCCATCAGTGGTTGGTGCATTAGTAGTAGTGGTAGTTCCATCAGTGGTTGTTGTTTGGCTATCCGTTGAAGTTGAATCAGTGACAATTGTTGTGCTATCAGTTGTTGTAGTATCAGCGGTGTTTGTTTGGCCATCATTTGAAGTTGAATCAGTGACAATTGTTGTGCTATCAGTTGTAGTGGTAGTTCCATCAGTGGTTGTTGTTGTGCCATCAGTTGAAGTTGAATCAGTGACAATTGTTGTGCTATGAGATGTTGTGGTATCAGTGGTTGTTGTTTGGCCATCAGTTGTAATTGCAACAGTTGTTCTGGTTATGCCATCAGTGGTTGTTGCATCACTGGAAGTGCTTATTACGTCAATGGTTGTTGCATCAGTAGACGTGGAAAGTCCATCAGTGGTTGTTGTTGGGCCATCAGTTCTAGTTGAATCAGTGACAATTGTTGTGCTATCAGTTGTTGTGGTATCAGTGGTTATTGTTTGGCCATCAGTTGTAGTTGAACCAAAGATAGTGGTTGTGCTTTCAGTTGTTGTTGCATCACTGGTAGTTGTTTGGCTATCTGTTGAATTTGCAACAGTTGTTCTGGTTATGCCATCAGTGGTGGTTGCATCAGTGGAAGTGGTTATTACGTCAATAGTTGTTGCATCAGTGGACGTAGTAGGTCCATCAGTGGTTGTTGTTGGGCCATCAGTTGATGTTGAATCAGTGCCAATTGTTGTGATATCAGTTGTTGTGGTATAATTATTTGTTATTGGGTCATCAGATCTAGTTGAATCAGTGACAATTGTTGTGCTATCAGTTGTTGTGGTATAAGTCCTTGTTGTTTGGCCATCAGTTGTAGTTGAACCAGTGATAGTGGTTGTGCTTTCAGTTGTAGTTGCATCACTGGTAGTTGTGTGGCCATCTGTTGGATTTGCAACAGTTGTTCTAGTTGTGCCATCAGTGGTTGTTGCATTAGTTGTAGTGGTAGTTCCATCAGTGGTTGTTGTTTGGCTATCAGTTGTGGTTGAACCAGTGATAGTTGTAGTGCTTTCCGTTGTTGTTGAATCACCGGTAGTTGTTTGGCCATCTGTTGGATTTGCAACAGTTGTTCTGGTGATGCCATCAGTGGTTGTTGCATCAGTGGAAGTGGTAATTACGTCAATGGTCGTTGCATCAGTAGACGTGGAATGTCCATCAGTGGTTGTTGTTGGGCCATCAGTTGAAGTTGAATCAGTGACAATTGTTGTGCTATCAGTTGTTGTGGTATAAGTATTTGTTATTGGGTCATCAGTTCTAGTTGAATCAGTGACAATTGTTGTGCTATCAGTTGTTGTGGTATCAGTGGTTATTGTTTGGCCATCAGTTGTAGTTGAACCAGTGATAGTGGTTGTGCTTTCAGTTGTTGTTGCATCACTGGTAGTTGTTTGGCCATCTGTTTGATTTGCAACAGTTGTTCTGGTTGTGCCATCAGTGGTTGTTGCATCAGTTGTAGAGGAAGTTCCATCAGTAGTTTTTGTTTGGCCATCAGTTGTGGTTGAACCAGTGATAGTTGTAGTGCTTTCCGTTGTTGTTGCATCACTGGTAGTTGTTTGGCCATCTGTTGGATTTGCAACAGTTGTTCTGGTTGTGCCATCACTGGTTGTTGCATCAGTTGTAGTGGTAGTTCCATCAGTGGTTGTTGTTGTGCCATCAGTTGAAGTTGAATCAGTGACAATTGTTGTGCTATGAGATGTTGTGGTATCAGTGGTTGTTGTTTGGCCATCAGTTGTAATTGAACCAGTGATAGTGGTTGTGTTTTCAGTTGTTGTTGCATCACTGGTAGTCGTTTGGCCATCTGTTGGATTTGCAACAGTTGTTCTGGTTGTTCCATCAGTGGTTATTGCATCAGTTGTAGTGGTAGTTCCATCAGTAGTTGTTGTTTGGCCATCAGTTGTGGTTGAACCAGTGATAGTTGTAGTGCTTTCCGTTGTTGTTGCATCACTGGTAGTTGTTTGGCCATCTGTTGGATTTGCAACAGTTGTTCTGGTTGTGCCATCAGTGGTTGTTGCATCAGTTGTAGTGGTAGTTCCATCAGTAGTTGTTGTTTGGCCATCAGTTGTGGTTGAACCAGTGATAGTTGTAGTGCTTTCCGTTGTTGTTGCATCACTGGTAGTTGTTTGGCCATCTGTTGGATTTGCAACAGTTGTTCTGGTTGTGCCATCAGTGGTTGTTGCATCAGTTGTAGTGGTAGTTCCATCAGTGGTTGTTGTTGTGCCATCAGTTGAAGTTGAATCAGTGACAATTGTTGTGCTATGAGATGTTGTGGTATCAGTGGTTGTTGTTTGGCCATCAGTTGTAATTGAACCAGTGATAGTGGTTGTGCTTTCAGTTGTTGTTGCATCACTGGTAGTTGTTTGGCCATCTGTTTGATTTGCAACAGTTGTTCTGGTTGTGCCATCAGTGGTTGTTGCATCAGTTGTAGTGGAAGTTCCATCAGTAGTTGTTGTTTGGCCATCAGTTGTGGTTGAACCAGTGATAGTTGTAGTGCTTTCCGTTGTTGTTGCATCACTGGTAGTTGTTTGGCCATCTGTTGGATTTGCAACAGTTGTTCTGGTAGTGCCATCAGTGGTTGTTGCATCAGTTGTAGTGGTAGTTCCATCAGTGGTTGTTGTTGTGCCATCAGTTGAAGTTGAATCAGTGACAATTGTTGTGCTATCAGTTGTTGTGGTATCAGTCGTTGTTGTTTGGCCATCAGTTGTAGTTGAACCAGTGATAGTGGTTGTGCTTTCAGCTGTAGTTGCATCACTGGTAGTTGTTTGGCCATCTGTTGGATTTGCAACAGTTGTTCTGGTGATGCCATCAGTGGTTGTTGCATCAGTGGAAGTGGTAATTATGTCAATGGTCGTTGCATCAGTAGACGTGGAAGGTCCATCAGTGGTTGTTGTTGGGCCATCAGTTGAAGTTGAATCAGTGACAATTGTTGTGCTATCAGTTGTTGTGGTATAAGTATTTGTTATTGGGTCATCAGTTCTAGTTGAATCAGTGACAATTGTTGTGCTATCAGTTGTTGTGGTATCAGTCGTTGTTGTTTGGCCATCAGTTGTAGCTGAACCAGTGATAGTGGTTGTGCTTTCAGTTGTAGTTGCATCACTGGTAGTTGTTTGGCCATCTGTTGGACTTGCAACAGTTGTTCTAGTTGTGCCATCAGTGGTTGTTGCATCAGTTGTAGTGGTAATTCCATCAGTGGTTGTGGTTTGGCCATCAGTTGTAATTGAACCAGTGATAGTAGTTGTGCTTTCAGTTGTAGTTGCATCACTGGTAGTTGTTTGGCCATCTATTGGATTTGCAACAGTTGTTCTGGTGATGCCATCAGTGGTTGTTGCATCAGTTGTAGTGGTAGTTCCATCAGTGGTTGTTGTTGTGTCATCAGTTGAAGTTGAATCAGTGACAATTGTTGTGCTATGAGATGTTGTGGTATCAGTGGTTGTTGTTTGGCCATCAGTTGTAATTGAACCAGTGATAGTGGTTGTGCTTTCAGTTGTTGTTGCATCGATGGTAGTTGTTTGGCCATCTATTGGATTTGCAACAGTTGTTCTGGTGATGCCATCAGTGGTTGTTGCATCAGTTGTAGTGGTAGTTCCATCAGTGGTTGTTGTTGTGTCATCAGTTGAAGTTGAATCAGTGACAATTGTTGTGCTATGAGATGTTGTGGTATCAGTGGTTGTTGTTTGGCCATCAGTTGTAATTGAACCAGTGATAGTGGTTGTGCTTTCAGTTAATGTTGCATCACTGGTAGTTGTTTGGCCATCTGTTGGATTTGCAACAGTTGTTCTGGTTATGCCATCAGTGGAAGTGGTAATTACGTCAATAGTTGTTGCATCAGTGGACGTAGTAGGTCCATCAGTGGTTGTTGTTGGGCCATCAGTTGAAGTTGAATCAGTGCCAATTGTTGTGATATCAGTTGTTGTGGTATAAGTATTTGTTATTGGGTCATCAGTTCTAGTTGAATCAGTGACGATTGTTGTGCTATCAGTTGTTGTGGTATCAGTCCTTGTTGTTTGGCCATCATTTGAAGTTGAATCAGTGACAATTGTTGTGCTATCAGTTGTAGTGGTAGTTTTATCAGTGGTTGTTGTTGTGCCATCAGTTGAAGTTGAATCAGTGACAATTGTTGTGCTATGAGATGTTGTGGTATCAGTGGTTGTTGTTTGGCCATCTGTTTGATTTGCAACAGTTGTTCTGGTTGTGCCATCAGTGGTTGTTGCATCAGTTGTAGTGGAAGTTCCATCAGTAGTTGTTGCATCAGTAGACGTGGAAAGTCCATCAGTGGTTGTTGTTGGGCCATCAGTTCTAGTTGAATCAGTGACAATTGTTGTGCTATCAGTTGTTGTGGTATCAGTGGTTATTGTTTGGCCATCAGTTGTAGTTGAACCAAAGATAGTGGTTGTGCTTGCAGTTGTTGTTGCATCATTGGTAGTTAATTGGCTATCTGTTGGATTTGCAACAGTTGTTCTGGTTATGCCATCAGTGGTTGTTGCATCACTGGAAGTGCTAATTACGTCAATGGTTGTTGCATCAGTAGACGTGGAAAGTCCATCAGTGGTTGTTGTTGGGCCATCAGTTCTAGTTGAATCAGTGACAATTGTTGTGCTATCAGTTGTTGTGGTATCAGTGGTTATTGTTTGGCCATCAGTTGTAGTTGAACCAAAGATAGTGGTTGTGCTTGCAGTTGTTGTTGCATCACTGGTAGTTGTTTGGCTATCTGTTGGATTTGCAACAGTTGTTCTGGTTATGCCATCAGTGGTTGTTGCATCAGTGGAAGTGGTAATTACGTCAATAGTTGTTGCATCAGTTGACGTAGTAGGTCCATCAGTAGTTGTTGTTTGGCCATCAGTTGTGGTTGAACCAGTGATAGTTGTAGTGCTTTCCGTTGTTATTGCATCACTGGTAGTTGTTTGGCCATCTGTTGGATTTGCAACAGTTGTTCTGGTGATTCCATCAGTGGTTGTTGCATCAGTGGAAGTGGTAATTATGTCAATGGTCGTAGCATCAGTAGACGTGGAAGGTCCATCAGTGGTTGTTGTTGGGCCATCAGTTGAAGTTGAATCAGTGACAATTGTTGCGCTATCAGTTGTTGTGGTATAAGTATTTGTTATTGGGTCATCAGTTCTAGTTGAATCAGTGACAATTTTTGTGCTATCAGTTGTTGTGGTATCAGTCGTTGTTGTTTGGCCATCAGTTGTAGCTGAACCAGTGATAGTGGTTGAGCTTTTAGTTGAAGTTGCATCACTGGTAGTTGTTTGGCCATCTGTTGGACTTGCAACAGTTGTTCTAGTTGTGCCATCAGTGGTTGTTGCATCAGTTGTAGTGGTAATTCCATCAGTGGTTGTGGTTTGGCCATCAGTTGTAATTGAACCAGTGATAGTAGTTGTGCCATCAGTGGTTGTTGCATCAATTGTAGTGGTAGTTCCATCAGTAGTTATTGTTTGGCCATCAGTTGTGGTTGAACCAGTGATAGTTGTTGTGGTATCAGCGTTTGTTGTTTGGCCATCAGTTGTGGTTGAACCAGTGATAGTTGTAGTGCTTTCCGTTGTTATTGCATCACTGGTAGTTGTTTGGCCATCTGTTGGATTTGCAACAGTTGTTCTGGTTATGCCATCAGTGGTTGTTGCATCAGAGGAAGTGGTAATTACGTCAATGATCGTTGCATCAGTAGACGTGGAATGTCCATCAGTGGTTGTTGTTGGGCCATCAGTTGAAGTTGAATCAGTGACAATTGTTGTGCTATCAGTAGTTGTGGTATAAGTATTTGTTATTGGGTCATCAGTTCTAGTTGAATCAGTGACCATTGTTGTGCTATCAGTGGTTGTGGTATCAGTCGTTGTTGTTTGGCCATCAGTTGTAGTTGAACCAGTGATAGTGGTTGTGCTTTCAGTTGTTATTGCATCACTGGTAGTTGTTTGGCCATCTGTTGGATTTGCATCAGTTGTTCTGGTGATTCCATCAGTGGTTGTTGCATCAGTGGAAGTGGTAATTATGTCAATGGTCGTTGCATCAGTAGACGTGGAAGGTCCATCAGTGGTTGTTGTTGGGCCATCAGTTGAAGTTGAATCAGTGACAATTGTTGCGCTATCAGTTGTTGTGGTATAAGTATTTGTTATTGGGTCATCAGTTCTAGTTGAATCAGTGACAATTGTTGTGCTATCAGTTGTTGTGGTATCAGTCGTTGTTGTTTGGCCATCAGTTGTAGCTGAACCAGTGATAGTGGTTGAGCTTTTAGTTGAAGTTGCATCACTGGTAGTTGTTTGGCCATCTGTTGGACTTGCAACAGTTGTTCTAGTTGTGCCATCAGTGGTTGTTGCATCAGTTGTAGTGGTAGTTCCATCAGTGGTTGTGGTTTGGCCATCAGTTGTAATTGAACCAGTGATAGTAGTTGTGCTTTCAGTTGTAGTTGCATCACTGGTAGTTGTTTGGCCATCTATTGGATTTGCAACAGTTGTTCTAGTTGTGCCATCAGTGGTTGTTGCATCAATTGTAGTGGTAGTTCCATCAGTGGTTATTGTTTGGCCATCAGTTGTGGTTGAACCAGTGATAGTTGTTGTGGTATCAGCGTTTGTTGTTTGGCCATCTGTTGGATTTGCAACAGTTGTTCTAGTTGTGCCATCAGTGGTTGTTGCATTAGTTGTAGTGGTAGTTCCATCAGTCGTTGTTGTTTGGCTATCAGTTGTGGTTGAACCAGTGATAGTTGTAGTGCTTTCCGTTGTTGTTGAATCACCGGTAGTTGTTTGGCCATCTGTTGGATTTGCAACAGTTGTTCTGGTGATGCCATCAGTGGTTGTTGCATCAGTGGAAGTGGTAATTACGTCAATGGTCGTTGCTTCAGTAGACGTGGAATGTCCATCAGTGGTTGTTGTTGGGCCATCAGTTGAAGTTGAATCAGTGACAATTGTTGTGCTATCAGTTGTTGTGGTATAAGTATTTGTTATTGGGTCATCAGTTCTAGTTGAATCAGTGACAATTGTTGTGCTATCAGTTGTTGTGGTATCAGTGGTTATTGTTTGGCCATCAGTTGTAGTTGAACCAGTGATAGTGGTTGTGCTTTCAGTTGTTATTGCATCACTGGTAGTTGTTTGGCCATCTGTTGGATTTGCATCAGTTGTTCTGGTGATTCCATCAGTGGTTGTTGCATCAGTGGAAGTGGTAATTATGTCAATGGTCGTTGCATCAGTAGACGTGGAAGGTCCATCAGTGGTTGTTGTTGGGCCATCAGTTGAAGTTGAATCAGTGACAATTGTTGTGCTATCAGTTGTTGTGGTATAAGTATTTGTTATTGGGTCATCAGTTCTAGTTGAATCAGTGACAATTGTTGTGCTATCAGTTGTTGTGGTATCAGTGGTTATTGTTTGGCCATCAGTTGTAGTTGAACCAGTGATAGTGGTTGTGCTTTCAGTTGTTGTTGCATCACTGGTAGTTGTTTGGCCATCTGTTTGATTTGCAACAGTTGTTCTGGTTGTGCCATCAGTGGTTGTTGCATCAGTTGTAGTGGAAGTTCCATCAGTAGTTGTTGTTTGGCCATCAGTTGTAATTGAACCAGTGATAGTGGTTGTGCTTTCAGTTGTTGTTGCATCACTGGTTGTTGTTTGGCCATCTGTTGGATTTGCAACAGTTGTTCTGGTTATGCCATCAGTGGTTGTTGCATCAGTGGAAGTGGTAATTACGTCAATGGTCGTTGCATCAGTAGACGTGGAATGTCCATCAGTGGTTGTTGTTGGGCCATCAGTTGAAGTTGAATCAGTGACAATTGTTGTGCTATCAGTTGTTGGGGTATAAGTATTTGTTATTGGGTCATCAGTTCTAGTTGAATCAGTGACAATTGTTGTGCTATCAGTTGTTGTGGTATCAGTCGTTGTTGTTTGGCCATCAGTTGTAGCTGAACCAGTGATAGTGGTTGAGCTTTTAGTTGAAGTTGCATCACTGGTAGTTGTTTGGCCATCTGTTGGACTTGCAACAGTTGTTCTAGTTGTGCCATCAGTGGTTGTTGCATCAGTTGTAGTGGTAGTTCCATCAGTGGTTGTGGTTTGGCCATCAGTTGTAATTGAACCAGTGATAGTAGTTGTGCTTTCAGTTGTAGTTGCATCACTGGTAGTTGTTTGGCCATCTATTGGATTTGCAACAGTTGTTCTAGTTGTGCCATCAGTGGTTGTTGCATCAATTGTAGTGGTAGTTCCATCAGTGGTTATTGTTTGGCCATCAGTTGTGGTTGAACCAGTGATAGTTGTTGTGGTATCAGCGTTTGTTGTTTGGCCATCAGTTGTGGTTGAACCAGTGATAGTTGTAGTGCTTTCCGTTGTTATTGCATCACTGGTAGTTGTTTGGCCATCTGTTGGATTTGCAACAGTTGTTCTGGTGATGCCATCAGTGGTTGGTGCATTAGTAGTAGTGGTAGTTCCATCAGTGGTTGTTGTTTGGCTATCCGTTGAAGTTGAATCAGTGACAATTGTTGTGCTATCAGTTGTTGTAGTATCAGCGGTGTTTGTTTGGCCATCATTTGAAGTTGAATCAGTGACAATTGTTGTGCTATCAGTTGTTGTGGTATCAGTCGTTGTTGTTTGGCCATCAGTTGTAGTTGAACCAGTGATAGTGGTTGTGCTTTCAGTTTTAGTTGCATCATTGGTAGTTGTTTGGCCATCTGTTGGACTTGCAACAGTTGTTCTAGTTGTGCCATCAGTGGTTGTTGCGTCAGTTGTAGTGGTAGTTCCATCAGTGGTTGTGGTTTGGCCATCAGTTGTAATTGAACCAGTGATAGTAGTTGTGCTTTCAGTTGTAGTTGCATCACTGGTAGTCGTTTGGCCATCTATTGGATTTGCAACAGTTGTTCTGGTGATGCCATCAGTGGTTGGTGCATTAGTAGTAGTGGTAGTTCCATCAGTGGTTGTTGTTTGGCTATCCGTTGAAGTTGAATCAGTGACAATTTTTGTGCTATCAGTTGTTGTAGTTTCAGCGGTGTTTGTTTGGCCATCATTTGAAGTTGAATCAGTGACAGTTGTTGTGCTATCAGTTGTAGTGGTAGTTCCATCAGTGGTTGTTGTTGTGCCATCAGTTGAAGTTGAATCAGTGACAATTGTTGTGCTATGAGATGTTGAGGTATCAGTGGTTGTTGTTTGGCCATCAGTTGTAATTGCAACAGTTGTTCTGGTTATGCCATCAGTGGTTGTTGCATCACTGGAAGTGCATATTACGTCAATGGTTGTTGCATCAGTAGACGTGGAAAGTCCATCAGTGGTTGTTGTTGGGCCATCAGTTCTAGTTGAATCAGTGACAATTGTTGTGCTATCAGTTGTTGTGGTATCAGTGGTTATTGTTTGGCCATCAGTTGTAGTTGAACCAAAGATAGTGGTTGTGCTTTCAGTTGTTGTTGCATCACTGGTAGTTGTTTGGCTATCTGTTGGATTTGCAACAGTTGTTCTGGTTATGCCATCAGTGGTTGTTGCATCAGTGGAAGTGGTTATTACGTCAATAGTTGTTGCATCAGTGGACGTAGTAGGTCCATCAGTGGTTGTTGTTGGGCCATCAGTTGAAGTTGAATCAGTGCCAATTGTTGTGATATCAGTTGTTGTGGTATAAGTATTTGTTATTGGGTCATCAGTTCTAGTTGAATCAGTGACAATTGTTGTGCTATCAGTTGTTGTGGTATCAGTGGTTATTGTTTGGCCATCAGTTGTAGTTGAACCAGTGATAGTGGTTGTGCTTTCAGTTGTTGTTGCATCACTGGTAGTTGTTTGGCCATCTGTTTGATTTGCAACAGTTGTTCTGGTTGTACCATCAGTGGTTGTTGCATCAGTTGTAGTGGAAGTTCCATCAGTAGTTGTTGTTTGGCCATCAGTTGTGGTTGAACCAGTGATAGTTGTAGTGCTTTCCGTTGTTGTTGCATCACTGGTAGTTGTTTGGCCATCTGTTGGATTTGCAACAGTTGTTCTGGTAGTGCCATCAGTGGTTGTTGCATCAGTTGTAGTGGTAGTTCCATCAGTGGTTGTTGTTTTGCCATCAGTTGAAGTTGAATCAGTGACAATTGTTGTGCTATGAGATGTTGTGGTATCAGTGGTTGTTGTTTGGCGATCAGTTGTTATTGAACCAGTGATAGTTGTAGTGCTTTCCGTTGTTGTTGCATCACTGGTATTTGTTTGGCCATCTGTTGGATTTGCAACAGTTGTTCTGGTTGTGCCATCAGTGGTTGTTGCATCAGTTGTAGTGGTAGTTCCATCAGTGGTTGTTGTTGTGCCATCAGTTGAAGTTGAATCAGTGACAATTGTTGTGCTATGAGATGTTGTGGTATCAGTGGTTGTTGTTTGGCCATCAGTTGTAATTGAACCAGTGATAATGGTTGTGCTTTCAGTTGTTGTTGCATCACTGGTATTTGTTTGGCCATCTGTTTGATTTGCAACAGTTGTTCTGGTTGTGCCATCAGTGGTTGTTGCATGAGTTGTAGTGGAAGTTCCATCAGTAGTTGTTGTTTGGCCATCAGTTGTGGTTGAACCAGTGATAGTTGTAGTGCTTTCCGTTGTTGTTGCATCACTGGTAGTTGTTTGGCCATCTGTTGGATTTGCAACAGTTGTTCTGGTTGTGCCATCAGTGGTTGTTGCATCAGTTGTAGTGGTAGTTCCATCAGTGGTTGTTGTTGTTCCATCAGTTGAAGTTGAATCAGTGACAATTGTTGTGCTATGAGATGTTGTGGTATCAGTGGTTGTTGTTTGGCCATCAGTTGTAATTGAACCAGTGATATTGGTTGTGCTTTCAGTTGTTGTTGCATCATTCGTAGTTGTTTGGCCATTTGTTGGATTTGCAACAGTTGTTCTGCTTATGCCATCAGGGGTTGTTACATCAGTGGAAATGGTAATTACGTCAATAGTTGTTGCATCAGTGGACGTAGTAAGTCCATCAGTGGTTGTTGTTGGGCCATCAGTTGAAGTTGAATCAGTGCCAATTGTTGTGATGTCAGTTGTTGTGGTATAAGTATTTGTTATTGGGTCATCAGTTCTAGTTGAATCAGTGACAATTGTTGTGCTATCAGTTGTTGTGGTATCAGTCGTTGTTGTTTGGCCATCAGTTGTAGTTGAACCAGTGATAGTGGTTGTGCTTTCAGCTGTAGTTGCATCACTGGTAGTTGTTTGGCCATCTGTTGGATTTGCAACAGTTGTTCTAGTTGTGCCATCAGTGGTTGTTGCATTAGTTGTAGTGGTAGTTCCATCAGTGGTTGTTGTTTGGCTATCAGTTGTGGTTGAACCAGTGATAGTTGTAGTGCTTTCCGTTGTTGTTGAATCACTGGTAGTTGTTTGGCCATCTGTTGGATTTGCAACAGTTGTTCTGGTGATGCCATCAGTGGTTGTTGCATCAGTGGAAGTGGTAATTATGTCAATGGTCGTTGCATCAGTAGACGTGGAAGGTCCATCAGTGGTTGTTGTTGGGCCATCAGTTGAAGTTGAATCAGTGACAATTGTTGTGCTATCAGTTGTTGTGGTATAAGTATTTGTTATTGGGTCATCAGTTCTAGTTGAAACAGTGACAATTGTTGTGCTATCAGTTGTTGTGGTATCAGTGGTCGTTGTTGTGGCATCAGTTGAAGTTGAACCAGTGATAATTGTTGTGCTATCAGTTGTTGTGGTATCAGTATTTGTTATTGGGTCATCAGTTCTAGTTGAAACAGTGACAATTGTTGTGCTATCAGTTGTTGTGGTATCAGTGGTCGTTGTTGTGGCATCAGTTGAAGTTGAACCAGTGAAAGTTGTTGTGCTTTCAATTGTAGTTCCATCAGTGGTTGTTGTTTGGCCATCAGTTGTAGTTGAATCAGTGACTATTGTTGTGCTATCAGTTGTTGTGGTATCAGTGGTTTTTGCTGTGGTATCAGTTGAAGTTGAACCAGTGATAGTTGTTGTGCTTTCAGTTGTAGTTGCATCACTGGTAGTTTTTTGGCCATCTGTTGGATTTGCAACAGATGTTCTGGTTATGCCATCAGTGGTTATTGCATCAGTGGAAGTAGTAATTACGTCAGTGGTTGTTGCATCAGTTGTAGTGGTAGTTCCATCAGTAATTGTTGTTTGGCCATCAGTTGTTGTTGAACCAGTGATAGTTGTAGTGCTTTCAGTTGTATTTGCATCACTGGTAGTTGTATGGCCAACTATTGGATTTGCAACAGTTGTTCTGGTTATGCCATCAGTGGAAGTGATAATTACGTCGATGGTTGTTGCATCAGTGGACGTGGTAGGTCCATCAGTGGTTGTTGTTGGGCCATCAGTTGAAGTTGAATCAGTGACAATTGTTGTGCTATCAGTTGTTGTGGTATCACTGGTAGTTGTTTGGCCATCTGTTGGATTTGTAACAGTTGTTCTAGTTGTGCTATCAGTTGTTGTGTTTTCAGTGGTTGTTGTTGTGCCATCAGTTGCAGTTGAATCAGTGGTAGTTGTTTGGCCAGCTGTTGGAGTTGCAAGGGGTTACGTATATACATAAGTTTATTCTTACTTATTTTAAGATCACAACGATTGATTCACATATTATGTTCATAAAGCTTATTGGTTGACTCAATTTTTTTGAACTTACTATATGTAAGTAAGCTTTAACTTATATTTTTTTAAGATATTGGATCGTTTTATTTTAAAATACCTACTTGGTGACTCGGCTAATTGTGAGCGCCTAAAGTGAGCGCTGGATTGATTTCTAAATTTGTGGACAGTTACAAGTCAATATCGTTACATGTTACGATGTTGAAATTACTTACCCGAAATAACATTAAAACATACACAAAATGGGGCAACTGTGTTTCGGTGTGGTGAAAATATGGCAAATGAAAAAAGTTCAAAAGAGGCTTCGCTAATAGCAAAAAGTTATATTGTACAAGATAATTAACCTTAGGTGAATTGTTCGTTAGTATTATCAACCTTAGGTGAATTAATTGTAGTTGAATAAACCGTAGGTGAATTCTCCCTTATGGATTTTGTTCATTAGATATTACAAAAGTACGTTCTTTAGGTGTTTTAATTTTCTTTTGACCGTAGTTATCTTGAAAATAGTAATAAAATAAAATACGTAATCATCTGAAATTGTTTAGGAATGACAGTATTAATAAACAGGAGGGTACTATTACCAATAATGTAAAATTGAAGAATTTTGTTAATTTTGTTATCCTGAATGTTAATTTGCTGATACACGATAATACGAGATGAGGATGAGGAATAAAATAAATATGTTTAACAAAATGTGTTTTTTATTTGCATCAGGTATAGGCAGTTTCACTCTAAGGCCTACCGGGTCTCGTCAAATAAATCATTCGGAACTCGCAGAAATCCGAGGTTTACATAAAAAAATTAAAAAAAAAACTTGAAAGTGACGTGTAGGGGGCTTGAAACATTCAAGCGCGCTACACTTTCAAGTTTTTAACACCACATGGTTTGACAGATGAAATGACTCATTTGTAAAGCCCAGAACAGCTTTATTTCTAACTACAACGAACACTGGACTTATGCAAAAAGAGTCCTATAGTATCTTATGAAAACAAAATCATTTTGTTTGACTTCCAGCAAAGGGTTAGCAAACAAGCAAGTGAAGCAAGATAGTCAATCTACCCATTAGTTATCCGCTAATCCTGTACACGACCAGAGGTCTAAACATTACTTTGTAGAGAAGATGCTAACGAAAATGTAAAAAATTAATACACTTCTCATCAGTAAAATCGAAACACTTCCGTTTTTATGGTTTCTGTCCTAATTTAACACAAAAAAGTTTCCATTCCATGAGAAAAATCACATGATTGTATAGCTGGCAGTTTGGCCATTACAGTAAACACCTTACAATTAAAAACAAAATGTTGTTATTTAAAGCTAAGAAAACATCTGCAGAAATGGATTTCCAATACGTTTGGGTCAAACATGAGAAGATACTCGTAAGAAAAAACGACATGTCGCCATCGCTGGTTATCAAATTGGAGAAAGATCTGCAGAAAATTGTTTAAATTACTCACGATTTATACATATTACAACTGCTACTATAATACCATGTTTATATAAGTCTGTGTTTTGGCGTGTGTTTTTGAGGTGTGAAAAAAAGTTGTTTGAGAATCTTAGTCCTATGTGTGCTATTTGCGTTTTCCTATTAGTTCTGTGTCCCTACTCGGTGTGCCCGATTTTGTCTATTGAATATCATTTTTGCGATGTCACTTTTTGTTATGCTAATTTTAACCATTTCAGCCGTTCAATAGGGTACATTTTCCTTAATGAACCGTCCCCAGTTATGACAATTTACTCCGAGGTGCTCTTATCCCTGTACTTGCCGTCGCCTTTTGTTTCTTTTTATGACGACTGTTTTTATAATGTTATTTCTACTGGTCACTGTGTATTGCTGTGTCTATTACTTTACTTGATCTCTACCCGCATTATTCAATATGAAGGCTGCGTCAATGACCTGCACTTTATTATATCTGTAATAATTGATTTATTTTTGACAATTTTCTCTCTACTCTTATGTTACTTGATTGTGGTTATATGTAATTATGGCTACGCTTAAAATCTACTACCAGAACGTGCGTAGTCTGCGTACGAAAACGAACAGTGTGTTTCGCGGAGTATGTCTTAGTTCCTACGATATCATTGTATTTACGGAGACGTGGCTAGATGATAGTTTTAATAACAGTGAATTATTTGATGGACGTTACCTCGTATGGAGACGCGATCGTGACTACTCCCGAACCGGTCAGTTGCGTGGTGGTGGTGTACTGATAGCGGTGAAACATGATCTTACAATGGTTGAGAGGTTGGATTGGCGTAGTTCTGCAGAGGATATTTGGCTTTCTTTAATCCTTAAAAGATCCAAACCACAGGTTAGTTACAATTTACATATATGTGCACTTTACTTGTGCAAGGAGAATCTAGGTAATTCTCACTGCATTCAGTTGCGTAACTTCACGGACAGTCTCAACAATTTAATCTTGGCGCATCCACTTGACAAGTTTTTGCTGGTGGGTGATTTTAATTTCGGTAATGACTAATGACGTCGAGTGGTGTAATGGGGACATAGCTACCAATGGTGAGTTAATCCCGCAAAATATTTTTTCTCAGCATGTGATTCAGTTCTTCGATACAATACAAACGTTCAGCTTATTACAATATAATGGTGAGCGAAACATTAACTTTAGACTACTTGATCTTGTATTCTGTAACGACACTGTGACTGTCTCGGGATGTACGGACCCTCTTGCTCTGCCTATTGATTTTCATCACAAGCCTTTAATTATTGAAATTCAAAAACTTGTCGACAAACCTAAGCAACGTCATATCTTCTCGAAGGGCAACTATGATGCCATTAAATCTGAACTTGATCTAGTTAACTGGCCTCAGTTTTTACAATCAACGAGCTTGGAAGATGCTGTTACTAATTTTTATAGTAAGCTATATGAGCTTAGGGATAAACACATACCTCAGAAATCAGTAAAACAGTCCTCTTATCCTACTTGGTATACCCCAGCACTAATTAAAATCATTAGAGAAAAACATAAGTATCACCAGAAATATAAACGATACAATAATTGATCCGATTATCACTCGTTTTCATTACTGCGTACCAGAGCTTTTGAGCTGGAAAAAACCTGTTATGACAATTAAACATTGAGGCTTCTATTGTAAAAAACCCTAAGTCTTTCTGGACGTTCGTGAAAAGTAAGCGGAGGGCTGGCTCGTTTCCTAATGAAATGTTCTACGGTGAAACCTTTGTGAATACAGGACAGGATATTAGCGACCTCTTTGCTACCTATTTCCAGTCCACCTTTTCAGAACCTGTCTTAACGGCTGGTGATGAACGTACTTCCAGTGAACAATGTAGTAGTACTGCAATGTCTGTCAGCACAGTTGACATAACCCACTCACGTATATTGAAGCTGCTGAAATCTTTAGACCTCAGTAAATCAGGTGGGCCTGACCTAATACCTCCTATGTTCATAGTCGCTTGTGCTGATAGTCTTGTAGACCCCATTTCTATCTTGTTCAAGCGCTCTCTTTCCGAGGGTAAAGTTCCGAGGATTTGGAAGTCTGCTTTCGTGACTCCCGTTTTTAAAAAGGGCGATAAGGCTAATATTGAAAACTATCGCCCCATATCTAAAATTAGCCTTTTTTCCAAAATTCTCGAACGTATAGTTTATACCGATGTCTATGCGGCTTTCAAGCCAATTCTCGGTGAGGAACAGCACGGTTTTGTTAGGAACTGCTCGACCACGTCTAACTTGCTTCTGTCACATGAGTTTATTACAAATGGCATGGCGCAGCGTCAAGTTGACGTGGTTTATACCGACTATAGTAAGTGTTTCGACCGTATCGATCATTGCATGCTGCTGAAGAAGCTGTTTCTCGCCGGAATACACGGTGACCTGTACCGGTGGTTCTCCTCCTATATAGAGAACAGAACACAGGCTGTCGTGCTTCAGGGCTACACCTCTGGTTGGAGTTTTGTCCCTTCAGGCGTACCTCAAGGCTCCATTTTGGGTCCTCTGTTATTTATATTGTTCATTGCAGATATCAAACAATGCTTTCATCATTCGTACATTTTACTTTATGCTGATGACATGAAGATTCATAAAGTTGTGCGAGATATGTCTGATGCATATCAGTTGCAAGATGACCTGTATAGGTTTGAAGTATATTGCATCCGTAACAAACTCCAATTAAATGTCTCTAAATGCTTTATCATAACATTCTCACGTTGTACTTCTTTGATAAATTTTGGTTACACCTGGAACGATCATTTCATTGGCAGGCTAAATAGCATAAAAGATAAGGGGTAATCATAGACAGCAAGCTTCTGTTTGATCAACATGTAAATAGTATGGTTACAAAGGCATCCAAAGCTCTGGGATTTATACTACGCACCACGGCCTGTTTCCGATCTCTTAAACCGGTTAAAATATTATATTGTTCTTTCGTACGCAGCCATTTAGAATACGCGTCTCAGGTTTGGAACCCGCAGTATGAGACTTATAAGTCCCGTATTGAGGGCGTCCAAAGAAAATTCCTGCGTTATCTAGATTATAGGGCTCAGCAATACTCAGTTGACTACAAGCACCGCTGCAAACGGTACCACTTCCTTCCTCTGGAGACGAGGCGTTATATTGGAGACATGAGTTTATTATTGGGTGTCGCAAATGGCCACATTGACTGTCCTGAACTCGTTGCTAATCTGTCATTACGCACGAATCTGATGGGATTACGTCAACGGCCAATATTAAATGTACCTTTCGCAATGACTAACAATAGGCGGAATGTTTTCTCAATAAGAAGTGCACTTGGTTTCAATAGGATTCCTATGGACCTTAATGTTGACTTGTTCTGCACCAGTGTGGCGACCCTTAGACGGCTTTTGGGACAGTCATTTTTCATGGATAATTACTTATCTAATAATAACTAATTATATTCACTTGTATGAACTTACTTTTTTGTTTTGGGACATAATTTGGGACAAACTAGTAATTTTTCATGGATAATTACTTATCTAATAATAACTAATTATATTCACTTGTATGTACACGCGCCAAAGGAGATAAGTAACCAGTCACGCACACTACAAAACTATCGCTGCTGTGTAGACGATTCATTACGTACTGCTCAATGACAGCCACGCGCACGATAGTATATCATAATTTCGCGATGAAATCTAAGGCGTTCGTAGCCCAACGAATAATACCAATACTTACGAGTACTGCTGAGTGTGTTCGGTTCTCTGAAAGTGTGATTCTTTTTGAGATTTAAAATTTTAAGTTAAAGCAATTGGAATACTGTTTGTTAAGAAATGGTAAAATAGCTTAAATAAATAAAACCATTTTTATTATATATCTTAATTTAATAAATAAAAGAACATCACAAGTTAACATGTTTTATTATAAATGCACAATATATTTAGAACATTACCATTACATCTTTTTATACAATTGCATAATAAACAATGGACGGAGTGAATAAACATGTCACATAGATAAATATATAAACTGATCCAGTAACAATAACATCACTCACACTCCAGTACCGCCGACTTATTTAATAATGGCTAAATATGCTGTAAAGTTTTGAAGAATACCTAGTATTAAGATTTCGTCTATTCAGTTATAACAACAAACCGCAAGTAGTAACAGACAGTAACACACAAACAACAGTAACAGTGGCAGTAATGTCAGTAGTTCAGTTGTAACATAATTATAAATTACATTTTAAAATATTAATGTAAAAAAATAACAACATTTCAAAATATAAAATATAGTAACCCACCGGTATCGGGAACAGTATTATAATTATTACCAACACAGTTTCTAGGAAAATATTAGATTTAAATTCGTTAAAATGTCTGAAATTTAAAGGCAATATAAATATTACGATAAGTCGGCGGTAATTTTCGATATTACACTTTCTCAAGATGATCCGTAATTAATAATATTAAACATTTTTTTCCGTGTATTGGCCTCCTTTTATTCTCCATAGTATTTTTCGTCCATCCTTATCTGATTTGAAACATTTTTCATCAGTAAATATGACGACATTGTTTTGCCAATCGAAGTTCCGATATTCCTTCGATTCGCGATTTTGACGGTGCACGGTGGATAATAAAAATGTCCGCGTCGGTTTGCAACATGACAAGCCGTCCGCTCGCAGGTGGTTCCGTACAGTTTGCATAGTGACGTTGTGTGCTGCTGCTATTATGCTAGTCTTAGCGAATATGTATGGGTGGCAACAATCTCACGGTGCCGAGGCGAAGCATTTGTGTAAGCCAATAGTGTCGGTCCAGGCAGGCGACGACGGTTTATTTAGCCTGTCTCAGCGTGACGATGCACCCACAGTCGAACAGTTTTTCTCTAGAAAAAAACGTGAAAATATTAGAACTAAACATACACCTCCCAAATGATAAATTAAGAAATAAAATTCCTACACAATATAAATAAAATTAAGAGAATATATTTTTATATAAGATATATAAAGACAATTCATATATAAATTCTACATTTTATTGAAATTATTTATACATTTATAATAATAATAAAAAAGTAATATTATATAATATAATTATGACACATATTATTCACTGTATTCACATAAAAAAAATATTTTTATCTAAATCTAAAAAGTGTTAAAAAAGCATTATTATTAATTGCTGAATGCTGCATATATTTAGAATTAATATCCTTTGATTATTATCCATATAAAATATGCAATTTACATTTTTAAATAATTTAGACAAAAAAACATTTCAAAATTGTTATTATTATCTCCTATTCATTTACAAACATAATCATTATATTTTTGAATATTTCATTACAAAATACAGATGAAACATTTATTATAATACTGTGTAAAATGATAATGGTAATTATTTATTAATTATATCGATATAGTGACTGGGTATGCAGTTAATAAATAAATACTCCTGTGTAATTTTCTATTATTTTCAAATACTCATCAATCACTACAATTCGTTAAATGAGACACAACGGACAATCTCATTGAAATTACTGGGTAACGGTGATATTATGTCACCGATAAAATACAATATTTTTAATAATAATTTTACTTACCGATATGATTAGGCGCCTTGCGATTTCACTAACAGAAATGTTTTGCTCATGCAAAACAATAATCTGAGCATTTTGAAATATTGTTAAATGATGCATAGTCTCAGTTAATCAATTTATCACAATCATAAACTTCGTAAAAGTGCAAAAGAAGGAGTGTAGGTGTAGTTGCTAATGCGAACTGACTCATACTTAAGTTCACAATTGAAGGTAAGAATATATTTTTAAAGCGGGTAGTTATAGCTTCTAAACTGGCAAATAATTTTAAGTAAGCGAGAAACTTGTAGATTCTCAAACCGGTCAGAATATCACTTTATCAGTTAGTATATTAAATTCTAAGTTACAAAAATAATATTTAAGTATAACCTTGGATTGAACTCAAACCGTTTGTTACTGTAGGTTGAATGCTTAACTGTTACGCCACAAGAGCGTTAATTTTACATCGCGAAATTATGATATACTATAATTTAGAAGACATTAACACACTCACTCTACGAATGCTATGTGTGCGTGACTGGTTACTTATCTCCTTTGGCGCGTGTACTTACTTTTTTGTTTTGGGACATAATTTGGGACAAACTAGTCATTTTTCATGGATAATTACTTATCTAATAATAACTAATTATATTCACTTGTATGTACTTACTTTTTTGTTTTATCGACTATTTGTCTTTACTATATTTGTGGAGGCTTGTTATTAGCAATTTTGTAATATTACTCGCTTTATATCATTGGTTTGTTAGTCTGAAACCTTCTTTAAAAAAAAAAAAAAAATAAAAAAAAAAAAACGTTTCTTAGCTTATTTGTCATTTACTTGTGTTGTTTTATCAATTTCCTTCATTCTCCATACAGGGTAAAAATAACTTGTTATAAAACGACATTTGACATTTATGATCCTAAATATACACATTTTTCTGATAATCCTTACAAAACATAAACTTGCAAGGTGTTTCGATTTTTCTGATGAGAAGTGTATTTACCTACTGCTGAAATGCCTGAAGATTTGTTAACAAAGGGTTTGTGTAAAAATAAACACTACAGTTGGTTTATTATGAAGTGAAAAATAATATTAACTTAAAATATACCATCAGCAGCAGTTGTTGTTGCAGCAGCGGTAGTGGTAGTTCCAGACGTGGTAGTTTCCGCAGTGGTTGTTGTTGCATCAGTGGTAGTGGTAGTTCCAGCAGTAGTAGTTTCCGCAGTGGTTGTTGTTAGGCCATCAGTAGTTTTTGCATCAGTCATAGTTGTAAGGCCAACTGTTGGAAATGCAGCAGTGGTAGTTGTTGTGAAATCCGTGGTTGTGGCGTCAGTGACAGTCATTGTTGCATCAGTGGTAGTTGTTTTGCCATCAGTGGTTGCGGCGTAAGTGACAGTTGCTGTTCCATCAGTGGTAGTTGTGGTGCCATCCGTGGTTGTGGCGTCAGTGACAGTCGTTGTTACATCAGTGGTAGTTGCATCTGTGATAGTTGTTTGGCCAGCTGTTGGAAATGCAGCAGTGGAAGTTGTTGTGCCATCAGATGTTGTGGCGTCAATGACAGTTGTTGTTGCAGCAGTGGTAGTTGTTGTGCCATTAGTGGTTGTGGCGTCAATGACAGTTGTTGTTGCAGCAGTGGTAGTTGTGGTGCCATCAGTGGTTGTGCCGTCAGTGACAGTCGTTGTTGCATCAGTGGAAGTTGTTATGCCATCGGATGTTGTGGCGTCAGTGACAGTTGTTGTTGCAGCAGTGGTAGTTGTTGTGCCATCCGTGGTTGTTGCGTCAGTGACAATCGTTGTTGCATCAGATGTGGTAGTTGTCCCATCAGTGGTAGTTGCGTCAGTGATAGTTGTTAGGCCAGGTGTTGGAAATGCAGCAGTGGTAGTTGTAGTGCCATTAGATGTTGTGGCGTCAGTGACAGTTGTTGTTGCAGCAGTGGTAGTTGTTGTGCCATCAGATGTTGTGGCGTCAGTGACAGTTGTTGTTGCAGCAGTGGTAGTTGTGGTGCCATCCGTGGTTGTGGCGTCAATGACAGTCGTTGTTGCATCACTTTTAGTTGTTGTGCCATCAGTGGTTGTGGCGTCAGTGACAGTCGTTGTTGCATCCGTGGCAGTTGTTGTGCCATCAGTGGTAGTTGCATCGGTGATAGTTGTTAGGCCAGGTGTTGGATATGCAGCAGTGGTAGTTGTTGTCCCATCGGATGTTGTGGCGTCAGTGACAGTCGTTGTTGCATCAATGATAGTTGTTGTGCCATCAGTGGTTGTGGCGTCAGTGACAGTCGTTGTTGCATCCGTGGCAGTTGTTGTGCCATCAGTGGTAGTTGCATCAGTGATAGTTGTTAGGCCAGCTGTTGGAAATGCAGCTGTGGTAGTCGTTATGCCATCAGTGGTAATGGCGTCAGTGACAGTTGTTGTTGCAGCAGTGGTAGTTGTTGTGCCATCCGTGGTTGTGGCGTCAGTGACAGTCGTTGTTGCATCAGTGGTAGTGGTTGTGGCGTCAGTGACAGTCGTTGTTGCATCAGTGGTAGTAGTTGTGGCGTCAGTGACAGTCGTTGTTGCATCAGTGGTAGTGGTTGTGGCGTCAGTGACAGTCGTTGTTTCATCCGTGGCAGTTGTTGTGCCATCAGTGGTAGTTGCATCAGTGATAGTTGTTAGGCCAGCTGTTGGAATTGCAGCTGTGGTAGTCGTTATGCCATCAGTGGTTGTGGCGTCAGTGACAGTCGTTGTTGCATCAGTTTAAGTTATTGTACCATCAGTGGTTGTGGCGTCAGTGACAATCGTTGTTGCATCCGTGGCAGTTGTTGTGCCATCAGTGGTAGTTGTATCAGTGATAGTTGTTAGGCCAGCTGTTGGAAATGCAGCTGTGGTAGTCGTTATGCCATCAGTGGTTGTGGCGTCAGTGACAGTTGTTGTTTCAGCATTGGTAGTGGTTGTGCCATCAGTGGTTGTGGCGTCAGTGACAGTCGTTGTTGCATCAGTGGTAGTGGTTGTGCCATCAGTGGTTGTGGCGTCAGTGACAGCCGTTGTTTCATCAGTGGTAGTTGTTGTGCCATCGGATGTTGTGGCGTCATTGACAGTTGTTGTTGCAGCAGTGGTAGTTGTTGTGCCATCCGTGGTTGTTGCGTCACTGACAATCGTTGTTGCATCAGAGGTAGTTGTTGTCCCATCAGTGGTAGTTGCATCAGTGATAGTTGTTAGGCCAGGTGTTGGAAATGCAGCAGTGGTAGTTGTTGTGCCATCAGATGTTGTGGCGTCAGTGACAGTTGTTGTTGCAGCAGTGGTAGTTGTTGTGCCATCAGATGTTGTGGCGTCAGTGACAGTTGTTGTTGCAGTAGTGGTAGTTGTGGTGCCATCCGTGGTTGTGGCGTCAGTGACAGTCGTTGTTGCATCAGTGGTAGTGGTTGTGGTTGTGGCGTCAGTGACAGTCGTTGTTGCATCAGTGGCAGTTGTTGTGCCATCAGTGGTTGTGGCGTCAGTGACCGTCGTTGTTGCATCAGTGGTAGTTGTTGTGCCATCGGATGTTGTGGCGTCAGTGACAGTTGTTGTTGCAGCAGTGGTAGATGTGGTGCCATCCGTGGTTGTGGCGTCAGTGACAGTCGTTGTTGCATCAGTGGTAGTGGTTGTGGTTGTGGCGTCAGTGACAGTCGTTGTTGCATCAGTGGCAGTTTTTGTGCCATCAGTTGTTGTGGCGTCAAGAACAGTCGTTGTTTCATCCGTGGCAGTTGTTGTGCCATCAGTGGTTGTTGCATCAGTGATAGTTGTTAGGCCAGCTGTTGGAATTGCAGCTGTGGTAGTCGTTATGCCATCAGTGGTTGTGGCGTCAGTGACAGTCGTTGTTGCATCAGTGGTAGTTGTTGAGCCATCAGTGGTTGTGGCGTCAATGACAGTCGTTGTTGCATCAGTTTTAGTTGTTGTGCCATCAGTGGTTGTGGCGTCAGTGACAGTCGTTGTTGCATCAGTGGTAGTGGTTGTGGCGTCAGTGACAGTCGTTGTTGCATCCGTGGCAGTTGTTGTGCCATCAGTGGTAGTTGCATCGGTGATAGTTGTTAGGCCAGATGTTGGAAATGCAGCAGTGGTAGTTGTAATGCCATCAGATGTTGTGGCGTCAGTGACAGTCGTTGTTGCATCAGTGGTAGTTGTTGTGCCATCGGATGTTGTGGCGTCAGTGACAGTTGTTGTTGCAGCAGTGGTAGTTGTGGTGCCATCTGTGGTTGTGGCGTCATTGCCAGTCGTTGTTGCATCAGTGGTAGTGGTTGTGGTTGTGGCGTCAGTGACAGTCGTTGTTGCATCAGTGGCAGTTTTTGTGCCATCAGTGGTTGTGGCGTCAGTGACAGTCGTTGTTGCATCCGTGGCAGTTGTTGTGCCATCAGTGGTAGTTGCATCAGTGATAGTTGTTAGGCCAGCTGTTGGAAATGCAGCTGTGGTAGTCGTTATGCCATCAGTGGTAATGGCGTCAGTGACAGTTGTTGTTGCAGCAGTGGTAGTTGTTGTGCCATCCGTGGTTGTGGCGTCAGTGACAGTCGTTGTTGCATCAGTGGTAGTGGTTGTGCCATCAGTGGTTGTGGCGTCAGTGACAGTCGTTGTTGCATCAGTGGTAGTAGTTGTGGCGTCAGTGACAGTCGTTGTTGCATCAGTGGTAGTGGTTGTGGCGTCAGTGACAGTCGTTGTTTCATCCGTGGCAGTTGTTGTGCCATCAGTGGTAGTTGCATCAGTGATAGTTGTTAGGCCAGCTGTTGAAATTGCAGCTGTGGTAGTCGTTATGCCATTAGTGGTTGTGGCGTCAGTGACAGTCGTTGTTGCATCAGTGGTAGTTGTTGAGCCATCAGTGGTTGTGGCGTCAATGACAGTCGTTGTTGCATCAGTTTTAGTTATTGTACCATCAGTGGTTGTGGCGTCAGTGACAGTCGTTGTTGCATCCGTGGCAGTTGTTATGCCATCAGTGATTGTGGCGTCAGTGACGGTCGTTGTTGCATCAGTTTTAGTTGTTGTGCCATCAGTGGTTGTGGCGTCAGTGACAGTCGTTGTTGCATCCGTGGCAGTTGTGGTGCCATCCGTGGTTGTGGCGGCAGTGACAGTCGTTGTTGCATCAGTGGTAGTGGTTGTGGTTGTGGCGTCAGTGACAGTCGTTGTTGCATCCGTGGCAGTTGTTGTGCCATCAGTGGTAGTTGCCTCGGTGATAGTTGTTAGGCCAGGTGTTGGAAATGCAGCAGTGGTAGTTGTTGTGCCATCAGATGTTGTGGCGTCAGTGACAGTCGTTGTTGCATCAGTGGCAGTGGTTGTGGCGTCAGTGTCAGTCGTTGTTTCATCCGTGGCAGTTGTTGTGCCATCAGTGGTAGTTGCATCGGTGATAGTTGTTAAGCCAGGTGTTGGAAATGCAGCAGTGGTAGTTGTTGTGCCATCAGATGTTGTGGCGTTAGTGTCAGTCGTTGTTACATTAGTGGTAGTTGTGGTGCCATCTGTGGTTGTGGCGTCAGTGCCAGTCGTTGTTGCATCAGTGGTAGTGGTTGTGGTTGTGGCGTCAGTGACAGTCGTTGTTGCATCAGTGGCAGTTTTTGTGCCATCAGTGGTTGTGGCGTCAATGACAGTCGTTGTTTCATCCGTGGCAGTTGTGGTGCCATCAGTGGTTGTTGCATCAGTGATAGTTGTTAGGCCAGCTGTTGGAATTGCAGCTGTGGTAGTCGTTATGCCATCAGTGGTTGTGGCGTCAGTGACAGTCGTTGTTGCATCAGTTTTAGTTGTTGTGCCATCAGTGGTTGTGGCGTCAGTGACAGTCGTTGTTGCATCCGTGGCAGTTGTTGTGCCATCAGTGGTAGTTGCATCAGTGATAGTTGTTAGGCCAGCTGTTGGAAATGCAGCTGTGGTAGTCGTTATGCCATCAGTGGTAATGGCGTCAGTGACAGTTGTTGTTGCAGCAGTGGTAGTTGTTGTGCCATCCGTGGTTGTGGCGTCAGTGACAGTCGTTGTTGCATCAGTGGTAGTAGTTGTGCCATCAGTGGTTGTGGCGTCAGTGACAGTCGTTGTTGCATCAGTAGTAGTGGTTGTAGCGTCAGTGACAGTCGTTGTTGCATCAGTGGTAGTGGTTGTGGCGTCAGTGACAGTCGTTGTTTCATCCGTGGCAGTTGTTGTGCCATCAGTGGTAGTTGCATCAGTGATAGTTGTTAGGCCAGCTGTTGAAATTGCAGCTGTGGTAGTCGTTATGCCATTAGTGGTTGTGGCGTCAGTGACAGTCGTTGTTGCATCAGTGGTAGTTGTTGAGCCATCAGTGGTTGTGGCGTCAATGACAGTCGTTGTTGCATCAGTTTTAGTTATTGTGCCATCAGTGGTTGTGGCGTCAGTGACAGTCGTTGTTGCATCCGTGGCAGTTGTTGTGCCATCAGTGGTAGTTGCATCAGTGATAGTTGTTAGGCCAGCTGTTGGAAATGCAGCTGTGGTAGTCGTTATGCCGTCAGTGGTTGTGGCGTCAGTGACAGTTGTTGTTGCAGCAGTGGTAGTTGTGGTGCCATCCGTGGTTGTGGCGTCAGTGACAGTCGTTGTTACATCAGTGGTAGTTGCATCTGTGATAGTTGTTTGGCCAGCTATTGGAAATGCAGCAGTGGAAGTTGTTGTGCCATCAGATGTTGTGGCGTCAGTGACAGTTGTTGTTGCAGCAGTGGTAGTTGTGGTGCCATCCGTGGTTGTGGCGTCAGTGACAGTCGTTGTTGCATCAGTGGTAGTGGTTGTGCCATCCGTGGTTGGGGCGTCAGTGACAGTCGTTGTTGGATCAGTGGCAGTTGTTGTGCCATTAATGGTTGTGGCGTCAGTGACCGTCGTTGTTGCATCAGTGGTAGTTGTTGTGCCATCGGATGTTGTGGCGTCAGTGACAGTTGTTGTTGCAGAAGTGGTAGTTGTGGTGCCATCCGTGGTTGTGGCGTCAGTGACAGTCGTTGTTGCATCAGTGGCAGTTGTTGTGCCATCAGTGGTTGTGGCGTCAGTGACCGTCGTTGTTGCATCAGTGGTAGTTGTTGTGCCATCGGATGTTGTGGCGTCAGTGACAGTTGTTGTTGCAGCAGTGGTAGTTGTGGTGCCATCCGTGGTTGTGGCGTCAATGACAGTCGTTGTTGCATCACTTTTAGTTGTTGTGCCATCAGTGGTTGTGGCGTCAAGAACTGTCGTTGTTTCATCCGTGGCAGTTGTTGTGCCATCAGTGGTTGTTGCATCAGTGATAGTTGTTAGGCCAGCTGTTGGAATTGCAGCTGTGGTAGTCGTTATGCCATCAGTGGTTGTGGCGTCAGTGACGGTCGTTGTTGCATCAGTGGTAGTTGTTGAGCCATCAGTGGTTGTGGCGTCAATGACAGTCGTTGTTGCATCAGTTTTAGTTGTTGTGCCATCAGTGGTTGTGGCGTCAGTGACAGTCGTTGTTGCATCCGTGGCAGTTGTGGTGCCATCCGTGGTTGTGGCGTCAGTGACAGTCGTTGTTGCATCAGTTTTAGTTGTTGTGCCATCAGTGGTTGTGGCGTCAGTGACAGTCGTTGTTGCATCCGTGGCAGTTGTGGTGCCATCCGTGGTTGTGGCGTCAGTGACAGTCGTTGTTGCATCAGTGGTAGTGGTTGTGGTTGTGGCGTCAGTGACAGTCGTTGTTGCATCCGTGGCAGTTGTTATGCCATCAGTGATTGTGGCGTCAGTGACGGTCGTTGTTGCATCAGTTTTAGTTGTTGTGCCATCAGTGGTTGTGGCGTCAGTGACAGTCGTTGTTGCATCCGTGGCAGTTGTGGTGCCATCCGTGGTTGTGGCGTCAGTGACAGTCGTTGTTGCATCAATGGTAGTGGTTGTGGTTGTGGCGTCAGTGACAGTCGTTGTTGCATCCGTGGCAGTTGTTGTGCCATCAGTGGTAGTTGCCTCGGTGATAGTTGTTAGGCCAGGTGTTGGAAATGCAGCAGTGGTAGTTGTTGTGCCATCAGATGTTGTGGCGTCAGTGACAGTCGTTGTTGCATCAGTGGCAGTGGTTGTGGCGTCAGTGTCAGTCGTTGTTTCATCCGTGGCAGTTGTTGTGCCATCAGTGGTAGTTGCATCGGTGATAGTTGTTAAGCCAGGTGTTGGAAATGCAGCAGTGGTAGTTGTTGTGCCATCAGATGTTGTGGCGTTAGTGTCAGTCGTTGTTACATTAGTGGTAGTTGTGGTGCCATCTGTGGTTGTGGCGTCAGTGCCAGTCGTTGTTGCATCAGTGGTAGTGGTTGTGGTTGTGGCGTCAGTGACAGTCGTTGTTGCATCAGTGGCAGTTTTTGTGCCATCAGTGGTTGTGGCGTCAATGACAGTCGTTGTTTCATCCGTGGCAGTTGTGGTGCCATCAGTGGTTGTTGCATCAGTGATAGTTGTTAGGCCAGCTGTTGGAATTGCAGCTGTGGTAGTCGTTATGCCATCAGTGGTTGTGGCGTCAGTGACAGTCGTTGTTGCATCAGTTTTAGTTGTTGTGCCATCAGTGGTTGTGGCGTCAGTGACAGTCGTTGTTGCATCCGTGGCAGTTGTTGTGCCATCAGTGGTAGTTGCATCAGTGATAGTTGTTAGGCCAGCTGTTGGAAATGCAGCTGTGGTAGTCGTTATGCCATCAGTGGTTGTGGCGTCAGTGACAGTTGTTGTTTCAGCAGTGGTAGTGGTTGTGCCATCAGTGGTTGTGGCGTCAGTGACAGTAATTGTTGCATCAGTGGTAGTTGTTGTGCCATCGGATGTTGTGGCGTCAGTGACAGTTGTTGTTGCAGCAGTGGTAGTTGTGGTGCCATCTGTGGTTGTGGTGTCAATGACAGTCGTTGTTGCATCAGTGGTAGTGGTTGTGCCATCAGTGGTTGTGGCGTCAGTGACAGTCGTTGTTGCATCAGTGGTAGTGGTTGTGGCGTCAGTGACAGTCGTTGTTGCATCAGTAGTAGTGGTTGTGGCGTCAGTGACAGTCGTTGTTGCATCAGTGGTAGTGGTTGTGCCATCAGTGGTTGTGGCGTCAGTGACAGTCGCTGTTTCATCAGTGGTAGTGGTTGTGGCGTCAGTGACAGTCGTTGTTGCATCAGTGGTAGTGGTTGTGGCGTCAGTGACATTCGTTGTTTCATCCGTGGCAGTTGTTGTGCCATCAGTGGTAGTTGCATCAGTGATAGTTGTTAGGCCAGCTGTTGGAATTGCAGCTGTGGTAGTCGTTATGCCATCAGTGGTTGTGGCGTCAATGACAGTCGTTGTTGCATCAGTGGTAGTTGTTGAGCCATCAGTGGTTGTGGCGTCAATGACAGTCGTTGTTGCATCAGTTTTAGTTATTGTGCCATCAGTGGTTGTGGCGTCAGTGACAGTCGTTGTTGCATCCGTGGCAGTTGTTGTGCCATCAGTGGTAGTTGCATCAGTGATAGTTGTTAGGCCAGCTGTTGGAAATGCAGCTGTGGTAGTCGTTATGCCATCAGTGGTTGTGGCGTCAGTGACAGTTGTTGTTGCAGCAGTGGTAGTGGTTGTGCCATCAGTGGTTGTGGCGTCAGTGACAGTCGTTGTTGCATCAGTGGTAGTGGTTATGCCATCAGTGGTTGTGGCGTCAGTGACAGTCGTTGTTGCAGCAGTGGTAGTTGTTGTGCCATCGGATGTTGTGGCGTCATTGACAGTTGTTGTTGCAGCAGTGGTAGTTGTTGTGCCATCCCTGGTTGTTGCGTCAGTGACAATCATTGTTGCATCAGAGGTAGTTGTTGTCCCATCAGTGGTAGTTGCATCAGTGATAGTTGTTAGGCCAGGTGTTGGAAATGCAGCAGTGGTAGTTGTTGTGCCATCAGATGTTGTGGCGTCAGTGACAGTTGTTGTTGCAGCAGTGGTAGTTGTTGTGCCATCAGTGGTTGTGGCGTCAGTGACCGTCGTTGTTGCATTAGTGGTAGTCGTTATGCCATCAGTGGTTGTGGCGTCAGTGCCAGTCGTTGTTGCATCAGTGGTAGTGGTTGTGGTTGTGGCGTCAGTGACAGTCGTTGTTGCATCAGTGGCAGTTTTTGTGCCATCAGTGGTTGTGGCGTCAATGACAGTCGTTGTTTCATCCGTGGCAGTTGTGGTGCCATCAGTGGTTGTTGCATCAGTGATAGTTGTTAGGCCAGCTGTTGGAATTGCAGCTGTGGTAGTCGTTATGCCATCAGTGGTTGTGGCGTCAGTGACAGTCGTTGTTGCATCAGTTTTAGTTGTTGTGCCATCAGTGGTTGTGGCGTCAGTGACAGTCGTTGTTGCATCCGTGGCAGTTGTTGTGCCATCAGTGGTAGTTGCATCAGTGATAGTTGTTAGGCCAGCTGTTGGAAATGCAGCTGTGGTAGTCGTTATGCCATCAGTGGTTGTGGCGTCAGTGACAGTTGTTGTTTCAGCAGTGGTAGTGGTTGTGCCATCAGTGGTTGTGGCGTCAGTGACAGTAATTGTTGCATCAGTGGTAGTTGTTGTGCCATCGGATGTTGTGGCGTCAGTGACAGTTGTTGTTGCAGCAGTGGTAGTTGTGGTGCCATCTGTGGTTGTGGTGTCAATGACAGTCGTTGTTGCATCAGTGGTAGTGGTTGTGCCATCAGTGGTTGTGGCGTCAGTGACAGTCGTTGTTGCATCAGTGGTAGTGGTTGTGGCGTCAGTGACAGTCGTTGTTGCATCAGTAGTAGTGGTTGTGGCGTCAGTGACAGTCGTTGTTGCATCAGTGGTAGTGGTTGTGCCATCAGTGGTTGTGGCGTCAGTGACAGTCGCTGTTTCATCAGTGGTAGTGGTTGTGGCGTCAGTGACAGTCGTTGTTGCATCAGTGGTAGTGGTTGTGGCGTCAGTGACATTCGTTGTTTCATCCGTGGCAGTTGTTGTGCCATCAGTGGTAGTTGCATCAGTGATAGTTGTTAGGCCAGCTGTTGGAATTGCAGCTGTGGTAGTCGTTATGCCATCAGTGGTTGTGGCGTCAATGACAGTCGTTGTTGCATCAGTGGTAGTTGTTGAGCCATCAGTGGTTGTGGCGTCAATGACAGTCGTTGTTGCATCAGTTTTAGTTATTGTGCCATCAGTGGTTGTGGCGTCAGTGACAGTCGTTGTTGCATCCGTGGCAGTTGTTGTGCCATCAGTGGTAGTTGCATCAGTGATAGTTGTTAGGCCAGCTGTTGGAAATGCAGCTGTGGTAGTCGTTATGCCATCAGTGGTTGTGGCGTCAGTGACAGTTGTTGTTGCAGCAGTGGTAGTGGTTGTGCCATCAGTGGTTGTGGCGTCAGTGACAGTCGTTGTTGCATCAGTGGTAGTGGTTATGCCATCAGTGGTTGTGGCGTCAGTGACAGTCGTTGTTGCAGCAGTGGTAGTTGTTGTGCCATCGGATGTTGTGGCGTCATTGACAGTTGTTGTTGCAGCAGTGGTAGTTGTTGTGCCATCCCTGGTTGTTGCGTCAGTGACAATCATTGTTGCATCAGAGGTAGTTGTTGTCCCATCAGTGGTAGTTGCATCAGTGATAGTTGTTAGGCCAGGTGTTGGAAATGCAGCAGTGGTAGTTGTTGTGCCATCAGATGTTGTGGCGTCAGTGACAGTTGTTGTTGCAGCAGTGGTAGTTGTTGTGCCATCAGTGGTTGTGGCGTCAGTGACCGTCGTTGTTGCATTAGTGGTAGTCGTTATGCCATCAGTGGTTGTGGCGTCAGTGACAGTCGTTGTTGCATCAGTTTTAGTTGTTGTGCCATCAGTGGTTGTGGCGTCAGTGACAGTCGTTGTTGCATCCGTGGCAGTTGTTGTGCCATCAGTGGTAGTTGCATCAGTGATAGTTGTTAGGCCAGCTGTTGGAAATGCAGCTGTGGTAGTCGTTATGCCATCAGTGGTTGTGGCGTCAGTGACAGTTGTTGTTTCAGCAGTGGTAGTGGTTGTGCCATCAGTGGTTGTGGCGTCAGTGACAGTAATTGTTGCATCAGTGGTAGTTGTTGTGCCATCGGATGTTGTGGCGTCAGTGACAGTTGTTGTTGCAGCAGTGGTAGTTGTGGTGCCATCTGTGGTTGTGGTGTCAATGACAGTCGTTGTTGCATCAGTGGTAGTGGTTGTGCCATCAGTGGTTGTGGCGTCAGTGACAGTCGTTGTTGCATCAGTGGTAGTGGTTGTGGCGTCAGTGACAGTCGTTGTTGCATCAGTAGTAGTGGTTGTGGCGTCAGTGACAGTCGTTGTTGCATCAGTGGTAGTGGTTGTGCCATCAGTGGTTGTGGCGTCAATGACAGTCGTTGTTGCATCAGTGGTAGTTGTTGAGCCATCAGTGGTTGTGGCGTCAATGACAGTCGTTGTTGCATCAGTTTTAGTTATTGTGCCATCAGTGGTTGTGGCGTCAGTGACAGTCGTTGTTGCATCCGTGGCAGTTGTTGTGCCATCAGTGGTAGTTGCATCAGTGATAGTTGTTAGGCCAGCTGTTGGAAATGCAGCTGTGGTAGTCGTTATGCCATCAGTGGTTGTGGCGTCAGTGACAGTTGTTGTTGCAGCAGTGGTAGTGGTTGTGCCATCAGTGGTTGTGGCGTCAGTGACAGTCGTTGTTGCATCAGTGGTAGTGGTTATGCCATCAGTGGTTGTGGCGTCAGTGACAGTCGTTGTTGCAGCAGTGGTAGTTGTTGTGCCATCGGATGTTGTGGCGTCATTGACAGTTGTTGTTGCAGCAGTGGTAGTTGTTGTGCCATCCCTGGTTGTTGCGTCAGTGACAATCATTGTTGCATCAGAGGTAGTTGTTGTGCCATCGGATGTTGTGGCGTCAGTGACAGTCGTTGTTGCATCAGTGGTAGTTGTTGTGCCATCGGATGTTGTGGCGTCAGTGACAGTTGTTGTTGCAGCAGTGGTAGTTGTGGTGCCATCTGTGGTTGTAGCGTCAATGCCAGTCGTTGTTGCATCAGTGGTAGTGATTGTGGTTGTGGCGTCAGTGACAGTCGTTGTTGCATCAGTGGCAGTTTTTTTGCCATCAGTGGTTGTGGCGTCAGTGACAGTCGTTGTTGCATCCGTGGCAGTTGTTGTGCCATCAGTGGTAGTTGCATCAGTGATAGTTGTTAGGCCAGCTGTTGGAAATGCAGCTGTGGTAGTCGTTATGCCATCATTGGTAATGGCGTCAGTGACAGTTGTTGTTGCAGCAGTGGTAGTTGTTGTGCCATCCGTGGTTGTGGCGTCAGTGACAGTCGTTGTTGCATCTGTGGTAGTAGTTGTGCCATCAGTGGTTGTGGCGTCAGTGACAGTCGTTGTTGCATCAGTGGTAGTGGTTGTGGCATCAGTGACAGTCGTTGTTGCATCAGTGGTAGTGGTTGTGGCGTCAGTGACAGTCGTTGTTTCATCCGTGGCAGTTGTTTTGCCATCAGTGGTAGTTGCATCAGTGATAGTTGTTAGGCCAGCTGTTGAAATTGCAGCTGTGGTAGTCGTTATGCCATCAGTGGTTGTAGCGTCAGTGACAGTCGTTGTTGCATCAGTGGTAGTTGTTGAGACATCAGTGGTTGTGGCGTCAATGACAGTCGTTGTTGCATCAGTTTTAGTTATTGTGGCGTCAGTGACAGTCGTTGTTTCATCCGTGGCAGTTGTTTTGCCATCAGTGGTAGTTGCATCAGTGATAGTTGTTAGGCCAGCTGTTGAAATTGCAGCTGTGGTAGTCGTTATGCCATCAGTGGTTGTAGCGTCAGTGACAGTCGTTGTTGCATCAGTGGTAGTTGTTGAGACATCAGTGGTTGTGGCGTCAATGACAGTCGTTGTTGCATCAGTTTTAGTTATTGTGCCATCAGTGGTTGTGGCGTCAGTGACAGTCGTTGTTGCATCCGTGGCAGTTGTTGTGCTATCAGTGGTAGTTGCATCAGTGATAGTTGTTAGGCCAGCTGTTGGAAATGCAGCTGTGGTAGTCGTTATGCCATCAGTGGTTGTGGCGTCAGTGACAGTTGTTGTTTCAGCAGTGGTAGTGGTTGTTCCATCAGTGGTTGTGGCGTCAGTGACAGTCGTTGTTGCATCAGTGGTAGTGGTTGTGCCATCAGTGGTTGTGGCGTCAGTGACAGTCGTTGTTTCATCAGTGGTAGTTGTTGTGCCATCGGATGTTGTGGCGTCAGTGACAGTTGTTGTTGCAGCAGTGGTAGTTGTGGTGCCATCTGTGGTTGTAGCGTCAATGCCAGTCGTTGTTGCATCAGTGGTAGTGATTGTGGTTGTGGCGTCAGTGACAGTCGTTGTTGCATCAGTGGTAGTTGTTGTGCCATCGGATGTTGTGGCGTCAGTGACAGTTGTTGTTGCAGCAGTGGTAGTTGTGGTGCCATCTGTGGTTGTAGCGTCAATGCCAGTCGTTGTTGCATCAGTGGTAGTGATTGTGGTTGTGGCGTCAGTGACAGTCGTTGTTGCATCAGTGGCAGTTTTTTTGCCATCAGTGGTTGTGGCGTCAGTGACAGTCGTTGTTGCATCCGTGGCAGTTGTTGTGCCATCAGTGGTAGTTGCATCAGTGATAGTTGTTAGGCCAGGTGTTGGAAATGCAGCAGTGGTAGTTGTTGTGCCATCAGATGTTGTGGCGTCAGTGACAGTTGTTGTTGCAGCAGTGGTAGTTGTTGTGCCATCAGATGTTGTGGCGTCAGTGACAGTTGTTGTTGCAGCAGTGGTAGTTGTGGTGCCATCCGTGGTTGTGGCGTCAGTGACAGTCGTTGTTGCATCAGTAGTAGTGGTTGTGGTTGTGGCGTCAGTGACATTCGTTGTTGCATCAGTGGTAGTGGTTAAGGTTGTGGCGTCAGTGACAGTCGTTGTTGCATCAGTGGCAGTTTTTGTGCCATCAGTTGTTGTGGCGTCAAGAACAGTCGTTGTTTCATCCGTGGCATTTGTTGTGCCATCAGTGGTTGTTGCATCAGTGATAGTTGTTAGGCCAGCTGTTGGAATTGCAGCTGTGGTAGTCGTTATGCCATCAGTGGTTGTTGCGTCAGTGACAGTCGTTGTTCCATCAGTGGTAGTTGTTGAGCCATCAGTGGTTGTGGCGTCAATGACAGTCGTTGTTGCATCAGTTTTAGTTGTTGTGCCATCAGTGGTTGTGGCGTCAGTGACAGTCGTTGTTGCATCCGTGGCAGTTGTTGTGCCATCAGTGGTTGTGGCGTCAGTGACAGTCGTTGTTGCATCAGTAGTAGTGGTTGTGGTTGTGGCGTCAGTGACATTCGTTGTTGCATCAGTGGTAGTGGTTAAGGTTGTGGCGTCAGTGACAGTCGTTGTTGCATCAGTGGCAGTTTTTGTGCCATCAGTTGTTGTGGCGTCAAGAACAGTCGTTGTTTCATCCGTGGCATTTGTTGTGCCATCAGTGGTTGTTGCGTCAGTGACAGTCGTTGTTCCATCAGTGGTAGTTGTTGAGCCATCAGTGGTTGTGGCGTCAATGACAGTCGTTGTTGCATCAGTTTTAGTTGTTGTGCCATCAGTGGTTGTGGCGTCAGTGACAGTCGTTGTTGCATCCGTGGCAGTTGTTGTGCCATCAGTGGTAGTTGCATCGGTGATAGTTGTTAAGCCAGGTGTTGGAAATGCAGCAGTGGTAGTTGTTGTGCAATCAGATGTTGTGGCGTCAGTGACAGTCGTTGTTGCATCAGTGGCAGTGGTTGTGGCGTCAGTGTCAGTCGTGTTTTCATCCGTGGCAGTTGTTGTGCCATCAGTGGTAGTTGCATCGGTGATAGTTGTTAGGCCAGGTGTTGGAAATGCAGCAGTGGTAGTTGTTGTGCCATCAGATGTTGTGGCGTCAGTGACAGTCGTTGTTGCATCAGTGGTAGTTGTGGTGCCATCTGTGGTTGTGGCGTCAGTGACAGTCGTTGTTGCATCAGTGGTAGTGGTTGTGGCGTCAGTGACAGTCGTTGTTGCATCAGTGGCAGTTTTTGTGCCATCAGTGGTGTTGTTTCAGCAGTGGTAGTGGTTGTGCCATCAGTGGTAGTTGCATCGGTGATAGTTGTTAAGCCAGGTGTTGGAAATGCAGCAGTGGTAGTTGTTGTGCAATCAGATGTTGTGGCGTCAGTGACAGTCGTTGTTGCATCAGTGGCAGTGGTTGTGGCGTCAGTGTCAGTCGTGTTTTCATCCGTGGCAGTTGTTGTGCCATCAGTGGTAGTTGCATCGGTGATAGTTGTTAGGCCAGGTGTTGGAAATGCAGCAGTGGTAGTTGTTGTGCCATCAGATGTTGTGGCGTCAGTGTCAGTCGTTGTTGCATCAGTGGTAGTTGTGGTGCCATCTGTGGTTGTGGCGTCAGTGACAGTCGTTGTTGCATCAGTGGTAGTGGTTGTGGCGTCAATGACAGTCGTTGTTGCATCAGTGGCAGTTTTTGTGCCATCAGTGGTTGTGGCGTCAATGACAGTCGTTGTTTCATCCGTGGCAGTTGTTGTGCCATCAGTGGTTGTTGCATCAGTGATAGTTGTTAGGCCAGCTGTTGGAATTGCAGCTGTGGTAGTCGTTATGCCATCAGTGGTTGTGGCGTCAGTGACAGTCGTTGTTGCATCAGTGGTAGTTGTTGAGCCATCAGTGGTTGTGGCGTCAATGACAGTCGTTGTTGCATCAGTTTTAGTTGTTGTGCCATCAGTGGTTGTGGCGTCAGTGACAGTCGTTGTTGCATCCGTGGCAGTTGTTGTGCCATCAGTGGTAGTTGCATCAGTGATAGTTGTTAGGCCAGCTGTTGGAAATGCAGCTGTGGTAGTCGTTATGCCATCAGTGGTTGTGGCGTCAGTGACAGTTGTTGTTTCAGCAGTGGTAGTGGTTGTGCCATCAGTGGTTGTGGCGTCAGTGACAGTCGTTGTTGCATCAGTGGTAGTTGTTGTGCCATCGGATGTTGTGGCGTCAGTGACAGTTGTTGTTGCAGCAGTGGTAGTTGTGGTGCCATCTGTGGTTGTGGCGTCAATGACAGTCGTTGTTGCATCAGTGGTAGTGGTTGTGCCATCAGTGGTTGTGGCGTCAGTGACAGTCATTGTTGCATCAGTGGTAGTGGTTGTGGCGTCAGTGACAGTCGTTGTTGCATCAGTAGTAGTGGTTGTGGCGTCAGTGACAGTCGTTGTTGCATCCGTGGCAGTTGTTGTGCCATCAGTGGTAGTTGCATCGGTGATAGTTGTTAGGCCAGGTGTTGGAAATGCAGCAGTGGTAGTTGTTGTGCCATCAGTGGTTGTGGCGTCAGTGACAGTCGTTGTTGCATCAGTGGTAGTTGTTGTGCCATCGGATGTTGTGGCGTCAGTGACAGTTGTTGTTGCAGCAGTGGTAGTTGTGGTGCCATCTGTGGTTGTGGTTTCAATGACAGTCGTTGTTGCATCAGTGGTAGTGGTTGTGCCATCAGTGGTTGTGGCGTCAGTGACAGTCATTGTTGCATCAGTGGTAGTGGTTGTGGCGTCAGTGACAGTCGTTGTTGCATCAGTAGTAGTGGTTGTGGCGTCAGTGACAGTCGTTGTTGCATCCGTGGCAGTTGTTGTGCCATCAGTGGTAGTTGCATCGGTGATAGTTGTTAGGCCAGGTGTTGGAAATGCAGCAGTGGTAGTTGTTGTGCCATCAGATGTTGTGGCGTCAGTGACAGTCGTTGTTGCATCAGTGGTAGTTGTGGTGCCATCTGTGGTTGTGGCGTCAGTGCCAGTCGTTGTTGCATCAGTAGTAGTGGTTGTGGTTGTGGCGTCAGTGACAGTCGTTTTTGCATCAGTGGCAGTTTTTGTGCCATCAGTGGTTGTGGCGTCAATGACAGTCGTTGTTTCATCCGTGGCAGTTTTTGTGCCATCAGTGGTTGTTGCATCAGTGATAGTTGTTAGGCCAGCTGTTGGAATTGCAGCTGTGGTAGTCGTTATGCCATCAGTGGTTGTGGCGTCAGTGACAGTCGTTGATGCATCAGTGGTAGTTGTTGAGCCATCAGTGGTTGTGGCGTCAATGACAGTGGTTGTTGCATCAGTTTTAGTTGTTGTGCCATCAGTGGTTGTGGCGTCAGTGACAGTCGTTGTTGCATCCGTGGTAGTTGTTGTGCCATCAGATGTTGTGGCGTCAGTGACAGTTGTTGTTGCAGCAGTGGTAGTTGTTAGGCCAGGTGTTGGAAATGCAGCAGTGGTAGTTGTTGTGCCATCAGATGTTGTGGCGTCAGTGACAGTCGTTGTTGCATCAGTGGTAGTTGTGGTGCCATCTGTGGTTGTGGCGTCAGTGACAGTCGTTGTTGCATCAGTGGTAGTGGTTGTGGCGTCAGTGACAGTCGTTGTTGCATCAGTGGCAGTTTTTGTGCCATCAGTGGTTGTGGCGTCAATGACAGTCGTTGTTTCATCCGTGGCAGTTGTTGTGCCATCAGTGGTTGTTGCATCAGTGATAGTTGTTAGGCCAGCTGTTGGAATTGCAGCTGTGGTAGTCGTTATGCCATCAGTGGTTGTGGCGTCAGTGACAGTCGTTGTTGCATCAGTGGTAGTTGTTGAGCCATCAGTGGTTGTGGCGTCAATGACAGTCGTTGTTGCATCAGTTTTAGTTGTTGTGCCATCAGTGGTTGTGGCGTCAGTGACAGTCGTTGTTGCATCCGTGGCAGTTGTTGTGCCATCAGTGGTAGTTGCATCAGTGATAGTTGTTAGGCCAGCTGTTGGAAATGCAGCTGTGGTAGTCGTTATGCCATCAGTGGTTGTGGCGTCAGTGACAGTTGTTGTTTCAGCAGTGGTAGTGGTTGTGCCATCAGTGGTAGTTGCATCGGTGATAGTTGTTAAGCCAGGTGTTGGAAATGCAGCAGTGGTAGTTGTTGTGCAATCAGATGTTGTGGCGTCAGTGACAGTCGTTGTTGCATCAGTGGCAGTGGTTGTGGCGTCAGTGTCAGTCGTGTTTTCATCCGTGGCAGTTGTTGTGCCATCAGTGGTAGTTGCATCGGTGATAGTTGTTAGGCCAGGTGTTGGAAATGCAGCAGTGGTAGTTGTTGTGCCATCAGATGTTGTGGCGTCAGTGTCAGTCGTTGTTGCATCAGTGGTAGTTGTGGTGCCATCTGTGGTTGTGGCGTCAGTGACAGTCGTTGTTGCATCAGTGGTAGTGGTTGTGGCGTCAATGACAGTCGTTGTTGCATCAGTGGCAGTTTTTGTGCCATCAGTGGTTGTGGCGTCAATGACAGTCGTTGTTTCATCCGTGGCAGTTGTTGTGCCATCAGTGGTTGTTGCATCAGTGATAGTTGTTAGGCCAGCTGTTGGAATTGCAGCTGTGGTAGTCGTTATGCCATCAGTGGTTGTGGCGTCAGTGACAGTCGTTGTTGCATCAGTGGTAGTTGTTGAGCCATCAGTGGTTGTGGCGTCAATGACAGTCGTTGTTGCATCAGTTTTAGTTGTTGTGCCATCAGTGGTTGTGGCGTCAGTGACAGTCGTTGTTGCATCCGTGGCAGTTGTTGTGCCATCAGTGGTAGTTGCATCAGTGATAGTTGTTAGGCCAGCTGTTGGAAATGCAGCTGTGGTAGTCGTTATGCCATCAGTGGTTGTGGCGTCAGTGACAGTTGTTGTTTCAGCAGTGGTAGTGGTTGTGCCATCAGTGGTTGTGGCGTCAGTGACAGTCGTTGTTGCATCAGTGGTAGTTGTTGTGCCATCGGATGTTGTGGCGTCAGTGACAGTTGTTGTTGCAGCAGTGGTAGTTGTGGTGCCATCTGTGGTTGTGGCGTCAATGACAGTCGTTGTTGCATCAGTGGTAGTGGTTGTGCCATCAGTGGTTGTGGCGTCAGTGACAGTCATTGTTGCATCAGTGGTAGTGGTTGTGGCGTCAGTGACAGTCGTTGTTGCATCAGTAGTAGTGGTTGTGGCGTCAGTGACAGTCGTTGTTGCATCCGTGGCAGTTGTTGTGCCATCAGTGGTAGTTGCATCGGTGATAGTTGTTAGGCCAGGTGTTGGAAATGCAGCAGTGGTAGTTGTTGTGCCATCAGTGGTTGTGGCGTCAGTGACAGTCGTTGTTGCATCAGTGGTAGTTGTTGTGCCATCGGATGTTGTGGCGTCAGTGACAGTTGTTGTTGCAGCAGTGGTAGTTGTGGTGCCATCTGTGGTTGTGGTTTCAATGACAGTCGTTGTTGCATCAGTGGTAGTGGTTGTGCCATCAGTGGTTGTGGCGTCAGTGACAGTCATTGTTGCATCAGTGGTAGTGGTTGTGGCGTCAGTGACAGTCGTTGTTGCATCAGTAGTAGTGGTTGTGGCGTCAGTGACAGTCGTTGTTGCATCCGTGGCAGTTGTTGTGCCATCAGTGGTAGTTGCATCGGTGATAGTTGTTAGGCCAGGTGTTGGAAATGCAGCAGTGGTAGTTGTTGTGCCATCAGATGTTGTGGCGTCAGTGACAGTCGTTGTTGCATCAGTGGTAGTTGTGGTGCCATCTGTGGTTGTGGCGTCAGTGCCAGTCGTTGTTGCATCAGTAGTAGTGGTTGTGGTTGTGGCGTCAGTGACAGTCGTTTTTGCATCAGTGGCAGTTTTTGTGCCATCAGTGGTTGTGGCGTCAATGACAGTCGTTGTTTCATCCGTGGCAGTTTTTGTGCCATCAGTGGTTGTTGCATCAGTGATAGTTGTTAGGCCAGCTGTTGGAATTGCAGCTGTGGTAGTCGTTATGCCATCAGTGGTTGTGGCGTCAGTGACAGTCGTTGATGCATCAGTGGTAGTTGTTGAGCCATCAGTGGTTGTGGCGTCAATGACAGTGGTTGTTGCATCAGTTTTAGTTGTTGTGCCATCAGTGGTTGTGGCGTCAGTGACAGTCGTTGTTGCATCCGTGGTAGTTGTTGTGCCATCAGATGTTGTGGCGTCAGTGACAGTTGTTGTTGCAGCAGTGGTAGTTGTTGTGCCATCAGTGGTTGTGGCGTCAGTGACCGTCGTTGTTGCATCAGTGGTAGTTGTTCTGCCATCGGATGTTGTGGCGTCAGTGACAGTTGTTGTTGCAGCAGTGGTAGTTGTGGTGCCATCCGTGGTTGTGGCGTCAGTGACAGTCGTTGTTGCATCAGTGGTAGTGGTTGTGGCGTCAGTGACAGTCGTTGTTGCATCAGTGGCAGTTTTTGTGCCATCAGTTGTTGTGGCGTCAAGAACAGTCGTTGTTTCATCCGTGGCAGTTGTTGTGCCATCAGTGGATGTTGCATCAGTGATAGTTGTTAGGCCGGCTGTTGGAATTGCAGCTGTGGTAGTCGTTATGCCATCAGTGGTTGTGGCGTCAGTGACAGTCGTTGTTGCATCAGTGGTAGTTGTTGAGCCATCAGTGGTTGTGGCGTCAATGACAGTCGTTGTTGCATCAGTTTTAGTTGTTGTGCCATCAGTGGTTGTGGCGTTAGTGACAGTCGTTGCATCCGTGGCAGTTGTGGTGCCATCCGTGGTTGTGGTGTCAGTGACAGTCGTTGTTCCATCAGTGGTAGTTGTTGTGCCATCGGATGTTGTGGCGTCAGTGACAGTCGTTGTTGCATCAGTGGTAGTGGTTGTGGTTGTGGCGTCAGTGACAGTCGTTGTTGCATCAGTGGCAGTTTTTGTGCCATCAGTTGTTGTGGCGTCAGTGATAGTTGTTAGGCCGGCTGTTGGAATTGCAGCTGTGGTAGTCGTTATGCCATCAGTGGTTGTGGCGTCAGTGACAGTCGTTGTTGCATCAGTGGTAGTTGTTGAGCCATCAGTGGTTGTGGCGTCAATGACAGTCGTTGTTGCATCAGTTTTAGTTGTTGTGCCATCAGTGGTTGTGGCGTTAGTGACAGTCGTTGCATCCGTGGCAGTTGTGGTGCCATCTGTGGTTGTGGCGTCAGTGACAGTCGTTGTTGCATCAGTGGTAGTTGTTGTGCCATCGGATGTTGTGGCGTCAGTGACAGTCGTTGTTGCATCAGTGGTAGTGGTTGTGGTTGTGGCGTCAGTGACAGTCGTTGTTGCATCAGTGGCAGTTTTTGTGCCATCAGTTGTTGTGGCGTCAAGAACAGTCGTTGTTTCATCCGTGGCAGTTGTTGTGCCATCAGTGGTTGTTGCATCAGTGATAGTTGTTAGGCCAGCTGTTGGAATTGCAGCTGTGGTAGTCGTTATGCCATCAGTGGTTGTGGCGTCAGTGACAGTCGTTGTTGCATCAGTGGTAGTTGTTGAGCCATCAGTGGTTGTGGCGTCAATGACAGTCGTTGTTGCATCAGTTTTAGTTGTTGTGCCATCAGTGGTTGTGGCGTCAGTGACAGTCGTTGTTGCATCCGTGGCAGTTGTGGTGCCATCCGTGGTTGTGGCGTCAGTGACAGTCGTTGTTGCATCAGTGGTAGTGGTTGTGGTTGTGGCGTCAGTGACAGTCGTTGTTGCATCCGTGGCAGTTGTTGTGCCATCAGTGGTAGTTGCATCGGTGATAGTTGTTAGGCCAGGTGTTGGAAATGCAGCAGTGGTAGTTGTTGTGCCATCAGATGTTGTGGCGTCAGTGACAGTCGTTGTTGCAGCAGTGGTAGTTGTGGTGCCATCTGTGGTTGTGGCGTCAGTGCCAGTCGTTGTTGCATCAGTGGTAGTGGTTGTGGTTGTGGCGTCAGTGACAGTCGTTGTTGCATCATGGGCAGTGTTTGTGCCATCAGTGGTTGTGGCGTCAGTGACAGTCGTTGTTGCATCCGTGGCAGTTGTTGTGCCATCAGTGGTAGTTGCATCAGTGATAGTTGTTAGGCCAGCTGTTGGAAATGCAGCTGTGGTAGTCGTTATGCCATCAGTGGTAATGGCGTCAGTGACAGTTGTTTTTGCAGCAGTGGTAGTTGTTGTGCCATCCGTGGTTGTGGCGTCAGTGACAGTCGTTGTTGCATCAGTGGTAGTAGTTGTGCCATCAGTGGTTGTGGCGTCAGTGACAGTCGTTGTTGCATCAGTGGTAGTGGTTGTGGCGTCAGTGACAGTCGTTGTTGCAACAGTGGTAGTTGTTGTGGCGTCAGTGACAGTCGTTGTTTCATCCGTGGCAGTTGTTGTGCCATCAGTGGTAGTTGCATCAGTGATAATTGTTAGGCCAGCTGTTGAAATTGCAGCTGTGGTAGTCGTTATGCCATCAGTGGTTGTGGCGTCAGTGACAGTCGTTGTTGCATCAGTGGCAGTTGTTGTGCCATCAGTGGTTGTGGCGTCAGTGACCGTCGTTGTTGCATCAGTGGTAGTTGTTGTGCCATCGGATGTTGTGGCGTCAGTGACAGTTGTTGTTGCAGCAGTGGTAGTTGTGGTGCCATCCGAGGTTGTAGCGTCAGTGACAGTCGTTGTTGCATCAGTGGTAGTGGTTGTGGTTGTGGCGTCAGTGACAGTCGTTGTTACATCAGTGGTAGTTGTTGTGCCATCGGATGTTGTGGCGTCAGTGACAGTTGTTGTTGCAGCAGTGGTAGTTGTGGTGCCATCTGTAGTTGTGGCGTCAATGACAGTCGTTGTTGCATCAGTGGTAGTGGTTGTGCCATCAGTGGTTGTGGCGTCAGTGACAGTCGTTGTTGCATCAGTGGTAGTTGTTGTGCCATCGGATGTTGTGGCGTCAGTGACAGTTGTTGTTGCAGCAGTGGTAGTTGTGGTTCCATCTGTAGTTGTGGCGTCAATGACAGTCGTTGTTGCATCCGTGGCAGTTGTTGTGCCATCAGTGGTTGTTGCATCAGTGATAGTTGTTAGGCCAGCTGTTGGAATTGCAGCTGTGGTAGTCGTTATGCCATCAGTGGTTGTGGCGTCAGTGACAGTCGTTGTTGCATCAGTGGTAGTTGTTGAGCCATCAGTGGTTGTGGCGTCAATGACAGTCGTTGTTGCATCAGTTTTAGTTGTTGTGCCATCAGTGGTTGTGGCGTCAGTGACAGTCGTTGTTGCATCCGTGGCAGTTGTGGTGCCATCCGTGGTTGTGGCGTCAGTGACAGTCGTTGTTGCATCAGTGATAGTGGTTGTGGTTGTGGCGTCAGTGACAGTCGTTGTTGCATCCGTGGCAGTTGTTGTGCCATCAGTGGTAGTTGCATCGGTGATAGTTGTTAGGCCAGGTGTTGGAAATGCAGCAGTGGTAGTTGTTGTGCCATCAGTGGTTGTGGCGTCAGTGACAGTCGTTGTTGCATCAGTGGTAGTTGTTGTGCCATCGGATGTTGTGGCGTCAGTGACAGTTGTTGTTGCAGCAGTGGTAGTTGTGGTGCCATCTGTGGTTGTGGTTTCAATGACAGTCGTTGTTGCATCAGTGGTAGTGGTTGTGCCATCAGTGGTTGTGGCGTCAGTGACAGTCATTGTTGCATCAGTGGTAGTGGTTGTGGCGTCAGTGACAGTCGTTGTTGCATCAGTAGTAGTGGTTGTGGCGTCAGTGACAGTCGTTGTTGCATCCGTGGCAGTTGTTGTGCCATCAGTGGTAGTTGCATCGGTGATAGTTGTTAGGCCAGGTGTTGGAAATGCAGCAGTGGTAGTTGTTGTGCCATCAGATGTTGTGGCGTCAGTGACAGTCGTTGTTGCATCAGTGGTAGTTGTGGTGCCATCTGTGGTTGTGGCGTCAGTGCCAGTCGTTGTTGCATCAGTAGTAGTGGTTGTGGTTGTGGCGTCAGTGACAGTCGTTTTTGCATCAGTGGCAGTTTTTGTGCCATCAGTGGTTGTGGCGTCAATGACAGTCGTTGTTTCATCCGTGGCAGTTTTTGTGCCATCAGTGGTTGTTGCATCAGTGATAGTTGTTAGGCCAGCTGTTGGAATTGCAGCTGTGGTAGTCGTTATGCCATCAGTGGTTGTGGCGTCAGTGACAGTCGTTGATGCATCAGTGGTAGTTGTTGAGCCATCAGTGGTTGTGGCGTCAATGACAGTGGTTGTTGCATCAGTTTTAGTTGTTGTGCCATCAGTGGTTGTGGCGTCAGTGACAGTCGTTGTTGCATCCGTGGTAGTTGTTGTGCCATCAGATGTTGTGGCGTCAGTGACAGTTGTTGTTGCAGCAGTGGTAGTTGTTGTGCCATCAGTGGTTGTGGCGTCAGTGACCGTCGTTGTTGCATCAGTGGTAGTTGTTCTGCCATCGGATGTTGTGGCGTCAGTGACAGTTGTTGTTGCAGCAGTGGTAGTTGTGGTGCCATCCGTGGTTGTGGCGTCAGTGACAGTCGTTGTTGCATCAGTGGTAGTGGTTGTGGTTGTGGCGTCAGTGACAGTCGTTGTTGCATCAGTGGCAGTTTTTGTGCCATCAGTTGTTGTGGCGTCAAGAACAGTCGTTGTTATATCCGTGGCAGTTGTTGTGCCATCAGTGGTTGTTGCAACAGTGATAGTTGTTAGGCCGGCTGTTGGAATTGCAGCTGTGGTAGTCGTTATGCCATCAGTGGTTGTGGCGTCAGTGACAGTCGTTGTTGCATCAGTGGTAGTTGTTGAGCCATCAGTGGTTGTGGCGTCAATGACAGTCGTTGTTGCATCAGTTTTAGTTGTTGTGCCATCAGTGGTTGTGGCGTTAGTGACAGTCGTTGCATCCGTGGCAGTTGTGGTGCCATCCGTGGTTGTGGTGTCAGTGACAGTCGTTGTTCCATCAGTGGTAGTTGTTGTGCCATCGGATGTTGTGGCGTCAGTGACAGTCGTTGTTGCATCAGTGGTAGTGGTTGTGGTTGTGGCGTCAGTGACAGTCGTTGTTGCATCAGTGGCAGTTTTTGTGCCATCAGTTGTTGTGGCGTCAGTGATAGTTGTTAGGCCGGCTGTTGGAATTGCAGCTGTGGTAGTCGTTATGCCATCAGTGGTTGTGGCGTCAGTGACAGTCGTTGTTGCATCAGTGGTAGTTGTTGAGCCATCAGTGGTTGTGGCGTCAATGACAGTCGTTGTTGCATCAGTTTTAGTTGTTGTGCCATCAGTGGTTGTGGCGTTAGTGACAGTCGTTGCATCCGTGGCAGTTGTGGTGCCATCTGTGGTTGTGGCGTCAGTGACAGTCGTTGTTGCATCAGTGGTAGTTGTTGTGCCATCGGATGTTGTGGCGTCAGTGACAGTCGTTGTTGCATCAGTGGTAGTGGTTGTGGTTGTGGCGTCAGTGACAGTCGTTGTTGCATCAGTGGCAGTTTTTGTGCCATCAGTTGTTGTGGCGTCAAGAACAGTCGTTGTTTCATCCGTGGCAGTTGTTGTGCCATCAGTGGTTGTTGCATCAGTGATAGTTGTTAGGCCAGCTGTTGGAATTGCAGCTGTGGTAGTCGTTATGCCATCAGTGGTTGTGGCGTCAGTGACAGTCGTTGTTGCATCAGTGGTAGTTGTTGAGCCATCAGTGGTTGTGGCGTCAATGACAGTCGTTGTTGCATCAGTTTTAGTTGTTGTGCCATCAGTGGTTGTGGCGTCAGTGACAGTCGTTGTTGCATCCGTGGCAGTTGTGGTGCCATCCGTGGTTGTGGCGTCAGTGACAGTCGTTGTTGCATCAGTGGTAGTGGTTGTGGTTGTGGCGTCAGTGACAGTCGTTGTTGCATCCGTGGCAGTTGTTGTGCCATCAGTGGTAGTTGCATCGGTGATAGTTGTTAGGCCAGGTGTTGGAAATGCAGCAGTGGTAGTTGTTGTGCCATCAGATGTTGTGGCGTCAGTGACAGTCGTTGTTGCAGCAGTGGTAGTTGTGGTGCCATCTGTGGTTGTGGCGTCAGTGCCAGTCGTTGTTGCATCAGTGGTAGTGGTTGTGGTTGTGGCGTCAGTGACAGTCGTTGTTGCATCATGGGCAGTGTTTGTGCCATCAGTGGTTGTGGCGTCAGTGACAGTCGTTGTTGCATCCGTGGCAGTTGTTTTGCCATCAGTGGTAGTTGCATCAGTGATAGTTGTTAGGCCAGCTGTTGGAAATGCAGCTGTGGTAGTCGTTATGCCATCAGTGGTAATGGCGTCAGTGACAGTTGTTTTTGCAGCAGTGGTAGTTGTTGTGCCATCCGTGGTTGTGGCGTCAGTGACAGTCGTTGTTGCATCAGTGGTAGTAGTTGTGCCATCAGTGGTTGTGGCGTCAGTGACAGTCGTTGTTGCATCAGTGGTAGTGGTTGTGGCGTCAGTGACAGTCGTTGTTGCAACAGTGGTAGTTGTTGTGGCGTCAGTGACAGTCGTTGTTTCATCCGTGGCAGTTGTTGTGCCATCAGTGGTAGTTGCATCAGTGATAATTGTTAGGCCAGCTGTTGAAATTGCAGCTGTGGTAGTCGTTATGCCATCAGTGGTTGTGGCGTCAGTGACAGTCGTTGTTGCATCAGTGGCAGTTGTTGTGCCATCAGTGGTTGTGGCGTCAGTGACCGTCGTTGTTGCATCAGTGGTAGTTGTTGTGCCATCGGATGTTGTGGCGTCAGTGACAGTTGTTGTTGCAGCAGTGGTAGTTGTGGTGCCATCCGAGGTTGTAGCGTCAGTGACAGTCGTTGTTGCATCAGTGGTAGTGGTTGTGGTTGTGGCGTCAGTGACAGTCGTTGTTACATCAGTGGTAGTTGTTGTGCCATCGGATGTTGTGGCGTCAGTGACAGTTGTTGTTGCAGCAGTGGTAGTTGTGGTGCCATCTGTAGTTGTGGCGTCAATGACAGTCGTTGTTGCATCAGTGGTAGTGGTTGTGCCATCAGTGGTTGTGGCGTCAGTGACAGTCGTTGTTGCATCAGTGGTAGTTGTTGTGCCATCGGATGTTGTGGCGTCAGTGACAGTTGTTGTTGCAGCAGTGGTAGTTGTGGTTCCATCTGTAGTTGTGGCGTCAATGACAGTCGTTGTTGCATCCGTGGCAGTTGTTGTGCCATCAGTGGTTGTTGCATCAGTGATAGTTGTTAGGCCAGCTGTTGGAATTGCAGCTGTGGTAGTCGTTATGCCATCAGTGGTTGTGGCGTCAGTGACAGTCGTTGTTGCATCAGTGGTAGTTGTTGAGCCATCAGTGGTTGTGGCGTCAATGACAGTCGTTGTTGCATCAGTTTTAGTTGTTGTGCCATCAGTGGTTGTGGCGTCAGTGACAGTCGTTGTTGCATCCGTGGCAGTTGTGGTGCCATCCGTGGTTGTGGCGTCAGTGACAGTCGTTGTTGCATCAGTGATAGTGGTTGTGGTTGTGGCGTCAGTGACAGTCGTTGTTGCATCCGTGGCAGTTGTTGTGCCATCAGTGGTAGTTGCATCGGTGATAGTTGTTAGGCCAGGTGTTGGAAATGCAGCAGTGGTAGTTGTTGTGCCATCAGATGTTGTGGCGTCAGTGACAGTCGTTGTTGCAGCAGTGGTAGTTGTGGTGCCATCTGTGGTTGTGGCGTCAGTGCCAGTCGTTGTTGCATCAGTGGTAGTGGTTGTGGTTGTGGCGTCAGTGACAGTCGTTGTTGCATCATGGGCAGTTTTTGTGCCATCAGTGGTTGTGGCGTCAGTGACAGTCGTTGTTGCATCCGTGGCAGTTGTTGTGCCATCAGTGGTAGTTGCATCAGTGATAGTTGTTAGGCCAGCTGTTGGAAATGCAGCTGTGGTAGTCGTTATGCCATCAGTGGTAATGGCGTCAGTGACAGTTGTTTTTGCAGCAGTGGTAGTTGTTGTGCCATCCGTGGTTGTGGCGTCAGTGACAGTCGTTGTTGCATCAGTGGTAGTAGTTGTGCCATCAGTGGTTGTGGCGTCAGTGACAGTCGTTGTTGCATCAGTGGTAGTGGTTGTGGCGTCAGTGACAGTCGTTGTTGCAACAGTGGTAGTGGTTGTGGCGTCAGTGACAGTCGTTGTTTCATCCGTGGCAGTTGTTGAGCCATCAGTGGTAGTTGCATCAGTGATAGTTGTTAGGCCAGCTGTTGAAATTGCAGCTGTGGTAGTCGTTATGCCATCAGTGGTTGTGGCGTCAGTGACAGTCGTTGTTGCATCAGTGGTAGTTGTTGAGCCATCAGTGGTTGTGGCGTCAATGACAGTCGTTGTTGCATCAGTTTTAGTTATTGTGCCATCAGTGGTTGTGGCGTCAGTGACAGTCGTTGTTGCATCCGTGGCAGTTGTTGTGCCATCAGTGGTAGTTGCATCAGTGATAGTTGTTAGGCCAGCTGTTGGAAATGCAGCTGTGGTAGTCGTTATGCCATCAGTGGTTGTGGCGTCAGTGACAGTTGTTGTTTCAGCAGTGGTAGTGGTTGTGCCATCAGTGGTTGTGGCGTCAGTGACAGTCGTTGTTGCATCAGTGGTAGTTGTTGTGCCATCGGATGTTGTGGCGTCAGTGACAGTTGTTGTTGCAGCAGTGGTAGTTGTGGTGCCATCTGTGGTTGTGGCGTCAATGACAGTCGTTGTTGCATCAGTGGTAGTGGTTGTGCCATCAGTGGTTGTGGCGTCAGTGACAGTCATTGTTGCATCAGTGGTAGTGGTTGTGGCGTCAGTGACAGTCGTTGTTGCATCAGTAGTAGTGGTTGTGGCGTCAGTGACAGTCGTTGTTGCATCCGTGGCAGTTGTTGTGCCATCAGTGGTAGTTGCATCGGTGATAGTTGTTAGGCCAGGTGTTGGAAATGCAGCAGTGGTAGTTGTTGTGCCATCAGATGTTGTGGCGTCAGTGACAGTCGTTGTTGCATCAGTGGTAGTTGTTGAGCCATCAGTGGTTGTGGCGTCAATGACAGTCGTTGTTGCATCAGTTTTAGTTGTTGTGCCATCAGTGGTTGTGGCGTTAGTGACAGTCGTTGCATCCGTGGCAGTTGTGGTGCCATCCGTGGTTGTGGTGTCAGTGACAGTCGTTGTTCCATCAGTGGTAGTTGTTGTGCCATCGGATGTTGTGGCGTCAGTGACAGTCGTTGTTGCATCAGTGGTAGTGGTTGTGGTTGTGGCGTCAGTGACAGTCGTTGTTGCATCAGTGGCAGTTTTTGTGCCATCAGTTGTTGTGGCGTCAGTGATAGTTGTTAGGCCGGCTGTTGGAATTGCAGCTGTGGTAGTCGTTATGCCATCAGTGGTTGTGGCGTCAGTGACAGTCGTTGTTGCATCAGTGGTAGTTGTTGAGCCATCAGTGGTTGTGGCGTCAATGACAGTCGTTGTTGCATCAGTTTTAGTTGTTGTGCCATCAGTGGTTGTGGCGTTAGTGACAGTCGTTGCATCCGTGGCAGTTGTGGTGCCATCTGTGGTTGTGGCGTCAGTGACAGTCGTTGTTGCATCAGTGGTAGTTGTTGTGCCATCGGATGTTGTGGCGTCAGTGACAGTCGTTGTTGCATCAGTGGTATTGGTTGTGGTTGTGGCGTCAGTGACAGTCGTTGTTGCATCAGTGGCAGTTTTTGTGCCATCAGTTGTTGTGGCGTCAAGAACAGTCGTTGTTTCATCCGTGGCAGTTGTTGTGCCATCAGTGGTTGTTGCATCAGTGATAGTTGTTAGGCCAGCTGTTGGAATTGCAGCTGTGGTAGTCGTTATGCCATCAGTGGTTGTGGCGTCAGTGACAGTCGTTGTTGCATCAGTGGTAGTTGTTGAGCCATCAGTGGTTGTGGCGTCAATGACAGTCGTTGTTGCATCAGTTTTAGTTGTTGTGCCATCAGTGGTTGTGGCGTCAGTGACAGTCGTTGTTGCATCCGTGGCAGTTGTGGTGCCATCCGTGGTTGTGGCGTCAGTGACAGTCGTTGTTGCATCAGTGGTAGTGGTTGTGGTTGTGGCGTCAGTGACAGTCGTTGTTGCATCCGTGGCAGTTGTTGTGCCATCAGTGGTAGTTGCATCGGTGATAGTTGTTAGGCCAGGTGTTGGAAATGCAGCAGTGGTAGTTGTTGTGCCATCAGATGTTGTGGCGTCAGTGACAGTCGTTGTTGCAGCAGTGGTAGTTGTGGTGCCATCTGTGGTTGTGGCGTCAGTGCCAGTCGTTGTTGCATCAGTGGTAGTGGTTGTGGTTGTGGCGTCAGTGACAGTCGTTGTTGCATCATGGGCAGTTTTTGTGCCATCAGTGGTTGTGGCGTCAGTGACAGTCGTTGTTGCATCCGTGGCAGTTGTTGTGCCATCAGTGGTAGTTGCATCAGTGATAGTTGTTAGGCCAGCTGTTGGAAATGCAGCTGTGGTAGTCGTTATGCCATCAGTGGTAATGGCGTCAGTGACAGTTGTTTTTGCAGCAGTGGTAGTTGTTGTGCCATCCGTGGTTGTGGCGTCAGTGACAGTCGTTGTTGCATCAGTGGTAGTAGTTGTGCCATCAGTGGTTGTGGCGTCAGTGACAGTCGTTGTTGCATCAGTGGTAGTGGTTGTGGCGTCAGTGACAGTCGTTGTTGCAACAGTGGTAGTTGTTGTGGCGTCAGTGACAGTCGTTGTTTCATCCGTGGCAGTTGTTGTGCCATCAGTGGTAGTTGCATCAGTGATAATTGTTAGGCCAGCTGTTGAAATTGCAGCTGTGGTAGTCGTTATGCCATCAGTGGTTGTGGCGTCAGTGACAGTCGTTGTTGCATCAGTGGCAGTTGTTGTGCCATCAGTGGTTGTGGCGTCAGTGACCGTCGTTGTTGCATCAGTGGTAGTTGTTGTGCCATCGGATGTTGTGGCGTCAGTGACAGTTGTTGTTGCAGCAGTGGTAGTTGTGGTGCCATCCGAGGTTGTGGCGTCAGTGACAGTCGTTGTTGCATCAGTGGTAGTGGTTGTGGTTGTGGCGTCAGTGACAGTCGTTGTTACATCAGTGGTAGTTGTTGTGCCATCGGATGTTGTGGCGTCAGTGACAGTTGTTGTTGCAGCAGTGGTAGTTGTGGTGCCATCTGTAGTTGTGGCGTCAATGACAGTCGTTGTTGCATCAGTGGTAGTGGTTGTGCCATCAGTGGTTGTGGCGTCAGTGACAGTCGTTGTTGCATCAGTGGTAGTTGTTGTGCCATCGGATGTTGTGGCGTCAGTGACAGTTGTTGTTGCAGCAGTGGTAGTTGTGGTTCCATCTGTAGTTGTGGCGTCAATGACAGTCGTTGTTGCATCCGTGGCAGTTGTTGTGCCATCAGTGGTTGTTGCATCAGTGATAGTTGTTAGGCCAGCTGTTGGAATTGCAGCTGTGGTAGTCGTTATGCCATCAGTGGTTGTGGCGTCAGTGACAGTCGTTGTTGCATCAGTGGTAGTTGTTGAGCCATCAGTGGTTGTGGCGTCAATGACAGTCGTTGTTGCATCAGTTTTAGTTGTTGTGCCATCAGTGGTTGTGGCGTCAGTGACAGTCGTTGTTGCATCCGTGGCAGTTGTGGTGCCATCCGTGGTTGTGGCGTCAGTGACAGTCGTTGTTGCATCAGTGATAGTGGTTGTGGTTGTGGCGTCAGTGACAGTCGTTGTTGCATCCGTGGCAGTTGTTGTGCCATCAGTGGTAGTTGCATCGGTGATAGTTGTTAGGCCAGGTGTTGGAAATGCAGCAGTGGTAGTTGTTGTGCCATCAGATGTTGTGGCGTCAGTGACAGTCGTTGTTGCAGCAGTGGTAGTTGTGGTGCCATCTGTGGTTGTGGCGTCAGTGCCAGTCGTTGTTGCATCAGTGGTAGTGGTTGTGGTTGTGGCGTCAGTGACAGTCGTTGTTGCATCATGGGCAGTTTTTGTGCCATCAGTGGTTGTGGCGTCAGTGACAGTCGTTGTTGCATCCGTGGCAGTTGTTGTGCCATCAGTGGTAGTTGCATCAGTGATAGTTGTTAGGCCAGCTGTTGGAAATGCAGCTGTGGTAGTCGTTATGCCATCAGTGGTAATGGCGTCAGTGACAGTTGTTTTTGCAGCAGTGGTAGTTGTTGTGCCATCCGTGGTTGTGGCGTCAGTGACAGTCGTTGTTGCATCAGTGGTAGTAGTTGTGCCATCAGTGGTTGTGGCGTCAGTGACAGTCGTTGTTGCATCAGTGGTAGTGGTTGTGGCGTCAGTGACAGTCGTTGTTGCAACAGTGGTAGTGGTTGTGGCGTCAGTGACAGTCGTTGTTTCATCCGTGGCAGTTGTTGTGCCATCAGTGGTAGTTGCATCAGTGATAGTTGTTAGGCCAGCTGTTGAAATTGCAGCTGTGGTAGTCGTTATGCCATCAGTGGTTGTGGCGTCAGTGACAGTCGTTGTTGCATCAGTGGTAGTTGTTAAGCCATCAGTGGTTGTGGCGTCAATGACAGTCGTTGTTGCATCAGTTTTAGTTATTGTGCCATCAGTGGTTGTGGCGTCAATGACAGTCGTTGTTGCATCCGTGGCAGTTGTTGTGCCATCAGTGGTAGTTGCATCAGTGATAGTTGTTAGGCCAGCTGTTGGAAATGCAGCTGTGGTAGTCGTTATGCCATCAGTGGTTGTGGCATCAGTGACAGTTGTTGTTTCAGCAGTGGTAGTGGTTGTGCCATCAGTGGTTGTGGCGTCAGTGACAGTCGTTGTTGCATCAGTGGTAGTTGTTGTGCCATCGGATGTTGTGGCGTCAGTGACAGTTGTTGTTGCAGCAGTGGTAGTTGTGGTGCCATCTGTGGTTGTGGCGTCAATGACAGTCGTTGTTGCATCAGTGGTAGTGGTTGTGCCATCAGTGGTTGTGGCGTCAGTGACAGTCATTGTTGCATCAGTGGTAGTGGTTGTGGCGTCAGTGACAGTCGTTGTTGCATCAGTAGTAGTGGTTGTGGCGTCAGTGACAGTCGTTGTTGCATCCGTGGCAGTTGTTGTGCCATCAGTGGTAGTTGCATCGGTGATAGTTGTTAGGCCAGGTGTTGGAAATGCAGCAGTGGTAGTTGTTGTGCCATCAGATGTTGTGGCGTCAGTGACAGTCGTTGTTGCATCAGTGGTAGTTGTGGTGCCATCTGTGGTTGTGGCGTCAGTGCCAGTCGTTGTTGCATCAGTAGTAGTGGTTGTGGTTGTGGCGTCAGTGACAGTCGTTTTTGCATCAGTGGCAGTTTTTGTGCCATCAGTGGTTGTGGCGTCAATGACAGTCGTTGTTTCATCCGTGGCAGTTTTTGTGCCATCAGTGGTTGTTGCATCAGTGATAGTTGTTAGGCCAGCTGTTGGAATTGCAGCTGTGGTAGTCGTTATGCCATCAGTGGTTGTGGCGTCAGTGACAGTCGTTGATGCATCAGTGGTAGTTGTTGAGCCATCAGTGGTTGTGGCGTCAATGACAGTGGTTGTTGCATCAGTTTTAGTTGTTGTGCCATCAGTGGTTGTGGCGTCAGTGACAGTCGTTGTTGCATCCGTGGTAGTTGTTGTGCCATCAGATGTTGTGGCGTCAGTGACAGTTGTTGTTGCAGCAGTGGTAGTTGTTGTGCCATCAGTGGTTGTGGCGTCAGTGACCGTCGTTGTTGCATCAGTGGTAGTTGTTCTGCCATCGGATGTTGTGGCGTCAGTGACAGTTGTTGTTGCAGCAGTGGTAGTTGTGGTGCCATCCGTGGTTGTTGCGTCAGTGACAGTCGTTGTTGCATCAGTGGTAGTGGTTGTGGTTGTGGCGTCAGTGACAGTCGTTGTTGCATCAGTGGCAGTTTTTGTGCCATCAGTTGTTGTGGCGTCAAGAACAGTCGTTGTTTCATCCGTGGCAGTTGTTGTGCCATCAGTGGTTGTTGCATCAGTGATAGTTGTTAGGCCGGCTGTTGGAATTGCAGCTGTGGTAGTCGTTATGCCATCAGTGGTTGTGGCGTCAGTGACAGTCGTTGATGCATCAGTGGTAGTTGTTGAGCCATCAGTGGTTGTGGCGTCAATGACAGTCGTTGTTGCATCAGTTTTAGTTGTTGTGCCATCAGTGGTTGTGGCGTTAGTGACAGTCGTTGCATCCGTGGCAGTTGTGGTGCCATCCGTGGTTGTGGTGTCAGTGACAGTCGTTGTTCCATCAGTGGTAGTTGTTGTGCCATCGGATGTTGTGGCGTCAGTGACAGTCGTTGTTGCATCAGTGGTAGTGGTTGTGGTTGTGGCGTCAGTGACAGTCGTTGTTGCATCAGTGGCAGTTTTTGTGCCATCAGTTGTTGTGGCGTCAGTGATAGTTGTTAGGCCGGCTGTTGGAATTGCAGCTGTGGTAGTCGTTATGCCATCAGTGGTTGTGGCGTCAGTGACAGTCGTTGTTGCATCAGTGGTAGTTGTTGAGCCATCAGTGGTTGTGGCGTCAATGACAGTCGTTGTTGCATCAGTTTTAGTTGTTGTGCCATCAGTGGTTGTGGCGTTAGTGACAGTCGTTGCATCCGTGGCAGTTGTGGTGCCATCCGTGGTTGTGGCGTCAGTGACAGTCGTTGTTGCATCAGTGGTAGTGGTTGTGGTTGTGGCGTCAGTGACAGTCGTTGTTGCATCAGTGGCAGTTTTTGTGCCATCAGTTGTTGTGGCGTCAAGAACAGTCGTTGTTTCATCCGTGGCAGTTGTTGTGCCATCAGTGGTTGTTGCATCAGTGATAGTTGTTAGGCCAGCTGTTGGAAATGCAGCTGTGGTAGTCGTTATGCCATCAGTGGTTGTGGCGTCAGTGACAGTTGTTGTTTCAGCAGTGGAAGTGGTTGTTCCATTAGTGGTTGTGGCGTCAGTGACAGTCGTTGTTGCATCAGTGGTAGTGGTTGTGCCATCAGTGGTTGTGGCGTCAGTGACAGTCGTTGTTTCATCAGTGGTAGTTGTTGTGCCATCGGATGTTGTGGCGTCATTGACAGTTGTTGTTGCAGCAGTGGTAGTTGTGGTGCCATCCGTGGTTGTGGCGTCAGTGACAGTCGTTGTTGCATCAGTAGTAGTGGTTGTGGTTTTGGCGTCAGTGACAGTCGTTGTTGCATCAGTGGCAGTTGTTGTGCCATCAGTGGTTGTGGCGTCAGTGACCGTCGTTGTTGCATCAGTGGTAGTTGTTGTGCCATCGGATGTTGTGGCGTCAGTGACAGTTGTTGTTGCAGCAGTGGTAGTTGTGGTGCCATCCGAGGTTGTGGCGTCAGTGACAGTCGTTGTTGCATCAGTGGTAGTGGTTGTGGTTGTGGCGTCAGTGACAGTCGTTGTTACATCAGTGGTAGTTGTTGTGCCATCGGATGTTGTGGCGTCAGTGACAGTTGTTGTTGCAGCAGTGGTAGTTGTGGTGCCATCTGTAGTTGTGGCGTCAATGACAGTCGTTGTTGCATCAGTGGTAGTGGTTGTGCCATCAGTGGTTGTGGCGTCAGTGACAGTCGTTGTTGCATCAGTGGTAGTTGTTGTGCCATCGGATGTTGTGGCGTCAGTGACAGTCGTTGTTGCATCCGTGGCAGTTGTTGTGCCATCAGTGGTTGTTGCATCAGTGATAGTTGTTAGGCCAGCTGTTGGAATTGCAGCTGTGGTAGTCGTTATGCCATCAGTGGTTGTGGCGTCAGTGACAGTCGTTGTTGCATCAGTGGTAGTTGTTGAGCCATCAGTGGTTGTGGCGTCAATGACAGTCGTTTTTGCATCAGTTTTAGTTGTTGTGCCATCAGTAGTTGTGGCGTCAGTGACAGTCGTTGTTGCATCCGTGGCAGTTGTGGTGCCATCCGTGGTTGTGGCGTCAGTGACAGTCTCTGTTGCATCCGTGGCAGTTGTTGTGCCATCAGTGGTAGTTGCATCGGTGATAGTTGTTAGGCCAGGTGTTGGAAATGCAGCAGTGGTAGTTGTTGTGCCATCAGATGTTGTGGCGTCAGTGACAGTCGTTGTTGCAGCAATGGTAGTTGTGGTGCCATCTGTGGTTGTGGCGTCAGTGCCAGTCGTTGTTGCATCAGTGGTAGTGGTTGTGGTTGTGGCGTCAGTGACAGTCGTTGTTGCATCATGGGCAGTTTTTGTGCCATCAGTGGTTGTGGCGTCAGTGACAGTCGTTGTTGCATCCGTGGCAGTTGTTGTGCCATCAGTGGTAGTTGCATCAGTGATAGTTGTTAGGCCAGCTGTTGGAAATGCAGCTGTGGTAGTCGTTATGCCATCAGTGGTAATGGCGTCAGTGACAGTTGTTTTTGCAGCAGTGGTAGTTGTTGTGCCATCCGTGGTTGTGGCGTCAGTGACAGTCGTTGTTGCATCAGTGGTAGTAGTTGTGCCATCAGTGGTTGTGGCGTCAGTGACAGTCGTTGTTGCATCAGTGGTAGTGGTTGTGGCGTCAGTGACAGTCGTTGTTGCATCAGTGGTAGTGGTTGTGGCGTCAGTGACAGTCGTTGTTGCAACAGTGGTAGTGGTTGTGGCGTCAGTGACAGTCGTTGTTTCATCCGTGGCAGTTGTTGTGCCATCAGTGGTAGTTGCATCAGTGATAGTTGTTAGGCCAGCTGTTGAAATTGCAGCTGTGGTAGTCGTTATGCCATCAGTGGTTGTGGCGTCAGTGACAGTCGCTGTTGCATCAGTGGTAGTTGTTGAGCCATCAGTGGTTGTGGCGTCAATGACAGTCGTTGTTGCATCAGTTTTAGTTATTGTGCCATCAGTGGTTGTGGCGTCAGTGACAGTCGTTGTTGCATCCGTGGCAGTTGTTGTGCCATCAGTGGTAGTTGCATCAGTGATAGTTGTTAGGCCAGCTGTTGGAAATGCAGCTGTGGTAGTCGTTATGCCATCAGTGGTTGTGGCGTCAGTGACAGTTGTTGTTTCAGCAGTGGAAGTGGTTGTTCCATTAGTGGTTGTGGCGTCAGTGACAGTCGTTGTTGCATCAGTGGTAGTGGTTGTGCCATCAGTGGTTGTGGCGTCAGTGACAGTCGTTGTTTCATCAGTGGTAGTTGTTGTGCCATCGGATGTTGTGGCGTCATTGACAGTTGTTGTTGCAGCAGTGGTAGTTGTGGTGCCATCCGTGGTTGTGGCGTCAGTGACAGTCGTTGTTGCATCAGTAGTAGTGGTTGTGGTTTTGGCGTCAGTGACAGTCGTTGTTGCATCAGTGGCAGTTGTTGTGCCATCAGTGGTTGTGGCGTCAGTGACCGTCGTTGTTGCATCAGTGGTAGTTGTTGTGCCATCGGATGTTGTGGCGTCAATGACAGTCGTTGTTGCATCAGTGGTAGTTGTTGTTCCATCAGTGGTTGTGGCGTCAGTGACAGTCGTTGTTGCATCCGTGGCAGTTGTTGTGCCATCAGTGGTAGTTGCATCAGTGATAGTTGTTAGGCCAGCTGTTGGAAATGCAGCTGTGGTAGTCGTTATGCCATCAGTGGTTGTGGCGTCAGTGACAGTAGTTGTTGCAGCAGTGGTAGTGGTTGTGCCATCAGTGGTTGTGGCGTCAGTGACAGTCGTTGTTACATCAGTGGTAGTGGTTGTGCCATCAGTGGTTGTGGCGTCAGTGACAGTCGTTGTTGCATCAGTGGTAGTTGTTGTGCCATCGGATGTTGTGGCGTCAGTGACAGTTGTTGTTGCAGCAGTGGTAGTTGTTGTGCCATCCGTGGTTGTTGCGTCAGTGACAATCGTTGTTGCATCAGTGGTAGTTCTTGTCCCATCAGTGGTAGTTGTAAGGCCAGGTGTTGGAAATGCAGCAGTGGTAGTGGTTGTGCCATCAGTGGTTGTGGCGTCAGTGACAGTCGTTGTTGCATCAGTGGTAGTTGTTGTGCCATCGGATGTTGTGGCGTCATTGACAGTTGTTGTTGCAGCAGTGGTAGTTGTGGTGCCATCCGTGGTTGTGGCGTCAGTGACAGTCGTTGTTGCATCAGTAGTAGTGGTTGTGGTTTTGGCGTCAGTGACAGTCGTTGTTGCATCAGTGGCAGTTGTTGTGCCATCAGTGGTTGTGGCGTCAGTGACCGTCGTTGTTGCATCAGTGGTAGTTGTTGTGCCATCGGATGTTGTGGCGTCAATGACAGTCGTTGTTGCATCAGTGGTAGTTGTTGTTCCATCAGTGGTTGTGGCGTCAGTGACAGTCGTTGTTGCATCCGTGGCAGTTGTTGTGCCATCAGTGGTAGTTGCATCAGTGATAGTTGTTAGGCCAGCTGTTGGAAATGCAGCTGTGGTAGTCGTTATGCCATCAGTGGTTGTGGCGTCAGTGACAGTAGTTGTTGCAGCAGTGGTAGTGGTTGTGCCATCAGTGGTTGTGGCGTCAGTGACAGTCGTTGTTACATCAGTGGTAGTGGTTGTGCCATCAGTGGTTGTGGCGTCAGTGACAGTCGTTGTTGCATCAGTGGTAGTTGTTGTGCCATCGGATGTTGTGGCGTCAGTGACAGTTGTTGTTGCAGCAGTGGTAGTTGTTGTGCCATCCGTGGTTGTTGCGTCAGTGACAATCGTTGTTGCATCAGTGGTAGTTCTTGTCCCATCAGTGGTAGTTGTAAGGCCAGGTGTTGGAAATGCAGCAGTGGTAGTTGTTGTGCCATCAGATGTTGTGGCGTCAGTGACAGTTGTTGTTGCAGCAGTGGTAGTTGTTGTGCCATCAGATGTTGTGGCGTCAGTGACAGTTGTTGTTGCAGCAGTGGTAGTTGTGGTGCCATCCGTGGTTGTGGCGTCAATGACAGTCGTTGTTGCATCAGTTTTAGTTGTTGTGCCATCAGTGGTTGTGGCGTCAGTGACAGTCGTTGTTGCATCCGTGGCAGTTGTTGTGCCATCAGTGGTAGTTGCATCAGTGATCGTTGTTAGGCCAGGTGTTGGAAATGCAGCAGTGGTAGTTGTTGTGCCATCAGATGTTGTGATGTCAGTGACAGTTGTTGTTGCAGCAGTGTTAGTTGTGGTGCCATCCGTGGTTTTGGCGTCAATGACAGTCGTTGTTACATCAGTGGTAGTTGTTGTGCCATCAGTGGAAGTTGCATCAGTGGTAATTGTTAGGCCAGCTGTTGGAAATGCAGCTATAGTAGTCGTTATGCCATTAGTGGTTGTGGCGTCAGTGACAGTTGATGTTGCAGCAGTGGTAGTTGTTGTACCATCCGTGGTTGTGGCGTCAATGACAATCGTTGTTGCATCAGTGGTGGTTGTTGTGCCATCAGTGCTAGTTGCATCAGTGATAGTTGTTAGGTCAGCTGTTGGAAATGCAGCAGTGGTAGCTGTTGTGCCATCAGTGGTAGTTGCATCAGTGATAGTAGTTAGGATAACTGTTGGAAATGCATCAGTGGTTATTGTTGTGGTAGTCGTTATGCCATCAGTGGTTTTGGCGTCAGTGACAGTCGTTGTTGTTGTTGCATCAGTGGTAGTTGTTATGCCATCAGTGGTTGTGGCGTCAATGACAGTCGTTGTTGCATCCGTGGCAGTTGTTGTGCCATCAGTGGTTTGTGCATCAGTGGTAATTGTTAGGCCAGCTGTTGGAAATGCAGCTGTGGTAGTCGTTATGCTATCAGTGGTGGTGGCGTCAGTGACAGTTGTTGTTGCAGCAGTGGTAGTTGTTGTGCCATCAGTGGTTTGTGCATCTGTAATAGTTGTTAGGCCAGCTGTTGGAAATGCAGCTGTGGTAGTCGTTATGCCATCCGTGGTTGTGGCGTCATTGACAGTTGTTGTTGCATCAGTGGTTGTTGTTGTGCCATCAGTGGTTGTCGCGTCAGTGACAGTCGTTGTTGCATCAGTGGTAGTTGTTGTGCCATCAATGGTTGATGCATCATTGGTAGTTGTTAGGTCAGCTGTTGTAGTTGCAGCCGTGTTGGTGGTTGTTTCATCAGTGACTGTTGCATCAGTGGTAGTGTTAGTTCCATCAGTGGTTTTTGCGGCGGTGGTTGTTATTGTGCTATCAGTCGTAGTTGAATCAGTGTTAGTTGTTGTAGCATTAGTTATTGTGGCGTCTGTGGTTGTTGTTTTTCCGTCAGGAGTTTTAACACTAGTGGTAGTGGTGGCAACCGTGCTTGTGGTGGTTGACGTTACTTTTGTTGGTACATCAGTTATTGGTGCAGCCGTGCTTGTGGTAGTTGGCTCTTCGGTGTTTGTGGTAGTTTGCGCTACTGTGCTTGTGCTGGTCGTGGTCGTCGATATAGTACTTGCGCTGGTCGGAAGTCTTGTACTTGTGCTTGTTATTGTTGTTGGAAAAGGTGTGGTGGTATTTCTTTTTCTTGTGGGACATGTTACTACGTTGCTTGAGTCTACTGTTCGACAGCCCCGACACACGAAACATTTTAGTGCGTTAGCTAGAAAATAAAATATAAACATTGACCACAACTTTAAAAATCAGTGGGTTGTATTAATCTTTTATTAGACTATGTATTTAATTTTTTTCTTGTGTGAGGCGAGATCGCGACTTTTTATAAGAGTGCCGATTTAGTTCAACGGCAGCCACTTTACTGAGGGTTTTTTTTTAAATATCTACTTTAAGTTTTAATTGTTTCAAATAGTGCTGGAATTTAATTTTGCAGTTTATAGTTGTGTATTCGAGTTCACGGCAAAACCGAGCAAGTAACTGAGAAGCCAAGATTGTAGTTGTTGTTGCTTCACAATACTGGGTGAAATTTTATTCGTTTTAATCCTCTTTAGGCTTTATTGTACTCCTGGCAGGGTTGCGGGTTAGTCCGAAAGGGATACCGGGACCTTGGCAACAGGCAACTGAAGGAACACGGGTGGGTTTTAGTCAGTAAAAGTCTGACACGCCCTTCCGCTCCGCCCAGAGCGGGAGAAGTCATTGGATGATTTCCCACTCTCAAAAAAAAAAAAAAAAGGCGTCATTGTACTCATCACTATGAACAACTTTCACTATGGGACGAACCCTGAAATCGCGCAAAAGATCAGCTGTTCCCTACATTTACGTTCGCATAGCTCGTCAAAATATAGGGAACAGCAGATATTTCTTTCGCGATTTCAGGTTTATTCCCATAGAAATTATAAACAACTTTCACTTTGGGACGAAGAAGATTAAAACGAATAAATTTTCGCCCCGATTTTGAGTAACTTAATCAAGATCGCTCGGCTTATTGCTTTACTAGCTCCAGCAATTGGGAAAATGCAAATTATTACTAAGTAGAGTCAAGAAAAAAAAACTTAAAAGAAATAATGCATGTGCTTTTTTTACTATTCCTTTATTTATGTTGCGTTGTTTTGGTGAAACGGATTGCACTCTCGAAAAGCGTCGTCTTCAACAATGCCCGAAAAGGCGAAAAAGCTTTGTGAATCTATTCTTAACAAACTGCTTAAAATCTCACAAGCTTAATAAGTTTGATTTCTGTATAAACCAACCTTATAAAACACCTTAATTAATGAGATTTGGGGCTAATGCCCCAAATCTCATTAATTAAGGTGTTTTACGATACGATACGATATACGATACTTACTGATTTGTTCTTTACTCGACTTGTTAAGGGTAGAATCAAACCTTTGTTTATACCTACCTCTTTTATTGTTTTTATAAACCTTTACTTTTGTCGTCTCGTATCTTAGCAACGGTTGTTTATATAAAATTATATTTTTCTTGTCACTGAATTTACGTTTATTATTTAGTTGTTAAAAACTAATTATAACATGGTAGCAGAGCGTGGTTCCGATCCACGGACCTCTGCTACCATGTTATAATTAGTTTAATAAAGTCGAGTAAAGAACAAATCAGTAAGTATCGTACCGATTTGTATCTTACTGATTCGACTTTATAGTCGAGTAAAGAACAAATCAGTAAGTATCGTAGCTAAAATAACGTCACATCATGTACGCGACAGTAATGAACGTTAGAACTGTAGTAACAGAAAATTGTAGGAGTTATTAAGTTTTTTGAGCAACAAGCAGTGGGTAGTTGAATTTTATTTTTTAAATAGTTTTCTTGGGTTAATTTATTGATAAACTTAAAAAAAAAATGCATATTCCCTATTGTAGCCGGCAATAATTGAACAATAAATCATTGTTTGATCCAAACACACGTGCGCCACTCGAGTCACGACAGCCCGCAGAGAGCACTCGCGGTACTCAATACTACTGAACTAACTCATTGTTTGACCACACTATGAGGACTTTGTATTTCCATACGTACACTTAAAGCGTTTAATATTAATTTAATATACTTATAGTTTAGTTTGCATACAAAGTGAATTGTTTGCTATAATTTTGTAGTACACAAATAATTTTAACTAGGTTTTAATCATTAATTTAGTTATCCGCCGAATATCTCGGATTGACTGCCGAGGTACTCGAGAAGAACTCATAAGTAAACTAATTACCTGATCTCATTAGATTTGTCATATTATGTTTATTATAATAATATCATAAAATCTGCAAATGATCTTTGCACCCACTCATCTCTCAAATAGCTGTTACAAACTCACAATATACATTTAATTTAGCCCTAAAAACAAATTTTGTAACAACGTAACTCAATCCGTACTTGTGATGTAAACTAATGGCAACTTGGCAAGTTTCTAATGCGCGCGGGGAACGGCGTTATGCGAGTGGCGAGATAACGGCCGGCTGCACGTTGCGAGCAAATATAAACCAGTTTTCACGCCCAATACCTGCCAACTAAATCGAGTTACTCGTAACTGAATCGAGCCTCTATAATGGCTCGGTTCGGTAAACATAATTATTACCGAGCAATACTCGGTATTCGTTTAATCGGTAAAACGTGTACGCACGGCGCATCTCTAACATTATGGTAACTCTACAGTGGCTCATCTATTTGTTATTATTATGCTTTTAACCGAGCCTACACTCGGCGATGAATCGCGTACACTCGGCGCTGAATCGCGTACAATCGGCGATGAATCGCGTACACTTGGCGATGAATCGCGTACACTTGGCGATGAATCGCGTACACTTGGCGATGAATCGCGTACACTCGGCGATGAATCGCGCATATTCGGCGCTTAATCGCATCTACTCGGCTACAGTCGTAAGTTTTCACTTCAATAATGCGGTCATAATAACCACACATCCTTGTTTTCGGTTTTTTTTTATTTAGTACTTCCATCATCATCTCAAAATAAGTGTCCATGTGTATCACAAATCGAACAAAAAAAAGAAATACTTACCCCTGAATACTGCACAAAACGTCACAATCACTAAAACTAACAAAATCTTCCCCATTTGTACCTTTCTATACAATTTTGGTATCACAGTCCTTCACAGCTTTTAATTCTTTATTATTAACACAATCATATACAAGATGTGGGGTTTTCTTGAATTTCTATTAATAACATAGGTAACTTTTTTTTACCCCAATAAATAAAATAAAATTGTTGTTCATGATGTGAGCACTACTAATGGAATAATTATCTTTGTGTTCTGATACTTGTAATGTGCGTAATTATTATGAATAATAGATTTTCATAATGGTTATACAGCATGTTGTTTCCAATAAGATTTTTCATGTAGGTACTTATAGATTAGCATACCCCCAATATAATATCACGATACAGTACGACGCAGCTTAGATGTAGCATTTTGAAGCATTCATTAATTTCAATTTTACGAATGTATTTGGTTATATGACTTTTTAAGTTATTGCGTTTGCGTAAAGATCATTTTCACCTAAAGCAGTATAGAGATTGGTGGGCAGAAAGCCACACTCAGTTCGGATGGTGTCGCTCCATGTAAAACACTGGTATTCAGCTGCATCCGGTTAGACTGGAAGTCGACCCCAATATAGTTGGGAAAAGGCTAGGCAGATTGATTGAGTTCGGATGGTGATCGGTTTTACGAATTTTGCCGATGCTACATCTAAGTTTCGACTTTCGGGGTTCTGAATACCCGAAATACACCGAAGTAAGTTGCTTAAAACTAGAATTGTACAACATAATAATATAATAAGACAAACATTTTAAATGCTCACTTTTTAAACACCGTGTGTGCAACAAACTTATCGAACCAAACACTCGAAAATGTATCTTCGAGTACATAGGTAAGTACGTACGTACTACTATTTAATCTAAATAATTATAATAATATGTTGAATTGTTGATAAAATAAAAACCCTTCTTCATAGATAAAAAGGATAAGGAAACACCTAAAGTAAAGGTTCAAACCTTGATGCCCGTTTTCACTAACTCGAGGCGAAAACCTAGAATAATCATATCATATCAATCATATCAATCATTTCATAATAATTATAATCAAATCGTAGAAACATCAAAACTGCATTGGAATACTTTTGAAAAAAGATAATTGCTTCTGAGAACGATTTTTATGTCGAAAGTATATTTTTTTCCTATGAATTTGGTGTTTTGTATGGGGAATTTTAAGGAAGTAGCATTTTTCATACTAACGTTTTCTTAATTTATATAACAACCATGAACACTACTGTTTTAACTCTTGAAACGTTGCTAGTCTCAATGAAAGCTCTTTAGCTTGTACATTGGTAATATCACTAGACTTCAATTTTTGAATTGTACTTAGATAGTCTATGAATTTAGTTAATCTACCTTTGATAGTGCCACGCCTTTTAATCAAAACTTTTGATGAGTTGCAGTCTGAAATAAAATCATTGTGTTCCGATGTAGATGAACAGTTAGACGAAAGAGAGGCCACAGAGTGTCAATTTTACTCGGCTCTCTCTGTAGCTCAAGATTTGATTGAGGCTACCCCGTCACAAATAAATAGGGTCAATAGTGTCGAAGAACAAAGCAATTGTTCTCGCCAGCAAAGTAATTGTTCCCATGCATTTAACGGAGTGAAATTGCCTACCATACATCTTCCAAAGTTTGATGGAAACCTGTTAACATGGTTGGAATTTAAAGATACCTTCGACTCCATTATTAACTGCAGTAATTCAATTCCAGAGATCAATAAATTCCATTATTTAAGATCGGCTTTAGAAGGAAGTGCTAAGGGGGTAATTAGATCCATAGAGTTTACCTCGAATAACTACAAGTTAGCCTGGGAACTACTGTGCGAGCGGTATGATAATAAGAATATCCTCATCAATAATCATCTTAAAGCTTTAGTGACTGTTGAAAAATGTAGTAAGGAATCCTACAAAGCATTAAGGTACTTAGTCGACCATATCTCAAAGAATTTGAGAGCGCTGAATACTCTAGGTCAGCCGACTGACAAATGGGACGCACTAGTTCTCTTCATTACAGCATCCAAGTTAGACACTGTCACTTATACAAAGTGGGAAGAGCATAGGTCGACATTACCAGATTATCATAAATTAGAAAACTTTACAATGTTTCTAAGAAATCGTGCAGACATATTGGAAACCATGCATTTCGCAAGCATGGTTAATAATGATAGAGGTGACCGAAAGTCCAGTAGCCATAAGGAGCCACAAACTAATAGGACATTTGTTGCTGGTGAACCAGGGGCATCTACCAAGTGTCATGTATGTAGTGACACCCACCAGTTACATGAGTGTTCCAAATTTAAAGGTATGAACATTGAGGAAAGATTATCTGAAATTAGTAGGCTAAAATTATGTAAGAATTGCCTCAAGAGTGGTCACAACTCATTCCAGTGTAAAATAAAGCCACTGTGTCGTGTTTGTAAGAAGAAACATAATTCACTAGTTCATAGGAATGAGCCAAAGGGCACAAATGCTATACCAGATTCTCCGGAACTCTCTACCGGACCGGTGTCACTTTCAGCTGTTACGGCCGGTCAAGTGCTGTTAGGCACAGCTCTAGTAGATATACTCAATAGGTGCAATTTATCAGGCAAGAGCATTGTTAGATACAGGCAGTCAGATGTCATTCCTGTCGTGTGCCATGAAACAAAAGCTTGATTTAATAAGTGACACATCACGTCCAACTTATGTTTCCGGAATAAATAATTCTGTCTCTAATATTTCCGAATCGTGGGTAAGCAATTTCAACATTCCAGTTGAATGTCTTGTTGTACCAAACATTATAGGCACGTTACCTAATATACAGGTCAACGTTCAGCAACTCAGGATACCAAAGGAAGTTAGGCTAGCGGATCCCACCTTCTATAAACCATCTCAAATAGACATTTTGTTGGGTGCTGACGTATATTGGTCAATTTTGAATTCGAATCACATAAATTTAGGTAAGAATAAACCTGCATTGCAAGACACCAAGCTAGGTTGGTTAGTGTCTGGCCCTACAGGGCAAGGTAGCCTCAAATCCCTCAATATAACTTGTAATTTTAGTCAAGAATTACAGGATTGCCTAAAAAGGTTTTGGGAAATTGAAGAAGGTTATTCTGAACAATTTTCTCGTTCACCTGATGAACATTTTTGTGAAACACACTTTGTTGAAAACACCAAATGCCTAGCTAATGGTAGATTTTCAGTGTTAATGCCTCTAAAGGAAGCACCTAAGTGTGCCTTAGGAGATTCTTATGCTATAGCTAGGAAAAGATTTTTAAATTTAGAAAGTAGGTTAAATAAGAATCTTCAATTAAAGGAAGCTTAAAAACAAGAGTTAGGTCATCTAACTGAAATTGCACAACCTCGTTTTGGGTACTATTTGCCCCACCATTGTGTTATCAGAGAACACAGTGAGACTACTAAGGTTAGAGTGGTTTTCGATGCGTCTTCAAAAACCACATCTGGTAAGTCGCTGAACGACATTCAAGCAGTGGGGCCAGTCATACAGAGTGATTTAATGTCCATATTATTACGTTTTCGAGAGCATAGGTATGTGCTCACTGGAGATATTGCTAAAATGTACAGGCAAATTGCTATAGATGAGTCTCAACGCCATTTGCAGTTAATACTGTGGCGGTGTGAAAAAACTCACAACATTGTAATATATCAGTTGAATACCGTAACTTATGGTACAGCATCTGCGCCGTTCCTTAGTACTAGGTGTCTTCAACAACTAGCACTAGAGTGTGATGATGAGCTTATAAAAAATATTATCCTAACTGACTTCTACATAGATGACTTAAGTACTGGTTGCGCGTCAGAAGATCAGCTGACACACATTTATAAAGGTACTATTCAAATTTTAGAGCCAGCTGGGTTCATACTTAGGAAGTTTCGTACCAATTGTCCACAGATATTCAAGAAGGAACAACTTAATAGTGATACCTTAGATCTTTGCCAAGAATCAGCTGTGTTAGGATTAAACTGGTCTCCGGTGAGTGACACAATTCAATTTTCTACCAATGTACCCCTTGCTTCTCAGATAACTAAAAGGACGATCATTTCTATGACATGCAAAATATTTGACCCATTAGGATTATTGAGTGCGGCAATTATTAAACCAAAGATATTACTTCAAAGGTTATGGTGTGCCAAGTTAGATTGGGACGAGCCAATACCCAATAATTTTGTCAAGGACTGGCTAATCTTTAGTAATAATTTATCCTGTTTGTATAATATACATCTACCTAGGTATGCCCTGTGTGAAATGCCAGAACACACTGAATTGCATTGTTTTGTAGATGCCTCACAAGTTGCATATGGTGCATGTGTGTATTTAAGGTCTAAGAGTAGTAATCATGCTTATACTTCACGCCTATTATGTGCAAAGGCTAGGGTAGCACCTATTAAACCAATGACCATTCCTAGATTAGAACTATGTGGAGCGCTCCTCGGAGCTAGACTTTGTCAGAAAGTCATTCAGTCTTTGAAATGTAAAATAAATAAGAAAATAATATGGACAGACTCCATGGTAGTATTAGGATGGCTAAGAATGCAGCCGAATTCATTGAAAGTATTTGTGCGCAATAGAGTGAACGAGATTCAGGAGCTAACAGCTGATTATCAGTGGTGTCATGTTCCCACAAGCTTGAACCCCGCTGACCTGGCTTCAAGAGGGGTAGACCCCCCTATGTTGAAGAGTTCAACTCTTTGTTGGGAAGGCCCTCCTTTCTTAAAACAAGAGCACTGCGAGTGGTCCAGCAAGCGACTTCCGTTAGAGGAGGAACCCTTACCTGATGTCAAATCGCTTACCTCATATTCATTTGCGACAAATAATAAGGAAAGTTTAGATAATATTAAGGTGATCGATTTCAATAGGTTTTCTAATTGGTTACGGCTAAATAGAACAGTTGCCTATGTACTAAGTTTATTAGAAACTGTAAAGGTCAAAGAAATGCGAGTCAGGCATTGTCAGCTGAAGAGCTGCAAAGGGCATGCATTCTTCTAATTAAAATTAGTCAGTTTGAGACATTCTATGAAGATATTGAAACGTTAAGTAAAGGGCATCAATTACATAACAAATCTAAACTGTTGCCACTTAATCCTTTTGTAGACTCGGAACAGGTGCTACGAGTGGGAGGCCGTCTAGGAAATTCTAACTTTGATTATAATAAGAAGCACCCTATTGTCCTAGATGCGAAACATAGTGTCACTAAACTGTTAGTTAAACATGAACACTTACGTTTATTTCATGCTGGTCCTCAGGCACTGCTCGCAGCCATTCGTGAAGAATATTGGCCCATAGGAGAGAGAAACCTAGCTCGTACTGTTACCAAGCAGTGTGTTATATGTACGCGATTGCGAGGTAAACATTTCGAACCAATCATGGGTGACTTGCCAGCCGTAAGAACCGACAGTAGCTTTGCCTTCAGTTCCTGTGGGGTAGACTTTGCGGGCCCCTTTAGAATTTCAAGCCGTAAGGGCCGAGGGAACCGCATAAGTAAAGCTTATTTATGCTTGTTTGTTTGTCTAACTACTAAGGCGGTTCACCTGGAAGTAGTCAGCGATCTCACTTCTGAAAGATTCATTCTATGCCTCCGTAGGTTCGTGGCTAGGAGAGGTAAACCCTATGCGATATATTGCGACAATGGCCGAAACTTTATGGGCGCGTGCAATGAGCTGGGTAGAATGTTGCAGAAGAGCCAAGAGTCTGTTTTTAATTACTCGGCGAACGAGGGAATCCGCTTCGAGTTTGGCCCTGCGTATTCGCCTCATTTTGGGGGAATATGGGAGGCGGGGGTAAAATCCTCTAAATACCATTTAAAAAGAGTAGCTGGGGAGGCCTGTTTGACTTTTGAAGAGCTGGCTACGCTGTTTTCGCAGATTGAGGCCATACTAAACTCCCGTCCCCTCTCTCCCCTCTCGTCAGATCCAAATGATCCCTCTCCGCTAACCCCAGGGCACTTCCTAGTGGGCAGGCCATTGACCGCCATCCCATCGCCACCCATCACCATACTGCGGCCAAATCGCTACGAACTCATTGAGAAAATACGTCAACAGTTCTGGTCCAGGTGGCAGAAGGAGTTCCTGGCCGAAATCCAGCAGCGGTCCCAATGGAGGACCCAGCAACGAGGCATCTGCCTTGGCGATCTCGTACTTCTAAGCGAGGCAAACCTGCCGCCGCTTCAGTGGCGCCTGGGGCGCGTCACGCGCCTACACCCCGGCCCCGATGGGGTCACCCGGGTGGCTGACGTCTCCACCACCAAGGGGACGGTCACTCGAGCCGTCCGCACGATGTGTCCCCTCTTCTGGGACACGTCAGATAGTTGAATCCTTCAACGCCTGGGAGGATGTTCCGGCCTGTGCCGCCTGGCAACACAGTCGGGCGGCGCGGCGGGCCGACGCGCGGTACTGCGCGCCACCGGCGCGAGCCAATCACAGCGCGCCTACACCACGCCACCCTGCGCGAGCCAACCGCGGGAAGGCTCCGATGCGGCGGTAGAGGGCGCGCGCGCCGGCGACGCGAGCAGCGAGGGCCTGGGGCTCGTACGTACTGGCTTTTTGCGCACCACCAGCGACGGTCGACGGTTAAAATGTAACGGGTCCAGAGACATATTAGCACATGTAAATCTTTGCTAAATAAGAACCTAATCAGTTAACAAAAAGTATTTTTATTTATCTAAAATCCCTTAATATCCCACGCAAGCGCGTGAACAAGAGGAATTGCGAATGTGGCCGTTTTAGGCGCCCTGGTCAGTCTGTAAGCCATAAATTATCACTATAATTACTTGCTATACCCCTATATATATGAGCTATAAATGGCATTATATTCGTGTTCGCATTCAGCATTATGTTACAGAGTCTAAATGGGCCTCTGCGCGTTGGCTTCGGCCCCTCGCCTACCAAAGGTCCGGGACCCTATAGACCCGAGATATGCAAAACTTTCAAAATAAATTATACTAAGAATCCTAACTATGTATACTAATCCATACTAATATTATAAATTCGAAAGTAACTCTGTCTAGCTTCCGCCCGCAGCTTCGCCCGCGTGGTAGGTCGATAAAAAGTAGCCTATGTCCTTCCCCGGGATGCCATCTATCTCCTTGCTAAATTTTATCGAAATCCGTTTAGTGGTTTAGGCGTGAAAAGGTAACATACAGACAGACAGACTAGGAACTGTTTTAAACTTCTGAAGGCTGCAGCTTCTGTTCAAAACCCATCAATTTCTCGAAGTAAGTGGTGCATCGCGCTTCACACGACCGATTCTTCGTATGTCAGGCAGGAAACCCTGTATAATTTGACCTTGAGGCAGGCGCGGTCGCAGCCCAAGATTTTGGGGGGGTCACCATTGGTGCCGAGGAATATTTTTAGGGAAATGGTGAATTGATAAGTAAGTAAAGCATTTAGTCTCTCGACAGCTTGAATAATTTATAATTTTGGGGGGGGGTCATGACTCCAGGACCCCCCCCCCCCCCTCGAACCGCGCCTGTCTTGTGATAATCAAAAGTACGGAATTTCGTGATGAGAAGGCTTCATTCAAGTATGCAGCCAATCTGCTTAATGCCCAAATTAGCCCCGAAGGTTCCAAGTAAAATCTGATTTTTGGCAAAAAAAAGTGTGGAATGGTGCAATCAATAAACTTTTTAAAATGCAAGTGTTTCCAAGTTTGAAGAAACGAATAAGTGCTCGATTTTATTGCAGCATACAGACAGCGTCACTATATGGAGACCGCTCTAGTTTTAAAATACAGTATGTTAACTAACAAAGGGCGTTCCCGTTAACCTGCAATATTATAGCGTGTATACATGCTAAAAAAAATATTACCATTGAAAAAAAAAAAAAAATTTTTTTTTTTTGTGTCTTGAAATGTTCACAAAACGATTAAATTTAAACGTAAAAGAAACACTCTGTACACGCACACTTGTATTTCAACGTAGAAAAACAAGTGTGACAAGTGGGCGTGTACAGAGAGTTTATTTTCCGTAACAATTTAATATTTTTTGTGAATATTTTACTATGCAAAAACAAAAAAAAACTTTTTTTTTTAATGGTAATATTTTTTTTAGCATGTGTAGACGCTATACTATTGCAGGTTAAAGGGAACGCCCTTTGTTAGTTAACATACTGTATTTTACTACTTTGAAATTGAATTTGTTACGACTATCCAAATGACAGCAGCAATGTGCAGTGGTGGCCCAGTGGTAAAGGCCACGACTTACGAGTTGTAGGTCGTAGGTTCAAACCCTTTTTTTTATTTGGGTCGGAAATCATCAAATGACTGCTCCCGCTCTGGGCGGAGCGGAAGGGCGTGTCAGACTCTTACTGACTAAAACCCACCTGTGTTCCTTCAGTTGCCTGTTGCCAGGGTCCCGGTATCCCTTTCGGACTATTCCGCAACTAGGTTCGAACCCTGGCATGCGCTTTACTTTGTGTAAATTATTTCATCGCCACTGCTCTCAAAATGGTTAAGGAAAACATCGTGAGGAATGCGGCATGTCCTAGAACCAAAAAAATTGGAGACATGTGACATATCTACCAACCCGCACTGGGCCCGCGTGGTGGATTACGGCCCACTCCCTCTCACAGAGAAGAGGCCTGTGTCCCAGCAGTGGGAACATTGTAGGCAGATTATGATAATGATGATCCAATTAACTACTTTCAAAAAGAGAACAGTTTGGCGTAGATTCGAACCAACCCATAACCCACCGTCGCCATTAAATACTCCGAGTTTTGACCAACTAGAAGGAATTGAACCTCCAATCATTTCCGCTTCAAGTGATAACCTCCGAGCTATAAAATTATACTGATGTTTTTTATATGTTATCTGTGTCGTTGCTTGTCGTAGCGTTACTTATATATTATAAAATGTTTTTGTAAAAATACAAATCAATCCGGCCGGAAATAATTAGGTATGTCGGATTTTTGAACTTCTGTGTATTTTGCTGGGGTACCTAGTTGCGTATCTATACCTATTTTAACACATTACATGACGCTTGGTAATCCCCGAAGGGTTAGGCAGAGGGGTAAAACCTTTAGTACAGTGTACACCCACATATCGCCAGAGATGTTTAAGTCCCATGTAATAGGGAGCGACCCTATTGCCATCAACCGGGCACAATTCCAAACTCCGGGCTGCTACTGAGAATGAAAAAACCCTGAAAATGAAAAAATGAAAAAACCCAATAACATACCCACATATATATCTATAAGTACATGTATTGTAAGAAAATATTAACGAAGTCAAAACTGTACATTAAATAATTTTGAAAAACGTAATTGCAACAAGGTGTGGGAACGAGTCTGATACCGAAAATATAGTTATTAGAATTTATGTCCGTTTGTCTGTTTGTCTGGCTGTATATTACAAAACCGCTTCACGGATTTGGGTGAAAGGACATATCCGTGTACATAACAATATTTGCTGCACATTGTTTTCGACACCTAAGCAGGCGCCCATAGTCCCACTGGTCATGTTATTTGGCACATAGATAGTTTATAACCTGGATACATAGGGTATTTTAAACCCCGGTAGGTAGTATGTTCCCGTGGGATATTTTCCGACATCCATGCGGGCGAAACTGCAGGCAAAAGCTAGTGCTAAATGATAAAAACGTTGAAAGAAAAAGAAAGAATCACATTTATTTGGCAACAATTCATGTAACAAGTATGTACACAGAAAAAATAATAACAATTGAAATGATTTAGCGAACAGTGTATGTCTCACGGCTGTGCCAAAAAGGTCTATTTCAGGAGTAATGTCAGGCTTTGAATTTTAATGTACAGAAAGAACTTGATTGCTACCTACTCTTTTTTACTGTTTCTCAATTTTACCGCACCTAAAATAGAATCTGAGAAGCTATTTCAAAATAGTGCACAGTACCTAATTCACTTGAATCTCGCAATAGTAGCAATAAACGAGTACATTTGAATCGCTTTAAGGTAGACAAGGCTAAAACACTACAATTAGATGTATAAAAATACTTTGTCCTACTTATAACAAAAAATAAGTCTAACTTAAAAATCTACTGATTAATTAATTAGCCTTTTTCATTAGGTACCAATAGGTTAGGTTAGGTTCACTTTGTTAAAAAAAATTGAACATTATAGGTCATTTAAGTCGTTTCATTTCATTGAAACGATGTAAATGACCTATTCTGTTCAAAAATTATGTTTAGGTTATTCGATGTTTCTTTTTTCTTAATCTTTAAAAGGAAGCGGGAGAGATAGCGAAATTACTGTTTAAAGTAGAAAAACGTTGATATAAAGCCGACTGCGATCAGAGAAATGGTCGTTGATGGTTTCGCTGAGGCATTGCATAGGTCCTTGGTACATATGTTACATTTCATGATGGTTCCACTGGACCCAACTATGTCGCGACATTGGTCTGTAGATCCTTCTGAGTCTTCTGATTCTTCTGGAGCGTAGTAGCAGTCCCGAACAAAGCTCGTTACACCGTTTTCTGAAAACCAATAAAAAAACAGGGAAATTAGGTATGTTGGCTGTAGATACAGTTCGATTGGCGGCTCGGAACATGAGGCGAGTCGCTGCGCAGTAACAATTTCATGTGTCAGCGGGGGCGAAGGGTGGGGTAATGCGCAGCGAGTAGCTAACTTCCAAGCCACCATTAAGTTTGAATCGAACTGTACTCATATTTTTTTAAATTTATTGTTAGTGATACAATATCAGCATGCTTCGTCAGAGAACTGATACATGACTTATGATATGCCATCCTTTTAACTGCTAATGTCAAAAAGTTTCCGTAATTTCAATAACTCTTGGTAAAAATCTCAGATTTTTAAAGATTACCTTCATAAGCTGCTTCGACACACTGAGGTTCAGATTCTGACGACTCATCTTCTCTAAACTGCAGCAATGATCGTGTTCCACGGTAAGAAGACTTCTGAAAAAACTAATAAAAGAGTCAACTTAAATAAACTTCTTAGTTTCTAAGTTCTTCATAATGAGCACAAACTTAGCAGTGATAGCCTAGTGGTGTGACCGTCGGATTGCCAAGTCATTGGTCTCGAGTTCGAACCAAAGACACGCACCTCTGACTTTTCGGATTCATGTGCGTATTGTATATTTATCACTTGCTTTAAAAACAGTGAAGGAAAAGATCGTGAGGAAACCTGAGAGATATTTCCTGAGGCCCACGGGCGGCTTTACTTTAATTCTGACACCAGGTTAGTTACTAACCACACGAAAAAGAAAGAAAGAATCATCATCATCATCTGCCTAGCCTTTTCCCAATTATGTTGGGGTCGGCTTCCAGTCTAACCGGATGCAGCTGAATACCAGTATTTTACATGGAGCGACTGCCTATCTGACCTCCACAACCCAGTAACTGGGTAATACGATACTCCTTGGTAAGACTGGTTGTCAGACTTTCGTGCTTCTGACGACTCGTAACGACTGTCAAAGATCCACAAATGACAGCCGGGACCAACGGCTTAACGTGCTTTCCGAGGCACGGAGGAGTCTCGATATGTGAAAATGGTCACCCATCCACGGACCAACCCCGGCAAGCCAAAAAGAAAGAAAGAATGACCACAAAAATATCCTATTTTTAGGGTTTCGTATCAAAATATTTAAATATTGTGCAACTTCGTTAGCCTTTTAGTCACGGCAATTTATTTCAGGATCTACTAACTAAATAGTTCGAAATAGTTTTAAATAACGACTTGTCCACCAATATTGCATCTGAAATAATCAATACTTAGTATTTAACACAAAGTTGCTCTATGTCTCTGTCTGTCTGTGTGATTGCCTAATCATTTAGTAATTTTGACATGTCATCATTAGGACACGGCATGTCTGCACCTGTGCGAATTAGAGGCGGGTCGCTAGTATGAAATAATTTTCATTGCAATTGGAGCCAGATTAAGGGTCGAAATAAGGTCGAAAACTCGATAAACTACAAGATCAAATGGGTATCTGGAAGGGCTGGATTTTCATATATACCTCAGACTGTGCTTCAATGCTGGAGCTGGTTTTTGATGGTTCAGTGTTCGAGCTGATCGGTGATGGTTCAGTGCTGGAGCTAGTAATTGATGGTTCAGTGCTTGAGCTGGTGGTCGATGGTTCAGAACTCGAGCTGATCGGTGATGGTTCAGTGCTGGAGCTAGTAATTGATGGTTCAGTGCTTGGGCTGATCGTCGATTGTTCAGTGCTCGAGCTAGTAATTGATGGTTCAGTGCTTGAGCTGGTGGTCGATGGTTCAGTGTTCGAGCTGATCGGTGATGGTTCAGTGTTGGAGCTAGTAATTGATGGTTCAGTGCTTGAGCTGGTGGTCGATGGTTCAGAACTCGAGCTGATCGGTGATGGTTCAGTGCTGGAGCTAGTAATTGATAGTTCAGTACTTGGGCTGATCGTCGATTGTTCAGTGCTCGAGCTAGTAATTGATGGTTCCGTACTAGAGGTGGTGGTCGATGGTTCAGAGCTCGAGCTGATCGGTGATGGTTCAGTGCTGGAGCTAGTAATTGATGGTTCCGTACTTGAGGTGGTGGTCGATGGTTCAGAGCTCGAGCTGATCGGTGATGGTTCAGTGCTGGAGCTAGTAATTGATGGTTCAGTGCTTGAGCTGGTGGTCGATGGTTCAGTGCTCGAGCTGATTGGTGATGGTTCAGTGCTGGAGCTAGTAATTGATGGTTCAGTGCTTGAGCTGGTGGTCGATGGTTCAGAGCTCGAGCTGATCGGTGATGGTTCAGTGCTGGAGCTAGTAATTGATGGTTCAGTGCTTGAGCTGGTGGTCGATGGTTCAGTGCTCGAGCTGATTGGTGATGGTTCAGTGCTGGAGCTAGTAATTGATGGTTCCGTACTTGAGGTGGTGGTCGATGGTTCAGAGCTCGAGCTGATCGGTGATGGTTCAGTGCTGGAGCTAGTAATTGATGGTTCAGTGCTTGAGCTGGTGGTCGATGGTTCAGTGCTCGAGCTGATTGGTGATGGTTCAGTGCTGGAGCTAGTAATTGATGGTTCAGTGCTTGTGCTGGTCGTCGATGGTTCAGTGCTTGAGCCGGCCGGTGTCGTCGGTCTAGTGCCGGTGCTGCTCGGTGATACACTGCTAGTGTCGGTTGGGTCACTTGTTGGATCAGTAGTTGTGTCACTTGTTGGATCAGTAGTTGTATCACTTGTTGGGTCAGTAGTTGTGTCATTTGTTGGATCGGTAGTTATATCAGTAGTTGAGTCAGTTGTTGGATCAGTGGTTGTGTCACTTGTTGGGTTATCAGTACTTGTGCTGGTCTGATGCACCGTAGTTGACACCGTAGTTGTTGGACTGGTCGTGACAGTTATTGTAGTATTTTTGATTGTGTTTGGACATGTTTGTATTTGGGCTGAGTTCACTTTAGAACAGTTGCGGCACACGTAACATTGTAGCGCATTGGCTGAAAATAATTAAAAGTTTAAAATTAATCATTTGACGTTAACATCACCTTAATATAACCACAAACAATCGTTAAAAATTATCCTTATTACCAAAAAATCGTGTTTATCAGTCGTTTAGCTTAAACACCTTTTAAACACGATATTTATGTATGGAGTTTGACGTAAGATTGACATTAGACACACGTTGAACAACTGTCTGAGTTTTTGTGGTAAGACCCTAAGAATTTACAATCCATGGACATGTTTAGAGTTTGACAGTTGTTACGGTTAGTCAGAAGCCTGAACAACCAGTTTTATTAAGGGTTATCGTGTAACTGGGTTGTGGAGGTCTGATAGGCAGTCGCTTAGTGTAAAATTCAACTGAATGCATTCCTGCTAAATTGGAAACCAACCTAAAGGCTGGCCAGATGATGTTTAGAAACTATCAAGCGATTGCACAAAGAATTATATTTGTCAAAACGTGATGCAATGCAATAAGGATAATAAATAGGGATGAACGATAATTATAATCGTATACCTACTTATGAGAGATAATGATTCCTGTATTGCGTTGCACGTTATCTAAGTACTCAAGTACTGTACGTAGATATTACAAAAAGTGACAATATATAGGCGTCTAGTCTGCGAATGGGGTAAAGGCTTATCACAGAAGAATAACATAGGTAACAAAACATCACGCTTACATTCTAGGCTTATAATGTTAGGCGAGGTGTTGTGTATAGCTCACCCATATTTCGCCAGTTATACATAAATGTTTAAGTCCTAGGGCAGCCAGGGTACAAGACCAAACTCTGATGTGCTACTCAGAAACTGCTAACAAAATCTTAGGTACCCACCTACATAATTATGACAAAATATATAACGTGCAGTCTGGATCGATTTCTACCTATAGTTTTACAAATTGTAAATTCTATGGTGTGGCCCATCTGAGCGCATCTTAATAAGTGATTCTCTTCCGGGTTTTTCAAGGTACCAATGCATCTGTGCAGTACGTTTTATTACCAATGTATAAACATCTGAATAGATAGGTACTACTTATGTATCTACTGCTACAGGTTTATTTATTTATTTAGCTGGTACTCCAAGAGCACAGTACATACAAAAAATTAAAACAGAACAACAACTTAAAGTACTGGTATGTATGCGTATTATAGGTTGCATTTTATGCTATGTTTCGTATGGTTTCGTGTCTTTACTAATAACGCCAGTCACCAATATTTCCTATTGGTATCATCGGACTATCGGTGTTTGAACTAGAAAATATGAGTGCCATAGGTAACAGTCCATAGGTGAAAACTTGGATAGTGGTCACCCTGATTTTTCCTACTGACTAATGAATGGAATCTTTCAAATTATTATTATATTATTTACTTTAAACACTAAACTGTTTGCCTAAGTCAGTCCGTATTTTTTTTTATTCCAGCTTTATTCCAGTTTTTTTTATATAGGCGGACATGAAACTTGGCACTAATCTTAAAAATAGAAATTGACTTAACAACACAATCATACAATTCATAACAACACAAAACAATTGTGACTACCGACCGTATTTGTTAAATTTTTTTACAATTTGTTTCATAGAAACGTAACATTCAATCTAATTAAATCAAATTAAATACGTAATTAGCAACAAAGATTAAAAAAAAAACAAAATATAGATATCATACCTGTGATAACAGCAAAAACAATCACTAACGAGAATATATTGAATAACTGAGCCATTTTTTTATTATTCTGGATATATAATGTTCTGAAACGTCTTCTACAAGTGCGGAATATCAGTGTAATGTGATTACTTTTATATCAAATGAAAACCACATTGGTGATGATAATATACATATACAGGTGGTTGTGACAAAGAACTGGGCTAAGCATGCGCTTACGGGACTCCCCAGATTACCAGCTCTATCTACCTCACTAATAGCTACAAAACTTTACAAGATAAGACTAAATTACTAAAATGTTTACTCAGTCATGTGTAGTCTCATTAAAATACTCCATTGGGAATGAAACTCTTTTTTTTAAATACAGTATTGGAATGTTTCTATAATTTTAATGTTGGTCGGTTTGGTACAACCCCACAGTTGGATGCCTTATGTCCATATTCGCTTATGAACACACTACAATTTTGTTATGTATCGAAAGGCACGTATTTCGTCCAATTAACCAATACATATGTTTTTAAAACGCTTGTCTAGCTCCTGTCTTTTCTTTTTGACGTTAAGTTGCGTTAAGCTGCGTTAAGCGTTAAGCTGTATTTGCTTATGGCACTTGCTGGTCATATTATGAAGATTGGGTAGTAATTGCAATTCCTGTTGGGGAAATCAATGTGAAGTGACTTCGATTGATTTAATTTGATTCACCATTTTTGTGCCGGTCATGAACTTCATTTACAGCGAAATAAAACTTTTTGATTGCTTCCGTATGGCTTGACCGTAGCCATAAGTAGACTGTAGCCATAATGCCAGTGTCGTCCGCAAAGGTTGCCAATGGTTATTATTTTCCAGCTATGGTATATCATACGTGTACAACAGGCAGAGGACTGGACCCAGCACACAACCTTGAGGCACGCCAGCTTTATTAATTTTTAACTTGGAAAAGGTACGAAGCATTCTATCTGTAATTTATGATTGCAAGTTATTGGCAAAACCATTAGTCATTAGTCTTAGCTTGTATATCAAACCTTTATGTCAAAAGCTTGTGCCACATCTATAATACAGTGGAGCAGATTTTTTTATCTTCAAGCGTTCTCTTAATGTTTTTGGGATTTCTATGTACTTAGTTTATTGTTGAGTGTTTCTCTATGAAACGAAACTGATGGTCAGGGATCAGGTTTCTCTCGCTTACGAGTATGATAGGTTTTAGACGTTTTAAAAACAATGGAGTTTTCATAGGTGCAAATGGTGATTTCCCACGACTCACCAACGCGCTTTTGAGCATCCCCAGGTTTCTTTAGAATTTATATATGTTGGTTAAGTGGCTGCCAGTGTTACTGTTGAGAGTTGGGTGCTGGATTCTAAGCCTAGGTCGGGCAAAGTGTTAGTTGAATTTTCACTAGCAGCTTGGCTCTGAAATCTTATGCCCGGTCGATCCTGCCAGGGTTGCGGGACAGTCCGAAAGTGAAACCGGGACCTTGGCAACAAGCACCTGAAAGAACACGGGTGGGTTTTAGTCCGTAAAAGTCTGACACGCCCTTCCGCTCCGCCCAGAGCTCTGCCCAGAGAGAAGTCATTTGATGATTTCCCACCCTCAAAAAAAATTTGGTATTAAAATCAAATTGATAAACTTTTCAAACACCATGTACCTACATAATTATAAGTGTCTAACTTAAAGCATTATCTTTGAGTTCTTGATGTTGATGATTCACAATAGCAATAAATGTGATCTATAATCAGAATAAGAATCCTTTATTTGCAGAAAATATAGGTGTTACCAGTTATAAAAGTTGGTGGTTTAAACAGTCCATATTTTTCGTGTGTAGGGCATGCAAATTAATTTTAAATGATTGATGAATTTTAGAACTAACTCGCCGGACAGACGTTGTTCTGTTTCCTGAAACTAGATAGCAGTGCCACCTATCGGGTCCAAGTGTGAATCTAAACCATCCAGGGACCAACTCAAAGACACACACACGTACAATAAATTTCAATAAAACCGTTCTAGCCGTTTAGGATCCGTTTCAGTGGCATACACACGTACTATAAAACAATATACATACGAGTATACGAGTACATTAAATATGTTGTAGTAGATAAGTTAAAATAAATTCTTGTAAAGTATACAATTCTATCTACGCAGTTTTATAGTAGACTAGCTGATGCCCGCAGCTTCCCCCGCGTGATGTCGGTTGTCGTGGAGGTCGGTTTCCTCGAGAACCACTCTATCCATTGGTGAAAACAGCATGAAAATCGGTGCAGTCGTTTTTGACTTTATTGCGAACACACAGACGCGACGGAGGACTTTGTTTTATAATACCATCCACGGACCGACCGCGGCAAGAGTAGCTTAACCTTCGATATGCCCCCAATCGTGATTTTAGCTGTAAAAGATTGGGAAACCATCTACCAGGTGGGTCGAAGCGAGTACAATTTAATCTAGGACCACATTGTTTTATCAGGGTGTGTTGTACCCAAAGTTGGTTAGATTCACACTTTGCCTAATCCGAGGATCGAACCCAGGACTGCGCTTGCAACCATTAGACTAACGAGGCATTCGTTTTTGCTCTGTAGAATTTCCTAGGTCGTAAGGAGCAGGATCTTCTTAGTAGGAGCCTAGATATGTATGGAGTTGTGCCTTTTCATCATCAAATCACCATCCTTCCCCGGTTGGTTAAATTGATGGTAAAATAGTATCGTCATCAATATCAGCATAAAGCAGTACCTTTACCATAGCCCTCTCCAATCACAAGCTATCAAACTCGATCCTCAGCAGATGATGGATTGACTCATAGAAAAGCTCAAGTTTAGCAATATTAGACCTTAGCCTCACCTTAATATCTATGTGGGAATGAATAATAAAGTCGCAGCACACAAGTTATGAGGGATTTAGAAGATGGGTATGGCAACACCGTACGAGAGAGATGGTATGACAGATAAGATGGTCGACGGTTATTAAAGACGTACGTAACGTCGGAATAAAATTATAAAAAAGATAAAGAAGTGCGCTTTCTATTTATAACGATCCCTTTATCTATTAATAATATCTTCTATTTGCCAAAAACCACAAGACCAGGTAGGTAGGTACTTAGGTAGTTCCTTGTCTGCATCATTAGGAAAAGGTCATACGCATCTGGGTCCAATTTCCGACCCAAAGGAAATAGGTATAGAAAATTTAGTAATCTTCAGTCAGCCAATAGAAGACAAAATGATTATATCTAAACATTTATTTAATGACGACGTTTGGTTGTTGAATAACATACGATCACGTTTTTATTTAATTTTATTAAAAATACATACATACACATTAAAAGGACGGCCTTTAACTATACATAAATACATAAATGCTTATTCAATGTCTCGTTAACAATGTGTGAATTAATCACGTAAAACTTTAAGCTATACATGTAATAACCGTTGTAGCTTCATGATTTAATTAATAATGTGTGTCATGCAATATATTTTTTTTCTCCACAATAGTGTTTGCTACATGTAATACACAGTGAACTTTATAAATAAATACACCAACTTTAAAAAACACGTGTCTTATTTTATAGTTTCTTTTAAAATTTGTTAATCTACTTAACAATTCCCAGGTACAGATTATTATTGCTATCAACACTAACAATATATTGGTTACATAATTACTTTTGGTACTTAACGGTGTCAGTATTAATTTATAAGACACAACGTGTTTCAGCCACGTTATTTACCCTATCTTAGATACAACACTAAATAAACAAACAAAGCAAATAAACAATCAATTGGACGGTCCGATGTTAACTTTAAAGGCATTTTCGGCTTGACCAATGAATATACACTGCCGATGGTATTCAACAAATACTGTGAACGTTGTAATCGAGATTTTTTTGGCACCCCATTTTTAAACAATTGCAAGCGGTACACTCAAGGCGCCTAAGCAAGACCAAATCGTTCACTTGCTTTGAAGTCAAATAGGTTTTATTGCTTGCAGAACAAGTATGAAGCGATGAGAGCTAAAGTGGCGAGTGGGAGAGAGAAGGACAGCGAAGTGGCTGCGTTGCAGTTGTCCTTATCGCACACGCTGCAGTGCTTGATCTTCCTGCCGGGGTCGGTGTTGGGCAGTTTGGAAGAGCTGTTCTCCAGGGAGCGACAAGTGTGGTTGATGTCGGCGGGGTTGGCATCCAAGCATGTGCGGACTACGGCTCCAGTCTCTGTAATAGACCAAAAGACACCAAATTAATCAAAGGCTATGTCATAGAAAAACACACAAAAAGTTTTCAAACTGTTCGTGTTTCAAAAATTCCTACTGGGTGTGAACAGGCCTGTCGGTCTACCGTCACCTGACACGGCTCTTCCATTGGCCCATTTCACACGTTCAAATTGCTGGGCCGTACGGGTGCTGGCTAGCCGTCATAGTTAGCATGAACGTGCAAATAGCCGTAGGCCATGTATTCATTCACTAAGGGAAATGGTACGATTTCTCTGGGGATAAATGTCGGGTTACATTTTCTCGCCTTTTTAATACCCTGGCTTTAGTTGTTAGTTAGTTCAGAAAAATCAACTTGTCTCACCCAATCCAAGCCTAGACACTAGAAAACTGGGAAATCAATCAATCAATCTGCCAAGGCCTTTCCCAACTGCGTTGGGGTCGGCTCCCAGTCTAATCGGATGCAGCTGAATACCAGTATTTTACATGGAACGACGGCATATATGTGACCTTTACAGCCCAGTACCAGGTAATATGATGGTAAGACTGGTTGTCAAACTTTCGGGCTTCTGACGACCCGTAACGACTGTCAAAAATCCACGAATGACAGCCAGGATCGTACTTTCCGAGACACGGAGAATTCTCGGTATATAAAAATGGTCACTCATCTGGAGATTAACCTGGTGGATCGACCCGCGGAGCTGTTATTACTTAGCCACGAGCTCCTCCTAGAAAACGGAGAAATGTAGGTAATATTATAAGATACTCACGCATAACGATTTTGTGACAATATCTGGGTGCTCCGACCACGCTGCCGAACACTTCACCAGGAAGCACGCTACGTAGGTACAGCGTGTTGTAGTTGATCGAGTCTTGCGTCATGCAGTCCTAGAACAGACACAATGGAAGCGGTTAATCAAACAACACACACGATGTAGATAGGATAATAAGACTATGTAAGTTTCACCAGCATTGTACAGTCAAATAAAGAATTTGGTATACAGGCATAATCTCGCCCAATTGAATCAAGCACTTCTTAGTTCTGCTAAGTAATCGTATTGGATTCGATTCCCTTGTATTTCCAAAGTCCTGTATGTTCCATTGCCAATTAGAACGCTTATTTAATTAAAAAATATAATACTAGCTTCTGCCCGCTTCTGCATCTCAGTTTGGGGCCAGAAGTATATTATGTGTTAATCCAACTATCTGTGAGCCAAACTTTATCCAAATTCGTTCAGCCGTTTTTGTGTGATTGAGTAACAAACATCGAAATATGTAACCCATTTATAATAAATTATTGATAGGATAACATCAGGTCCGTATTCTCTGAAGGGGTAGATACTATAGGACGTGTAGTATACCCGTATTATGCTAGTTTTGTAGCTAAAAGGGGATGAGGCTATTGACATTAGACAGACGTTTTCTTTTTAGGGTTCCGTAGTCAACAGGTACCCTTATACTTTTGCCATGTCCGTCTGTCCGTGGCTTAGCTCAGAGATTCTTAGTGCTAAAAAGGTGTAATTTGGTATGAGTTTACATATAATTACGCCCACAAAGTTGTTTTTTTAGGGGACCTCCCCTAAACGTAAAGTGGGGATGTTTTTTTTTCCAGAAAGATCATACTATTTAACGTACCACCAAATGCCTTGTGCTCTTGAAGGGATCGCCGCAAGCTGGGTCTTGCTCGGAATTACATTGGTAACAATGTAAGCAGGATCCTGAAAAGACAAGAAAAAATTATGTTAAAATAACGGTGATTATGAAGAGACTAATTAAGATTTCTGAGAACTAACCGGAGATTATCTATTATATAATTACCCGACTACGGAGAAGCAAACAAAAAGGAGGGTTATTTTTATTTACTACCTTCAGTGGCTTGAATATAATAACTTTGTCCAATCATAATTATTATAAGATATTGAGATTGTATCTTAGGACTTGAGAAACTTTGCAATACCTAACGTTTTAATTACCCTTTATTCTCAAATGCACTTTTCTTGAAAATCTTTGTTTTTCAAGAAAATATCTTGTAACGCAATTACGCAGGTACCGTGTGGTGTTTATTATAGCTAGGTAATTACAAATTCTTATGAAACAATACAAAGTATGAGTAGTTCCTCAGAAATAATTATTATCTACTAATGCTGAATCGTAAAACCACTAGTCAACGGTAATAAACGAAGATTCTCATGGTCCCCGCTCGATGCGGCAGTCATAAAACGCGTTATGTCATGTGGATGAATAATAGCAAATGTCCTCCAATCTGCTAATATTAAGTCAAGAATAACAACCATGTGCGCTCATCAAGCGATTGTGGCTATTTTCCATGTTTAGCATGAAGGCTAACATACTGGTTCACCAGGGGGGCGAGCACTGCGTACTGTGACATGCCTCGAGTCACACATTTTATATGACTAAACAGTTATAAAATGTGTGACTCGACTATTCGAGTCATGTCACAAGGCCGTGCTCGCCCGGCCCTAGTGTGAGTTTCTTTTAACCATCTCGACTTTACGTATCGACCGCGTTTGGCGCTCCGAATAGCCCTTTACCAGTGAAGGTCAGTGAAGAGCCAATCGGATCGCCGAACGCAGTCGATGCGTAAAGTCGAGATAGTTAAAAGAAACTCACACTAGGGCCTCTGACTTATACCGTGTGTGTATACTGACTCAAGACAGATCAACTATGACGGCCACAGCGATTTTTTTTTAATTGGTACTATTAGGTAATCTCATCGTTTTGTATTGAATCAGAAGGAAAGAAAGACACCCAAGTCTAAGAATCAATGTCCAATTGTCAAAATAAAAATAACACTGCATAATACTCCTCCACCGAACCATCAACCGTGATGATTATACCAAAAATCACTGTAGTGGAACAACGACCGAATTACAAGATTCGACATTCACAGGGTCTCATAAAATTGATCTAATACAGCGCAAAACAAGGGAGCGATGGGAAAACTTTTTATTGCTGTGTTATGAAAACTTATCTATTCTATTGAGCAAGACAAACAGATCAATAAGTTAACGATAGTTTTATATTGGTCCCTACAGATATTGCTACGTTCGTATAAGATCTACTCCCAAATGTATTGAGGTCAGCTTCTAGACTAGCTTAACTAACTAGGAGCGGCTAAATGTCAGAGTTTTAGGCGAAGTGACTGTCAATTCAGACGTAACCCAATTTGTAGGAGATGACCAGTATCATTATACTCTTTTTCACGAGAATATATAGAAATGTTTTGTGACATCATTATAACGCCTGGAATATTTTGACATATAAAGGTATAACGAACAGGGTGTAAAGTTCACTTATCCTCTAAAGAAAAGGGAGGATCCTCCGACCAGACTATGTTGTTTCTGATGGGCTACTGCCCGACGATTATTGTCGGGACGTTGTATATATGCCAGTCTCGCAGTAAACTCGTCATGCAGGATTTTCATGACGTCAGTGTGACGCGTAGTTCGCATGTGGCGATGTATATGCCACCACAAACTCCTTGCTGTAACCCCAGTATGGGGAGTAAAAAAAATAGTAGGTGCATATCAGACCCCTTTATCGATTCCATTATCGGGCACCTAACAAATTACTTCCTTGCGTGTGCCAATTATAATTAGTAGATATATAAGGATTTCTTCACCAACATGCTATGAGTATAACGCCGATAATTCGGGCGGGCTCCTATTAATAGTCGTTCTATTTAACAAAGCATACGTAACAGTTATTTTCGTTACGTTTGTGTCAAACAAGTGTCATGCTGTTGCTGAACAAAATCATGTTTTGTTAGTAAAAAAACATAAAAAATTGGAAATTATTTCAATTACAATTGGCGTGCCCTAAAATCTTTGAGAAAAAAAAACTTTTTTTATTTATAAATAATTATTAAAATATATTCTCAACAATGGACAGTGTTGTTCTGTCAGAAGCAAAATGGACGCTGCAAATTAAAAACAAGTGTGGACATAATATTATTGAAACAAGTCATTGTTATAATGGTTTAGAAGTATTTCAAAACATGTGCAGAGTATGGTCACAAAGGTTTGTTTGGCGAGTTTTGTATGTGTCTATGTTACCACGAAATTCCTTTGTGTACTCTTACATTACTATTCAGGAATATAATGACTTCCCGTTGCAATTTTTTGCATCCCAACTGCAGCTCTTCCCAATAATGCGTCAGGCATGTTTATACTGCAGAAATGACAATTACCGTTTGACAATCAGAGGATTCGAAATTCGAATCAAGCTAACAATAACAACTAAATCAAAAACGCAACAAGGTTATTTTGGCATGTAGTTAAAATCGCCATTTTCTTTAATAAACATGTTTGTTACTTTAAGGACAAAATAAGATGGCGGCGTTAGTTCCGATTTTGGCCACACGCCAAAAGATCCTTGTACAGCTATAGTTTCGGGTTACCAATTGTCGAAACTCGAGGATCAAAATTGCTCCATCTACGCAACTCCTTACAGGATTAAATTGATTCGTCGAGTCATAAGAGTAGCCTGTGTGGGAACTAAGTGCGTCAGTTTTAAGCTATTCTGTCCAGTGGCCAGTGGAATAATATCGTCGCCATTGTCTGAATTAAGAGGGCATCCGTTAGTCACCTCTCATGTTCAAGACATTAGTTAAACAGCAAATTGGGTTAATTTACGGTGGTTAGTGCGTTCACACCCACCTAGAGTATAAAGTGCCTTTGACTTACTGGTCACATTGAATTGTTACCTATATTTTGTACTCATACTTCTCTCATTGCCCTATGACCTTTGTAGTAGATTAATTTAATCATAAAAAGCTAACAAATGACAGGTTCTCTGGACTATTATCAATTAATTCAGACTAACAAATGAATCCTCAGTCTACTAAGTACAGAAATTAATCAGTTATTTATATTTCCGTTTTTTCCACAAGTGGCTTTTTTTTTCTTGCGAATGGGAAACTGCCAATGAATTAATTTTCAATTATTTTATAATTACTAATCGAACCATAAATACCAAGACCAAGGTAAACGATCGTAAAGATCATTTAAAACTTCTATAACGTTTTCATACTTTATGTATGAGTATCGATCATGGAATGTGAACAGTGTATTTTTTTTTAAACAAACTCTCTAAGTGCCTTCGAGAATCATGGGTTTTTGATGCAAAAACAGTCTTATACAGGTGGTGATGCCGTAAAAAAACACAAAGGGTAGGTATGAATGACACCAAAATCTGCATCGAATTAAAAATATATTATAAACTGCCAATATCAAACTCAATAAGTCAGTAGTACGCAATGATTATTTACCAAAAAAGACAAGTAAAGAAAAACACACTTTACAGTGTAATATCACAATATTTACAAGAAAACTAGAATATGTGGAAACTTTACTAGTAGTACCTAAATATACAGGTACCATTCATTTCCAAACCGGTGATGTCATGCAACGCCATTTATATAATAAGGCCATGAGCACATGGTTCACCTTGGGAAAAACCAGTTTTTTTGTTGTCGAAGGCAAAACGATGCCTTTTTTACACATTTGTTTGCAAACAATGGTTTTAGTTGATGAAAACTGGGAATGATACATAACTACTTTGAGGGAGAAGTATTTTACAATGAAAAAATATAAAATTCTTGCTCATATTATTATTTACAAGCTTTAAACAATTATTTTTAGTTTTAAATAGGTTAATGTCACATTTACAATATATATTTGTAGAATATTGAGTTTTAAAAATTGTTTGGTTGCTGTCTCTTTCAAACGTTTGGTGTGTCACATTTACGCCTCGAAATTGAGCTTTTACTACGATGTTTTTAAATTGAATAAAACATCAATAGGTCCAGCATTCATACTATTCTACTACCTATACCTACTATACTATATTTATTCTACTATACCTTTGATTTTATAGTGAAGGCCATTCAACTGCGGTAGGTAGGTACTTATTTTGTCACAAATAGTCGTTTTTTTTCGGATAACTCGCGGTTTTCGGCTATATAAACTACATAAATTGGATTGCAAGATTTAAACAAAGTTTCAGAAGTGTCTTTAAGGATCCCGCAGACAGTCGCGACGCGACAGCGCGACACGACTCTTGTAGATTTTTTTAATGAAAACTTCATGGAAATTGTTCTATTAGAGTCCCGTCGCGCCTGTCTGCTAGCCTTTATGTGTTCCTATTTTTTTCTTTTTAGATCGTAAAGCAAGTAGTAGATAGTACCTAACGTTTGGTACTAAAATTAAGTAGGTAGGTATTTAACAAAAACAAAATCATATACCCACAAAAGTTTGTCTTTGAATTTTGAACATCTGCCTTGTATTTTCAAAACAAAAAGTGCAATACAACAATTTACGTAATGACCGCATATTAGACTAATTATTGTCCTCATGTACTGATACTTATTTTGAACAAATTTAAAGTGACTTTAGACACAATAACAGTACAATGTAATAGAAACTGCTTTGTCAACAAAACAAAACAAAGCACTTTACAAAATAAAGTCCACATTCATCTGTATGGAGTTACATTATTCGTAAATTAGCAGCCACTTATAGTACCTATACATTGCGAATTTTCAAGACATATTTGGAGGCTGTCCAAATTTTTAAGTGCAGTAATATGTTTATCACTGGACACGGTGATAATAATGACACTTTATGGCTACCAACTAATCGATGCCATTTTTGTAAGTCAATGGACGATGGCCTTTTTTTTTAAATGCGTTTAAAGACACTAATTGGTCAAACCATCAGCTATCTAATAGCGTTACTTATTTTATTTTTGTAATCGTAAGACTAATCTGTTTCATTTTGACAGTTAAACAATATTCATTGCGTTATTTACGTTGTTGAGCAGAATTCTTTTTCGAACTTATGAAGCAATGGATTAGCAATTTGTTTCAAACCGATTCAGATTGTTATTGATCGTGTATTACGCAATTAGGGTGCTGACACCGTAAACCAGTTTTTTTTTACAAATGTCTGGTTGCCTTGACGCCCAATTTGGGAGATTATCCCTGGCTGCAATAGATGACGTGTTGATTGAAGTAATTGGTTGATGGTATAGTAGTCGATGGATGGTTCAGATAACCATGCACGCAGCTCCGACATGAAACGGAAAACTTCTTGATGAATTAATGAGTCTTGTAAGGAACTAATTGAACTGGTAGCTTAGCAATAAAAAACTATGATTTATACCTAAGGTAAATAGGGGCTCGAATAGGTAAATGCCACATTTCAAGCAGCGTCGTAAATATGTAAAGAGCAAATTTTACAATTCCTTACTCAATAAACCTTTAGAATAGCATAATTAAACAGCTCACAAGTGGCCTTTTAGGCTCGTGCAAACTGGCGCGATATCGCGGGCGCGTCTGGTAGCTTAACCGTTGTCGCGCCAGTCTATATGGGCCTTTAATTCAGGAGCTATTTTATTGAGTTGGTACAATCAAAGCATAATGCAGCAAAAACCGCTTACCTACTCATAATCAATCATCAAAACACAAAGCAAGAATGATATAAATGGTTCTCTGCAAAGTTTCAGATAGGTATTCGTTTTTGTTTTCAAAAAGTAGAATGATATTTTTATTTTATAAACAACTAGCGGCCCCCGCGGTTTCACCCGCATAAGTCTCGATCCCGTGGGAATATCGGGATAAAAATTATCCTATGTCCTATTCCAGGTCATAGTCTACCCCTGTGTCAAATTTCATCTAAATCCGTTCAGCCGTTTGAGCGTGAAAGCGTTACAAACAAACAAACTTTCAAAATATTAGTTAGGATTTTAAGTTGCGTGCGGCTTCCAGCTTAACCAGATCTTTCTTTGCAAATCAAAAATACAAACACGGTACAAAACACACACACACACACATCACATATATTATAATACTAGTGCCAATTGGTGGACAAGTGGTATTCTTTATTTTCCCAAAGGTGCAGATGTGGCACTAACCAGATGTGGCAGAGTATATTTGTACAAACAACATTTGTCATTCGATGGGAATATAATCCTATTGATACAAAGTATATGTGGTATTTAGGTATTAATCTATTTGTGACGGTGACTATCTGAGTCACAACACACTCCAAGGGCATGTCATTAACTAGGAATCCATGTTCAAGTACTTGCTAGTAATCGTATTTACGAAACAAGTTTCTATACACTGTACCATAGCTTGGTAAGAGCCGTTTTATTATTTTCAATAATAATTTTTAGGTAGTCTGTAAAGCTCTAGATATGATTAACAGGCACTTGAAACATTTCAGTGACTGGGGAAACAACTCATGCTGAAATACCTCTGAGACCACTTACGGTCAAGTGTTCCATCTTACAAAGTGGTAGCAATTTTGGCTCAAGTAATGTACTAGGTACTTATGAAAAATAAAATTTCTTAGACACAATAAATAAACGAAGAAAATTTCTTAACGAGACTAGGAAACACGACAAATTGATATGGAGAATTGTCTTTTTTGGACTTATTCCACAGATCTCCGCTGGGGGAAACATGGTATCGAAAAAATGAAATGTCCAGATTTTGTTTTTTAAGTACTGAAGTGTTACATGTTCTTTGCCAATAATTGTACCGCGTATTGTAGCGGCTAAATTCAAACGAAAATATCTGCATACCTACAGTAGGCACCGTACAAGTCCCGGCGGGAAAATTGGACCCTCTAACCGGAAAAACGGACAATACAAAATCAACTGGAGTCAACTGGCTGGAATTGGTAAAAAAACAACCAAATGGTCACGGCTCTAACTATTTGGATTGTCGAAGTCAAAACATACATTTAAAACGTTGTTATGATGTTATATTATTTCACTATGTTGTTATTTTAGTTCCGAAGCACGGGGGTATCACACCGCCAACTAGAGGGAGTACCTATATGATGACACCTATAGTAGATGCTCCTGAAGGCTCGCCAGAACAATATTACACCAAGTTGCACTACTCTGCACGAAATACAGTGGAACGTGCCATCGGTGTACTCAAAAACGATGGCGGTGCTTGCTCGGGCATAGGGTGCTCCATTTTCATCCTGATGTAGCAGCCAAAATAATAGATCATGCGGAGAATAGAGTAGGTATAGATCTTGTGGAGAATATAGCTGAGTATGGAAATGATTACCCAGCTGACTGGCACTTCTCAAGCTACTTCTCAACTAGCAGCACAGCTGCTGAACAAAGACGAGGCACCGAAAAGCGAAATGTTGTAGAAGGTAGGTAAAAAGGTGTGGTAAGATTTAGATAGTTTTAGATTTAAATTTTGTTAACACTTTGACGGACAGTGAATGAGACACAATTGAAGTTTTATTGTTATTACGTATATGTGCGTTCACTGTCCGCCAAAGTGTTAATTATCAGTTAAAATATTTTGCTTTTTCTTTGATAATGTATTTCATGTTATTTGTGACATTGTATTTCTACAGTTTATGTTTATAAATTCCTAAATGGAAACCTTATAGGTTTCCTAAGTGTAATAGGAAGCAATAGACTCTATCTACTACCTACATATTTATTAAAAAACGGAGAACTGAATAAATAGTTTTTAACTTAAAATGTATTTTTATTTATAATAAAATAAAACTATGACAAAAATTAACAATAAAATATAAAATCGAATAATGTCAAAGATTTGGCATTTTTCTAGCTATTTCCGAAATTGCATTAGCAACAGACGTCAAAGCACTTGCGATATTGCCAATGTTTTCGGCCATTTTAGCATATGCTTGTGCTGTCTCTAATTCTGCTTCAACCCGTCGTGCTTCGATACTTGCGAACTGTGCCATATTTGCATCAGAATTAAAGAGTGGCGTTGGCGGGGTCTTGGTGGTAGGTGGCGTGGTAGGCGCACGTACTGAAATATAAAAAATATAATACAAAAACGGCATTTGACCAAACAAGTTTCAAACTTATGAGTTGTTTCAAAAAACAATAAATAATACTGAAGTATTTTTAAAAAACGGAACTCATATAGGGTCACTTTGTTGTCCATCTGTCTGTCGGTCAGTCTGTCTTTCTGTCAGTCTGTCAAGACCCTTTTTCTCAGGAACGCGTGGACGTAGTTGGTATTAATTTCAACTTGATACCCAAATTAAAATTATACCAACTACGTGGGTCTACGGTTCCTTGGTGCTCTAAAAAATCAAGCTTCTAATCTAAGACAACGCAATAAAAAATATGGCCATTTATACGACATAGGGTATGTTGATAGTCGCAAATAAATCAAAACGAAAATCGTTCATTTGTAGTTTTTTTGCAATGTTTACCGTGACAATGCATGGGAGAATATTATGGTTTTCCAGTACAATGTTAAAAGTTTGGTTTTGGGATAAATCCGTCCCATCTACGGAACCCTTCAATAAGCGTGGTCCGACACGCTCGCGACTGCTCATGAAGCTCCAGTCGCAAACTCTTGTCCACCCATTACCGCCACCAATCTATTATCTAGGGCAGACAATGCTGGCAATTTATCTGCCGTCTAACCACCAGTGTGCCTCATAAGCGGAGAGGTCTGCGCAGTGCCTCTTTAGAGTACATTTCTTCTCAGCCCAATACAAAAAAATGCATTAATTTGATTGAAATTGCTATAAATAATGATGCTTAATACCTACTTCATTATTTTGAATAAAATTACCTTAGCCCAAGCTTAACCATTTTTATTTGCTCCTCCGAGAAAATTTAATGAAGTTGCCAAATTTGCCCATTTCCTCTTTGTTTCTAATTTTCCTTGGTCCGAAGCAAACCTTTAGCTATGCCTGAGTTTTGCTCCAAGAATTCTACCAAACCTTTTAATCGGGCGTAACTAGGACGATTTGACATTGTCACTGAAATTGTAAAACTTTTATTATGTGCAATATAATATCATTATATAAAACATAGACCAAGAAAATAACTACATTGACAAAACTAAAATATTTCACTAATTAAACACGTAATAAAGTAAAACATTAACGGTAAGATTGTTTATTTACTTACCACTTGTATAAAACTTTAATATTAGTAACTTAACGGAAAATAAATAATTGTTACTAATAAAAACCGGCCAAGTGCATGTCGAACCGCGCACAATGAAGGGTTCCGTAGTTAGGATGAATTTATCCAACAAACATAACATTGTAGTTGAAAAACTTGTTCTCCCATCCAGAATGTATGGGAGACCATGTTTTTGCAACTGCATAGCTAACTTCACGTGTAACAAAATAATCACGGGGCAATCCCAATTTCAATCCAATGTTGACAATATTGTTTTCAAGAGGGATCCCTTCTTTTCGCATAATGTTCTTTGTCCTAATATACTTCGGCATAACGATTTTGGCACAATTTGTTTTGGCATAATAATACTTCGGCATAATTTTTTTAGGCATACATTTTATGTTGGCATAATCATCTTAAAGACTAATTTGTTTTGGCATAAATTTGATTCGCATAACGTTAGTAGGCCTAATGACTATTAGCATAACGTTAGTAAGCCTAATGGCTATTAGCATAATAATATTTAGGCATACAATTAATATAGTATCCTGCCTTTTCGCCGAAAATTGTTTGGCAGATTATCACTTGCCAACCAACGTTTCGCCGATGTTTCACTTTGACAACTAACGATAAGCAAATTTTTGTATGACAACGTTTCATTTGGTAGAATTATTGTTAAGCTGATTATTATAATGACACAAAACGTTTGGGACATTTATCATTTGTCAAACATTTCAATCTTAGGTAACGATAGGTTAGGTTAGAGTATGACAAACAACGCACGAGCCGAGCGAGCGAAGCGAGCGTGCCGCGGCAGCGGCCGGCGAAGTGCTAGAAGCGAATCGCTTTTGTAAAAAGAAACAGTTAAGTTAGGTTAGGTCACATTAAAGATAAAGTAAAAAACACTCACTCACTGAGCACTCTTCAATACATTCACTCATTTTAATTGAACTCTACTTGAAAGTTGGTATTTAAAAAAGTGTCATTATGAAAAGCAGACCAAGCCTACAGTTGGTAAATGTGAGGTTGGGAAATAAAACAAAATTATATGATAATTTGGCAAATGATTATTCGGCAAAATAAAATTCTGCGAAACTTAGTTGCCAAGTGAAAATCTGGCAAACAATTTTCGGCGAAAAGGCAGAGATCCGTTTTAATATCATTATGCGTAAATAAATTTATGTTTTAGGATATTATGCCTAGAAAAGTTATGCTATAGAACTTTATGCTTAATAAACTTATGCTTTAGAATATTATGCTTAATCATTATTATGGTTAGAGAAATTATGCTTAAAAAAATTATGTGTAAGCTGTTATGCGTAATTATATTATGCGAAAATATAATTATGCCAAACAAAATTATGCTAAGTTATATTAGGTCTTAAAATTTTATGCAAATGGATAGGGAACCTTTTCAAGAGTACTGAATCACGTGACTGCAAAATTAACATTGGAATAGTATTGGCTTTAGATTGGAATTAAAATTAGTTTGAAGAGTAAGCCTAGCCACGATAGGCAGAGCATAAAAGTAATAACTAGCAGCCTTAATAAAATTGACACTAAAACAACGAAACGTTTTACTAAAACAGAGGTTGATTTTTATTGCGAAATACTGGTATTAAGCTGAATCCGCGGCACAACTCAGTAACTGAGTAATACGATACCCCTTGATAAGACCGGTATTCAGACTGTCGGGCTTCTTCTTTATGCTTCTTCTCGACTGACGACCGGTAACGACAAAAATCCACGAATGACAGCCGAACCAACGGCTTAACGTGCTCCGAAGGATGGAGGAGTCTCGGTATGTTAAGATGGTCACCCATCCATGGACCAACCCCAGCAAGTCGACCCGTGCGGCTATTTATTACTTAGCCACGAGCTCCTCCTGTTTGATGAACATATATTATGACGCTAAAATAACTACATTTCAATCTTTCTCCCCACGTAATCTCGGCTTACTGTTTTCTGGTTTATGTTGTATGCAACGTCAAGAACCATAAAAGACTATCACAAGTAACGATTTTATTATTTCCCAGATTCAGATCAAAACAGCAAGATATATCAAAGAAAGTCGTAAAAATGCGCTATAAATTTTAATAGAAAAAGACCAATGACAATACGTGTTTATATGGTCACGTTTGCTTTTTATATAAAGGAGGCAAAAACAAGTAAACAAAGTAAGTAACATTGACTAGATTATTATTAGATGTGATGTAAGATAGTATGTCGTCATCGAAATTATATATATCGATGTGTATATGTCTAGATCGAGATACAAGCAATCCATATAAAATTTTATCAAAAAGGTCTCATAGCTCTTTGATTTTTTTGACAGAATTGAACGTTCGCGAAATAGCCGAACATATTTCAACGATTGTTGCGACTTGGGGCAGCACGTTGAAGAAACCAAAGATATTTATATATTTATCATAAGTGATTAGTATGCAGGTAACTAACTTCAACTACTTTGGAACCCATGCTGTGCGAGTACTGAGTAGTTAATAAGTGTTTTGATATATATGTAGCATAGCATGTCTCTTGTTGAAATAGTGTCACCTACGCACTTAGCAACAATGAATATTTGCTTGTCCAGTACAAAGATGTTTATTCTTTGCCTGCATAACAAACTCATTTATATTGTGCTCTTACGTTGACCGTATCAATAGAAGTAACATCATCAAACTTAGCAATTTTATTCCTTGAGACAAGTATAGTTGCTAGCCTCCAGTTCCTGGGAACGACTAACTCTACGCCTGAAATCGTAAAAAGGCAACAGTATCTTTACAATGTGGAGACAAAACATTGTAGCAGTAATCTCGCAATGTGGCAACTTGGTAAGGTTACAGTTACACTACTGTGTTAGATAAAACTGCAAGAACTAAAGACGCCATTCCTTGTTTTACTTCAGAATTACTGTTTGCGAGGAACTTCATCATAAATGTGAGTACTATATAGTTCGAACCTTTGGTTCGCTCAACAGGGGGTTTACCATGCAATTTTGGTGATGTTCTTCAGAAAGGACTGATGCGTAGTACTCGCAACCGGCGTGCGTGTGTGACCTGAGGCCCGAGTGTGAGTTTCTTTTAACTATCTCGATTTTATGCTGATGATAACGACATTCCTTTAAAATATGTTGTATTTATGCATTGTTTTAATATTTAACGTGTTTTTTTCAGTAATTTTATATTCTTTTATAAACCATGTAATGTCAGACACAATTTATTGTTCGTGAATAAATGACTTATGACTTTACGCATCGACCCTGTTCGGCGCTCCGATAGGCCCTCACTGGTGAAGGGCCAATCGGAGCGCTGAACGCGGTCGATGCGTAAAGTCGAGATGGTTAAAATAAACTCACACTAGGACCTCAGATGTATGAACTTAAACGAAGCAAAAGGAGTATGTACAGTCGTAGGCTGTACTTTCTGCCTACCCCTATGGGAAGAAGGTGTGAATTTATGTATGTATGTAAAAAGGTGAAATTATGTCATGAGAATTGTCAAGCGATTTCGTACCATAAGCGTTGCAACTATTAAAGAGGTGAAATGTCATGAGAAGTGTCAAGCGATTTCGTACCATATGCGGTGCAACTAATAAGTGTCACCTTGACCTGCCCTGCACTTAAACTGCCCTGCAAACGATTAGGCCCAGACAGCTAGAACGATCTATTCTGACACAACAGTGCCATAATAAGCGGAAAGATTGATGTTTAAATATTATCTACTAATATTTAGATTCGTGGATGACATTATTTTACTGTCGTATGGTTGTTGGCAAATTTTGTGTCACGTTCGTTCTTGGGGGAATCATGTCTAAAAGATTTAGTGACGAAGACCCTATTGAATTTTGCCAACAATATTGTATTTCTATATTTTGCATTGTTTTATTGACGTTAGTTAATTGATTCAGGCGTTACTTTGCGGAAATCCATTATAAAAAATACAATAGATGTAGATATATTTAGTAATCTATTCCGCTTCTATTCCTCAAGAGACATAAAAAACCCTGTAAGAAATCGACACGTCTTTCAATTCTCAACACACCTTTCATCCTCAGGATAACGATTGACCAGTCGCAAACCAGAACACACGAATTTTTCACACTTTTATGAACCAATGGACTAAGAATTTCCTTCAAAACCCTTTTGTGTTTTTAGCAACATGCAATTAGCAATTAATTTTTGGTCAGCGTTTCGGCTGTTCTTAAAAAATTGGTTAAATAAAAATATCAAATACAAATTCTGAATACAATAGCTTAAAAACTTTTCTTACCGTATGAGAAGACACAATACTTGGATATTTTATTTCTGTGACAGTATCAGGTCGTAAAATGGGAACACAGGCGTATTAGAAGATGTCTACGAAACATTCTACTTACATAGTTTACTAGTATATATTGCGCAAAATCGTAAAAAATCTGGAAAACTTCCAACAATTTTCCGTTCATCTATATTATAAACACGTTTGTAGAACGAATTTAATTTCATAATTCGACGATTTTGGGTCAGCGAAGGTTGGCGTTTTAATTGATGAACGAACTTTTTATCTAAAGCTTAGAGAGGTCAGTTGAAGAACGAAATGCATAGATCAAAGGTCACCAAATATCGGGATAAAAAGTATCCTATGTTAGGACATAGGATACTTTTCAAAACGGATTTCGATGAAATTTGGCACGTGGGTTAGGAAGGACCCACTACCCATGTGCCAAATTTCATCGAAATCCGTTTAGTCGTTTTAGCGTGAAAGCGTAATAAACAAACAAACTCACTTTCGCATTTATATTAGGTAGGAAGTTAGGATTAGTTAAAAGTTAAATTAAATTAAATTATACTACGAGCTTTTGTAGCGATATTTGGAAGAGGCCAGTAATATTGGATGTTATGACTGAATAAATGACGATGATACCATTTCTTATTTACGTGGCTGCCATCTTGAACGTTGACTCACGCTAAGCGTTTTATCTCCCTTAGAAGTACTTAATGTTAGGCAATTGGCATCAACAGGTGGTTATTGATAGATATTGTTATATTCTTGGATGTACCTGTTGCGGCTTTTAAGTGGTTATCCATAACCATTCGAACGATATAAATGCTAAAGTCTCTACTAGTCTCTCTCTAAAGTCTCTTTCCGTTTGTCACGTCTTCACGCTGAAACCGCTGAACTGAAATCTACGTTTTGGAATGGGCAACTAGCTTCAACTTCCTGACTAAACTGACCGACTCATTAACAACGTGCCTGTAAATGGTTTAATTAAAATAAATGCTTGAGTTTGACTGAGTTTAATTTTTACCCGACTACGGCGAAGAAAAAGGAGGGTTATGATTTTGACCGGTATGTATGTATGTATGTATGTATGTATGTATGTATGTATGTAAGTATGTATGTATGTATGTATGTATGTATGTTCATCTGTTCCCTCCTATCTTCCAAACCACTTATCACAATTTGACAAATGAGGTATCGTTAGAAGCGTCGTGATTGTCCGCTGGTTATAGGCTATGTGAAGTCACATTAAATAGCGCCCTCTAGAGGACATAAAGTGAGGAACTTAAAAAAAAAAATGGTTTAATCGTACCATGTTGGGTATCAAATGAAAGGGCTTAATGAGCGCATTTCAAAAATATATATATTATAACCCCAAAAGAATTTAAAAAAAAATCAAGGAATAAAAACTAAAACCCAACTACGACTTAAAAGGTATAAACAAGACACCACAGACAGACAAATTAAAAATCCGGAGTCACACGTAATCTGTTAGATTTATGCCCTAACACGTGTGACTCCGGATTTTTAATTTGTCTGTCTGTGGTGTCTTGTTTATACCTTTTAAGTCGTAGTTGGGTTTTAGTTTTTATTCCTTGATTTTTTTTTTTTACAAAGTCTTTTTTACAAAGTTTATTTAATAAAAATAATAGCTTGAGTTCTGAATAACTGTTATAATATGCACGCGTAATGGTTCATAACGAAACAAACGTGTACCTTAGCCCGTTTCCTCATTGGTCATCTATCTCATTGGCTCTCATTGGCCTCATTGGCTCATCGTTTAGGTATAGTATGCTCGGTATACCGAAATGATACCGCACTGCTTTCATTTGTCTTTATTGGTCGGCAAGCAGCAGTGAGTATGTTCTGTATACCGAAACTATACCGCACTGCTTTCATTTTTCCTCATTGGTCAGTAAGCAGTTGAAATACAGGCGCTCGGTAAGCTTTCGGTACCGAGTATACCGAACGCGTGACGTCCGGGTACCACAATGGATGTTTCTACCGAGACGAGGTAAACCGAAACGATCCCACCCCGCTCCCGCGTATACCGAGCAATCAGGAAACGCTTATTGAAATATTATAAAGGCAGTTGGTAAGCTTTCGGTACCGAGTATACCGAGCATGCAGATCATCTCATCTTTACGCATCGACCGCGTTCGGCGCTCCGATTGGCCCTTCACCAGTAAAGGCCAGTGAAGGGTCAATCGGAGCGCCGAACGCGGTCGATGCGTAAAGTCCAGACGGTCTGCATGCGTAAAGTCGAGATAGTTAAAAGAAACTCACACTAGGGCTCACTGATCTTGCGCCGCTGACATACCGACCAGTGAGCAAAGGGCCTTAATGGGGTGAAATTGGCTATTGAAGATTGTATGGGAAATCCCAAAATCCGGTTTGAAGTAAAACCTGACCAACCTTGTTTATAAGAGGAAAATACTGTTATTATCCTCATCAAGTATGAGAGGATCATAGTATTTTCGTTCGTAATATCTAAGTACATTTTTATTAACGCTCTGTAGCAACGTCTTACAATAATCGCAGGGTCAATGTGATATAGTAATATATTTTTTTAAACAAAAACTGTGATATATAGTAGGTATCATCATTTATAACCACACCTATTTCAACGCTATTAAAATTCAGTTTTGATTTCACGCGTCATATAGTTCATTTATGGCTTTGAGTTGTTCATTTATTTTCTATAATAGGCAAGTTTTTTTTCTTTTAGTTCTAGGGTTCAGATGATTTTTTGTATGAACGCGCTCTGGAACTACCAGTCGGATTTGGAAAATTCTTTTTGCATTTAATACTTCAATTATTGAGGAAGGCTATAGGCTATTTTATCATCTTGCTACGACCCTTGGGAATCGAATAGAAATTTACAAAAATGTCATAGCGAAAACGAATTAATAGCGCGATCCGGTAATGCGAAGGGACGCTATTATGTCGTAGGATAAATATTCGCAGAAACTAGTCGGTCAATAAAATTATACTTATTTTAAGAATTGGCATCGTAATTACGTAACACACGATCAATCACAATCTGTTTCATTTTGACCGTTCAACAACATTAATTGCGTTATTAACGTTTTTGAGCAGACAAATTCGAACATTTATGAAGCAATGGATTTGCAATTTCCTTCAAAATTATTCAGATAATGATTGATCGTGTGTTACGCAATTAGGGTGCTGGATACAGCTAGCTAAGGTATTACGAAACTGATCGTGTTGTGATGACTTTTACTGTAATTTTTTTCATCATCATTTTTTCACACATTTCTTCAGCATCTCTTATCTTATCACCTCATTAACATTCACTACACTTATTTTGACATTATGAAAAAATGAACGATTAGAATTATAATGACCACGATACCCAGATTGGTAATCGCATTATTTTGTTATCAGCTGAACGCTGTGAGAATCAATGGGAGGGCTTTTGTTTAGCTGCGGACGATGATGATGATGAATAATAATGATGTCATGTGTTTACACTTTAAGGTCTTTTTGGTCTGTTACCTTTTACGCCATTTTGTTGACATTATTATGTTAAACATGGTGATTAGGGCAATGGGGGCCATTCGTTTAAAGTACTGCTTTGTTATGGACATATTGTGGTCTAATGGGGCTAAGTAGGGTCCTGTTCGTATTGACAGAAACCTGCTCCGGTTTCTTTGAAAAAAATAAACAAATAGCAGGACCAGGGACATTGAAAACAAAAAACAGGTACACACGGCTACCCATCAAGCTATACATTTCCAGTGTATGCTGACCTCGCATTGTACGGAAATCTTATACAATGCGAGATCAGCATAAACTGGAAATGTATAGCTTGATGTGTCGCCGTGTGTACTAGTGTCTAATATCAGTTTAGCCGTTAGTATTATTTTGTTCTGTGTTTTAACCTCAAAAATAGTCTACTCTTTTTGAACTTTGTCTTTGTCTAAGCGGGGTAGGTAACAAAAGAGATAAGCAGATAGATAGCTAAAACTGATTTGCACCTTTACTTCTTACAGGTTTGTCAATTTAAATTTTCAATTTCATCGATCATCATTCATCGATCTGTTGAGATAATTGTTCATAAATATTTCAGAGAACTTAGTATAGGTAACTATTCGAAGACGAAAATTTACACAACCACGCATACATTATTTAAAAAAGCTGTCCCGAGCACGGTTGCTAAAACGACAATCATGAATGACATCATCATTTCAAATAAAAAATATAAGTGACGCGTGTTCGCAAAGATAACCAAGCGAAAAAAAAACAAAACAACTAGTAGTCACATAGATATTATTATAATCTGAGTTTTATTATTAGGAACGAAAAAAACGAAACACAATTTTGATAGCCGACAGTCATTTGTTTTTTTTTTCATTCATAGCTTGCCAAATAGTTTCAATTCGCTTTCGGTTGATTGAACATGGTTGTTGACAACTGTAGGTAAGTTAAAGTTTCATTGGGTTGACAAATCATACAAATGTAAACAGAGAAATTATGCTTTAAATAATAATAATAATAATTGTGCGTAAGCTATTATGCGTAAATATAGTCTGGATAAGTAAAAGGTATGCAAATGGATAGGGAACCCAATTAGGGGTAGATATAATAGTCCAGTTATCAATTACTTATGGTAACATTATAAATAAATAGATGACTACATGAAATTAGAGCTTCCATTTACCATTATTTGATGACATTAATATGGTAATTTTATGTTCAATTATAGTAGATTCACTCATCAATTACCTATGCTAACGTATAAAAATATAGATGACTTTATGAAATTAGAGTACTTTGAAATTATTTTATAGATGCAGTTGATGCACTTATTAGAAGCTGGCAATAGTGGCAATGCGTAGACATACGACACATTTAGTTGCTTAAGAATTATCACCATGCTGAGTCATATTTACAGTAGGTAGCTTGTTTTTCAATATATGGTCCCTTGAAAAGCCTTTATTTTTTTATTAATTATGCACCTAAATATATTTGTGGAGGAGAATGACATTTAAAAGAAGCTGCGTAATGCGTATTATTTTACACGAGTTGGGCCCAGTTGATGGTCATGCCAAGCGCGGCATCAGTGGCGTTGTTACCCGACTACGGCACAGCCTAAGGAGGGTTATGATTTAATTTTTAACATGCTGTGTATTGTATGTATGTTCATCTTTTAGATAATTTCTTTGATAGTCTGCCAATATTTAAAACTAAAATTAATAAAATTGACTTGTAATCAACTGCCTACATAAAGTTATTCTAATTTAATAATAATGTAATTTAATGAAATCATCTATAATAATAATTTGATTCATTTGGATTTAGTTTAATTAGACTTACGATATTTGTTATTATCTTTTTCCTCCTTTAAACTTTTATCACTTCATTTAATTATGTATTCCTTATACCTTTATTTTATTTTATTCCATATTCAGTTTTGTGCAAATATTTTATTGTGATTTTGTATGGTTGTATTGTTCTCATGCAATGTGACGAAATGCATTACTTTTTATTTAATTTTATAATTTAATCTTATTTGGTAATTTTATTACGTATCGAAATATTGTTATTGGTAATGATTTAATTTTTTTATTGAATTGTTAGAAGTTGTCACTTAGCTAAAAGGTGCAATAAGAATGTTGTGCATGCCTGTAAATAAGAGATGTATTTACACATATGAAGACTCGTGATTACGTACCTATTGTTACTATACTTTAAATAATATGTCGTTGGTGTACCTTGCTTAATATATAAATCGTAACTCCTAAACAACTCATCGAATTGGAAACACGAGGTATCGTTGGAAGCGGCATGCATACGAAAACCGAAAAAATCAACATCGATATCTTGTTTACTCATTTTAGTTTGCGTTGTATTCGTAGTCGGGTTTTGGTTTTCATGTTTCTTTTTTTTAAGATCCTCAGAAGTGCAGGTGGACACTTTGGACACTCCAAGATATAGGACATGGTTTGGTCTGAAGCTAGGTACAAATAGCAATTTTTTTTTTTTTTTTTTTAAATGACAATTTTACCTTCCTTATACGAGCTTGATATTTTATTGCATTTTAATAACTAAACCTGCGGAAAAAAATATCGCGCTGTGCTTGAAATAAAGGGCAACAGAAACTGTATATTTTATAGGTAGGTACCTATTATCGCCTACAAAAGCTGACCCAATTTCTTGGCAGCGAGTGTATAAATAAAATATATATTTCAGTCTAGCATGGAAGCGATAAGGAGAACTTTTTACAATCAAAGGAAATAAGGACAACGCAATTTTTTTTTTACAATGGTAAATTCCGTACCTGTATCTAACAAACATTTAGAAAAAAGTTTTCTATTATTGTATTAGCGAATTGAATCTTTATTATCTGACATGTTTAGCCTCCTTCTATATCTATACATAATATAAATTAAAGTCGCTTTTCGTGTTTGTCTGTATGTCCGCGTTGTTCTTCTAAACCACACAACAGATTTTGATGTGGTTTTCACCATCGTATAGAGCATTTATTCCGAAAGGTTTATGTGTATATTACGTTACTATTTAAGTTACATATAACTAAGAAATGTCGATGTTTTAATAAATTTATTTTAAGTCGTAAAATCCGTGTGAAGAAAGAGCGGGTCGCTAGTTTCTGTATAAACGACTTAATCTAGTTCAAGAATAACAACGTCTCAAAAAAAGTTACTAATAGTTCCAAAATTTGCTATCTCTACCGAAATAGATAGTAAAGCTGGATATTATAAAAAGTGATAATGAGACTGATAACGACATCAATCTAATCTTAATAGCTTTGAAGTGCATAGATAATCAGCTGTACTAAACTTATGAAAGTACACTTACGAACAAAAGTATGTTTAAAAACACAAAATATTTTTTTGCAAAAAAAAAAAAAAAATACTTACCAATCTCGAATAAAGCCAGTAGAACGGCTAGGTTCAATGCGGTGAATCCGTATCTTGCCATTTTCTCTTGTATATTTGTTTAAATCACGGCAAACGACTGAGCTCGGGCCACGGATGAACGATACTGAGACGACGAACGCCGCACCCGCCCGCCAGCTCGACGCCGACCAACGCATTTACACGTAACGTAGGGTATACCCGTCTTGGATGTTATTGAGGACAGTCTGCGTCTTTCATACATTTCCCAGCATCTTCCTTAATACATTCAGCACCCTTTGCGTGACACACGAAATGAAATGAAAGAAATTATCATTTGGAGAAGGTTACGCTATTAGAGTGCCGACTTCCTAGCCGGGTTTCTGAAAGTTTACTCAAATTAAGATGTTAAATATTATTTCCAGTGATTTGATTAGCTGTTGTCATTAATAACAGTATTTATGTACGTGGTTCGGTGTATTAAACGAAATCTTTCTGACATTGCTTTTTTAGGAAAACCCTTTGGTTACCTACTAAAAAAATATATCTATCTAAATCTTTTTCAGCGCATTTTGTTAAGCACCACAAAGTGCTTGGCCGCTTCTCCTCCAAACAGTCTTCAAGAAAAAACGTCATTAGCTTGTGGCAGCATCTATAACGCTACTTACGAACTATGTGTAAGCAGGCAGAAACCCAAAACCAACTGTCGGGCAGCTGCCCACCAGTCACAACACCCGTCTGGTGGAAAGATCCTTTTTAAATGAGGATGAAAAACAGTCCACCCGGTTCTTCATACCTACCTCTAAAAGCTTATTAGACGAAACTGCATTTCTAAATATGACTGTGACTGTACTATGACAACTAGCAAGGACGTCACGTAATGTTTGGAAACGAATCTATAACTTATTTATGATATTACTAGTGACATCACATGCAACCATGACTTCAGTGTCCATGGTTGACCTTCCTACCTCTACGTATGGCTCGCAGGCGGGGACAAACATAAGTTCCATCATATGTCAGGTTATTGGTTTGCTTGTTTTTCTCTTTTCAGTTGCTTATGTATTGTGTTTTTTTCAGTCGGGTTGTTTAGTATTTTTAATAACTTTTTTTGTACCCGGAGACACTCGCGCAGCGCAGTAAAGACGAATCTAACGACATATCATTCATCAAAATCGCTTCAGCCGTTTAGTAGTTACGAGGGAACATAGAGACGGACATACATACATACAGGTCGAACACGTAACCCCCCTTTTTTGGCTTCGCCACAGCCGGTTAAAAAGGATATTCTGTGAAAAATTGTGCGCACCCTCAGCCAGTAAGAAAATCATGAGGAAAAACTAATACGTTTTAGTGATTCAGAATAAGTTACTTTCAGTTGTTTTCCTTTTTTCTGACATTGTCTTCCGTTAAATCATTTGTCCAATAATTTATTATTGCATGACGTACGTTACCAACGCTAAATTGCTTAGCAAAGTTCCATCAACATAAGGATGGTAGCTAATGGAAGTTTATTTAGGCGTTTTGTAAATGATCTTTGTAGGCGCCTACATTATGTGTTTCTCTTTGTACAATAAAAATATTATTTATTTTTTATACCAGGCTGAAATTGAGGATGATTGTTCGGTGTTTTTTTCCTCACCTGTGAAGATATGATAATCATAATACCTAAGTTCCTTACTATCCTTAACCACATACCGTTTATTTGTGAAACATAGGTTTCCTTATACTTATTTCCTCCGACCACCTATTGGAAGCTAGGTATGTTATCAAGAGTGGTTTAATTTTTTTGTCGTTTGTACCCGAAAATACTAAAAAAGGAATGCAAATTTCATTTTATTGAACATTAAAAAAAATGTATATATTTGATTTTTATTGATTTGATTTTTTTAGGTATCATTAAAATAGAGTCGAGTCCGTCCCCCTTACTTATTCAAAAGTATTATTTTAGAAATTAGTGTCAGAGGAGATCGAGACAGAATCTTAATATCCCGTCTTCCGATACGTTTGGTCACAGTACTGTCCGACTAAAGAAATATACTTGTACTAAATCTTTGGGCAGGATATCAACGGAAAATATTCAAGGTTACCTATATGGTATTGTTTTTTTACTAGTCACTGATCCCATCGTTTTTTATTTACACCATTACTTGAAATAACAAGTCTTATTAACCAACTTCAAAAAAGGAGGTGGTTATAATATTAATATATTCGTCTCCACGTATTTATTATATTAATCGATATTTTCGTCAGTAAAATTGTGGACCGATTTCAAAAATTCTTTTTTTATTTGGTAGAGGAAGCTTGCGCCGTGGTCCCATATAAATGTTATTAACTTTGCTTGCGTAGTTTTCGCTTAAACAATAGTCCCCTAAGAGTAAGAACGAGAACCAATCAAAAATCACTCCTGGAAGTCTGACAATCAGTCCTAGAGCATACATAACAGTTTTATTCTAATATACGGACGGAGTCATGAGTCGGGAAAGCCTTGAATTCTCGAATGCTACTGTTTTCACTGATCCAACATCAGTATATTCAGTCATTTCTTTGCAAATCTCATGAGGTACTCCATTATAGATCTCAACATGGTTTCAGTAATTTAATTTAATTTTTAAGATTTAATGCTGCACTGATGCATCATTTTCCTGATAAGCAACAATACAAAACAAATGCACATCAATGGTTTTATATCATCATCTAAAGTCAACCACCGCAGCTGGTTTTTTGATAGCGCTAATCACATTAAGTACCAAACGGATTGTTAAAGTTTTCACCAATAGATAGCTTTTGTCTCCGAAAAGATTTAGTCAATCTACCTAGCCTTCTCAACTATGTTGGGGTCGGCTTCCAGGCTAACCGGTTGCGGCTGAATACTAGTATTTTACATGGAGCGACTGCCTATCTGACCTCCGCAACCAAGCTGGGTAACACGATACCCCTTGGTAAGACCGTCAGACTTTTGGGCTTCTGACTACCCGTAACGACTGTCAAAGATTTACGAATGACAGCCGAGACCAAAGGCTTAACATGCTTTCCGAGGCACTGAGGGGTCTCGTTACGTAATGAATGGTCACCCATCCAAGAACAGATCGTGGCAAGGGTAGCTTACCCTTCGATCGACCCTTGCGGCTGTTATTATTTTGCCAGGAGCCACTCGGAGGTTTAGTATATGAAGAAAAAATATATGTGTATGTTTTAGCTGAGTCAAGGCTAGCAGTGCGAAGCCGAGGCGAGTCAGCTTGATACAAAATAAATCTTGTGGGCGTTTAACTCCTGACGTAACGCACCAAAACAAAATGGTGTTTTCGAATATCACGCTTTCTGCACTAGGTGCTTTCTCATACTCGATGCGACAAGCTACAAATCTCTTGTCATTTAGGATAAAATAAATAAAACAAAGAAAAGCATGTCATCAAGAGAAAAATTGGGCTTACATGGAACAGGAACACTTCGCACCATAATCTTTACAGACTATGTGATAACTTTGAAAATCCTAATCCTAACTTTAAATTATAAATGCGAAAGTGAGTTTGTTTATTTGTTCGTTACGCTTTCACGCTAAAACGGCTGAACGAATCTGGATGAAATTTAGCACAGGGGTAGACCATGACCTAGAATAGGACATAGGATACCTTTTATATCGATATTCCCACGTGATCAAGACTTACGCGGGTGAAACCGCGGGCCGCAGCTAGTCACCTATAATTATTATTACTTAGGTATAGTACATTCATAATAACTTGAACAGTCACTATTGGCAGCACTGAATTTTGCAGTATAAACTTCCATACTAATTAATAGAGTTCAAAATGTCTACAGACAGAACAGGTACCACCAATCACATGATTACAAAGTCAAAGTGCTACCAATTGCGTCACGGGTCAAGTTATAATTATAAATGCGACAAATCTTTTTCCCGATATAATCTTACGTCACTTTGTTGTTACATCATGCTTACTGATTGACCATAGGATTGACAAATACCTAAAAATTATGTCTATAAAATAGCAAAGTAATAAGTCAATCTGCCTAGCCTTTTCCCAACTATGTTGGGGTTGGCTTCCAGTCTAACCGGATGCAGCTGAATACCAGTATTTTACATGGAGCGACTGCCTATCTGACCTCCACGACCCAGTAACAGGGTAATACGATACCCCTTGGTAAGACTGGTTGTCAGACTTTCGGGCTTCTGACGACCCGTAACGACTGTCATTCGTGGTCTTTGACAGTGAAAGTGAAAAATTACAGTCGGGACCAACGGCTTAACGTGCTTTCCGAGTCACGGAGGAGTCTCAGTATGTAAAGATGGTCACCCATCCACGGACCAACCCCGGCAAGCGTAGCTTAACCTGATGTATCGACCCGTGCTGCTATTATTACTTGGCCACGAGCAAGTAATAATCATTATAGAATTTGCAGAAACAAAGTCTGCATTACAAAAAAATATCCATAAAATTCAAAGTTTCCAAAGTCTCTTGCTCAAGAAAATTTACTGGCTTAAAGAGACGTAGTGTAATTAAATTTAAACTCGGTGCCAACCTTATGCTTGACCAAACTTACGAGTATGTTTTATAATTAAAGACTAGCTGTTACTCGCGACTTCTGCGATCCTGGATGAAAAGTATCCTTTGTCTTTCTCCAGCAGGCGTATCATGGCGCTTTCTATCTCTACGAAGAATATACATAGCTTTTTCTATACAAAGTGACAGTTCGTTTCTTCATTTTTGACATCTGTAGTGTCTGTGAGTGAAAGAGAAGGAAGCATTATGTCGTCTCTAGCGCACGTGCGGTCGTAAAGCAGTCAGTCAGCTGTGAGCGGCGGGAGCGAGAGGGCACGCGCGTCTAAGAGCCGATAATATAGAGGGAAATACCACATTTTGGCGACGAGGATTAACAGGACTACTGTGAGTTAAATTATTAGGTATTATTTAAAAAAAAAAAAAAAAAAAAAAAAAAAAAAAAAAAAAAAAAGGTGTTTTGAGATTTGAGACTAGGATTGCTCAATCTAATTAAACTCACAGTACAAATAACGGCGAGGCCCCGTGAAGTAAACATTCTATTCGTATATGTATCATATTTATCTAGTTACCTATGATGCGAGACGACAGCGTTGTTTTATTGATGCTGTAGGTTATTATTACCAAGCGGGCCGGTTGTTTACATTTCTCATTGCTAACTAAAATAAAAATAAGTACCCACTTATGGTGTCGGTTAAATGCATGATTTATTTATAGAAGCTAAAGGTCATACCATCAACGAATACATTTCGGTCATATTTAAAATTCCTGCCTGTGAACTACGGAGACCGGGTTCGATTTCCGGTCGGCTCAAAATTGAAAAAAATATACAAAATGCGTACATACTGTTGAGTTGCATGATTGACTTCGTTATCTAGTACTAGACTAGACTAATATTAGATTACTGTATAAAGTAATAATGCTCGTATAAGAGAGAACATAAGTCTGCTCCTGTATGGACTAAATCACAGGTGACGCCTGTTACATAAGTTTTGATGTACAATATCAGCCTGATGAGTTGGACACAAACGAGTGCTGTTTGTGTTAAGTTGTGATGTTACCAGATGATGCCTGGTAGTCCGGGAACAGGTGACGCCTGTAACATAAGTTTTGATGTACAATATCAGCCTGATGAGTTGGACACAAACGAGTGCTGTTTGTGTTAAGTTGTGATGTTACCAGATGATGCCTGGTAGTCCGGGAACAGGTGACGCCTGTAAGGACTTCGTAATGTAATTTAGTACAGGTGATGCCTGCAAGTACTTGACGTGATGCGACATAGGTATGTCAGAGTGTGATACATGGAAGTTTTATTCGGGTGATGCCCGTAATATGAAGTTTTGTGTACGGATAACTCCCGTTTACGTTACGTTTACATTACGTTTTAAGTTTGAAGACAATTTAAACAACATTGTTAGTTTAATTTGGACTATGGTGTAAATGAACGTTGTATGAAATAAATAATGAATGTGTCAGGTTGTTAAAAGGATGATGCCCATTTGGTGACCTAAATAAGCCATTCTTTATTTGTTTCATTGTCCTCGGATTAAAGTACGTAACGTACGTACGTTGCTATAAAAAAATGTTGATCCATAAATACTGTCAGCAATAGTAAAAGGAGCTTCAAAATATTCATAGGCTTGAAGAATTGTAAAATAAACCCCTAAAATAATTGTAATAAAAAGACCTTGAGTTATTTGAGAGTTATTATTTTCTATAATAGCATGGTGAGCTCATGTAATTGATACACCTGAACTAATTAAAATAATAGTATTTAGTAATGGAATTTGAAAGAGATTAAATGGGGTAATACTAGTCGGAGGTCAAATAGCTCCAATTTCAATATTAGGAGCTAAACTTCTATGAAAAAATGCTCAAAAAAAAAAAAAAAAAAAAAAAAAAAAAAAAAAAACAGATACAATAAATAAAATTATTCCTCATCGTAAACCTTTAGTTACTAAAATAGTATGTTTACCTTGTAAAGTTCCTTCACGACAAATATCTCGTCATCATTGATATATTGTTAAAATAACAATTAAATAACCTAAGATTAATAAATTTATATTAAAATTATGGAATCATTTTACTATACCTGTGACAGGAACTATAACTCCAATAGCTCCTGTTAAAGGTCATGGACTATAATCTACTAAGTGAAATGGGTGATTAAAATTTGTTTTCATTAATTTACTTCTCTAGAATATAATGTTCTTAAAATTGCAATAACATAAGATTGAATAATTGCTACTGCAGATTCTAAAATTAATAATAAAATTTGAATGATAATTAACATTAAAATAAAATAAGAGCTTATTCTAGGTCCAGTTCCTCTTAAAAGAGTTATTAATAAATGTCCTGCAATTATATTTGCAGTTAAACGAACAGCTAGAGTTCCTGGTCGAATAATATTTCTAATAGTTTCAATTAAAACTATAAATGGTATTAAAATAGAAGGTGTTCCTTGAGGAATTATATGGATAAATATATGTTGAGAATTATTAATTCATCCGTAAATTATAAATCTTAATCAAAGGGGTAAAGAAATTGATAAAGATAATGTTAAATGACTTGTTCTAGAAAAAATATATGGAAATAATCCTAAAAAATTATTAAATAAAATAAAAGAAAATATAGAAATAAAAATAAAAGTTGAACCTTGAAAATAATTATTTTTTAATAAAGTTTTAAATTCATTATGAAGTTTTAATAAAATAAAATTTCAAAAATAATAATGACGGTTTGGAATTAATCAAAATGAGTAAGGAATAAATATAATACCTAAAATTGTTCCGATTCAATTAAAAGGAATATTAAATAAATTAGTAGAGGGGTCAAAAATTGAAAATAAATTACTTATCATTTTCAATTGAAATTTTTTAATTTTGAATTAAAATTATTATTATTTTTGTTTAATTTTTTTATAAAAATATAGTAATTTATAATATTAAAAATTAAATAAATTAATAAAAAAAAAAAAAAAAATAAAAAAAAATAAAAATAATCAATTCATTGGTATTATTTGTGGGATAAAAGAATATTACATTAAAGGTAATAATTTAAATTTGACATATTTATGTTATAAATTTAACTAGTTCTTTAATAATTTATTTTGAATCATTAGAAGTAAATGCTAATTTACTATAAAATGGTTTAAGAGACCAGTACTTGCTTTCAGTCATCTAATGAAGAATAATTATTAACTCAATTAATAAAATTTTTAATTGAAATTCTTTCAATTACAATAGGTATAAATCTATGATTAGCTCCACAAATTTCAGAACATTGACCATAAAAAATACCAGGACGATTAATAAAAAAAAAAAAAAAAAAAAAAAATATAGTTTGGTTAAGACGTCCAGGATTAGCATCTACCTTAACACCTAAAGATGGAATAGTTCATGAGTGGATTACATTTGTGGCAGTTACTATAATTCGAATTTGATTATTTATAGGTAAAACAATTCGATTATCAACATCTAATAATCGAAAACTATTGGGGGATATTTCATTAGATGGAATTATATAAGAATCAAATTCAATATCATGGAAATCTGAATATTCATAACTTCAGTATCATTGATGGCCAATAGATTTTAAAGTAATTAAAGGGTTATTTGATTCATCTAATAAATATAATAAGCGTAAAGAAGGTAAAGCAATAAAAATTGAAGTAATTGCTGGTAAAATAGTTCAAATTACTTCAATTATTTGTCCTTCTAATAAAAATCGATTAATATATTTATTAAATAAAAGTCTTGATATTAAATAACCAACTAAAATTGTAATTATAATAAGAATAATTAAAGTATGATCATGAAAAAAAAAATAATTTGTTCTATTAAAGGAGATGCTCCATTTTGTAAATTAAAATTAGATCATGTTGCAATTTCTAAAAAAAGGATGTACCTTTATAAATGGGGTTTAAATCCATTACATATAATCTGCCACATTAGAATAAATTTCTTAAAATAGGTAATTCATTATATGAATGTTCGGCAGGAGGTAAATTTTGGTATCATTCAATTGAAGATGATAAATTTAGGGTGAATAAAGCAATTCGTTGATTAACTAATGATTCTCACACAATAATTAATATAAATATAATAGCTAATAAAGAAATATAAGATCCTAATGATGAAATAATATTTCAAGAAATATAACAATCAGGATAATCAGAGTATCGTCGAGGTATTCCTGCTAAACCTAAAAAATGTTGAGGAAAAAAAAGTTAAATTTACTCCAATAAATATAACAAAAAATTGAATTTTTAAAAGATAAGGATTTAAAGATAATCCTGTAAATAAAGGATATCAATGAATAAATCCTCCTAAAATAGCAAATACAGCTCCTATAGATAAAACATAGTGAAAATGGGCTACTACATAATAAGTATCATGAAGAGTAATATCAATTGATGAATTCAACTAAAAATTTTAATTCCAGTAGGTACAGCAATAATTATTGTTGCTGAAGTAAAATAAGCTCGAGTATCAATATCTATACCTACTGTAAATATATGATGAGCTCAAACAATAAATCCTAATAATCCAATTGCTAATATAGTATAAATTATTCCTAAACATCCAAATGTTTCCTTTTTACCTCTTTCTTGAGAAATAATATGTGAAATTATACCAAATCCTGGTAAAATTAAAATATAAACTTCTGGATGGCCAAAAAATCAAAATAAATGTTGGTATACAATTGGATCTCCTCCTCCAGCAGGATCAAAAAAAAGATGTATTTAAATTTCGATCAGTTAGTAATATAGTAATAGCTCCAGCTAAAACAGGTAATGATAATAATAATAACCCTGTTCCCGGTACCGGTGGGCTACTATTTTTTATATTTTTAAATGTTTTATATAATTTTTTATTCTAATATTTGAAAATATAATTTATAAGTATGAAAAATGAAATAAAGATAATAATAATAAAAATACAGTAATTCCAACAGCTCAAATAAATAAAGGTATTTGATCAAAAGATAAATTATTTAATCGTATATTAATAATAGCTAAATCTACAGAGCTACCGCCCCATGAGCAATATTAGATGAGAGTGGGGGGTACACTGTTCATCCTGTTCCTGCACCATTTTCTACAATTCTTCTTGAAATTAATAAAGTTAAAGAGGGGGGGAGTAATCAAAAACTTATATTATTTAAACGGTTTATTTTTAGTATAACGGTTAGAAATGGCAGTAGAAGAAAGTTCAGAAGAGGAGATTGATGATAATCAGGATATTAAAAACCAGAATTAAGAAATATATAAAATTATAGTTTATTCCCAATCAAGTAATCTGAAGTTATAGTGATGATAAATTGATTAAGTAAGAATCTTAAGAATTGTCTCATTAAACAAAAATTATAAAATAAGGAAGGGATGTAGTGTCTGTGAGTGAAAGAGAAGGAAGCATTATGTCGTCTCTAGCGCACGTGCGGTCGTAAAGCAGTCAGTCAGCTGTGAGCGGCGGGAGCGAGAGGGCACGCGCGTCTAAGAGCCGATAATATAGAGGGAAATACCACAACATCCACCGTAGAAATCTTTCTACAATCTGTCATTTTGTCTTTCATTTTTAACGATCTTTGTCTAGGTCTTTTTGTAGGTAGACTATTTCGACAACCGATAAATCCTATGACAGAACAAATAGTTCTGAGTGGAATTATGTAAAAGAGTGAATTTCGTATAAAGTGCAGTTGACTCTTTCTACTTTGCTGCCGTCGTACTGTCTACAGGAAACGTCATTTTTATCTACTCATCCGTCGACAAAACGGTGCTCATGCTACGCCTGCTGGTCATGGCCATATTATGCCAAATTTCATCCAAATCCGTGTAGCCGTTTAGCGTGAAAGCGTAACAAAAAAAAGTCACTCTCGCATTTATAATATTGGTTCGGTTTAGGATTTATTGGCACACTATCTAGAAAGGAGATTATGATATAATAGATTTGGGGTGTGATGATGCATTTATGGTAGTTGACGTGCACCATTTGATATGATTCTTGCATGTAATGCATTTATATTTCAAGCTTTGAAGTAACTCATAGACTCATGGTTATGCATTTACCTACTACTGTTAACAACATAATCATAATCATAATCTGATAACTGTTTGTACTTCCCGTCACTTGTCACTAAAGGTTCATTAGAAAACCAGCGTCAGACAGTACCTGTCTGGCATGAATGCTGAAATGAACCTTTTTGGCGCAGCCGTGAGGAGCACACTATTGTTGTCAAAACATTTTTTTATTTTGTTATTTGTATTTTGTGTTTCACGAACTGTGTCCAAATAAACGTTATTCTTTTTTACTTTTTCTTTCTTTCTTTACTAGCGACCCGCCCCTGCTTCGCACGGTTTTCACGACTTGACAAAACATTGAGCATTTAGCTCGTGGCTACGTAATAACAGCCGCACGGGTCGATCCATCTGGTTATGCTACGCTTGCCGGGGTTGGTCTGTGGATGGGTGACCATCTTTACATACCGAGAATCCTCCGTGCCTCGGAAAGCACGTTAAGCCGTTGGTCCCGGCTGTCATTTTTGGATCTTTGACAGTCGTTACGGGTCGTCAGAAGCCCGAAAGTCTGATAACCAGTCTTACCAAGGGGTATCGTATTACCCAGTTACTGTGTTATGGAGGTCAGATAGGCAGTCGCTCCATGTAAAATACTGGTATTCAACTGCTTCCGGTTAGACTGGAAGCCGACCCCAACATAGTTGGGAAAAGGCTAGGCAGATGATGATGACAAAACATTGAGAATTCTTTATTATAATAATAGGTACATACACATACAGTTTCCAGAATAAATTCTCAAAATTATTGTGAAAACCGCAACAAAATCTGTTTCATAGTTTAGAAGAACAGCACTATCACACAGACAGACAAGAAAAGCGATATAAAATAATTTTATATAGAAGTTGTTCATACGTGGTTTGGTTTATGTCTAGCAAGGGACTCTGTACCACACCAACCCACGTAAAGTATTATTTGTAATATTATTTCACAGTGAGAAAGAGATGAAGCTATTCGTCTGCATAGCTCCATCACGTTCCTACGTAGTATTAAAATAATACTGCTGCAGGGGTGGTGTTTGGTCCCCTGGAATAATCGTACGTAATTATTCTCTGTGAGAGAGCAATGGCGGCTCAGTAGTAACGGCCCTGAGCTTACGAGTTGTAGGTCGTGGGTTTGAACCCAGACAGGTGTTTATTTTGTATAAATAATTCCAACCCGCACTGGGCCAGCGCGTAGCAGATTACAGCCCACTCCCTATCGAAGAGAGGAGGTCTGCGTCCCAGCAGTGGGAACATTATAGGCTGATTATATTATATTTTGTGTGTATATTGGATTCTATTTCCAATTTTGCACATATCTATACCGAGTATTATTGACTTTTGCGCTACAGGCGAGTCGAATTCTCGCTCAGGAAGTGCTAATATTTGTATGGCTTGCATATAGTCTACACAATATCTAGGTTTGTGTGCAATGCATGTACATAATGTATGAGAATGATGTCGGTAACCCCACCCGCTATAAAGAGCACAAAAAGATGCAAATTATGTCGAAGGTTTCTTAATAAGCTATGGTTTCAGAGTCTACAAGAAAATGAAAAACCGACCAAGTGCAAGTAGGACTCTCACACGAAGGAGGGTTCCGTACTGTTATTAAGATAGAGCAAAAAAGGCCGAAAATAACACGGTTTTGTTAACTTTATTTAATATTTATTATTTGTTGTTATAGCGGCAATAGATATACACAATCTGTGAAACTTTCAACTGTTTACCTGTATTACGGTTCGAGATAGAGATACAGCCCGCTGACAAACGGACAGACGGACAGCGGAGGTTTAGTAATAGGGTTCCGTTTAGCACTCGTCGGATACGGAACCCTAAAATAAGAAAAGACTGATTTTCAGAAACGATGATGGGATACATTCCTAAATCTTTCTCGTAGTAGAAGACGCGAGAACAACTACTTAGTGTAAAATATGAAACAATGCCAGGGAATCCATTAATTTATGAAAGTAAATTCTAGAAGCATTAACTCTTGGCACTCTCTTTAAAATGTTTGGATTTAATTTATTGGTTTGCATGGGACAGACTGGATGCGGAAGGCGGAGGACAGGGCGTTGTGGCGCAGCTTGGGAGAGGCCTATCTTCAGCAGTGGACTGATCCGAGTTGATTGGGTTGCATTAAGGAGAGCCTCCACTACAATACTTCAAGATCTACGTCCTGCTATCTAATTGCATAAAACATTTTCGTAAACGATTAAGACTAATCTGTTTCATTTTGATAGTTCAATAACGTTCATTACGTTGTTGAGCAGATTTTGTTTTCGAACAAATTAAGCAGTGAATTAGCAATCTATTTCAAAACGATTCAGATTGTGATTCATCATGTATTAATACGCAATTAAGGTGCTGGGCTCCTCGAATTTTGCTATCTAATGATTTCTCCACTGCTGAGCTATACTTGTAAAGGTAGTGACATCGTCAAGTCCCAGGGTCACATTTACATATTAAAGTACCATACATGCATTGCCTCTACTGAATGAATGATCAAAAACCATGTTGTTAAGCCCTAGGTAAGTTTACATTTGCGCGCATTCATGCTGAACAAACGGGTAATTTTGGCACATACTCGTAGATTATCCTTACACATTATAAAACAAAGTCCTCCGCCGCGTCTCTCTGTCGTCCTGTTCGCGATAAACTCAAAAACTACTGCACCGATTTTCATGCTTTTTTCACCAATGGATAGAGTGCTTCTCGAGGAAGGTTTTAGTATTTAATAACCGACATCCACGCGATCGAAGCCGCGGGCATCAGCTAGTCATAGATAATAAAGGACCCGGTGAAAATCGAGTGCGAAAGCTAGTACTTATTGCTGTTATAAGTCTTCTGCGCTACCCGCAACTGGATTGTAGTATCACGTTACGGACATTTCATGCACAGTGTGACAATTATGTTATGTTTTATGAGTAATAATCATCTGACCAATGTTTTCAAACATGACTCAGGTAGGAACAGGAAAATGCTCTTGTTGATGTTTCTCATTCAATGCCACGTAAGAAAATTACCTCTTCACACGGCTTAAAATGTTTTTTTTTTTTTTGCTCTGTGTAAATTTTTTATTCAACTTAAAGACTTATAATATCTATAATAATAATTATGTACAAGGGAAGTTTGTTTATTTATTTAAAACACATAATAAGCTTACAGTTTATGAACATCAAATCGCTTTTATGCTAATACCTACATCCTACCTATTAAAAATCGGGCGAAAATTCGATCTAGCTAGGTCTCATAATTTGATCTGAGAAAATTCGTTTTCTCAAAAAATATGAAAAATAAATCGCTAACCGTTTTTTTTAAGTTTCTGCCGCATCTTCCTGTCTAATCTATAGTATTCGGACTTGTTCTAATTACGCGCGTTGTCGGCTATACTCGTGTGAACATACTCTAAGTAAAGTCATTGTCTGGTGAGTGTGAAAAATGTTTTTTACTCACATTAGCCCTTTTCTAGGTACTTTAATTAATACGTTAGTGGTAAAACCCAAGACTATGTTTGTTTTTGTATATTATGTGTCATAATATCAATCATCATAAAAAATATTGAATGAGGCACCTTACCCCTCATCCTTGTTACACCATGACATCTATGTGTAATGAATTGATGAGCACTAGCAAATCGCAGTCAGCATTCACATGTTTTTTAAGAAAGAAAGAAAAAAAAATTGTTTACAATAACGTTTTTTTTTGTGTTTGTTCGTGTATGTTTTTTTTTTGTTTAAATTTTATTTTTATTTTGTGGACCTATCCACACACAGCTCAATCACTTCAAGACAGGAAAATGTAAGAAAAGTGTTGCCCAACTTGTACAAACGATCGAACGATTTTTTCAAAGGATCTTGCACTCTTGGCCGGTTGATGGATTATCGTAGTAGGTACAGTGCGTTAGAGTAATACAGGTTGGATTTACGAGTGATAGTTTTAGACAAGGAACTTTATTTTCTCGTCATCGGTACTTATATTTCAAATGATTAAAATAAGGCGCAAATGGTTACTGGATAACATTTGAAGACTCTTTGAAAAACGCAATCGACAGACTAGCACCAAATGCAAGTACTATTTTAAGCTTTGTTATTGAATTTGAAACAAACCAGTAACGTTTTTACTTCGTTTACGAGTTGTTTATTTAGAAACTGGAAACTTCAATGCTGAAGTTTCCGTCTTTTATCTTCATAACCGTCGAACGAGTCCATTATTCATTATATTCGTAGTAAAAACTTTGAGCGCAGTGGAATGCATTCCTGGATTGCAGTGGAACTACCCCTACTTTCGTTCCACCACCATTTTTAAATCAGTACCTGCATCCATAGGTCGAGACATCAATCAATCTGCCTAGCCTTTTCCCAACTATGTTGGGGTCGGCTTCCAGTCTAACCGGATGCAGCTGAATACTAGTATTTTAAATGGAGCCTATCCTACCTATCTGACCTCCACAACCTATATAGTAACTGGGCAATACAATACCCCTTGGTAAGACTGGTTGTCAGACTTTCGGGTTTCGGACGACCCGTAACGAGTGTCACAGATCCACGAATGACAGCCTGGACCAACGGCATAACGTGCTTTCCGAGGCGCGGAGGAGTCTTGGTATGTAAAGATGGTGGTGGTGGTGGTGGAAGACCCATCCACAGACCAACCCCGGCAAGCGTAGCTTAACTTGATGGATCGATCCGTGCGACTGTTATTACTTAGCCACAAGCTCCTCCCACATGTCGAGACATGGTGGCTATTTTGTGTACCGCATCACGGTCTATGCGCTCACTGACCACAATATAAGGACCGTAATTCCGTGATGCTGTAATACCTGCTATGTATGGACCTCAAACCGGCATGTAACCTCATAAGAAATTCAACAAACGTGGTCTTTCGTCATGGTTACGTGACCTGTCAATAGGCTATGGGTACCTCCTTACTGACATAGAATAGTAGGTACCTACAGAAGGTCAGCTCTTTACGACGCGACGACCGAAAACAGGAGCAAGCGCACATGGACGGCGATCTCGTACTATCTATGCTGTCAGTTGCGAGTGCACTCGCTGTTCGTGAACCGTGTCTATGTGTGCGTGTGTTTTCGCTTACAATATAGAGCAGACCTTCTGTCGTATTCTGTGCTGATGGCTTGTGTACATATGCAGTAATGGATGCCCGATGTGCCATTGTTACTTCAATAATTATGTCTGCTCGTTATGCATGCGTGATTTGTGTAATGTTTACCTTTTAGTGTGGTCCATTCCATGGTTTTGATCACGATAGACTTCCAAATCTCTTAATTTCAAGGTTGCATGTAGTTTTTTTTTCCCTAATTGTCTTTGGTCGAGACCTTCAACCCATTTTGTTGACTACATAAACTTGCAAAGTCGTTTACACGTTCTAAATGAACAAGTCGCCGTGCGACATGCGACTAAACTGCATACACCTAACTTGTTTGTACTATATGCATACGAAGCGCCTCTAAAAACCGCTTCAAGTTATGTCTAGATAACAATAAAAGCGGCTTGGACTCGACAAGTTTCTTCATAGATACGACACAGATATACCTAAGTATACAACACACCTAGTTATGACGTAATGACAAAAATGAGTCATTTTGAACATTTGTTGGTCCCAATGAAGGTCTCACTAATTCACCTCGCTTGTTTTGACTCTGATGATGTCATATGAAATGTAAATAGTACTCTAGAGACATAAAATTTGTAATCAACAAAAGTTAACATCACGCATCTATTCTCCAAGGGTCCGGCAGCGGGTTTGTACTTAATTACATTTCATTATTTTTCATGCACACCATAGGTAAAATTTTAATGAGCCATGTAGAGGTTATATCTACGTTTATCACATTTATTTATTTATTTAAAACTTTATGCACGAGTAAAAAAATACTGTACAAAGGTGACGCAGAGACAAAACATGGCAGGTGCAACATAATTGATACAACAAAAATACATACATATTATAAACAAAATAAACTTAGTCAGGAGAAATAACTCCTCACTGCTTCATGCACTTATCCAAATTTATTTGTAGTCGGTGCAACATGTCTTTTTCTTCCACACTTCTCTATTAGCCGTCATAACGGTAGTCGCCCCCTTTCTAGCCATATCATCTTTCACACAGTCCATCCATCGTTTCTTTGGTCTTCCCCTACTCTTATAGCCATCGATATGTTATATACCTACTTATGTATAAGTTTATCAATGGAGATTTGTTGAATTCGCCTCTAATTTAAATAGAATTTGGTGAAAGTAATTCCCATATTCACTTACTTCAGGGAAAATTGAAGGCGTGTACCTGGTTCATACTGCAACCCGGTAATATACGAGAAACCGTACAGAAATGAATATATATACCTATACTTATTATTGTAACACAAGTTGACGTATCTCGGTAGGTACTTAATTCTCAGTAAAACATTATTAATTTACATTTACAGGAAGACAAGGAATAATACACCTTTTAGAAGGAAACAAATGACTATAGTAATGAATAACAAGCCAATTAAGAATATACACTAATTAATGCGGTAACGAAGGGATGGTCGTTGGAAGAGATAAACTGAATCATCAACAGCGGACATATTTTTGAACAATAACAAGCTAGGTACCATTGTATTATGCGATGGTACCTACCTATATGAGTATTAAAATGTAAAGTGGGTGATAAACGTGCTTAAAGTACGCGGTCTTTCGACGACGACAGTCGACGAGCAAAATTTCAAACCTGTTGGATCGCCGACGAATTTACTTGGCGATTTTTAAGTTCGCGTACTTAGCATGACACACGGGCGAGTAAGCTCGCCGAGCCATAAGTACGCGGACTTGCTCGCAATCGCTATCTAATTGCGTAAGTTTTTTCGTAACCGATTAAGACTAATTTGTTTCATTTTGACAGTTCAACAATACTCATTGCGTTATTTACGTTGTTGAGCAGATTTTTTTTTCGAACTTTTGGTGTAATGGATTAGACCGGGTAGTCCCCCTATGCTCTAGTCCCGCTATGCTCGACTCGAAAAATACCTATTAAAAAGTTTCGCTATGCACGAAATTCTTCGATTCTTCGTAAACAATGAAAGGTACAGTTGGGAAGAAAATTGTTTGAATTATTTATTTTTTTATAGCGCCATTCGTCTAAGCGTAAGCGTCTGTAAGTTAAAATTGGTTTAGTCTCGTTCTGACAATTAAAAAAGTCAAAATAACGGATATGGACAACCGAGTTTCAGAGCAATTTGAAATTAAGAAATGTTTATGCATAGAGCTGTAAGTCAATACTGGACCCACAAGATTTAACGAAGTCTGTAGACTTCGTTACATACTTACTAATTATTAACATATCTTAGTAATTATTGCAAATATAAATGTGAGCATAAAACTAGTAAAATATAAAAGAGCGTAAATAAAAAGTCCGTTCTCAAAGTCAAATCACCTGTGGCGGTATCTACACCGCCACATGCGAACTACGCATCGAAGACCTGACGTCACACAAAAATCCTGACGTCACATAAATCCTGCATCGCGCAATTAGAGTTTACCGTGCAGTGAACGTATATACAAAAACCCAATATCAATCATAGGGCAGTTGCCCGCCAGACACAACACCCGTCTGGTAGGAGGATCCTCCCTTTTCTATGGTGGATGAGTGAACTTTACACCCTGTTCCTCATACCCCTAAATTGGTGACCCCGAATATGAACGTCAACGCAGCCTTCGTGCAACTACTCCAGCGTGACGTCATCATCATCACTCCCGCAAGCGTTCAGTGAGGCGAGTCACACAGCCAAGCCAACACCCGAGGCGTCAACGGGTATCCTGACCACCAGCATGCAGCGATCGCGCATTCCTGGTCATCACCCTCAGCCTCATCACCCCGACCCACTGGGGAATCACATCAATCACCTCAACCTCATCACCCTGAGCCACTGGGGAATCACCGCAATCAACTCAATCACCGCAAACAGTTCCGACTCACCGCGAACAATGCGGCACCCGGTTCCGACTCACTGGAACCACAACTGGCACTGGCAAGCATCGCAAGATACAAGACTCAGCCCACTATCGACCTCCGGTCTCCGGAGGGGAGTGATGTGGCGGTATCTACACCGCCACATGCGAACTACGCATCGAAGACCTGACGTCACACAAAAATCCTGACGTCACATAAATCCTGCATCGCGCAATTAGAGTTTACCGTGCAGTGAACGTATATACAAAAACCCAATATCAATCATAGGGCAGTTGCCCGCCAGACACAACACCCGTCTGGTAGGAGGATCCTCCCTTTTCTATGGTGGATGAGTGAACTTTACACCCTGTTCCTCATACCCCTAAACACCTGTATTCAAAAAATTTCAGTCTTATTAATTACACAAATAAAATACAAATAATCAACTATTTAAGAAAAAAAAAAAGCTACGGTATCTGTCAATAGATATGTTAAATCTGCCACCCAAGTTACCCAAGTTAGTTGTTATGTGGTGCTTAAATGGTAATAAAATATTACACTGTAACAGTTTTCTTCATCACTGACCGCGAATGTGATTTCGTGCATAGCGAAACTTTTTAGTAGGTATTTTACGAGTCGAGCATTGCGGGACTAGAGCATAGCCACTAACCGGACAGACGGTTCTGATTGATCGTGTACTACGCAAGGGTGCCGGGTGCCCCTTACTTACCCCTATTTAATTAAGTAAGTATCGCCAATGGCGAAGATTTTGATGAATCCCATTTCTTCATTAAAGAGTTCAACAAAACTATTTTGATCAGTGTATAATAACTTTTATTATAAGCAAGGTTCTCTAAGAGATTTATATATGTAACCCAAGAATTATTTATGGACCTGTTATTCGTTTTTTCCATTCGGGCCCAGACAATGTGACGTCATCAGCGACGGACGCCAAACTTGACCTTTTAAACACCCTCTTGGATAAAAATAGCAAAAATATTAATTGGCTACATGATACAAGAATGGTGGAATTGTATTTCTGGAAATAATACTCGTATGATTGTTTTCCCGAAAAACTGCATTCCCATGCTCATTCGAGCTCGTTTGAAGATCAGAATTTCCTCAATTAGTGTCTTATGAGCGTGAGCTCAACCAACCAACATATGAGCGTTAGTTTAACCTCATATGCAGACTGAGAAAAATTTATTGAGTTTTTCTCAGTCTTCATATGAGGTTAAAGTATTGAATGTTTTTTCCCAGGGACAGGCGGTTGGAAAAAGGTTTACGTAGTAGGTACACATTTTCCTTATTGACTTAGAAAAAATCTCTCATTGTTGTCTGCAAATGCAGTAGCACTGCTTATTTTAAACACGTGCGGCAGAGATATTATTACATCTATACATATTATAAAATAAAGTCGCTTTTCGACCTGTGTGACCGCGTTGTTCTTCTAAACTACGCAACAGATTTTGATGTGATTTTTACCATAATCTAGAGAATTGATTCCGGAATGTTTATGAGCATAACTTTTATATATGTACGTACGTCTCTTCTCGATGTTTTGTTAACCCGTAAAAACCGTGTCAGGTCGGGGCGGGTCGCTAGTACCTAATAAAAAAATATATTTATGAGTATTTATTTAAAAATAATTTGATACGATATCACACGATGCGATCTGGGAAGTACTGAGCAAATGCCACGTCCACGAAAAGTACAAAAACATTTTGAAAAACATATACCACAGCAGCACTAGTTGTGTGAAACTAGAGAAACGAGGGCCAGAAATACCAATTCAGAGAGGAGTGAGGCAAGGAGACCCCCTGTCCCCCAAAATCTTCATAGCAGTGCTGCAAAACATTTTTGACAATCTGAAATGGGAAAAAGAAGGAATCAAAATCGGTAATCGGTACTTAAGTCACCTTAGATTTGCAGACGACATTGTCCTCCTCGCTGAAAGCAGCAGGAAAATGGAAAAAATGATAAACCTGTTAAGTGAACAAAGTGGAAAAGTAGGTCTTTTGATGAATAAAGACAAAACAAAACTCATGACAAATAGCTACACACACACAATACAACTCGAAGGAAGGACACTTGAATACGTAAATAAATACATATATCTAGGAAAAGAAATATCATTCGAAGACAGAAACGAAGAAGAAGAGGTAGAACGTCGAATTAATATGAGCTGGAAGAAATACTGGTCACTCAAAGAGATTATGAAAGGGGACTATCCGCTCCACCTAAAGAAAACAGTGATGGATACATGCATTCTGCCGACTCTAACGTATGGTTGCCAAACGAGAACCTACAACACTAAAATAAAAACCAAATTAGTCTGCTGCCAGAAAGCAATGGAGAGGAGTATTCTGAAAATAAGAAAAATACATAAAGTAAGAAGTGAATTTATACGAAAGAAGACAAAGTTAATTGACGTCTTACACTACAGTCTAAGTCTAAAGTGGAGATGGGCGGGCCATGTATCACGATATAGCGACGAGCGATGGACAGTGGAAGCGACGAGATGGAAAGGACCTAGTGGAAAAAGACGAAAGGGGCGACCTATAAAACGATGGAGTGACGACATCATAGCTACAGCGGGAAAAGAGTGGATTGAACGGGCTAAAGACAGAGAAAACTGGATCAAACTGGAGGAGGCCTATACCCAAATAGGGGTTCCTATCCAAGAAAGTAGCGCAAGTAAATAACACAAACAACGGCAAAGAAAAACATTGAGATAAAACGGCGAAAAAGTGTAAAGCAGCGCTTAATTAAAAGTGAATATTATTAACTATAGGTACTTATTATGTAAATTGTAAAACTTAGAGGAAGGAAAATAAAGGCTTTATTATTATTATTATTTTATATATTACATATCTCGGGACCATGGGGTCCCGGTCTTTTGGAAGGCGTACGAGGGGCCGAAGCCAACTCGCAGAGGCCCCTTAGACAGTTTCTCAAGGAATGAGGCACCAACCGACGATTATCCCTGTACGCACTATGCAAGTGCATCCAAGGACAATCCCCGGTTGGTGTAGGACTATTGCAGAAAATGGAAACAAAACATATTGGGTTATGGGTTTGGGTGGTTTAGTGGATTTGTTACCTATAACTATTGAAGGACTATGTCCCCTGCCTGATCAATGTTATGGTATACACGGATTAAACGGCAGGGGGTGACTTGCACACTCAATAATGGGCCCCCGAACACGGTCGCTAGCACAAAGTGACGAAGCGACAAGGGGGCAACACTTCCTGAGGTGCTTGAGGAGTGGAGAGGTATTCCAAGGCTTTCTTTATTTATTATTATTATTATTTAAATGTCTTTGACATATCTCGGGACCCTGGGGTCCCGGACCTTTGGAAGGCGTGCGAGGGGCCGAAGCCAACTCGCAGAGGCCCCTTAGACATTTTTAAGTGTTGAGACACCAACCGACGATTCTCCCTGTATGCACTACGAAAGTGCAGCCAAGGACAATCCCCGATTGGCGTAGGACTATTGCATGATATGGAAACAAAGATATTGGATTATGGGTTTGGGTGGCTTAGTGAACTGGTTATCTTGAACTATGGAAAGACTATGGCCCCTGCCTGACCAATGTTTATAAAAATACACAGATAAAATGGCAGGGGGTGGCTTGCACACTCAATAATGGGCCCCCGAAAACGGTCGCTAGCACATAGTGACGTAGCGACAAGGAGGCAACATGTCCTGAGGTGCTTAAGAGGAGTGGAGAGGTATTCCACGGCTATCAGGACAATCCCGGAAGTACGGTCAAGATCCCTACCAGCATCTTACTGAAATACTTCCTTCCTCCGAGCACGTTTGCTCTTGCGAATCTCCACTCAAGCCAGCCAATCAAGGCAAGAATGAGGTGGGAGCTCTGTTCCTCGTCAGTGTTCACTCCAGCCGGCCAATAAAGGCAAGCCAGAGATGAGGAACAAGACTTCTCCCGGGAGGTAGGGTCCGTGGGGTCGCTACTGCCCAACAGCTCGCCACAAGCTGCCCTGCGGGTTTTTGCATCTCTCTTGGTCTGGCTCCTCACCCTAGCCCCGTTCCGGCAAAGTAAACTCTGCCGGCACAGACCTAAAGTTCGGAGCGCACAAGCCCCACCACGACGACAACGTAGAGATACGGCGGTGGGGTTATTATTATTATCTTTATTTCATTTTTAATACTTATAAATTATATTTTTAAATATTAGACTAAAAAATTATATAAAACATTTAAAAATATAAAAAATAGTAGCCCACCGGTATCGGGAACAGGGTCCAAGCTACCGGCGGTCAGGGCTCCAGAGAGAGGAACCTCCTAACGATGCGAGCCGTGTCCAGGAGTACAGCTTTCTGAATCAAGCCCTTAATCCAGCTGCCCAACGAGAGCCTCCTTAGGTGTTGGTCGAGGCTCTTGGCAATTAAGCCATTGGCTGATACGACTATCGGCACAATGATCGCAGAGTCCACATCCCACATGTCGACAACCTCGTGAGCCAAGTCAAGATACTTGATTTGTTTATCTTTCTCGGCCTTCACGAGGTTCCCGTCATGCGGGACTGTTATGTCAATGATCATTGCGCGCCGCTCTGTTCGATCCACCACCACTATATCAGGCTTATTGGCAACAATAGTCCTGTCAGTGATGATGGATCGATCCCAGTACAATGTGATATTTCCATTTTCGAGAACTGGGTCGGGCACGTACCTGTAGTACGGCACTTCCGATTCCACTAGGCTGTATTTCAGAGCAAGTTGCTGATGGATAATCCTGGCTACAAGGTTGTGTCTATGCAAGTACTCTCCGTTAGCTAGATGAGAACATCCGGAGATAATGTGACGGATTGATTCTCCCGGTCGGTGGCATGCCCGACAGATGTCAACCGTGCCGTCCTTCACAATAAATCTCCGGTAATTGTTCGTCATGATAACTTCGTCCATAATTGCACAGACAAAACCTTCGGTTTCCCCAAAGAGGTCACCGAAACGCAGCCAGGCTACGGACGCTAGTAAATCTACATCGGGTCCATGCAGGGCCCGGAAAAAGCGTCCGTGAAGCTCTTTACTCTGCCATACCTCCTTGCGATCGTTAGTGTCAAGCACTACAGGCTTGCGCCAGTTCTCTTTCGCCAAGGAGAGCGGGGTGAGGCCCTTGTCCACCGCGACCACATCTCGATGCATTCCCACGTCGGCTTCTAGGAAATATTCCCTGAGACTGCATATCTCCCGATTGTGGAGGGTCTTAGCGTTTAAAAAGCCTCGACCTCCACACTTTCGCGGGATATACAGTCTCATTACCGATGACCGTGGGTGATGCATTCGGTATGCAGTCAGCAGCGTACGGACCCTCCTATCCAGGGCGTCAAGTTCGGTCTGAGTCCATTTGAGTATGCCGAAGGAGTACATCAAAACCGGCATGACCCAACCGTTGAAGGCGCGCACCTTGTTCCCGCCTGATAAAAGACTATTAAATACTTTCTTCAGGCGGCCAAAGAAGCGCTCCTTCAACGATTGCTTCATGTCAGTTACATTGATGCCTAACGCTTCCGACATACCCAAATACTTATAGGTTTCGGATGCGGAGAGGGCTCTTAGGTATATGGAATCCGAGAGTTGGGTGCCCACGGATTCCACAATCTCCCCTCGCTTTACATGCATGACCGCACATTTGTCCACACCAAATTCCATCCTGATGGCTCTACTGAAAGTTTCAGTTACTTTTAGTAGCTCCATCAGTTGTAAATTGTTGGGGGCAAAGAGTTTTAGGTCATCCATGTAGAGGAGGTGAGATATAACCTGTCCACCTCTCCTCAGCCGATAGCCTAGACCTGAGTCCTCCAGCAGTGTGCTTAGAGGATTCAGGGCCAAGCAGAACCAAAGTGGACTCAGACTATCGCCCTGAAATATGCCTCGCTCGATCCTTATCGGCTCACTATTCCTCTGGATATTTCGACATCCTGGATAGCGAAGGACTGTCCTCCATTGCCCCATACACGCCATCAGGAAGGTGCGCAGAGATGCATCTACTTTATACAACTCCAGCACCCTCATGAGCCATGTATGTGGCACCGAGTCATAGGCCTTCTTATAATCTATCCAACATGTCGACAGATCCTTTCGGGAACGACGAACCTGTTGGCTAATGGCCATATCAATGAGGAGTAGCTCCTTAGTACCGCGGGACCCATTCCTACATCCATTTTGAGAGGCAGACATGATGGAGTTCGTGTCGATATGTTTGTTAATTTTAACTCTCAAAATGGATGTAAGAACTTTATAGACCGTCGGTAAACATTATTATTATTATTATTTAAAAATAATTTAAAAAATAAAATATCCTTACAAGTCCTTTCATTTCACACGGTAAACAAACTCACTCCCAAACTTTTTTTTTAATTTTCCAATTTGCCCCCAGAAAAGTGACCCACACATTCAAAATTAATTTATTTACGGAACACGTCCGTTTTTGGGTTATAGAAATTCTTGTGTTAAATAGAAGATCCAGTATATTCGGGGAAAATTGGCTGTGACAGACGGACAGACAGCCAGCCAGACAGACACACGAGTGATCCTATAAGGGTACCGTTTTTTCATTGGGACGTACGGAACCCAAAAAAATTGTAATAATACATTATTTACTATGTTTTTATGAGCAATATACGTATATACAGGAAAACACAGTCGATAATACTACCTGGGACAGTAGGTACTGTAATTTTATACAAACAACACGTTATCAATATAACTTTTAACGAACTTGGAAGACGGAATTTAAAATGGTTGTTATTTTATTAACTAGATTTTCCTTTTTATGGTAGGTACCTACTTGTTGTTTACTACAATCTTTATAATAATGCGTATAAAATTATGGTTAATAACGGTGGTGTTATTAATCATCCTTTAACCTACTACCTTTATTACCTACTTTATTTTCCTTAAACATAGGTAACTCTATGGCAAGAAACATCTAAAATAAACGAACTTACTAATCTCTATCGTTGACTTCAAAAATATCAATCTAAGTTGGATTATTAACACTTCAGTTTTTGAAATCTTAATTGTTGACCTAAATATTTAAGTAAAATCGGAACAGAGCTAAAATTTAAAGAATTATATTAACTCTTAGTTAAACACAATGCTGCAATGTATAGAATAATTGTTTGTCAATTAGATGATGTATAAAAGTATCAGTACGGTCATACAAAAGTCGAGTAAAGTCAAAGTCAAATAATTTGTTTAAAGTAGGCACATTAAAGGCACTTTTGAACGTCAAATACATACAAATAGAAATAGAACTGATTCTAGTTGCCCCTTCCAAAAGGTAGTTTTCGTATGGAGAAGAATGGGCAAAAAACTCCACCGTTACTCTTTTAAAAAATGTTTTACAATATTTGGTATACATCAATTATATAATTACATGTGAAGAGGACTCACCGAGAATACAATTACTTAGTAGGTAAAGTACCTATCGACTTTTGTCGGTGACTGTACCAATTAACTTTTATTGGACCAATGCATTTTCTTTCAGTTCTCCATACCATAATTGGAAAAATGCAATTCATATTTAGTTCTTCCGTCCGTCTGCCAAAAGTGATTTTCTTCGAAACTTAGAACATTGTGGCCGTTTTTACGGCTTATTTTTAAGTTGAACTTACTTTAACTTTATGTGACTTAACGTAAATTCCAACAATTTTTTTTTTTTTTTTTATACGAATCGTTTATTTCTGTCGTCAAGGATTTTACACGTTTATTTTTAAATTGAAAAGACTCATTTCGCCCATAATATGGCTACATTGGTATCCATTGGTATGAATAAAGTTCTAAAATTAAACAAAGGCTCCCGCAGACAGGCGGGACGCGACGGAGTGACGCAATTCTGGTAGAACAATTTTCATTAAATTTTCATAGAAATTGTTCTACTAGAGTCGGGTCGCGCCTGTCTGGCTTTAAGCTTTAAGACTTTATTCGTATCTATTAGCCTGTCACAAACCAAATTGCTATGCCTAGAATAGTTGTATTTTAAAGTAAAAAATCGGTTGGAATGTAGGTTCGTTACGTTTACGCCACGCATTAGTACTAGTCTCTGAATGCATTTGTTTTGTTAGCATTTATAAATACTGCGGTCACATTCTTATCAGTCATATACACAATGGTCGGATTATGTCAATAGTAATATTGATTGCATAGCCGGCACTATCATCTGAGTAAGAAACTGATAAAAGATAATCTGCACTTACACATAATAAAAGTTACAAATTGCTAAGCGATCCACATGGTTAAGCTCCGCTTACCAGGGTTAGTCCGTGGATGAGTGACCATCTTTACATATCGGGACTCCTCCGTGTCTCGGAAAGCACGTTAAGCCGTTGGTCCCGGCTGTCATTCATGGACCTTTGACAGTCGTTACGGGTCGTCAGAAGTCCGAAAGTCTGACAACCAGTCTTACCAAGGTGTATCGGTATTACCCAGTTACTGGGTTGTGGAGGTCAGGCAGTAGCTCCATGTAAAATACTATTCAGCTACATCCGGTTAGACTAGAAGCCGACCCCAAAATAGACGATTGGATCCGTAAGGTGCTACACTCATGTTCGGTTCGGCATTCGGCACATTTGGGCGACATAATTAAGTATTTAGGTATACAGCATGTATCAAAAATATGTGGTCATATTTAAGGGTGTGGTACCTACAGGCCATCAAACTGAACAACTTTCTCCATGGGACCAATATCGTAATCGAAAAAAAATGAAATGAAATGAGATGAAATTAATTATATTAAATTAAATTAAATTTATTTGCAAGAATTGACTTGGGTTTTTTTAACAGTTTCTAAAACAATTCGCTAAAACTAGCACGCAAAATAACATTAATTTAATAAATGAATGAAGCTAATAAAATTGGAACGTACATCATAGTCTAGTGAGGGTTGGTCTTCTCACAAATTCGCCTTTAGTTAAAGTTACTAACAATTTATGTATCTCTTAGTTGTCCGAATTAAAATGATTTTATTATAGTTATTATATTAAGTGTCATTTGTCAAATTATAACAGTAAAATGTCAGTAATCATTAATAATCAGCTGTTCTATACCTATATATGTAGATACTTAACCCAAATGACTGATTCTTTTTTATGTAGCACAGAGTCTGTACCACCACACCTTTCTGACACATGTTTTACAGTTAATTATGGCGCCTGATTGTCTACAGGGAAGTAGGTAAAGTATCAAAGCTGACAGACAGCATCCCGTTAAAAGAAGTACTATTAAATCATCTCAGTCATTGGAGTAAAACTGCATGAGGAATACATAAAAACTGCACACATTTGTTAGTTCATTTAAGTAGTTCGTGGGTTCGGAATCTTTCGAGATCATTCGGAATGCAGTCCGACTGTCTCAGCTCCGAAAATGGATGAAAATGAATAAAAACTTGACTGAACTTCAGACTTAGGTACGTATATCTGAAAAAAAAAGAAAATCTAATCAGTTTAATCTGGTTTGAACAATGAGTGTTTAAAAGTTTTCTTGCAATAAATTATTTTGTTATAGATAAGTACTGTAATTTCATAACCCTGATTCACTTTTCGTTATATAATGATTGTATGACTTATGACGTAACCGTAATGCACCATTGAAATAAAAAAATAGTTCCTTTATTATATCGTCGCCTTGTGCAATTAAAGTAAGTACTGTTTAAAATTTCTTTGCAGCAGTAATTGAAGAAAGTCTTCTTTATAACTACAATTAAGGTTCAAAGAATATTGGTCCAGTTTTTGTGGAGAAACATTAAGTTTCAAGATTTCCTTATCAAAACTTATACTTAAATAAGAAAAAAAATAAGTCATATTAATATTAAATTCAATTATGTATCCAACAATCTGTGAAAATAGAATGAAAAGAACCATATAGTGTCAATGCATTTATTTTTAAGTTTGTATTCCTATTAAATTACCACAATATAAGCCTTTGTAAGATCAAAGTCTAAACTGTTCCGATTCACTAGCGACATTAGCTACTTACCTGTTACTTTGCCATCAGGCACACACACAAACCAATAGGAATGGACTCAAAAACTTAATTCAGTATTAATGTGCCTTTTAAGATTTTTCAGGTATTTTTGATATCTTCAAGTCTACGAAAGATAGTATACCAAACTCGATGTTTTTCCTCAATACAATTCTGAGACATTGAGAAAAAAAAACTCATCTTTTCTGTGGTCTGCATGGTGATCATACTAATCATCATCTTATAGAGCCCGTGACACAATATGGCACAACAACCCAATGAAAAAGTGGCAGTATTATGTAAACTATGCCACAATTTACTCCATTCCCCGGAATTTTTCCGTCTAACAATGCGATAGTCGTCCTAACTTCGCAAACGGGAAGGGAGGCGCCTCGGATCCTATCTAAGTAGGCCAATGGCTTGTTTATTAAATCCCCCTGTTTGACCCTGTTTATAACAACAAAGTCACGACAGGTCAGGTACTCAGGGCAGCTTTGACTGTCAGTTTTCAAGATAGGTATCATTATTTTCCCCTTCAATTGTTTTGCTTTTCCTCACCCCGCGTTTGTACACCAAGGTATAAGATGTACTCGTAGGTATTTTTTTTACGTGTTGTATCTACTGTTTTCGTTTATTGTTTACACCTAAACCAGTTGTGTGTTCAAAACTTTACAAAAAGGTTTACTAAATTAATTAATTAGATATAAGTTGTTATTTATATACTTACCTAACATTTAATTTTGAATAAATAAACATTAAATACACGAAAAACATAGTAAAACATTTCTTAAACAACGTCAATAGAGTAGAGTACCTATATCTACACGCCATGTTTTTGACAAGATATTTTTTAACACAAATACATAATACAACGTCTTGTATGGGTGTAAATGCAGGGTTAGTCGGTGTGTAAGCCCTATAAAAAAATAAGATTTTCGTGGTTTTGTAAGATCCAGATTAATAGGCAGTAGATTAAGAGTCGATTGTGATATTAAACTCTGGAGAACCTACATTAAAATGGCTTCCACCACATAATGAAGGTACGACCAACCTTGAGCTGTCAGCCTCACTAACATTTTGCTGAAAGCGAATTATAATATTTTTAGCACGGCATGAGATTCTTATGTAGTCCACGCCGATGCAAGAAGGTAAACTCTTCAGCATTGATATATAAAAAAGCAACAGCTTAATAGAAACGCAAGCCACTGAGTTTTTTGGCGCAATTTGATAGATCCTTTCTGTAAATTTTAGTGTAAATAGTAGATACCCAAATACCACTTAATTACCTATAAGGAAAACCCACTGTGGAACGTGATAAGGTAACAAAAGATAAGACTATCAGATCAAAATAGTCTATTCCACTGTCTGTATCATTCGGAATATAAACGAGCATTTTCATCACATGTTCTCACAGTGGGTTGGCAATTTCAAGGCAATTTCATCACATTTTCTCTTTGCGGGTTGCTAATTTCAGACTTGTAAGTCACAGGTTTTCCTTCCTCTTTATTTATTGCCATGACAGCATAAGTCACAGAAGCACATACACTGAAAACCAGCGCTGGGGCTCTGTCTCGTATAGGATTGCGGCATTATGCTGGGCGATGGCCGTCTTGCGTGAATTTGACGTAATATTTTCTATATATTTGCTTTGCGTCATGTTTACCGCAAATAAACGTATTTTCTTTCTTTTTTTTTCTTTCACTGCGACAAGGATTTTTTGGCGCTCGATTGACGTTGACAGGGCGCTGTTTGGTGTTCAATTCAGAAAACAAGATGGCGGCGTTAGTTCCAATTTTGATCACGCGCCAAAATAACCTTGTAGCGCTATATACCTATATGTTCGGTAGGAAGGTACTAATGGAGAGGAAAACTCTAGATTTCCGTTATTACTACAAATAACGCAGATTGTCATTTATGATGACGTTTTTAAAAGAGATATGAGTAGTGCAATTTTTCCATGACGATTTAAAATGTGACTGTACTTCGTATTCTTCAATAATTTATCGTTTAAAAAGTGTGTCGTTGAGGTAAACAAGTTCCTTCTATGTGGCACCCACGTTCCCAGCGACATAACTGTAAAACTTTTGCCATTCTTTACAAGGATTTCGTCTATTTACTTCACGGGAACATTCATTTTTATGATTATTAGTTGTTATTACAACGAATTAGAGCACACAGTTCAGTTATCTCTGACGTAGATATATATCTGAAGTGCTCTCCATAATTTTGTTAATGTAGTGTTAAGGCTCTTATCAATTTAATATTGTTGCAATGCATCCGACATACTTCAATTCAAACTGGTGGCTTTCCTGCTTATAAAAGACCTGCATTCAAACAAATCACCCTCTTGTCCTTATCTATAAATAAATAGTACCAAACAAAGTCGCTTATCATGTCTGTCTATGACCGCTTAGATATTCTTAACTACACAACGGATTTTGATGCAGTTTCCACCATCATATTTTTTAACGACTTCCAAAAATAAGGAGGTTCTATGTTCGTCTGTTTGTTTATTTTTTAATGGACGTCGTTCGATATTTTCGTGAATTATGGACTGATTTTGAAAATTATTTTTTCATTTGGTAGAGGAAGCTTGCGCGGTTGTCCCATATAAATTTTATTAACTTAGAACTGCCAAACTTAAGTGGTAGTGGCCAGGGCACATTGCTCGCAGAACAGATGGCAGGTGGGGCTGAAAGGTTCTGGAGTGACGACCGCGTACCTGAAGACTTAGCGTTGGAAGGACAAGGTGGACCGATGACCTGGTGAAGGCCGCAGGAATCCGCTGGATGCGAAAAGTGCAGAACCGGTCGAAGTGGCAGTGCTTGGGGGAGGCCTATATCCAGCAGTGGACGTTTTTCGGCTGAAATGATGATGATGAAGGAAATTCCTTATCCATTATTTCATAGTTTAAAAAAATTCGTCTGATAAACAACGTAAATAACGAAATCAACGTGGCTGTACTGTCAAAATGAAAGGCATTGAGATCGATTGCAATTTTATTAGGTACGTCGTACGTAAGGTAAGTCGAGGTGCGAAAAGTAGGTAGGTACCTATTTGTATCGTCTAATATGCGTTCATAATACGAGACACTTCATTGTGTCTCGAGTGAGTCGAGTCATTATGTTTGTTTATTGTTATTTCCTATTTGTCACTCTGACCTAAAGGTACCTCTATACCTACTTTTAAAGCACACATTGTCAATCAGAAGCAAGACCAAGTGGACCTTGAGAGTAGAGAAGTTGGAGTCGCGCCATAACATAAACTTCAAGTCGTTTGTGGTGCGGGTTCCAACTCAGTACCTATAATCCTTCATGAAAGAAGAGTTTTGGCCGAAAGGTGTGGCGTACCGACGTTTTCATGGAAGGTTACGAGACACCACGCAGCGCAACACGACGAAGTCATCATTTCGTGTACAATAATTTTAAGTTATTTTAATAAAGATATGTATGTTTAGGTCTATGGTACTGAGTCGCCTGAAATAAATAAATAAATAAATATCCTGCGGTGGCATCTTCCTTTCCTTATAACTGAAACACAGTTATACAAACAAAATCAATAGAATAGAAAGACTTGTATTATTATGGTGAAATAAATGACTCTATAAAACCAGAGGTAGGTCAGGAATAACAAGTCATAGTGACTTTCCATACTAAAGTGAATCTTATTCGGTTAAGTTAGGGTTCAATTTCTAGACAAGTCCTGCTTATAAACACCGCATAGTGGGTCACAGGATATTTTCAACGTAAATTATTACCGTATCATTACTTTTGTACTAAACTAGGTTTATGGTTTAAATAACAACTTAGACTGAGTTCAATTTTTGCACAAACAACTGTGCGTTGATTGGACAACGACATTTTTTTTAGTTATTAGATATTCGGTCATTAAAGTCATTTGCATTTTTGGTTCAATGTTCACGTCCATTAATCGAATTTTTGTGAATACTTTAGATCGGCAAAAACAGCCAAGTTTTGGTATAACTTTAACTGAATGTGCAGTGATACCTATGTATAATATAACATTACATCACGTCTTGTTTCCCCGAAGGATTGGGCAGAGGTGTACCTATATGGTACACTCACATTTCCTCAGTTATATCTAAATCCCATGTAATAGGGGGCGAGCCTATTGCTATCAAACGCACACAAATCCAGACCCCGGGCTGCTACTGAGAGATTCCAGATAGAAAAAACCCAATAACACTTTACCCGACCTGGGAATCAAACCCAGGACCTCATGCTCAGTAGTAGTGTAAAAAAGCCGCCATGAAATTAGTGTATCCCTTTCGGGGCTACGTAGCCACAGACATGCAGTAAAAGACTGAGGCATCTCGTGCACTAGACGGCTGCGACTCCGGCCAGTTGTGGCCGTCTAGTTGTACCTAATGTATGGTTTGCGGCTATATCAGTTGACCGGTGCGACCAACTGCGCGATTCCTATGGGTTTCTATAGTTTACCTGGTCGTTGCGACTACTGGTCGTGGTCGTGGCCGTCTAGTGCGCGGGATCACTAAAAGAACACAATAAGCTATTTTAATATACCTACCTATTTTATAAGGAAAGACTTTTAGGTCGAGATTTATGTATAAACGTTTTAAGTAACCTTAATACATAGATCCTATATTGCCTGAAAATCAAAGAAAGTGCAAGAAGTAAAAGCACGAGATACGGCTCGAGAGGCATTAGCAATAGGTTCTCTTCCATTCGAATTTACCACACGATATTACAAACCATACCAAACAAGTTGGTATAATGATGTCATACTTCACTGCCAAACACCATGTCCAGCATACTGATTACGGCATTATCTTCCAAGATTAGCTGACTTCCATGTTCAGACTTGATTCGTTATGACAATGAAAATAAACATAACGCATGTATTACTCAAAGGAGCAGTGGTGGCCCCACAACAGTGCAGTGCAGTGCAGTGCAGTGCAGTGGCAACGGCCCCGACTTACGAGTTGTAGGTCGTCTGTTCGAACTCAAGCAGGCGCTTTACTTTGTGTAAATAAGTTTCATGCTCTCAAAACGGTGAAGGAAAATATCGTGAAGAAACTTGTCCTTGGACCAACAAAAAAATCAAGGTCATGTGACATCAAGCAACCCGTACTGGGTTCGCGTGGTAGATTACAGCACAGGCCTGTGGCCCAGCAGTGGCAAAATTATAGGCGAATTATTCTTATGCTACTGAAAGGAAATGTCATAGCAAGGCAGCACAGCTAGTACAGTACATCCACTTGTCCTCAGTTTTTAAGATCAATGTAGGAAAGAGAGGCTGCCATTAATGAAATGAGATTGCCATTAATCTAGCACAAATAGCTATAGACTCATTTGAGAATGTCCTAAAAGAAACTTCAATAACAGTTTTTCCGACTCAGGATTCAAATCCATTCAGCTATTCCTACAATTCGTGTGCGGCCGGCTGTCGTTCGTAGATCTCAGAAAGCCGTTGCGGGTAGTCAGAAGCCCCTGCCAGGGTTGCGGGTTAGTCCGAAAGGGATACCGGGACCTTGGCAACAGGCAACTGAAGGAACACGGGTGGGTTTTAGTCAGTAAAAGTCTGACACGCCCTTCCGCTCCACCCAGAGCGGGAGAAGTCATTGGATGATTTCCCACCCAAAAAAAAAAAAAAAAAAAAAAAAAAAAAAAAAAAAAAAAAAAAAAAAAAAAAAAAAAAGGGTAGTCAGAAGCCCGAAAGTCTAACAACCAAATATGATGTTACCCAGTAACTGAGTTATGGAGGTCATATAGGCAGTCGCTCCATGTAAAATAATGATAATGCAGCTGCATCCGGTTAGACTAGAAGCCGACCCCAACATAGTTGGGAAAAAGCTAGACTGATTGATTGATTCAAACCCATGCTTCGCGGTGCGTGTGCAATGTGCTTGTTACATAGTATACCTATGCATATTTTGATGTGTCATATATGTAGTAAATACACACGGTATAAGAATGTTTGATGATAAAATTGCAAAATAATTACACCAATTATGACACGTAATTAGACCACACTTGATTTAATCTAGGCAAATAGGTATGCACGATCAAGGCGGGAAAAACAAAGGTTTGCTAGTCACTCTTATCAAGCCATCTTCGATATTTTTCCAACGCAATACGGATTAAAATAGATTCATAGGGATAATCATGAATCATTACCACTTTTTAATAGCGAATAACCTAGGAAGTCTGAAAAGACTTAACACATTACTTACATTACTTACATGACTTACATGACTTACATAACTTACATGACTTACATGACTTACATTACTTACATCACTTACATTACTTACATTACTTACATCACTTACATTACTTACATCACTTACATTACTTACATTACTTACATTACTTACATTACTTACATTACTTACATTACTTACATTACTTACATTACTTACATTACTTACATAACTTACATCACTTACATTACTTACATAACTTACATCACTTACATTACTTACATTACTTACATTTCTTACATTACTTACATTAGAATAGAATAGAATAGAATAGAATGTTTCTTTATTAGAGTATCATGACTCAAAAATGGTTAGTAAGACTTAAACTATGTTAGTAAGAACTGACAATTTACAAAACAAAACAAAAACAAACAAATAGGATCACCGTTGTGGCAACCCATGTGAGATGGCACAACAGTGACCCACGAAAACACAGTCTAGGCGACTCGAAATCATGCTTAGGATACTGTTGGAGCTGCTCCACACCCTGCGCACCATGGAAGCGCACCTTTTGCGCATGGTTGCGTAGAAACAATCTACATGCGCATCCGCGAACATCCCCGACGCACTACAGAAACGGGGCAGCCCCACCAGCATCCTAAACGCGTTATTGAACTGAACGCGGAGAGCGTTGTACGATCTTTGCGTATATCTAGCCCACAGGCTGCTCGTGTAAAAAGACGTACAGTAGGCTCGAAAGAGCGTTATCTTTACCGGTAGTGAGCATCGTGCAAACCTGCGAGCCAGCATGTTCGCTCTAACCGACAACGCTCTCCGCTCCCGCTCAATGTCGTCATCGTCTTTGAGATTGGGGGTTAATATATGACCTAGATACTTAAACTTATGGACCCTTTTTAAAGGCGTGCCATAGAGTAAAACAGGTGGTACCTTATTAGGGCTCCTACCCCCAGCCTCAAAGACCATGATCTCCGACTTCTTGACGTTATATGCCAGGCCATGTAACCTAGCATACGCCTCACACTGGGCAACCAGTTTTCTCAGACCACAGATTGACGCGCTCAGCAGCACCATGTCGTCCGCATAACTGATATTATTAACGCAGATACCATCTACGTAACAACCAACCCTGGTACTGCTGAGCTCGCCAATCAGTTCGTTCACATACAGGTTAAAGAGCGTAGGTGAGCTCAATCCACCCTGCCTCACCCCGCATTCCAACCTGTACGGACTAGACAATGCCCCCGCCCATCGTACAGTGTTGATCTGGTTTCCATACCAAAATTTATAAATATTTAGAAGCTCTGTGGGCAAATTCACCCGTTCTAACTTACTCCACAACACATCATAGGAAACCAGATCAAAAGCCTTAGATAGGTCCAGAAAGCAGGCATAAATAGGCGTCTCACGCTTCGCATAGTATGTGACAGCATGCTTAAGACACAACACTGCACTCTCAGTTGACAACCCATTCCTGAAACCGAACTGGTTGTCATGTATGGTTGTTCTTTTATTCAGTTGTGCATTAAGCATGCTGTCAAAAACCTTAGATATCACAGTAGCTAGTGAAATGGGCCTATAGTTACTGCTGTCAGAGAGGTCACCAGTCTTGTTTTTTGCGATTGGCACAACCACTGTTCGCATCATCTCATTAGGCATATAACCATGACCCATACTGAAACTATACAGCATAGCAAGTACCCTAGGTAAGTGAGGGCCCGCATATTGAAGGTGTTCGATGCTAAGCCCGTCATGGCCGGGGGACTTACCCCTAGACATACGTCTAATCGTTCGACTTATCTGTGCAGCCTTAAATTTAACCCCTATTTCCAACCCGGGCCTAAAATCGCGCTCCGACCGCGACGGGCCCAGAGGAGATTTTACAACAAATGCCTCTTTAAAAAGATTGGCAATGTCTTCTGGCTCACTCATACCACCGACGCTCACAGGAATGCCCGGTCTAGCCTTCAATTTATTTGTGTGTTTCCAAAAACTACGAAAATCATTCTTAGCATGGTGTGAGGCTAGAATATCCATTTTAACTTGGTCTTCATGGTCTTGGCACCACTTTAACCTGGACTTGAAAACTCTTCTAGCCCCACACATTTCGTCATAAAGTAACCCACTAGTAGGTTTACCATACCACGCCCACAACAAATATTTCTGCTTAGCTTCCCTATGAGCCTCAGCAACATTACTTACATTACTTACATTACTTACATTTCTTACATTACTTACATTTCTTACATTACTTACATTACCTACATTACTTACATTACTTACATTACTTACATTACTTACATTACTTACATTACTTACATTACTTACATTACTTACATTACTTACATTACTTACATTACTTACATTACTTACATTACTTACATTACTTACATTACTTACATTTCTTACATTACTTACATTACTTACATTACTTACATTACTTACATCACTTACATTACTTACATCACTAACATTACTTTTTAGTTTGAGTGAAAGTAAATATATAAAAAAATTGATATGTACTAATAAGTTAATAACGTATGAAAGCATCAACTGCTGAACTTCATTTTGAGTGGCAATTCTTTAATGTATCTAGGTATCTTGTCCCTTAATTCTCTATTTAGTCCACGATGTTTATGTAAGTAAAAAAAAATACTTTCCATTTTTTTTCTGCAAAGAGCTGAAAACAAGACGACTCTCTATGGTACTGAAAGGAAAGAAAATTATTGAAAAAAATGTAGAATTATCAGCCACTCATGGAAATCACTCACAGCTACAGCAAGGCAAGAAATATCAAACAACTCTGACTACTCTGAGTCATTGAAAGTACCTGATTCATCTAATCTAAGCTTAATTAGACCTAATAAATAATAGAATGTGGCAATGCACAGTGGTCCCAGTTCCTAAGAAGGGGCGGTCTTAATAAACCCATAATATGGTTCGGATAAAAAATGAAAGAATAACTTTTTACGTAAGAAATTATTGTTTTGAGGTTCTAAGAAAAATAATTTTTGACTTGTTACCCACAAGTAAAAAAAAATCTTTTTATATTTATATTTTCTAAAAAAGAATCATTCATCCATACTAAAAAATAGGTAGGTAAGTAGGTAACAATAAAATTGGTTTTATACATTTATTATTTCTAAGGATAGCTTAATTGGCATAAAAATAATAAAATTAAGTCCGACAAAGAATCTGCTAGCATTCCAAACACTTCACAAGATCTATCTGCCTCATTTTCTTTATTCGTCGCAGATAACCAGGTGTTTAGTTAGAACAACCATTTGAGGAAAGATCACTTGATGGTGGCCCCTCCAGAATAAAAGACAAAATAAAAACCTAAAGTATCCAATTTACCTACATACGACCTAGTCCTTTCAGTGACCTATAGCAATCCTCGGCGTTTTAGAAACTAGACAAACAAGATATTATTTTTGATAATGTTTCATCTTTGGGGATTCGTTCCTTCCTAAGTAAAAGTCTAATTAAATATGGGAAAGCGGCAAAAAACAAAGAAATCGGAAGTCTCTCTTTGACGGTGCTGGTTACCGATAATGACAGGGTTAGAGTAAACACAATAGGATTAAAAATGTCGTACATCGCTTCTTTTTGAATATAGCACAACAATATCATAAACATCACATTTCGAGAAGAACAACACTTGAAAACAATAGAAATTTCGGCGAAAAGATAACGCTAATGAGCACTGATGAAATGTTACTTGTGTATCCTGTAACGATAAATGACATCATAATTTGACCATCGACATTTCAGCCCTATGACCTATGGGTGGGACCACTGTGCAATGTGGCAGATCCAGTTTATATTCAACAATCGTATAAACACTCCACAGGCTAAACTAGTAACGCCATCTCGTTTACATTTTCAACAACTCAGAACTCAAGTAGAATCGTAATCAGTAAAACCATCAAAGACTCTTGCTATAGACAATTCTTGATACATTGGATAGATGGCGTTACCTCGGCAATACGAAACAAAAAAACCGTTTCATAGGAAGGATACCTTTAGAACTTGGAATAACTATTTCCGTAAATCTTGAACGGAACGTCGCGACGTTCCGAAAAGCTAATGTCAAGATGTTTACATGTAGGTGAACGGCGATAGACAGATTTATGTAATATTATGTATTATGTAGGTACAACACAACACAATACAAACTAAAACAGCTAAGTACCTATATCTTTATTCAGAATTTAGACAAACTTTGACATATAGATAGCCTATCTATAGGTATCTTAAATTAGCGTAACAATATGGGATACTAGATAAGCCTATAAGTACCTACCTATACCTAATGTAAGTGGGCAATAGCTTTGATATTTAATCATTTGTATTGAAAATAAAAGAAACTGGATCATTATAGCTGGTGTAAGTTCTTTGTGCTTGGATAATGTCAGCATGTGTTAATCACACTTGTCCAACGAATTTCAATGCCTCAGTGCGTCGTCTAAGTAAATGCCACCATTGCGTATAGAGAGACCATGATTATCCGATACTCGCGTACTATTTGCCTAAGTCACCATGATAACTACAGAAGTTTAAATTCCAAAATATTATAGACAGCCTATTTGCACACTGTTTGGGTCTAGATACAATTCTTCCAGAAGATTATTGTCGTAGAGAAGCCATTGGATTTCAGTAACATGCATAATTATATATGTAACTGTAAGTATGTTAGGTACCCTTTTTTTTGAGTTTGGGTCCATTGACTTCTCCCGCTCTGGGCGGAGCGGAAGAGCGTGTCAGACTTTTACTGACTAAAACCCACCCGTGTTCCTTCAGTTGCCTGTTGCCAAAGTCCCGGTATCCCTTTCGGACTTTCCCGCAACATGTTAGGTACCCTACGGTAATAATATGACAGACTTTGGTATGTAATGATGGAAGAAGATGCAAAATTAGATGCGTAATCCTCTTCTGCATAGCCTCGTTGATAACCAGCAGAAAGTTACCTTACCTTGCAGCTCAGATCAAAGTTTTCGGAATTTTATATTGTCATTATGTCCCTTGGAAAATTACTATTACTTATTGACTGTGCCTGCCTTATTGTGGATAACATCGTGAGGAGTCCGAAAACAACCTGAGATATTTTTCTCAACGCCATGTGATGTGAAGTCAGAAGCCCATGGGCGGCATAAAAACTCTGACACCAGGTTATAGTCACTAACCCCACAAAAAGGAAGACAGAAAAAATTAAACTGAAATTTCCAGATTTATGTAATGTATTATATTATATTATGTATGTGTCTTAATCAAAAATGGTTTTCAGTCGAGCAATAAGAAGGAACTATCCCGTTCCTACTTTTACCATGGTGACCATAACGCATGACATTTCATCAATCCAAACAGTCGTTGAGGAAGTGGCGTGGTGAGTTTAAGAAGGACAAGTCTGATTGATCATTTCACTGGCTTCCTGTTACCCGAGGCCACCTGCCATTGTTGGACGAGAAAAGCCGAAAACAAATTAGCCGCCATCTTGAAACGGTAAAGAGTTCATTGCAGCATGTATCAAAAATCAAAAGTCATTCAATCAAACTAGGCTGAGAATCAGCACTTTTCGAACGTCAAAATAATATAAGACAGTCCCCCAAAACGCCCACCCTTCACCACTTCCTAGTGCTTTTAGCTGGGAAGAAAAAGTGGCGCAACAAACTTCCGCCCGCGGCCGCACCCGCGTGGTATGTCGATAAAAAGTATCTATGTTCTTCCCCGGGATGCCATCTATCTCCTTGCCAAATTTTATCGAAATCCGTTCAGTGGTTTAGGCGGAAAAAGGTAACATACAGACAGGCAGACAGAGTTACTTTCGAATTAATAATATTATCGAATTTATAATATTAGTATGGATTTAATCCGAAAGTAAAAAATCCAGGGGCCTACCTCCACCGTATATAGCAGTATAATCTTATCTCAGTGTGGAAAAGAGATGAAGCTATATAGGACGTATCGCTATTTGTTACTTAAAATTTGGGAAGTTCATCAGGCCACCCCTCCGCCATCTATGGATGATGTAAAAACAATCAATAAGAACGATGTATGTAAGTGATAACTTGGCAAGTGGATCATTATTTTCGGGATGTCTTTGTCTGTTTGTCTTAGGAAAGTTCACGGTTGGTGCCATCAGAATGTGTCTCGCGCTGTATGACCTTTTGGCGACGAGGCGCCAGTGACATTCCTTCTTAGTCAAACCGTTTGGGAACTATTTTAAAGGTAAGCATATTTTGTAATTGCTATAATCTAAATGCTCTACTCTTTCAACCCACGTTTTTGTTCGGTGAAAAGTCTAACTCGCCTTGACAATTCCTACCTTCTCTCGCCACTGGTTTTCAATTCTAATGATTATTCAGGCCAGATGATCAGAGGGCCTAGACAAGTGAAAATCGCTTCGAAAGCGTTTCGTATTTCTAGAACAACTTTCAACAGGATTGACATAAGCTTGCATAAGCTTGCTCAAGGTTTAGCATCATTGTTATCGCTGATAGAATGCCACTTTGTCTAGAGCCTCAGGTAACCAAAGGTCGACAATTAAGTCCTGCCTAGTCCAATTTACGCTTTCCAATCCCCAATTTGCATAAGAACGCAGTACGGTATTTCTTACGTTCATAAAAATATAGGAAGTGCACCGTCATCGACTCTTAGGTATGTTGGCGTGGCCCTGAGTACTAAATAACAGATTTTTACCAAGCATTGTGAGGCTTTATTCTGAGAACAAGTAATGCCGAATTTATAATGTCATGGAGTGAAAGGATTCGGTTCAGAATACGACTGGAATGTCGGTGTCTGTCTAGCTATTGTCTGTGTAGAACACATATACAAATGTTTTAAGGTATTTGTACGGAGGCATTTGTATAGTAAACTGCTGCATCCCGCGGTTTCACTCGTATAAGTGTCGATCCCGTAGGAATATCGGGATAAAAAGTAATATCTATAATTAAAATCCGTTCAGCCGTTTTAGCGTGAAAGCGTAACAAACAAACAAACTCACTTTCGCATTTATAATCCACTAGCTTCCGCCCGCGGCTTCGCACGCGTGGTACTACGATAAAAAGTACCTTCCCCAGGATGCCATCTATCTCCTTGCCAAATTTTGTCGAGTAACATACAAACAGACAGACCGACAGACAGACAGACAGACAGACGAACAGAGTAACTTTCTAATGTATAATATTAGTATGGATGGATTAGGATAAAAATATCGTACTTACATAAATAACATAGTGTGAGGTTCCTGGCTTTGCAACACACCTGGAAACGCATGTCCTGAATGCACTATAGCCGCGGTCACAGCGAATGAGTGACAGTTTTTTTCTACACTGCTTTATCCTGGGAACAATAAGCTGACTATTGGTTTAGTTGTCTATCATACAATTAATTCACCGACATTATTTAAAGAGACAGATTTTATGAAGAGCAGTGGTAGCCCAGTGGTTACGGCCGCGACTTACGAGAGGTCGTAGGTTCGAAACCTGGCAGACGCTTTACTTTGTGTAAATAATTTCATCACCACTGCTCTAAAACGGTGAAGGAAAACATCGTGAGGAAACCGGCATGTCTTAGAACCAAAATGACAGACAAGACATGTGACATACTACCAACCCGCACTGGGCCCGGGTGGTGGATTACGGCCCTCTCCCTCTCACAGAGAGGAGGCCTGTGTCCCAGCAGTGGGAACTTTAAAGGATGATTATGATTTAAAGAGACCATGCCACATTGTGATGATGACCAGATTTATAAACGTGTACGAAGCTGAAGGAGTACAAACTCCTTGGATGATGGATGGATCGTCGGACGTGTCGTAACTGCCAACTACCTTGAGAAAAATGTAACTTTAAGCATAATAATTATGACTGAAATTATGGCAAACGTATCATTACTAGTCACAATTCCCCTACCTCTTAGCAATCAGACCTAGTACCTCACTTCTTCAACTCAACCATGGCAGTAACAATAGAGATTGCGTAAACAAACCTAAGTAGCCCAGTCTCGATGGACCGGTCTGACCACTCTTTATTTCATGGAAGTGGTTTCCTCCGTATACTCAGAACAATTGCAATTAATATCATTTACTCGTCGTTTGACACGCACTTAATTATAAAACTAGTTTTATAGCAATTTTCACTTGGAGACCGCGACGTGCGTATGCATCGATTATGGTAGGTAATAGACGCATTGATGTTCGCTTCCTATAAATAAAAACGAATAGTTGCTTATGGTAGCTTTTTATTACTAAGAATCCGCTTTCCGTCCGTCTGTCTGTCTGTCTGTCCGTCCGTCACCAAGCTGTATTTTATGAACCGTGATAGTTAGACAGTTGAAATGTTCACAGATGATGAATTTCTGTTGCCGCTATAACAACAAATACAAAAAAAACAGAATACAAATATTTAAGGGGGCTCCCATACAACAAACGTGATTTTTTGGCGTTTTTATAGACAGAACCCTTCATTCGCGAGTCCGAATCGCAGTTGACCGGATTTTTAAATTGCCAAACTGGGCATATAAACAGATTCCTAAGCTAATTTTACCTGTGATAGCTACTTCCATATGGGAGAGTCTACTATGCGAAGCTATGAGGTCTTTCCATCATTATTGGTAAAGATACAGGAGTCCTAAATTTCCGGAGTCCGTAAATTATAGGAATCGGCCATATACAGAATCACTTTGACGATGAGAAAAAAGGCCCGATAATTAAATTAACATATTTTATAAAACATCACGACTGTATTGCCTGAAGGGTAAGGCAGAAGTGTACAGAATACTCATGAAACAGGGGGCGAGCTGATTGGCATCAACCAAGCAAAAATTCAAACTCTGGGCTGTTAAGAAATTACGAAACAAACTCAATAACGCAGCCTGGCCAGGGAATCGAACCCGTGACCTAATGCTCAACAGTGTTGACCAGTTTACATACATAATTACCCAAACCATTAGTCATCTTTTATGACACCCACTGACAGATCTTTTACTACCTATAATAGTACTTTCGTCGGATCAATTTTATTTGATTTCAGCGAGGCCAAAGGTATACCTACTATCAGATTGTATCATGAGAATCGAGCACGATCCAGTAGCATACCATAGCGTGACGTTGCTATTGTATAGTTTTCTCAAGCTTATCGGGAACGTAAAATTATGCATCTGGTTCGCACTAGTGACAAATGCTCTGCGGGCCACCGTCCAAGTGTTCCGTCTCGTGAAGTCGAGATCTCGACTTATGAATAACAAATGTAATCTAATATTTATATCAACACGCTAAAGAAACTATTTTGATCCGGTAGCGAATTGATCGGAATAGCTCGAGGCCTATTGTGCGTAATTCTTTATTAGGTTTGACAACTAATAGCCCAAGAGCTAGTCATTATTATTTTATTTTATTTTATTCGTTTGGAACAACAAACAGCTACATTATGGGATATTACAACATGATAACATAAATAACTTAAATAATAATATAGCCCACAGCGCTGTTCACAGATTACCATTAATGACTAAACTTTAATATTGCTAGGAAATAAGCTGTTCATGCAATAAAACACATTAAAAAAATAAAAAGAGGAGAAGTAAAGAGTTATACCTACTAATTATGAAATTACAAAATCAGTGTCTCATACAAAAGTCTGCGAAACTTTAGCATGGAGCACGAAATTATTATGGGTAGCATTTTTTAGCGCTCAAGGCATAGGTGTCCATTATACCTGCCTACTGGCAAATGGGGAGTGGGAATCCTAGCTGGGCCATTACAAGGACTTTAATAGGTACTGTAAATTGACTGACTGCTTATTTAATTTGTCTGGGGATTATCCAACCTGCAGAATTTCAATGAAAGAGCTATAAAGCAATATAGCTGGCGTATGGCAATAAGCAATATAGCTGGCGTATGAAAGAGACATCCTCAACTAGCCTAGGGCTTCAGTTTTTGCACCATGAGGAATGCAATAACCCGTTTTTGTAAAGTCAAAGTCAAATAATTTACTGCGAGAGGTTGCGGGAAAGTCCGAAAGGGATACCGGGACCCTTGGCAATAGGCAACCGAAGGAACACGGGTGGGTTTTACTCAGTAAAAGTCTGACACGCCCTCCCGCTCCGCCCAGAGCGGGAGAAGTCATTTGATGATTTCCAACCCTCAAAAAAAAAGTCAAATCATTTATTACATAATTTTATTTATCAATCATTTATTCATTTATTACTTAGGCACATTAAAGGCACTTTTGAACGTCAAAAACAAAGAAATAGAACTGATTCTGGTTGTTGTTGTAATAATTAGTAGTTTGTGTTGTGTCGGAAATGGCCCTATATTAACGAGAGATTTAGCAGTTAGCTCTACATTAATTGCAGTTAGTCCCTCGAGGAATAAATGCTTTCTACCTAAAGGTTGTGTTCACTTGCGTATTTTGAATCCAGACCAGACATTACCGAAGTTACTCAACGTGGTAGCACTGGTAGCTAAGCCACTGAATTCGCTTTGTTCGTGTCACCTTTCGAATCAGGTGTCACCCAGCAGGTGACCGCACTAAAATGGCTTGTAATTGTTATTTAATCTTGATCTAAACATTATTTATTGGTTCAGTACACGTGCAGTATAGGGTTGCCGAAAGTTCGACGCACTTGAATTCATTTTGTCAGCTATGATGTTCTCGATTACCATTTCGATAGGATAAAATCGGCGGGTCCCGGTTGTTTCATAGATCAAATAAACAAACTAGTCGTTTTTTTATAGAACATCATGAAAATGTTGATAATTATAATTATGCCTAACGGATCCTTTGAAAAACTCTGGAAGTAAACAAAATCTGCGAACGCTTACTAAAGGATGAAACGCAAACCTACGCTTCGGTCTTCGTTAAAATTTAAAAAAAGAAAAAAACCGGACAAAACTTCAGATTTTTTTTTAATTATAGTAATCATACAATGCACGTTATTGGTCAAGTTGTTCATAAGGTGTTTACTAATCTAAAGCTATATTTTTTCCTAGTTATTACTACCTAGTCTGGAATATACTAATCATCTTCATATTATTATCAATGAGCCTGAAAACAAATAATTCTATAATTAGTTTCTGACGGCCCTAGTTTGCTCCCGGTCGATAACGAAACAGTCATGATCTCACGACATTAGGCCGACGTTAATTATGACAGATAGTAGCTGCATTCACTACTGACTATTACTAATTCTGCACACCTTGTATGGATACGCATTTCAACTTGGAAGCTGAGAACTTTGAGGTCTGGAGTCCTTAGACGCTAAAGTACTACATAGGAAATGAAGGGCAACCTGTCTTGTACATGTCACTAATAAAATGAAGAGCAAAGATGGGTTAAAAAATCTTTAGACACCACCAATGTATTCTTAGAAGCCATAATGAAGAATTTGGTTACTAACGTTATTCGAACCCTGACAGTCAAAATACGACAATTTATAAACGTTTCATGTTTGTTTGGTTTTTGGGTGACATGACGTCTCTGACTGTAAAAATTGTGATTATATTGTTGTATTGGGTTCCTGTAAAAACTAATATAAGTGTAAGAGTAAATAAATAAATAAATAAATGGGGGGTGAATGTAAAACAAAAGCACTGTTTTTCATCTCAGCCTTTAGACGATACGATACGATACGATTTCTGGCGATTAGACTTTCTCTGATAATCCACAGTAACAGGTCTAACCCTGATATTCTGAAAACTTTATTAGATACTTAATTAATTAAATGTGTTGCCAAAATCCCATGTAACTTGGATGATTGGCTAGCTAACATGGGATCTGACAGCAGATTTTACTGATCAAGCTATCAAAAACCAGAGGCAAGTCTCCCCCCTATTAGATTTGGTAGACTCATGGGAGTAGCTTGACAAAGTGCAAATGAATTGCAGCAGTTTGACAGACCAAGCATGTCGATGTGTCAAACATACATCAATGTGTGTCTATGTGTGTGTGTATGACTGCGTGCGCGTGAGCACTTAATCAAACATAATTGCATACAAATGAACGTCTTAAACCGGCAGTGAAAATACCCTTACGTATAATTAATTACAATTTATATGGACATACCAGAGTGCGTTGTATTGTTAAAGGATATTTTAATGTTAACTAACCGACAGTTTATCATAGAATCGTGACTTTAACATTTATTCGAAACCCTACCTCCAAAACTTGACCACTCAACACTAATTAAGAATTGTTGACTTACTTTTAATTTTCTATGCTTAGACTTGTCTGTGGTCGTTTGATCTGTCACGGAACTTATGTACGGAACTCCGTGACTGACAGACAATACATAGCCTCAAGATAGAAACATGAATTTAATGTGTTGCATTACGAAAACCTTTGTCGAAGCTAAAATACCGTATCATTCAAGGGTTGAGGTTTGAATGCTTTGTACAAAGTCGCGGGGAGCTTTTAAAATCAAAAGAGTCTAGTACTAGTAGGGTTACCGAATTTGGAATTTCGTTATATGCATAGAGCAAAGATCCTTATAAATCTGCCTGGGCTTCCAGCCCAACCGGATGCAGCTGAATACCAGTATTTTACATGGAGCGACTGCCTATCTGACCTCCACAACCCAGTGACTGAGTGACACGATACCCCTTCGTAAGACTGGTTGGCAGACTTTTGGGCTTCTGGCTACCCGTAACGACTGTCAAAGATGACTGATGTCTACAAATGACGGCCGGGACCAACGGCTTAACGTGCTTTCTAAGGCACGGAGGGGTCCCGGTATGTAATGGATGGTTACCTGCGTTCGACCCGTGCGGCTTTTAACTATTAGCCAAGAACCTCCACGAGCACAGTTCCATATGAGGCTTAATATTTCACTTTTTTTTCAGTTAATCATAATGGCAGCAATTGCTTGTGCTTCAAAACCGGTAGTGTACATTTAGGTAGTTGAGTACATTCCAACTGCGACAGGCAGCAGGCGAATGTACTGTGAACGTGCCCCGCCCTCACAATAAGGCGCTACCGACTTCTGTTAAGGCATAGTTATCATAATTATCATAAATAAGGGAAAATAAAAGGAATAAATCTGACCGAGATTGACGTCTGTCATGATGACATCTGTCGTTTAATTCTGACAGACGTGCCTTCCGCCCGTTAAAGATTTTGTACGGCTGTATTTAACATAATCAGCCTATAACGTTTCCACTGCTGGGACACAGGCCTCCTCTTTTCGATAGGAAGTGGGCCGTAATCCACCACGCGGACCCAGTGCGGGTTGGTAGATGTCACTTGTGTCTGATTTTTTGGTTCTAGGAGATGCCGGTTTCCTCAGGATGTTTTCCTTCACCGTTTTGAGAGCAGTGGTGATGAAATAATTTACACAAAGTAAAGTGCTTGTCTGGGTTCGAACCTATGACCTACAACCCGTAAGTCGCGGCCGTTAACACTAGGCCACCACTGCTCTCTGTGTTTCTCTGCAACTGTGTTTATTTCGTTTAAATGCCATGCCTGCCATGTTTTTCTCTGCATCACCCTAAGGTTGACTGGTAGAAAATGCCTCAGGCATTAAGTCCGCCTTTGTACGGTATTTTTTTTTTACTTGTGCATAAAGTTTTAATAAATAAATAAATAAATAATAAATCCCATAATAATTTCTGTGAACCTTTCTTTTTCTGCCCTTATTCGGTTTAGGGTTCCAGGGATCTTTTATGAGAACAATCAAATTAAAGCACTATGCCTTAACACCGGCTGGCCGGTAATACAGGCGACAACCGTGACATATTGCCGTCACTAAGTTTTATTGAGCTCTTATTATAAACCAATAATAAAATAATTACCATAGTAACAGCCGGATACGACACATTGTCGTGGACACAAGCTTAAAGTACTTAAAAAGTTTTTATAGCTTATTAGTTGTAAGCATATTTAGTTTATTTTTTTTAAGTTTTTATTAGTTTTGCCGTCGCAAGCGCAGCTTAGTGTTTGATTGGAAAATATGTTTTCCCGTAAAAATCATGGTTGCAGGCAGAATAGGGCTTATAAGTGTGACTGAAAAATGGCTTTTGATGGCCCCAGATTAAAAAAAGGTCTAAGATTCTGAAAAAAAAATGTTTTTAAAATGGTAAATAAAGAACTGAAAACTATAGTCATATATGGACTGAATATCACAAAGAAAAACTATGAAAACGATTTCTTTATTTTTATTGTGTTAAAACTAATAAAGTATGACAGAAAACTTTTATTGTGACAATAAGCAATCAATGTTTATAGTCACCTGCACTCCCTACACATTTGAAGTTCCGCGTGGAAATACCACAATCGGAATTAATTATTTACATTATGTTTAAGCGGGTTTTCTTACCCTATTTTCCATAACCGTGTCAATCAATCAACTGCTGGATATAAGCCTGGCTTAATTTACATGATAACATCCGGCCTTTTGCTAAAGATATACTGTAAGCGCGATCAAGCTTACTTTATGGCGATTAACAAATAACACACGGCAACGCTCACCGCCGTGGTAGGCGGTCTCATGTCGCATTGGCCTCTATGCCTAACACACGTACACCGCCCGACCACGCGGTCGAATTGTTCGAGACCGCGGCGGTGCGCGGTGCCGTGTAAACCGTCTATAGGGTGCATCCTGTGGCCGCGCAGTGCGCACACACTCTTGTGCACTATAATAAATTAAATAAGGCCTGATTCATAATCATCTTAATCATATTGAAAAGAACAACAATAATCTATTGCTAACTGTAGAGGCTTGTAAATAGCTTGTCGTCAATTACCTCACTCTTACCTCTGTGTTGATAGCTGTAAGCCACCCAAAGACAATAAAAATAAAATAAAATAATATCTCTCACGTCGCGTCGATGGCTAGTCTCCGCTGAAATTGGTCGCCATGGCCGAAATTCGGTCTGGAGGACAATTGTTTTATATGGATGCACCATTATACAGCTGGATGGATTTTAGAGGCGGGCGGTTAACGCAGGTACCTGTAGCTACAAGAAAACGTTCTTAGAAGACTGTCCAGTGCATTCACAGATTTTGGGAAATTGGTACTTACATATAGAGAAAATTATAAATTTTCACGTTTTATTTTTATGATTCCAAACGATTCAGTTTCGTAAAAGGATCACAAGACTCTTCTGGACCAACTAAAGTAGTATTAGAAAAGCCACAAGTCACTTCACCTTAAGAGGCTGTGTAAGATACGGGCAAAACATTCCTAAAAGTATTTTCCTGTAGCTACAACGGTTAAGGTACTTACCCTTGACCCATCTCAAAAATCGACTTTGGATATACTTACTTGAGATGGGAGTAGGTATTCAAATATCGAATGAATAGGTACCAGTGTCTTTTTTTTTTTTTTTGTGGGTGTGAAATCATCCAATGACTTCTCCCGCTCTGGGCGGAGCGGAAGGGCGTGTCGGACTATTACTGACTGAAACTCACCCGTGTTCCTTCAGTAGCCTGTTGCCAAGGTCCCGGTATCCCTTTCGGACTAACCCGCAAGGTAACAGTGTCTTAAGCGTGCATCACGGTCAACCCTATCATCGCTAACCATGAGGTGAGAAAGCGGTGTCAACCCCATTAAATTAAGTACCTACTGTAAAATAATCTTCGGTTCGTTTACCTATTTCTTCTACTTCGACTTCTTTTTTCAATTTTCTTCCACGAACCTGTCCTTCGGCTATATGACCAGCCTATCTAATCTAACTTCTAACTATAAGTTTGTAAGTATGGATGGATGGATGGATGTTTGTTACTCTTTGACGCAAAAACTACTGAACTGATTTGGATGAAATTTGGCAAACAGATAGTTTATAACCTGATATTCCCACGGGGTCGGGACTTATGCGGGTGAAACCGCGGGGCGCTGCTAGTAACCATATATATGTTCATTCAACTGACTCTGCAACTAAATCTACGTCGGTAACTTTCGGTTCTGTCCGGATAAAATCACCGTGATGACAACCTCCGGTAAAACCGGATAGGTACCAATATACCATTTATTTGTTGTAAAGAATGAAGGATCGATGAAAATCCACTTAAGTGACCGTTTATGTAAAAACATGGTGTCCGGTTCGATAAAAAAGGACATGCAAAGAGAAAACCCCATAGACGGAAGTAAGGAATTCCCAAGTACCTACTAATCTTTCGTACTTACTAGGAACAAAAGACCTTCTACAAACAAAAATAATAAAAATCATGTTTGCGTCATTGCTATGACGTACCAAGCCTTTTTTTATTCGTAGGTATACTTAAATAAACGTTTGCCTTATATCTTGCCTGATGTTAAGCGAAGATAAGGTTGATGACGTACCACGAGTGCCTATTTGAATTCATTCATACCAAATCCAGGGAGAAGATTTGCTTTTACGCAGGTGGTATGAGAAATATGACAGCAGAATTTTTGTGCAAACTCTTCAAACCTTATCCTCCTCTCCTAAGACGCAATCTTTCGTTCTCATAATACGATATTCACAAAATGTTTTTTTTCCAAAATTTGAGAAGTAAATATTTTTAAAATATTAATCACAAAGTAAAATATTTTTACTCTTTTCCTTTTTATACAGGTTGATTTGTGATACGGTTTGAAGAAGATGGAGAAGAGAAGGCACATGTTCCAAAATGTATTCAATTACATAAAACATAAACATAACATCACGCCTGTATAACCCGAAGGTTTAGGCAGAGGCGCCCCTATAGCACCCACTTTTCGCTATTTATGTATTCAATTAAAACCCAATAAAACAAGCAATTCGGCGGCTATGTTCAAGCCTTTAAAAATAAGGTGTAATAGATTTAATGGCTACTTAACATAAGATAAAACTTGACTGAATTCGTTAAGCAGAAACCTTGGTAGGAACACCTATGCATTTGTGAGTCAACCTGTCTTACTCAACTGTTTCGTTTGAAAAGAAAACTGCGAACTCCCTTGTCACAAGGAAGGTCGTTCTTTTATGAATCATTGTTTTGAAGTATTGTTCAAGTAACTAATAAATAAAATATGTCATAAACTAAAGTTTAAACATGAACACAAATATATTAACAAAAAGAATGTTTCGTGCTGCCAAGTTCTTAGGATAGTTGGAATATTTATTTCTTAATTAATTCATTAGTATAGTAATTAGCAAAGTACTGATATTTTGTAACTTGGTAAACTAATGAGAGACTGTAGTTAGTCATAAACTATGATGCAACGTTTAAAAAGTTTAGCATTTGAATCCAAAGAGCATTAATGAAGTAGATTGCAATAAATAGAATGATTAATTTAATCGTGAGGGTCTTGCGTGTGCGCGACACCGTGTGTCTAGCAAACAATGAATTTTTATTTAGACGTGGTTTTTCCAAAGTCGGGCACTGCTACAGTTTACGGATGTTACGACTGGTCACTTTGCAGTCAGGGTTGTCAGTCCAGTAGAAGTAGTAGTAGTACTTTAATGTAGGTACCTTTGTTTCGTTTTTTTTTGTCTATTATTTCCTTTTTTCGTATTGTGTTGGTACTTAAATTCAGCATGTAACCAAAACTTGCCGATCCGAAAGTGGGCGTATGGGTACCGCAAAAACACATGGGTGCCAAAAAGTAATAAAAAAATTGTTGCCGAAAATTTTACAGTTTTTGCTATTTAAAATTACAAATCAGCAAATTTTATACAGAGGTAGTAAGTTAGGACTTGTAGACACCCATTAAAAGACAATCGCCCGTGCTCCATGTATTACCCGGTAAAATACCCCATTGAAAAAAAGCGGTGAATTTTATTTCCATAAAATTACCACATAAATAGACTCTCAGTATGATTCACAACATCACCCTCACAGATCGGACAGGGTTTTTGTTACACACTGTACTGGCGTGGGTTTACAAAGGCATGTGTTGAATCAAAATCTCTATGTCTAAAAATATGAAGACTCTAATATAATGATTACGCCTCTTTTTTGAACGTGTAATAACCTCCTATTTTGGGGTCCTAAAAATACTAAATAACCAAAGTAAGTGCGCCCAACTTGGATGTAGCGCTCGCCGGCCGCTGCAGCGGCACCACTCTCTTGGCTCCCGCTTGGTTGATAACAGTTCCAATCTAACCTAGCCGTTTGGTCGGGCGGGGCTAGGGTTACCAGGCCTAAAAATGCAAAATCCTGTCTGACATGACTAAAAATCCTGATTTTGAAAAAAAAGTACGGTCACGCACCTGTACTCAATAAAAATCATAGTATTTATGTACGTTTTTGTTTACTTATATTATTTAGACCCATATTTTTGGTTGCTAGCATGCAAAAAGTTGCTTTTTCCAGCTATTTCGCAATAAAATTCATGGCAAAAATTGTTCACACGTCACGTTTTTATAGTTATATTGCGTAAGCAATGTGGCTCTCACGGACTCCACTGAAAGTCTGACTGAGAAGTCATGAGAGAAAAGACTCTCTCCACATTTGCGTTGTGTGGCAAAATACTAAAGAAATATTGACAATCTTCAGAAATTCTGAAACTCTTGAGCTGTCGTTAATTGTATTAAAAAAGATACACCATTGCTTTTCAGCGAGCTCGTCATAAAAATCGCTCTGCTTTGTGTTCAGAAAATTTTTAAGCAGGCAGATAATGTATAGGGATGACATCTACATGCTTTAACTACGATTTTTGTAAAAAAATAAGGTAATTTTTAAGTACAAATGATTACAGTAATGCCATTTTATTATCACTACGGTGTAAAGAGCATAACATTATAAATTGTGACATAATCGTTAGACGAGTGACGTGATTATTTTAACGAGTGATGATTCATTTGATTCATGTCTATTACATAAAACGTATTTCTCGGTAAGCCAATGTAGTCATAAATTAAGATTAAATCAAGATTAGAATTACGGAAGGTCCCCTGATTATCTATCAATAGTTATCGATTCGATAAAGAATTATTCAAGCTTTCTTACTGGGAACTGAGTGTTCAGAAACACAATGTGTCAAGAACATAACGTGAAACCTTGAATCCCCGAAGGGTTAGGCAGAATATACGGGTACATTTCGCAAGTTATGTGTAAGTCCTGTCTAATAGGAGGCGAGCCTATTGCTATCAACCGGGCACAAATCCAGGCTCCGAGCTGCTGCTGAACAATTCCTGATGGAAAACCTAATAACACTTTGCCCGACCTGGGAATCGAACTCAGGACCTCACGCTCAGCAGTAGCGATTGCGACCACTAGACCCTCGAGGCAGACTTATGTGTCAAGAAATCGAATCAAAAGCATTTTCGAATAAACAAACTCCGAAGTGACAACCTTACGACAACTTCTAAGGATACAAATGAAATGTATTGCCGTGGCCAAACTCATTACACGGTCTTCTTTTTTCTTTTCCTGTCCAACTAGAATCGTCTGTAGCGAAATCAAAACGACTACTGTATATGGATCGGTTAGTAAAATCCTAACCAATATTATACATTCGAAAGTGAGTTTCTTACGCTTTCAGGCTAAAACGGCTCAACGGATTTGGATGAAATTTGGCATAGGGGTTAGACCATGGAATAGGACATTACGACACTTTTTATTCTGATATAATTATAAAAAGGCCCAGTTGAAAACCAGCGTCAGGAACTAGTTGGCTGCATGTGCGTTCAGCATTCATGCTGAACTGGGCCTGTTTGGCGAAGCCGTGAGGTGCACAATACTATTTTTATTCTGTTCTCTGTTTTTTGTGTGAATATTGTGTGCCTTACCTGGGTCAAATACATTTATTTTCTTTCTTTCTTTATGATAGTTTATTGATTCAGGCGTGACTTTGCGGAAATCCATTATAAAATACAATAGACGCTGATATTATTTAGTGACCTATTCCGCTTGACTATTCTTCAAGAGTCATAAAAACCCTGTAAGAAATCGACACGTGTTTCACCTCTCAACGAGGCATCTTCAGGATGACGATTGACCAATTGCAAACCAGAACGCGACGTGTAACCACACCGAGCGCTGGACGCAGAGTCTCTGCGTCCTGAAGATGCCTCGTTGAAAGGTGAAACACGTGTCGATTTCTTACAGGGTTTTTATGACTCTTGAAGAATAGTCAAGCGGAATAGGTTACTAAATATATCAGCGTCTATTGTATTTTTCTTTCTTTATCCCGATATTCCCACGGGATCGAGACTTACGCGCGTGGAACCGCGGGGCGCAGCTAGTAAATTATAAAATCCACCCTACTACTACTGCCACGACATAAAGTCGCTATCTATGTCAAATTGTCACTGATGTGAAAGAAACCGGTCAACTGCGAGACGGACGAATAACGCCGAAAAAAACACGTTTCTTGAAAGGGGACCCCTTTTATTATTATTAAAAGTAACAATTACCAAAAGCAGTGAGGAAAGGTTAAGGTTCTGTTTTATATTTCCAGGTTAGAATTGGCAGTCGGGAATCCCAGGCCGATTACCGGCCACCGTAGGCGCGGGCTTGCGGACGGTGAGCAATGGGTAGCTCGCCGTCCGATAAGGTCCAGTCCCAGGTCGATGGCGCGTTGTGTTCCACGCGCGCCTCAAAGAGATGTCAGCACAACTGACGGGGTCCGCTAGGGCCGCCGATGCCTGCCAGGGTCGCGGGATAGTCCAAAAGGGTTACCGTGGCCTCTGGCAACACACAGGCAACTGAAGGAACACGGGTGGGTTTTAATCAGTAAGAGTCTGACATGTCCTCCACGAGAAGTGTTGTTAATTTCCCACCCAAAAAAAAAGGTTTTAATTGGCAGTTTTGTAGATTTTCTCATAAGAATATCCTCATTGATCTTTAATAAGTTTTTGGATGAGACTGGCATATAGGATAGTCGAGAAAGGCAGAAGTAATAAGGCCTAACCCAAAAGTGAATGACGTCTATGGATTGTCATGTGGCCATAGCAGAAAATTGTTTCTAGACAACGATTCAAAATGTTATTCAAGAAAATTTTCGGTAGTTTATCTTCATAGGTATGTAAATTTGCCAGCGGGTCACTAAGCTATTATTACTATAAACGATTCACCGTTTAAACACAAACAAGGGAATTACAGAAGGTCCACACTCCATTTCCATAATAATTATAACCCATGTTAGAATATTTTAGTGCGACTGCTCAACGGAACATTACCAAGACAAAAATCAATCTGCCTAGCCTTTTCCCAACTATGTTGAGGTCGGTTTCCAGTCTAACTGGATGCAGCTGAATACCAGTATTTTACATGAAGCGACTGCCTATCTGACCTCCACAACCCAGTAACTGGGTAATACGATACCCCTTGGTTAGACTGGTTGTCAGACTTTCGTGCTTCTGACGACTCGTAACGACTGTCAAAGATCCACAAATGACAGCTGGGACCAACGGCTTAACGTGCTTTTCGAGGCACGGAGGAGTCTCGATATGAAAATGGTCACCCATACACGGACCAACCCCGGCAAGCTTAACCTGATGGATCGACCCGAGCGGCTGTTATTACTTTAGCCACGAGCTCCTCCAACAGGAACATTACCAAGACGAGTTGCAGTATTTAACAAATAAATGGTGATAAAAGTTTCGACGCCACTTCTGACTTTCATGTGCAGAGAAAATCGAAGTCACTTACTTGATATAACATAACATCACGTCAGTACCTAATCCTCGAAAGAGATGTATCTATGGCTATACGTAGTACACCTACATTTCGCAAGATATGATAGAGGGCGAGCCTATTGCCATCAACTGGGCACAAATCCAGACTTCGGGCTGCTACTGAGACCCAATAACACTTTGCTCGACCTGGGTATCGATCCCAGGACCTCATGATCAGCAGTAGCCCTTGCAGTAATGGCCGCAAGGGCTACTGCTGATCATGAGGTCCTGGGTTACCTACACTAACGAAGTAGTAGGTACTTGATATAGGGTTCAATAAAAGGGAGCAGAGCCCTCAAGCATATTACCAAATGCTGGTTGGTGTGACCATGTGACCAACATAGGCCAAACTTTCAATAGAACAACGACTACTTACTAACTATTTAAGAACGGTGGCATAGTTGTCACTTATAATGCTCCAGAATGTTTAGTACAATGGCTTCAGGCTTCGTTCATACTAATCCCTAGTTCGAAATAGCCCGGTCCTTTATACCCTTGCAGCTGATAGGCATATAAAAAGCGGGCGAGTTCGAATTAGAGATGAGTATGAACGAAGCCGACCTTAAATCCTAGCACCAGTGCCACAACAGTCACTAGTGTCATTAGTTATTATTTAACCGTGTATTTGTATGTTGTGCTGTCTTTTGTGTGCACCAAATAAACGTTTTATCTATGTATATATCTAACTTTTTTTTTAAAGTCAATGAAACCTGGCTGGTTGTGCCTTGAAAGGTTGAATTCTACACATAATTATGATCCAAAATCGCTAGTGACACTTCAAAGCCTAGCTATGATCTAGCCTATGTATTTTATTTACGTATTGGATTTAATAGGTAATAGATTTTAAATAAATATTTACTTTAGGACTTTAATACTACTAACACCTAATGTGGATGAAAAAAGTTGTATTTTGAACAAATGTATAACATTAATAATATTATTCTTTAACGGATTATTTGAACTTCTGTACTTTACATTATCATTTAAACTAACTATTATACCATAACATGCACGGAAACTCAATTAGCTCACATTAGCAATAAAACGACGCATCTTAGTATGTTTTAAACACACAAATGACTCATGATCGTCTTCGTAATGATAATCTTCGTTTCTGTTATTTGATAACGTAATAAAGTTTAATTAAATATACACTTTTGGTTTGTGTAGAATGTGTGAGTTGTAGAAAACATATATTTCAGACTAACTTCTTCCCGCGACGTCCCCGCAAAAATCTAGGATATTATCCCATGGAAACGTACTACCGGGATAAAAAGTATCCTATGTGTTATAAAACTATATCGATCGATTCGGTCGATTTTTACGCCATAATCCGAAAAAGGACGGCCTCCATGGCCGGCCGGCTACGCGCCACCTCCAACGGTCTCCTGAGCGTGCTCTCGGATCGGTGGGACTCCCCTTTGCTGCGCCACTGGGTAAGAATCCATACCATTTGAGGTTTGTTATTTATTATCTCCTTGTTACTAACACTATTTATTAAGTTATTTTGTTGATACTAACACTATGGACTCATGTCTGAAATAAAGAATTTGAATTTGAATTTATATCTGTGTGGGAAATATCATAATCCGTTCAGCCGTTTTTACGGGATTGAGTAAAAAACATCCAAATGTACAAACTACTAGGATTAAAAGGGTATCTTTTCTATGTGATAATTTGACTGATTCTTCGTCCCAGGATCTTCGATTTCAGCGTTAACTTGGAGATTGCGTTCACGAGATTATGATTTTAGTAGCCTTAATATTCATTTTTTAGAGAAATCCTACAGTTATTTAAATAAAATTAAAAAATTGTCTCATTAGAATACTTTTTACTTTAATTTATAAGTCATTTTTTCTTATATTCAAAATATTAATTTGATGTTTTATTTTAAAAGTAGTCTCAGTAGAATACTTTTTATTTTTATAAGTCGATTTTTCTTATTCAAAATAATTTGATGTTTTATTTTAGATTGTAAGATTTCGTTGATGTCTTTTCTATGGAAAGTAATTAATTTTGCAGAACTTTAATTTTTTTCAATCAAATTAACTTTTTTCTGTCTTTAGATATACTTTTCTATATAACCGTAAAGCCATGAAGAAGCAATGTCTCTCTATGCCTCTTTTCCAGTATTTAAAGGGTCATCTTTTACTCCTAAGTAAATGATGCAGTTCACTCAACTTTTATTCTTTTCATATTAAACGGGCTGTCATAAAACCTACAACCCACCCGACAGTGGGGGAGATACAAATATTCTTTAATACAAACCACATAATTCCTTTAAAAAACCGGGGGTATTTCAAACTCAGTAATTTCCATATCCTATTACAAATGGATCGCGACTAATCACAATTCCCAACCGGAACATGCATACATCATCGGAAGTCGAATTCTGATCAATGCTGATCTATTCTACTGACCAGTGTCACTGCAGACAGAGGTCTCGAAGTAAAAGGAAAGGAGGTTCGATCAGTGCCCGCGAGATCGCCCGCACAAGCGCACGCGCGACGCTAGCGCCATCTTGCACAACACCCGCCAAAACTTCACTTTTCAAAGTGTGTTCTTGAATTGAAAAATCGAACGTGACAGTTGATTGAAAGTGGACTGGTTATCTAAGTTTTTTTTCTCGTGATCATACGGAGGCGTTGGACAATTAAGGTAAAGCTTATCAGAATTTACTATCGGTCAACTTTGTATAAGTACTTAGTATTTTTATTTTGTAATACCGTCTATGAATAATTATATTGTCACTGTATTACCGCGTGTTTCTGCTTTAGTTTAAACAAATGCAAAATAGTATGTATAAACACAACTTTGTACGAGGCCCACTCATACATAAATCAATTGCTTGAAGTTCTGTTTCTAAGTTTCAAGGAAATCCATGAAAAATTTAATTTCCAATATGCTTTAAAGCGTCAGTGATAAAGTACAAAATTGGTCGCATCGATTTTTGAATCTTATTCGTTTGGTTTCACAATAAAATGATGTCGTTATTTAAACATACGTAATGCCTAAATTGATTACAATTGACTTTTTCTCACGAGTGCACTACGTGACTATACAATTGTCCTTTTGAGTGCATCGGATAACCGAGCTTGTCAATGGAATAAGCATAGTTTGAATAGGGTACTCGCAAACAAACGTCCATGGATAAAAAAAATATTTCGATTGGCAAATATCATTACCATTGCGGACGTAATGGACCGATCACTATTATTTGTGTTCGTGTAATGATTATTTTAAGCATTTTATTTTTAGCCAGGCCATAGCTTAATTGGAACAGCCTTGAAGCTCTGTCGCCAATATTTACGCAAACGTGTCGTCTCTTCGTTTCGGTTACAAAGTTAACTAATGACATAACGCAACTACATACTCAGCGATTATTGAATAATATAAAATAATAAATGGAAAAAGTTTTTATGCAGATAGTCTTTGCATAATTTTGCGAATTCTTTGCTGGTCCTGTCAAACTCGAAGAATTTATTTCATTTACATTTTTGTATACTTACTATTATCGTATAGTGCTATGGAGACGAACGTGCAAGAAATTGCATGGTAACTATTTGGACTTTCTCAACCCTTCTTTTCGGTCTAGCTTCATTATTTCCTGCTTCGTTTTTATCCTGGGATATTTTGTTTTTTGGGGACGTCTTGTGAGTAGATACAACTGCCTTTTATAAGGAAAAATTCCCCATTTTTTGTTAAATCATGGCCTGGGGGCTTACCACCACCGCTTCCAGCATTGTTATGTTAATCTTACTTCGTGGTTGAAAGAGATGAAGCTATATACATCCTGTAGAGCTTCATCTCTTTCTTACACTGAAGTAATATTAAAATAATACTGCTGTAAGCGATAGTGGTAGACCCCCTGAAATATTTTCTTGTTTTAATTGAAGTTTCGTGCTTCTTTCATCACCACAGTTTCAGTTTTATGGTTCGTCAATATAGCATTGTTTGCTTCAGTTAAATGGTCAACCGATTGTGCATATAATCGTGAATTCATGAATTTTGTACACAAAAATATTGTACATAAGTATTGACTGCTTACACTGGTCAGAGAAGCTTTTTATACATAATAAGTGGTATTTTATTTCCTAAGGTTTCAAAAGAATTTCAATGCAATTTCATTATTGGTTTTGAAAAATAATTTTTACTCCTTTATATTTTTTCATCAGTTAGGAAGTATTTGAAGCTTGTTGGTTATGTTGGTACTCACTGAAAAAACTTAATACTTACGACATTGGCTTTTCACTCGATTACTTGCTGTCCATATTGACTTCATATTGCAGGCAGTTACCTAATTAACTAAAAATCAATAAGAAAATAAATGCTTGAATTGACATACCTACGTTCTTGTGTTGCGTAAAGTAATTTAATTATGTGAATCGGTTTTTTATAGGTGACCTTTTTAGCATAGTGTATCTTAAGTATCAATAAACGACGACGAACGACCATGAGGAAATGTGTTGTACAGTTGATTGATACGGTAGATTTGACTTTAAACTTACTCAAAGTAGAATAAAAGTTAAATTAAAAATTTAAAAAACCCTCGCCCGACAAAAACAAAGCATCTAAAAATTTTAAAAATAATATGTAGGTAATATTTTAAGTTTGATATAAAAGTTGTAGGTAATATTTTGATTCAAGCGTCTGTAGTCGCGTCCGGGGCTACTAAAGAAAATAGGAAGTTAACAGCAGCTATCCTTGCTAAAATAGCATACATCAATGATTCCTAGTGGGTTTTCCGTCGGAGGTTAAAAAGCTCCACAAAGTGCACTTGATGCCCAAAACCGGGCACACTTTTCTTTCAAGAAAATTAAAACACTGGAAAAACCCTACCTACTGTACCTCGCAATACCTAATGTCAAAAATTTTAAGAAATATTTTTTGCAATGTAGTTGTTGGGTAATATTGAAACCATTTCGATTTCAATTTGTAAGATCTACCGACACTTCTTTAAACGTAACACATTTTTGTTTAAAAATTTTCCTCCAAGTTATTCTTTTTGTGTTTGTGTTTTTTCATTACGTCATGTTTTTACCGCAAATAAAAGTATTTTCTTTCTTATTTTATTTCTTTCTTTATACAAGACATTACAACACCTTTCTCTCCTCGAACATTTTTCACTTATAATTTCCACGAAAACGCAAGCATATCACCTCATACAAGGCTATAAACCCGGAATACATAATAACGATGTATGTTTAAATTCTCACTCATTAAAACATGTTTTAATTGCTTACGGACTTTCGATTTAAGGTCGGAGATAAGAAAAAATATGTACTATTTCCTGGTTGAAACAAAAAACGTGTCAAAACGTGTGACACGGACTACGTATGTTGATATTCAAGTACCTACTCCAAATCGCCTGTGGACATTAAGGGCCCGTTCACACGTACTCTTGCAAATAGTATCACTACAACTTCTTGGAGTTGCGATGCGGTTACGTTGTGGCTTGTGTTTGCAGACAGACATATCGTTGTGTTAGCTTTGTTGCCCGCCGCTAGTTCGTGGTCTCACTTGTGGTTGCATTGTCGCTGCGTAAAGAAAAGAAAGAAAAATTATTTATTCTGCACAAACAAAACGTACACTCAACAAAAAAAGACATAAAATACACTTATACAAAAGTTTGACAACATTGTTCATACCTTAATGTGGTTGCTATGGCCCTCACGGTTGATTTTGACGGTCAAATGTGGTCCGTGTGAATAAAGTAATAAAGTTTCAAACAAATTAGCGCCCGTCCACGTGCTGTCGTTGTGGTGTGGTTGCGGTACGTGTGATCGGGCCTTATGTTGATCAGATTTAAATAATAATGATTTAATCAATCTGTAATTATCATTATTGATACAGAGATATGACTTTTTACCATTGTAATGTCAAAGTCTCGACATGTATTTTTTTTGTTCTGTTTTTAAATGCGTTTAAAGATAATTGATTATTCATAACTTTCTTTGTTTTGTGACGTTTTATATACCTAGGGGCTTATTATTATCTTTTTGATTTGTTGGCAGATACGAGAACAATGATAAAGGTTCAGATTTAACGATCACTTTAAAAAAGTTAAACTCAAAGCATTTATTTCAATTAAACCATAATATAATTTTATTTCATTAAATGGTCAGTTTTAAATATGAAGCTAAATAAGTCGGATAATGTTCCAAGTTGAACGGATTTCAATAAAATTTGGCAAGGAGATAGATGGCATCTCGGGGAAGGACATAGGCTACTTTTATCGACATACCACGCGGGCGAAGCCGCGCGCAAGCTAGTTGGTTTATAAATAAAAAGAGCCATTTTACTATCCCGCGATACTTAACAAAACACTATACAATATTAATTAAGACCGTTAATGTCATACATAACCAATTCTGAACGAGTAGCATATACACTGAGCATAAATATTACCACTTTCGTTTATATTCTACGAGGAATAGACAATATTAATTATAATTATCTTTTCTACAATTTTGACATCGCGCCTCCATTGTAAAAATAAATCTACTGCGATCATGCTACGCGTGCTGGAAAAATTCATCGGAATTTATTTCGCAATGCTGAAAAACGTATACATAATTAAAATCTTGATGATAATTGTACCTTCAAAAAAAATACCAACACATCGTGAACAGTAGTTAAGAGTGAGTGACACTTATTGCACATTCATTAACAAAAACCATTAAGAGTGATGCAACGTTGATTGATTGAATCGGGCCATCTCGGATCTCAGCCTCCTTACACAGAGTGCTTCACAGTCATTGGTTAAAGTGGCCCATTCACTAACCTACATGTTAGTCGCATGATGCAGGTCATGCAGGATTGTGAATGTGATTATGGCCTGCCTGTCTTTCGTCATCTCTTTTTAGCTCAGTTGCCAAAAAAGAAAACAAAACTGGCATGAAAGTGTGTAAGCTATTTCTTTCCTGAGCGGCTGACTAATTGCATCACTGATTACTTAAATAACGACAAACATTTTTTTTTAAATCATCAGTACCTAACGCTCAACTGTCAATCGGCCTTTAAAAGGCCGTTATGAATTAAAATTCTATTGTGTCTCGTCTGTACAATCAGCCAAAAAATAAATTGAAAGAAGAAAGAACCCGACTGCAACTAAAATGTTTAAAACAATCTCAGTTTTCCCAAGTCTCTGAAACCAAATCTGAGATTCAACAATCAGCAACAACAGCTTATACTATAATTATGTTCCTACTGCTAGGTCACAGGCCTTCTCTCATCAACAAAATATTATGTACTAAATTATTTACTTTTAATGTGTTAATTTTCGTCTCTTCAACCCCTTTATTTTGCTATTGCCCACAAATGTTCATGGCACTATTTTTTTACTAAGTAATTACTTAATTGCCGTCTAAAATCCGCCATTTTGATTTTATAAAAACAAAGCCTATAATAGCCTGTATCCATCGCGCGACATAGAGTCGATAGACATCTCATCTATTAAAATCCATCCAGGCGTTAGGATGCTTCGAGGGTTAAAGAATTCCACATACAAATATGAATAGATACGCGTGAAAAACATAACCCTGCTTTTGCTGTCGCGCAGCCGGGTACTTAAGGTCCACTTTGGACATTTACCATTCAAAGTCGACGGAATATTGCGACAATGCTGCTTCACGATCGGTAAGTAGATGATATTTGTTGAGATTTTATATTTTAAATGATTTAAAATATACGGTTCTGTAATTGCCTAGCAAAAACCTCTGTTTAGAGAAAGAAGGAACGTTGATGACCGTGTATAAAAAAAATGCCGTTAATAGATTTAAATTATCAATACCATCCAGTTAAATCTGACAGAGTTCATAAAATACCTACATATTACAACACATTTACATACATATGTAATTGTAATCGACATTGCAGGCAGTGTGTATGTAAATTGAATCGTCCTATAAGACATGACATGCGATTCATCTGCCAATAAATCCGGAGATAAATGCTCGAGGGTCTGACAACTTGCTCCGGAAGGCTAACAGCTGACAATCGCCTCTTTTTGAATATCTAATATCGGTATCAGAAACAGTTACTTTTGTTTTCTAGTACACAACGGCTACACATCAAGCTATACATGTCCAGTATAAGCTGACCTCGCATTGTACAAAAATCCTATACAATGCGAGATCAGCACAAACTGGAAATTTATAGCTTGATGTGTAGCCGTGTGTACAAAAACAATCAAAAGTGGTGAGAAACGGACTCAGTTTAGCTGCACAATGTGGGATCCGATCGGAACAAAATCTTCATTTTTTCCACGTTCCTAACGGATCCCACAACGTGGGATCCGATTGTGGGATCCGATCGGAATAAGCCGTCTTGCCGGGCAGAACCTAGTTTTGGAAGTTTTGAAAAAGAATTAGACGGGTTAGGCTGTTGATATGATTTATTCCCTTTATGTCGAGCCTGGAAGTCTATTGTTCTCCAAATAGAAGACGGAGCTTCCTATGTTCGTTACTTATTCCAATAAGCTAGCCTGTTCTTTGCTGAGAACCATCTACCTACACGATACAATAAGCCAAACGACAGATTTCGCGGTAAAGTTGAACGAACGACGCGAACTAGCCTTGGCCTTTCTGACGACTGACTCTTATGAAAGGAAGGGAGGTTCATGAAAGATAAATGAAACTAAATAAAAGCCAAAAGATTGCCACGAATCGCTTCTGTGTTGTGTTACGCGATTAGTCCGCCAAATATGAATCTATTTTGATGATTCTTTTTTTGTTTGGTAGGTCATGCTTTAGAAGTGGTCCCATATAAATTTTATTGGCTTTGCTTGTGTAGTTTTTGAGTTAGCTTCAATATTACGTATTTTTTCCCACTTAGTCTACATAGACGATTTTCTATGTGACTCCGTCACTGTTATTTACATAGCAGGTATACGGTACGAATACCACATTCGAAATTGTATGGGGTAGGTACCACAACTAAAAAGTGAAGTAAGTAAAGAATCATAAAATCAATTCATAATTTGCGGAGTAATCGCGTAACATACACACCATACAGACGAATTGAGAACCTCCTTTTTGAAGAAGTCAGTTAAAAATTCCATAGAAATACCCATTTTCAGTTTTTCCCGAAAACAATTTTCGGAGCAACTATTCCAATTTTTCTTTCCATAAAACCTTTCGGACTTTAACGGTCCAGCCGTTCTCAAGTGGTGCGCTGCCCAACGAACAGCATAAAATTTTTATTTATAGATATAGATCATAAAAGTCTCAAACTTTTTAGCCATAGCGACAACATTATTCATGAACTGCTCCACTTAAATAACGAACACAAAATTAAAGATAAATCTCTTAAAATATTGTAATCTGAACGCGTGGGCGACCATTTTTTATTAATCATCGTTTGCGTTTATAGTAATATAAATCTAGTGTAACTTTTCGAAGTTTTTATTAAAAAAATAATCTGATCTAGATTGTGTAAATACAAACATATCGGTCTGCGATACATATTTATCTAAAATATGTTTGTAAGTTATTAACATTTTAAATGCTGTAAACTCTACTGATGATGCCTGGTCCTGGGTCCGGGTCCTGGTCCTGCCTGGCTTAGATTTTTAGCTGTCAACATGGAGTATTTAATTTAAATATATTAGTTCCGTTGACAACCTTTGCTTGATTACATAAGCGAGTTGAACAAAGGATTACACGTAATTAAGAGTTTGTAGAAACGTTTCATTAATTACATTTATTTGAAAGTCAATTGTTACTTAGCATTGTCACACTTCCGTGCTTTTACACGCTATTCTTAGTAAATATTCATGTTATAGGGATGGTACCTTTTTTTGCGATTTCATATTTGTTCCCATAGTAAAATTTGTTCGTAATGATGAGTACAATGACTCCTTAAGAGGTTGTTGGAGTTTTACCAATAACCCTGTATATCCTTCTAAAGTGCTCAACAGCTAGGCATCATCAATATATATTTCTGCCGAGGAAAAGGGTGGTTATATTCTGGATTGAAGGATAATGTAATTTCAGGCACATCGATCGAAATACACTTGGGATGCCTCACGATCGCGGAAAAGTCCCTAGGTGACCGCATGCTTGTTTACCTTTTACCTGCCAAAAATGAAAAGAAATATTTGTTCAATCCAAACCAAATATCACGATCGTTTTTTGTTTTCGGTCCTTTAGCTAAAGCATCAGCATATATTGCTGAGCTGAATGAAGTAGAAGGGCGCGTATTTTCGCGTTCTTTTAAAGATGTTTGTATAGCCTTAAGTTTTTACTAAATAAATCTTTATAAATCAGAGATTTTATATCGTTTAGTATTATAGGCTATTATAGCCTATAATACTAAACGATATAAAATCATGTGTTTGTGCTAATTCTAAGTCGGTAACAATCTGCGACCTTGCCGCCGTAATTCAAACAGACCAAAGGAATGCAAGTGACCCTGAATGTGTAACAGTCAGTTTTTTTTTCTGATATAGGTACCAGCGTATCTGCGACAGTATTCGCAAATATTTTTTTGTAATGCATTACATATGCGTATATCTTCAATACCTACTCCGAACTGTACCTATACTCTGTTCCAAAAGTATTTAAAGAACATGAAAATAAATGGATGAAAAAACGCTCTTGTGGATGCCAATTTGTAGTGTCACCTACAAATTGAGACGTACTTAAACCCAATTTATAATTTAAAATAAACAATAATTGTTGGAAAAAGTGGTGAGATGGTAAAGTTGATACTGAGTGCAGATAAAAATTTATCCTAAACAGGGTAGGTATGTTTACACTTTCATCAAAAAGTTTTGGAACAGATTATACTGTTCTCTTTCTAATCTCTCCGGGCAAGACAATTATGGACATGACGGCATCGTACTCCACTTCCTAGTCTCCGCACATCGCTAAACAAAAGCGCTTGGGTCTCGTTTTAATGTGCATCTCTTGACAGATGCGATGCGACATATGCATATATGCCATAGTCAAAACTAGTGTTAACTACAAAAATCTGTCAAACCCCTTTCTGCTAACATTTATTTAGTAGTTGGTAGGATTTTGTAGTGGTCATAAATTGCCTGTAAGCCGATCCGATATAGGCTTGCAGGCAATTTATGAACACTACATTTTGCTAGCATTTTACATGAAGCCTTTCTGACTTTCTCAACTGTGTTACTGGTTATCACGACACCCCTTGATAAGTCTTGGCTGTCAGACTTTCGGGGTTCTGACTACCCGTAGCGACGGTCAAAGATCTACGTAAGACCAGTAAATGTGGTGCTGTTTCGAAAATTCTGGGACACTTAATATCGTGTCTACCGTGTCCTGTTGTCTGCACGGTGCAGGAGCTTATGGATGCTACTGAAGGTGGCAAACTTGTAGGCATTATTCATGTGCATATTCTGGACTGTCTCTATTTAGATTACCATCAACACGCTAAGAAGAAGAAGATAGCTAAGTAGGTACGTTTACCGACCCAAGCGGATTCCGGGCCACCGTAGGCGCGGGCTTGCAGACGGTGAGCAATGGGTAGCTCGCCGTCCGATAAGGACGACGCGACGGCGTGTTGTGTTCCACCCGCGAGCGCCTCAAAGAGATGTCAGCAGTACTGCAGGGGTCCGCTAGGGCCGATGCCTGCCGGGGTCACGGAAAAGTCCGAAAGGGACACCGTGGCCTCTGGCAACTTACAGGCAACTGAAGGAACATGGGTAGGTTAAAAAAAAGGTACGTTTGCCGAACCGGGATGTAATCGCGTCTCACTTCGTCGTGTCCGATTCGACACACCCCAAGGCGAATTAGACACACTGCTTCCTCTTATTGTTTTAACAGGTACCTACACGACCACACGTAGGTATAAATCTATAGGCAGCCAAACACCTACTACAACCAGTTTCGTCAGGAAGTGCTCTATATTATATTATTCTGTAACGATTTGCGTCATTGTTAAAACGCTTTGTAGGTTCTTTAATGTCACATTTGTTATGAATAGTTTATAATTAGTTGCCTATTGGTCATTGGTCTAGCTTACCTTCATGTTAATTTTAATTTTTCCAAGCGTAAAGTTAAAAATGCATAACTTATTTCTTCCTTTACAAAAGCGATAAGGACGCATGGACATGCGTCCTTATCGCCCACTTCAACAACGTGTTTTTTTAAATAATCTAATAAAATAACGTCTTTAATAAAGCTGTTACCCATAAATGTATTTCAGATAAATAAGGGATAATACAATTGAGTTTTTGGAGCTAATAAAAGTCATAATAATTTTGAAACGACAAATTCAATCGCTCGCGAATTTTAAAATCGATTGCAAATTCAAATTCTTAATAGGTGCATATCTAATAGATACTCAGTAAACGCACTTATTGCCTAATTGCTTTATAATAAAAATAAAAAAATCTAGTTGACATTGGTGCGAGCTAGTAAGGTGCTTGACCTATCCCTGAGATTAGTATGATCGCGCGACCTAATAATAAAAAATGGCCTTTTTCCGCTTCTGAATATTTCCTGTTGAAATCGCGAAGCAGATTAGGAATAAATGAAACCCAACAGCAGCGCAGCAAAGATTAACTATGCTTGTGCAGACTTTAATTTTCCCCGTCATCGACTATGGTGACGTGTGCTACTTTGACTTGAATGCAGTTTTGCTGGATAAGCTTGACCGACTACTCAACAACTGTATCAGGTTCATATTCAACCTTAGGAAATATGACCACGTGTCGAGCTATAGGTATGAGCTCAAATGGATGTCCATTCGCCAAAGAAGAAGTTTGCGTGCTTTGACCACGCTTTACTCCGTTCTCAACTCTCCTACTCCTCCTTCTTATCTTGTTTCTCACTTCCAATATCTGTGTTCTTCACACACTAAGACCCTGCGTTCTTCTAACAATCTTCTCCTACTCTGTCCTTCTCATACTTCTGACTTTGTTCATTCTTCTTTTCATATTCAGTCCATTCTTCTTTGGAATGCGCTTCCTCTTGATATCAGGACGGCCACCAGTCGTTATGCATTTAAGCGGAAATTGCGGAGTTTTTTCTCAAAATAAATAGAGTAGAGTCATGTCATCACCTCTCACCCTTGAATTTGTATGTTATATATATATATATTATAGTATTTATTATAGTAAATATATGTGTAAGTATATGTATCATAAGTTTATAGCTTATTTATGTACTGAACTGCTTTATCTATAATGCAATATGATATGATATATGATATATTATTATTATTATTTTTTTCTCTTTGTTCCTCTCAATTAGAGCACCTGCCATCTAATCTCTTCACCACCCTTGGTGGACTGGTAGAGAATGCCTCAGGCATTAAGTCCGCCTTTGTACCTTTTTAGTGCGAAAAGTTTAAATAAATAAATAATCCGTATGGTACTTGCCCGTAGTTGAACCCACAACCTCGTGCGTGAGAGGCGAGGTCTTAACTAATGGGCCAGCACGTCCTCCTTAACCATGGGGCCATCACGGACTCCTAAACCACTGGGCCATGACGTCATTGCCATGATCCAAGCAAAATGTGTGTTCATCATCATTTAGCTCGATCCTCGGCCACTCGTTTGTATTTTCTTTTCCTTTGTAGTGTGTAATCAAAGGTATTCTATCCATCTATCTAGCTGCAATCAGCCACCCTGCTAAGAACATCACTGTATGTGTTTACCGGATTTTTTTTAATAAATCAACGGTTTACTGTCAAAAAATCTAGGGTATGGCTCCCTTACCCACATTCCGCGTTCTAAAACAGTTTTTCTCAAACCTAATTAGTACAATTGTACAATGTTTCCCATAATGCGCAGACGTCGTTTCCCACGGTTCCTGCTCGCGCAAGCGTGATCTAGATGCTCTTCGGCGATAGCAGTTAGTGTCAAACGTGCCTTCAGGGGGTCATACCAAATTTGTCCATACTAAAGAGAACTTCAAAATTTGCAACGTAATGCGTCTGTTATTGAAAAATGTCAAGTACTTCTTGTCACGATTTCTTCGCTGTTTCATTATCCTTTTGAATTTCTAGTCGTTTTTAAATCTGCATCGTGTTTTAGTAGCACATACTGCTTTGTTAAGACATCATTAAGTAATACATTAAAAAAAAACAAGTAATAAAAACTAAAACCCAACTACGACTTAAAAGGTATAAACAAGACACCACAGACAGACAAATTAAAAATCCGGAGTCACACGTGTTAGGGCATAAATCGAACAGATTACGTGTGACTCCGGATTTTTAATTTGTCTGTCTGTGGTGTCTTGTTTATACCTTTTAAGTCGTAGTTGGGTTTTAGTTTTTATTACTTGTTTCTTTTTAATGTATTACTTAATGATGTCTTAACAAAGCAGTATGTGCTACTAAAACACGATGCAGATTTAAAAACGACTAGAAATTCAAAAGGATAATGAAACAGATAAATCGAACAGATTACGTGTGACTCCGGATTTTTAATTTGTCTGTCTGTGGTGTCTTGTTTATACCTTTTAAGTCGTAGTTGGGTTTTAGTTTTTATTACTTGTTTTTTTTTAATTCTTTTGGGGTTATAATAATAATATATATATATATTTGAAATGTGCTCATTAAGCCCTTTCATTTGATACCCAACATGGTACGATTAAACCATTGTTTTATTTGTCACAGAAACACGTGCATACAAAAAGATAACAGTAACTTAATCATAATTACAAATCATAGAAATATTTTATTTTATTTTATTTTATTAGGGAAAAACAAACAATTGTACATTTTGTCTTACATCTAAGTATACAATAAATTAGGTTAATGTACAATCAGCAACGTTTCCACATATTACTATTTTTTTATTTTTGTTACTTACAGTACTATATGGATTAACAATAAGGCTAATTTCATTAATATAGAAGACTATTATTAGGTGCTAAGTTTTTTAACTAATTCTTTTTTAAATATGATATGAGGAGTACAATGAATGTACAATTAAACCTTATTGTAATAAACACAAACTTTATCCGTGTAGTTGATAGAGCACCTATCCAATTAATAGCCTGACAAGTGTCAGCCGGTCAATCACTGATTAAATAATCTATACCTACGAACAAACTTAGCTTTGTGCACTTACTTAACATTTCTTAGTAAACACGTGTGCTTGTGTGCCAAGGTTCCATCGACACAACTTTTAAGATTAGGTATGGTCAAGAGCTGGACTAGATTAAGACGCAATATCTGATCGAAATACATAAAATTATACGCGAAAATTGCATTTGATTACACCAATTACGCTCTGAAGTTGTGTGACTCATACATTTTTTAAATATACATAATGTTACGCCTTTATTCTCTGAAGGAATAAGCCTATTCCTTCAGAGAATAAAGGCGTAACATTATGTATATTTAAAAACGTAACATTATGTTATAATCATCAATAGAAAAGCGAGCCTAATGTCACAAATGACATTAGGCTCGTTACCTATTGCTATAAAAAAACCATGGCCCTGACAATGACCTATATATGGCCCTATATCGATCTTTTACATTATTATACCACCTATGTAAGACATATTGAATGCAATAAATAATTGAGTATTGAGTAATAATATAAACACAAATGCACCTTAAGAGATGGGCACAGATCGTCAATGGACGCCTGAAGGAGGACATCGCCATTGAGGTAGACCGCAGCGAAGGTAGTGTGACGATCTGATCATGTTTGGGGGGGCAACATGGCCAGATATCGCACACAATAGAGAAATTTTCAAGGAAGAAGGGGAGGCCTTTGCCCAGCAAAGGAACAAAATACTTAAAGGCTAACAAAAAAAACAGACAAATCAAATGATTATGAATAAACGCGGGGTGGAGTTAAGTATGTCAAACTTAAACCTCTAAAAATATAATAATATGGATCCGAAGGTAACACTGGCTGTAACTTTATTCCGCAACTATTAAAAGGGTGTAAAAGTTTGCAGGCATGCACATAATTAAGCGTGAGAAACCTATTTGTACATAATGTTTTGCTTAATGTTCAGATATAATTGATAGTTAACCGAATAACGAAATCAATTAAATGTCAGAATCGTTGTTGATCGCTGCGAATTTACAAATAAAAGGTATAAATCAATCGAAATGTTTTTACACAAAATTAAATGAACTAGTTACATGATTTGAATATCTTAATCTAAATGCGCATACGTTGGTATGCATACTATTTATTCACGCTGGAGATTATCATTAGCTATATATGTTTGTGTAATGTGTAATAATATGTTTAATTATGAGCAAAAAAACTATTCCCTCCACTTTTTATTTAAGAAGTGAGAAAGTACAGCCGACTTATCAGCAATAACATAATACAACATGAATGACATTCTTACACGAAAGAGAAAATTAATTTTCTATTTTCACGTAATTTTATAGTTCTTTTGTAATCTGATGATGAATGATGTACACAGGGATACACATCAAGCTATACATTTCCAGTTTATGCTGACCTCGCATTGTACAGAAATCATATACAATGCGAGATCAGCATAAACTGGAAATGTATAGCTTGCTGTGTAGCCCTCTTGACATGCTTCTGCCCTTAGGTATCCTAATTTATTTGGAATCGGCGCGGCATGTCACCTTATATACATCTCTATCACCCATCGTCTTAGCACTTGTTAATTTCCTATAATTTTTCACATAATTCATCCATTGCTTCTTAGATTTTCCCGAACTCTTACAGCCATCCAAATTCATAGGTAGGTAGAAGGACGTTCACTCTGACAAAATCTTCACTTTGTATCCATCCAAGCAATTAGTACAATCTTTATTTTTCCTTCTTCTTTACATTACCTACTTGACATGACACAGAGCCTTTTAAAAAACATTATTATGAGACACAATAAATAAAATATGGACTTTATTAACCAAATTCTGTAATGACCTGATCCTGAGTCACTAGGTACCTCGCCTTTTATGTTCTTTATTATGACAGCATTCTTTTGTATTGACGGTGCATTTATTATATCTTTGGCTATATCAAAATGTACGTTTATATATTTAAATCACGATTTGCTCTATCTTTTATTCGAAGTATAAATGAAATAATTCCCTCGCTTATGTAGGTACTTCTATCAGGGGGCCTGAAACGGCCTCATCAATTCTTCTAAAAGCAATTCATTTCCTGAATTTCCAGTTGTCATTAGCAATTCCTCTAATTTGACACGAAAGCAATTCATAATAATTATGTGGACCATTTTATGAATCTCCATAGAAAACTGTCAAACAGATTAATTATTTCGTATTAAGAATCGCACGCAGATCATACTTTGAATTGTCCGTTTGAAACATTTTACAATGATTAATAATATTTTCCTATTATGATTCTGCTAAACTGACTGTTTTAAGCCTCCAGATTCTTATTTGGTGCAATCAAATATTTTCATAATAGGTAAATGATGGCAAGTTTCTACTTTTAGTTTCTCAGATGCAGTGCTTTCGTATATTTGCCTAATTTGAATAATTGGTTATTTGAAGTTCGAAGCTACGTCACGAATTTCTGTAAAAATAATCATGGACGGTAAAATAAAACTGTTTTCTTTGTTCGTATCACAGTAAATCATATTTATGTCATCAACAAGAAAAAATATCGTTAAAAGCAAATACGTGTGAATTCGATTTTAATGTTTGAGATGATGCAAACAATTGGTAATGTAATGGAATACGTTGTCACTGAGCAGAAATGTGGAGCTAAATAATAATGTTCTATTTAAGTAGGTACAGCCTCTCCAAATGTTAAGTGAAGGGACGACTCAGTTTAATAAATCACTATGTGCTTAAGGTGTACAACGGTCGCGTTGTTCTGTTCATGCGAACAATTCTAAATTAACAAGAAAATCGCATTGGCTGTAATTATTAATTGAGCCTCACAATGATAATACATCAAATCTACAGGGTTAACTGTCGAAATTCACAGATGTCAATATCAATATCAATAGATAGATAATAAATAATAAATAATATATGATATAATAGATGATCAATATCTAATCATGATAAAAAAAAACAAAACATATTTTCTACTCCTAAAGACACAATTAGAACTAGGTTACTACAAGAACTAACAGTGATATTGTTGTTCATCAATAGTATCACCATATTTAGCCCCGCTTTAGCCGTCATCCATCCTCAGGTAGTCGCGTTCATGAGTTGGTCGTGATTTGTCTCATGTCGTCAAAGTCTCTTACGGCTTGACATTATGTCAAGATTTTGACCCATCTTCTTTTCTAGCGCTGCTTGGCATTGTTTGGCTTCATCTTATCACAACTTTGATTACCACAATTATCTTATTACTTATTTTGTATGCGATCTAATTATAATAGGTACCTACATTATTTTAGAGATCATGTTTGGGTTTCCCCTTGTTTCAATTCCAAAATCGTGTTCATCAAATGGAATCACGATTCGCCTTTCAAATCGATGACATTTGTAAAGTGGCAAGGATATCACGAAACTTGGGGGAAATCCAGCCATAAAAGTTTACAACAATGCACGATATATTATATGGTTCAGTTTCGACAATTGATTTGACAGTTTAAGCCTGATCAAATATTCTTAAATTATTATACTAACCAGTAGATCTTGTGATGTTATTGAAAAAATTTTCACATTTTGTTTTTTACACGATCTATAGTTTTTAAAATTATTTTTAACTGGTCTAATCATAACAATGTTTTCTTGTTACAGATCAATAGTGGATGGGTTACGGCAGTGAATTGTGTCAGTGCATTGTGTTCTGTTTCTAAAATGAGAAGACTTTGGTGTTAGCTATCAAACCGTTCACGTCATGCGTGTGCGTTAGTAACAGCTCCGGGGCTGTTGACTTAGTGAGTTGACATTTCGCGTCAATGCCGCGTGTGTAGGCAATGGCTTTGACAAACTTTACGCTTGCGGGCGTCAGCGCGGCTACGCCGGCATTCGTGCCTACCTCCTCGACACCCCTCCGAGTTGGCCTCGACGACCTACTCTACTCTCCCGCCGAATACCAACAAGAAACACTCTCCGCACAACCACCAGAGAACGAGCCATTCACTCCACCAAATCTGCGCAGGCCGAAAGTCAGAAAACGTGCCGGTACAGCCTACCTACCACCAGCCAACCAGTATACGCATTACCAAAATGAGGCTCCACAAAACCCCTACGGTGCATCCCTACATACACAGGTCTTCCAACAAAACTCAAGACTTAACGTACAGATAGAGAACCAGCGCGTCAAAGAAGTGAACTCACCGTACAATGTCGCCGGACAGTACGATAACACAGGACAATACGTTCACGATCCTACTGGTGACTATGATTATGAACAGAAGAGAATGAACCAGGGCCCGCCAGGGCCGGGGTATAGTCCTGGGTACGCGGATGCGCAATACCCGCCGGCAACAAAGCTAAACCCTTCATCTAGTCGAAGGTTCGATGAAAACTCGAATCAAAATGTGAATAACTTCAATTTTAACAGGCCGCCTAGTAGTAGTACGGCAGCTCCGGCCAGGCCGCTTAGTAATCAGGGGAGCAAGACTGGTGGTAGTGAGAATGGACAAAATCCTCCCGAAAGACCGCGAGGGTTTACTAAAGTGGAATCAGGTGGAACTGGTGGCAAAACGCAGTTACATGCGGTACTTGACTATGACGATGATGAATATTACGACGATCCAAGTCTAGGTAAGAATTTATTTCTAAAGATTTCGCCATGTTTCTCTTTTATAAAGGGTCTATTATAATCTATTGTTTTTTCCTTAGTCGTATAATGACATTATTACTACTGAGAAATTAGAAATACTTTTGCAGCTCCTCTAGTTTTTAAAGAGGTTCTTCCTCTTTAAAAACTGGAGAAGCTGCAAAAGTATTAGAGTCCGCGTAGAACATGAAATAATCAACCTCTTTACTGTTTAACCTTCCTTTAAGTAGAATCTTTTACCTTGATTTATCTCTCGCTTTTGTTTATTCGTCGATATAGGAAATCCTTGCGGTTCTATATTGTCAACAGTTGAGCAAATAAAAGACCGTTTGTTGATCACGGCTTCTTTTACCACCTAAATGTTTGATAGCAATCATTAATCACGACTAGACTTGAAATTAGCAAATGATTTAAATAAAAAATGAGATTTTCGGAATATCAAAGTATGATTCCGAACCCTGCTGAACGCAGCAGTTCTGCGTCACTACTGGTCCCCATAGATTTTTGGATAGGTTTATTTGAGATTACATTCCGAGCACGACAGCAATGTCGCGGCACCGCTGCGGCAACAACACTCAGACTAGTAGTGCGGCGTTCATCACAGCGATACCTCGTGAACGTTGACAAGTAAATTGGCAACAAAACGGCTACACATCACGAACAACAGGCGCTCGGAATCAGTGGCCAGCGGCAGTGGCAGCCAGCACTGCCGCGAAGCGGGATTCGGAATCATACCTTTAGTCTACCGTGATACAAAGTGCTTTGTCCACAATACATCAACAGAACTTAAAAACTATGCTACTTGACAAGCTTAAAATTCAAAAAGGGCCAAGTACAGCCCCCAAGCTTCGGTGTCGTCACATAGACCGGTCCGATCTGCCACCTAATAATACCTACACGTGTAACAAGCTAAATAGGAATAACATCATTGCGTGTTTTAACATCTATCGTCACAACTCCAGAACGCAGTCACTCCACCACGCTAAAGAATAATGTATATTATGCATATAATACTTGTATAGGTCAAAGTAATTGGAGTACCTACGTACTAACAGCTAACACGTTTCACTTATCTAAGTCAAAGACCTTCGATCATTTAACCGGTCGCCAATGCCATACATACAATGGACAGTCTACTGCAGTACAATGCTTGCATTGTCGCCTTCAGGCTTATATTCCATTTCCTTGTTATCGAGTAAGTGAAGGAACATGGTTAAATTAGATCTGTCTGTAATTTCTTTTGGTTTTGTACGTGGCAATATAATTTTATCTTTCGTCTTAGTTATGTTCTCAGCATTATACCTATAAGTCCTATAACCCTCTTAGGATAAAGTATAACTCTGAGGATTCACGCCACCGTTTCTATATGTATGTTCCTTTATAACCATTTTCCTACCAAAAGCAGGGATTTTCTTCATGGTTAATGTTACTGTAGGTATTGAATTTGAGCTCACAATCAAAATCGGGCCTACCTCTACGACACGACAGCAACAAGTTTCCTTAAAAGCTACGTAATACGAACCATAATATCATCCATTTTTGTGCAAAACGTGATCTGATGTAATAATGAAGATAATCTTAGTTTATGATACGTTACAATGATAATTTTCAATGTCAAGGTAGTAGAACAATAAGACCTGAATAGCAACTCATTTGATATTGCAAATTAATACATTGAATTTGTAACTGAATTTGAACTTTTTTTTAATTCACACCAATAAGACAAACTAAGTACGTACTTAGTTAATTATACTACAAAATTTGTAGCTCGAAATCTGTAATTATAAACAGTTGTTTTGTATTCACATCTACAACATTAGTATTACCAGTATCACTGTCAAACTTTGGGTTAGTGCTGATTCCCTCCGTGCTTGTTTCCCCCAAAAAGTTATTAACACGATATCAAACTTTATCAAAAGCACTTTTTATTCCAACATTCATTTCAAATGGCATTACTTTATCATCATCTTCTTACTTTTTCTATATTTGTCACTCTCTATATCTATTTATTATCTTCCTCCTTTTTATTAAAGATTTATTGAGCCCAACATTGTAGCTTTTAATAGGATCTTCATGTTCTTGATTCTGTCAAGCTTTGCGTTACTTTGGAACATTTTTGTATTTAAGCATGATGCGGCCAACGTTATAGTGGTGTGGTATCTTATAAGTTTGCCCATGTTACAAAAGTGCAAGTGGTATGTATGCGCGAGACGTTTTGGTCGATTTTGGTCTGCATTATTCCTTTCACTTTTAAATTGAATATTTTTTCTTTATTTCCGTATGCAGCATGGCATGGCAGGTTCTTAAGGAACCAAGAACCTAAATGCTATTCAGTATATCAATACGTAAGATAGGTGGTTTGTTTTACATAAATATTTTTTTATAAATATCCCTCGAAAGATTTCTTATGATACCTACATAACATTACACATACATTCGCGGCTTTTGGCTACGTTTGTATGTGTGTATATTATGCCTATTTTTGTTGAATGTGCGTTTTGTTTGTGCAGAATAAACAATGTTTTCTTTCTTTCTTTCTATTCCTGTTGTAATTTTTTTGTAACTACCATGAAGTTTTGTGGGGTTTCACATAACTATTCCTGTTGTGAATGTTTAACGTTATTGTTGTTTATGTTTTTCGTTAATTTACATATGTTATAGTTATAATATTCATTATTATTAACTAATTCTTAGTTCATCAAGCAAATGGTGTATGATAAAGCCGTAAAGAGTTCGTTTTGCTTTATTAAACAAAAATCCCAGATATATGCAAGTGTTGATTTAGTGTAACCTACAATAGAAATTACATCATCCTCTACCATTGGTACTTTTATTATGTACACACGGCTACACATCAAGCTATACATTTCCAGTTTATGCTGATCTCGCATTGTATAGGTTTTCCGTAAAATGCGAGGTCAGCTTATACTGGAAATGTACAGCTTGATGTGTAGCCGTGTGTACTTGTTCTCGTTCCTTTCAAAAGCATTGTGTTTATAGGTCAAATTAATGTTATATCTGACCTCTGCTTTGCCCTGGGATTTAAAATGTACAATAGTAATAGGAAGGCTCTATTTTTTATATTTAATTCTCGCTCTCTCTCTGACGATATCATTTAAGGCTCATTTGATTTGGATCCCTGGCTGGGCACAATATTTATATTATGACAATAAGTTTTAGGTAAGTGTTTAAAATAGTTTCTCGAAGTAAGTTCAGTTTTATTGTTTTCTTCAATCTTTATAGAACCTAGAGCCTTACCAAAAACTGCGTGTCCCTAATGTCAATTATTGCCGTAGTGTCATTCACATATAAATCATCAGCAACCGTCTGGGACGAAAAGTAAATTTTATTTTTACTTTGGCACATAGCTTCTTCTTAATTTATCATTTTTCAAGAACATCATAAAAATACGACCCTGAGGGATTCCCATTCTCATAACAATAGTATATTAATTGACATACGTACAACCAGTATCAGTTGAAAAACACGGATATCATCATCTCTATATAAGAAAGAACTGGTTTAAAGAATGCACTAACGACTACTGCTTCTTAAAACATCACGGCTGTTATTTTGCAAAAAGTTTGTTTACTGTATTGCAAAAAGAAATCACTGTTCCCCAAAAGAACTGTTAAAAAATACCAGCTCATTCATTAACAAAAATTCCACAGTTCCACTTAATATTGTCAACACGTTACGTGACGATCGAAAACGAGGTAATATCTGGATTAAAACATTTTATAAAGTTACCTAACTTTGATGATCGTTTCCGTATGACACCGGTGACTATTCGCATAACTTGTAAGACGTGCATGTTGCATCCATGTCTGCAGCTTTGACGTAAGTAACACAAAAACTTGGAACAGCGACCTTGGTTTCACTTTCGAACTCATAACATCATCTCAAGAGGTCGGAGCACTCGCCACATCGGAATAAGCGAATAACCTCACTATTCATGTTACATTTCACACGCGGAATTATGACTGTATTTTTTTTACGGAATTAAATTTGTAATTCTGTCGCTGCTAAAACAAAAACAATAGGGTATAGACAATGATGTCATTACGTAAATGTTATCTCTATGCCGAATTTGTTTGTTTTATGCTTTTTATAAAAGAATGGGGTTTTCGTGTTTGTTAATTTAATTCGTTAATCTTTTAAGTGGCAGGTAGACAGCAAGAGGTAGTTAGGTTTTATTGCATTACTTTGTTTGGTTAATTAAGGATTTTATAATCGTCTTATTTGTTTACATTTTAGGTTAGATTTGCATGTTAATTAGTTTTTTCGATCTTTTAATAACAATTTCTAAATTACCTAATTAAGATTCGAAAGACTTTTAACAAACCGCGACAACTTAATTATTTTTTCGGACGTCAAAATGTTTATATTTTTAAGTATTTTTAGCACCGAATCATTGACATTGTTTATGTAAGTGTATGGTAAGTCTGGCGTGTCGTAATGAAGAGTAGCATCTCGTAACATTCTCAGGAGGGGCGCGTGACTACCGACAGCAGTTTCGCAGATAGAATTTTACGATTTATAGTTTTGATGTCCGATCATTAAATACGACAAAGTAGGCTCTATTCTTCTCTAAAGAATATCTGTAAAACTTTTAAATCTGAGGACATTTCAGTTCGTGGTTTATTTTTGTGTCGTTGTAGTGCCGGTTTCGGTTTTACCGGAATTATGGCAACCTTAAACTGCTGTGATTGCTGTGAGTATTTTAACCAATGTTAGTCTATTAAAGAATATCATTGATTTATTAGAATATTTTAACTATTTACTACGACATTTCATAAAACTATCAAAAAATTATAGTTGTGATTTGGATATACGGACATTTAAGTTGGTAAGTCAATTTGATAAACAATTTCCCTGACTACCTACGTTACCTACCTTACATTACAATGGCATAAGTAACATTTGGGCAAGAACTACATCTTATTACAAAGTTTCTCACATAATTTGACCACGTTTCGTGTATTGTGTCACGCATAAATCAGTGCCGTATCTAGACTTAGCTACAGGCAAAACCCACCAGCTTTAAGCTATGATTCGTCTATTTTATCTTAGCCCAAAGTCCTCGGTGCTAACGAAAATTAAACGCATAAATATCCCAGACAGCCCTTTCAAATACCGACCTTACATTCGGTAGGTGCTAGACCAGTTTCTTTGTGTATTAACACTGACTTTGTAGGTATTGAATTGTGTGTTAAGGTCTGAATAAAGCTGTTTCAAGTGTTAGGATAAAATCTTTGTTTGAATTAGGTTAAACATTTGGCGTTTTTCCACTGCTGTTTTCGTTTTTCGCGTTAAATTGGAATGCTTTTGTGTCAGTCCGTCTATCGTCTATGTGCTTCAAAAAGGTTGTATATGGGTCATCTGCTGTCAATCAGACTGTCTGTAAAAAATTTAATAATAATAATTCTTTTTAATACCTACTAGGTACGGTACCTCTTTATTTTTCAGTGTAATTTTGATGATTATTATAATTTTTAAACACCGTTTATCTTTACATTGATAAAAGGCAGCATAAAAAAAAAGTTCGGTCATCGACAAATGTTCCATATTTAAACATGATTTATTTCTTAGCATTTGGACAAACGGTATAAATAATATTATAATGGGTTGATGACCTAATTCGGTAACAAAAAATACAAACGGAATAATGAAACTCGAGTAATTACTTATTTAAACGTTATGGTGATGCGTTTTGTGTATAATTGAGACTGCAAATATTTAGCTGAATAATTTTAATCAACAACTGCTACATAAACATCTCGTAAAACTTATTAATTTTCGTTCTATTCGTTAGAATGAGATCACTTTGGTAGCTTAGATATTTAAATAAGTATTGTAATGTGCGTTTAGTTTGTGCAAAATAAAAAATTTTTCTTTCTTTCGTTCTATGGCAACTTAGGCTATCTAGTAACTACATAAAATATATCGATAGGTAACTTATTCAGTCTCCCGTTTCAGGAGCTCTCTTTTAATAAAACTGTAGTGGTAGTGATCTATGTTAAACGATTCAACAACTTAGGTAAGTTTACCTATTTACCTAAATTACGAGGTTATAGTTGTAGATCACAGAAATTTTTCAAAGATATGAAGCTATTTCTAAGTATTAAGCTTTTTTTTATTAGCTTCTTTAGTGTCAATGACAGCGATGGCCGTCTTCACAAGCGTTACGCCATTAGGCTGCAGTTCCATACTTTTTTCATAATTTTTCTCATCCTCCTCTAGTTCTCCAATGTTTTCTACTAAACTACCTACTTGTTCTGATTTTATCATAGTTTTAGTTTTCTTCCTATCTCAAAAAGTAATTCCATTTCTTTCCACACGTTTAATTTCTGAACCTATATCGAAACGAATACTTAGGTAGGTAACTACAAGTGTTGCAATACTTTTTAAGGCAAAGCCAAAGGAGTTTAAAGCTCCCTCAGACAGCGCGATGCAACTCTAGTAGAACAATTTCTATGAAAACTTCATGGAAATTGTTCTACCAGAATCGCGTCGCACTGTCATGGCAGGAGCCCTATATTATTTTAACAGGCTATGTTGGTATGTATGTATGAACGTATGTATAGTTTTGTCTGTTCCCTCATAACTCCAAAACTATTTGTCGTATTTTGAAAAACGAGTTATCATTTTATATTATATATTATATATCTTTATTTCAGACATACGTCCATACATTTTTAACAAATAAAACGTTAGTAGGGTTGTTAGTATAACACATAAAAATACAAATAAACAGGGTGTTAGTAATTTGTTAGTACAAAATCAAAAACAGTACATACAGTCTATTTCCTGTTACTGAGTAAGTGAACACTCGCCCAGTAAACAGTGAACGGACCGTTTATTTTGCACACTAACGTTCTGAGGACAGTGTTGGTGCTACCACGAACCCTGCTCATCATCGATGCGGTTCTTTTCCTGATGATAGAGAAGAAATCATCGATGGAAGCTCCCGCAAACATTTCGGAAGCACTGCAGTACCTGGGTTTCTTCAACACTGCCCTAAGAGCGTCATTGTACTGAACACGTAGGGCATTGTAAGCCCGCCGCGTAAAATTGATCCCCAGACTGCACGTGTAAAATGACTGACAGAAGACTCTGAAAAGTAACAGTTTTACATCCGTAGTACATGCGAATCTCCTGGCCAACATATTGCAGCGGACTGCCAACGCCCTCCTTTCCCTCTCTAAATCTGCATCATCCTGTAGGCGATCCGTCAGCATGTGACCCAAGTATTTTGCTTCAGTCACCCTCACTAGTGACGACCCCCCGATCCTAATTGGTGGCACATTTGATGGAGCTTTGTTCCCCGCCTTGAATACCATGAGGACACTCTTACTAGCATTATACTTGAGTCCATGTGACGTGGCATATGCTTCACAAATGCCCAGAAGTCTTCTAAGTGCACTCACTGACGGGCTCAGCAGAACCATGTCGTCCGCATAACTAATATTATTTATCATGGTTCCGTCTATCGAACACCCGACCATAGCCCCGCTGAGCCTGCCAATCAGCTGGTTAACAAATAGGTTAAACAAGCTCGGAGAAGTCAACCCACCTTGCCTGACACCGCATTTCAGAGGATATTCCTGACTAAGCGAACTGACCCATCTGACCGCATTTTTTTTATTGCTGTACCAATGCTTGAGGAGGGATACCGTCTCTCTCGGCACAGTCGTCTCCTCAAGTAATTTATGCCACAGAATATCATAATTAACCAGGTCGAACGCCCTCGACAGATCAAGAAAACACGCATATATCGGTGTATTCCTGTCAGTATAGTACCGTACAGTTTGTTTCAGACACATAATCGCCATTTCCGTTGACAGGTTGGGTCTGAAGCCAAACTGCAAGTCATGGATTTGAAGGTGTTTGCTCAGCTGTGCGTTCAAGAGACCGTCAAGGACCTTCGCCACGGTAGTGGCCAATGATATCGGGCGGTAGTTACGCTTGTCAGATGGATCCCCGGTCTTGTTCTTTACTATAGGAACTACTACTGTCTTCAACATATCATCCGGAATAAACGAGTGGCCTACACAAAAGTTAAACAGTAGACTCAAGACTCTGGGCAGATGTACACCTGCGTATCGCAAATGTTCTATACTTATTCCGTCATGACCTGGTGACTTTCCACGTTCCATCTTTATTATGACATTCTTCACATCTATTGGCATAATCCGAGTGTACTTATCACCAGGTCTGACTTCTGGTTTACATAAGTTATCACTCTCACAGGGCATTGGTTCTACAGTAAACAAATCAAATTTTAGCGTCATGTTGTTCTCGTCATCACACTGATCGGAACAAGTGTTGTAATACTTTTTTCCGATTAGTGTATTATATTATATTGGGGCCTAATAATCAATCGTATTCCGACCTTGCTTTAGTTAACGATCTGTTTCTCAATGTCATAGAGTTTCCACACGAAAATAAATTTACATTTTAAAGATTGCCAACACACGATCGGAAATGGTAGTAGCGGTTCACATAACTTATGTCAATCAGATGAGATACTCGATCACTGCTCTGCAAACAAAAAAAATTAAAAAATCTGCCAAGCCTTTTCCCAACTATGTTGGGGTCGGCTTCCAGTCTTTATGGATGCAGCTGAATAACAGTATTTTACATTTAGCGACTGCCTTTCTGACCTCCAAAACCCAGTTACTGGGTAACACGATACCCCTTGGTCGTCTAGGTAGGTAGATTTTGGGGTAGACTTTGGGGCTTCTGAGTACCCGTAACGACTGTCAAAGAGATACGGATAGAATCATTTCCGTGAAGTTTTCATAGAAATTGCTCTACCAGAAACGCGTCGCACCTGACTGTGGGAAAAAGGAAAACCCGTAAATTCTGAACATTTTCTATGATAAAGAAAGCGATAGGACGAAACAAAAGAAAACCTAGACATTGGTTCAGTTTTTGCGATTTAATTACCGATCTCGACCGAGAAGTCATTTGACCAACGGCCGTAATTCATGTCATGAATAGTATATCATTCGCTTAAATAGAGTTCAATTAATATTAATTGCTCAATCATTAGGAAGGAAAACAAGTCCGGAAGTTTGCTCACACGTGCTTATTAGGTTTTTATGTTTGTTTGTTGTTATACCAAGCATAAAGAGCCCTTTTTATTGTCAAGATCAACACGAAGGTCAAACACTTCACATATTATTATTGCATATATTTATTTTATGATACAGTTATATCTATCATGGCTGTTATTTATGGTGACAAGATAGTAATTTGTTTTCTGTTTGCCCGTTGGAGAAAAAATATAGATTGTAAATAAAATAATGGGACTAACAATTACAGTACAACTATTTTCTTATTGTCCCTCGGCAAATTTCGTGTTTCGTCTGTCGTTAGATTTCTTTCCGTTGCCCTTTGCAGACCGGACGGTCTCAATCGACTTGGATTGTACTTCCAAGTCGATTGAGAGCGTCCGGCCCTTGCACCAAGTGCAAAGGGCAACTGATAGAAATCTGACGACTGACGAAACACGAAGTTTGCCGAGGGACATTAAGAAAATAGTGGTACTGTACACACAGATGCACTTAACACAAGAGAAGAGGCAGATCCAAAAAAAAGATGGATGGATAGTGTGATAGGTAAATAATATGGTTAGGCAGGAACTGAACTAAGATAAATGCTAATAAAAATCATCTTTATCTCGACACCTAAACCAGTTGAGGAAGAATAGATACGTATTCGCACAGTTTCAGATTCAATTTACACCATCTTCCTCTACTTTTCCCTTTTTCTAATACTTAGGTCAAATTCTGATGATAATTATATAAGTAAGTGGCAGTCATCGAGATATAAGTACTAACGTACGTGGCAGTATATTAAGTATATGGCGGTATAATAGGAAGGCCTATTATGGTGCCTTATACTTAGCAGATCATTTGTTGGAGAATAGAGATCCGTCAATGCAACTCTTTCATTTTATTTTATTCGTACATACATACATACATAACATCACTCCTGTATTCCCCGAAGGGTTAGGGTTATTTCATTCGTATTAATTTCATGTTTCATTAAGTATGTTCAAATATATTTTATTTTATGAACAGATGAAACCTTATATCATTGAAACGATGAAAGTTGGAAAATCAAAGATCCGAAATGGAATTTGTTTAAAGAACTTATGACTTATTCTAAAAATTTCAAGTTGCTAGGTACAACAAAAGAACGAAATTTGATTACATCGACGAAGATCCGCCGCGTATCCGCTCAGAGGCTAACCACAATAACTCTATAGGTACAAAAATCTATAACATTAGGCTAAATTGTAACATGAGCGGAACCAAAGCCCACAGCTAGTCTAACAGCGACAGTCACGACTGCATGCGCATTCACAATAAATAAGTTCAATGGCAATAAACATTCTAAAATCCTGTTTTGTTCTTTGTTCTCCACCGATGAATAATTAGATTAACTATTAACTGGAACTACACAGGGTACCTACTAAGCTTAGTGAATTATGAGGCTGGCGACCACTGACAGGAGGACAGGGTGTTGTAGCGTAGCTTGAGAGAGGCCTATGTCCAGCAGTGGACTACAATAGGCTGAATTGATTGATTGACAGATGTGCGGATGGTGGTGAACTTACTTTACATTGGTCAAATTTTTCAAAAAAATAAGAATTTTACTCTCGATTGGAATCGCAGAAACAGTCAATCCTAACATTATTATAAAACAAAGTCTTCTGCCGCGTCTTTCTGTCGTTCTGTTCGCGATAAACTCAAAAATTACTGCACCGATTTTCATGTTCTGTTTCACCAATGGATAGAGTGATTCTCGAGAATGGTTTTAGTATATAATAACCGACATCCACGCGGGCGAAACCGCGGGCATCAGCTAGTTTATAGTTATATAATGTTGACAAACAAGAGAGACAAATATTGCCACTTACGGAAGAGCCGGTTCTTCATGAACAACGATCACATGATCAATGTGCCAAACTTTCCCTGTTTATATTCAATAATTGAGTCTTCATTCCTTAGTATTGATGACTCTTTAGTATTTCTATTTTATTTCGTCGATAATTCCACCCGAAGCCATTGTGGCTGTCAGTAATTACCGAGCGTACTTAGCCTTAATACCATTGTATTCTACTACAACATTTCATATTTTCTTGAGAATCCTTCTAGATAGCATGTCGAATCTGGTCTGTTGTAAAAACTTTAAGATAAAATTGGTTACAAAATGGATTCTTCTATTAAAAATCTACTTCAAATCTGAAGCATTGTATTTAATATGAATTATTTTGATAATTCACGATGCACTTACTTCTTATTTAGATCAGTTCATTGTACGAAACTGACATTGAAGATGATTAATATAAGAAGAAGACCTTGCTGATTACATAAATCAATGTGTTTTAATTAGTTACTATTATTTCTTCATTTCAAAGTTTTTTATATTTATTTCGTGATTTGTAACACTTAAAATGTAAGCTCGTTAGCTATTATTTGATTAACACTGGCAACGAAGCACGTTTTAGTGTTATTCTTGTTAACCTATTCAAGTAAACAGAGTTAAGAATGATTGCAATCATGATTTGATCCCATGATCTATCAATTAGCATTAGAAACGAAGTTTTGAATTTTGCGGGTAAATACTCAAACATGACTCAAACTCCCTCAAACGCAGGACGTTGTTAAATCTCAGACTGTCCCTGTCACTTTGACATGTATCTTTCACATGACTGTATTGTACCAACAAAAGACTACCTAAGAATGTCTCAAGTGTCTTTTGAGAATTCGGGAGTTAATCCCATCCATATCCATACTTGATATTGGTAAATGCGAAAGTCTGTCTGTCTATTACCTTTTCACGCCTTATCGGTTGGACGAATTTCGATTAACACTGGTAGACCATAACCTAGGTTAGGTAGGACATAGGATACTTTTTATCCCGGTAGTACGTTTACGTGGGATAATTTCCGACCTCCACGAGGAAAATGGCGCGAGCAGGAGCTATTTATTTATAAGGAATATAACTACAAATGATTAAGTCACTAGCAACAACAGCAGCAGAAACAGGCTCTCAATTCCTTTTATCAAAAGTCAACGTAGATTTAGCTAAAGCGTTTGATAATGTCGAGCACCAAACCCTTATTCATGAACTGCATAATATTACTCATAATGCGATAAAACAGTAACTGGTTTGTATCGTATCTAGTTTACAAGTCGTGAGTAAACTGTGGTCCTTAATGGGAATGATTTTAAGAAATATGTATTCCGATTTAAGTCCATTGAATTGAAAACAAACTGCTTAATTAACCTAATATGTAAGAGTAGTTGCTACTAGAAGTTAACAAGGGCGTATTTGTGTATTTTGTTCGTTATTAAGGACTCTTTATTTGGAAGGAAAATATTTTGCCCGTTCCTACGGGCAATATTAACGTAACCCTAGATATTTTTGTTGTAATTGAGCTTGGAGTACCGCAGGGTTCTATTCTTGTACCTATTATTGGAATTCAATGCATGTCTGTAATTTATGTAACCATTAGACTTAGTTATTTAGTGTTAGTGTTGATTCTTTGTGTTTGTATAGTTGACATCTGAAATGTGCCTATAAATAATTTAACAGATCTATCGTGCGTAGCGTCGTGTGATTGATGATTAGAAACGGAAAGCTTTATACATACAATGATGACCTTATTATAATTGCGTGAATATCGTGACCTTAGGAAGATAGTTTGTCACAGATGTACTGTCGTGCGTGTAGCAGATAAAACGGCTAGTCTGCAAGTACCTCCATTAATAACGATGGTTCTTCGACACTACCTTCAAATTGTTATTACTATACCCGAAGTAAAGTTTTCGAAATTCGAGTTTGGCTGGGCATAATTACCTACACCGGTTGTGGTTCTGTCTAAGATTGAACAATTGAATCCAAATTCCCTCTCCCTTTCTATCCAAGTAAAAGCAAACAAGCAGCAAGAAAGCAAGAAAAAAACTCCGTCTATTTGCGCAGGAGTTCTTAAGCTACTAACGAATCTCTCATATCCACTAGGCCATTGAAGCATGGCCTTAACATGTGGAAGATTAGTCGTTTCGTAACATGACCTGGATCTGGTGACGCACCTTCGAGACAGCGAGTGATGAAATTATGTTGTTTTACAACTAATAGTATGCGTATGAGCACGTCGGCGGTGTCAGTCGGATGATGCGATACAAATTGCTCTATAATTTCTTAATTTCTCATGCTGTCTGAAGTTTGTAGGTAGTTGTTTGTTATGTAAGTTTTGGTATCTTCATCTTAGATTATAAAGTGTTTCGGCAGAATATGTTAGGTGTTTGCGCATCAGCAATTTTAATTCCGATTTGTAACTTTTTTATCATGAAATTACATGTAACTGATTACAATCTAGTCGCTAGTACCGGTGTCTCCCAGTTTTGGTTTGGAAATTCCACAACTTCATTTAATAATATTAAGCACTTCAAGCCTACGTTTCCTCAAAAGGTAACGTCACACTTTTTCCAAGCTCTTTGCATTTAAATAAGGGTTATGCGAATGTAATTTCAAACTTAATAAACATTCAAATAGGTGTCGTAGATAGCATTGCATAATTGTATATTTATTATTACTTGTATAATTGTATTTATTATTACTTGTATAATTGTATATTTAAAACCATTAACTTGTATTTTCCAGATTCAAGCCAGCCTTCAGTGACTCCTCTCCAGGGTCCAATACTCCTACGCAACGGATCAGTTCCCGTGGTGCCTCTGACGTCGTACCGGACGATCAACAATGGCTCCTTCTACCAAATACCTGTAAGACTTCTATTAAATATTATGAGTTACCTGGGAGTCTTCAAGTCTCGAATTTACAACTTACTTCTAACGCAAGCGTGCATTATCGTCGACTGCATTATTGCTTACGTACGTGAGATAGATAGATGTGAAGACCAGCCGATCGATTCTGTAAAAATCTCACCGTGAAAACTTAGGTGAAGTGAGCTGTCAATAGTATCAATCTCTGGTGGTGGAAAGACACCGTAGCTGTCACTAATGTCAACTGTCAATTCACCACGAATAGCGGAAAACAGTTAAAAGTGGAGCGTGCCTTCACGATACACTTGGTGTGTATCTGATGAGCCAGAGTAGTGATATAATCAGCTCAAATACAGGATCAACAGGATTCTACAGGAGGTAGGTAATTGCACAGGCTGGTATCCGCGTAAATTATAATCAGCCTTGTGTTCCCACTGCTGGGATACACGCCTCCTCTCTGTGAGGGCATCCATATAAAAAGGTGTCATATTTACAGAATCAGATTGGCGCTAGAATTTTAACCATTGACTAAACACTTTGTAATTAAAGTATAAATTGTTTACACACTGCGTTTACCCAAAGGAGTAATTACTGCCTATTTTATGGCATAAGCAAATGCGTAGTATGACTTTGAACATAACTACCAAGTCGCTGAATGATTTGAGCAAATGAAAATTGTCATAGGTGGGTTAAACAAACCTGCATTATTTGAGTTAAGACAAAACAAATGATTGTTCGTCACGTTTTCGAAGGCTTGAGTTAAACAAAATATTGCTTAATGCATAATGTTCATGGTGGGCGAGGATTTGTGCCTAACGGTTTATTTAAAAGTCGTAGGTGTCAAGTTTCCTGGGTTTCCTACTATGTTTATACTGAATAATTAAAACCGATTATAGACTTTATAATCTGTCTTAATAGTTCAAGTACTACGTAGATTTTGGGCGTATCAAAACTGTTGCTCACTAGGTCTAACACTATTTCGGAGTCCCACACTTTAGTGGATACTTAATTTAATTTTTTCAACCAAAAGAAACAGATTGAACCAGGACAGGCTATAGAGGCTGACGTGGAGGTATCAGATGCAAATGCATGGATGCACCTATATACCGTACCTATAATGTAAAAATAAGAATTCTAGACGGCGCGTGCACGTGGTCCAATTCCTAAGCTACAGTCATGACCTACATAATTATCCGTGAATTAAAACTTTATGTATAAAAACAAAGGCAAATACCGAACAACATACAATACCTTTATTTGCTGAGGCAACATTGTTAAGTAATTACGTACATTTCACAAATATCAATCTAAGCGGGCAACTGAGACGGAATGGCGACGAAGATTGCATTGTTATTTTTTAAATAAATAAATCTGAATAAATGAATTTCTAAGACGTTATTATAGTTTGAAAATCTTGAATAATGGTGACGTTTCAGTCACATTGGTTTACTTACTTGGAAACCATTGCTTTTTTTTAGCAACCCTGAGAAAGGTCATATTTGTATGTAAGATGAGAGTAAATAGAAAACTACAAGGAAATATTAAACTGCATGACTAAAGGAAAAGAGGTTCCCAAAGAAAATATGTATTTGGATTGTGTAAAAGATGATATGGCTAGGAAGGGAAATCAACATTGTGTGAGATAACAACTAATAAATAATGTAGGTATAGAAGTGCTGTGTCTGGCCAAAGCCCTGCGCCCATGAAGCCCCAAAAAAATTGGGACAAGGGCCGAAACATCATGACCTCTAGCCCTTTGCTGTACCTACCGAGAATGTACTTTAACCCTCCCAGTTTAACTATCTTTTTCATTACTTAAATATTCGTAAAGAATCCCAAAATATTTCGTCAAACATTTTGTTTTTAAGGTATTGTGATATCGTTTACTAAATAAACAAAGTTAGTGACTACGTAATGTAAAGGTGCTAATTGCATGTAGAAACACCGTCACAAGAGCAGAGTCAACACCCGAAGTGTGGTACAGTAATGCTTTGCAATGTACACAGCACTTTGACCCTTGCGGACTAATCACACTTGTCACAAAATGATTCACAACTTTGTGGAGTTTTCAATTTTCCATAATTGCAAATTGATGCAAGTGGGACGTCTTCCTAAGGATTCATTTGCAATGAATATTCATGCGGGATGCACAGATTGAAACCAGTAGTATTTTTGTTGGCAAATAAACAGTTTAGTTGGATCGTATTCCAGTACAACACTCAGGTATTCGAATTTAACGTTGTGGCTAAAGTTACCAACTACCAGAAAATATTGCATCGATTTTCAAAACAGCCACATCCAAACAGCAGTATAATCCGCACTATATTTCCGATAATGCCATTATTTATACAATGCCTGATTAAAATTGCGACAGCGTAGGTTCACTAGAAGCGTCCGACACTTCGATCTAAGTCACCGTGAGTCACAAGCGTGGGCTCCTCTGTCTCTGTGATAAAATATAAATCGTGACGGATTTATATGATACACGGCATAATGTCGCCATTATTTATAACCTTATTTGACTGCCATTACGGCTTGGAGCGTTCACCTTTTCTTTTAATAAGTAAGTGTTTGTCCTAGACTAAAAAAAAAGAGAAATACTTGCTATAAACCTTTTAATGAAAGCCAACGATTTCGGTACATTAGCTTTACCTTATTTGGTGCTAAGGTTTTCCTCTACTGACGCGACTTTTCCATAATCGTCCTTTTATTTATCCCATCAATTTCAATAACCCTAGATTTCCGACATTGAAAGTTGTAAAAGCTTTACCCCATGGCAATCCTTACCTTGATCTCCTATTGCAGTGACATTGTGCCCGATTTTTATTTGAGTAGGCAGTAGCAAGTAACAATGCGTTGTTCTCTCACTTTCGCTTATTATAATCAGCTGGTCAAATCGTATAGGTATTTAGGTAGACTAAGCCCCTCGCCACCAAGTCACGGCAAGCTCACGCTTGAATGATGGAGACTTTTGTTTGTGCTTCAAGGCTTCTGAACTCTTTGCTGGTAAAGCCCCCATTTACAATAAGCAAGTTTCTTTCAAAAAAATTAAAGCAACAACTACTTTGCATAGTCTAATCACTGTTTAGTCGGTGCTATTAGGAATTATTATTAATTCAACTTTTGGTATGCTGCAGGCAATTATATCGCACCGTGTAAATGAGGCTGTCAGGCCGTTTGTCCAGACGTCGACGGGATTTCAACGAGAACGAGATGACGGCGCCAAAGTAGCGATACATGCATTTACTATGGCCGCGTGTCTACCGCAAGTCCGTCAACGAGACGTCACGTTCGGTTCGAATAATCTCGTTTCTCGTTGACGTACCGTTGACGGTGGCGATTTCCATTCAAGTACATTGATATAATTAATTTCAAGCAGGAGTTTTTTTAAATGTTTTATGTACTTCTCAGTAGGTAATAAGTAAGGAGGTATTTATTGAATTTATCACGTAGGATAAGGTACTATAGAGGCACACCCCGCAATTTTATTTTGCACACGTAAAACAACAAAAAACGTCTGTAGCGCCTTCAACGAAGTTCGTTTATCATAAACCAGCAATTTACCTACAAATTATTGTTATTAACTTACTCATTGTTTTAAGCATTGTTGAAACATAAAGTTATTTTAACGAATCAGTACATTGTCCTTTTCTGAATGTTTTTGTAATATGTACTTACTTAAATGATATTGAACGAACAAAGTGATGACATCGATGTTTTCCGTTTTGATACATTATCTGTAGAAGCACTAGAACCCTCAGAAAATGCTCAACATTGCCTGTTTAGACCGCTGTCATCAGAGGCCTATTGTACGACAACTATAAGTGAAAAAGAAAAACATAGGGACACAGTAAATACCCTTCTTATTCAATTTATAAAATATCTTTCAAATTGGTCCTATATTGAAGGAGGAAATAGACAGAGCCGAACCTCGAATTATGACTTTTTGTATGGAGAAAAAGACCGACCCTATTTCCTCTTAAGGTGTGTCCAAACATTGAGCGGCAAGAGCGTAGCAACACGCGGTGTTTGCAGGAGACATTTCTGCCGCACTCTAGTTAGGGCTAAACATATCGATATCCGTGGGGCTTTACTACTCATGTTTGCGCGGCAGTACTGCGCGGCATATCCGAGACATGCCGCGCACTTCATCGTTGAAGTTGGCATCAGAACTAAAATGAAAGCGGTTGCGTGTCTTATCTCTGCTTATAATTCGTCCAAACACAATAACTGACGAATGTTTGCTAGAAATGTTTGTGCTTGTGCGGCAGGCCGCTTACGATTGCCGCTCATTGTTTGGACACACCTTTAAAACTTCTGCCAACATTTCATAGGCGTGACAATGATATTGTGCGACAATCAAAATGCAAAACCTGACTACACCTTCGTCATACAGACGCATAAAAGCGAATAAAATTTCTGAGTTTCAAGTAAACTGCGTGAGTCACATCAAAATGTCATTGGTGAACGTGAACGGAATAGACGCGAATTACAAGACGAACGTGTTGTCGTCAACATGGCCGCATGATACCGTCGCCGCATGCATTCGAAATTTTCAACACCTATCATAACTTCACGCCTGTATTCCCCGAAGGGTTGAGCAGAGGTTTACCTATAGTACCTACACCCACATTCAGTTACGTTTAAGTCCCATATAGTTATGAAACAGCCTATTACAATCAACCGGCCATAAATCCAGACTCCGGGATGCTATTGTAAAATTCTAGATGGAAAAGACAATTATAACACTTTGCTCGACCCGGGAATTGAACCGGACCTCATGCTCAGCAGTAGCGCTTGCGACTACTAAAGCAACGAGTTAGTAAAAAATATACAGGATGTTAGGGTAAACACCGTTATCCTTGCAACCAGTGGTTTGGTTTCATTTATAGAACGTAAAATCAATGGAAAATTACAACTTTTTTTTTCTTTTTTTTCAATCTACATTTTACCACAGGAGACGCAAGTTCGTTGCCCTATGCGCTAGGGCAACGAACTTGCGTCTCAACACGGGCGGGGGGTGCGGGATGTGACCTGACCGGCCGCGAGCACGACCCCTCCCTCAGTCAGTCAGCTGTTTCGCTAGAGAGCACGGTGTCGGATAGAAACTTTTTAAAATCTTTTATATATTAAAGTCAACTACCCATGGTTTGAATGACAAGAGTGTTTACCCTTACAGCCTGTATATAATTATGTATATATAAATTCAATTAAACGTTATGTGACGCATTCAAATAATGTGTTACTTTGTCATTAAAGATAGGCCATTAACTTGTGGCGTCACGGAATTTATGCACGATACTCGTAAGTGCCTACCATTTTTTGGTTTAATCAGGTAGGTACGGTCAACCGTACTTCAGCCTAATACCTACTTAAGATCTACAAAACCACAGTTGCTACTACAAAAAAGCGCTTTCGTCGTTAAAATGTTGCCATTGCTGTGTAGGTACAGTTATCGTGTAGGTATATAAATATCTAGAAAATAAATAAGCCTACGTTTGATTTGGAAATGGAACTGTTAACTCTTTCTCTCTCTTGGACTGATTCTAATTTCTAAATAGCTTCTATTTTCGGCCGATACTTCGAAGGTGCTTCCTAACCAAAAACGATGGTCGCGCGAATACGCGATCGTCGTGTTTATTTTGTTTGGTCACCCGAATGCGTGGTCGCGTCCACAGAGGACGCCTCCCGGTTTTCCGTACTTATGAGTGACATATGAACGCGACGATCGCGTATCCGCGCGGTGATCGCTTTCTATATGAACGCGACTATCGCGTATTCGCGTGAACGATCTTTTTGTTAGGACGCGGGGTTAAACAGCCTTCTGTCAAAACTGACCTTAGAGTAGACAAGTTAGGCACAAAATAAAGAAATAAAAATAATAATTTATTATACATCTCTTTATTGATTAGTAACGAACAGAAGGCTTAACTGCTGATTAAATAGGAAGTTGTTTGAATAATATTGATATGTAGATTAAGTGCACACCAAAACAGGCCAATCGATTAAGATCAAAATATCAATAAATTACGAAAAATTTACGTGACTTGAATGATAACAAGGGATAGGTAATCTTGCAGGTGTCAACTGGCGACTGGCGCCAAGGAGGCAAAAAATAAAACAAATGAACCGTTTTAGTGTTTTATTCTGAATGCCTAAAACACCTTAGTAGAAATAATTTAAAGTGGGTAGGTATAGGACAGGCCGGATATTTTAGTGGAATTCGGATGCTTTTTTTTAAATCGCAGACTGGTTTTTTAAAAAGAAAATTAAATAAATAAAAGAACAAACCAAGCAATGAGACCAACTCAAATATCGAAAATTCTAAGCTTAAACTAAAAATAAGTTTTAGAGAATATCTAAAATGTGTGAAAAAATACACTCGATCTCTATAAATCAAGTGCAAAGTAACATGGCAAATCGATTACTCGTACCTACTTGCTACCGAGAATCAAGTATTTTAATTTTAAATTAAATGCTCTACTCGGCACAACAACTTACTGAGTTACACAGTGGGAAACACCATCTAATATATCTTAAGATATATTGAGAAACTTGTAATGCACTTACATAGCAAAAATTAATTAGCATTTTTTCAATTAGTTTTATTTTTAACCTTTGTACGGTCGTTAACAGACATTAAAATTTAAATGATGGATCTGGGAATATTTCTTACAATTAAACAAGTCAATAAAGTTAGTTTTTTTTTCGTAACATCGTAAACCTTCAGCTAATGATTTTTAAGTGCTACACCTGTGAACTTTACAATCGGTAATGAAACATGTTACAGTCGTACAAAGTGAACTATTAAATCTAATAAATCATTTTCATTTGCAAACTTGGGGCGCCATAAGATGGGCGCCTCGCTTCTCAGATTTTTTGCTTGTAAATAAGTATGTAAATTTATTTCATTCCATGCAAGGTTATTGACACAGTTGCGTCTAAAATATGCTGGATAACTTTAGAATTGCTAAATAACGAGCGCTTGCTAAATTAATGATACGATCCAGTTTCCCATTTATATTGCGCAATCTAAATTCGCTATAAATCACTGCAATAAATATGCATACAACATTTTTTTTGTGTTTAAATATGATAAAGTACCTAGATATTCTTGCACGAGCAATTCAATATTCTGAGCGGGTACGTGTTTTGTGTCGTTGGCTATTTTGAATCTCAATGAGTGTTTTATGTCAGGAACATTTTATGCATAAACTAGAATAACAATAGAGGATTGCAAAATTAAAATTTATTTTTTTATACTTTGTAAAGCCGTAAGGTTTATAGTTCTGTAAAATCGAATTTATGTGGCAGAAAATGTGGATTTTTTACATCATATATCACCGGACGTATCTTGAGAACATGATCCAGTGTTGTAAGGTCGAGCTGAGTTAAACGTGATTTTTTTCTGTTTATTGTTTTTTATTTGGAATCCGTTCAGTTAATTAGTATACTCTGCAGTAGCAGGACGTATTAATTAAAACATTAATCCGGTACCGGACATGGATTTGTTCTGCTTGAGCGTGAGTTTATTTTTATTTGTTTAGTTGTAAGTAGGAAGATAAATTGCAATTATTAGTTCTACCTATTTGTGGATATGTTCACACATTATACTTAGTTAACTGACTGCTGTGACTAGGAGTGATTGTAAAAGCTTCGCATACCTTATTTGCAGTCAATATAATATTTTTTCCTTAGGGCATATTAAAAGTTGCGAGTTGTTTACTTATATCGTGGTAATGTAGTGATATTAAGTGGCTACTGCATAAATATTTTTTTAATATTAGCCCACTGCTGAGCAAAGGCCTCCCCCAAATCCCTCCAAGCCCGGGCTTTTCCAGAGCCACCTCGATCCAACTCTTACGGTATGCGTCTAATAGGTCGTCTCGCCACCTCTTCCTGGGCCGGCCTCGGCGGAGCCGTCCATCCTCAAGCACCCACCATGTGGAGACAGTTGCCCAGCGGCATGCAGCTGACATGACCCGCCGAATAACATTTTAGCTTAGCAGTCTTTTTGTCTACGTCTACTGCAATGTTACTATAATATTTTGAATCATTTAGGTAGATAACTACTTAGTTATTTCCTTAATTAATTTGAAGTCGCTCCCAAAATAATGCATTAAATAAAGACTCGTTAGAACATTTTCCTTTTGATTCAAACAGCTGATAGCAATCGTAGGTAGTTGATTCTTATTATTTTCGTTAGGTTTTTATTTTGAATCGTTACTTGTTACAACTGTCTGTCACTGCGTCACATCATTGTTTGTCTTACGAGTTGTTATACTTTGAATCACCAAACAATGTTCAATTAACTTCCGCCTAGTTCACACGCTCAATAATCAGTTTAGTGCAGAATGTTAAATGAAAACTCACCAGTAATTACGCGGTGGGTGAGGAAATAGAAATTGTTCCAGCATAGTGACCACGAAACGGAGGTTAAGCTCTCTACCTACCTACCCTCTCTACCTACCTAAAACTAGGTACACACGGCTACACGTCAAGCTATACAGTAGAAGTAGTATAGTAGGTAGTCCAGTATAAGCTGACCTCGCATTGTACGGAAATCCTATACAATGCGAGATCAGCATGTCGGTTTTTACATTAAACTGGATGGGCTAAGGTAGCCCACGAAATTCAAAGCTTTCTTACGCTTTTTGCAATTTTCGGGTCAAGTTGTATGTTATTTGTTACGGTCGCGAACCGCGAATCATATTTTGATCAACATACAACCTTACGCACCCCTAGATGAAGACTCCGGCAACTCAAAAAACCTCAGATTTCAGAAATGACGAAAAACTGTTTTTGGAATGTATAGGAAAGTTAACAAAGATTTAATGAGACATTCATAAAGGTAACGTTTTCCAAAGCTTATAAGTTATATAAGTTATATTGATTTATAGGTATTCGAGTCAGGTTTTCGATAAAGCTACTAACTCGAAACTTGTACTTTTTGAGTTAGTGGGGTTTTTATCTAGGGGTGCGTATATTCACCTGAAAATTGCAAAAAAACGAAAGAAAATTTGAATTTCACGGGCTACCCTGGCAAAAAGTGTGCAATCTGAGAAATTTAGGAATTTCCTCTAGTGGGAAAACCTACGAATCGTTTGACAGGACATTTTGTTGGAGGGTATGGAGCTACGAACCATTTTCCTGGGATCCTATGCGATACTTTACCGTCAGGCATTCGCCATTGTAAATCTTGGCTTCCAATACTTTCAGGGGGACGGCTCCAAAACATTAACCCAAAAAATATATAATGCATAAATAATACGTTAACAAAATATTAATTTGGAAGTCAGTTGAATGCACGGAATATGTTTTTAACTAGGTACAAAGAAAAATTTATAGTTCGCAAGTACTTAATTACTTTTTCAATTATTTCCAGATACTATGGACTGCGCTATCTTTAGCACTGGGCTACGAGCTTCAAGGTCAAATTATCAGAGGGGTTCCGTGCGTGAAGCGTAACTTCCAGTTGTATTGTCCAACGGCTGGAAATACCTATCCATTGTGAGTATAAATACTTGTATTTACTTACCTAGAGTTCAGTTGCTAACGGCGTTGTGACAATTCGAGTAGGCACAAGACTCATGAGGCGTCCACATTTTATTGTCACATAGACAATAAAATGTGGACGCCTCATGAGTCTGCTGTTTTCTTGTTTATCTATTGATTGAAACTCGGCCAAGACTAGTGCAAATCCCAAAATTAGTAAGTAGGTATAAGATGATGACAGTCAGAAAACTGTCCCCGATGTACCTAAGGAAGAGCTACCAAGCGTCTCTACCAAGCGTCTTCCAAAGTCCCACTTAGTCCCATTACACTTCTGGTGCTCTGGTAGCAATAGGTTCTGGAAACAGACCAAATAACCAAACCCAGATTTTTCATTTGGATTTACTCTACTCGGATTTAAAAAAGGCTAAGAACATTATTTTATTTATTTCCCAACATGTTACAGAGACAAAATCGAGAACTTCATAGACGAGAACAAAGCTTTAATAAAGCGTATGTACGGTTCGTTCACGACGCCGGCGGGGAACCGGGTGCGGCGGGCGCCCGGCGTTCCGGACATGCATGATGCGACCGGCGACTCCTACTTCAGACATGTGCGACAGGCTGCTAATACACCGCTGCCTGATGCTCAGGCGGTCAATAATACTGGCAGGTGAGTTTTAGAGGCATATGGTCAGTTTTACGTATGATGACGAAATTCAAGTGGAGGTATGGCACTTGGCTAAATGTAGTGTTCCATGGAAATGGATGCCGAGAGTAGGCTCAAGACCGAAAAAGCCTGGCAAGTTGGAAAAGCATAGTTCAGTTCAGCCTATCGGGAAGACCCGAAAGTTGCGCACAACAAGGGACTCGTCAAGCTAGCAAGCTATGCCTTGCAGTGTCACGAAAAATCTGTAGGTAATAATGATGAAGACGATAAGTTTTCCTGTTATATGACTAGATTGGTTTTATGTAGGTACCTACATGAATAACTATAGACATAAGCTACTGAACGCTCCGGGATCATAGGAGCTAGTCCCATAGGTAGATTTTAAAAACACAATATTCACAAACCTTTCATTTCGTCATTCCAGAGTGGACGCATGCGAGAGCAAGACGGAGATAATGACACCGTATTGGGCACTCAACTCGGCGAGAAAGCTGCGCGCCATCGTCAACACTATGCATTTTGAGCAGGCGATACATCAGGAGACTTGCAGGTAGGTTGCATTGCATTTAAATATGCAGTTGTGCACCCGTCTTACGTAAACTGACGACAATTTTAACACCTCATTTTGAAATTGTTACTTTCAAAATAGTGGGTACTTTATGATTAGGAAATATTTTTTGTCATGTTTACGTAGCCCTCAATGTTTCAACCCTCGTTCCATAGTGTCATCATGAACCCATGCGTATTTACAGCGGGGTTCATAGTGTGCTAGATGATAATAATATCTAGGTATGAAAGTCATTTTTCTTCCGAAACCCATAGATATAAGGCTGTTTAAAGCTGGGAAACCTAGTTGTACAGCTAAAGAATACGTATCAATTCAGCCCACTTTTCCAAAGACTACCGTTTAGTATCCCATTTACATTTTTTTTTTCAATCAATAAGAAGTCTTTATATTTTTCAGTAAAACAACGACGGCGAGATGTACGCGCGACTGCGGCTGCGAACAAAAGTACAAATGGCACAGACTGCTGGCGTACGACCCAAATGACGACTGCGCTGGCATTTTTATGGACTGGTTTTTATTCCCTTCCTGTTGTGTGTGTAGGTGCAACCCTTGATGCACACACATACAACTTATCTTTATATTAATAATTGGTCCTTGTGTCTTCGCACTGGTATGTCCAGAGTAGGCGTCGCGTAAATGCTGCGTAATTGCATAAAATGCGTAGCGTCGCGTAGATGTAACTGATTACATTGAAACTACGTCACATTGACGCGGCGAGCAGCGTCTTCGCGACGCATATGTTCGACGTCTATTCTGGACCAACGCCAGATGCGAAGGCACCCTAAAATGAATTTAAGCAGTTAGCATTTGCGATTTGTTTGATTTCACGCACTAATGCCTGGGTTATACGATGGCAGTGACTGAACCCAGTGACTCGGAATTTCGGAGGCAATGGGTTCATGTAGACGAGATCGGCAGTAAGTCAGGCGGGGAAATCTACTGGGCCCGAAAATAGACGGTAGGTTAGCTAACTGAACTGGACTGACTTAAGGGCGCGAAGTCAGCACTGGACTGGGTTGAACCTAGCGTCTACACCTACACGAGCCCAGCTGCAAGTCAGCGCTGGACTGGCTTACTGATGTACTGTCAAATTACTGGGCTCGTATAAACCTGCCTTTAGTAGATAATATTGGAAGTACGATTGCTATAATTGCAGCATAGGAATTGGAATGTTTTGTGGCCTTGGCCCGACGCCCAGTATTTGTGATTATTTTGATACCATGATCAGTTAGAAAATTATGATAGAATTGTAATGTGATTCGGACAACGTCAAAAGTTTCTACGAAATGGTTGACAAAGCATCTATATTTTTAGATCACGAAAAAACAGATATAATTTTATTGTGACTAGTTTCAAGTGTCCCTTGGGCCAACTATTGATTTCCTACCTAGATCAATAGTACAGTGTTGCCCCAACTTTCTTTTTAAGTAAGTACTGTATTTCCTTTTTAATTAACCAGCTGATTGGTATTGACTTCTTGCAAAGCTCTGTTTTATAATCAATGTTTGAATAAAATCTTTATTTTTATTAGACTATCAATCCTATTTATGATTTTTCTCTTCTATATATATTTTTTTAAACTTGGTAAAGTCTTACGCAGAAATAAATTAATATCATTGAAAAATATTGACAACAAACTCCTCACTTTTTTTGTAAATTCTTATTCGACATCAAAATCATGACTTTTGCAGTTGATTGTACTCATATTATAAAATATAGTTTATGTTGAAAAAAATATTTAGTTTCAAATTAAGAAATGGAACACTGCCATTGTATTTAATAGGTATTTCATCTATTTAAAATACGTAGAAAAATTATCGATTTTGTAATCGATATTACTTATTGGTTTTGCGAACAATCGTAATTGTAATTTTTGTTTAGGAGCTATAGTATTAGTACCTAATACCTTAGTGTAAGGACAACTACTAATATATCTTTTAACTAGGCTACATTATTTGTATTTATATTTCTATGTGTGAAACGTATAGAGACGGTTTTCCAACTAAGAATGTGTAATATAAAGTCGATCTCTATTTTTTATAGTAAAAATTATAACGAAAACATTCTGCAATGTTGATTTGTAAAATTCGTTGGAAAGCAGCCTAAGATACTCAGATAATAAAAAAAAAACTTTTACCTTTGAATAATAAAAGTGCAATAGACTATAATAATGACTTTTTATTTATTTATTTTTGTTTTAAGGAAAGAGAAGAAAAATAGGTTTATGTAAAACGTGTTTAAATAGTATAATTGATTTCAGCCGTTATATATAAAGCCAAATAAATGAAAAGACCTAGACACATAGAAAATAGAAGCAAATATAATCGTATATAAACGAAATTTGGCTCAATACGCGTTAAAAGTTTCGGGGCCTTAGGGGTCTACGATTCGCCCAGCTTCGGTTGAATACGATTGTGATTCTTTGGACAACCAAAGAATCATAATGGTATACAACTGAAGCTACAGTAGTTTTGAAATGTGCATCTTTGTTTGCTTTAAATTCTATGTATGTCCTGACGATAAATTGTGCTTTAACAGGAACATTTAAAAAAATCACACAATAATTTCAACATAGCCAATTTATTTTCTATTCATAAATTAACAAACAAACAGGACGATATATATATACATATTGCGTTTCTACTTACATATTATTAACAGATTCATTTATTTCGGTTCCGCATTCTCTTTGGTTTTAAGCTGCTCAAATTCTTTGAACACTTTCTCGCTAAGTTTGCTACCCTCATCGTCGACTTGTTCAACAGCTACTACCTCTGGGATGTAAAATTGCATCATGTTTTGGACCTGTAATAGAAGAGGACTCAACATGAAAACTGTAATAGTAGATTGCTGCATCGAGCGCCAAGTGAGTTATTGATGCACGAGGGTTATGTTGGTGCCCGAGTGTATGCGAGGGCACTACATTAACACGAGTGCATCAATTACTCACTTTAGCAAGGTGCGTAATCTACTTTTCTTTCAACTACCAATCAAGTCAAGTCAGGTTAAGTCAGGTAAAGTTAGGTCAAGTCAGGTCAACTCAGGCCAAGTCAGGTCAAGTCAGGTCAAGTCAGGTCAACTCAACTCAGACAGAGCCGGAGAGACGAGCCTTAGTAACAGTGTCCCGTTTTACCCTTTTGGTATGGAACCCTAAAAACAGTGCAGTAAAGTTGTATGAAATTTTGGTTCTAAGCAAAAAATACGTCCTTTGGGATCGGTTTTGTAGTGATTAATGATAACATTACTATGTAGTTGAAAGAAAAGTATTTTTTAACCCGGGATTTTATTACACCTTCTTCGTCTAGTCTAGTCGGAAATGCGAATGGTAAGGCCCAGACTCCACCAAAGCAGAGACGAGGCGAGAGGAGAGGAAATGTGTTTTAAACAAGCAATAGAATTTCGTTATTCACACATCTCGTCTCCACTCAGCTTCAGTGGATACGCTTTGGTGGTAAGCATGGGATCCTAAGTTCGATTCCCGGGACAGACAGAGTTATTTCCAATAGTAATTTTTCAGCAGCAGCCAATAGTCTGGATTTAGGCCACGTTAATAGCAATAACCTGAAGTCGTACTATACACAAGTTCACCTACCCCTTTGAGACTAAAGGTATGATGTTACAAAGCAGATAAAACCAGTATCAACAAAATAACAGTTCAACATACTCCATTCTTCAGAGTCACAATCGAGCTGGGACATGAAGAGCAGGAGCCCTGCATCTTTAGCTTCAGTATACCATCTTTGAAGTCAACATACAGGACATCACCACCATCCTCCCAGACTGTAGGCCTGATGCGTGTGTCTAGAAGCTCCTTTATCATTTGGACTGTCTCATCATCTTCTTCGTTTATTTCTGCAAATTATATTTTAATCTTTAATTAAATTACATTTAACAGAATGTATCAAATATTTACACTAGTTATGCAGCAATAAAAACATAGTAACGAAGTTAAAACTCTACATTAAATACTAAAAAAAATCAAGTAATAAAAGTCACACGTAATCTGTTCGATTTATGCCCTAACACGTGTGACTCCGGATTTTTAATTTGTCTGTCTGTGGTGTCTTGTTTATACCTTTTAAGTCGTAGTTGGGTTTTAGTTTTTATTACTTGTTTTTTTTTTTAATTCTTTTGGGGTTATAATATATATATTTTTGAAATGTGCTCATTAAGCCCTTTCATTTGATACCCAACATGGTACGATTAAACCATTTTTTTTTTTAAGTTCCTCACTTTATGTCCTCTAGAGGGCGCCATTTTTAATTTAATATGACTTCACGTAGCCTATAACCAGTGGACAATCACGACGCTTCCAACGATACCTCATTTGTCAAATTATGATAAGTGGTTTGGAAGATAGGAGGGAACAGATGAACATACATACATACATACATACATACACACATACATACATACATACCGGTCAAAATCATAACCCTCCTTTTTTCTTCGCCGTAGTCGGGTAAAAAGTAATTGCTACGAGGTGTGGGAACGAGTCTGATGCCAAAAATATTGTTTTTGAAATATTTGTTGCATTAGTCTGGATGTATATTGCAGATTGGCTCAAAAACCGCTGAACGGATTTGGGTGAAGTTTGGCACACAGATAAGTAGTTTATTACCTGGATTAACATCAATGTTACTTTTAATCCTGGTAGTACATTCCTGTGGGATATTTTCCAACATCCGCGCGGGCGAAGCCGCGGTCTAAAGCTAGTTATACAATAAAATTATGATTAATGATATTAAGAGGCAGCTTACGTGTATCACCAGAAGGTTTAGCGTCAATAATAACTGGTAAGCCACTTGCGAAGAAGTCCATAATAGTTGCATATATATCAGGCTTCAGAAGTCTCCAGTCAACATCATCATCTTGTTTGGTAACTGTCACAAAATCGGGGCCAAAGAAAACTGATGTCACACCATCAATGCGGAAGATCATTTTTGCTGAAATTTTAAAAAGTAAGTATTTATTGTGGTAGCATTTATCATCATTCCAATAAGCACACTATCTTACTCACAGTAGAATTTAAATGACTTTTATAAATTATCAGCTGAATATCCTATTATTCGGATGCATATTTACCTAACGTTGAGTATGGTTGATAAATCGTTTCCTTACCACATATCCGATTAGTAGTGCTTCCTGGATTTTCAGGAATTCCGGGAATTACATTAAGAAAAAACAATTGAGAAGCCGCTTCCATCATTTCTTAGTCAAAAACTAATGTTTGGTAAATATGCATCCGATTATCTCATCTGTGATATCACTGCATTACGGATTTTGAAGCTAAAATTAAAGTTATTTTTAAAATTATGATTTTAACTACTACTAGGATATTACATTCCTTTACTAGGATGTTACATTCCTCACATTCTTGATTGTAAAGAATGTGAGGAATTATCCTAGTCACTCATCTAGACAAACTTGACAATAGTTTTGTAATAAGTCAAAAATAAATAAATAACTTACCTAAAGGACTGCACTGTGCTGCTCCAATATTAGGAAAGTCCATTGTCTGCCCCGCCTCCAGTACTTTAACTCCTGGTAGAAACTTCAAGCTGTTTGGATTAGGAGTGTCCTGTGTCTGTATGAACATTGTTCTGCAGACACAGGTATTGACAATAGGAGCCTTCTTATTGACATTCCTACGTACAGCTTGTGACAGTCCACTGAATTGCTTGATGCTGTTTTGGCTGGAAATTCGAATAAATTCTGTACTTCCAAAACATAACACTATGTGTAATGTGTAACATGAATATTATAGATCAGATCTAGCTTTCTATATACTTATAAATATTTTGTATATAAATATTTTGAGGTAATAGCTGTTTTGCTTTTCTTCATGCCAATAGTATACATATACAGTATAGCATGGTTGTTACATAATGTGAAAAATACGTATTTATTCCTACAAGTAAATAATACTTCACTACATCTAAAAAATTTACACTTTCCACCATCGCCACCAGTCCAAACCAGCAACCATCACCCACCACAGCCATCACCACCAGTTACTGTGTTTAGTTCTTGGTTAAAAAGTAAGCTAGTCAGGGTAGCTAGTGGTGGTAGCTTGACTGACTGCTCAGGGTGCATCAGACGTAATTATTTAAAGCCACTGATTCTTGAGCCTAGATGATGTTATCATGTTTTACCTGAGCACAGTTGCCGCGCAAAAACGTCCACATTGACTACCCGTTTTATGAATTCGAAATAAACTTCTCAACATCTTTTGTGTATTATAGTAAAGCCGTTCACAAATTTACAGCGATTTTTGGAATATTTAATTATTTGTTGCGATTTGGATGGGTAGAAAGAAAACTTATTAATGTCACTTTTGACAGTGACGTTATGACTTGTGCTTGTGAGTGTGACAGGAGCAAGACAGGAGCAGGACCATTGACATAAATCGACCCTCCCTGTATAATCTGTGGACAGGACTGTCACAGCCGACTTCAGATTTTTTCATCACAATCGTAGTATTATAATATGTGTGCAGAATAGACCTCCATGAATTTAGCCGCACGATTTCATTATTATGAACTTTTGTTAATGCTTATCGTTAGAGACAGTTAGAGAGAAAAGAAAAATCGTTAGAGAGTAATTAATTTTTATGTAAAAACAATTTTAATTTTTCGTGTGAAGTTTGCCCCCCTTCCCGCAAAAATGGACTTAGACGTAATTTTATTTTTTTAATCGTTTGCGAATCGTTGGATAGATATTGAGAGTTACACAAAATCGTTAGAGAATTAATATTTTATTTGATATTAAATAATTTCTAAGAGCGTGACGATACCTCTGTGAATTGTGCCCCCGATATAATTATTCTCAACTTTTGTTAATGCTAATCGTTACAGAGAGTTAGAGAGAAAAGAAAAATTGTTAGAGAGTAAGTTTTATTTACCAACGATTTTAATTACTTTTGTGAAATTGGCCCCCATTCCCGCAAAAATGGACATTTAAGTTTTTTTTTTTTTTTTAGTTTGAATATCGTTAGAAAGAAATAGAGAGTTAAAAAAAATCATTAGAGAGTTACAAAATCGAAGTGCACAGGTTTAGGTAAATTTGACGACGCGCGGCAGCGGATGCTCTAGTGAGTCTAGTGAAGTACGCTACGCACACATGCAAACCGCTATGCGTCAGACGCGAGGAATAAACCAACGTAATCCTTTCCACTTTACTTTCGAAATATATTAAATTACTGTTATTCATAGTTCGTGAAACATTATTTGTATCGATGAATGTTACTACCTGGAACAGCTTATTAATTTTTTATCATTGAGAACTTATTAGTCAACCTCTATGGATAAGACTATTTCTGATTAAAAGTAATTTATTTGTCATCGTGTATACGAGCGTGCGATTTGAGTTCGTGTTTAATCGTGTAATCTCGTGAATGTATGAAACATAAAAAATTGAAAAGTTTGAAGGTGGCTCATCAATTAAAGTCCGTGACTGTACTAACAGGCCTTTACAGAAATCCATCTCGCTCGCCCCACCATGTGTGTATGACGTCTTTAGTCTTTGATTTATTGTCTGTGTTTACAGTGTTGCACAGATTACAAATATAGGTACTCACCTCACTTAGCCTAAATAATCTGTGGCTAAGTGGCTTATTTATTGTTTGTCGTTGATTACAAGAAGACAGGAATTTGCAGGTTTTGCTGTATTTTCGTGTTTTTGAGAAAACACAAAGAGAATAAAAGGTAATGCAAAGTTATGTTCTACATTTATAAATAATTATTATTATGTCACATTGTTATTATTGGTGCAAGGGTTATCAATTGCATCAAAATGTGTAGGTATGTCCTGTTGACAATGTTGCTGAGGCTATCATTTTTGCTAACTATTGATGTTCCTTGTAACTTTATGTAGGTAGAAGGCTTAATTTTTGCCTCGTTGAATTAATACACTTGCTAACATAATCCGTGATGAATAGTTGCAAAATAAAACTTGAGGTCTAAAATTGTTTCAGTTTACCATTCCTTTGGGTTTTTCTGTTGTTAGGTACTTATTCAGTAAGTACTGCATTTTGCCAAAATAATATGGTGTGTTGTAAAATAACTTTGATCTATTTAGTGCATAAAGTTATCTACGTTTGAGAAATTATGCATATAATTAAGTAAATACCTATGGTACCTACCCTCAGGTTTTGTATTACAACGCGTCGTCGAAATGTTAGCCTTCGTCCGCACGGGCGATTTTTTACCGCGACGATTTTTTCGTGGCGCACTGTATTTTGAATTGAACGTAGGTACTTCACTTTATGCCGAGAGTTGAAAATCCAACAGTACGGTTTTTTGACGCCCTGGGATGTGTTCAGATGCCCTAGTGCGTTCTTTACACTAGAGCCTCTGTTGGATTCTCAAATTTCTCATTACTCGGCCCAGTGTTGAAAACGCCCGTGCTAGGCAGGCTAGGTAACATTTCGACGATAATTTTTTGCTGAATGTCTAAAATATTTCGACAATTATAACACAATAACCTGCCTTTACCCATAATGTAAGAATATAACTTTTTGTTCATAGATCCTAAATGAACATAACACCTTCAAGGACAATGGATGACTGTAGTCTTTAAAACAAGACTTTTGTTGTTGTCATTGTGTATCCAGCAAAATGTTATTATCCCTATTCTGATTTACCCAATGTCTTTGATAGCAGGACAATATGGCAGACCCAATGAGGGGCCTTGGCAGGGGCTTGGCCCTTCTCCAAGCTTTGAAAAAGACCCAAACAGGCATGTCATCTGATGAAAACACTCCGGAGTCTACGCCAGATACCAGTGCAGCCCCAAGTGTTGCTCAGAGTGCTGCTGGCACAGCGAGCCCCAGTGTTCCACCTAGTGTAAGTTATTATTGTACCTACTATTATTTTTGCATAGTCTTTGGTAATCCATTCAGTCATAGTCCATTTTTAGGGTTCTGTAGTCAACATGAACCCTTACAGTTTCACCATGATCGTCTGTCTGTCAATTTTGTGTGCTGCGATTATGACTTATGTTATTTTAATTATGTTTCTGCAAGAAACAACCAGATAGAGATGGTGGGATGAGCTGGACTCCTTTAATAAAGATTGGCCCTTGACAGCTTTGGACAAAGAGAGCTAGAATAATATGCTATTGATTTTTTTTTTGTTGTGTAAACAAGTTTCTCATTGTCATATGAATTTAAACAATATTTTGAGCAGGGCAATATTACTGTGTAACCTATCAACATTTAAAGAAAATAATTAAGTACTTCTTTCAGTATATTTACAGTAAACTGATTATTGACTGGTTTATATCCTAGATAAATACACTGCATTGTTCATTGGTTCCTGACATGATTAAAGAAACCGCAGGTGGTTGCGCCCCTTTGATAAGAACATCATTAAACTGAAACCTCAATAGAGCGTTTGTTTATCATAATCTTGCCTCAAAATTAAACATGGATTTTACTCATTTTTCTTTATGGGTTGATAAAAAGTGACATATTTCCCTAATGCATATTACACAATAACACAATACACACAATCATGCATATTATTAGTCTGTTGTGTACCTCGAAAAGTTCCTTGATTCTTATTAGCCTATTAACAGAGATAATTGCCAAAGATACTATATGTGGAGGCTTGTTATTAGCAATTTTGTAATATTACTCGCTTTATATCATTGGTTTGTTAGTCTGTAAGCCTTCTTTAAAATAAAATAAATAAAAATAAAATATCTTTCAAGTTCAAGAGGCGTTTTGTAACTTTTCTCTGAACAATGTTGAGTGAAGACAAGGATTTTTTAAGGAAACCATTTAGAATTTTAGATAATTAATTTGAGCGAGTGGTGATGTTATTTTAATGTTACATATTAATACATTTACAGGTATGTTCGTCCACCATATCTGGGTCCACTTCAATTGGTGGACGGGGCAAAATGGCAGCCATGCTGCTTGCAAAAGCTCAACAAAAACCAGGAGGTCTGTAAAATTTACCTTTGTGCCTGTCACTAAAACAGCTTACCGGCAACTTAATTGTGTTATAAACGATCGGTCAAAATTGGAATAGGTTTGAAAGAAATGCCTATAAGTTCATCAAATCCATAGCTTAATAAGTTCGAAAAAACATCTGCCCAACAACGTAACTTACGAACTAATGAAGCAATGGATTAGACATTTGTTTCGAACCGATTTCAATTCTGATTGATCGTGTATTATGCAATTAGTGTGCTGATTCAAATTCACTACTCATTTCATGGGACTTAAATTTGCCTCTGCCTAACCCTTCTGAGAATACAGGAGTGGTATGATGATATCTCTTTCTAACCTTTAGATATTTTGTGTCAAGACTATCCATAGCTATTCAATATTATTAATGCTACCGTAACTCAGCCTGTCTCTGTTACCTTTCAAACCTTAACGGATTTTAGAGGAAATTTGGCACACGGATAACCATGATCTAGAATACTTATAACGCGGGTGTAGCGTCGGGCAAAAGCTAGTATTTTTATAAGTTGTACTTTCTTGTAGGTCCACCGCTCTTTTCTCCTGCTGCTGACGTGAGTCCAGCCCTTCCTTCGATGAGAGGCGCTGGAAGAGGATTGAAGCTGTTACAATCTCTGTAAGTCAAAAAAAGTCTGTAAGTCCAAGTAAATTGTATGATGTAATGATTGTATTGCGATTTATATTGTCAAGCGCGCGCAATCTTTCAACCAATAGCAGTACAGTACGGCCGATGATAACTTGGCAGATCCCAACTTCGCGCAGAGGGCTGCGCAGTGTCATTTTTTAGGAACCAAATGGTGACATGAGGCGAGTGTGAGTGAGAGATCATGCGCGTAAGTTATAAATGCAGACCGTTCACACCTGCCACGTTTTATCGGCCGTATTATAATTTTCGTTCGAGAAAATGGCCCTAAGTATAGCCCCCTCGCAATCTACGTGTATGGATGAGAGGCGATTTCTTTTCTTCTTACCAAACACCGAAGTCGCCGGCCGCATGTTGGATATGGCTTTGCAAACAATGAAAACATTTTCATTGTTTGCAAAGCCATATCCGAAGACAAAATTGTTGTTTTCTGATGTGGCTTCGCAACACATTAATTCTAGTTGCAGTTTTCTCCATAATTCAAATAAGAAATTATTCAGAAAATGGTTTTGTTTACGTTTAAATTGATATTTATTCTCTCGAACGACACCGGGGCTGGGCACTAGGACATGATACTATTTTAGGTATGTCACTAACAGATGTTTCTTTGTTCAGACAAGCTTCTAAAGCGGCGGGCGATAGCTCGAAGTCAGATGTCGAGCAGATAACGGAGAAAATGGCCGAAACTGTGGCCATATCCAAACCCTGTGACGAGCCTAGAAAAAGGGCATACGTAAGTTGACAATATTTTATTCTTGTGATACTAATGCTTTAATCTCAATGTGTTGTACTGATAAAATAAAAACCCCTCATGACTATAGCTTTATTAGGATTCCGTACCCGAAGGGTGCCAAACGGAACCCTATTACTAAACCTCCACTGTCTGTCCGCCTGTCTATCAGCGGGCTGTATATCATGAACCGTAATAGGTAGACAGTTGAAATGTTCACAGATTGTATATTTATATTGCCGCTATAACAAACAATATTGTACGGTGGTACGGGTCACTTCGTGTGCGAGTCCAACGGTTTTTTAAACCAGTTTTCGGAGGTGTCTTTACATAAAGGTTATTAACGATTAAAAGGTTTAGTTAGAGCAATAAAAACCGGTTTATACTTCAGTTTTTATTGAGTGCGGCATCGTTACTAGTAGTCACAAGTTGCAAACGTTTACCGACACGCCACTCGTCGAGTAAACCGGTTAATTTAGGTCAAGATAAAGTTCTTAAAACGTTCACGTTCAGGAAAGTTCGAAGCAAAACCTAAATAAAACGGTATTAACCGGTTCCGAACTTTTTTTTTCATCAAACTTCAATCCACTTTTTCAGAGGCGGGTAATTCCATGTTATGATAAACCTTTTACAGCGTGAAGTGAAGGATACGCCCCCAGTTACAATGAAAGGTACCAGCGGCACACCCGTCCAAGTGACTGCTAACTTTATATACCTGAACTTTGAAGAGAACAATGTGTATGAGTACGAAGTGAGATACGATCCGGACCAAGATTATAGGAACTTACGCTTTAAACTCCTGGCTGGTAAGTTTATAATGCTATGAAGTAAAATGTTGTGCCAAAATTGTGGAATTATTTTCTACAGGCAACAGGTTGATAGTAAGAAAAATACCAAATGATTTTGAAGAAAATAAACCATGTTGTTATATTATTTGGTTTCTCAAAAATTGTCAACTACCAATTTGGAAGTGCTTTCATCAGTCTCGTACAAATGTTACGCGTAAACTCTTTATTGAACTAATAATATGTAGAACTCGACCAACAAAAAAGAAAAGACGGAGCGCGCCGTAAATCAAAAGTGAAGCCACCTTTTTATCTGTGTAAAAAGGGTTGTCATTTTTTAAAGTTTTTCCCTATAATTTGGGGAATAATATTGTATGGGTAGGATAATATTGTACGAGTAAGATATTGTTGAGTATGGTATTATAACTCGATTGTTAAGGACTTTTATACCGAAACAAAAACAAAAAAAAATACATCGCTATTTCGTATAGCTACTATCCATTTACTTTTAGATTCAGTATTACTTGGAAATCTAAAATATAAATACATAAAAAAAGAAAACAGGAACATAATTACTCGAAATAAGAAATCATAATTTAAATCGGTTTAATCGAATGGGAAAATTTGAAATCACATTATGGCAACCCTAACACGTTATGTCACTGCTTTCATTCGTTCATTCGTTGAGGTTTTTTGTTCCAAGTAATCTAAAATTCATAGTTCATTAAATTAAAAAACGATGTTATTTCAAGTACGTACAAGTGAAAAGTGATTCCGTGAGACTTTTTATGTGATTTGCTATTGTTTTTACAAGTTTTTACTACACAGGAAGGCATAATTCTATTTTTTTTATTGATGTTAACTAGACGACGACTCATGATGTACTAGGAGCGATGAGCATGGTTTTAGTGTTGGTGTGTGCGTGAGCCTGTGTGTTTACTTGCAGGAGGATGGTTTTGTGGCTTCACTTTTGATGTACGGCGCGGCGTGATCCGTCTTTCCTTTTTTGTTGGTCTGAGATGTAGAAGTACTTTATAGCTTTTTGTTGTTGCTGTGTATGTTTTTTTATGTTGTTTGTTTGTTCTCCAAATCTGAAAATTAAGAAAATAAAAAACACTCTTTCAAGGCGCTTTTCTTTTACCGAATTTGTCGTAAAAGATTAGATTATCAGATTTATCGTGCAAGAGAATGCAACTTAGTACTTTCACATTGTTCCTTAGTGCAAAAGCTGAGCTTCGAATTCACGCTTGCACCTTCATTTTTCAGAACACCGTCAGTACTTCAAGGAGAAGACATTTGATGGTACTACCTTGTATGTGCCACACAAACTGCCCGAAGAAGCTCTTAACCTGGTGTCCACCAATCCTTTTGATAACAGCAAAGTCAGAATCACTGTAAGTATTTATATCTATAAATTGAAACAAAAATAATCTTAGTTTTTGTGAAGAAGCTCGTCTGAGGAAGTAATAAAAGTGATCTGATTAATGAATATTTTGAAGATACCCAAAATTTTTTACAGTGTTTTTACCTGTTCCTCATGCCTTTATAGCAATAATAAATAGGTTTTATTTAACTTAATTTTAGGGGTATGAGGAACAGGGTATAAAGTTCTCTTATCCGCTATAGAAAAGGGAGGATCCTCCTTCCAGACGGTTGTTGTGTCTGGCGGGCAACTGCCCAACGAATGATGTTGGGTTTTTGTATATATGTCCACTGCACGGTAAACTTTAATTGCGCGATGCAGGATTTATGTGACGTCAGGATTTTTGTGTGACGTCAGGTCTTTGATGTTTCTCAAAGACCTGACGTCTCGCATGTGGCGATGTAGATACCGCCACATAATTATTTTTAAATAGTGTGCATTACAAATCGTAATTTTTCTATCGTTATTATTACAGGTTGTATTCCGTAGAACCCGCCGTCTTAGCGAAATGATACATATCTACAATGTGATATTCAAATGTATAATGAAGGATTTGCAGCTTATAAGGATTAATCGTGATCATTTCAATGATAAAGCTGGTATACAGATTCCACAGCATAAACTGGAAGTTTGGCCTGGGTATGTCATTGTTACAAAATAGTTCATACTTACATAACATATACAACCTGTAACGGAATAAACGCAAGAGCTCATACACCCCAATTAGAATATTAAATTATAAGACTAAAATAATATCTGTAATTTAATTTAATTAAACGACACCTAGTTTTTTTTTACAAAATAGACTTCCTGACTAAACATGAAACATAGGATAGCTATGAGCGTATTACAAATTTGTTTATGCATTTGAATAGGCTTTATTCCTTTGAGATAAGGCTTAAATTTCCTTAAATAAAATATCTTATTACCTTGGTAAGACGCGGTGGTTCTAATTTCAGTTAAAGAAAAGATTTTTTTCATGAAAAATTAACACATATAAATAATGATGGAAATCGATTCAGAAGCCGATTCTGAGCAAACTACTTTCAGGTCTTGCGCTTATTCTGTTACATGTTGTATAACTACAAAATACAATAGACGTAGATATATATGTATTTAGTAACCTATTCCGCTTAACTATTCTTCAAAAGTCATAAAAAACCCTGTAAGAAATCGACACGTGTTTCGCCTCTCAACGAGGCATCCTCAGGATGACGATTGACCAATTGCAAACCAGAACACGGCGTGTTAGTCAATTGGTCAATCGTTGAGATGTGCACGCCGTAACAGCTAAAAGACAACGTTTGACTGAACATTTAGATGTTTGGCTGTTATCACATTCACTCGCAGGCGCGCAGCAAGGTTGATTGATGTATAGATAGATCATTAGAAAATGTGATCAGTCGACATCAGCCGATCGTTCATACTATACGATACAATCGATTCATTTCGATTTATGTTATCCGTTGTCGAAACTCACCCTTAATGCGTTCGAGAGTACTACTTTCTAGGACAGCAATTAAAAAATATACTCGTAAAATTCACAATCTTTTAGTACTTTAACAGTAAATTGCTTAATTATCTCAATAAGTCAGCAAAAATAATAACGACATTCCTTTTATAACACATATTATTCTACCCTCAGTTACGTGACAGCGGTCGACGAGTACGAAGGAGGTCTCATGTTGACCCTGGACTCCACGCACAAAGTACTCCGCACTCAGTCTGTGCTGTCATTTATAAAAGAGACCATTCAAGCAGAAGGAGCTGGCTGGAAGAAAGCAATGGCTGAACGGTTGGTCGGCTGTTCAGTCATGACTATGTATAACAAGAAAATGTTTAGGTAAGTACTCCCCAAGTCTCGCAAGTGGAATGAGAGAACGCGAGAAAGTTCTAATATGAGGTTGTGTTACCCAATAACAAGAACCTTCACAAGTGAGTACATCACTTCTAGGAAAGCGTTGCTAACAACAGAAACAATGTATCTGTATGACAACAACAAGTATAAAGCCCGTTGTACACACACGTTTTTCTTGGTGCGGCTAGCGCGCCGTACCATATAGAAATTTTGCTGTGTATAATGGGACTAAGGCTGCCAATTATACATCATATCAATATTTATACATCCTAACAATACAATATAACGATGCCTTAGTTCACAATTGCACTAACTACAAAAAAGACAATTTTGAGGAGAGCGTTTTAAAGTTTTTTTATAGTTTCGACGTGAACAGTACGAAAACAAAGTAAAATAATAAAACAATTATGCATCTATTCATAAGACTAGTCGTTTAACGCCATCTTATCTCAATATTGTAATATTAGTATAACTATAACATTTTAAAAATAGTGAAATAACCATGTGACCCCCCATTTAATACAATTGTGCACTAAGATTGATTATATTGACATGCATTAAGTGAAAAACTCAAAATATCTGTATGTATTTAGTAGGTTTGTGTTTTGAAATATTCTGCAGTTGAGAAATTTAAAATCAGTTAAAGTATAAATCTTGTTTGGATTTACAAAAGTAAAAGTCATTAGTATAGTAGAGCATTCATGGAACTTATTTAATACAACTGTTACCTACACTTTTGGTAGAAAGAGACGGATTAACGGCATTTCGATACGCGCAAACGAAAGAGTATGACATTTAGTGTATTTAGCACTAAAAAAGTGAAAATTGAAATTTTTGTAGTTAGTACAATTGTGAACTAAGGCATCGATAATATACTTTGATCTCGTTCAGTCGTAAAATATTCTAAATGTTGACTTTGCCTTTTACAGGGTAGACAGTATTGATGATACACAGTCACCAAAATCAACATTTGAGAAGATGGTGGATGGTCAACCAAAGCAGATTTCCTTCATCGATTACTATAAGGACAACTATGGCATACAAATCAAAGATTGGGATCAGCCATTGCTAATATCCAGGTAATTAACATATACACATAACCACTCGAAGATCACAATTCGCGATACACTGTAAAGGGCCTGTTTCACCACCCGTGATTAAGTTTCCGCCTGCCGAATTGAATGTGCCGACCCGAATAGTATGTAGCACCTGACAGCGATTTGGTTTACAAAGTTACTTGGCAGATAATTTTATAAAAATGCTGTTCCATTTTTGAATTCATTTGGTGAGTAGTGGCTATTCGGACATCGTAAAACAGCGCGACTAAGGCTAAGGCTGCGTTCTATTTAACCGGTGGTATGCGAACGTAGATCTCGTAGAGACACAATGGATTTTTAATTGTGTCTGTAATTACGGCATACGACGGGTAAAAGCAATCGTCGCGCGAATACGCCATCGGTGTATTCGCGCGATGATTGCTTTTAAATAGGATACGGGAGTCCACCGTTGTAATAGAATGCAGTAACGTTACCTTCAATCTATTATGAATTAGAACATCTATTTGGCACGTGTGTGTTTGGTTACGAGTTCCTACGAACTAAGTTCGCGCGACCTTGCGATGGTCGCGTAATCGCGTTTAATTAGCTGCAATCGCAAAAGCTTCTGTAATGTTAATAAATGAATATGATTCTTTTAGGGATTCAAAACGTATGCCAGGCCAAGAAAAACCAACTGACTTCATGATATGCTTGATCCCTGAGCTGTGTCAGTTGACTGGCCTTACGGATGATCAACGAAGCAACTTTAAGTTGATGAAGGATGTCGCTACTTACACCAAAATCACGCCAAACCAACGTCATGCAGCATTCAAAAAGGTAAGAACTGTTATTCACAGCCTTTATTTGCATCTTTATGTATCTGTTCGCCTATTCCTCCTCAGCAGAAAATTACTTAAAATAATATAAATTCACAATAGCATCCAGGAATACAGGTTGTGACCATATAGCCGTTATCTACCTATTCTGTAAGAACATCTAAGGTTCAGCTCAGACCGCGACGTGAAGCGACGCGACGCTGCGCGCACTTTTCAACAATTATCGAACTTATTTTCTTCACTAAAAGGTATAATTTCAGTGCGAGGGTTGACACGTGTCAAAGTACGCTGAGATGCGCGGTGCTGCGCAGCGCTCGTACCTCATTGTGTAGTAAATAAATTCGATATTGTATCGGATCATAAAAAAGTGCGCGTCACTTCGCGTCTTGGTGTGAACTGATCCTAAGTAACATTGAGCAAAAATTCATGCTGAGGAAAAACTGCGATTTGCACACCAAAAATAAAATTTTATCGCAGTTGACGGCAGAGCATAATGCACGGAAGAGCTTATGGGTAGATGCAACGGTACAGGAGTTGAGTTGGTATTTCATGTTAAGTTTATTTTAAAACTTTTTAGTGAAAGTAAGTTTAACTTTGATCATCAATATCTACGTAACCAGAAGGTTCCCGGGTATGGTCCAGTACAAAAAATTGATCAATCACAATCACAATGGAATACAAGTGACTAGGTTTTTTTACACCTGTTATACTCATATTATTTCTTCGTATGCTGACTTGAATAATATCAATGTGAGGTTTTATGTTGTTACCAATACTTTTCCATTATGTAAACGTTTTAATTGTACCCTTAAAAAATCGTATGATATATAATTAATTCTAGAGCTATATTGTATAGCCTTTTATTATTTACTCATCCAATCTTCCCAATATTATTTCAGTACATAGAAACAGTGATGAAAAACGAAACTGCAAGGAGTCGCCTGGCGGGTTGGGGTCTAAGCATAGCGCCTGAGACAGTCAACCTAACTGCCCGCACATTGCAACCAGAAACGCTATACTTCGGTAACAACGTCAGGTTGCCAGGAAAACCCAACGCAGATTGGAACGGTGACGTCACAAGGCAACATGTGATGCAGGCCGTAGATATCATCAAATGGGTCATTTTGCACACTGATAGGGATAAGCAGGCTGCTAGTGTAAGTAGTTTAAATTTTATTGACGGTGTTAAAGGGTCAAATGAAAAAATAGACGTAGAATGGTTTGGCAACAGATGTGTCGGAATTGTTTTTTAATACTTTGATAGTTGTTTTACACTAATATAGTGTTTTATAATTTTTATGTGGATTTCATGATTTGACCAATGTGATTGATGCTCACGGCATTGAATGATAATGAATCACGAAATAAATCATTAGGAGGATTTGTGTTCTTTCTTTGCGTCAAGTTTACCGCAAATAAACGTTTTATTTATTTATTTATGATATTATGTTCTTTAGTGTACACCAGATTATACATCAAAAAGAAAAAATCGCAATTCGTATTTTCTTTCTTTCTAGAAGTGTCAGCCTTGAGTATTAGTACGAGCTAAGTCCTCGACATCAGCATACATGCACAGTTAGATTCGTCCTAAATATAATAACACTTATCCCACTATAAAATACATTCTACAGGTCTAATACTTATCCCACTAATAATAAAAAACATTCTACAGGACTTCCTAGAAACGGTGAAGCGTTCCTGCCGTCCTATGGGCATGAACGTGGCCGAACCCCAAATGATTCGGTTGCCGAACGACCGCACCGACACTTACGTCATCAACCTAAAGAAGGTCATAACATCCAGCTTGCAGATCGTGGTTGTTATCTGTCCCACGGCTAGAGATGACCGTTACGGCGCTATCAAGAAGATATGCTGCGCTGACAATCCTGTTCCGTCACAGGTAAATAGTTTATTTATTCAGTGCGGCCTGACAAGAGCGTAGCATAGGATTTTCTGATCACGTTGAATAATAGTCTTAATTTATTCGTTTCATTTTTCTTTATAGTAGAATAATAGACTTCACTTAATATAGAATAATAGACTTAATTCATTCGTTTCAACTGTATGAGTTTTTAATATACATAAGAAATTATATTGTTGCCAGGTCCTACGTAAACTGAGTTATAAAAGAGTGGTTTAATAAAAAAAAAAATATCAATCTAGAATAAACGAGGGAAACAATACCCCTACTGTCTCTCTAACTCGGGTGAAAATCTATATAAAATCAACGATTTGGTGTAAAAAACACTAATAAATTATATCAACATTAATTAATTTCAGGTAATAAACGCCAGGACCCTCATGAACCAAAATAAGATGAGGTCCATCACCCAAAAAATTCTTCTGCAGATGAACTGCAAGCTCGGCGGTACTCTGTGGAGCATCAGTATACCTTTCAAGAGTGCTATGGTTATAGGCATTGACAGTTATCATGACGCTACCAGAAAGAAGCAGAGTGTTTGCGGTAAGTTGAAGTTTTACAAACTTAAAACTGTTATTAGCGCCATCTATATTCTATAATACAGCATTAGCGAATCCATATGTCGCTTAACGCGCCTAAAGAAGTTTTCGCTTCATACGACAGACACATTCAAACGGCTTCTAGTCGGCGATCGTTTGATGTTAGTCTGTGTACTTGTAATGGTGGAATCCAACGATCGGCAATATTGCGGACGGACACGTACGGCAGACGACCACAGACCGCCACGCACCGCGCACCGAGGAACTTCCGATGTCTGCGATACCTTGCACGTACACCCACGGTCCGTCGTCCGGGCTCGTCGGTGACCTTCCGCAAAATCGCGGATCGTGCGATTTCGGTATAATACATCTAAAAAAAAAAAAAAAAAAAAAATATATTTATTGTTTCTCAAACAATTGTTCTACAGCACAGAATTGAGGCAGCCCCGGTAAGTTATAAGGATACTTGTGATGGGGCTACCTCGCTACTTCCCTAGGGTTACTAACTACATTGTTGAGACATAATTATAAAGATGTGGAAAAGTTTAACTGGAGTGTTGCAAAACTGTTGTATATGATGGGGTTTGGATGTGCAGAACGTGTGAGTGTCAGTGTGTGTGTATATGTGTGTGGGTGTGTGTGTGTGTGTGGGTGTGTGTGTAAATGATTGATTATTGTATGTTTTGATTGGGTTAAAAGGTTAGGTTTTAAAGGTTCTTTATTAGCATGTTCTGGTTAATATCAGTTCTATTTCATCGTAGGTTTGCGATTTCAACCATTCCGTCATAGTCTTTTTACACTCGTAGCGCAACATGGGATAAATATTCAATTTACGGTTCAATTTATTATAAATATATGATGATTGCGTATTATACTGTCGCATGGCGAAGACCGTCCGGACCCGACGGGAGTGGGCCACAATATCTTTACGTCTTTTATCGAGGTTTGATGGATCAAATGAGAGGGTCTTGTGTAGTTGTATTGTTATGTTCAGTATGTATAATTTCCTAACCGTGAGCAGATTACTAATCTTGTAAAGATTGTCTGTAGAATATCGAAAGGGTTTAAAATACATCACTTTGATAAGAGACCTTTGAGCCCTTTCTAGGTCTAGAAATTTAGTCTTGGTGGCCCCTCCCCAGATCGGTATACAGTATGTGATGACTGACTGTGCCAGAGCCGTATAGATTTTGTTAAGTAGCAACGGTGGCATCACATGCCGCAGGGTTTTAAAAATCCATATGAGCTTTCTGACCCTGGTCATGGTATTTTCGATGTGGGTGTGCCAGGACAATCTTTGGTCAACTGTTATACCGAGATATTTAGTGGATCTAACTTGTTTTATGCTTTGACAATTGCAAAGAAAATGTGAGTTTATACACTCATGGATCACGATCCCAAAATTAGCATCTGGCTGTGTTCTCTGGTTTGGAGTAAAGCAGATGAAGTTCGTTTTAGATACGTTGAGGGTTAAAAGATTAGCGTTTAACCAGCTTGCTATTACTGCTAATCCACGTTCAGCAGCAACACGCACAGTAGCCCAAGAGTCACCAGCGAAAACTACTGCTGTGTCATCTGCGTATGAATATACTCGTCCGCCACTGTTCCCGATATTACACAACTCATTTATATAAATCAGGAACAGCGTCGGGGCGAGCACACTTCCCTGCGGTACTCCAAAACATACAGTTTCTTCGTCACTAGCCAAGTTTCCAATCCTCACCTGCTGTTTTCGGTTGGAAAGATAACTACCAAAAAGAGAGAGAGCCGTACCTCTTATCCCGATTGTTTCAAGTCTGTGCAGAAGGATGGGGACAGAAACGGTGTCAAATGCCTTTTTCAGGTCTAAAAATACTGTAAGGCACTTCAGACCTTTATCTACATGGTAGACTATATCGCTAGTTAATGCCTTAACAGCGTCTTGTGTAGATAGACCCCTTCTGAACCCATACTGAGAGGTAGATAAAATATTATGTTTATTAAGGTAACTAATCAGTCTGTTATTCAGCAATTTTTCTAAAATTTTTGCGATGCATGATATAACCGATATTGGGCGGTAGTTATTGACATCGTTCCGGTCCCCCCCCTTGTGCACAGGCGTAACCAAAGATCGCTTAAAGACAGCTGGAAATATCCCGGTTCTGAAGCACAGGTTAGCTAGTTGGCTTATCAAAGGAACCATGAAGTCCCTCGCGATTTTTAAGAATTTTGTAGGTATGCCGTCCCAGCCGGGTGAGCTATCGGAATCGAGACCCATGAGTATGCCATCCACTTCTTGTGGGTCAGTGTCAAGTAGTACGAATGATGTAACATGCTGTTCACTACTTAGATATGAAGTGCTAAAATTAGAGGGATTCGATTTTTTTGTTATCTCTTCCGCCAATGTTTTACCAATTGTGACGAAAAATTGATTAATCCGGTTTAAAGAATCGAGGGGGTGTGGTGTGATTTTAAGAAGATTTGAGTTTGCTGACTTTGGGGTTTTAAATTGTGTAATTTCGTTAATTTTTAACCAGAGCTGTTTTGGATTGTTTATTGACTTATTTATTTGTTCTCTTTGTGATTTCCTTTTTAATTTTTTTATTAAGTTTGTACAAAAGTTACGAAAACGTTTGAAAGTGATTTGTAGTATTATATTATAGGGATCTTTCTTAGTTTGCACTTGCATTTTATTACGGAGATTAATACAACGAAGTGCTCCTGCAGTCATCCAAGGCTTGATAACCCGCATACCGTTTGGGACTGATTTCGTTGTAGTATTTACCAGTAAGGAAGTTTTTATTACATCTATAAATTTATAAGCTATGACGTCAGGGTCGTTATACGTTTTAAAAAATAACATGTCGGTATTGATCAAATTGTTATAGGCATTTTTAAAGTTTGTTACAGTTTTGGTTTTATCGGACTTTTTAGTTTTTAGTGATCGGGCTATGTTTGTTACTACCATTGCGTGATCTGTGATTGAAGTATTAATTCTGCCTAACGTTTCTCTGGATATCCAGGTGCAATGCTATATTACATCCACTGTCTCAGCATCTCAAATCTGCTCCAGACAGCGAAAAAGCAAATTGCCAGAACACTTATTATGTATTGAGCAGAGTGTTCTTATGAACAATCGCTGGTTTATACAACAATTTTAATGTCGGGTTTAGTACCATGTAATAGGGGTACAAGCCTGTGTATGAAATATTAGCTGCGCCCCGCGGTTTTACCCGCGTAAGTCTCGATCCCGTAGGAATATCGGGATAAAAAATATCTTATGTGTTAACCCAGGTTATAAACTATCTGTTTGCCAAATTTCATCCAAGTTCCATTCAGTAGTTTTTACGTGAAAGAGTAACAAACATCCATCCATCCATCCATCCATCCATACTTACAAACAAACTTTCGCGTTTATAATATTAGTTAGATGGGATGCTTTCTGTCTTATAGATTTTTGTTTTGATGCATAATATAAAAAAAAAAACTTTCATTTCTTATGTATCTTTTTGTTTCCAGCGTTCGTAGCGTCATACAATCAAGCGATGACGCATTGGTACTCAAGAGTGGTGTTCCAATCAAAAGGGCAGGAGATAATCGATAATCTTAAGGACTGCCTCGTGGAGTCCCTCAAACATTTCCTCAGTGTCAATGGAACATTGCCTGACAGGATTATTATGTACAGGTATGTCACAGAGCAATAGGGAATATGCATGTATTTTTTTAATATTTTTATTCGATAGTTTACATCGCCAAATAATAGTAAAAAAAAATTCGACGGCAAAAAAGCAATTTAAAGTAGTTAAAAAAATGTTTAAAAATATCCAACCGATCCGGGCTATTTAAACGCCCTCCATTTGGCGCGCTTGGTGTGGTGACGTCACAGTTCGTGAAAACAGACAAGCAACTGTCAAGTCAACGTCAAACACTCCTTTTTCTATGAGCGTTTGACATTGACTTGACACTTGTTGATTGACTTGTCATTGACGTTTTGATTGTTATCCCGGATTGTTACGTCACATCCGCTCTTAGCCTTTTCAAGTATTTGAATTACCCACAGTTTTTTGGGACTTTTTAAAAATTAATTTCTCGCTCAAAAAGAAATTTTATTCAAAAATATTGATGGAGGCATAATTCTGAAGTAACATAGTTTATAGAAAAAAATATTTGACCCATATTTGAATCACATGCATATTCCCTATTTATATGTCGCAGGGAAATGAGGAAACCAGGCATTTCACAAAATCCCTAGGCATACCACGAAATCACGGTAGATGTCGAATATTCTTGTTGTTTACGTCTTCTTACTAAAAATGTTTAGTGTAATGTAATCTTGTTTTATGAAGTTGTAAAAGCCATGCGAAGAGGGGGTTGTTCGCTAGTTCTTATTAAAATACATTTTGAACCAATAGAGCCTGACGTATTGGCACACTTACTGTGGCACAAGGTGGACCGGTGAGCACAGGACAGATGGTGGATGTGGCGACACTTAGGGGAGGCCATTTTTTTTAAAAGGAATTAACAATAGCAATAGCTGGATAAACTTTAAAGAAATGAAAAGCCTAACTTTTCCTTATCGATACAGGGACGGCGTCGGCGACGGTGAATTGAAAGTGGTCCAACAGTACGAAATACCACAAATGATGATCTGTTTGTCTGTGCTAGGCGCTCAGTACAAGCCGGCACTTACCTACATAGTGGTACAGAAACGCATCAACACCAGAATATTTATGAAGTGTGGGAGTGGTCTTGAAAACCCGAACCCTGGGACTGTTTTGGATCATGGCGTTACTAGACGCGATTGGTATGTAAATTCTGATATTTTTTAAATAGAATAGAATACTCTTTATTATGTAAACCATAAACATTACAGATATAATAAAAGTAGACATTTTACATAGGGTGGCACAATGGGCGGTCTTATCGATGGAAACAATCTTTTTTTCAATCTGGTTGGTGTCCTACACCAACCAGATATATATATATACACCGTGGCATTTTAATCGTCTTACAAAGGTGGTCCACTCAATGTATCCGACATAAAATACCTCCAGACACGTTTTTTTTTTTACCATTAATTAATATAATAGGTACAAAGAAAAATAAATATTGCATTAGAATTCTGAAACATCCTGTTATTAATGTTTACGTATCAAACGGTAGAACATACCTACGCAGCGCACGGGTCGAGTAGATCATTCCAATACCGAAAGCCAATCAAGCATAGTCCACGTGGACTGTCATCCAATGAGGAGCTCTAATGCTATCCTTTGAGTAGAGCCGCGCGTGTCACGCCCCGCCCCTTTCACTCGAAAATAAGTGAAGGTCAATCTCGCAGCGTCTCAGTTGCGGCCGAATACCGGAAGTGGAAGTGCGCGCGCGCTACCGGATATCAAACGTTGTTCGCGATCGTTACAGTGCAAGCAGTGAATAGGTCCTTCCTACCTACTTCACAATGATTATGAGGAACTATCGATACTCGAATATCGAGTACCTACAAATGGTGCGCCTGTACGCAGTGAGTGGTGACAATTTACGGGGAGCAAGGAGATTGTACGCTGCGCCAAATAATCTGAAAATGTTACGTAACCGAGGTGTGATCAACCCGCAAGTGCCAGGACTGCAATTTCAGTAACTACATATCTTTTGTTTGTTATTTGCTAGGTTAGTAGACATGAGTCAAATTTCTATCTTCAATAGGGTCGAACGAAGACAAATTGATCAGTTATTGAAATCGGCCGTATGTTTGTAACTTTCTTTTTTATTAATCTGCACTTACTATGTACCTACGTATCTAACACAACTTAGTTTTGGTTTTATTAAGAATTAATTATGTTTCTGACAATCCTAAGCCCGTACCAAGTATGAAGGAAGAATTGGAATTAAATAGCTTTTATGTACAAACTGCTACGTAATGAGAACAGGATTGCAATAGTAAGAAACACATTTTTGCAATAGGGGGAATGAACTCTGTTAAAGATGCCGCCGCTTCAGTCCGTGCCGCCTTTGGAACGCAATGCTCGGACCGCGCTCATAACAGGGTGTTTCAAACTACGTCATGCGTCTTACTATAAATTATTTTTTTTTTTTTTTAATTACTCAAATGTTCATAAATACTTATCTTTTTTTTATGAATGTGTAGTAGTCATTGGATACATGAAGTGGGCTGCGGATGAAAGACGATTAAAATGCCACGGTGTATATTGCAGGATATGGAAACAAAGATAGTGGTTGGTTTGGGTGGCTAAAGTGAACTGGTTATCTAGAACTGGACAGACTATGGCCCGTGTCTAAACGATGTTTTACATAAAATACACAGATAAAATGGCAGGTCAGGTGACTTGGACACTGGGCCCCTGAAAAACGGACGCTAGCTCGTAGTGTCAGAGAGACATGATCAAGTTTTAAAATAATGAGTTGTTAGGAAGTCATGTTGAAACTTAGAAATAGTCGTAATCAAAACGCGAACACTTTCAAGATACATTCATAAAATTAAGCACCATCATCATCATCTGCCTAACCTTTTTCCCAGCTATACTGAGGTCGGCTTCCAGTCTATCCAGATGCAGCTGAATACCAGTATTTTAGATGGAGCGACTGCCTTTCTGACCTCCACAACCCAGTAACTGGGTAATACGATAACCCTTGATTCATAAAATTAAACTTGCCCCTTTAAATTCCAGGTACGACTTCTTAATAGTCTCCCAAAAGGTGAACCAAGGTACGGTAACACCAACTCATTACGTAGTTATCCACGACAGTAGCGACATGACGCCGGACCAATGCCAAAGAATTACGTACAAATTGTGCCATTTATACTACAACTGGCCCGGCACGGTCCGTGTGCCAGCGCCGTGTCAGTACGCACATAAGCTGGCGTATCTAGTAGGCCAGAGCGTACATTCAATTCCTGCCTCAACCTTATCTAACAAACTGTTCTTCTTGTAGATTAGTTTAAATGTAGAATAACGTGATTTTTTTTTTAAGTACTTACTGTAAGTTTTTTTTTTTGTTTTGATTGTAAGTAATTTTCTTTTTTTTTTTTATATGCGTGGTGTTTTAAATTTCAGTTTAAAGTTTTATTGTAAACTAGCTGTTTTGAGAGCCAAGTAGTTTTGTTTGTATAGTTAATTTCATCTAAATTTGTTGAGCAGTTTAGCTACTCAGACAAGCAAACAAACTTACGCATTTACAATTTTGTGTGGATGCATTGTGTGACTATGCGATCGAGTTCCATTTCATTACGCATTTTTTACCAAGTCTCTTCCCACCGCTAGAATATAATTTGACTGATTTTAACATAATTCATGTGACGTGTCAGGTGATTGAATGAGAAAATGAAAAATAAAGTGAAAAAAAGTGATTATTTTATTTGAATTAATGCCCAAAAGTTACGGGTAAGGTAAAGTTAGACAAAATATTAAGGGTGGGTTGCCATCATAAAGGCGCTGTTCCATTGCTGTCTACGGCTAAGCTACACACGTGTACTTAGCTTCGGTTTGTAAAATGTAGGTGGGATCGTCCGCTGTGTTACAGGGCTACGCTGTACATAAGAATGCGTAGCTGGCAAACAAATGAATCGCGCAGCTAACGTGCGTAACCTCACCGTACCTTTGCAGCAGTCGAATTTCGCCTTTATCCACGTTTGTCAAATCGGAAATATTTGCTTAAGTCTCTGATCCATTGATACAACCCACTCTTAAATTGGTACAAAAATACCGCGCATATTACAAGTTTTCGTATTAGGTTACTTTAATTAGTAATAAATCGTTTTTTTTTGTATTTTTGTACTTAAAATTAAGTACATAGTTTTAAGAATCCGCCTATCCGTGTTTAGGTCTGAAATGATTTTAGGGAATATCGAATTATCACCGATAAGTTAATTTTGAATCTTCGGCTGTAACTTTTATGATTTCAATAAGATAGAAATATTTCAGCCTGAGCGTCGATTAAATTGATTGAAGGTATGACCAAACTAATGATTAAGTTTACAATACGATTAGTGCTTTTTTCAATTTTTTTTTGTTAACCTGGTGATCTGTTATACAGGTATTCCTAGTGCAGACACCAGTCTCCCACGAACTAGTGTCGCATAGTTTTATAAGCTTGTCTAAATTATAAGATCCCATTGTTTGTGAAGAGAAAATAAAATTATTTGAATTTGAATTTTGTAACCTACCAATTGATCAATTTTCTTGTCTACTTCGCACTTGTTGGCAAATGCACAAATAAGTTTCGATTGAATAAGCTTTTCCAGTCCATGTTTGTGGAATTCATGTGTACGATGAGAGTATTGGCACTAGGCCGCACTGTGAACCCGACTTACCGAGTTGAGCGAGTTGTAGGTCGTGGATTTTGCCCAATCAAGTGCACACCTACTTCGTGAAGATTTCATCACCAACACCACCGCTCTAAAAAACGTTCTAGAACCAAAAATGATGTTATGTATACGTTGTGCCAAAATAAATTTAGTCCTGCTCAATTTATTATTTTTTAGTAACTCCTTGCATTTTTCAATGATATGTTTTTTTTTTTAAGTTGTCCTTCCGCAGCGTGCGTCAATGACTAACGAAAAACCGGGAGTGCGGGATTACGAGTATACTCCTCCAATACTAAGGTCTATTGAAATCCTTGTTTCCAATACTGATGTTATTTCCACTTATACAAACATCAACTTTATGCAAATGTAAATAAAGTTGATTGACTTGACTAACCAGTACCGTTGAAAAAGACATAAAAATATGAAGTCGAAGCGCAAACTGAACCTTTTTGTGTAGGCATTACAGTTGTTTTTCCTAAAACTCGGGTTTGTTTACATATTTGGCAAATAAATTGCGAACGCAGAATACATGCTCTGCGTCTCCAATATATTCCTATGTCGAAGCCTTCTGTATTATTTTCTCAAATCTGTAAACTCCTTCGTACTCGCGGATTTACTCGACACCTTTTTTTTTTGGGAGTGGGAAATCGTCAAATGACTTCTCCCGCGGGAGGGCGTGTCAGACTTTTACCGTCTAAAACCCACCCGTGTTCCTTCAGTTGCCTGTTGCCAAGGGTCCCGGTATCTATTTCGGACTTTCCCACAGCGGATTCTACACCTCAGTTTTCACAGTGATTTTACAGAATAAGATGGCAGATTCTAAATCTAGCCGTTCAGCGATAGGATGTTTGTCGACGCTCTCCACCGGAAATTAATGGGCAAATCTGACATTTACCTGTAAACGGTTTAATTGAAATAAGAGCCTTGAGTTTGCAGTTTGCTCTGACAATTGCATAGGTACAGGAAGTATACTGTAAGCATGCCCAAGTGTACTATAAGCATAAAATGATCCTATCAATAGCTTTTCTCAACAAAAAAAAAAACATTGCCGTCCTTCTCGTCGTCGGCATTCGTGTAATTATATCATGCCACCCTAAATTACACTTACATAGATGGATATTATGCATTAGTGCTTGTACTTTATGTGTTTTACCGATTTTGTTTTTTTACTTTATGTATTATGCCAAAAATACAGCAGCATTAATTTTGAAATAAATATTTGTTAAAGTTGAGGATTGATGCTAGGTCCTATGTTTAGCGAAAACACGATTACATAAAAAAAATCTCTATAGAGAAAAAATCCAAAGTTGTCTCTAAATCATAGTTCGGTTTTAAAACGTTGGAATTAAAAAAAAAAACTTGAAATTAGATCATGAAACTTTGCATAATAACTGAACTAATTAGAAAGCAGGTCTTTTTTTTATTATTCATTACAATTATTTTCACCGTAAAAAGCAATTACCTTTACTATTCGAGGCTTGAGAGCCGCCAGCACCCCACTCCATCTCGTTCTCACTCAGGCCGCGAGTAGTATGGTGCGAGCGAGATAAAATCTGAGGTAGGGTACGGCCTTATGAACAATATCTTTGGAAAGCCCTCTCCCGAGTTGCTAATCCTGTCGTATGTATGTAGTCTGTCCCGGCTGCTAATCAAGTCGTCAGTCATTTGTTTAGCTGGGGGGTGTCCCAGGCTACGTATGTGGACTCACTGCCTCCATTCAAGGTCTTGTCCGGTCCAATGGCCATCCTTCCTTTGACTTTAATGGCCAGGCCAATGGAAGTGGCGGGGGCCATTTCAGCTTGCTAGCCCTGTAGCGAGCTATGGTCGGAGTTTCTTTGAAGGATAAGATCCGGAACATTATAGAAATCTTCTAGCACTCTATTATACTTCAGCAATTTTTCTTGTTCATTTAATGATAATATTAAGTTGTTTATTTCATGTTTTTTTTTATTATTTTAGCATTGTTTAATTTTTGTTTCCTTTTAAAATATTTTTGTGATCTGATTGACTACCTCGAGTTAATTTAAAGTTAGTAAGACACCAAAATATTCCTAGCCCCTATTTTTTTTTACCAGCGTTCCTTAGTTTTAATACTCACATGTTTCATGCTCAAATGATAATATAAGTCGGTATTACTCTTAAAACTAACAATAAGTATCCATTTTCAATTTGATTTTGTATTTTTAAATGTTATTTAGCTATTAGCGCACACTGACGTGCAAAATGGTCAATTAGTTTATATTGATAATGAACGCTGACTGATCTGCTTAAATATAAACATTATTATCAATGTTTCAAAAACATTGTGGAATGTATAGTGTATTGTTAAATTATATGACTCTAGTTTTGATAAAACAATCATTCCATAATTTCGTAAATAAGCATTAAAAGAGATTTATATCGATGTTAAAAGCTAGTCTTTGTCTATAATATTCAAGACAACGTAGTAAGAAAGAGTCCTATTTTTTAAGAGATTTAAAAATGTTATAATTCTGAGTTTTAAAGTGTCTTAGAAAATCTACATACAGAAACAAACATCGCTTAATTTCTTCGCCATGCTATTCGACATGGAACAAATTCGCTTATGGTTTGATGACCGATTGCAAGTAAAAATACCAGGAAAAAAACAAAACAAAAAAAAAAAATCTTAAAATTAAAAACATTCGAATTGGTAATCTCCTCCTTTTAGAAGTCGGCTAAAAAATCGCTGTATGCCTAACCTCCGTTGTTAGAAGTTCGTTAAAAACTTTAAAAAAGTAGATTTTATTGAATACGTCTTGTTTGTTCCAATTTGTTATGGAGCTCTAAATACGAAGAAATGTTGACACTTGTAAATGAGTAACAAAGCGAATTACGTTATTATCTTTGATTGCCTAATATTTGTGGAAATTGATTTTATTAGTAGGTATGGGTGAGCAAATCTCGTGGGACGAAGAAACAAATAAAAAAAATTGTATCACCTTTTCGTGGTCTGAATCGGTCATGTAGGTACCTGCCTAAGTCATGCCAAGTGGAGATTTAACTGAGTTTTTATAAAACCGTTAGCACTGTAATAATAGATTATTTTGTAAAAGTACACGTTGTTGTATTTTTTTTGTAATAAATCATTTTGTACAATTACAATGTTTTTATTTCGTGTCCCAATACTGGTAGGCCGCCCAAGCGGGGATTTCGGGAGTTACTCGAGCGTGGCAGAATAACATACGGGGGGCAACCTTGTACCTTGTGAAGTACTCCCACCATACCTGAGCCCTGTACATAGGGGCAAACGCCTAGGGCAGCCGATCAGATTAGTAAAAACTCTCCCATTTCCTTATTTCACGCTTAAATTGTCAGATTATTGAAATGCACACTTTTCTGCATGTAACCAACTTACGAGTTTTTCTAACGATCGATTTTTTTTTACTAATCTGATCGGCTGCCCTAGGCGTTTGCCCCTATGTACAGGGCTCAGGTATGGTGGGAGTACTTCACAAGGTACAAGGTTGCCCCCCGTATGTTATTCTGCCGTGCTCGAGTAACTGCCGAAATCCCCGCTAGGGCTCCGCTACCATAGACGCTCCCCCCACCAGTGAAAGGGTATACTGCACATAACCTTTTCTTGTTTTTAGCATCTAATCTTCACAATCCAATAGGTCCCCACGATGCTCGAGTAAATCCCAATTTAGTATCATTGCCTCCCCTACTACACACCATGAACCTTTTTTAATAACTTGCAGTTCCAATAACTACTGCTCTTCACGCAAATTGGGGAAGGGAAGGCATAATGGTCCACTTAAGCAAGAACTATTAGTAGAAAAATAAATTATACCTTGTATTCAATTTGTTCAAGAGTTAAACTAATCAACAACCTTTTTTACTCTGCGGTACTTTCTAATTAGACTTAAATAATTATATTCATAGATATTAGATGATTTAGAGATGTTCTATGAGAGTATGAAGAGCTTCCTCATGACACCACTAATTCAGAGACGGCGTTAATCCTTTCAAAATTATTTAGGTGCACCTTTGTGGCAACATAGTCCATTTTACCTTCCTCTCCCCTACCTACTCCGCGAAGATTGTGCAAAATGAAACCTCCACTATCTATTTCCTACCTACAATTATAATTATATTATTGGTAATTATTATTTTTAACCATTTCGCATATCTCAGTACCATAGGGTCCCGGAACACTTATACGAGGGGCCGAAGCCAACTCGCAGAAGCCCGTTAGAAAAGTAAAGGAAATTAAGCACAAATCGACGACTACCCCTGTATGCATTCTGTAAGTGCACCCAAGGACAACCCCCGGTTGGTGTAGGACTTACAGGATATGGAAACAAAAATAATTATTGTGGACTATGAGTTTGGGTGGCTAAGATGGACTGGTTACCTAGAACTATGGAAGGACTATGAACCCTGCCTGACCAATGTTTTGTGTGTACAATACACGGATAAAATGGCAGGGGGTGACTTGCACACTCAATAGATGGCCCTCGGAAACGGTCGCAGGCACATAGTGACGTAGCGACAAGGGGGGGATATATCCTGAGATGCTTGAGGAGTGGAGAGGTACTCCACAGCGGTCGGGACAATCCCGTAAGTACGGTCAAGATGCCTACCAGCGTCTTCCTGGAATACTCCCTCCGAGCACGTTTGCTCTACTGGATCTCCACTCAAGCCGGCCAATAAAGGCAAGAATGAGGTGGGACCTCTGTTCCTCGTCTGTGTGCACTCCTCATCTCCGGCTTGTCTTTATTGACCTCGGAGATGAAGAACAAGACCAGGGAGATAAGCTCCGTGGGGTCGCTACTGCCGGTTAATACAATTATTATTATAATGTCGGGCATGCCACCGACCGGGAGAATCAATCCGTCACATTATCTCCGGATGTTCTCATCTAGCTAACGGAGAGTACTTGCATAGACACAACCTTGTAGCCAGGATTATCCATCAGCAACTTGCTCTGAAATACAGCCTAGTGGAATCGGAAGTGCCGTACTACAGGTACGTGCCCGACCCAGTTCTCGAAAATGGAAATATCACATTGTACTGGGATCGATCCATCATCACTGACAGGACTATTGTTGCCAATAAGCCTGATATAGTGGTGGTGGATCGAACAGAGCGGCGCGCAATGATCATTGACATAACAGTCCCGCATGACGGGAACCTCGTGAAGGCCGAGAAAGATAAACAAATCAAGTATCTTGACTTGGCTCACGAGGTTGTCGACATGTGGGATGTGGACTCTGCGATCATTGTGCCGATAGTCGTATCAGCCAATGGCTTAATTGCCAAGAGCCTCGACCAACACCTAAGGAGGCTCTCGTTGGGCAGCTGGATTAAGGGCTTGATTCAGAAAGCTGTACTCCTGGACACGGCTCGCATCGTTAGGAGGTTCCTCTCTCTGGAGCCCTGACCGCCGGTAGCTTGGACCCTGTTCCCGATACCGGTGGGCTACTATTTTTTATATTTTTAAATGTTTTATATAATTTTTTATTCTAATATTTAAAAATATAATTTATAAGTATGAAAAATGAAATAAAGAAAATAATTATATAAGAAAATATAATTATGTAATTTTATAAATAATATTATTTTAATTAAAATATTATTCGTATTGCCGATCTACAAGTTTTGTTACAGGGGTATCTAGATATTGGATGTTGTCTTGAAATAATTTTCAAAAATATCCCTGTTTGATATCAAGTGGTGCGAGCCAGCAGCGCCATCACAAGAGCGCTTGATCAGCGATCACTCATCACCAAGCGAATTGATTACGCGGGTATGTAACACAAGGTACCTAGAAATTTTCTTTTATTGTCCACACACATCTGACCCGACAGACGTTATCCTGACAAATGGTCTCTTTAATATGGTCTTGAGTTAATTCAAAAATCCCATAGCAAAAAGCGACTTCAGTTTTTCCTGAACTTTCCAATTTTCAAAATTTTATTTCCGTAAAAACCTAATTCGGGCTATAAACAAAAAAAATTGCCAAATCGGTTCAGCCGTCCGCGCTTACCAACGAACAGCATTTCATTTTTTAGGGTTCCGTAGTCAACAAGGAACCCTTATAGTTTCGCCATGTCTGTCTGTCTGTCTTTCCGTATGGGAGAACATGTTTTTTAACTACAATGTTAAGTTTGTTCTTGGCATAAATTCATCCCAACTACGGAACCCTTCATTATGGTGGTCCGACACACACCTGGCCGGTTTTTATATTATATTAGACTAGTTGCGCCCCGCGGTTTGACCCACTTAAGTCTCGATCCCGTGGGAATATCGTGATAAAAAGTATTATATGTCCTATTCCAGGTCATGGTCTACCTCTGTTGCCAAATTTCATCTAAATCCGTTCAGCCGTTTTAGCGCGAAAGCGAACAAACAAATAAATAAACAAACTCACTTGTGTATTTAGGAAGTTAGGATTAGGATTATACCTAACGAAGATCATAGGTAGGTTTAGGTACCTTACCTCAATTGGGTTTAAAAGCAACTACACAGTTATCTCTTGATAACTCGGTCAGTGCATTCATTCGATAAATAACGAAAATAATACCTAGACAGAAAACGGGTTCACTATAACCATTATTAAATTTAATAATTTAAATTTTATCGACAAAAATGCCCTAAAATTATCCCTTTAACGTGTCACTCATTGATTCTCGAATGGTCTAAACTAAACGTTTCCTAAATATTTTTGCCCTAATTAGCTGCAATGAATTCTTGCCCCGCGGCTATGCTTGACAGGAGACGCCGAATGCACGCGCTCTAGACAGATGTGAATTAGACAACTTAATACCACGATACTTTGTTTTTCATTTCTCTGAATGATTATCCCCTATTCTTCCACATACAGTGACGGTTTTCATAGCCATGTAAGAGACAAAGATCTTCAAGATACAGCAATGTATCGGAAACTGGGTGAATGTGTGTAAAAGACTATTCAGTGTTACCAACCACTAGTATTTCAACTGTTGCAATTTGTGATTGGCGGAATTCTTCAGCTAATTTCCGAGTCTAAAATTATTACCAATTTAGATGATTTTAGAAAATCGTAACATTTACTAGAATACTGACACAAAAATTAGAGGGTTTTGCGATTTTCGAAGATATCTTTTGTAGAAAAAGTGCTTTTTTAAAAGTTTTAAAAACTTTCAAGTGAGTGGGGATTATTTTTTTGCGAAGAAACGGGACTTTTCTACCTAGTTATTTAGGTATTAATATTTTGGCCTCCAAATGTAACGTCTTCAACCATCAACCTATTCTACAGAGGAAAAATGATTCTATAAATTATTAGGTAGGTAGGTAGGTATCTGATTGAATATCACGTATAATTTCTAAATGTCGAGACAAGTTAAAGCAGTGTCGTGAAGGGCGACTAAAGCATAGTGTTACATCGATAACAAACTTCTAGCAGCTAAGCTGTGGGCTGACGTAATGTATGTCGGTCTCCACCTCAGAACAATCTGAAATACCGACGGCGTGTGTGGGAGTGCTTCGTTTAACGAAAGAGCGGCAGTCCATCAGGAGCGAGCGAGACAACGCTATACAGAGTGAGGAGCACGGTATTATACGCTGCCCGTGGGAAATGCACAGTAGTGGTCAGATCAGAGTGCGCGCGCGCCGGCCCAGTGCACGTATTATTGTATTGGAATCTCTACTGCTCACAACAGCTTATGAGATTATGTTCGAAGAATGGACACCGGTTTTATATCAACGACGCAAGATTCAATTTTGTATTCACATTTTTTTGAACTTCAGATAACGTTTTTGTATCGAAAGTTATATAGGTAGTTCCGTCGGGTACCTATAATGCGATGAATTTTTTTTAGCGATCGATTGAGGTTTCTGCGGCGGGCTTTCGGTCGGGATGCAAATGTGTTTACGGAGTTTGTCGGCACACGCCTATAATAAAAGCAATACATGCTTTAATAAACACGTTTTCATGATGCTGTACGTAATGAGCAGATTTACTCGGATGCCCGGCAGTTTTATAATCATATCTGATGATAATGTTAAGCTCAATTAATTAAGCGAATTTAAGGTTTTGACTTTGGTATTTTCGATAAAGTAATATCAATTACAGTGCTTAAGTAAGCATGTACTTACTTAAATTGCATTTTTTTTCCACACGCAATAAATACATTCATATGCAGATAGCCACCTCAAACACCTTGATTGGTACCGAAACTTTCTAAGAAAAGTGCTTTAATAATTTTCTACGTCTCATTAGAGACGGGACGGGACTATCAACCTACACAAAATTCTATCGGGCTGACTAGATGCAAAATGTGATTTTTATATTTCAATTTACAGTCGTAAACTTAATAATACCGTCGAGAATTTCCCCCGCCCATCACTATCAATCAGAATCGCCTGTAATTCGAAGTTAACACCTACGCAAGCAGTAAAACAAAAACTATAATAGATCATAAAGATCTCGCGTTTGTTCCTCACTTCCGAACGAAATTTATCGTAAATACAATCAATTATTTGTTACATAATTAAGTATGCTATATAAATAAGGATCATTTTCGTTTAAGTTGTTGGTTGGTGGTTCTTTTATGTAGTGAGGGACAATAGTGCTTGAAACAGGGGTGGGTTGGCCATCGATACATATCTTAATTAGGCCGCACAAGGCGATCATCGATTATTTTTTCTTGTATCCGGCCGATTCCGGCCCGCCTGACCGTGACTAATATTTGTAGAGACGGATGAAAATACTAATTTCTTATTTGGGATGTGTGTCTTTTTGTGTCAAGTGTGATTTCGTTAAAAAAGGAATTCTGCTTCGTTGAGTTTCGGATTTAGGTACCCATGGATGTGAATGAGCGAAATCCAGGCTGTTGGAGGTGGAAATACTATCTTTTTTAATATATTTTTTCCAGTTATATCAACAGCAACATGGTACGGACCTGTCAAATGTTGCCTGGCCAATATCTAGTATTGAAGGCGAGGCACAAATGGTCCTAATACATAAGTAGTTGTACCTACTGCTGAAGCCTTCCTTTGATTTCATCTACTCTTTCGGCTGAGGGACATTGGCTGGTATCATTGCAGGGCCTGCAGATAAAACTGCAAGAAGAAAATGCTCCCATTTATTCCATTCATTTCAGAGAAAACATTCTTAGTCATAATCAAGCTTTATTTGTTTGTATCTACCTACACCTATACATTCTTGCCTAAATTTATATCTAGAATATCAATATATATTCACTGAAACCCTTTTATTTCGTGAAAATAAACTGTCGAACAAAAACAAATTCAGTAGTGGTTCGCTATTACCATTTCAATTAATACAGCGCAAATAGACACTGAATATTCCCCTGCCGACTCACCTCTATCTCGTTGGAATAAGGTTTATTATCTCATAAATTTTCTTGAGTGCTAACCAGGGCAGTTGGAGTAATAAAATAGTTAAAACGTGAGAATCCCTGCAGAGAGCGCGGCATACTATGCTCCTGCGAATATCTCGTTTTGCATAGTTATTTGATGGTTTTATCGATCGAAATATAAGCTGAAATGCTTACTGTTGAGCGTTTCGCTTGCGTGTTAATTAGGAATTTCTGTGCATTATGCCCGCATTTAATACTGTAGACCTTATCTACTGGAATGAGTCAATTGTTTGTTTCAAAACCGAAATCATTATGCAATCTCAGAACATTGGTTCTAAATTCACAGTTAAAAAAAACAGCAAAAATAAAAAGCAAATCAGTTGGCGGACCCGATCGTCAATCTAACCGAGTGTCTCATAACTACGGTTTAGCTTTTACCAGGTTTCAGAGAGGTAATGCTCCATCGTGTTTCAGTCGGACATAGCCTGCGGCACTTTGCCGTGGGAACACTCGAGCCTCCTTGGATTTACTCCCGTCAATGGACGAGGTTTAACTCCCTTTAATCCGAATTTAGTGCCGTTATTAATGTTTGGTTTTGATGGTAGAATATCGGTTTTGTTATTTACAATTATTTTTGTGTCTGTTGAAAATTTTGTTGAGGAGATATCCTGAGGTGGTTAGTCGAATACGTGGATCTTGAAAATTTTCGAATTATTTAAAAAATCGTTTTGTGTTGATATACCATAATATCGCCACTTCAACTCAACAAAGATTTCGTAGTCTATCAGCTGGAAGGGATAATAATCCTAACACTTGTATTCTCATAAAGGAGACAACTCTTTAAATTGTGTAACAGTGGTGGCATCTTCTTCTCACCATTAATTGTTTTCTGTTTTTGGAGATCTTGTTCACCCGTGAAAAACCTATCAATAACGTCAGCCTTGCCTAATTTTAGACAGTGACGAAATCATTAAAAAATTACTCGAAAACCTTAATTTCATCAAATCAATCAGTCCCAAAGAATCAATCGAAAAAACTTCTCATTTACATCCAAACTGCCGATTATAATAAACTGGACAAACACCAAAACGATTTTGGATGTCCAATCAATTGGTGTTGACAGATATGCCCATTATTTGCCAAATTTTGACCATAAAATGTGAAAAGCCTTAACAGCGAGTTTCACGGATTGGTATTTCTCAATCAATCTGAGAGTTGATTGTGTATTTCATTATGTTGATTTGGAAACTAGATTTTGCTGACGAAATCACTTGGTGATATATTATGTTCGTTGATTAGTCTCAGACAAATAGTTATAAAGTCAATGGGTTATTTGATTGTCTATGATTTTTGAGTGTAAAATGTGTTTAGTTACAGTTACCTTTCCTACCTTATAGGTCTGTAGGCATAGACCTAGGATCTAGCTAGTTCCACTTGACAAAGCAATCAGCGCAGTAAGAATTCATTCATTCATCCTTCCGTTGTCTTCGTCTCTATTTTATTTTTTGCTCTTGAAAAGAGCCCATTTATTTGGTATAAGATAGTATTTTTTCTTCAGTGAAAGTAGAACTACCTTCCGAATTTCTAGTTTTCGGGATTTTCTGTCAGTCGGAGATCCTTTTTATTGAATAGCTGAGAGATTCAATTTATTATATAATATAATCAAATGCATAATTAAAAAGAAATATTAAAAAGTGTAAAATCTTTAAAAAAACAAAATGATTCAATGAATAAATAATGCACATAACTGTAACTTCACGGTATCTAATGAATTGTTTATTTAATTAATTGTAAAATAAATAACAAACTAAAAGAGAGTTAAATTAAAGACACTGATTTTTATGATGATTACGATGATTTAAGGAAAAATATTAAGCAGACCTATCTTTTTTAAAGATTTAATTTATAATACCTAATGATCACTGCATAGACACCTGTTGAATTTGTAAAAGTGTCATTTAAATGCTAAAATATGGTCTTAAAGTATTTTATTTATTTTATTAGTTCCGCGTGATGACAGTCGAATAGTTTATATTTAGCACTAGCTCAGATGACTGATACAGATGGTTCATTCCGTATTTTAGGTATGAGTCTACAAGTACGCGGTGGCCCCGTCTTGTCGGGCTAATTCGGTGAGTGTAACGTAGTCAGAAGATATAAGAGTTACGCGAGAGAAAGAGAGGTTTACTTGTGGGTAATGAATTGCACCTAATTGTGTCGTAACAAGTGTGGTTTTTTATTTAAATGATTTTGCGGCGTGAACAATCTGTATTCATCTGTGGCACTAGCGATCCGAGCTAAATATTAATTTCTTATATACATAACCTTCTGGAATAAATGCTCTAAATGGTGGTGAAAACTGCATAAACATTGTGGGGTTTAGAAGATCTAAGCTGTCACACACACGAACGAGGTTATTGAAATGGATTAGCATAGAATTTCCCGTGGCTTACTTATATGAACCACGTTGTGTAAGGTAGAGAACGAACAACATTAAGGGCCTTAAAACAAAAACATAGACACTTGTTCAACGCGTGTTTAATATCAGTTTTATGTCAAACTCCATACAGAAATGTCATGTTTAAAAAGTGTTTAGGCTAAACAATTGGTAAACACGGTTTTGTGGTAATAAGGTTAATTTTCCACTTAGTTTATTCCTGACTTTCGTTCTTTATTTGTTTGAAAATGTTTATTTAGTTGATTATTTAATTCTACTACTAATACTTAAACGTTGTACTTTGTAGGCTGCTAATTATTTTTAGTTTGGTCTATAAACAAAAGAAGGTGCGTGCTTATGGCCCCACGACACGATAGAAGTAAACTTACTTATATAATTTGCTGAAGACGAGTATAGATACGCGATTCAGCGCCGAGTACTTTAATACGACAGAGTACTTTACTTACACACAATTCAGCGTCACCACCCCGAGTGTGTGACGGTTCAGTGCGCCTAATGAAGTTTTCACTTCAAAAATCGTCACCATTGTTGAAGGTATATTCTGCGTCATAATTTGAACTTTGTAGGCACTAAAGTCGAAATAAAAACACACGCGTTAAACACCTAATAAATCCATATTTGGACAAGTCGAGAACACTCTGCAGTCACATTTAAAATGTTTGCACTTCAAACAATGTAAAGGCAGGGTCCAAGAACATTAAAACGTAAAAAGATACTTTTGTCATCATTTAAATAATGTATCGATATAGTGTAATCCGATGAGGGACATCAACCGTGTGATATTTCACGACACAACCTTATTGATATAATTTAGTTATAATAAGAAACTTTGTGGGTTGTTGTACTAGTTAGCGAACGCGACTTTGTTTGATAATGGAATATCTAGTTTAGAAAATTCCGTTGGAGAAATTTTCAGCTGAAAAAAAGCTGTGTTTATCACAACTCTAGATTTTATTGTCTGAAATTGATACGATTTGGTGAGAGAGCTACATGATTAATCTAACAGTGCGAATAAGTTGATACCTATTTGCAGCAGAGGGAGAGTAGCAGGCTGCCATTGAGTGTAGCTTCAGAAGGAATTTACTCTGAAAAATATATTGTAAAACTAATGAATTAATGATATTCTGCAGTTAAACGTAAGCAATAATAACATGGATGGGCATATATTCCATCTTCTGCATAAACACTTCATAAATAAACCATTCCCATACCTACTCCAAGTTATTTTCTCATATCAGTGAAAACCCTGTTATTCAGCGGATGTGTCGACTCGTACCACACAGGAAGTCTTTGTTTGGCGCCGACAAAGTTTCCACGTCGCCTCGACATACAGACAAACAAGTAACCAAAATACGAACATAATACGCGTTCTGAGAACAACGCGGAAAACCGATAGGGTGCATTTATAGCCTTTACTTAATGTAACACCAACTTATATTTGCTGTTGAAAATTCCCATAGCCATTCAAAATTAAACTCTGTTTCGTCGACAGTAAGTGTGGCGGTTTTCGCGGTACGGTTTTCTGGGTGCGATTTTTTTATTGTCCGAATGTTATTGTCGCTCATCGTTGGTGGTGACATTTCGCAAATAATGTTGCAAGTTGCCGCGACCACCGACATAAGTCGGAGCTTTTGTGGCAGGCGCGATGGGAGGCCGTTGACTTGTTAAATTAATTAATTGTTTTTTTTAATGGTCGCTCGTAAATACGTTTTGTAGATCAAATACGAAGTGTTTTGAGATACATGATGGATCGTTACTGGAGAAGCTGTTTTAATTGTTTACATTTTGCCTCACGATTTTTCAGGGAGTCCCCGAGTCCACCCTATGTAAGTTGGAGGTTTGTGAATAAAGCTCTCGCTAATTTGCAAAGAGAGCCACACCTAGAAAAGAAGACATTGGCAATAATCGTAATTGTGTTGATGAGGAATCCATTTTGCACAAGTATCGGGAACAGCACCAACTTAGTGGGAAAGAGAAAAAGCTACATACCTACAAAGGAGCAAACGAATAATCTCCTGTGATGCTAGTTATAGGGAACTTTACATATACTTAGTGAGTCTACGTCAGACAGTTGATCCTCAAATCCAGGACACCACCTACCAACAAACACAACAGTTAAAAATCACCACGGACCCGATAAATCCCGAACGACACACGAACGATGATTCATAACGCTACAATCACTAGTCGCCACGTTACATGACATGCGCAAGCGCTTATTTATACCCCTTTATCGGATGACGTCCGCATAAAGGCAGCCGCTCGAAATAATAGGGGGACAGGCAAGCCATTGTACGGAACATGTTCAACCATTCATACGATGAGTAAAGAAGAGTAATGCCTCGCAATAGTCATAATTTTAGTACACGTAGTACAAAGTAACGCCGACTTTACCGACTTGCGGTGTAATTGGGTTTTTTTGTTGGCGGTATGTCTTTACTGGAGTGTTTTGGGGTGTGCCCGAAAGTCAAGTAAAGATGTAGTCTTCAGCTCCACCGGCTCAGTACATCGATACTGCTACAGATAGATTGCTGCGATTCAAATGGTCGTTCCCCGATAGTTAAGTATCTCCTTACAGTTTTAGCAAAATAATGAGTTGTAAGTTCCGTCCCTTAAGCCTTTCCACCGGTGCCAGTCAAACAGTCCCTTAATATTGGACTTGGTTATAATGCTGCGTGCAACACCTGCCTAAAACCAAGTTAGTGTATTCAATGTAACCAGAAAGTCCTATGGGATATCGGTGACGGACCTTTCTTACTGAAAGATATTGAAAAAGGATACGAGAGCTTTTGGGTTGGTGGGTTATAGTTGACCACTCTCCGTCTCCGACCATTCCGTAAAAACACTATGAAATTTTTACAGAACAGACCAGCTGGAATATTGAATATCAGAAGATAAGTTTCAAAACAATTTTGATGAATATTTTCGAAATTTCGCCGAAAGTCTGACAACCAGTCTTACCAAGGGGTATCGTGTTACCCAGTGACTGGGTTGTGGAGGTCAGATAGGCAGTCGCTCCATGTAAAATAATGGTATTCAGCTGCATCCGGTTAGACTGGAAGCCGACCACAACATTGTTGGGAAAAGGCTAGGCAGATGATGATGATGATGATTTTCGAAATTTCGCAAACTTTAAAAAATATTCTGTTGAAGAATTATTACAAAGACTTTTTGGATATTAAAAGCTGACAGTAAAGTACCTACATAATATTACGGTGATTGAGTTCATCTATTGCAACATTGTGTGTTGCCATTTTGCCAATTCGTGTAACCGTCACGAAAGACGTCACGTCAGAAAATTGTATTAAATGTCAATCGCAGTGAACGGATTAGGTACATTTGGAGTAGGTACCAAACATTTCAGTTCTTTGTTACTAAAAGTTCAAATCACCAGAAACCTAGGGAGTGCTCTGGTGATGCATAAATCTAATAAGAGCAAAATCCTACTAGCAGCTACTCGACATCTAGGAGTCTTAATCGTCTTAGGACATCTTATAAGTACCTAATCGGAAAATCGTAAATAGTATCTATGATTGGAGAAGCATCTTTGCGTTTTACTAGTCATCTGGGATGGCGAAGGATGCCTTCGCATCGTCAGGCAAATCACGGCTGTCCGAAATCTCACTGCAAGTTGATGACCACGACCGCTTTGTCAAAAGTGCACCGACAAAGAAGACATCTGGGAGTTCTCCACGTCATGTTCTGAATAAAGATCACAAGTTTACAACGAAATCTCCCCCCTTCGCGTCTCTATCTACGAGTATCTACCCTCTGTTCGAGATTTCGGGAAAAACCGGTGTAATAGTCAATAGTCGACATTTTAGTCCTAGTTTCTTCGCAGAAATGTCGAGACGAATGATGCAATCTGTTGTAAACTAATCGCCACTTGGTCTAGGAAGGTCGGTCGTTGATTATTTCGATTTATATACAGGATGTGTAAACTTAATAGACGTGATGGTTATCGATATCTAAATGAGATAAAACAAAAGAAAACAGATTTTCTCAACAGTTTTCTCTACTCATACAAGTTACAACACTACCAACTATCGTTGACCCCCCTGAAAAACAGCAAATCTTTTTATTTTATTGTGTTTAAATATATCGATATCCATCAGGTCCGCAAAGTTTTGCTCGCTAATTTAATTTGACTTCGTCAATGGTTATAGGAACCGATTCGAACAATTTTGCATTTCAATAATTCACGATCTGAAGGGAGGATTGAAAAGTGAATACACAAAATATTTCAATCTCCAGCTGTTCTTTTTCATTGAAAATTTGGACATAGTAATTGTGAGCACGTAGGTCCTTAGGTTCTTGGTTTTTAAAGGCTGCCTGAAAACGTGCCTTATATTAAGTTAATTTAATTTAAGTACCAATCTAGACTTTATCAAACCGTGTGATAAAAACAGCGTAGCGCGTAGTCTAGTATTTTTTACTAACGATTTATTCTAGTGAATTAAAGTTTTTTTTATTCGAAAACTTGTCGATTCTCGTATCGATATGTGCAAAAAAAGAATCTAATCTGGCCTTGTCCTTACCCCCGGTCCAATGTTATGACTTATTTGTCTCGCCCGTACAGATTTATCGATATTCGAAGAATAAAATCGGCTAAATCTGCATAATACATTCATTAAATAACATGTAAATTGATTTTTTGGCGTGGCCGCCTGTTCTGATGACGAAATAGAAGCATATGGACAATAAAATGATAAGGAAGGAAATGAGGTATAAAAAACTTACTTGAAAATGTCATTTGTATAATGATTTGTGTGGACAAGTGTAGATAGCCATTAATATAGTGTTAATTGTTGATGTCGAGTCTAGTCGGTTCTGTGCCTTTTTGTAATAATTTAAATATTACAAGCTGTAGACTTGACTTCTCGCAGAATGGTTTTATTTTTAGTAGAGATATATTAATCGTGTAACATAAAGTTAAATATTATGTTCTAAATCCTAATGTTGATTTTAGTCAGAAGGCAGCATATTGTGTAACATAAAGTTAAATATGTTCTAAATTCTAATGTTGATTTTAGTCAGAAGGCAGCATATTTCAAAGAAATTTTCAAGAAAGAATTTGAAAATTTTGATTGATATTGATAGTTGAGATGTGTATATTATTGTTACGTGTGTGTTATTGTATTAAGTATGAATAGACAGAGGTAGTATTGGGCTTTGTTTAGAATTAATTTTACGGAACCCTACAATGACACATGTGTAGCATAATAAAAGTGTTTCGACAACGATTGGGGACTGCACCCATATACCTAAGATAATACGTCGCTCGATTGTTTTTTTGTTCTTTTTATTATTAAACTGGAGCTCCAATACCTAACATTAGCCTAATCTAATGTAAATATTTTGCAGTAGTTCTCACACATCTTTGAGTATCTTTGCTTTATTTTGTAATAAAACACATAACAAACCTAATTTAAGGAGCCATCAAGAACATAATAACAAGCTAATTAACAAAATAACATTAATTTAGAAGTTCGCAGCGCTAATGATGAGAATCATTAATGGCTTCACATCGACCATTTTACGAACGAGAAAAAAAGAATCGAATTCTTTGACGGTCACCTTATTATATTGGGTTATATTGTCTTATATTTGATGTCGTAAATTACACCATCGTTGGTTGGTATTAGCATTTTTATTGTCGCATACAGAATGGGCGAACGATCGTAATTTAATCTTCGGACCGCAAAATTGAATTATTTATTATGTTCAACGGATTGTAAGTAATTGGGGATTTCAATATACACATGATTGAACGATTAGACTAATGGTAAGTAATCATACTTATTAACTTATTGGGGTAAGGGTAAGTGGGGAAGACTTGCTTCGTTTCTTTGGAAGGTTTTACGCTCAAAATCTCAAGTTTCTCTCAATACTAAATCTTTGGAGCGCTATATTTCTTTACTAGCGACCCGCTTCTGTTTTGCACGGTTTTTACTACTTAACAACAAATCGAGATTTCTTAGTTACATATAACTGTAATAGTAACGTATTACACATAAACCTTCCGGAATAAATTCCGTAAACGATGGTGAAAACTTCATCAAAATCTGTTGCGTGGCTTAGAAGAACAACGCGGACATACAGACAAACACGAAAAGCGACTTTAATTTATAATATGTACAGATACTTATAAAAAAATAAAATATAAAAAAACGTAAAATTGTTACTTATTTTACGGACTTCGGTCTGAAATAAAATATTTCTATTCTATTATACCTATATACTTAGATTAAAAAAGGACCTATGTCTATTTTAAAGACTTTCACAATTGTATTTAGGTACTTTTCTATTTTCTTAAAGTAGCCTGATTTGATTAAGCGGTACTTACATAAACTTAAAAATATTTGGATATGCATCGCCCTTTCAAGAATTTAGCCCCAAGCACCCTGTTTTTCTATTGAAATCCTTCAGCTAACTTCATTAAGTTTGTCTCTGATACCTTCTCATTACAATACAATTCAACTGTAGATGTGTTAACTCCAAGACTGGTCCTCATTTTAAATCGCGAGAACTGATTATTTAAAAAAAGTTTTCGTTTTTCTCAATTTCACTTTCCTGGCGTGAAATGAAAATGGTGACGTACAGATAAGTGTGGGTGTGGGAGGTCTCTTTCGTACTTGTAATATGACTGTGTATTAGAATTGCAGGAAAACAAACTCACAGAAACTGATGATGATGAAATTTTATTTGTACCGGGTCACCCCACATAAATTACCTTAATATAATTATATATAAAATGCAACTGCTCCCTTCTATTGATTAATCTTTAGGCACTGACTAAGACCTTCACAAATGAGTTTATCATAATATCAAAAGCTATAAAAATACCATCGACTTAATAAAAAAATGTTTCGCTTTATTATTGACATTAAAAAATTACCAAGAACTATAATTTAATGCGAAGACGCGACTACCTGTACAACAGTGGAATTCAGTGGCAGATTGCAGATCAAAATTATTAATCATTCGGAAACTCCATATCGAATACCGTACATTTTAATCGATTTCTCGTGAATGTGAATCAATACCGCAATCAATAATATTATTGTTTTAGTTTTGTCAACCGTTACGTTTAATGTTGGTGATTAAATTTTCGTGAATTTCGCGAATTAAGATTTGTGGGATTTTATTGTAAACGGTATTTTCTGTGTTACTTTGTGTTGTAAAGTTTTTTATTGTTTTGGTAACTGGCTACAGGATCACCTACATACAGATTTTCAACTCTCTAAGGCTTGAAAATCTGGGAATCCAAAGAGTCGTTCAAAGAAGAGATAGTTTTCAGGGGTGTTGGGCCATGTTGTGGCAAGTACAGATACTTTTCCTAGCAGAAAACTGAGTAGGTAACTATTTCACGTTTAATTTCTTTCGAACGATGTGGGGTGGTGAAGTAGGTTAAGTTTAACCTTGTTGATTGTCTAATCGTTTCACGACGACATGAGCTGATAATAGAAAATAAAAGAATATGTTACTTAGCTGTAATCACCGCTCTTTACAAATGGATTAGTGACTAGCATTATGTTATCAACGCGTGAATCAGAGGGGACACACCTTTATGGACGTACTTGTTATGTTTAATTGTACCTACCGAAATAATATTTTTGTTTGTTTCTGGAACAGAACAACACACCTACTAAAAAGTCAAAGAAACGGTTAAATTTGTTTCTTTTTGACGTTACTTTTGATGAAGATACTGGCCGTAAGTAAGTTATCATCTTAGGCTTTTATTCCCTTATAGTGCCTAATGAACAGCATTCGCATTGAACGCTTTTGGTTGTGATGACACAGTTTTCTTATTTATGGAATAGGAATATATTTGAAAACCCCCATTAAGAACTCCCCTATTTTATACTTGTTCAAGATATTTTTTATATCCATATCCATACTAATATTATAAATTCGAAAGTAACTCTGTCTGTCTTTCTGTATGCATGCCTGTCTGTATGTTACCTTTTCACGCCTATTAAACCACTGAACGGACTTCTATAAAATTGGGCAAGGAGATAGATGGCATCCCAGGGACGGACATAGGCTACTTTTTATCGACATACCATGTGGGCGAAGCCGCGGGCGGTAGCTAGTGGTAGTATAAACTCTCTTGATAAAACTATGAACTTATACGTAGCAGATAAGCTTGTAGATTTTCCACATAATTATTCATACGTATAATAAAATATTTAGTATCAAACAAATAAAGAACTAATAATATATTCTATGGTCGATAGATGCCTGTGCGATGAGGTATTAAATTTTTTATGAGTTTTTAATAAAGCCGTTAAATCTGTAGGTAATCGATAAGTTGGATCAAATCACGTCATCAATCATGAGGTTTTCCTACAGCTGCACTGTTGCGTAACTGGTGATTGGCTATTAAGTTTAATCAGACATTTTTTTTATAAGCTTAGCTTTCGTATTAAATGTAGGGTCATACTGAAAATTCGGAACATGGGTGCCTATTTTTTTAAGGGAAAAGCTCTCTCGAAAGAAACTCTAAGTCAAATTTATTTTAATGATACACTCTCGAAAATCAATCGTTGAAAAAATATACAATGCCTAAATAATAATATTTTTCTCAAACATGCTTGGAAATTCGAGCATTACTTTGATAACTTTCTTTGAGATAAATCAAAATTGCTGTACTGAACCGCCAAATACATGCGAGCGCCCGGCCAGTAATGTTTGTATGAAAATCCATCAGTCTTGTTTAGCGGCCGAAAAAAATACTATAATATCTTTGTTCGTCATTGATTCTGAAATTTATAATTAATTTACTTAGTTTGAATTTCCGCACATAATTAGAAAAGTACTATACAAGCTTTGGCCGTAACCAGGCATTAAAGGACTCACGTATGTGTGCCTCAGCTTTGCCTCGGCCCACATTTTCCGATCGTCCATCAATGCCCGTGTTGCAGGCCGCGAGTACTATTATCATTCAAGATTCAACCACGGACTGCTACAAAAAAAAAACCTGACAGATATTCATAGAATAGAATAGAATATACTTTATTTGCTTTGAATGTAGGTACATACAAATAGGATCGTAAATAACATAATAAAGAACCGTGTACATTCTGCCTTGTTGGCATGCAACACAATAATTATTATACAAGTTATCAAAATAGGTAATTAAGATGTACCATTTAGGAAATCCTGAACAGAATAATAACATTTATCTAAAAGTAATTCAGTAAAACATTTTTTAAATTTCATCAAGGGCAAGGTTTTCATATGATCGGGAATTTTATTAAAGACAACAGGAGCCATACAAATTACATTTTTTTTAATAAACTCGTTTTAAATGTGCCTGTGTGAAGTAAATTCTGATATTGTGATCTTAATGATGTACTCCGTTTTCTGAATAATAAGAAGAACATTTCACCTCTGAAATTTCTGAAATCAAGCACAATTATACATGACAATTAGGGTGGTCGCTGAAAAACGAAACGTCACTATTTGCTCTGTCGCTTACTGTACATACTCGTCTAGAAATACCCGATCACAATCGTTTCTACCGGCCGCTGTATCATCACGCACAAAACTGTCTTCGAGCATCCAACAATGAGCATTAACAAAGACACGTTGAATAGAAAAGAATTTAAGCCGCGACTGTACATCTTGAAAGTTCTCACAGCCCATGAGAATGCTCTTTACAATCGATATTCAAAAAAAGAACAGCATCGATGTCTCTGTTGTCAACGGACAATTCTTTTGGAGATCAACAACAACTCCACTCATTTCATTTTCTACCTTGACTGAATGGAGATAGGGTTTAATTTTCGATGGTATTTTTAAGAATTTTATTGTTCCGTTTCGGTATGAATTGCGTCACCGACTAAAAAGACAAAGCACGAACCGATCGCGTCGCATTGTCGGGCTAATGATGAGCCAAAACATTATTTTTAGAAGGCGTTCGGCTAGCCGGCCGCTTTATAAGGTATACAGCGATCAAAGTGCAGATACAATTCGCTTTTATGGAGCCGGTAGCGTGCTTAGTTGTTAACACGCTCGAGTTTTCCGATACGATGTTAGCAGTGATTGTTTGACGATCAATACAGACGATTTGTTGTACAATTGGTACTGTTATCGAATGTACTTATTCGATTTACCGGACAATTACATCACTTGGTATTATACAAATGTTTAATGAGAAGGACGAAATATTATAATTTGGTCTCACAATAAATTCAATACTATTGCGCCAAAAAGTGCCAAAATTATAGGTCTAAGAAAAGACATCAACGCGCTCATAATGCTCCCTTGTAGAATATTGATAGGTACTACTTACACTTGGATTCCTATTATAATAAGTATTGTATTTTCTTTTGTTTCTCATAAATAAATATTAAATTAAACTGGAATTTAATCAATTCAATTTATCAAACAATTTTCATAATATACACTTCAAAACATAGAAAAAACCTAATTCAAAAACTGTCAACCTTTAAAACACATCCAAATCTTAATAACATTCAACAGTCCCGTAAATTAGAAAATTAGCAACGCACCAACCCTCAGTGTGGTCGCAGTGACCATTCAATACCCCAACAAAAGCCGGACAATCACACTTTTTCAATCACCATAAAAGGTTTGTTTCTTAATAATTGTAAGCAAACATTCTGTGACACTTTGCAGTTTATAATGCAACAATAAGTCTATGAGCCCCCGTCGTCACGTATAATAGATGCCAATTTCGAAAACAATTCATCCCCTAATATGTTTTGATGTTTTCGGTCATTGTCGCCGCTTGTGCGCTTGATTGCTTGTTTATAGCCGTGACGGTGTTGTAAGGAATGTCAGTTTAGTCACAATGCTTTTGTTTCTATTGTAGTTTCGCGCGTGTCTTCGAAAAGTCCGTTATTATAATTGTGTTTATGACAATATGACTTGTATAGAGGTGTGACTAGAGTAGTGTTAGTGTCCGTGTGGTCTGGGGAATCTCTTCCTTCGTGGGTTACGGGACTTTCGTTTGTTTCATTTTGATTGTTGTTCACTTGTTAAGCGGATATGAGTTTCATCTTTGGAATAATCCGTCATGATATGAGCGTCTCGATGCTTACCTACTAGCTACAGCGTATATAGTTAGCCTATTTCAGTTAGCAGTGCATTTATAAACAATGAACGACTTGTAGGAAGAAAATGGTTCCTTTAAAAAAAAAAAAACAGAATAATCCGAATTTCATGGTCAACAGAGTCTGTATATCCTGAGATACATTACATACATACATACTTACTTACACACATTTGGTCAAAATGTAGTCAAATTCGCTTGAGTACGTACAACATTTCAATCCCAATTTATTTGGGGTCGGCGCAACATGTCTTTTTCTTCCATACTTCTCTGTTAGTCGTCACTCGGTAGTTATTAACATTATACCATATTATATTATGTAGTTAGTAAATAGGCCCATGATTGCATTATGATTGTTATGGCTGACAACCTACCTAAGTTACTGAAGCATAGAAAATTATAAAACAGCTTTTTGATACTAAGTACCTAAAAGATAAAATATTTTCCTTTAGCTAAACTTTAAACAGCTTTTTGATACTAAGTACCTAAAAGATAAAATATTTTCCTTTAGCTAAACTTTTGATCATACAATTTGTCTTCATTGGAGGGGCATAGAAGTAGGCAGGCATTTCTAAAAAAAATTACATACAAGGAAATTTAAATCACCTACACACCCAGTCTGAACAGATGAGATTTTTAAATGTGAAGTTTGGAAAAACCCATAAATTGTCCTCATAAAGCTTAGAACATCATAGAAGATGCATTATACGTCTCAGTTCCCTATTAGGGATTAGAATAAAAAAGATATATGATAGCTTCCTTTAAATAGAAGAACAAAAAGTTCATTGTTTGAATAAATTTTAACCGTTTTTGATAATTTATTACTTCGCAACCGAATACATCTCCCACACCTTGTTAAATATTTGGCAATGTCTACAGAAATGCAATAATATATGCATATATTCTTCATTTAGTTAATATTTCCATGTAAAAATAGATGTTAGGTATCGAATAAGTGTTTCATAATCCTGTAGCAATACGAATGTACCAAAATATGAATTTAATATCCCATTCTAGAATCTGCTAAGTCTACCTTATCGGAAAAAAATGTACAGTCATTTTTATTTAGAACAAGTCCGTGAATGTACGTGGTTCTAACATAAATACTGCTTGCTACAGTTGCTACATTAAAATATAACATCACATCAATATTGTGTATCGATTGTGTAATGTGAAAACATAGGAGGCGGCGCGTACTACGGTAGCCGCGCGCACCGAACATAAATAACCGACCACGCCGCAAACAAGTCGTATTTACGACAATATTATATTTTATACTTACGCAGTACATGGAGGCTCTAATACGTGGCCAACCTACATAATAACGAGAACGCGCGGAAGGCGTAACCCGGTGGCAATACACCGTCTCGCTCGACGACGCCCCGGGCGCGCGCCTAAGCGAGACGAACAACCACAAATTTATTGAAACGAAAAAAAAAACTTAGCTACTGCACTCCGCGTCGCCTCTACAGAACTAGATACATTTTTCCGCGTCTCCGCGTGAGAAAGAGAGGCATACGTCTGCCAATAAGTGCGAGCAGGACAGCTATCGGTTCGCGAGTAGGCGCGCAGCTAAACGGCCGGTCATGTGGGCGCTGCCGGTGTTGCGCACGCGCTGCTACCTCGCCGCGGTTGAGTTCCACGCTCACGCTGCGTCGCAAGGCTCGCTTAGCCCGTGTGACCTTTACTTGGTGAACTCAGGAAGCGTCGTTCGCTGTGAAACTTCCATTAGAACCCCTCCGTCCCGCGCGACAGTGATTCTTCGGACCTCCAGCGCAGCAGCACCAGCATTGGAGCGAAAGAGATGGCTGGTGGTCGTCGGCGCCGTAGCTAAAGGTATTCGTAGAATGCGTGATCTGTATCGGGCGGGTGGAGGCGGCGCGGGGTGCGGGGACGTTCGGAAGCGGTGGCAGCTCCCATCGACTCCTGGGGTTATTCTTCCTCAGGCCACTGCTGCTCGAGCTACGTACCAAGCGAGCCAGTTTTTTCTGTCCACCGCACCGCACGCCACACACTCGTTAAGCCCGTGCCAACACGAGAAGTCGCCACTAATAAATTACTGTTTTTTACTGCAAACGCAACAGTCACCGCCGCGCAGCCGAGTAATTTATACGTAAAAATAAACATTAATCAACAATATCGCAGTTACTATCGCCCGAATACAGTGAGTACTCTGACATTTGTTCTTATATTTGTTGATTCAATCGTAGCTTTCTTAATTTTATGTCTCGAGGTCTTCATTAGGAAAATCTTAGCAAAAGTTCTTGCACATTTTCTTCAAAGTAAATTCATTTAAATAAAAGTGTAACATTCTAAGATAATACGATTGAATCAATAATACTATTTTATTTCTGTGTTATTATAAGTCCTTTTTTTAGATAAAATATTATAAAACTTTAGTTATCATTCATTAATTCATTATCATTCATAATTAGCATTTTCATCACATTCTGCTTGATCATATTATTCATACACTCACACATATACGCGATTCCTGTTTGGATATCACACATTCACAGTTCTGAGTCTTTAGGTCAGTATTATAAATGTTGATACATTCGCGATAAACATCGCGAGTATTATAATTATAGTCCGGACGGAGCAGGGCTTTAAAAATAGTAATTCATACAGACCACAATTATAGTCTCACATTTATGAAATGATTGCAATAAAACTTATGGAGGAATCTCAAATAATTATAGAAAAAAATGTTCCCATCCTTCCATAAACACACAGAAATATTATTTGAATAATCGAGGCTATTATCATGTAAATGTCGCCTTAGCGCCTCTCGGCGCTAGCACCACAAAGGACATCCAAAAATATTGTCCTTATTATACACATTTTTTTACTAAAATCATGTGCACCCACCGGCCGATCCATTCAACGTATGATAGTGACCATTTTATAACGATTTATGGTTTATTTAACAATAAAAGAATAATGGCTATAGAAAAAAACATTCAGAGATATTTTAAGGTTACACTTGAGGCTTTTGTGATTTTCAAAAGTTTTGTATGACACGCATCATTAGACACACATTTTGACACTTTAAGATATGTTCCCGTGTGACTACGATGCGAATATCCTTAATTGATGCCACGTAAAACATGCCAAATATATTCGATTGTTCCGCTATGCTTTTACAAAATCTAATCAAATTATTGATTTATATGGGAAAGTTAACGTAAGGCGAAAGTTCAGAACTAAAAAGGCGAAAGTCATATTTTGAGAATTACGTGGTATTTCGTTTTGACTAGCATCAGCCAAAATATTAGTACCGTAAAATAATTTAAAAAGTTGTGTAATCTATCCAATAAATATTCCCCTGAAGTTGTTTTCACCAGACAATTAACAATAATTTAAAAATAATAATCGTTAAAAGTAATGTTTTAACGCGGAAACGTAATTTTATAGACACAATCATAATTGCAGATTAATTTATGTATCGTCAACCATTGTACTCAAACTGAAATTAATCTTTGATATTTGCGGTTGATAATTAAACTCCATAATATGAACAGTTATAAATAACGATAAAACCGGTGTTTAACTATAACCTTTAGTTACAATACTGTAAGTTATTTCTTGTACTTAAGGCTAGGTTTTCTTTTTGTGGCTATTTATCTCACTGACAGGGTTTAAATATACAGTACCCTATATTATTATTTTTAAATGAGTTCTGATAAACGTTTATTGTATTTTTTTATACGTGGTACGGAAACAGCTTTTATGATTTTCCTGGAAACATATTCTAAAATATCAATTTATAAATTATCCAAGTTTAAAAACGAGTTAAAACCAAAATGTTTCTGTCAAAACCTACGTTGTTAAAACATCTGTTTATTAAAATTCTCAAACAAAATTTGCTTGTTCCTAAATGCATAAAACCCAAATAATATAATTATAAGTTGAGTGATCCTTATCGACCTGCAAAAAAGCTAAATAACTTATTTATGTGTCAAGTCGAGCCATTTTATGTAGCTCGAAGCGCCTCGATTTACATCCATAATTACTTACAATGTGGGCTTTGTAGGCTAAGAGCTGGAGAATCAGAAAATAAATTCTTAAAAAGTCTTCGCCGTATGTGAAATAACTAGCGATTAAGTTCATTGACTATGTAATGAGAAATTAGCTCTAAGGTTTTATTTATACGTAGGTCGCATGGGTCAAGTTTTCTCACTAAAACTGACTCTCCAAAAAAACAATGCAAATGGACTTAACCAATTCATTGATTTCCAATTTATTTGCAGATTTGTTATAGAGTTCATATTATAAAATTAAAAGAATAACCAGAATTGACATAGATAGGTACTTAAAGAAAAACCTAAATTTTCTGTTTCTACACCCACAACCATTCTGTCAAAATTTACTCGCCGAAAATAATCGAAACCATTCAGATTTCTCTGTATTCGCACAATAAAATAACGTGCTACTAGATTAAATTGCTAAAATCATAAACCTTTGCAGCAGTCGCGCGATTAATGTAATAAACGTAATATAAAATGATCGAGCTCCCGGTCTATAGCGTATCGCAGTGGCGGGGAAACACGCGCTTGCGCACCTTGCAAATTGTGGATCACTCTCAATTAGAGCTGATGATAATCGTAGCCTTTTTAATGGATGTTTAGATTTTATGAAGCGAAATATTTGCTTTAAGACGGAAAATTATACAGGAATTTTCAAATTATGGATGAATATATTTTCACTTTGGGAGTGAAAAATATCGGCTGAGTTTTTATTTTTATTTCGCTGTAGTTTTTCTACGTGTTTATGAATGTTATATATCAGTACCTCTTGTGATTAGAAAAATGGTCATAAAAAAGTGTATTTGAATCGGAAAAGTTATCTAGTCTATGTGTCAAGTATCGTATCTCTTTAATTTTGTGTCTGTTTTGCAATTTATCATCACTAAATATCAATGCTCATAAAAGTATTTTTCATAAAGTCATAACATAGTTAACTTTACAGCATTTTATAATGTTAATTTCAAACGAATATGTCCCGCTGACATTAAAAAGTGGCCTTTAAATTCGCCACTTGTAGGTGCCCATATTTAAATTTTCAAATATCGAATCCGTAGAACGTTTCGGGAATGTCGAGGACTCACGACGGGGCGTCTGCGCATCGCCACTTTCTTTCAACTTCGCCGAACCACACCGCGTTCGGTTTTTAGTAGTGATGGACGGTTTTAATCGATTTATATGTATATTCGATTATTCTTATTAGGGTTTGAATTAGTATAATATGTAGGATAATTTGTTTTATTTTTTGTGAGGGGTGTATATTGTCAAATGAAGGGTTGGACGTTATTTATCGTATTGTTTCCTAGAAAATATGTCATATATCTTGCATTTCGTTCGTATTCATTTTTGACGATATCGTTTGTCTGCAAGTTCATCGTTTTATGGTTAAAAGAATTTTATATTGGAACAAAATATATTATAACTGAGCGACTTGCATCTGATTCTGAATGCAAATTATAATTACCAAGCAGAACTAGTACTCACATTCACGATCCACATAATGGGATACTAAACAATCGATTTAGTCGATTTGCATTAGTCGATTCTATATTAACGAACGCCCATCACTATCTTGTTTCACAACAAATAAAACGCATACTGTCACATACATACGGGCACGTATTAACACATTGCCCTGTGTTTACGACCAATGGGGAGGAATAATCTGAAGACAATGATTATTTATTATCAGAAAACCTTTTGTCATGACACCGCCGGCCAAACGTTGTACCCATTTATAACCTTTTGGTACTTAAATATTGATCGAGAACACGGTTGTTGGTTTTGAAGCTATGATTATAACTGATATTATTCGATCAAGTATAATGTACAGTTTGGATACTGAACCATATTGTAATGCTAACGGACTAAGGAGGAGCTCGTGGCTAAGTAATAACAGCCGCACGGGTCGATCCATCAGGTTAAGCTACGCTTGCCGGGGTTGATCCGTGGTTGGGTGACCATCATTACATACCGAGACTTCTCCGTGCTTCGGAAAGCACTTTAAGCCGTTGGTTCCGGCTGTCATTCGTGGATCTTTGACGGTCGTTACGGGTCGTCAGAAGCCCGAAAGTCTGACAACCAGTCTTACTAGGGGTATCCCCTCCGGAGCAACTGGACAGATTCGCAACTGGACAGACTCTCAGCTGAACAGTTTCACAGCTACACAGATTAGCAACTGGACAGAGTACAGTCGGGTGAAAAATTTTGTTTATAAACTAAGAAACATATCGTATTACCCTGTTTCTGGGTTGTGGAGGTCAGATAGGTAGTCGCTCCATATAAAATACTGGTATTCAGCTGCATCCGGTTAGACTGGAAGCCGACCCCAACATAATTGGGAAAAGGCTAGGCAGATTGATGTGGGTGTACCTTTTGCAGGAGGGCCCAACCATTCGGGGAAACAAGGCGTGATGTTATATGTACTACTATGAGAGTTTCTTATAGTAGCTTTTGTAGACCCCTAATCAGTATTGGACGAGAGTCGAGATGTAAAATTCCTGTACCTAGTCAAAAAGCAATCCCCGAAACTGCAAAATGTGAATAACGAACTGAGGAAAGTTGCGAAAAGTTTCCATATATGGTTCTAACATTCTTCATGGAGTCGATTCTCGGCGTTACAGCAAAACATCTTCATAGTAAGCTTAGCTACCCTTGCTTAAATCTTAGACCCACTGATAGTATTTCACGTAAGATTTTTGTATATAACACCAGAGGCCCTAGACAAAGTGACATTCTATCAGTGATAACGATGATGGAAAAGGCAAAAATTTATGGGACTGACATAAGCTATCGAAAAGCTTATGTCAATTCTGTTGAAAGTCGTTGTAGAAATGCGAGACGCTTTCGAAGCGATTGTCACTTGTCTAGACCCTCTGCTTTCCGATTATCTTCCCTATTGAGTATCTTGTGCCGAATACCGTTCATGGCTTTAAAACTATGTCTCTCTAATACTTTAGTGACAATATTGGCGTCCAGTAGCTTACTTTTCAGTCGGCGAGCCACATATATAACATAGTAAGATCATCGTTTTACTTTGTTATGTATGTGGCTCGTCGACTCAGTTCATAGCAGGACAGTGAAACTATCAAAAGTCAACCACCAAATTGTTGACCGTAGCCGACACTGCTGTCACCAAAACTATACAAACGAAGGCGTCACAGACAAACCCAACAAACGCCGATATATTTATACATAACGAAACTTCTAAGTTTTAACATAATTTGTTCACAAAGCAAACTGGCGCTCAGGCAGGATACCTTTGTTTGAACGAGATAAAATACAAAAGTTCGTGGGTTCCGGCTATGGCTTATCTGTCGGGAATCTCGGCTATAGATAAACGAATTCCAAGTTTAGATGTGTTAAGTATTAACATATAGTTTCATAATAGGTTATGAAATATAACGTAGGGATGTTCTTATGTAGGTATAGTAGAATATGCAGAACATTTAGATAAGGATGAATTCGAATTGATTTTATGCTCACCATCGTCCAAAATCAAATCTATTCTCAATGATATCAATTTCGTTGCGTTCTCTTCATCTTCTTTAGCGTTTTTTTATCAACGGTCGTTGTCTGCTTTATTATTATGTGGATATGTTGTTTTGCAGTTAAGATGGCTAATTTGCTCGTCTGTCACTTTCTTTTGAAGATGTTTGTCTTATCTTGGGAAACTTGACTCTTTAAATTCCTGACCAATCAGAGCTCATCAATAGGATTCTAGCTAACGTGGAGATGCCATTTATCTACTCGTTTTCATTAGTAACGAATCAGACATCATAAGGGTGCGTTCATTATCGATAACTGAATCACATCAGAATGCATTTGTTAAAGTAAAAATTTCGAAAACAAAGGAAGTAATTTATCTTTCAACGATAAAGGAAATAACATGCTAACATCGCAGGCATATCTACACACAGGACTTAAACTTATCGGCAACATAAAGACATTGATAGTAATTGCTAAGATTACCGACACTGCTAATTATAGGAGGTGTTATGTTAAGGAATTGATACATTCTTTTGTTTCTTATCTTAGTTTAAATAGTGGGTGAGGCGAAAAGATAAGTTATCGTATGTTTGCGCACGAGTTGGTTTTTGTACGCTTTGAAGAAACTCCGACAAGATAACATTGTGGATAGGTATTGATGCCATTTGTTGCTGATAAACGTGGGACGATTGAAACGTTATTATTGGTCATTATTGATTTGGTGTTATCTTGAAGTATTGGTACTTCGTGTTTGGTGAAAACTTTTGACTAAATTGTCGTTTTGCCTAAAGATGAATCACAAACAGTAAGTCGAATATCGTTTCGGAAGCCATTAAACATTGTATCATTTTAATGCTATTGAATATTATAATTATTACGTATGGGATAGATAATATATATTTGAGTCTTTTTGACTTTTCTCGATCTCTGAACAAATATTTTGTCTTCACATTTGTTCTGTTTAATCACGAAATTGTTGAGCTTTGTTTAACTTTTTTTTCCGTCAAACTATTTGACACTTCAAGGTATATTACGATACCATATAGGCACTTAGCACGTTCATTCACAAGCGACACATCCATTGAGTTCGGTTTGTTTGGAAAGGTGGGTTCGCATGGCGCTATTTGTGCGGCTTGACCGCAAACATCCCGCCGCCGGTTAGCGCCACAGGTGACGTTCTACCTGACCGCTTTTTGTATTGTATGCATAGCCTTAATGTTACAGTTCGCCTTTGTCCGGCCGATTTCAAGTGTTTGTCTCGCGTTTTGTGAGTTTTTGTGTGGATATATCAGTGCTATCAAGAAATATTTCATCTTAACAAAATCTGTTTTTGTTTCGATTCCTCTTGCTATGTAGTCTGTTTTATAGTTATACATACTTTAAGTGCTGGAGGTGGAACTCTGGGGAAAAACAAACCTTTTATACTACCTAAAACCATCCACCGTTCAATTCTAAGCAGTGAATAAAATAGCCATCTAAAACTTCCACATAAATGCGAGACGTCGACGTAAAATCGCGTAGATACGGACCTCTATAAAAAGGCAATTCGACTCTCCCATATAAATTTAACTGACGATACCCGTTCGTTATTATAATGTGTATAGTCTGTATAGGCAAGATCGTTTGCATCCCACGAGAAAAACGCTGCGGGCTATAGAAAGTCCCACCCACACTGATCACAACTCACGCGCCGACGAAGCGGTGAAAAAAATGAATAATCTTTTTTTTTAAGCGCGGTTCAACAATTCGCTGCCGTGTTACGCGCTCCGCCCCCCGCCTCCTGATTGGTGAACAGTAGCCGGAATTCATTTTTTCCATGTGCACACGCACGCACGAAGATGCGTATCGAATTGATTAGGTCATGTGCGTGATGTCACTGTAGTATTTTTTTGTACGATAGTTGTGCAAATAATCAAATATTCATTAAGCATAGATTGTGATGAGGAACACATCTCATGCCCAAGCATTTTTATCATACAAAAAATCAATTTACGTCGCATTTCTGTCGCAGTAGGAACGAGCAGTATTTTGTCAATAAATGACGGCACGATTACGACATTAATTTTAACGTTTTAATATGTTTATTAATACGTTAAAATTAATGTCGTAATCGTGCCGTCATTTATACCAACCTAATCTGTGCTAATAAACCGATAATTTGTAGTTATTACGACTCAGTTATTTACAAAGACAATAAAAAGCAAAACAATTGATAAGAAAATAAAATGGATACGTAACTGATAAAAAATAAATACCTACCAAATATACTCGCTAAGAACGGCAATCTTTCCTCTGCTTCTATTTTAGTCAGGGGTTTATAATAGGCGTAAAATAGGGCAGGGATGCAAAGTATTTAAAATAATTTTTACCTAACACCTTTATAAGATCTACAATATAGTCCACATATCGACATTTAAAAGATTCTCACACGTAACTTAAATGTTCTATTAACATAAAATATATTGCATGATCAGACATCTTAATTTAAAGGTCGGTAGTCCCCGAGGCAATACAATCACTTAATTGATAGATTGAATGTGTGAGAAACTGAGAACAAACATTTTAGATCAAGATTGCATTACAATCGTGTTCTTAAAAATGTTTTAGACACTCTTGTAATGAAATGGCGTTCTTTAAAACTCGCTCTTCTTTTGTGTCAAAGGTTCAAATATATATAGTTTTAAAGTCAAATTTAACTTCCTAAATGGTGCTCAAAAAGTAGGTGCTCAGACGGGAATACTTCGTATAGAACGGGAATCCTTCGTTCATTATCAGCTTCGTTTTTTGACTTATTCTGGCTTGTAAAACAGCCGTTTTAGCAAATTTTGCCCAAAAAGTAAGACTGATTCGTAAAGAGGGTATAATCTTTCGTCTTGATTTTAGAATTCAGAGTTGCTGGAGATCCTTAAAGCTGGGATAGGTATATAGGTACTCAAATTCTTACGTGTGATGCTCGTAGAGAGATCTTGACAGCTTTGTAGATGCGGTAGATTGATCCAAAAGAGGATGACATAAAATTAGTCTCGCATCACCTAAATATTTTTATTTTGGAAAACAAAGCTATTCAAAACGACTCTTCCCCAGATTAGGAAATCAAATATATACATCTGGCTAAACAGTAAAACAATTGCAATAAAATAGTAATTTAATTACCACGTAGAATTATCAAAGAATAAAATTACACTTAAAAACTTCCCACACGTTACTCGTTCGTCTGTAAGCTACACTACAACATTTTTACCTACACTCATTGATTGGCCACCGCGTAAACCAGTAGCCGACTGCGGCATATACATTATGTGTATCGTATGTGTGTATTTATTTAGCTACCGGGCACGCCCTCTGTGAGGGTTTGAGAGGACCGTGGGAACTGTTGAATCTTTTATGTATTAATCTGTGGTTGGAACTGGAATTCTGGAACAAAGGAGTAGAGTATGTTTTATTACTGTCTGATTGGCTTTCATATAGGAACTCTTTTTTAATATGAGAACAAAAATAATTAATTAATTGAGCAAAAAGGAAATTCATTCATTCTACATTTAATTAAATTGTTTTGTGAATGACAGGCAACGCACAGCCTCAAAAGTGATCTTAATAAAATGGAATTCGAAATATAAATTTCTCAAAGGCTCCAGAAGTGCACTAAAAAGGGTTTTTCAAAACTCCAGCCCAGAGCAGGTCTAATAGAACTCGAATTGTGCAAAAAAACTGGCACAGCATGTAAGAAAAAATATAATTAATTAACTACCTCAATCAACTGACATCACTATACATAAAATTAGTTATACAACAAGTTAATCCGCTAACTACATGGTCAGTGGAGTACCCAAAGACGTAGGGGATATAGCCCGGGCAGCCGCCGGGGGCTATCCGACCGAAGCCCAATATATCAGCGCGCATACTTCGTTGCACCGAAACAGGATTCAGTGGAGATGTGTTAGAATTACATTTTGTTAAAAAAAATATGACTTATCTAACTAATTTGATTGACATTTATAGATTTTTATTTTTTTATATTTTTATTATAAATGTTGTTTTTATTTCATTTACAATTTTAATATACAATCTAATTCTAAAATAATTACTAGGAAATAACTATTTTCATTATATAATAGATTAAATAAATTACTGATTAAAACTAACTATAGAAATAATTTGATTGATCCAATTGAGCAGTTTTGGCATATTCCCTGAAGTATTTACTTGGCGACTGTGGGTGGATGTAGAGAGGAAAAGTTTTTTAGCCTTGCACCATTTTCACTGTGCTGAAATAGCGTCGCTTGGTTTTCATTTTCAATCAATACTTTCCAAGTGAACATCATGTGATGTGATTTTTTTTTTCTGTTGGCATTATTATTTTGGACCTATTTCTTATTCTTCTTCGCAATAAAGGAGCGTCTTTTATAAAAATACTGGCATTCAGCTGCATCCGGTTAGACTGGAAGCCGACCCCAAAATAGTTGGGAAAAGGCTAGGCAGATGATGATTATAGAAGCGTCTTTAAGGTAAATTAAAAAAAAAATTGATTTATGTATTTGACGAAAACCCCAGGGAATACTTTGTCTTTCAGAAATTCAAATAAAAGTTAAACAACTCCGTTCACTAAAACAACATGTAACAACAGCGAAGATAGGAACTTGAACCTTCTAAAAATAATATAACCGATTACCGTCTCCACGGCCGACTCTGTTCCCATCGAAGCGCATACCTTTCCTGTGGGAACGTGCGGGACATAAACTGTTTCGTTATTTCTGCTTACACTCTCATTTGTATATTATAATTTGGCCGCAATGGCGTTGAATTTCAATCCTTATTATTACTGTTATTTTAAGTATAATAGCTATTGATAATTTGATATTGCAAAGATAAACTTCCGAAGAAACAGAGATTTATTGGATCTAGTGGTTGATTATAAAGATACAATATAATTTTTCGAATGGTTCAAATAAAACAACTTCATGCTGAAATAGTATCAAGTGTCTTTTGTGACGCTCCTAATTAAAAAACCAAAATTAATTACATTTAATTTAATAAATAAAATGTAGGGTTTTTATTGTGATAATTTAAACATTCCAGCTACCCCTTCTTAATTGTATAATTTTCTCCATAATATACATTCTGAATTATTCATGAAACAAACGTGGTAATTATAACAACGTGATTCAGCTCATGTTTGGAATTCTTTCAAAATGTAAGAGCGAGCTGATAATCGCATTCCATCCCTTTCATTCTTACTACCATGGATCTACGTGGGAGTGAGAAAGGCATTGCATTGTTCGTAAAAATGTCAAATAGAATGATAAACATAAAATTTCGTGTTGAAACGATGCGCTCGCGCACGCGCCGAACAATGAGATGGTAATAATTTTATTCAAATGTGGGTGATCATCAGCTTTTATGTTCCCTTGGTATTTGTTAAAAGACCGATTAATTTATGAGCAAGTTTTGTTAACATTTGTTATTTTATAAAATATGGTTTTTAAAGCAAGGCTTTTAAAAACGAGGTGGTTTTTAAAAATGTTGTTGCTGTTGGTATACTGAAAAATTGTCTTAAGATTTTTAGGGATGGCAACTGATGAAAAGTTTTAAATTGATTTTAACACGGTTAAAATATGACTTAGTCAGTATGATTAAAAAAAAAATCTTATCCGTTCGTATCATACGAGTATCTCATGCATTGTTATTTGCTTAGCTTTCTTTGCAAAGCACTTAGAGTTTTAGAACAAAAATTTCAACGTGATCAGATTATTTAGAAATGATATCTAAAATTAATTAAAAAGAAATGGAATCCAATGACAATAATAATTGTACAACAAAACACTCGTTACACATTACCAACAATAGTTTACACATCGAATTCCTAGAAAGAGAAAAGCCGAATGCCGAAAGACGAAAGCCGAACGAACTCACGCTGACTCGGCAACGTGGCCTCATTGAAAGCTGCACAATAGAGTCAATGCCCATAATAGACCGTATTAAATGTTACCATAAAGGCATTGACACAATAACTTGATAAATATTGGAGACGTAGTTTTGTCTATTGTGTTAAATTATCCAAAAAATATCATGGATCGCATCTTTTTGGCGTATCCTTTGAGGTTCGCAAAAGTAGGTAATCGAATTTAAATGCGCGCATATTTAGAACCCACTGTTGTTCGGTAGGTAGATATTTGTTTGGTTTGTCAATCTAAAAAAGTATCAACAGTAGTTAAAATCTGTTTAAATCGTTTGGTTTTGTACAATCATTACTTAAAACACTACGTTCAACCACAAATGCTTCGAACACGTGAAGATTGGTAATCACGCCTACTTAAAAAAAAAATAAGTCGTTTATCAGCTGTGCTTGATTCTACTTATCATAAGCATGCCATATGGTAGGCAACCGTACCTACATAAATATAACATTGTTTCAAAACTCAGTCTTAACTACTGCAGATAGAATAAAAATCAAGCAAAGTTTACGATGCACTCAGCATTTTATTATGTTGTGATGAATTTTAATTACTGGCCTTAAAACCTGGCAGTACCACTGACAATGTTTTATGAACATCATTTGATCCATGGTTCAAATAGTTCACTGCTTCGACGGAGCATTAAATACTCTGTGTACCACGAACTGAATAGCTACAACTTTTTCGCGTATACCTTTACTTCATCATACATAGCCTTTTTTTGCTCTAATTGGATGAAACATTACTGAAGGAGAACAGTAATGTATGGCAAAATACTTAAATTGATCGATTTGCACAACAATGTAGTAAAGTGTTTCAATGTATTCTGGAATTTTAAGTAATTAAAGCTCGTAGTGGCAGTTTTTGTTGATAATTATTAAGGTGCAATGTTTACGGCTTGCGAGATTCCATACAATGGTATTAATGAACTGAGTTTAGTAATCTGTTCTGGAATAATTTATTTTCTTGTCTTGCGTTGTTGCTATTACTCATAAATGTTCGATGAGTTCACTTAAGTTCATCTTGTATGAAACCAAACGTATTGATATTGGTTCATCTGTTGATATTATCATGTAAGTATCAGCTTAGATTCAAGAACAATATAGAAAAGAATATTTATAAAATAGACGATGCTTGCATTCGTCTCGGCGAATTATCATTATCAATCAATTAAAGCCTCTCAGTTGAAGAATGAATGAATATTTCGTCTCGCCAACTTGTCTAAATACTTAGCTTGATTTTCATCTTGCTAGTTTTAGAATGTTTGTAGGATGCTGATAATATCGTGTCACCGACATTCTTTTGGATTTCTCAATCAATCTCTGCTAATTAATCACTGCTTTGACTCAACACTTATAAAATGAACCGCAAACTACTTATGACGCATCGCGTATTATATATATTTTTCGTACATCTTCGTCATCTACCTAGCCAGATGGCCATGAATGACAGCTTATTTTGAATATTTATTTCCCTGATTTTTACTTTTGAGGTTACTGATTGATACCTTAACTTCATTAGATTCATCCTCATCGATGAAAATAGTTGAACGTCTTTAAAAAGTTTTTGTGATTTTATAAAAACGGTTTTACCAAAATCCACCCGGACTTTGATCTAGGTATCTTTATTCATTAAGTTGCTTAGTCATTGTGCATAGTCAGACTACCTGTCTCATAGAGTCAAAATGTGTACTTTATCACGTAGTTCTTCGTACATACATGTTAAATGTAGAATGAGTACTTAAAGCGTGCCGTTTGACGTCATCACGTCAGCAGTCATGACGAGATTTTCCTTGATATTTTCAAGGAATGTGGGAATATCGTACGACATGTTGGTAAACTAGTACCTAAGTTTCATAAGTGTGGGGTTTTTTGAAGTAGGTATGTGGTTCTTATGGTTTACCTTATACCTGGGCATTTTAAAGATGACCTATTGTTACACACGGCTACACATCAAGCTATACATTTTCAGTATAAGCTGACCTCGCATTGTACAGAAATCCTATACAATGCGAGATCAGCATAAACTGGAAATGTAAGCTTGATGTGTAGCCGTGTATACCTACCAGTTCATTGCTGAACAACCTCTACTGGTCGACTCCATACATCTATTTACATAAGGAGCAAATGTCAGATCACAGCATACAAATGACCTATTTGAAGTTGCAGAAATTTCTGATATTTCAGAAGCCATAACCTATAATTATACCAAGGAAAACGATCACCCATCAATCATTAACAAAATTACAACACACCAAACAATTAACGGTAAACTTGGTAATTAAAATCGATCCCAGTAACAAATGTCAACAGTTCAAGGGACATGATGTGAATCATCGGACATGTTTTAAGATAAATTCGAGGCCTATAGCCCATGTGGTGCATGACTCATTGATAGATCCGCTTGGACGCATTATATATGTAAGTAGGTATGATTATGATAGCATCAGTTCATTTTGTGGTTTCGATGTGATGAAATAATATTTGTTAAAATCATTCCATGACTATCTAATGAAGTAAAGTAATACCACTGAACTTTTAAATTTAAAGCATCCAGTTTGGGGAATACCCTAAAATTCTGTGTAGTTAAAGTGATCATTTTAGCTTTGTTCTTAGAGTCCTACTTCATGTCATGATTTTCATGACATGAAGTAGGACTCTAAGAGAAGAACTCTATGACAAATTAACATCTTATGGAGGAGGCACTGTTCATTTTGACTCCATTGATTGTACTGCTTAGACGAAAGAATGGCTAATTAGCTAAAAACAAGAAGGAAATAAACTAAAAAATGCCTTCGCATAAAGGTCCTTAATGGCAGTGACTGTACCTTATTGTGGACAGCCGGACAAAACCGTACAGGCTTTCCCGGTAGACCCCTTGACCCGTTGGAAATGTCACGCACACTTCACCACATCATAAAATAAGATTAATATTAATAATGAAACAACAGTAAAATTATATTCACGCCATAACCCTTTGGTGATGAATGAGCGATACTTAATGCAATGTCAGGCATGCAGAATCTGAATGATATTCCTAATATATTCAAATTGCACTTTAGACGATCGTAGAAGTAAATTATAATTCCCAATCATGAATAACCTTCGATTTGCTACGGTATTGGAGATTCGGTATTGAGTGCCGTGATCTGGTAGTAGGAATCCAATTTTTTATTGCAAATTAATGGTTGATTGTGGTCTTGCGTAATACTTGCAAATAGGACTACCGAAACTTTGAGTGGAGATCATTATTCAGTAAGGTGCTTAGGTATATGTAGACACAAAGGTTACAAAAATAAAATTTCACTAAGAAATAAGGTTACAATAGGTGTAATAGATTGGTAATCCTAACTATCCTTCATAATCATAACTAGCCTTAACTAACTATCCTTATCCTAACTAATATTATAAATGCGAAAGAGAGTTTGTTTGTTACGGTTTCAAAGGGCTGAACGGATTAAGATGAAATTTGGCACATTGGTAGACCATGACCTGGAATAGGACATAGGATAGGCTTTTTATCCCGATGTTCCCACGGGATCGAGACTTACACGCGTAAAACCGCGGGGCGCAGCTAGTCTGTAAATAAATAAGACATTTTTGAGCTTTTCTACCTTTGCTATCCTTTAGTCTTTCCCCTAAAGTGAGAAAAATACTTTTCAATTCAATTTATTTGCCCGAAGCTTCTGAAAGGTATCACCGCATACCATCGCACCATAGGCCTTCTGCTGACCTCAAAATGAATAGCGTAAAGCTCCATAAATCGTTTGGAACAAAGAAAACCTCTTTGCAGTCCGTATGTAGCCAAGTACCTATTTACCCTCCGTGACCGGGACTTTTAACTCCTGACCGACAATGGTTTTTATGACCACCATATCTCACTGGCCGTGACCATCCGATGGTTATCAAACGTTAACCGTGTGTGTGTGCCCATTTAGGGACCAAAATATGTGTACCAAATGTAAAGATCTGGATGATTGGTGATTTTTTTCGCGGGCGCCTTAGACTACGTCTTTGTCGTGACTTCGAGATGTGATACGACTTGTATCGACAATCAAGTTGGCAGAAGGTTATGTAATGGCGGAATGTTTTATGCAACCTTTTTTCGCATGCTATGGTGGAGTAGACAAGGTTTTTTGCGCGTAATGTTGGTATTGCGTCTTTTTATTAGTTTTTCTGTAGGCAAGCGGGTTCTATTTTTGAATTTGAGATGATGTTGATAGGCTACATAACTTAGGGTTCAGTCACTGAAGTATTTTTCAACGTTTTTAAATAACACAAACCCTTGCTATTCGCAATGGGTGCCATATAAAATGGGTTACATTGGATCCCATTGTTTTAACTTAGCCATAATGTAGCCAAAATTGTGCAGATTTCAGAGTTACTTTAGATTTCTATTATGCATTGAATAGGAACCAATATATATTTATGACAGACAGTAAACATACCTACCTTTTCAGTTTTTGTTCGAAAGCATTTCAACAGACCATTCACCAGTAGGAAGGTACCTAAATATTCTACGAAATTTACAGGCAAAACTATTCGTGTAACATACTGGAAGCCCAAGAATAGGTTCCCACAATTAGGTACAAGTTACACAATACTACACAACAATACAAGTAAAAATAAAGCCATTCAACACTGCTAATCAGCAGACACTTATGTCCAGTCATACTAAGAAATTTAACTATGAATACTCATTAAAGTGGAGTTTTAAACTCAGACGCGTAGGTATACGAGGGTTAAGATAATTTGAATGGAGTTACGTGGCTATAAAGCAAGTCATAAGTGCCGCTTCACGCCCGTACCAAGAATTAACTTTTATAGCTTCTTTAACACGCGAAATTTGAATATTGTGTGAAAATCAGCGGGTATTTTGAATGAGTTTTCACGTTTAACGCTTGAAGTGGCTAGGGTTGTAAGTAGGAATGTTAATTTTCAGTTTTATCTTGTGTTTATGATGTTTAGTCTCAAAATGAACAGGATTTAATTCAGTGCACTCAATATTTCAGTGTATAATTTTCCTAGACAGTCTAATAAGGGAAATATTAGTTTTTACTGAATAAACAGTCCATTTATTAATTTAAAGAAGTCTTCTAAAACGCGTATAAGCGTATTCTTCACACTACTCTTGTATGAATAATGCATAAACACCATAACTAAAACAAGACGGAATCGTTCACGCACTTGCAATTACAACGATTTTTACCGCACCTAATTACACAGAACTACGACAGCTAGAAAGTACACTATAGCACCCGAGGGCGCGGTAATGACAGAAGCCGAAAATCATCATCAATTTACCGGTAAACAGTATACCGGTAAACAGTACGGTGCCCAAATAGCCCGTCGTGTGTCGTGAGTGAAATACACGGTAGCGCCGCGAGCCACCGGGCGCTTTCCCACCGTTTTATAATGCCATATGTATGTAATCGGTACTGACATTATTACAAATCACGTAAAAAATGTGATATGGTAATGTAGCCCGTGTCGTCAAATTATTTTTTTATAGCAAAATCTAATGATAATTATGTCAAAGTTTGCCACTGCTTGCTAATTACACATTCAGTAGCCGTATAATACAAGTAATGAAAATAATAATGAACAATGAGTTAGCAGAACAAAAGACAATTGGTTCCATAGAGTGAAAATAGAAAATCCGTGACCATAATTACTTAAGAAAATCAAGCGACTGAAACATGTAACAAGAGAAAACGAAGCTTTCAAATAAGTAATAAGTTTATTAACGTTGTGAAAATAAAATTTATAGCACGCAATCATAAACGTAGTTTGTTCACCACAAGCTAATAAATCTGCAGTGGAGTTTTCCCAGTATGAGCCGTCAGGTTACCGTCGTGCTACCTGTTCATTGACGGCGCAGGCGCACGTGGTGGGGGCTGCGTGCGCCTTCCGCGTAACGCTATCAGTAGTTTCCGCACCCTCGCGCCGCCGCAGTTGCTAAACACGCCCGCTCTTGGTCGCACGTACTGTCACATTGACACATCTAGTCACTTTAAATCCGCGCTCAAATAATGACACTCTCCTTTCAGTCTTAATTGTATACACATAGGTTCGAATTTTAATTTAATAAAGTTTTAGTGAAAGTGTTAAGTTAAGCTTGTAAAGCTTAATATCTTCTTCGTGGGCAATCGATTTTAAAGGTGCGTATTTTAATAATTCATAAAGTGTTATTATGACCAATATAATAAATTATTCTTGGAGTGTACCTATAAAGGTTACTTTGTTAGGAAATAATGTAATAATATCTTCATCATAACGATCGTTTAGCTTGAAATTACTTTGTATATTTAAATATTTGATGCGAAGTGAAGGCGTGAAATACTATTAAGGTATCGAATTACTTATTAAATATTTACATACCAATTAGCCTCTTCTGATATTGCCTCCATTATTTATTAATGACACAGTGAACGCCACTTGTTATCCTTTTAATAAGGTGTTAATGAACACATTAAAGAAATAAGTGTTGACTCTATCATTATCATAATCAATTGCGACGGTTAATGACGGGACTTAGACATTAGGTATTCCATCCTCCTCACACACCACAAACAGAGAGAGACAGAACACAAATTCGACAACATTTCCAAATACTCTACACACAACGTTATCACTGCACACTTACTAACAAGACAGCCACCGAAACATGAACTCTATACTTTGCACATACAGTCACATATCGAACGCACACGACATTTGATAACTTATCATTGTACAGGCGCTCAAGCCCCGCCCGTCGTAAGCATCACATCTTAGTCCAGACAAAATGTTCGCCGTGATGCAAATTGACGAGGACCACACACGGGATTTCAGACGCAAACTGCGCCCAAAATGCGAGTTCGTCTGCAAGTACTGCCAGCGTCGGTTCACCAAGTCTTACAACCTGATGATACACGAACGGACCCATAAGAGCCCGGAGCTCTCCTTCAGCTGCGAGGTTTGCGGGAAGAGTTTCAAGCGACAGGACAATCTGCGCCAGCACAGGTGAGTAACAATCATCTTTTACTTTTCTCCTTTCTTCATCATCGTTCTGAATTTAACCTAGAGGACTGTCAACATCGAAAGCAGGTGATGAATTTTTGGATTTATAAAAGTGTTTTGGGATGAAAACATACCAATATTACTTTATCGACATAAAACAGTCTCGTAGCTCCAAAATTTTCATCGATTTTTGCTGTTGATAAGTCGTGAACAATAATTATTATGTCTACTGTCAAATGTTCTGTTCTGATTTAGAACCTGGTTTCATTATAGTATTTTGTGTTTTTAAAACCATTTATTTTCAATCCATAAGAACCAAAAACCCTTATTCTTATAATGTACCTACTGATTTCAAGCCGTCAGATGCTACATCTCATTAATTTTCTTTGTTTAACAGTTGACTGGTAAATTACATAATTATTGACCGACTCTACTACCTTTTTAACCTAGTTTTACGGTATAAATAAATAATTAATAACATTAGATTAATGTTGCGGATTCAGATTCTAAGAGTAATTAATTACATCAAATGTTGTCTCTTCATTAAGTATTTAAGAAATTAATTATAAGAGATAACTCAGTGTTCTCATTTGAAGGTGTGCCTGGAATATGTTGTCGTCTTTATAATGGTTTCAAATGTCTAAATAGTTTACTTAATTAGCTGTATTATTCAAATATTTCTGCTCTGTTCAATATATTCATCGAAGAGAGTTTTGAGCCTATGATTTTTTTTGTTTTCTCCTTCAAGAATATCATCCATCAAGAGCTACATTGTAGCATTATTTCAGCATTACTAATTAGAAACCATTTGCAGCTTACTGTTATTTCAAGCACACTTCTGCAATTGTTTCTATATTTATGTCCCATTGTAAGATCAGCAGTTTTTCATCTTCATAGATGGTGTTTTATTTATTTGATGTTTGAAGTGTCTTTGAACCAAAGTTACCGTTTAATGTTATGTGAAGTTAGCAAACTGGCCTCTTTAAGTTTACTTTAAATTAAACCGTAAGAATGATAAAACATTTTAAAATGTGAAAACTCTGAGAACCATACAAGTGTGTGTAAAACATACAAGTTTACAATCAGATAAGGATACAATTCATAGTCCCAAAAGCGATGTTGAACGATTTACCTACAAAATCTTTTGAAACAGATGATCTCATATCTGTATCAACTGCAACAGCAGAAGAATTCTTTCCCGTTGTAATCCTCTTATCTAATCCATAAAAGGATTAAGTATGAACTTAGTACTAGCTAACCTACATACTCCGCGGTTAGCTGTCCAATCACCAGTCAGGTGTGACAAGGTTGTGGTTACTATAGTCACCATATATTAGGGTCCTAAGCTTCAGGAAGGCAGTCGAGTGTTCAATGTAAAATACTACTGTTACACTATTACCGCAGATTGAGGTGTTCATGCTCAAAATTGAGGAGGACTTTAAGGTAAAATGAGGCTGTAAATTTAGTGGTGTAATTGATGGAATTAATTCCAGTATGAGTGGATCTAACTGTGAGTTTATTTTGTGATGCATAAGCATAATAAGCCTATAATATTTTCACTCCTGGGACACAGGCCACTTCTCTGTGAGCGGGAGTTGGCCATATCCACCACGCGGGCCCAGTGCGGGTTGGTGGATGTCACATGTCTTCGAATTTTTGGTTCTAGGACATACCATTTTGTTATGGTTGAAAGTCAATTGAGTATTACTGGATTATTGGAATAAAGTTGATAGAAGGTATTGCCAATTTTTAGGTTTATTTTAGTTAAGTATACCAAATTCTATATCAGAATCACAAACAACTTTTAATTTATGGAAAAATGTCGCATCTATTTGTATGCTAATTAGGTTTACAAAATTAATACTATCAGTAACCTCTGTGCTACTACATGCAGCACCGTGAACTCTATTTGCTAGTAGTAGCCACTGGTTTATAAGTCAGTATTTAAAGGCTTGCTCGGTTTTTATTATATTACGTTGGAGATAAATACCAACTAGCAGCATTATGTCTTCTTTTTCGTTTTACCCCTCCAAGATTGATAGTCCAAAACGAAAAGATCGTCTGAAAAGTCTATAAACTAGTAAAAGATAAAATTTAATTAGAGCATCATCAAGGCTTCAGTCAAGGGACGGTCATAAACCTTAGTGACATTGACTCATTGCGTTCTTAAACTGAGGCAATTAAACATATTTACTTTGCGTTTATCAGCGTTGGAAGATTTTACTATTGTTGCGTATAGACGTGGTAAAGACGTTTAGTATGACAGATTGGAGTTTAATTTCAGTACCAGTTATTAATTTTAAGTACCAGTAGTCAAGAAATAAGTTGGTTGAATTTAGACGTGGGTTTCTTTTTTGCCTCTAATATCAGTCTTTCCTTCTGAAACAGTATATGAATGAAGCTTTTGAAACTGTTTATAACTTCTGACCCTTTCCCTAAAAGTCGCGAAATTTAGTGCTCCAAAGTAGGTACTCGATATAATTAAGAATGTGCTTGTTTTACAAGCGGACTTCGTCCGTGGATACAACCAAATGCTTGTGCAAAGTAGCACAAGCTATCTGTCTAAGTTATTAACCCTAATGTGGCACTATTCATATCTTGGTTTTATTCCACGCTTGCGAGTTTCTTGTAAACATATGTTGTTCCTCACGATTCCTTCATCGCAACTGATGATAGGTGCATGTAAGAAATTGTACACAGATGTTTTTGAAATATACAGTTTTAGAAATACACAAGAGGGATATACGAGTACCTGCGGGGTCGTAATATTACGGCACGTTCGTATTATTTATGTCCAATATTTCATGAGATCGCTTCTTTAAATGCATCAGTTATTAACTCTACAGTCAAAAGATATCTTGTTATCTTCTTCTTCTTTTCCTTTTCTAATTGACTGCCACACTTGAAAATCTATACCATCTCTTTCATTCTTAACTCCCACTGTAATCCATTGCTCTTCCAAGTTGTTTAGAAAATCTTCTCCAACTGAAGTCACTTTCAGAAAAAGCTATCCTTTCTTGAACAGTCGGACTTGATTCATCAATAATAACATATCTATCTAATAGCGAACTAGAAACAAAATCCTCTTAACTCATCATCTGTCAATACAATTTTAATGCGGGTTCAGTAAACTTCTTATACATTCGCATGTCATTTGGAGCGACATTCCGTGGTTGTCACTCGTAATTATCATACAATGTGACGGTAGCTTTAAGTTGATAGGGTCGCGACCTGATGCAAATATCTTGAGACAATGTGTTGTGAACAAAGGAATCTTGTCTTCGGCCTCGGCCTCGTTTTCTTGGGAAAATTTGGCCAGGGTTTTTTTGGAAGTGGGGTTTTCCTGCTTTTCCTGTAATTACTGGAAAAATGGGATTTAGATTCAGCTTCTTAATTTGAAAAATTATTGTTTTTTTTTAAATAGTTGTTTAGCGTCGAAATTAATTTGACCAACAGTTAGTCTTCTCTCAAATGTTAAACTGAGAATATCTCGATTTTCTTATTTTATGTATTCTTTACTACGATTACATAGTAAAGAAGATCAAGTCCCTGAAAATAACAGTTTCACGTCTTCCACATAAAGTCCACCATATTTGAGCATGTGCGATGTTCGGTCTTCCGTCAATAACAAAGGCTGTAAAACTATAATGCCGCGGTATTACGCCGTTACTACACTGTTGTGACCTTTCCCGACTCAGGATCTAGGTGGGAAGATCGTGAACGGTATCTTGAAGGTACTTTTGGAAAAGTCTATTGCGAAATACTTTTTTTTCAAATGCTTGTACTTGGTTTTTTTTACATTATTCATCTAAATATGAGAGCAAAGAACAATTTAAAAAACAAAAGTCATAATAATGGTGGGCCTGATTCTAAACTGTGTTACAAAGACGTCTTTGATATGGAGACCTTAAACTCTCTTATTTAAGCAGACATTTTACTCCTCCCCTTTGTCAACAAAATCCGCGACTTTCATTCTAGGATTGCGGCACAAAAACACGAATTGTCGTGTGTAATAAAATTCTAGAACACACTGGCTCAGTGCACGCGTACCCCCGTGTGAAACGACACAAGCCAGCACAGGGCTACCGCGAGATCGCCGATAGATCGCTCATGCTGCGTGAATCGTGAGCTCGTGACGGGACCGTGTGTTAACGGTGCTTAATGGGCCCTAATGCTTCCGAAACTGTGCGAACGCTGACGGTAGCCCTCAACAGGGAAACACACGTGACCCAAGCGGTATAATTTGCAGTTTATGCCTCGCCGTACAAGGCACAACAATGTGTACCACGCTTAACAGTAAGATGATTACGGCAATTTGTCGGTAGAGAAGTGGAGTGTCGATGGTATATTTGGATTATTGGAAAATGATCGATAGATTGTGAAGGCATGACATGGATGTAGACCTAGATAATAAAAAAAACTAATTTAGAAGTCTCCTGATTTGTCTATGTTGCCTTTCCACATCTTTAGAAAGGAACAACCGAATAAGAGCCTTTTTAATAGGCTTCGTCTATCTAGTTTACCAAAATCAATAAACTGAAACATAAGATTGGTCACTTTACCAAAAACCTTAAACCAATTCACGTCAGTGATCAAAAACCTTCTCCAAACCACCACTTTCCTATTCTGGCATCTTACCATCATAGACTCCCTTCACATATCGCTGTATGTAAGGATAATGAGGCATCGTGTGAAACTCCGGAAACTCGGAAGGCGGCGTGAGTGCCCCGGGCATAGAGTACCGCTACTGATTGTTTTGCTAAATGTTACCCGTTCGTATGGTTCATAAAATTTATGAAGATCATGCCTTTGAATTGACGAGTAGTATTGTATGAATCGATCGTGTTTATTACCATAGAGGTGTGGGTACCAAAGACTTTATTCTCAGTTTCGCACGTCCATGAATGGGCTTCTAAAAGTGCGGATGCGATTTTTCATTTTTATGTTTTTTATGTTGATATATAAAAATATTGATGACACGTTCTCTGATTGAAAGAAATTTATTCAGTTTCGGTTGTGTGATTTTCAATTTTATTCGTTGTGGCTACCATATAAACTCTTTGGAATAAATATTGAATATTGATAAATTGATTGGCTTTTTATTGAAAGAATTTGATGCTACTAAAGCCTTCTGATCGCTCTTTACAAATAAGTGGCTAGATTCAAAATGATCTTGCGAAAATGAAACTATAATTTAACCCAAATACAAACCACAAACCTTGTATAAATCGAGTATTGCCATTAATTATTCCCGTGCTTTCCCAATTAAACACGCTACAATCGATACATCGTTCATTAATCTAGCTAAAACAATACATCTTGCTTAATTACGATTCTAAGCAGAATCGAGAGTGCGATGTCCCATATAGTTAGTGCATTAGGTCATCGGTGCACGCCCAGTCTCTGCCGTCGTACTTATCTGTTGCATCGCTCGATAGGTCGATCCATTCGATTCACGACTCGAGAGAATCGAGTTGACATATCGATTATTTTCTATATATATGGCCTTTTAATAAGGGATCTTCTTTCTTCTTCGTTTTGGGTTATAACAAAGGATTTTGGTGTTCAAAATTATGTTTCGGGGCTTATAGACAGACAATCGTCAATTTCAACATTTTATTCAAATAATGATTGGCTGATTGCACTTATCATTAAAAGTAATTAAGTACCATTAGTCATATCAATGTTTGTTTTGTCGAATAAGAATTATACAAAACAAAAAGGAGCAATCACACAACACAAGAAAACTTAACTCAGACATAAACTGAAAAATAAAACAAAACAATAAAGCTACAATAGCCATCCTTAAAGAAAATTCGTTCACATCTTCGACCGTTAAAAGGTCCGTATTTAGATACAGTTGATACAAACGCCTTTAGTTCAGTATAGTTATATTTTTATTGGTTCCAGTTCTATTGGCCCTAGTTCAGTTCATAGTACACAATAGTTCGCGCGTCCGTCGCGCCACAGAGGTGGCAATGCGGTTAATTAGGCACCCTTTGAGAAATCTTTGCTTGTATACAGGCTGTTATACTTAGGCCAGTAATGTTAGTCCCGATACAATTGAACATGTCATGTTCAAATTTTGTTTACTAGCCAAAAATGAAAGTTACTTTCTGAAAGCATGAAAATTATGTTATTTCTGCGATACGGCCGTTTCTCAACGTAGATAACTGAAACTAGAAGCAAGTTCGGTTGATTTTAATGGAACTCTATCATATAATTTCATAATTGTTATTAATTGATTGAACAAATCTAAGATACGATTGATTTCAGCAACTCTCTTAATTTAATTTCCACTTCAGTAGACGATAAAACTGAATCGCACGAATGATTTAATCTGACTCCCTTTCCATTTCCACACAAGACAATGTCTCATCTAATGGTTGAATTACGTAACACAACAGCCTGTATACGGGAACAAAGCCGCTCAGTTCCCACAGTCGCACATACAGGGTGTGCGCTCACGAACTAACCTAGTGTATCGTACGGAAGTGGATAATGCCGCGTCGGCCGTCACCCGCGCCCTTTACTGCATTGTATCGAGATCTAGACACTTGGGTTCGAAACACGTGGAGAACTATTAGCCCGGATTGCGATCAGGATGTACCTTTTGTTTTTAAAGGCTTTTTATAGAACTGAACCGTTTTAAGCCGTTTTTGTAAAGTTGCTCTAGATTTTGATTGAGTCGGAATGCCAAATTCGATGTTAAGTAATCAATATTGTATTAGTTACGCAAAGGCCTCAATGAAACTTGTTTTCAACGGTTTCGAAACTCCTATTCATGACCGTGACTCCATTTTTATAATAATCCTAAAAATACATTTCGTTCGTGTATTTTTGCCAATTTTTTTGCCACGAACCGGGTGATCAAGGATCTTAAAGTTAATGACAAATAATTTGTTTCCGCGTCTGTTTCGGGTGTTTATTAAATCAAAAAACAATGTTGAGGTTGTTACGTATGAAAAGGAAAAAAAATCTTTTAACACCTGATACGAGTTCACGGACATTTTAATATCTCCATCACGATTTCGCATAATTAAACTGATGAATTGATGACACTTACACGCTTGGAAACTTTTTTAATCACCGTTGATTTTTTGCGGACGCAAACGTTGCTTGGTCAAATATTGTGAAACTAAATTGGCGAAAACAATAAAATATATTAGGTGACCCAACAGATTTCTTTTTCTTTTTGATAAAATCTACCTTGAGATTTCTAACTTTTTTTAGAAAAAAAAAGAGTCCTGTCCAGATTAAAAGTTTGTATTTTTGTAAAAAAGGTAGCATACCTTGATGATTACTTGGTTCATTTATAAATACACAAATAAACATGAAATGCTATTCGTTGGTAAGCGCATGACTTGAGAACAGCTGGACCGATTTGGCTATTTTTTGTTTTAAAATGTTCGTAATAGTCCAAATTTGGTTTTATAGAGAGAAAAAATTGGTATTCAGGAAAATTTAACGTCCTTTTTTCTATAGGATTTGTGTATGGATGATTGAAATTTAGACACGATAACGTCTGTCAGGTCAGCTAGTTTAAAATATTATTATTATAAACATGTGCAAAGGTTTGTTGTTTTAGCAGCAAATCTTTTGCCGTGAGACGTTTACATAAATAAGTCCTCTGAAGTTTGACGTTAATCCTTTTAAAAGTTAACCCCTTCTTTGTTGCGGTCGGTACAGAAAAATCTTAAAAAGGGATTCTGAGCTCAAAGCAGGGATTTTAAGATCAATTTTTAATCTTATTTTGGGCTTTACCACTATTATTTTTGATAATTTCTTAGAAAATCAATGCGATCTGTCTTCATTTAAAAGTAATACATTGCTTATGTTTTGTTAACTGTTTTCTAACGGTAGTTTTAAGGAAATTATTTTTAATCTTTTAGGATTTTTGTTTTTGATGTTAGTTATAAGATTTTAGCTCTGAGTATAAAAAACGGTGTACCTACTTTTAATTTTTTTTCTTTTCATATTCAATGAACTAATAAAAAATTGGTTTTTAATGCACTTATTGTACATTTTTGCACTTTTAACTTTTTTGTGGCAGCATGCTCATTAACTATTACTGGTTTTAAAAATAAAACTTTGTATTAGGTACGCACCTATCTGGCGTTTTAACGAAATTAATTTATATCTATGTTTTTTTAATAATAATATAATATTTTGAGCATCAGGGTGTTATTTTTTTTACTTTTAACTGTAATAACATGTTTTTTTCTTAATTGTTGTAGATGTAGTCAATGCTTGTGGCGGTGAAGGTGATGGAAGCACGATCCTACTACAGCGGTCTCTCTTACACAAATAGAGTAAGAATCTATTTAATCAATACATTTTTACCTGTTTATCTTACCAAACATCATCATTGATCTTAATAATACAACCAAGTACGATCATGAAGGAGGACCGCAGTAATTGATGATGACATAATAAAAACCATTGATCGTGCAGTTTATAAATGCCCTACAAGCATTATAATATTAACAGATTGTGGAATTTTGTAAAAAAAAAATGGGATCAGGATTTTGATTTTATTGTTGCTACGTTTTTCTAACATAATACTTTTTGTTACAGAGAAATCCATTACAACCCTAACAAGGAGACCATGTACTTACGATGGTGATTAAATACGTCACAAAGAATAATGACGTCATCAACGCCTGTTACACCTGTGGGCTTCAACTTTACATAACAGTATTCGTGCTTCGTCAGTAACACCGCCAGAATGGGATATTGCAATGTTTTGGATATTTTTTTTGTAAATTTTCGGCCTCCATGTAAACCTTCGCACTTTTTAATGTTATTATTTTGACTACAATTTTGTGATATTTGGACCTGTGGGGTTGCTCTTGTTTATGTTTTACTTTTTATTTTTTGTAGTTTTAAATAAAATCTTGTGATAAAATTTTAATTGATTGGACAAAAGCTAATTGAGAATGATGTTTTAAGGTATATTTTAATACAGAATTTGTAACGAGAAAACTAAATAAGAGTGGCCCTACCGGAAAATTACTTTTTCGAAATTCAAAATTAAACGAACAAAAACATTCTGGTGATTTTGTAAATAGTATTTATTAGGATAAGTGATGGTAGCATTTACAGCTTAACTGCTTAGAAATATTTTAATGTAAAATAATATTTATATTATATTTAAAAAATATTGTTATTAAACTTTCTAATACGTAGGACGTATATTCATGTATTATTTAAAAGTTATTAGAATATCTAAAATTGTTGGATAATAACTTTCAAATAATATTTCAGTTCTAAAATCATGACCTCTCAATATTTTTTTTGCGAACGGTTGATTTATTTGACAAAACGGTTCATCCCGTATATGTTTTATTTATTTTTAATTAATTTTAATTTAAGTATAACATTCCATTTATTGCTTAAAATAATGTATATTATGAGGGTTGTTCCTAATACCTAGAAAACGTATGGGTAGTAAAGAAATTAATGTTGGATAAAAAATGAAAAGTATATGGTTTATTTATGAAAATCCTTAAAAATAAAAATCAGTAATTTTGATCCCAGTGAAAATATTTTTATATCCGAAGTTTTTCTATAAGAATATAAAACATACAGTAGGTATTTTGTTTCAAAGAAAATGCTAACCTCTTAATTTTCTAAATATCCCAAATGAACCATGAATGAAATAATGGAAATGATGATTCGGTATATTTTTATTAAATATCATTATTAACGCTTTTTATATCCACGCACTTTGGAATCGTTCAGTTAGACAGCGATTACGTTTAGTTATAGTTTATTATACCTAAGTTTATTTAATCATTTTGATTTAGTGATCTCAATTTTTTTATCAATAAAAGTCTGTTCTGAAATATTGTATTACTCGAAACAATTTCAATTATAATCGCAGCTAATTATGAAATATGTTATAATTATTGAGATAATTAAATCAAAAACACTTGAAACCTGGCTTCCATAAAACTTTACAATATTTCGACATTTGTGCGAAGTAAATGTAAGGTTTTAAAAATTATTTTTGTTTTCACATGATTCTTAAAGCGCTGTCTTTATACACGATATATAAATATATTATATATTAATTGTCATACAAGACACCCACTAAAATTGCTTAATTAATTATTATGCTTTAATAAAATTAAAAATGTATCTAGATTTGGTAAATAATATTCCATGTGCCAATAAATAGATGGAGTTAAAGCTCTGTCATTAGCCATATTTTTGATATAGATTTAGATGTAAAAAATATAATATTTTTGAATATATTTTATGTATGTATGTATTCCATTACATTGTGTAGATCAATGATAATAAATGATTGATTAATAAGATATTGTCGTTATTTTATTGGAGTTGATACCTTTATGCAGCATCATATTTGAGTTTTTCGCCGTATGACGGTAATCAAGACGTTCATTTGAATCAAGACTGTTTTTATTTTTGATAGACTATCGATATTATGTAAACGACGATAGCACGCATTTTCGCAACAATACACAAATATCTACAAAAAAAGAAACAATCTTGACTTTGCCATGCGTACTTCCTAATAAACAGTATGTTTGGACACGACACGACCTTCTCTGTCAGTTAACTAATGAGGCGATGTAAAGAAAGAAACAAATCTAGTCAGGTGCAGGTGCTATGGAAAGTATTAAGAAACTAGTAGATACCTATTAAAAATAATAAAACAAAGTATGTATAGAAAAATAAATAATGAAAAAAAAAACAATCAATATAGAATTTCAACGCTTATTTAGCTTATCAAACAGGATAAAGACAAGCTTGTATATAGGCGATACCGTAGGCAATACAGAAACTGGTTTCAATGAGAGTAACACAGAAGCTATTGAAGCCCATTTTAGTCATGCACTATCATTATAATGTTGTGAAATATATACTAACACTAACGATCCGACGACTGATGATGTCAATCTTTGCTAAGAAAACGAGTTCGGTATTAGAGCTATATACTTTTTTTTTGTAATGAATGACGTTTAGGTCTAGCTTAATCGTTAAGTGCGAATCATTTAATACACTTGTATTAGGTGGCCTATCATTTGAATTGTCAAGTGCGACGCGATGGTAGAGACGGTTTCTGTAACTTTGATGTTAGAAAGAATTAACAGAACTTCTGAACTGGCAGAACTTTGGAACTTCTGCTTAGACCTCACCTTTTGGTCAGACTGATGATACAGAAGAAGCTACTGCACCACTGATATATAATGTAATAACAAATGACACAAGGGTCTGCTTACTACATAGACCGAAACGAAACGGCTTCCTGAATTGCATTTTCAAGTATTTTTGATGAGACGGTTCAACTGCAGGCTGTTGGTGATCCTCTCGATGACTTCAATTGAACAGTTCAGTATTGTCACTTTACCTCTTAAAATTGATATAGAGATATATTTCAATAGATCTATATGACTTTTTAAACAGATGAAGCTGAAAGAGACAACTGCTCTTTACTGTAAGAATTCTAAACAATAAAAAAATTAATCTGGCAATTTTGAAGGTTTTTTAACACTCCTAGCTTTATTACTTCTAAGTATAAACGTCTTAAGTTCTATTATATTGTTAACTTTCTGCCACTCTATGAGGCCCTTCGTTTGCTTCACTAACTTGTGTAGGTTCTCCGGCTCTTCGTTTGTCCATACTTTTCTGTAGATAAATTTTGGCATCTAGGTTATATACAAAGTTTGAAAATGAAAGTTTGTCGAAAACCAGGAGCTTGGACCACTGTGCTATTTAAACCACTATAACAGTAAGTTTTATCATATTTTTATTTACTACAGGGAAAGGTAAGATAAGGAAATATTTAAAATTTACGCTATTTTCTCAATTACCTACTGTTTACTGACACAGCCTACTTTACAATAAAAAAACAAGAGATTCATCATCAAAACACCTAGATGTTGGTCTCCACAGAAAAAGACCTAAAGACTATAGTTTAAAACAAAGTGACTCGTATAGCTAGTGCGTAAATTCCACACAAGTTACATCGGACTTGTCTGGACAGGTTCGCGCGCGTAACGCGGTGGCGGCCAGACGGCGGGGCACCGCTTACTCATAGCTGTCTCAATGTATACGTAATGATACGGACACGAGCTGATATGATACGGAAAATGTATCAAGCGTGGTTTAATAAATACACAATAAAAATGTAGATGGTGAAATATAAGATACTGTAGAAGTAAATGATGTCTTTGCAGATATAGATTCAACTGAACATGATATCCTTTTAGGATGGGAATGATGGGATGAAGTATTTAATTTTATGTTTTTTAACAGAATAGAAGCTTCAATTATATTGGAGGTGATGAAGCCATTTGGGAAATAATTAACTGGCTAGTTTATGTCTACTGAGCCCAAAGATAATGTAAGTTTTACCAGCAGAAAATCGGACACATGTAAGCCATGTTCCTAAGAAAAAGCTAGAATTTCTAATAATTCAAAAAATCGCATACATGCGAGTCAAATCTCTAACAAAAAGCTGCAATTTCTAATAATTCTGAGTAAAAATATTCAACAACTTAACATGAATAATCATGCAAGTTTAACGAAACATTACAAACAACAGAATCCTCAATTGAGCAATACGCAGCATCCGTCTAGCATGAAACATAACGTGAGTCAGCCTCTCGTTTCGCGACTCATATCGGTCATCTCTGATCGTATCTCGAGTCGCCCAACGGAAGCAAAGCAAGCGAGAAAGCTGAATTTTTATATTGTAAGTCACTAAAAGTTCCCACGACACAGTTTTAAATGTTCTACTAATGAGTGTTGAGATGTTATAATGTTTTGTCTTAGATTTTCATCAAGGTGAGTTAGGATTTATAAAGTTTTATATTACAACATTTATACTGTATTTCGGGTTTTGTAGGCAGTATTGGCAGCCTCTTCTTCTAATAGTTCACTACTAAATTTGGGATTACTATTTAACTCTTCTTCTATGTAATAATAGGGAAATAATAGAAATAATAGGGGAATAATAATAATAATGGTGTTATGCTGCTAAATAATTTCAACAGTCGGATTTTATAGATCATCGGAATTTATATCAAGGAAATCGAAATTATTCTCATAATTAGGTACCTAGTTACTCTCTCTCTTATTTCGTACATTATGTCCATACATATTATATAGGGTTATTGGTAACTTGGCATTGCTTGCTTGGGCCATTTAGCGGATGTAGGAGAGGTTATTTGCAACCAAATGACCCTTTATGACTCCTATGAAAATGTCATCTATTTTCGAGTAATTTGACATTTTATATATTATTTTTTAAGAAATCTGTGGTATATATAAAACTTTGAAAATTTGTGGCATTTGCATAGGGGGTCATAGGGGGTAATTTGGTTGAAAATGATCTCACCTACATGCCCTTAATGGATTGCTGACATATAACGAATAACCCTGTATAATTCATGCATTTTTTTGGCAACAACGATAGTGAAGTTTTGTGGTCGTACCGGATCTACGCTCACATCATTATATGTAACACCCGCAAGCATAATCAAAACCAGACTCAAGGTTGCTTCTGAAAATATATCTGTGGCCCTAGTGAAAAAGGATCTAAGTCCAAAAATGCAACTTCACAGGAGACGCAAAAAACACTCCGCGCACTTCAAATTGCGTGTTTGCCTCGTGTGACATTTAAACCACTACCAATTGAAATACATGTGATGTTTTTTATAGGTAAACAATTTATGCTCTTTATTATTATGGAGTTATTTTTTATGTAAAGTAATTCGTTTTTAAGATAGTGACTTATACTAACCACAAAATGAATTCCTTGAGGTTGTAAAATAAATTATACCCCTTCTCCCATATGTTAAATGTTAATTCACACAAGTGAAAATGGATACGCATTTGGAATGATTATGTTCATACTAATCCCAATAGAGTTTCTTTGATTTTTTTCCTTTATGGTGGTGAAAACGGATTTATGTCTAATAATATCACATTACTCACTAAATCATTTTTAAGAACCAGGTGTTGTTGTATTGATAAACACCAACCAAATTAAAACGTGGGTAATTTATGTTAATTTAGATTAAAAAACACAAAAAGCATTTTTTTTTTTTCGTTTAAAAGAATACAAAAGTACTTGAAACCGACTTTTGAATTTTTTTTGGTGTCAGTTGGACCCTTTTACACAAGGTAACTTCTTTATTTGTAGAGATAGCTTAGATCCGTTTACACCGAACGATAGAGCATTTTTTTCTGATCACTTCTGTATACTTAACTCATTTTCCACAAAATCGGACTTATACCCCTTTTCACTAGGGCCACAGATATTACCTACGTGAAAACCCAATTTAATTTTTCTTAAACCAGGATCAAGTCCAGAACTTTAAGCTCAGCAATCGCGTTTTCGACAACTAGACCAACAAGGCTGTAATTGATTATGGTGTTGCAAATAAAAGTATAATATTAGTTACACATACATAGTTATAGGGTAAACATTATCTTAGAACAACGGTAGTGAAGACGGTGGGGTTCAGCCATGGTCCTTGTTGTCACGAGTTCACACTTCACCTCGATGAAGTTACATGGAACTACCAGCTGTAACAAAATAATAATTTATTTAATTTCCCACACAATATTAAGAACAGTGTATCGCTTATCATAGTCATGAGGTGGAACTGACATGAACTTACATTCAAATAAAATGCATTGTGTGAGGCACAAATGCAAAGAATCATGGCGTTCAGTAGGAAATAAACAGCCACATATCAAATGGCAAATGAAACACACTAGTATAGAGTAAAGGATACATAGATAGTGGAGATGCCATTGCGCATATACTCTTTGAATGCGCAGCTGTCACCCAGATTAGAATAGAAATCCTCGGGTCACCCAGATCTTTCAAAGATGTTCTAAACAGACCATGGAGAGGTCTGTGATCAACTTCTGGAGGTGGGCTGGTTGGAAAAACCACCGATTGCCCACGCACAATGGTCCACCCGACAGACTAAGTGCGGAAACCAAACTCTCTAACATATAACATATCGGAGATGTAAACCCTGGGTAACCCTAATTTGCTGCTTGTCTAATATTTTTAGTTCATGTCGAAAAGAGAGAAGCAAAACTACAGCTGAATGAAAGTGTTCATGCATGCTCATGCTCTATTCACTTTCAAGAATGGAACTTGGAACACAAAACACACTAAGCTGGTTGGTTTGCCGGTACCCATAATCATATATTAATAATTCAGGTGCATCAGCTTATCTCACTAAAGTTGTAACATGTGCTTTGAGTAAAGTGCCTGTAGGCGGGTAAAGTGCTTGAGATTGTGAATTGCAAAATTTGTCATTGAATATCTTATGTGATACATTTTGAATCGGCTTTCTTGTTTGTGTATTTCCATGAATAGCATTGTGTATTCCAATAATTTCAAAAAAATAATTGTTTCTGTTAGGAATCATAATTGTCCTGACCTTATCGCAAGAGAACAATTACTATGTATCGGTTGGGAATGAACAAATTAAATCATTCTTTGGGAATAATCTTTCATGCCTCGCATATTTTATATTTATGAAGATAATTGTCGACTTGTCTCCTCTCATATGATTTCCTTTAAATTTTAACTCTCCGCCAGCAAACAACCGTTGCCTAGCTTTCTCTCTCATATTACTTTAGTCATGGTAGTCCTTTCTAATGCAATTCAGTTTATTGCCAATCCACACTATTTCTATCGCCAATCGGACTTCCCAAGACGTTTGAATCGAACAAAAACAAACACACGAAGTGGCGGTATCGCGCTAATTTCGCTCACGGCACAATCACACAATACGCGGAAAGCAGCTTTGTACTGTTGCAGAATTGTGGTAGTACAAATAGTTTTTTTTATTTTGTCGGTACTTTGTGATGTGATCACGATCATCGTTGTTTAGATGACCTGAAATAGAGAGAAGACCCGACCAAGGTATGCAGTCAAGTTAGCCCCAACACCCCTGTAGCCCCAAAGTATGAGCGCATGACATTTTCGTTGAAAGTTTGTGTTCATCTCATGCCCTGGACATTTCCAACGGGATATCAGAGGCCAGTGGGCCTCGATAAATATGGTGGTGGATTGTGTAGTGATGATCAAGTTTATAAATATGAATATTAAATAATTAATGAAGCGAATGGCGTTTTTCGTAAAGGATTTTTTTTAGGTCTTTTTCGAACTAATCAACAATGTTTTAACTTGCATTCCAAATTAATTCGGAAGAAAAATCCCAATCAACAGTATTTATAATGTTCAATATACGGCTCAGTAGCCCATTACAATGTTAAACAAACACACAAACTTGTAATCGAATGTGTCTAATCAAGAGACCAATGAAGATTGTTCTATGATCCTGTAGAATGGACGTTAAAATGAAAGGTCATATTAAAGTTGTGATGCTACAGTGGAAGCGAAGCGAGAGATTTAAAGGAGCACATATTTCTTGAGTTGCTAATCAAGATATCGTCAACATACTAGTAATATGATTTATCTTCTTAGCAGCTTGAACGAAAACAGCACGCTTAGCATGTCCACAATAGAAACAGGTTTTGTCGGAAGAATAGACAAAATGACAGATAAACAATCACAATCTGTCATTTTGTCTATTCTTACGTGGACAAAACTCCTAGAAAACCCGTTTCTATGGTTGTCAAACAAGGCTTCCATCTGAACTAAACATGGAAACGTTTTAGTACCTACAGTTACACTTTGGGCAGTGTTGAATCTACACTGCTCGAAGTAAGAGTGGGAGTATTTTACCCCAACTTGTCATTTTCGTGTATTTGTCCTTTCGTAGCGTCATGTTTGCCGCTTATAAACGTATTTTCTTTCTTTCTTTTTTCTAGTGTAGTTCGTGCCTAGATCTCTTCTACAAAATAAAATGTATCGACTATCTTGCCACAATGAACTTGTCTCGCTTCTGCACGTGCTGGCTATAATCATGTATGTGTAATAGGTATACGATTAAATACCTCTCTACCTGTCGTTATTTCTCCTAAGTTTATATATTTTTTTATATGTATGTATCTATGTATTTATTAAATATTATTCATTATTTTCAAGTTATATGTATTATATTATGTTGCACCTTGCATGTCTGTCTCTGCATCACCCTAAGGTTGACTGGTAGAAAATGCCTCAGGCATTAAGCCCGCCTTTGTACAGTAGTTTTATTACTTGTGCATAAAGTTTCAATAAATAAATAAAATAGTTTAACTGTGTAACTCTGTAACCTATAGCAGTGGATCAGTATCTAGCAGTGGATCTCTCCCTTATATTATAATACTATTGATTTAGACGGGCTATAAATATAACATTTATCTTTTATGGCGTTCCTCATTAGGTTAAAATGTCACTAAAATATGTATGGAGACTCCCGTGATCATTCACGTTATGGTCTATAGTGATTGCTTCGGTTTTATAGATTTGATCGTAATTTGGATTACATAATGATAGATATAATATCGTTTGTAGTTTATGTCTGTGTGTCTTTTCGAATTTTAGTATTGTTTCATAAAAAATACAGTACCTAAGTTATTTCTTTAAAAATACACTACTGTTCCTCCTAACTTTATGTATTTTTGCTAGGCAATCCAGCAAATAGAAAGAATACTATAACGATACTTTACTTTGGTAGCTTGAAGATATATTTCTTTATCATTCCACGTTTTTCTGGTTTTTAGGTTAGAAAAAATAATTAAATAGTTCTTTTGTAACACTGGCGGTTCTAAGTTTCAGTTTTTTAATTTTAGTGCATTTTCTTTGCGAATTTTCTTCAAATCACCTGCAAGCGACGCCGCATTTTCCCCCTATACTACATGATTGGCCACATTTTATAGTCGGATAACACAGTATAATATCATAATAAGTGGCGAGCATTGGCCAAGGCGTGGGCGAGTGTGGGCGAGCCAATACTAATGAGGCTAGTTCACACACATTGTCTTCTACCAGTTGGTACAATTACATGTTTATGTCCTAAGCTTTATAGGCACGCGTAACTTTCGCGAGGTTACGCTGTTAATTGCCTTGTAATTGGAGTGGATCTCTAGCTCCATATACAAAGTATGGACGCACCTGTGTATAGATATACTAACTTAAAAGGATATGGTACATATTATGTTAACCACATGGATATGTGTCAGAATTTAGCATTCCTTCTTCGATATAATGTCTGAACATTATGTCGATGCTTTTCATAATCATCCATATAACAAAAATTCTCCCTGAATTGTAGATTTCAAAGGATTTTTTTCCCAAATCTTAAGATAAGAACATCACTTGAAAATAATTTCTGATGTCTGTAAGAACAGTATCCGTATTTAGTTTAGTTAGTTTCATAGTTTACTCGTTATTAGCAATTATCTCTTGGGTCGGGGTCCATAGTTTTCCCTAATAAAAGTTCGAAGACCATTATCTAAATCAGTGTTTTTCAAACTATGGGTCGCGACATTCGCGACCTCTGGGGGGCCTTACTCGGGATTTCCTGGGCAAAAGAAAAAAAAAACAAGTTTCTAGGTCCTACACTACACACTAAAAATACAATTTCAGTCAGAAGGATGGCCCTGGGGCCTAGATAGTTGCTAGAATTTGTTAACTTCTAAAGGGGTCGCGTGTTCAAAAAGCTTGAAAAACACTGATCTAAATCATCGAATATATATTACGATTTTTCTATTCTTTCATGAAAACAACAATCAAAACCATCATTAATCATTTCTAAGAACCAATATTTATTGTTGAAAATTTTATATCGATTCGTTATACAATTAATAGAATACAATTCATGTTAGAAATATAAACGAAACGCAATCATCTGCTGTCACTTTCGATTAATGTTCTCTCTCTCTTGCGCTGTCAACGGTTCTGCTGTTATGTGTGTTCTTCTGAGAACTAATAAAAATCCCTTTTTAACTAAATACATCTTGTATAATTTCATCAATTCCATTAGGTTATGGGCCCAGCACGCTTCCACTGCGGTTAATTCAAGTATTATTTTCAAGTTCAGACAGATTGTCATAGTTTTTCCCCAGTTCGAATTTTTTTCAAAACAAGGCGTCATGGCCGACCCCAAAACGACCATTGAAAAATTACGTGGTGTCGAAAATTACGGAACTTGGAAATTTGTAACAAAGATGTTACTAATACATGAAGAACTCTGGGATGCTGTGGAAGAAAAGAAGGGAAAAGATGACAAAATACAGAAGAAGGCATTAGCACGTATTTGTCTCCTTGTTCAGCCATGCGTCTATCCACACATTAGAAGCGCAGAGACGGCACATGAAGCCTGGTACAATCTTGAAAATGTGTATGAAAGTAAGGGCCTGAGCAGGCGCTTGTCGTTATTACGCACGTTATTCGGGATGAAACTTGATTCTTTCAAAAACATGGAGACATATCTCACAAAGGTGGATGAGATAGGCCAACAGCTTGATGATATTGGTGCCAGCGTGGAAGACAACTTTTTAGCTATCGTGATGCTGAGCGGGCTCACATCAGATTATGACCCACTCATCATGACTTTGGAAAATTCTACGTTGAAACTCACCACAGAATTTGTGAGATCAAGATTAACTCAGGAGTACCAGCGGAGACAGGAACGAGAAGATGTTGGCACAGCACTGATTGTAAAGAAGCAGTCGAAAGTGTTTCGTTGTTTCAGATGCAAGAAACCGGGGCACAGTATCAAGGATTGTCCTCGCAAAGCTGTTTGCAAGGATGATGGTCATTCAAAGAGCAAGGGCTCAGATAAGGCCTTGTTGTCTGCTTTTTCAGTTAAACTACTGAATAATGTTTGGTATGTGGACTCGGGCGCTACCAGACATATGTGTAACAACAAAAATATTTTACATAATTTTGTGTGTGACACTCCAGTCACGGTTAGCGTTGCAAATGGCGAGAAACTGTTGTCATGTGGCAAAGGAAATGTGAAAATTCCTTTACAGAACTCTTTAAAAACTGTAAGTGAAGTGTTATATGTACCTAAGCTAGCAACAAACTTACTTTCAGTTAGTGCAATGACACGTAAAGGTTTTAATGTAACATTTCAAAGGAATTTATGTAAAATTTATGATGGCAAGGAAGTAGTTGCCACGGCTACGTGTCAGAATGGTATTTATATACTTAATACCAAAGGTAATGCTTCTTTTGTGACTGAGGAGAGGTCATGTACTGTGTCTGTGTGTCAGGAGGGGAAAGGTTTTGTTTTACCAACAGAGCAAGTTGCGGAGGTGGTCGTGCCTGTCTCATCTCAGGCTGCGCCCAGGGAGTCGCAGGAGGTTTGGCATAAAAGGCTTGGACATCTCAATGTGCGGAGTATGCAGCTTTTAAAAGGTATGTCTACTGGCATGGATTTTGATAACTCAACTTTTAAATCATGTGTTGCTTGCATTCAAGGTAAGCAAACAAAGTTGCCTTTTCCGAAAAAGTCAAAAAGTAGGGCAAAAGCCTCCTTGGGGCTTGTGCACAGTGATCTTTGTGGGCCATTTTCAACTAACTCACTTAGTGGATCGAGATACTTTTTAACGTTTATTGATGATTTTACCAGGAAGACATATGTCTATTTTCTGAAGTCTAAAAACCAAGTTTTTGATAAATTTAAGGAGTTTAAGGCTATGGTGGAAAATCAAACAGGTAACAAAATAAAAGTATTTCGCACTGACAATGGTGGTGAATATGTAAATAAATCTTTACAGGATTTCCTAAAGAGCCATGGGATCCGTCACCAGACCACTGTACCCCACTCCCCGCAGCAGAATGGAGTTGCTGAGCGTGCCAACCGTACCATAGTGGAGAAGGCCAGATGCATGCTTCAGGATGCAGGTCTTGATCAGCGGTTCTGGGCAGAAGCGGTAAACACTGCTGTTTACTTGAAGAACAGGAATCCGACTAAAGCGGTTCTGGGCACTACTCCTGAGGAAAAATGGTCAAATAAAAAGGTAAATGTTACTCACCTTAGAACTTTTGGCTGTTTAGCTTATGCATTGACAGAAAAACGTAAGAAATTTGATCCAAAATGTAAGAAATACATTTTTGTGGGCTACTGTGAAGAGACAAAAGGGTATAGATTATTAAACCCTTTACGTCCGTCAGAATGCATAAAGGCAAGAAATGTAACATTCCTAGAAAATGAATTTTATTCATCAAAAAGTGAAAGTGATGAGTTCACTGAGCTAGTGTTAACACATTCTCACAATCAAAACTCTTCAGAGTCACCAAACCTGTCTAGTCCAGATCAGGCCTTATCAGATTCAAATGATGAAACAGGGATACTCAGTAATACGAGATCTGATGAATCTAGTTCAAGGTCCAGGAATAGTATTATATCAGTGAGTAGCTCTGAATCAGATGATTCGCGTGATGAAACTTACGTTCCAGAGGACACAACATTGGATACTTCAGCAGAGTACAGCGAAGCTGTGAACTTGGCTTCATACCTCATCACACAACAAGTCTTTGATGACGATCCAGAAACAGTGGTGGAAGCTTTGCAAGGAACAGAATCCAAGAAATGGAGAGATGCTATGTCAGATGAGTATAAATCATTCTTGGATAACAAATGCTGGACTATGACTGACTTGCCAGAAGGGCAGAGGCCTGTGAAGTGCAAGTGGGTTTATAAAAAGAAGAGAGGATTGAATGGAGAAGTATTGAAATATAAAGCTCGATTGGTGGCAAAAGGTTATACACAAAAGTATGGTATAAACTATTATGAAACTTTCTCACCAGTGGTGAGATATTCAACTATTAGAATGCTGCTTGCTCTGGCCGCCGAGATGAAAATGGAGATAGATCACCTTGATGTGAAAACTGCATTTTTGAATGGAGACCTCAAGGAGACCATTTACATGGAACAGCCGGAGGGCTTTGAGGACAATAAGAACCCAGGGAAAGTTTATCGCTTGAATAAAGCGATTTATGGGCTTAAATAAGCTTCTAAGAGTTGGTATGAGAAGATAAATACAGTTATAGTAGAGAAACTGAGCTTTAGAAAGTTTTCTTCAGAACCATGTGTTTTTATGAAGAATCATGATGGAACTATGTCCATTATAGCACTTTATGTCGATGACATAATCTTGTTTTCAAACAACAAACAGGAAAAATTAAAGATTAAAGAGAACCTTATGACTCAGTTCGAAATGAAGGATCTAGGGCCAGCTCATCACGTCCTTGGCATGAAACTATGCAGAAGGGATGGCAAGTTGACTTTGGATCAGTCCAGTTATATTAAAAGAGTATTAGAGCGTTTTCAGATGTCTGACTGTAAATCAGCGTGCACTCCTATGGAATCTGGATTGAAGCTTGTAAAACCAGATTGTGAAGAAAAAAAATTTCCTTATAGAGAATTGGTTGGATGTTTGATGTACATTGCAGTCTGCACAAGGCCAGACATTGCTCATGCAGCAAGTATACTCAGCCAGTTCAACGATTGTTATGCTGAATTACACTGGAAGGCAGCAAAACGGGTGCTTCGGTATCTGAAAGGTACAGTTAATCATTGTCTTACTTTTGATAAGAGTAGCGTGGTTGTCAGCGCTTACGTTGATGCAGATTGGGCCGCCAATGAGATAGATCGGAGATCATTTACTGGGTTTGTCTTTAAAATAGGGAAGTCCACAGTATCATGGGAAAGTCGAAAACAAAAGACAGTCGCTCTTTCCAGCACAGAGGCAGAGTATATGGCACTCTCTGATGCATGTAAAGAAGCTTTATTTATCAGAACTTTCTTGTATGAATGTTTAGGTACAAGTTGTACAATTTCTATGTATAACGATAGTCAATCTGCACAAAAACTTTGTGTTAATCCTATGTATCATGCTAGAACTAAACATATTGATGTACGACATCATTTCATACGAGGAATTGTAAACAAAGGTATTATTGATTTAATTTATTTATCTACTGATAAAATGATTGCTGATGTTTTGACTAAACCTTTAACTAAAGAGAAAACCGAAAAATTTGTTAATCAGCTTGGTTTAACAGAGATAATTTAAATATGTGTTGTAAAAGGGGTTCTATAGCTAGAGATATTTTATGTTTTAACAATGTTGTATTGTACTTGAGTTAACCTAATTTAGTTTAGAATTTGTATGACTAAGTATAGGTTTTTATTTTAAGGGCCAGTTTAATTAATGATTGCTTTGTTTACGGGCCAGTGTTAGAAATATAAACGAAACGCAATCATCTGCTGTCACTTTCGATTAATGTTCTCTCTCTCTTGCGCTGTCAACGGTTCTGCTGTTATGTGTGTTCTTCTGAGAACTAATAAAAATCCCTTTTTAACTAAATACATCTTGTATAATTTCATCAATTCCATTAATTCATTGGTTCCGACGATTTTGTGTTCGAATCTTAAATCCAGATTTATGTTGAATTTATTCGTTCCGCGGGTAACCGCAAACTAATTAGTCTATGGACTGATGTCAATGGAAAACTATGAATGACATTATGTTTTGTAGGATTATGAATGGTGGAACAGTCAATGAAGTGTTATGAATATGTTGTTTAATAACATAACATAATCAGCCTATAATGTTCCCACTGCTGGGAAACAGGCCTCCTCTCTATGAGAGGGAGTGGGCCGTAATCCACCACGCGGGCCCAGTGCCGGTTGGTAGATATCACAAATTGTTGTAATTGTTTAATATTAGTGTGTAAAACGTTTGCTATATATATAAACGATCATTAGGCCCAGTGTTTTGCCCAACATTTTGGCTATGACAGCAACTGTGTAAGATGAAGTGAAATCATTCATGATGTGTTATTAATATTAATTTAGATTCCAAAAGTTATCCCCAAAAGTGTAAGGAATTGTAAGTCAGTGTTATTAACTTTTATCCCCCACTCAACAGAAAAAGTTTTCTAAAAGTATAAAAATAATGATATTTCCTCACCATCATTCATCCTAGCAGAAACGATTTTTCTAGTTATTAAACAGCGTGGTAGTTCTAACCGCTAACTAATTACTTAGTATCAATGGTTCATCATGAATGAGTGGAGAAGAATGACACATCAAGTTTTAAGAATGATTTGCGTGTGACATGGTAGTATAGGGAACCGAATTGAATTATTCCATTCATTTGCGGTTTTGGCAATTGTGTTCTTTTCATTCATCTGTGGTTTTGGCAATTATTTGTTTTCATTCATTCGTTTTGTGGATTCTTAGTTAACCATTTGTTTTTCCACGAAATATCAAATATCTGTTCAGAGTAAACAATTTAATAATAACATAACTGAAATGTGTTGTAGCGGAGTAATATTTAAGACTGAAACCGCGTATATTCAGGTCTTCGGCCACATGTCATCTAATAATTTATGTAGGTATAAGAAATAAGTTGGATCACATGTCGATAGAAGAAATTCTATGCCCAGTAAATCTGTTTATGTAATATTGTGTGGGTTGACACATCTGCAGTACGTTGAGCTACGAAGATTTTTGATTGAGTTGGGTTCTAACTTCAAAATAAATGATCCCAGGTGGTTCCCTTTCCATACGTCAACTAAGAGATAACGTCAAGTGGATGCCTTAATGTCTGTTAATGAAAACATCCTGGAGGAATCAAGAAATAAGTTGGATCACATCATTTATAACAGCCGCTCGGGTCGATCCATCAGGTTAAGCTACGCTTGCTGGGGTTGGTCCGTGGATGGGTGACCATTTTCACATATCGAGACTCCTCCGTGCCTCGGAAAGCACGTTAAGCCGTTGGTCCCGGCTGTCATTTGTGGATCTTTGACAGTCGTTACGAGTCGTCAGAAGCGCGCAAGTCTGACAACCAGTCTAACCAAGGGGTATCGTATTACCCAGTTACTGGGTTGTGGAGGTCAGATAGGCAGTCGCTCCATGTAAAATACTGGTATTTAGCTGCATCCAGTTAGACTGGACCAACCGACCCCAACATAGTTGGGAAAAGGCTAGGCAGATTGATAAATAAGTACAGGAAAGCTAACTTCGACATGGCGACAATATTCTTCAAATTCAGTAACTTTTGTTTAAAATCTTTTGTTTTGTCTACATGAAACCCAGTAAAAACCTATTAAAAACAAACACTCCAGAATCTTCAGCAAAGTACTCCGAGCCGCATTATAGTTCCGTGCGTGTGAGTGATGCGGTCGATCATTTGTCATGAGATCATAACATGTCGTCAGTGGTTGCGGGTTGCGGTCCAGTAAAACGCCGTGAAATTGACTTTCGGAGAAACTTTTTGACTCACAATGTTGACGCGACCTAATTTTTCTGTTGGCCGATATGAGCCTTAAATTCTTAGTCGATATAAGTATTTTTAATTTGGAAAATCTTCACCAGATCCTAACGAAATAAATGTTTTGTTAGGAATACCATTTTTTTCTATCGATTAGTTGTCCCTTTTCTCTGTATATTATGATTATTAAATAATCGTTTTGCGGGAAAATACAGGAACACCAAGAATCACGCCAATGTTACGCGTAAAATTCGTTACAGAAAAAAAAATGGAGATAACTGCTGATTACGTAAGAAGGACGAAAGTTTAAACTTTAATAACAAGACTGCTTTTCATCGTCTTTATTATTACGCCAAAAAGAAAAACCTTTAGAAATTCAATCAAAAGCAAAAAAAGTCAGCAAAAGAACATATCCCTAAACATTTTAGCGACCGAAACGTCAATTCTTTAAGATGAAACAAGAAAAATAAGAGGAGCAAGTACCAGGACGGCATAAATAACGCGGACACAACTACATACGTTCGACGGACGGTGTTGTATACATCGTGTCCGACACGGCTCGGCCGTTGAACGGTCTTTAGTGCCCCCCATTCACTACGGACGGGATCGTGGATGAAGGGTTGTGTCGAAAGTATACTTATTAGATTTTATTGTTGAGATCGCTTTTGATGTACTTAAACACTCATTTTCTGGTTCGTTTTTCTTCAGGAGACGAAACTGCTGCACTAGGTCAGTAACGACGGTACGCATCTATTTCTACTTCTCTTTAATTAAGTGCATTATTTAGAGTTGCTTAGTCCTGAAACAAACGGAAACAGATTAATTACTGCCTTCATTCTTACATTAGGAAAGTACTTTCTTTAACCTCATTCGGGACATCTAATAATAATTTCAGCTACTCTATTTCTAATAGAGAAGTTTAAAAAGCTTAGAAAACTATATAATTATTTAAGCAGTTTTGTATTTATACCTACTTAGCTATTCGCATGCCAACCCTATACGGATGTAAATGACTATCAATATAAGTGAAACTGAAGCGATATCTCCATTGAATAAATCGCTTGGTTGTACCACATGATGGGGTGCAAGCAACGATGGCATTTGCTTGCCTATCTTTAACCTAGGTGCCTTGTTGGGCAAGCTAACTTAGTGTCTCGTAGTGAAGTACCAGAATCTACGGATAAGTAAGTAGGTACGTAAAAGACTAGGAATTCGATCTTCTAAAACCGATTTAGTCCGACCACTTGTTTGATAGATGCATAATGATGTTGAATGTGCAAGTGCAGGTTTTTCAAACCAAGAAATAAATAAAAAATGCTCACAAAATAGAACATCTATATAAATTCAAAAAATATATTCGCACCTTAAAGTTTCAAGATCATTTTTTAACATTCGTTTACCAGATATTTTTATAGGTAATATTGATCTCATTCTCTTTTCTATTCTCAGGCCACACGTCTTCAGGGTCTCATCACAACGTCGACTGACATTTCAGTGAACTTTTTCGAGAATTTAAAAAGCTCTTTGACCTTCCCACACTTTTTCGATGTTTTGCAATCGCGTCTTCTTTGTCAAATGTGTTCCTTTCTTTTAAACTTGTAAGTTATTTTTAAATTTAATGATGCACTTTATAATTATGTCGTCTTGGACGCTTTGTTTTCGATTCATTCTCGAAGGTATTTAAGTGACAATTCAAAAGTTTTTAACCGACATGACGTATTTATAACTGCAGTTTTGTTGTAACAGGCAACTGAGGAAGAATTACACTTTACCTGACCTAACAGAACCTATATAGAATATATCTTACATATAGCCTGCCCTACGTGTGGGGTGCACTGACTTGTCGCGTGCGATAGCCGAGCCTTCACTGAACGCAGGGGTTGACAACTAATAGCTTTTAAATTAAAATGAATTATTAGAAGAAAAAAAAACAACTGTCTTAAAAGTTGTGACGGTTCCTGCTTGAGTGCTTTTCTATTTAGGCTGAGTTATGGCATTATATCTTGAATAGATGCGATTAATTTAATTTGCATACCTCTGTAGTATTGAATGATTTTGTGATGATTATTCATATTTTAAACACTGGTTTAAATAACAACGTTAGAACGCAACATAAATTACTAGAAAATGTCGGACACATCGTGGGTAAGGCCCACCCATGACTCTTACAACACTAGCCCGACCAAAAATCGCGACTAATTAACAATAATAACGGCTAAACAAATAGAAAGTTGGCACTTAGAGCACCCACACATACAGATACATTATAAACGACACTACAGAACACACGTGTTAACAATTAAAAGTCTTAGTTTAACAAATGATCGCTCTCAACAGCAATTATTCCCGTCACGGCTATTACAAGACGTATAACGGACCGAACATCGGACAGATCTCAAATTATAGTTTAGATACGGTGGTTTTAAACCCACACACTTCCGCGTTTAAGTGCCTTAATGATCTGATATTATATTACAATATTGTGACTGGACGGTACCGTTGTTAGCCAGTCAATGGATGCGGTAATTGGGGCCTGAATGAACTGGTGACATTAATAATCGTATTTTTTATTGCTATTGGGGACGCGTTCGCCGCCTAGTTTTGGGAGTGTCCAAGTAGGCCTGTTTCCATCACAGCAGCTCGTACAAAATACCCAACTTGCCTTACTAACTAAACACCAATAGTGAATGTCTATGGGAGTCAATTAAAGGCGATGATTTCTCTCGTAATAGGTCCAGCTGTATGACATGGCCCATGCGGACGTCAAATTATAAGGAACACTGACTGGATGCACTGAAGTATCATGACTGGTGGCTCTCGTCATGAATCTCCTGAATAATTACTTTTGTTGTTTATCTTTCCTTCCAATGTTCTTCTTACACCTTAGTCCATTTTAAGCCAAGCTGATACTGAAAACACTTCATCAAATGACTGCTTATTAATTCATATTTTATAGTTTTTTAAATGTTAGTAGTGGGCAGCTACGCAATATTCATTGATTATATTGTTGACCGTAATAAAAATATATGTTTGTTCTTTTTTGTTCGCATTGTATTGTGTCAATAAGGGTATGTGACTAGAAAGATCACAGAAATACTTTTCTGTCAACCAATGATCGGAAAACCAAAAGATAATAATAAGGCTATCTTTTATAAAATTTTGTGCCAGTGTCTTTTTATTAGGTGTTACAAAGATTGTTCATTAGAAAATGGAAAAACAACTTGCACTACTAAGGTCTACTGGCATCACAACTCTAACAGAAATAGAACCATGTTTCAAATTCGTTTAGCGTAATTGACGTGTTTAGTGATTTATGGTGTACACGAGCCTAATCTTACCAATCGTGTTAAGGACATGTCGTACCAACATAGTAAAAAGAAGGATCGTTCTTCCCAAAGTTTATGGATCATTCATGATTAAAGGGTATATTTTTAATGGAAGGTACGGCCAAAGGTTGTGGATGTGGGACTGTTGCGAAAGATATTGAACGATCCCGTGATGTTATGTCACGAACGCGGGGCGGCGCTCGCGCCGATCGCGACCCGCGTGGGCGGCGGCGATGTAGGGATGTGAACGTGCTGAGGTTAATGATCTATCGATAGATTTTAGTTTTTGGAGGTTCCTGTGGTTATAAATGTTTCCAAGTTAAGGTCCTACTCGGCTCATAACTGATAAGTGAGTGTGAACAATTGGTATATAGATTGAGCAGCTGGCAGATTCAATTTACAAATTGTGTTTTTTTTTTACAAATGTCCATTCGCTATAGAAAAATGTATTTCCAATCTAAAAATCTTATATTCTCGAGAAATAAAAGCATTGGATGGGTATTTAGTTCGTAACTGATGACAACGAACTTTGTGTAATTTATGTATGTAAGTGATATGTACTCGTATATGTCTTTATTGAGAATAAAGTTTCTTTACACCTCAAAAAATCTTAGAATCAATGTGTTTTTAACACATGTAATGCATGTAAGGCTTTAAAACGATTCAACGATAAATGAATATGGAATAAAGCATAAGATATCTAATGGAATTTATACAACAGCATCGCATAGGTAAGTAAATAACAATCCTTTTTACCTTAGAATTAAATCGTTGTTCTAGTTGTCACAAGCACTACTCCTGAGCAAGAGGTCTTGGGTTCCATTTCCGGGTCGGACAAAGTGTTATTGGGTTTTTCTATCTATAATTACTTGGTGGCCTGGAGTCTGTATTCGTGGATTCATTATTTTTACTAGACATTAGGAGGCCCAAATTCAGCATTAGATGTTTACTTAAAATTATGATGAAATGTGTAGTCAACTAGGTACTTAAATAAAGTAGATTACCTATGCATTGAATAACCTACAATGATCTTTATTGGAAAATGTAAATAAAATAACATATATCGACAACAAACACTGCCCCATCCTAACCCGCACATCTCTACGTCGCAGGCGCAATCTTTTGCTAAACCCGTAGCTGTGGCGACAGACAACATAAGATCACAAACGGGCCATAAGAGGGGCCTTTAAATATATAGCCTTGTACGTTAAATGTCTAATGTTGTTTCATTTGCAGTCTGCCATTACAACGATGTGCACTCAGATGTCGATGTTTTGTTTTAATCACTTTTTTTGTTGCTTTAAATCCATTGTATTGGAGATTTTTCGAAGCAATTTGATTGATTCGAAGATTTGGTTGAATTGAAACTGTAGATTTGGATACATTTATGTTCGGATCACGGTATTCACGGCAATAAATAGCTTTTCTTTCCAATTAATGGCCTTTCTACTGTCCGTGTCGGGAATTTCGAATTGTTAGTAGCGTCCTCTGGTTTTCTAATTACACCGTACAGTGGTCGTCTTATTAATACTTATGATTTTAGTCGATCAGTATTGATCAATACTATAGACGAAATTTTCTAGTGAAATCCATGCTCTAAGTTCTTAAACGTAGTGCCACTAATAAAATGACATATAATAATGTGTCATATAATAATTAGTGACTTTTAAATATAATTATCATTAAGGACCTCCAACTTCGCATACCCAGTACCCTAATTGCGTAATACACGATCAATTACAATCTCAATCGGTTCAAAACAAATTGCTCATCCATTGCTTAATAAGTTCGAAACAAATCTGCTCAATAACGTAAATGACGCAATTAATGTTGTGGAACTGTCAAAATGAAACAGATTAGTCTTAATCGGTTACGAACATAAGTTACGCAATTAGATAGCAGGCCAGAGGCCCTAGACAAAGTGACATTCGATCAGCGATAACGATGATGGAAAACGCAAAAATGTATAGGACTGACATAAGCTATCGAAAAGCTTATGTCAATCCTGTTGAAAGTCGTTGTAGATATACGAAACACTTTCGAAGCGATTGTCACTTGTTTTAGTTTTAGATTTAATTGGTCTTAGTGTTAAAACTAAAACACTTTAAAATTACCAACTTTGAAAGCGTCTATTTCATTACGTACCTAGTTTCAGCTTTGTCTGAGCCCGAGGGCAAATCTTTAAAACAAAGACGCTAATCTTAAAACTATTCTTCCTGTCGTGTATTATATTTTAGTCTAAAATGTATTTCTTTGTAGTGTCGATGTCGGACGGGAAGTGAGATCATGTTTGTTCCGCACATCCAATGCTTTTGTTTGAAAAGTTCGTTCGTGACAGGATTTGGACGTCCGCTTGACCTTTGCTTATTTTAAGTAACTTTGTATAGTAAATAATAAAATATTAGGTACCGGTACATAGAAAACGTGACCGTTTAAATATGTTTGCAGGAATGTTTTTAAAGAAAATTCGCGAAGTAAAAAAATACTAGTCACTTTGTTGACACGAATACTCGGAATGTTAATTTTTGATATTTCCGGTTTGAACTTCATTAAAGTAAATTTTCTAATAACTTTAGTGTACCTAAGAGCATAGTGTCCCTGAAATAACTACAAATAAATCCCACCAGGCTAAAGAAACGGGCAAGCGACCTCACACAAAAGTAATTCCATCAAAATTAATGGCTGTCCATATGTTCTGTTTGACTTACGAGAAACATTACATGTAACATCTCATCATTATTCTGTGCAGAGATGCGCCAAGCGCCAACACTGTCATTGTGTTACGTTGCGTGGTGTCTGCGGGACGTGCGCGTGGCGTGAGCGTGGCGGATGCGTGACGGACTTGGCGCGGACCGATGAATGGACGCACCTCTCGGCCTGCGCCGGCGCCGCCCACCATTGTTTCGGGGACAGATTATAATAATTTCCCGGCAAATCAAAAGCATTTTGGAATCGAACGATCGGCTCTCCTGATGTTATTAAATCAATGCGAATACTACGGCTGATGTGATTTGATACTAGAAAGAATGAGTAAACATTAGGAAGACACTATTCTTTTGTTTTTACTAAGTGTGTGTGTGTATTTAAGAATAAAGATCAGAAACAACTATCAAGCCTGTGATTTTCATTCCAATTTAAACAAATACTGTGATTAAATGTCAAGTAACTATTCATTGCGTAGTAGAATTTTGATAGCATAACAAGACTTATAATACTGATAATACATTGGTCGTGGATGTGGCTGTACAATGATTTACCTTTTTAAGTAACTAATTGAAGATTTCGTTGGTATATTCTTATAATACAGAAAAGGAAATAAAGAAGGATGGAGAGCCACACTGTCAAAGTCTTATCCTACAAGTGTCAAGATCATTGAATCATAGTACAAGTAACATAATACACGTTTTATATCTGATGCGACAGCTTGCAATATGCATATTTGTGAGAACAATACAACTCCTCTAAATACGGGGTTCATTTGGACTCGCGTGTTTTCACTCACCATTTGCATTGGAATCACGTGAAAACGATCTCCAACGCCTTTGTCAACAGCTTAGGTAATTTATTCTGAACCACAACAACTGAAAAACATCTTTATGTCATTAAAAATAAAGTTGAAAATATCAATAGTGACGGCCCACGTAACACCGGTAGCTACACGCTATTTTTGGGTAAGGAGTTATAAGTTACGTGATCCCATTAAGGGAGAATAGACTGTTTTGTCTAAACTAAAAGGTTGATTTTGTTTTGAAGCATGGTTGGTTTTTGTGTCTTTATTATGTAAAGTCGGGGGCAGGTAAGACCGGTAGCAAGCGGACAATAAGCGATCAGTCATCTTGTTAGATAGCTGGCAAGATGATTACACTGCATGCTACGCCTCGCCTTAGGACAAATTAAAATAAAGCCTTGCGTTTGTGGGCTGACTTTATCGAAATAAATCATGTCGTTTTTGTGGGTCCTTTTGTAATGAATTTATTTTGCGTGTAGTGGAATTTTGTAATGAGTCACGTCATGTTTTTTATTGAATTTTAGGGTCTTTAGTGGTGTTAAGTAGGTAGGTGATTTTCGTGGTTTATTTCTGATGGTGGGTATCCTCTTTAACTGTTTAAAATAAAAAAGCAATAAATCTAATTTGTAAGTGAGTACCTTAGTATTAATTTTCTTTATTATGACTGCATTTTTTTTACTGTCATTACTAGCTATCGTCCACTTGGCTTTATAAACTTACTTAACTTCGATTAGAATTAAATGAACTCAAATTAATTAGTTTGGTTATCGTTTAAATTTTATGTAATTCGTTATTTAGTTAAGTACCTAGTGTAGGTAAATTTTAATATAATATAGTTAGATTAACTCAATAGTTGACGGTGTAACTTAGTTAGTTTCGTAGCAAAAACGCTAAGAGTGCTACGACATTAAAATGTTACACAAAGCATAGAAAAATCACAGGTCTTTTCTTATCAACATAATATTAAGTATCATTAGTCGAATAAAAGTCGTGACAAATATGTACTAAAACATACGTAGGCATTTTGACTCACAAAATATTCGGAACAAAATTGCAAAACCATGTAGCAATATGTCCGCGTCAAAAACCGTTGGTTTTGAGATAAAAGATTAAGTTTTTAACCCTAAAATGTGACTTGATCACGCATCTAATAGACTCTTTTTATTTTTTGTGAGTATAGGATGTTTGACGTCACTGACATCATTGTTAATTTCAGACTAGGAGTTGTGGTGTATGATATTTTTATTATGTTAAATAATTGTTGAAGATGCCGACCGGACGAGCTATAGAAAACAAACGACCAGTGCGGGTCCACAATACTCCATCCTAGCCCTGGATCGAAATAGCTGGAGGTCATGGAGAGAGGCCTTTGCCCAGCAGTGGGACGATACAGGATAACAGTTACAATTAGTTGTAGGTACTCAAGCAGAATCATGCACTAAATTAAACATTGTATTTTCTTTTTGCGAAGTGTCGTCGAAACTTTCAAGTTGGAGTTTTGAACATTTGCGTTGATAACAATTTTATTTATTATATCAAGAATAATTGGCTTTTGTTTTGTGTATTGGATACTGAAGAATAAAGACAATTTAACATGCTGCCAGAGGGACTAGACAAAGTGACATTCTATCAGCGATAATGATGATGGAAAAGGCAAAAATGTCAATCCTGTTGAAAGTGGTTGTAGAAATACGAAACGCTTTGGAAGCGATTGTCACTTGTCTAGACCCCCAGGTCCTCATTTTCTAGACAACAACCTCTTCAGTGACAAATACTACTAACTGTCATAAAAACTACTGATTTAATAGGTATCTATGTAACCAAAACGCATCTTCAACTTTATTTAAACCTATTCCTTTGAAAATTCCGCTTGAAAATCTTCCACTATATTATCTTCACCATTTGTCTCCAGCTCCTAGACTATTCAACAGCGCACATTACATTTACAAAGTAGCTAGTATTAATCAACACTAATAGATTTGTCTGCGTGTTCGTGTAACAATATACTAAAGTCACGCCTACATCCAACTGTCAACTTGTACTACTTTTTTTGTACATAATATAAATAGGAGAATAGGCAAGGAACCAAGGAAATCTGTTTGTTGGTTTGGAGAAGTTTTAAATCTTAACATTTTTTTTTTGTTGTTATTTCATAAATATAAAGTAGGGTAATTTGAGCCTACAATTTTATTGTCTATTAGTACGATATTAATAATGCATAGCTTGCCTTATCATACGGAATTTTTGTATTCTGGTTATCCTTACTTTCGAATAATTATCCATTCTAAGTTTTTAGCCTTTTCAAGCTACTTTGAGTACAATGTTTTCTTTCAAATCACAATAGGATGAGTTAGGTTAGGTTTAAAAATAACCTTTTCTTTTTTATTTGATAGTCATTATTGTTAACTGTTATATTAAAGTTTTTATTTATACAACATACTTAGTTGATTATAATAAATATAACCTGAAAAAATAAACAAAAATGATTATTCGCTAAAAAAACCAAAAACATTTTGACACTGACAACAGACAAAAGTTTTGCGTAGGTATCTAACAAGATTTTTCCACGGAATATTTGTCAAGGTATCGTAAGTAAGTACGATAACCGTGCCAATGCGGACGGGTCTTTTTAACACCTCGCCCGTTTTCGGTGCGTCGTATATCAAGTTAATGTTATCTGCGGCGCGCTGTCTCCGTGATGCATTGCGCTTGCGCATACGCTGATTAACGAAATTAATTTGTCACACAACAGATTGTTGGCGGTCGTAATTAATTTGTAATTTAAACGAATACGTTCTCGTTTACATGTGGTTGGATTTTTGGGTACTTATTGATTTTAGATAAAGATAATTTCTTGTGAAGGTGGAATAATTAAAAGATATTGTGTTTAAATCAATGTCTCATATTTTGTTGTAGATCTTATAAAATAATATTATTCGTTTTCTAAAGAAAAATGTAAACTTTACAACAACATAAATCAATGTATAAATTATTAAAAATAAATGGTTTTGCCTACTTTCCAAATAAAATTATTACTTTTTAAAACAAAAAATATCTATGTTAATTGAGACAGATACGTCTGGGGCTTCCAATAATGTAATTTAGATAAAAAGGTGTGTGTCCCAACACAGCATAAATACAACATGTCCAAACAAGCTTATCTTGTGACCACCTCAGAGCTCTCTAAATTAATGGGGACCAACGATATTTCACCTTTTTTATTAACAACGATTTCAAAAAAATAATTAGCGTAATATGGTTAATCAGCGCTTTGAGTGTAAAAGAACAATTATAAAACGATTCACTTATAACTTTTTTTATGTCGTTAATACCAAAAGCCCTTCCTTGAAACTAGTTAATTATATGATCACTGTCAATAATGATTATTGACCTTATAAAATCATCAATAGGACCGATGCCCGGACAAAGGGTTCCGTCGCCGTTAACTCGCCCGCAAACGTTTGAAAAAACAAAGCCAATTTGGTCTAATAAAGTATAATTAAAAAAACAAATTTTATTGTGATACCCGTTCACGCGTTACTATTCCTTATTTTTAATTAATCGAATCGTTTATTGGGAAGTCTTTGGTCGGTGCCAGTGATGGTATTAGACAGAATTATCCTTTCTTATTGTGTGATTTGTTACGCACGTATTTAAGGGTTAAAAAATCGGGTGCTTTTAATGGTGCCTTTACGATTTCGTTTCGAAGGGAAATCATAATATTTTTTTCTAGGATCCTGATTGGCTCAATTTTGTTTCATCAACTGTATTGATTGGAGCGCCACCTATTAAATTAATTTAACAGCGTTTGAATATCGCTACAAAATATTAAAATATTAGTTATACCAACGTCAATGAAGTCTACCGCCAAGAAAAGTTCGCTTCTATATAAGGTATTACAATTATTAGAACATCACGAATTGCAATTTTCTGTAGGCAATGTTAGGGTTAAGATGGGTAAGTTATCTTCTATTCCATATTTAAAACAACTGAACAGCAGTGCATCGATGTAACACTATTTTATTTAAATGATTTTGTTTTGATATGTAATACAAGTCCCTTTGTATTATAAACTTATTGCATATAATTAAAAAAAAAACACCCAAAATATTGAATAATTCATATAATATTTTTCAACTTCACAATAATGAACGCTATAATTTTTTGTACTTATCTACATTCGTTGCCAGTTACGGTTAACTAATATGCAATTAAAATTTTCGTCTGTCTATCAAAACGTCCTTCGGTGGCATAAGATGAGCATTTTGACAACCCCTGTCTAGGAGGGCTATTATTACGGTTTCTCGATCGGGCACAAACCACAAAAGATGACGATCAAATGATATCTAATTACGTGCTAGAGTTTCTGTTTTAATTGGTCTGATTTCGGTTCGTTGTTTTAAATGTTGTTATTTGAAGCGGGACTGTTATGTAAGTTGAATATGTAATATAATCATATTCATACACGGGTGTTCTATATTTTTGTCTAGGTATTTGTTACCCATGTGGGGCAAAGAAGTCCAAAACGCTTAAAAGCTTGGACTATTTTCTTCTAGTGCTTTAGTTCAGACTTTAATAGGTATGGTTAGGGAACTCATAGTCTCTAAGAATATTTGGATAAATTCACAAATATTATATGAATAAATTTTCGAGGGACTCGTGGCTAAGAAATAATAGCCTCACGGGTCGATCAATCAGGTTAAGCTACGCTTGCCGTGGTTGGTCCGTGGATGGGTGGCCATCTTTACATACTGAGACTCCTCCGTGCCTCGGACAGCTCGTTAAGCCGTTGGTCGCAACTGCCATTTGCAGAACTTTGACAGTTGTTACGGGTCGTCAGAAGCCCGAAAGTCTGACAATCAGTCTTACCAAGAGGTATCGTGTTACCCAGTAACTGGGCTGTGGAGGTCAGATAGGCAGTTGCTCCATGTAAAATACTGGTATTCAGCTGCATCCGGTTAGACTGGAAGCCGACCCCAACATGTTGGGAAAAGGCAGATGATGATTTAATAATCTACTGAAATGTTCCTACATGCATTTCGAAAATAAGGACCCACCTGTCGAAGGGAAATTCATAATTCTTAATTTAATTTAGTTTAATATCTTTATTTCAGACCGTACATTGCTACATAGAAGGCGTTAGTAGGGTTATTCGTTGTTTAGACAAAAATAAAAAGAGTTTTAGTTTGATATCGACAGCAGTTTAGTGTTTGATTCAGCTTTCAACAGCGTCAAAACTCTTAATCAGTATTACAATATTCTTCAACATGTCTGCAAATTCATAACCAGGGACAACATGACATACAAAACGTTCTCACTGCAATCAATAAACATTATTCACTGAACATTAGTAATAACATCAAAGCTAAGCAGCCGAAAGTTTATCCTTTCTTCACAACAATCGCGTTAATTACATTTAAATCTCTTATATACATAAAGGATGTTAACAAATCGATTCGTCTCGATTGTCTATAGAGTCGTGATTTCCTGTCGATGATATTTATCAATCGATTCAAGGTGCGTTTCGTTTGAATACGTTTTTAATGCAACGTTCTCCGGAAACAAAGGTACTTTTGAATACATTTATAAGTAGGTACCTACTATAAGTTGGAACATGTGCATACAACAACGTACTTACTTAAAATTATATGCATGCACTTTTTATTTAAATCCTATAATGCATGGATATTTATTTTTCGTTCTGTTAGTTTTAGCGAAGGTCTGGGCAATTTGAGAACTTTATGCGACCTACCCAAATGTCCTTTCTTTGGTATTGTTCGTCGAGTCGTTGAGCTCCTTAAGTTCTGAGTTGAGCTCCACTATTACTGACAAATGCTTGCACTGACTGGACAGGTCCACTCAAATCTGTGTGGTTCTTTCCTAAAAATACCATTTCAGACTCTAATCTACATGGTCCTCATATGGCCTGACCAAGATTATGTCTGGACTTTAAAGGAGACGGTGACCTCTGAGTTTGTTTCGGCCTTTCTTCTCAGAGTAGTCAGATAGGAAACGCCGACCTCATCTAGCTTATTTTTACAACTTCTTAATATGACGTGTAAAAGTGATTCCAATATCCTATTTACAGAATAAACAATTTCATTTGATTTCATTTCATTTCAATTCATTTCATCATGAAACAATTATTACTGTAATATGGCCTCAGTTATGATCATTGCCATGTCGTGTTATATACTAATTATACGTAATAGTTATTATAAAGAGGTATTTGTGAGTAAGAATGTAGGGGGTAATATTCCGAATATTACCCCCCTACTGATTCAATTTTGAAAATTCTTTCACTAATGGAAAGCTTAAGTATTGCTGAGTGTCATAGGATATTTTATGATCAAGAAATTTCACGCGGACGATGCTAGTGTAGTCGCGGGCAGATGCTAGTGTATTATCAAGAGGCGTTCTTTACCAAAGGGTATTGTATTACCCAGTAACTGAGTTGTGGAGGTCAGATAGGCATTCGCTCCATTTACCTAAATTACTGGTATTCAGCTGCATCTGTTTAGACTGGAAGCTGACCCAAACATAGTTAGGAAAAGGCTGAAAAATGAAAATGAACATTTAGTTGATAATCACAACAATAGTTTTTTTATAGCTACTAACTAACTACAGAAATAGAATACTTTTCATAATCAGTGTACATGTAAAACCCATTAAGGGCAAGCATACAATAATTGGCGACGGCTTTTTATTTTTTTGTTAAAAGGTGCGAGCGCCCCTTGATTGACGCGGCCACTACGTCTTTTTGACGGGTCTGACGTATTTTATGTGTAGTGTCTCTATACAGGCTGTTTTGATAGTAAAATATTTAATTTAATTTAATAGGACATAATTAATAGTGTAACTGAAATAGTGTAGTTACCTATTAGAGAGAGAGATATAATGAGATAGAACTAAATAACAAATAAGCTATTTTTTTTTTGTTTCCAGGGATTGAATTTTATTTTCCAGGAATAGCTTTCCCAGCATGTGTATTTTATTAATTTGCCTCTCAAAATATTACGAAATATTAATTGAAGGTCGAGCGTGATCGTCAAATTATTACTAATCGAAACTTTTTTGTTTTAAACAAAATCCATTCAGACTGCGAGACAAACGAACAGCAATTGATTTTTATATAATTATGTGCATGTGCTTGTGCTCTTTAAATGCTATAGGATTAAGATAAAGATGGGGCTGATATCATCTGAGACTCTTCTAGAATATCCATCCGTAAAATATAGCACAAATAGAAATTTAATAAACTTAAAAAAACAACCCAGCGTCTGCAATTGTGAAACGTTTGTTAAACCAACATAGACGGTTGAAGTTTCTCCTTCAATTTCGAGCCCTGAAACCAAAACACCCTGTACATCGCATTCTTCCAACAGATGCGTATCGCCAGCACATTATCGGTCGGTAATCGAGCTCACTACGTTTCGCAAAAAAGTGTAACAGAAGCTGGCAAATGAGTGCGAGGTAATGACTGCCCCTTAATTTAAAACGATCGACGTTAGCGCCGCTTATTACAAGCTTGGTAATTGCTAATTTGTTTGGGATATATTGGTTAAGTATTAAACATTCCGACACCAAGGTATATTTTAATGTAACGAAATATGTAAAAGCATGTTCCTTTTGTACAAACTACCTCTAACTACCCTTAAAATAATAGTCCATTTCTTCAATCATTTATCGTTAGACGTTAAGATTGACAAACAAAGAAGAAAAATACTAATATTCTCAATAATATAATAAAATAACATTTAAAGTGCTAAACTAAGCTATGTTATGATATTAATTACTAAGGGTGAATTTCACCAATGAAACTGAACGCGATTAGCACACCTGAAACGCGTTCAAAAGCTGTCAGTGTCTACAGAAAATAATGACACTGACAGCTCTTTAACGTGGTTTAAGTGCTGATCGTGGTCAGTTTCATTGGTGAAATTCACCCTAAGTAGAATTCAGACCTACGGTGCTATACCTACTATACAAATCTCACCGTGAAAACTTAGGTGAAGTGAGTTTTAAGTGATCTGTCACCTCTAGAGTCAGGTGGGAAGACAGACTGGCTGCTCTGTTCTGAAATAGTTGTCATTCCATAAAGCGTACCTATAGCAATTGATGAACTTCGCTGATAGCAGGATGATATAAGCAGCTGCACGAGAGTAACCGAAGGCGTGTGATTGGAGAGGTCTTTGCAAGGCTTATAATGAATGTTAATCGAGCACCAACTCCTTGCATCTTTTTACCTATACATCTTAAAAGAATCCATATCTCACTTGATGACTAAGACAACTGTCAAAGTTCATGTGAACTAAAACATAGATGATTAGAACAATGGTTATGTTGAGTCTACACTGACCTTTGGCTAATGCACTGTCTATCTGTATGTGATAGCTGATAGCCAAAACTGGTAATTAGCCCGTGATTAAACGCCGATATGTTGCGGCAGGCTCCCACGATTCTAGGGACGGCAAAAGCACTTTTTTATTTTAAAACAACAATTTTTTTAAGTTGTTTTTGTATTTATTGGTTTGTATAGTTGTTTATTTAGTCATTTAATTTAGTACCTTGTGTTAATAGTTTGTGATATAATAATTTTGTTTGTACATATTACATATTTGTTTATTTCTTTCCTAAATTGCACACAATAAGCACACAAATTGCAAACATCCTACTACATAAGCAACACAAAATTATAGAAACATAAATATCGGATGCTTATCTGTTAGCATCAGAGGCAACCCTACTCCTGATGTTTCTCAGAAGTCTCTCCAAAGTTTTACACCTAAAAGGTTTTAGATTAGATAATTATATGTAATGGGACGAGTGATAGCCAATCTTCACTTCAGGGGTAAAGAAAGGATCAATTGTTTGGTACAAAGATGCTCCCGACGATTATGCGGTAGCATTCCGTTTTGTGGCAACCCTGAGGTGTAATTTTCTCGTCAGGATTCTTTTTTTTTTGTGACATTTTGTTTGGCATCCGATAATGGCTGGTAACGCTTTGGTGATGCAGCAATTTTTTTATTATTGGCAGTTTGTGTAATAAAATTAATTCCTACTTCAAACAAGAAATACGTTCTAGTCAATTTGTGCTCTGAGTGGAATATACCTCAATTTTCACATCTATGAATTTCGAATGCTTTACAAATAGTCATTGAGGAAAAATTCAACTTAAAATGGTATCTATTAAATAAATCATAGGATAGAGAATCCTATGAAAATTAAACAAGACCAAATAATACTCCATCGATACCTATAAGTACAGAAAATATCGTCGGTAACTACTTATGGTGGTCTGCTAAAGATTGTCATCTTTCTAATTACCAATAATTGTTGCAAGTCAAATAAATCTTCCTTGACATGCCATACCATAGTATTGTTACACTTGTGCAATGAAAGTATGGTTTGCTTCAAGATTCGTTCTATTGAAGAAAACGGATAAGGAGAGAACTAGCTGTCGTGATGTCCACAGAGTATAGTGCTAAAGGAAAGTTTATGAAAAAGGTACGTTTTTACCATAGACGGAAAGGTTGAAATTATTATCGACATTAAAACTGGATTTAATGAAACGGGAAGTCAAGAAAATACAAGCACATATATAATAATGCACACAAAATTGGCATCCACCAAAAACGAAACAGAAAAACGCAAGTTGCATTTACGTCATTCTTCAATGCATTTTTTCGGCATAACGCACCATTTTTTGCTTCCAATAATCTTCGTATCTATAAATCAATACCTAAACAATTGCTATGATTGATGGGTCGGAATCAAAGTTAAGTAGTTATGGCTTAATTATAGGCAACGGTCAGCCGACTTTATATATACGCCATAATGTTTTGACATCACAATGGACGTACGTTTAGATACGACTTTCTATAAGTTGTGTTAGGCGTGAGAATTGGTCGGTGAATGAAGGACGTAAGTGGGTATATGTATAAAGTAAGAGAATTTTTTTTTAAATTGTATACTTCGGTCACTGTAGACAACCCTGTGCCACCCATAAGTATCGGAAAGGGCGGCGAATGGTGTCAAAAAGATGAGTAGCAGCGTCTTGCTTTCTGCATTGAGGTATAAAATGCTGTAACTATTAATAAATCGGTCAAGTAAAATTGTTACGGCAAAAGCCCTCTCTGGTTCACTGAAAAGGTAATCGAAAGGAGTGGATATTCACGTTCTGATAAACAGGATACTGAAATTGAGGGGATATGAAAACGTTTGTCTTGGCTCTTTGCCTTTAGTAATTATCCTACCACGATTGTTTTCATCAGGCTACTATATTGCTAGGTTTAGAATATTGCTAGGAATCATACGATCCTACAATCGTATATAGCTACAAATTCTGTATGACTTATGTAGATGTTTTACGGTATCTTAAAATAAGCTGTAAGAAAATCAATTTCAAAATACATAAGTAATACATCAGCAAACAGTCTTCAAAGGGACATTCACACATACAGGCCCTTCTCCGAAAAAAACAAACTATCTGCTTACAAAGGCTCAGTCATAAAGACTTTTGACACGTGCTTCATACAAAGTAGAGCCAACGTAAATAATGTTAACGAGGTCAAGAATCATAATGTGTGTATTTCGCACTGTCGTAAACCGGCCTACAGCGTAAGAATCAATCATCAATGTTGTATTTTGAGTTACGACCTTATGAGTGTGACTGCCCATTATAAGATAGAACGATGTTATGGAGATGATAAAAGTTTTGATGATTTCGCTTCTTGTTTAATGTTTTTGTTAATATGTGCATTGGTTTTTACTTGTTAGGTTGGTCTTTGGTGAAACAATAGAAAATCAGAGAACAAGTGCAGAAAATAATTTCTTGGAAGCATGATAAAGTACATACAGCCGTTCTATTCTGTAAAAAACTCACCGTGAAAACGTAGGTGAGGTGACCTTGGAGTGAACTGTCACTGCTTTAGCATCAGTAGGTATCGATGACAATGACAGCTCATACCACTCTCACTTCACCTAAGTTTTCACGGTGAGATGGTTACAGAATAGCAATGCAGGTAGCACCTGGCTGAGAGTACTCTAGGATCCTCTACAAGAGGATGATCTACAAGACTCTTTTAGTAAAACCTGATTGTGTGATGAAGATTGATTGACAGCTCGGGAAATTTCGTCCAAAAGAGGTTCTTTGTCATCATCGACGAACGTTAAGGAGATACACAGGAGACAAAAGAATACAAAATCGAGGCATAAAAGGAAAACCCCTAACAATCCTATATTATAAAACAGTTTCACAATACCTAGAATTCTAAACCTATTAATAATCCCAGACGATTTTAGCAAAAACAGCTCCCGTTAATGCGTTTAAAACAATAATTAAACAGAGATCAAATTGCAACATTGTATGTGAAACCGCTTATTATACCATCTTAAATATTGGCTTGTTTCGTTAACCTATAATTTGTATAAGGTTAAGAATTATGATTTAAACATTTATAATTTAAGCATAATTATTGATTCCCTTTTGCATAATTACCTACGTTTTTAGTGGGTTAGTTTTGGTAGTTTGTTAATTAAAAAGATAAACATAATCATGCAGATGTGTTTTCCGTGTGAGATCGGCTACCTAGGTCTTTAAAAAGTCCTATAGCTTCATAGTTATTATGTTGTATAAGTTTAGCTTTAAGTCCTTGTAGTTATACGTTCTGTAATGATTCTTTGGACGAAGTCTCTTAAATTTTTTGAACGGCTTTGTCAAAATGTTACTGGATGTGACCTATTCAACAAGATGATTTTTCAGTGCGAGTGCTTTGATGCTTGCCATTTAAGGTTCTTACCTATATTGTTTAAAATTATTCATAAAAGTTGTCTAGACTCGGGGTTATGACCTCGATCTATTATTAGGTACTTTTTCGCTACGTTACATAAACCTTTATGAACCTGTCACTGCAATCTTAAAAAAGAAAAACTCCTTGCACTGTTATCATACTCATTTACCAACAATTACAATATTAATTTAAAACGCGCTCAATAAATTAAAAAGATTACGCTTCAAGCATAAAGATATGGGCAGACTAGCGACATGTTTCGATTATTGAATGAGCACCGATGCGACGAATCGATTACGTCCGAGTAGTTGGTACGGTCTTGCCCTGTGCGACGACGGACTTAACAAGGCTTGCGCGATTGTACTTTTTGTAGGGGGTATTATAAATGATTGTATGTTCGATGTCGCCAAACTGCGGGGTTCTGAAATATGCTTTGTTGGGATTTTATGTTGTTTTCAGTCAGTTGTTAGTTTTACGATAGCTTCTTGAACCATTGTAATATGCTGAACAATTTTAAACTTTTAAAATTTTATAAAATTGTGTAGGAAAATTAATAAGTTTTGCGATTCTATTTGGCAAACCTTCACCACTAAGTGCAGCGTGATTTAAAATCATGATATTGAGTCGATTTTTATACCTACCTACAGCTACATTGTTACCTTATTGTTGACCATTGTCTATTTTGTTAAGTACCTGGTACTTGTTGAAAGGCCTACACTGCCCTCCCATACCACACTGTTATTTGAAAATATTGTAAAAGCCAATTATTTTGAAAAGAGTAACCGCGTTTCTTGCCGGCTCTTCTACATAGGAAACGACCAATTGGAACCAAAAATGATTTTGACCGATCCTACGTTGTATGTTCGTCAAAAACTTCTTGGTACTTCGCAGAATTTCCAACTTGACCTGAGAATGCTTTCCTAAAATCTTGCCACCATCTTCTAGACCCCCATCCAACATACTCCTGGTTGACGCTAGTCGAACTGCACACTATCACGACATGATCGCAGCGACAAATCGCAAGATGCGCCGCCGCCGCCGCCGTCCGTTATTCCGCGCCGCTGCGCTCATGCGTCGGATCCTATCCGCGAACATATTAGTATTGTAACCGATCTAAAGGTTACCGTACAAAAAAGATTCATGGCTTGTGCATATGAAGGTATTGACGGCTAATGCGTATGAAGCTTTATGTTTTATTAATAGAATTTTAATAGGGCTTTGTAGATTGTGATAGTGTCGAACTATGTATAGGCTGTGATTTTGATGATTCCAGTAATAGTTTTCGACTCCATTAATCAATCTAACATTCTCTTCATTTAACACTAGCGGTTGCCCACGACTTCGTTTGTGATCCAGGATGAAAAGTATGTCCTTCTCCAGGTCAAGGTCTACCCTTGTGCGAAATTTCACCCAAATCCGTTCAGCCGTTTTAGCGTGAAAGCGTAACAAACAGATAAACTCACTTTCGCGTTTATAATATTACTTAGAATTAGGATTCTTTAACTTTTCTCAGCTGAAGTTTTTGACTGGAAGTGACCACTTACTCGTATAATCGTAAAAGTCGTTTTTGGATATAAAATACATAAAAGTGTATGAATCATGTACTCCAATGATACGCATTTATGACATTAGAGATTTATGATCAAAGCAAATTCCTTAAAATATCGCTCCAGATTAAACCAGATCCTATTCAGATCCAAAATAATAAAAAACAGACCCCATAAATCCAACCACTAAATCAATTACAGGTCATCTTCAACAATAAAGTACGCAAGAATTTACATTACACATCGACCACGTGACATTGAATTCTATAGGTACTAACGATATAAAAGAGGCAATATTTCCTTGCGCCTCAAGACGGCGAATGTACAAATAAATCCACCAGAAACGCAAGACCTATCACAGAGGAACTTACTCCTTAAAGCGTAGAACATTCGGGAGGTCTTTGCATATTGGTGATGTGCACATAAGTGGTTTTGAATTTGTTATCGCGGTTGTACATTAGTGAAGGCTTGACACAGCCAGTCTTCTGTAAAGCCACGGCTTGTATTAGTGGCTTCTAATTTATTGGGAACGATAGGACGACTGACGCCGGCCACCCTGACCAAGGATCCATTCACACCAGGTGGGGAGGTCCGGACTAATTGGACCTGTGGCGGATGACATCTGTTTTTGTTGTGTATTTTTTTTGTGGAGAAAGTTTTGACGGTGATTGGGATTTATGTTTTTGGTTTTTAAGTTTTATAGGTTTGATTTTAATATAAATTTTTGTACTTAGAAATTTAAGGTTGACTTGTGTCTCAAAAAATATTTTAAAACCCAAGATAAATTGTTACATGATCTGAGATTAAAGTAAACGAAGTAGCAGCGCAGTATTATTAATCAATTAAATGATTCAATGCCATAGTTATGAACAAGATTGTTCATTATAATGTATAGGTATAGTGCTTTACTGCTTAATTGCTTTGGAATCGATATAAACACCTTCAGACAACCAGTAGAAAGGTCAAATCAATCAGTTATTGTTCATTTATAATTTAAACACAATATGCGAAGTTAATAAATTGAATCGAGCTTAACAAAAACTTTTGGAATGAAAATAATGAAGTTTCCTTGTATTTTGTGATTTAGAAATATAATTTATCATAATTATGTCAATGAAGGTATTGTATAAAAACTTTATAAAGGAGCCGGATTATTAAGTAGGTACTGCAGATGAATGTGCATCGTACATCTAATATACTGTATTTTTAATTTACTGCCTTTTTATGAAGTCGTATCTTGTTTTGGCGAATAGCGGCACGTAATTGTGCTTGTACTATGTAATATTAAGGCATTTCAGCATCTTCAGAAGCATAATAAAAAGGTAAGCAAAAATATTAAGCAGACCAGCGAAAAAACCATTCATTCACTGCATTTTATTACCAAACAATGTCCATTCACACCGAATCTCCTCTACATTTTTATTAACACCCCAAACCAGATAAACAGGATACGGAAAATATATTTATTTGTCCAATCATCAAATATAAGGGGCGTTCTCGGGTTACACGAAATGATTCCAGTATAGCAATCGTCTCCGTGATTTGTTACGATAATCTATCCTAATAAATAACGCACTTCGGCCAAGATTGAGCTGCCTTGTGCTTGTACCTTTTGTTTCACTTTTGGCTGGTCGCCTATTGATTTATTGTGCTCAATGATTTTTTGCATTTTATGGTTCTTACTTGTGATTAACACGGCTTGATGGCAGCTATAGATTAATCAACGGATTTAGTGGTTTATCTCCATGATAGTCGCTTGTTTTTAAAGGTATTGTTTTTCGTTTAATTTGTTGCTTTATTATGTCCCTGTTTTTAATGGTAATGCTTTCGTGGTTCGGATTTTTTTGTGGAGGTTATCTGGAGAATCGGGGTGTTTTGAGTTTATGTATGTTGCATTATTCGATACGGTTTTATGTTTAATGACTCCATTATTTGTATGATGTGTATTGGGTTCGAGGTACCTTGTTATTTTGTATGAACATAACATAACATCACGCCTGTAATCCCAGAAAGGTTAGGTATAGAGGTGTACCTTATAGTAGGTGGTCTGGTTTTTTTATATAAGTGACACATGGTTACGTGGTTTTACTCATGGTGACGTCAGGGTCTTCCTAAGTTAACCTCAAAAAGAAGCGTTTTCTAGTCAAATACTCATGAATCATATGCTCATTATAAGAGACCATTAAGTATAAAACGGACACGTTATGGCGGCGACTGTAATAAAAACAGTAAGACCATAAAACAAAGACCTAGAACACCCACATTGTGCTACCTCTACAGTTTACTGTAGCTTCTAAGATTTAGCATTTACTGTGCGTTAAGGAATTTCTTGATGTTCAAATAAAAATAATAACGCCGGTGACGGTTTGAAGTGTTATGTCATGGGGGACGATCCCTAGGCTCACGTCCCATGTGTTACAAATGGCAAGTGCACATTGAATAATTTCTTTTCTATGGTTTTTTGGCAGTAGATTCAACATTTAGATAGGGCTGATAAAAGAAAGAAGACGGAAGACGTAGCGTTGCAAAGCCCCTCACAAGGTGGACCTGGTGAAGGCCGCGGGAATGCGCTGGATGCGAGAAGCACAGAACCGGTCTAAGTGGTGATGCTTGGGGGAGGCCTATGTCCAGCAGTGGACTTCTTTCGGCTGAAATGTTGATGATGATAAAATAAAACAGCTAGGGGCACAACTGAACCCCGAGCTAGTTTGACCTATGATTTTCGCAAGAGGCTCCTTAAACCTACCTAGATACTCATTGCTTCTCAGCTCACAAATGTCCAACCGTTTTTTTAGCTATGGGTCTCCTAAATACACCTTTGTCATTAAGCTTAGTATCGGAGACATTTCAGTCAATCTCACCTCTTTGACTGGTGGTGGACTGGTAGAGGTGGTGGTTTTTTTGTAAGCTTGCAAAATCCAATTGTCGTCTATCCATTACTTTTATGTAATTTCGGCTCAGAGCTAATATTAATAGTCCTTCAGACCGAATATTGGCCATGACCACCAATCTCAGCGGACACTAGCCGTCGGCGCGGGAGACATTATAGAGCGGACAAGAACAAGAGCTAACAAGAACTCGAATAGGCATAAATGAAGGTAATGTTCTGAACTCCTATAATACACTATCAATTCTACGCAAAACACGCCAAAAATACCACCTTACAAAGTAAAGCCTGTAATCACACGCTACATTGATTGCGTGGTATTCGGTCGCCTTGAAGAACGAGTTGTCTACTAAAATCGGTCACCCATCCAATTATCGGCTTGACTAACTGTAGCTCAACTGTGTTGATTTGACAATTAGCGCTTACGGTATTTATTCTGAATACGTTTGATGCATTTTTTTGCTGATGTAGAAATTGTTGATAATATTTAGAGATGATGTCACTCGCAGAAATGATGAACAGTATCGCGGATTATTATATTCCAATCACGTAAGGTCAAAATATGTTATTTTACACAACATAACATCACGCTTTTATTTCCTGAAGGGTTAGGCAGAGGTGCACCCACATCTCGTCAGTTATGTGTATGTCCTATGTAACAGGGGGCCAGCCTATTGCCATCAACCGGGCACAAATCCAGACTCATATTATGGATGTTATTTTAGTTGCACGTTATTAATAAACCTAGGATTTTTATTGAGTGATAAGTCTGCTGTTTTATAATTAACGTTAGAACTTTTATTTTATAGGATGGGATAGACATGTAGGTAATTAACTAATGGCATAGCGAGAAAACAGATCAACACCGTACAGACGACTTTTATAGCCAACAACAGACAACAGACTTGCATAGCCATAAAGACAACAGGATTGCAAGAAAATAACTATCGAATGTCATATAAAAAATGCATTAGTGTAAACGTGTAGCAAGAGATGCCGACGGACGAGACTCGTTCAATTTCGCTTATTCGCTCGTAAAGCCACAAGGCGTGTCAAAAGCCTATAAAATTCAATTGACACCAGTTAAACCCGATAATGTACGAGCGAAACACTTGTGTTAACATAAATTGTCGAGATTCCGACATTTTCTAAGTCGTTTATCGGTTTTTAAGCATGTGCTGAAATGGTTAATGTAACGGCTTCGGCAGAAGGATCCCACGTACGCTGAACGCTATGCTTTATATCACCCTGAGAAATTATAGTATAGATAAAACCTACATGCTATGAAAGTAATTATTCTGAAGCATAGGTAGACTTAGACAAAACACAAATTGATGCTAAATAATCCTCTTTTACCTATAATTCCTTTAGATGCAAAAATTAAAGCCATTTGAGTAGAATGAATTACTTAGGAAAATGCATTACCATACTACACACACACATTACATTGTTGGTGCTTGATGCAGTTAGTTTTACATTTAAACTAATAAGCAGATCATTTCGTTCTATTAGTTGAAGAAACCAACATTTCAGTGGCAGCGGAATTTTTATAATCCATCTTCAATTTTAAATCTCCCAAACTATGAATCAAACATTCCCTCGTTATCAGCTCCAAACATTTGATCAAACATTCAGACAATGCTAACAAATCCCTCAAATATTTAACGCGAGGAACAAAAATAAAAGTCAAATCTGTATTTATCTTAACACACTCAACCAAAATGTTTCGACAAATTTCTAATAGGTATAATAAACAAAATATTCACCCGGTTAAGAAGCTTGCTTGGCTTATTAATTTGTATAATACCACCGACATAACTTGACCTCTGTATGCACTCCACAGGATGAATTCTACAGGTCAAGGTACAATGGTCAATTGGTAACGATTCAGGAATGGTGCTATCATCTAAGGATCTCGGGCTTTGGAACAGGTAGGCAAAGGTTGAAAAAAATGAAGTAATAATCCGACCACAAGCCTATGATAATCTGATGGTAACGCCATTTTGTCCTGTGTGGTTTGCTGTAAAAAACGTGTGACATGATTATCGTTACTAGGGCGACAAAAAATGTTAGAGCTGGTTCACATTCGGATGGCGGTGTTTATTGCGAAGTGGTCTTAATGGATACGTTGTCGGGAATGTTTTGACTTAGGTGGTAAGATTAGTAATGGTGGGTAAAATTCGATGTTTTTGGAATTTGTTTTGGATATCTCGTTTAAAATACTTACACAAATATTTGCAATCTTGTGTACCTATTTGTATCTTTGACAAGTACAAAATGATTGGAAATAAAATATTTTACAGAAAAAATAAAATTAAAATAAACCTTATCTCAAGATTAAAAATAACAGCGAAGTACCTACCTACTTAGTACCTATAATTAATTTTTATACAAATATTTTATACCAGCTAACCGTTTTTTTTTTGACATGAATTAATAATCAAAAAAGTAACAGTAGACTAAAAACATGGCCATGTAAACCCACCACCACCTAATTATAAGGACGCGGTCATCGAAAGCAACAACGTTACAGATTAGGGATGAAAGTAATACACACGATAGCATCAGGGGTGTCTCGTTAGTCGCAATAAAAACGTTTTTGTGTTCAAAGTGGCGCGATTTTTTTGTCGCACCCGTCTCGACTGGCGGCAATTTGTCGTGGGACTCGGTGTAAACGGAGCTTTATTGTTTTGACGTCATAATTTAATTTGAACATAGAAGATGCTAACTTCCTTGATGAAATTGACATCTATTGATTTTTGGATATTTATTTTCTAATTAATTTGTCTATAAATGCGTCTCTACTAATAGATACACCTCACTACATTATAGGTCAGTAAAGTCAGCAAAAACAGAAAAAAACATCGCCATTTATTTTTTTGATTTAAACAAAAAAGAACAGGAATTAATCGTTACCGCAAAAAAGTGCACATTTGCATACAAATAACTGGTAACAATATAGTCTTATTAACATGGGTAACGAGACAAAATTAATTATAGGTTCTGGTGTATAATTTGGTACCGGGAAGGCGGTACCCACCTGCGTTGTGGACTTGTGGCCGCCAATTGAACTTGCATGTTCTTGTGTATCATTGTATGCATATTTTTGTAAGAATTTCCGGCATTGGGTTACTAAATTTTGCAATAAACATACACAGTGTAGTTAAAACTGTTTTTAGAAAACTGAGGGAAATCAAGAGTACAACATAATTTTGCCAATCAATATCGATTGCTACTACCTAAAACGATGCAAACAAATTAAAGGCATTGCTAATAAAAAGGCAAAGATAAATACATAATATTCGCATAACGTGTTTCGTGTGCATATCGGTGTCAAGTCCTGTGCAGCAAATTATTGCGTTCGTAGCGATGCGCGATGCCAAACGATTGTGTGCGATGTTCAGATTACATAGTGCAAAGGCTACTAGAGAAGTAAAGGTAAGGATACATTGAGGGATTTTGCTAGTACTTACAACATTTTTTTGCTGATATAAAATACAAGTAAAGTTCAAGATCTTAAATGGTTGGGTTAATGGCAATCCGTCTATTTAATTTAAAGTTTATTCATTTGAAAAGGAACTTATTTAATAACTACTTGTTTTTATTTTTACTTATTTTTATTTTTAGTAATATATTTTTTCATTTTAACGGTCACTCATGACATGAATAAATTATGTTCAAAACTGGTACATTCAAAAACCAAAAAACTTCAAAACTTAATTTTTGCGCCACACTTCCCTGTAAGTATAGGTACAAGCTGCAATACTGTAAGTAATATCAGTATTAACAGACACAAAATGATTAAAATATATTAAAAGCTCCACTACTCATTTATATAAAAGTACTAAAAACGCTACAAATCTCATAAACCCCGGTAAGTCTAAACCCTAACGTACAAGTCACAATATTTCTAGCAAAAATGTGCTATAATTTAATCCTGAGTATAATTTTCACTGCACAGCGAAGCTACTTCAGTAAAGAAAATTATAAGACATTGTAAATTGTCTCTTGGCATCGGATTGCATAAAAGTGAGCTTAAATATGTGCATATTATTGCATTCATACAAACGTATAAAGACGTCAAAGGGTAGGGACAGCAGACATAGTTGTAGGTAGTGGCAATTACTAATTAGTATTTATTAAAATAATTACGTGACTTTACGACATGCTGATTGTCTGCTTGTACCGAGTTACACAGAAATCGAATTAAAGAAAATTAATATTATTATTTATTATAATTTTCTTAATTCAATTTCTGTGTATATTTAGGCCTGCAGAATGAGTAATAGCATTCAATTTTGTTTTAGATCGCGCATTCATAAAAGCGTTCATCAGGAAGTAATTATGGTTTTTGTGATTTATGTTTACATTTACTTTTATTTCTGCTTGAGTACATATAGTTCTCGTTTTTTTTTGGTTGGTATATTAGCGTGTGCTAGCTGACATATGGCTAATAATTAGATTTATGTTTTGTGTTGCATAATGTAAATGATTTTGCATACTTTTGTATAGAATCAATTTTTTCGAACTGAACAGACAGCTGTGCTGCTGGGGAGTTTGTTGCGCCACTTCTTCTTCCCAGCTAAAGCACTAGGAAGTGGTGAAGGGTGGGCGTTTTTGGGGGACTGTCTTATGTGATTTTGACGTTCAAAAAGTGCTGATTCTCAGCCTAGTTTGAATAAATGACTTTTGATTTTGATTTTTGATTTTGATAAGGACTATCAATAAATTGGAAAAAGTTTAAATATTACATGGAATCGAATCGCCTAAAAATTACCCAGCAATTTATATATGACATGACATAGTATGGTAGGCCTTACTATCCAGTGAGGCCAGCTTGCACCACAAATAGCTAAATACGTTTTCCGCTAAACGAATTTTAAAGAACGCTCTGTTTCTGACAGACAGAATAATGATTTACATAATATTATTATGAGTGTTTAGCGCTAAACGTATTTAGTGATTTGTGGTGCAAGCAAACCAATCAAAACTTTTTTGCAATCAGTACACAATAATATTTGATCCGACATCAACACACGTGCATGTATCTTTAAATATGCCTACAGTAACTATCAGTTCGGTGCACTTGAGAAGCCTTATCGAATGATTCCATTTGATATCAAACTTTAATCAGCTGCAATAGAGCTCAAATTATAAGTAGGAGTCGAAGGATCCTGTGAAGTAAAATATTGGTACTTTGTATAATTAATTAATAAATTGTTATCCATGAATAATAAAATATACAACTTAATATGATATAAGTGAAATCCGAGAAAAAAGATACAGTGTACGTTGAAAAGTGATCACTCTTTACGTAAATAAAAATTGATTATGCAGTTTTAATGTTACTTTCGAATTCACAGGTTTTGGCAAAGATTTGGACATTGAAATAAAAAAAAAGTTACTCAATTAGAGTAGCTATCGGTATTTTTTTAGTCATTGGTATATTTTTCCTCGACCATGCGAAAAAAGAGTCTTCAGGCAACATAATGTAAAAGTCCAAAATATAATCAAAGAGCCTTGAAAGGAAAAAAAAACCCGTATCTAAGCGCACAGCGGAAAAACAAAAAGAGTTTTTGCACAAAAAAATTATAAACAAAAAATAAATATTTCCAAATACTGTGAAACAAAACAGGAAACAAACATAACCGACACCCTATAGCGCCACCAGTGCCGAAAACGGACCTAAACCAACAAAAATATACCGGAAGACAAAAGATCGGTCCCGATAACATTACCTAATCGATAATTGTATCTACGACACTTTGACTCACACGTTACGTCGTAAAAAGGCGAGAAAGCACCATGATAAAACTATACTGGCGACAACACTATATTTGCTGACCATACACTCAAAAACAAACGAAACCCAACCTTATTTTTGAGCCACCAAGATCGTATTACGACTTTTTGGTGTGGTGTGATATTATTGTGTCGTGAAGTCGCGAAGAGCACGGCAATAAAAAAGGTGAAATGTCTCATTGGAAGCGATGGTGGACATATACCCGATAAGGGACCACCGCAGTGGATACTGGTCCCATTTTTAGAACTGTTTTCCGGTACGAATTTTGTGTGAGCACTGATATATGGCGGGTAGAGGTAGCTGTGGTTAAAGGTGTTATAATGTAGCCCTTAGTATAGGCCAAAACATTTTTTTCTTAAAGCCAAAAAAATTAATACAAATAACATGAATCTAAGAAAATGTCTAAAAGAGTTACTAGTAGCGCCATCTATGGCTCAATCATGAATGCTTAGCGAAAAAATACAAATAAAAGAAAAAAAAAATGCAAGAGGAGTCTTCTAATCAGTTAAAATAAGTTCATGTCAAAAACTATTTTTTTTGCAGCAAGCAAGCCATGTTTTCATAAGGAAAACCCCAAATCATAGAGATGGTTTTGCAAAAAGTTTATGGTGTATATGCACGCGCATTATCAAATCAACAGTGTTTGTTTTTATACTGTTCTCTAGCTTTAAATAACGATTTATCTAATTGGCTTGTCATAAAGATTTTTTGTCTTTGTGCTTTGTCGGTTTTAATAATAGAAAATGATGACTCTCCAGTCTAGTTATGTACCGAAAAACTGACGTTGCAACGTTTGGACATGCATGAGAAACCGTTAAGACAAAATTATTTCATATATTAATGTAGTTGTGAAAATTTACTACGAAAATGTGCTTCAGATCACCACACCAGACCAGATCACAGATCAGATGTGCTTTTGCTAGTATTACTGAGTATTTTCATCTCTTCGTCGTCGCGTCGTGTCGAGGGCACGACAGTGTATTAAAAAAACATATTCTACAATACTTCGCCACGGCATCAGGGGCTATCTTGACAGCAAAGCAGCAGGGTGTGGACGTGGAGTTGTGACAAAAACCATGTCCCACCTCCTATCCTGCCCTTTGTGCCTTAAAAAATGCAGCCATAGCGACCTCTGCATAAGCATAAGTATAATCAGCCTACAATGTTCCCATTGCTGAAACACAGGCCTCCTCTCTGTGAGAGGGAGTGGGCCGTCATCCACCAGTCCCAGTGCGGGTTTGTAGATGTCACATATCTTGACCTCTGAGATTTTAATAATTGATGATGATTGAACAAACATCAATTTTGTTGATCACGACTAACTACCGGCGCAAACGCTAGAACATTACAATAATTCACGATGGCACAACAAAGGGAATACCAACTGATGTCTTAATTCCATTTACAATTGTTGAAAACGATTCGCAAATCCTAATTTCGCCATGATGTACTCGTATTTGTTTGATGTAGTACACGAAAAATGACTTGTATCGTATAAGAAGTTTCACTAAACTGAGTCGACCCTTTATGTAAGTCTGAGAATAGTATAGGTTCTCACGGTCATAGTTTTCAGACAAATTCCTTTTTCCCAAAGCGGGCGCAAGTCACCAACTCGTCCTACATGCCTAAGGTCCATCTAAGACGACTTGCAGAAAATCAATAGAACGTCCTAAATGGGCCGTAGGCATGTAGGACGAGTTGACGAACTACTCACCTTTTGAGAAAATGAAATGTTGTTTTCAGTCGCAATATTGACATAACTTAGTCGGAACCCGTATTCATAACTTGACGGTATAATTGCTTAGAAAATATATTTCCTTGGAAAATATTCATGCTTACATTTTCTTTTATTAATTGAGTGATAATTCATGAGCGGTGAGACCCGACGGGCGACGACGGATATAATAATGAAGTCGTATGACTATGAAGAACATCTTTTATTGGGACAGGGAACTTTATTAGTCGATCTATTAGGTGCAATATTGGTATTCAACTGCATGTGCTTAGGTAATAGGTAATACGGGCTGGTATCCGCAATTCCACGTCAAAGCGCGTATTTTGCGTACGGGTGGGAAATCACTTATTCGATCCACCCCAGCTCCTCCAAGAAGGCCAGCAACGCCTTAGTACTGCATGTGCTTAGACTGGAAGATCCCCACATATTTGGGAAAAGGCTGGGTAAAATGACGATTTAGATCTTAAGACATTTTTGCACAGGATTTCTGCTACATATTTTATTTGAAGTGTACAGGTATATTTTTCAGCAATATTTAAGTTTCTGAGTAGGCAGGAATTTACGAAAATGAGAAGATATCTATTAAATTGCAGGAAACTATTCTAGCATAAGCTCTGCGATTTTATAACTGACCTGAAAAAGGAGGTTCTGTATTTGTCTGTGGGTGAGTAGGTAGTTATCTTGCTTAAAAGGCAAGATCAGGACATATCCTGGTACTCCTCAAAAGCTGGTGTTAATACAATATAAGATTACAAGATACGACAGTTTCTCAGAGTCTATCACTTTATTTAGTGACAACTTCGGAAATTATCGGGTTTTGTCGGAAAGTTAACTCTATACACGTTCCTTGGTGGTATTCGTCTATGGTGTCGATTGACGTGATAGTGTTTTAAGTGAAATTAAGTACGTCTTTATTTTGGTAAGTTTATTTAGATTCGTGTGATTTCGTATGTCAAGCGATGAGAGTTTGGACTTCGACTACTTTTGTAAATATGTATATACAAATTTTGGTGATGTCACAACAAAAATTCGAAGAAAGAAGAGATAATTCAACACCTTTTATAGAAAACTTAAGCTAAGTAAGATGCGGGTAAAGTCAGCACTCACAGTATACAAAAAGCTTAAAAGGGCCACAAATAGCGGTACACTTTTTATAATTAAAGTAGTGAAAAAGTTAAACCGTAACGGTGCATAAAACATGCAAAAAGTTTGCAAAAAATAACGGGCACGTGTTTTAGCTAAGAAAGGATGAGTATCAATGAAGAAAGACCCGAAGATTCATACAGTTATCTAAATCCAAACGTAATAAACAGTAGCTCGCTTTGAAAGTCATAAATCATAGGACAAAAAGTGAATGATTAAAATATCACCCACAAACAAATCCAAGCTCTTTGCTCCAAAAGCTAGAGTTCATTATTGAATGGATGCCAAAGAATAGACTGGATAACTAGGATTACACGCCTAAAGAAATAGAGATCCTTGATTGGATAAAAAGACATGTCCCAAAGTTGTAAATCCATCATGGACAAAACACGGGTACATTGTCCCTTTTATACATTTCGACCGCAACTGGGTGGGATAATTTTAAACAATAACTTTACATTTAAAATCCGATTATATTTTTCGTCTAATCCGATCTATGATTGAGACAAAGATGTGTTTTGTTAGTGGCCAGTCCCTTTTTTCTACGTGGGATGATGTTTGTTTGGTGTTTGCACGGTAAACTGACTCTTAGCCCTTTTAGCCTGAGGATACTTGCTAAAGCTGACACGTATTGTCACTAAATGGGATTAGATATGAATTTGTTTGAGAAATTCGTACGATTGGATGAACATCCTAACGCTTTTTAAATTAAATAACTTAATCTGCCTGTATATGAAAACAAAGGTAAAATAACGGAAAGTGACAGTTGGTACCAGGAAGAGCAAGAATCTACAAGCAAAGTTTATTGTGTGTGTCGTTCATACATCACAGAAAAAAAAACAGAATAAAGTGTTTTGAATAAAACAATGAAACCTATAAAAGAAGGAAATCGTTCTAAACTAATTATACTTCCCCATCTCATACATGAGCTCTGTTATTCTAGTAAGAGTACAATCGCCTTCGAAAACCGTACGCCAATTATTTTGTTGGAATGTTTGAACACGAACGCTAGGGAACTAGATACGGATTCCTTATCTAGTTCAACGAACATTCATACAAAACATTGGGCGATCAGAACATTCGCATAGAGATAAGATGTGTACGAGCACCCTTAATCGGATGCATCAAGTAATTCTAAAACCAGAGAGAAATGATGCTGATGTCAGTACAGAAAATGATCTTCTAATAATAGAGATTAACGAAATCATTAACTTGCTTGTCACCTGTCAGATAGCTAACTCCATCTGGACAGCCAAACAAGGATTTATTTTTGTAAAGCTCAGTAGGAATAGGATTAAAGTTGGACATTTTTTTCCCATAGTTCTAAGTTTGTATGTAAATTTGTTCAGGTTAATTTCCCATGGGATACGAAGGTGTGAAGTTTGGACAATCCTATGGTTAGTATTTGTTTTGGATTAGCAAATTTTTGGATACAATGTGTTGGAAGATATTTTTGGATCGGTTGCTTGTGCTTTTAATTATTTGTTTCTTTTGTCACTTTTGCTTTCTCTTTCAATACTTTTGACTATTCTAGCTTTTCATAAAGCATGAACAGTGTGTGAGCACTTCTGGTGGTGATCAGACTAGGTATATTGTAAGTTTTAAGATATGATAAGATTATTTTCCATACTGAACAAATTCCTTAGATCTTTCTTAATACAATCTACAAAAGAATGTAAAAATTAAACTGTTAATTTACTAAGCACCTTTATGCACCTACGTAATGTTTTAGACAGGTATACACTATACCTGCATCGACTAATCTTCAATTTTATGAACTAAGAATTTCAAATTGACGGAGGTGTATCTTGGTATCGAAAGAAATATACGACAGTTGTATTGTGGGCGCTATGGACAGTTTTATGGGATTCTCAATTCAAAATATCTGACAGTGAATTGTGACATCCCTAGAGATAGCTTCCGCATACATAGTTGGAGGCAATTTTTATTGCACAACTTTCTTAGTAGGTACTTTAGTCTTTATTGACAGCATCATGTGAGATTCAGGTGCAGCTGGTGCAATCAAACTAAAATTTGATTCAGGCTCGAAGAACATGTAAGTGGGTATAAAAATATGTTTAAATAATTTAAAAACTTTTCCGCTTAAAAGGATTTTTCAAAAAATAAATCGTTAATAAAGACCTAAAATGGGCTTTGCATAACTTACAAAATATAGGTACTCATTTTATTATGGTTGTTGACCTTAAATATGTAGAAACAGACAAGTGGATCACTTTAATCAAAGTGATGGAGGACCCCGATTTAACCCCTTTAAATAAAGAAAATTCCTAATAAACCAGTCCAATTTCACCAGCGAAGCAGAAGCTGAATCTAGAAGTCCATCTACTGTTCCACCCTTAAATCCAAATACCAAAATTCAAATATTTTACACCAGTGACGTCATTTCACATGCCTTGGGAGAACGCAGTAACACGAGACGCAGCGATAATGCGTCGCCAAACAAGCCTCAAGCGCCAGGCGCCGCTTGTTTCTTCATCCAGAAACAACTCCACTGATGAAACGACGGCTTAATACGCGGTGACGGACACTACAGAACCTAATTAAGGCTCACTTTAACCCACCAGTATTAAAAGACCCCCCGTTACGCAAAAAATGAAGGAACCAAAGGGTCTAGTCAACTGGTTGCGTTTGAAGTCCTTATCTTATCTACTAGCATTGATTTTGAGATTCGAAATCTTGGTGTGCGGTTTCAAAGTGTTGATAACCTGTTCGTTTCAGGTATTTTTATGGGTTTGTTATTGAGATATAAGGTTTTGATGGTGTGTTTTTGTTCCTTTTTAAGGTATTTATATTTTAAGTTTATGTGTAAGTTGATCCAAAAATATCATAAGGCTTTTGCAAATAACTTTGCAGGTTTTTATTTCTTCCTTTAAAAATACTCAGTTTTAACCAGGTATCGGTAACGGGCCCATAATTGTATGGATCCTATATGGAAATTGAACAACAGTACACTGTGAATGTTCTATGACCGTCTTGACACAAACATTTGTTTGCCATCACAAAGATCCCAGAGGCAACAAGTGAGAAAATAAATAGCCAACCGAAATTACATTACTCAGAATACAACAATAAAATGAAACAGCTGTAACGGTAGAGCATTCATAGTTCCTCACGAAAGCAGAAAGCATATGGGAGCCATGAAAATTGTATTCAGTACCTACGCAGTACTTGTTGCAGGAAGGAAATCAAACGGTACCGCGTTATTTATTAGCAATAACGCATACATTCGCGGTTAACAATACTGCATAAGTACCTAGTTACTGAAGGTTTACCGCTTCGGTTGCGAAACAAAAGTTTGTAGTATCAACGCCTACAGTACAGAAGTGTTTACTGTTTCCGTTACTTCTTAAACGGTCTACCGGTAAAATACTACAGCTGGTTCTTAGAATGAATAAATGCATACATTTTCGCAGTTGACAAATAGGCTCATACATATACTATTTAATATATACGGGTCACCATCGTCTATGAAATCTGCAACACAAAGAGCATTGATAATAGGTAAGTAACCGACCTCACAGAAACTGAATTGCAAAGTTCGGAATCAAGAAAACCTGCTGGATGGAAATATACAATAATATCGACTAGTGCAGTCCAATGCTAGATAAACAGAAGAGAATGTGAATCGCTTTTTATTTCAACCAATTCACTTCATTACAACATGCATTCAGTGAAATCGTGATGACGATCGTGAAAAATCTATGAAAGCAGTGGAGAGCAATGATACTGCACTTTGTCTCCTTAAAACTAGTAAATTGTAAAGGGGAAATCATAATCAACTTCGAAAATGCGTCAGCAGGCGTGTAATTATAAAATACGTGTTTAAAGAAAGTAAGATCGACGATAAAACTTGTCAATGATGTTACGAAGAAACTACCTATGACTTTATTGGCTGTTGCTTTTGTCTTTAAAAGTATATGTGTTGGTTAGATAAAAAGAAAAAGCAATTTAAAGATAAGTGCGAACGTCTATAATGAACTGGCAAGACTTTGAAGAATTCTTGTATTAACTACCTGGAATAATAATTTAGACTTGAGAGATATTAAGTTTGTCTGCTGAGATTACAATGATGGGTTGTTAGAAATGACTTGGTTTATGCAGTCGGTTTAGAGAAAATAGAATCAATTATATGTTTATATGGTAGTCAAAGCATATAAAGGGGAGAAAATTAAAACAGAAAATCCAAGTTTCTAAATTATTATAGCTATATAGTAAGAAAATCAAAACCAATAAGCTTTTCCAGCAATAATGACATTTCTATGATAACATGAGCTTCGCACCAACAACATTAAAATGCTTTCTCCGGTGATGTTATAAACAAATCACACGGAACATCTAGACTTGAAGGAGATATCTCTAGCATAACATAATGCTAGACTCCATGAACCGAACAGAATCGAGACAAAAGGATAGCGAGTAAAGCAAGCAAGAACATCGGATGTTTCTGAATGAAGATTCTTACGCCTTTGGGTTCTTATTGTACCACAATATAACTATTAATAGTGGGCACACTAAAGAAGTCCTCATTTTATGCTCAATATATAAGATTTGGAGCATAATTTACACAAGAGTTAACGCCGAAATATCGAAACATAAACGTGCCTATATAACTATATATTTTTTTCTAAAAAGGTATCACTTTCGTTTGGATATTTAGGGGTATGAGGAACAGGGTGTAAAGTTCACTCATCCACCATAGAAAATGGAGGATCCTCCTACCAGACGGGTGTTGTGTCTGGCGGGCAACTGCCCAATGATTGATATTGGGTTTTTGTATATATGTTCACTGCACGGTAAACTCTAATTGCGCGATGCAGGATTTATGTGACGTCAGGATTTTTGTGTGACGTCAGATCATTGATGCGTAGTTCGCATGTGGCGATGTAGATACCGCAACATCACTCCCCTCCGGAGACCGGAGGTCGATAGTGGGCTGAGTCTTGTATCTTGCGATGCTTGCCAGTGCCAGGTTGTGGTTCCAGTGAGTCGGAACCGGGTGCCGCATTGTTCGCGGTGGGTTGGAACTGTATGCGGTGATTGAGTTGATTGCGGTGATTCCCCAGTGGCTCAGGGTGATGAGGTTGAGGTGATTGATGTGATTCCCCAGTGGGTCGGGGTGATGAGACTGAGGGTGATGACCAGGAATGCGCGATCGCTGCATGATGGTGGTCAGGATACCCGTTGACGCCTCGGGTGTTGGCTTGGCTGTGTGACTCGCCTCACTGAACGCTTGCGGGAGTGATGATGATGACGTCACGCTGGAGTAGTTGCACGAAGGCTGCGTTGACGTCCATATTCGGGGTCACCAATTTAGGGGTATGAGGAACAGGGTGTAAAGTTCACTCATCCCCCATAGAAAAGGGAGGATCCTCCGACCAGACGGGTGTTGTGTCTGGCGGGCAACTGCCCAATGATTGATATTGGGTTTTTGTATATATGTTCACTGCACGGTAAACTCTAATTGCGCGATGCAGGATTTATGTGACGTCAGGATTTTTGTGTGACGTCAGATCATTGATGCGTAGTTCGCATGTGGCGATGTAGATACCGCCACAGATACACAGAAAAAAGTATACTAAGTAGATAATAAAAAAATCTAATCAATAAAAATATAACAAAATTTTCCAAACAGCACGGACCGTCATCTTAATTGCAAGAAAATCTACAAATCATACAGATGAGTTTCAACAAAATGCACAAACTGACATTGTCTCCCCAAGCAAAACATCTGACCGTCAAATTGAATCTTTTTTACTGCAGGAAGAAAAGTAATGTTTCGTAACATTAAATATATCATTCGGCTCGTGTCGGGTGTGTGTGTTCACGTGAAGCGAGCAAGACGCGGCGGTCGCGACAGTCGAACTAATGTCAAGGCGAGCGCAATCAGGGTGCGTGGGCGCAGCCACGGGAATTGGGTGGATACGCTCTGAGGTTTATTTATTTCATTTTTGTATAGTTATTTGACTACGGCGAGTAAGTGTTATAAATCAAATGAATCAATTTCTTCTTTAATTAAGGTAGGTACGCAATAATAGTTTCCTATAATAGTCTTCAATGTTTTTTTCTTCTTCTTCGTGTCGATAGCGTGAAAATGTTTTAAAATTATCAAGTATGGCAATTCTCTCTGGGTAGAGCGGGACTCCTAAAACCCACCAGTGTTCCTTCAGTTGCGTGTATGTTGCCAGAAGCCACGGTAACACTTTCGGACTTTCCCGCGACTCCAGCAGGTTTCGGCCCTATTGGACCCCGTCAGTTGTGCTGTCATCTCTTTGAGGCACGCGTGGAACACAACGCGCCGTCAACCCGGGCCTGGTCCTTATCGGACGGCGAGCTACATTGATACGGCTGGCTATGTGCTTATGTGGCAGACGAGTGTCATCATTAATAAATATTCTAAGCTTTGTAGGTTATTTCGCTTTTAGCAAAAATGGTGTTGCAGCTAACTGGATAGTTTTAATGTCTTAACAGATAGGAAATATTCATACCACGTCACATTGGACCATTATACTCAATGCACAAGATTTTTCGCTTAGGTCAGATTATGTGAAATAGTTCGTATCGTTATGATTTTATGTGCAACTATTTTGTAAAGAATTGTGACCAAACATATTGTTTTTTTTTGTGTATTTAAGTTATTAGACCTGATACAAGACTAGAGGTAGAAGGCAGAAAAGACGGTAATGTGGCGTAACTTAGGAGAGGCCTATGTCCATCTGTGAATAGCTAATAAATCAATCAAATTTGCAATCAAACTTCTTGATGCCTTTGGTTTGAGGGTATCAAGAAAACCTGGATTTGTGCCTTTCTTTGACAATATCTTAGAGAAAACTATTAAAATTAAACAAAGACCTTATCCATACAAAGCCAACGCTCACCACACTCGCGCTTCAGTAATTGAACGGCGATGTAAAAGGTATCTACGGCGCAAATAACAAAAAAAAGGCAACGATAATCGCGGGTCGCTTTGCCCCGCCCCGCGTCGTGCTCGCGCGCTTCGTGCGGTACGGTTATTGTGCGGTTAAATAAAAATGTGAGCCATTCAATGGGTTGGATTTCAACGCACATTTTAGGGTTGATGATATTGAAAGTGTAAACGTGGAGAATTACTGGGGCAATAACGACACAACATTCCAATTCGCATTACATCAAAGAAGTTTCGAATGTACCTATATCAATTAGCCTTGAGGTATCCCAAAACCACAAAAATTTCTGTCTGTTCGTTTCGTGGACTGTTAACGAGATTTCACAATGTTTTTGTGACATTTCACTACCCTACATTTTTGGAATAGGCGGTATGACAAATGCCTAGTTATGGAAACGTAAATAAAATATTTGCCGCTATTGACGAATGTTCAGTTTATTAATATAGGCTTTTTTGTTTTCAAGAATAACTGAAAATACGACCTTTTTATTTCACGCCTTCATCTAAAGTGCTACTGTCCCATCTATTGCTAATTGAAGACTCACTCCTCTCACGATATTTTTCTTATATTCTTATTGCATTATGCAATCAAGAATCTTCATAACCAATTCTCCGTATTCATAATACATGAAGTGCTCACATAAAAATATTTATAAAAGGTCACAATAAACTATCGCTATACAAACCGAATGTTTTATTTGTTCAGCAACTGGATGCATTGCGCGTGCGCGAGGTGAGGACGTATAAAAATGTGCGTAGACACACGACAAGTGGCATGGCGCCCATCGGAGACCGTGTTATGTGAATACATTTGTCAAATTGAGACATTTTTTCCATTTTATTTTTCTTTGTGTTTGCTCATTCTTGGGATGCTTGCATTTGAAAGAGAAAAAAGAGTTTTCTTTATGACCTGGTACATTTTGAATGATTACAATAATATTTTATAGAGAAAATCTGGCTGGTGCATCTGGTGCGGACAATTACGATAATGAGTTGTTATGCCAGACGCCACAATTAATGCAAAGTGGTATGGTACAAAACCTATGGACTTCCTATGGATGGAAGACTTAGATTCAGAAATAAGTACTGAAATTTTAATAGTATGGACATTCTACAAAATTTCGTAGATTTCAATGTTACGTAAAACAATTTCAAATGAAGAAAAGGTAATCGTCATAATCCAAGTATCTACCAATTTTCTTAAAAAAACTCAAGCTCAAATTCTGGATATTACTTTTAACTGGATTCTAAAGTCAACAAACAAACATTTAATCTAAATTCCAGAGTCGAAATGACTAATAAAGACATAGTAATGTAAACAGAACACAATCAAATATAAAAGCCCGTAAAATATTCAATGATTCTCGTTTTAATCCGTGGTAGAAACCATGAGCACAGAATAAAATGATGGATGCAGAAGATTCAATGAATACAACCAATGAAAATTAATTGAAACAAGGAGAACGCAACGAAATACGCAGCTGGTAGTGACCAGTGTGGAATAGTAAAGGTAAAACAAAACAAAACAAGGATAGGTATGATCTTGCGCAAAATTTTGATGTTTGAGATATCAAACTATCAGTGTCAGTGAGGTAAATTTGATACATAACGTTTTGTTTCAGTGGCACTCTCAATTCAAGTTGGTATGGCTCTCATCCAACATGACAATGCTTTCATATAGTAAAATAAATGAACACTATGCTCTTGTAGCACAGACTATTAAAAAAACAAAACATCTTCAAGAGGTCGGCCTACTTCTTCATCTGAATTTATATTATTATGATTTCTCATTTTTATCGAGCGCGTGATTATGCCTTGTAATATCGACTGGACCTTCTTTGTCTACATTATTATGTGCCATAGGTCCTACCACTGTTATCTAAGACCGTATCTTGTCACAACTCGATTGAAATCCGAACAAATATCTATTGTTAACACTTTAACACGGATCTTACAGATATAAGATTATGTGTGTATAATTTTATTTTGGATTCCTACTGCGTTATTCGTTTTTTGTTGGATCCTATGAATTTTAAGAGCAGTGGTCGTTTGATTCTTTTCGTTTGATTATAAATGTGGAACTGCATCGGTATTTTGAGGTTTCCGAATTTTGAAAGTGTTGATCTCGTATTGATAATTCTTTTGAGTCAGATATTTATTTCTGTTTGAAGATACTCTACTTTGTGTATTCACTTACTTCTTATTAAAGTAAATTACCTATTTAGTGACCTCTCAAATGTATTCCAACTGTATCATGTAACACTTTATCCATTACAAAAGATAAGTTAACATCCTTAACATTCCAGAGGAAATGAAAATACCGTTTACAAATGAGTAATATAAAAATGGTTACTACATGATTCTTATCTATAGGTTCTATCGAACACAAATCATCGCTAAATGAATCACTATTAGGCTTAACCTATGACTCAACTAACCCGGATTCGAACTTATACATGATACAAGACTTACAACAAACCCTCCGAAGGGACTATAGAAAATAACACCTTATTTGCTTGCTAAGCCCAGAATATCTCAATTTCTCTGAAACAATAACACCAAGCATACATCAGAGGTATAGTAAGTCCTTTATTGGGGGACGTAAATAAAAAGCCAAGGGAAAAAAATAAGTATTTCGTGAAGAAAGGGCACACGCGGTTACACAGTCCTATCAAAAAATAAACAAACACAGGATTCTACTTAGGCGCGTCGCCGGTTACTTGGAAGACGGCTGTAAAATTTACGATTCGTTGTATTATTGTCAGGTCTTATGGTACGATTAAAAAATAACGTATATCTAACTAGGTATACTGTGCACTGTCTGTAGATCTGTCTCGAGCTGGATTTAATCAAGGTCCTTCTTGATGTAATTTCTCAGTTGGTCTGTTCACGATTACCGCTGTATCTTTTATGAGAGAAGGATCATCTTTATCATTACTATGTTTTGCTTTGTAATGAGTATTTAACTTGATAATAGGTTCTTATAGCATAAGCTTACCTAATTTTCCGACTGCTGGGAAACAGGCCTCCTCTCTTCCAGAGGGAAAGTTTGTAATCTACCACGCAGGCCTAGTGCGAGTTCGAAGATGTCACATGTCCTCGAATTTTTGGTTCTAGGACATGTCGATTTTCTCACGATGTTTTTCTTCGCCATTTTGAGGGCAGTGGTGATGAAGTAAAGCGCCTGGCTGGGTTCGAACGTACGACCTACAACTAGTAAGCTGGGGCCATTTCCACTGGACCACCACTGCTCACCCCAGGTTCTTATAGCTTGTTGTATAAAGGATTAGTAGCAAACAGAAACTATGTAAAAAACGTTGTTAGTCCTTTAGAGGACCACAAGCTGGCATTACACTAAGGCCCATAAAAATCTGTTTTAAAACCATTATTCGAACCTACAATTACGTATTTACGAAACTATCTGACGGGTTGCCGATACATTACAATGATTATACGTTTTGTAAACATTATTACATTACTAATGAAGCTGCACTGAAAAAAAGAATAATCTTATGATTATAGGACGCTTGTAAGACCATTATAAACGCATCTACCCTTTAACAGATGTAGGGTTAATAGCGATGGCGGTTCTATTCAATGCATATTTATTCATTCTTTGTCCAATTTTGATAGGGATTTAATTTCGAGTTTACGCCTCGTTTTTTTCATTGTGTTTGGTGATTTTATTTGTGGTGCACTTTGAGGGGATGAGACTTAATAGTGCAGTAGTTACGGGTGTCGGGGAAAGGGTTGCTCTTTTTAATTTGGGTGTATCATTGTATGACCATTTAATGGCTTTGGGTTTATATTTTATCTGTACACCGTTTGTACAGCAACATGTTGAACAAAAAAAATAAGAACTACATTTTTAGGGTTTTTTTTAATGTAGCAGAGACAACTGCAAAATACAGATTTGCACAATACTGATACAGAGTCATTTTCACAATGGTGCTATTCATTAATTGGCCAGAAATACGAATTATCTACTGAAGACGATGACTAATTAGAAGCGAATTAGATAGAGGTACATAAATGAAGAGTCAATGCTCAAGAGCAGAAATTAGAAGAAGACTTTAGCTTGAGTCTTCTGGTGAAGATTTTTAGGAAGACAAACGATACTTCTCTAGAAAAGAAGAAGATAATAACACACCTACACAAACAAACCAAACTTCCAATTCCACAGTTGACCACAAATACCGTCGCATAAATTATCGATACGAATATCGCGTTCATAAGCCACGGTATGGACAATCGTTCATTGAGGTTCTTATTTATTTTAAATACAATCATCAGGGGGGCCTCCTACTGTGACACACCTGGGGCGCTGTCCCTTGGACCCCAACCTCGGCGCTTTTCGGCCCCCTTTAATCAACTGTCATGCGACCATTACAAAGCTATAAATCCATTTGCTTTCAACCTCAACCTTATCACTATATTCCTAAGCTACAATATCGTATGATTGATTACTGTTGATAAATTGGTTTATGCGTACGGTAAAGTCCGAGAGCAGACGCCATTTTCGTTTATTTGATTGCGGTGTTATATCAGAACTGGGGCAGGTATGACAGGGTATGTATTTAGGTTATAATAGGTAATTAGTGGTAGGAATGTTTGGGATGGCTATATTGTCCATCTGTTGGTCAGAAAGAACCAACTGTTCTTCATCTGTAATTATTCGTAAGAGACGATAGATACTTCGAAATTCAAGAAGTGAGTAAACTGTTCACTATGAAAAATAGGAGAGGCGCGGTACCTACTTCAAACGCTTCAAAATCTTCTACCAACAAGAGTGTACAAGTATCTGTTATTGATACCACTGTCCAAGCCTTCTAGGTTACTGTTTTCAAATTGGCGTTTCAGATTAGGCGATATTCAAACAATCGACTCAGCAAATCTTTGGACCTATTAGCGTAAAGTACCTGCCGAAGTTTAAACTAGCGAAGTTCAAGGCTTCCAGCAAAATGCTTTGGGTACTTTCCCTTCATATTACCACTATCACTTATTTGTACTGATGATCTTGTAAGTGCAGCCAATGTTATACAAAATCTATGTGCGTGAGAGGAATTTATAGATTTTGTAAAATCCTACCCTAACAGTTTGGGGACATGCAGACAAGCTGCAGCTGAAAGAAATGATTTACGCAAAATTAATTTCTGGATAAGCTACCCTATTTATTCAGGATAAAACAGCTATCAGTTAGACTGGAAACCGACCCCAACATAGTTGGGAAAAGGCTAGGTAGATTGATAACATTTCATAACATTAAAAAAAGCTCAAAGCTAAAACATTATCTAACACCTAAACATCATCATTTCAGCCGAAAGACGTCCACTGCTGGACATAGGCCTCCCCCAAGCACCGCCACTTCGACCAGTTCTGACACCTAAACATAATAAACAACAATATAACAACGATTTAGTTTAATAATCACCGAACCGCATCAGTAACAATAAGCAACAATCATAATATTCATACATCGAAATCCATAACGCACCGTCAAGTCGCCTTTGCCGTTGATCTGACGAATTTGTTATGGTCTCAAATAACGTGGGATACACACCGCTGGCAAGGATTGACAGCATTGACTGGGATTTTAGTTAAAAGTTTGTATGTTGCGGAGTGCGGTGAAATATGGTCTGAAATAGGTTTAAAGAACTTTACATTCATTAAGAACATTTCACTTAAAATGATATGAAATTATAAAACATACCTATATCATCCTCCTGTCCATAACCTGATTTCTTTTTGGATCGGTTCAGCATGTTTCCTACTTCCTTAAGTACGTCTTTTTAGCCCTCATTTCAGCAATCAGTTAATTTCCAGCCACTAGCGTGTTTCATACAATCCATTTGTCATTTTATCAAGCAGGCATTTTGTGTAAATTATTCCACCACCACTGCTCTCAAAACGGTGAAGGAAAGTATATTGAGGGAACTGGTATGTCCTTGAACCAAAAATTCGAAGACATGTGACATCCACCAACCCGGACTGAGCCCGTGTGGTGGATTACGGTCCACTCCATTTCACAAAGAGGAGGCCTGTGTCCCAGCAGTGGGAACATTACCTATAGGCCGATTATGCTTTAAATGCTTATGCGTATTTTAGTGTTAACGGCGTTTTTACACCATTTTGATCAAAGTATTCTTTTTTACGAGAAAAATCTGTAAATCGACGACGTATAGTTTGAATATAAAATAATAACTGTCAAAAGCAAGGGTTTTGTCGGCTGTGTTCGTTGATTTATTATACTAAACTTTTTTAGTACAACACAATATTAATATTTCTGACTGCTAACTGAACTATCCAACACTATCTCACGGTACCTTAGCCATTTCTTTTTTCATGTCCTAAACTGGCCATAAGTAAGGCATTGTGCGTCGAATATTACAATAGCGGCCATAATGGAGGACCAACGATACCCTTTCTTTGACGGGATTTAATTGTGTGATGAAGTGTGGTTACGACATATTATTTTTTTATTCATGCGGCCGAAAGTGTAATACAAAAAAATATAGCGGGTAAAGTTTTGTATGGAGTTAGTGCTTAGACTTTTTATTTTAATTTGGAAATTGCTTTGATCGTCATTCTTGATTGAATGTGGCTAAAAAATAAATCATAATTGTATTATCAATCTGCCTAGCCTTTTCCCAACTATGTTGGGGTCGGCTTCCAGTCTAACCGGATGCAGCTAAATACCAGTATTTTACATGGGGATACTGCCTATCTGATCTCCACAACCCAGTAACTGGGTAATTGTATTATACAATATATTTATTGAATAAAAACGTTTACAAAAAGTGTACATTTAGTCAACAGAAAGATTACACAAACAATAATAGTGCCTAAAAATAAACTAAAACTAAAATATGCTTAGGTTGCAAGTCGGTAATTATTGTTTGAAATGACAATTAGGTAGCGACCCGCCCGATCTAGGTTAATTCAAACATGTGTTTCAGGTTATTATCTATATCGTAATAAAATTGTGATAGTTATTTCAATTTAATCATCTATAGAATAATTCTCATTGATCGTTTTCAAAACGGAGATTAAAAAAAAACCATAAGCATGGACATTCGATTGATGTATCGATTTTCCCAGAGAGAAAGCATCACCAAAGACAAAAATTTGCGAAGTTCAGAAGACTTTTTTTTTTTAAATTCAGGACATGCTGCTATAAAACAATCGTTAAACTCTTAAAATTACAAGTACACTGGATCTGTTAATAGCCTATTTTAATTAACAAGTGAAAGTCACTAATTAAGAAACCACAAATACAACCGCAGCTCTGATTACCGCATAAAGAAAAAAAGCGATACAAATTAATTTGTTAATTCGACCTCAATCGATTGTAACGAAAGGGTGTCGGTCCATTACTCGATTACCACCCGCTAAGCCGATGCCTTGATTGTGATATAGAGCAATGTAATTGCAATAAAGTGTTGCAAATTATTTCATTATCGTTCTCCTGATTGCTCATAATCATATCGTGTTGAGTTTACTGCAGTGTTCATCGTAATCGTAACTCAAGCGCTCACTTTGGTTTTGATTTTTTTGTTTGAAAATTTTCAGACTAAGTTAGCAGAAAAGGGGCTCATTGCTAAATAATAACAGCTGCACGGGTCTCTATCTTCAAGGATAAGCAACGTCATGCCTCGGAAAGCACGTTTATTAACCACGGGCAAGAAATTTGTATCGTGTAAATGAGGCTTTAGGCCATTATCACTGCGATTTCTTGGTTTCTATCGCAAGACAGCTTGGTTAAAAAATCAAGTAATAAAAACTAAAACCCAACTACGACTTAAAAGGTATAAACAAGACACCACAGACAGACAATTTAAAAATCCGGAGTCACACGTGTTATAAATCGAACAAATTACGTGTGACTCCGGATTTTTAATTCGTCTGTCTGTGGTGCACATACATACCGGTCAAAATCATAACCCTCCTTTTTTCTTCGCCGTAGTCGGGTAAAAAGGTACTTATGCACACAACCTCTTCTATGTTTAGTTTTCATCTTTAGTTTAAAGGAGCTCGTGGCTAAGAAGTACCAGCCGCACGGACAAAATCAAACTGATAGCTAATTTAGTTTTTTTATTTATTATTTGTATGTACTACTTGTAACAATGTTAGGACTATTGTAATATCGTATACTTTTACAATCTTTGTAAATATGTGAGCACTATGTATCTGGTAATTAATTTATTCATTATTGCTCCATTTATAATTCTTTTACCTTTTGTGGTACAGTAATCTTATTATAGGTGCATCGTCTTCACATATAATTAATGTATACAAAATATTGTAAAACATTTTTAAAAGAGTAACGGTGGAGTTTCTTGCCCATTCTTCTCCATACGAAAACTACCTTTTGGAAGGGGCAACTAGAATCAATTCTATTTCTTTGTTTGACGTTCAAAAGTGCCATATTATGTGCCTATTTGAAATAAATTATTTGACTTTGACTTTGACTTTGACACGGGTCGATCCATCAGGTTAAGCTACGCTTGCCGGGGTTGGTTCGTGGATGGGTGACCATCTTTACATACCGAGACTCCTCCGTGCCTCGGAAAGCACGTTAAGCCGTTGGTCCCGGCTGTCAAACGTGGATCTTTGACAGTCGTTACGGGTCGTCAGAAGCCCAAAAGTCTGACAACAAGACTTACTAAGGGGTATCGTATTACCCAGTTATTGGGTTGTGGAGGTCAGATAGGCAGTCGCTCCATGTAAAATACCGGTATTCAGCTGCATCCGGTTTGACTGGAAGCTGAACCCAACATAGTTGGGAAAAGGCTATGCAGATTGATTTTTTTCTTCTTTAGTTTCATGTTTGGTCTTATGACTACAGGAAACAAGTGAAAACTTACGACTGGAGCCCAGTCTACGCGATTCAGCGTCACGAGACGACTGGAGCCAAGTATACCCGATTCAGTGTCAACGAACCGAGCGTGACGGTTTAGTTTCGTTCACGGTTTAAAAAAAGCGCGAAGTGCGCCTGAAGAAGATTTCACTGGAAAAGTTCTCCGGAAATCGCATGAAACGTCCTTCTTTTGTTCGTGATATTTGCTGCGGGCTTTTTCCTCGTATCAATTTCATTTGAAGTAACTATTCTTTATTTTTAGTTACTAATTTTCCTGTAATAGTGAGGACGTAACGACAAAAAGCCAAGGTACCTATAGTTTCAGTACATGTCCCCAACTGTTCACACACGCGCCGCAGTCACACAGTTATTAGTTGTTGAAAGCGGGACTGCTATGTTTAAAGGCACTTTTACTTACTTTGACAACAACTGAACTGCATAATTAGCTGCCTATACCTAGTTGTAGCAACACATAAGGACTTGTTAACTCGTTCTTCTTTGATAAGTTAATGTGTTCGTTTTTGCACAAACCTTTTTGGCTTTAGATTTATGCCAAAAAATCCACCATTGCGACCCCCATAAGCAATATTTTAACGACCCCATTAATTTACCTTAAATCGGTAAACTAATCAACATTCAAGTAGTTGTACTTAAAATAAAAACAAATACTACAAAAATGACCCGAAAAATTAATTGAATTTTTGTTTTGGGCCATTACCAAATCGATAAATTACATGAAGCGATGCAATTAAAAATGTTGACATGTGTCTCGTGCTCACTTACCGACCGACTCACTAAAATGGCCTACACAATCGTAAACAATTATTTTTTGGGTTCCGTATTTCAAATGAGAAAGAACCAGCTGTTTTTTTTGCAGTTTTTTATGATACAGATGAAAATCATCCATCATTTTTCAGCAGAAAACGAAACGAAGCCTTTCGCTTGAAAAAAATAAATAAAATTTAGGTACTGGTTTCTAAATATCATATTTTCAGGCACAGCTAGGTTTCAGTTGAAAATAACAGCCGATAGATCTGAATACTTATTTCAAGATGATTATAAAACTGACTTTGGTTTGGCATCCCAAAATCCATCATTAAATAAGTATATTTAATGATGTACGGGACTCCGCATAATAATGATAGCCACACTTAACCTTATTTTATTTAACAGATAGAATTTATACGAAGCTCCCGACGTGATTCTGATTAGTTTTTATATAAACTCAGAAGAAGCTGGTTGAACTAATTTTGTATGGAATTAAAACTGGACGTTGTAATGTCCACAAATCTGTGATTTTATTGTGTGCGGCTGTTGAGGAAGCCTCCGATTGTAGGGACCGCTTTATGTTGTAGTGAACCAAGAACTTATATTTTTCTCAGAAATGCTTGGAACTTCGAGGTACATCCAAAACGCTGTAAGTACTGGTCAAATACATGCGAGCAGCGGCCGTAAGTTAGTATGAAAATCCATGTCTGTCATGTTTAGCGGCCGAATAAATTACTATGAAAACTCATATCCACCGTGTAATTTAAAATGTAACAAACTTTTTACTTTGGAATACGTTTGGAGGTAACTTAACAAAGATTTTATTTCGATCAGCACCTATACTACGACGTATTAATGCCACCATTTTTCCACTGTTAGTGAGAGACGGAGCTATACAAGGCCGCTGGCACCGTCCTTTTTTCGCAGTGGAAGAATGATCGCATTAATACTTCATAGTCAGTCCATGCAAATGGAGCTGTTTAAAGTAAAAATGAAACAAATGAACATTGACGCGTGAAAAATTATTTTCGCTCGTCATTAATTTTGGAATTTATAATGAATTTACTTAGTTTGAATTTCCGCGTATTATTTGAGAAAAGTACTTTATTAGATAGGTTCCATTATAAACTAAACAAACATTTGTTGAGTTCTTTTACATTTATTTGGTAGATTGGTTCTCTCACTCTAGAATCTTTAGCCCATATACTTCGTGGTTTTTAGAAAACTTGCTCGACCTGTGCGCAACCTCACATAGCAAAACCGTTGGATTTGTTTGATTGAAGAATGAGTCATGTCAAGGACCTTTTGAGGAAATAACTAAGAAAATGGGGGTTTGTTTTGTCACAATAACTGGTTTTTTGCAAAATAGCGTGTCTTGGCCCAGTACGTCTGTAAACACCATTTCAATAATAGGTAAATATAATAGGTATGGTGTAGATTTTTTAAATAGATATTGGGCAAACATTCTTGGACTACTTTATCACTTCCTTATTGATGCACTTTGAAGAAGTGCGCCATTTGATTAACCCAATATTATAGTTATAAATAAAGTCGAAAATATTAATATAGGTACCTAATCAGCCATTCCAAAAAAAATGCATTTACTTTGATAATAAAAAGCAGCGATCTTAATCAGTCATATTTTTATAACGAAACGATTTCTACATTAAATGCAATTCTGCTGTTGATTTGTGAAAGTGATGGATGAAAGCATGCTTATATTTTTTTTTGTTATACTTACTTAGTAACTTTTGATTTTGAAGTGCCTCTGTACTTAACATTTATTTCATTTAGTTTAGAACTTCCGTTTCACAATAACAACAGCATTTACTTCCTGCAACGTCTTTCATAACATCGTCCAAATTAGAGTATCATTCTTTTTTGTGAGCAGCATGTCGCCATAAAAACATTTTGATGGGACCCTGACCAGTAATTAGGGTATTATTTATTGTGAAAAATCCCTTCGTTTCGTACTTAATTTAAACAAGAGAATATAGCGTTTAAATTAGCCTCGTAATGTGTTATTTGGCTCGATTTATTAAGTTTTTTACTTATTTGGTCGCTGCGTCGGCAGACTTTAATTTTTTTTAATGAATTTAAAGACATTTTTTTCACGGTCTCGTTGTTATTGGGTTCATAACGCGATGCTTGAATTTTATTATTGCTTCCCATAATGAATATGATGTTGCGATCGATCGAATGTTTTTCTGTTTGATGGCGTTTAACGACACTTAATTTGTTTGAGAATCATATCGATGGACATAAAATTAAAGTAATAATATTGCCTCCTTGAAATGTTTTAATCTTTTGTGGAGTAGAATGTAAGTTAGCATTTAGTATTTTCGAAGACTGTAAAACTTGTGACGAATTCTACCGGTAGTTAATGGAAAGGACAGCAGCCTTAAAAATGGAGTCATTGTCCTATCTGACTTTTCATAGACATCTCAATTAGTTAAGCTTATACGAGATAAGCTCTGTAGATAAGACAAGAAAATTAGAATGTCTTCTCAACATGGAGCCTCCTCGATCTACTAAGAAACCAATTTTCAACTACTCTTGATAAAGACCAATGCAACCTTTTCTTCTACAATAGCACAACCAGAGCATGGGCACCTCTAACAATACTTATAAAAACCCTCCTGCTCCACTATCTTTACAACACACATAAATACTGTACAATAAACCTTTAGGCCTCCTTCAATAAAATTAAGACATTTTAATTATTCACCCCTATTTTGTCCATAAGCTAATTATGGACAGACGGTGGTCTTTTCAAATTAAGCTGTTAATTGAAAAGGCACTTCAGATGCTATTGGTGCAATAAAGGCATAAAAACGACTGCCTACTTGAACGTCCGAGAATAAAATGAGACTTAAATAGAGGCACTTAATTGATTTGCAATTAAATTTTAAAACGGTTTTTTGCTATACATTTTAATTGTGTAAAGTTTTTTGTGTATTATTTTCCAGGGTATTTTTGGATTGGAGGCTGTATCGATTTTGAGATTTATTATCCATTGGTAGATAACGAAAAATATTCGATATACATTATTGTGTACAAAACCTTGCACACTGAGCAAAAATTTTCAGAAAATCGCTCGCTTGCTGGCTAGATAGGTTCGCTCCGTATTACATAACTGGTGAAATGTGGGTGTAGTTATTCCTCTGCAAGTTTCAATAAGTAACAGAGGCAAATAACCTAAGAAACTTAGAAATCAATCTACAATTGATGGCCCTGCAACAGGACTTGTTGATTTATTATTAAAATATTTTTATACATGATAATTGATTCGATGACGTCATCAATCTTACCAACTGAAACGGGCCTGTAATCAAAAGAAGAGGTAGTTACATGATTACACCAAAACTTTCCTAAGCGCCCATATAAGGACGGCGTTAAGCACTCAAAATCTTAAGAAAACACCAAAGAAGGGTTGACAGGAAACTTCCCGGAAATTCTACAAGTTCAATACGTCAATTACTTAGAGATAAGGTTTGAGAGACAAACGTAGACACACGAGCGTCTGTCATCAAACATTAGTGTTTGCGCTCAAACAGTTGATAAGATAAGCTTTAGTTAACGCCGACACAATGCTTCGGCGCGTCAATATTTGTTGTGTGAATACCTTTCGGCCTAGCGCGTGCTAGCGGGGCGGCTGTTACACCGGAGTGGACGCTAGGGCTACGTGTATGCGCGAGATGAATATGTATTAAAAAAAAAAAGGGTTCTTAAGAGAAATGAATTGAAACTTTGAATAACCTATGTTATGACAAGCTATGTGCTTGATTTTCAGCTCGCATTTTCGCGGACAGTAAACGCCCATAGACGTAATAACAATAAAATTTAAATTGCGTCTCATTCAGTGTCCGCGAAAGTGCTAATAAGTTTTATTTTTGTTAAATCTTCTTAAGAAACCTTTTTTGATAAAAAAATAAAAATTAAGGGACTAACTTTTCAAATCATCATCACTCACCTACATAATCAGTCTCCTACCATAGACTTGAAGATGCTTTTAAAGTAGCTTTCGGGAATAGTCAAGTACTTACGCCTGAGGGCCTAGAAAAGTGACAATCGCTTACAAAGCGTTTCGTATTTCTACAACGACTTTCAACAGAATTGACATACCTAAGCTTTTCGATAGCTTATCGTTATCGCTGATAGAATGTCACTTTGTCTAGGCCCTCTTGTTTTTTTAATCTTCAGTGCATCAGTCTTTATTTATTGACACACCAACGACTTATTCACTAAATCATTACATTAAAAATATTTTGTATTTCGACAGTCTTGCGGTGAATTCGTCACTTATAGTCGTTACCTATGGCAGTCCTCTCCTGAACATAATCATTCAGACTACAAATCCTGATTCCTCACAAAAAACATTTAAAATTAGAAACAAGTTATTGTTCTACAAGAAACGCGTCGGTGTTACAGGCGGCCCAGTTAATGCACAAACGAGGCACTTAAGATTGTAACGGATGTCAAAGATAATAGAATTTAATTTTGAATGGAGTGTGAACTTTAGTTAAATGATGAATGTTGTACTACTATGTATGAGGAGATGATGCGAAACGTTCCTTTTTATGTAATGTAATTACGTTTGAGGAAAAAACCTTAAAAAAAGTAGGTACTTTAAATGCTTTTCAACTAACGAAGATCGACCTTCTATATAAATCAGATGATCCTTACGATTTCAGAGCCTAGGAACGCCTACGGAAATGAAGCTTGGAGGAAGACAATGTGGATCACCCTACGACCCTTAACTTTTTTTTGGCCGTATATATTTTAAAGGTGTCCAGCGGCCGCAATTCTGTTATGCATCAACCTAAATGAAGTTCTTGTTATTTTTCTCAAAAACAACACAATTGAATTGAAGAAAATATTAACTAGGTAGATCTAAGGTAGAACTTAAACTTCTATTCAAGTTTAGACTCTTTAGAATAAAGGCTCCTGCAGACAGGCACGACGCGACATCCCGACGTGTTTAGAACAGAAGAGAATAGTCGTGAGTAGAACAATTTCTATGAAAACTTCTTAGAAATTGCTCAATCAGAATTTATCGTGTCGCACCGTCGTCGTCGCGTCGCGCCTGTGTCTGCAAGAACCTTATTGCTGCCCAAGAATACATTAAAGTTAAACATAACAATTAATTTGACAGTTTAGAACCTTCCTTTTTTTTTTTTTTTTTGAGGCTGGGAAATCATCCAATGACTTCTCCCGCTCTGGGTGGAGCCTAATATCTCATTCTTGCATTACGCCAATAATACACAAATTATCACTCAAAGTTTTACTTGCACAATCATATTTTGACACCTGTTTCTTGACTATGAATACCTGTAAAGGCAGAATCAGATAAATAATAAATATCCATAATTTCAACACGATGTTAAGCTGGTAACACATCAATAATGTAAGCAATACTAAAGTGTTGTGTGTGGTGTTGCCAACTTATCTTAAAGTAACATAATAACGAAGGAAAATTAACGTGCTCGATGAGAATTTTCATCATCGTCTTTAGAATTCACATCACAGTTCATGAGCATCTCAAAAAATTAAGCTATACGAACATAAAACTAGCAATGGATAGGTGAAGACGAAAAATCAAGGAAGTTCAGTGCGATGCAGTTGAAGATAAAATATGTCCAGTAATAAAGTGCAATAGCCTGATAATGATGTCACTGCAGCACTTTCATTACATTCACTGTGTAATCAATCTCATGCTAGCAGAGGTGATACTGACAATCTGTTCAGGGAAGGTCGTACAAACGTACTAATGTAATTCAAAATTATAATTCAAATAAAAAAAACAATTATTTTAAACCATTTTAGATTATAAAAAAATTAAATTATAAGTAGGTTATAGGCACACACCAATAAATCATTATATTGGACAAGTGAAACTCTGAAAATTCCTATTGTCTGAAGTATTTTCCGCTCGCCAATTCTGCGGCTATTCCCCCATCCATCAGCCGTTAGGTTAGGGTTACCAACAATCCCGGAACTAAGGCACCTAGAAGATAAATGTGGGAACTCCTGCCGAGTTTCATTCAATTGTTGGTACGGTAATTTGAAACCTGCCATTGGTAACACTATACCAGCAATATAACAAACTCAACAAGGTACGTAGGCCGATAACAAATAGCAAAGTAGCAGTTTTGCAACCACAACGGATTGGCGTAAGAATTGTATTATAATTCACGAATAATCGACTGTTTGTAAGTAAATAGTCGTGCTGAACATGCTTACCGATTGTTAGTTTAAATCGATTTATTTCGCAAAGTTATAGTGGTTGCTTTGAGTGTTGAATCGATTAGGATAGTGGTATGGAAATTCTTTGAATTTTACTCTACTCATGAATTTTTGACTTTAGAGCTAGCAAGCTATATTGTAATTAGATGGACTTCATTAGGTCCAGTTGCCACTGCGTGTACTCGCGGACGCGTATCTTTTCCAATTGTATCCTAACTCTCAAGCATTGCATATCCAAGATCGTTATTCTTTTTTTATTTGAAACTTTGAAACACCACTTTTCATAGCTGACCAATTTGTGACCCGTCGTATATACGCTTGGCAGTTAAGTATAGACAAAAATGTGTAATTAAATAAATAAGACAGCATATTTTCATCATTTTCGTAGTTCTTATAAACTTCTGCTGCTATTTTTCTCACTTTTTTACGAGGTAAGAGCATTAGCAGCTCATCCATCTTCTCATAACAATAAACTAACATGAACATCTAGTATTCATAGTAACATTTCAATGGTAGATCGTTAGTACCTAGTTGACCCTAACAAGATTCCTCGCATTGGCTCGTAATATTTATCACCATTAGAATTTGTAATTGCCATGTATGGTGCCTTACGTTATGGGCTGGTGATAAACTTACACAGTGTATAGGTATGTGCTTGTGCATAAAGGATGAATGCAGAGCGTTAAGTATTTATTGGTAGATTACCTTACCTATGTTATGTGTCCTGGGGGCCAAAGTCTACCAATTTACTAACGTGTCAGTGGTCTGACAATGATCAGTTTTTGACAGATATGCCATACAAAATCTGTCAAAAACTCAACATTGTGAGACCACTGACACGTTTGTAAATTAGTAGACTTGGCCCCCTGAACTCGTGAAGGTTTGCATCTATTTCTTCATCAATTGGTCTGTCTTTAATTGGTTATAGGTTTCCCTATTTTGTCCCACTGGTGCAAAGGCCTCTACTTCCAAATCTCTCTCTTCTCTCCTTCCTTAATCCTTTTGCGATCTCAGGCCACGTCCTCCGCGCTAACATGTCTAGATCGTCAAATCGCAGTCACTGCGGGTTACTTCCTTCAGGCGTCCGGTGAGTGACAATCTTCGCACTTCTTTCTGGGCTGGCTTTATTACCGTGGATGATGTCTAGATTTTAAAGTAATTGACTAGGAGAGTTCATCTGTCTGTGCACATAAAAAATTACAAACATTTAAAAATTTAGATTCATGGTCATAGGCGATAGCTAGTCAATTGCCTCTACCTACGCATTATAGCGGTCGTTACACCCAAAATATTACCTGTTTGTTTCTTATAGTGTAAGGTGCGGTCTGTGTATACCTACCTACCTACATTATTACTACTGTGGCGGTATCTACATCGCCACATGCGAACTACGCATCGAAGACCTGACGTCACACAAAAATCCTGCATCGCGCAATTAAGAGTTTACCGTGCAGTAGACATATATACCTAGAAGAATCCAATATCAATATTGGGTAGTTGCCCGCCAGACACAACACCCGTCTGGTAGGAGGATCCTCCCTTTTCTATGGTGGATGAGTGAACTTTACACCCTGTTCCTCATACCCCTAAACTACCAACCTGTAAATCATGATCCACTGCAGAACATTGAGGCTTATGACGACCGTGACAGTAAACTGTCAGAAGAAGTAGGAGTTAAGGCTCTTTCATACTGGCGCGATTCACCGCGCGACGCGAATTTTAACAAAACAATTTCTGAGAAAACTTCACGGCGACGGCGTCGCGTCGCGTGTCGAATCGCGCCAGTATGTAAGAGCCTTTACACCGAACCTGGCAGAGCGTAATTTTTTTTGTGGTTTGCTGCTTTTTCATAATCCTACTTGGTAGACCTTCCAGAAAATATTCCTTTTGTTGAAAGATTGCTTTAAAAGTGTATGGACGGTAGGGCAAGTTTCTTGTTCGTGCTTACCTCAACAACGATCTGCGTTTTAATAATCCTGCTAAAAAATTACAAGGATTTACTTAAACTGCTAATAAAAATTAGGAACCACTTTGTGGCCACTTAGGAATTAATATTTTGTAATAAAAAATCGCAGAGCCAATCAGTAAATCGCAAAATTGCAGGATCTTAATTTCCACAACAGGAAAATCCCGTTCCTAATTCAGCTGTCGTTTACAAAGTTTATATAATTGTATTTAATAGTGGCAAATTACTACAGCAATTTGTACTTAAAGCTAGAAACAAAGAATTCTCCCTGCACATCGCGGGAACCGTACATTTAATAGAACGATTACCCGTACTTCACATAAAAGAGCATTGAGCACCTCAATTGAATTGCATTCTTCAGCCGCGGCGGGCTTGAATGCGCGTACGCATGGATACTTCCCTCCCTCCACCAATAGCGGCGCCGCTTGGGAGGGATTAGGCGGAGCCTAACAAGCTCCTCCCACCGCCTTCTACCACGGTTTCGTATTAAGTATTGAGTTACAGATAATAGAGATCGGATGTTTTACTGTTTCTGTTTTGTTTTTATTAAGGGATTTCATTGAAAACGGAAATTTAAAGATAAGGTCTCAATAGCCGTAAAGGTGCCTTTGTAAGGTCGAAGTCGGTTTAATCGTATCAAATGTCTCTCACGTCAACATTGTTAATGTCCTCACTAAAGTGATTGGGTGGACTGTTAAGACATGAGTCTTACAATTAGGTAGACGACCTCGTTGGAATCGGGATCCTGTTACGAAAAATGTAATGTCTTTATAAAATAATTGTAGGTGTGTAGTTACTTAAACAATTAAGTTTTGTAAAACATTCGACTTCTATGTTTTCTAACGAAAATCAAACGGCTAAATTGCTCTTGTAAAGGCAGTATAGCACTTAATAGGTAGGTTCTTGTATGTATAAAATTGTGTCAGTTCAGGCAAACCAGGCTTTAGGACGAAAGACCGAGTAAAAAAAAAAAATCATTTCAACCACCAAAAATTATCAATCATAAGCAAAATGTATGTAATAGTAGGTAGGTACTACTTTTATAAATCTCTATTAAAAACATATACAATCATAAAAAAACCAGTACACAGTTCATGCACATCGTGTGCGGCCACTATCGAGCGAGCTATCATGACGACGTCGTTACTGTCAGCTGCGACACGATAGCATACGCTGGCACTGATCAACTAACACAGATGAGACTGTTCATCAATAGTGAATACTTCTGTGTTTAAATACACAGTTTGTGCACATCGTGTGCGGGCAGTATCTAGCGAGCTATGACTCCGTTACTGTCAGCTGCGACACGATAGCACACACCGACACTGATCAACTAAGTATCTCAGATGAGACTGTTCATCAAAAGTGCAATATTTGTGTGTTTCATATTACACACAGTCTGTGCACATCGTGTGCTAGTTTGTTATGTGCATAAAGAAATTTTCTCAATTTGATGAATCTTAGTCTTCATTATCTACATTTTCGCCATAAATAAATTAGAAAAACAGCAATTAATTAGGTACTTACTATCAATCAAATCAAGACTTACCCATCATCTTACAGTCTTTAAGCCTTTATTTGGGTCAGCACAGATTTTCTCTTCTTCTTACACACGTCATTATGAGCCGTCAACTCAACATTTATCCCCTCTTTAGCCATACCATTATTGACACAATACGTCTATCCTTATACAAAAACAAACTTTTTCACCTTGAAATATCCCTTAAACCATTTTCACAAATACAACTATCAATTTGCCAACTTTCAATACCATTTAAAAAATACTGTCTATCACAAAAATAGGCATAAACTTACAAAATCGTGACCTCTCTGTATTGTCCATACTCTTTACGAATACTCGGCACTTAGCGTTGAAGCTTGAACACAAATGTGGTTTGCAATCACAATTGTCACCGTTAATTCGCATACTTGCGATAACATGTCGCTTGTACCTCTGCTATTAAAATAAATAAAATTACATACATTTAAATGCTTACCTAAATCACGTGGTGCATGAAACACTCCGAGAAACATGAAATGGAATATGAACTTTCAGATGAAAGATATAGAAGTTAAAATTGAATGGGAGATGTTTGGGTGTCTGTGTGTTTTATTTTTTAAATTATCATTTACTGTGAGCTATTTCTTTGGTGCTTATGTGAATTTCTCTAAAGAAGTAGTTTATTATGTACAGAATTTTTATGTACCTATCTTTTGTATAATTTATTATCTTGCAGATAATTATAATTTATTCAGCTGTGATTGTATCTAAGCCACTTATCCTTTTAACCTCGACTATTAGCAGACCTTTAAATAGTGGCAGGCAAGTACCTACTTACGTCGTATCTTGTTTACGTGAATTCGTATAAATTGTTGCAAATTCTTGAGTCCATCGTGAACCGTCATTTAACTTATAACTTGGGGAAGTACTTTCTTAGATCAACACTGGAAATTAATTGAATTGGCATTAATTTGTCATTTTCTCAACAGTCTGTAAGTAAATAATAGTTAATGATTAAATGAACTTACCTGTACGTGAAGTTTTATCATAATTATACGTGCGCTGAGACCGAAGACATTAGTAATTTACACTGGTAGTTACGCATAGTTGTCACCACTCATGAACTTAGTTGAGAAAAATATTTAATTCTGTTTTGCTCTATGGCAATTGACATAGCATTTTATTCCATAGGAATGTGGGTACTTTGTCCAGTTACACATGACGATTGTTGCCAGTAATTCACATTCTAGTGCTTATTATCTATTTAGCAACTTCACACCGGTGTGTGAAGTGAAGTAAAAAGTGTCGAATCGAAGAACTCTTGTAAAGAAACCCTAACAAAAAAAAAGGAGAGAGTTAGAAAATCTCTGAAAGACCAATTAGTGCTTCGGAAAGTGTATCAGATTTGGAGGAAGCTGTTGCTCTACACGACGAGGATATCTCAGCAAGTATATACATACATATTTTTAAGTGATAGATAATTATTTTCTTACCGTCCAGCACCCTAATTGCGTAATACACGATTAATCAGAATCGGAATCGATTTGAAACAAAGGATTAATCCATAGATTCATAACACTGGGCTGTTTCAACGCATTAAAATACAGTTGGCGTTCCTTCCGCTGTGAATTGTAACCTAACTTATTAAGTATTATGACCATGACTAATCTACAAACAATATTAGAAACGTAACTCAATAATTATGTAGCTTAACATCAACTTTTTTTTGATGGACACAATTTTCTATTTTATTTAGCCAAAGTGGTTTAGGTAAATTCATAGACTTGTTATAATCATTCATTTTCTAATATACAATGCAGTCTGCAATAATTGACTACTTAACTTAGGTATCCACAAGATCTGTAAAACCTTTCTAGTTTCTATTATCAGTTCAATAAAACCCAACAAAATTAGCCTAGCTTCAATAAAAAAAAAATGTTTCCAAAAATAAGTACGAAATGTTATGTTGGAAACGGAGACAAATACGACTCGAAACCGTGTTTAAAAATACGAAACGTCGAGAACTCACGTACACTCACCATTGTCAAAACACCTTATATAATTTCACACCGATATTTTTTTTTTGTATTTGTATTTTTGCAGCGTGTGTGTGGTCACGAATAAAAACGGCGACTAAATACGGGATAATGCGCACTCGAAACGGCAAAAGCAAATATTTTTCAAACACCTCTGCGTTGAGCGTAATCCTTTGTGACAGTGTAATTTCGGTATCGTTGACAATACTTGAAAAAAAAAGTAAGGGAAGAAAAAGGACTTTGTTTAACTCAGCGGGATTTCCGATCACTATGTAATTTGTGAATAATTTACAGCTATAAAGGGAGGCGGAGACGCGGCGCATTATTATGTTGTCACCGTATTTAAGAAAGGTGCGTTTGCATCGCATTTGTTTTGTTGTCGTGCTCTTGATCTCTGACATTATTTGTCCTTGTAATAGTTTCACTTTAATATGGATGATAATTTTATGGCTGCACGGAGATTCGGGCTTATATCTTTCGAAGACTTTAAATAATGTATGCTTACAAAGATTGAGTTATTTTAATGATAATTTTATGAATTTGAGTAGTCTATAGAAATGCTATGAGCCTCAGGCTAGATGGAGGGTCGATCTTCGCAGGGTGGCTGGTTGCAGCTGGATGACAGGTAGTTGCCGAGACCTGAGCTGAATGGCGTGCAATTGGAGAGGCCTATGTCCAGCAGTGGACTTCTGTAGGCTGATTATGATGATGATAGAAAAAGTCGACCAGATTTACAATTACTTTTATAAAATTATTAATTTTTCACCTGTACTATCTATCAGCTTTGAGCATTCGCGACGACATACTTATTAACGACATTTAAGTTCCTCAACGCCGAATAGTGTCGATGCGTGGTTTTACGAGAGAACGACGTTGAAACAGATTATGTGAAATTGTTATGCCTATCAAAAAGTTTAACTAATAATCACAACATTCGAGCACTCGTTGAATACTCCCGTTATAATATTTCGGTCATGGCCGGGTCCTCAATATCCAACATTTGGCAACATCAACACCTGTTCGTAATTAGAACGTATTCAAAATTGCCATAACAACAGCCAATCAAAAACGCACAAAATCCGCAACGGATCATTTCAATTTTCGAATCGATGTAATGACGTAATATATGACGGTTGGTAAAGAAACGAGATACGATGCTCCGGAACGCATACAATTTGTTACCTTTTTAACACGTCATCTATTCCCAAAAACTGACAAAAAAAGTAAGACATGTGGACCATTATAAACGTGTTTTGTGTTTAAGAAAAGAATCGAGCTTTATGTCATTTTGATACACTCTTAAGGGTCTTTGTGTGGGACTGAATCGAATAGTCTTTTTATTCGTGTGAATTGCGTTGCATCGATTTGGTGTTGAATTGAACCGATTTTTCAAGCTCAGTAGTCGTCCTTTGTTGCTAATGGTCGCGTTTCGTCTTGCCTTTTACATTGACCTTTATAATTACTACTTTTACGTCTATTATACGGTACTACGCCTATTAGGGCATCTGTTGGGTTAAAGAAAAAGGTTACTTTTAACAGATTGGGTGCGAAATTAATCTGTTTTTTATTGTATCTTCCAGATTACGTTAAAAAGATATTTTGGTTTGGTTCTGATGTGAGAGCCTAATTATAATGACACAAAAGGTAAGAGGCTTATACTTAGAAGTGGAAGAAAAAGGGTTGCCAATGATGATGATGATAAATCAACTAAACATATAACTGGACCTGTAATTTATTTATTTAGGTGTATAAAGGCTATTACCAACTAAACACATACACCCATGGCATAGTCTTTGTCATAATTAGAGAACTCCCATGTATTTAAATCAAAGGAAAGCACGGCACTATTAATTAGCGTACTCTTACATTATATTTATGTACAAAAGAAAATGTGTATTTCATAAACATCCATTAATAATAAAATAAAAAAAATATTCTTAAAAATACATTTAAGTATACCACCCACAACATCAAGGTCACAATTGTGAAACAAGTCTGCATCTTCTGAGGATATAGAAAAAGGGGTATCGATATTTGTTTCTACTGGATTTGATCGAGAAGGGTCTATCATTTTGAACTCTGGCGGACGGTCTAGGCAGATTCATGCTCAGTTGACCCACCAAATCTGGACAATCTACGCTTTGATACTTTATAAAAGAAAGTTAAACCTAAGAAGCCTCTACGCCAGTGTAATGATTTCAATGTGTGAGTCACTTCAAAATGAAATGATAATCATCGTCTATCATCATACTGCTTAATTGTATGTTGAACATCAGCTATTCCCGAGAGCCTTCTAACTAACCTCTTCTGTACATTGTCTAGTCGCTGATTATTGCTTTGGTAGGTCGCTGAATATTCAAGGTGTAATGAAAAATAGAGGGGTTTTATGCGACATGCGATCCCTGAACCAGTCTGACAAGGGTCTTTGGACACCATTATACAGCACTTAGCATTTGCAACAGAATTTTGTGGTCTACTTTATCAAAAGCTTTGCTAAAGTCACTGTACACAGCGTGAACCTCATTGCCTCTGCTTATATGAGTAATAGTCCTGTCGACAAAGCTGGTAAGGATTGTAGCTGTAGATCGTTTTTTAAAGAAACCGTGTTGATGATCCGTGATAATTTGTTTAATGTGCCAGTTTATATCAGGACATAACAGTGATTCGAACACTTTAGTAATTCCAGAACTATTGATCAAGAGAAGTGCCCTTGCGACTAACATTGTCTTTGTATTGATAGTTACACATCCCAACAAGGACCAATCTAGTAATACGTATATCAAAAGTCTCATTGAGTAGTCTAAGCATAATCATAAAGGAGTAAACCGAAACAAACATCATGTGTAGGTAAAACTATGCATGATCAGTGCTCATAAAATATCTTAATGGTATTAACGCTAACCTCCAATGAGCTACTAGGAAGAGTTCTAAATTCATAAACGTTATCTTCTTAATAAAATTATCGTAATTATTTTTTCCACAGTGATAGCAATAATATTGAAATTGCTTACCTATATTATGTAATGTTATGTAAAGTAAGTAGGTATGTTTTTCTATTACGTACCATAAAATAACGTAAAACTTTTGTCAAAAATTTAATGCGGCGGATTAATTCATAACACCTGATAAACACTTCTCACCGCATGCGCATATTAATGTGACAAGTAACGCCATCTACTAATTTGATGCAGAACTTAATTCAAACTGTAGAAGAATACAATTTGAATATACTGATGTGTCTACTGGTAGGTTTAAATGTAGTTATAGGAATTTATATTATTATTGATCGATTGCCGATGCCGTGCATGAGATCTTTGGGTCTATTTTATTTGGAAAAGAGAAACAAGAAATGACTGTCAGAATAAAACTCAAATATAAATAAAAACTATTTCATGCCAAAATATTAGATGACGAAAATGAGCATAATAGAGGTGAAGGAAATAAAATTTAATATTTGAGAAATGTAGAATTCAAACTCAAAATATTTTATTTCTCATAAACCTACATTGGCACGAAACATCAGAAGCTAGATGCCGGTTCTAATTGGCCGTTTCCTATGGGATCCTCTTTTTAAAATAATTGGCTTTTACAATGTTTTCAAATTACACCGTATAGCAAATTATATAGTATAGGAGAACAGTGTTGGCCTATCAACAACAACATGTAAATAAAATATAAAATGGTCAACAAATCGAATCATCTATGAATCTACAATGCCTAAAACGTTCCCTTCCCACATTCACAAAATAGAAAACAATCTATATAAAAGAGTAGAAAAAGAACTATTTAAACCAAATTATATGATTTTTAAAACAACTGTTACAAAATATGAATGGATGTAATCCACAAAAACTACTAATGAAGAATTGAAGTTACAAAAGTCATGTCCTAAGGACTAGTAGTGCGTCCATTCCCAGCGTAGGATGCCTAATCTGCCTATGGCCTACTAAGTAATTATGGCCATTTCAAATTTTGATGCCTACCTATACCTTATTTGTTATTTCACAGAACCATGCGTTATTATCGACAGCAATATCATCGTTTTCTGCTAGACATGGAGCTTTCCCAAAAAGGGCTGTTCCCTAAGTAAACACCTTGATGCTCATTTTCATTAAAACCCAAATGAAAGCCTAAATAAAATGGCGCTGTTAGATTTTCAACTTTGGATGCTAAGCCGAGGGTTGAAAATTCAACAGTGTGGTTTTGTAAGTGAAAACGGATATTACTTGTGCAGTTGCTAGTACCAAACCTTGTGCTCGTATCACAAAAAGTAATATCACTCAGTGTTAATCACCAGCATGCAATTTTTTTTATTGGTCCTAATTCTGTCTCTGTCTCCTCTTTAGATTTATTGGCATCAAGTTTTCTTATTTCCAAATGTAAAAAAATCAGCTGTTCCCTAGATTTATGTTCGCATAGTTCGTCAAAATGAAGGGAATAGCAGTTTTTTTTTTCGCGATTTCAGGGTTGGTCCTATACTGAAAGTTATTCATAATGATGAGTACAATGACCTGTTAAGAGATCTCGTGTATGAAAAGATACACCTTATAATAATAGGGCAGAGTCAGTACAAAGCCAAATGTATCAATGCATATGTGGGTACTTATTATATATCTGGATAAATATTGCACTGATGATCTTAATTTTGTAGGTGTCTTTTGAATTATCATTAATTCAAATCTACACCCCTTTGCAAAAAAAACGAGCACCTTGACAGTCATTTTGTATGGATAATATAAATATTTTTACTATGTCATTAGCATAAATGACTAGTAATTTGTTATAATCAATAAGAATATAGTTTTTTGGCTACACCCCTCTTCCAGCAGCGCTACAAATTTACGAGCTCTTATTGCTTTTTCTGCCATTACAATCGACACAAAGATATCACTTTTAAGTCACAATAAGGCTGGATTATGCGACAAACATACATTATTCTACTAAAAATAACGAGAAGTTAGTTTTAGTTGCCAGGATAACCTTCTAACCGCAAATCTGCAAAATGTTAGTAAAAGTCACAAACGGAAAACGGGATTATTAGTGTTTTTAAACAAAAGTTTCGAATTTGGAATTAACTTTTTTTCATACCCAGACTCTTTATTAAGTGCCATTAACATAGTTTGGCTATTAAAACCTCTTTACAACTAAATGATTACCAATAATGCACAAAAATCAAAACCACCCGTTTTTTTTTGCAAAGGGGTGTATATTCCAATTAGAAGCTTGTGCTTCTAATTATTCAATAATTAAGCAGAAAATAATACCGGCCGGGCCATTGTTTTAGAATAGTGTGGAAAAGTCATCAAGGTGATTCATTTCTTTCTGAGAATCAGTATACAGGTAGTCTTGGCTTTATTGCATGCTTTTATTTTAGTGACAGTACGCAGAAATATTAAGAACTGTAATTTTATACCCATGATAGGATCGAAGAATGGTGGACTTTGACAAAACCCGGAAATTATTTTTTTTAATATATGTTTGTATTTATCCGCCACCTACCAGTAAACCTCATGTGCAATTATCTTATTTCGGACTATGTTATTTGAAACGGTAGGTCAAATAAAAATAATAATATTCAAATTCATCAATTTAATTACATTACAAATATAACCTAAACAAGATCTTGGATAATACAAGTTTTGAGACAGAATCAGAATATGTAACATTCGTTCTAGATCCCAAAATACAGGAAGACATAACTTTACACAACCCTCATATACAAACATTAAGGTGGACGGAATGCACAAATTGACTTAGCTATAATTTATATTTACAAACACAAAATGAGATCAGAAAATTTACAAGATTTAAAGAAAAAAACTACAACTAAGTAATACTAAAACCCAAACATTGTAAGGCTATTGCAAGAATTTATTTCTACACAAAAATTGCCACTACCAAACACTGATTTAATATAGAATCTAGTAATACTCCTCCAGAGGAAGAACACACACAATAAACATTGAATTTAGAACATAAATAAATTCAGTTTAACACTAAACGCAATATCTACTCTGAAAACAAATTCATCTTCTCCTAACTATAAATTAGGCACTCGTGGCATGAGTTAGACAGTAAAATAAATCTTAATACTAGAAGGCACCGTTTTAGGAGTAAAAATCAGTCTTTTCGCATTTGCCACTAATAAACGTAACTGCTAATTCTCATCTTCTGTATCTAAGCTGTCGATTGGAAAGTTCGGATTTAGCAATGGGCTTTTTCCATTGCTGCCGCTCGGAGATGTATTCACTGATGATATTCCAACAAGGTTGTGTGTCAGACTGTGTCGTCTTAAGTCACAGTTTCTTCTGAAAACCTTCCCACAGGAGGAACAGTTGTATGGCTTTATGTCCGTGTGTGTCAAAAGATGGGTCTTGAGATTCGACCTTTGGTTGAAACTTCTGCTGCAGACAGGACACTTATGGGGAGATTCTTCCATGTGTAGGATTTTATGGACCGCTAACGTTCTGGACTGACAGAAACCCTTCCCACATTCCAGACATTTGAACGGTTTCTCCTTCGAATGGATGTACCTGAAAGAAAGATTTATTGTTAAAGCTTTTTATCTTTTTACCATGTCATGTAGAAGTTAATAGAAACTAGTAAATGTATTCACTATTTAACACAATATAAAACGACGCAATGTAAGAATGCTTATTGATGTAAAGTTAATGTTCTTAGAAAACATCGTTTCTTTTGCTCGAAGATAGTAAAACATTCACGCAACAAAGTTACTAGAAATATTATACATGTAGAGAGAGTCTCGAGACTACCTCAACTTATTGTTCGATCTGCAGAGATTGAATACTTAAGCAAACTAAACACTATGGTTGTAAATCTATCTAGCAGAGTATAAATGTTAGTTGAGTTAGTTTATTACAGTGTTTTTGTACAAGAGGATACAGAGTAACTAGCCGTAGACAGACTCTGATAATTCTTGCCAATATATCATCTTTCTACAGTTAGAAGTAACTGGTTGCAATATTTGTACGGTAAATGGTAATACTCTGTCCAAAATGTCCAGTTGCTTGAGCATAATTTTACACCTTCATCTAAATCGTGGACTTATGTACTAGTACATGTTGTTGAGATGACTTGGGCTCAATAAATACATCATGTCTGTAGGCGCCGAAACGTTCACTCTCGCGTGTTCTGTGCACCTTGTGGGAGCAGCCGGGAAGCAAACAAGAGCCCCAGGGTTATTGGTAATAAATTTAAGTTCTCTCTCCGCTTTATTTCCAATATCATTAATTTACACCCTTACTTTAAATTTGCAAAACAGCATCGAGACAAATGAGGTGAATTTATTCAATTCAAAGACTTAACCGTCCGAATTTTATGTGTACAAAAAATACTTTTAGAGAAACCATAAATTACTTATTATTGGATTTACACCCAGTAAAAACAGTATATAATTACGTGGACGTAAGTTTTAATTATAATAAAACATATGGTTTATATTTCTCACAAATGTTGATAGCAACTGATTTCAAATTAAATTTAACTATACAACGTATAATTAACACACCGGGTAACGTGTAATCAATAATAACGCAGCACGAGGGACCAACGATCGAGTGTACAATTCGAGAAAATTATCTCCGTATCGTATAAACAAACAGACTCGAGGCAAGAAAATTACGAGCCGTTCAAAGTAACGTAATACATGTAATAATCGTCGGGATTAGTTAGATCGGTGACGATAAAGCTGAGTTACAAGATGATGAATGAAATAATAATTTCAATATTAAAACACGCGATGATGATGGTGATTAAGACAGGCCGGGCTCGCGTGCAGTCGAGCGTACCGTGACACCGGCGCGAGCGCCGCGTTAGGCCTAACTCGAACCAACGCGACAACACTGATTAATTAAGCTCACAATGCAGACTGATGGTCTATGAAATTCACATTCTCCATACTAATTATTGATACTAATGTAAATAAACCGTGCATGAATAAGAAAATTAGGACCGCAAAATTTACCAAATCCAAATTACTAAACAAGCTACAAATTAATTTAAATCCATTATCCTTTCAATCTACACAAAAAAAATCTCAACATCTCGAACATCGAAACTTGATTTTGTATGCGGAGAATATTTACCAAGGTTTTTTTTTATTTTTTTGTCATCCATATTAATCCTCACGTCAGGATCACCACGTGCTTTGTTAAAACCCGTCGAAGGCCCGCTCCGGTCCATTATAATGTATCGTGTCAACGGACATCGATTGAACATCGACAGGCCGGGCCGAGCCGAGCTCGGGTTAACCCTCCGGCGTCTACACGAAATTTATTTTATTGCCACAGAGATACGGTGATTTGGGAGGAAATCGCCGAGAGACAGGTGTAAAAATTCAACACCTTTAGTTCTTTTTGGGTGGGGATCTCGAGGAGATAAGTAAAGATATAGATTGAGAGCTGTTGTAACACTATTATCATATTTATTGTGTTCGAGATCCGTGATGTTTCGAATTCGAATTCTTGTAACGGTCACTAACATCTTATTTGAGTGCATTGTAGAGACGTTTTAAAAGGATAAATATTTTGATATGAAAAAAGATATGCCCAGAGATTTATATGGAATGCGAAGAAGTCGGGAAGAAAACAAAATGAAAAGCCAAAATTAAAACATCGTCTCTCGTGGGATTAGCGGCGGTTTTGTGAAATAATTTACGAGCGTGACGAAAGAGTTGTCGATACCATCTGCTCGGTTCATACTTAACCCTTTTTGTTTTAAAATATTTTTATTCGTTCCCCACCATTATTCAAAAGTTTCTCATAATGTTTCGCGTTGAAACCCGACGACCAAAATCTTTTATTGATATTGAAAAATGAGTATCGTGAACCTTAAAATGTTTCTCGACACGGTTATAAGATTGTCTTTATCTTATTTGAGAGCTCCGCCACGGGATACTTTTGTAGTAGAAGACATAAATGGACCTTAGTTTTATCTAAGAATACAAGCCTTAAAAATACTGCTTTAGAAATCAACAGGTGTTTGATTACAATAAAAGGTTAAAGCCTAATGAAACATAAATCATGGATAAGATACGGCTTAGATTTTATTAATTCATTAGTAGTTGTCATTCCCATTAAGTGGAACCCCCTTGAAGACAGGTATAAATTCAAAATTATGAGCTTGAAAGCATGACTTTAAAAGAAAAGTTATGCAATATATTAGTCAAACCGACTTCATTATCTTTAATAGTTATTCATGATAGAAACACTAAAACATATAAATATTGTTTTTACCTGTGGTCTCTGAGGTGGTCTTGCCGTCGGAATGCTTTCCCGCAAATGTCACAGGAGTATGGTCGTTCATCTGTGTGTGTCCTTTCATGGATAAGCAAGTTATATGACTTCGTGAATTGTCGGTTACAGAATTTGCAAATAAATTGTTTCTTCGTTCTAGGCCCACTTCCTCCTGTCTTCTGTTTATTAGATACACTACTGCCTGTCGATGACGTTGAGCTGTTCGTTGATTTTGAAGAGTTTGAAGCTTGTGGAGACAATGGGGCTTGTGATGGACTTCCATTCATTTGTTGTTGATACATGGCGTTCATAAGAAGACTGGGATATCCATTATCTAGATTCTGTGATGAACTGTATCCATAACCTTTTGATGTTGATTCTAAGTGCTGCTCCAATGTGAATTCGTCTTCATTATCTAAGAGGGCCAAGTCTTCTTCTACTTCTTCGGACAAGTCAACGTCTTCAGCTGCTATGGCGTCTGACAGCGGGTATTCCTCGGGTGTCTTCGGTGAGAATTCTTTAGACGTATCCGACGCATCTATTTCACTTATTTTTGCACTTGCCGTCGCTATCCTGAGAATGTCTTGTTTAGATGATGAACTATTTTCCGATGTATTGGGTTGAGTTGTGTTGTTTACCGAGGATACTGATGTCAAACGTTGCAGAGTCAAATAAGATTCCAAAGCTTGTAAATTCAAAGCAGCTGCCGCCGCAGAGTTTGACGGTAACAACGCCGCTTGTTGCAGTGAGTTCATCATTGCATTTTGAAGTGATATTACTACTCCTTGTAGTGATCTTTGAAGCATGTTTTCTTGTAACAATGCGGCTGATGCAATTGATAAGTTAATGTTTGTAGATGGGGAAGAACTAGGACTCTTACTTGCGTTTATTTTCGTGTCCGAATGCGGCGACGGTGGGTCGGCAGCCAATAAACCGTTCATGTCTGTTGTTGTCTTGGTGTCCTGTATTTGCAAGTTGTTTTTCAGCTTGATGATGGCGCTTTCCAAAGAGTTCAACGTGGACTTGCTGGATCTGGACGAACTTTGTTCTTGCATTGTGAAACTTTGTCAATATGGAGTTGATATCATCTGTAGACTTCCACTGGTATTTTGTGCACGTGTTGTGTGGGGGGCGCGGCGGGGGAGGTATCGCGTGCGCGTGCGCTGTCCGAGAGGCACGCTTCGTGGTGCGGCGTGCGAGGCGGCTGTGAGGCGCGGCGCGACTGAGCCGCCGGGCAGCCGGCGACCGCCCCGCCCCCACCTCGTCCCTCGCCTGTCTTCCCGCCTCACAAAAGCTCTCTATTTTAGGCAACTCTTTGTACGCAGTAATGGTCACCTCACGCTGCCCTAACGACAGACACGTCCATGAGAAAACGTTGCGCCAGATTTGTTGTAACCCCTTTCAAGTGTAATGAGATTCTGAATGGAATCGTTCGGGCTATGGGAAAACAATGTGATGCGGCGATCGCTTCGCTTGTTTTGTCAGTGGGTCACGCGCATCGGTAAAGGGATAATTGAGTGAAGTGCCGCTCTATACGGTTCAGAAAAATCACCTGTACTTACTTAATATTTTGTTTATTGTTGGGGTCGCAAACAAATACAATTGAGGAATTTATCAGGGTCAATTGGTGAATTATTTGTTTCTCGCTTTGATGAAGCTGTATCGAAACTTCTAGATAGATGTTTTCTTGATTTTATTTTATTTATTCTCAGTACCTTTATGTTTTGTGCCTTTTTGTGCTAAATAAATGCTTTTTCACTAAATCTTTATTTACAACATTCAGGCATTACGAAAATTATGCTAAAATAGTTTATTTCCACTATTATCATTATTAGTTTTCCTCTGAATTTAGGGCAAATTTCAAAATTACCTGTAAAATTAGATGCAAGCACCTATTATTAAGAGTTAATGTGTTAATAAGCGTTTAAATTATAATAGCTTAGAATAACCATCGTAATTCATGACGTCGAATTTATTAGACATAATTTTATTGTCACTTCGTCCAATTTTATGATTCCTTTATGAATTATGACTAAGTCTAACTGGCTGTAACTATCATTGCTAAAATTATATTTATCATAAGGACCTATAAAATATTTATCAGACATTAAAGCCTAATCGCATAATGAGGTACTAAATCTGTTTTAAGACCGTATTATGGTTTTCGAAATTTACGCTTGGTGTTTGTCATTAGTGGTATTAAGGAGTTTTGTAATTAAGATTTTTTTTGCCAAAAAATGGCCATATGCAAGAATATAAATATATACAGTATGTTAACTAACGAAGGGCGTTCCAGTTAACCAGCAATAGGAGTCCAAAAATGCTTAAAAAAAAACCACAAGGAAAAAATGAGTCCTCACACAAATTTTCACTTTAATGGTATGGTTCTTTTTAATGGTATTATTTTTTTATTATATTCTCTTATATTTCTTTATAATTGTACGTAGTATATTTTCTTGTTATTTTTTTGATATTACCTGTTACCGTTTTGTCCCAGGGCAGGTCAGACTTGTGTTCAAGGTCAAAACAGTCTGGTTGTATAAAAATATGATAGCAATGTGAAAGATAATGAAATAGACGTTTGAAGTGCAATATGAAGAAAAATAAATATTTTTATAACAGCTGGAATTCTATGGGATTAAAGCTAAAAGAGAAGTTGTAGGACTTAGCAAAAAAATAACGTAATACCTACCTATTGTAGTTATGTAAGTCAAGTAGGTACTTGTAGAAGTCCGTTACTAGTAATAAAGTTGTAATTGTACTGTTAATGAGTAATGGGCTAATAATATTACAAATCATGTACAATTATTGTAATGTTGTTATTATCATACACATGAGTAACTAGGTACATGAACAATGAAACCGCTTCTTTGAGAATTGCCGACGTAACTGTGTTAATTTCTTGTAGTAAATTACACTTTTATAATATAAAATTATACATAAATTATAAAATATAATAAGTACTTGATAATATATGAGATTGATTTGTGTCCTAAAGCAGTGACATGGGGCCAAGATAGACCACAGGGTATGCCAAGTTATAGCCAAGGTATGCCAGGTTTAGCCGAGTCCTGATGCCATCGTATCAGGACTTTTTATATGAGTGACTACCGTTGACAAAAATAGTAAAAAAAACTTACTAACTTCACATACGGGTACTAATACAGTAAATGCTTCCCTGCTTAAAGCAGTCCAACTACTTATTTGATATTATAAAGATGATGTAGGAAAACTATAACAAACTCTTACTAAACATAAAGCTACGTACGATCATAGCAAGAGTACAAGTGTTACTCAACTAACAGTCTTGTCTGTCACTCCACTTGCTATTGCACCAACGGACAATACTATCGAACCATCGTCATGGGTACTGCTCGGAAACAAAGCCCCATGCTCCAATAGAGCGTTGCAATTGCAACAATTGACATGAGAAAATGGGGAGTACGGTTTATTGCAATAAAAGATTGGGAGATCGAAACGTAGTAAGTAGAACCTATGTTTGCAAAGATAGAAAAGTTCTAAAAAATAAAAATATAAGTTTCGGATGTAAAAAATGATATGGGCAGAAATGTAGTGAATACTGTAACGATAGCTGATACAAATTAGTGGAAAAAAGACATGGTATATTGATCCGAAAGAAATTTGAATAAAGATAGTGATAACTGCTTACAAACGGTCTATTAGAATGAATCCAAAATCGAATTCAGGATTCAGATTCACATTGCAGGGTTGTTGTTAGTAGTAGAGCATGATCGAAATATGAATTTGATCGTCAAACATTGGAAAGAGCTGAAGTGAAATTAAGATCAAGAATTTTTGACTTGGTATCTAACTTTGTTGAGCTAGCAACAGCTAATATACATCCTCCTACATTTAAAATCCAACTTTTATTAATGACACAAGTCACAAAGGAATCTTATGAAGATGTACAAGTATCCAAAGCACAAGATAATCCAGTTCACGACACGTGTCGTACCACGTACGTTAATTCGCGATAGCCCGAGCACGAGTCGGTTCTCACGCCGCCGCCGCCCGGGGGCAGAGCGAGCTCACGACTTACTGCAGATATAAAATTAATTTATCTATAAGTAATACGTCCATGTACTTAGATTATGAAACGGGAAATGTTTTGAGAGAACTTTACTTGTGTAGGCGTCTTTGGAATGGAGATTTTGTGTATCCGCCCGTTATGACCGATAGCATACAGCCTCAACTTACGATATGGAATTCGTTACAGTACTACCTGGTTTATATTATTCTTTTATAAAGAATAGTTTAGCGTTGATCGCCATGGTTGATCAACACGCATTGGAGATATCAGCAAACTATTTCCTATCAGTATGTTTTTAAAATCTGAATAACTACGAGTTTGATTATGATATTGAAAATTCACAGTTTATACTTGTGTAGTTAAGTACTTAAGTTAACCAATGACTAAGAGATAATATTGGTTTTATTCATGGTGCAATATGGTTCAAAGTTAAGCAGACGAAGTCTTAAGAGTGACGTGACCATAACTCACTAATGGTAGGGAAAAGGGAGAGTACTGATGAATAAACACAACGACGAGATCTGAACAAAACGCAAATAATGTAATGATGATTTGAATTCAATGAATATATCATTATTAGAGCCAACATCATTCAGACAGGACAAGCATATTTTTGTAATATCACACAAATATTTATATATTTTATCATAATGTGTATCTAGTTCTACCTCTTAATTATGTGTCGCCTGATCTAACTGATCTTGATATCTCAACTAATTCTCGTTCCAACATACTCTCGCTTTCACTTACATAATTATCCAAGACATTCTTCATACGTCATTATTAATTTGTATTACTCCCTACGAACTTTACCGACTGCGACAGTCCAAAACCATAACAATTTTTCACCTTAAAATTGAATAGGAAAGCTAATACGGCCATAAACTTAGTTAGAAGCGGGACATTACTCAATATCAATAACTTAATTTCCTGCGCCATCAATCTTTAGATTGGACTGATATCAAGTTGAGTTTATCACAATTTTATTACCACATATGTCACTCCCACCGAAACTAAAACAATGTGGTCACACTAGTTTATATATTGTGTTGGTACTTTGGCTTTCTCCACGCTATCTCGTGATTTACCGACTCGCCAAACGTGTCTGGCACTTTTCGGTGGATTTTAGTTGAATTAGGTACTATCCATAAATTATTGCGATCGATTTGGTCGCCCTATGTTGTGGGTTACTTAAGAACTGTTTATTTTCTTTCATAATTGTAAATATTAGGTTGAGAAATATTATATATGGCTTTTGTGACCTATTAATGTTGCTTTTTGCTTAATATTTAATTCCAAAGATACGTTAAAGTATCTTCGAGTTGACTATTTTAACATTTAATTAAAAGATATTTTATTTTTAATCAGACGCTTACCTAAATGTGTTAATTAATATGTATTAATCTTCTTCCAAATGACTGCTACTTTAAAATGATAGAATTAATTTATTTTATATTTTGTGTACCTACAGCACGACAAGACATCGTGCGTTAGACGCTAATATTATCATGATTAAACATATTCATATTTATCATTCAAATAACACTTATTCGTCTTCACTTCCAAATAAAATCTACGGAACCCATTACCAAAACCGTAACAGACATAAAGCCATTACATGTTCTTTGGCCTCATATGGTCTCATTGACACCATTATAAGTCGGTACTTAAAGGTAAATTATTATTAGGTCGCAGGTCGAGTACCATATGTATAGCTCGTTATGATAGTAAGATGATGATAAAACAGCCGGAGTTTTGATTGAGTTAGAATATACAGTTGAAATTATTACATTTTATATATGTTTATTAGATGTAAACTTCTGAGAGCGTATTGGGAGATAGACAACTAAATGAGTTGAGTAAGTTGACAAAATCGATTGGTTACTTACATTTTTGTCTTTTGTAGATAGATCGAGTCTTAGCCAGACTAATGTACCTAAGTCTAAACTTATCGTTCTTGATTCTGCTTTCATCCTGAGTACACGAGTGAGTCTTGAGAGTCTTGAGTTCAGAAATTATGTTTTTCACAACAGCTCTGTTTACGGGCCATCTACTGTGTCCATACACAAAGTGATCATCAGCTCATCAGCTTAGATGTAACAAGGTAAATTCGAGTTTTAGGGTAACACTTTGTTTATTTAAACTCATTTCACCTAGAGCAGTTAAATTATTGTTTGAATTTCATCTAGAGCCACTGCCCTCTTACTTCTACAACCCATAAGATAAAATAATTGGCGTATTCCTAAGTTTCTGACTACCTGCAATCACTGTCATGGATAAACACTTTACCGCCAAACACAACTCGCGTTTTCTTTGAGGCCCATACTTCAAGACGTACCACACTTCATTCATTATCTAATCACGATTCACCTTTACACCATCAGTTCACCATAAAACCTCCTCGTCCAAACACGATGGGCTAACAGCGTGTAATAGTCGTCGTACTTCACAGATACCGTCCAAAATTATCCGTTTAATCATAACGAGCCCGCCATTATTGCCCACGTTGCTTGATGGACCTCTATGTGTGATATTGTGGTCTTATGTTAGGTGGTTTAAGTGATAGAAGACAGTTTAGCTATCCCAAGAGAATTACAACTAAACCATTAGTATTTTTGATTATTATTATCTCCTCTCAATCAGAGCACCTGTGACCTGCCATCTTATCTACTCACCACCCTTGGTGGACTGGTAGAGAATGCCTATGGCATTAAGTCCGCCTTTGTACCTTATTGTGTGCGAGAAGTTTAATTAAAGACATTTTGTTTTTGGAATAAAACAATTTTATTTAATACCAAATAGTGAAGATTTTAGATATTAGTTGTTTATTTGTACAGTTAGTTTTATTTAATATTGCTTTATTTAGTACTGCTCGGAAACAAAGCCCCATGCTCCAATAGAGCGTTGCAATTGCAACAATTGACATGAGAAAATGGGGAGTACGGTTTATTGCAATAAAAGATTGGGAGATCGAAACGTAGTAAGTAGAACCTATGTTTGCAAAGATAGAAAAGTTCTAAAAAATAAAAATATAAGTTTCGGATGTAAAAAATGATATGGGCAGAAATGTAGTGAATACTGTAACGATAGCTGATACAAATTAGTGGAAAAAAGACATGGTATATTGATCCGAAAGAAATTTGAATAAAGATAGTGATAACTGCTTACAAACGGTCTATTAGAATGAATCCAAAATCGAATTCAGGATTCAGATTCACATTGCAGGGTTGTTGTTAGTAGTAGAGCATGATCGAAATATGAATTTGATCGTCAAACATTGGAAAGAGCTGAAGTGAAATTAAGATCAAGAATTTTTGACTTGGTATCTAACTTTGTTGAGCTAGCAACAGCTAATATACATCCTCCTACATTTAAAATCCAACTTTTATTAATGACACAAGTCACAAAGGAATCTTATGAAGATGTACAAGTATCCAAAGCACAAGATAATCCAGTTCACGACACGTGTCGTACCACGTACGTTAATTCGCGATAGCCCGAGCACGAGTCGGTTCTCACGCCGCCGCCGCCCGGGGGCAGAGCGAGCTCACGACTTACTGCAGATATAAAATTAATTTATCTATAAGTAATACGTCCATGTACTTAGATTATGAAACGGGAAATGTTTTGAGAGAACTTTACTTGTGTAGGCGTCTTTGGAATGGAGATTTTGTGTATCCGCCCGTTATGACCGATAGCATACAGCCTCAACTTACGATATGGAATTCGTTACAGTACTACCTGGTTTATATTATTCTTTTATAAAGAATAGTTTAGCGTTGATCGCCATGGTTGATCAACACGCATTGGAGATATCAGCAAACTATTTCCTATCAGTATGTTTTTAAAATCTGAATAACTACGAGTTTGATTATGATATTGAAAATTCACAGTTTATACTTGTGTAGTTAAGTACTTAAGTTAACCAATGACTAAGAGATAATATTGGTTTTATTCATGGTGCAATATGGTTCAAAGTTAAGCAGACGAAGTCTTAAGAGTGACGTGACCATAACTCACTAATGGTAGGGAAAAGGGAGAGTACTGATGAATAAACACAACGACGAGATCTGAACAAAACGCAAATAATGTAATGATGATTTGAATTCAATGAATATATCATTATTAGAGCCAACATCATTCAGACAGGACAAGCATATTTTTGTAATATCACACAAATATTTATATATTTTATCATAATGTGTATCTAGTTCTACCTCTTAATTATGTGTCGCCTGATCTAACTGATCTTGATATCTCAACTAATTCTCGTTCCAACATACTCTCGCTTTCACTTACATAATTATCCAAGACATTCTTCATACGTCATTATTAATTTGTATTACTCCCTACGAACTTTACCGACTGCGACAGTCCAAAACCATAACAATTTTTCACCTTAAAATTGAATAGGAAAGCTAATACGGCCATAAACTTAGTTAGAAGCGGGACATTACTCAATATCAATAACTTAATTTCCTGCGCCATCAATCTTTAGATTGGACTGATATCAAGTTGAGTTTATCACAATTTTATTACCACATATGTCACTCCCACCGAAACTAAAACAATGTGGTCACACTAGTTTATATATTGTGTTGGTACTTTGGCTTTCTCCACGCTATCTCGTGATTTACCGACTCGCCAAACGTGTCTGGCACTTTTCGGTGGATTTTAGTTGAATTAGGTACTATCCATAAATTATTGCGATCGATTTGGTCGCCCTATGTTGTGGGTTACTTAAGAACTGTTTATTTTCTTTCATAATTGTAAATATTAGGTTGAGAAATATTATATATGGCTTTTGTGACCTATTAATGTTGCTTTTTGCTTAATATTTAATTCCAAAGATACGTTAAAGTATCTTCGAGTTGACTATTTTAACATTTAATTAAAAGATATTTTATTTTTAATCAGACGCTTACCTAAATGTGTTAATTAATATGTATTAATCTTCTTCCAAATGACTGCTACTTTAAAATGATAGAATTAATTTATTTTATATTTTGTGTACCTACAGCACGACAAGACATCGTGCGTTAGACGCTAATATTATCATGATTAAACATATTCATATTTATCATTCAAATAACACTTATTCGTCTTCACTTCCAAATAAAATCTACGGAACCCATTACCAAAACCGTAACAGACATAAAGCCATTACATGTTCTTTGGCCTCATATGGTCTCATTGACACCATTATAAGTCGGTACTTAAAGGTAAATTATTATTAGGTCGCAGGTCGAGTACCATATGTATAGCTCGTTATGATAGTAAGATGATGATAAAACAGCCGGAGTTTTGATTGAGTTAGAATATACAGTTGAAATTATTACATTTTATATATGTTTATTAGATGTAAACTTCTGAGAGCGTATTGGGAGATAGACAACTAAATGAGTTGAGTAAGTTGACAAAATCGATTGGTTACTTACATTTTTGTCTTTTGTAGATAGATCGAGTCTTAGCCAGACTAATGTACCTAAGTCTAAACTTATCGTTCTTGATTCTGCTTTCATCCTGAGTACACGAGTGATTCTTGAGAGTCTTGAGTTCAGAAATTATGTTTTTCACAACAGCTCTGTTTACGGGCCATCTACTGTGTCCATACACAAAGTGATCATCAGCTCATCAGCTTAGATGTAACAAGGTAAATTCGAGTTTTAGGGTAACACTTTGTTTATTTAAACTCATTTCACCTAGAGCAGTTAAATTATTGTTTGAATTTCATCTAGAGCCACTGCCCTCTTACTTCTACAACCCATAAGATAAAATAATTGGCGTATTCCTAAGTTTCTGACTACCTGCAATCACTGTCATGGATAAACACTTTACCGCCAAACACAACTCGCGTTTTCTTTGAGGCCCATACTTCAAGACGTACCACACTTCATTCATTATCTAATCACGATTCACCTTTACACCATCAGTTCACCATAAAACCTCCTCGTCCAAACACGATGGGCTAACAGCGTGTAATAGTCGTCGTACTTCACAGATACCGTCCAAAATTATCCGTTTAATCATAACGAGCCCGCCATTATTGCCCACGTTGCTTGATGGACCTCTATGTGTGATATTGTGGTCTTATGTTAGGTGGTTTAAGTGATAGAAGACAGTTTAGCTATCCCAAGAGAATTACAACTAAACCATTAGTATTTTTGATTATTATTATCTCCTCTCAATCAGAGCACCTGTGACCTGCCATCTTATCTACTCACCACCCTTGGTGGACTGGTAGAGAATGCCTATGGCATTAAGTCCGCCTTTGTACCTTATTGTGTGCGAGAAGTTTAATTAAAGACATTTTGTTTTTGGAATAAAACAATTTTATTTAATACCAAATAGTGAAGATTTTAGATATTAGTTGTTTATTTGTACAGTTAGTTTTATTTAATATTGGTTAGAAAATTGTTTAGTGTTATATTGTATAATTTATTTAAAATTGTTAATTAAATACTTATTAATTAGTTAAATAGAAGATTAGTAACCAATAGTGAATAGTTTATCATTTATCAAGTCATCGCTTGTCAGACTTCAATGATTTGCTTCTAGTCTCATAACCCGATAACCCAATAAAGACACCCCAAAAAACAAAGGGGTTTGTGTCACCCCTCGTCAATCAGTGACCTAATGACACTTGTCACTCAAAGGATCCTGCTGTGCCCCGAACTGGTGACATAGCTATTCCACTATCACCTAAAAAGCTTTTTCAACAAGCAATGCAAGATTGATGTTTGTCATTTATGCCACTACAATTAATGGTTCTTCAGACCTAAGTTATAAATACTAAAATTCTGATTGAAACATGCGCAAACGAAACATTTCTCATAAATTACACCACACTATGGTTATGCAACGCGTGGCATCGTGCGTGACCGCGGCGTCGCGCCCACACCGCGCACGCGCGTATACAATTTGCATTCAGATACGATGCCCAAGCTTACAGTTGTTGAGTACAGAGCTATCTCTATACTCTATAACTGTAGGGAATTGATTGCTGATTGTAATGTTGAGATGGGTGTCCAATCCTACGTACACTTAGGGAAGATGTGGAGGATGAGCTTGATCGTTCTGATAGGACCAAAGACTATCAGGTAAATAGATCACTCACGTCAACGCCGTTATTATCTTCATATAGACTGACTGTCTTCTGAGAGTGCTGATTCTCAGCCTAGTTTGATTAAATTCCTTTTGATTTACAGGTTGATTCAATGTTTGAATAAGGTAGCAAATACTGAAATACATACCTTTGTAGGTCGTGTTCTTAGAAAAAATTGGCAATTTAAGTTCAAAATTATATTCAGGACTTAGAAACTGATAAGAATTGTGGTGGTTTAAATTGTAGTAATAATATAATATTATGCTTTATAAGTGTCTCCATAAGAGATAATAATAAAGCATGAATGACTCAATAAAGGGAGAATACTTTTACCCACTTCTTCCTAGATTCAAATTCAAGTGAGGTTTTAGTTTTTCTGCAGTCTTGGCTAATAATAGTTATGTGAATCTATCCATCTTGTGGGTGATTAAGAAACTATACAGTAATGGAGGCCAGTGAGAAAAAGTAACAGATGAAAAAGGAACACACATACAGATTAAGACGTATAAAATATGGATCTAGTTTTTATCAAGTTATCATTGCAGACCAACTTAATTACGATAGTAGTCCTAGACCAAGTAATGTTCCATCTTTGCAAGAACGCTAGTCATTGCGTCTCTTCAATAGTAAAAAGTTATGACATTTATAAGAAAAGTTATGTCGAGCATCTTAGCAGCCTCTACTAGTGGTGAATATTGACTAAATCTGGGGAAAACTGGGCAGTAAGGCTTGACACCACTTTGCTGATTGGCAATATTTTAACTACAACGTTGAAAGACGTCCACTGCAGCTGCTGAACATAATATATCTTCCCAAAACGTCATCACATGGACCAGTCTGTGCTTCTCGCATCGCAAGTATTCTCGCGGCCTTCGTCAGGTCATGGATCGACCTGAAACTCCATTTTTAATGGATTTTTGAACCACTAAAACTCCATATCTTGAATGTTTTTGACAGTATGTTTTGAAATTCTTCTTCATCTAAGTTTTAACCTTTCTGTCTTACAAACATCTCCAATGTGTTCCTATCTACGAAATATCTGTAAAAGGCAATATAAATACGAATAAAGATAAAGTGAACACGCATTTCTAATCTCGCTTCGATGCGGCTGAACATAAGTACAACAACTTTACTATAAAGTGTTAGTGGTTGAAACAGAGATGTTATGTTCCTAATTTATCTTATGTTCCTGACTTAGGTACTAGGCTTCTAATGAGGTGTGACTGATATGCTTCTCGGTTGTCATTTATATGCATCATATTCTTGTTTAGAATTAACTATATTTTGGCTTGCATTTGCTGTTGTTCAAACTCTGTAATCTTTATTCGTAGACTGTCTTTTAAATATTATATTATTATATTTTGCACAAAAACATTAGCAAATTTTTTGGATAGATATTACATTAAGTTAGTTAGTTATTAAGTTAGCGTTGTGCTTGTGATAAAGGTATACCTACCAATTTTCATGGAAATCCTAAGCTTTCTTTAAATTGGGACTTTTTAATTCATCATCTTTAATAATTATAAACTTGTTCTCCACTCATTCGATGCAAAGTCAATAAACAGCTCAGACCATCATCGGCTAAAACTCACAAGAGCTTTTACAAACTGATTTGCACCGACTATTGCAGCTCGAGCATTCGTAATCTTAGCAAAAGGTCTCAAGTTTTGGCTCGAAAGTCGACCTCCGACCTGCTATGCGCTTAAATTATTGCAAACAACCGGTTCTTACATATTCGGAGTCCCAAGCCTTTGAGTACTTATATATTCATGTTTATTATTCCCTTCTCGTTTCAATGTGCAGGTTTAGAAAGAGACGACAAATCGAAGTACGTTTGGATTTAAAATATCCGCTTGGTTACATCGAAATTGGCGTTTTGAATTTGGATTTAGGAAACGTCTGTTGCAGTTTAGATTTAAATTGGGTAATTAAATCGTTACTGGATAAACAGTCAGCATATTGAACGAATTAGAAACATCGTATTTTTATGACGCCTGTTTTTGAACAATCTCACTCATCATGAATCTCACTCATCACTACTCATGAATATCGCCAAAATAGAAAGTAATTAAAATCCTAATTTATGTCAACGCTAACACATAAATACAAATATTAAAAACAATGATAGGATCTACAATTTTTATTGTCACCTTTAACGATGTATCGAGTTTCAAAACTAAGAAGGCTGTTATAAATTCCTGGCTACCTACAACAAATAACTCGGCAGCCTCTATAAAATTAAATAGTAGATGAAATGTTTAATATTTTCCATTATGTCAAATTAGCATACTATTTGAACTGAAAGAGAAAATTGAAGCGCATTATAATTTATCAAATTCATCAAACTAACACCCTTTTTCTTTGAGGGTGGCAAATCATCAAATGACTTCTCCCACACTGGGCAGAGCGGGAGGGCGTGTCAGACTTTTACTGACTAAAACCCACCCGTGTTCCTTCAGTTGCCTATTGCCAAGGTCCCGGTATCCCTTCCGGACTTTCCCGCAACCCTGGCAGGATCAAACTACCACCCAAGTTAGGAATACGACCATCCGTTTCATCACAATGATAGATGTCTTGGAAATCGGCCAAGTTAAAATGTCAGACGACCAATACGCCAAACTTACGACCCAATGGGACCCTCATCGCGGCAGGCCTAGACGGAGATGGCGGGATGAGCTGGACTCTTTTATCAAGAACAGAGGGCCTAGACAAGTGACAATCGCTTCGAAAGGGTTTCCTATTTCTACAACGACTTTGACAACGACAGGATTGACATAAGCTTTTCGATAGTTTATGTCAGTCCAATACATTTTTGCCTTTTCCATCATCGTTATCGCTGATAGAATGTCACTTTGTCTAGCGCTTCTGGTCCTAAGCAGCTTTAAACGGAGAAAAGTGAAAAGAGTAGTCACTGTAAAAATATCAGTAGCTTGGCAAGAATCGTAGATGCCCAGAATTCGTTTCCGCTTGAATTTCATCATAAACATGTTCAAAAATAAATTATGCCAATAACCATGAATAATGACACGCAATGAAAGTGTCAATGTTTTAGTTGCGCTAAGTGGACATGCGATAACTACTCACAATACGCCAAAACCTTGCCAACTTACGTGCCGGCGACACAAAAAAATTGAGCAATGTGTAACTTTGTGAATCCTTTATACACGAGTTGACTTGTGATCAAGCATATCTACGTTAAAATTAAATTTTATGTCATATTGCGAAATTATGGTCTCTTTACACAATAAGGACCAGCGTAAATATTATTTTAAAGGCTAAATTCCGTGAATTAAGCGTGCTCAAACATTTTTACCGGTAAATGTGCCCCTCGGTGTTCACGGCTATAATGTTTTATGAGGACTTCAGTGTTTTACGATTGTCACATTTAATTATTTCATTGCCAGCAATTAAAGTTTGGAGGAAAGCGATTTTTTATGTTTTACAGCTGCATTTGAGTAAATAAAAGCTCGAATCACTGTCTTTTTTATGCCACACACGATTTCTGAATAGTGACGGGGAATTATGTGTGATTAGATATCGATTTTTTTGAATTAATTGGTTGACTACCTACTCAAATATTTATTTTAAAAGAGTTCTATAGGTTATTTTGCTAATTGGTCTTACAGCAGCAAGAGCGGTTTTGTAGTGTGAGATCTTTTAGTCCGAATGTTGGGATGGGGTTTTTCCAAACGTGATTCCTGTTTTTGCCTTTATGACTGTGCTGGGTTTATAGCAATAGGCTCTTGTCCTGTTCACTGGAACCTTATTTATCAATATATCCAAACTGTTGTTTTCCGGTATTTTGCCATTGACGTCATTTTATTTAACTTCCTTGTTGGCTTAGCAAGACCTAAATTAGACATCTTTAGCAGGGACATGACTATTTGAGGTATACCCAAAACAAGGTCTTTGGAAAGATCAGACAAGAAATATACATTGTGAATGACTCATTAAACTCAAAAGATTAATTTACCAAAAAAGTAAATAATGTAATTAAAGAATTATTTTAATTGCTAGACACGGATATGATATTCATAGCTATTCAATAATACGAAATCTTAATGGTCACTTACATAAATAATGTTTCAATTAAAACCAATCGATCTATCGACAAGCAACACCACATTTCATCGACAATCAGACAACATCAGAACAACACAATAATTCTTACTGGATCGCCCATTAAAGTACGGTCCGTAAATTTGACAGGAGCACGTGCGTCAATATCGATAGGCACATATATCGATACTTTTTACTGTCAGCACTAAATTTGATCCAAATGCTTTCGGGTATCCGGATTTATTGACGACACTACAACTTTGGTTCGCAATTTATTAGAATGAGCATTAACTAAAATGATTTGGTTTTAAATTTAATTAGTAATTTATTATTGGAGGAGATAACCCTAATTGGCGGTGTTTAGTTATTTAGTAATAATAAGTAACGATTAAAATAAAAAGACTGGAAATCCGCACACATCCTGTTTGTACACCCACGTAATAAGAGGTTATGGCGGCAAAACTCTGAGTTATATTCTGTCTAAATAGTGTAATTTTACAATTATAGTGTTTATAGACGATAATTTATAATTATGTACTGTTTTGGAAACTTGTGTAAGTTGATTTGTGTTGTGGTTATTGCTCGTTTAGTTTCATTAGTCGGTTGTTTGTTAATGTTGTTCAATTGACTAAAATGCTGGAGGTAACAAGTTGTAGAGATGGACTAAAACTGATCGTTTCCATTTCGGTGTTCGTATGTATATCGGTGTATCGTTAGTATATAATTATGTACTCCTCAATTCCCCTTTTTTATTTATTCCAGAAAATAATGTGTATTTGAAACTGATCTTTTTTTTTACGACAAGGAAATAATTTCTTGGGCATGATTTACCAAGACTATTAATCGCTCAAAATATTGATGTGCCCGCAAAAACCCTTAAACAAAAACAAAAAAAAATGAGCTAACAGTTTCACCCGTACTTATTTACATTTTAACGATATCAGCAATCATTCCCCTCATTAAAACTTTGCATTCAAAAGATATATTTACATACTTATTTAACCCTGAATTGGCAACATTATTCGCTGTAATAAACGCCATTCGAATAATTTAAACAGGTATAGTCAGAAGCGTAGTCTAATAATTGCAGCATTACAAAGTTCAGGTGAAACCAATCTAAGATTTATATTACATTGTTTCGCATAGATTAAAATACGATTTAGTATCCCTTGCGCCGGCGGTGGGTTAAGATCCTATTGAGCTGATATTACCACTTTTGGTTTGGGACCTTAGCTGTTTTCACCGTTTTCTACTGACCATAGTAAGAATGACATAAACGGAAGATGTGAACTTAACAAAACGCGTTATCATGAAATTAAACAATTTATACAATTTTAAACTGAAAAAAGCTGAACTAGGTATGTTCGTCAAGTCATAAAAGAACAGGAAATTCGAAGTTTGTTTCTTTTGTACCACAATTAATTTTTCATGCAATACCCAGTAACTAACTCTCACTATAATAACTTCAGCAAATTGAACTGGTAGTACCCACTTACTTGCATCCTCGCATCATTAATAACATCCCTACCTGTCCGGCAATGCAATTACCAGTATCCGTTTTCGTACAAATTGACACGGGTACAAATGGCGTGGTATTAACCACTCTATACGACTCCCGACTGTTCGTACGATTCGTACCCGGTGTATACAAACGGGTACGAACCGGACAAATAACGTGGTGTGCTAATCTAATTACTTAGCACAATGTCTTATTTGTAAGTTTTTGTTGCGCAATTAAATGCGGCTTCGTTCCGCGTGTAAACAGGGATCGACGCAAGCGCACCGATTTGTTACAAAAGCGATGCAATTTTGCGCTTTTATTTATTGATTTGTATTGGCCCGTTTGAATTGACTTAACGTTGTTAATTAATTTGATTGGTTCTTTGATGCTGAGTGTGTAATGTTAATTTCTTGTTCAGTCAGTCATTAGGTTTTATACTCGCTTGAATCAAATGAACCGGCGATAGAAGTGATTTGGATCACGGAGCTGGGAATATACGGATTTTAGATATGATTTCAAAAATATGTGCTGTCACATTACTGAAGAAGTTGTTTCATAAAATTTTAAGAAGGTTTAAAAATGAAAGAAAGTTGTTTGGCAGAGGCTAACAGCACCCATGAGTATTACGTACTCTTTGCCTCTTGCTTAAATCGTCCCTAAAAATAACCATCAAAACCAACAGATTTTTAAATCCAACGCCACATTTTTATCTCTAAATAATAAATCAGAAAAACCTCTCCAATTATTATTTTATAAATAAATCGAAATAAGAAGAATACAAAAACAAACACAGATCGTAGATCGGCTGTGCCTGCGCGTGCGTTTACACTGTGGTAACAATTAAGTCGATTAGCACGCGTCATTTGATCAAAACATGTCGACTCGTCAGTTGAATGGTTCTGTAATAGCCATAGACTTGGTAAACATACCTATGGAGACAGGTAAAAAATGAATGAAAAAGTTTTAATAACAAGTTTTAGGGTTCCGAAAGCATTTATAAGCTGACTTGTTTTAAAATTCTTTTTAAAATATTTTTAGTATCATACAGGGTAATTAAAAAGATTGATCTCTAGCTTTTGATAGTAGTTTAAAATGTTATCTTAATTACATTGTTATAATTATTACAGACTAAAGAGCCTGCTATACGGTTGCCAACCGCGTCCCCGACAGAGTTGACATTGGTTGGCGACCGGCATGCGGCAGAGCATATTGTAAACCACCAAGGTCATCTCTGTCGGGAGGCGATGGACGACCGTGTAGCAAGCACTTTAATAGTGAATATTTCGAGGAGGCCTGATTGATTTTAGTTACGTAACACTAGAAATGTGACTGTGGGGCAACACAGAATAAATTATTTATTAAGTAACTAGCGGTCGCCCGCGGCTCCGCCCGCGTGGATGTCGGTTACCGCTGCAAAAAGCCTACCCAGGAAAGACACGGTCAGCAAAATGATTCCCAGGTCAATTCACAGACACCAACAGTAACATCGACGACGCAGTCATTATCCGCAGGCTGCACAGATTGTCTTTCTGTGTATGTTAAAGTTGTTAATGATGAAAATATTTAAATGTAATTAATACTAAGTTTTCATTTCTGCCGGCAGTCCCGGAGCGCAACCCGTTGTTTTAGGATAGATAACTAAAGCGATTATTGTAGAGCTTCTCTATAAACAACATTTGACGTTAAATTATTTTCAGGTAACAAAATATACTGATGGTCGGGAGCCCCGACCCGTGATAGGGCAACGTAAAGTTGCCCCAGCGTAAAACATTATTTTCGTAAATCAATTCCTACTAATTTGAATGTTTGGCCCTGGGATTTGTTTATCGTTAGTGCGAAAGAAATTTTTACTGGAAATTGGAGCCTTTTGAAGGGTATAGTCGCGCAGGTACCTTACTCATAGATCTAAACTGGCTCCCGCACGCGCACCCCCGCCTTGGTGACGCCCACTTCGCAACGGGCCGTGCAGCAGAAATCGTAATATTTTAATTTCGCCATAACTTCAAAACCAAACGTCTAATTTTAATCATTCAAAGACCAAATATTATCTACATAAACTGTACTTAGTGATGAAATAATTTATTTTGATAAGGATTAATAGCATGAGTAAAATAAACGCGTTTAAATGTAGTCCAAAAAAAAATTCAAGATTTTTAAATAAAAAAACGGTTGTTGTGCCTCACTCGACATAGATAGGTATAGTGTGTCGCGGACTTTTTTGTAGATATTTATAAGATCTACAATTAATTAGAACATTTTATGGTTCTGTCTTTTATAGTTTAGGCAGCGTACGCAAAATAAGTAACTTTTCTGGTTGATTTTTTACACCTTGTGTCCGAAAAACCCAAATATCTTACGGAACCCTATTTTTTTCCAAAATAAAATATAGCCTATGTTATTCGTGGATAATGTAGCTTTCGAATAGTGAAAGAATTTTTAAAATCGGTCCAGTAGTTTTTGAGCCTATTCATTACAACCAAACAAACAAAGTTTTCCTCTTTATAATATTAGTGTAGATAATTAAAAAGATTGATCTCTAGCTTTTGATAGTAGTTTAAAATGTTATCTTAATTACATTGTTATAATTATTACAGACTAAAGAGCCTGCTATACGGTTGCCAACCGCGTCCCCGACAGAGTTGACATTGGTTGGCGACCGGCATGCGGCAGAGCATATTGTAAACCACCAAGGTCATCTCTGTCGGGAGGCGATGGACGACCGTGTAGCAAGCACTTTAATAGTGAATATTTCGAGGAGGCCTGATTGATTTTAGTTACGTAACACTAGAAATGTGACTGTGGGGCAACACAGAATAAATTATTTATTAAGTAACTAGCGGTCGCCCGCGGCTCCGCCCGCGTGGATGTCGGTTACCGCTGCAAAAAGCCTACCCAGGAAAGACACGGTCAGCAAAATGATTCCCAGGTCAATTCACAGACACCAACAGTAACATCGACGACGCAGTCATTATCCGCAGGCTGCACAGATTGTCTTTCTGTGTATGTTAAAGTTGTTAATGATGAAAATATTTAAATGTAATTAATACTAAGTTTTCATTTCTGCCGGCAGTCCCGGAGCGCAACCCGTTGTTTTAGGATAGATAACTAAAGCGATTATTGTAGAGCTTCTCTATAAACAACATTTGACGTTAAATTATTTTCAGGTAACAAAATATACTGATGGTCGGGAGCCCCGACCCGTGATAGGGCAACGTAAAGTTGCCCCAGCGTAAAACATTATTTTCGTAAATCAATTCCTACTAATTTGAATGTTTGGCCCTGGGATTTGTTTATCGTTAGTGCGAAAGAAATTTTTACTGGAAATTGGAGCCTTTTGAAGGGTATAGTCGCGCAGGTACCTTACTCATAGATCTAAACTGGCTCCCGCACGCGCACCCCCGCCTTGGTGACGCCCACTTCGCAACGGGCCGTGCAGCAGAAATCGTAATATTTTAATTTCGCCATAACTTCAAAACCAAACGTCTAATTTTAATCATTCAAAGACCAAATATTATCTACATAAACTGTACTTAGTGATGAAATAATTTATTTTGATAAGGATTAATAGCATGAGTAAAATAAACGCGTTTAAATGTAGTCCAAAAAAAAATTCAAGATTTTTAAATAAAAAAACGGTTGTTGTGCCTCACTCGACATAGATAGGTATAGTGTGTCGCGGACTTTTTTGTAGATATTTATAAGATCTACAATTAATTAGAACATTTTATGGTTCTGTCTTTTATAGTTTAGGCAGCGTACGCAAAATAAGTAACTTTTCTGGTTGATTTTTTACACCTTGTGTCCGAAAAACCCAAATATCTTACGGAACCCTATTTTTTTCCAAAATAAAATATAGCCTATGTTATTCGTGGATAATGTAGCTTTCGAATAGTGAAAGAATTTTTAAAATCGGTCCAGTAGTTTTTGAGCCTATTCATTACAACCAAACAAACAAAGTTTTCCTCTTTATAATATTAGTGTAGATATGTTTTTCAGATACTTTATCGGAAGCAATATTTTGTTTGTTTGAATCTGAATCATCAACAACCTAACCAGTCATCCAGACATTAAAATCCATTATAGGTACCTACCTAAATCTAGATAGAATATTAGGTAACAGAGACACCCAGACGTGGCGTTGTAACATAGAGGTCTAAAGCCCATTTGAACCCAACGTCTTAAATATATCTCATCTCAAATTGTCTAGAAGATAGAGTTGCCTACGCAAATTCTATTAAACAAGTAAGCGTGATTGCACAAAATCAATTATATACAGCATTCCCATTTAGTTTTATACTCCAAACAAAATTCTCCACACCAAATCCACACCTATTTCCAAGTTATAAGATCTAAAATCCAGTCCGGGATGGAACGGAACATGTAACCGGTCGAATTCGTTAATTTAATCGTTGTGTGTTGTTTCAATTCCTACTTAAAATTATTCAATTGCTTTGAGGTAATTATAGATAAGTTACGGGCTAAATCAACATGGTTCCTGGCTAGGTGGGGAGTGTCAATATTATAGGGTGTGTACAGGCCATGATTTGCACCAGGTCAAGTTATCATTGTCTTTGTTCAGAGAGTGTGAGTTGGCGAAAATGTACTACCTGTAATGTACCTACATTGCACCTACCTACATTTTATTTTAATCTTCTTAGGCGTGGTCTAGAAGGAATCTACCTAATTAGAGTTCATAGGTTGGCTTAACTTTCAGTATTAGAACCAACCAACCGCACGCGAGCCGAGCGAGCGAAACGAGTACATCCAAGTTGGTGTCAGCTTGTTGGCTATTTAGTAATTTTAGGACCTCAAACTGAGAATTATTTTTACGTCTACTAATAATAATTAGGTTCATGCATACCGAATGCATCACCCACGGTCATCGGTAATGAGACTGTATATCCCGCGAAAGTGTGGAGGTCGAGGCTTTTTAAACGCTAAGACCCTCCACAATCGGGAGATATGCAGTCTCAGGGAATATTTCCTAGAAGCCGACGTGGGAATGCATCGAGATGTGGTCGCGGTGGACAAGGGCCTCACCCCGCTCTCCTTGGCGAAAGAGAACTGGCGCAAGCCTGTAGTGCTTGACACTAACGATCGCAAGGAGGTATGGCAGAGTATGGAGCTTCACGGACGCTTTTTCCGGGCCCTGCATGGACCCGATGTAGATTTACTAGCGTCCGTAGCCTGGCTGCGTTTCGGTGACCTCTTTGGGGAAACCGAAGGTTTTGTCTGTGCAATTATGGACGTAGTTATCATGACGAACAATTACCGGAGATTTATTGTGAAGGACGGCACGGTTGACATCTGTAGGGCATGCCACCGACCGGGAGAATCAATCCGTCACATTATCTCCGGATGTTCTCATCTAGCTAACGGAGAGTACTTGCATAGACACAACCTTGTAGCCAGGATTATCCATCAGCAACTTGCTCTGAAATACAGCCTAGTGGAATCGGAAGTGCCGTACTACAGGTACGTGCCCGACCCAGTTCTCGAAAATGGAAATATCACATTGTACTGGGATCGATCCATCATCACTGACAGGACTATTGTTGCCAATAAGCCTGATATAGTGGTGGTGGATCGAACAGAGCGGCGCGCAATGATCATTGACATAACAGTCCCGCATGACGGGAACCTCGTGAAGGCCGAGAAAGATAAACAAATCAAGTATCTTGACTTGGCTCACGAGGTTGTCGACATGTGGGATGTGGACTCTGCGATCATTGTGCCGATAGTCGTATCAGCCAATGGCTTCATTGCCAAGAGCCTCGACCAACACCTAAGGAGGCTCTCGTTGGGCAGCTGGATTAAGGGCTTGATTCAGAAAGCTGTACTCCTGGACACGGCTCGCATCGTTAGGAGGTTCCTCTCTCTGGAGCCCTGACCGCCGGTAGCTTGGACCCTGTTCCCGATACCGGTGGGCTACTATTTTTTTATATTTTTAAATATTTTATATAATTTTTTAGTCTAATATTTAAAAATATAATTTATAAGTATGAAAAATGAAATAAAGATAACATAAAATTAGGTTCACAAAAAGAGCTGCATTCTTTATATTATAGTGTTCAATAATATTTTTAGGAAAGCAAAATGGGTATTATTTGAGGTAGGTGAATAGGTATTAAATACATGACAAAAAGTTACACCTTTAAAAAAAACAATCTGAAGACCTACAAAAAGAAGAAAAAGAAAAAGAGATTCAGCAGAAAATTTAGCAATTTTTCATAATAGATACCTACTACCTACTATAAAACTAGCGTGTCGGAAAAACACTAGACACACAAAAAATATGAAAAATAATGAATTTAAAAATCCCTATTAAAATTAATTACAGGCACATCATATTGATTTATTATGCAGTAGATATCATAATGGTATCGGCTGCACCATAAAGAGTACGTTAAGACCACGTTTAACCCAAGAGATTATTAATGGCATTATTCAAATTCCTTTATTAGATTAACAGTGGGGACCCTACTGTGTGGAGAATGCGAAATGTATAACTCCTTGTTTTAATAAAAGTATGTATTATTTTAAATGAAATATTACTTCGAAATGTACGTAAAACTGTAGAGCTTGCGTTAAAATTACGCACCCATTACATAGTTTTATGATTACAATTAGTTTTTAATACGTTTGTTAAATGAATGAACTGTAATTTAAGTTGGTGTGACTTTTTAGTTTAATTGAAAAAATTAATGGTTGCTTTTTTGCAGTTATAAATAAGTACTAAGTTAACAGTTTCATTCAGCATGTGTACATACGTAAAGATATGACAACATTATTTTAGGTATGATTTAAAATAATAGTAATGGTACCTATATTTAGAGGTAGGCAATTTTTGTTATTGTATAATTTGTACTAATATATTTAGTTCCCTAATTTTTTTTTTTAGCTTACCTGAATATCAAAAACGGTTATCTCCATACTTAATAAATCGAAGTAGGTAACAGTGTAGCAAGCATTTATATATAGATATAATGCATACGATGTATTCGAAGTATATGCCAACGAAGAAGACAGTGAAACAAAAGTACAGTCAACACGCAACATTGTAAACTCGCATGTCACAAAAAACTTATTGAACATGACTGACAGAGCTAACAAGCATCGCAATATCATAAACAAAATATCCCATAATTCAGCAAAAATTAAGAGAAATATTTCACAGCTGGTATTAAAATATACTGAGACAATAAAGTTTACCGCTACTGGCCCATAAAACACTATATTTACGCCAGAAAGATGTACGACTCACCACACAGTCAAAATAAACTCTTAATTTTTTATATTAAGTGTAGCCGTCATTGCTTCCACCACATACAGCGAAGTCATGACTTAAACCAATAAACATGAAATATCATGTGATCGTGAGACGCATGCGTGATTTCGACTTTCGTGTTACACAAAAATAGCTACACGCAACCAATATTCGACGTTTAACGAAACATAGATAAATGTTAAATAGACTTTTGTTGTTTAAATATACATAATAATACATTCATCATTGATGGCTGTTGAGGCCACAAGGCCAAACGAAGAAAATTTAGCTGAAATACCGTAGGTAATGTTCGGTAAAGGCATGGTATGCATAGATTGAAGCGGTAGTGCTTGACTTACCTGAAACTATTGGTTATGGTGAAAAATAAGGCGGAGGCATTGATTAACAAGAAGACGGTTGGGTTGATAAAAGAAACACCCTGTCTTAATAATAGGTCGTACAAGTTGGAAAAACATTGGATTTATCAATAAATTGTACAATATTTTCTTTTTTGAATTGGTTTTTAATCATCAACCATGATCAACAAAACAGTTCCCATACTTATAGACATAAAAATCAAGTGTCTTGTTAAAAAAACCACAAAGTTAAGATGTGGAAAGATCCTACCAAAACGGATTACAAATTGACACTATTGTTGATCCCATCGGGTGACGGTGCAGTGACGATTTGATTTTTGAAACCAAATCCACAGTCTTGGTTGACAGTAATCATGTTACAACAATAATAAAACGGGGCTTACGGTCAACGCATTTCGATATCAGAGACACGATCTACTGCGTTCCATTTGTCAGGTGACTCAGCGTTGTCGTTGACATGACGCTCTCAAAATGCAAATTTTCGAAAAACCGAACAATATAAATCTCGATCGGTCGATCTCGATTCGGTATCGTCCTGTCCCGCCAAGCAATTGAATTCAGTCGATCACTAATCGATGTCTTGTCCGTGATAGGCGCGGTCGGGGGCCGCGGCAGCAGGGTGCCGACTTACCACACAATCCATCGTTAACTTCTTTCTTTCTTTCATTATCGTCATCACTTACAATATCAACCCTACACGCATCTCTTTTAAAGTTCATAATATTTAATTCGATATTAAATATTGTATCTTTTTGTAATATATTTTCTACCGCATCTTCGTCAGCACGGTTGGTATAGTCATCAGCAATAAACACCGTAAGACTTATTACTATAATATAAATTACATTGAACGCGCTGTGGAGTTGTATCGTTTTAAAATTGCGTTTTGAATTTAACCTCATTACCTATCTTAATAAAGGATTTGCCCTTTCGCGCCGACTAATCACAAATGAGCATGTAAAGTCTGTAAATTATGTTGCATTGAGTTCATATTACTGTTTTTTACTTATTGAACCAGAGGTTGCTTATTCATAATTAGCCCCCCTCGACGTTTATTACTTCTGTACGAGTAAATGAATGTGTGCAGTTCTTGATTTGAATGGTTTGTTACCTTTTATGCGTCGATGTCTATCAAATCCTTCTTTGTAGTGACTGACGTTTTATTCAAAGGGGTCGGTGTTATTTGTGGTATCATAATGGGTTTCAATCAGGTTCGATTTATCATTGTTTGCTAAAAATTTATCGGCGAAATAATTTTAAAATGCATCAGTTTTATTGCTCACATTTTTAGTATCTTCCCAGTGTGAGTTGGGGATCTTACTGGGTTATTTTTGATTCTTATTGAGCGGCGTGCCCTAGTTGGTATAGAATGATAGTCATCCATATTTCTCCGTTCCCTATATAAAGTGTGGAAGGTTCGGCTGATGACGAGTGCAACAGTGAAGCTGAGCCGCGCTCGTGGTCGCCCCCCGCCGCCACACGACAGGGGCCGAGCCAGCCCGCCGAACTAAATCAAATAATGACTAATCGATTCTCTCTTATATTGCACAGTAGGTACACGTCAAACGTTATTCCCTTTAATTTTTAATATTTAAGCGTTTTTGTTCTGTTTGCATAAATCCGAATTCGTTATAGACAATGCAATGATTGATTCGTTTTAATAATGCTTTGGCGGTTGATTGATGTTTATTAGTTCAGTAGTCGGAGTTTTGGGAATCATTAGATGAGAACTGTGTCTTATGAAGAGTAATGATCAAATTGCTTTCGGTACTCAACTTAATTCGAGGTTTGACCGTTTGTTATTTATGATTCGGGCCGTGTGTAGTTACTCACACTACATTGATATCATAAGTTGGATGCCTATCATCGTTGGAATCTTTGATCGTGGCTGTTAGAATGTTGTCTTCGTTCCTTTTAGGTATTTGAGTCACGTATCTATTAAGTTGATTGCTTTGTTTGTTGAATTGTTTGTTTTTTTAATTTTTAATGTATACATCGATTAAAAAATCTACACAAAAAAGAAAAAAAATCTTTATGAACTTTTTAATTTTATGCAAAGTTTTCCACGGACTCATCCTACGATTTCAAAGGTTTACTTCATTATTTTGTACAAATAAGTGTCCAGTGTAAGCTAAGCTACGTCAATAATATATAACGGGAGGTTTGTATAAATGGTTTCAAGAAGCACTTTACTGGGTAAAAACTTTTCAGATTTGAAAATTCACTTATGAAAGCGGGTAAGCGTAAGCGGTTTGAGTAGTATAGCCTCCTAAATCTTGCCTTCCCATTCAGGCTTCCCTGGAAAACAATAGAAAGAATAATTATACTGTTTATTTCCGTTTAAAAGAGTAAAGAACTAAACTGTCAACATTTTGTTCAATTATTTCGTCTATTCGTGACTACAAGCTCAACTACAATTTTTTAAAGCGTGGCTTGCGCCCACGCATATCGTTCACACTGGATTAACAGGTTATATTGTTATCTGTAATTTTTTTTTCTCATTTGCTCTTAAATATTAAACGCTCAATTATTTTTATTTGTAGAATAGCTGATTCTTTGATTCTTGACCGTGAATTTTGGTCGCGTGGCTCAAAGTTAAATTTTATTGTTCGATCGTAAGCATAGTCGTGATTGCGTGATTGTAGGTACAATTATTTGCATACCGGATCTTTGTAAATCACCGATAAAGTTCCGGTTCGCTGGCTCTGTAAGGTCAATCATCTCTAACTATTATGACTTAATGAAACCAATATCTTTATGATGACTAGCTGTTAATTGGTCACCCTTCATGGCATGTCGTATGTAGGTATCAACATTCACAAACACTAGGAAACATCTAAATGAACTTCAAAATATTATTGCGCGAACTTTTATTTAGGCATTCATTTAGGTTTCACCTATTATAGTATTAGTGTAAACGGTCATATCACTTTTCGTTCGACAGGTTGGAGGTAGTACTGTAGAGCAGAGAAGCAGAAATCATACAAGTTGTGTCTGATGAAGGCACAACTTGTATGATCTCTGCTTCTTGCGTCCTGTGCAAATCTTTGTGGCATTTGCACGGAAACTCAGCCCATAGCGCGTCACAGATTGACATGAAGCTCATACCCTCGTGGTACGTATAGTTAAAAAAAAATCTTGCAGGGCCCACCAAATATACCCCTATTATTAGCGCCCAATCGCTTTCTTGCCATTCATTATAGGCAGCAACACTCCTGAACTCATTTATAAATTCTTCTAGACACACGCCATTGAATCCAGAAAAGAACTGCATTTTCATGAAAAAAATAATAAAAACCACTTAGCTTTCTCAACTTCAGCGCTTATGCGCTCGATCCAACGCACATTTATGATAGGCCTCGCCTTATCACTTATTTCAATGCTGTGGGGGATACTATTCTTCGCCCAATTACTAACTCTCTGAAAAAACTTTCGATGGGTGTCAGCGGCGGCGCCTCCACCAAATGTAGAACTCCGAGGTGAGCCTACGGTACCGGCACTAATAAAACACCAAGTTACGATAGTAATGAGTAATTATTCCTATGAATGGGCTACGTATTTCATATTATTTTATATTAATCTTCTGGCTCCCGCCTTGACATCTCACGGGGCCCCCCTCGTGTCTCTTTTTTACCTATTCTAAATATAAATCTAATGCTTGTCTGCTAAACATGCCAGCAACTTGAAAGCACTAAGGTTTTAATCAAAACCATGCAGAGTAAAGCCTCTATAGTACCTATCCACTGTAGGTAAGCAACTTTAAATATGGTGATCATGACAATATAAAGTATAAGTTAAAAGTTCCATATCTTTAGGTACCACTATTTCATTCTTTATTTTCTTAACTTTCATTATGAGTGTTGGTGGTGTATCAATTTCATCATCATTACCATGTATGTATGGGAAATTTCCTATACTTACATCGACATAACATTACTATGTATCAACGGTAGTCCATTTCTTGGCGCCACCAAATAGCCATACTTTCATATACGCTATAATGACATAAAAAAAATAGCCCAGTATTAAACGATCTATTCACAGTAGGTAGGTATGTCGACTGAACTATGTATGTGTCCAAATATTCAAATATCGTAAAATCTATATTCATAGAAATCATGGAATTGTTACGACTTTATTTCAAACTGCTGTTAAAGTAAATGTCTTGAATTGAATATTGTTTATGAATATAAATTTTGGTAAAATACTTGACTGTCGTCGTAAAGATATGAGAGTAAATGAAAACAGTGTAGCAGAAGAATTTGGTGAGAAAATAACATGAACCCGAAGTTTAGATACAGACAAATAATGAAGATCAAATTGATGAAATATTGTAAGTGCTATAGATACGATATTAGTACTTGGGAAATAGTAGTCATGTATTGAGGTGTTGCAAAGGTTTTAACTTGAATCTATATCTCTTACTTACACATCACATAATCAGCCTATAATGTTCCCACTGCTGGGACACAGGCCTCCTCTCTATGAGAGGGAGTGGGCCGTAATCCACCACGCGGGCCCAGTGCGGGTTGGTAGAACCAAAAATTCGAAAACATATGTGACATCTGTCACATATATGTCTTCGAATTTTTGGTTCTAAGACATGCCGGTTTCCTCACGATGTTTTCCTTCACCGTTTTGAGAGCAGTGGTGATGAAATTATTTACACAAAGTAAAGCGCCTGTCAGGGTTCCAATCTACGACCTACAATTCGTAAGTCACGGCCGTTACCACTAGACCACCACTGCTCTCTCTCTTACTTACCTACTGTACAATCTTGCATTTCGAAAAATGTAAATAAAACTTGCCATCATAATCAACCACCATCAATAACCAGACACTATAACAATAGTACTCCCTCTTAAATTCTTTAAAAAATAACCAATAACTTTGTCATGTTTATTATTTTCAAAGAACTACTCAAGAATTCATGCAATGTCTGCCAAATTGATCGCAATGCAGTTAGAACAACATGGTCCCTGAATGCGATGTGTACAAATAAATTTGAGTGTAAGGATCAGAAGGGATCATCTCCAAAAACATTTCCTAGGCATTTTATATCCAATGCTTCACGATTTAAAGTTTAAATTGACAAATTGAAATGGTGTTCCTAAGCGTTTTTCAAAGCTCGGCTAGTGATGCGAATCAGTATGTTCGCCGCAAGTTTGTACGGGAGTCGAGTGCAGGTGACAAATAGTCACGCCATACTGGAAAAGGTCGGGGGCGATGCGACACGTCGATGTTTTTATTTGTTTAAGTCGATGACTTAATATTAGTGAGGGGAAACATCGATGGTCTTATTAATTGGACAAGAGATAGGTACATAAGTATCAAGTATATTATTAACACTTTACTTAGTCGTGAATGGTGATTCAAATCAGTGCTTTGCAGAAAACAATTAATTTTAACAGATTCTACAAATTATGCTTAACGTAACTTTTTGAATCTACAAGCACCAATTACATTTCAACCACTGAAAAGAGCTTGTAGTTAATAAAACAAAAATTTAAAAGAATCAATTAAAATATCGATAATTTCTAAGCAATCTATCGATAAAGCTTTTCGAAGCTTTACACATAACCACATCCCTAGTTTTATAGATTCATATCTCTTAAATGTATGCAGTCAGCAGCATATAATTCAGGATTACAAATTGTTTGTTTTAGGGAGAGACACCAAATGTATTGGCGAGATTTCAACTTAAAAGCCTGGCGATAAATATAAAAAATCCGATGAGGTATCGCAAGCAAAGCATTGCGATTTTACGTCGTGACATTTTTCTTGTTTGCCTGACAAAGGGTTTTTAGTAAATGTTTGCTGACAATGTTGGTTTTGCCTTTGTAAATGAGTTTGTGGTAATTATGTGTCGTTTAATCCTTTGTTAAGATTCACTGATGAATTTCGCGACTTTTTTAAATGTTTTTTTTTTTTTGTTTGTATATGGAAAGGGTCTCGTTAGTGCGTGATTGTACGAGAGTGTACAGACCGCTACCGTTTTTTTTTAAATTGTTTTGGGTGCTTATGTAATGTTTCTCATATTTATGTTTGCCATTCAAATATTACTTTTGGAAGGAAACATTTGCCTATTTAATTTGTCTTCTTCATGCATTAATGTGATTGGCTGCAAATTTTCAAATTTATATGTTATCTGATATGGGTCTTACCTGAAATAAATTTTATTTTATTTTTTTATTTTATACACTATGCTTGTAAGTGTTGACATGTGTTCAACCTCCTTCGTTTAAAAGGCCATTGACTGTTAGCCTACAAGCTTGGTTTTCTGTACCGATTCAGTTACCTAAATACTGATAGCTTAATTTTGTAAGCTTGCAGTATTTACTAATTACTGACTTGATGCTTAGCTGAATCTGTAGTTATAATAGTTTAGAGTTGTCTTGGCGACATTATATAGTTTTGCTATTATTTAAATATCTACTCGATTTTGTGAGTAGGTACTATTTTTTTGTAAGTTAGTATTAAAGGCGTTTTTTCTTTGCTTCTACATGAAACGCTTTTACGTTTATTAGCTTTGTGTGATAGCTTAAGCCATTAGTTGAATTTGTGACCACATAAACATAGTGTCACCTCTAGTAAAAGTCACCTCTTTGGTATTTACATCGCATAACATTGTACTGAGTGTATTACCTTACATGCACTGGTTTTACACTTATCGTAAATTAAAATCTTCATGTATTTATAGTATGATAAGCTTTTTGTGCTTCTTGATTTCACACACATATAATATCCCGGGTTCGGTTTCTCTAGCATTAAACATAAGTAGGTATTTTTATTAGGTTTCCCATATTGCTATAATACTACCTACACTTTAATAAAAATTTACTTTATCTATACTAAAGTATGAAAAGTTTCAATACTACAGCGGTGAAGAAAATAAAACTTATTTATTTAAACTATGATTATGTTCTTAAAAACACGTAATATTCGTCATGCCACTCTTCCAAACAAAAACGTTTAATAGATCAAAGAAACATCGTTTACATAATATTATATAATATCATTTTTATAAAATATTCCCTAACACATAATATCAGAAAAGATTACACATCATAAATATTGTAAACGCGTTTAAAATTTCGTCAGACGCCATTTTACGATAACATGTCATTTCTTATCAAAATACATATAACATTATCAATATATTATAGCTTATTGACAGTGTTATAGCAAATTATGACTATTTATGTGCAAAATTAGTTCTAAAGTTGTATGATGGAATGTTAAAAGGTCTTATCTGACAAATATTGTGGTTCCTACCGGTTGGGGAAATGAGAGGTTATTTATGACCGTTTGGCTTTGGGTACATCAGGCATTAGTCTTTATCTAGAATAATTTGATTTTCATATAATAGCTGTTATTGTGGATATAATGGACTAAAGATTAGTGAAAAAAAAGAGATGAAGGACCAAATCAGGTTGATAATTCAGAAATAAATACAAAGTAGAATCTCATCCACAAGATTAAGAAGAAATAACTACCTGAAGCCCTACTAAATATTACGATAATATATTTATTTAAAAACTAACGGTATATATTTTCAACTGTCATAACGAGACACAATAGAATTTTAATTGTTATATATCTTATAAGACTTTTCGACAGTCGGAAGGATAAGGCACACGAAAAAATTTTGTGATCTAAGGACTCTCATTATTGATGAACCAAGTTGCAGAAAAAGTTTTACACAAAGAATAATGATAAAAAGTAATAGATGCATTATAAATACTCTAAACTTTTCATATATCGAATGCTGTCAACATGTTTGGAAGTATAGTTATCTAATATTAACTGACAGATTGATTTGTTTTTCAAACGAAGATTGATCAATGGTCAAATTAGACATGACGTGATCAGTGCCGGACGTAAAATGTTTTAATATACTCGTAAATCTTTTCTGAACTATGAATATGTTAAAGGTTCCTATACGAGTCTGACATTGATAGGTGAAAAGTGTGTTTTGTTTCAGAGATGTATCATTTTAGCTGTATTGAATTTGCAGATCGACAGCCGTCGATTGTTTTAATTTAGGAGATAATCTAGAATTGAGTACTCTTTAATATGTACACCATCCGAATTACAGATATAAATGGAGAAATGTTACATAGGGTGACTCAATCGGTCTAGTCAGGTTTAAACCAATTAGTGCAAACCTTTTTGTTGAGCTAGACTGTACCGTGTGAGTCCTGCAAGAAAATGAGTTTGGTAATTATCAGACAGGGTTCCTAATGTCTGATAATAACGAAACTGCGATCCTTAATGCTTCTGCTGACGATAGTGGTTGGGTATTTAAAGTTTATCTATGACATAATTATGCCAATGGCAGAAGTTTTTTTATAATGGTAAATCTAGAACTTTCCATTCAATTTATAAAAAAATATTATTGACTAAAAAAGTGATCACGAACAAACACAAACACCATTTTCATACTATATCAACATGTCAGATTATAATCATTAACACCATCATTCCTAACCATCACACCTCAAGAGATGAAACGTAAAGATATCCTCAAAAAGACATAGGAAAGGATTCGCGTCGTACGGCGAACGGTCAAAGTTGAGTGCTTGAACTCGATTGACCTCGCAAATCCGTTACTGATGTGACTCAGGGTTCAGGGGCTAGGCAGCGGTCCAGGTTAGTATCGATTGCACGGAAATTGGATGTGTTGTGTGTGGGTACTGTTTTATTTAAGAGTTTGGTTTTATCCCTTCCTAAATATGTATTAGGAGAAGAAAAGTGAATGCACTATTGAAGGATGCAATGTGACAATAAATTGTTTGTTATCGTGTCATCGTGATGTTGACATATAATGTAAAGGAATGAGGACTATCAGAGAACAGACAGAGCAAAGAAAGGATGGATAGATTATGTAAAATATAATAAGGCTAGGAATGAGTGATTTATAAGGTAACGACTAATAGAGATGTATCTCAAACAAAAATGGATAAACACAGGAGTATGGATCGCTCTCCAAAAAATCAAGGAGACTGCCTCAAATAAAGCTTCAATGTTGTTGAAAATCAAGAAAAAATTTAGAACAACTTTCAAAGACGCTAATAAATCAGCCGCACCTATCAAAGCTTTTATCTGTCCTAATAAACAAGACAACATTGGCCTCAAAAAAGTAGCTCTATTTCATAACGAAGTGATGGTAGTCAAAGCATTTAGCACATTGACTGTAGCTTTTTGATAAATTACAAACCGCTCCTACGAAAGTTACTCAGTTTCTTAACACATCCAAATCAGGCGACATTGGCCTCAAAAAAAGAGCTAATTATCTTGCAGATTGAAATAGTTCTTTATTGAATTAATTACTACTTAGGCTGTAGTTTTTGAAAATGGTGGAAAGTAATCTGTAGCCTGTATAAATCCCTTTGCCTTTAAATAACGACGACCTTATTCGCAAAACGACCTAAAAACTGAATTAAAGAAACTATATGGAGTAGATATAGTTTTGGAATCATCTCATCATAACGCAAAAAGAATAGGATTTTTCGCCGTGGAAACGAAGACACTGAAAAATTCACCGCACGGTTCCTAGTCACATAAGTACAAGACGATCAAAAACTCTGTCTAACTGGCATCAAAAGAATCCGGAAACAATCACACACCACGATCATCCAGCACAAATCTCCAATAGTCACCCAATAACAAGGCGACATTAATCCCAAAAGGACAAAAGGGCCACAAAAACCGATTCGCAGCTAATTATCTCATGCATTAAAACCGTTCAGTTTAGAATAACAAAGTGATGGCATTCGAGACACGCGGGACATGGCCTTAGGCCACTGAGCAACGGCCGGCCGCACCATATTTCACGGTGCCGCTCCAATGGTTTCGGGAACACCCGCTGAGCTCCTGAATTAAGTAAAAGCCTTCGAGCTCTTGTTTCTTGATACCTCTAGTTGGGTGTAAGGATGTGTCCTGAGTGTGCGGTTTTGTCAAAGGATAAAGAGCTTAAGAAATTTTTATTTGAGGAGATTTTTGAGCTGCAAAATTGATTTCAGATTCTGTTCACTGTTAAAATTCTGTGTGAAAATATTGATAGATTATGGATTGTTTCTCCACCTCCAAATATGTGTATTAATTATGCTGCCTTGTAGTTTTACTTTATTGAGAGGTACTACTTCCAGAGGTATAAGTACAAAATCCAACCGTTTGTGCTTCTACGCCATCCTTATTCTTCTAGGCAGCAAATATTTATATTTTAAACTTATGAACTCCTTCACAGTAAATCACATCCCTAACTTAACGACAATATATTAAAACAAACCCTACCATATAAACATACCTTAACCCTCCTTAATAGATGTCTCGGACCAATTTAACATTTGACGTGTTTTTAATTTAGCGGCCGCGCCCGCGGCACCCGTCCGACTGGCCACCTAAATAACGTACATATATTACCAGAAATCATACGCCGCCACTCATTACCGACCTCATTTGAATATTCCGGGTTTTATACTGGATATTTTGTTTTGGTTGACTTCTTATGTGTATCAGAAAACTTCATTAAAATGGTGCATGGTAACTTGGAGTTCGGTTTCTATTTGTTCTTATAGTTCTATCAGATTCTACTAATGTTTGTTAGCACGTAATTCTGTCACCACCTTGAGAGAGGCTGCGGCTGGAAGCTGAGTAGTGGACTGCGACAGACTGAGTTGATTGACTCCTATTGTAGAATATCAGAAGGATACATTTGTGGTTCATCTTATTAAGTATTCCGTGCCTACTATTCATGAGCTTTTATAATATAAGTAATTTTATTGTTAGGTATCGCTCTTATTCTAATATTTTGGTTTTTACTGGGTCTTTTCGTTACCTATATCCTTATGTAGCGTTAGACTCGTTCTTTCGTTTGATCTTTTGTAGCGTGATAACGGCTTTTTGAGTTATAGATAATTACTTTCTTAATTGGGAAGGTGCTAATTCTTTCCAAAAACATAATTAAAAGTCAACATCATATATAATTTCAATACAATAAATCATGAGCATAGTATATAAATATTCAGGTATTTTGGATTATAATGTCACGGACTACTTAATAACTTAATCAAATAGCCAAATAAGAAATCGTCACTCCGCTAGATACGTTATTAGCTTACCGTTTTAAACTAATCCAATTAATGATCCGATTAAGTATCGATTAGGGAATGATAAATGGAATCGAAATGCCTAATCGAGAAGATAATTGATGGCCCAATCATAACTATCAAACGTGTTGAGATATTTGAAGGCCCCACTTCCATGCTATCGGTGGACAAAATATAAAACAGCCGATTATCTACTCGAGTTTGATTTTAAATTGCTTAAAATGCACATTTTAATTATAATACGAGTGCACTTTTATTATTATTATGACACACTGCTTTGATGTAAAGTTTATATTCAGTTTATTAAGTAGGCAATTGGCTATGTAAACTGTTCGTCTAACGTAGTTTTACATAACAAACATCCTAATCTAATCTTCATATATCAGTCTCAGCAAACCTTGACGAAACGTTCATAAAAATTCATTATAACTTCTTCGAAACCTTATAAAATGCCTCTGTCGGCGTCTCAACGCTCAAGACGCAATTTTCTGAACTCAGAAACGCATTAATCAAACATACAAGTGACGTTTAGAAGTAGCAAAACAAATTGTCAGTCCTTTTTCGAATATTTATATCCTCAAAGGAAAAAAAGTTAATTAAGTTTTAATAGAATACAAAACGGGAGTGATTTTGGTAGCCAAAAATAGGCGGGGATGTTGTAAAATTTAATTATTTTTTTCATAAAGCGGCTCAATGGTTTTTTTGTTAGGAACATTCAGTCTTTGAACAGGAAATGTAAACAATTAGTAGCATTTTCGTTTGAAGTATAGTTTAGGGAATTAATTTGGTTGTTGATAATTTTAATTTATGGAGATGTTAAAGTTTTTCGGTGGTTAACGTAAATGCATGCTGATGCATAACTTAATTAATTTATGTTTAATGATGTTAATAAAGTCGAATGATAATAATATTGATCAGTACTTAATTTAATGTTTATGGATAGATAATTATATTTATAATTTGAAGTGCACGTAATTTAAATACGTAAGTTTGAGATGACTGCTAGACCATAAACCCAGTTCGTGTCAAGTTACTTGCTTTGATGCTTTAAACACAGTAAGTAAGAAATATATTACCAACTGTAAAGTAATACGTTTTCCTTCAATTTAAGTACCAACAAATCCCCAAAAAAATTAAACAGTTCAAGTAATTTAAGCTTAAAAATTTCAAGCTTACTCGAATGTCGTCCAAACGTTTGTTTACACAGGAGTTTCGTAAAACCAATGTCACAATGGTTCATAAATCGACGCAAGAGTCGCTCGTATGTCGCGTTCAGACCGACTTTATGACTCCATTCAGACCTTCGAGGTTTGGCCGATCGTTTTCACTAAATGTGTTATGCCCGTTTTCACTACCACTAGGCGACATCTAAATGAATGCCTAAATAAAAGCGAGCTATTCGATTTTCAACATTCGCCGCTAAGCCGAACGTTGAAAATCGATCAGCCCGCTTTAGCATTAATTTAGGTGTCGCTTAGTAGTGAAAACGAGCATAAATGTATTATTGTATATCATACTGGCCCTTTGATGGAGGTCGCCAAACCTCAAGCTTAATGATTTACTGGACACCACAGTACCGCAGTAATTCTAACGGAGAATTCGTAAATTGTCAAAAATACTTTATGACTGTGGCAAGGCGAATCGATTTAATCTCATTCTGTCTTTTTGACTAGTTGTGGTGGCTGGATTTGCTCAAAATGGTTACTGCCTGTAAGAATTTTGGAAAGGTAAACTTTTTGGTCTTGTACTGATACTAGTTTTTTGGTTTGATTTTGAAGAGATAAAGCTACGCAGACCTATTTAAATAAAAATCTAAGAAGAAGACATAAGTGTTAGTAAACAAAAACAACGCGACACGGTGACACAAGTAACTGAAAGCAGTGAGTTACACATAGGCAGTCCATTCTGTCAGCAATCATTTTCAGAACCCTGAAATAACAGCATTTTTTAAATTATAAAATTTTATCTCAATACACACTTGTTTTCCAACTCACTTTAGACATAGGCAAAATGGTCGACATCGGCTTTGCTTGCCATATTAAAGAATAGAATAGAATAGAACAGCATTTCAAAAATGACATCTCGGTATCAATATATAAATTGATCCAGCGACCCGAGCCGCAAAACAATTCGAGCATGATACTCATTTTCGGCATCATTGCCAAACAAACCGACAAATCGATACCCAATAGTGACGCGATCTTTATCGATACCGCGAATGTTTTAAAAATACTCGATCCTTAATAACTCGGCTTTTTAATTGGTTTATATAAATCATTATTTCTCGTAACGACTTACAGTGATTTACTCACTGCAATGACACACAGGTTGTCTCTTAAATCACCCGAATGACATTCCGGTGCAATGATATTCTTTTGTCATTTACTTTATGCGAATTTTTAATGAGATGAACGAGATTGAAAAATATGATTTAATCTCTTGTTTCGCGAATGCAATCTTCATCAATAAGGGTTCGTAATGTTCTTTTAATTTTCAGATTGATGCTCGCGAGTGTGCAACTGATAAACGCAGATTTGAAACCGAATCTTAAATTAAAGTTTGTGATTAAAAGTTATGCATTTACTTTGGCTTCCACTAGGGTTAATAATAATTGAGTTTATCCAAGTTAGAATCTACTCAAAAAAAAAATCTAATCGTACTAAGTACCTAAAATATATTTTTTATTGTTAAAGATGAGAGACAAGAAACCATTTGAAAATGCCTTCAATTATCTAACATTTAAAATTACAAGATTTAACAGCTATAAAAATACTTTGTGTAGTGATGGAAAAAAAAATCAGTTGCTATAAAAACCGATTCTCGAGACATATCGATGGATCATTCTTAGAGAGTTCGTTTTCAACGATTTAAATACATTGCTTAAAACTGATTCTCGAGACATATCGTTTTATTATGTACGAGTACCAAACGTCAAATCGGTATTCTTAGATTGTCGCGAGTGTAGATCTTCACATTTTTATACTTCAAAAGTTACCTTCAGTTTACACTCTCCAAAGAAACAACGCTGTTTATAAAACTATTTAAAATACCTTTCAACCGTATATCAAGCTATTATTTTCCTATTAGTTATACACACCATTTCGGAGTTCATTAAGCATCAAATCGATGGACAGGTCATTTCTTACACATTGTTTGTCTCGGTCAATGAAGGGGCTCACTTTAAATAGTGTTTGCTTCTCAATTTGAAACTGACACATTGAAACAAAGAAATTAATTGATGTAGTAATGAAGGTAAGTAATGAATGGGTGCGTGTAGAGTAGTGTTAGTTCAGAGAATGTTGGTACAAAGCATATTCTTAGAAATATCTAAGAGCATTTAGATAATTTTTATAAAATGTTACCTTTTTTCTCAAAATTATTGTACCGGGTGTATCAGGAAGGTGCGATCTTTAAGGGTGTGGTACATAACAGTAACCATGCTACTGAACAACTTTGTCCATGAGACCAACAGTATGAATAACGTAATCGAGAAAAAAATCATCAACTGTCCCATACAAAGCTTCAATACCTGCTCGACCTAAATGAATGGGACGGCTGATAATTTAATAAATACCTTTAAAAATGTAACTATGAAAACTCTCATTTAATCTTTATTATTTCTAAGTTTTGTATACGATAGTTTCTTCATTACGGGTTACCAATTTTATACCACGTATCGTCTCTGCCCCACCACCAACTCTTCTGCTACTCTGTGCATCGATCAGATCTATCAACATCAGCTTTAGGCGATCCTCGTGACTTCTGCGATTGCCCTCCGATCCTCAATATATTATGTTTGTTTTTAATTAACTGACATTACCTATCAGTTACTATGTCAATATTGGACTGGGAACGGGCTTTGTTAGTTATTCGTGCAATTTTAATAAGAGAAACAGGGTTTAGGCTGATGATTTTATGTTTTGGTTGTCTTTTTCATTACTATTAAGTATACAGTAGGTCCCAGATCCGGGTTCTGGAGAATTTCATCAGGAAAAAAAAAAACAAACATGTTTTTTACACGATAGAAGCATAATCAGCCTATAATGTCCCCACTGCTGGGTCACAGACCTCTCGTCGGATAGGGCTGTAATCTACTACGGGCCCAGTGTGGAGTTGTAGACGTCACAGTCTTCGAATTTTTGGTTCTAGGGCATGCGCCTTTCCTCACGACGTTTCTTTTCAAGGCAACTTTTACTCTACTTAAAGGAGGCTTTAATCTTCTTTATAAATCATATCACCATCTATTCCGCAATCTAGACTAAGTTAACGAGCGTAACCTTCTCGAACTAGACCAAAACATCCGTCATTAGTTACCCCACCAGTTTCCTACCTCTGCTTAGACCCCAAGGCGTAAGCATGAGCGACACATTAATTAGCCAACATTACCATCAGTTAGCCCCATAGATGGGTACAGTCTATGGCAAGACAAATGGCCACAGATTCTGGCTGGTGTAGCGTGGGAAATGATTTACAGCTATCGGAAAATCTAGATAATGTTATGTTAGTAGTATTACTAAATTGGTGTTGTTTGTGTGGTTGAATTAGCGTGTAATTTGCTAAATAAAGCAATGTGTTATTTATGTTTATGATATATATTACCACTAGCTTCCGCCTGCGGTTTGGCCCGCGTGGAATTTCGATAAAAAGTAACCCGTGTTCTTCCGCAGGATTCCATCTATCTCCTTGCCCAATTTTATCGAAATCCGTTCAGTGGTTTAGGCGTGAAAAGGTAACATACAGATAGACAGACAGAGTTGCTTTCGAATTTATAATATAAGTATATTTATATTTGATGATCGTCAAAATCTTCCGTACCTCCAAGTTGCAGGAGGAACAGAAGATTTAGAGATATAGTCCGCGCGCGACTTTTAGTCCGCCTGAGGTATATGAGCGGTGAGACGAGTGAGGGCGCCATTGACAAAATCGGCAGACTGGGTTAACTTGGCTTTTGTCTACCTTCTCCGTCTCGCCACTCACATACTTCAGGCGGTGACGGTGAGTATGGCAATGTTACCTACATTTGGCTGAGTAGCTTGCTATACTTCTATCCTTTATGCTACTGCCATGTAAAGTCAGGGAAATCATTCTTTAAGCAAACTGAATACCAACTTAAATTGTCCGTACTTTCAAATCATAAATGGCTTTGTAATGAAAAAAATATTTGCTAAACTAGTATTTCTCTGACTGTACGTATACATCAAACATTTGACACAGTCTACCTTTCAAGTTTCGACTAAATCCGTTCAGCAGGTAACACACTAATAAATACTTAAAACTCTATCTACAATATTAAGGTCACCTGCAGCATTCGCTTGTACACCAATGACGTAGTACGTAACTAGTAAAGCAAAAATCGCGATGCCCCAGTGATCTCGAAGGTCAGATGGTAGTCACGCAGTGTTAAACTGGAACCTCAATAACTCTTGAATGGAAGGACTGATCGTGCACTTGTTAGCAAGTACATGTCCGGTTAGTCGTGTCGTTGTTAGCAGGAACAGTGTCAATAGTTTCAGAGGCGAAAATATTGTTAGGATGAAACAAAAGAGGTTGAATCGTATTAAAACAATTGGCAGTAGGTATTCGGAAAGGTGCAAATTTTACTGTTTTTTTTATTACATGACTGGCAAAATGTGTTTGTACTATTATCGGTAGACCTTGTCCGACCCTTCAGGGAAACAACGTGTGATCTTATGTTATTTTTTTGTTGGAATTTTCATGTTATTGTATAGCCGTAACCGTAACTTGGTCAATTTAAAATAAACTAACCTCGCTATTACTTAGACGTAACCTTTTTAAAACCAGCTGCTGATATAGAGTCCAATAGTTTATTTGGGCTTAAAATAATGTAAGCCCTCAAATCATCACGAACACAGCTTTTAACAGTTTTTATACAATTTTTCATTGTCAACGAGTTGTAGTTGAAAATTTGTGGGAATACTGCAGAATTGCCTGAGGGCATTTTCTAATAGTTTCTGCTTTAACCTACCGCGATACCTTTGCTGTTCGATGACTCTTATTTTAAGTTATATAGGGGTCATATTTGTCTGTTCTGGAAATAAGGTGATGTTCAAAGGGTCGAATCGTGGCCTAGCTATTTAAATTGAGCCTCCTCCAGTAGATGCAAACGCAGCAGGGAGTACACCCTTAATTGGGAGCGCAATATGTTATATCTTCGGGTGATGGTGTAGTGCCTTTGACGTGAACTGGTGTCGATAAATGGAATTTTAAATAGTTGTTTGTAGCCTATCTTTGATCTTTTAGCAGCTGTGTGTTTAGAAATTATGGTGAGTAGGTAAATGAGGTGAAATAGTACAAAATAATAAAAAGATCAAGATGATTTTGACAATGTGACAGAGATCAGGGGCCTAACTCCACCGCTTACAGCAGTATTATTTTAATCTTACTTCGTGTGGTATTACTTCTGTGTAGGAAAGAGATGAAGCTCTACAGGACGTAGGTATAGCTCCATCTCTTTCCCCCACGAAGTAAGATTAAAATAACACTGCTGTAAGCGGTGGTGGGGGCCCCAGATGTGATGACAAAAACTATCACTCTCATATTTTATTTACAGTTTTTAAATATTAATGATATTATTACCTAATTATTTTATTTTTTAAGGATATAAGACAAATGATCTTTTATACTATAAAAGATAACTTTGATTATCAAATCTTTCTACCATTGTTTTTCGATGCGACATTTGGATACCAATACATTTCATCGTGACTATAACACCTATATACACTTATACTCTTCATATTTATACACCTACATTATCATTTTCAATTGGCATCCGTAGCATTAATATTCAGGCTCGATACAGTGCTAATGAGTGTCATTCAAAGCAGTTTGTTACATTTTAAAACAAAATTATAGATATTTGTACTTAATATATTTGTGTGTGGGTTATAGTACGACACAACTTAGATGTAGCATCGGCAAAATTCGTAAAACCGATCACCATTCCGATTGGACATTTTGAAGCACCTGCACCATTACTGCTGTAGGTGAAAATGATCTTTACGTAAACGCAATAAAATTGTAAAGTCATATGGGTAACCAATATACATTCGTAAAATTAAAATCAATGAATGAAAATTTTCAAATTTTCATCTAGGTTGTGTCGTAGGTACTGTCGTAATGGTATATTATTGTGGTTGAACTTACCATCAGCTGTCTTCACTCTTTCTTTGTGCACATATAGCTATGGGGCTGACTTGGGGGTTAGTTCAGATGTAACATCCAGTGCATAACAAGCATCTTGGTACTTAAGTCGGTAGGAGGTGGATAAAATCCCCTCATTTTCACATAATCGAGGGTAGACATTACAGATAGTCCTGTTCAAAAACGAAAAACTATAAGGGTTCCTTGTTGTCTACGGAACCCTAAAAAGGAGGTATGGTTATGGTTTATTCCGTAAGTTTACTTTCTGTGAATAAGACAAATGGCGTTTGCCCAGAAGTGGAACAGAACAGGCTAAACAAAAAGAAATTGAAAAATGTCAATATATTATGCTATGTTATCGGCCACGAAAGAGTGGCCGATAACTCTCACAAACTACAAAAACGTGCATGTTCACTAATGAACGATCCTGCATTGATAATTCTGACAAAACATTTATGTACACATTTCATTTAGATGACCAGAATCTCGTTTATCATAAATTAAACGGGACAATAGATCAAATTGATTGCACAACACCTAATTTACATTAAATTAGCACCAGGTTTGTGCAGAAACTGCCATGTCCGACTGACAAATTGTTCCGGAATATGAATTTGTAGACATTTACCTGCATTTGTCGAACAACGGATGATAAATTATGAGCAATTCGTATTGTTGGATTGAAAATTAATGTTGCTGTTGAAATAAAGTTGGGATTACTCAAGTAATGTTGTTTTAGTTGTTTACATTTAAAGAGGAATTGCGTGTTGTTTGTATAGCTGCTCGTGAAAAGCCTAACTTATATTAAATAACTTATGTGAAAGTGAGTTTGTTTGTTACATCGTCGTGCTTAGTGGAATTTTTCTACTAGGAATTTCCCAGTAGCAGACAGGGGTCTGCATTAGTGCCCGGTTGATGGCAACAGTCTCGTCCCCTTTTACATGGGACTTAAACATATTTGCAAATTGTGGGTGTGCAACAATCTGTCTAACCTTTCGGAGAATACAGGCGTGATTTTATGTTATATTTCAAGCAATTCTTTGCAATTTTGTTCTTCTTACAGTCTTTGGTGTAAGAAGAATCAAATTGCAAATATTTTTTTTAGTTAGTACTCAATTTTTAATTGCAATGATGTTACAATTAACTATTTCCGATCGAAGATGCAAAAATTGATTACCAGCCGTGATTAAAAGAAAGATTACTTAAACAAAGACAGATTGAACAGCCTGAATTGAGGGGCTTATGGCTAACTTATACCAGCCGCACGGGTCGATCGATCAGGTTAAGCTGCGCTTCCCATGGTTGGTCCGTGGATGGGTGACCATCTTTACATACCAAGTCCCCTCCGTGCCTAAGAAAGCACGTTAAGCTGTTGGTCCCGGCTGTCATTTGTAGATCTTTGACAGTTGTTATAGGTCGTCAGAAGCTCGAAAGTCTGACAACCAGTCTTACCAAACCCAGTAATTTGGTTGTAGAGGTCCGTTAGGCAGTCGCTCCATGTAAAATACTGGTATTCACCTGCATCCGGTTACTCTGGACGCCGACCCCAACATAGAGAGAGAGGAAAAGGCTAAGCAAATGATGACCTAATGTTTTTTGTTGCGCGTTAGATGTGCTTAATCCGAAGGCCTTTTAACTTAGATTGCCCAAAGGGCCTTACAATAAGACCTAAATTATTTTCTATTATTATCTGTACTCCTATAAGGTTCTCTTCTTTCTTCAGCTTAAAAACCTGGTCTCACAATACCCACCTCAAACATTTTAATTGAAGACTTAAATGGGTAATATGTTCGTACCAATATTCCCTGGGATGGATGTAGAGAGTCCTTTCAGATAATTTTGTATGCCTTTGTCTCGTGTCGTCGTATCTCCTCACTAACAAATATTACGACTTCCCTGTACAGCACAATAGGAATAGGGATGGGAACACATTTAGTCGATGATTTAGGTTCGAGTTGTTATTTTTTATCGGTGTGCTTTCTTCGAGAAGGGTTTTGTCGTCATGGAAAATAAGTACGTAAATGTTTTTTTTAGATATTATTGGGCTCTAACCTAATATTCCTGCTTAATTTTTTACTCGACGGCGCGACAGCAAAGACAGTTTCTTCCTTTTAATTCCATTTCCTTTTTTTTCCTCTTTTTTATTAATAATTTAGCAATGAGGATATACTTTACTGTGATTAATAAGATTAGTTCTTCCCTAAAACAAACAGTAGATTCTAGAAACTTCTTCCTACGGACACCAGCGGTCTATACAATCATGTTTCAAAATCAATTAAAACTATAAACTACTCGACTCGACTAATCACTACACTAACAGTCCAATCAATCGAAAAAATCAAATATTGATTTGAAAACCTTGTCTTAATAGGTACCTGCAATAATTGTTCGTTCCACTCATTGTTTCGCATGGAGCGTGTCTGGTGTAGTAATAAACCACACTTGATCATCACCGAAGGTTTATTAGAAATTGTCCGAATGTCCGTCCAGAGTTTCATGAAACATTCGGACAATTTCTTTACGGTAATTTATAAGGTATCTCTATTACTTGCCACGTTTCGTTGTGCTGAGTAGATTTTAATGCACGTCTGTCGCGATGATGGCTAGTGCTGTGCTTTGAAAGGACTATTGTTTAGTCGATAATTTTAGTTTTCGTTTTACGTTCCTCTTCGTTAGCTGGTTAATCGGTATTTTGTGTTAGTGAAATCATTATTATTTATCGGAATGTTTAGGGAAATGAATTTGGCAATTTTGACTTTTCTCTCTTCTTTGATAACTGCTCCGTACGATAATTCCGCAACAATCCATTGCACCACCCACGCTAAATCGAATCAACAATTACCGAACAAAACCTGAATTGTACTCAAAACAAAAAGATACAATCACCATCCCATTCATTGAGAGCCACGTGCACTAAACACGCTTTTTATTAAGTTACTCGATACAGATAAATGTAACAAGTAAATGTATTCAAATTGATGATTGATTCGAACATGTAACGCAACATTGATTGAATAGAGATACATAACATTAATGTCGTTATGTATCCAGGCAGATGTTGACCCTTGACCGGTGTCGACAGATAGGTGTTCAGTTTATCCCGTGTTTTGATTCTGTGTTTTGAGTGATGTGCCTGTGTTTGTAATTTGATGGACAGCGGGTTATGTCAGAGATTGTCCACCTTTTGTAGGTGATGTTATTGACGTAATGTTTTGACGTCACGTCACGGGTATATTGATGTATTGGTATGTCGCCGTATGCACGATTTACTTGGGATTTATCGGTAAATATTTGACTGTTAAATTATTATTTTTTGCGTATCATCAACATTCATCTTGTCCCGATATAAGTTGAAAATAGATTGAATATTTTTTATTGAAAATATAGGCAGAAAGCAAACCAATGTTTCGTCTTTTTCGTTATAATTATACGCTCTGAAATTCTGAATTTTATATTCACACTTACAAAAGCAAAATAATTCCCACCGATTCAACGAAATAGGCATGTAAATTCATCATCCAACTTCTAATATCGACAAAGGAATACAGTATTCATATTTCTTTACAAAAGCCATCGCCGCCAAAAGGTGGCAATTAGCGACAGGTGCTCTCATTCTAAAAATCATATAAATTATAATTTTTTCTGCTACTTCAAGTTGGAAAAAACTATCTTTGTTCTTCCCTACAAAGTTTATCCCAACACCCTTTGTCAATGTCATATTCGCTACCATTTTTGGGAATACAATGTATGGTGACATGAGGGGGTGTGTTGGTAGGGTAGCCATTCGTTTCGGTTTCGTGGGGATCTGTCCTGCTTTAAATTGGGCAATGCGGTTTAATGCACATTAATAGGTTAATTCTGTTCATCGTCTAGTGTATTTCTATAAACTAATATTAAGGCGTTTATTATATAGACACACGAGACACAATGGCTTTTTAATTGTTTCTGTCATTACGATACGAAGGGTTAATTGAACAAATCTTGCGCTAAAACTTGGAACATGATTATGAAGTACAACGTGTTCTAAAGTGTGTTTAGATTGACTATTTATTGCAGCTGTCATTTAAGCACAATAAAATGCGTGCCTGATGTGTCAATAACCTGTGATTACGGATCTTTCAACAACCTGTATATGTATAACTTAATAATACTACATTTAATTAAGTTATAGGTACAGGTGTACAGACGTTTTATGAAACTTGTTTCAGAAGTATCAACAAAATGTTGTCCTTATAACATTCTACAAGTATGGTGCACCTAACAATAGGCAAAGTCATGATGACCTTAACAAATTTGAAGGGCTGCATCTCGCAAAGATCATTTCTATAATACTATCCGTTTTTGCTTCTTTACCCAATGCTTATTTTTTGTTATTTTTTTGTTTCTCTTTTATTTGTGCGACGGCGACTCGAAGTCTGTCGTTCGCGTTTCACAGATTTTTTGTTAAAATAATTTAATAAACTGCCTTTTGTTGGTTGGGTTTTAGAAAAATTAATTTACTGTAAATAAATATTTTTTATTTCACCATCTGTGCTGAATTAAAAGCAATTTAGAATAACATTTAAGAATCATCTTGGAATCTTCTTTTCATGATTATCTAGTATTTTTAAGCACTGGCTATCTACTTACTTCATATACTTTCAGGAAAAGTATTGTTTACCTAATTAATTTGTTATTTTAAAAGCTAAATAAGCTCTCAAACTTTAGTGATAGTATTATATTATTTTAATAACAATCAATAACAATATTTCATATTTACAATCATTGTCTGCCCACGTGCTACACAGGTAGATTGGACATGGATAACATACGTACGCCTCTTCAAACGTATTTTAAAACAACTGCTCTTTAGAAAAAACATAATTTGAGTTCGAGTGTTGTAACTATGAATTTGTATTGAGACTTTCCAATGAATTAATTAAATAATGTTCCTTTTTTATTCTAGATCAAGACAATTTTTTTTTCTCATTATTAATTTCACGAATACCCGTTAGATAAAATGAGGAGGTATTGCAAAAAAATAATTATCAAACCATAGACAATTACTATGCTGCAAATGTTTAGAACGTATAGTAGGTATTGCACTTCAAATTACACTAAGTCGGGTCTTTAACAAAAATGCAATGCTGAATTTTTTATCAATTCGCGAACATATTCACCTAAACTGCATTCATTTATATAATATAGCAGTAAATCATTTCATAATTATTATTTATTAACTCGATTCTTTAAAACGACACCGATCATATTTCCTTACATTATACAATATCAAAACACACTAAAAATACTTCCAAAATTACAAAAACTAACATATTACTTACGTCACAAAAAATATAAATATAACATCAAAAAAAACAAGGCCCGTTTGGTCACACTAATCATAAGCAATTTAGTATAAACGCACGAAATCGGGGCAAGCTTTGTACCGATGTTAATGTTCCCAATTCTGTTTAGTTGATTTCTATAAAATATTATAAATGAGACGGCTACCACTAAGAGAATGACCAAATATTGTGTATAAGGTGCATGGAAGCACGAAAGTTCGGGCTCGGTTTGTTTTATTATTTTGAAAGTTGCTCAGTTTGTTTTCCATTTTTGAAAGTTGGAAAACAATTGTTACAATGTTTTGTTTGGACGACATTCATGCTCATTTAATGACATGCAGTTATCTATCAGATGCTCGTTAATTCTGCAACTTTTTTTATGAATTTCTTTTTAATATTTGACATGAATCAACACAGACCAAAGGTTAATGATATGTAAAGGTTCTCATAACTCCACTCACACGACTAGTTCTCTATCTACATTCTTTATTAATTATGACAGTTGTGTCATTGACGTTATGTGACAAAAGGATTACGTTAATCGTTTAACCTAAAGACACGCACCCATGCAGTATAAAAATTCAGTCCAACTTGCCGGGACTTACCGTAACCATACATCTTACGCAATATGAATCCAGAAAAATGGAATATTCTTTATATTTTATTCACTGCTGGAGCTCAACAGGTAACCATGAATAAATTCTGTTGCCGATGACAAAGCCGACACACAGTCCGACTGCGTTTTTCATAAAGTGTCGGCCTGTTAAACATTTTTTATTTGGCCATTTGCTACCAACCGCGTTATATGAAAAATGGATCGTAACATCGTACCCTTTTCTCGTGTTTTTTTACACCACCTTGAATAAATCATTTCATTAAAATTTAATAGTCACGCCACAAGCCGGGTTAGTTAGATCTTTTGTTGTGTCGAGATTTCGAGTATCTTTTCATTCGATTGTTACTATTTAGGGCTATTGTGGCATCACTATGGTTAAATCGACTAAATGCCGACTTAATTTCATTAATCGACTTCTTTGTACGAATTAAGATTTAATTGAGTCAAGCTTACCTTTGAGGTATTGTGTTGAAATATTTGAATGTGTGGAATTCGAATTATTTCGTGGTTCGAAATTAGAATGCGTCTTAATGACGGACATATGTTTTGGATCGCGTGCGCTTTGTGTTTTATTCGATTCTGAAACGTCATATATATCACGGTATTGTTGTTTTAACAATGTATTGTATCGATTTTTGTGATTGGTTTCACTTTTTGAACGTGCAGTCCATGAAAATTTGACGAAGGTGTTATTGTTAAGGTGTACGTACTTACATCATTGTAGTGAAGCCGTATCAATGTATCTTTTTATTAAGTGTATGGGGAGACAGAGAGATGAGATGGGGAGCATTTTATGTGCCCAAGGTAGTATCAGTTTCCTGTCTGAAACTGCAAAAGTATAAGTGACGTTTAATTTAAATACAAAATTAAACAAAACGCCATCGTGACTTACCTACCAAAAACACAAAAACAAAATGAATCAACAATAATCGCACTATCGAATCGATTTAAAAATTCGAATACAAATTCGGCATCGATTTTTTCCGTTGATACCAAAAAGGTGTTGGGCGGGATCGCTAAGAGCGAGTCATGTGTGCGGTTTGCGGGGTCCGAGGGGGGCAGGGGAGGGGGGGAAGTGCGCGGGCGAAGGGCAGAGGTCACGCAAGCCTCAGCTCCGTCTAGTGATGAGATTGATAGCTTCAATAATATTTATAAGTTTAACAACGTTTAAAAATTTTACGATGAGTTCTTTAAATCTTTATTTGATAGACTTACATTTTAATATATTAGTGGAGATTTGAAGAGAACTAGCATTAGCTAACTTATTAACTAAGTTTTAAATTGACGGATGTCGAGAACTAAAAGAATGATAACGAAAAGTGAAAGTAAATTAAATTAATAGCGTCAGTTGTTTCACTTCACTAATGCTATCAAACATTAACATGTAAGTCATCAAAGTGTAATCTAATGTGAGTTTATTAGTATGATTATTTATGAGATGAGTATGAGAGATGATGGATATACCTACCTTAGTAATTACCCGTAATTTTGAAGGTGCTGATTTGTAATTGTCCAACACTGATTGAAGTTGAATTAAGCTTTAGATGACTCACGTTTTGCAATTATTATTAACAGGTTGCATCCTCAACGCAGTGTCATTCTCGTTTTAATTTACCTACCAATTTAATTAATGTTTTTTCCTATAACACTATACTTCAATAGTTTTTGATTTTAAATTGTTTGCCCTCGTGACTTACTTTAATAAGGCGGTTTCAAAAATATTAAAGAAAATGACCATCGATAATGTGGTTTGGTATCTATCGATATCGATAGTCCTATTAGTACAACACTAGGGCCCACACCTTGCTTCACCTACCGACGTGGTCATGACGAAAATGTAATTTTAATTCAACTAGTCATATGAGGATAAAACATTGTTTAATTCTTTTCATTTTTAAACTGTTTAGTTTTCATTGATTGAGCATTTGAAACAAAAATAACCTTTTACAAGTGTGGTACCTAGTTTAAAAGATCTACTTGTCTGAAAAAGATTTTTAAAAAGAGGATGTCTGACACCAATTATTTATTTCTGAAAAGAGATGAAAGAAGCACACAAACATACATAAGCTTTCATTTTTTCTACTTAAAACATGATCTATAATTAAGTACTTAAATATCTATTCCCCATTTCTAACAGATTAAGCAGTTTATGAAAGTATTGATAGTCCTATGCGAAGGCACTGGGGGTCTTTGCATGTAATGTAACCTTAGTGCTTTCGCATTCGATTTTCTTTGAATGTTGTACTCTTTTATAGGTACAAATATTGTTCCTATTGCTTTAAATTGTAACTTTTTGATCTCATGTTTGTGAAATAAGTAGACTAGTTATAAATTATTATTTTAGAAACTAGTTTATAATACCAACACAAACGTTTGTAATTGTAATGTTATGGATACTCTATCTGAAATAAATGAATATTATTATATTATTATTATTATAAGCAGCCTTAACGTCGCTTTTGCTGGGAATACGACCCTATGCTTAAGCTTATTTCAAATGGTAGAATTTACACCACAAACTCAACCATAAATATTTACTACCAAAATATAGTCAACGCTTCTCAAACCCAAAATAAAACAGTATATCTAACCTAATACTTAATGACAACATAAAGAACGCCTATTGGCTCCAGACCTACATCGACGCAGCATTTATTCACGGTGTAAAATTTCAAAACATCACTGAATGGGCGACGGATGAAAACAAAATGAATACAATCTCGATGTTCAGTCGATCAGTGTATGCAAATAGGGATGTGAAGGAAAACAATGTATGGTTCCTGCTGATAATCTTTTGATTTTATAATAAGTTTTGATATGAGCAACGTGTTTGGATCACCTGTGCTTTGTAGGCTGGTGAGAAAATGAATGGTGTTTTGGGCGTTTTGAATTTGGAATGGTCTGATGAATGGATCGATTTGAAAAGTCCTTTTGCTTTTAAAATATTTACCTACTCTAAATAAAACAAAATTATTGTTTTATTTCAAGTATTTTTTTTAAATTTTGTTTTATTATATTATATATTTGGAATTACTTAACTACTAGCTTTTATTTGATACCAATATTGTAATTTATTAAAAAAAAAAAACAATCCGCTCCCTTTTTTTTGTTTGCAGATGAAATATATAAAAAAATTATAGCCTATGTCACTCCCACAATTAAGACGATTCTAACGACACCTCAAAATGTTAAAATCCATCAAGCCGTTTAGGGTACAGAGCGTGCCAAAGAAATAGACATATATACATACAAACATACATACATACATACATACATGCATACATACATACTTACTCCCGAAAAACATTACCCTCCTTCTGGGGCAGTCGGGTAAAAAATAAAACAAGTGAAAATCGCGGTCCATTTTCATTGGAAGTGAAACTAGCGTTGGATTTTCATTTTTTAAATTTTTGTTTAGAGAAAAAAACTAACATTTACTAAATTGTTTTATGAACAGCCTACAAAAGAAAATGGAGAAAAGAGAAGCCTCTTTGAAATGAAAATTGCTTGTCTATTCCACGGAAAACAACGAATGTTAAAACGTTGAGTAATGGTGGGGATCAGAATAACTTGCGTACGCAACCAACCTGTACGCAAGTTATTGGACGTACGACCTATCATCATAATCAGCCTATAATGTTCCCACTGCTGGGACACAGGCCTCCTCTCTATGAGAGGGAGTGGGCCGTAATCCACCACGCGGGCCCAGTGCGGGTTGGTAGATGTCACATGTCTTCGAATTTTTGGTTCTAACACATGCCGGTTTCCTCACGATGTTTTCCTTCACCGTTTTGAGAGCAGTGGTGATGAAATTATTTACACAAAGTAAAGCGCCTATCGGGGTTCGAACCTACGACCTACAACTCGTAAGTCGCGGCCGTTACCACTGGGCCACCACTGCTCGACGACCTATATCTATGTAAAATCTACGGATTATTTCGTAAATATTTAAGTTTGTATTAAGATTCTTTTGTATCTTAAAAAAATCACATAATTATTTTATTTTGAATAGAAAGAAAAATAGGTTTATTTTTCATAGAAACACGTGCATACAAAAAGATAGCAGTACTTGATATGCAGAACAAAGTAGATGTAAGTAGTACTTATAAAAATAAGTAGTTGGCAGCTGCACGTCATGACTGTGACAAGAAGACTTCCACTCAGCATGATGCGGTGCTATGGGCGGCCCCCTAGCACAGCGCTAATTTTCAGTGGTCACCCGAAAAAGGCGTACGGAAATCAATTCAGGTTCAACGATTTGTAGGTTTATAATAAATAGGTAAATTCAATATAATTTCATACCGCAAGAAATAATATCACCAATTCAGCACCCTATTTAAATATTGCACAAAATAATAGCCCAATAAAATTACATTACATCCCATTTTAACACAACCTTTTCAACAATATCGTCGTAGTATATGGGGCACATTGTTAATAACAAATAGGTTTCTTATATCAGCTAACGACAAATTTAATAGTTTACATCTGTAGTAACTAGTTTTGTTTGTTACAAATATATTGCGAGCGAGTTATCTTCGCGAGACAACTAGCATTTACAACTTTACGTTCTTGTTAAGGGCTAGATTGTAACTGTGTTTTGTTGCTAGTTTGAATTTGTATAGCTCGAGTGTAAAAGTGGCATGGACTGTGAATCATTTAAGAGCTTGTTTAATTATTTGAATTGGAAAAAAATGTAAATGTATTTTTCCTGTTGGAAAAGCCATGACTGACAGATTTTCTCATCAGTCATGGCTTTTGTCAGAAGTGTCTTACAATGTGTGGTGGTATTTCATTTTGTGTATTGCTGTTGCTTCATTTATACGTTACCGTAATCATTTCCACCTATAGATTAGTGTTAAAATACATTTTTTTTTTATAACAACCCATGCTGTAAGAAAATAGGTTCTCTTTATTTTTATTCATCATTTCGTGAAGCACGATGGTTCTACATTACCTGAAAGCGATCAAAATATTTTACATTCGCGTTCCTGAAATACATAGCCTGATACATAACACACTAACTTACCCTAAAAAGTTCGTCGCTCGACGCTTTGCAGCTCAAAATCCGATATTATTCTATGCCTTAACAGCGCTGTAGCGTTGTACAAGTGGAGCGATAGATGGCGTTCACAAATAGGCGCGCGCGCCGCTCGCGGGCAAACGCAACGAGCTGTCGACGCGTCCGACGAATGTTCACCACGCGCTTGCCGCAACAAAGTGTATCTGAACATTTCGGAGAAATATTTCTAATCATGCTTATTGCCTATTCTTGTCATAATTAATTCAATTAAATTTTGTACACTCTAAGGAAGAATCCGTCTCCGTAACGTCGCGTTGTTTAATATTAGATATAATATCCTGTTCCTCAACTTCGAGAGTTGTATAAGAGGAACCATAGATGGCGTTCACAAATAGGCGCACGCCCAGAAAATGAGAGTGAGAGCCTGATGAATCATTATGAATCTAAACAGCTTAAATGTATTTTTGTAAGGTATCCCATTCCTTTTAAATATTTTGGGCATCAGTTATCCACACTCGTTTCGTTACCAATTAATTTAAGCAGATCTTGATTCTCATTATTTAAATCCATATAAATGTTGCAATGGATGTTGTGTTTGTATAGAAAAAAATATAGATAGGTTTAAATACAACGTTCACTCAGCTGAACATAATGGAAACACCAATAAAGACGCCTTAGAGATGAATAGAGTTTATTAAAATGTTGGTACTGTTTCGTGAGTACCTACTCAATTTTATGTTAGTGGTTCAGCTCTCATCCTGAAATAATGGGTCAGTGACAGCTCGGCCCGAGTCAACTGAACCCCAATAATAATACCAGTTCACTTCCGATGACGGTGATTTTTACGGTCAGGCAGAAAATCAATTGGGCGAAAGAACTTCGTTTGCTTTATATTGGACACTGCAATATCTGCAAACCTTCAAAGTGTAAAATACCAGTGTATTTTAGACTTTGAAGGACTCTTAAGGTGTTCAACAAAGCTGACCTAATAAAATTATCATATAACGTAATTCCATAACTCTAGGGTATTATAAATAAGACCAAGTCACAGTTATTTACACAAAACACGTGAAAAAAAAAAAATATTACTATAATTTTTAATTCAGACTATTTTTAACCCCCGACGGAAAAAGAGCGGTGTTATAAGTTTAACGTGTGTATCTGTGTATCTGTGTGTCTGTGTATCTGTGTATCTGTGTGTCTGTCTGCGCCATCGTAGCTGCCAAACGGCTGAACCGATTTTGATTTTTTTGGTTTTGTTTGAAAGGTGACTTAATCGAGAGTGTTCTTAGCTATGATTCAAGAAAATCGGTTCAGCCGTTTGAAAATTATGAGCTCTTTTCTAGTTGATGAATGGGTGTGAGCATCTTCCACAGGTCTAATCGATTGGAAATTTAGAATTCTCTTATTTCAATTATATGAAAAGAATATATGTAGTAACCTTGAGCTGATGCTGCAGCATCACCTGGAATTTGCAGGATACCCAACTCCCTCACGAACTTACAGCAGAGGTATCGCGTTTGGACTCATTGGAAAGGTCTCAACAAATAGGTTACAGATAGATGGTGATCAAAGTCTGATGATGGAGTAGGAAAGATAAATGAGAGTGAATTAGTAGGTAACAAGCTTCACTGTGGCAAAAAACGTACAGCTACGCAGATTTCGGCGAGCTGCGTCTTGATCGTAGCGTTTCTACTAGTAATATAATATATAAAATTAAAAAAGCTGGAAATAAAAATTAAATTAAAAATTTAAAAAACCCCCGACAAAAACAAAGCGTCTAAAAAGCAAAAAAATAATATCATAAAAGTTGTAGGTAATATTTTGATCCAAGCGTCGTCGTGTCGGGGGACGGCTAATGAAAATAGGAAGTTAACAGCAGCTATCCTTTCTACAACAGCATACATTCATTATGCCTAGTGTGTGTTGGCGTTTGCATTAGCCGTCCCCCGACACGACGACGCTTGGATCAAAATATTACCTACAACTTTTATGATATTATTTTTTTGCTTTTTAGACGCTTTGTTTTTGTCGGGGGTTTTTTAAATTTTTAATTTAATTTTTATGTCCATAAATAAACAATATGACAACATCGCATTTTCTGAGCATGAATGATTGGTTTGAATGAAAATGATTTACTCGTACCTATCAATGAATCCTAGATACTTACACACATCGAGAGTTAAATATTATGACATCTTAAAAAAAAACAAATTGAAAAATAATTTATATGCCAGCTGATTCTTCGACACAATATGAGACCACTCATCTCATTATCATCTATCAAAACAAATTAATTTCAATGTTTATAAAACGCACTAGCCCCTCTATCCTTTACCGCTGTCCGAAGGCTTTGTAATATCGTTACAATGGCGTAGTTTGTCGAACGTTTGACGCGACCCCTGACTTATGCGCCCGCGCCTACATCAAAACATGACCTGTCTTCTATGCAGCCTTCGGAGCGACAACTCTTTAGTTTATTATTAAAGGTTTGTATGTAACTTACATGTTGTGCAGTTAAGGTCTGAAAAGTAGTCTGAACTTGTATGAAAAGATAAGTTTCAGAAAAAAAGTTTGTAAGAGTTTAAAACAATGCGTTTTGCACGGGTGCTCAAATGTTTAGCACAGCATAGCATAGCATAATCACCCTATAACGCTCCCCCTGCTGGGACACAGGCGTCCTCTGGGAGAAAAAGTGGGCTGTAATTCACCATGCAGGCCCAGTGCGGATAAGTAGATGGTCACACATCATCGTTCGAATTTTTGGTTCTAGGACATGCCGGTTTCCTCACGATGTTTTCCTTCACTATTTTGAGAGCATTGGTGATGAAATAAGTTATACAAAGTAAAGCGCCTGCTGGGTTCGAACGTACGATCTACAAGTCGTAATTCGGGGCCGTTACCACTGGACCACCACTGCTCCTGCTTAGCACAAGTGACGGAAAAATCATGGTAGAATAAAAATATATTAATACTATTAGATAAATATCGATAGTATTAATATATTTTGATAAAATAGTAAAGCTTCTTTCTTCTTTTTTATAGCTTCTTTGGTCGTTACTGAGTAATCTCTATGATGACAATAATTATGTTAGAAATTTTGATAAAATGGATTTCGTAGGTATGAGGGATGTATAAAAAATATTTGAAATATTTTGATGTTTACATAATTAGTCGCTTTCCTAGTTTTTTCCCGGCTGCATTCTTGTGATTAATGAATATCTTAATTTCCGTAAAGGTCACAGCTAATCAGTAAGATGTTATCGGTTTTTAGTAAAATATTGATTGTTAATGCTTTAGTTTTTTGACTGGCAGTTATGATGTTGACCTTGATAGGCTAACCGTAGAAAATGATGTCATAACATAAAAAAGGAAATTGTGTATTTACATAGTGAGTAATTAACTTTTTTTCGAGAATTTATGATAGGCAGTTATTTAATTATAAATTTTAGTATTCTTCTCCCAGATCCGCGCATGTGGAGATTTTTTTTTACGTGAATTCCTCGTTCAATTATTTACAAAAATATATTGAACTTCGTTCTTTCAAAACCTAATGCAAAAATGTGTATTTTCTCCCTTTTCTATTACAAGAAAATAATGGTAAAGTACACGTTTTTAGCCGCCAACCATGTTGTGAGAACAAATGTTAAATTATTAAACTACACCCACATAGGTAGGTACTATGTTATTCAATGTTGGAATTTGACCGACCGACACGACGTTCTGTCAGACTTCGGGCACACGAGCCGAGATAAATAAGGACCGTTTAAAATGGCAATATTTTACATGGATTTTATTTGTAAGTAAGAGGTAGAGTTCGTAGCTGGTAAAGCAGTGGTAGGTACCTATTTACAGTGAATTCCCAGGAATGTGATTAATTTGATATTTACCAGTAGATACAGACAGATAAAAACAGGCAAAAGTTTGCTCCAACTATGTTATTCAATGTTGGAATTTGACCGACCGACACGACGTTCTGTCGGACTTCGGGCACACGAGCCGAGATAAATAAGGTACCGTTTAAAATGGCAATATTTTACATGGATTTTATTTGTAAGTAAGAGGTAGAGGTCGTAGCTGGTAAAGCAGTGGTAGGTACCTATTTAGTTATAGTGAATTCCTAGGAATGTGATTAATTAGATATCAGTAGATACAGTAAAAGGCAGATAAAAACAGACAAAAGTTTGCTCCAAGGATCGGCAAGATAAAGTAAAAATTGACTAACGTTGGGAATGAAAGTTCCTCGAATGATGACAGGCAACTGATAAATGATGACACCAATAGATGAACAGAAAATCTATTGAAGATCGCGAAAAACTTCTGGATACAAATGGTACAGAAACCATTCAACTATATGGAAATCTTGAGGCCATTTTTGAAGCCTATTTCTAAGCCAGAGGAGATAAAACAATAATAATGATTTCAATGATGACGATTACATCAATATAAAGTAAGGATCCTCACTTTACCCGTATGAAAGCACCCTAACATTCAGACGCGTGCTATATCAAAAAGAGCTCTAAGAGAAATTTCTTCGTAAACAACGTAAGAGCAAACCGTTCTAATCTCTTCATTAGCTTATTATGAAAGCTTTTATTTCGTTAGCATAGAGTTTAATTTCGTCTGTTATATTTCAACATTTCTTTGGACGGATTTTAGTCGATATTAAGTCCTACTAGTGGAACATCAGTTTAAAAACGTCTTGAAGTAATTTGAGGCGTAGTGGATTTTCAGACTTGGGACTAGCTGTTTAAGGTTTAGTTTTATAGTTTTCTGTGCTGGATTTTAATGTATTTTTTTCATATAAATTATACCGTGGGAAACCGAGCGTGCCCTCAGGCGCATTATGGAATTTGCAAGTGAATGGGACATAGTATAAAAAAGCAAGTGAGTGTGTTTCGATTAGCATTAATTCATGTATGACCTTTGACCTTTCGTCTTGGAGGTTGTATAGCAAGTAGGAACATGTTATATTAAGTTTATGATGTTTGTATATGTCATTGTCAAATGATTTAATTATTATGATGTTATATGAAGATTTCCTTGTTCAAAGTGAATGATCGAAATACAACTTGTTCTGGTTTCATAATTTAAAGATAATTGAGTAAATAGACGTTACAGCTCACCTGAAAATGATACGCATAATAGGTACTGAAAAGTACTGTTAAGCTCAGCAAAATATTGTGTTTTTTCTTCTCAAGCAATGATGTAGCAATGCATGTTTCACACTGACCCCAGTATCATTACCTAGGTACCTTTCTACTTTCTTTTTACGGTTCTAAATCTAAATAGTCTAGAAAAGCGGCTCCAGCCAGCTCTTACCTTCCTAAACGGAACTTACCTCCATAACAAGAAGCAACATTAGCACATTTTCAGCCAATAACAAAAGTAAGTAAGCCAATAATTGCAAAAACAAGCGTTACCCAGGTAACTAGTTCATACCTAAGTACCCATAACCCTAAAGAAGCTTAGAATTCGTACAGAGCGATAAGCAGCTAGGTACACACCGTTTTCATTCATTTGCACATGAGCATGGAAAATTGAAACACCGTGTGTTTCCATTGCCCTCAATACCCAGTCCTTATTTGTTGGATATCTAAAACTCAACATGTCTAACATCTTCTGATGGTAACCAACGCATTGACCCTGTTGACTGGTATCCCCATGGCGTGCGCTGGCTCTTCTATATTGTCTTCACTGGTGATTGACCGTAATATGGACCAATGGTTGTGCCTAGCGGGAATTTGTTTTTCTGTTGTACGATGGGCTACATTTTCACGTTTGTAAAGGGCTGGTTTTCTGTCAATTTCAAATAAATATCTAATATTTATTTATAACTAGCTTCTGCCCTCGGCTTCGGCTGCGTGGTATGTCAATAAAAAGCCTATGTTGTTCTCCAGATCAAGGTCAATCCCTGTGCCAAATTTCATCCAAATCCGTTCAGCCGTTTTAGCGTGACAGCGTAACAAACAAAAAAAACTCACTTTCGCATTTAGTTATGATTTTTCTATTCTATTAGTATCATTTAGTTTTAAAGAAAAGTCAGTAGGCTAAACGATAATTTTTATGGTCTTTTTTCACTGTGTGCTATGGGGACAAACTAGTGGGGACAATGGGAACACCCCGAAGGTCGGTTTCAAAACACCAGTGAAAATAGTTTGCGGTTAGGCACTTCACGTTTCGATGTATTATGGATTCCCATTGAAATCTTAGAGCATTAACTTTAAATGCTTAAGGTCTAGGCTGTCGAAGAAGAAAGTTTTTGAAAGAAAACCATTGTTGGCTATTGTTATTGGAGTACGCTTTTAGTATAGCAGGCCTTTTGTTGGTGCAGAGTGGTCCTACTTGCGTTGTAAGTGAAAAGGGCGTGACGAATTGTACATACGTAGGTAGGCACAACATTGTTTTGTGTATAGTGAAAGTATCTCTACTCGTACGTATGAAGCAATTATTTTTTAGTACAAATAAGTAATATTACCATCTTTAAAGTCCAGATAATGTTTTCATCATTGCCTTTTTTAAACTGAAACAGGAAGCAAAATGCTACCGTTACCTACCTCATTGTTTAATTAAGATATTTACGTTTTAATCATGTTTTTCGTAGTTAAAGATTTTTGACATGCATTTATGTAAAGAGTTCGATCAAATTCTGATGGCTATTACTTCCATCGAATTCCTAAGTACTTAGCACCTTATACTTGGACCTTTCGCTTTCATTCCTTCCACAGTCCATAAAAAAGATGCAATTATATTCAAAGGCAGTACCCCTTAACTCAGCTGGCCGCGACCCAGTGCCCTTGCGCCTTCGCGAGCCCTGATTGGAATTTATCGTCCACCCAGCCTGTAAGTCGGAGCGGCGTGCATTACACTTATTTTTTTGCCATTCGCCCCGCCGCAGTCGGGTAATAACGCGTATTAAGTTTGTTGTGACGGCATTTGATTTTGATACACTTAATTGATAATGAGCGGGTTTTCTATGTGTAGAAATGTGTTAGTTTGATAAACAAGAAGTATAGGAGGTTGGATTACCAATTTTATTTCAATGCAAAGTGAAGTGAGTTTAAGGAGTCGGCAGCAAACATATATATTTTTTTTGTAATTGTTTTTAATTATAGAAAGGAATTCACAAGATTAACGGTTTGTGTGCCCGACCTCAGCTTTATAATAAGAAAAATGCTGAGGTTGGGTATAAAAGCCTAATCTTAATACTTAAGTTATTTATTTTCTTTAACGATTTCTGAAGAAATTTATAGACTTACCTACCTAAAGGTTTTCTCGTAAGTAAAAATTTTGGGTAGCAACACTGTATTTAAATAAAACTATCGTTGAATCTTGCTATACTTAGCGACACCAAAGTACTATCTGTGTGTACAACGGCGGTACAATAAAAAGCATTGCGATGGGAGTTTACAATCCTAATCGCAGAGAAACGTGAAAAAATCCACCCACAGACGCGTGCGCTGGACCGGGCAAAAAAAATGCAAGGAAGTCATATAGAGCTGGTTTTGAGTATGATTCTTTAGCTGAGTTATGTCTTGAAATTATTTTAGTTGGAATTCAAAAATTCGTTCTTCAGTAAATCAAATGAGTCTTTTATTGTTCTTCATTGGTTCGCGTCTCTATGGAACATAATTTCCGCGTGCGCATGGAACCTTTTACCCCGTGTCCTAAACAGAAGCGATCTTCGCATGACTATGCGATCGTCACTTTTTGTTCGATGAACAAAATGTGTATACAAGCGTGACTTGATTGATCGAGCGAGTAACGTCATGTTCATACAAAACATACAGATGAATTGAGAACCTCATCCTTTTTGAAGAAGTCGGTTAAAAAATAGATTGACGATTGCGTACTCGCGCGACCATCGCTTTCAGTTAGGACGCGGCAAGAAAATTTAAAGGCGCTTTTCAAAGCTCTAAAATTTCCACTTTCAAAACTTTCTCTATTCTGTTTATAACATAGTCTGCAAAAAAAGTAAGAAAGTTTGGGAAACTATGTATATGTAGGTACTGAAATACTTCCAACTTCGTCCTTTGAGTTATAAGATATCTAAAATAAATAGAGTTTACTGCTCTATATAAATATAACAATGATGCGTCAAATAATAATCGTCAATGTGAACCAAGACCCCGCCAAATTCTTTAATTTTGCCGCTTTACATATTTTTCTCACGTTGTAGGTATACAAAATAGTTTTTATATTTGTAATGCTAATGTGATAACAATAAAGCTGGTACTTCAATTTAATAATTTATATAATTTGATTTAATTTGCAAATGGTTTTCTTATTTTTTCATGTAGGTACGGTATCATCAAGTAATGTTTTGAGACGCTTATTAGTAAAATATGTTCAGCACATAAGCTGACCTCGCATTGTACGGAAATTCTATACAATGCGAGATCAGCATAAACTGGAAAAGTATAGCTTGATGTGTAGCCGTGTGTACAAGGGCCCGAAGCCCGAAAATCTGACAAACAGTCTTACCAAGGGGTATCCTATTAACCAGTAACTGGGTTGTGGAGGTCGGATAGGCAGTCGCTCCATATAAAATACTGGTATTTGACTGCATCCGGTTAGACTAGAAGCTGACCCCAAAATATTTGGGAAAAGGCTAGGCAGATTTAGGTTAGATTGGCAAAAAAATGCAAACACCCTTATATAGCAAATAGTTCAAAAGCTCTGTAATACTCCGTTTGATCAACTAACTTTAAGAGATAATTATTATAGAATGTGTCGCAGTGTCGGTGTGATGAGGGTTTGGTCATCAAAACCTCTTATGAGTTTCAATTTTCATAGACCCTTGTGTATTCCATAGTAATCCATACTAATATTATAAATTCGAAAGTAACTCTGTCTGTCTGTATGTTACCTTTTCACGTCTAAACCAATAAACGGATTTCGACAAAAGGCAAGGAGATAGAAGGCATCCTGGGGAAGGACATAGGGTACTTTTTGTCGACATACCACGTGGGCGAAGCCGCGGGCGCTAGTAATATTATAAATTCGAAAGTAACTCTGTCTGTCTGTATGTTACCTTTTCACGCCTAAACTACTGAATTAGACAAAATTTGGCAAGGAGATAGATGGCACCCTGGGGAAGGACATAGGCTACTTTGAATCGACATACCGCGCGGGCGAAGCCGCGGGCTAGGCCGCGGGCGAAGCCGCAGGCGGAAGCTAGTAGTACATAAACCATTAGGTAGGTAGGTAGAAACAGTTATTATAATTCACACTACAAATCTACATAATTATAATCACGCTGCACGTATCCGTATCGAATCAAAATTGCAAAATAAGTACCTACCTACATATTAATCGTGGCTATAACGATCTATGATTCCTTACCGAAGATTATGATTTCAATAATCCTTAAACGGTGGGGTACAAGCACCTGTTATTGTCAGTACCTACATGTTTTAGTTTTTGACAAGTACTTGTTGGAGTTCATTCATAAATAGTCGTGTCATGTCTATCGGGTCATTCTGCACACTGATGTTCACCCTTTTCATAGATACGATCGCTTTCTAATTCAATTTGTCTCATTACAACTCAAGGTAGCTCATCAAAATAATATCTAGTAGAAAGGCAAATTAAGACAACCGAGCAGTATTAATTTGACTTACTGAAGGGAAGTAAATGAAGAGACTCATAATCATTTTAATCTTGTTCATAACATTGATTGAATGTTGCTACAAAATAGACGTTATTAAATACGTAGGATTCTATATAAAAATAGCTAAACAAAATTAAACCATCATCCCATTCCTGCCAATTCTTTGAAGTTGACGAAAACAGAATGACAATTTAAATTTCTTAGGTGCGTGGTCGTGTAACCGGGTCCCAGTGCATACAATCACGTAAAATGATAACCATTATTGTAAAACAAGAAGGCAACAGGACCGTTTACCCTGCATAATAGCTACCGATTAGCTTGTTTCTCACAACTGTACCCAGGCTCCATGAGAAATTCAATCAATCGGACTATTTTAATGGCTGCCGATTGCGCCATAATCAATATCATTTTTATCATTTTCCCACTGCAGTACGCTGTCATTAAGAGTATTATGATTTATTTCTGTTTTGTTTTTGAGTTATTATTGTTTGAGAACTTTGTTTATTGTCAGTTTTGCTGCCGCTTGCTATTTTTTGTTTCCAGTGTTGTTTACCATTCCCAATATAATTGCACGATCTTCAGGGCGTCTCTACGTGAATCACTCAAATTGCTTTTTTGGGTCGTTATCAGAATTTGTTCAACTTTGACTTTGCAATTGGAAAAGCTATTTAGAAATGGCATGATTGCATAATTTCTCTCTCAATTTGTGACTGTGTTATAATTATGTTGGCAATCCAGAGTTATCAAAGCTAGGATGAACGTAAAATTCTCGAAACGTATTAAATTATATATGACGGCGCGTCTACAGATTTTACGACGCTAAACTTACGGAGTTGATTTTTGAACGATTATGACAGCTGTCAACTTGACGTAACCCCGAGTACTGAGGAGGCGGCCCCCCGCCAAAATAATGGAGGATCGCGGAGATGAATCGACCGGGAAACCGTCAAGGATTAATGGTGACTGTGGTATTGGTGGTCATGGTGACTACCCTGGCAGGGCAGTGAGTTGATTGATCTACGCTCGCGCCTCACGTACCTACTCGGTGGAATGTCGTTTACATTATTGTTCATTCCCATTTAATTACATCTCGTAGCCCGCAAACCCACGCATAAGAGACAATAAGACCTCTTCTGATAAATACGACGTATTGCCTTTATATTATACAAAATATTTTATTATTTTCAGCACAGTGTTTTTCACATAATAGCGACATACATCAAGTAAAACACCATCTTCAAAATTAGCCCAAAGCCATAACGCAACGATAAGCGTTGCGTGCGAACACGAGTAGCGTCCGCAACACGCAACTGTCGAGTGATTTAAACACAACTTTCAAAGACTAATGACGTTTATTAAGCCAATCAATTTATTGAGAGAACGATTGAGATATCCTTAAAGATGGTGCTTGCTTTACGCGAATGTGGTGAAGATCGGAATGGAGGCAGCAAACCTTTAATTTGCTCCAAATAAGTATCAATAATGATGTCTTGGTGTAAGATTGTCTTCTTATTTTATAGGAATACATAGGTAAATCAAGTTTGATATGTTTAGGTTTAGGTTAGGTTTAAGTTTTGTATATTAGCAGAGACTTCAATCCTCTCGAAAGCGCCTTGGGTAATTTTCTTTACGCTTTTGTATGTGCCTGAGCTTTCGCTTGAGCAATATAAGTATGGTAAGCAAGTCTCTAATCAACGCATCTACTGACGAATCCTATATAAACAGTAGTGATAAGTGGATAGAAAGAGCAACACCTTATTTAAATACCAAGATATTTATAAGCAAATTGTTTTTATGCAGCCAGAATTCTGGTGGTATATAGACAATTATTTGTAGATATTCCAAAGCAGAGGTCAATTCTTAATCGAAATCTAATTTAATGTTCTATAATGATCGTATAAAACAATCACGCACCTTAGGCCAAGTAAAAGGTAGCGTTTATTAAGTGGGGACAAGCACGCGATCTTGACTCCAATGCTTTTAATTTTGTTGTAAACAAATTGCGATTAATGTGAGAAATTTGTTTCTGTATGTACTGTGAGTGGAAAAGTTTATTGATAATTAATTATATTATTGGAATTTTACTAATTTTTAAAATTTAATTTAAATTATCTGCACCCCGTGGTTTGACCCGCATAAGTCTCGATCCCGTAAGAATATCGGAATAAAAAGTATCTTATGTCCTATTCTAGGTTATGGCCTACCCCTGTGCCAAATTTCATCCAAATCTGTTCAGCCGTTTCAGCGTGAAAGCGTAACAAACAATTAAACAAACTCACTTTCGCATTTGTAATATTAACCGGTTTGTTCTCATGGGTTTTTCGCGCGTTAGGATTATAGAAACCACGGGACACGACCTTTTCTATAAATGTTTTATGCGAAAAGCAGAATTTATACTATTTATCTTTACAAAATTTCCGTAGATGGTTTCCTTATGGATCTCGCTGATGGTAAGCCGCCAGGACTACACTTTGATGTTGGCAATCATTTATTTGTATAGGTATTGATGGTTTGTTAACATCGAACAACAATTGCTCCGTTAGTATTTAATAATTGAATCAAATGAGTTCGTAATTTAAATAAGCTTTAGTGGAAAGATTTCAGCACTGCAAGAGGTTTTAAACACCTTCTAAAGAAATTGTAAGATTTCAAAAGTATTCAATTGTATTTGCGTGCACTTCTCGAGGAAAACTCGTGAACAGAATACACGGCAATACATGACGTTCAGCGTGATGATTGCAGCTCTTCAAAAATACTAATTAAAATGTTGTAACACCAATATAGCATAAGTTATAATAATGTACCTACTTGCAACGCAAAGGTCAGAATCATGCACGCTACTAATACGTTTATCATTAGATTATAATATATTTTTATTATATCGCAACATTTAGTGACACGCATTCTTTAAATTGTTTCGTTTTACCAACTATGTTGTATTTGATTTTCAGTCTATCAAACAGTAATGAGAATATTGGTTATGGAGTTTTATACTTCAGTAAATATTCTTCATTCTTATTTTACTCAAAATGCCACAATTAGCCATACATTAAAAAAATACACATTAGTTTTTTCCTGTATCGTAAGAACACTATTTGTACCAAAGGTTTCTTATGCCATGACTTGCAAGTCACTCTCCCTCACAATGTTTACCCCTTATTAAGGCAATAAAAGCCAATCCCTTCGAATCCCTTCCCTACAAAACTAGGTCAAAACTCATGAATCACTCATTTACTTGATATCTCGCGTGTTTTTATCAGAAACGCAACTGTTTTAAGTTCGCGTGACTTACAACTGGCAATTTGAATTAGAATGTGCCCGCCCATTGCCACGCCTGCTGGTAGGTGCAACGGTATCTGATCGTGGTGGTTACGTAAAGCTGATTATGCATTTTCTGTGGTACTGTGGTTGGTGGTATGGGACTGGGCTTTGAAGTGGTCAAAAGGTGGAGGTTCGATTTTGACATTTAAAAAATAAATAATAAGCCAAAATCATTTTTTTATACAGAAGAAACAAATCTGTTCTGCAAATATTAATCCCGATTTTGCTAATCTAGAGAGAAAATAGAAGCGGACCCAAAATACAACCTTGTGGTACTCCAACTATATTAATGGAAGAATGGACTTATACATGATGTCTGTTTTTCAAATGCTTGTTTTGCAAATGATTTCTGTTCTTCGAACATTCACAAATCCTCGATCAAGACACAATGATGCGTTCCACAATATTGTTGCCTATTTGTTAGGTAACTTTGCAACTACTTAAATGCTAACCGCGAATACCATGCGCTGGAAATTGGTACATTTTAAGATCACTCTTGGTCATGCGCCACTTCTAATAAAACGGAACTGAAACCATACCAGCACCACAACATTGTTACAAACCTTATTATTATTACATAATGCCCATCTTCTCTAAAGAAAAATATACGTAAAGCTACTCCAAACTTAGGTCCCTACTTCCCGGCAATACCTACCTACAATCCTACATACCTAAGTTCTGCGATGACGAGAATGATATCGCACGAACATGTGTGAACGGTGTTCTGAATGTAATAGATAGAGGCTATTGTTTTACTCGACCGACTACATAATGTCTTGTATGCAGATTGGAGTAACGCGAAGTAGGTTGCTCTGTATTCGTATGTGGTTATACGCGATTTGTAATGTAGACTGTGTCTAGATAAGACGATTTACTTACCTACCTACAAGTGATTCGAATTGTGCTAGGCCATTTTGTATTTTGTCTTAGTTAGTATTGGTTGGAGCTAGTACTCCGTAACATCGTTAATAATTAAAATCCGTATTGCGTTAAATAAATATCTCTACGTAAGAACAGCTATCCGGATTCGAAGTCGAGGATTTTCAAAGCGAAACCTAAAATATAGAGAATTTTCATACAATATGAATATTAAACAGTCAATAGAATTTAAAATCCTGATAATTTATCTACTTTAGGTTACGTTACGAATTCATAAATCATAAAACTTAAATATCTGCTTGACAACCTTAGAAATGACATGAATGTCACCACAATTATTTAAAAAACGGCATTGGCGTTTAATTTTATAAAAGTCTATTGTCCGTCTAACTTTATTTGTAAATTTCATTTTATTTCAACAAATCAGGCCTTCAAAACATTGACTGAAGGAATTTCAGCGATCCTTACTAATACAAAAGCATTAAATTTTAATGTCCTACTTAAATCCTTGGCGTACTTTGAAAATGGTGATACTTATATTATTAGGCCGTAACCCACCCAAATCCAAATCAGTAAATCCAAAAACAAAAGTAGGATTCACGGAACATCAATTCAAAAAATCCTGTAAAAAATTTAAGAGGATGTAGGAAAGTTATTTTTTCACGGTATTTTAAAACCTGTTCACGTTGTTTTGATTAACGTCAATTTTATGCAAGGGAAGCTATAAAACAGATCCCATGAGAAATCTTGTATCTTTTCATCTAAATGTCCCAATCACAATAGAAATACGTAGGTACTTCCAACACTTACGTCCATTTTACATGCAATTACCAAATTAGATGTTCCGAAGTGACCTTTTACATACGACGTGACATCTTCGTATGAAATGAAAATTGCTGTCAAGCGCGCACGTTCTCCATCTGACATATAATTTGTAAGGTCGTGTCCCGAACTAAGTTCCCATGGTCCGAGTGTGTTACGAATACAATTTTGAGCCTTATTGTAATCCGTTTTGATTTGTATGATTTCTTTATTGGGTGTGTAATTTGTCGCTTTAGATTGAATGTGAAACATTCAATCTAAAGCGGAAGGAGTCGGTTCGTGGTTTATGCTACTCGGTATTTTAATATTGGATATGAGTCAGAGGAAATGTATGACATACATAACCTCATCATGCCTTCTCCTCATGGCAGAACGCCGCTTGCGACCATCCTTACATACTCCTTTTGCTTCGTTAACGTTCATACATCTGGTCATAAACGCACGCCTGTTGCGAGTACTACGCACCTGACCTTTCTGAAGAACATCACCAATAAGATCACTATGTGTCCTTCTAAGGCATCCCCTCCCGCCGTTTCCACACACATCTGTCTTGTAAATACTTTTTGTTAGTTGCCTTTCTTTCATTCTCTCAATACGACCAAACCATCTAAGCTTTTCAATTTTTGTCACTACATCTTCTTTTAAACCGCAACGTTGGTTTGCAACAACGTTTGTCAGCCTATCATGCATAGTTACAACACACATGCAAAAGCCTTACCTTGGGACAACATGCTGCAAAAAGCAAGTCTAGCTATCTTTTTAACAGAAGCCAATTTGAGGACCAAAATGTTATGATCCTAATTAACGTGTTACCAATTCTTGGGAGCAAAGAGGACATAGTATTTCTGACAGCATTTGAAAATAAAGATAAATAAAAGAAAAGGCCCAATAGGAGTCGGTTTAGTTATTCAATACTTTTTTGATCTGACGAACGTGTCGTCACATTATGTTGAAATTATAACATGGTTTGTGTTTGAGTTCCTATATACATTATCTTTACATACAGCTATGCATATGCACATAGTACATGTGCATAGCATTTAAATGTACTAGAAATGCTATCTAATCAGATGCACAGGGGGCGTGCCTGGCCAGTGAAATGTTGCTCGTTTCCCCTCGTTACTGCGTCTAGCCGCTGTGACGGGAGCACTGCCGTATCAAGACCATCTAGATCTGTGTAAAATTACGCCAAGAAAATATATTAAAGCGCCTTGAATATATTTTCTTGCCGTGTTACATAGACGTTATATCGTTATCTCTCTGAAGGGGTGTAGCTAAGGAGAACCGTTACACCTAACTACTGAGAAAAAGAAATAAACGCTGATAATAATTTCTGGAATCTGCGAAATTAGTAGTCACACTAAGCTGGTGATATCTGCCGAGGGAAGTATAGCTGTTGAAGTAGACTGTGAATCGGCAATCATAGTATGTGAGGCCCATGAGACATGAATTGTTGGCTTGAAGATAGAAGAAGATTGAATTGATTTTTTTAAAGATCGGCTGATGAAGTGCAAGTTACAAGCGACTTTTGTTAGTCTCTAACCAGCCTGATTTATCAAATTAAATAATCATGTTATCTCTTTTCTTGCAAAACAAAATATTCCATCTAAACACACAAAGCGAAAATTCCTCATCTACAATAAACTTAAATATAATCGTAATACCTTTAATATTTGCCCCTGAAATATACGTTTCTTTGACACTAACGACGCGGCACTAAGGTGCAATGAATCAAGTGCGCAAACGCACTTATAAATAAGCGAGACCATATCGTAATTGGTGTGTAAATATCCGACCAAATGAGCATTAATGAGCGAAGTCCAGACCGTGTCTTCATTCTTCATTTGAAATATTTATGATCCCATTTTGGAAAATTCAGGAATGCATAACGAATTTTTATTTTATTTATTTCCCGGTTTGTGTAGGGGTTTGAATGGATGAAGCGTTTAAGTGACGTTTCTTCTAATAGGATAAATTCTTACAGTAACTTATGTAGGTATACTGAAAGTCATATATGTTTACGGATATTCTGGAATTATTGCAATAAAGGATGAAGAAAATTATTTCTGTCACCAATTGAGATTAAGTTCTCACTATTTTTTTAAATAAAATTTGTCCTACTTACTTTTCGACAATCTGATAGAATTACTACTGTGCAAATACTTCCAACAAATTATAGGTACCAAATTATCGAAATGAAAAAATGAAAATAGTTTATTTTGTTTCAAACAAAGAATAGGTATACCATGTTGTGATTGGAGCCTCCTGTTAAGCAAAAGAAAGCCTGTATTAGGAGACTCCGCTCTCCCATAACATAATGTTCATTTTACAAAACTATTTAATATAAAAATACTTGTCTTAAACAAATACATTTATTGAACTCAATAAATTATTATTTCGTTATTTTTAAAGCTATTTAATTCAAGCACCTGATGCAAATTTTCGGTACTTACCTACTGCAACTGTCCAATCACGGCCTAAATTATATCGGAACAAAAAAAAGGCGCTGTCACAAATAAACGCATACAAGTAATTACGTTCTGTTCTCATACTCCTATACAAAAGCGGTCCATTAAACGGTCGTGTATAGGTTTTTTGTGGTGGCATCTTTTGACCCGGCCTGTGTCCCCGGGCGAAACAGTAAATAATGATCCCCATCGTATGTATAAATTATGAAATGAAATCATAAAAGTTGGGATGGATACATCTTTAGTGAGTTGGTGATACCGATTTTATTTGTTTTTATTAATGATATTGCCGATTTTATTTATTTCCACTTTATATTCATCACTCTTTGATGATTATTTTTTTATTTTTGGGAGTGAATGATAGCGCGACGTTTGACAGGGGAGAGTGGAAATAGAAAATGTGTTGTGCCGACCTCAAGTTACATGGGACAAGGGCAGGAAGATGATGATTTATTTCCACTTTAATCAGTGTTTATAATTATCATTATTTATCATTAAAATAGTCAATAGCGAATGAAGAATATTTTTTTATTCTATAAACAGCTTACTTATGACTGTAAATAAATCTTTATTTACAAGGATGATTTTATTAGTTTTCTTTATCTGGAACTGCTGTATGCTTTAAGAAAAACATACAGAAAAAGAAAACGTATGTAGGTGATAAGAGCTCAAGCTAGCTGATAATAATTATTAGGTTATAATAAGCAATCGTTTGCGTATGATATTTATAAATGACTTGACTAATGCCATCAACATAGACACCTTATTTCTAAACATTTATTTATGTCTTTAATAGTCTTGTGATACTTTTTTATTTATCATAGATTTATCTTATCAGTGATGCGGCATTTAATATTCGTTGACGTTTTTTTTTTTCCGAGGGGAAGTCCTCATGGATGTTATGACTCCTACCGACTAAAACCCCACTGTTCCTACTTCTACCATGAGTCGGGGGCCCGGGAGATACTTGTACATTCGCCGCACCCCCGACTGGTATCAGCCCGCCGACCAAATAATTATAAATGTAGGTATCGATATGAAATGGTGGGGTTGGTATATTATAAAACTCAATTTTGAACTAGTGATTTCTGTTCTGTTCTTAAAACTAATAATAAACTATTCAATAATACCTAAGCTTATAACAAAACACATTTAATATGTAATTTGAGCTTACTACTGTAGATTTTGACACACCAAAACCTTCAAAATCACACCCGCAACAGCATCATAAATTATTCAAAGATGACAGCAACGTCAGCGTTTTGCATAGAGGTCGTTACCGTCTATGATGGATGGGATCACACGATCTTGACCGAACAGAGCCGAGGAGTACCGAAGCGCAGCGGAGATAGCCGACTTACCCCGAGGCGCTTAAACTATCTCGAACGTTTTAGCTATTTAAATGAGTTGTCAATAATAAGTTGCGGATAATTTAAAATTATATTGCTGGTAGGCAAAGGTAAAGGTTATTCGGACTATCTTTTGTAAGTAACATTTTGTATGAATCTTATTAGGAATTGTTCTGTGGAGGATTTAAATACAACTGGTCGAATCTTTAAAAAAATAAATGTTCAATGCAAATTTTTCTCTCTCTTCATAAATTCATCATTTAACTTTAATTTATACGTATTGAAGTAATGCCGATAAACCGTATACAGACAGTAAAAACGTTTTACAATATTTTTCAGGACAAAGATAGCTAGTTTTAGCTAGTGAATTTTCGTGCAAGTATGTCCTTGATTAGACCACATCCTAAAGATCTACTTCGATTAGAGCGTCGTTGTATGAACTCAGTTTTACCCTCCCATAAAAACTATAAACACAAAACAGTAAAAAAACTAAAGTACCTACCACCGAATGACGGAATGCAATAAAATCGTGACAATCATCTAGAGGCAAAACCTTAAACGCCTTATAATAATCTTATGCACCGCCTTAATCTACAGAGGACCTAACCTCAAAAACTTGGCCAAAAAACCGTGAGAAAACATCGTTCAGCGCTGCAGTGACTCGATCCTTATAATATATTGCCTTAAACGTGCCATTTAGCGCTTACTCGTCCATTCTTAAGTATAGTGGGGCAAATTAGAAAAAAAAATGTAAACACAACATTGTACGAATTCAATAATTAGATTAAGCTTGTAATGAGGGGGTTGTAGAGCCTTTGGCGACGTCGGGTCGCGTCGGGCGCCGCCCCGTGGCGCCTCGAGCGGGGTGCTTTTGACCCTATTTGTTTTAATTACCAACCAATGGTCTTTAGGAGGACACGGGGCCTTTGTGCTAGCCGAAAATTGTGGCTAATTGGCGGTAGGCCGCAACCTTAAAACGAGCCGAAGTAAACTCGTGATCATATAGGGCCTTTCTTTGGAAATTGAGATTTGGATGATCCTTTGGGAGGTTACAGGAATATACTCTGTGTTTTGGCATTAATTTTAGTGGCAGCTGATTATGATGGGGATTTGATTAATTTTATCAAGAATAAAATTAATCAATTCCCCATCATAATCAGCTGCCACTTAATTTAAATAATACGTTTAAAGACACGGTTTCATTTAATGTTATTTTGACCTTTGAATTATCCTTTTAGAGTAGGGAGCATAATATTTCAGGCGCAATTCCTAAAATCTACATAACCAAATACATAATTATTTTCTACTGCTTGTTAAGTTTTTCCTTATAATCTTTCGTTCATTTCTGTGACCAACAAATAACATTCTTCAAAACATTCCATAGACCTACCTCCCTACTTATTCAGGCTATCAACAAATTAACATAACTGAACTAAATACTATATTTACATCCTTCTTTACGACTGAATTCCTTTCAAAGTTCCTAAGGATTCCTCAGTTGTTCCCAATATTACTTTCGATTACCGAATCGTCCGGTAAATGCTTCGGTAAAAGCTTGTAATCGCCTCTGCTTTACCATCGTGATTACCATGAGCGCCGCTATTACGTGCAGATAAAAATGTTGCTGTTTTTTTTGTTTTTAAACAAAAATTCGGTCATTTGCGATTTTTTTTTTCATTGTCAGGCGATTGTAGATAATTGGAGTTGTAGTGACACTTTAAAAGGGAAATAAATAGAGTAGGTCAGAAAGCATTTTTTTTAATTTGTATTTTTTTTTTATCGACCAATGTAGTACATACTCTGTGAAAATTTTAAATGTCTACCTATTGCAGTTCAAAAGATACAGCTCTGTGACAGACAGACGGATGGACGGACGGACGAACGGACGGACAGCGCAGCCTTAGTAAAAGGGTCCTGTTGGTACCCTTTGGATATGGAACCCTAAAAAGTCATAGAATAACACTATAGACACTTCGCAAATTCACATTTATCTAATTTAGGTATTGCATGAAAAACAATGAACGAGTTTTTTAGCGATTTATTGTAGAAACTTACATGAGTTATTAGTTATGATAAAGGAAGTTAAATAGCAATATTTTAATGTCAATATTTAAATTACCCATAACGTTGATGTATAGGTTCAGAATTGGAGCCATTTATTTAAATAATATTATTTGTGCAAAAAATATAACATCCGCATTCATGATTAATGAGACGGGAAATGACTGCAAGTGATAATTATGTCCTAAAATGATATTCGCTTTCTTTAAATCTAATAAACACTTTCCTTAAATAATTATGGTCAGTGAATGTTATGATTAATGAAGCAGTTATTTTTAGCGAACTCATAATCACGTGCCTAACTTTTTCCCAGCTATGCAGAAGTCGGCTTGCTGTATAATCGGATGCAGATTTTAGGTTGTCAAATGCGAACAAGGAAAACCATAGCCTACAGACCACCATGAATAGATATTTAGCTCATATCTCATTAATTTACTAAGATCCATGTGATCGACCCAAGTATTACAACAGTGAGTCCACAAAAAAATTCACTTATCATTATTAATCTCGAAAAGCCTTGTCCAAAATCCCACGGTCTTAAAAGTCGAAGGTGAGACCCAAGAAATGTAGCCTGAAGCAAACGGTAGATCCACTGAAGCAGCCATGGCGTCCGTGTGTGATATCACAGATGAAGCCGACGAGGTCGATGAAAAAGCCACAGTGGAACTAAATGTAGAGTAATCGGATGATGATACTGGTCAAGTTGAATATAATAATAGAGGTGTTAAGATTATATGTGCCGTGTCAGTTGATGAAGTGTTCGTAGTGTGAACGGGTATGGTTGGTGAGGAGGTCGCACGCAATCTAAGCATTCGGAGCACGTGGGAAAGACGCAAAGCCGAGGCGGGGTGCCTCGAGGCAATCCGCCACGGTTGACGATCACCGCGATAAATATATCCAACATTAGTGCACAGAGCAGTGAAGAAACGAGAGATGATTGTTTGGAAAGTGGAAACGCAATTTATAATGTTGACGTTCAAGTTTTGGGATTACAAAATTGTTGTCTGTAAGCGGCCAATTTCCTGATCAATGCAAAATTATTTTACAGTGCATTACGTCCTACGGTACTAGGGGGATGTTTAGTGTTTAACTGTTTTGCAATTTTTAGAATATTACAAAGTTTAGAATATTACATCGCATTTAAAATGAGAGTCTGGCAATTCAGATCAAAGTTTATGAAGTAGGAAAAACAACCTAATCTAAATGTAAACATCGAAACTAACACTCACAAAATATATCAACAGTATTGGTCCCACGTAACAGATATTTAATATAAACAAACGGACGACATAAACAAAACTTGATACCCTACTCTATACGGCGGTACAGCTACAGCCTCAGGAAGAATTCCCTAAAAACTCCACAGGGTCAAATGTCGAAGAATTTATTGCCTCCGCAGTAAAACCCGAATGTTCGGCGTCTTTGGGAAGAATCGCGAACCTCTAATTAGTGAGATTATGAAAATATTCACACAGGTGCGTTGCAGCCCTAATAAGCATGTTCGCTTCGGGCAAGTCGTGAAGGCAAGGCTAATGTTTTGGGTGTTCGCAGGTGAGTTTGCTTTGTTTTTGGGTCGGAGGTAATCTAGGATCGTCTGTTTGTTGTATGTGTTTTAAATGTAAGGTTACGTTTGGATGCCTTTTGGGTCGTGATTTTGTTTCACAGGTGTCTGCGGCTGGAACTCGATTGATGAACTGGGGAATGACAATTATGTAGAAGACGGTACAATACATTTTAACTATCAATTAGATTTTTGACGTACTTAGGTCCTCTTTATATTGTTCAACTTGTATAATAGCTAAATGATTTTGCCAGGAGATATAACAGCTGATTGATTTGTGTGTCATTTATAAAGCTACTATATGTAGGTTCTACGTTTCTTGAATGTTGTTTTGTGCGTACCTGTTTTGTCTATTTATCACATATGATACTAGACTATTCTGTCTAAAAATAAGAATTTCAGAGCTTTTTTATTATGTAAGTACTGTGAGGGTAGACTGTAAGGTCCTTGATTACTATCACTGTCTCGCACGTGCTCTATTTTATCAGACAGTTAACCAGTAGTTAAGACCACCTATGTTCACAATCTGGACAATTTATCAGTCACATTAATATGTCGCCAGATACAGATACAGATGCATCATATTTTACAACATGACGCTTGTGTCATTTTAAATTTTCAAATCGTGACGTAAATAACTAAAAACAAAATCTTTCTTTCTTCATCACCCAGGAATTCGCTTGTCCAAAATAAAAAGAGTTAAATTCTTTTGAACTAGAAAAAATAACTGATCCATAGCTGCTGAAATGTGGTATGTGTTCTGAAGTATTAGGTAGAAAAACGAATGTAGTGACAAGAAAATTGGAAAAGCTTAATTTTCATGATCACCATAATCTTTTTCGATCCCACTGGTTATTCCATTGATATCCTAGGTGCTAAAGTAATTGGTGGTATACTTTATAAGAATATAGTAAAATAGCTATCACAAAAAAATTCGTCACCACCAGACCTCGCCCGACAGAGGACAAAAAGGCTCATAACAAATGCCCATAATATGACACACTTCTAAACTAATACCTTTAAGTAGCAACTACCCAGAATGACTAATGTTAATGCCCAAATATTAACCTACAAATTACAGAACATTGTAGACAGTCCCATTAAGGTTACATTGTATTGCAAAAAAAAACGAATTCGCAACCGAAACCATAGGAGTCCATTCACGAAATGGCACAAAAACTGAAATATCGGCCTCGTTATAATAATAGGGGGCCGGCAGAACCCGCACCGCAAATAAAGAACGCCATAATTTTTGACATGTCGAACGTAAACACCTTATAATTTTGGCACAGATTAAAAAATAGGTTTGCAGATACGTCTCACCGGTTGCCAATCATTGTCGTTGGTTTTTTGACAGAGAGTTAGTTTACTTCTTATTTAATTAATACATCTTTAGGGGTATGAGGAACAGGGTGTAAATACACACCATAGAAAAGGAAGGATGCGACAAGACGGGTGTTGTGTCTGGCGGGTAACTGCCCAACGATTGATGTCAGGTTCTTGAATATTTCCATTGCACGGTAAACTTTATTGCGCGATGCAGGATTTATGTGACGTCAGGATTTTTGTGTGACGTCAGGTTTTTGATGCGTAGTTCGCATTTGGCGATGTAGATACCGCTATACATCTATGTTATTATTGGATGAACTGAATTAGCCTTCAGCTACATCATCATATCAGCCGTTTGCCGTCCTCTGCTGGACAATGGCTTCCCATATTAGCCTTGATTAATGACAAACATTATCTTTATACTATTTTCTGTCTGCGTGACCTAAAAATATCTTAAAAAACGTCATAATTTTTTTTTCTTTTTTTCTATGTACCAAAATAATCGTATAAGCTACGATATCCTATCATACTAACAACCTCTTAGAGGTTCACAAACTATAGGCAAACTTCTTCCATGAACCCAAACTCCCTAATCTCTGCACCCAGCTTTTACTCATTTTCATGGCCTATCCCACGGGTGATCATTTCCAAAAATGACGGTATAATAATACGTTGTTTGATTAGTTTGTGGTAAGTAGTGAATGGTGAACGCAGGGTTGGCGCCGACAACCGCGGTGGCGCCAATGAATCAGTCATTACTTACTGAAATGTCGGCTTTACTTTGTAGGATACTTAATATTTAGCGAATTAAGCGTCTACCCGTTTAATTTGTTGGTGATTCCGAATAGGTGTGCGGTAGACATAATTCGTTCTGCTTTGTGATTTGTACAAATTAGATTTTGATGTTTGAGCGCTGTGGTAGAGGATAAAACCTTGTTACTGAAATCACCAGCTCTTAGAATGGGATCAGTTCTTCGAAGTCCCTAACCTTTTCTATTCCACTGAGTTTCTGGTTTTGTGGGACGTAAGGAAGTAGTCATACTAAATAATTGTTGCAGTATTTTATAAATTACTTTATGTGCAATTGAAACCCAATCCCTTAACATAACAAGGTTCAAGGATCCTAAAAATACAGATATTGAGTAAGACATAAGCCAGACGAAATAGGATTTATCTTGTGAAAAATCTGTATAGTTGTATAGTAGCATCATCATTAAATATTTAAGCAAAAAACGCTAGATAAATTGCTCAAGTAACATTTTTTATAATTTGTCAATTCAAATCAAGAGGCTGATGCACTCATAAATCTATGCATCATACCAATTTAGATGACATCAAAATGTCAAAAACCATTCATTAAAGAAATGAAATCGTCCCTTTTACACAATGCCCGTTATTTCGCGAAATGACAGGGCACAGGACGGAAGGCACGTCCCTCGAGACGGGTAACCGCAAAACTGCAAAATTTGCTCTTTTTGTTAGTCACAATAAAATTATATTCTATTCCTGTATCATTGGAAACGATTTCGGACAATTATAACCGCATTTGCCCCTAAATTCGTTTAATAACCGGCCGTTTGGCCAGCTCACATTTTGATCTTTTATAATTATATATCTGTATTTTTGAGCGTCGATTTTCTATTTTTTGATCTTATACCGTTTTGTTTAGGATGTCAGTTTGAAGGTTAGTTTCGATTGAGTATTTTACCCTTTTATTCTAGGATTTAATTGGTCAGTTTTAAAATAGTGATAATTATTGTGAGCAAGATTATAATTATGATAATAATCACCTATGTTTTATTTAAACTATACACACGCAAAAAAGTTACCGCAGTCAGCAGCTTCTAGACTAAAATAATTCGTTGAACACGACTGATAATTTGATTTAGGTTTAGGGTATTTACTAGGTTTACTTATATTTTTTGTGCCAGAAAATAACAGACAAAGTAAAAAGTAGCAAACAAATTCAAGAAAGAAGAATCAATAAAAAATACTAGAATGTCAATCAGGATTCTATTTTTGACATGAAATGGTAACCCATAATTAAAGACCACTGAATAATATCATCAGCTTGGAGTACCTAAGATCAGTTATGTTTTATTTTTGAAAGAGTTGCTTTAAAATGCGGTTTCTCGCTTGTCAATCATATTTTTTTATTATTTAGTAAAAAAAGCGCGTTTTAGTGTTAGAATCATAGTGAGGAAACGGGCATGCCTGAGAAATATTTCTCGACGTCATGTGAAGCCAAGTCAAAGGCCAGTGGGTTTAAATTTAAAACTCTGACACTAGGTTTTGTCACTAACTACTCGAAAAAGAAAGAAGTGGTGAAATTTTTGGTATAGACGTTGGCAATCACTTTAAAACTCGCAGTTGCAGCCTGATAAGGATTAATTCAGAATAGAGCTTGGATCTTTGAAAAGCCCTTTAGTTGACATTGATCTCTTATTACTCAACTAGCTTTTCCCCGCGGCTTCACCCGTGTGGATGTCGGAAAATATCCCACGGGAATGTACTACCGGGTTTAAACTATCTGTGTGCCAATTTCATCCAAATCCGTTCAGCCATTTTTACGCCAATCCAGAACAAACATCTAGACAAAAATTATGTTTAATTAGATAAACAAATTAAAAAAAACAAGTTTTTAGATGCGATTTCAAACATTAAAAACTTTGCAGTTGTAGATGCTGAGTATTTTATTTTAAGATTTATAGAAAACGCACTAAATATGATGCGATTCTTTTATAGAAAACCTTGAACTTCCTTTAGAACATAAAAATAAAATGTAAAGATATGACGAAACCCGGAATTATTAGATCAATCATACCTACTTCCGCACTTCCGTACGAATAATTAATCAATAAATCAGGAACCGTTTAAAGATATTCGATTCAAGACAATCGATTTGTACCTCAGAAGGCTGTATTAGAGGAAGGCGAATTAACAATAAAAGCAAAAAGTTTAGGAAGTCCGTTTTAACTTGGAAGGATTATCATACTTACGCGTCGTATTTAAAAAAAAAAAAAAAATTACATATTTTAAATGCAAGTACAACGCAATGCAATACAATGTAGGTATCTAAATGAATAGAAAGATATCATTTTATTACCAGATAGTGAAAAATCTCACATCTCCACAAATCTTCCAATTTATAGCGCAAACCACAAAGTCTTCAATAGAAATACATGCTCTTTCAAATTTCGAAAACCATAACTAAATAAACAAGTAAAAAAACCACCAATCATTTCTGCTATTTAAACAAAATGGTGGGCAAACCAACAAACACTGCCGATCCGATCACTTTACATCATATTACCGCACATTAGCCTATTGTATTGGGTTTTACATTTCATCGGCAGTGGGTGCGTGATGCGTCGGACCTCTAATTGGCTGAAATGAAACCTATTATACGTTTTGATACGTGATGATTGACAGCTGCCAATCAGGATCGCGTGTGGATGCCGCCAGGTGGCGCGTGTGACGGCTTCGATGCGTTCAGTGGAGGTTTTGAAATACATATTTTGAATTTAGGAAGTTTTGTAGGAATTGGAAAAATTAATAAAGTTGTATTGTATTTCTGAAGGAAATATGTTTGGGTGACTTGTTTTGCATAAATGTGGTTTATCCTTTTATTTGTTGTATGTTTTTATATTATATTATGCAGCCTGGGGCGCAGAATGGTGCCTTGGAAAATAAAGATCAACCGAAAAGTGTTTTAGTTTCTAAATAAGGGGTAGATAGTTTCAATTCGGCAGGCGATAGCATCCTCCACCTGTAACTGTAATTAATTTCTTTGCAATGTTAATTAAGCTAATTAAGTTAGTTGCTCTTAGTAAAATTCTTGATGGAATACTGCAAGTTTACTACGACTCAAACTCAAAGCATTTATTCCAATTAAACCTTTTACAAGTACTTTTGGACTGTCAAGCAGCTAGGAGTCAGAAATATGAAGCTATTTCCCCATTCCCAACCGTAATAATTTAGATGTCTTGTAAGGCATGTAATGTAGAGAGATTTTGAGCTTAAGACTATTAGGTACTCATCCATACTAATATTATAAATTCGAAAGTAACTCTGTCGGTCTGTCTATCTGTCTGTCTGTATGTTACCTTTTCAAGCGTATCCACTGAAAATTTGGCAAGGAGATAGATGGCATCCCGTGGCAGGACATAGGCTACTATTTATCGACATACCACGCGGGCGAAGCTGTGGGCGGAAGCTAGTACCTACCCAATAAAAGTTAGTAGGCCTTCAAATTGATGCCTATTGACTTCTGATTACTTTGATCAGAATAATTATGGCAAAACTATAAACCATACCCAAACAAGCTACCAAAACCCAAAGCCCAACACCTTGCACCCCCAGGCAAAATCCGACAAAACTCACGAATCTAACCTTAACCTATAAAACAATAAATCAAAGTCATTTTAATCCTTTAAAAAACAAAATAACGGTCAAAACGCTTACGGCTACAAATAAATCTTCCTCAAAAAACATCAAAAATATGTAGTAAGTAGTAATAAATCGAAATATAATTTCTTAAAGTTACCAATAGGCTACTTCAGGTGGTCGTTACGTTAGATCTAGCCTAAGGGAGAATGCTATCTTCATTTGATTTTTTGAGCCACGCGATATGGTGTGTGAGGCCAAAAGGTCATAAAAAAAAAAAAAAAAAAAAAAAAAAAAATAATAATAATATTTTATTCAAAAAATAACAAGGCATAAAAATTAGTACAGTTTTGCTTAAATGTAAATTATTTTTCTAAGACTTACGTGCCTGAACTAGGTTATCCTGTGTTTCAGGCGAGAAGAGCTAAAACTAGAGTTATAAAATAAATAAATAATCAACAAGTTGACAATAGATCACTAACTATGTTGAATAACTTAATTCTTAGTTTCTAAATTCGAAAAATACTTAACTTAAGTGAAGTTTTTACATTAGAATATTTACTTTAACACAGTCAGTAAATTCTCTGTATCTTCGTAAGTCATACTTTGGAGAGCATCCTTGAGAGTTCTCTTACAATTTATGTAGTTCAGGGAATAAATGTTGGCTTTCGAGTTTAGTCTATTATAGAGAAGAGGACCGAGGTACAGGTAAAATTTGGATACAAAAGCATGTTTAGTTGTATTTTGTGGACAAACTATATCTTTACGTCTTTTATTAGTATTTGCAGTGCTATAGGGAAGAGCTGTGTGCTGCTTTAATACAATACCCATTATAAATAGTTGCCGAACTGTTAATACTTCACACGATTTGTATAGGAGGTTAGTAGGGAAAAGGAAAGGGCGGAAAGTAGACACTTTGAGAATCGCCCTTTGAGCTCTCTCGATGGTTAGTAACATTGTTTTACCCGCTCCACCCCATGTGGTAATACAGTAAGTTAATATTGATTGACACAGAGCAAAGTAAACTTGTCTAACGACTTTTGGGTCAGCAATATAGCGTAACTTTTTAAAAACAAATATCAACTTTTTAAAAAGTTACGCTATATTGCTGACCCAAAAGTCGTTAAAATAAACTGTTTTAAAGATCAACTAAATAATAGCAATTGTTTGCACGAAGATTTGTTTTGATTGTACAGTAGTTACGCAGCTACGCCAAAATGGAGCTTCCATATTTTACATAGACGATAATAAAAATTATGATAAATGAATAAAGTGTAGAGTTTGCAAGAAGTCAAAGTATTGACGAAGTTAAAATTCATTTAATGTCAAACGGTGATGAACAGCAAATTGTTTTCGATAAGTAAGGCAATAAAACAAAGATAAAAAACAAACAAAAAAAATGGCTTTGCTGCAGAGAACATACGTGCCGAAACGTGGACACTGACAGTCGGCCTAGTCTACAAATTCAAGGTCTATCTATGTTCTATGTTACGGGTTTGGTTTCCGCACTTAGTCCTTAAGGTGGACCATTGTGCGTGGGCCATGGCGGCCGTAATTCAAGGTCACTCAGCACGCTATGGAGCAAGCTGTGCGTGGAGTTTCTTTGAAGAATCTTAATCTGGAATGAAGTTATCCAGAAAAGAACCGGAGTTATCGATATAGCCTACAGAGTAAGCAAGCTGAAGTGGCAGTGGGCTGGCCATGTTTGTCGAAGGACCGATGGCCAGTGGAGCAGACGGGTCCTAGAGTGTCCAAGCGTAGTGTGTGAAACTCCCTAGCTAGATGAACCGGCGACCTTAAAAAGTTGGCTGGGACAGACTGGATGCGGAAGGCGGAGGACAGGGTGTTGTGGCGCACCCTGGGGCCTATGCCCAGCAGTGGACTGCGATAGGCTGAAAAAGATTGATTGATTGAGCAGTTTTCTAACCCACTACAAAACATGAACACTAAAAGGTAATTGCAGAAACAGCTCAATAATGACTAAACCACAAATAATTCTGCACGATGATGATACAAACATAAATGCATCCAAGCATACCGTGGTTATAACATAATAATGTAGCTTAAATCACGATACCTAACAATCGGACTTAATAAAGTGGTAATCGAAACTGTAGGTAAGCATAACACAATCTATAGTTTCACAGCTCATTAATTAACTATATCGATCGTAACTAATTGAATAGAACTGCTTGTATTACCTTCAATAAATCAGTGCGATACATTCATAAATCAACAACGTCAGTCAGGTTGCGATACGCGCGCCGCCATGACAGTCGAAATCGTTTGAATTATCGCCCCATTTTTCCCCAAATTCGACTTTAATCCCTTCCGAATTGCTTTTAATTGGCTCAAAACAACAGAACCAATTATTGAAATGGGATAAATGGAATAGTCATGGGAATTCGCGGCGATTTCGGGTAAGAATGCGCGATTGCGATGCTATTAGAGCCCAATCAGAAGGGATTTGTTGCAATTTCCATTGACTGGCAAATTGCAGATGGAAGTTTAGTGTTCAATCATCAATCACACGTCGATTCGAGAAAATTGGCTGGATCTTTCTTTTAATTCTATGTTTAGCTGCACTTCTATATTTTGTGGTACGAGTCCGTTAAATCTGTATTATTTTAAAATGCATCTCTACTGTTCAAAAATAAGCCTGCTTGACCTAATCCGGTAAAAAACGTTATTCGTTATGATTCTGAGGTTAATCTTCTTATTGTGTAAAAACCTCTATTATTTTGTGGTTACAGGTTTCTAACGGGATAGATATAAAAAAATCAAGAACCTTTTTGGCTTAACGGAGTTTAACATGATTAAGCCGAGAATGATAATTGTTGGGATAAAAGTATCATTAGTGTAATTTTGTAATTTTTTTTCTACAGATTTTTTTGGCTCAACACGTTAAATAAACAATCTTAATTGACAAAACTTCTTGCAGTACCACCAAACGACAAAATCAAGAGGCTTTTACCAATTAAAAATATTTCAACTTATCCATCGGAACCTACGCGTAGCGACATCGCATGGTGACAAATGACATTTCGTAGTTCCACAGCTATCAACTAGATGGCGCAACCATTACCGCGAGCAAGGAACGACCATTATCAAGGAATTTTATAATTCCTTGAGAGAATGTTATGGCATCTGAAAATTATAGTGCTTGTAAAACGCTCTTACTTTAATACAGTAATGTGTATGGAATGTATGTTATTACATTATAATTCACATTAAAGGATGGAATGTGATATGGGCTTGATAATCTCGTCAGTAACTTAGTTTGAAGTTCATGATTCATCTTTCTGTGGGAGAGGAGGATTTCTTTTCCCCTTGATCCATTTTTGTAGCTCGAAGAATTTAGAAAATATGCTGCTTTTAAAATAACGAATAATTATATTGTGTTCTTGTGAAACCAAATAGGTACCTACTTCTGATATAGCAATGTCGGCTAAATACCTTATATTATAAGTAGCATCAAGTACTTTGCCCATTGTATGGTAAGCCATTTAGGTAGTACTTAGGTTTCTTGTTATTTCATAGGTATTCCTATGTAGCTTGATGCAAAGATTGTTGAGCTACGAAGTTCTGTGACACTATTACCTTTAGCTGACTTCTGAAATCAATAAACTGGAGGTGCTCGTGCCTAAGTAATAACAACCGCAAGGGTCGATCCATCAGGTTAAGCTACACTTGCCGGGGTTGGTCCGTGGATACTGAGACTCCTCCGTGCCTCGGAAAGCACGCTAAGCAATTGGTCCCGGCTGTCATTCGTGGATCTTTGACAGTCGTCACGGGTCGTCAGAAACCCGGAAGTCTGACAACTAGTCTTACCAAGGGATATTGTATTACCCAGTGACTGGGTTGTGGAGGTCAGATAAGCAGTCGCAGATGTACAATACTATTCAGCTGCATCCGGTTAGACTGGAAGCCGTCCCCAACTTATTTGGGAAAAAGCTAGGCAGTATGATTTTGAAATCAATAAACTTCTCAATGTAAACAAAGAAAATTTTGAATGCATGAGAATAATGTTTTAGTTCATAGATTATTTATTAATAAAGAGATTTTATTTTATTTATTAAATTAATATTTTTACTGCTCTGCCAATATTTTTACTGCTCCAAGTAATTTTCTAGGTTTCGAAAAACAAATATTTAGTAGGCATTGAACATTCTCTGGTAAAGTCATAGTTTTTATAAATATAATTATTCAAAAAGCCATTCAGATTAAATGACAATAATAAGAAACAAGGTTACTACCCTGTAGAACTCCAACTTAGGAAATTAGGTACCTACTCCAAGCATTAATAATAAAAAATACAATAGGTTTCAAAAGCCAAGTCCACTTAACTATTAAAATATTATTGTAGTGGTCCATTAGATAATTCCATAAATTGTACGTGCGTTTAGAGTTTCAATTGAAACGTCCAAGTGAATTTCATCACGATTTTTTATTAGCAAAGATGATCATTACTTAAAACAGGTTTATACGAAATCGCTCTCGACTGGCTCTCACCTATAATTATAATTAATTTCTTACATTACTATAATGATTGTGTTTGGTATTGCACGATGTGTGATGTTTAGGGTTGCCGACAACCATCATGAACATCTTTACACGTAGTTGAGCTCCTAGATCTGTCACATCATCTACCCATATTTTCAATTTTGCTATCATCTGGGTGTAGGGACGCGTTTCATTTGTTTTTGTGAAAAGTTTATCAATTCGTATGTGTCGTTCGGAACCTAAAAACGCTTGTTTACTTTTATCTATGTAGGTTCCTTTAACTAATTCTAATCAATCTCATTACAATAAGAATTATTTATATATCAAGTCAAGTACAATTTAGTATGATTACAAGTAAGTGAAGTAAGATGTTGATCAAAATGTTAAACCATAAAATTCAAATCATTTATTTCAATAAAGCACATAAAAGGCACTTCTGAACGTCAAAATTTACGTAAAAATAGAATAGATTCTAGTCACCTCTTCCCTTTTGGAAGGTAATTTTCGTATGGAGCAGAATGGGCAAGAAACTCCACCGTTACTCTTTTGAAATGTTCCACAATATTTTGTTTAGGTACATTGATTATACAAACGATGCACCTAGAATAAAATGACTACCTATGTACCTATTATCATAAACCACAAACTGGAATAGTGAAAACCCTATTACCAGCCCATAGGCCACTCGTTAATGGGCAAACTGACACGCTACGGAACCGTTACTTCAGTTTTTGTTACAATTGTGAAAATTATTTTTAGTTTTGGCTATAAATAAAAACTTGCTAACATTTTTTCTATGAGTGAGAAAGTTCATCATACACGTTATCATTAGCAACACGAAGGGAAGAGAAACTGTATAGCAAACATGTGAAAGATGATAGGTGAGTGAAGCTTTCTAGAAGGTTTCGAAAAAGAACTATCTCTTCAAGGGAACATCAAGACCAACAGAACGTCGGAAGGTAAATTTTAAATCCGTTGTTTTATAGTTCTATGAGGTTTTGAATCTTAGATAAAAATCTACTAATGCGACAAGCAACCTACCTACGTCAAACAAATTATGAATTTGTATAAAGTAGTAATTTCTACCTATTCCAGAAGTTATATTAATTTATGTTTGAGCATATAAAGTACTTCAAGCGTTATAAATTACGTTATCTCCAATCGAAGCAATTTGAGATGATAACGTAGATAAACACGCAGAAGAAATAAAACAATGCAGTAATTTTCATTACTATTTTCTTTTATTATCATTATACTTCTAATAGTAGCCTCGTCGACTTAACTATAATACTTAATTTACATATTTACAGCAAAATGTACATGCACTAAAACTAACTACTGAATTCTTTTACTTACACAACATACATCTAATTTTTGAACATGATTTCAATGATGTCATAGCCACAATTTTGGAACGAAACGAACTTATAAACGAAGGTAATACTTTTCGGTAACTTTAGTCAACCATAAACTTATCTAAGTTAATCTATCACAATAAATAAACCTCTAAACAAACAATAACAATATTAAAAACAATTTCAGTCTTCCAAGTGAAAAAAGATCCGAGTTTCGGCCGTTACATGAATCATTAGATGGTGATACAAATGATGATGAATAGACATTACAAAGAAATGAATTACTATTAGAGCCGATAAATGAAACAGGATAAACGGATGCACAATGATAAGAACCCTTACTAATCAGTCAATGATACATCTTTGGCAATTATAAATTAACTAAATTAAACATTATATCCCCGAATGTAAGCCTCTTGCCAATTTTAACAGGTACCTAAGAACGCGGTGAGAGCAAACAATAAATATTTACAGTTTATGAGAATCAACGCTTCATGATATCTTCTATGGAAAAGCCTAAAGTTCTCTTCGGCCCTTCAACTGGAGATTGGTGTTGACTCACAAGTGGTTGAACTTGTTGCGGTAGGGGCGGTGAAGGTTTATGTGAAAGGTCCAATAGAGAGTTCTCCGACTGACTCGTTGAAGAAACTTCTTGACAACCTTCCAAATGCTCCAAGTGATGCTTGTTCGCATCGCTGTGTGTTAGCAAATGCGTCTTCAAGTTAGATCTTTGGTTGAAGCTCTTGTTGCAAACTGGGCACTTGTGGGGAGATTCTTCCATGTGTAAAATTTTGTGTACTGCCAGCGTTCTTGATTGGCAGAATCCTTTTCCACACTCGGTGCATTTGAACGGCTTCTCCTTTGAATGTATGTACCTGGAAAATGGAGAACAGAAATTAGACACAAGCTCAACTTTCACTTCTAGCGAGTACACAATGTAAACAGACATTCTACATCTTTATGGCTCAATAGGCGACGAAATAAGCGCTTTGAATGAAAATTGAAGTGATTCTACATTACGGACACATTAGACTGTTAATATATTCGATACGATATGAGAAAAAAAACTTTGGTCTCGTAAAAGCGAAGAAATATAACGTGTAATTTGTTCGACGGCGGAGCAAGACAGATATGGTGATCGTAAAGAACGAAACCGGTTGGCGAGGGCGCGCGTGCGCCCGCCGCCTCGCGACCTCACAAAAAGGTTTACACTTTTAATTTTTTTTTCTACTCTTATCGTCAACAATGCCTCGGTGAAACACGTCCTAAATCACGTTGTTGGTATTTCGAGGGAAACATTAAATTAAATTAGGAGTCTCCCAGATAAAATTGATTACCAGCATCAACCTAGTGAAAGTGGTTTGGTTTCTAACACGCGTTCATTAACTTGATTTGTTTGATGTGAAGATGTAGATAAGTAACAAATCTTGAAATTCAGTACTGACCAACCTATGGGCTGATTTGTGGATTTGAAAATTTGCCGTATCAAATCTAATGGCCATTAAAATAAAGATGTTGATCTTTTTAAGACTTGAAAGACATAACATTGAAATTTAGTGGTTCAGATAATGTACCTTTAAAACAAACTTTAATGCGTTGATACGGACTATCATATAACATGAAACTTAATAGCACGCGACATAAACAACTTAAATACAGATAAAAACGATGATACATACCTATGGTCTCTGAGGTGGTCTTGCCGGCGGAAAGCTTTCCCGCAGATATCGCATGAGTAGGGCCGCTCATCAGTATGAGTCCTCTCATGGATCAGCAGATTGTAGGACTTGGTGAACTGGCGGTTGCAATATTTGCAAATAAACTGCTTCTTCGGTCTTGTTCCAGGGGCGCCCGGTGCTCGCATTGGTGGCGGGTTCCTTCCTGGCATTCTCTGTGCCATGACACCCGGGTATCTCAATGAATGGTGGTAGAAAGCAGCGTTTCTGATCCACTGATTGACGAGCATAGCGTGGTACGGGGCCGACGGTGGGAGCGTTGCGACTTGGGCTTGAACGTAGGCCGACATGGGGTGCGAGTAGTTCTGCACTGGGACCTTCTCGTAGGGGTATGGGGTCTGCATGGTTGGACGGGGGTAGGTGTAGGGTTGTGCGGGTGGTGTCCACGGCTGGTGTCGTGAGATAACGACAGCTGGGGGCGTGTCGTCGGTGGGCGTGTGCGGCGGCGTTGGCAAAGGGGGTGATGGCCGCTCGAGCTTGACTAAAGCTTCGATCGGGAAGTCTGGTGGGTAGCCTGGGAAAATAATGAACGCATTGTTAGTATGTTGGGCTTGGTTACTTAAAAAATGGCGTTACATTCTTTTTGCAGAACATTGTGGACCAAGATTTCTTTACGATGGACATATTCGGCAAACAATATAATTTTATGAATTTCTTAAGGGTATTAATATACTCTATACAAACAAGACCAAGAGCTAGATCAATAAAAATAAAAAACATTTTTAAAAAATCTAAACGTTTGTTTACTTTTTTTTTATATTTTAAGCGTTGAAGACTAAAACAACATCCGCCTCCGAAGAGGATAAAACAACAAAATTAATAGGTTGTTTTTCTATAAATCATCATCATAATAATATTGGCATAACAAAAACAAAACCGCACAATAAAAAACAATAAATGGACACTTACTGTGATTTTCCTCAATATGTTCTTCCTCCTCTTCGATATTGATATCGTCCGAACTGTCAACACTGTACGGCTTATCTTCCATTTCCACAAATCAATTGTCCATACAACTAAACACTAGGGCACTGTCCTCTCGGGCTCACTTTGGTATCACTGTAGCTGTGTCGTCACTGCAAAACTGGTTTGTACTGACAACCGGCTTGTGAGAGCGCGCGGAGCGTTATGAGTTTGTGTGCGTTCATTATCTGGGCCTGCGCTAGCGCGCGGCGGGGAGGGGGGCAGATCAAAAGCGCCGCTTCGTCCGGCGCCTGTGCTGGCTCCCGAGGCAGCCGCACCTCCCAATAGGCGGGGCCTACCGAGCTCTGCCTTCGGAATCGATCGGTAACAATCGCGAATTGCTTCAACCATACCCTCACTTGCTTCGACTAAGTTCTATTTTCCATGTCTCTACATTGGGAATTGGAACTTTGTCTAAGTTAAGTACTGAAGGTTTTGTATCGTTTCGTAATTGAGTTTGTTTGGCAATGCAAATTTTTGGTGACACGGCGTCCCGTTGAAGCTATTAGGTGAGCGGATTGCTCTGGTAATTTAGTTTCGTAGGCAAGGCTTTGTGTTTGATTGTCGTATGGCTTTGTACGGTTGTTGTAATTTGTATCTGTATTGAGATTAGGCACGTATTACATGGTCTTTGTGCACTGTTTTGGAGTGTTAGTGAAAGCTCCGACGTTCTGGATTGAATTGTTTATGTTCCCGTATCTGAATATGCACGACTTCGCTTTGTTCCTTTGATGTTGTTATTGCATTTATATTTTAGTATGACTTGAAAATAAGATGAGTTAAACAAAACATTGTTACGTCTTACTGTATTAGTTGCTACCTAGGTACCTAGTTATTGTTATTAATAATAAATATTTTAGTCGAAGGTGTTACGTTTTAAAAAAAATCATAAATGTTTATAAAATCGAATTACTTCTTATTTTCAAAAGTTCAAAAAAAAACATAGAATGAAATTTTAATCATCACCATATTATGATACTTACTTTGTTAGTTGTTTAAATACTTCAAATTAATATCCCACGACATCAAAAAGGCGAAATATCGAAAAGCCACTTTCCTTTAGCGAGTCATGGACATTTTTTGGAATAAATTAATCACATAAGTACCTAAGTAGCCATTAATTAAATAGCTACCTACCAGAAATTAAATTAATAAGATAGATTCTAGCTAAAAGGTGATTAGGTATGGCACTATCTGTAGGTATCTACCTAATTAACGTTACGCATCGAATTCAAGGAAATTAAAACAGTAGCGTTTAATACTACTAAATTACCTATAGAATAGGTACCTACATACTTACTTACCTAATTGGTTATGCATATTAGCTTTTTGATATATATACATAGTTAGGATACCTACAAACTAAACATTGTGGGTACTTAATGATCATGAACATGAAACGGCCTGACCAAGATTATGTCTGGACTTTAAAAGAGACTGCGACCTCTGAGTTTTTTTCGGCCTTTCTTCTCAGAGTAGTCAGATAGGAAAAATTAATTAATTCTTTATTAAGAGTAACAATGAGACTCATAGTGTTAGTAAGTAACAATAAAATAAACTTACAACTATGTTAGTGAACAGCCGAAAAAAAGCCGACCTCATCTAGTTTATTTTTAATATTTTTTAATATTACGTGTAAACGTGATTCCGATATCATATTTACAGAATAAACCATTTCATTTCATTTCAAATATATTTTGGAAAATGATGCTAGTCTCACAAGTAGGTAGTGATTTTTTCAATATACCTAAGTTATTTTTTTCAGATTTCTGTAAGTAACTACTATTTTCAGTTTATATGGAAAGCGTCTGCTGCGCTGCATGAAATAAGGCCTTTTTAGATGCATGCTTCAGAGAAAATTAAGACATTTTACTGCTAGCTGTGTTGCTTAGATTAATAAGTAGGTACCTATATATTTAAATATAACTCAACCAAGGTTCCATTTGCCGAAGTTCCTTAGCAAACAAAGAATACTGAATAACAAAGAAAAAGAACATAGAATCTTACATACCTAATTCCAACAAAAAAACCTTAAGTTATTGTTAGCATCCTCACCTACTACACATATTCACTGTTGTATGCATAAACAATAAAAAACAATTAGTATTATGTTTATGTACCTACACAGAAGAGCTTTGTATGAAAGGGCTATTATTGTTAAACTACGTATTCACACTTTACATTAGGTATACCTATACCTATTAGGTACCTACCTACCTACCTACCTGTAACGTATGTTGGAAGGTCGTACCCTTATTTTGACTCTGCAAAAGATAAAAGTTTGAGTAAACTTTTGTTTTATATTTATTTTGAGTGCAAAGATAACTTTTTTTGTATTTTTTTTAAATAACCTATTTTGTGTCCCACTGCTGGGCAAAGCCTCCCCTTTTTTCTACCAAATATCTATTTTGATTCATATTTTATGGGATGTCCGTATTTCAGAAATTTTTTGTCAGTCTTTGCCCGATATTTCAATTCCAACGTAGGTATTGACTGATTTCTCCTCTACTGCGCTCAGCTTGTTGCTCTGTTACATTTTTCTTGGATATAAGTCATGTGCTGGATGGGATTATCCCCGATGGATCATCCCAACGGGCATACCACCCTTACCCACCCACCCTAGCTAACCCGTTTCGGTAATGAATTATCGAAAATCCTTCCAAAAAGAACAATGGTGCAAAATTTTAAACATGGTTGCCATGGTCGTTGAAATTGCAGTAAGTATGCTTTTGGTATTATTTGATTCGGATTAGTTTCCTATAGTCACTGAATCAATTATAGTTTAGACTAATTTGGCACCACAATCAAAGTAGGTTCAGGCTAAAAAGCTTGTGGTTTTACTGGGAGAAGGTACCGCGTAGCACGCGTAGGCCGTGCTACGCCAGAAAGAGACTCAATCGTAGCAGTTTATGGGACAAAAAATACGCTACCAAAAATCCCACTATTTATAAATGTGAAAGTTTGTATGTTTGTGACTCAATGAAGCAAAAATGGCTGAACAGATTTGGATGAAATTTGGCACAGAGATAGTTTATAATCTGGATTAACACATAAGACTTTTTATCCCAGTAGTACGTTTCTGTGGAATAATTACGCAACACCACGCAGCCGAAGCCGCGGGAAAAAGCTAGTCCTACATATTTTATGAAAGTAAAGGCTAAGCACACTTCTGTTTATTTCACACTCAAACAATCTAAAGGCAAAGACTGACAAAAATTAGAGGATTATATCCAAGATAAGAATGCTTGGAAACATGCTGGTCTTGCTCCATAGGACGATTTAGTGTCTGGACAAAATCAAACTGATAGCTAATTTAGTTTTTTTATTTATTATTTGTATGTACTTACTACTTGTAACAATGTTAGGACTATTGTAATATCGTATACTTTTACAATCTTTGTAAATATGTGAGCACCATGTATCTGGTAATTAATTTATTCATTATTGCTCCATTTATAATTCTTTTTACCTTTTGTGGTACAGTAATCTTATTATAGGTGCATCGTCTTCACATATAATTATATAATTAATGTATACAAAATATTGTAAAACATTTTTAAAAGAGTAACGGTGGAGTTTCTTGCCCATTCTTCTCCATACGAAAACTACCTTTTGGAAGGGGCAACTAGAATCAATTCTATTTCTTTGTTTGACGTTCAAAAGTGCCATATTATGTGCCTATTTGAAATAAATTATTTGACTTTGACTTTGACTTTGAATCGATTGATAAAAGTGCAATGTCTTTTAATTCCGTTTAACGCTAGAATCACCGTACTACTCACCCTTGGAAACTTGGAACGCCAAGCGAATTCCATCGAAACTTCTAAACATACTAACATCAGTGCGGCATAAGGTACATCGCAAGCGACCATTTCGAAGCGCAAGCAAACACCGGTCAGGTGGGCGAGGGACACACGACATTCGGCGGGCGCCCTTTGTACCAGATATCAAAGGCGCCGACTCAAACAAGTTAGCGTTTAAACTTAACTGACTTAACTTAACTATTCACCAAAAGAATTTAAGCTTTATGAGCTCTGAAATAAAGTTCATAATTTGTGGTATTGTGTCTCAGTATGATGACAGGCAATTCTCGACTTTAGTACTAGCGAACTGTGGTTAGGAATCGGTTGTGTAGGATTTGTGGTTATGGTTGTTTTGCAAGAAAGTATGGTAGAGCCACTAGACACCTTGTTGAGTCTAGAATTCGGTGTTAGTTCGTGTCGGTTAAGTAATGGTGTGAACAATCATGGGTTTTGTACGTAATGAGTCGGATAACTTGTTTAATGTTGAATAGTTAAGTATACCTATACTGTAGAGCTGAGTTTGTAGGCAGTTGTATGAGCATTTATAATAACAAAGAAGTGTGTTGTCTGACTTGTGTGATAAAATCAGAAAGGCTGGCATACTTCCGTATTATGTCGTGGTAATTTTTCCTAAAATAAAAATATTTATGAAAAGTTCCTATTTTTGTATCGCTTTATTGAAATTTTTTCAGTGAAAATGCTACCTTCTGAACAAGCAGAACCATCCACAATCGAACGAAACCGAATAAGTAGGAATTGCAACAGACTTGAATCGCTGACTTTCCCCCATCTGATACTGTAGACCTGAGTTCATAGACTCCGTGTAAAGCGAAACATTTGCTTTGTAAGTAAAGCGGGAAATGAGACTTGCAGGCTGCAAACTCAAACTCAAACCATTTATTTCAATTCAACCTGGCATTTACAGGCACTTTTGAATTGTCAAGGAGTCGATCAGTTAGTCAGGAAGTTGAAGCTAGTTGCCCATTCCAAAACGTAGATCTCTTTGGAGAAGAACAGGCAAGAAACTTCAAGGACACTCTTTTAAATCAAGATATTATTACAAAATCAAGATATTATTACAAAATCAAGATATTATTACAAAATCAAGATATTATTACAAAATCAAGATATTATTACAAAATCAAGATATTATTACAAAATCAAGATATTATTACAAAATCAAGATATTATTACAAAATCCTGGGTACATTATTCTCGTTGTTTCTATTTGTGAGAACAATGCTACAATAATCGCTAATCCGATTAGAAAAAAAACAAGGCCGTTATTCATTCAGCCTAATCCACCACTTAATGAACTTACAAGCAGCGCAAGAGTTGAGTAACTACCCTTGAAAAAAATACCTTTCATAAAAAACCAGCCTGCTAATAAAAACAAAATAAACAAGTTGTCTACTCAGTTTATTATTATTTTATCTTTAAAAACATTTTATTACTTTAATTAAATTGTTGACAAATGGCTTCTGTTTCAAGTCCGACAATATTTGATTAACACATACAATAAAAATGATTTCGTCACAATAAGAAAATGTTTTATGTTGACATTGTTTATATCAGAGGAAATGTTATTCAAATTTGTGTGTGTGTGTGTGTGTTTGTGTGTCATTGTAAAGATAACCTAAAGTAATAGACAGTATGTAATTTATTACATAGATTTTGTAGTAGTAAATGCTCTCGTTTTTTATCGCTAGGGATTTGAACGTTGGATATTATAGGTACCTACTAAAGGAAATAAAAAGATTTATAGAATAGGTAATAATATCACTCTTTAATCAAAAAGAAGTAGGCAAAATTTTATTGTTTTATGGGCGTAGGCACTCTTTAAGTCAGCAACGATAATTATATATTATAAAAACTAGCTGCGGCCCGCGATTTTACTCGCTTAAATCTAGATCCCATAGGAATTTCGCGGTAAAATGTATTCTATGTCCTAACTCAGGTCATGGTCTACCCATGGGCCAAATTTCATCTAAATGTTTTCAGCCCTTTTAACGTGAACAGTAACAAACAAATAATCAAACAAAGTCACTTTCGCATTTATAATATTAGATAGATAGATAAATAGAATATATCATAGGGTTCACTCACATTTATAACGTCCTGTCTCTTAATGAGAAATACTTACCGTACTTAATTAATGAACAATTCGATAAAACATTTAATTGTTTCAATGCTGACTAATCTGAATTTTCTCTACACAAGATTGACATGCCAATATGAATTACCTGAATCAAAAGCAAAAGCAAAAGAATTCTTCAAAAATATTTTAACGTTATTCGTTTTTTTATTCATTGGAATTTGTTTGTTCAACTCCCATCAAGTGAGTTCCGAAATCATGGCGTATGTAGAGGCTCTTATGATGTATAAATAGAATTGCAATCTAAATTATAAACCAAATAATATTATCTGCATCAAAGGGTCGGGTTAGAATAAAGAGCATATCATTTGATACAATCTAAACGATATAAAAGGGAACACAAATTATAACAACTTAACTCTGAAAAAGATATGCAAATACAATTAGGAATTATGAATTTTATATTATGTAGAGACTAGGTGATGACGTTTCAAAGTTTAAATATATCCAATTAGCTGTTGACTGCGACTTAGCCTGTGACCCTAGATGAAAAGTAGCCTATGTCCTTCTTCAGCTCAAGGTCTATCCATGTGCCAAATTTCATTCAAATCCGGGCAGCCGTTTTAGCGTGAAAGCGTAACAAAATTCACTTTTGCATTTATAATTATTAATATACAAGTTATATTTTTTACGTATACAGGTATACTATTTAGGTGCCAACACAAACTTAGGCCCTTACCCTCAAAATAATTCATTGGGGCATCGGGTAACGGCGAATTTTCAAAAGTATTAGAACTAGTTATGTTATGGGAATAACATCCCGATGCCTAGTTAGTTTTTAGAGTCTTCATATTTAAAACAATTTCTCTCTAACCCTAATGATGTTTTTCTTTTAGTCTACATTCACTTAAGAATGGAGGTACCTACACATTGTGATTATTTTACACTAGATTTAAACAAAGAAACAAAACAAATAATCAAGGACAATGTTGATGTTATTATGTTTGTAAAACAAGACGATTACAACGTAATGGGAAATCCACAGGTCACGCTTTGACGTGATGACATGTCACGTCGAATCGTGTGACAGCCTTGAGAGAAGGTGAGTTTGGACCACCTTATATGAACACCGATGGAATACATTTACATTTATAAATATCTAACTGTTGGCCCTGAATGCGTCTGCGTGAATCCAGGATGAAAAGTAGCTGTCTATGTCCTTCTCCAGGTCCCAGGCGTCATATCTGTCATACATAATGATGTTCAGTTGTTTCGGCGTGAAAAGGTAGCAAACAGACAAAGTTACTTTCCCATCATAATGAGAGTAGTATCGAAGAATAACTCATGAACCTCCTCATTGACTGCCTTAGGCGAATTTCACTAAACTTTTATACTGAGTATAAGTCTTATCCTGCGAATAAATTTTGAATTTTTGATAGTTTACCATAGGTACACAAACTGTCAGACGACAATTTTATTCCATGGATAAAAGTTAACTGACTTTGATAAAATCAGCCCTTAGTAAGAGAAGTAGAAATACTTTGGTGAACGTAATAATTGACTGATCACACTTAAGCGTACACAAAGGATACTTACATCCTACTGCAGATGCTGTTGATAGTATTTCTTATAAGGATACTGGACACCCCGTTGAAATAGACGATGCGATGGTTAAACAAGACAAAAAAAAATAAACGATGCACGTGTTCAAATAAAACACGAGTTAAGGCTCTTACGTACTGGCGCGATTCGTCGCGCGACGCCACGCCGCCGCATTGTTCGCCGTGAAGTTTTCTCAGAAATTGTTTTGTTAAAATTCGCGTCACGCGACGAATCGCGCCAGTATGTAAGAGCCTTTATACTCTAATTTCTACATTCCCGGGAAAACCTAGAATGACTAGAACATTCATGTTTACAATATTTTTGGGAAAACTTGTGAAAAATCCAGTTCACTGCCTCGAACGTAAAATATAGTGTAATTATCTACGCATGTAATTTAAACATTGGTCCGTTTATCAGCTTGTCAATATACATTTTAGTACGACACGTAATACTGTTTTCTTATTTTTTGTATGTCATGACTACGCTGCGTTTTTTTAATAAATACATTGTCAATTCTAAATAAATTATGAAACTCGACTCGTGTAAGATATTCTATGCGTGTCTTTAGAATTGTGAAACAAATCGTGAGAAGAATGAGATGTCATACTAATCAAGTTTCAACACCTTAAAGTTCGAGTTCTTGCATCAATAGATCACAAAATTTGACGTTTTGGCAATTTCATATCATTAGCTGTCGTCGCAACAAAATTCGCTTATTTAATTGTCAGTACTGTCGTCCGCACCTCGGTGGTAAACTTTGACTTTTAGCTGGCTCAGCGTAGTACGGAATTTTCATAGAACACGGGGCCAGCTTAAACTGGTTTTATTATCACTGACTTGCGGTTTACTGTACTTATTCTTACATGCAAATTGCAAAGCAATACAGTGTAAATACTTCAGTGGGTCAACGATGGCTGTGTGTATTACTTAGCATTGGACATCTGTATAATTAAGTGGATAGACTGTAACAATTAGGTACATACTTGCTCACATTAAAAACATGTCCTCCAAACCAGCTCTTAATGAGGTACTCAAACAAGCCATTAAAAAACATTCATAAAATTATATTCGTCACCTAATACCGTCAATAAACTTCTTAATTTGCACAGAGAAAATAAAAAAAATATGACAATTATCATCCGACTACTAATTACTGTAATAATCTTAGTACGGGCGTTTCGGTTTATGTAAACACGTCAAATTCCTAATTAGCTGGATTATTGTAAGACCTTGTTCACGCGATAAAGAATAGATTATACTTTGAGATGGGGGTTTTGTAACGAGTGTAAAGAAACGTCACTGATGCATGTGACTTGATGGTTGGATGTTAATTGGTTATTCAATTCAATTCAAATCATTTATTTCAGATCATAAAATCCAATTTGTTAGTAATACATACACACCTTAAACTCTATTGTTAGTACATTATATTTGGAAAATTCAGATAGGTAATAATTAATAATAATGTCAAAATTAAAAATATTATTATTAACACAATATTCAAACATTATTAAGATAACCATTATTTCATGCACAATATCAATTGCTAAAATTAAATTGCAATTGTCACAACATTAAGCATACAACAATGGTTAATGTAGTAACAGTCGAACCTCTCAGCCAACATCCTCAGGATGGTGTTGGAGCTGGCGCGTACCCTGCGCACCAAGGATGTGCACCGTTTCCGCATCGTCGCATAGAAGCAGTCAATACGCGACTCGGCAAACATCCCCGACGCACTGCAGTACCGAGGCAGCCCCAACAACATCCTGTAGGCATTGTTGAATTGGACTCGTAGGGCGCTGTACTGTTTTTGAGTGTAGTTAGCCCACAGGGCGCTCGAATAAAAACAGGTGCAATACGCTCTAAAAAGAGTGTTTATAATCAACCTGCTTAGCCTTTTCCCACTATGTTGAGGTCTTCCAGTCTAATGGGATGCAGCTGAATACCAGTATTTTACATGGAGCGACTGCCTAGCTGACCTCCACAACCCAGTTACTAGGTAACACGATTCCCCTTGGTAAGACTGGCTATCAGACTTTTGGGCTTCTGGCTACCCGTAACGACTGTCAAAGATCTACGAATGACAGCCGGGACCAACGGCTTGACGTGCTTTCCGAGGCACGGAGGGGTCTGAATATGTAATTTGTAATGGATGGTCACACATTCACGAACCGATCGCGGCAAGCGCAGCTTAACTTTCTATTGACCCGTGCGACTGTTCTGCTATTCATGGATCTGAGAGTCTTAAAAAGTTAGCAAGGAAAAATCCAAATCGTCTTGACATGTAATAAAATGAAATTGTTTATTCTGTAAATAGGTAATTGGAATCACTTTTACACGTCATATTAAAAAATATTAAAAATAAGCTAGTTGAGGTCGGCGTTTCTTCTCAGAGTAGTCTCTGAGAAGAAAGGCCGAAAAACACTCAGAGGTCGCAGTCTCTTTTAAAGTCCAGACATAATCTTGGTCAGGCCATTATGAGGACCATGTAGATTAGAGTCTGAAATGGTGTTTTGAGTGAGGAACCACACAGATTTAAGTGGACCTGTCCAGTCAGTGCAAGCATTTGTCAGTAATAGTAGACTCTCAACTCAGAACTTAAACTTGTGACATGGCATCCCACTGAATAAGAAATGCACTTCGTTTCTGAAAGCTGGTTTAAGATTTTCAGTACTGTGCGACTAAAATAACAACAATCAATCACGTATGTTGACACAACCAGAGTGAGATATAAATTGATTAGGTTTTCAGTAACTGATGGACATCTAACATGCCGCTAAAATATTTTCACCACACAGATAGGTACCTAGTATGTGTGTGTTTAGTGATATTTGCAAATTGAACTTAATAATATTATATTCTCCCATTGTAAAAAAGTAAAGTATTCTTTCAGCGACATCATAGGATTCATAGGTACACAACCGAAATATTATTCTTCTAACGCATTATGCAAAATGGGTTCTCAAAATCGCCACATTATGTCTGTCCTTGAAAACATTTTGAAAAGAACAAATAGGTGAACGAAAAAGTCCCATACCTATTACTAAACGCGAGCTAATTACATACCTACTTCCAAAAATCTCTTATCATTCCTGGAATAGGTCATGCAAAGTGTAAAACGACCCTTTGTTATTCCACTATCAGTAAGCCCAATGTATGTAACTTAAAACTAAGCACAGATAAGCCAGGTAAGTCGGCAACTCAAAGGTAACAGTGGCAAGTCAGACGCCTTAATACTATTATGCGTATTGTAAACAAATAGCGAACTTTATTATGCGCAGGCACAGTCGGTATATTTTTGTTCTTTTGTTTTTGGCGGTTCTTTTGATCAGCTGAAATTGGGTCAATTTTGCTGACTCAATGAGTAAGTAATACCTGCTCGTAATAATAATATTTAGAGCGAAGCTCATATATGCGTGAGAGTCAGACTTTATAAGTGAGTTTGTTGATTATGTAAATACACCTGTGATGAACTTGTAGTCCTGCTATAGAAATAGAACCTAAAATTCACTAAGCCAATGCTGCAAGAATTTTTTTCTCTCTGATAAATGTGCACATAATTATGTGAATTGTTTTTTTTGTGCATAAATACTGTAAATTAGCTCGTTATTCGAATCTTATAAAAAGATAATATAATTTATCGACAGTTACATGTACGTATTACATAATACATAATTAATGTATGAAAATAATAATGCATCAAGGCGCACTAATGGTTTATGCAACGTCAAAAAAGAAGAATGCACAACTTACATAGTTTACAAAATCTTACATAGGTACTAATTACATTACAAAGGATTTATTAACTACAATTAATTTTAATAGTATCAGTATTATTAAAATTAATTGAATTACCCGGAACCTATTAATTGCTTTAAGTGTTGAATTCAGTTAACAATGTCAGTGATATTAATAATTAAAATCAATTATCGTGACAACATTAAGATAATGGATTATGTCAGTTAACATGTAAGACAATGGAATTACGTTTCCATTAAAAGATTGACGATAAAACTTATAGTGGGTGTTAACGATTAGTGTGACTCAGATATTGTGCACACTGTACATAATGACTGCCTCGTTGCTCTAGTGACTGCCTCGTTATTCTAGTGACTGCCTCCCTGGTATTGTGGTCGCAAGCGTTACTTCTGATCATGAGGGTTCGATTCCCGTCTCGGGCAAAGTGATATTGGGTTTTTCCATCTAGAATTTCTCAGAAGCAGCTCGGAGTCTGGATTTGTACCCGGTTGACGGCAATAGGCTCACCCCCTATTACATGGAACTTAAACATTATCGAAACGTGGTTTTGCTATAGGTGCACCTCTGCCTAACCCTACAGGAAATACAGGCGGATATTATTGTATAATTATGTACATAATGGTCGCACCTTATAGGCATTCGGTAGGTGATCTGAGGCCCTAGACAAAGTGACAATCTATCAGCGATAACGATGATGGAAAAGGCAAAAATGTAGAGGACTGACATAAGCTATCGAAAAGCTTATGTCAATCCTGTTGAAAGTCGTTGTTGAAATACGAAACGCTTTCAAAGCGATTGTCATTTGTCTAGGCCCTCAGGTCATAGATAGCAAGAGTAACTACAGAATAGTTCAACGATAGAAAGAAGATAAACAATCTCAATTACCAATTGATCAATGGTCGAAACAAAAAAAGCACATGGGTAGGTACTTTTGTGAACACGGTTATACCAATGGGCATTGACTCCAACCATAAGGCGGGTGTCAATATGGCAGAAGTATACAGCTTGATTCACACATAATCAGTGATGTAGGCACAGTTCCGGCACAGTGCAAAATATTCTTTCATACATTCAAATGCCGGTTTTGGCAGTCAGCACTGACACTGAGACACTGGCACTGACAAGTGGGGATGCGTTCATAGAGAATCTATGAAAGAATATTTTGCACTGTGCCGGTACTATGTCGGAACTGTGTCGGAACTGTGGCTTCACTGATATGTTCAAATCGACCTTAACTTGTCCATTTTTTTGGTTAATTGAATGCTTATTAATTATTCACATAGAGAACATAATACTACTGCAAAAGGTAAACTGACTGTACAAGAGTTGTGTAAAGGCCATATGTGAAAAACAGTGCAATGATAACCATTTATTACAACAATACATACTTTTTAATGTTTTTAAGTGTTTGAGTGATATCCCAAGTACGACTGTTTAACTTATCTACTAATAGCTATCCGTCCGTTTAAACATACAACATGATAGTAATCATGTTCTTAATTGCTATATCCTTCCTTGAAATAGATACTTACTAAGTGAAAGATTGTAGATCTACTTGACCTATCTGATTATAGGCCTTTTAAACTAAAGTAACAAATATTCAAGGCTCTCGCAGACAGGCGCGATGAGACGGTGCGCCGCGATTCTGGTAAAACAATTTCCGCGCTTGTCTGCGGGAGCATTAAAGTGAACATGATTGAATAAAGAAAAAAAGGCCTAAGTACTTTTGATCACTTATAGGCATTATTTTTTTATACTACGCCTCAGCAACGCTTACGACGGAGTTGTAAGTTCTTTAAAGTTCGACATTAAGTTTGTTTTTGTTTACCGTAAAAAACGTCTTTATCTACAACAAACACTAAATAAGGAAAAAAACATAGGAAACTATTAATAATGCATGCGAATGTCTATCAACTGGATATTACTGCATTCATATTTAATCAGAAATCGGAACAGTAGTTATCTGTATAATTTCCTTCCACCGGTGATCAAACATAGGTACTTACTTTAATATCGATTAGATCGATATCTCGAGTCATTCGATGTTATATCGATCTAAAGAGCTCCGATCTAGTGTTGCGTTTTTGTATTATAATTTGATAAGAGCTAATCAAACTATGGAGTATCAATAGAAATGACGCTAGAGAATGAAAAGATTGCAGTTGATAATGCTTGGTGGCAGAAATTGGATCGTGATTAGAATTAGATTTGGAAAATCACAATTCATCTGATCTCGTTATCAGTGAATAATAGGAGTTTGTTACAATCACCATAGTAGTTAAACCGAAAGTCGTCCACTAATGGACATAGGCCTCCCCCAAGCATTGTCAAAACGGCGGGTTGTGTGCCTCTCGTGCCCAGCAGATTCACGTGATCTTCACCAGGATTCAGTCAGTGGGAGGCCACCTTAGAACTTTTATTTTCAGGTTCATCGATTATGTTCTGCGAACATGGAAGAATGTTGACAAAAGACAAATCACATTTGCGGTTTTATCTAAGTACGAGTACCTAGCTATTGGAGCTCGTGGCTAAGAAATAACAGTCGTTACGGGACGTCAGATGCCCGAAAGTCTGACAACTAGTCTTGCCAAGGGGTATCGTATTACCCAGTTACTGGGTTGGTCTGATAGGCAGTCGCTCTATGTAAAATACTGGTATTCAGCTGCATCCGGTTAGACTGGAAGCCGACCCCAACATAGTTGGGAAAAGGCTAGGCAGATGATGATTTTGAGTACCTAGCCTTGTCGATCCTTGCTACTCGGGAATCACTTTTTGTAACTTAAATTGCAATGTCGCATCAAAACGACCTCGTTACAATTTTAAATAACGATTGATAGTTCGATAAATATGTACAGAAACGGTCTGATTTCTCGAACACATAAAGAAGTGGCTAAAAGCCGCTAACCCCAGCTTAGTACATTATCTACCGGCTAACATCAAAGGTTTGGCAATAATCTATATTATTATACATTCGACCGGCTACTGTGGCATGTCGGTTCTTCAGAAGTGTCATTATCAGAGGCGGCGCGCTTTGATCTGATATCGCGTCACACTCATATTTGCCACTACGTAGATATTGTTTTGTGAAGGAAGTACTATGATAGTGTAGGTAATTTCCAGAAGGATGTGAATGGCGAAGGGAAAGTAGGTGATAAGATTATTTTGGTACTAGTTGAGAGGGTAATATTGTGTAGGCTGAATGGAAAAGGCCGTGCGTTTCAAAATCATACGCGGCCATGCTAACTCTTTTGAGTGCTGGAACTCCATCGTTGTTGATTTGAATTACGAAAAAATGTCAGTATGACATGTCAGTTTCATTGATGTTTGAACTCAATACAATGAATTTTTAATTTATCGATTCAAATAGGTATTCGAATAGTGTACTCAACACGTGAGATAACAATTGTTGTTTGATCCACCACTGTTCATGAAACCGCGTGTATCTAGCTTCGGAATTCAATTCAGTCAATAGGAAGATGAATCTTCTTGAACCAAGGTAATAAGTATAAAATCTAGATGAACGAGAGACCTGGGGGCCAGGCCAAGTCTACTAATTTACAAACGTGTCTGTGGTCTCACAATGATCAGTTTTTCAGACAGATATGCCATACAAAATCTGTCAAAAACTCATCATTGCGAGACCACTGACACGTTTGTAAATTAGTAGAGTTGGCCTCCTGTTATAGAAAGTCGCAGTCGATTTGGGAGACCCATGTTGTTTAACGGTGATTCCACCTTGATCTAATTTCAATCAGTGACGCAAGTATTAACGCGTTACCTCACTTTTATTATATAAATGATTCACAAAATCGTAATTTTTTCGATAAAAAAATTCTTACCATCGATATTGTTCCGATTAAAACTATTGATTGTATGATTGTTTTGATTATGTATATTTTTATCGATCTATTTTCTTTGTTATAGTAGTTGAAATGTAGTGTAAAAAATAGCAGCCGTGTGACATGTCTATTATGACAGTTTTATCGGAGCGTCTATCATCGATGTAGGGAGGTGGTTCAAGTTGAAAGAGCAAAGCATTCAGGAGGGAGAACTACTTAACCGTTTAAAAAGAAGTAGACTTTCCAACTCACGAATTGCAATTTTAGTTTTATAGCAAAGAGCAGTGATGATCTAAAATACGAACAACGCCGTCTGTAACCCCGACGCAATCCTGTAAAGAAATAGAAATACTGAACAATAAATTCATGAAGCACTCAATGTTGGAGGATGGAACTTGATTGATTTGTTGTTGAAATGAGAAACTTGTTATTATTATTTTTATTATGAATTGAATTTTGTTATTTATTTACTTCTAATTAATTGAATGTTATTGATATAATTTGTAATGACGTAATCACTATTTGATGTTATTTATTTAAATTGATTTATTTTTAATGAAAACTAAATATTTTTAAATTGACGTACAATTAATTTCTATTTTTTTTTTTTTTTTTAAAGCATGCTACTTTCCTTAGCTATGATAAATTGTTGTGCCCGACAGGGTCCATGTGAACTTTGTAACTATCATTTTAAGAGCTTGTACACACATGAGATATGCAATAAAGATTTGAATTTGTATTTGAATTTGCTTTTCAACTGCTACTGGTTGGTATTATCAAAACCTTAATCTACTATTTTAATATCGGGTAAAAGCCTCCTGCACAAACGGGTTTTGTCAACGGAAGAGTAGACAAAATGACAGATAAACAATCGCAATCTGTCAGTTTGTCCATTATTCCGTCGACAAAACCCGTTTCTACGGTAGTCATGCTGAGAAGAATTCTGCTTGTCTCTATCTGACAAGAGAGCACCGGGCGCACGGCCGGCCTCTGTTTCTGGTACTTCGTGGAACTTCCTATTTAGTTGTCCAATAACGATCATCAGAATACCTTGCAACGTGGCCTATTTTATTTATTATATTATATATCAAGACCTACATCCACTCTTCACGTCGCTTTTGCCTCTCACTTGCACCACACCGGCTCATAGCAGCGGCTAATGTGTCAGCGCTGTAACATAATGGAACCTCGGCTGTAATCAGCGTATTAAAGTCAGGAGTGCTTTTCAGTACGCTATCAGTTGCTATAAAGGTGTATGTAGGTTTATTTCGTATTTTTAATTTTATAGAAATCACGGAAAATTTTCAGAGTTGAAGTAAATTTTGCTTCAGTTGCCTTGTGCTTGCTTGACTTGGTAGAAGCCCTGCTGGGCTCTCGGATGAACGTGTGAAAATTAAATTAATTATTCAATCTTCAGATAGTTAATTGATTCAAACGTGACTTTGCCTAAATCCATTATAAATCTTGGTTAGAAATTATATCAGATTTCAGAGTTTTTATTTCAGCAGGTTGGTGACGATTTTAGTTGCACTTACTCATAACTACCAAAAATGTTTGCTAATTGGAGATAAAATAACAATAATTACGTTGAAGAACTAAAACCAAATTCATGTCTGTCAACTCTATGCTAATTGCTAAAATTTTTTATCTTTTCTAGACAAAATTATAATTTTTATAGGGAATGCAATTCTGTACTTTAAAAAAATATTTTAAAATCAACCAGGAATTTGAAGATTTTTTATCGAAGCTTATGTTACTTACTTTATTTTCAAATCAGTACACACAGCCGGTCTAGTCTCACCGTCAAAACTTAGGTGAAGTGAGCTTGAAATCAGCATAGAATGACAGGTCACTTCAAGCTCACTTCACCTAAGTTTTCACGGTGAGACTTTTCAGAATAGATCAGAAGTAATGTGTAAACTTCCTAACACTTTTGAAGTTAACCGCTCACTACCGAAGTGGGCACTCGGTACCTAATGTGTCAATTATAATTGGCGTTATCATGGCTAATGCATTTCATGATGTTTTAACGATGGATTAGCTTGTTTCAGAGATTACGCAGTGACTCAGCTGTAATGAAATGGCGAGCTTTCGCTATGTTAGAAAAAGTGCTGTAAGTTTCATAATAATTTGTAATTGTAGTCTGAGTTATCCAAATTCTCTTACTTATAAAACGTTCACATTCAAGTCGCAATCTGTCAAACTTGTCAAAAATGTTGGTAAATTGATGGATTTTTCGAAAGATTGCGAATGAGATGCGAATGTAAACGTTCTTAAAAATAAGGGAATTGCTCCGCTGGTCAGCCTTGATGTTTTTTTGTTTTGTTTTTGTTCCTACGTATTAGAAACTTATTACTGACTTTAAGACCAACACTGTGCCAATACTTATTGCAAATAAAAGATTATGATTATGAACTTACCTTAGTAGTTAAAGTGGTCTTGAAGGACGGTGTTTTCTAGGCTATTTGACATCATTGGGCAAAATTCAAGAACAATCAATCCCAATTCCTCTCTATAGTGTTTGGAAGTCAAACACATTCCGGTTCCTGATTACGGCCAATTTTGTGACGATGATTTTCTCGGAGAAGGTTGTTCACTGTTCCTGCCATATTCCCACCGAAATTGCACCAATACATTGATTTGATTTTATTTGACTATAATTATTTCTTTAATTCATTTATTATGAGTGGATGCAATAACAAAGGTACCTGTGTATAAGTGCATCGGCAGTACTCAAAAGAATTACCTAGATCCTGTTTACATATTTTCAACACTTCATCGTCTGTGTCATTATTGTTGGTGAATAATGAATCGGTTACTTCAGTGGCCCACTTGTGCCTATACAACACTGGGCATTGTTTTCAGAAGCTACTTTAACTACGTGTTTAATTTCAAAGGTTCTAATTACGCCTTCCGCTCGGTAGTGAGTGACAGATCGGTTTTGTCGGTCTACATTAAAACGTGAAACAGTAAGTCGACTTCTATTTAAGCAGAAATAGGGCGTAGTGTTTATAATTTTATACGTCTGGAAGGAACAGTCACATTTAGAGAAATTAACAAGTACGTAGATAAGACTTTTGCGATCATCTGCTAGACAAGCGACAGCTAGGAGCAATTTCTGATGTCATGTTTTGCAGTGGAGACTACCTCAAACTCGGAACTAGAAACTCCTACGCATCAATGCTTGAAACTGGACCCAAAATCTTGTTTAGCGCTCAGGTTGAAACAAAATGTTTTGAAGTTATTGACGGAAGATTTTTCCTCATTCATTTTTGAATGTCCAACAACACTATCATGTCGCAGAGTTTACCTACATCTCGGGGTTTGGAAATTTCATTCATAAAGACAAGTCAAAAGTAAATATTTGGTTACGTTGTGAGTAAAAACATGCACTCCGCTATTCAACACTGAACGTTAGCTATTTAAAATTAAGGTTGAAAGTTCCTTGGATGTAATGTATCGTAAATACATCCAAAATACACAGAATGTAGCACGGCCTGACGCCACTTAAGGCCACCCAAGGAGATGTTTTTGCACGCATCGGATTAGCTTACAGTTTATTTTGAAGCGAAGATCTGTGAAAATAATCACACTTTTTACAACTACCAGAGGTCTGTCAATAGTATGGCTCTGAGATGTCCAATGCATTGTAGGCACAACATTTTGAGAATTTGTTCGGGGATGAATATTTCCTGCCTAATAAGCGCCACGCTCCGTCAGTCAGAGTAGGTACGGAAATTAAAGCTTCTTCTCCAATATTTTAAGTCGTTCAGTAGGTCTAGCAAGATGATTCAATTCAATACAATAAAAACAATAAATTAAGGAAAAATATGAAATCCTTATGATGCAAGTTGGGAAAGGTTTATAACCAGCCAGCGTGGTGCAAGATGACAGTTGGCTAATGCGTTGATTATATAAATCGAGCCGTACCTGAAGCACAAATCGGGAAAATCTGTGTTTTTTCAACAGACTGGCAAGCTTAAAAGTTTTATAGTCAGCATAGTGCTGCCAATATCCAATATCCCCTGCTAAAAACATTTTGGCCAATTTTCGAAACTTCTGCTTTTATGTATACATTTGTCAAGTACCCCAAAGTAAACCAACATTCACGTCCACACAAAGGCACTTCCACACCACTAGATTAAGAAGTGTAACGACACTCCGTATCAATGCTTTTGCCACTTCAAAAACGCAATTTCTGCTAAGCATTAACGCTCATAATGTGACGCAATTTCACGCCATTTTGACTTCAATTGTTATAAAACGCTACTCAGTTACATAGACCACACAGCGTATGGTTTTTTTTTCTATCACCTATCCCCATTTCTCTTAAACCTTCTACACATTTCGACCTTATTTCTGAAGCGGTAGGATTTAGTTTTCCGAAAAAATTGTCGGGGTCTTATAGACCATGCGTTGCACATTTGATGGTTTCGATTTCATTGACAATCGAATGTCAATCGGAATGTATTTGTATGAATGTGGTTATTTGAAGTGTCTACAAATTGTTTGTCGTATCGCAAATTGATCTGACGATTGATGCTTTTGAATATTTTTTTGATGTTTCAGAATTTTGATACTTTAAGCTGTGGGGTGTAGTGTAGTAGATCGTTAAGTAGGTACTTTTAGTGTTACATTTTGATCTCATCTACATCTGATATTGAAATAAATTTGGAATCTATGAGATGCTTATCTGTTTAGAGTCTGAATTCTAAAGGTAGCTAATAGGTAGGTGGTCAATGTATTAAATATTGGCTCAAATGAAATCGCTGTTTACTGCAGCAAAGCCTCAAAAAACTTTACACGTGAAAATCACACATAATGTATACTTAAACTGACGTTTTTCTCCCATGGGAACAAAGTAAGAACGCCACGGGACAGGTGAGATCTTTGGTAATTAATCATGAGAAAATTCTAGTAGAAATAGTTATTTTAGTTCTCAAAGAATCGATAATCATTTCGCCCTGATCCCTTAGCTGCTCAAAATTAACGCCATAAATTTATTATGAGCGTTACTTAATACTCTACAATTATAATTAATATAAAAATAAATCCGGTACATCAAGCTTAAATCACGATATCCGTGGCAATTTTGAGTTCCATTCAAACGACAATACATTGAAAGTGACAATTGCTTTTCGGTACGTGTCAAATAAATGTCCTGCAGTCACCAATTACCATGATCATTCGCTGTTTTTATCTTGGCTTGTCATTCAATTTACATCCTTATGTTAGTACATTGAGGGTAGAAGAGTTTGTTTTTGGGAAGGAAGTGTTATTTTGGTAGGATCAAAGTTACAATGTTTATGTATTGAGGACCCCTGTTTGAACAACAAATTAGTTCCATTATACGCTTATGAGTAGGGAAGTAATGATCTTCAGGGGGTGACAGAAAAAATATGTACTTACAAGGTCCTTTTAGCAGGACGTATTTTTCGTGTGATTTAGATACTTTGAAAAGAATCTAATTATTACACGCTGAGAAAAAGGTTTTTCCTTTTGGCAATTTTGGTTCGAAGGTTTGTATCTTTGCCCAGTTTTGTAAAAATTGGTAAAGATAAGATGACGCCTAAATTATTATTCATGTTTACATAGGATTAGGGACCACCAAACGAAAAGTGCACAAGTAATAAAATTCGAAATCCTAGTCATTAAGAAATTTTGCATAACACGAACAAAAACTGGCGCATGTAGCCAGAAAAAATACAAAGAAGCGTGCAAGCCGGCTTCTTTTAACTATTTCAAAAGTTAAGTAAGAATGTAGAACAATGACGCCTCATAAAGTTCATTTTTTCCCTACAATAAAGCAATTCGTCCTACTGTTGGATAGCATTGTAAACTTCCGAATTGTAAAGCAATGTTACTAACAGCCATTAGCGGCAGTGCACCAAAGGCAAACTTTAGAAAATATTCATCTTTGCCCCAACCTTTTGCAAAAAAGGCTAAAAATTGCATAAAAACATTTTATTGCAAGGACGCGAAACTCGGCAGTGTAGTATTGCTAGGTGAAATTTTTATTACGCAAAATACGTTTGGAGAAATTGTGATAAAAACAGCACCAACATCGGTAATAAAGAAACCGTTATAGTTTTAAGAAGATGCATTTCTTTAACGGGAGAAATGTGTTACAGATTTTTTGCTGTAGAAAGTAGTTAAAATTTTTAACTTTAACTACTTAATGAGAGTACGTGAAACTCTTGGTAGTATATTTATGTACGTTTTAGTGACAATGTAATAGGAGTGTAATGGTGTGCTTTTTTATAGCTCAAATCATATTCACGAGACCATGAATATTCCTCGAATAATGTAATTCAATATTGATTTACAATATTTCACCGAGATCCTTGCACCTCTATATCGGACAATGTATCTATTTATTAATTGAAATGTCCCTTACATTATTTTTATCATTAGGTACAGGAGTGTGTACGCAATGTGATAGTTCACAAATGACAGTCATTTCACAACATCTACACAACAACTGAAAATAATTAAAGTATAATTACACCTCTTATATATTATATCTCTGTCGGATACTCACGATCTATCTAGGTTAAATAATATCATTGATGATTATCAATCGATAAAACTACTAAGAAAATTACATGATTATGATGATAGAGACTAAGATGTTGTAGGTATTTATGTCCATTAATTGTCAGTGACAGTAGAAGCAGATAGACTTATAACAAAACCGAAGTCGAAAAACAGTTACAACACCAAATTATCAAAGAAATTTCAGCCCCAAAAATGTGCAATAAAATGAAATTTCGCCAGCACAATTATTGTTGTAACAGTTACAATCATTTTACAATTTCTTTCACTTCCTCACTTCGGATCCTTTCGGTACAGTTAGTTGTTACATTATGGACTTACGGTACAGGTCGTAGTTTTATTACCTAACTGTTGGGATACTTTTATAACCGGGCTACTTTCTTTCCGTTAGTCCAATTATGATTCTTTGAAGGTGCCGGCAATGTTACCGTTTATGTGTTTACTAAACAAACCTGAGTGGGTGCTGAGAAATGTTTTGGTGTGTTCATCTTTTTTGGAATATAGTTTTGAATGTACTTATTTAAGCTGTTGGAAGCTAATTTCATAGCAATGTATTCACTAATATAAGAGAAAATATATAAATATAAGGGTAAGAAATAGAAAATATTATTATATAAGGTTCTAAAGTTGGTTCCATAGCATTACTTCACTTCTCGTAATCGTCAAAGCAAATGAATTTGTAAACTTATTCGATTATAACTCCAAATGGAGTAAAGCTTGTTACTGCTGCAAATCATATTTTAATACATTTTCTGATCCATGATCCTCAGAACTTCATCATCAACTCAAATATTGTCACTGCTGTTTCGAAAATGTTTGGAACTTCAATAATAATATCTATTAGCAATCTAATACCTACATTAAATTAAATAAGTTATATAATTATTAGTAGTTAAATTTTTATTTAGTGACGATTCTCAATTAATTTAAGCAAATTTTAACAAATCCTTCGGATTTATTATTTATTTATGTATTTATATTTATTATCTAATCAAGTTTTGGTGGTATTGCTAACAAGACGTCGAATCGAAATAGGTATATAGTACCTACCTACCAACTTTCCTAAAAAAATAACTTCAGTTAGTTCCATACAATAATTATTAAATTTTATTTTTGTTCTAGAATTAGATTTAACTGAAGATCAAACATGGACGAATAAAAATTATGGTTTTTCTATGAGTTCAACACATTTTTAAAACAGCACTGACAATATTTGTAGTAGTATTCTAGAACGGGTTTGCAAAGACTGCAAAAAGCAATAATTTTGAAGAGAATACAATAAAAAAATTTAGTCGTTTTTTACATTTCTCTTGCCCATTGAAATGTTATTGCCCAATTTGCCATTAATAATAGCATTTAGGTAAACAACGTTTCTAAAAAAACTGCAAAATACAAAAATCTACCTAACTGTGAAAACCCTTTGCAACTCTTTCGCCAAATCACATGCCAAAAAACCTCAATAAAGACATTAAAAAATAAACGCCAAAAACATTATACAGTTACTTATTTGAAGAAAAAAAACAATAAAACCGTTTACCAAATAGCTTTTACAGCCAAAGGGTTCGCTAAAATCTCGCAAACATTAAAACATGCAATAAAATTGAAAATCGCGTTACCCGTTCGCAATTTCGGCGAAATAAACGTTTACAAGGTTATGCGCAAAACTCCTGAAAATGTCCATAAACCATTATAATTCTAAGTACAACAGCATAAGTTTCATATTCCCAAAAAGCCATCCACTTGTTTCTTAGTGAACAGTTAAACACGTGAATAATATTTTACCCTTTTCGTTACCGTAACTCAGTCCGTTTTGTTTGGACGGTTATATTATTGAATAACAGTTAAAGGGGACCGCTATGCGTCAAAGGAAGAGTTGCATTTATTTGGGACATTACAAAAACCATTGTCTCCTTTGACTTTTGTCGTTCGCGCGAAACAGTGAAACTCATAAATTCTGTTTTATGGTAAATGAAAGAGTTGTCTTTTGTCTAATAAAGGGTAATTAGGATGTAAAAGTGAAATTCCGTTTGCATTTAGGTGCATTCGCAACGGCTATTTGTGAGAGAGTTTAGAAAGGGTAGTTACTTTCACTGAGACATTTCATATTTATTTCTTTATTTATACAAATTGATTTCTAGAAAAGAAATGAATTTCTAAGTGTTTGTTTTCTAAGTTTCAAGGTAATAATCCAAATGATTAAACATTCGAAGACTAATTCAAATTATATTACATTACTTAAAACTAAGACCGTCTTAAATCCGTTTATAGACACGTATTACGCAGTTCCTGAATTACAGGCTGATGTAGATACGATCAAAATTCCCCACAGAAACGTAACGAGTATAATTAATTGTATTTAAAAGAGCTTTGGCGTACGTGACAATGTAAGAAATGATAATAATGATGATGAACTCATGAAATGACTGAATTGATCAAGGTCAAAAATCACTCAGAATTTGCAGATTTGTACAATAAAATAATAAAAGGAAAACATGAAGATCAGCACAGAATTAGATTCCTCATCTCTTTTTTTGGAGACTAAAAGTACCCCAAAAGTAGAGGTGAAGAAACACGCTAGCATAGTAGGTAACCATCTAACCAAATTCTAATTTCGTAATAATTGGTCATGAAAAATAACATACTCGTAGTACCTTAAAAAGACTGGTAAGTACCATAGAGGTCACTGGCGGTGAACCACTTTTCAACCTTATTACTAAGAGCATAAGGGTGAAAAGTTGTGCACCGTGGTTGTACATCAAATCGTAAACGCCCTAGAAAAGTGTTAGAAAATATTCCGGTTTTCCTAAACATAAATTAGTCATATGAATCTCAATTCGTCTCGACCTTTAAAAGCGAAACTTTTTATTCGATTCCAAACAAAGACATAATTCATCCTCTGTTTATAAACAAAGGAGCAAATAGTTCGTTGAAAGTAAGAACAGTTATTAACTACTATGGAAGTCTGCTCTTATAAAATGCTCCACTTTTGAAATATTTATTGGTTTCCATAAAATTGTCAACAAAAAAAACTTCTAACTGTCGCCAAGCGTGTGCTGTGAAACTTGGGAGCAGTTGTATAACGGAGCCTTGAACTAAGAGATGACAACTTACAAATGCCAAGAATAGATTCGTTCTTAGAAATGGAAACCGAAATTTTGACAAACTGCGGTGTCAAATGCAGCGTGGAAGACTCAGACAATGGCGCGCGAGACGTAAGCGTGCCTACGTGTTTTGACCATTTCAATAAGTATAGAAAAGAATAAGTTACCAAAGTAATTATTGGACGAATAGTTTTTAACTGTAGCCTAGCGGGGTGTTGGGTCATGACAATGTGAGGGCAGATAGGCGTGAACGTGTACAGTTTAGATGTACTGTTTATTTTAAAAGTACATTAGAGGAAGGACACAAGAGGACAATGGATATCCGATTCATATTCACTTTCAAGCGTGAAGTATTTTTGGAATTATTTGTGTCCACAAAGACGTCACTGCTCTTTTGATTAACAGTACCTTACAATACTATTTGGCATTGTTGGGTTTACCAAATTAGAATTACATTTCATTATGTGTTCTGTTTCAAATTAATTTCGGTTCGGACACTTGAAAATAATCGCTAAAGAACTTACGTCAATCGGAATGCGCAACATATGTTTACACTCAATGGGTAATGCAGTAGCATACAAGATTTATGTCAAAATTATCTCCGATCATCGAAAAAAGTCTAAAATTCATGAGAACACACGCGAATTTGTAAAAAATGTCAACCACATGTGACAGGTTGAAATTCGAGCTTTTCGACTTCTGTGTCGAGTTTGTCAGTCATTTGGGAGTTTAGATTTCGCGGAGGAATTCACCGAAACGGCGTATTTGATGGCTAATCCTACGGTTTAAATAGGTCGTGAAATCGGTGTGGAGCAAAAAAGGAAATTTTTGAGTTATGCTAGTCTTTAAGTCACTGTGACTTATGTTATTGGCTTCTTTAGAAATGCCTTCATCTTTCGACATCTTTCTCAGTTCTTTTCAAATTAAGTAAAGCATCTTTAACACAAATCAATCTTCTTCTTTCGGTGACTCTCCAATTACTGAAGATTGATCATCGACTTTGAATTTGTAGAGGTCAGATAGGCAGTCACTCCATGTAAAATACTGGTATTCAGCTGCATCCAGTTAGACTGAAAGCTGACCTCAACATAGTGGAAAAAGGCCAAGCAGATGATGGTTATCGACTCTGAATTTATTGAAAAGTTTCAAATATTTTATACTTTTACTCTCTGTATTGATTTCTTCGGCTTAGCTGTCGTCATTATTTTAAAAGTTTGCGATTATAATCACTCAAGGAAAACGCAATAAAAACATTGAACATTGATTATTCATCGAATGTTCATTGATTAGTAATTTGCTCTCTAACTAATAGCTGTCATATTAAAATGTGTCATGTTTTTATTACTAACACATGTCATTATGTAGTGTTCAATATTGTATCGAAGTTCTACGAAGAGCTACTCATTAGTAATTACATACTCGAATTACATGTTTTAGCTTGGACATTCATGGGTTAATAAATATATGATTTGCGAAGCATCTGTTTAAAAGTGAAATGACGTTATTAAGCGTTGGTTTGGCATTTATCCTCGCTACTTACCGATTGGCTCACTAGGAAAGATGAAGTTAATCCGATCCAGCATATTATCCCTTGCTGTCCTCCACCAGGAACGCCCTCAGCCGAGGTCCGTACCCTAGAGGTGCGTATAGTTGTTTAGTTAAGCTTAGTTTTTAAGTTTTATGACCTAACTGGAAGCCTTAATTTATTGAGGCATCCACAGGAGAGTCCGGTTAAGCAGCTGAAAATCTCCAAGGTGGACCTGAGCAATACCATTACCAAAAAAAAAAAGATGTAGAACAAAAATTATGAACTTTTTATCTATTGAAATCTAAAGTGATGAAGCACCAAATAAAACACTTTTAAAGCGACGCTACGAGCTTTCTTGTCCTCAAAAACTTTCGAACGCCACGTGTTAAAGATAACATAACATTTCACTCCTACCACCATTTATCGAAAAAGTCCTTCTGCCAAAAGTATTGCTACAGCTCAAGCAATATCACGATTAAAAGTACCTAATATAGGATGCAATCACGGGGTTTCGAGATACAGATAATGAGTCAGTTCACAGCAATTGTAACTCAATCGGTGGGCGGATGGAAGGCATCTGGCTGCTTATCAACGGCTCCCGCCCGCTGACTGTGACGATTAGTATCAGCAATCATGTGACATAATGGCTATAGGGACTTACAGTATTTGTGAGCTGTATGGGTGTATACGATCGATATAGCTGCAGGTCTTGTTTGAGTAAATAAGCTATGAGATTCCATGTCATTATTTATGTCACAAAGATAGATAGAAAATACACTCCCGGACTCCTCGAGCCACCCTGCATTTTTGTTGAATAAAAGTTTAACTTTTTAATTGGGATTGAATTTAAAAGATGTTTTAGGCTTTTACATCTTATATGGAAATGCACGATGGCTTGAATTAGGAGTCCGGCAGTGTAATTTATTGTACACCAGAATTGTAGCACAGTTTATATGCAAATCAGCTAGAACGAAAGATTTAAATCGTGGATTCGCCCGACCGCGTCAAAATATGGTCGCGAAACTTGACTTGATATACATTATTATTGTGTGATCTCACTCTTCTCATTAGGTATAAACACTTTTGCACGGCTTAGTACAGTGAGGGCAAATTTATCTATCTAGATCTTCTAGCTTCTAGCTAGAACTATAATAATCGACACTCACAGACAAAGAAGCAAAGAAATACAGACAGTCGGTATTCAGATTGTGTACCTACGTATGTACGCTGTATATTATGGTCGATATATTAAACACCCCTTTGGCATCCATACATAACTTTGATCATGGTAATCGATTTGTAGATACATAATAGAGGTTGACTAATGACGATGAGAGTTACCTATATAGTGGCTTCCATTCTGGAGTGAATTTTGATGCTGCTGTTAGTATTATCATTAATAACTTACCTAAGATTCTAATATAAAAGAATCTTCTCACCACAAATAAATAGATAGGTAACCAAAGAATTTACCAAGACACTTCAACGTTAACAAAATATCAAGCTCACAATTCCCAACCCTTAAGTCTGAACGATGGTTTCAAAACAACCACTTGAGTAGCACATAATCATCACTACTTGAGTATCTAACACATGTTAACGTCTCCCCATTAAGTTATCAGGACCTCACTTACGATCCTAGATAAAATTCTCTCACTGTGCCGTGTTAAAACCCTTGGGTTTGTATATTTCAGCGGATTTTGCGCTGCACGAATTTTAAAAGATTTTTTAGCTCCTCTAGCTAAGACGACTTATAGAAAATCAAAAGAACATCCGAAACGGGCCGTAGGCATGTAGGATTAGTTGACAAATTACTCCTTCTAAGGGTAATTCGTCAGCTCGTCCTTCATGCCTAAGGCCCATCTAAGACGACTTATAGAAAATCAAAAGAACATCCGAAATGGGCCGTAGGCAGGTAGGACGAGTTCAACCATCAGAAAACAATCGAATACTAACTTTATTTGATTTCCACTTTCAATTTAATTCAAAGATTTCTGTGATAATTCATTGAGAAAGTCTCAGATTAAGGTCATATTCGATTACAAATGGTTGATTACAAGTGCTAATAGAAACTTGGAAGGCTGAAAAAACTTGTTTATACTATTTAGAGTATATTGCGTGGTTTCAAACAAATATTAAAATTATTCTGTGGTAAAGATTGATTTTCAAAGCAAAGTTCGCTTTAAGCGCTTTCATCCCCTTCAAACATAAGTGCTGCCCAACTATCTAACATTGCACCCACTTCATTTTGTTACCCTCTTGCGTAACGTAACGATAAAGGACTGAAAACGTTTCAGTGAAGATTACTTTTTGTCCACATCCAAGTATTTTTAACACTCAGGGGGAGTGTTAACTATTTTCGTGTATTGCGATAAGTTTTGCTAAGTTTGGGAAAGACTAATTATGTGACAGCCATGTTTTTGCGAGGCGTTTGCTATTTTTGATATATTTTTATCTTTTTTTGAAAGTGGGTGTACGCGTCACGCGTAGGAATGTTAACAAAAAAATCAACAAGCCAAGCTTTTACAAACTTTAGATACGTGTTCAACATCAGCACAGACATTTAGGCATCTACACGTGGCAAAAGTATTCGTTCCAAGTTTATTATCAGAAAAATGGCTTCAATGTAAACTACTGAACTGGAAACTACAACATAAAGAACCACAATTTTGCAAAGCAAAATACAGGCCAAACACCTTATAAGATTTACAACAGGACCTACTGACAATGCACCTACTATCTGTGATGCTACAAAAGCACATTTCAAACTTTGTCATCTGTCACTTGAATCCGATACAAAATTAACGTAGTGTAATAAAACACCTACGTTAAAGGGTTTTATGACGGAACCCGTTCCGCGAATTGTTACAACTATAAATTTTAGTTTTTCGAATCGTAAAACGTCAATCATGTGTACACCCTGTATTATTTTGACAATGATAATTTTGCATCTGAAACTGGAACGTAAACCTTTTTCGTGTTGTGATAAAGTTCAAAATCGTTTTTAGGAACTGCAAAGAGCTCTGGTACCAAATTAGCACCAATTTAAAGTTATGTGCGTACTTAATAGCCTTTCCTTCATTAATATAAGGTTGAGAATTGATTGAATTTCTATGAAAAATAACATTATCACCAATCAAAGGGTAGTCACAAAACGTGTTTAAGCAAATCCTAGCTATAAAGTTTTTCGGCTCCTGAAGTAAAAACTTTTGGGAACAAATCGTTGGAAATAAAATCGAAGGCCCTCGAATCGATTATGTTTACGATAAACACTGAAAGGGTGTGGCTGTAAAAACGGTAGGACGAATTTTCAAATAATAAATCTCTCGGTTTATTGCTTTTATTTCCTAATGTCACAGTGTGTGCACCTTGAACATATCGGTCGAAATGTGTACCCTGGGAACAAATTTCGCTTTAAATTTTTAATCGGTTGTTTAAAGGCTTGCAGTGTTCAGGAGTTAAATAGTAATCTATGTATATCTGCATGTCTAATCATTAGATAGGTACATACATTCTGTCAAGAGTTGACAGCTTACTGTAGGGTGTAATAAAAACCAGAAAGTGAGATCATAACTAAAAACGCTTTTCAGTTTACTGAAAACCGAAACTAACACCTGAAACTAAAACTGACACCTTGTAGATTATTTCATGCATTTGCAATGCAATGTAGATAAGCACAATTGTACAATACAAAATAAGGTTGCGCAAAAACGTTCTAAGGACTACGTGATTCGACATAGCTACAACAAAACACACTATTTTACCTTTAAACTATAAAACAACCAACAATAACATCACTAATTCTCATTAACGATCCGTACGAAAGAATCGCCAAATTCTGAGTAGGCTGCACCAAAAAAGTCTTGCACCTAAACGGCAATAATTTTTAATGGTTTTCCTATAGTAAACAATGGGCGAAACACGGGTGAACTATTGTTTAGCTATTGTTTGTATTATTTGTGTTAATGTGTTCGTTAATGGTTTGTCCGTCTGTCTGTGCGCAAACACTGATTTTGTGCTTAATACGAGTAATGTCATGGTATGGTGCGCCCTGCTGGTACTGTGTGCGTTGTAGGGATGGTGTTTCTAAGGCTTTGTTGGGGTTCGATGGTTGAGTGGATTGACAGTTATTTTATCCGTTACTTAAATATATCAATTAATGTTCTAATGTATTCATTCACTTGCTCGACTGATTTCAGTCATTTCATGTCGTTTTTAAGACGCCCTCAGGCGCTGGTAGGTTAAGCGACGATCTTCGCAAGGTGGCTGGTAGCAGTTGGATGAGAGCCGAGAATGGAGCTTAATGGCGTGCAATAGGAGAGGCTTATGTCCAGCAGTGAACTGCTGTAAGCTGATGGTGATGTGGTTTTTATTTCGTTTGAAGTTATATCATCAATCCCAACAACTGGGATTTCTGGAGTATATATATGAGACGAAAGTGATTGCAAGTAAGTAATCTATGTCATCTCACTAACGATTTTTTTTTTTTTTACTAATATCTCAATAAATTGATGCCTTTATTTTTTCAAAACACTATCGATGTAGTCCAGAATCTCAAAACTACGTGACACGTGTCTTTTCACAAGAAAAAAATAAAAAACGAAAGTTACCAGGAATCGCAAACCTGCATCTCACAATAAAACATTTTGCCCATTTTTTACATTTTGCAAATCATTGTGTCCTGTTTTGTATTTTGCAATAATTGCATTTAACATTTTATTGGGTGTGGAGAAACCACATACAAAAGCGTTGAAGAATTATTTAGAGTTTTTGTTATTTTTTTGGGAATAATAAGTGTGCTACGCTCAGTGTGTCAAATTGGTGTGGACAAAGTCATGAGTTAAAAGTGAGTTTTCATGGTAAATAATTACATAATTATTATCATTTTCTTTCCCGATTTTAAAATCCAGTTGAACTACTAAAGTATTTACTGGTGGGAGACCACGAAGACACTGGTGGGCCACCAGTATCTGAAGTGAGTAAGAGTTTCCCGTTGTACCTAATTTTGCTACTGGATTGCAATGAATCTGATAATATCTAACTAAAACAAAACACAAACCATGATATATTGGTTTTCATTTGATCAAATATTGCAATTTAATGTCTCTTTCATTATTTCGTACCTACCTGTACGGATCATAAAAGATTTTCAGTTGCAAGTCAGCAATAAAGTTGTATGAATAAGTAATATACTAGGGCACGCATACATTCTACCGAAAAACTAAAATAAAAAAAAAACTTGGGACACAATATTTCAAAAACTAATGAAGTATAAAAAAACTGAACAAGAAGTTCTATTAGCCTTCTAGGACCTTCCGAAAACGTTCGTAAAGAATTCTCATATTTTTGTGTCATTTATTTATTCATCTATTATTTTTTGAAAATTGTTTTATAGCCCTGGCGCGTGGATGGAGCGCGCCATAGTGTACAGTCGACAACACAAGTCATCCTATTATATTTTAAGCTCACTCACTAATAAGTCGTTACATATAAGTAATAAAGACTATATTCGTGTAAACTTTTTTTACTTTGTGGCGTAAGCTGTGCTCTGATTCGTGCTTAACGGGCGAAGAAGCTGTAAAACAATTTGTATTGTGTAATGTCTGCCGATGACATTGAACATTAATTTTATTATATTACTGTTAAAATATTGTCAAGCAAAAAATATCTACGAGAGCAAAAGAAGGAAGCTGTGTGACGCATGAGAATTTTACAACGTCATCTCATTTTAATTTTGATTGTTGACCTACGTACTTTTTACCATATTTACCTACTCTAAGCCATCTGAAAAGTGTCGTCGTTGACCTGGAAGCTTCTTTTTTCGTTTTTACCCGACTACGGCGAAAAACTAGGAGGGCTATGATTTTGACCAGTATGTATGTATGTTCATCTGGGATCATCTTGATCGTGCGCTGGTTATAGACTATGATGATGACGTCGCATTAAATTAAAAATGGTGCCTTCTAGAGGACATAAAGTTAGGAACTAAAAAAAATATTGTTTAATCGTACCATGTTGGGTATCAAATGAAAGACCTTATTGAGCACATTTCAAAAATATATATATTATAACCCCAAAAGAATTTAAAAAAAATAAAAAAGTGGTTTGGAATATAGGAGGGAACAGATGAACATACATACATACATACATACATACATACATACATACATACATACATACATACATACATACATACATACATACATACATACCGGTAAAAATCATAACCCTCCTTTTTCTTCGCCGTAGTCGGGTAAAAAGTGCTGTAAGAAAAACGACTAAAGTGACTAGCGAAATCTTTATAAGCCCTGTAATACCTACAAAAGTCCTATCATAAGATAGTTAGCTACCGGATTTGCCTCGTGATTCCCATGTACGAGTACATTGTTATCAGTAGTAGGTACTACAGACTATTTGACTGCCATGACTACCATCTCAATATCAAATATTACAGAAGTCAACCATCATAAAAATGCGGATTTTGGTAGCATACAGCATCGCTATAAACTTTATTACAATCTGGTATCTTAACCTTGGCAGGGTATCAAGGAAGCGGTTAAGAAACCAGTGCTAAGATCTTAATATCTAGTAATTTTTCTATTTCAGGTGAGTAACCCTCATCATTATTATTATTTCAGCTTGGAGGAGGTTAGGGCAGGAACATGCTCTTCGTCTATCGACTTCAGAAATACGTACAAAGAAATGATTACCTGGTCTGCAAATTGTGTAACTTATTTTCGTAACCGATTTAGACTAATTTGTTTCATTTTGACAGTTCAACAATATTCATTGCGTTATTTACGTTGTTGAGCAGATTTTTTTTCGAACTTATGAAGCAATGGATTAGACATTTGTTTCAAACTGATTCCGATTCTGATTGATCGTGTATTACGCAATTAGGGTGCTGGATGTCTGCTTGTTATAAAGCAGAATGGTGCTTTTCATGCTTGTCCTCTCGATGGTCAAAATCACAGGCTGCATCGAAGTGTAATCTTCCTTCAGTGGGGAAAAAAGATGGAGCTATACGTCCTGTAGAGCTTCATCTCTTTCCTACACTGAAGTAATATTAAAATAATACTGCTGTAAGCGATGGTGGTAGGCACCCTGTTCAATGATGAAATGTCCATACATACAATAACTCACGTCTTTTTCCCATGGGTGAGGCGGAAACTACGGAACGCCACCTGCTAAGATCCTCACATAATTCTTTTGCTTCGTTTACGCACGCGTTTACGAGTACTATTTTAGGTTATCTTTTATTGTATCGTTAGGTAATTATCAAAAGTATTTCCATGATTTGATAATTTATCCAGAAATTATTATAATCTTTATATCTTTCGATGACGATTCCCAAAAAACCCACTGCGAATTTCCCACAAGTAATAGTAGCTATAAAAAAAACGTAGATTAAACGACAGGTATCTGGTAATTCGGTTAATTCCCACGCGTAAGAAAAATAACTAGGAGTTGATATTACTAGATAAATATTTGAGATGATAATGATATAATTTTACTGATAAGCCGACGTGTGAATCAGTAGGGCTATGTTCGATGTTTTGTCGCGTAACTCGCCGTTACGGTAGTTCAGATTCTAAAGATGTTTAGATAAATAAGAACTTGAAAATGTATTAAAATATATAGGAGCTTTGATGTCTTCTCTTCCCATACTACATGCTAAAAAACAGAAACCTATAAGCCTATAAACCTATAACCTAAGATTATTTTTGTACATTTTTAGAAAGTGCTGTCTAATTATTAGAGCTATCTAAAAGATATAGTTTTATTATTATCTGCGTAACAAACACTTATGTTAATGCTTTCAATTAGCGTCTGAACAAGACAGGTTCCAAAGAAAACAGGAAAAATGAAATAACTGCGAAAGATGCAACTCCAAAGGCAAACAATTCTAGAACTTTTGCCAACCCTATCAGCTAAGGCCTTATCCAAACACAAGCAAAGATTAGCATAACTTGCATAATATTAATATACATTAATAAGTACACGGTTCAACATGCTACCGATGACATTCATTTCTTGGGAACCTATCATAGGACACTATCAGTCAAGTGGATTGACCCTGCAGTGGCGACATAAAGACGAGAGATTTAGTTATCGTCTGTGAGAATTAGTTTACTGTATTTTCTTCCTGTGTGCTGCTATCCTGTGATGTGACTAACAGATTACACATAGGTGCCACCCAAAATGTTAAATTATTGTAACTGCATGATGATAGGTATGTGTGTATTCGTGAAACTGACAAGAGTACAGATTGCAGTGTAACTGTTGTTAGTTAACAATACTGAATCAAAACATTGTAAAACCCTGTATCGATGTTAAATACTGACACACAACATCACATAGAAAGCAGAGGAATATATAATAAAAGTAAACTTTGGTTAAGACATTGAAGATGACGAATAAAATCCAGAATCTTTACTAATCGACGTTACTGAATGACACATTTCTTTCTTGGCCATTTTGATAAAGCAGCTTCAGCTTATACAATACTAGTGTAAAAGATAAGGAGACTTACCTTATTATAAAAAAATGTGTCAGTATTTATTGCATTACAGAGTTAAAGATACTAGATATATTTACAATACACCGTTACTTAGGCCACTGAAAGACTATAATAATATCTTCCAATTGTAGAGTCAATCAATCAACTCGGCCTATCGCAGTTCAGTGCTGGCCTCTCCCAAGCTGCACCACAACCCCCGAGGACTATAATTATCTAATTTAATATCGTTATCAACTCCTTATCGTATGTTTTTCTTAGACAAGGCTACCTCATTATCATTATTAATTTCTATTATGACGGTACCTTTATCGAAATTTGATATTACCTCATTGCGATTATTATATGTGACGAATTCGATACTATCAGTGATGACATTATTGTTGTTCTTAAAACTGATTATATTTTTTAGTCAGACTCTTTTCCATTTAGTATAATCTTAGTAAAAATCGGAACAACAATAGGAATTACATCATCAATATGAGTGTACTTAAATTTTAAAGAGTAGTTCAGTCAAGTATACAGGAAGGAGCTATTTCCTACTGGAATATGATTCAGTTCTTAGTACTTTTGATAGTTTGATGATAACACCACTTGTCATAGGTAGACATACTGACTACTGCTGTTTCGTTACCGTTTTCCTTATGCATATTAGCTGTAATATCCTGTAATCCTCTACAGGTGTCAGTATCCTCATTGTTAGAGCCAGCATTATTTCCCCTCAAGTTTTCATCATGCCACTCAAACCCGAATTACACTTTCAAAGTTCTTTTTTTATCATAATGATTAAGTATAGCACAGAATCAATTACATCAACAAACCCTTTTTACACACTACTTTTTTGATAAACACTATGTGATACACAAGACAGTCAACCCATATGACGTTAAACATTGCTTTTTATTTTCTGTATCGATCTATTTTATTTTTATCTCATTATCATTTTCTTGCCTTTATCCAAATTTATTATTTCGGGTCAGCGCAACGTTTTTTTCTTCCATATTTTTAACTAGCAGCGCCCCGCGGTTTCACCCGCATAAGTCTTGATCCCTTGGGAATAACGGGATAAAAAGTATTCTACGTGTTAATGCAGGTTATAAACTATCTGTGTGCTAAATTTCATCAAAATACGTTCAGTAGTTTTTGCGTGAAAGAGTAACAAACATCCATCCATCCTCACAAACTTTCGCGTTTATAATATTAGTAGGATAGTCATCTCGGTAGTCACCCCCCTTCCAGCCATAATCATCTTTCACACAGTTCATCCATCGTTTCTTTGGTGTTCCCCTACTGTTCTTTTAATATACAATCATACTCAAAACTTTCTTTAAATATTGGTCTTATTTTCATCTTAACATCCCGAAATTTTTCTTCGCAGATAGCTCGATGCAGATACTCCGATAACATCGATAAAATTAAGAAACAGGTTACTGGTTACTATCAAAACTAGTGTGGGAAAATGTTACTTCTCTATTTACACAGAGATACATTCACTGCTCAGAGAGATAGTAGTAAAATACTCCTAATCCTTCACCAATAAGCTGTCAATCGGGTGTCTTCCTATCTTGTTTATTTTCTACTTGATAATGTCCGAAAGTGTACAAGAGATCACTGGGAAATTGGGTTTGGTAAACATTGTTGTAAATCTTAAAGAATGATAGATTATTTTCGAACTGTGATGGATTGTTGAGGAAGCTTCAGATGATATAACTTTGACAGCTCTTGCGCAACTGCGGAATCAAGTGAAACTTAGAAACTTTTGGCAGCTGTACCTTTCAGGAGTAGTAAGGACACAAAACTACCGTTCCAATCGTTACAGTGCCACAACATTTACTTTTACTGTAAGATGAACATAGCCATAACGTAAAGCCGTTTGTATAAGTTGTGGCGATGATAACGGTGTTTGCCACAAAGAAGCGCGCGTCCGCCGTTTATTTCGTTGAAATCTATTTCCGTATGGTCCATTATAGATAGGTACTATTTTCAACAACAGTTCAATTCAATTGAATTTTTAGTACATAACACAATTCTTAAAAAAAATTCTTTGTTTCTAAATGTTATTGTCAACTGTCACGAATGCTTTGAAAAAGTTACTATGTTGGTAAAGTTACGATTTAACTAAAGAGTTCGAATTGTGCAGTACCTACTGAATATGCAATATTGCCGCATCAATTCTGAGTAGAATTACGCATTTCTTAAGTACCTAACTAATGAATGAGGAATTAACTTAGCGAGATAACTGTTATAATTTCCTGTCCGCCTATTATCTACATCAGCACAGCACTACGATCAATTCATACAGTGGTATCGTTTAACTTTAAAATACCTGCCGTACCACCAAAGGTACGGCCAGGGGTACGGTGGGTCTGTAGTAAATTTATGTATGTATGTTTCAAATATGAAACCAGTGAACTACCCTACTTCACTGGTATCATATTTGAAACATATATAGTAGTAGGTAGTTTCTTCTTGTAAGATTCGACGAAAACCTGAAGAGTGCAGCAAGTATCAGCCAAGAACCCTTAGAAGGTGCCTACACTCAACAGCATTTTTCCCCTTGTAATTCATGTTTTGAGAAGCACACTTCTCACTAACTTATTCATAAGTAATATCTTCACGACCTCGATGAATGATTTATTACCTCAATACTTAGGTACTACAATTATAGTTAATTTTTTCAAATTAAGTTAAAATTATTATTTATATTTCCTAGCCTAGGCTGTCCCACTCCTGGGCAAAGGCCTCCCTCCACTCCTTCCATCTTTGGCGAGCTCGCGCGTCTCTTTCCAGTTTTGATGGAACCTATCCAGCTCGTCGCCATTTCCTACGTGGTCTGCCGCGACCCCATCTCACTGTCTCAGGGCATCAGTTCTGTGCTATTTGGGCTCACCGTTTGTCCGGCATGCGGCAGACGTGTCCTGCCCAGTCCCATTTAAGTTGGGCAGCCTTTTGAGCCACGTCAGATATCTTTGTTTTGGAGCGCAGTATTGTGTTACGAACAAGATCCGTTAATTTAACGCCTAAGCCTAAGTAAAATTACCTTTCAAATTCTCCCATGCCAAAGTCAGTAAGTAAATTGGGGGCGGCTTTCAACCCATCCAGATACCCGACTATCAGTATTTAAAATCCACTCACTTTATTCAAACAGGGCTTCGATAACCGTTTGATAGAGCGCCTATTACAAAGTATTAAATTGCATTTATACCAAAAAATCAGAACGGTGACGTCATGGGGGCTTAAACAGATGCGTGGTTATCAGTAATCGATGCGATAGCCACCCGTCGTGTAACGCGTACCGACAGAGTGACACTGTGATAATTAGTGGATATAGGGATAGTGTTTGATATTAATTTTGCTTTGTTTTTGTTCGAATAACTAATAATAATATCTTTGTTTGACGGAGCGGTATTCCGATATTTGGCCGGGATAAACTGGATGCGGAAGGCGGACAATGAGTATTGTGGCGCTACTTGAGAGAGGGTTACGTCCAGAAGTGGAGAGGCTGAGATGATTAAGGTATATTCCCAAGTCAGATTAGTCAGCGTCTGTCAACCTCTTTGATAATAGCAATTTGGGAAGGCTCGAAGAGTTTCAAGTACCTACCAATTGTAACGTTATAAGTAGTATGGTGCGAACGAGATAAAATCGGAGGTAGGGTACGGCCTTAAAGATGAGTAAGAAGACATACCAACTTAGGGATCCAGCAATATAAATACCACATCAAGCGGAATGGCGGTGCAATTCGGGAACTTTTAATTGAGAAATAATTAACGATCAACAATGATTATGTTTATTTGTATTACCTACGTTTTTTCCTCCACCGTTTAGTGTAACAACCATGATCTTAATCCGTCCAACAATGCCCATGGTTTCATCTCTAAACCAGGCAGTGAAGTACTGTTTCCGTGATAAATATTTATCAAAAATACTTCAACGTCCTATGTGACCAAGTAATTCGATTCAACTCTGCAATCTACAGCAACTTTTTCCAAACAAATTGACAATTCCTCCCAAATGGGCCAACCCCTAAAAATTTGCATGCAGAAGCGCCACTTCAAAGGTAACCGTTGATAACTACCTTGCTTTTAGGCTGCTACAGCCTTCACACAACTGTCAACCTTATTGGCTTCGGCCAAAAGTTGTAAATCAACTGTAGACAAAATATGAGCTTCTACTAAACACCACATTTTCAGTGCAAGCGAAATCCGACCCTTGCTTCTGAAAATACAGTCGAAAATTCTGTGAATCAATGGAGATTTTATGTCATTATAGTCCCGAATGTTCAGCACAGATTGTTTTATCTCAAAAGCGTAGTTCCCGAGGGGTGGTTTAACACAATTTTGTACCGGTGAATGAGTTTTGGTAGCCGCCAGCCATCTTTTACTTTGAAATATACATATCTGCGTTGTTTTGATAGAGTCTGAATAGGCACATCAAGTTAATGTTTTATAGAAGTCGTATATTAAAGTAATTGGACACCATACGTCATCAATAAGCAACTGGAAGAACTGAGTCATCTTCGCTATTAACACTCCTCACTCTCAGCCCGGCTAAAAGTTGTCATCAAAAACTTCAGATTTTTATAAATGCCTTCGTGATCGCAGAATTATCACTATCCTGCGGAATCTTACATACTTACATTTTATTATAAAAGTCGCTTTTCGTGTTTGTCTGTATATCCGCGTTGTTCTTCTAAACCACGCAATAGATTTTGATGAGGTTCACCATTGTTTAGAAAATGTATTCCGAAAGGTTTAAGTGTAAGTATTATACGTTAATGTTAAAGTTACATATAACTAAAGAAATATCGACGTTTTGTCAAGTCCAAAAAACCGTGCGAAGCACGAGCGGGTTGCTAGTTTCGGTAGTTTCTTATATAAAGGTTTAAGACGGCTCGGCTAATTGTTTAGCTTAACTATACCTACTCAGATCTTGTTCTCCGTCTTTAAGGTTTATAATATAGGTTAACAATATAAAACCATGAATACAGCTATAGGTCGGTAATGGCTGCAAAGTATTTAATTTTGTATAGTAATGGGCATAGGTAATCTGTTCTACTATGGGGCTTATAGATAAGGTGGCCTATTTTCAGGTAGGGCTGCTGAAACCCTACTCATTGAAACTATTAATTTAGATCGTATGAATTTCGTCTGCAATATTTATTAAAGTAAACACTAGATATGTACTAATTTTATTTAGCTCAGCCTGTATGAATGAATGTGCTGAGTACCTCACAGATCACTATATAATACTATAATATAGTATATTATATTATATAATATATTATAATATATAATACTATATTATAATACTATAATACCTCTTTAAAATAATAGTTTATATCAAAGAACAGCGCTATCTACGGTGACAAAAGTGAACTTATTTCCGATCCGTTATTGATTCCAACATTCACGTTAACCGATACTTCAACAGATGGCGTTACACAAAGTTTAAAGAAATCACGGGAGATGGCGCTGACTACAGCAAATGAAGTTCGTTTTACTCTAGAAAAACGTATGATTTTATCATCTTGCGATTGAATGATTTCCAATTCTATTCAATTTATAATGTTTTCGGGTAGGTATTCAAAATGTTATGGATGATATTTTTTTCAGAAACTGTGAACTAGCGCTACCTATTAGTTCCCATGCACACTTTCTTAGAATGATGACATCGATTGTTTTGATTCGTTCAGTTCAGTTTCAACAGATGCCGCTATACAAAGTTTTTTTTTAAAACCTTCGATGGTTTCCATCTTTCACGGTTTTCACAGGAGGAAAAGTATTATTTCTCTTCATGTGGACAGCATAAAATTGGTTCTTATGTACTTAATCTATACCTAGGTAGGTACAGATTAAGTAGCTTTCAGGAAAAATCAACTAATCAACAAAAGTATGAAATAATCCGTGTGTCGCACTAAAATTTTAACAGAAAACAATAAAGCTACATTTTAGTAGCGTGTTCAGTGATCCGCTATTAATAAAATAATAGTAGGTACTTTTATAAGTTCTCGCGGAATGGATCATTACACTGTTGGCCACGTTATTGGACTAATTTGGCGTTCGATTTTATGTGTTTGCTCGCCCCGCCGGCGACCGGGTTTCATTATCCGCACCGAATGCCATAAATTGTCCGGATTCTCTATGTTCAGAGTGTGATAGTTTGGGAGTGAAAGGTTCTTGGTCAATTTTTGATAGGTTTCATGCAGTTTTTTTTTTGTCTTGTTACAATATTCAGTTTAAATTAGAGATAAAGGTACTTAACAATACATTTTCAGTAGGAGTTCGGAGATCAAGTCCTCCACTGGACTGCACAGCAAAGTACTCTTACAGCACTGTCTCTTCAATTATTACTATTATCAATACATACATTTATTTTATAAGTAGGATAAAGATGCAATTTAAGGACATAAATCAATTTAAGTAAGAAAGGTTACTGGATTATATTGTGTTAAATATGGTTTTTCTGCTTATCTCATTTAGCGACTAAACGTGTAGGATCGCGTGCATCATTCGGACTCAAGCGGTTAATGTTTATTTTAATGTCTGTAATGAAATTCTGAAAACCAAATCAGATAATTGCTTGAAACTACCAATCAAACAGTCCCACTACGCACAACCATTGTGAAATTACGTCGATTCGCTTGCACAACTTAATTTATCTGTGTTGTCAGTCAATTTCCGAGGCGAGGCTACTTAATCAGATTCATTACAGAGCGGCTTGTGTCAGCAAACAAACAGGGATCGCTGTTTGCACAGTCGAACCGTAGCGTAGGCTTATTGCGGAATCGATAGGGGCAGTAATTTTGGTCCGAAGTGTACGTGCCAATATTACAGTAGATTAGTTTTCTATTTATACGTATGAGTCTGCGATAGTTTGGTGAAGTTTTGGGTTATGTATTTTCATATGAAAGAGGTAACTAAGATATTACGAGATAGTTAAAAAAATTAAAGTCCGGTGTCTACTACTTCTTATTTTTCGTCGTTTATATGGCATTTTTGGCCCAAAACTTCACCATATGATTATGCTTGAATTTTAGCAGCTAGTATCTTCAACCTAGGTTGTTTTTCTAGGCTAGATTTTATTATCATTGTCATCACCAGCCTACAGCAGTCCACTACTGTACGAGCAATTCGAGAGCCAATATTGCACGCTACTCAGCTCGATTCTCAAACAGCTACCACCAGCCAGCCTGCGAAGATCGTCGCTCCACCTATCCTGAGGGCGTTCTACATTACGTTTTCCGATTCGCGGTCTACACTCAAGTACACTTCACCCCAACGGTCATCGGTTCTACGGCTAATATGGCCGGCCCATTGCCACTTCAGCTTGCTTATTTTGTGAGTATGTCGACAACTTTGGTTATCTGCCGGATCACCTCATTCCGGATTCGATCCCTCAGAGGGGCTCCAGGCATAGCTAATGCTGTTTACCTACTGTTTGGTCTTTGCAGTTTCTCCATGAACAGTAAATGGTGATGGTGATGTTTTTTCAGGATGCCATTCAAGTTATTCCATATTTTACCCTTTGATTGTTACGTACCTAAGGAGTCGATCCAACAGGTTAAGCTACGCTTGCCAGGGCCCGTGGATGGGTGAACATCTTTACATACCGAGACTCCTCCGTGCCTCGGAAAGCACGTTAAGCCGTTGGCGTTGGTCCCGGCTGTCATTTGTGGATCTTTGACAGTCGTTACGGGTCGTCAGAAGCCCGAAAGTCTGACAACCAGTTTTGCCAAGGGGTATCGTATTACCCAGTCACTGGGTTGTGGAGGTCCGATAGGCAGTCGCTCCCTGTAAAATACTGGTATTCAGCTGCATCCGGTTAGACTGGAAGCCGACCCCAATATAGTTGAGAAAAGGCTAGGCAGATTGATTGATAGTTAAGTACCTAGTTATTGTCCTACAGCGGCAGGCGCGACTTTAGTAAAACAATTTTATTTCTATCAAAGCTTCCTGGAAATTGCTTTACCAGAATCGCGTCGCACCGTCGCGTCGCCGACTTGCCTTTCTGCGGGAGCCTTTAATGAAGCGAAGTTTCGAAAGAGAATATCGATATCTACAATCCTCATGTCGTTCATCAAACATACCTAACCAAGCAGTATCTTCACAACAGTGATTATATTATTATATTATAGTGTGAACTGACAGTACCTGAATTCACCGGCAATGAAAGTCGTTTGCAGTAGTAAGTGCTTGTAAAGTCTTTTGCGTAGGACGCGGCAACTCGGCAAGTAATCCAACGCCCACGGTTTCTGCTGAGTAACCCTATAATGACCGTGTTTGTTGAAGGTAAAATGTAGTAAAAGTAAACTTTTAGTAGTAAGAATAAATTATTGTGAGAGGGTGGTTAGCTGTCTATAGCTTAGTTATAGAATCCTAATCCTAACTTAAATAATAAAATCCTAATTATCACTTCAATACATATTATAAAACAGAGTCGCGTCTGTCTGTTCGCGATAAACTCAAAAACTATTGCACCGATTTTCATGATGTTTTCACCAATGGATAGAGTGAATCTCAAGGAAGGTTTTAGTATATAATAACCGACATCCACGCGAGGAAAGCCGCGGGCATCAGCTAGTAATAGGTATAATATTATAAATGCGAAAGTGAGTTTGTTTGTTACATGCTAAAACGGCTTAACGGGTTTGGATGAAATTTGGCACATGGGTAGACCATGACCTGGAATAGGAATAGGACATAGAATACTTTTTTATCCTGATATTCCCGGGGTCCAGACTTATGCGGGTAAAACCGCGGGGCCCAGCTAGTAATAGATATAAAAAAATCTGTGAGAGTATTTCAGGCAGTAACGAAGATGAAATTCTAAATACTTTTGGCATTTTTATTAACAATAGATAATAGCGTGTTTCAGACTGCGCAGGCCTTATTCAAAACAGATTTTATCTGTTATAGACTGAGCAGCTTTCGCTATAAACGCGCTGTCATTTGTTTTCCAAAAGATATCTGGACTCATATCTGCAATCTTAAATCCTCAACCGACCAGTCAGTCACATTAGCAATTCTTCTAAAAGCAATTCATTTCCTGAATTTCCACCTGTCATTAGCAATTCCTCTAATTTGACACAAAAGCAATTCATAATTTTTGGACCATTTTACGAATCTCCATATAAAACTGTCAAACAGATTAATTATTGCGTATTAAGAATCAGCACATCAGCACGCAGATCATAACAATGAATTGTCAGTTTGTGACATTTTACGATGATTCATAATATTTTCCTATTAAGATTCTGTCAAAGTGGCCATTTTAGACCCGCTGTACTGCTGAAGAATTCTCAGTAAAACGGGTAATTTCTTCGGAAGTCAATAAAAGTCGATCGTGGATACAGATAACTTCATGTTTGTAGCTGTAATAGGAATACTACCTCATAACACAAGAAACATAACCGGATTTACCACTTACTCCCTAAATAGGTACAAACGACCCCTAAACACCCCATACCTATGTCTTGCAACCTCTGACTCCCGTTCGACCCTCACCCCTAGGGGCGTGTCACTCAACGGGGGACGACCGGGACGTTCGCGCATGCTCTGTAATCATCCCCCGGGATATCAAAGATGGCTGATACGATTGATGGATGGGACAAGGTTAGCAGGTTATAAAATACTGTTTTGATGTCTCGTTTTTTTTTGTTGGAATATTATATTGATTGTGGTTAGTTTTGTGTAATTAAAACCAACTTGATGTGTCGATCAGTAGAGTATAGTTTTTAAAACTGTCAGTAAATCGATCTTGTAATGGCGCCAAGACGTTCTTTAAAAGTTCAGTAATGTAAGTGATAAACTTTCTCGCTTTCTTTCTTTATTTTTCTTTCTTTGTATGATGGTATATAGACATGAGGAACACGCTGTAACTTATCCTTCATACAAAAGGGAGGATCTTCCGACCAGACGGGTGTTGTGTCTGGTGGACTACTACCCGACGATTGATGTCTAATATTATGCTAGTCGTGCGGTAAACTCCGCTTGCGCGATCCAGGATTTCGCGTGACGTCAGTGTGATGCGTAGTTCGCATGTGGCGATGTAGAAAACAATGGAAAGGTTATGTGAACCATCAAAACATAATTCAGATTTTTCTAATCTTTGTCTCTTACACATCACATTCCGTCATAAACCAGTTAATACTATATATCCCATTTTTTATGATGTAAAGTCTAAAAAATTTGTTTAATGCCCTGTATAGGATTTCAAGAACGCTTAAATATGCGCTCTCCGTCATCCCAGTGGTTGTCAAACTGTTAAGGGATTAAAATATGATAGATTGCTTACTTTTGAGAGAGAGTAACTCCGATCAACTGTTTGAGGTTGAGTTTTAGCTTGATAACGATGTAGGTATGCAATCATCAGATAAGATACAGTACAGTAATGACAATAAATAGAAGACTTTACACACATGTGTAAGTACAAGCCCAGAAGAGCAATTCCCTTATTATCTGTCAAAAATACCTCTGATTTACCTAAATTTTTTACGTTAATTGTGGCTGAGATAAGTTTGAGTGCTTTTTCAGTACGACAATTGACCTTCTGTGGTTACATTTTTTTTTGCTGGCCAGTATTTACCATGGAATTATAAAGCCGTTGAATTTGGCAGGTAATACTGCCAGGCTTTCCAGTTTTTTTTTTTGTTAGTTAGTTAGGTAGACCGATACACGTTGCCATTAAATAACGCCTAGCGCCATTTTCTTTTCTTATAGGTACACGGTTCATTGATACCTCTAAAAGTCACGCACGTCCATAACTAACTAGATAAAGACCGTAACTAGTAACAGGTTGCTATGACATTATGTACGAGCAATAAAGTCCGTTTAAAAAGCCGTTCCACGAGTTTAAAACTGCGTTGTAAGTTTTTGTTAAAGGAAAAAGTTAGGAGACTTTCGTCGTCAATTTTGGCAATAATTTCCCTTAGGACCGTGGGACCGCGAGCTTGTTAGGTTAAAATAATCTGTAAGTGGCCACAGTACACTTTGTTATCTATACTATAAAAATATGTTATTTTCAGACAACCAAGGCCCATAGTGTTAGTTACGAAAAGCTTAAAAGTATGTTAGTAGGTACAGAAATAAAAGTAAAAAAAACAGAAATAAAAAAATAGTTTGTTAAATATTTTTTATTTGGGGTTTATGCGTTTATTAAAATCTGTAAAATAATTAATTTGTATTAAGGTTGATGGGCTAGGGTGGCCCGCGAAACCATTGCGCATTAAGGCCTGTTTGCATCACAAGTCACTAAATGCATTTAACGCTAAACGGATTTGAATCACCATGCAGTCTTCGTCATCTTGAAACAATTGTAGAAAGAGACCAATGCATTGGTCTCTTTCTACAATTGCGTATAACGCTAAACTTATTTTAATACAACTAAGTTACAACATTCCAAAATTCTTTTTAACTTTGACTGGCATGACTGTACAAAACTGTGGTACATTCTTAATTCCAGAGTTGAGAACCCCAGGCCGAACACAATACATCGACCGGCCGCCCAGTCCGCTGTGACAAAAAAAAAATACTTTCCTCTCTGGCCGTCACACGACGAGTGACTTACCGGCTATTTGTTTTTTTAGGCTGCCCCGCGCACGATAAAACATTTTTTGTGGCAGTAGCTCGACAGGGTTGGGAATTAGTCGATAGATTTTTTGCTCGATAAGTAAAGGGTTGAAGTTGTCGATACAATAATTCTGTTTTGTTTTTAAAATTAATTGATAAGCTTGATCTTGGTTTGAATGAAATCAACTAAGTATTTTCTAAATTCATTTTTAACGTAGTACCTACCTTTTAAAAAGCCATGTTAGCCATAGTTAGACTGGACTGAACTTAATTTCTGCTCACCAATCTAATAAACGTGTCTGCAAAGTAGCCAGTACGTAACTTGGCAAGAGTCGTAGATGCGCAGAATTCATTCGACGTCACGTCACGTCACGTTACGCTTAAAGACATGTTCTCTGCCTTAAGACATGTTAATAAATAATGACAAAAACCATAGAATGACATGTAATAAAAGTGTATTTTTTTTGTTGCACTACGTGTACATTCGCTAATTTACTTCCAATACGCCAAAACCTTGCCAAGTTACGTGCCGGTGACTATAACTGTTTTTATACTTTAGTACATAACATTAAGTTACACAATGATGTATGATTTATTCATAACTGTACTTCTTCTCTCGTCCTCTTCATTCGTGTCCTAAATATTAGTCCGTCCCCAAAACATAATTATAATTACTCAACATTTATGACTCAAACCATCAAACTTTTATTTCCACATAGTACAACTCGAGAAACAAATACAATCGATAATAAAACGCGACACCTTGACAGATATCGATATTTCATAAGATTAAAACTGTCGATACACTATCTGGACTTATTCTTTTTTGGACGCACTATGCCATTGTTTGTAGATAAGGACAGAAACACTGGTGCTCTTTACGTCTGAAAGAGATAGCGCTTCTCAAAAAGAAGGAAGAGATGCTGTTAATTTTCCATTTCATTAGAATACAATGAAAGTTTTTCTTTGTTAATTTTCCTTTTTTTGAACTTCGTAATGGGAGCTGTAATAGCTATCTTTTGGTTGTTTTGAATAAATAATTGACTTCATTATTGTCGTAGTAATAGGTTGGCAGCGATGACGGCAATTCTGATGTTTGTATTTGTAGGCCCTGGTTTAAGAATATACGCATAATAAATCAAACTTTACATTCTGATAGATTCCTTGAGGTTTTTCAAAAATGCCTTAGTGTTTGAAATTAGCTAAAAAGCTCAATCATTCCCAGAATCACCCATAGTAAGTCGTATTGAAATCATCGCTGGCTATTACTTAAGGTAATAGACTCTGAAGTCTATTGCCATACTTCGAGTATCTATATTTTTAATCAGAAAGTATTGTACATTTTCTGTAAAATCAATATCAGCTTTCTTGTCCAAGGAGTCGAATCCCAATATTCTTCAGTAGCGTCTGTTGCTAACTACCAAACCTATAAGGTAAGTTGTAAACTATGTTCTGTAACCCAATTCCTATTAACATTACAGGTTCTGAGGCAGTAGTATAGATTTTTATTAGCATTATAATAGAAGGCCGGCTCGATTCGCCATTAAACCTAGCTCGAGAAAATGCTCTGTTTCAATTCATTATATTAGTTCATACGTGTATAAGACTGGGTAGAGTGACTATGCTTCTGATTTTAGTCCAATATTTTTGTCATGTTTATAATTTGACTGCCTCGTTGGTCTAGTGGTCGCAAGCGCTACTAGAGCATGAGGTCTTGAGTTCGATTCCCAGGTCGGGCAAAGTTTTATTAGGTTTTTCTATCTAGAATTTCTCAGTAAGTACTAGCCCGGAATCTGAATTTGTGCCCGGTTTATAGCAAGGCTCGCCCTTGCCCAAGTCCCATGCTTACGAAATGTGGGTGTACTATATAGATACATCACTGCCCCACCCTTCGGGAACAAGGTGATTATGTTTATAATTTTCCGATGTCTTTGTGAAGACGTTCCTATGTTTTCTATTGTAACTATTGTGTGTCCTTTTTAAGTGTTCTTTGTGTAACCATAATGCGACTATTTGGATAAATCCGAGGAATACAACAGTCCCATTAAATTGAATAAGAGATTCAAAGCATTGATGCAACCTCATTAATTTGCAAAAAGCAAACTCAATTTCAAGAAGTTATGACATCGCACCTTTTTGTAGAGGTAGGTATTATGCTATTCAGCCTAGCGACTAATTCTTGCCAAACTAGTCCAGTCTCCCGATTTTGTTGGTTGTATCTTGTCTTGCAATAAGTAAATATCCTCTAGGCCGTGTAGAGAAGCATGGTGCGCATACGCAAGCTGCAGCATAGGCGGTCTGCGGCATAAAGGAACCAAACTGGTTTGTAGCCTGAATGCCGACGCAAGTGGAGACTGCAGTACCTGTACTACCGGTGTGGGGTACTGGCCACTGCAAACGTTTGTTTTGGTATCTGGGAACTTGGAAAATACGGATCAATGTCGAAAATTATAAATCAATTTTAGTAAGAATAATATGCAATTCCTTTAAACATAGGTAGAGTCTCGCCCCGCGGTTTCACCCGCATAAGTCACGATCCCGTGGGATTGTCGGGATAAAAAGTATCCCATGTGCCAAATTTCATCCAAATTCGTTCAGCTATTTTAGCTTGAAAGCGTAACAAACAAACAAACATACTCACTTTCGCATTTATAATATTAACGTTAGGATTTTGTGCGGGTGGATGGATAGGTACATAATTATGTATATCGAGCTTACGTATACTATACATACCTAGTGAATATTGACTGATTTAGTAACTGGAGTAACTGAAATGATGTAGATTATATGTGGAAATTAGCATTGCCATGGCGTTCCGTACAGGAATTTTACAAAACTTTATTCAAGGAGAGAACGGATCGCAATCGCCAGCAAGATGCCACCCACCACCGACACGAGATCATTAGCACTAGTTGTATTGCAAGTACTTACAAAATGCATATTTTGTAAGTACTTGCAATACAACTAGTGCTGCGTATGTTTCACAAATTCACTGTAACATACATGCGTATGTTTCAGTGAATTTGTGAATATCAAGAGGTGCCTTTCAATGCCTTTCAACTTGTACTCACTTTAGTTGCCCAACCAAATCTTCAACCAATCAAAAGTTAAACGAAAAAAATTTGTGCAGTGGCCAAGATGTAATGACATCACTACATAGATTATTGGGTGCATTCTGTTCAAATCATAAAACTTGATTAAAACTTCAAAAGTTATAATGCAATTAGTTTTATATCTCCGGACGAGCGGCGGTTTCCTATGTTTTTAGAAATATTGAACCAAATTATGTTCATATACTTCCCATGGCTTTGGGGTGAGCAGAGATAGAACAAGATGTCGGAGGATGTTATAATAGTTATTTATGCAACTGTTATATAATAAAGGGTATTAAAACACGAATGTGGGATAATAGTATCACATGAGTGTTTTAATACCTAATTATATACAGTTGCATACAAGATTTAATCTACACCCATGTTAAGAATCTTCTATAAAAGTTTCTTTGCAATACCAATATCGAACAAAAATGGCGCGGTACGACGTGAATTCGAATTTTTCGAATTCGAATGTGTTTTGTTTTTAAATTACGGTGCTTTGTTAGTGAAACTCTCGGGAATGACAATGTTCTTTTTTTTAAATGAGTTGCATTATGAAATTCAGTCCAACATTATAACACCCGTTTGGATGATATTATGGTGACACTGGATGTTTTAATGTTGGCTATAAGAAACTTTTAGAGAGGATTTATAGCATGGGTGTAGATAAAAAGTTTTAATGCAAAGGGCTTGTGCGAAATGAGGTAGTTTTTCTTTATTCACGAGCTTTTTGCACAGGAATGGATTGTTAAAATAAATGGTTCCTGCGTGAATCAAATGTCGTGCCTTCTGATTTATGTTATCATCCTAACTAATATTATAAATGCGAAAGTGAGTTTGTTTGTTTGTTATGCTTTCACGCTAAAACGGCTGAACGGATTTGGATGAAATTTGGCACAGGGGTAGACTATGACCTGGAATAGGACAAATGATACTTTTTATCCCGATATTCCCACGGGATCGAGACTTACGCGGGTGAAACCGCGGGGTCCAGCTAGTAATGAAATAAACTTAGTTTCTGAAACGACCGGTAAATCAGGAGACTTCTTTATCAGCTTTGATTTGCATTACAAACCAGTAAGACTTTTCGATCGTATCCCAGCTTATAATACCTATTTCTTTTTAGTAGACAAAGGAGCGGTGCTTCTCCTCCAGCATCGGTTTTCTTTCGGCTTTTGTATTGCCTCCATAATAACTACAGCAGTTTAGTTTTGACATAAACGGTTAAAAGTCTGTCAAAACTTATTATTTACACGATAAACAAAAGAAAAAGAAAAAAAACTTTCTCAATCGTGTTCGAATTTTAAAGTATTTCAAATTAAAAATTGCAGTCTTTCACCGCACTTTATCGAATCGAATCGCGAGCCGAACGCTCCCGAAACGCGCCGAACGGCCGAATTGTAGCGAGAGTTCGCGTGTCTTTCGGCCGTAACCGTATCTTCGGTAGATAAAAGGGTCTCTTGGACCGTTTTAATTAGGCGGTAGAATGTATCGGGTGCCTGATGGCCCGATAGGGTTACCGTGCAGTATTGGAATTTTGTTGCAATTTTTTTCTGTTTGTTTATGCTGAAGCGTGTCGTTTTTTTGGCAATTAGTGTGAATTTTGTTTTTTTATTTTATGGGCACTTTTCAAAAAGTTAGATAGTATGATCTTAATGGAAGGGCGAAGTGCTTCAATCACTTTTGTTGGGCCTTGATTTAGCACGTATCAATGATTAGTTATAAGTCTTTAGTCATGCACGAGAAAACTTTAAAAATTTGTTAGAAACGACCACTCACGAATATTTTTATTAGAACTTGAATGCTAGAAAAGAAGCGCCTACCCAAATTGGAGTTAACACTAAAAAACTATTAAAGTAAAACGTATAAGGACCTATCTATTTTAAAGTCACTGATTTTAAAGAGTGAGTGATTTTAAAGTGAGTTACTTTACAAACTTAACTTCTATAAACACACTATTATATTTTTTTTAATAAAATTAAGGTAAACAGCAGTTGTCAACCCTGCTGGCTGCAGGGAGGTACGTAACCGCTTGCGATCGGCTGGACAGTGCCGTTCGGCTAATGCGTACCTATACGCGGCACAGCACAACCGGGTAAACAGTGTACTTCGGCCATGTTTTGAAAATATTTTTATTTTGGAATTCCTGTTTGTAATGCTGAGTAAACTTCTAGTTGCTTCTACTAAGTAATAATTTTATTGAAGCATTCATTTATTGATGTTTTTTGTAAAAAGCATTAAAGATTTGTAGTACCTATTAATTTGTTGCTAAACGATGCTTTGCTTGCCGTAATAATACAGGGTGGCTGGGACATCGACGCGCAACATGTTACCATGGATCCAGTAGGTACATGATTCTGGACCCCCATGAAATTATTCGTCGGTTATTAAAAAAAAAAAAGCTGTTCAGTGTTCATACATTTTGACCACATAGGTATTGTGCAAGTCTGCACTAAGCTTTTTTTATGGTATTTTACCTTTTTACCTTTTGTCTATGTTTTTGCTATTTTTGGTTATTATTTTTGATTGACTTATTATACTTTTGTTTCTACCAAGAACCAGCACCTTTCGTTTTCGATCATTAGGTATTGTACTTTTGTAGCACAGAGCAGATTTTTTTAGACGAAAATCTTCATCCTGGTATCATCACTTACTGAATCCATGGTAACAGGTTGGTGCATCGACGCCCGCCACCCGCCTGCCTGCCTGCCTGAATAATTTGAAGACAATTGTAGAAGGAAACTCTTGCCAATACGATACGGAAATAATGCAAATAATTTTAACCCGTACAGTCGTATTTCACAATCAAATTGGTTTTATTAAACTGTTCCACAGAATTCTGAGAAAGTAAATACCAATTTGGCTCACAAATGGATAAATGTAGATGTGAATCAGTGTAATAAATTAAAATGATGTTCTGAAACTTGACACGCTTGATCTAGTATTTAATTTAAATTATAAGCATTCTTTCGTAGAAATGAACCTCGATCAATACATTATTTATCTTATCAGATAATTAGTAAAACAAAAATCAGGAAGTTGTTAACTAAAGTAATTATTTTAACAATAATATTTTATTATGACACATTATTTTTTCTGTTGTTCTATTTTATTCTATTTATATTAACGTAAGTACGTGCAAACTGATAATTATTATAATCTGCCGAGGTTATTGACGCCTGAACATAAAATTTTTGGAAACACAAGTACCTAACGTCACCAAATCATCGATGGCTCACTATGCGTTTCATTATCACAATAGATAATCTAAAGTAGCGCCATGTAGCGCACTAGAGGCAAGTTAGGGTAAACGGTTATCGCACTGCATAATGAAAAAATAATTTTGATTAAGATTTTAGCGAGAACTACGAGGTACTGAAGTACTAATAAGTGTTTTGTAGGTACTTTTTAGTTAATTCCGTGAATTAGATTAAAGTGTCCTAAAAAGGTGATCAGGTGAGTCGACAATCGGCGGTATATCAATTATTTTAAACTGTTTGCGAACGCCTATGCACTTGAGCTTGAAAGTCAATACACCTCACATTACACTGTTAACAATAAAAATTGTGCCAATACAGTCTGACCAATTTTTTTTGATTGTAGGTATACTTAAATCCAAATTATTAATCGGATTTATTTTTTGCTATTTTTAACCTGCGGCCTATTACTGTTTTTTCATACAGAGAAGGTTGTATTAATTAATATAAGTCCAGGTTTCTTGACAATGAATTTCCTTCACCAATGTCAGTGATATCCAAGATAAACTTAGAAAGAACATAACTATGAATTTTGAAAAAAACACATTGCCTGGATTAAAAATAAAATTAAACAAAAATGTTCTCAAATCCACAGTGTTAGCTATGGTACCAGCCGAGTCCAGTTGCAGGCGGGCGCACCGGACAATGCGACCAGTTCCGCAGATCGGCGATAGCGACCAACCAGCGATAGTATTTCGCTATGTGGCCCCAGTTTAGAACAACGTAGAGGTAAGCGGTAGAAGTTCTATGTTATTTTAATTTGTAGAGCTTTTTTATATCAATAGATTCCAACCCCTTTTGGAACGGCGTATTTTTTACCCGCTTCAACTTAGAAAGGAGCCTTTAGCGTGCAAAATTGATAGACAAAAGCCGTTATTCAAAGCTTAATACGGTTTTGAGTCAGGTGCTGATGTTTGTCATGACATTTTTCGTTTATGTCCAGATATACATGCAGCTCTATTACGGCCCTAGGCAAGGCCCTAGTGTGAGTTTCTTTTAACTATCTCGACTTTACGCATCGACCGCGTTCGGCGCTCCGATTGGCCCTTCACTGATCTTCACTGGTGAAGGATCGAAACCGAACCAATCGGAGCGCCGAACGCGGTCGATGCGTAAAGTCGAGATGGTTAAAAGAAACTCACACTAGGGCCTCAGAACGACCCCGTACGGGTTGCACCTCACTTCCAAAGTTACTTTACTGACCCTTTCCTACATAACCACCACTTACCAGCGAAGTTTATAATATTGGTAAAATGTCAGACCACCTGTTTGTATCTCAGAGAGTTTCCTTTACATGAGGGTCGATTTTTTATCTAAGTTATTGAGCCGATATGTGCAGGTCACAAAATAAATTCCGTATTTACAAGTTAGTTCTCGTTCTCATTCGTACTTATCGCAATGATATGTGAGTACCTCTGGATGTGTGCTAATAACATCATACAGGTATTCGAATCACCAATCCGCGTTGCAAGTGGTGATAATGGAATGGTTTTGCGAGGGCGGTTATTGTTTACTTATCATACTCGTAAACGTTGACTGCCGAACATGTCTCTTCATAGACAGCTATAATGATCGTTTGTTATGGATTTTGGCTTGCAGTAATTCGACGATTGGCAAACGGGTGGTGGATGGGGTATGTGTATAAGCGCACAAACAAATGGTGATGTCTATCTTCTAAGCAAAATCTTAGGCTTTGAAAGGGTTGGTGACGAAATGAGTGGCACATTGATGATCGATGGTAGCCGCAACTAACAAATTACGACCTGCTAATGCCATTGGAAATTAAACATTCGATAAACAGTAACCAAACCGAACATCAGGTTTTGCGATATCGATATCGCTTAGTCATTGATATGCAAATATGAAGCAATCCTTCTCAGACCCAAGCCTTATTTGGGTACAGATGGATTGTATAATACTAAGAGTAAAGATATATATATGTTTTAAGACAATGCTACTTTATGCTACTGACCCTACAAAGTCCCCTCAAAACAGTAGTCCTTTCACACAGGTGTGTGTAAGACACCCAGAAAACCCCATATGACGTCATGGTTATTCATGACTATGGTTACACCAAGTTTCATGGAAGCTCCACCCACCCGGATTCATACGATACAGAATAATCGTAAATCTGGCGCGTGCGACGAATACTGAAACAAATGAGTTGTTTGACGTTTTTATTTGTCAACGAGGAGTGGGAAACCCGTATAGGTAATCTAAACCTCAGTGCTGTACGTGATGAGAAACCTTAGTAAGAAAACATGAGTTTATAAAGGACTTCGTTAGACATAGGGTCGATTAGTTCGGTAAGCTTAGATTGTTATGTTGAACATGCAACCTTAACTTAGCTCGCTCTTTTATTTAAGTTTTAGGGGTGTAAAGTTCACTCATCCACCATAGAAAAAAGGGAGGATCCTCCGACCAGACGGGTGTTCTGTCTGGCGGGCAACTGCCCAACGATCAATGTCGGGTTCTTGTATATATGTCCATTTCACGGTAAACTTTAATTTCGCGATGCAGGATCTAAGTGACGTCAGGATTTTTGTGTGACGTCAGGTCTTTGATGCGTACTTCGCATGTGGCTACGTAGATACCGCCACAAAGTAAACTCAATCAACTGACGATGAGACCAGACTGATCATCTGCACCTGATGGAGTAAATGTGGAATTAACCTAAATAGAAAATACTTTAAAGGAATCATCCAAGAATAAAATAAAATAATTATGATAAAAATAATCTTCACAGTCACATACTGGCCAAAATGGATGAATAAAGAAACGAGTTGCCTACTCAGATGACGGCTCACATAGATGTATGGTTATAGAAGACATGCCTCGCTGACAACAAAAAAAATTGAATAAGGGAAAGAAGTGACGATGATAACATAATTGATAGCCAAAACGAATTCAAGACAATAAGCACCAAGTCCTTCACAGCAGTGTGTCCCAAATACTGACCTGAACCGAATACTGACGTTACATTCATGATTCATGCGAGTACATTCACAGAATCATTCCTCTCTAATAGTACTTCTACGAATAATTGAATGGAAATTGTTTTGTCCTTACAGAATTTTAATTTTGCAAAATCGTAAAAGAAGGGGATTTATGTGAACTGAAACTTGCGACTGATAAATTTTCAAACAAAGATCAAAATTTTCCTCTTACCAATAACGTATCGTTATACTTACCAACAGTAGGTTCATTATAGTTATCAATAGTAGATTCATTATACGTACCAATAGTAGTTTCACTATACTTACCAATAGTAGTTTCATTATACTTACCAATAGTAGTTTCACTATACTTACCAATAGTAGTTTCATTATACTTACCAATAGTAGTTTCATTATACTTACCAATAGTAGTTTCACTATACTTACCAATAGTAGTTTCATTATACTTACCAATAGTAGTTTCACTATACTTACCAATAGTAGTTTCATTATACTTACCAATAGTAGTTTCATTATACTTACCAATAGTAGTTTCACTATACTTACCAATAGTAGTTTCACTATACTTACCAATAGTAGTTTCATTATACTTACCAATAGTAGTTTCATTATACTTACCAATAGTAGTTTCACTATACTTACCAATAGTAGTTTCATTATACTTACCAATAGTAGTTTCATTATATTTAACAATAGTAGTTTCATTTCTTTTTTTTTTTTCATTTCTTCTTTCTTTTTGTTTTTGTCTTTTTTTCTTTATAAAAAAAGACAAAAACGAAAATGCTTCAAAACTTGTGAAAATTCAAAAGTGTTTTCAGAGACTACGGTTGGCAAAACAGAAATCGCCTCATATGAGATCACCTTTTACGAAACACAATTTCATTGAGGTGGTCTATTCGATATCAAACCACATTACAACATGTATTGCATACATAATTCGATGATTCATCACACATTGTAAGTCAAGCTGTCTGTTATGACTTCTCCGAACCCGTTTCCTAACGTCTTTTCTCACATACAGTAGGCCGCAAGTCAGTGGTAGCAAAACCAGTATAAGGTGGCCTCGCATTCTATTAAATCTCCGTAGTACGCCAGGCCAGCTCAAGGTTAAAGTGTTTCCCGGTGGTAACACTTCCCAGGCACTACAAAACTAGAAAAAAATACGATGAACAAGAGAGAGATTGAGACGTTAAAAACTACGACAAAAACCATGCGCAGTATGAAGTACGAAGAACTGGATCAATCGCTGAGCTTATGAAATGGTGATTTTAGAAGGTAGTGAGTGGTGAGACGTTCACAGCTCTCAATGTCCATACTGCTACTTTTTGTACACTATTGTACAGTCCCACAAGAAAGAAAAATTAGACGTTAAATTTTCTCATTTTAGCAGGTGTGAAAAGGTGAGATTTATAATGAACTAGCTGCGACCCGCAATTTCACCCGCGTAAGTCTCGATCCCGTAGGAATATCGGGTTAAAAAGTATCCCATATCTTATTCCAGGTCATGGTCTACCCATGTGCCATATTTCATCTAAATTGCTTCAGCCGTTTTAGCCTGAAAGCATAGCAAACAAACTCACTTTCGCATTTATTTATTCAGTTAGTAGTTTTTCTTCTCATGTCACCATGACCTTTGTTTTGTAACATTGCTTTGTAACATGAAAATATTTTACTCATACTCTATTAATACTCAATACTCAATTTTTTATTGCATTATTAGTAAGCCAATGCTTACATGAGGCTAAAGAAACTAACTGGGATTAATTATATCAAAATTTATATCAGCAAAATGGGCAGCTGTATCTACAAAAAAAATAGCCTAGAAATATTTTGTTTAATTTATGCAATTTGCAGCAAATGCACTTCCTCTTCCTAGCATTAGGCCGTCCCGTTTTCGGAGTCCAATTGCCGGCTAAGTGGTTGATACTGAGATCACCGTAGAAACAAATCCAAAAGCATGTAATTCACTGGAATTAAATCGAGGCAGACCGGAAAACGAACTGCATATTTTGTAAGCCAAATCTTTATCAAATTGTTTTAATTGTTTCTAGATTTCCGTATTGGAAGTAACCTTCCGAGTTCCAATTTACGAATTTGGTGTTTGGTAAATACTTAGGCGTTGCCATGTTTATTTGTAAAATCGTGTGGTAGTTTGGTAGTCACAGTGATGAGGTAAGATTGGATGGTTCTTAAAAAACAAGACGATTTATGGTGCAATGTGCACGTGAAACACTTGGATACAATTATTAGATTGGGGTAAACGGTGAATCTAAAGGCAAATCTCGATGATGACTTCGTCTGCCAGGAACCACAGAACAGGGTAACAGCAGAGAGGGTACATAGAGTCACATAAGACAATAGTTCACAATAGTAACATTTGAACCCTACACGTAGGTACTGACGCCACCCGTAACGTGTCGCCTGCGCCGCTAGCATTGTACTAGGTACTCGTACAAAATGTTGCCGATGCCTATCACAGAACACCCACGTAGTGTCAAAGTTTGGGTTTTTAGAGTCCATTCAGTATAGTAGGAAAACCTTTGAGTGTTTTCATTGGCACAGCTACATTGGTGTACGCAACAGCCTGCATCATCTGGGTTTTTGATGTAGCTACATAATCCTTATATCCTTACTAATATTTTAAATGCGAAAGTAACTGTCTGTCGCGCTTTCACGCCCAAACTACTGAACGGCTTTAAATAAAATTTGGTACACAGATCGTCTAGAGCCTGAGAAAGGACATAGGCTAGTTTTTATCGACAACCACGCGGGCGAATCCGCGGTTGGAAGCTAGTATGCACATATATTTCAAAAGTGAAGAAAACAGTGAACATCATCATAAAGTCACGTACAACAGGTGCAATGCACCTACAATAATTAATTTTAAACTCTTCAGTATAACGTGAAAGGCCTTGAGCGAGTACAGTCACGATCAACATGGCAATTATAAATTATCGTTTTTTCTCTGTGAAATCGGTACCAATAAAACCTCTATGCTCCAAATGATGCTCTTTGCGATTGATTGAACGCGATGGTGCTTTCACTTCGCATCAACTCGCGAATTAAAATATCTGAGGTACGACATTCGGTCGTCGTAAAAAATATTTTTATTGTTTTTAGGGTACCGTTGCTACCGTTTTTTGTAAAATATTCGAATCAAACCTTGCCTATGTTCAATCTTATAATAATTTATATTATTTTTGGTTAAGATCATTTTGAATTTAACCAATCTTCGTCGATCTTGATGAATGCCAAACTGTTTTGAAGAATAAAATAGTTTTCCTATCTACTGCGTAGAAAAGGCTTAGAAAAAGATAATGCATAACAAAACAAACGAGGTCCGTAGAAACTGTAAACAAGTATAATAGTTCAAAATATAGAAGGAGAAATCCTGTGAAGCTCACAATATTCGTTTATGATGTATGTAACATCTGACATCTTGGCTAACAGTACCAACCTCTCGTAAAATGGGTTGGTACTCCATCTGACGGCCAACGGCGCACGCTCATTGGTCAAATCAAATAGCGCGCACTTCCCCTGCTTCCTTTTACACACTTCCGTCCCTTTTCACAAAATCACTCCCACAGATTACAGGAGAGATGTTACACATCAAAATATTTCAAAAAGTATCCAACCCACGGAACCCACACTCATCTCATTTTATTGCACACTTTTTTTGTAGTTAGTCGGCGGGCAATTTGCATAAAGTCCCAAGTAGCTGCCCGGTTGACGGTGGTTCGCGGCGCGTCGTAAAACGGACGACCATAAAAGAAACACCTTTTTGCTTATAAAAGATGTCGTTGTTTTGCACTGAATTAATATATGTGATTGTATTATCTTAAACAACAGTTGGTGTAAAGTGGCGTTTTGCGTTGTTCGGTTGAAAGTTTCGATGCAAATTTTTATGTCGATCTGCATTGTTTTTATATTGATTTCGTAATTTTTCGTGTCGTCAGATGTTTATTTAGTCAATTTAACATCAGTATCTGCTGTTTCCTTTTTAGGCGTGATGCTTCTATGTACCTACTACATAACTGCTATCTAGAAATTTTTCCAAAATATATTGAGTATAAAGACTAAGCCAACTATCCTTCTCTTTTCCTCGTGCAATATTTATCTACCTGTTGGTGCAGTGAATAACTTTTATCTGTAATATTTATCTCTATCGTCAAAGAAAGTAGTCTGTTGTCCAATGTAAACTGCTAATTCTTTCATATTATAGAAGTCTAACAAGACTTACAGTAGTATCGAATAAGCTACTCAATATAGAAGTGCATTGGTAATATGCATGTTGTACCACTACCTGTTACCTACTTAATGTGACAGGTGCTAGAGGTACAAAATGAAGTCGTAGAATCGATAGGTTGATTAGCAATTTATTCATAATGATGTTCATATTTGTTAGAGCTTTATCGCCATCATAATCTTATAGTAGTTTATCATCTTCTACATCGTCTTTTGTTTACTCTCCTTTGGTGTTTCGAAATTAGGGATCTAGATTCTCGGACAAATCTTCATATTGCTCAGCAACTTCTATTCAGGCTATATAGACACAATTTTCTTATCTTTTAAACTGCGTTAAAGGAATGAACAAACAAACTGTGCCCTAATCCAATCTATTCCTCGAACATGGTTTCTCGGCGACCGTTTATTGTGATCAGCTTACCACGATCTCTAATTACCTACCAGTTCGTTTACAAATGATTATAATGGTAATGATCTTTTGGCCTCCTACGACCAGTAGCAGGAGTAGTAGTAAGAGTCTAGTACATATATACCTATGTACTGTGCCCACTGCAGGGACACAGGCCTCCTGGCCCACTGTACATTTTAGATTGACTACGTATGGTGGGTACGTGGGCCATAATCAACCACGCGGGCCCAGTACGGGTTGATAGATGTCACATATCTTCGAATTTTTTGGTTCTAGAACATGCTGGTTTCCTCACGATGTTTTCCTTCACCGTTTCGAGAGTAGTGGTGATGAAATTAAATACACAAAGTGAGGTGCCTGGGTAGGTTTTGTCGAATTTATAACCTACCGTTATAAGTCGTGGCCGATACCACTGGGCCACCGCTGCTCTCATCAATATTTGATGTAGGTACAATCATTTCTTTTTTGTAATTGTCACTAATTATCTAGAACGTTGTAATGACGTCAGATCTAATGACATCATAGCCGAGCTGGTTACCACAACTTGTTACATTTAACATAAATGGTTATCTCCAAGGCTATCAAACACCAGTACACCGTAGGAATGAATCATTTTTGCAAAAAAATGACGTAAAATATTCCAAATTATGTTACGGTTATAATTCCGATTTTGGCATAGGCACGACTGATGTTAACTACCCGTGTTTTTTGAATAACTTAGTTTTAACCTCAAGTTCAAGCTAGAACATCTGACCTTGTATTCACGAAATTGGTCAGGCACAGCAAAACAATTTGCTCACATAATTCGATCAAATAGGTACTTTCATAGGATTCTTGAACATGAGTAGTACCTTGTGGTTCTCAGTAATAATAAAAAGGGGTTCCCTTTTTCTTTTGAAAATCTTATTTTGTTTATTATTTGGTTTTTATTTAGGAGGTGTTATATGGTTTTATGGGAAAACAATAATAATGAAAAAGACACTAGTATTAAATAGACAGAGGTTACAAAAGCATTTGAAGATGATCAAGAATATTAATCACTTTTAGACTCTGACTTTGAAAGCACAAGATCATTGTGATATAAATAATATAGTAAATATTTTAAACAAAATTAAAGTTATGAATTTTATTTATATATTTTAACGTATTCTTAATTGAATTAAGTTCAATGAACAGGAATTTAGCCATATTTTTCAATAAGAGCCTTAATTATAAAGACCACATATTGTTTTATTGCTACTTGAAATAATTTGTTTGACATTTTCTAAGACCAAACGTGTTTGGATCATTATTTCGACGCTTCGTGTAGGTCTCTAGTTGATAGGTAACATCCTATTTCATTCTGATGTGATCTAGTACAAGTTAAGGCTCGTGCAAACTGGCGCGATATCGCGGGAGCGACAGGCAGCGCGTCCTTCCGACCTTGTCGCGTCCGCGTATCGCGCCTGTTTGTGGGAGCCTTTAATAATACCAACCTATTATTGGCCCATGGCAGGGCAAAGGGTTCTTCTCATACAGAGAAGGCACCTCCAGAGGACTGCTCCAGACGGGTGGCGATTTCAGACTTATTTTATCTATAGCTCCAGATTTCCTCATTATATTTTTCCTAAAAAAGAAACGACCCCAAACTCAGAAAGTACCTACATTATATAAATTGAAATTGCAAAAGTCACATTGGTACTTGCCCGGATTAGAACCCAATACCTCGTGCATTAAAGTCACCTTTAATGCCCATGGCATTGGCTCATTTGGCCCAGTGGCGAAGGCCTCACGGCCTTCGCCACTGGGCCATCACCACAATAAAGGCTAGTACAAGTTGGACCTTAAAAAAAAAACAATTTATTTTGCCAAAGGTGAACAATATCAAACATCGTTTTGATTTAGTTTAGTGACTTATAATACGTGTTTTATTATTATTAATTTATTCAAAGATAACTTTATGGTCCACAGTAGGTGTACACGTAACTATATACTTAGCAAGTAAGATGATGATAATGATGTATCGAAAGACGATTTTTTAACCAATAGAAAGAATAATAAAACCTTGGTATTAAAATCGTGATATTATTATTAGTTATGAATCTTATAATTCCAAATAATCCAATAGGTATCCAATAGGTATTGGAATTATACCTATTGGATACCTATTGGATTATTTGGAATTCGACTCAAAATAACGTCTCAAAGTTCCAAAAGTGCGGTTTCTACTTATTCACCCTTACTTATTAGTTACTACTTAGAATTATACCAAGAAATTATCGAAGTCGTAAATAACATTTTGAATCCATCGATAAATTCCAATTATATTTTTTCTACGGCTAATTTTATTTGTTGCGCAACTTAATTACTTCGCAGAACTTTAAAAGAAATATTTCATTTACTTGACATTTTTATTAGAGTAAATTGTGTTACATTAATAAAAATATCACCTGTTGGCGGTCTTGGACTTGTAATTTCACAAATTATACCTACGTTGTTGCTATGGTGTGTTTTGAAAGGCAACCCAGGCAAACAAAGGCAAAAATTCATTGTTCTTTGTAAACGCAAAGGTCACTATTGCAAATATTTTGTCGAGAACGTACGCTTCATTACGTAGAGATAATTATGGCATTTTATTCGTGTTGATGTTGGTTTGAGGATCCAAAGTTAATTGATTCCTTGACGTTCATTTTTTTTTAATCATTGGTTCATTCATCTTCACCATTAACAATTCGGCCGAAAGACGTCCACTGCTGCACAGAGGCCTCGCCCAAGCGTCGCCACATCGGCTGATACTCTTTCTGTTATGATTCTCTTTATTTCTTTTTAAACACATATTTCTTCATTTTTAAATATTTTTATAAAAAAACATTCAAACAAAACATTTAAAAATATAAAAAATAGTAGCCCATCGGCATCAGTTATGATTATTATTAACTTAATAATTGTAGTTTGCTTTTGGTTTTTCTCAGGTAAAATATTAAAATGTATCACTGCATAATAGTAATTGCTGTCTTCTTCTTCTAGCATTACCACCTACTGCTACATAGCTTTAAAGTCAAGTAATTTATTTAAATTAGGCACACAAAAGGCACTTTTGAACGTCAAGAACAAAAATATTTGTTAGTTATAGTAGTAGAATATAAAATACTTACGGTCTTAGATATTTACGCTGGAATGAGAACACTGCCGACAAACTCTACTGCATTTTGGCGGGTGATTTGTGTATGTATTACCAATTTTTACTACTTCTTAGACTAAATGTTTGTTTTTTCTTTAACCATTTAAATTACCTTTTTTCCGGCCTTCGGTAGACAATTTGGTGGTTGCAATAGATGACCCAATAAACAATGACTTGAAATTAAACAAAATTTTACTTATAGGAAGGTACTCTAACTTGACCCGATCAAGTCAATCAATAAGTTCCTTTTAATCATTATATCACAAAATAAACTAATCATGGATTTTGCCATAAAGTCTGGTAATAGCTGCGTCCCGACTTGTAACAAACACGCCAACAACTCTCCCACCAAAATGACCAGCTTGTATGACCAATGTGGACCATTTTATCATTTTACTCAGCAAACCTCTGAACCCCTCTAACTCTGAACCTCTGAACTAGGAGAGCTCGTGGCTAAGTAATAACAGCCGCTCGGGTCGATCCATCAGGTTAAGCTACGCTTGCCGGGGTTGGTCCGTGGATGGGTGATCATCTTTACATACCGAGACTCCTCCGTGCCTCGGAAAGCACGCTAAGCCGTTGGTCCCGGCTGTCATTTGTGGATCTTTGACAGTCGTTACGGGTCGTCAGAAGCTCGAATGTCTGACAACCAGTCTTATCAAGGGGTATCGTATTACCCAGTTACTGGGTTTTGGAGGTCAGATAGGCAGTCGCTCCATGTAAAATACTGGTATTCAGCTGCATCCGGCTAGACTGGAAGCCGACCCCAATATAGTTGGGATAAGGCTAGGCAGATGAAACCTCTGAACTAGTCCAAACAAAGCGAGGACCCGGCGACATCACCCGACGTTTGAGACTCAGATTCTCTGAATTGAAATTGTATTCGGACAATGTAGGTTTTTCTGGATTTAAAAATGATAATAAAAACTAGTTCTTATCTGTCATCATAATTTATTAATTAATTAATATAAAATACTAATGTACATACGCAAAGTACTTCACTTAATTACATCTGAGCAATAACTATTCAACTATGTAGTAGAGTCTGCGTTTTTTATAACTAAAGGCTTTCTTTCAACATTTTTAATAATGCTTTTTATTATTTATTTTAACAGTTCATTTTTTTTAATATTTTTATGCAAATTCTTCCACAATACTATTGTTCGTTATTTAGATTAACAATCAATCAACTATTTTTAAATTAAATCTAACAATGAAATCATTTATTTACATTTTATAATACCAAATCTTAAATTAAATCACGATTATCAATTAAACTGCTTATTGCCCGACAAAACTAACATTCTCAATAATTAAACTATGAAATAACTAAATAATAAATAACAGCAGTAATAAGAACCAGTCAATTCTTAATATTTTAAATCTAACTGCAAAATTACCTTTAAAATTATTTTAATTACAAATCAGCACTGATGGATTCAAACAAAAGAAAATCACACAAATAACTGTTTTGTTCGTCAATATCCAACAATAAAACGACAAAATAAAAATTATTGCCTAAAATATTTTCTTCGATAAACTAAATTTTTAAAATTTGGAGGTAAACAAAACACTGCACAAACAAACCATATGAGATCTTTACGAAAACCAAATCCACGTTGCGAATACGTACAAACATACCTCTAGAAATTTTACAATGTGTATCATCGAAACTTGGACTAATAATACTTCTGATTATAGATAATCTAAAATTAGGTACAAATACAATTTCATATCTTAAATCTCCCTAGAAATGCACCTATACAATCGATTAAGAACCACTGCCTACAGACATATCGCATTACAAAAACTTTTCATACTATGCAGCTAAACAAAATAAGGCAACACGTCTCTAAAGGCTAAACTTTAACGTAATCTATACTACGCAATCTCATTTGCATACAGTAAGTCTTTGCAGACAGCGGCGCTTGTTAACATTTCATCAGCGTCTCATAATATCTTCTATACTGAAGCCTTTCTTCGGTCCTGTCGATGTGCTCGTTCCCGGTTTTGGATTAGTCGGCGGTTGTATCCCAACAATATTCTTTATTCCACTTGTTATGAAACTAGAGCTGCCTTCTTCAGGATCCTTCTGACCATCCTTACAATTGGTCACATGAGTAGAAGTACAAGGCGTTGTGTCTTTCGGCGGCGCGTGTTTTACTATCAAGTCTTGTGCAACAGTTTGCTGTGGTCCTAATATTGGGTGAGGAACAGGACCGTACGCCATTTGAGGATGAGGCGGTGGCATGGGTATACCAAACTTATGATATGATGGCATTCCCATTATAGTCGGCGGGATTCCAACAATGACCTCCCCATTTCCTAGCGGGTGCCGAGGCATTGTCAGGTTAGTAGGCTCAGGCGACCGGCTTCGATAAACTGCTGCGCAAGTTCTCACATTATCTCCAATATCAGGAGGATGACTTCTCTTTCTGAATGGACTCAGGTACATACCAGAAGGCCCAGGGTCTATAGGTGGACTTGCCATTTGACCCATCTTTGAAGGATCAGGAGGCACAACTTGATGAAGGTCTCTTCGTATTTGCAGCTGAGGATGTCTTATTTGTTGTTCAGGAACTTCGGTATAACGCATCTCTTTTTCTATAATCTCTTCAGAAGTGTATCGCCGTTTTTCGTATAGATCTGACGGCATACGCATGTGTTTCTCTTGATGTTGTGGGCGCATAGTGTAAGGACTCGCTCTATCCTTCTGCTCATTGTGGTGGCAGTGAGTGCGTTCTACCGGAGAAGGCGACGTCCGTCGTTGCGGTGGTCTCTCTTCACTTTGCTCGCGACCGATACTTTCGATTGATGACGATCGCGCTCGTCTGACTGGGGAATGTTCAGGGGATGAGAGTTCAGGATCGTCATCATCAAATCCTGGTTCTATTGGTGATCCCGGTCTGCCAATATCTTCTTCGCCTACGTCTAGAACATCGCCTGGCGGTACGTCACCAACTGCGTGTGTCAAGGCGTGTCTCCTCAAATCGCAGTTTCTTCTGAATACTTTCCCGCAAGAATTGCATTCGTAAGGCTTGTGATCCGTATGGGTGAGCAAATGAGTTTTGAGGTTTGACCGTTGATTGAAACTTCGGCTACAAACTGGACATTTGTGAGGTGACTCCTCCATGTGGAGAATTTTGTGTACCGCTAGGGTCCTTGACTGACAGAATCCTTTCCCACATTCTGTACACTTGAATGGCTTCTCCTTTGAGTGTATGTACCTGGAACAATGAAAGAGAAATTAAAATTCTGTGCTATATTTAGCAACGTATCTGGATAAGAGTGTTCCTCGGGAATGTTTTAATGATTCGTACCATAAAATATCATGGTTTAATTAAATGTCGGAGTAGAGGCGGAGTGAATTCGAACACAAGTTTCGCTGATAATAATGAAACGTGGTTTATTTATGGTATGTAACAATACGTAGGTATGCGAAACGGGTTTTGATTGGATTTGGAGGCGTTCATTCATTAAGAGAGGAACGACCTTTTGTCGACGACAGTATTTCATTGTCCGCTACTAAAGTGAGTAGATGTCTCTTGAAGATAATACAATAACTGTACGGGTATTCAATACAATACAATGTAATAGTAAAATCTTAATGTCGGCGACCACTATCCACTATACTGTTCAGACGCGCCTTGAACGTGATCCGAGTAACATGAGCCTTTAGTCTCAAGGCGAGCCCGACGACGTCGCATGCGTTCAGTACGTACAGCCTCACCACTTTTTGAAGACCTCCGCTAATTCTTTTCACTTCCCCGTATCTTTAATGGATCGCGAATGTGGTGGGGGAATGGGAAGGTCATATTGTATTGGTTCCGTTCCACAAGAGTTCCAGTCCAACCGAATCGAATTACGTTAAAAGCATTTTGTGGCCAATCGCTGCGATTAATATTATTAACAGCGGCTATATTGGATTACTAGTGACCATCTGCTTTATGGCTTGTAGGTAGGCGAGCGATGTGAAAACAGTGTCTTATACTCTTCTAAGATGTGTACGAAGCTCAATTACATTTTGTGTAGGTGCGTATTAATCCAAATTCATACTATTATGAATGATATTAGCTATTCGTCAGGCGGGTAAAATTTGGGCATATAAGTATCGTTGTTAGGTTGCTTAAAGTACGCTTATAATCTATAATAGTCCAGATCATCATGCTACACAATTTTCTTGAAGGAAATAAAAAAAAATCAGTCAATACCTAGATCAAAACGAAGATAAGGAATTTCAGAAAAAAATCTACTGGTTATTCTAAACTACAACCTAAACTAAACCATATTTATAAAGAAATTATCAGCAATTATTCTTACATCACTTTTGTAATTGCATTCCGATGAGGTTTTTATTTGAGGAAACACCCAGGCGAGGTCGGTATAAGAATTAATAAAGGAAGTATTGAGAGCTTCGTGTAATCATGTTAATAACACGCTTGCGCTCTGTCCATGTAGCTTAAAATGGAAAGATGGTAAAAACTTGATTCGTTAAGGTAAGGTAAACTTGAACTTGGAAATTATATTGTAATAATACAATGTAAATCTATAAAAATGCATGGACTGCTAAACAAAAATGAATAAACTAATTATAGAATAGGAATGATATAATAACAAAAAATGATTGTCTATTAGCTTAGATTATACTAGCGCTAGTACAAATGCACAGTTATTGTGACTACTTACGCTAGAAAAAAGTGCTCTCAAAAAATACCTCTTTATCCCAAGTATTTCTTAGTAATCTTAGTTCATTGACTTGATACCAATCTTAAAATGAGCACCAAAGAATTCAGCCGATTTAGGCACGATAGACTTGAAAAAAATAACAATTCAGCTAATGATAGTGACACAAAGTCCGTAGACCCAGTTCATGGGAAACTTAACAAAAAACGTAATGAAGAATGGTTTAACTCCAGTCCGTTTAATGATGATGACTCCGAAAATTCTTTGGGATGTCATGCAAAGAATGCGTCGCGGAGATGAGTAGTTACATAAGGTAATAACCGGTTAAACATAAGCATAGATGACAGAAAGTCTCGTATAAAAGAAGGTCATAGTGATGACTGGGTAATTACTCAAGACAGATGTTGGTAACGCTAATGAAACTGTTGAAGGGAGAGATGATACAGCATAGATGAGTTTAGAAGTAAATAACTAACTTTGAAATGCATAGACTCATAGAGCATTTTGGTAGTGCATATTAAAATACTTGTACGAGTATGTTGAAGTACATAGTGAAACAAACTAGCAATGTTCTTTCATCCTTATACTTACATGAATGAATGTGTAGAACATTATTGGATATACTCGTAACCCTTTACGTCTTCTAGTGCAATTATAACTTTACTGCCTTTTCTAGTATATGGAGGATATTATTCTTACCAACCACATTAAGCTGATAATCGATAAATATCTAAACAAATCTATAAAGTTAGCATATATCGTAATCTCATGCAGCGATATAAATTTATATATATTCACTTTCGAGTGACCGCGGCAGTGAAATATTGTAATGCCCAAAATTTAATTCCGAGTTTATGATAGAAATCGATTCCATCAAATCGATTCAGGCAGTTATCCATAAATATCACGAGAAATAATGTCCGGTGTGTGAGTATGTTTGTATGTTGAGATATATCTACGCGCTAACGTTTTAATTAATTTATGATGAAGAAAAAAAATAGGTTGTCAGAAGTAAAAATATTTTAGAATTCGCAACAATTTTAAAACTCATAATGGTAACGCAATAACTAAATAACGGTTGAGTTGAAAATAACAAGAAAATTCTACCAACACAAAACCTTGACTTGTCCTCATCTCATTCGCTGCAAGGAACACAATAACCTATTCCCTCACAAAATAGAAATACATTGTAAGTTTGTAACGTTCAATTGTACATACGGAACTCTAAAAGGAGTAACGACCCACACTGCCAATTACACGGATTGTGCACGCATTTTACTTCGCTCTTGAGTTCGCACATTCGATTCTAAGAAAAGCTAAAAGTCCAGTTTTTATTCTCATATATAAATGTTATAACACCAGAAAATATTTTTTAGTCTCGACTCTGGGCCCTCGTATTTTATAATGCTACTAAAGTTTCTTACATTCTATATTTTATTGACGGGCTTGAAGAGTTAGTCATTATCAGCTAGCCAGGTTAGTTTACAGTTATCAGTGGTATTTTTAAATCTATTTGTGGTGTTATTACCAAAAATTTAGTACTAAAACAACCATTTCTTTGGGAAAATTTGCAGCTCTTTATAAGACTCCGAAATTCGGACAAAACTCTGCTAAAACTCTAGTTATTGCCGATTGATTTAGAAAATTGATCAATCAAAAATCTCATTTGCCGTTTTATTCATTCCAATATTTATGAGAATCGATTTCCGTATATTATAATTAATAGTGACCTTACTAAATTTTATTGATGATTTATGCGCTATCGAACAATCATGCGTTGCCAAAAACGGATGTTTTAACTTAAAATACATTCAAGGGCTTGCCCATATCAAGGACCATGTGTGTAATTACCTTAAAACTTCCTCATAATTGCAAAATATCTATAATTCAGTATTTATTTAGAGGTTACCAAGCTTCTTCGTCATTATGAAATATTTTACTGGTTACGGTTCAATTGTTAACTCAATATCAGACACTAGGTACAAAAGTTTTGGAATCCTGCGAAAAGCAAACCTAGCCATACTAAAGCTACTACAATTTCATTGAAATCTAGCAATGTGTAATCAATAATGCCTGCTATTACAATAGGACACTGCTTCTATAGGTACGGTACCTCTGCATGGATTATAGGCAAGTCGATACTGTTACGACAGTTTTTTCTAGCGGCTGAAGCAGAATGTCAAGTGACAACATTAAAAATGTCAACATTACGTGTGTCGGCACGGCTCAAAGCCTCGCAGGAGTAAAGTGTAAGCTTTTATACCCGTCACAAATTGTGCATAAATAGTTAAGGTTTACTTGCAAGTGTGGCTTTAGCTATAAAGGCATTTAATGGTAATACATTCTACATATTATGATAAGATTCTGAGTTAAATAATATCGACAAGTTCATTAAAGAAGATACAGGCTAGCTGAAGGAAGTTTCAAAACTAAAGATGAATCTATAATGAATTCCAAAGAGAAAGCCAAGTTGAGAGAACTAACAAACAAATTCATGAATGAAGAAGGGAAGGGCGCGAACTTGCCATCGTCACGCAAATATTGTGTAGTGACTGACGGACAGACCGGTTTTAATGTACACACGGCCAGTCCAAACACCCACGTTGTATATTAAGATTTTGAAGTATTATTAGATAATGGATGGACCTTCTAAATTTTATGATAGATCTATGTATTGGGTTGGGATAAGGATAAAAAATATAGAATATACGAGCTTGATACTAAAGTATTGGAACAAAATTGCTTTGACATTACTAGAGGACACGGCAACTAGTATTTAGACTCTATAATAATAAGGGCGGTATCATACAAACTGTTTTAATTGTATAACATCGAAGCCATTAATATAGAGCCGGTTATCGATCTGTGTTGTTTTAATGATGAGAGAAACGAACAGAGTTAAACATAAAAACATGAAACACAACATATAAACGTAATATCGATAGACGTAGAGAAAAAGTGTTCCAATTAAATAAAAACCTGATATTTTAAATATCGAAGCTGAAATGACTTCCAATAAATTTTAAATATCTAATGAACGCGATATCTTCATTTTAAAATGAATCGAGAGCCACGATCGACATCGTATGATGACGGATTCGGAAACACCAGTCAAACAGCTTTAATAACATCAGAGATACCGACGCCAGATTCAAATTAACAAGGCAATTACCAGGTTACTACGAAAACGTTTGATGCGAACCAACCAAAACTATAAAACACACGATTGTTGGTCAAATGGGAAACCATAACCAAATGATAGAACAAAGATGAGTTAAACTACACAAAATTTAAAAATGTCACAACAAACATTTATTCGGAAGTTTTAACGACAAAAAATGTATACATATAATAAAAGAATTAGGACAAACGTAAAGAAAACACATATAATTTATGACATAAACAAATCTTCCCCTCCGAGGTATCTTATCGGACCAGTTCGATCAATTCTGACGTTAAATAAAATATAAGTAACGTCTGTCTCTTCTTATTATGCTTTGAGATAAGGATCGCGATGGACAGTCGCTCAGAACCCCATCAAGACACGGAGCGAAGATTAAAAAACTTTGACTCCAAATTACAGAGAGGACTGAGATCCCGCGCTAATGGGTTACATTAAAAAATATTTCCATTACGGTTGCCGGGCGGATAATGTGTTCTGGAACACACTTACAAGAGATGGCGCCGGTGTAGGAAACAGGCAAGTGACTCATGAAATGAACAATAAAACGGTAATAACTTGAATTGATAACAACGACATAATGCTCTCAGAAGTGGCAATTGAATATAAAGCGTCGGTCACTTAACAAAAATGTCTAAAAATTTTGACGCTCTTTTTTCTGCTGGAAATGTAATTGGTTAAGCCAAGAAACCATTTGCGAGTGCGGAAACAGGTTCTTAAAGTGTTCTCGTTTCTTAACAAGCTGCACTGTAAAGTTGATGTGACAGAACCGAGAATACAAAGTCAAACAAAATTTTGGGTCACACTTTATTTCGAAGCCTCATTGTTAAAACAAAGCTCCTTCCTTAAATTGAACTTGGTAAAAGTGATATAAGGTTAGAACTAGTTACGTTTTAAACTAAGAATATAAAATACATTTATTTCGTCTACCGATCCGGGTCAAAATGGTTTTTTTCCAATTCAATCGTGTTTGAGATTGCCTATCGAACAACGTTCGAGAGGTTGGTAACGGATGTAGAGTGATGACTATGATAGACCAGTCTGTGTTTGAGGTTTCTGAATTAAAACACCTGCACGCTTATTATTATTTCATTTCAAAACTTAGTAGTGTTGGGAAACAATGAAGAGCTTAATTATTTATGTCGTGAAATGAAATTGAGGTTCATTGAAGAAAATAAAATAAACGCCAAAAAGACTTAAATCTAATGCAACCCCAACAATTTTAAGTAATGATTTAAAGCTTAATACAAATATTTAATATCTGTGAGGTCTTGTCTAAGAATGTATTGGTTCTTTGCAATGACCAACACCACAGATCGAATCAATTTCTCTCCACAGTTTTTTTTTCTTATTACAAAGTCTGAATGGTAGATAGAGTGAGCCAACTGGGCACCACTGCGTACCTATATTTGTATATACTGTATTACTTTAGTTACTTATAGTTTTATTTTTAGTATTCTTAGCCTTTGCGACTTAAGTTTTATGTGAATGTTTATCTTACGTTTTACTTTTAGATTGTCTTTCAATCGCTTCATTAACGTGTCCGTCAACCGTGTTCATTTACAAAAAGTTATCTATAGTTTTTTTTTCTACAAAAAATTAAATTGTAGTTTCAGAATAAGAATCTTGAGTTTTATCACTTGCAATTTTAAATTCAAAATAAGGCGAGACGTGAGTGTGGCTGTGATGTTTATGGACAGTGGGCTTGCAACCTTATACTCGTGCTTTATTGCCAACTATGAACTTGACACTTGAATGCCGAGACAGGACTATAACTACACAGGTTTTTACACACTAGACACGAAACGCAAAACGATAACTCAAAACATTTGCCTAAACAACTGAAGTTCTGCTCTCTACGCGAGTAAACATAAAATTACATAGTTTTACCTAGAGACATAATAAAAAATAATTTATTGTATTTTTGTGGAAATACGGTCGACATAAGATCATTCTAGTCTAAGTTACATAAAATTCCTTGAACTCCATTCTTAGCAATCGAAATAAGCATTCCATCACTTCAATAGAATAGTACTGAAGATTTCCATAAAAAATCTAGTTAAAAGTAAAGAGAGCAGGTACAGCGGACGCGCGTTGGAATGCCGCCGGGGTCACTGTCCGATCCCTCCTTACGTACCTCCCGTTCATCTACGCTATCTAAACCTATCGCATAGATTGATCGTAAAACGCTTTCCTCATTAACTTTACTAATTATGTCTTTGCCTTGAAAAGTTCTTGTGTTGAAAAATGAGAAAATAAAATTTACTATTTTGGGACGTACAGAAGTTATTGCTAAACTTTTCAAGAGTTTTATGATCATAGCTTCCTTGCTGTCACCATTTAATATCGGTCAATCTAAAAGTAATCGTGTTTGAGTTCAGCCAATAATCTGACTTCACTAAAATATCATATTTTGCACCTGCATAACCCAATAACCATAAAAATCCAAAAAATGAAAAAAAAAGTAACATAACACGAATACAAAATGAGACTTCACACTAATTAAATTAAGTCATATAAAACATAAATATGGCAAAGAAGACAATGCCACCGTATTTATGATAATGAGTGGAGAACTTAATTATGTACGTAGGTGTATTTGCGGAACCCACACAAATGCAGAACGGTAGCGGTTGATAATACATAAATTTATTCAAAGAAACTGTTACATGCCGCACACTGCCACATAAGTAAATCAAACCCGCTTACAAATAGCTTATATTAACATAATCTTGCGATTTGAATAATGAAGTAGCAGATTTTGTTATTCAAAATCGCGTTGCTTTCAGGCAGATGCATCGGAACATAATTTTATTGGCCGTTGTGACTTTTCTATTGGTTTTAACATACCGAGAGACGCGTAGAAACTAAAAGCTTACAGTTTTATGTAAATTATTATTTAGGAACAAACCTTTAGATGATTTTTATGATAAATTTAAGGTTCATCAATATACATTTAAGTCCCGATGTATTTTGGTACAATGACAGATGAATTCGAAATTGTTGTTAGAATTGAGTATAAATGGTGAATATAATTATAATATTTCATGCATTGGCAGTACATTCATCATTTGCCTAAAGTATTATAAATAACTCCCAGAAATATTACAATTTGTCATACTTAAAAGGTTACATACAGCTTTGTTTAACTTTAAGGGAAAAAATGAACGAATGTATGTAAGTATTAAAAAGTATCTGTAAGTAAACGTTAAATAATTCTCCGGACATGTTTCTCAGGAGACACTTTTGCTGTATTAAGCAGCATAAAAGGCGTACTTAAGCAACCGTGGTTGACTGGAGTCTCGAACCCACGCACTTTTATCTCTTTACAACTAAGCTGGTTTCCTTTAAGACGATTTATTGTTATGCTACTAATATCTCAGCATCAGTAGTAAATGACGCCAACGCTTTACTTTCCAATAATTAACATTTGAATGACAGAAATTGTTTAGTCAGTCCGTGTGAACTTATTCTGTATGGTACAGCTATATTTTACGTTAAATGTTTTGAACAATGATACGAGTGAAAATTACTTGAATAAAATGGTTTTAAATCGTCATATTGAATCAGAAACAGGAAATAAATAAAAAGTTCATACGGATATGAATATGACAGATGAAAATATAACAAGTCCTAACTTAGAAACAGAACATACAAAAACAACATTTCAAAGAATAATTTGACTAATTAGCAAAAGTGTCGTTTCTAACGCCTAGAAACTTAGAAGTCCAATTAGCATAGACGCTGTCGAGCTAATATTTCCTATAACCGAACCGTAGGAACCCGTGTAGGTAGCAAAATATTTACAAGAAGTAAATGACATAATGTAAATGAGACGAGCGTTTTCGCAACTGCTCGAGCAAAATTAGCATTACCATTAGACCGTTTTTTGCATCGCGTTTAACAAAATGAGACGTCAATACATTAGTTATCGTTTTGTTTTTAACCGCAATGGAATTATGGTAACAAGCTTCTTTTGAATGACAAAACTGAAGTCCGTTTCCAATAGAAAGAGACTTAAGTTACACGAACAATACTCTATGGGCTATGGATCTTTTTCGAAATGTTGAAAAACGTTGCAACAATAAATTATTTCGTTTCAACAGTCATCTTTGTATTGGTTTTTACTTTTACAGTTACTTTTTGGCTTCCTACCTTAAAAAAAATGAATTTACAAACTTATTACTTTTTGCCACTGTGATTTCTGGCTTTAAAAATGAACGCAGATGGACGTTGAATGAACAGCAACCAGTATTATTAAACCTGCTTCTTCCGCTCCTGTAATCTTTAAACCAAATACATTCCCATATGTGGCTTCAAAATGCACAATCCGGTTTGTTATCAAGGCTTCAAGATGTTGCTAAATGTTTTGGCGTTCAATTACATTTCAAATTCTGCCTTTTTGCTTTACTTTCTTCAACATTGACTTAAGTAATCTGTCCTTCTCATTTTATTCTTGGTGCTATCTTTAAAGCTCATGTGGCACCGTAGCGTTTGATTTAATTTGGATTCTTTAATTAGGCTTTAGATGGTAAGCAAGTCATAATCAAAAGTATTTTTTCTATTTTAAAAGCTCAGCCACTTCCCTTTAGGTAGGTTCTTCTAAATCTATTACCACATTTTAGAAGGGCCCTGTATTGAATTCAGATTGAGTTTCAAAAATAATACGTCATTACCAAAGTAGTTACGTTAAAGCTTAATAGGTTTCGTGTAGGCGAGGTGCTTTCAATCACATCAGTACAATGAGTCGTTAATGTAGTCGCTTGGTCTCCGGTAATGGTCTAGACGCTACCTACACATGAAAGTCTTTCGTTTCTTTTGTCACAATGTAGGTAATGTTGCATTGTAGCAAGGTTGCTTTTTAATAGAATGTGCACGTGCTGGAATTTCTTCCAGTACTTCATGCGTAAGTGGTTTTGAAGTTTCATGGATATTTGATGTGGATCGATTTTTTACATCAAAGAACCCATAGAGAAAGGGCAAATAGTGACCCTGGAAATGGCTATTTTAAATGCTGAAACTCTGAAACAAAATATAACTTTGAAGATTCGAAAAAAAATCTCCCCACTAAATTGGAATTTTGAGTGAAGGTAACTTCCAATCGTCCATCTTCTATCACAAAAACTTAATCGAAAAATAAAACAGAGCGTTCCGCAATGCGTGGCAGTGCATCATTTATTTTTCGTTTGTATACTAAAGAAATTTAGTATTCGTCGCGCGGTCGACGTTATAAAAAGTCAAAACCCCAAAAGTCGGACAGGTACGTGGACAAAAAATAAATGGAAAATACTAATGGAGCGGCGCGGCCAGGTTGGACCGCGATGCGTCGTGGTAAGTAACTGGTAGAGAAGGGTATCATTTACTTCATTTTATTTATACTGATGAAGGAAATGCACGAGATAGTATTGTAAATGAAGTAGTTTGAAAACATTGTTTGTCGTAATGATTCAGAACTATACAATGTTTGGTTTGGCTGTGCTTGTTGAAATTGTAGCGTTTCTGCGCAGACAATCTAGAAGCCAGAATTTTATTTATACACAATCAATGAAAACAATAAAATCATTGTGATAAGTCAGTAAATATTTTGACAATAATTCATGTATGACGTTACCAAAAAACTTTTATACATAACTGTCACCTACTCTAAGTAATAGTTATTCAGCCGGTATATCCGCGTAGTTAAGAGATAAGAAGTCCGCTAAACTAGGCAATTCTAGCTACTCAAGTGGAACCACATCAATATAATATCCAACAACCGAGCCAGTTACATACAATGCGGCGTCCACAGCCGGTTTGGCTGCGCGTACGCCGGCCATGCGACGTAATGGGAGCGACGGCTTGCCGCTGCCGCTTCACACACAATTTCACCTCTGAGTGACGCAAACATTCATTGTAAATGCGTACTTCACTTGCACAGTATCAGGTGCATTTTACCTAAAACTACTAATGTTTTAATAATGTTGATGGAACCTGAGTGCTACGGTAAAACCTAATTATAGATGAGGGCCAGAATCAAATTAAATTGGCAAATCGTATGTCATGCGGGACCTAGTTTTCTGATTAGAGTTGGTTGCCCTGCATTGCTAAATGATTCCGTTGGAACTAAATATAATAATTGTTCGTGGCAAAGAAAAAGCTATGGGACTCGCAAGCATAAACACGAAAATAAATGTTCGAATTGAATCATCAATCAGACAGAAATAAATAAATACAGGAAAGATACCTCAAATTCTATGAAGGATTAGAAAGTAAAGTAAGAAAAGGCAAATGTACATTGCAATGCTATGTAACAGTTTTTTAAATGTTGAACTACTGGGACTACCTCTACTACTTAAAAATACCAGAAAAATAATTAAAAAAAAAGAAGGATCCCAAATAATAACGTTTTTACCATTGAATTTATAATTGTTCGTTTTTCTGACTCCATTTGTCTATTTTCCGTGATCCGACCGCATTGTTTTTGTCTATCGATCATGAGAATCGGTTAACTCATGTCTACTGTCTGCGACAAAAAATTGGCGCCTCATAAGAAAAAACTTTGATATTTGATACGTCTAAGTATCAAATACCTCCATTATAGTCGCGCTTCAATAGTTCCAAAACTCAATTTTTCATGGTTCATATATCTTTAGAACCAGATTCTATTCTTGTTTTACGACCTCAAACGATAATTTTATCAAAATGGTTTCTAATATTATGTCTAGTAGCAATAACTCGTAATTTGCCGAATTCTTATGATCTAAAATCGATAATCAAACGGTGCGTCTCCATTTGATTAAATCCAACAGTAAATTCTAAAACTTGCTGTATATAGACGACAGTCGTTGAACACAGGTAGGTAATATATTTTTATTGTTTCTAGTCCCGTTCTGTTTATTCGTTAAATAATCTGATAAGATTAAAATATCAAACAGATAACACAGCTATACGTTTCTCTAAATCATTACACTTAGAAAGAACTTAAACTGGATCGCTCCGAGTCCAGAGTAGCTTAGGAAGTGAATATTCTTGTTCGAAACGAGTTCCAGTTATCAGATTTATAACACTGGCAGTTGATTCATGATCGTCTCGTCTGGCAATTATACCGGGAGAGGAGATATCATTAATCAAACTATATTGATTGGTCCACTCTATGTACAAACCCAATTAGATTGAATCCTTCAATTTTGTTTGATCCTACATGATTTATTACTTGTGGAGGTGCAATTAGACTATCGGGATGCAGGAGTGTTAATTTTGGTTTCATCGTAAATCCTCTTTTAGTGATGTGTGTAATTGGCCGTAATCGTCTGTAATCGTTTCGTATCGTAGATGCTTTTATTGGCTGCTTTACATGTGGGAACGATGTAAAGGAATTGGTTTTTCTTTGGTACTTAAATGTTAGTTTTTTACGTGATGGAGTGTATATCATATGCTTCAGATAGAAGAGGAATTACATTCTAATCATTTTAATATCTTTTTCACGTTTCAGTAGTACATCGGGGATGTTCGCGCTGTTTTTCACTGATGGCTTTCATGCCATCATTCGCAAAAGGACGGTATCCCTGATCTGCAGAATGTAGACTGTAGCAGATAGGATTTTGGAGCGCTTTGGAGGTCCTTTGTTAAGTCAGTCAGTAATCTTGATATAAAATTATGGAATGATAATATATGATTATCAGATTTTTTATTATTATTTATAGGCTCGCGTTTGACCACTCCCTCACTAGCTCCGGCTTTCAGTTCTACTGTGCTATCTTTAGGTACTGACAAATGAATATTCAAGGGTGCATTTTTGTTTTTTACATAAGTTTATTGTTGTTATCATAAGTACCTACGTTAAATTAAACATAGCTTAAAATATATATGTAAATTTTAGTAAGTAGTTTTTGTTATCTTATACAGTAATCATTAGGTAGATAAGTACTTACTTAAATTCAGTACGGAGGTAATCACAATAACTGAAGGTATTAACTAACCATAATTATTATTATCCAACTAAAAATGTACCGATATCCAAGGCAATTTGATAATGCTAAATTCTGAGAAACAGCATTATGCTTTATTACTAATATCAATTACTGAGAATCGATTATAGGATGTAAAGATAATTATAAATATCTACTATTAAATTGAACATGATTGATTGCGAGGTACAGAAATGAATGTGGCGCATAAGCATGAAACAAATTTTAATCATATTTTCGGAAAAAAAATCTCAAAAGCCGTCTGATTCTGGATTCTAGCCCGGTTGAAGCCACCAGTCTCGCACCCTTAATAGGGGGCGAGTATTGGTTTAAGTCCCAAGTAATCATGGGACTTAAACATAACTGGGGAAATGTGGGTGTACTAATAGTACCTACATCTCTGCCTAACCCTTCGGGGATAACAGACGTGATATTATGATGTTATGTTTCAGAAAAAGAGGTTTAAACAAATGACCTTATAATTGCCGAAGGTTCATAATTTCCAATAGTTACTACATACATAAAGCTTTTGTTTGAACTGAAAGCTATGAAAGGTGAATCAAATAATAGACGTTTTGATAAAACTAGTAATTTAATCGATAACCGCTCTATGTATTTCCGGACAAAAAATATTTTCTTATTATTAGGAATACTTAGTGAACAGCGTGAATTTACCTATAAAAAAACTAAAAAGCCAGCATTCATATTGCACTAAATAGTAATATGCCATTAAAGACTCCTATCGATATGCATTATACTAATCAAGCGAATTAAAAATATCATAATTTACAATAGAATGGGAATTGGTTTAATTAATTTAGTCGCTCGTTTGTATCCATCAAGGATGTGAGTATTTTTATGAAGATTTTTTTATTTTTTAATAAAATAATTTACCGGTTCCTTATTATTATTACAAGTAGTCGTTTCTTTCGCAAACAATAAAATGGTGTTTAAAACTATTGATAAGATGATAGAAGAACTTTTTAAAATTATTAATGAATTATATCAATAATAATATTTTTTATCTCTGCAATGTTTGGTAAAAAGCACAACCCTAGCACAGCTCAATAATGTTTATTACTATTCGAAAACTTTTCAAAATTCGATCACTGCTTTTAATCTCCCATAAAATCGTTCCGTACGTGTCGAGAAGAGATTAAAGTTGCTTGCTCCCAGCCACAGGTAATAAATAACGTGATTATTTCGTCTTTCAAACTGGCCACAATATCTAAGACGTTATTTTTTGAGTGAATTCGACCGAAAAAGAATTCGTTAACGGGATTAAGGTTTTATTCTGAGGCTTTTTTTTTTAATCTGTGTGCTGCTGCCGTTTCTATGATTTCAAAAGTGTCTAGTAATTCAGTTAATTTTTTATCGGATATTTTAATCCCCTAATTATAATATGGATGGCTTGGTGTAAGTCTCCCTTTATATAAGACTAGTCTTGGATTATTTTGTTTTGGTATTGTATTGGTTTATCTGATCTAACCTTTGGGAAAAAGTCATAAACAAGTCTAAAAACAATTGTATAAACAAGTTTACACACTGTGCCTTCGTCTCTCAGCCAAGTCTCCTGTCGCTAGTGTACTGGAAGAAACAAATGAAATAAGCAGTTCCTTTGTGCTTTTTTATCTTTAAAAAGTTTTCTATTTTGTGTTTTTTGTGTGTACTTACATAAAAGAGCAGACAAATTGTATTTATTTAATAATATATTCGAGGCATATTAAATATTGGCCCTTTAAAACACGAACTTAACACGTGGCCATAAAATAATACCTATATTTACATTACCTAAGCTTACAGCTAAAACAAACATTATAATCATTCGATTTCTACAATATAGACCAAAATCACCGATTTCCATGACAATAATGCGTTTTTGGATGCACCATAAACTCCGCATGGAAAGCCATGGGTATGCAAGAGGGTTCAACCGCCAAGGACGACCGGTTGTACTGCGACTTTTATTCTGATCGCAAACGCACCTACTTTATCCCGACAATCTTGAGGGAGAATCTTCAACCTATTTTTTTCAGAATTACAAGACAGTGGTAGTAATAAAAGCCCGAATGAATAGGGATGTTAATAGATTTTATCCGGCAATGGGAAACTACAATAGTGTGATTCTATTGGCTGTCTTTTAGTGTCAATTCACACTATAGTGACGATTCTATTCAACTAATGCAGCTTCACCTGCAGTGTGGTGTGAAGTGGGTCTTACAAGTGTTCTATTTTTCTAAGATCCTTTTTATATTGATTTTTTTCACTGCTGAGTGTCTCTTGAGAATAATTTTATCTAACTTTTTAACAAAAATGCCAAATTAAAGAAAGACGCTGTCTTTAAATGTACACTCAACAAAATTAGTTGTTGATCACGTTTCACCCCTTTTGCCCATATTATTAAGATCGAAAAGTAGTCAACGGTAGACATTGCCGACTGAACCTCATAAATAATTTAGTGACTCCTCAAGAAATCTTTATGTATACACAGCCAGCTTAAACCCGTGGGCAGCTATGACAGATAAAATCAAAACTCATTTCCACCATTTTTAATGTCCCCGAGAGCCGTCACGTAGGACTTCGAAGTATTTTTGTGGTTATCTTTGATCGCTTATGATTTGGTAAAAAAGGGTTATGGGAAATGAAATAAAGATACAGAAGTGTATGATTATGAAAATTGAAGATATTTTATGTATCTAAAATGTAGCTTTTTGGAATGGATACTAACAAAATACGAAAAAAAAACATATTTTTTTATATATTTTCTTTTTTTGTCACAGTTGAAATTACTGTTCGCCATAAAATAAGTTGAAGTTGCATAATAGTTATTGCAAAATTCACAAACCCTTTATGTAGGTACCTATTTACTTAACAGTCGTAAACTTAATAACTTCATGTCTATGCATAAAATTTAATGCAATAACAAAAAGTTGGAAGTTCTAACAAAAACATACTTTCGTTTGACAAAGCACAGCCGCAAATTCATATTATTTCGCCATGTGCAACAATCCGAAATCAAGGCTAATCCACGTAATCTTTGAACGTAAACCTTACTACAGTTATTTACTGAGAAATTCTTGAAATAAGAAAGAGATCCTTAATCTCTACCTGTTTTTAAATTGGCTTGTGTGTGTCAAGTTACGTTCAAAAGACATCCCCTGCATATGTGTGTGTCCACGGATTTTATCTAACGTTGACTTCGTCGTATGATTAATGGTTAATATAGAAAGGCATACCTCAACCAACCTGGAACTTTCCTCAACAACAATGGAATCTAAGTTTGAAATATTTGTAAACTTCATCTTGTTTGGGTATTGGGACAGATTTTTTAGAGAGTGTTCCAAAGGATTAATGATAGTAAGTATAGGTACTTAATGTATCGAAGGATCACATACAAAAATTCCTACACTTATAAAATTATTCGTGAAGATTTCAACAATACCAAAATAAATTCAGTTAAAACTACATATACTTCTACTTAATCCGAAAAAGTGAGCCTGACACACACACAGTACGCACCCATTTCAAAGAAATTGGTTTCCGACGTACATAAAGGTAATTACATTATTCGTATACAAATAGCGGAGGATGTTAATGTAAATACAAATATTCTTGAAGAACGTGGGCTCGAGTTTAGAGGCCACATAGTGGATGGCACCGGTACACCCGCTTTGTTTGGACAACCGACCGGTCACTGTTTGCACGGGCCTCCACGACAACACTCAGAAATATTTCAAGCAAACTCTTGAGCAAGCCTTAAGTGAAGTTATGGAACCGACTTTTTAAAACCTTCCACTACATACCGCAAGAAATATAGATTCTGATGGAATCGGAAATAATCTACTTAAAGAAAAAAACGTAAATGGAAATATAAATAAAGATGGAGACGAAAAAAACCTCATTAAGATTAAAGAGTTGGTGTAGATGAAAAAACGTAGTAACAAGTTTGGTTGTAAATCATTACATCCCGTTCACAGATGGTAGACACAAAACAAGCAATACCGATTGCTACTACAAGCTTAATGGCTTTTAAAAACTGGATTAAGTAGCAAAGAAATGCTAAATCGACGATAAGCATAAGTCTTGTCAACCCACGCCTTAACACGCATAAGTTTACTTGACATCTTGTAATAAACTTTATTCTGTTAGTATTAAAGGTTTTTTCTGTTTAAAAAACGATTTGAACTCCAGTTCTGTAGCCATTGATATAAATCCTCTATTGTTGGACGAGAAATATCCATAAAATACTTTTGTTTTATGGGAAGAGCAGCATCGGTTGACATTAAATGAACATAAAACATTATGGTCAGTGAAAAGTCCATCCCTTTAATATTTCCTCTAGCACTTTTGTTAGTAAGAGTTTTGGACATAAGCGAAGTTGTTTTAATATTACGCGACCATAGCATGTGTTCGAGTAGGTACTTAGAATAGGATATGAGGCCACTTAAACAGTAAATGGCAAAACTTAATTAAATGTCAGTCATTATGGTAAATGGTTGGCACTCGAAACACCTTAAGCCAGTATTTCATTTGCCGACAGGTGGCGCTACCTGCCACTTGGATATAGAATTTATAGGCGAATTTTATTTTTATTATTCTTTCTGCCGTCTTTGGCCGCATTCCAGCCTACCGAAATGACATAAAGTAAGCATATTCATATAAAAAATATGATAAAGGAGTGTCAAGTATCTCTCGTATCGGATTATAAAATTCCGGAGAGGATTAACACAATGAACTTCAATTTAGTTAAGTTTCATGTCCCAGAAATTTATATGCGTAAGTCGCCATGGGGTATAATAACAGAAATGTTTTCGCAATTATTAAAATATTTAGCGACATAAATATCAAGTTGCAAATGCGTTTGTGTGATAAAATCAGTTCTTTTTATTCAATGTATATTTTAATTTTGTTCGATTACTGCATTCGATTGACAGTACAGATAAGTTTATTTATCATAAGTCTAAGGAACCCTGAAGACTGACGTTTCGACACCAAGAGACAGGTTTTCGGATTACGAATGGGTTACTTTCCGTTTTTGCGATAGCTAAAGTATGATTAATCGTACTGATTGTATCGCAAGAATGTTAATTGAAAACTGACGTTTTGTGGAGATTATATAAAATGCATTTTTAGTAACTTATATTTTATTAGAATGGTCAAGAATGTGATGCTCATGTATTGTATACGAAATAAATTTTTCACATTTGATTAGCAATATTGAAATAAATCAGTGATATTTTTAGAAATGGTTTGATAAGGAAACCGTTCAAAATGTTTGATTGAATCAATGATTATTTCAAAAATAATGGTGAATATGAAATAATGTGTAATTACTTATTGCTAAGTGTCAACCCATTTGGCATTCAACGTAAAATACCAACCAACATGGATAAAAACTCAAAAAAAATGTTTTTAAAACAAAGGTGATATTATAAAACAGTCAATTATGAACACAGAAACAAGAATCCGACATCGTTTTGCCTTTTATTTTAACTGAGAATCCGAATCACGCGAATACTAAACTTAATTGGTTGGATATAGCGACAAAAAAGCGTTTTGCAACCTAACACGCAATCGTCCGAAGAATAATTTAAATAATACGTTTACCTGTCCGAGTCGATTCGACAATAATGGCATCTGAATAATCTAAGACAGATTAAAATGGAATTCGTTACCACAAGTCCGAGGTGAGTACAGATGTGCGTGGTATCTATTAGAGTCGAAAATTCGAAAGTAACCTACCATGATCGAAATGGTCGGCGAATTTTTGCGTGACTTATCACCGATCCAATCAAGTAAACTCATGAATTAAATTAACGTATGAAAGAGGCTCCATAAACACTTTTCGTATCGACGTTTCAAATGAGACGGTTTTCCGAAATTTCTTATCGGACGATCTTTTGGCAAATACTTTTGGAAGATTTTGCAAGCGATCTCTACCGTGATACCACCGAGCCCAACGGCAGCGTTTTGACTTATTTCTTTATAAATAAACAACCAAGTTTATTTTCAGTGCCGCAGGTGCACAGGATACGTATAAAATGCGTCCTTAACGTCAAAACGAATGGAGAGTGCAAGAAAAAAAGTTGTGCAACAGTCTTCAAGGAACTTTCGAAAAGCAATGAGATACTGTGAAATCAACAAGAGGTTTGCCGCATATCGCGTACCTTGCTAATTATTCTACAGCTTCGGTCACGATTCTTTCAAACGCATATTTGTGGAGATGAATCCAGTTAAAAGATTAGACTAATCAACATGAGCTTATTATAAAACGATCATTACAAGCTCCAAATAAACGCAAATTAACATTCAGCATCAGAAGAGCATAACAATTTTTCGTCCAGTTCATCATTATCTGCCTAGCCTTTTCCCAACTATGTTGGGGTCGGCTTCCAGTCTAACCGGATGCAGCTGAATACCAGTATTTTACATGGAGCGACTGCCTATCTGACCTCCACAACCCAGTAACTGGGTAATACGATACCCCTTGGTAAGACTGGTTGTCAGACTTTCGGGCTTCTGACGACCCGTAACGACTGTCAAAGATCCACAAATGATAGCAGGGACCAACGGCTTAACGTGCTTTCCGAGGCACGGTGGGGTCTCGGTATGTAAAGATGGTCACCCATCCACGGACCAACCCCGGCAAGCGTAGCTTAACCTGATGGATCGACCCGTGCGGCTGTTATAAGGTAGCCACGATCTCCTCATGATCCACGAGCTCCTCAACGGACCTGTTTCGTCCAGTTCCAAAATAAAATTAATAAAGGTACTCTATATTTGAACTTGAAACAACATCAAGATGATCATTTTATGTTTTACAGCCTCACGTCATTATATAATTTATGTATTCATCCGATATGCACCTTTAGTAATATTATGTTAATAGCACATCGAATATGTTGATCCCATACAAAAAACCGTCTTCACAGAAGATACGCATGAAATTACCGGACATTTACATATGCAACCATCTGTTTCCGACTAAATGAAAACGAAATGCGTTTATTGTGTCACAGACGAAATTAGGAACAGAAAAATTCGGACATCGCGTGGAATCGCCTGGAGTAACGAATTCTGGGTTCAGAATAACAAAGATTCCAATTCCAACGATCAAACGCTTAGGTATATGATTGGCTCCAGCCAAGATGATAATTTCTAAAGACCTGTAGGCGAATCTCGCGTTCTTGCGATCGAGTCCACCTGCCCCTCTTTGATTTATTATGGATTCAGTATTAATTTGATATCCCTTTTTGTTATAGCCCCTTGAGCGATCTGACCGAGCGAGAGCTTTACGCGGTCCCCATTATATGTGGTCTCGGTTCAATCATAATTGCATATGAGCCTCGAGATAAAATAATGTTCAATGCAAAAATAATTCTTATGAAGACTTTGGCAAATATTTAATGCGTATCTCCATTATTGAATGACGATAAAAAGTCTGATACCGTTTTGTTGGTTCGTTTTAATGCGTATTACGTTTGGACAAATAATTTGAGAATAAAACAGAGATATTTTGGTGGACAAATGGGATTGAATGTCATGTATCGGTGAAAGGTTGAAAATACTTAAACCGATCGTAGATAAAAATTCAACTCTATAACTTTCGTTGTTTCATTAGTTTTATTTTTAATGTCTATTACAGAAACAGAGAGAAATACATCAACACGTTATAATATTAATGTATCTCTGGAGATAGGTTTCGAACCAGTTTTTAATAAGAAATTGCCTCGCTAGCGGTAGAAAATTAATGATAGCAGATACACGTCTAGTTGCAGTGCACTGAGGAATGTTTCTTGTTAGGCTTGGCGTATACGTGCGGTTAATCGCTGGTTTCTAGTCTTAACAAAATTGTATGTTGTTATGAAAAGTTTAAGCAGTAAAGACCCTGTTTCGTACTTCGAAACAACACAATGTATACTTCTTTTAGTGATACCAGTAACGTTTTAGTACGACCTTGATACCATTCTATGTTTTTTTATATCTTGATACCATTTCATGCTTTTTATTTTAATATTATTTTATTATGGTTATCAATGACGTAATTGAAGTTTTCCAATATAGAAAACATGCACGACGCAGGCATTATGAATAGGTATACTAAATTTAAATTGGTGGTTTTCTAAATTTTTCAATGCAAAACTCAGGTCAAGTTTAGTTGTAATAAAAAGCAAACGCGACTGTGTATAGTCGTAACCAAATCTTGCGTGTGAGCTACGCCTAATGCAGTATTTTTATCTCACTCCGGTACTACAGGTTTATGGTGTGAATAGTGTTGTTTATATAGCTATATGTATATAGTTATGCCCATCATTCGATGGGAAACTGACGCTGACGGTACTTAATGGCTAAATTTTGATTCGATGCGAACCATAATATTTTGGTATGAAAACGTTTGGAAGAGAATTTAATTAAAGTTTTAATGATTATTATTGTGATCTTAAGTTTTTGTTGGATTTCAATAATGTTGCGATTTTATCTATGTTGTGATGCCCTTGTGGTGGTCCCACAAGGGCATAAGGGCAAAGTGATCTGTAGAGGTCATAAAACTGTGTGCGTTACTGTTTTGTTAAATTAATTATATCATAATCTTTATGACTTAATCTTAACATTATGTCAATATCGAAAAATGCTTTACTATTTTATGTAGATAGGCTCTCAATGCCATATCTATCATACTGCTAAGTGTTTGGGACTAAAAGCTGGTTGCTTTGATAGTTTACGAGTATCTCTAACGTGACAGAGATGCAATCTATGGCCGTTCTCATGGCATATCACATGTTAGGAATTCTTATTTCCAAGTATACATGTTTTTCTTGACATACTAAACGTATGCTTCCATTTGAAGCGTCATATTAGAAATATTCTTACTTAGAGTGGGAAAGGATCCGATGATGATTCCCAGAGGAACCCCTTAGCGTTATCTTCAAAGTTTGAATGAAAAATAACCATAAATAATTCCTAAGATTTTTTAATAGATGCTTTAGAAGTAATGTTACTAAAATATAAGATGTATTTGGTTAAAATGGGTCCAAAAATCCGAAAGAAATACATTTTATACATGATATTCCTAACCGAAGGACTACACTGGATTCTTAATTTAAGTAAAAATATTCCGATCATGCTTCGATTCTACCGATCCATTTTCGATAAGACAGAATCATTAAAAGCCATTTTATATTTACGTAAGGCCAGTAAACTTGTTAAATATTCATGAAAAATATACGATACGCGTATTATTTTTGCTTTTATTATTTATTTTTAAATGGAGGTTCGCAGTATTGGGTTGAATTGTGTTATCGAGAGGTTTTGAGTACAGAAATCGGTAGTTTATTTCAAGCGAAATAACATGGATACTTTTACAATGTTGGAAGAAACGCGTGGGCTGCACAGTTAAAGTACTGAATTTTGAAGTGAGTAAATATCAATAGAGGGAGCTACTTGACGCCTTAAGAATAAACTTCAATCTGATCGTGGAAAAATTATAAGCTCAGTTTTCACACGATAACTCTCCACGGAAGCTGAGGCAGATCTCAGCTTACCTTGTGAGCACTTAAAAGCTTGAATATTTTAAATCTTGTTTTAATACTCGTGCGGCATTTTAGTATTATAAATGTATTTCTTAGAAACTTGCGAATAATATTACGTTCCTGTCGTTGGCTTCGTTCTTTTTCTTCAAAGGTATTAATTACGGCAGTGGGTTTAATGGGATGGTATTATGCATCATATGCACTTCGATTATAAAGGTAATCATAACATAATTATCTACGACAAAAAATATAACTGCACATTATGAGGAGACGATGATTTCATATTTCCAGTAATATTTATGCAAACATTGTTTTAGTGGGAGGTTTTCCTTTTAAAACGAATACGTCTGTGTTATGAAAAAATATACGTAGTTCTAGTTGATTATGAAATCATGCTTCATAACTACTTAAAAATCTATTGAAGAATGCAGCTGAATTATATAGAACTTTATTTTATTGTTTTTAAACTTTTTTTAATGTTTGCCGAAACTAATTTCCACTTTAGGTATTTTTTTTATGGTCTAACTAGGTACGAGAACAGCGTGTAGATATATAATTACGAATAAATATATCTTTGAATGTAGTCGCCGATCATTCGACTTAAGTGATAAATAATACTGAACATTTTTTGTTCACATCCATTCAATATAGACTTAAAAATGATGTACAGAATTGTACCGAATAATAATAGTTTTAAATTGCTTTACGAAGGCCCAACTAATCCACGCCTCTGTACGGTCAGCAAAAGCATTCAAATAAATCAAAATTATTCCTAACTATCATTTTTCATGATAAAACATCAGTAAATTTTCTTAATGAGCAAAAACTAATTTGCCGAAACACACTCAAAGGATGTTTAAAGGAACGACAGTAAAAATAATCAGTAGACGCAATAAAAGTCGAAAACATCTTTATAATGTTGTTCAATAAAAATGTACGGGAAATAAAATATTTTGCATTCTAGTTTGTAACTGGTTTGATTAATTTGCCGATGGTACTGAGTCCTGTACTCTATTATGGCCTGGGCCAATAGAAAAAGATGAATCATCAGAATTTAAACTAATTACGGGCGGGTAAGTAAAAAACCTGCTATATAATGTAGCATGAATTGAGTCAGTTGGTTCGAATCCATCAGAAAATCACAAAGATCATGTTTTTTTTAATGGGAACTGTTGCTTGTGGTCGGCTAGTAATGTAAGTTTGATTAGAATTGTATGTTTTTGCAAAACTTTTTAGGCAGGCCTAGAAAAAATGATTGCTTCGTTCTTTGAAGTTGAAATAAGGCTAGCGCGAGATGAATTTAACGAAGTGAATTTATAAAACACCATGAAGTATTTTTGATACAATGAAATATAAAAACTAATAACAACAAGTTGTGTTGTTTACTAACAATATTGTATTATTATGAATTTTATAGTAGAAATACGAAATTCTATGATAAGTTGAATTTATCAAGTATTTTTTATTTGAACAGTGGATCCTTATAGGTTTTAAGTCGTATAAAGATTTCATAAATATACTTAAGGACATTTTTAGATTAAAAAAATTGCAGCATCAGACCAAAATATTGAAATCCTGCGCAATCGTTTTAATCGAATTTAAATGCTATTAAAAATCCTTACCTATAATTATCTAAAATCTTAAAATTGATTGATATCTTTTTAAAATTCGTCATGGATATAAAGTATAGTTCCTAATAGTTTGAGCACCCAAGAATGTCAAAATCATTAGAAGACGTTACGAAAGAAATCGATATTCAATTTGAATATTAATTCATTGAATACGGAAACGAGTTAATTCGTTATAAAATTGACACGTTTAAAGTTAAGAGAATATTTACAGAATTTATTTGATTTAATATGGTTATGGCTGTATAATGCATTAAATCTCGTTTGTATGGGTCATGCGAAATTAGCAAGTGAAAAATCCAACGAAAAAGAAAAGGTTTTAAGAACGATTTTCTTGGATTTTATTGGGCAGCTACAGTTGCAGACGTTCCTGATTAACAGTTAACAGTTATTTCTAATATAATATGGAGGTTTACTGCAAAAATGAATCTGTACTAATAATAATGTTACAAGTTAAGTGTTTGTGATAAAATTGAATGCTGCCCATAAAACTAAATGTTTGTATTTTTCCATCAAATTATAAGATAGTCAAATTATACTTTACAAGGCCTACTTTAACAGACATAGGAATCACATTAGAAACACGATATGTTTTCAAGATAATAAAAATATTATGATGGATAGATTGTTCGAAATTATTTTATGTAGGTACAATAGTGGTTTACTTACAAAAGATTTTACGTCAAATAAGAATTTTATAATTATGAAAAAAATATAATAATAAATCTTAAAAACTTATATAAAAATAATACATTACGTATCTAGACTTAAATTAAGAAAAACCGAATATCTTTACTGTTGGTCTTACAAAGAATACTGCAAAGCATAGATAGTCAATAAAATATTGGATATAATAACTCATTTAACTTGTATTCGTTAGTGATAGTGAATTATTGCGTAACACCATCCATCGCTCATACTGACCGCTTTTCTTTTGTTTATAAAACAGAAAGTTTTAATGTTTGCGTTGACATAACTTTCGTTGAGATTTTCTCTTTATAATGTAAAAATAGAAGTGGGTTTCCGATGGTATTTAAGTTCCATGGCTTCTAGATATAAAAAAAACTGATGAATTGGCTAAATACGTCAATTAGTTGGAACTAGCTGCTAACTCAAGTGTTGGCTTATCATAATCAGGATTGCAAGAACAATATATACGATAAAACCTAATCCTTCAAGTGGCTCGATAAGCACTGTAGAGAAAACAGGTAGAAAATTAATGAACGAACAGTAATTTTCTTCAATATGTAAAGCAACAGACTAAGCTTCATACAATGTTACAGTAGAAATATGGACGTTTGGTAGCAAACTACAATCAGACCCCGACAATGTTCAGTTTTTATAACTGGCTATAAAATTACTCGATTCACATCATAAGGCGTCGACCCTCACACGAATCGTATGTTTTAATGAGTTATATATTATAGGATTGACGTACAAAATATTTAAATCCGATTACAAGCTTCTTTGTATTTAACAATCTTTGTGTGAGTAAAACATACAGTTTCGATAGAACGATAAAAATTCTTAGGTCATCTTAGATTTTGATGTTTTATTATGAATTATGTCTTCTTAAATAATATTATTAATTATAAGGTTATATATAAAGGATTTTTTAACTTTTTGTTAGACGTCGTTTTTGCATCAAGTTTTTTTTTATGACAAATAATCTATTGTTATTACCATCGCAAGCAAGAAATACTCTAATAAAATCCATCAGTCCATCTGTCATGTACTGTCCGAGACAGCGATATATTATTTGTCTATTATCTCGAAGTACGATCACGAACGACCACTACTTAGACATTACTCAACAAATGGCATTCGTCTGAACAGTCGTCAGCCGACGTTTTTTCATCATAAGTGTACATGAGCTTGAAAGTATAATCACCTTTTACTTATTAATCAAGATATAAAGATTTCTTAGAAGCCGGAGCTAGCTACGATCGAGAAACTTTATAAATATTCCGATTCCGAGTATTCGGGCGGATACGGCCACAGTCGGCTTAACATCTGCAACTTGAGTTACACCGGCTGCTTGTTACGTGCATACAAATTAGCTGTATAACATACTACGATCAGTGTTCTAGAAAATTATAATGTGTAGGAAAGCGGCACTTTGATTATTAACTAAGTAAAAAATAGTCATAATTACAGTAAGTGTATGCATGATGATCTGGAAGAAATAGACCACTTTATCACTTCCTGTGTATAAAAAGCAATTTGAGGATAATTTCAGGATGATGAGTGGTCGCTTTTACGATTGAACTAATAATATCGTACTACAGTTTCTATTTACGATGATGAGTTAGATAAATATGTCGTAGAAGATATAGATGAGTTAGATAAATATGACGTACCTGTGATCTCTCAAGTGATCCTGTCGTCTGAAAGCCTTGCCGCAAATGTCACAGGAGTAAGGTCTTTCATCGGTGTGGGTTCTTTCGTGGATCAGCAGGTTGTACGATTTGGTGAACTGACGGTTACAGAATTTACAAATAAACTGCTTCTTCGGTCTTGAGGCACGACCTGGCGCTCTCAAGAGCCGCCTATCTAAATGTGGGTGCATTTGATGTGGACCAGCTCCGGGAGGAAATAGACCTGCTCCAGGGAATGTAAAGCTACCTGCAGCGGTTGGTGATGGCCCTGGAGCACCAAGGAATGGCCCTGGAGGACCGTAAATAGGCGGCTGTGAAGATCCATCAGACATCATGCCTTCGATAGACGATGTTCTATGATGTGGAAGTAACATAGCTGCTGCAGCCTCACGCAACGCAACTTCTTTTCGTTTTTCCACCATCATAGCCATTAAATCAAATGAGTTTCTTTTAGGAAAATTTCCGGATGCTCTGTCCGGAGACCCTTTAGCGGGTTCAGTTCTCTCTCTATCCATCATTCTTTCCCTTTCAATAATTTCTGAGGGTATCAATGCAGGATGCATTTCGTTAGGGTAGATAACTGGGTGCATGGACCGAGTTGGTACAACAGGAACAAAAGCTGAGGTCTCGCGATGAGATGAGGTAAGTAAGGAACCTGTTGTCATCTGACGGTGGTAAGGTAGGGGTGGTGATTCGAAGTTTCCAGAAGGATTTCTGCCACTTGAGGAAGGGCGTTGTTGGGCTCTTTCAGCTGAGCTAGCGAGGAACTGGTCATGTCTGGATCTTAGAGGCGCGGCAACTGGCGTTTCGTTGACAGGGCGAGGTGTGGACGCCCTCGATACTACTGTTCCGGTGTTGTCCGACATCACGGTTTCAAGTACATCTGGAAATAAAATAAAGTTATAGTCATAATGTTAAAAAATTACACACAATAACGTCAAATATGATTTTTACTAGTAAAATTATTTAAACTAGAAAACCCGCCAAACAACTATGGGAACTAAGGAAAAACCATAAACAAACAATTTTGCTACGTTCATAAGAAATCCATTCCCTGTAAATATCGTTAATGCTTCTCTTCCATATAAAGACACCAAAATTAATGATAAACACGTCAATTAACAGAATTTTAAATAACCAACGTAGATTCTTATCTCAATCTTTCATTTGATCAAAGACAAAATACAGCTCTTAAATATTATTCCATTTACCATCCCACGACTGATGAACATTTAGATTTATGGATCGAGAAACATGCTTAATTAAGCAGCCCTGCATTGTTTTAACTGTATTAGCATAAAACATAAATTCTCACCTAACAGATGAATTGAAATCAGATCATTCGTTACCATGCTTCATTTACATCTTATTGATTTCATACTGTTTTATGGATCAGTCCTCCATGGGATACATTTTGTCATTAAAATCAATGTTAATTAGTGACGTCATATTCAATTAAGAATGTTGGGTTTTGCGATTCACGTGTGAATGTCCGACACTTTAAGTGATACCCCAGGATCTGGTTTATTTTATTAATAAATTGCAGTTGCATGATTTGGTTTATCTCAACCCATTCAAACAATTCGCCGCTTCCATAAATATTAGTGAAGCAATATGCATAAATAAACTTCGTCAAATAGGTATAAACCATTACCAATAATACGTGATTTTGAGGAATTTTGTTACCTACATCTTGCTTTGATTTCATTAAGATCCTTGAAACAAGATTGTTCATTCAATTTCGAAATCGAAATAAGACGAATTAAAATTCAATATCGATCTATATCTCAATATACTTCTAACATTAGCATATTCTAAGCTCCAAAACGTTTTGTACAGATTTTTATTTTTAAAAGAATCTAGTTCTCTCATGCATCATTCATCAATTTATACTTTTGTATAAGTTTTAAGCTTCTGGTGATATCAGTAAATGTTAATGAGTACCGGATTTGGTCACAGTATCGACATTAGTGTCATTGCTTGATTTATAATAGACTGTTCTTTGATTTGATTTTACTATAAAATTTAAGTAATTTACTTTAAAATTTATTATTATTGTGCTTAAAATTCCCATGTTTTGCTCAGGTAAAGGTGGTTGAAGTGAATAAAATTGCGTCTTATGTTATAAATTATGCTTATAATCAAATTAGTTTAAATGGATTTTACGTGCCATACTTTATTTTTTTTTTGGGGGAATTCCTAAGATTACTGTATTATTAATTATCTTTTTTATCTCGGTGAGGTTTGTTTTTTTTTTTTATTTCCCCTAACACGCGAAAATTAATTCGATCAAAGATGTCGTACATTTTGTAAACTCCCTAAGCATTTAACTTGACCATCTAATGTTGCGTCCGTATATTTTATTAGAACGATCACACTATCCAATATTTGTACAGCTCTAATAAAGTCACATACATTGCTATTCCAAGATTTACGAGCCATTCTATTTCCATTTGAGATGAGCAACATGCTATGACAATAAAACTGTTTAAACTCGTGCACAGCGTGTGTTTTCATAAAGTTTCCGGCGTCTGTCTACTTTATATGCTGTTGTCTAGTAATGGTCGTTTACGTTTTGTTGTTGTTCGGCTTTTTATGTTCAAAGTTACTGGTGCCGTGAAAGTTTTCTTTGTGTTCCAGCAAGTGTGGGATTTTCATGAAGTTTGCTTGTAGGCATGGATACCCATGGTATGAGGAAATCTTTATGAGAACAGGATATTACATAGTTAGCTTACCTGTGGTTTTTGAGCTGTTCTTAATCGGAGTTAAAAATTACTGCTTTTGGTTTTGAATTCATCACACATTGCCCTTCTGAACACTTTTCTGAATTTAATCAATGGCTATTGATAGTATATCAAATCCTCAGAACAGATAAGCCAAGCTTCTGCCTTCTAATTACAACTCTTTGTTTTTTTCACTCATTTTTTTATTAACTTTAAATATATATTTTTTCTGGGGCAAAATTAATTGAGCCCGTTAATTTGAAATCGAAATATGTCAGTTAAGCGTTTTAAGGTAACTATATACTCAGACTCACATATCATAAGTATAACTAACCAATAAAATTTAATTGCATACCGGTTATTTTTAATCTTATTGTTAGGAACTACTAGTATGCCATATGTAGATGTTATATATAGCCGGATTAAGAATCATGATGCTTCAATCCAACGTAATCTTACTCATAAAAACACATTTTATTGCTTTGCCCATCATATTTTAAACATCAGAAAAACCTAGCCGTCATTTATAGCAACTACAAAAGATTAATCTCAAATTCAATTTATTCAAGCGAGATCGAAAAAGGTGTACCATGCCCGCATTTCACTGCTCGCTGCCCGTTCTACCGTAAAAGCCTCTGATTTTGTTGCTATCCTTCTCACACCTACACACAAGATTTCGTATTCCTCTCGCACTCGAGCCGCCTGATCGAATTTCTACCATCTTACTTGCACCGAAGCAGTAAAACTACTTTTATCTCTCTTTTGGTTTGAAAATTTAGTGATATGAATATTTATGTGGACAGTGCAGTTAGTAATGGAGGTTGGGATGTAATACCGGTCATTTCAATAACATAAAGCTTTTAAAAGGAATACTTTAAAGCGATCTCCTTGGAAATTTAAATTTCTCGTATTGGGAATACGTGTGTTTACAACTCTGTAGAGATATGGTGGTATCTCTATGTGCGTGATATGTGAAGTCCGTTTGACTGTTGATCTCGTACGTTTTGATATGAAGAAGAAATGTTTAAAGTTAATGTAAGGAATAAAATTATTTTCCATTACAATGTTGGTACTTATTTAATTATTTACGCTTACGTCATTTTGCCAAGGCCATCCGTCATCTTGTCATATGCAATGCAATGGTTCCAACACTTTTTTAAATCCAAAAAACCGTGTATTATAAAAAAAAAACGAAAATGTTAAGTTTGAAATAACCCAGCTTGCTACGTGTCGTAAGAAACGATAGAAGGATTATAATTTTGCAAAACTATCTGCCAAAGGGTTGCAACAAAAACCCCTGAGACTTTAGCATAGTAAAGCCAAGTTCAACCCTAGTCATTTACGAGCTGATAACATAGCATCAAAATAATAAACAGCCTCTTATAAACAGCTAGTAAATACTCCAACCCAGGAACACCTTAGTACTATCTATATTATCACGGTTTCAAGCATACATATTATTTATATTTACGATCATTGAATAGCTTTTATTACATTCAGCTACTTATAACATTACATTGTAGATGCAACCTGTTTGCCACTAAGTATTGACTTTGCAACATTGTGTATTTGATTGCTTATGACTTCTATGGACACCTACTACTAGAATCTGCATAAATAATGTGCGTGTGGTTACAACGTTATGCAAGTGTAGTTAGTTCGCAGCATTTTTGTTCTTCAATAAATTTTATGTATGAATTAACCGTCATCTCAATAGTCTTATTACTCGTTGCTATCAATAAAAGTCATATTTCACTATCCATTCATTTCATACTTCATTGATCTTCCTTAAAACGGTCCACAGTTTTTTTTTGGCCTTTCATATTTATTCCACATTTATCATTATATTATCTTGAAACGGCCACGGTTTGTCCATATTATACGTGGTCAGTTACCGCTTATAATATAGACAAGCCATGACTGTTTCTTCTGATTTGTTCCTATACATAGGTAAAGCTTGTTCACTGTGAAATGACGCGCCCCTCTACCATATTTACGTGCACAGTAATGTGGATTTCTACGGGTAATGCTGTAGTGGGGCGCGTCATTTCAGATTGGACAAGCTATCCTATTAGTACTATAAACGTTTATTTAGGAAGTTCCTACCAATCCAGTGCCTACTTGCTCCAATACATTATTATACTTATGTTAAGACCCTCCTTTATTGTGTCTGCGTTAATGATTTGTGTCCAGAGAGAAATTGAATTTACGAGAACATTGCCTAGTGAATAGAGACTTGCTTTTAGACAAATAAACATTTTCTTTATATTTTATTTGATAGTCCCACAAATGAATATAATATTCTTAAGTAAATATTTCAATATATACTAATAAACCAATTAAAGCATGCCACGCGAGAGAACCATCGTGTGTTCTCCTCGAATGCACACAAAGAAATCTTTAGAATAGGAAAGGTTTTCTGACAGAAAATGTTTTCCAAAATTATAATTTGGTTCCTGAAAACGGCCAACAGCATCGCGGCAGACCCGGGGTAGATGTCGTGACGAACTTGAGGGATACTATCCATAATGGCTCAGAATCGAGTTAAGTGGAAAAGGAAGAAAGGGAGGCTCTTTCCGTGCAGTGGGATAATACGGGCTAATTATTTATTTATTTTGGTACTTTAGTAATAATTTTAATTTTCTACATACCTACGAACAATTTTGGTAAATTGTATTAATTCTAATGCAGTAGATCCCGAAAACAACATTGTACCTACCGACAGTTCTGATGTATTCAATATTCTTCAGTCATTTCGTAAAAGGTATACCTAAGCAAAATTGAAGTAAAGTTCCTAAAACAATAGAGTTTAGTAAAACCCAGCAATTAAATTTAGTTTTTTCCACGGTTTCATTCGCGTAGAATACAAGTTTCAACAAAATTATTGATCCGTTATGATTGAGTAACAAATAAACATCATTTCTTCCATGGGAACTAACTACAATTGAGGATATGGAGTTTATGTCCTCGATTATGCAAGCTTCTTTATTTAAAATTGGGATTTGGTTAAATGTTGATACTTCTATACACGTTGGGTGGTCCTTGTTTTCAGTGCTAAGCAGGTATTTGTATTCCTACAGCGGTTTTTCTTCTATGTTTTTCAGGAGGAACAGTAACAATTTCAGTTCGTATTACCGAGGGAATGACAGAACAGAACTAATAAAAGCATACCTAGCCTTATCCCAACTAGCTTGGGTTCGGCTTCCAGTTTAAACGGATGCAGCTGAGTACCAGTATTTCACATGGAGTGACTGCCAATCTGACCTCCAAAACCCAGTTACTGTGTACACGATACCCCTTGGTAAGAGTGGTTGTCAAACTTTTGGGTTCTTGACTACCCGTAACGATTTTCAAAGATACGACTGTATATCACCTTAATATTGTAATACCTTTACTAGTCAGTTACTAATTCAAACCGCCAAGGACTCCCAACAAATTGACCGAACTCTTAGTAGCTTTCAATGAACACGTGTTTCGGCGGCACGTTTCAAGTAATTTTGAACTGTCAGTTACGAAAGACGATAAAAATATATTGAAATTTATGGATCGAGATATACGCCTAATAATTAGGCCGGTTCTTCTCATGACACCTCTAATTCACACTGAATATTTCATTGCGATCTCTATATTATTCAAGAAGATGAAATCATTAACATTTTGGTATGCATATTCATATAAGTTTAATGTTAACACTATGTTGAGGAAAAAATGTGGATTTACAATTACTTGAGCAAACAATGCTTTTAATATTACGTCTTCTTTTTGCTAGTTGACTATTTTCAATTTCACAACTCATACAACAGTTTGAATCTTGACATTCACCCGGTGTCTGAGTTTTCTTAACAGGGGCTTGTCAATTTGTTATGAAAGAAAGAAGAAAGAAAGTTGTTTCTAAATACTCAGTTTTAAGAAAGAAAGCCTAAATATGGGTTACTTTGTCGAATTAATAACTAATGAGAGTTTCTCGAGGACCTCAGAAACCAGGTAATGGTCGTTTTTACTTTACATTGTCTCCTATATTTGATTAATTACTTATTTTAATGGGCGTTTTTTCGTATATTTTACAATTATTTACCTACTATCATTGGTTTTCCTACTTTGCCTTCATCTTTAGGCTTTTACTCAATCCGCATTGTAAACATTAATGTTAGTACGTACCTACTGCTTATTTAGCTGTCGAAAGATGTCCAACAGATCCAGTTAAAATAATGTACGTGTTTGCTCTTCACTTCTTTTCTGAATTCTTCTTAGCGTTTCGATATAAAATAACACATAAAATATAAAATAAAAAAAAAAATTTCTTCCCCAAAATTCAGCAACTTATACGCAGCATTTGCTGACGCAGCCATAGGTGTGCAGGTGACAAGGCATGCGGTGCAAGATGGATGGCGGCCCATTGTCTGTGGAGAGACGCCGCATTCGCACCGGAGATCTGAGCCGTCAATGAACCCCCACTTGTGGAGATTGTCTCTGCTGCGGCTCACTTGCGTACCAAGTCTATTTATGGTTTTCCAAGTCGGCCATGGCAACTTGTGTCCGGATGGGAGGCTCTCTGATAGTCCAATAAAGAAATTAGGGGGCAGCTCTTGCCGAAGGTCGCATCTTGCTTTGGAGGGATTGCCACTGACTGGACTCACGCACCCAAGAAACTTATAACTGGCGGCTTTTAAGCCTCTGGGACACTGGGTTGTACTTGTACATTGGGGTGGCGTGGGTCATCCTGTAACTTCGCCCTCTCGATGCCGCTGGCTATTGTACCGCTAATTTCTGGAGGCGCAATGCCAGTCAATGGATACAGCAGTCGCACCGGGGCTGCAGGGTCGGTTTTAAACGCACGTCTCATTAAGTGTTGTATCCATAAACTTAGCGGTTTATCATCAGCGGAGAAACAAATTGCCATTCCAGTTGTTCGCAGGACTTGAGGTGATGTCCCCATTTGGTGGATGTTAGGTGGCGAAGTAAGTGGTTTCTGGTAGGTATGTACTTTCTGTTTTACGTTTTCACAAATCTTTTTATAGGTAAGTGACATATCCAATGTGATACCGAGGTGGGAACTACGCGTAAGTGGCACCTTCTGCCATTCGATGTTGTTGTTTTACGCCCCGCCTGGCTGTTGCGAAGGTGGAATACGCATGTTTGCGTTTTCGAAGGTTTGAGTTTTAAAGCGTTAACAGTATTTTCTTAATTTGTCAGACTGATATCTCACATTTTGTGTCAAAATATTTGGTTAAAAGTATCTCTCAAAAATTAAAATAAAATTTTACATTAAATCCTGTTTCTAGATTAGTCGCACTCTGTGGCTTATCTGAAATCAAGTCGGCATTTCGCGGAAGTTTTTTTTTTTTTTAATGTCGCTAGTCTTTTGGTTGTTACGCGAAAACAAGTGTTACTTAGTTTGATGCACGATGATAAACTGCAAAATCGGATTATCAGTTTAATGAATCTCTTTGATGTTTGCCGATGATTAATTGCTTTTAATTTTGTTTATAAATAATTAGATAACTTGGAATTACTTTAGGAGGCTTTAAGACAATATTATTTGTTTTCTTAAAACTATAACGAGTAGAATCAGTTTTTCCACCGTTCAGACAAAGCACAATTTTCTTAGGTTATTTTTCTACATGTACTCTAGCATAACCAAAACATGCAACAAAAAAGAAACCTTTTTAATTACTTCGTTCAAAAGACTGTCCTTACTACAAGCTATAAGTAATACCACCAGCGAGAGAAAGCCGCATCCATCATTACCAATCAGAGTTATATAGCCAGCCTTGGTCCGACACCGACATTCTGTTAACCGTTTTGTTTTCTCGGGCCTTATGTTTCTATTGACACCAGATAATGGTCAATCAAACTACAGTTAATAGTAATTCCCCTTTACCACGACGAAAACACAAAATACTTAGAAATTGTAAAGGTTTATTGATGTTGTATTGCGGCATCCATTTTCGGTGTCGCAAGGTTCTCGATAAGTATCATTCCCTGATTAGATTACATTGCTATCTCTTGATGGTTAAGATTAACTACTATTTGCAGAATAATTAAAACCTTCCGACGTTTCTACTGTGTTACCGTTGCGTAATGTTTTCTTACTTCTAGGCTGTATTATAATGGATTTATGATCGAGAAATGCTTGCTCTTAACAAACAGCTCTAGTATTATCTGTATGTTGAATTGAATTGTGAAATGGATCGTACAAAATGGCTGGTTCTACATTTTCATCTTCAACCTTTTTTTCTGATACTACTTTGGCCGTTGGCATAGAACTGTCCCTGGAGTAAATACGTCACTGCTCTGGAACCATTAACATTCCTTCGCGTACAAGTGTGGCATCACCATCACCAAAGAATTTAGTCTTTATGTAATGTTGGACGGACTTGGATGATGCATTTTGCTTTGATAGGTGTCTTAGACTTTAGTAAACTGAGCGACAAGAATATAGCAAAATATTTTTCCAAGACGATTTTGGTTTAGGTATCTCTGTGCAGTTTATATGAATCTTTTTATTACAAGAAATGTTCTTAAACGTTTTAGTGTTGTCAATATGTAAAATGAGACTGCAAATGTAGCTATGTTTCCCGACTAACATATTCGAAACTGCAAAAAAAGTCTGTATATGTAGTTCCATTATAATTGGACTTTTATTTAACTATATTATTGTCTAGTAGAACAGCTTGACTTGTTAGTCGGCCTGCATTTCGAATCGTAGTCAAGGCTTACCCATCAGTCGGATCTAAAATGTAATTAGTTTTTATAGCGATTTTTATTATGTTTCGTTGATTGGATGTTGTAAATTTCGCTATTATGACCAAAGCCGGTGATCAGAACAGAACCTTTTAATTGATTTTGTAATTACATAAGTTTAAGGCTGCCGTAGCCGACTCTTAGAACTAAGTTTAAAACTTTTGTTCTGTATAATTTCCGTCTTGATAGTTTGTATATTATATCTTAAAATGAAGATGAAAACGTCTTCCTGTCTAAGTTTCCATGTGTCCAAGCCTTTAAGTGCTGCAATTGCATATGAATAATAACATAAGGAAGTCATTTCAGACGGCAATGTCAGTAATATCTCGATGTACACACGCTATTTTGACCTGCTCTACCATTGATATAGGGTAGAAAGTCTCGTGCAATAGTGCTGCACCTGGTTTATTTCAGCGTGTCTATATACACGTAGGAGTGCTTACAGTAATAACTTATAACGAAATGAATATAGACGAAAAAGTTTAGAGCATGCTGTGAAAAATAAAAATAAAATGAATATAGATCAGCAATCCAAATGTGCATACAGGAAATATAAATATAGGAAAATTGATATAGTATATATATTGATATATTGATATAGTTAGATAAAGTCATTGAACTAGGTAGATACAATTTGGTATGTTATGAAGGGCCAAAAGGTTCTACAATTAGGCACGCGTCAAAACAATAGCTGCTGGCATTCGCAAATCCATTTACAGTAAATCCTTAAAACAATTACAAGATAATTACTGCTAAGCACGGTGGCAGGAAGCATTAAGTAAACACCACTGTAAAATAGAACAATAGAGCAAACCGCAGGCCCGTTAGTTCCCAGAATTGTTTTTATAAAGCATATGCGTTGAAAACAATAACATGAGGGGCACGCGATAAAACAGGTAGCGAAGCTCACCCAGCCTACCCAATTTATTCCACATCCGCTGTATTAAATTACAAAAATCGTAAAAAATCCACTCACAAGGCGGTTGGGCGATCAATCGTCCGATCTGTCGAGGTCCAACCCTCCAGTAGTCAGGTAGTCAACCCGCAAAGTTTACAAACTGGCGTCCGCATGCGTACAATGGTTGTCCATTGCAATTTTTTGTCACATTTCACAGTTCAACCGCAGTAGGTGGCTTTGAGACAGGTGAATAGGAGATTAGTGGAAGCGAACACAACAATAGACGCACTGTACAGGCCATAAAACAGTTAATAGAGACTGTGAACGAAAATGTTATTGCCGTAGCTAAACTGTCACTTGGTCACTTGGTCTCACACAATAATAATGCACTTTTAGTTTGTTCACTGTAATCCTTGGCAAGGTTCAGGTTTTTTTCACTACACTTTTTTTCAGTGTGGCATCACCGAGCGTTGAGGTTGCGCGTGCGCATGGCGCGCGACTGGAGGGAGTTGAGCGCGCGTACTACCGTCGACGGTCGTCAGAGGCAGTAGCGCTCCTGTAGCGTCGCCCCCCTCGCGCCCCGCGTCTTCACCGCCGCCCCACCGAAGCCTCCATACTGTTTTTACTTTGGGAGCGATAAAAAAGGGAAGGATATCGTTGAATTGTTTATTTTTCGTGTTAGTAGCTTATAAGTCGTGTAAATTAACACCGCCTTCGGACTTTGTATCGTGCTTCATGAATTTCGACTGGAGTCGCTAATTGATAAGGTTATTATTACCTATTATGCTTATTTTAAATCAGTTTCCACTTCCTGAGAAAGTATTTCAGAGGAAAGTTCTTGTACGTTCAATCTACGACTACACAAATTTGTTGCTGGTAAAACTATATTGATACACCGTTAGTTAACTCATCATCATCAATAACATTGTCCTGCCCTTATGTCAAATTCTTTGGGGTCGGCGCAACAGTAACAGTAGTAGAGCTACCTATGAGAATCAATACTTTTCTCGGAAATTAGAGGTATATATGTTAAAAAAGACATATCATTTTATTTTAATATTTATTACAACGAAATCTATTCATACAGTCACATATATTATTTAAAAAATTTGACTGATACTAATTAAATATTTATTTTCATCTTAAATAAAACATTTATAGATCAATATTACATGGTTAACAGAAAAATATTTTCGTATTTGGCAACATTCACAATAAAATCTGGCACAATTTCTTTGGCATGATTAAAAAAACAATGAATACAATAATTTTGATAAGAATAAATATAATGTTTATTTTATTTTCCTGATCCACTTATTTACTGAACACATTACAATAACTAGGTATATTAGTTATATAATTTTATATTGTTGATAAATCTATGAATTATCAATAAAACATAAACTTTAAGTTTAAACAACGTGCATTTATAAAGTTGCGATAGATTAAACAATAATTTAAATTTCATTTTTTTACACCTCTATATAAACATTCACTAATTTACAATAGCTACTCTATAAGCTTTTAACCGACTGTGTTACAATCAAGTCTTTTTATTTATTATTTAAATACATATATTGAGCTTTTACTGATTATTTATATACAAATCATCAATATGGATTTTTAATTTCTCTCCCTATTATATTTTTATCATTTTAATGCACAATTTAAGTCACCTAGTATGGACCACATTCTAAAGGGGATTATACCAATCAATTAATATTATGTTTATCTATTCATTTATAATTATTACATATACATTAATATTTTGAATAATATAAAGTGATTTCTAAATTCTGTAACCCCTCATAAAAATTATCGATATTTACAACAATTGTAAAGAAATTATAATAATACTTACATAAAATTATACGAGCTTATTTGTAAATTATTATTCAAAAATTCACAACACTGATAATAATCACCATTTTAATTATAGGGTTACAGACAAATACGATGAAATTAATGATATCCAATGGAGTGTGCTTTTTAGGGTAAATTCTAACTACGGCTTAATATTTACTAACGAATTGGCACATCAATAATGATACCTACTATGTATTTAATTACCTAATGATTCTACGTGTCACACCTATGTAATAGATATATGTAACTATTAGTAGGAATATTATTTCATCTTATTTTACCATCTTAGATTTCATCATCAATATTTTTATATCGTTACGATGTCAGTCGTTACTCTAAGTTCAATATCTCGTATCGTTTGGATTTGCAGTTGATTGAAGATTCCAAATTGCTGATATTATCATTCGTTATTCTTCATTTTAATTATTCGTCTCCAAGAATGTATACGGGTACAGGTACAGGTATACTGTATTAGGAATATTTTTATTGAATTATTTATTTCTCCGTTTTAGTCTCATATTCATCAGTCATAATATCAGGTGTATAAAAAGACATTTTTATATAATGATTTTAGCCATTATCATCATTGATATATTTTATTTTATATATCTATTTAGAATTACATAGATTAAAGCTATGTATTTAATAAAACATGTATCATCTTCGATGCGTCGTTGCCGTGATATCTACAATACATATTTTTTACTTTAAAAATTACAAACAATTTATAATTATTAAAATTAAATTAAACATCTGAACAATTATAACTTTTGAATAATATATTTTTATACTCAATTTTTTTTTCCTGCATGGATTAAGGGTACAATAGGACGGGCAGTAATGTCGTTTTAAAACATTTTTCGATTATTTTTGAAAAAAAAAGCATAATTTCGAGCACATTATGTGTGCCAGTGAACCCAGATAGCGTGATCAATTCATTTCTCATAGTGCCGTCTGCACGCTAGGCATGTCCGAGCAAAATTCGAAAATTGCCATGTGAAATCTCACAATTAAATGATTGAAGGCGCTAAGTTTTAATGTCGTTATAGGATAGGTTTTCAAATACGTGTATGCTGTTGTTTCCAATCCCATTCATGGAAAAGTATCAGATTGTTAAAATTGATTGGGTCTATTAGATATTTTTGTTGGGATCTCGAATGTTAGATAGATGTATTCTTCCTCCAAGAGTTCAGAATGTTATGTTCTCATCATTACGAATTGGCGATGCCTTTAATTTTTCAGTACCACCATCTGGAACTAATTTCAAGTAGGTAATAATTACCTACTTCTTCTCAGGAATGATTAGAAGAATTTTAACTGAGCTGGCTGGTAGGTAGGTAACATCTACATGACATTCACTTCTTCTGTCTTTGTATTATTTATGTCATTAACTTTTCGGAGACAGGTTTCTGAAGTAAACTACTTGATTGAATTTGGCATTTCGATATCGAAATTACAATGATTGCTTAAATAAAGTTCAAAATATTAAAGTCGACATTTTATGAAAAGTAAAATTGGAATCATAATGATGTAACTTTGAAATCTATGCAATCTTTAGCGAATCCAAAATACACTCTGACTTTTGGTGCATTCACTGGTTTTTGAACATTTTTTCATTTTACTTTATTCTTACACTTATTTCTTTTTTCTTACCTCAATAACTTAATATGAATGGGATCAAAAACTATAAGTCAAATAAATATAATAACTCAAAATATGGAATAAAACTGAATATAATTATTTAATACAGCTAAAATTATATAAAATCGTATGAATCTTCCGAGGGGAGGGCTCGTCGTCAACCGGCCTTCATCCATCTGTCTATGGAGTACTCCAAAGCTGCCATCCATCTAATAACAGACAAAAATAGCATTATAAATACTTCTCCTCGTAGGTGATAAAGGTCGATTTACATTGATCCAGTATTTCGGTAATGATGTAACTAATATTTTGTAACAATAAAATTTAAAGGAGTGTCCATGAAGTTTCTTTCCCGTTCTTCTCCGTATAAGAATCTACTACGCTTCGGACTGGGCAACTAGTTTCGTCTGTCTGACCGACTCCTTTGTCAATTCAAATGATTTAATTGAAATAAATGGGTCGAATTTGCTGTTTGAGTGACATTACCAACTAGCGTTCCCTCTTATCTAATCCAGCGCTGGATACTGGGTGCTGGACTGGATTTAAAAGTGCTAACGTTGGTCCAATAGTGATGCTGTGTCTACTGGATGTCCGCTAGATCAATGTAATTTAGCCTTAACAGCTGAATTCTCAATAACAAGTTGGGCTATTATTCTCTTTGTCGCTACAATACAGCATGAGGTGACATGAAATTCAGTTGCATTTGAGATTTAGGCTATAGGTTTTTTATCCTTTAACAACACTAAGGTAATGCCTCGGTCTTAGTACCGTTCTTAAAAAAGTGGGTTCTTTGGTTGGAAGAGTCTACTTAGCTGATACGAAAACTATAAAACGTCATCATCTCAATTGATTTTTAAACCTAAGACTGAATTGACACTTCACGTGACCCAAGGGCTGGGTCCTGGACCTGGACCTTGGTCACAGGCTAAGCATTGCCATACAACGTGGCAATGCCGCCAGTCTTTTGGGTACATTACCAACCGACAGCGATGCGGAGGAATTTTTCGACGCCATATTTTATTTAATTGTTTTTGTCTATGTCAATAAATAGTTATATTAATGTATATATTGTTTAGAGCCCCACATAAGAAGCCAACCCCAACATAGTTGGGAAAATTCTAGGCAGAAGAAGATTGTTTAGATAAATTTTAACATTGAATGTATATTTTAGTATCATATTTTTTATAAACATAACTATTATTAAAAAAAAGACTGAGTTAAGTAGTTATTGTAAATTACATAACTGTCAAACTAAAAGTGTAAGATAGAGACTGGAAAATATTATTATCTATGCCAAAGGCATAATGCTCAGTAACTTTTATTAAAATGTCGGTCTATGAGACATAGATTTAGTACGAACTCTGAAGCACTACTTCGAAAGGGTTGTTGATCTCACTTCACGACATCCGTATCTGGAAAACCCATCTGGTAGGGGTCTTACAAATTAAAGAACGTTGGTTCTCTTTCGTTAATCAAATGATCGGCCATCAGATTGGGTCTGAAGACAACTTGACATGTGACTCAGACGTGTTCGATCGGAGGATAATGTTTCTTTACAGTGTCATTACTAATTGCAACCAAAAGTTATCGGCACATTTTGCGTTTGGGTTTACAATGAGGTCAAAACCTAATGTTGTTTTGGGAAGAGATTTAAATAAGGAAAGTAGGACTAGGCTGGCTGTAGTGTCCATCTACACGTACGAGAAAAAGTTATTTCTGTACCTTGTTTGTATTTACATACACGTATTTACATAATTTAAAAACTAGCGGACTTAAAATAATAATTATGTACAAGAATATAAAAAAGGGGAAGAAATAATCAGGCATCAAAAAATTCGTCCGCATCGCTGTCAACAGGAACAGTGCCCAAAAGGCTGGCAGCATTGCCACGTTGTTTGTATAGATTTATCTAATTCGCGGAACATAGAACCATAATAAATTTAAATCCATTCTGAGAGTTGTCTTCCAGATAAGATTCCCTTAATGCGACTACAAGCTATAGAAAAAAATGATATTTTTGTAGATCAAAATACAAAAAAGGTAAACCAATAATTGAGGCCTTTTTTACGATGATGTAGTCATTCAGAATTTAGTTAACAGAAAGGATTATAGAGTGGAACGAGTTAACGATCAATGTGATGCCTAAGGCCAGACCTAACGAAGCTTTATGAAACATCACCTTTGTTTTTATCGATTTAAAAACACGATACGATTGTTAATAATTTGACTTCGTTATTATTTTGGTCTACATTTAGAATGCCTATAATCTAAAAAGTTACACCAAAAGGAATGGAGGAATGGGTTTTTGTCGATATGCCTCACCGTATATACAGTATGTTAACTAACAAAGGGCGTTCCCGTTAACCTGCAATAGTATAGCGGGTACTTATACATGCTAAAAAAAATATTACCACAAAAAAAAAAAAATTGTAGTGAAATGTTCACAAAACGATTAAATTTAAACGTAAAAGAAACACTCTGTACACGCACACTTGTATTTCAACGTAGAAAACCAAGTGTGACAAGTGGGCGTGTACAGAGAGTTTATTTTCCGTAACAATTTAATATTTTTACTGATTATTTTACTAGGGTCGCTCAGGGTAATTGTAAACTGGGGTGATTGGAAACAACTCCCAATAAACTTTTAATAATGTACTTAGGTTGACGGTCGTGAAACGGAACGTTATTTTAATCTGTTGTCTATGACTACAAATGTCAATTTATTCTTCTGTCAGAAAAGTAACCTCAATTTCAGTGTGACGAAAAGTTGTCTACAGAAAAATTGATTTCAAGTTTTTGCACGAAGTTGATAGTAAAAGATTTTGTAAGAAAAGTTGATAGGTAAGTTGTTGATTGATTTTTTCGCTTTGATTTAATGGAATTATCTTTGCATTTTTCAAGGTTTCCATCAATAACATCAATCTAACAAGCAGCAAAGTAGTGTTTACATTTTCCCATACGATATACTGGGTGGAGGTAATTGTAAACGGGTTAAGGGATGATTGTAAACAGGGGGGGGATTGTAAACTCTTATCATTTCTGCTTCTAACATGGTGATGGGTAAAAGTAAACATTTCTTTTCAGGTACTTTTTCAAAATGCCACGCGTTTACATTCGAAAAAGAGAGACAAAATATACCTTAACGGATTTACAAAAGGCTGTTAAGGATGTACAGGAAAACAAGAAGACTTATAGACAAGCTGAAGAAGCCTATAACGTCCCTATCTCAGTTATTTATCACCGAATAAAAGGCAGAAAAGTGGACATTAACAGAATGGGCGCTGGTGTTTCAAAAGTATTGCCAGCTCGCGTGGAAGAACACATAGCTGCTTGCCTTAAAACTCGAGCACAAATGGGCCTTCCCGTTATAAAAGAAGAACTAAAAAACCTCGTGAAGGAGTATGTTGATAGTAATACCATTGTGAATAATTTCAAAGACAATAAACCTGGTAATGATTGGTACATAAGTTTTATGAAACGCCACCCAGAACTGACACTAAAAAAGCCAGAACATCTACAAAAACTGCGGATGGATGCCAGGAAACCGTTTATTGTGTATGATTTTTATGAAATGCTAAAAGCCGTTGTAAAAGAGAACAATTTGGAAGAAAAACCCATGTACATTTATAACTGCGACGAGAGTGGCTTTCAGAGCGATCCTAGTAAATTACGGGCTATCGGTCACAAAGGTAAAGCTCTTTATCGAGTGTCTGGAGGTTCAGGAAGGGAATCAACGACAGTACTTGCATGTGTATCTGCCGATGGAAGGGTTTTGCCACCCGTTATTGTATTTAAAGGAGCAGCTGTGCAAGCACGATGGACATCAGAAAAATCCTATCCAGGTACATTGTACGCAGCTTCCAAAAATGGATGGATGGAAGAACCAGTTTTTTTTAACTGGTTGATGAAATCTTTCATACCATTTATAACCAGATTACGTGAAGAACGAAATGAACCACACCAAATAGCCTTATTGCTGTATGATGGACACGCAAGCCATATCAGTGTTCGAATTATCGAAGAGGCTGATAAGGCTAAAATTGTACTAATGAAGTTCCCAAGCCATATGACAGATAGGATTCAACCCCTTGACAAATGCGTGTTTGGACCAGTCAAAAAGGCTTGGGAGAAGAAATTAGTCGAACATGGAGTCCAACAAATGGGAAAAGGAACAGGCAGACTGTCACGAGCACAATTTGGAGAATTGTTGGGTGAAGTCTATACGATTGCTTTTAAGCCACAAAATATAGTATCGGGATTCACTACTACAGGCCTTTACCCTGTAAATCCATTAAAATTCCCCAAAAATCTATTCAATGAAATCGATTTAAAATTATATAGCAGTCTTTTGAAAAATGAAGAGAGTAACAGTGTTGAACTTACTGAAGAAGAGCATCAGGAAGAATTATTTCAACTAGATTTGAGGCGACTTGCTACAGAAAATATCACTGATATGACTCAAACAGATTTACAAGAGACAACAATGCATCAAATGCAAGGGCACGAAAACATCGATGAGAATACAGTAAGCATAATACGGACTGGAATAGATGAAACCCAGATTATGCTTGCTACAGAAAATATCACTGATATGACACAAACGGATTTACAAGAGACAACAATGCATCAAATGCAAGGGCACGAAAACATCGATGAGAATACAGTAAGCATAATACGGACTGGAATAGATGAAACCCAAATTATAGGACATACAATAGAAGCAGAGATAACGCAGGGCACGGAACTTGAAATGACAAATTGGGACAAATTAGAGATACAACAGCTGGAACAGCAAATTGACGAACAGAATGTAGACATTAATAAAAAGAAAGAGCAGCTAAATTCCAACTCCACACTATCTTCGACTCTGTTAAATAAAATTTTAAAACAAATATCATTAGATTCACAAACAGACCAACATACAAAAACGAAGATAGTCAATGCTATTTTATTAACGTTGAATGAAGAACAAATACCAGAAACAACACAATCGCCAAACAAAGAAGCATTAGAAAAAATATTTGGGGTCAGTACCACTCCAGAAAAGAAAAGAAAAGTAGTAATACCACGATTAAAGCAGAGCGCTTTTGGAGAAGTTTTAACTAGTCAAGAAGTTAAAGAAAGACTTAAAGAAGCCGAAGATAAAAAAAATCTGAAGAAAAAGAATCAAACACAGAAAAAATGCAAGAATATACAAAAGGAAAATAAAAAACCAACTGTAAACAAGCAAATAAAAAGAAAAGGGAATACAAATACTAAAACGAAGAAACAAATGAAAGTGACAAACAAAAGACGAAAATTTGATTCAGATGACAGTAGTAACAGCGAAATAGACATGAGCATACACAGTGACTCAGATATTGATGAAGTATCGTCAGATGTAACAATTTCGGAATCATCTCGCACTCTTGTTCCCGCCGAAAATGATAATACATTACACGATTCAGGCAAAGCTTGTGCATCCCCTATAGCTGGGTGCAGTAGATCTAATGAGATTCCTGTTGCTGCGTATGCAGAGTATCAAGAAAATGATACAGTGCTCGTAAGATATGTTGGTAAAAAAAAAGTAGACTACTTTGTTGGGAAAGTAGTGTCAAAGACCAAAAAACGACACAGTGTACATCCTGTGTATACTGTCTTGTTTTTTAAAAAAGTAGGTAGAAATGATAATACGAGATTTCTTGCCACAACCGAAGATATTGACACTATACCACCTACTATGATTGTGAAAAACGTGAATTTGCTTACTTTGAATGAAAAGGAAACCGAGTTTATATTGATGGATGATGAAGACTATGTTTATTTTGATTACTAAGGCATTATGTATGAGATGGTTGCAGTTAATTTAAAAACAAATAATAGACAGCGCTTCTATATATTTTGTTTTCTTTTACCCCCTTTAAAAATGTATAGGTTTCCTTAATTAGTTTACAATTTCCCGTAAAATAAATAAATGTTTCCAATCACCCCGTAATTTAGTCAATGCAAAATATCGAATCTAGAGGATTTGTTTACATTTACCCCTGTATATTGGTAGACGCTCAGAACAAAATCCTTTGCATTTATGAGACTCAACACAGTAAAAACGAGTTAGCGGAATTATAATGCTTATCACGTAGGCTTACCTTTGGTGTTCACATTTACCCCAAAATATCATTTTTTGTTTTAAAGTCAGGGTAAAATGTAAACACTTCATTTTCAAAACCGCTAATGACGTAGTTCAAATGGTTGATATTGCAGTTTTTAGATAAATTACTATTCAATCAAAGTAATTAACTCTTATTTTCTAACTGCCAATATTTTTTTTTATAAAGCGAAAACTTAATTATTTCAAAAGGTATTTTTCAAAAACGTTTACAATTACCCTGATTGACCCTATACAAAAACAAATTTTTTTTTTTTTAAAGTTAATATTTTTTTTAGCATGTATAGACGCTATACTATTGCAGGTTAACGGGAACGCCCTTTGTTAGTTAACATACTGTAGACAGAAAGTAAATATATTTTTTTTTTATTTGATAATAGTGATGACCAAATGGACATCTATTATAAATTTGAATTTGAATTTGAATTTGAAAACGGTCACTTTGGCATAATCATTATATGAAAATATTATGATTCATCGTAAAATGTAACAAACTGACAATTCATAATAATATGATCTGAGTGTAAATTCATATTAGGAAATAATTAATCTGTTTGACAGTTTTCTATGGAGATTCGTAAAATGGTCCACAAATTATGAATTGCTTTTATGTCAAATTAGAGGAATTGCTAATGACAGCTGGGATTCAGGAAATGAATTGCTTTTATAGGAATTGCTAATGTGGCCGGTTTAGGCCCGCTGAAATTACCGACCCTATAACCGGTTGCCATAAAGCATCCAGAATTTCAAAGTAAGTACATGATTCAATGTGATTTAACACTAAGGGCATATTTTTTTTTCAACGTTAATTTAGGAATAATAAATATGGAATTTTTGACAATTTTTTTCATTCATTGAATGATGTTGGTAAAATCTGCCTTATTTACCATATCTGATACTAACCGCTTTCTATCCATTTCAGATTCAGTGTGGAAGTAGAAGTGTCTTTGCTTCGGTTCAGTGGGCATCACCTCGAAGGCGTATTTCTTGCCGCCAGGCGCGCATGTCTGTATTCTGTAGCCGTGCAGGCAGGCCATACCTTCGATAGAGGAAAAAAAGGGTCAAAATTAATATGACTGATATTGAGAGATTCGATCCCTTGGGTCAAGCAGGGTTATATCGTTGTTCTGCTTAGAAACTCAGCCCTGAGTCTCGAATCAAATGAACCCGATCTTCTTCTTCTTCGTCGTTTCGATGATTTCAAATAATATGAGTTCCGACATAGATTGCATATTTTAAATAACAAGCAAATTAAATTATTATAATCAGAAGTAGATATCGCTTTATCGTAATTACTCCAGATACTATTTTGGAACTTTTTTGAAGCACTAAGCTATTATAGCTGATAAAGCAGCATGGTAGAGAACTTGAACTAAAATCAATAATAGTCCTAGTTTAGTCGTCTAGTTATGATTTAAATAGAGCCCAAAACACTGAACTTACCAAAAGCATTTTTGCTGTTACCATCATTGTAAAAGTAGAGGCAAGCGTCTTTGAGCACGCAGTACCGCTTGGCCCAGGACTTCCATTTGGAGCCAAGCTTCATGAGGTAACCGAAGCAGTCGGGCCTAGGGATCGATGATGGTGGAAGCTTCATGTTCCTCATCGTTACCTCTAACCAGCCATCGCGCTGAAAAGGAGATCTCAATTGAGTTTTGTCAATAAAATGTCTTAGAATTAGAAATAGGTATTATTAATGCGTCCTATTATATAATGGTTTTTGTATTATGACTATTTCTATAAAGTACCTATACTTATCAAAATACTTTTCATCAGTCGAAGAGAATAAAAATAACTGGGAACATGGAAATAGAGTGAAGATAGACCGGTAGAGTCAAAATAACAAGATAAAATAAGTTTTAATTTAGAAATTAACCTAGTTGCCTACATAACAAACTCAGTTACACTCATAATAGATAAGGTATAGGTTATTATGGTGGACTTCCAAATATTATATCTAGCTTCTTTTTCTATATCTCCGGATGTTAAGAAAGCAGGACGGTACTTTTATCGCACTTTATCAAGTAGTTCCAAAAGTTCGTTGACAGAAGATAACGCGTGTCGTGGTAAAAAAAGTAAAATTGAATTCCGCGCCATCTATTGTATCAATGATGAACTACCAAGTACTGTCGATACACAAAATCACATAGATTAATGTCTAAAATGTCACGAAATATGATACTTTTATAATAGAAAACCCACATTTCATAAAACTGAATTATAAAATATCTGAATAATATCACAAACCTGGTTGCTAGCATCAATTGCATGGGCAAGCACTGCACGCCATCTAGCGGCCGCCTCTGAAGTGTCAGCTGCCAGTTGTAACCGTACGCCTCCGCCACGATGTAATCGGAACCCGTGGGGCCTGCCCGAATCTTCTTCAGTTAGTTGATAGTTCACAAGCATAAGAGCTCCCACGGGATGAATGCTCTGGAACAGAGTACAGGTTTTAGTCAATAGATGGCGGTGTAACCAGTTTTATTAGGTTAAGTAAAACCTTTGAATTACAGGGTCGCCATGAAACAAGGTTCGATAGCAAGGTGAAATAGTCTTTTTAGCGGAGAAAATAATAATTATAATGAAATCGAGTATGACGAGTCCCAAGAACATACTAAAGAGTTAGAAGAACGTTGAATTGGCAAGACAAAGCTATTGGGCAGTCGCTGATATAATTAGAAAGCACTTGAACTACACCGACAAAATAACAGCTGTCATTCAATCGCATGTCCTTTACAAGATAATTTACAATGTTAAACAAAATACAGCAAAAATAAAATTTAAAACGCGCGAGATAAATTAAATTTTACAGTAAAGGATAGCAATAAAGAAGAAATTGCGACTTACAGAATCTGTCTTATAATAGTACAGGCAGTTGTCTCTCTTGAGGACGAACCACCGTCGGGTCCATCGCGGAGGATGGTGCGGCCTGACGGGGGCAGCTCGCCAGAGATACCCTGAATATAACGCAGCTGGTCCTCCTTCGTGAGCTAATGAGGCTACCACTTCGCAGGTTCGTGCCACCTGAAAACAAAGTTATAAAATTGTGGTTTGATAAGGTTTTGACAAAATTTCATCATCCGATCCGAAGTCAAATCCAGTTGTAAATCGTCTAAAATACGATAACCAAATTAGAAAATAAAATAAAAAGCGAATTACTTAAAATAGGTTGCATGGGAATCAATTTACTAGTGCCAAACATACATAAACCTAAAATCTTTGGAGTGGGCAGTAAAGATGAAATATTTAGGATCGTGAGTAGGTTTTTAGCTGAATGTAACATTTAAAACTAAATGAGAACACAAAAATGGGTTACGATGTGGTATGGTTTGATTGATTTGATTGATGTTACGAATGCTACACTGCAGAGATTATAGTACGGTGGTTTAAATAACCGTATAAACATCAGCTGTTTACATCTGTTTACTCGCTAATCCCGTCTGTAATCAAATCAGCTACTAAATTCAGGTAGTAATCAATCAACGAAGGTTAAAACATTGCATTGATACTGATTTAATATGATTGATTTTCTTGAATGCTTCTTCCATTACGGAAATAGAAGACGTAATTTTTTACCGATAAGAAATATTATAATTCTATTCAGTACGTCAACGAATTAAATGTAATTTTGAATTGTTTATTAGCCAATTCAAAAGTTTCGTTAATGATCACTTTTGGAAAAACTTACCTCTAATTCAAGTATTTCTGATCCAGAATGCGCAATCTTCACCACTTCTGAGTGTGTCTTATCTAAGACATTGATTCCTGTATATAAATTGATGAACATTATGCATCGCAATAAATCAATCAAGTGGATTTAGTGGGCAATAAATTTACCAATTGAAACGAAAATGCAAGCTGAATTTTGATCCTGAATAATAGGGTCATAAATCAAACTGTTTAAATGTAATAATCGTTTTCGTATAGAAATAGAAACAAAACCGAATTTAAATCTGTCTAAAATTGTATAAATTGTTCCCATTGATATTATGAAGGAATTGTAACTTGGACTGTCTTCACATAGTGTGCCTGTGCTTTTATGATATCTTCAAATGTTGTACTAGCTACTTCATCAGAAAGTATTTATCATTGTTTCAATCCAGCTCTACGGTAGATGGTCCAAAATTCAGTTTAGACTAATGTTTTTCTTCAAGTACATTACCATTAACAGCTATGACAATGTCTCCGACTTCTAAACCAGAGGTTTCGGCAGGCGTATCGGGCTCGATCGCTGACACCACTACAGGCTTGCTTCCGTGGATTCGAAATCCAAACTCTTCATTTCCACGCCTCACTACCACTGTTTTGTCGCTCTCTGCAAATTTAAAATTTATTGCTTCAATTTATTTAGTTTTTGATATCATTCGTGTTATCAAAAACTAAATGAAGAAAATAACAATATTGCAAAATGTTTGCAATATTGTTATTTAGTGTTTTCTGTATCACCATTTTTTCTGCATTCAGCCCATATTGTCACATTGTGAGATTAATTTATTCCGGTACTAAAATTCATGGATTGCGGAAAAATCTTTATTAAAAACACTTCAAAGTCACATACAGCAAAAACGTTTTACCATTAAATTGGTTTACAAATATTAGCAATATTCAATAGTTAGATGAAATAATAAACCAATAATCACTTAACAATAGACTCATAGGTTTGCGATACCGTGTATTTTCTTTGCGTCATTCCTGCCCTAATATTTATTTTCTTATCTAAATAGTACAATGATGTCGGCCTAGAGACGGCAATAAACTCGCCCGAGGAGATTTGGCCATGACACACATACGTACTCTACATGGTAAGTGCGTATCCGTCCAAATATTTGCAGAAAAACTTTCGTTTTTGGCTAATGCCCAGAAAAATAAAACAGAGAAGTTTCATTCATACGATGCATTAGAGAATGCAATTAACATACCACGATATAATATTGTTAACACAGAGTGCACCAAAAGTTTTATAGAACCGCGTATTTTAGATAAAAAGTGTGGTATTTTAAGTGGATCCGTTGCTAGGAGAGTGTGAGTAATACGACTAATTCAGTTAATAGATGTAGGTATTGTTATATTTTTGTTATGGAACAAGAATCATAACCAAACACAAGCATTAAACAATTACACTTTTTGTAGAAAATAACAAAAAAAAAAAAAAAAATTGGAAGTATTAATTTTATTAGTGTCAAATAAAACAAAAAAAAAATTACCACATGGTTCTGGAGCCACAAGTCTGCTAATTTGACTTTGTCGACACCATAACATCAGCATCAATTTGAGGATTTCCTCCAGTTTCTGTCTTACACTCCCCTTGGAATTCAACATGTCTCTGACTAAAACATAACGGAAAAAAAAGACTATTGCTTCAACGTCTTCCAACTTGTGAAATAGTCCACAAAAAAGTTTACTCACACGAATGCCCCATTCTTCAAGAAAACTCCGACAGTCCAAGCCGAAACTCTGAACTACACTCTTCGAACTTTTGAACCGGCGTTTGTCACTTTTAACTTTCCGCATGGAGTGCATGAAAATTACGTCATTAACCGTTGTCTAGACAAGTTTTGCTATGTAAAATCAATACGAACTAAACATTTGCTGAACGTCAGACGTAAAAATATCATCTGGCCGCAGTAGCGTGTCGTCAACAACTGAATACTGACGTTCAAATACGCTACGAGAATTAATTTTAGTTCGCAACAGTTCGGTCACTTTTGATTCTAAAACGATTCTGTACCTTTCACTGATTGAAACTAAAATTGATCGCGTGACTCATCCAAACGGTACATTAAAATTCATTACTTTCATGTCAAGGTCTCCAAAATTATCGAAAATTACACGCACATGTATTATGACGACATTGGCAGCCAATTTTTTTTCGGTGCCAATGGCAAAGATAAACTGAAGAATTCAGGGGACATTCTTAAAATAATAGGTGATGCTATTTAAAATTGAGAGTGTACTAGGAATAGTTTAACACGTCACGCTTCCGAAGTAGACTGGTTAACTATTCGTTAATAGTAGTGACGCAATACGGTACCTGTTTTATAATAGCCATCGTGGAATGAAGGGCTTTATATAGACGGTAAACGCGATCATGAAACTAGCTTCATGATGTACTCGCCGAATACCGTCGACAAAATACGAGGTATTTATTAGCTGTTCTAAAATTAAGTGGTGGTTCCCATGTAGTTATTGAACAAAATAGAGTCTTGGTGAAAACAACTGAGATGCTCTCAACAGTTTTAAGCCCTTGCCTGAATTACAACGATTTTTTACATCATAATTGCTGTGTGTGGCTTTAATCTGTACTTGTTTATTCAATAATAAAATGGAGCGTCTAACACATCATTTGCATTAAAGGGAAAATGTTGTACTGGTAATTAAAAAAAAAACTTTTTCCAAAAATCTTACCAAAACTGTTGTCAGCTTGTCGCCGGTTCAACTCTATGCAAGCTCGTCTGTGAACCAGCCTATGTGTGAGCGCCACGTATCTCTTGTTGAATTCTGATTCTGATTCCGTTGGGTCTTCCTGTCCGGCGTCAGATCCAGTGTCTAGTGCATCTGTTGAAAAAGGAATAGGAATGGGCAACTATATAGCAGCTTTATCTTTCTGACTGATCGACTCCTTGACAACTCAAAATTGCCTGTAATTTATTTAATTGAAATAAATGCTTTGAGTTTGAATTTAATTTTATCCTAATTGCATCACGTAAACTTTATTTGATAATTTGGAAACAGGCAAATCAAGGTTTGGATTGTTGTGAAAAATTTCTAATCCATCAGCTAGGTCGGAAAGCTTTGTGTAAGTTTTAGAAAAAAATCAAATTATGAATTTGCTTTCTAAATGATTGTGTTTTATTTCATTTTTTTTATTATAGACACCATTGAATTCTAATATCTTTAAACTATTATAGTAACCAGTAGCAGTGCTGCTGTTTATGATAAATTAGTATGCATAACATAATGTATGCTGTCTGTTTGCATTCAACACCAGCAGATTTCTCAAATAATGTTTAGGACACGTTCATCTAGGTACCTTGTCAAAAATGTATTTTAGCTAGGAAATAATTTGACCCATGACTTCGTTACAATACAGCACAAATTCCTTTGCAGTATCATCTTGATCACAGGTTGATGTAATCGGTATTTCAAGTCTCCTATTTTTTTTCAAATGAAGTCATCGAGCTCAGTTTTTGTTTTTATCCCATGATTAAGTGATTTGGGCTGCTCTCAATAAACATCATTGACGACAACTATTTTTAAAACAAAGGAATTATGCAATAGTACACTCATCCAGAAACTTGTTTTTGAGGAAACGATATCCATAATACCACAAAACCGTGTTTGTCAGTTTTTTTGCCGAAACAACTTTTAAACATAACATTTCAATACGGACTTTGACATAACACTGGCACGCGTTGAACAAGTGTCTAAGTTTTTTTTTATATTATATTTTTATATTGTAATATTTTTTTTCCTGTTTTAAGTTTAGTACTCAAATATTACCAGGTAAGTACTAACCTGGTGGGATCCTAGTCCAATGGTCATTATTTTCGGATAGCATGATCCAATTTCCGCACCACCATGGAGCAGCATAGATTCCTTTTTCGTCGCGACCTCCTTCAGCACCCTCGGAGCTGCCAGAACATTCTTCGTGTTCTGTCAAAATCATAAAAAGTTTTAATGGCATTATAGACTCCTTGGTCTAATGGCCGGTTCCCGAGAGCTTTTGATCCGTAAAAATGTTAATTCTGTTTTGAAGTTAGGATTTATTGTGAAAAAAAGACAATGATTCGCTACCTATAATAATTGTGCTCGATGATTCAATCAGCAAAATGTGGAGGTTCATCATTAGTATTTATCATCATCATTCGTTTTTACCTTTTTCTTGGAAATATTATAAAATGTCTATCCTAATTAAGTTTAAAATATCTTTAGATCAGTTTTATAGGTAACTCATAAAATCATCAAAGACATATTGCAAAAAAAAATGATGTAGCCTACAAAAATAACTTAATTTCAGGGTTACCATCCGGGTCTACGCTTGCACTGGATCCACCAAGTTTATCCAGACTGTTGCCAGCAGATCTTGCTATGCGACTATCTTGAGGTTTTTCACTAGTCGCATATTCTTCCTTACCTCTTTCTTCAGACTATGAAAAAAAAACAATAATTAAGTACAAAAAGATGCAAAAGATGAACATTCTAAAATCAAATAAAACCTACAGAATTAAACCTCTATAATATTATTCTTACTGGCCGGAAATGTTTTCTTTTTCTAAATGGCGTCTTTTTTTGGTTTTGACAAATGAGTATTGATTTTGCAAAAATACGGCATGTGTTTGGTAAATGAAAATGTTCATGTATATTAGAATAGTTTTTGTGTTGTGTACAAACATGAAATTGTATTCATGTGCTAGTGAAAATGAAGAGGGATTAGGATTTGATGATATTTTGATTCCAATGTCGTCCACATTTTCTACAAAACCAGCAGAACAAACTCAAAAGTCAACATTTCTGCCTGATGATAAATGGTTGGTAAATTCCTTACAAGATATTGCTTATTTTTTGCGAAACCACAAATTCAATGAATGGGACCGTAGAAAACATGTAAAGAAACCTAAAGATATTTTCATTGGGTTTTTTGGTGCTTTTCCTGATCCAAGTCTCAAAGCTCTTCATTGGAAAGTCTATAAGAACTGCTACAAAGACTTTTACCAATGCATTAAATACCTATACAGTGTGACTGATGCGGCACCTTTTACTAGAAGTGATGATATTTCTACAACGTTAAATAAAAATAAAAATATTGATATGAAATCAATTACTAAGTTAGACATTGACTGTAAGAACGCTCTGTTGTATGCAGATAAAACGGGCCTTCCTTTTGATGAACCGAAGGAAAAATTTCAATGGCGAACATCTGCATCTTATTATATGTGTTGGTACACAATGTTAGGAAATCCTGCTCTATCAATGCTAGGGGAATCTTGTGATAACTTCGCCAGTTGCTTGGACTCGACATTTGGGAACCGAAACCATGACCCTCGTTCCAATGATAAATTTTCTTTTGCTTGCGCTATGTACAGTTTTTGTCCGGACCCATGTTGTCCATTGAAACATGTGAAAACAGTCTCGGAGTGTCATGATAGCAAACACAATCCTTGTTTTACTGAAAACGCTCTAAGTATGGATGTAACGAACCGGCAATGTCGATTTGATCGGAATGATAATCAGAATTTGGTAGACATTATTGCAAATAAATGGAACGTTTCTTGTCATTGCAGAGAAAAGGGGTTTGAATGGAAATCTGAGTTTGGAATGTGTGTGGATATCAATGAATGTACAACTGACAAACACAACTGTCATAGTTTAACCGAGAATTGCATAAACCTACCTGGAACATTCCAGTGTATTTGTAGATGGGGATATGCATTCGATATTGTCAAAAAAAGATGTACTAGAAAAGATATCCTTCCTTATTCTCATTCAAAAAATAGGGATAGCGACGTTGGTTTTCTTGATAATTTCAATTTTTTTTTAGAACATCTGGGATTTTGAATATTGAATTGTACCTTTGCTCGAACGTCCTGCCTGTTTCGATAGTAATGTCTTGATTTATCCTCAGATCGATATCGTTTGTCTAATTTCTTGTATAATCGAGCTCCGCTTGCGTGTTTCTTGTTTGTTGCGCAAGACGGAGAATCAGCAAAACCAGCAGGTGCTGGTACTATGTCTGGTGTTGCATCTGCATAAGATTCCTAAAAATAAGACACAATTTAACTTGTATTGTAATTATGTGAAATATTTTGAACAATAAAATTTTCAACAATAAAAAGTCTGTTAATTGGATATTTTTTTTGCATTATTCAGCTGGTATAGTTGAGAGAAGGCATTGGGTTTAGGGCAAGGCTGCACTGTATTCCATGAATTGTTCTTTCAAAACACGATCATGCATAATTATGACTTTCCCTAAAATGAATCGTTAATTCACTTACATCGGTATGAGACGTCCTTGAAGCTACACTGTCATGTTCATGGGTCGCAGTTACGATATGGACTTCTTTGCCACAGTGCAAGCAATGTGCTTTAGATTCCCCATCAGCTCCAACCAAGCTGTGCTCCGTTTGCTCTGAATAAAATACTGAATCTGATCCTGGTGATACAGAGCGCAAAGATTCGGCTGACGCTGCTTTTGCGAACTTTCCGTCTTAAATAATAAGGTGTTTATTTGTAAAAAGTATGTAAGACTCGCAAGGGTTTTCATTACAGTTTATTTTTGAAGAGATGTATTGCTATATTTACCTTTATCTGGTTTCCGATTATGCCTAGGTGATGTTGTGGGACTTTTTACGTATCGAAGAGGAGTCAATCTAGACCCTGCACTGGTAAGAGTTCTTGTCGTTTCTATGTCTTCGGCTTCCAAAGAACTTAGGTGGGGGACCGTAGGAATCGACTGTTTTCTTCTTGGTAAACTACCGGGAAGTGATATACTTTCGTTTGAGCCACTTTTTCTCCTTGGCCTATAAATAAAACGTTTTAGTTATTGCGTCATTATTTTGGTTAAGGTTCAATAATAAGAGAAAAACAATTTTTACCTGTATACCGTGTGGTTATTAGCTGTAGTAGGAGATTTAGCATTATTTGAATTATTTGCAGTTTTTCTTCGTGGACTGTCGCGTAAACGCCTATGTTTTCTAGGCGAAATATTGCCGTTACTTGTACCTGTAAATAAGATATTAAATGTAAAAACGCTGTTTCGAACCCAACTACACTGTGCTGTCTGTGTATCGGTTGCTGGCCTATCGTAATTACTGTATAGTGCATAATAAATAAACCTGCGCTAGCTTCTAAACTATACCTACTTATGTCTATCTTTTTTATGTCTGCCCTATTTAATCCATCTAACTAACAATTTATTTCATAAGTCAAAAGGCCTTCGTTAAGGAAGCACCTATCTTTTTCTTTTATCAACAATAATAACAGTGTCGCAAACCTGTTTAATTTTCTTGTAAAATATGAATAATTACCTAAAAACTGTATTAAATAAAAAAATTGGTTTAGAAACCTAGAAGATAAGGGAGTATTTTTATTTTATTTTTTAGCTATCATAAAAAGGCTGCTAAACTAAGCACGCAGACCACACATTTGTTGGTTTTTAACCGCCGATCTATATGCACTTCACCGAGACTTATACATTATTGCAAAATAAAATTATTAGTCCTACGTTGCATAAAATCTCGAGAACAATTTCTGTGGCACACGGACAAAAATGGGATGTTGTTGTTTCGTCTTTTTTAAGATCCGTATTTTAAAAACTAAATTAAAGAAAAACATACTGTTGTTCTTATAAAAATATCTTACAGCAAAAATATTGTTACCTTCTTTCCTATACTGTTCACTAGAATCATCTGATGTTGGAATATTCAGGTGTAATTTCATGTTAGAACCCATAGCTTCCCGTCTGTCGTAATGAGTTGGTCTGTAGCTATGATTATTACCATCAGCAGTTTTACTTTGGGTTGGACTTTTAGGTTTTAATTTTGTTCTTTTAACGTATCTTTCTCTTTCAGCTGGACGTTTCGTTTCCGAATCTTTTTCTTTCGATGTTTTTTCTTTAATCGATTTTTCTATATCAACAGCCTCTCTTGGCGACGACTGAACGCTTTTGGTCTTATCAGCAAAATGTGTTTTCTTCTTCCTTGTTTCAGGTGCTTTCTCTTCCTGGGGGGATTTAATATTGGATGGTTTGAAGATACTGCGTTCAGATTTTTGACTTATACCGTCTGGGTCTTTAGTCTTTTTACCCCAATCATCTTGTGAAGTTGAAACAGAATCATCGTAAGACTTAGAAAACTCTAAAGTAAAAGCTTTCTTTTTTCTCCGTTTCTCATCTGCTAACCAAGACTTAGGTCTGGTTGTTGATTTATATCTTTGTGAATGCTTATAAGTTAAACCACCATCATCGTCATCTTCAACGGGGCTCTCATAATAACCTGAAGATGAATAGTGAACACTTCGTTCATCGTCGGATAAAGAACACTGTAATACAAGAAAAAATAGGATGAGTAATGACTTAAAAGTCTTAAAACAATTAAAATTATGTTAAATTTGTTTTATAATACCATCATTTTCGGTACTTGTTGTTCCTTTTCATGAACAGTTGCGGTTGATTTGTCTTCTTTTCCTTTACTTTCGCTACGTTCCGGCACTTCTACAATCTTTTCAGTGGGTGTTTTATCGTCATTAGCTTCAGTAACATTAGGATTTGATCCACCTATACTATAACTTCCACTTGAACTACTCTTTCCACTAATTGTGCCACGCATAGTCTAAAAGAAAATTTACAAATAAAAAAACACTTTTGACATTTTGACGTTCAGTGTATTTTACAGCGACGGAACTTACCTTGGAAACTTTTGGTAAATCGTCTTTTAATTTAATATCAGTCTTTTCTCTCTTGATGTGTTCAATGGTCGGAGTGATATCGGCTTTGACTTCAATTTTTTCCATAGAAACTCTAGGTAACCTATCAGGCAAGGGCAATGGAGGCGATGCTAGGTCTGGGACAATAAAGTCATCATTGATTTCTAATGGCGGGGAAAAACTTGGTACGATCAAATCTTCAGCGATATTTTCTGTGCGAGTTGAAGAATAGAGACTTGAAGCACTTTCAAAAGACGACCCGTCTTGTGTTTTGTTATTTTCTGGATCTATAAGCAAAATGGATTTATAAGACACTAGCGAATAACTTCTAATTCCATGTTTGTAATACTTACTTTGGTTTTGAATCTTACTATTACTTTTTTTAGAGCTGTCAGAATTTGCTGTTACATAATCTTCAGTCGTTGTCGTACTTTCTGATACATCAGTGGTGTTAATTTTTCCTGAATCAGTTCTTGCCAAACTGGTTTCACTACTTGCAGCTTTGGCTAGTGGTGGCTCAGATGGAGATTCCACTATCTGATTAGGAATTGTTCCATTTGGTTCTTTTTGTTGTGCTTTTTTCTGCAAATCTCTTCTTCTAGATGGACTCAATGCTCTTTCTCGTTTTTTATTTATGAAACTTGGAGTTCTTTTGAATGGAACATCAGCCAAGTCCAGACTTGGATGGGTAATAGCAATGGCAGGTGTATGGTTTACTTTTGGAGGTGCTATTGGGGAAATTGATTTTGAGATAGTTGGCTGTTTCGTGATGGGCAGTGAAATGTTTGGGACAACTGCAGGTGGAGATAACGACGCTCGCGCCTGTGAGCTAGAACTAGATGTGTCTAGTTTATTTCTTGGTGATGTCGGTGACTGACTCTGTTAAAAATAATTATATCGGATTGAAAAGTAATGCAAACAATAGTCATTATCCATTTTTAAGTGTAACTCATACCTGTGACGCATCAAATTCTTCATCTAATGCGTCTGTATCTAAAGACGATCGCTGCTGATGTTGCAAAAGTAGAAGTTGTTTTCTTCTTGATGTCGGGGTCAGCAATGCTAATGCTCCCGGCGAAGCAGCCAATGAACTAAGATCTGACGAACTATAAATATAGAAATGTTTTTATTCAGAAATGTAGGGTAAAACAAATTAGAAACACTCAATGTTGAGGATTTCACGTCGCTATAGTTACCTTATCACAGTCCCATTTTCTGTGCCCGAATCGACTTGCAACACAGTTGTTTGTGATTCATTCCACATGCCATCGGAATGGTCCCTAGAGATATAGAGGCTTTAAAATATATGGTAGATCATTGAGTCGCTCTGCAGAACATCACTAGTTATAATACATACCTGCTTTGATCAACTGTTAAAGATTCATTCGAAGCGCATGGTGATACTTTATCCAGAGGTGTTAGAATTGTAGTAACAGTATTAGAAATTACAGCTCGTTTAACTTTTGGCTCCACATCTACCTCAATAGTAACTGGCTCTGGTGATCCTGGACTCGATCTAGCAGTACTGTAAGAAATTACTAAAGTTACAAAGCATGTATGTTGCTTCATAATTGCACGTCGTGTAGGTAGGGTATGTTTTAATTATTGTTTCTTACTAAATGTGCTTAAAGGAATAATTGACGGGATGAATTGAACAATGATAATTGGGTGTTTTTTTGTGAAAACTGGCAAAAGGAAAGATGCTTTACTATTGCTACATTTCAAGATGCTTTGCTAATATTTGCTAACCAAATGGTTTACCGCTAATTGTGATGCGTGCATACCTGCTCTCAGGAATATCGTCCTTGTCAACTATAATTTCTGTCTTTTCTTCAAAACTTACGCTTCGATTTCTAAATGGTTCATGCTTGTAACTAATGTATTTTTCATGAAAGTCTTCATATGGTGCATTCCCATCTGAAGAACTATGGAAAGAAATATGAATGAGCGCTGATAGAAGCATAGCGTTCAAATCGGAAGCCCCAAAACTAACGGCTTTCGAATGTTGGAAACAGAAGAATATGCTGTTAATAGACCTATGCTCAGAAAAAAAATGCCAGTCGGTGGATGTTATGTGCAATGGGCCTAATTCCTATGTGTTCAAAATAATCTATGTACAAAATAGTAAATAGTACAACAACATTTTCTTTACCTGAAAGATCCATCTGGTTCAAATCCAAAGATACCTTCGTCTTTTATGGGCGTTTGGCTGTAATTTTGCCCAACATACTGCGTGTACATTGCTTCCCTCTCACGGTCTTCCCTCGTCATATTTTCTTGACTTGTTGACATAACTATAGGAGCATCTTTTATACCGTCACCACTACTCTGTAGTTCAGTTTTTCTTCTGAAAGAATACATTCTAATTATAATGATAGAATTTATTGTGATAAGTTTTTACAGTCACAGTTTAATAAATTCATTGAACTTGTAAAAAAAGTCGTATTACTAGCTACAAATGACTTTATTGTTTTCAAATGGAAGGGTGTAGTGTGACAATGTCGAAAATTCAGAAAAACACTATAAAGAGTGCAAAAAAACAACGTGTAAGTTAATTATGTCGCATATGAACAAGAAAATGTTGTATTCGAGAATATGACATGTGGTACTGTCATTATAAATATATAGGTATACATACACGTCTAGAAGAATTTCACCCTCAGACAAAGTTTTCTGCAACATTCTTCTGTTTTTCCTTCGAAGCGTCGTAAATGGTATAGCTTCATCATCAGGTCTCGGCTCAAAATCTATGATTATTTCCTTTTCGTTCTTTTCACTGTCATCGGTTGTAGTTGCCGAAGTTTCGGTAGAAGGTTCAGATTGAAATGTTGAAGTTTTTGAAAATGGATGCGAAGAATTAATTGTTTTTTGGGAAGCATCGCTAGTACTCTTAGAGAGAATAGACCTTAGCGATTTGTCACCTTTAGTTTGTTTAGCAATCTCTTGTTGGAGATATTCCAAATTCCTGCGATTTAGCGCCATACTTTTTTCTATATTTTCTATATCATCATCTATAGTGTCATCTCTATCACTCTCATGAATAAATTGAAAGTTTTGTTGGAAGTATTCTTGAGCTTGCCTCTGCAAAGCGCTTAGTTCTGATGATTTGTCAATTTGCGATGAAGAAGCTACAGATTTAACTGATGAAGACGTGACATCGTCGGAGTCTCCTCGTTGAAGTGGAGATGAGGGCATCATCATAGCTGTTGGAGATCGAGGAGATCGTGGTGGTTCCTCTGACTGGGTTCTATGTAGTTTTTCGTGGTCGCTAGTGATGAAACTGCGAAAAAGCTCTGTTTTTACTCTGTTCAGTGGTCATGTATAAAATTAATTATTTAGTTATGCAAATAAAATGCAGGTAAGTTGTTATTGGTAATCTTGAAGGTAATGTTGCTTATATATTTTATGGGATTGAAAAATAATATTTTTTTACCTTTCTACTGCAGTAGCAATATCACTTGGTGATTCACGACCAGCTAATCTATCGCCTCCTACTTCAGAGAAAGACTTTGTAAGTCTTCTAACTCCAACAGTATATCCATTTGTTTGTACACCAGCTGCCACCATTTTAACCTGAAATTCATCATTATTATCATTTACAACATTATTAAATCATAATGGTACGTAGGTATGTGTTCATAGATATACAGAATACTCGTTATTATATACACCATAAAAATTACAGATATTATAACCATAACTAGTATTTTTCGTAGAAATTCATGCAGTTTTCATATCTCGGATGGTTGATAGGATAATAACATTACGAGCTTACCCTTTTGATAGTCCTACACCATAAAAATTACAGATATTATAACCATAACTAGTATTTTTCGTAGAAATTCATGCAGTTTTCATATCTCGGATGGTTGATAGGATAATAACATTACGAGCTTACCCTTTTGATAGTCCGAGGGCTCAAAGATAAGTAATTGGGTGGCAACGGTTTTCTACCTAAACACACTTCTGTCTGTGTTGCTTGAGTTCTCATTACTCCTTTCTTTATAGAATCTGGAAAAAAGGTGTTATTAATGAGACTATAATTAATATTATGCATTTATCATCATTATTTGAGCTGAATGACGTCTACAGCTGGACATAGGTCCTGCGCTTCTCGCAGTCATCGGTCAGGTTATTATGCATATTTAGGGCTGATTTTTCCAGTCTATATTTTCATTATATGCGGATTAAAATTGACGCTTGTCAGTTTTTGTATAGAAAAACTGTAAAAAATTCAAAAAGCATCCACGGATAAAAAGACATCTGGTGTTGAAAAATCAGCCCATAATATATTTTGATTGTATTAAAAGTCAATACAAACACTTACCTATTACTACTACTTTTGGTTGCTCTGACTGTGTTTGCCTTTGTAGAGGGGGTGGTGGGTGGGAGGGGTGCGGCGTTATCGGCGGCTGATAGTGGATAGGCGCCGGCGCAGCCTGTGACATGAACTGTGGGTATGGCGGGAACGGTTGAAACATCACCGGTAAAGTTGAGTAGGGCTTTGGTTCTGGCTGAAAATTAAAAATAATATGTTTAGTTAGTCTTGTGGTATTCTATTGGTAAACACGACGACATCCAAGTTAGACATTCATGCGTCAGACTGGTAATGTATAGCTTGATATGTCGTCGTCTACTATCACTGTACTTATATAGTTTGTTCAATAAAATAAACAAAAAGTTTTCGACGACTACGAAGGCACATACATGTTTGTCGTACCTACTGTATCTTACTTCCCTCGTATTTTGGTTTTATAAAATCATACGGTAAAGTTATATTTTATGAGCCTGTGCTGTTCCACTGCAGGGCAAATGCCTCCTTTCGTCTTTCCACTTTTCCCAATTTTGGGCCAATCTCATCGTGCCATATCTTTCTACACCTGCCGCTTTCTCGTTTCCTAACTTACCTAGAAAAGTTGATTGCTTAACTTTAATTCCTTTCCGTTTATTATACCTTTACTATACGCCCATCGATGAGCCGTTCGCAGTCTCTCCTGAATCGGTTGCCACTGACCGCAGCCGGCATCACGGAGTCATCAAATGTGGTCAGAGTGTGAGAGCGTGCGAAAGACACGTGTTTTGTTCTGGAAGAGAAAAAATCAGAGATGAAACCAAATATTCTATAACTTATTCTCTAGATTCGCTAGATGTAGATTTTCGTAACAATCTTACCGTTTTGAGATGGAAAGTTTAGAGGCAAGAAGAGGAAAAAATATGATTGAGGAAAATGGCTGAACTTCGATGCAGTGTCTTATTAATTATCGAGGTGTACCTAAATGTAGATTTTCATAACAATGTTACCGTTGTGAGATAGGAAGTTGAGAGGCCTGAAGACGAAAAAGCATGATTGAGGAAAATGGGTGAAAGACGATCTACCTATCAAACCAACGACTTAATACAACTTTTCATAAATGTTCGGGAAAATAATGGCTGTAATTTTTTTTTAAGTACATTAGCTTTTGCATTTTTTTTTAAAAGACATTTCTTCATACATAACTTCTACAAGAAACATTATCAAAGATAGTATACTGTCTATTAGTATAGTCTGTGAACGGAAAACTTGTTAAATATTAAAGGTAGGCAGACTTCCATCTTCCACTTGCCGTACCAAACTTCACATGAATTCAAACAGACAAACAAACATCATATCAAACAGGACCAATCTCAGCTAATGTAGATATCTAGTAAGATGTCTACAATATTCACCTACGTATGTTAACCGACCATACTCTAATACATTGGATGCATCTGAGCAAGTATCACTTCCAATAGAAACGTCGCACAAAGGATGTATACACCTATGTATCAGATTGAGGAGATGCATCAGGAAAATTAATTTCCTGTATGATTGGGACTACGATAATATTGGATGATAGTTTGACAAAATCGCAGATAATCCTGTGTATTCTATTGTAGTAGTATGTTTAAAAAAAACAAATTGATATTTATAATAATAATAATTAGTCTATTAGGAAAAACTCGAGTAATTTTTTTTTGGTTTAATAACATATATTATCTAGAACAGTTAATCACGAAGAAAATTTTTAATTCAGACTGCTTGAAAAGTGGTGTTGTTCTAAACTTCTGGTTATTATTATGCAGCCTGGTTTGTAAAATGTTAAATTAATTAAATAATTCCTCAAAAAGAGTACCTCCTTATTGTATTGTTAATACTTGTTATATGCAGACAGTAGGACAAGGATAGTATTTTATATAGTGATAGTAATATTATTAGTACGACTAACACTATTATTACCTGTGGGGTGGTATCGTGAGAGGGGGTGGCGGGGGCGGCGGCGGTATAGGCGTGTGGGCAGGGCATCTGAAAATATCATCAATAGGGCTAACATAAATATATAATCTACTTAATAAAAAACTTAAATTCATTCATTCATTCACTGACAGACAACGCACAGCCTAAGCCGCTGTGTCTGGCAGCATGAAATTTCGTACAAAAGTTCATAGCGGTTTATAGCGAAGGTGAGCACTAAGGAAGGATTTTGAAAATTCGTATGGAAAGTTTGTATGGAAACCCATAATTTTTGCCGATGGGAAATCTAATCGGACACATGACAATAGATAATCAATAGAAGTTGACGAAATAGAAAATTTCATTGATTTATTTTGGTCTCCGTCAGTTCATGTAATTTGCCAGTTTAGAAGATTAGTCAGTTTCGATGATTGGTCAGTTTTGCGGATTAGTTAGTTGCGTCAACTCGACAGTTTCCAGTGTTAACCATTTTCCTTGATTCTTCATTTTTGTAAGCAAATGTAGAAAGTACAAAATAATGTAGAAAGAAACAAGCAAAAATGTTGATAGTGTTCACATCTTTTGGTAAATTGAATAGTTCAACAATAAAATCATTCATCCTATTTATCAACCGCGCGTTTTGCTTCAGCTTTCAATTAACTAACTAACTTCTTTCAACATTAATAACACTGCCGCAGCAGCACCACAGTACCCAATTTAGCCCCCATTCCCGGGTATAACCCTCGATTTATAAAACCGTTGGGTTTTATCCCATCCTTATCCATTACGGTCATGACAGTGTTTCGGCTTACCGCGACTGGGGTAATTACCTCGTATTAACCCACACGAGTATCATTAGTTTGCCAGAGCTTGAAAGCCTACAGGAAATGGACCATTCTAGAAATTGCATTATGTTGTATGTGACAACGGTGATGTATGGCACGATTAGTTGGTTGTGGACATCTGTTGTAGTTCTGTTTCTGGGTTATAATCTTTTATTAGAAGATCCGTTGACATCGCCATCACTTTTGTGTTATGTGTTATGGTAGCTGCAGCTGTTTTGTTATTTTTGGTAAATCGTAATTAAGATAGAAAACAAAAGTTATTAAGAATTCCCTATTTCCAAAGCAGAGTTTAATTTATTTTTTAAGTCGCTTCCAGCAGTCATAAATTATCTTTATATCACTTCCAGCAATCATAATATGCGAAAGTAGGGGATTTAAAAGTATTCTAGGTAGTCAACATTTTCGTGAAAAATATGAACACACGCTATGATTATATCAAATAAAAATCACAGTTTTAATCAGTAGTATGTGTGTTATCCTGGTAATGCAATACACCGTGCTAAAATCTGCAACTATTTATGTTATCTATAATTTTTATCGAAATTGGTCCATCAATATTATTCATTGGTGCAATTTCGTATTCAAAGCCATTAATTTCGCTTGCATAATAAGATAATTGGATTTTATATTGGTTGATTAACTTCATGTAATTTCGACAAATTCTGCATTTGAATTAATATCTAGTTAATCCCATAGAGATCTAGCAAAATTAAGCCTCCAATTATTCATTTTACCGTAATTTTAATATAGATAATTAAGGCGGATAATTTCGTTGAGGATTATTATATAGGTAATTGTTTGTCCAGAACTTCAAGTAAAATACACACAACGCCAAAAAATAGGTAATCTAAAAACAGCAAACAATAATTTGCTAAAAACAACGCAATGTTGCATGTGCTTCCGAGTTGCTTAGTTTTAGTACAGTTTAGTTTTAGTTCCGACCAAAACTCGGAATGGCGATTGAAACTACGTAAAACTATGTTTTATGCCGTACCTAACAAAACGAGTGTTATATTTTGCATTTTGAGTGTTTAAAAAACAATTTGTGGCCATAATGGAATAGCAATCATTCGATTTTGCCCGTAAAGAAAGCATGAACGCATAAATATAGGTTCGGTCAGTGGCTGAAACTATTGCTTGGCACATAATGCTGCGAACTCCTCACCTCATTCCAAAATATGCAATTAAGTATAATAGATTTGATCTTATGTACTTTATTAATCTTGCAAATATTTTTCACTCTAGCCAATAGATTAGACCAATGCTCTTTTCTGCGATGTGGCAAAAAAAACTTAAACATTGTAACATAAATCCCGCATACACCGTGTTCGAAAGATCCACAGTATGCATCACTTGACCTTTTTACTGACCTTACACCGCATGACATGTTACGTCACAAAGGGATGAAACAGAAATAAAATGCTCCACAAGTCAAGTATTGAGGTTATGTACGGTAGATAGAGAATTATTTTACACAAAGCAAACTGACCTTTGTTAACTGGGTAATTCCGATTTTCAAACGTAAACGTAAGACTGATGGCGAGACTTTCGGCCTTCGGGTTTCAAATTACTACCACCAAAACTCGTTGAGTCCTCAATATCCAGCCAAATGCCAATATTCTTCAGTCATCTTTAATTATCAGATCATTCATTCCGGATAGGAACCATTTCCAGTTCTGTAGGTACCTACTTATTATATTGACGCGACTTCTGATTCCAGTTTTTCATAGAGCAAAGACTTTGTCCTTATTTAATATAATGATACTATAAAATCACTGTACAAGAGACACTCTAGAAAGAAAAATACTGAATTTAAGTAGCAAACGGAATTTTCTTGGTTCGGTCGCTACAGACGCGCAATTCCTTTGCGCAAGTTACAAGAAAAATATTCGAGTCAGAATAAAGTAGAAATGTTTTATTTACTCCTTAATAAAAATATCACAATTCCTTCACCAGTCTAGGTCGTCCTAAGGTTCTTTTCAAAAGAAAAATACTGAGAAAAAGATAAAAAAAACGAAATTGAACAAAAACATCGTCAAAAGAACATTACATTGCGTTGTTATCTCAAGGCGAAACATTTTCTAAGAAAATAATATCTAAAAGGATATCGAACTTTCTTAGGCAACGTCTCAAGGTTTAATTTGTACCCTTTTAATTAAAAGAACTTCAATTTTCTTCAAAGTCTGTAATAATATTTTTGATTATAAGAAAAAACTTGCTTATGATTTAAGAATACGAATGTTAACTTAGTTAAAATTACGACTTTTACTTTTATACGAGCCTCTCTAGAGCTCTCTCTTTCTGTCTTATAAAAGTTCTAAGTTATCACAGTCTGTGAACTATGTATAACGATTTTTCTAAATATTCATAAGACAATGCCCTGAATTTGTAACCTAGACCGTTTTGAATTTGTACAAGCCTTAGTTTTCAAACCTACCAGTTTCATATCAATATAATTATAATGGTTGCTGTTAATAAAGGAGATGGACAAAATTTTCCCCAAGCTGTACATATTATTAAAAGTAATACAATTAATTTAATTAAAATAAATGAAGAATTTATAGCAGCTAATATCTCTTCATAGCAGTCTCTGAAAAAAATACTAAATTAAAAGAATTTTATGCGATTTTATACGTTCAATTTCACTTTGAAGTATCTTCAATGTTGCCACTTAGTAATATCAATGCTTGGAGGAAAAGTTAACTAAACGCATGTAGCAATAATTAAAATATTCGTAACAAATTATTTATGTATTATATTTTTGACGGAAAGTAATCCATCAAACCAACCTTCTCTTAATGATTTTATAAATCAAAAGTCAAAATATACATATAGACTATTTTATTTAGATAAAATACAGTAACGTCGTGTAGTGTAACATTACTTGACTTAATTACTAGCAACACTCAATGAATCTGTTAAATGTCAAATAACTGTCATTGGCATTTCAAATCTCGTCGCTGTTGCTGCTTTACGGTATTCGTTTGCTTCGTATTTGTGTTATTATTTTATTTCACGTTTATTTTATTGTGTCGTAGTCGACGCGAGTGCTCCACTAATTATAATAAACAGTGTAATTAAGTAAGGAAAATGGACCTTGTACAATCGTGTGTTAACTGTGGTATCGCTATTAGAGAACGCATCAGGCGGCATGAAACATCATCATTACCCCCTGATATGACTGTTCTTCTATCGGAATTTGTTCCACCAGCTTCATTTCTGGATAACGTACTTGTAACATTGAATGATTAAATGTATAAAATAATCTATTTATTTTTATTCTGACCAATATACCTATGCTAGAAAAAAGTTAAGTAACTGCTGTACCAGTTTTTCCAAGTTATAATATGATATACTAATCACCTAAGATAAATATATACACCTCAACCTATTTAACGTTCAGGAAATTATGAATAAATTGTAAAATCATGATGAAAACTGAGTGAAAAAATCAACTTTTTCAAAACTTCATAATTTTATTCCACGACTGCATAGCTTTATGTAACTTATAATTCTTAATGATTGAAGATCTGCCCTATTGAAAGACATAGATTTCATATCTGTACATTCTGGGGTACAGGTCCTAACAATTTTTGGCCATGTCCTTTAAATAATCAAAACAGCTAACTTAGGCACATGAGATATAATAAAAAAAACTTGATCCATTGTGCTTTTAGTTACCGGTAGTAAGTTAAACATTGGAATAAAATAAATGTACTTACGGAATTATAGAAGGTGGTCGAGGTAACGAGCCTCCTCGACTGACTGACGCGATTTGGTCCACATTATAATTTTGGGGCCAACCCGCGTTATCTTCTATTACCGATCTGAAACATAAATCATGGAGTTTATTGAATTTGTATCAACTTGCTCGTGATATTAAGTGAGGGATAGTTTATCTGGGACAGTCATAGAGTATGGGATCGCCAGCAGTGACTAGACGACAGTACTAATAAAATTCGTGGCGTCGAAAGTGCGTTGAGCGCATAACTTCTGTCATGGAACGCCTTAAAGCCGTCAGTTTCTATCGTTGTCGGTGGGTTTGCATGGAAATTGTTGACAATACTGGTGCTAGCAGCGGCCAACGGGGCGTCTCCATGCTCAGTGGGGACACATAAAACTTGAATGTTGCTTCTGCAACTTGATTGAATTTTGCACGGTTTGTGATGACAATATAGGACATCAATAGTACGATTTTTCAATGCCTCTAAAAACAGCTTCGCAGGTATCACTTATATTCTTCGATAAATTGTGTTTGGAGTAAAAATACCTTCTATAAAGAGAAAAAACGTGTCGTGCTGATAAAATAAGGAGCTTTTGTTTTACAACACACGTAGTAGGTACTACGAAGGTCGGACTTATAAAGTCGATTGACACAAAGATTTCAACCATGAAGAGCGAAGGTCTTAAGAGCTCCCACTTAAGTAAATTGCAAAAAAATATTGTAAAACTGAAATGAAAAAATTAAGCAAGAAGCCATTTTCTTAGTGCCTGTCTAGAATTAAATTATAATGTTGTTACGTGTCGCATGCATTTAGGAAATTCTTCTCACGTTTTGGTGATGGACTGCCTTGGACTTGTGCACTTAGTCCTAGATTAAACTATTAGTAAGAAACTTGGAGGGCAGTCAAAATTGAAAATAAGAAGAAGATCCAGATACGATGGGACTGAAATAAAATGACACAAGACAAAAAAAATAAAAAACCACTTGATATCCGAGAGGACACTAACATCATGTTGCCTCCTATTATCTTCACTGCACAAATTCTGTCATCAGTTTACAATTAGCCTTTTTAGCCACGCTAACTCTTGTTAAGCTACCTTTAAAATCCATTTAAATTCGTTGTTAACAAATCTTTTATTAGATCTACAAAAAGGTAAAAAAAGAAAATAGCCACCTTGTAAATCTAAGTAAAAGCTTGATTAACAGAGATAAAGGATACCGAAACATTAATCATTCGTTACTTTTATCCTTTCAACTTCTGAATACATGTAAATAAAACCTTTTTACGGAACACTGGGCTTTAAATCAGAAATATCCCAACACCCTTTATTATAAGATGGTTTAGCAAACTAAAAAGGATGAGATATAATAGAAGGTTGTTAGTTATTGTAACTAAGTAGTAACTAATAGTAGATCCCGTTTGCAAAGGATTTTAATTGAAAGTGTTTAGGATATTTTTGCGATACCTGTAGGTATTACAATCGTGATCTATGACAATTGTGAACCTAATTAAAATAGGAGAAAGAATCTAAGTGCTTTGTATCTATAACCTCATGATGAATGATAATGAATTTTATATTCAAACAAACTTTATGTAATACATCAATATAACAAAAACAAAATAAAATGGTGATTTCATTTGAATCTGGAACGTGATCCAGTTGAGTTCTATTGTCTTTATGGAAATGCCTCAGGAATCGTCAGTGTTGTATCTTTTCATGACCCACATTTTTTTATTCCTGGGACTTTTCTGCCGTGCTTGTGATATATACAGTAAGTGACATGGAGACACTTTCGAGAAAAAGGCGGTCAAAGTTTTTATTTTTATTTTTGATTTTTCTCCCAAAGTATAAATTAAAAGCAAGTTTTCTAAAATGTTTTAGATAAAAACGTGTTTGTTTAATAATTTTTATATTTTCTTTTTTATTTAGTAATAATATTTAAATTGTAAAGCTTGAAAAAATATGTATGTTAAGGAATGGACAATTAAAAAATAATGTTTTTTTTAGTATTGGTACAGTAAGTGTGTGACTTACTGTAACAATCTTTAGTTTGAAGTACATACTGCAACAATGATAACAGAATGAGGTAAATGTTTAAATATAATAACAAAAATTGTACAATTTGCCTAATGTTATCTAAACACTTACTGTAATTATAGCTAGGAGCAATATGAAACCTTGTGGCATCTGTCATGAACCATAATTAATTACTCTTCCTCGATATTATTGGGATAAATGAAACAAAAGATATCTTATGAAATTATAGTTTAATAGAAGTACACAGTACAATTATAGTTTAAGTACACAGCTTTATTAAATACTCTAAAATGTAATAATCAGTTCCATTTATTGTATTTTTTTAAGCATTTGGAATCACAATAAAAGCTAACTTAAAAAAAATTACAATTCGTGTTTGCGCAACAGGCTTCATACAAGAAACAATCAAAAACTAAATAACTAAGCATTGTTTCTAAAAAAAAATACACATTTCAAATTCGTGTTTGTACATCTTCGTACACAAGAAAAAACATCTAAAATAAACACTATGTTTCCAAAAAATTAGATAGTTTTCTCTTTGGATTTTTTCATTATAAAAATAGTCTTTGAAGGCACATTAAATTCTTTAAAAGTCATTTAACTTATTAGGATTATAAATGTAACATTTAACTATTATATATAGATTATGAGATCCTCGTTATACGAACTTAATAAAATCAGTCTTACAAATTAACAATATTAGTACCGTTGTAGCAGTTTATAGTAAGATAGAAAAAGTCTTTTAACTGACTAGTAAAATGAAGGCTTACATAAATTGTGTTCATAAGAACACATTTTTTTTTAATATTAACGGTAGAGTTTTAAAACTCTTCGGTGAATAGATTGGTTGCGGAATTTGAAACCGGGATGTTTAACCAAAAACCCCTTCTATTCTCAGGCATCAGAGGTACAAGTTTCTGTATAATCTCTGCTTTACGATCTGCAGTGATTCCTCTTGGAATAGTTTTAGACTTAACCTCAGGGAACTTTTGGGTCTTTACAATTTTAGCTTGTAAGAAGTCCAATGATTGAAACATCTCATTATGACCCGTTTTATACATAAGCACGAATTGACCCCTTTCAACTTTTACTACCATTATATCCTTGAGGTAAATCCTGCGTTCCATGTTTCTCAGTTTATATTGCGACGATAAGTCTTCATATAAATAAAAGTCTGAAACATCCAATGAATTGACAATACTTTTGCGATTATTTGCCATTTTTACCCTTTGGACATAATCATCAAAATCGTATACTTTATTTTTACCTAACATTTTCTCAACCTGATGATGAAAATGGTCAGCAGACATGAAGGTATGTCCTGGCTCGAAATATCGTATATCGATTGTATTAGCAGATATTAAAGAACTATTGATAATATGTACTAATAAAAATTAAATTAAAAATTTAAAAATCCCCCGACAAAAACAAAGCGTCTAAAAAGTAAAAAAATAATATCATAAAAGTTGTAGGTAATACTTTGATCCAACAGTCGTCGTCGTCGGACGGCTAATGCAATACGCCAACACACACTCGGCATAATGAATGTATGCTGTTGTAGAAAGGATAGCTGCTGTTAACTTCCTATTTTCATTAGCCGTCCCCCGACACGACGACGGTTGGATCAAAGTATTACCTACAACTTTTATGATATTATTTTTTTACTTTTTAGACGCTTTGTTTTTGTCGGGGGTTTTTTAAATTTTTAATTTAATTTTTATTTCCAGCTTTTTAAATTTTATATTATATTACTAGTAGAAACGCTACGATCAACACGCAGCTCGCCGAAATCTTCGTAGCTGTACGTTTTTTGCCACAGTGAAGCTTGTTACCTACTAATTTACTCTCATTTATCTTTCCTACTCCATCATCAGACTTTGATCACCATCTATCTGTAACCTATTTGTTGAGACCTTTCCACTGAGTCCAAACACGATACCTCTGCTGTAAGTTCGTGAGGGAGTTGGGTATCCTGCAAATTCCAGGTGATGCTGCAGCATCAGCTCAAGGTTACTACATTTATATTCTTTTCATATCATTGAAATAAGAGAATTCTAAATTTCCAATCGATTAGACCTGTGGAAGATGCTCACATGCATTCATCAACTAGAAAAGAGCTGATAATTTTCAAACGGCTGAACCGATTTTCTTGAATCATAGCTAAGAACACTCTCGATTAAGCCACCTTTCAAACAAAACCAAAAAAATCAAAATCGGTTCAGCCGTTTGGCAGCTACGATGGCGCAGACAGACACACAGATACACAGATACACACGTTAAACTTATAACACCCCTCTTTTTCTGTCGGGGGTTAAAAACGACATCAATGCCCAATTTTTATTTTGGGATGCACAATTATCAGCCCACAAAATAACATTTTCATTTTACACACGTGTATATTTCGTGTTTAATATAAGAATAAAAAAAGTAATTCATTGTAATTTGTATATTATGGATATGTAGGTAAGATACCTATACTATAATACGATTACGACAACCATTTTCTAATTTGATAAGATAAAGTAATGTAAAATGCCAACCTTAATATTTTAACCTGTTAATAATACCTTTATATTGCACCAGTTATAAACAGCACTAATATTATAGACCCGAATACAAAAGCTAGGAAAGTACGTATACTCACGAGTGATTTTGGCGCCAATTTTATTCTCCGACGCACGGGTCAGCCTCTGTATGTGGCGTGACCACGACTGCAAATTTACGCACTTGCCCCTCCCCGCACTACCCATTCGGACCCTAAACGCCTTAGAATATTTGCAGTAAGTAACGTATTTACCTTATTTGTTCCAGGCAAATCTACGCATAAAATGTAATATTCCTAAACATAATTACAGTAGTGAATCTTGCTGTTATTACGTCTACACATATAAATATTTTTTTAATTCGCTGACTTATCATATACACAGTAAGTTTCACTTACTGTATTTATACTAAGATAATAGAATAATACATTGCGAAACTCTTAAGCATTAATATAGTATAAACTCTTACTGTAGATTTGTTAAGGTTTAGTATAGTAATGATTATTTCCAACACTTAATATAATAATAGCAAATGGTACTTACTGTTAATATGTTTCAGTGATACTTGAAGAAAAATACTCATAACTTAAAAATAAAAAGAGCAAAATTACTTACTGTAGCAATACCTAGGAAATGGTTTCAACTTTATGAAAAAATCAACCGTATGTGCCCATACTGCAATCATAATAAGTATGCCTTGGCGCCAAACGGGTCTTACTGTAATTATACTTAAGCTTATTTGATTTTCTATACCACATTTTCAAATTTTAAGTATACAGAAATGTAGGTCTCAATCTCTACATTCCAAATATATACTTAACTCAATATCGACCAAAATGTGACTTACTGTAATTATCATAAGCGCGGCAGTTTTAACCTCCGAATCAATTATACGAGAAGAGTCGTGAAGACAAACGAATAATTCCTTTGCCCCATGCTTATGTAAATTTCAAAAGGCTACTCTGCTGTTTTCCCTCCCGCGGCTCCTTTGTTTATGCCCAAAAATAGAAGGAAAATTACCGTTTTAGAGTTTTTGCTTATTAAACTTTCTTGCTCGTTTGAAACCCAGTCACATTGTTCTGTTTATCAAATTATATGGGTACGAAAATGTGGCATTTAATATAGGTTTGGAATTTTCTTTTGCAAGTGTCGTGTCGATGAGTCGTCGAAAAGATAGGGTGTTTGGTTCAATGTTTCACTCTTATTTGCTTTTCGGAAATTGTTGGTTACCTACCTATGATGTTGTATTTAATTTAGTGGTCTGATATTTCTGGTCATTCTCCTTTGCTTTTTCTGCCAAAACCCAAAAACAAAGTTCCAAACCTTGCTCGGGCAACATTTCTCTTTTTACAAATAAATTAAATTCAAGTATTAGGAATAACAGTACTGACTGTGGCCACTCCATCCGGGTGAAGTCTTCATCCTCTGGCATCCAGGTGTAGCGTTTGGGGTCAGGTTGGCTGCACACAGACCGTGGCCGTCTGCGGAAGTATGAGCACTCCAAATCGGCGTCGTATGCACAAAGCTCGGGTGGTGCCGGACTTGGTTGACCGAACCTGGTGGATACAGAAATATCTTTAACTGAGTACTGAGGGAAAATGTCACAAAGCCACTACCAATGTTTTACGGTCAGCGCCCACAGAGCAGCAAAATGTTAGAGCAGTTTTCGCACTTAATCATTACAGAAATAGAGTCGACAATACCCTGCAAAAGATAATGTCCTGGCGTAGGCGCGTGTTCAACATAATCAGCTTAGACTGATAACGGATGAATAACGTTCTCACAGCTGGGGCACATGCCTTCTCTCTAAAAGCGGGAGTGGGCTGAGATCCACTACGCTAGGTCGGTGCGGATTGGTAGTTATGTGTTCGCGTATGCTATTTTGAACTTTATTTCAGTTTAGATTTAGTACATTTTAAATTTTCCTGTTCAATGGGTGCTGACCGCTACAACAATCACTATGACTTACCTGGGATACCTCTGTATTGGTGCATAATCGGTGTTGAGATTCTCATCTGAGGGCACACGCCTCCTGACACACACGGATAGAAATGATGCTCTGGAACAAAATAATCACCTTTAGAATAAGCATTGTTTATGGTAAAGAGAAGATATGCTTTCAGGAGTGCTACAGTTCAGGAAAATATATTTGTATTTGTTTGAGTGGAGACCTCACAATTTTTTATCCTACAGTCGATCAAAAAAATAATGTGGATCATTTGAATGTATAAAAATGATTCAACCGGGTGCTCGTAGACTCGAGTCTTACCAAATTGTCACACCGGTGTGACATTTTTTTTTTTTCTTGTTGGTCACTCCGCTAATATTTCCACACCATTTACTACTTGCGATTATTAAAAACACTTAAGAATTTTATTTTTGTAGAAACATTTAAAAAAACCATGACCATTATCAATAAACTCAAACTCAAAGCATTTATTTCAATTAAACCATTTATGATTATGAAACCATTTACAGGCCCTCGCACACAAAGCATAAACACTTGAGAAATACTAAATGCACTTCATTATCGTTAATTGGTTTGGATTCTTGAATAAATAGAACACATACTTATGTATAAACAATAAGCGGGTAACTAAAACAGAACTTACAAATAGAGAATGTTACGTAGTGGGCTTTGTTTTTTGTTTTGACCGTATCTCTAAAACTACTTGTGCAAGCCTTTTTTATGATAATTTACATTTATATCCCTGTCTATTTTTCCAGCCGTGTTCGAAACTGTGTGGAAGTAATCCGCCTGTTAAATCAGCCGGACCACTTACGCTCGCCCGAGCTGTTTCAGTCACTGTGGAGCAAGCTGCCACCACTAATTGCGACCACGGTAGCTGGATTATGCTCATTTATGCGACAGCAGCTTGTCTAAAATCGAAATGTTTGCCGATTTCGTCTCGCGTGAAGCTGACTTACAGTGTAGGTTTGGCGGCGCTACTGACTGCACGTTGCCTACCGTAGCCCGCCCTAACACTGATACCAGAGGCTTCAGGGATAGGGTGAATGTCGTAGCTGAAATTCATAAAGAATCTACAAATCATATTTGTCCGTTGTGTCAACAAAATCATGAATTGAAGTTTTGTGATAGGTTTGTCAAAATGACATTAAATGATCGTTGGCAATTTATTAAGAAAAATAAAATATGTCATAGATGTTTAAAAAAAGGTTGGCACAAAAATAAAACGAGACTGGCGTGCCATCGTCTGACGATTCGGATCACGAAGTCTTGGCTCATGCATCCTCCTTGTCAGGTGCGGAACCTTCTGTTCGGCCGTTGTTGAAAATAGTTCGCGTGATCGTGTCAGGACCTTCTAGTAGTGTTGATACGTACGCTTTGTTGGACGATGGTTCCACAGGTACCTTCATAGATTCTAAACTGGCGGCTCAAATTGGTTGCAAGGGCCAAGAGAAACGCATTCATTTAGATTGAAGGTGGTCTAAGAATGGACGTGAATATTCAATACGTGGATTTCAATATAAAAGGCCGTCATTCCAACGAAATTCATTGCGTTAAGCGAGGCAGGTCCATGAGCGGTTTGAGCGCTGCGCGGACAGTCTGCGCATCTTGAGAGCGTGCGTAAATATCCATACCTGGCAGACATTGTTAATGAATTTTGTTATGAAGACGTTAAGCCCATGCTGATTATAGGCATCGACAACTGGCACTTATCTCTCGCTAAAGCTACGCGCAAAGGAACTAAGACACAACCCGTAGCTATTTTAACTGCTTTAGGCTGGGTTTTATACGGTTTCGGTTGCAGCAAAACTAAACTGGTCGACACTACGCCATGGTTAGCGAACCTGATGTAGCGAACGATCGTTTGATTCTGGAAAGTCTTATTAGGGAACAGTTTAAAATTGATTCAATCGGCATCTCAAAACAGGAAGCTCGCAGTGCCGACGACGAACGCGCCATGCAAGTTCTCGAGCGCACCGCGCCGTCTTCCCGGTGGTCGTTTTGAAGTAGGCTTGTTGTGGAAGACTGATAAGCTGGATATTCCAGACAGTTACAAGTTAGCTCTTTGTATGGAATAGTCATTCCCCATAAAATGTATGTTGTAGTCTGTCGCCCCAACTTTTGTTTGCATGTTTGTGTTTGTGCCTTTCACTTTCTGTCTATTTATATTGTGGGCAGTGAAGATTATACTGGTTATCTGGGATGCAAGGATAACCTCTGTTTTCAGGTCAGCCACTGTTGATCTTCTAGCTGCTGTGTCTTCAACCTTCCCAGGAGTGACCATTCTGTTAGCCAGGGCCTCAATTATTTTTGAGTATGTAGTGGTCAAGGCTTTCAGGCATCTTCAACCTTCTTGTCGGTATCAAGGACCATGGGTGGACGTTTCGGGTCTTGAATTTCTTGTCTTGTGTCTGGATCTACAATGGTGTCATTCCTCTTCTGCTCGAGAGGTCCGACTCCCCAAATATTGGTGTCGTAAATATAAGGAAAAGGAAAAAAGGCGCTGGTTCTGGTAGAAAACAAAAGTATAATATGTCAATCAAAACAAGGAAAAATAGACAAAGATATAAAAGTAATATAGACAAATAAATTATCATAAAAAAGGCTTGCACATTCTCCCCTTTTTTATTAAATGGGCTGCTTAATCAGTTTTCGGAGGGGTCTTCTGAACGTGCCAGCTCCAGTGGCCACATCGGCTACCCGCACTACTCCATCTCTGCCGGAAAACAATTTCACGACCCGGCCTTTGGGCCATGAACCACGCGGTAAATTTGAGTCCCAAATTACGACCACGTCTCCTACAGCAATTGAGGGTGTGGTGCCTCCACCCCTTCTGGGTGACAACGAAGGCAGGTATTCTCGGACCCACCGCTGCCAGAAATGATAAGCTAGTTTGAGTGCCCTCCGCCAATGACTTCTGCTCGAGAGGTCCGACTCCTGAAGCGTGTCTGGGATGGGACGCCCTGGTGATCCGTTTAGAAGAAAGTGAGCTGGGGTTAGAGCTTCTTCGGCATCCGGCTCGAAGGACCAAATATTGGTGTCGTAAATATAAGGAAAAGGAAAAAAGGCGCTGGTTTATTCCCTTCATTCATTTGTATTCTACTTTATTCAATTGAAAATTTTACTTCTAGTTGCATTTTCAGGCCAATGTCTTTTTCTCTTATAATGTTATTTACGTCTATAACTTGTGTAATACATTAGCAGTGATACCTTTCCTAAATACTATTGTAATAAAGCAATGTTGAATTCAATGTAAAATATTCAGAAGGTCAACAAAGCCATATACGACCAAACCACTTCAGTTGTTTAAGAAGTGCTACCGAAGTCACCGAGAATAGAAAATAATTGCTGAAATGGGTACGGACAACTCTTAAGAATTGCGTCTACAAAATGTTATTTTATCGTTTTCAGTAGTTCCGTTGCTTCCCTCAAACAAAATATTAATTATCTGGTTCCTTCTTATTGATAGTCAGCAATGAGGAATTCAATTTCCAGGATTGCAATTCAATTCATCAAATATGGCCGGTACTCCCACATCCTCGACCCCTTTGGTCTTGCAGACTTTTAGTTTTCCTTTTCGAGCATTGTATAGGCTACATTTTTACGCTCTCAAAATGCGGAACTTTCAGGCTTGTTGCTCCAAAGGCCGTCTATGTTCTTTATAATTTTTTGGGATCGACTGCAGAAGTACTGCCTCTTCTTTGAATTTGTGAATTAAAAGTGCTATTTGATTTTGGTTCTCTTGTGGTTTACAACTTTACTATTCTTGTGCTGTTTACACAACCTTCTCACCAATTGGAAAGAAATTATTATCTTTTTCATTTCTGAATAACTAAGTTGGATTTGGGCATGAAACGCGTATCCACTTACACTAAGCATTATAAATTTAGGTAAGTACTTACATTTATATATTTAAATAAAATAGGTACGCCAACAGCATATACATTGTGCATTAAATATTAAAAGTTAACAGTACCAGATATTAATCGTTAATAAAAAACTGTCACTTGTGTACTTACGTGATCGGTGGCGTTAGATTTAGGCACCTGTCACTGTCACACCCGGCGATAAACGAGGAGCGAGTAGAGCTAGCAACTAAAGTCGTATTTAGTTTCTGTCTTTGTGACTGCTTAGTTTTTCTAAACCTCATAATTAATTTTGATGCGTTTTTTACCATCATTAAAACATTTGAATTAAAAAAAATTACATTCTGAACTTGACTGGTTTTAGCCAAAGTCGCTCAGAAATTTTAAAGTGAAAAAGAACTCACATTCATGGATTTTTTTTCGGAATTTCCTCCGTGTTTGGAGCGAGCTACAAAACACACCTCCTAACTTATTACAAAAAGCAGCTTAACAAAATAGATAGCCCAGAAAAAGTAGAGCCAGCAAAAATATAAAAGTGCCCGTTGACCTCCACTTGAGCCCAATACGATTACAAGGGTGCAGAATAATAAAATGCTCAATTTGTTACCTTTGCCTCTTCTAAAAGAAGGTAATTTATCGTCCAAATCAACTTAGGACGCCGATACTCGAGTCTCGAGTATTAGGTACGCCATCTTTATTTTGTTTTAATAACCCTAAATTGTTTGAAAAATATTTTGGTGGATGTTCTGATTTCTTTTTGATCGTTCTCGATTAGTGAGGTAGGTTAGGTACGAGTATGTTGTATAGTTCTTATGACATGAAAAATAAGCACGTAATATGGCTGGCACTGGCTTTACTTAAAGAAAACAATAAATTTCGCGATTCAACGCTTCTGATAATATAGATCATCCTTTGTGATTTTTTATGAAAGGTCTCTTATCATCTTTTTATTGAAATGATAATATCACGGTCAAGATTATACTAAAAATAAAATATCCGATATTTTCGCTTACAAGATCCCCGAAAGATATATTTTTATGGGCACAGAGGGAACAGTATTTTTATTAATACAAACTTTGCCTCAGGGGAATAATATTTATATTAACTTGTACAAAATGGGTCAAGTTTGCTCATATCTTATGCATGGCGGGTTTCCGGCTAAACAGCTCAGATGGGACTCAACGAAACAAGATGAAACAGATTTTATTTATGCAGAAGTTAAGTAGAGAATATCGTTTTGAGAAGAGAATGAAAAAATACATGGATTCAATTACAAATTTGTAGTTTGCATCTTAGAAAAAAAAAGCGTTTCAGTAAGGTAAAGATCACCCAGTTTCACAAGGCAAATACTTAATTGATCTTCTAAAAACGTATTGACTGATTTCGACTTATAATGTACGTATACTGGGGGGGGGGCCGTATACGAGGGGGCCTGGTGACCTGTAACACAGGTTTTTCCCAAAAACGTATATCAGGCACCAGTTTCTCACAAAGGTGGAATACAGCTGAGAAATTTCTTCTAAACATTAACTTTAAGTCAGCTTTGTGAAGAGAGAATAAATGATAAATTATAAAATTATTATACTTTTTAAAATTAATGAACTTCTAAAAACGTTTGGGTCTCAACGTTCTGGCCTTTTCTTACAGTTGCTCGCAGAAGGTAAACTAGAGTAGAACCACGCGCGAACCAAGTTGGTCGCAGTAACTAAGCTAAGCTAAGGTAACCCAATAAAATCGGTCAGGTTAGGTTAGAACGGTTGGTAACAAACACGAGTTAGCGAAGCGAATGGTGCCACAGCAGCGGCCGGCGAGCGCTACATCCTAGTTTGTCACAGTTACTTGGTTATTTAGTATTTTTTGGAAAATAAAATGGGAATTATTTAACGTTTGATTAAATACATGCCATATTTATAACACTGACAGATGTAATCCTTATAAACTTCAATAAGAATACAACATTTTAACTCTAGTTGGAGATTTTCTCGAGAATTATTTACTGCGAAGTATATCGCCTTTAAGCCCTACCAAAACACAAGAGCAAATGAAACTAGGCAGTAATACTCGCCAATTAATCCGACAATTCGTAAGCCAGTCTGATTCAAGCGCTCGGGATGTTGCCTTGTCTGGGTCAAATCTAGTTTTCTACATCTTTGCAATCTTGTCTTTATTATTGCGCTAATTTGTAACTTGTAAACATCTACTGCTAAACAGAAGATACTGCAATAATTTCAAACGTTTAGTTCAAAATATTACTAATAATTATTCTGTTTCTATTAGAGAATAAAGGCGTTATTATTTGTCTCAAAATGCCTTAACAGATGTTGCAACTAAAGGGAAATTAAATTGAACTGTAAGGATTTCGAACTAAATTAAGTTTATTAAAATTAAGAAGATTTAGACAGGCCCAGAGCCCACAGATTTCTTAAAACTGTATTAAATCCCATTTTGAATAAATGCTTTCTATTAATGCTGCCTTTGCTATTGCTGAAAATCGGGTTGCTACTAAGTATTTTCCTAACAAGACATCCACCGGCCTGCCTGCGACGGTGCCTGAGGTAACTACGCAGTGCGGGCCGCCCGCTGACGGGCGTATATTGAACGAAGAAACTCAAGAGCCTTATTTCAACGAAGTATGAAATCTTATCGACCCACGAAATTTATAGCCGAGTCGTAAAAAACAATTCGCTTCATTAGATAGTTTTAACACTTCCGTTTTTCCACAAAAAAAATAAACGAATACATCACTTCCGCCCCATATCACTTTCACACATATTGAACTGCTGAAATGGTAACATTTACACGTCTGTAAAAATAACCTTTCCATAAATAAATTCAGTTACATGTTCACCCGTGTTGAGAAGGATTTAGTGGCATTTTTATCTCTAGAAATTAAATTGGATAGAGTACAGTCACGAGCACCAATATGTATACACTTAGCAACTTTCAAAAGTGATTTTCTTCCTACTGCATTGATTGTAATTTTATGTTATATCGAATATAGTATGTTGGAACCCATTTTATTATGAGATAGGTGTCATCTCAAAGTTGCAATCGTTATTCCACGAAAAAATAATTATTGAATTTTGCTAAGTGTATACATATTTTTGCTCGTGACTGTACACAGTGAAATGGGCGTGCAGGTGTAGTAATAGCATGAAAATATGGACCAGCTCAATAGCCACTATGGTGGTCTAAGTGGCTGCTGTCAACTCGCAGAACTTCACCATCACCATCATAATCATCATCAACAGCCTGACTTCAGCCACTGCTGGGGCATATCCCCTAGGTATATTATTTAAAATAAATATTTTTATTTCATTTGACATACCTACATTTGTATTTTCGACACACGGATGCGGCGCGCGTCGCCTTTATGATACAGGAGTGGTTTAAAAGAGGTGCCTCTCGTCTGTCGAAAAGTTTTATAAGATTTAAGACAGTAAGCCCTCAAAAACACGGGCACGTTCTCAAAGCACGTTATAAAAACGGTAACCTTCGGTTAGAAAAGGTTTCAGATTAGGATGATCAAGGAGGAATTTATGAAAATGAATTGACTAGTAATATTACAGCAGAATTATCTTTATTATTTCATATTATTACGATGAATAATATGAAAGAATGACTTGCATGATAAAATTCATTCACTCGTGTGAATCCGTATGGCAAAAATAAATATTGAATCCTTACTCCCTATTATTTCGACTACATAAAGAACTACCGGTTTCCGCATATGCATTGTTAACGACTGTATCTGTTCTATGCATATTTCCCGTATAACGGGGATACATACCTTGAAATACATAAAGCTAACATTTTTATCCGGGAAAAAGAATCCTTTTGGCAGGAATTGTTTCAGGATAATGTTTTTGTAAAGTCTTTACTTAACTTTTTTATTTAAGAAAGTCGCGTCATTGACCTTGCTACAGCAGCTGGGGTGGGGTTATGTATCTTTTTTTTTTTTCTTTATTAACAAAAGGGGTTTTTATCCATATGGATATGCCAACCCCATCGTACCTTATAAATTATTTAACTTTGATTAAAAGTAACTATAACTATACTTAACAGAAATTGAATCATTCATCATCAATGACTGGGCATAATAAGGGGTTATGTATCTTATGATCTAACATTAATTTTTCAAGTTGCATATACACACATCAACACCGTCTAGGGATATTTCAGATTTTCTCAATTCACTCAAAATTTGTTATAGATAACATACAAAATGTTTATATTTTTACAAAGCCCATTTGTCAAAGTAGACTTCAGGATATAACAAAAATATATTTTATGCGTAAATAAAATTTTATTCAAATAAAGACGAAAAGTGAAATAATGGTAAAACTAACGATGAATGTGTTTTCAAGAAAAACTGAAAAATGAAGCGAAATTATTTAGTTTTTTGCAATTATGCAAAAAATCAGTAGTCAGTAAAACCACCCATGACGTTAACAGCGGTCCTGTTGTAGTGGCCTACTATATTGTTACCTATATTCAGTTGCTAAACCTAATTAGTACATAAAACTAACATAGCTTTAATTATTCTAAATTGTTACTAACATTAAATTATTTACATTATAAAATCACTTCGTAACATTTAATAACTATATATAATATTTAACATTTAAGACTTAACTAATATCTACAAACAAACATACACGGACAAAGTTTGTAATATTAGTTAATTCCTTAACTGCGAGCGGCGAAGCTGTGACGTAGTCTTTTGTCCTGGCGCGGGCGTTGAGACCGCCGGCCACGCGCAGCGCGCATGGCTGGCGCGCGAGCGAGACGGATGACTGCCCGTCACGCTCGCTCGTAGCGCACGCGCATGTGGGATGTCTTACGCCGAGCAGTGAGTCCACAACTCCCACTGCGCGAGCTTGCTAATAATTGTATGCAAAAGTCTAGCTTTCCGCCGCGTGTTTTTTATGTTAGATGTACGTGCCTGTGCTTAACGCTTTATCTGCTTTTGTGATATCCTTCTGTCTGACTATCTTTACTCCTTCTAATTGTGAACTCTTTTGTGTACGTGTTTCTGTGGTGGAATAAAAACCGTCTTCCTTCTTCCACTGTGAGTAGAGTATTATTTACGGACCCTTAACTCACACTACACTAACTACATTGGTGACCCCGACGTGATTGTTGTTTTGCAAGTATTTGAGCACGCATATTAATCTCATTAGTTTGTATGTTAGTATAATTCTGGATAAGTGTTTCAGCATCTAGACCAGGAGGAACTCCACCTAGGGCATACCTTGCAAATATATTGTAATTATCTGATATATAAGTCTTATGTTTTGCAGCATATTGTTTAATAACCTTTGTTATCATAGCATTTCTAACATTTTGGTTGGTTACTTTCTTTGTAGCATGAATAACTGCAACTATAGCACATGCCATATCTGAAGATGGGAGATATTGCCCACCACTACATGTACTCTCATTAATGATTTTAATTACCTCAATCTGTTCTTTCTTTAGATCCGAAGCCATTCTAGGTATAGATTCTCTTGAAAATACAGCACCACATAATGGTGTCATCAATATAGATGCATCTTTTGAGAATGCATATGATATAGCTTTTGAAAAAGTTACTACAGATAGTAATGCTGCTTGTTTAAAAGTAATAACCATCTTATCACCATCTTCCATCTTTTTATATACCATATCCCTAAATGTAGTAACTATAACTACCTTAATATTAATTGCTCCTGCTTTACTATAAGGAAATCTGAATCTTGTATCGCGTCGGAGTGAGGGTACCTCCATTTTACCCTGAAAAACCAGCGTTATGGTTCGCGCAGCTGGAGAGCCAGTTTGCACTGGCGAACATCACCGCCGATGCTACCAAGTACCACCATGTAATGGGCGGCTTGGACCCCATTTACGCTGCCCACGTCGAGGACATTATCGAGGCTCCGGCAGCTCCAGATAAGTACGAGCGGCTGAAGACAGAACTGGTGAGGAGGCTGTCTGCATCCAAGGAGAAGAAGGTGCAGCAGCTCTTGACGCACGAGGAGCTTGGAGACCGGAAGCCCTCGCAGTTCTTGCGACACCTACGCCACCTGGCGGGGCCGACTGTACCAGAGGACTTCCTGCGGACGATCTGGACCAGCCGCTTGCCAAGTAGTACGCAGAGCATCATAGCTTCGCAGGCCAAGGCGAGCCTTGAGGAAGTGGCCGAGCTGGCCGACCGCATACTGGACCTGGTGCCAGCCAGTCCTCAAGTAGCAGCGATGTCATCTCCGACGGCGACACCGACGGCGGCGATCCCAGGAAGCAGCGTGGACCAGATGCACAGCCAGATCTCCGAACTGACGCGACAGGTGCAAGCCCTGACCTCACAGGTCAACAGACTGTCGCGGTCGCGACAACGGTCCAGCAGGAGTAGCAGCCGGGGGCGATCACCATCTACGAGGTCGCACTCCAACTACCGCAGGTGGCCTAACTGCTGGTACCACTACAAGTTCGGCGAGAAGGCAACCAGGTGCGTAAAACCCTGCGACTACGCGGGAAAAGCCGCGGGCAGTCGATAATGGCGACCGGCGACTGCCAAGGCACTGGTCGCTTATTCGTGACCGACCACCACACGAAGATGCAGTTCCTCGTCGACACCGGTAGTGACGTCTGTGTGTTCCCAAGGTCGGCTATGAAAGAGCGCCGTACAAAAACAAAGTTCGAACTCTGTGCGGCTAACGGTAGTGCGATTAACACTTACGGTTATGTAAACTTAAAATTAAGTATAGGCTTACGCCGTGACTTTGTTTGGCAATTTATTGTGGCAGATGTAACAAAGCCAATTATTGGTGTGGATTTTTTGTCACATTATAGTTTAATTGTAGATATAAGAAGGCAGCGACTAATCGACGCGTGCACTACCTTAGCGACCCCTGCTTTGCCTGCCCGTCCTACTGATGCTGTCTCTTCTGTGAAAGTAAGTCTTGGTGATTCCGCGTACATACACATACTACGGGAATTCCCCGACATTACCCGCCCACCTGGCATACATTGCACTCCCAAACACAACACAGTACACTACATCCGCACTACACCTGGGCCACCAGTATCCTGTTCACCTCGTCGACTGGCTCCTGATAAATTGAAAATTGCGAGGGATGAATTTGACGCCATGCTCAAGTGTGGCACTTGTCGCCAGTCTGAGTCACCATGGTCATCGCCCCTGCACCTAGCGCCGAAGAAGGGTAATGGTTGGCGCCCCTGTGGCGATTACAGGATGCTGAACGCACGGACAGTCGCAGACCAGTACCCCATCCGGCACATCCAGGACTTTGCACACAGTCTGTCTGGCTGTACCGTATTTTCGCAAATTGACCTGGTGAAAGCGTATAACCAGATTCCGGTCCATCCAGACGACATCCCGAAGACCGCAATCACCACGCCGTTCGGTCTTTTCGAATTTCCGTACATGACCTTCGGTCTTCGAAATGCCGGACAGACGTTCCAGCGCTTCGTGGATGAAATGCTCCGGGGTCTGGACTTTACATACGCGTACCTAGACGATTTTTTGGTCTTCTCAAAAGACCAGAAGACCCACGAACTCCACCTGCGTCAGCTATTCACCAGGCTCAAGGAATACGGTATGGTCATCAACAGCTCAGTGTGTCTTCGGAGTGTCAGAGGTAAACTTCTTGGGCTACCACATTTCAGCCGAGGGTACCAAGCCACTACCTTCTAAGGTTGAGGCTGTGACGACATTTCCCGCTCCCAAAACCGTAAGAGAGCTGCGGAGATTTCTTGGGATGCTCAATTTTTATCGTAGGTTTATCCCTAAGGCAGCTACTCTTCAGGCGCCGCTGAATGCTCTACTCACCGGTTCCGTAAAGGGTTCACACCCTATAAGCTTTTCACCGCAGGAACAAGAGGCTTTCCAGAACTGTAAAAACAGCCTCTGTCAGGCAGCATTACTGGCTCATCCAGACTGCAACGCAAGTATGGCGTTGGTCACGGATGCGTCAGACAAAGCCATCGGTGCAGTCCTGCAGCAGCTGAATCAGGGGGCCTGGCAGCCACTGGCGTTCTTCTCGCGTAAGTTGACCCCAGCACAGGTAAAATACTCTCCCTACGATCGTGAGTTGCTGGCTATTTACGAGAGTGTCAAATATTTTAGGCACATGTTAGAGGCTCGTCACTTCGTCATTTATACAGACCACAAGCCTATCACATATGCCTACCACTCTCGTAAAGAGAACAGTTCGCCCCGGCAGTTCCGTCATTTAGACTTCATAGCCCAGTTTACGACGGACATCCGACACATTTCGGGCAAAAACAATGTCGTGGCGGACACCCTCTCACGCGTAGAGGAGATTGTTCAACCTGTGCATGCTGAGAGGATCGCCGCTGCTCAACTCGAGGACCCTGAGCTGAAGCAATTTCTAGCTGGGGACACATCAATACATCTGCAGCAGGTGCGTATTCCAGGTTCCAGCTGTCAATTGTACTGCGACATCAGCACCCCCACACCAAGACCTTTTGTACCCAAGGAGCTGCGCAGGTCTATTTTTACAAGCCTGCACTCCTTGAGTCATCCAGGTACTAAAGCTTCCGCAAGGCTGGTTGCAGACAGGTACGTCTGGCCTGGAGTTAGGAAGGACTGCCGTGAGTGGGTACGTTCTTGCTTACATTGTCAACGTGCAAAAACCACACGGCATGTCTTTTCCCCAATAGGCAATTTCAAACTACCTTCTTCAAGGTTTGCCTTCATACACATTGACCTAGTAGGTCCTTTGCCTCTGTGCCAAGGGTTTCGGTATTGTCTCACCGCCGTCGATCGCTTTACGCGATGGCCTGAGGCAATACCGCTAGCAGACATAACTGCTGAGACGGTGGCAAAGGCTCTGCTGAGTGGTTGGATTGCTCGTTTCGTCTGCCCATCGGATGTCGTAACCGATAGAGGTGGGCAGTTCGAGTCAGCACTTTTTAAATGTTTGGCCAATATTGCCGGTTTCCAACACCGTCGAACAACAGCCTACCATCCAGCTTGTAACGGCTTGGTGGAGAGATTCCACCGCCAACTCAAAGCTGCAATAACCTGCCACGCTAATGCCAGTTGGGTGGAATCTCTTCCACTAGTTCTATTAGGCGTTCGCAGCGCATACAAAGAAGACGCACAAGCCTCCGCTGCCGAACTGGTGTACGGCCAGCCAATGCGTCTACCAGGCGAATTTTTTGACCCTCTGGCTGAAGAGACCATGGACACGACGGACTACTTAAATAGAATCAAATGTTTAGTTCATAAATTGAATCCATCACCGGCAGCGAGACATAATAAAACTAAAATCTTCGTATTTAAGGAATTAGCAACGTCCTCTCATGTTTTCCTTAAGGACTGCACTGTCGGTGGTGGTTTCAAACCGGCATATTCGGGTCCACATGAGGTCGTCCAAAGAGGGGATAAAGTTTTTAAAATCATAGTCAATGGTAAACAGGTTACCGTATCGATAGACCGAATCAAGCCGGCCTTCATACTGCGTGACCCAGTTACACCACACTTACCACCTACCACATCCATCCATCACAACACATCACAACTACCTCCTGACAATAACACTCAACATCACACTCCAAGCGCGGAAAAACGGGACTTACCGGATGCCGAGGATGACGTCATCAGAAGGACACGGTCAGGCCGTAGGGTGCGTTTCCCAGATTACTATCGCCCTTGACGGTCTCTGGAGGGGAGTGATGTAGTGGCCTACTATATTGTTACCTATATTCAGTTGCTAAACCTAATTAGTATATAAAACTAACATAGCTTTAATTATTCTAAATTGTTACTAACATTAAATTATTTACATTATAAAATCACTTCGTAACATTTAATAACTATATATAATATTTAACATTTAAGACTTAACTAATATCTACAAACAAACATACACGGACAAAGTTTGTAATATTAGTTAATTCCTTATCTGCGAGCGGCGAAGCTGTGACGTAGTCTTTTGTCCTGGCGCGGGCGTTGAGACCGCCGGCCACGCGCAGCGCGCATGGCTGGCGCGCGAGCGAGACGGATGACTGCCCGTCACGCTCGCTCGTAGCGCACGCGCATGTGGGATGTCTTACGCCGAGCAGTGAGTCCACAACTCCCACTGCGCGAGCTTGCTAATAATTGTATGCAAAAGTCTAGCTTTCCGCCGCGTGTTTTTTATGTTAGATGTACGTGCCTGTGCTTAACGCTTTATCTGCTTTTGTGATATCCTTCTGTCTGACTATCTTTACTCCTTCTAATTGTGAACTCTTTTGTGTACGTGTTTCTGTGGTGGAATAAAAACCGTCTTCCTTCTTCCACTGTGAGTAGAGTATTATTTACGGACCCTTAACTCACACTACACTAACTACACTGTAACGGTTTTTATGCTTTGAATCAAGTTAACAAAGTCTTGCTGCGGGATATTGTCCCAGGTTCTGCTAAGATGCCAAAAAAGTTGCTCTTCAGTCGCAATGTTTGAAGGTAAATTCTTCAAAGCCCTTCTTTGGAGCATGCTCCACGCGTGCTCTATGGGGTTTAGGTTTGGTGATTGCGCAGGCCAGTCTCAGACTAACACGTCGTGCTCCTGCAGCTAGCTGTTCACCACTCGCGCTGTGTGCGGACGGGCGTTGTCGTGCATGAGCGTGAATTCTTGGGCCATTTGTAGTCGATGGGGGTACACTATTGGTACTAGCATCTGGTTACGGTATTTTTCAGCGGTCATGGTGTTTCTGATCCAAACGAGGTCTGTTGTTTCACCAACACGAATTCCGGCCCAAACCATAATCGTCCCGCCGTGGTATAAATGGACTTCCTGAGGGTGTTACAGACGGCTCTCACGACAGGAACTCGCCATACGCGTATTCTTCTCGAATCGAGATGGAAACCGAATCAGGACTCATCCGTAAACAGCACTACTGACTACTGGTGATCTTCCCAGACCGAATTTTCACGAGCCCACTATAATCTCCGTCCGCGATTTCCTCGGCGTAGTGCTGGAGTACGAAGCGGTCTACGAGCATGAAGGTTAGCTTCATGCAGTCTTCTCCTCACAGTTTGGTCACTCACAAGCAACTGGTGCTCTGACTGGAGCCTTTTAACCAACTGCATGACCGTAACAATTGGTTGTCTTCTCGCGGCAACTTGCAAAAATCGGTCTTGTCGTTGGGTGGTTATGCGCTTCCAGCCTGGGTGTCTTTCAGCCACTTCACCAGTAGCACGACACGACGCACACAGAACGTGATTTCAAGGTTATGGTCACGTCCATAACCTTGAAATCACGTTTTGTTTTGTGCCAATCTCCTCAACAATACTCCGTTGAGTAGCCCCAGCTTGGAGCATGCCTACTGCCCTTAACATTTCCTCTCTAGTTAAATGGCGCCGCTGCATGATGCATACAGTGTCATAAATTCTAAATTAACTGTTAACTTGTTTTAAAACTCTAGGTAAATTGAAACCTTCGAACTTCGCTAAAGTTATGCCGCGCAAATCTATTGTTTGTAATTTATCTTCTCAAATTGGAATTTGGAATCATTCAAAAACGCCTACAAAATGAGCTTTCATCAAAAGATTTTAAAACCGGCCGGTATTGATGTGTGTATTTTATATTGCACAATTTTTTATTTTTTGCCGAGTGGATGGTTTTTTTTTTGTAACTTATTTTGAAAGAAAGAAAGAAAAATGCGTTTATTGGCATTGTCACACAAAAATACACCTTAAAACTAAAAAAACAGAAAACAGTCATTACACTGCCAAAAGGGCCTCGGCTCAGCATATTGTCAGATGGCAACACACAGTGTACCACCTGACGCTGATTTTCAGCTGCAACCCACGAGTGTCATACGCTAGAAACATAATATACTTAATAAATTAAAAAACTGATTGAAAAGAAAAAAGAAATACAATAAATAAAATACCTAATAATTGTGAAAATAAAAAATAAAATATATAAAGTATAGTTTTTTTTTTTAAAAGGCAACTATTCTATTAACGCAATAGCATGTTACTTAAAATACGACGAAAATGTGGTGGTAATCTTACCTATTGGCTCTGGAACATGGACTCTCGATATGGTATTGTGAGAGGCATCCGAGAAATCGATCCTTCTTGGACTTCTCCAGTTCCAGCAGATCCAGTTGTTTGTTGTTGATGCAGTACTGCTCCCGGAACTCCTGGATAAAAAGAAGAGAAATGAGTTAATAAAGTCCATCTACTTCCTTTATTATTTCGTTATGGCAGTCGTGGAGACGAGTAGGTATGTCAGGAAAAATGTTTGGTTCATTTTTGAGTTACAGGTTAGATGGAAAACATATTAAATAGAAAACTCTGGTTAATTTTAGTGTACATTTTATGTCTTTAAGTTACCAACTATTTTTCTTATTCTAATGTTATTTTTTCTTTCTCTTTTAGCATATTATATCTAAACGATTGGTCAGGATTTGTTTTTGGTTTATTTTTGAGTTAGATGGAAAACATAGAAAGGACACTCTTGTTTTTTTTTGAGTTATATTTTCTGTTTTTAAGTTAACATTTTTTTAAATCTCGTTCTTATTTATGATACTTTTTCTTTCTCTTTCATTTAGCATATCTTAACGACGTGTTCATAATACTGTAAGCTTATTTTGTATTATAAATAAAAAAAACCTGGATTTAAAAACTGTAATCTTAAAAGTAATCGGAACCGGAATATGGGTAGCCTTCGAAGGTCAGTGAAATTGGCGTATGTAACAGATCCTTGGCATTTCCGTTATCAATGCAAGCCACATGCTGTACCAAAATTGTAATAACTATACATGAAAATAATGTTTGTATCATTTGGAAATAGACAGTCATATTCTAATCCAGAATCAAAGATGCTCTAAAAACTTAAATATAATGTTGAAACCAATAGGCAAAAATCTTCTATAAGCAGAATAAAATTACCTAGGGAAAAGTTAAGTAGTTTACAAAATAAAATAACGAAAAAGCGCAGAGTGTATTAATTTCAGCTGAGTCAAGCGAAAAAATAGATGATCTCATTCTGTACGAATGTAAAATTTTAGGCAAATATCCTTTTTAATGAAAGTTCTAGGCCAAGTTGGAAGTTTTAATACTCCTTTACTTGTGGATAAAGTAGTTTGGTTTTGATTTAGTTTGGAATAAAATACCCGTGTTTAATTAAAAATGAGAAATGTATTGTCTTTAGAGACAATTTATCTGCTGTTGGCGTACCAATTTAAAATAAATAAGTGATACATATACGATGATTACCCATTGTAAAAATAAGACTAGGCAAATTATTTATTAAAGATAAGTATCTTAATAATAAAAAAATCACGTCATTGTACCTGTGACGTAAGTATTTAACTTCACTGTGTTCATAAATTATTATTGTTGTTTAACCTTTTTGTTTTATTTACTTCGTACACACCCCATGACATGTTACCATTATTATCACGTCAGTGCTGTAGTGTGATTTAGGCATTGGTTGCAATATCGAAACAAATGTTTAGAATATTATGTGCGTAGATAGTGATGATGCTCGTGGCTAAGTAATAACAGCCGCTCGGTTCGATCCATCAGGTTAAGCTACGCTTGCCGGGGTTGGTCCGTGGATGGGTGACCATTTTCACATATCGAGACTCCTCCGTGCCTCAGAAAGCACGTTAAGCCGTTGGTCCCGGCTGTCATTTGTGGATCTTTGACAGTCGTTACGAGTCGTCAGAAGCACGAAAGTCTGACAACCAGTCTAACCAAGGGGTATCGTATTACCCAGTTACTGGGTTGTGGAGGTCAGATAGGCAGTCGCTCCATGTAAAATACTGGTATTCAGCTGCATCCGGTTAGATTGGAAGCCGACCCCAACATAGTTGGGAAAAGGCTAGGCAGATGATGAGATAGTGATACACCTGGTGATAATTACGCGAAATGATTACTCCGGGTAATTGAGGAGGTGTCTCCATCTCATTTCAGGGATCAATTCAATTTCAAAAACTTGTCAATAATGTAGGAAAATTAGAGGTATTTTTTAAAGAAGATTGCAGACAGGAATTGTAACTACCCCTCTCTTATGTTTACAGGCAATTTAAAAATAATTGCTTTGTAAAAGTCAACACGCCGAAATTCCGTCTCTGGTTCGGAAAAATGTGGTGCTACACTAAAAAAACAAGCGAATCGAACAAGAACTAGATTGATGTTACCTACCAAGAATTCTGTTTATATAAAGCTTAATTCCCAATTTTCCTCAAACAATATTGAGTCTGTGTTCAACAAAATTGAAATTGGGAACAGAAAGTTTTACGCCCACCTAGCTATTACAAAGTGGGAAACATTTTCATCCCAAATACATAGAAGTGCGCGTGGGCAGCAGACCCTATTCTTATAATTAAGGGGTAACAGGAGCTAAACGCAAGATTTATATTGCCTAAAAGTATTATTATGATCCACTCCAGTAAACAAAATCATAAAAATATATGATATTCTTCAGTACATATGTGCTAGTGAGGCGACCAATGTAAAGCGATCTTTTTAATTCTGTATCCAATTACTGTAATTCCTGATCATCAAAATATTGTTTGCCCTACCATATAATCCTATTTCCTGTATAAAAAATTTGAAATTGAAATAAACTTTATTAAAAGTAAAACGACATAATAATTCCTTAAATAAAAAAATGGCAAGTGAGATTCTATACTCTCCGCCCACCTCTATTATACTGTCCATTTGATCCAGTTAATCTTTATTTACTCATGTCTGTCATCGCAGTTTATCCATTGAAAGCCCCGGTCTCGGTACTAATATCTGTAGGCTGTGCAAATATTTGTCCCGATACGAAATTGCACCGTATTCGAAAGCTGAACTAACTGAGCATCAAAATCAATTCTCTATCTACTAGCTACTTCGCCTTAATTTGAATGAACGTTCAACTGTCCATATCGTTGAAACTTTGTTCTGTTATTTGAAGACAAATTATTTGGTCTTATTCCACTTCAAATTTAATAAAACCATGGAATATAAAACAAAGTGATAGTGCCTCAGGCATTTTGTTGGTTTTGCGGTCGAGAACGCATGAGCATGGTGTTCAGGGTTCCCCAGGTTGGCCAAAGTCCTATTGAATTTTATTAGGAACTAGCTGCACCACGTGGTTTCACCCGCGTAAGTCTTAAGCCCGTGGGAATATCGGGATAAAAAGTATACTATGTCCTATTCCAGGTCATGGTCTACTCCTGTGTTATATTTCATCTAAATCCGTTCAACCGTTTTAGTGTGAAAGCGTAACAAACAAAAATTCGCATTTTTAATATTTGTTAGGATATAGTTAAGAAGTTAGGATTACTCAATCTGGTGCTATAACCCTTGCCTACCACGTTAGAGATTTTGACCAAATTATTACGGTCCACAATTTCTAAACTATTCTTAAAACAGAAATATAGAAGGAACCTCGACCATTGCAAAATTACGATGATGTTGATAGATAGTGCACGTGTCATGTTGAATGGGATTTACGATAAAACGAGGGAACGTCGGATTGCAAGCATTCGCAGCACTCAAGCTCTCTCCGCATGTAACTTCCTCTTCAATTACAATCCTATCTGTTCGAGCTAGGATTTCTTTGGCAGCTGTTTACTATAAATAAAATGAAATGCTGTTAGCGCATCATGGCTGGCCTGATTTGGTTAACGTTCTTTTTCGAATGTTCGATAGAACGAACGAACTGAAAACCTTATTGTCTGAATAAGGTTTTCAGTTAGTATAGTCCGATTATGGTTTTTAGGGAAAGTAAAATTGGGAAAATTTCCCAGAAAATTGAAAAATTCGGAATACTGAAAATGGGATCTTTGAGTGAATTATTGAAATTTGGACAGGACAATGTCTGTCTGGTCAGCTAGCTATAATAAAAATAAAAATGTGATTAGGAATCCTAAAGGTTAACGTCTTTTGAGTTTTCTCGTTAATTAGATTTAAATACGTATCTTACCCTAAATTACAAAAGTTGTATGGTATTTTTTGTGTATAGCTGCTACCATTTTATCAATCAATCAAATATTTTATTTTTTCAATAAGGACAACTTCCTATTTTTAAAGTATCAAAATCGTCATGAGAATTACTAATCTTATCAACTCAATCAACTCAATTTTTAGCATACCTATCATTTTTAGGTAGATAGCAAGTAATTCCACTTCTATCAAATTAAACAGAGTGATATTAATCAAGATACAATATCAAGGTACATAATAATAATTATGATTAACGGTTATGTTGAATACTTTTATTCAATTCGAAATAGGACATGGACAGCAGTAAGAATTCACACTCAAAATTAATAATAGATATATAATTATGGATATATAAGGTGTATCTTTTCATACACGAAATCTCTTAAGGGGTTATTGTACTCATAATTAGGAACAACTTTCACTACGGAACAAACCACGAAATCGCAAAAAAAAAATCAGCTGTTCCCTACATTTTAAAGTGTTATGCGAACAAGGGAGGGAACAGCTGATTTTTTTTCGCGAATTTCAGTTTAATACGCTTAGTTTACCGATGTCTGTTTATGCCTTATAAGATCATAACGAAAGTCTTATAACAAAAGCACTCAATTCAGTAGCTTAGTATTTTAAACGTTTCTAAATGAATAAATTTCAAGAAAACAATAATTTATTCTCAGTGCTATTGGAAAGCCAATTAATTTCCGAGCAGACTGTTAGCTTTCAGCTTTTAGTTTTTAATCAAAATGAATTGAATGACTGGCAATCGATTTAAAGGTTAAAACAAATAATTTTACAATTCATTTGATTGCTTGTAGGTACCTAATTTAAACTAAACTTATTAATTTCTAGCATTAAAGTAAAAGCAGTTGAGTTTTTATGTTTTACTAGCTTCCGCCCGCGGCTTCGCCCGCGTGGTATGTCGATAAAAAGTAGCCTATGTCCTTCCCCGGGATGCCATCTATCTCCTTGCCAAATTTAATCGAAATCCGTTCAGTGGTTTAGGCGTGAAAAGGTAACATACAGACAGACAGACAGATTTACTTTCGAATTTATAATATTAGTATGGATAATAACTGCATGGTGCATACATTATTAGTTTAAAAGAGTCTTTATAATCTAAAACAGTTTCTGTTGAGGTTACCTGTTCCGTATCTAAAGGTAGTATACACATTACACATAAATGGCTTTCGTGTCAAAAGCAACATCAACTATATAATTACGAGTATAGCCTAGCATTGAGAAATAGCGATAGTTTAGCTTTTGCGGGATTAATGCTCGGTTTCTATAAACAAAAACGAATCGTTTTGCTTACCAATGGTAGCATTTTTTATTGCCAAACTGGGCAAATAAATAAATTCATAAACTAATTTTACCTGTGATATCTACTTCCATATGGGAGGGTCTACTATGCAAAGCTATGAGGTTTTTGCTTCATTATTGGTAAAGATACAAGAGTCTTAATTTTAACCAATACCGGTCCGTTATTTATAGGAATCGGCCATTAAACAATCCAGTCCCTCAAAGTTCAATCGTATAAACAAATATCCGCAAGGCTTCTTGACCAAAAAAAATATTATTTAACTTTGACCAATGCAGAAAGAAGGCAATTTTTACGTGACTTCCCTTACACGTTACTACTTACTCATCAGCTGACTTGCTAAGTAATAGTGGTAAAACTCCTACAGCTCCATAGATTATTCTTACAAACCTCGTATCGCAATGAGATAATACAATTTTACCAGGTGTATCATTATTATTATAACCGTAAGACGTCCACTGCTGGGCATAGGCGTCACCCAAGCATTGCCACATCGATCAATCCTGTGCTTCTCGCGTCCAGCGGATTCCCGCGACCTTCACTGGGTGATATAATCAGTTGAAACTGCTCACCTGCTTAGAGTACATGGTAGTCTTACTGGCTGGCCGTTCGTCGCTGGCCCTCTGCCACTTTCTCCCCGCGTTCTCATCCTCTGACTCGTAGCCTTTGGCCGAATGTGCTATGTCCGCCTGAAAAGTAAAACAGAAGATTATTTTTTTTTACAAACATAATGAACACTAGTACCAGTGTTTATCTATCTATCTATGGACAGAGAGACAGTAAAAAAAAATTTGCAAGGTATCCTTACTTTTTTCAATTTTGCATAAAATATTTAGGGTTTTTTTTATATCGGGTACCTATTCCTGCCTTTTGAGGGTATCGTGACTAAAACCTGTACTGGTGGTTGTTGGTTTGATGTAACAACCTGAAGTCTTATGAGACGAAATCCAAGTCAAGTTCATTAGAATAGCACCTTAAACAAGACGTCTTTCACTACAACTATCTTCACGAAACTCAACTTTTCAATCAGAGTACCACTAAACAACAGACAGCGGAAACCAATCACAGAGTAAAGTTTTATCAGTCTTCTCTCAAACGAACTGAATTTCAACAAATTACAGGCTCAGAGAAGCACAACTTCCGACATTTGCATCGCCGCCGATACCATCTATTGGTTCAAGTTTAATTGCAACCAAGTTTTACAGCAGGCAAAGGAATGATCCGACACTTTCTTTTGAGCAGGATTTGTGAGATCTCTTTGTTTCTGATTATTTAAAAAGTTTTTCACGTCAAGATCTTGTTTTGTTTTAATTTTTTGTTAAGTGGGTGAAATGATTTGAGGGTACCTTGAAATTAATTTGGCTAATATTTTAATACAATTATATTTTTCTTTTGCCTTCTTTACCTGATAATCTCTATTTGGTACCTATTAGTGTTCATATACACGAGCAGGTGACTAGGAAATATTAATGCCACCATTTTTCCAATGTTAGTGAGAGACGGAGCTATACAAGGCCGCTAGCACCATCCTTTTTTCGCAGTCGAATAATGATGGCATAATACTTCATAGTACAGCCCCTGAATGTTGTCAACGGTAAAGGCAACTGAAGCCGTCGACACTAGTCGGCGTCAGAAGTTGGTAAAAATGTTAGTCAGGCTTCGAAGCGGTAGCAGGACTGGCTGTCTAGCTGCGCCAGATACATAATGCACATTTTTAAGTATAGTTTCTGATCGTTTTTATTTAAATAATTAAAGCTCTGTTACAAGTCGAGTCAGTTTAATTTAAAGATCTAGCTACTCTCGCATCTACTAATAAGTTCAAAATTAAATAAAGTAGGTAACAAAATACCAATTAGCAAACTTCTGGAGCAAAACTTTCTTAAGTAATAAACGCGGTCTATTAACAACAGTAAATAATTATTTTTCCTTGGAGACTTCTGACAGACAATCGAGTACTTAAATGAGTTCGAGTCAAATGACTTTTCTAGAGTTTGCTTAGGCTAGGATTGCTTCAGGCTAACGTCTTTGTTTTTTAGTGCAATGACATTTTATTTTCATATTTTATTTGTTACAGTATTGCGAGATGATATTCTCAGTATAATTTGAACAAAGTTGTAATTGTAGAACCTAGCGTTGTCGTTACAAAATGGACTTTCCCTGATTGTGTGGAATTGCCGTGGACTTGAGATTGATCATGCCACCATTTATACTTTAAAACTCTTTACAAATTTTTGACGTTATGTAAACAAAATTCGTACTTTTTAGCTAATAAATACATAAACACTGAAGATGACATTTGGTTATAGACCGATGCAATGTTCATTCCTCTTGTCCATAAGGACAGTCGTAATGGATGATTTTATTATACACTTATAAATATACTGTGACTAAACGTTTCGTTCATTTTATTGATCACCTTAACAATTCCGTCCTAACCATTACGCAATACAAGTTTCTGGCCTGATGCGTCCTATAAATTAAAGCGATAAATGAGTGGCATCGTCGAATCAACACGTAAAATTTCACGCTCAATACGAGAGGCAGGTAACTGTAATCATTTCTGAGACTTTGTATTATTATTATTTTGATATTATAAATACTTATATGTGTGTTCAAAACCTTATTAATATGTATTAAATCCCTACAAAACAAAAACATTTGAATAGGCTCCATGAATCAAAACTTGCGTAAAATAAACAAGTAGGTACAGACTGAAGAGAACATAGAATAAATAGCCTACCTTTGAATAATGTAGGCATCGGTGTTTCTAATTCAAGTTCGAAACTAACAACAAACAGCTACAATTTCGTGAAACCTGCCTGCTCCTATTTTCTCGAAATCGCTGATGTTAATATTTCAAAGATACATTTTCAGGACAGTTAAAACTATACAATGCCTATCATACTCTGATTACCGGCCATCACTTTACGTGATTTGTCAGTACAAGTATGAGAAAGGTGATGGTTACTTTATTTTACCAAAAAAATCGTTCGCTGAGAGTGTATCGGCATGAACAATAATGCGCGACACGAATTCGTCACCTACACGATATCAAGATACATAATAATCTGGATAACTTTGTTACAACTTGTTTGATTTAATCCTAAGAAATATTTTAAACCGCATCAAAATCTGTTTACACGCCCAGCCTCATTTCCGCCTGTTTTTTTGAGGTCGGGAAATCACTTAATGACTTCTACAGCTCTGGGCGGAGCAGAAGGGCGTGTCAGACTTATACTGACTAAAACCCACCCGTGTTCCTTCAATTGCCTGTTGCCAAGGACCCCGGTATCCCTTTCGGACTTTCCCGCAACAATGGCGGTATCCTCATTTCCCCCTTGTCCTAATATTCTAAACTTGAAAACGTGATATTCTAAGCTTCTGTTTATATAGATATACCTTATCTTATGGTAGATTTCCTTATGCACTTCATGTTCACTACATTTCTCCTGTGATAAACTTCAAACTTTCAACCAATTAAACTAGTAGTTTGGAGGTTTGCCCATCTCCTAAATAATCAGTACAAAAGTCGCGAATAAAACGCATTGAAGCACTAACTGGAACAACTATGTACTGGCTCTGAAAGTTCCTGATTGAAATTGCTTGAGTGCTTTATTGCCCATAAAGATTGTGACGCAATATTGGTTGGGCAATAAAAGTAAATACATCCATGTTTAGGATCTAACGGCGAACGAAAGTCGAGGGTAGTATGTGAGCGTAAATGTTTCTAAAAGTTCGTGATACTGGTAATCGCAGTACCAAGAGCTGTCAGTGTCATCAATATTGTGGAATATTGACACTGAACGCGATTTTTATGTGCTAATCGCGTACCTACACAGATTTATTGGTGAAATTCGCCCTTTGTACAAAAAAAAACACAATCGACTTCCAAAAAAAAGACTATAAATGAAAAGTTATACAACCACCTACCATCGGATACCATTACTTGATAATTATGTTAAAATAAGTGACAGGAACTTATAACATCATTATACCTATAATTAATATTATTTATTTCACATGAAAATGTCTTTTGTTTACTCCCAAAAAAGCATTCGCCTATCGCAAGAAAACTTATCCATTGCCGAATGGAACAATTATAACTACAGCCGTCTGGCATTGAGAGTTACCGATAGTAATTACGAGAGAGAGTGGTTTATTGCCTATAGAGTGCCACGCAATATTACTGAAGCAATAAAAGTGAATATCTCCTACGTCACTGTTAAGGGTACTTTCTTTAGAAGATAACCGATTTGAAGGGATGGATCGAACTACGCGTGAAAGATGTTTAAAACCTGTCAGATCTTGTACATTATTTTCATGTTAATTTTCTGTTTCGCCACGTTCGTTATGATCATTGTCGGACTAATAGCAGTGGAATGTTGCAGGCATAATTGTATGATTCATCATTATACAAACGGCACCGTCCGTTTACAAACGCTCGCAGTTATGCAAAATGCAGAGGCAAATTGGCAACTCGTTCAATTGTTATAATTTCGATACCAAGATTGTATTATAAAAGCCAACCCAAGCAGTAGTTCATTTAAGTTCGTTGTTCAGGTATCATGTTGAAGTAATGTATATCTAAAACTATTTCTGGTGAATAAAATATCCCAGTGCACACAATGACAGCTATCAACGTCCCAGTCATCGCGCCTACGCCTACAATATTATGTACATTGTAAGTGCAATGAACATCTTGCTATAAACATTTCATTAGGCGTGTTGCTTGTGTTCTACTTAGTTCTATAATCCAAAAAACTGTAGCTATTAACAAAATTATCTAAATTTTATCAGCGTTTCTGTTTCCTAAGTACAATAAGACTTTGCTTCACAGCTCACTCAGCAGATTTGAAAGAGAAATGTCAGCTTATTTCGTGTTTATAGGTACTTTGTCAGTTTCCTGTCACGTATCAATTTGAATACGACAGGGCTCGTAGATTTAATGCCTTATCTAGACACGCGGCCGCGTGTCAAGCCAAGTTCAAGAAAAGAACTGGCGACGCAGCAGCCGTGTGTTATATTACACGAACCATTTGGAGCTACTTTTCACCCCTCAATACCTCAAAATCTATTTGACATACACACATGAAACTTGGTTTACTTATTATTACCCCCTAGATTAACTAGAACCCCAAATCTCATAAATACAGCTCAAACGGTTGTTGAGATATCAACGTCTAAAAATCGTCATTTTTATCACTGACTGACTGACCTATAGATCAAAAACCTAGGCTTGGTGATAAAAACTAGCCAAGTAAAATTTTCAGCTTGAATTCATCCTAAGTGCTTTGTGTAAATAATTCGACTATTCAATGAAGTTATATTTTTAAATAGCAAACATTGTTATAACAGAAAAAACAGGAAATTTTGTTTTAAATTTATTTGAGAATGTTGTATGTTCTTTATAAACAGGATTATCTATAGAACTTGGCACCCATTTAGATCTCAATTCTTTTGTCGGCGAAGTCGATAACTACACTTTGAATTTGGCTCCCATTTCACATTTATGTTTTTGGTTGGATCATTTTTACTAAGGCTTGAGACGAGAAATACCGTATTTTGTTTAATCTTTTGAAATATTCATTAACGCTATACTATGGGAAAAGATGAATTAACAAAATGGTTTTAGATATTCGCCCTTTGCTTCATTATGTTTGGATATTATAGGCTGTCAATGAGTAACACTTGCGGAAAACGGTAAATAGTTGCGATAAAATTATTACTAAATAGCATAAGCAGCCTATATGATGTTCCCACTGCTGGAACACAGGCCTCCTCTCTTCGATGATGGCTGGAATGTTGATGATGATGAAAGCGTATATAGCCCTACGGTAACATTATCAGAAAAAATTATATTACCATGGCATTTCAAGCGGATTGGAAATTGAATTTCCACCAGTTTCCATTAAACAATTGAAGTTTAATGGAATACTTATCTGTAGAACTGAATATTAATTAAGAGGACGTGAAATGATTACTATTTCGGTGAGAAAAATCTGAAATAGTTTAATTAAACCAGGCATGAATTTTATTCAACTGTTTCAGCATTTGTGGCTCTCGTGGCTTTTGTTATGTTTATATATTTCTTTTTGATTTTTTATTCAAATGACAACTTCTGAATCCAAATATATTTAGTTTTATTTTCATATTACTTTACAAGATTGTTTTTTACATTGATATTTACGAACGTATAGCGAAAGTTGTATGTAAGGATAGTAGCAAGTTTTTAGTTGCTACAGGTCCGACCCACTCCATGGGAAAAAGGCATGAGTATATTTATGAATGTATGTTGAAAAATTGAAAAACACTACGAAAGTCATTTTAAAATAGAAAAAGAATGCACAGTAAAAAAGGTATCAAAAAGAACGGAGAGGTTACGCCTTCTAATCGAAAAGGATTAGAACAGTCCTATCCCAGTAGTGCAAAAGTGGAGTACGAACATCGAGATATAAGTACTAACGTACTAGAGAAGCTACGTCAAATAACTGAATTGTCCTATTCCTCGTATTGCATCTTTAGTTTGCTGCAGCGCTAAAATAATAACAATTCGTCTAAACCGTACCTAATTTACCACAGTGCTAGATTTGCTGCGGAAGTGTATTTATTCTCGGCAAAAAGGTCTTAAGCGCCATGTAAATCACGACACTACGCGTTTTCTTCGACAAACTGCGGCGCGATCGCCGCAGTTGAACGAGACAAAGTAGGAATTTACGGTGTCTTCTCTAGTACGTTAGTACTTATATCTCGATGAGTACGAAGAAAATTTTATATCATCTGGAGTTCAGCAAACAAAACAGGAGTGCACTTATTTCAATAAAACCAAAAGAAAAAAAAGTACTGAATTACCGATTCAAAAGTCGCATACAGTTTCGAAATCACGGCTGAAGGAGTTTCAACTATTAAAAAACTTTAAACTTTTGTAACTCAACTCGTTCTTTAAAACTCTCAACAAGAGAATGCTTTTAGCTATATTTTATCGATGCCTAGTCGTTTTTGTTGGTACCTACATTTTTGTAAATAATTAATAATATGCTTCTTTTAGGAAATTCTTAAATAAGGCTAGTATTCTTATTGTTGTTGTGCTCTATCCCCACTTCGCGTCGCGTTGAGCATAGAACGTCGTAACCCCTTTTTAAACAATTTTTTGTATGCAAATCCCGATAAATTCAAGCATCTTTAATCTTACTATAATAAATATAGTTAGTATTATATAATATGTACAAGTTGGCTTAAGCACACAAACTTTCACATTTTTACATAATTTTATACGTTTTTTGTTTTGATTTACATATTTGTACATATAATTTCGTGGACAACGCTGTCTCATCAAACAAGAGTTTATGTTATATCATTTCTCTGTCATGAGAAATATATTTAAAAATGTATACTACTTAGTTCAGTGATTGTTAGGACATTAACGCACTGTTTTTCTGGCTGCGCTACTGGTTTTATATTGGATGGATTAATCTTTGATTTCTATTTATAGTTAGACAGATTAGTCTAATGATGAAATCAACTACCTACTATTAGCACGTGAAAATACCTCTTCACCCTTGAAATATCTCTCTTCCATTACACTAAATACCTCTTCACCCTTGAAATATCTCTCTTCCATTACACTTTCATAGCCACGTTACAAAGTAATGGTACAAATTAGAGGTGTATGCAACAATTTCAAGTCAAAGTTAAAACGTTGCAAAAGCGCAATAGTGCGTAAAGTAAGTAAAAGGCTTCTACCGTTTCGTTTAGAAGCGGGTTTACAGGCGTATGTGGGCCATGCACAGCCGTTAGGATGTTAGCGCCTCTTTCATTGAGTAGAGTGCTAACTTCGATAGATCGATAGTTTTGGACTAGGTGTACTGACTGGTGTCATAATAATTATCAGTATCGTCGTGTTAGTATTATTATTGGTATTATTGGTTGCGATATTAAATTTGAATATAATATTATTCAATTTTATGTCCTTCCTTTACCGCATTTGTTATGCGGTAAAGAAAACCTTTACCTTTTTGCATCGCTAAGTTTTCGAAAGCAGATTTAAATTTTAAATGAATTCCGCGGAATAGTAATTGAGATAACGCTCAGTGATTGTGATAGCTAAAATACGCTTAAAAGCTTTTAGGAACAGGGAACTGCATCGTACAATGAATTTAATCTAAACCAATTTTCTCTCAATTTTGTTATAAATTTTACATTGTATTTCGTAAAAATAATAACTACAAAATTATTACAACGTCCTAGTACCTAAATCATCTAAAACTCTACTTGATTATGGAACATTTTAGAGAAAGAAATCGCATATTTTCAAATTAACTGTTTTTAGAGAAGTCTATGATTTAAACAATTGAAAAAAAAAATATTATTAAATACTTAAAAAAAATATGAACTGGCTTTTATCAATTAAAGGAGAATGACCGGGATTGTAGGGCACCCTGTACCAAGCGAAAAGTCCGCCTGTCACAACCAAACCTAGTGTATTTAGAGGAGAATTCAATGCTCTTCTTATATTGTTATCTATTTTTTACATGGATTCCCGCAATTCGTATTTATTAACCATTTATCTACTTCATATTTTGAGGTTAAGTTCGAGAAAGTGACAGGCTCGAAATGGTGAAGTAGATGACAAATGAAGCGGTACCTAATATTGGTTGCTTTTTATTCTTGATTTGGCGCTTGTTTCCTGATGGATGATTATACAATACATCACTGATAGTCAATAATAATTCTTGGTGTCAGGTTTTATATATAATGATAATGGATATCAATAATCATGTGGGTAGGTACTCATAGTATGTGCAGCTGGTAGTCTGAATAAGTAATCAATTTAGTACTGTGTTTACTGATTCCTAATATCTTGAAATCTTAACATAACAGCAGGCTTGTTTTCCCAGAAGAGTTAGGCAGAGTTGTATTTACTATATAGTACACCCACTTCTCGAACTTCACATGTTAGTAAATAATAATAAGGTGATAATGTTGTTAGTACGTAATAAGGCACTTATATCAAAAATGAAAAACGCAGTTAAGATATATTCATATTTACATAACGTATATGACCTCGACCGCTACCAGGACAGAGAAAAGAAATATACAAATAAAACAATAGGTTGGACAATTGGGTGGCACTCGGGAACGCCTTGCAACTGTTGCAACACGTAGCATGGACTGTCCACATCCAAAGCACACATCACTCCACATTGTGACCAAGTGTTAGTTCAGGTTTCAGTTCGGAATCTCAGGGAATTTTTCTTGTATCAATGCAAAACATTTGTAACATTATGAATAGGAACTATCAGGATTGATCTGAAAGCATAAAAACTGTTTTTTAATCCTTAAATTGAATAAATAGTCCTGGAAGTAGGTAGGTACTTTAGAAGCTAACTATAATATACATGCTTCTACTAGGTGAGGTAATACTTACAGGCGTCGCGTCGGTACAATCTATGATGTTAAAACACGATCATATCCACGGATATATTTTCTATGTAATATATTCTAAATTGTTCTAACAATACTAGTGAACGGTTTAGGATACATCGGCGACGCTGACTTGCTGGCCGATGTCTTACTCTAGTTGAGAGCATCGCTAAGGATTATCACACAAAGACTACGTTATGAAAACGCACCTGAACCCCCGTTTTTGTTAATAAGTATTATAAATTATTATTCAAATAGTTCAGATGAAACCAATATTCAAAGTAACGTCATCCATGACGGCGCCACAGAATAATTATTGCAATACGTCACAGTACAAATGACATTTTACTTTTTTGAATAGGTCCTCTTTTCATTGAATGCATGTATTTGCAATGTATTCCAAAAAAAAAATTATTACGGTGTAACGCGTGACCTAAAGATGTTTTTTGACACACATAAAAATATATTGTATCCTAATATAAAATGGCAAATTGGTACAATTATCTTCTTCATTTTTTAATGTTTGTTGACAGGTAGGTACCTATATTTTTAACATAGTAGCAACATTCGGAAATGAAGTGCAATGTCAGTGACATAAGCGGAAAATACGTACCACAAAAGTAAAAAAAGACTTTTATTTTTGATGTCCGAAAGCCGGGAATCGTTTTCATAACAAAATCGTATATCTGATTTAAAAAATAGGAGTAATTTTATGAACTACATTTGATTGTGACACTCTAGCTCCTTTGTTGGTACGACAATATGGCATTCTCCTTCCTTATTGGATTGATAAGGAATTCCAAAACTGAAGTAAAATTTTTCCTTTTCCTAAAAAACTAAACTTGAGTCACAGGAGGGAGCGATTTAATAGTTTATAAAAGATGTCTGTAAATGAAGATGCCGTGCTAATTGAACACCTTAGTACACATTAGCTCGGGAATTATTTTAATATCAGTATCGTCGTGTTATTATTATTGGGTAATACAATAATGTTAATTGCGTTGGCGAGCTCGTCGAACAGTTTGCCTAGCCTGAGCAGTCATACTCGGGTAATAATGCGCTTTTAGTTTTCTGAGACAGAATATTTTCAACTTTACATTTTGTACACCGTTGACGTATAAATTTTCTCGACTCTTTTGCCTTATCCATTATCACGGTCTCCAGATATTACACATTTGCTTAGGAAGTACTTTAAAATATCTACAACGATTGATAAAAGAATCACACACAAGATAGACTTTCATATATTATTTTTTCTTGAGTGACAGTTTTCATTCTTAAACAATTTATTTTTAAATAGAACCAAAGTCTGTTTTACAATACAACCAGTTAAAGAGATAAGACTAATAAGACATTGGATAGATTAAGAGTTAAATTAGTTTGCGGTTTCTTTGATAAAGTTTTGTCTTGATCTCTTATCGGCTTATCACCAGATTCTCATAAACACGGTAATAGACTGCGGTTACTCTTACCTAAAACCTTACAGGCATAGGTAGTCACATTCTACTATCGTAAATCAAACAAAAGTTAGTAAAATTACAATACTGCTAATCACATGACTATAGTTATTTATATTGTTCTCTTGTTGTTTTTATAGACGATGTCCTTGGAATCTTTGCTGAAGTAGGACACGACAGTTTACACTCACTGTTTAATGCATAGACATAGTATAGTTACATAATATAATATGCTACACGCCGAGCAATTTAGTACCCATATTCTGACTTCCAACCAAGGCGTGACCTACCTTAATGTTGTTGGCGCTAGGAGGCTCTACTTGTCACGTTGCAAGTGCATTAGGTGCTGGCATAATATGCATGCTTTAATGTGTTAAATACCTTCTATTGTAGGTACTTATTTAATATTAATTATTCCACAATCAACACACAATACATGCTTTGTGGAAAATAAGTCTCTCTCTCTCTAGTGCGCTCCTCAATCAGACGTTGCACTGGCTAGTTACTGTGGCAACCCTATCATCCCTATCGTCCAACCTATGATTGCGTTGGATGACCCGCACCGTATCCGATAGTTGTTGGGCCGAGACGTTGACAGTTGGCTCTATTTCCTAAAACAGAGACACGTCATCCTACCACGGTACGCAGTGAAGTTAGTTCCCGCTCTCTGTAGACCCGTTATATGCGCGGTTGACGTTTCTGTTCATAGCCTGAGTCCATCTCATGCGCTGCAAACAACTACCAGCAGCGGAAACTCGGCTCTAGGCCAGTTGGCCCCTAAGTCCTTAGCTCCTCCGTGGCCGGCCTCTACGGGGAAAAATACTCGTCGCTCGACCTCGACGCAACGAACGCGGTCGGTGTCATCACAGCGCTCACGGTGCGGTGGGGCTGGGTATCGGGGGCATCGACGTGGAGCTGAGTCCGGAGGTGTGGTGGGCGTGCTCGTGCAGTTGACCTTGTCAACATTATTTCTTCTTTTCATTCTTATTGTTTATATTGATGTGTTTTATCATGGTTTTCTATTTTTTTCTATTAAAGTCTATTGATTTTGGTTCTCTTTTCTAGATTATATCTTTCTGATTTAAAAAAAAAACTGCGTCTAAAATGAATAAAACTACGAAAATTATGAAAAAAAATGTGACGTGTTGATGTTGTCAGCTACATTATTATTATCATTCATTGAAAAGATAATTATCTATCCTGAATAATTTATTGTATCTATCCTCCTTTGCCCTGTATGTGGCATGCAAAGCATATGCAAGCAACTCCGCAGGACTCTCTCTTAAATACAGGGTGTTAGGGTAAACACCGCTATCCTTAAAACCAGTGGTCTGGTGTCATTTATAGAACGTAAAATCAATGAAAAATTACGACTTTTTTTATTACTTTTTACCTCTAGAGTATTTCACCCTTTCACCTATGCGCTAGGGCAACGAACTTGCGTCTGAACACGGGTGGGGGGTGCCCTGACCGGTCGTGAGCGCGACCCCTCTCTCAGACAGTCAGCTGTTTCGCTAGTGAGCAAGGTGTCGCATAGAAACTTTTTAAAATCTTTTAATGAAAATAACGTTTTTTTTTGTTGTTACTCGGTCATTTATTTTTATATTTAAGTCAAATACCCATGTTTTGAATGACAAGCCTGTTTACCCTTACACCCTGTATAATAAATATAACCCTCTATTAATTTTCCCCAGGTAGAGGGAAGTTTAAATAACGTTATCCTCGCTTCAACAAATGCCTTGCACCATTGTAAGGGCATTTACCTGACGTCTTAAAATAAAGGGTTTCTCTTTATGTTCCAGACGGAATTTCATTACAAGAAAATCGCGCTTTAAACGAGTTTTGGTAATGGGATGATAAAGAAAACACGACTGATTAAATTGGGCAAACAATTGTTTTGGAAAGTAAAATTTCACGCCTTTTTTACTTGTCTTTAAGTATGACGTGAGAAGTTTTAAGTGGATTTACGGATTCTGTTTGTGAAACTCTTTGACTTGATGCTGAGGCTTTTTCTAAACAGTTAAGGAGTTATTTTGTTTTATTGACACGTAATATAGGGTTGCTGTTTCTGTTGAATTGAATTGTAAAAAAGTGAGAAATATTTGTACTAAAATCAATAAATTATAACTGTTCAAAATGAGTAGCTGCATAATCAATCAGCCTATAATATTCACTGCTGGATTACAGGCCTCCTCTCTTCGAGAGGGAGTGGGCTGTAATCTTCCACGTGGGCCCAGTGCGTGTTGGTAGACATCATATGTCTTCGAATTTTTGGTTCTAGGATATTTTGGTTTCCTCACATGTTTTCCTTCACCCAACTCGTAAGTAGACCCGTTACCAATGGGTCACCACTGCTCACATATGTTTGCAAAATGAGCTGGTAATTACAATTTCATCTAATGCCTAGAACAGGCTACTGGCCCACATTAAACTTCATTGCAATTATATTTTGAGTCATCATTTCAGATAAGCGATGATTTTTGGCGATGCTTGGGGGAGGTCTATGTCCAGCAGTGGAGATCTTTCGGTAAATGATGATGATTTTACCTATTGTCTTTGCACCATAACCAAATAAAACTAACCTCTAGATGAGCCTCCCTACCCTCTAGGAAGTAGTGTGTTAAGATAACGAAACTAATATTAAGCTTAGCGACTAAGACAAACTTGATAATTAAGTAGTCGGCGACTTGACAAACTGCACTTGTTGTTAGACCAACTTCTTACTCAGTAACATTTATAATTTTCCCTGTGTTGTCACGTAAGTGACTCGAGAACTTGCTAATTACAAGTTTGGATGTTCTTTTAGTTGTTTTTATTCTTTCTTTGCCAGAAAACACGTCAGAATTCCACAGTCTGGGATTTGTAAAAGGACCCTTTCTTTTAGGAGGTTTTATCGGTTTTCCAGTAAATGGGTACTTAATGGGACACAGACCCCTGGTTTTTCATAATGAACGCCAACAACTCCATTCGCCACATAAACCGTCTCGATAGCAAATTCAATATCGAAAGCCAAGCCAAAGCTCAAGATAGCTAGTGAAACCATAAAGCAAAACAACCAATAGAATACCGATACCAAGAGCTTTCGAAATCTCAAAGGTAAGACGAGAAAGATAATCTCAATTAATAGTGTCAACGTTAACAAAGGTTTCCTTCCGAATAGATACGATTGTTGGAGACAACAATAGGTACTGTTCAACAATTACTTACTAGGTATAACAGGTCTAATAGGAACCGCCGCTAGATTGAAGCGATGATCTCGTTTAAATTGTGTCGTTTTTCTTCGAGAATCTCGAGATCCGTGACTTGTTTCGTCCTAACTCGAGGCGAACATCTAATCTGTAATCGGCCGAATTATGCTCGTACGTCATCAGACGAACTCGGTCGATACCAATGTAAAGGAGAGTCAGTGCGTACACCAAGTTAACGGATGTCATCAAACGATTTCGGTTGACGTAGTGCGCACTCACTTTGATGTTCTCACTCACATCTTTCACATATGTTTCATTCGATCCCCCCAGTTCGGTTGACGACATAGAATTTGCTTTACTCAGTCATAGAATCATAAACCAACAGACCAATACCAGTTTTATTACTGATTGTCTGTCAGACATCACATAGCTTTAATTACTCAATAACGTAACAGCGATATTTCTAAACATATTATAAATTAAAGTCGGTTTTCATATATAGATTGTATGTTCGCGTTGTACTTTTAAACCACGCAACATATTTTGATGAGGTTTTCACCATTGTTAGAGAATTTATTCTGGAAGTTTTATGTGTTTATACACATAAAACTTCCGGAACGTCGTACGTTATTACCTACGTTTATTAAAGTTAAATATAAGTAAGAAATCTAAAAAAGTCGTTATTCATTAATTATTGAAAGGAGATTAGGTGGTTTTCTCATTGCTAGTCTGGCAATTTCAAATTCCTCTATTTAATTTCATACCCTAAACGGCCTACTTCCTATGATTTTGAATGTTTTTTTTTGCGAACCGGACCCATAATACTGTCTGATCCACGAGGATGGACTGAGACACAATTTGTTAATTGTGTCTGTGTTTTATCTCATAATATACGCAGTGAACTGTAAAAGATACGACCAGGGTTAAAAGCACATTTTATTGGTCTATAAAAAGTAATAGGTTCATAAAAAATCGATCTTTTAATTGGTACGCAAAAACTCCTCCAGTTACTGACTCGAGCCTTTAAGTTTACTTTTTGATCAAAATCTTTGTTTTCATTTTAGGGATACTATACTTATCTATTGTTTGGTAAAATGTTAATGAAATAAGTTTTGACCAATAAAATTGTAGTACAAAAAGCTGACAATTTTTGAAAATAAAGTAAAAAGTAATGTCGAAATGTTTTTCAACAACAGCAAATGACTACCTAAAATAAAACTGTGGTTTCAATTTAATATGCAACTTCACAGGAAACATCGTCGCGTCGTCGGTCGTTATTAGGTACCGCAGAAATCAGAATTTCAATAGAACAACCCATCAAATTCATAACTAAGTATGCAACATTGTACTTTACCAAGTATTTTAGTTCCATAGTTTCCATTACTATAGTTTAATTAACTACGCAACGTTTTTGTAAAAGTATTTTCGGGGAATGGATTCTTGTTTTAAACTAGAGCCTGCTTCTTCTTAATCTATCTACGTCATGTCGATGAGTCCATGTTTTGCGTCATTTGTTTTCAGTAGAACTTTTATGACAACTCGCATTAAACCTTCACTAAACAAGCAGTGATAGGACTCAGAGGAGGTTTTTATTAAACTTCAATTCCCTGGGCATTGGCGATTGCCATTCTATGGCACAGATGCATGATTTTGTCTGACCAAAATCCCTGACACATCACTGCGTGGAGATAAATATTTTTTATTTATACCTCTAAAGGCCAGCTTTCAATAAATCATTCACGTTTTGGTTACGGGCACTTCAATATAATCCTGTAAAACCTTAAATGGTGAAGAGTTTAAACCTACCTGAGTTGAAACTGATACGCCCGGACTCGCGCCGCCACCTGAAAATAAAGAAAAAAATGTTTTTAAATTGATGGAAAATGCATTTCAGTGCTTTTTTGTGGAATCAAGTCTAGGGCTTCTCTCGTCCAGGGTTGCGGGAAAGTCCGAAAGGGATACCGGGACCTTGGCAACAGGCAACTGAAGGAACACGGGTGGGTTTTAGTCAGTAAAAGTCTGACACGCCTCTCCGCTCCGCCCAGAGCGGGAGAAGTCATTTGATGATTTCCCAGCCTCAAAAAAAAAGGGCTTCTCTCGTAAAATTAACAGGGCACTGATAGGTCTTAAAAATAAAAAAATTGCAGAAATAATCATCGGGTTTTCGAATGAGCTTTCGAAACTGCGTGTATTTTCGTGGTTATCATATTATTACCATCTATACAATCCAAATTATATTCAATCGAGCCTAAAAACTACTGCTGCTGTCGACCCCTACCAATACTGCTAGGTAAAGTCCTTCCACACAATTTCCAGTCCATTAAACTAATAAAACATTAATCCGCTTAAAAGCCCGAAATGCATTACCGTCACTGATAAACAGATTAATCTCAAACTGCATTATAATAATGTGTATCGGATAGAAAGTGGTAAATAGTATTATATCGTATACTCTGAAACCATTAGCAATTCCTTTTTAAATTAATTGCATGTGATAGCAAGAGTAACGAGGTAAGATGGCTATTATGTTGCGTATAAAATATGCAGTTTAATACGGTGTATAAAAATGTTAAGAGGCAAAGTTAAAAAGGTTAATTAAGTCTGTCTGTCCCAGCAGTTTAACTAAGCAATTTATGGCGATCCAATTACGGTCAAGTCAATTTTTTTTGTAAAAAAACTTTTACTCTCAACTCAAGCTATCGGGAAAGTCAACATGTGCCCAGTAAAAACAAGGAATGTGTAAAATATAATACTCATTAAGGTGTCTGAATTGTAAAAAAATATGTGGCATGTGGGAAGTAAATGTGAGATAGTTTTTATACGAAGTCAAGTCCAACAAAGTCCAAATAACACCTTTAATGAATTTATTAGAAAACTTCTAAGTGCTAACAGCACACGACAGTTTTAATGGACAGATCATTCATTTTATCCAAAACGATCTCCAAACAGCAGCAGGTATTACAGCTTTTAGTTCGCAGCCGTTTCCAATAACCTAGAGAAAATATTGACTGTCACTAGGCCTGGCCTAGGTTTACTCTCTTAAGTTTCTTTACTCTAGGAAATTCAATATTTTCTTTGGGAACTAAATAGCTTTATAGAAGTACAAACGTGTAACTTTTTGAACATTTCTTAATGGATCATCAAGAATGATTTCATCAAACTATGATGAAATCGGGTCTAACTTTGGCATATTGATGGCAACACATGATGACACATAAGGGTATAAAAAAAAACACCTTTGTAAATTACACATTGTTTCACGAACATGTGGCATTCATCAACACTGACGGTCTTCCAATCATTCGCGCATTTAAAATTGTTTTATGTGGCTGGAATGTACAAATATAATCAATAAATTTAATGGGTGCCACCGATTATTTGAACCGAACTAAGGCCGTCTTCCAACACACACTAGGTATGGTTTTCCTTTAAACTGCGATTGTTTACCCTGAAAGCTTCTCAGCCCTGAAATCGCGAAAAAGTCTGCTGCTCCATACATTTATGATCGTTTCCGCTCAACCGTCGATTGGTCTTTAGTTCACAACAACAATTCGATAACAATTAAAATTCTATTGTGTCTCGTTAGTAAAAGTTGGAGGTTTATCTTGGAAAAATATAGGGAACAGTTGATTTTCATTTGGAGTTGGACCCTTAAGTAGTAAGAGTGAGAGAGAGAAAGAGAGAGGGTTCGACGTTATGAGCTGAAAAGAAATCACAAGAAAAGTATTCAATATCTGCGAGTCACAAGAAAACTCGAGCTTGCATATCCAGAACCCATTTCTGAAATGCACATAAAAAGATCGTCAAAGTAAATGTAAATATGGGTATGAAAAACTTCGTTTCATTCGCTCTTTTTATATTTGCTGACGACAAAATAAAGAAATAAAAAGCTGTGTTTGTTTGTTTCAATGTTTGAGTAATATGTACAGTGGAATAGTTTATTGACAAAAAATATTGAATCTGGTTTTTTTGGCTTTTAATATTTTCTGCGTGTTACTTATTAGTTATTTATTTCATAATTAATTTATGGACATTCATTGCTCGGGTCTCATCATTTTGGCTCGGCTTTCATAACTTATGTATCTGGGATTCTCGGAATTACCTGACCAGCTTGAACTTCAGCTCATCCCAAGTTTTTTAGGTGCGATGTGCAAAATTCGCAGTGTTCATCAACATCCGCCTCGCTGTCAAAAATTCCTGTACCAGTTGCATTCCATCCTAGTACACAGGGCTACACATCAAGCTATGCATTTCCAGTTTATGCTGGATTTCCGTACAATGCGAGGTCAGCTTATACTGGAAATGTATAGCTTAATGTGTAGCCCTGCCGTGTGTACCAGAACCGAGCTAATTAAACTTTTCAGAACGGTCCTCAACGCCCCGTAACCTTTTATTTAACAGTTACTAGCGACCCACCCCTGCTTCGCATGGTTTAAAAACAGAAGCGAAGAGAAGCTGTAAAGCTTGGGCGGGCAACATGACAAAACATCGAGATGTATCTGTAAGTTTATGATAATGTTTATTATACATAAACCTTCCGAAATATATTCTCTAAAATGTTGGTGAAAATGCATCAAAATCCGTAGCGTAGTTTCGAAGAACGATGCGGTCATACAGACGGACACGAAAAGCAACTTTAATTTATAAGAATCTATATAGATTGTCAAGTAGCGAACCATACTGCTTCGTTACTTAAAATACAATAGGCGTAGATATATTTAGTAACCTATTCCGCTTAACTATTCCTCAATAGTCATAAAAACCCTGTAAGAAATCGACACGTGTTTTATCTCTCAACGAGTCATCCTCAGGATGATGATTGACCAGTCGCGAACCAGAACACGACGTGTTGCAACGCCGAGCATTCAACTTCAGCTTCGTTACTTGAAAATAACTGCTCACTTGAATCTACGACATCGAAGTATGCCAATAATGGTGTGAATGTATGTCATTACACGTATAAAAGAGTGTGGAATTAGGTCGTCCGCCCATCGTCGATAAACAATAGAACTAGGACTACCCTCAACGGCTGCTACCGACACATTCTATTTATCGACATCGTCACACATAGCTATATCTCTCATAAGTGTAAGTGTTTTAAACCCATTTTGGACAGTGTTTACTCTTAAATGTGTTTCAAGTACATATTCCTAAAACCTTTATTTCGTAATTTAACATAATTATCTTTGTACAGCTAGCTAGCATTTTGAGGTTACCTGTTTGGTGGAGTCACACACTGTATTACACGGACTTAAACTTATCTGGCGAAATGTGATGTGGTGGTATAGCAGGTACACTTCTGACTAACCTTTCGGGGAAACAAGGCGTGATGTTATGGGTGTGTATGTGGCATTTGTACTATGTATCGTGAATCAAACTCCGGATTTCTTCTTAATTTATGTATTTTTTCCTATAAACGTCCTTCCGTCATTTTAAACATTAAGTCACTCAACTCTTTCGCTCCTTGACTAATCCGTACATTCGTCTCTGTCACTCGTTCATGCTTCACATCTGTCATCCATCTTTACGTCCCGTTTCACTACCCTGTCATAACGTTCCATTCCTACATGTATGGTAAAGTAAAGCATTGTATGAAAGGGTGGGTCACCGTATCAAAAACGTGAAAGGGACCATGGGTTCTTCGTCCTGTTGTCCACTTGTCAGTTACACACAAGTAACCTTGAATACCAAATCCACAATTGAACCAAGTTGGGCACATAAGGTCGAATTGTTCGCGAAAATGTTCCATGTTGAGTTGTGGGTTTTGCATGACATTGTGTATGTTACTTATTTTAGCAAAAAGGAGTTTGCTAATATTCAAACCTTTTTGTTAATCACTCCTTTTTAGTAACAGCGACGATGTGAAATGTGAATGTATAGTAAATATATGAAAGGAGCTTAGAAATTGTTAGGTTAGCCGGTTAGGGTTACCAGCGTACCAGCGACTTTCACGTTGTTGCATACATTTTGAATTTTTAGTAGAGCTTTTTATTTAATTCATATTCTTTATGGGACCTATTTTGGTCATAAGCTATCCAATTAGGTATCTAAAAATATTTGGCCTAGGGGGAGGCATGAAAATTGATTCACTGTTACAATGTAGGTATAGTGCCAGCCGTTAAATATTAAGGAGATAATTATAAGTAGGTGATTTAAGGGGTAGCTATCGTGTTACTGGTTTGTGGAGGTTAAATAGGCTGTTGCTCTTTGTTAAATACGGGTATTCAGCTGCATCTGGTTAGACTGGAAACCTGCACCTATACCACGACGTATTAATGCCACCATTTTTCCAGTGTTGGTGAGAGACGGAGCTATACAAAGCCGCTAACACCATCCTTTTTTCGCAGTGGAATAATGATGGCATTAATACTTCATAGTTAGCCCCCTGTCCGAACATAATTTGAGAAAAGACAGATGATGGTGTCTAAAAAATTAAGTTGCCAATTACTTCTGTTCTAGTTACCAGTACTAGAAAAATAACGTTAATAGTGTAACGGGTGGGGGTCGAATTTACGATCTCTCACTTGTTATAAGTCCGTGTTTTAGCTATTGAACTATTTCTGGTCTTTTCAACCTTCAAACTATGGCTAAAGTTGATTATTTTACTGAACATTTAATTTTCTACTGCTGAGCATGAAGTCTCGGGTTCGATTCCTGGGTCGGACAAAGTATTATTGGGTTTTCCATCTGGAATTTCTCAGTAGCAGCCCGGAGTCTGGATTTGTGGCATTAGGCTCGCCCCCTATTACATGGGACTTAAAACATAACAGGCGATGTGGGTGTTCTATAGGTACACCTCTGCCCGTCCCTTTGGGGAAACAAAGCGTGATGTTATGTATAATTTACCCAAATTTTCCTAAAACAGACCAGGTAACACGTACAGTTTACAGCCTTAGTTCAGAATTGTTCAAATCCCAAGTCGCAGTGTTTTGTGTTTGGATTGTAAGCTGCCTACCTTCTTAAAGTTCGTAGTAAGTTTGATACTCTCGGGGAATTATCTTGTAAGTAGATTAACGGCCAGTTTCTTCATCAAAAGTAACAGTCAACTGTTCTTCCGCGCTGTTGGATTTACAACCCTCGCCTCAGCGCCGAGGATTGAAAATAGAACAGTGCAAAAGAACAGTTGACTGTTACTTTTGATGAAGAAACTGGCCATAAGTCTCGATTGTATACTTTTAACATTAGTGTGCGGGTGGTGCTCTTACTTTGGAAGAAATTAAATAGTTGAAATTATGAGAATTAAGTAGCCTTTTATAATATTTAAAGTACTTATAACGCAAACTATACAGTTGCACATTTTTCTATTAACTTTTTTTTTTGTATTATTATTAATACTTGCAATATTTATACATTGTATAGACAAGGACATACACAAATAACAATCCCATCTCTTTACAAGAGATGGGATTAAGTTAAGTTAGGTTAGGACCACACTTACCTATTAAAGTGCACTAAGCGACTACAAATTGCAGTACCTATTTTCAAGTTTTAGCATAGCAATGGCGGTCCATAGTGCATGCGTTGGGATTTGCAAAGTTCTTGTTATTTGCATGTGAGCTAAAAAATAGGAAAATGCAAGAGAAAGGTACCTGCTGTGTAAATGTTTTTTTTTTCTTTTAAAATCTGTAGGAAAGGACTTTCGGAATCGACTATTTCACCTTTTCTCTCTCACATGGTTGGTGATATCAGTGATTTGCAGAATATGAATCAGAATCATAATTTGTAAGAAATGAAGTAGTTGTACATAGTATGCTGTGATCCGAGTGTGATAAGGTAGAAGATATAACTCATATTTTAGCGAAATATGTCCGAAACGAGGTTGAGAGGTGTAACTATTTCATTGAAAACGGTCTTATCTACACTAATATTATAAAGAGCAAAGATTTGTATTTTTGTGTGTATGTTTGTAATGAATAAACTCAAAAACTACTGCGCCGATTTAAAAAAAATCTTTCACCATTAGAAATCTACATTCACCCTGAGTAACATAGGCTATAATTTATAAAGATTACACGCGGGGTAAGCCGCTGGCGGCAGCTAGTTTCTAATAATACACTCGCGGTCAAAGAATACGGGTCGGTACGAAAAACTAAAATTACTCGTAAACTAATAGAGCTAGCGGCAAAAATGAAATGTATGTTGTAGACAATTTACCAGTGAATAAAACAACACCAAATGTTGGAAACATTATTAGTTAAATTTACAAAATTACAAAAAAAACAAAACATCAATAATTTTTACGTTGAAAAAGTAATGGTTGGTACCTCACATACAACACAAAAACGAACTTTAAAACAAAATTAATACTTTATATTGCCTCCACGGGCTCTTCTCACGGCTGCTAGGCGATTGGGAATGCTGTTTATTAAGATTCTTATGCGATTTTGCAGGATAACGCATGTTTTAGGTTTCGAAGTGTAGCTGGGGCGGGGTTTCAATTTCTTACACACCTGTCAAGCTTATTGCAAGTGTGTTCAATTCAAATCAGGTCCAAGCCTCTCGCGGGCCAGTCCTTGTGATTAATGCCAACGTCCTGAAAATATTCATTTATAATTGGAGCTGTAGGTATGTGGCCTGGCGTTGTCATATATGTATATTGAATTTTCACCCATATAATAAAATATGGGATGACATGCTCATTAAGAATTTCTTCCACATATCTTGCACTAGTTAGCGTACCATTTTCTATCAGCAAACTCCGTGCGAATCTCTGAAGAGAGAGCTCAAACCATAACAGATCCACCGCTGAATAGCAGTTTCTCCTCAAAACAAGCTGGAATAAAACATTCCCCTGGCCGTAGGTAGACCCTTCGCCGCCCATCATGTGCATACAGCATTAATCTAGATTCGTCAGGGTCAGTTTCTTGCCCATTCTTCGTCTTCCCATTGTGCGTGTTCGGGGGCGTAACGTAATCTTACTACCCGATGCTATAAATTGATCCTCTCAAGCCGTAGTACCTCTGGTCTGCCGGTTCCTGGTCTTATATTCTGACCAGTTTCTCGGAAACGTTGGATGTCTCGCTGCACTATAGAAAGTAATACGTCTATTGTTCTTGCTGTACTTCGCTGACTTCTGCCTTCTTCCAACACAGTGACGATACGCGTACATGCTTTTGGTGTTAGCGACATCGCAGTAATTTAATAATGATGGTAAAAGACGACATTGACCGCCTTTTATCATTTTGAGTTGATAGATTAAACACAAAAGTGAGAAAACAAGTCAAAGTAAAACAACCGGGCATTGAATTGACTTCCAAATTGGATGTTTTTAAAATTTAAACCTTATTTTACATTGTAGATCATTCAAGGTTTGTATGGTATTAATTGGAATTTAGTTTTTTTTTTTTTATTACATAACCGTTATTTTATATTTCATAAAAGTACTTACACTAACACTAAACAATTTTCTAACTAATATTAAATAAAATTAAATAAAACTAACTGTACAAATAAACAACTAATATCTAAAATATGGCGTCGAAAAATTCCTCCGCATCGCTGTCGGCTGGTAGTGTACCCAAGAGACTGGCGGCATTGCCACGTTGAATGGCAATGCTTAGCCTCTGACCAAGGTAAAAGCCAGCCCTTGGGTCGCGGGAAGTGTCAAACAGCCGTTTCGAGATTTCATTAAATAAACTATGAGCACTTGGACCCCACGGCCCTAGGGTTTCAACCCCAAACGGCTCGAAAATATAATTGCCTATAAGGCTATTATACTTTCGCCGCTTGAGGTTTTCCGCAGCCGCAGCGGCGGCGCCAGCACAGCACGCCGAGCCAGGAAGATGAGATGGCGCAAGAGTATCGACACACGTTGCGTCCCACACTAAAGGCCTACCCATCTTCCATGGAAATAAGGACATGCCGTCCGGTCTTTTGCCATCGTCGCGTGCCAAGCCATTGGGTTCTAATACAGCTGGAACGCCGACGGTGACAAGAGCTCGTCGGATAATGTCATGAATGTTAGCGTGACGTGCTAAGCGACCTGCACTTCGGCTGCAAGACAGGCCGTGGTGTCCGAGGCTGTTGACAACTTCGCCACAGTGACAGCGATGAGGAGAACAACATGGAGCTCCTAGTCGCAGGGAAGCAGCGATGCGGAACGTAGTGTCGTCGAACAAAGTTCCCAGGTTCGATGACGGTAGTGCGTGAAGCCACAGACCCGACTCCCACTTACCCACAGCCAGCAGGCGCGCGCGCTCCAAGGTTTTATTTCATGCATTAAAATAAATGGATGTATTAAACGTACTGAAAATGATATCCAGTTCCTTCAAATTATTACTAAAAATCAAAAAGTTCAAACACCCGATATATTCCTATTGAACCACGGAAAAGCAAACAAAATAAAAATCCAATCTCAATCGCTTTTACAAAAGGATAAAACCAAATAAACCCGTGTTCTATTTACTTTTAAAAATCACTACCGTGCAATTCCCTCTTTTATACCTCCGATGTACGTGAAGTCACGTACAGTCCTGGTACATAGTGGCGGCGTACTCGACTAAGCAGCTAGTTTCTTCACAAAATGTGAGAACCACCAGCCAACCGCTAAAACTAATTACGCTAGGACGTGTATTTATGTTGGGTATATTATTTTAGTGTGTCGTATTTTAGTGTTCATTTGGTTAGACTATTTGGTGAGGTCGAATGGGGTTGGGGGGGTTAGATGTTATTTTAAAATGTCAACGCATTGCCGCTACTGTTTAATAGAAGAGCGTTTGCCACCACAAAATAACGATTTATTTTCGTTGGATCCCGGTTTTCGATCCCATTTTTTAGATATTACCGATTGTTCCCATTTGCTATTTCCATTGAATCCCATGATAAAACAATAATGTGTACTTTCCAGAAGAAAAGTGATTTAATTTTATCAAACATTAAAAAACATACACACGAATTGAGAACCTCTTCCTTTTTGAAGAAGTCGGTTATAAAGTGTGTGTGCGCGTTATACATAAGGGGCCTACCTCAGGCAATTAACGCTCACCTAACTATAAACCATTTTTTTTCTGTAAAAAACTATTTATATGGAAAAAATTATGTGATAAAAAGAATAAACATGAATTTCTGAATCTATAGATGCTAACTGCAACTATTTAGAATTTCTATGTAACTAACACCTTTTTATAAACCTTGTCTTGGGCGTTATTAAAAATAATATGTTTACTACCGCCCGTTTGTTTAATAAGATGCATGCGACGCAAACAATACATTCATAGGGGTTATAAATCTAATAAAACAAGTAGTACATAGTCACATCTAAATTTCTTTATTTAAAATAAAAGTAATACAAATCAACATTTCACATGTGGCGGTATCTACATCGCCATATTCGAACTACGCGTCAAAGATCTGACGTCACACAAACAAAAATCCTGACGTCACTTATAGTTTACCGCGCGATGGACATATATACAAGAATCCAATTTCAATCATTGGGCAGTTGCCCGCCAGATATAACACCCGTCTGGTCGGAGGATCCTCCCTTTTCTATGGTGGATGAGTGAACTTTACACCTTGTTTCTCATACTCCTAAAAACATGGACGTCCAGCCGTGGACGTCTTTCGGCTGAAATGATGATGATCTTAATTCTATAATTAAAATATTGTTCAAACCTGAAGTGTAAGTATTTCTTTGCATTTTTCCTTATGGAAGTTAATGCATCGCCATATAGAAGTCCCATTTTTATTATCTCGTTTCTTTGTATATTGATGAGCATCATATAAAAGAACTGTACTACCTGTTCTATCTATAAAATCCAAATCTATTGATGAAGAGGTAGATGGGAGTTGATCACTCATTATAATTTGTGATTCGATTGAGTTTTACACAAAATATTTTCAAATCAGTCACTGAAATCTGTTTTTTAAGGGTGTGACGTATGACAACTGATAGATTTTAAAAGTCTACTTAACACTTTCATCATAGACATATTATGAGGTTTCGTTCACAAAGTTCAACACGGAATTAATAAGTACTATTTTAATCTGGGGGCACTCTGAACTCTGAACATGGTCCTTTTAAAAAAATCCTGAAGAATACTTTATATACCGAATTCTCCAACGCCATGGTCGTAATCACCAAGTTTAACTCATTTTATTATAAACAATTTTGTTATTGAAAGTACCCGCATTCAACTTTTTTTAAGCATTTGGGATTCAACGGGAATAGTTTTTGGGATTCAACGACAATAAAACGTAATTCTCTGTAATTTTTCAAATGTGGGATCCAACGGGAATAGTTTTTGGGATTCAACGACAATAACACGTAATTCTCTGTCATTTTTCAAATGTGGGATCCAACGGGAATAGTTTTTGGGATTCAACGACAATAAAACGTAATTCTCTGTCATTTTTCAAATGTGGGATCCAACGGAAATACATAGTAATGTTTGTGGGATCCAACGCCAAAATTATTAAAATGGGATCGAAAACTGGGATCCAACGAAAATAAATCCAAATAACGGCCGCAGTGACGGCTGTCATGAAAATGATGACAGCGGGATTTGACTTTACGGTGTCAAAAAACACTCTCTAGGAAAACACACATAAATAGATAAACCAGATAGATAACCTTTCATAAATTTTTAACGTTTCAGTGACGTCATTCGCTGATTTTAAGGTCTTCAAGGACACTGTAGCTTAAGTATTGAAGTGGAAACGGGCTTGTTAGGTGAAAGTAAGCATAGTATGTAGAGTAAATTTAGAACACAGAAAAATCTACATCCTTAGGGCAAAATTATTATTACTGGACCAGTGTAACACTAATTGCGACAATCAATCTAACCGCTGTGCTTTGTACGTAATTATACTAATTTCACATTAAGAATTTACTGTAGTGATTATGGGGATGTCCATATTATACATAGTACACGGTTAATTTCATGATGATTACGATAAATATGGCAACAACAACTATCTATACTATACTGTGTACATTGTGTACATTGTAGTTACTTCATGGAAAGGGAAATACAAGAAATAAAAAAATAAAAAAAAATTGCGTAAGAAGAATTGGAAATGTTGCCCAGAAAATTAGATAGCTCGCGTCAAACTGAAAGTGCATTTTCTATGGATTGAAATTTTGACAGGACAACGGTTACGTCTGTCGGGTTAGGTCGCTTATCATAAATCTTAACCTTATAACTATTTCTGTTTCTAACTACAGTTAATAACTATTATTTCACTACTAAAAGCCAGTGCAGTTAGCCGCAAATCGGATTAACGAGTTGCCGAGGGTAAGTGGCTCGGCGTTTCCACTAAAACTATTGGTTAACCCTCTACTGGATTATCAGGCCCAATGTTTATTGGAGTAATACTTAGATACTCATAACATCATAAGTACCTACGTATAGGCAAACAGGGAAAATAGACATTTTCTTCACATTATTTAGAATGCAAATTGCTTAGTAAAAAAAATTGGGTTACTTACGAAGAAGGTAAGCCAAACATTTTTTTTTTATTTCAGGCAACTTCAAGCGTTTACATTTTCTTTTCCAAGACAGTGACTTCTTTTCCAAGTAGAGCAAAGAGTGAGTTAAGAATTCAAGTTTTTACGAAAAGATGAACGCGTCTTGATCTTGACGTCTTATAAAATTACTAAGCATTTTTTTTTGTTTTTTCATTAAAGTGCTCTTTAATATTAAAGTAGCTGGTAAAATATTAAGGTTTTTTTTTTTGTTGATACAGAAAAAAATACTACTTAGCTAAGTAAACTTAATAATAGAATTACGTAGGAATAAGTAAAGATTTTTGTTGAAGACTATAATAATATATATTCCATTTGGTAATATATTTTCTCTGTTATCTCTCATAACGATACACAAATGTTTGAATTTCTACTTTCTACTTCTACATCATTGACATAAGTTATTCGATACTTACTACAAGTCACAGGTGAAGTATTTCTGATTGCCAGTGATTTAGGAAAAATACAATAGACGCAATTATCGCAGTCACGCCTAAATCAATTAACTACGGAGTTAGGATGCAGTTCATGTTTCCGGAAAATGTCTGAGTTTACACAGAATTAACAACTTCCGTCTAAACCTCTAGGGAAATCAGAGTTTTATTTTATTTTTATTAACATAGAGGATCTGCGGCAAGCAATTTACTTTACGTATATTATACTGTACCTATATTAAATGCAAGACTCAGTATTTAAATAATTTTGCAAAAAAGACGGGTGGTTATGATTTTTGTACATTATTGGTAATTATTTAGTTGTAAAGAGGTTTTAATAGCCAAACTATGTTTCTGGCACTTAATTCGAAACTTTTGTTTAAAAACAATAATAATCCCGTTTTCCGTGTGTGACTTTTACTAACATTTTGCAAGTTTGCGGTTAGAAGGTTATCCTGGCAACTAAAACTAACTTCTCGTTATTTTTAGTAGAATAATGTATGTTTGTCGCATAATCCAGCCTTATTTAGACTTAAAAGTGATATCTTTGTGTCGATTGTAATGGCAGAAAAAAGCAATAAGAGCTAGTAAAATTGTAGCGGTGCTGGAAGAGGGGTGTAGCCAAAAAACTATATTCTTATTGATTATAACAAATTACTGGTCATTAATGCTAATGACATAGTAAAAATATTAATATTATCCATACAAAAGCTAATGACTGTTAAGGTGCCTGTTTTTTTTTGCAAAGGGGTGTATATATAATATTTAAAAATAAAAATAATTCTCACTGTTGCAAGAGCGTAGCCGCAGGTACCTCTAAGTCTGATTCATGATTGTGATAACAATAAAAGGCAAAATCTTTGCGGTTTTTCTTATATCACTTGTGCTTTATAAATGGTAATAAACTCTCTGATGGTAATAAAGTCTTTGGGGCCATGATAGTGAACCAACACTACATCGCTGCTGATCCCATTGGGAAATACCAGTTCCATGTTAGGTACATAGTTCATATAGCTTGTTCTTTCCAAACACTAAACGTAGAGTATCTAGCAATACAGACTAATAGTCACCGCGGGGATACTTTTTAATAAACCACTCGAAAACTTATTTACATAATACCTCTCGGAGGTCTCCCGAAAATTTATTCCTTGTTTCCAATTATATGCCCCCATTTATATTCAATAGGTTGATATTTTTCGAGCGCTCGCTACGAATGTTAGCTAAAAGTACCTTCTACCTAAAGCCCCGTATTCATTGGAAAACGAAAGTAGAGAACATTGTTTTAGAAACATGTTTTTGCGTTGCATGAAACATAATTATTGCAGAGTTGCTGGCACCAAGTTAATGTTTTGTTAATCTATAATAATATTATAAAGACTCTCACACAAACACACTTTTGGCTCATGTGATACAGGAACTCCTAGTATATGAACCAGGGCGTTACAGATGTTTGTGTGTGAAAAAAAAGGTCAAAATTTGTCAAAACAGGCTCACAAATTTTGACCTCCTTTTTTCCTTTTTTTTTACTTTTGTAGGGGTTAATCTTCGGAACTACTGATCCGATACCGAAAATTCTTTCACCAGTGGGAAGCTACAATATTGCCGAGTGTCATAGGATATTTTATGTTATAGCAAGAAATTTCACGCGGAAGAAGTCGCGGGCCAAAGCTAGTTTCTTATAATATACATATTCAAAGTGGTATTCTTATCATCAACATTTTGATGTCGCAGGCAACACTACGGAGCAACTGTTTCTAAACTTCTTCTTCAACTTCCAATATATACGAGGTTTTACACAGCTTTTGTATCAATATCATTGTAATTGTAATTGAATATCTCGTGTCTGGAGTTCGTATTTTGTTATTAGACGTAGCGTATGTTTATTATATGAGGGAACATATTTTTATTGAGAGAATGTAATGTGTGTTATAAAATATTAACCTTAATTTTACGAGAATAGGGGAATGTAATAAAAATGTTCTACAATGTTTACTAAATTTAATAAAAATATAAACGTGCAGATAATAATTTACTGGTTATTGTCAGCCTGCATATCCTAATGCTGGGCACAGACCTTTCCTCATGATTCCCGCTCATTCTATCCAGGGCTGGTCGTTTGTTTTGTCTAATTCGTCCCGCCATATTCAACGAGGATGATAATTTAGTTAATATGAAGTTTATTACTTATTTTCGAAAATTCTGGTAATGTTGAACATTTTGTGCCTCGATTCTTCAATCTAATGAGGCCTTCGCTGTAAATGCCTGGAATAGTTTTCTTTTCTCTAGATACGGCTTCTGTCTTACAGTGAAATAGCTCGTCTTTGATGTTAGGTCTTCTCACGCTGGCTTTTCTAGTGCTTCCGTTACTTGACTGTTATTATTGATAACATCCCTTAAAAAGAAAGAGAAAAAAAAATAAAAATCTATAAAAAAAAAAATGATCAATGAAATAAATGAGGTTCAGGTTGAAGTCGCTAATTAGTTGGCTACGTGTCTACTCAGTAAAAGAGTACTGGGCCCATAACCTGTAAAATTGTATACGAATTTGGTAAAATACGAAAATGTATTATTTATTACAATACACATTGGTTAGACAAGTACTGACGGTTTGGTACACAAATAACAAAAGAACAACGAAATGTTGACAATACTAGATGGCGGCAATTATAAATATCTTCAACAATTGAAATATAAAATAATATTGTATCTATTTACTGCATATAACGACATAAATCTCATTCACTCCTCTCCTTGATAACCGAATATACCCTCCATTTTTAATATTTATATTAAAACTCTCAGTAAGCATTTTTGCATTTCCCCAACAATATTATATAATTTATATACTAGACGAAACTCCTATCCTGGTAACTATTTCATTCAAAGCTTTCCTCTAACGTTATTTTCGAGGTTAGTTTCAAAATCGTTTATTGGAAGTATGGTTTCCGGAACCTGATTTCTGACTGGCCCAAAGGATTAGGTACCTATCTATATTCTATTCCCAGTACTAAATACCCGAGATTTAGACGAGCACGTACATTTTCTTCGAAATCGAACTGGTTTCCTGAAATTCGTGAATGCGAATCGGCTTAGAATGATAGGTTTTATGTTAGAATGACATCCTTGAGTTGTTGTAATTGCTTAAAATTTACACATTCTTTACAGAGTTCTGTGTGTGTATCTGCGTGTCTATCTGTGGTATCGTAGCTCTTAAACGGGTGGTCCAATTTCAATGCCTTATTTATAATAGAAGGATGGTTTAATCGGGTTGGTTCTTTTTCTTAAAGATCTTTGAAGATAATCAAGTCTTTTCTGATTGGTTTAGGAAGCTCAGCCACACAACGGTAATTTATTTCACTTCGTTTAACTCGTCCGACCGACTTGAAAATTACTATATACACTAAAATTATGTGGTAACCATATATGTGGTATCCTGATGCTGAAGTCAGGAAAGTCTGCAGAATAGTCGACTCCTCAACTACTTACAGCAGACATCGTGTTTGGGATCATTAAATTGTTCTCATAGTTGACTTAGAGATGAACATAGTCGCAGGAAGATAAGTCACAGGAATCCGGACTTATAAATTGTAGACCAAACGAGTTTGGACCGGTTGGATTGGTGTAGACGAGTAGTTTTTAGCAAAGACGGTGCTAATACTCTGATGAGGAAAGGCTCTATAGACAAGGTATTGAACAAGAGAATACCAGGTTTTTGAACCGTTGACCATACTTCCGTTCGTTCAAAGCGAGCAACTTTATGGTTTTCACAATCTGTGTTAGGTATTCAATTTTGTTTTTTTTTGATGCAATGTTAATTGTGTTTCATGGTAAAATTGCTTGGAAGGTACACGATTTTGTTGATAGAGTTTTGGTAGGTATTTATTAACTTTTTCAAAATGTTCTCGAATAAAATAAAATTATACAAAAATAAAAAAAGGAAATTATTATTTTGCTTAAAATGTGAACACTTAAAATGTATCAATCAATCTGCTTAGCCTTATCCCAACTATATTGGGGTCGGCTTCCAGCCTAACCGGATGCAGCTGAATACCAGTATTTTACATGGAGCAGTATTTTACATTTTAAAATCTATCAATAATCTCCTAAAATTTACATTCTGAATACATCATTTTGTACACACCTACACAATTATTGTTTCATTGTTATAACTCGTTTGTGCACCCCATATAAATAGAATTACAATAGATGGCTACGCATTTACACAACCGAAACGCTTGTACATCAAAAAGGGGTAACATTACTGGTAAGACGTGTTCTCCATTCTAAAATTAATTTACCCCAAAGTTTGCGTGTCTCCCCAAGTTCCAAGTTCCCCAAAACTTTTATTATTAAATAAAAGTTGTACGACTCTGTCTTGACTGAAATCGTGAATGGTACAGGCGGCGAATCAATGTTTAATGTTATTTTTTATTAAGTACTTGAGAAAACCAAAGGGTAAAAAACTTAATCTTTTCATTGCAATTTTACCACCACTTTAGGTATTAAAACTATTGTAGCGAGCAATTCTGCGGATTTTACGATCGAACATAAAAATTATTGCTCATCAATTCGCTGGAAAACGTAATCCTTTTGCTTAATTTTACCACCAAATGTAAGCCAAACAGGTCACAACAAATAAACGTATTTTATTTGATAAAAGGGCAGCCTGACCGATAAATAAGACCAGAACTATGTCACTGCTGCTTCTCAATAAAAACATATTAAGGAAATTGAGAGGTATATCTACGTTAAAATAGATTTTGAATGGCGATTCTGTAGTGAACGCTGATCTGTCAGAAACTTGCTATCTAGCTGACTGGAAAATATTTTTACTACTGGATTGAATTTTCATAATAGTCCGTTGTCGTTCCGATACGAGAGGAAAGATAAGCATATTTGATAAGTTATAAAATACTTTATGTATGTACTTATGTATATTTTATTTTATATGTAAATGTTACACCGCAGACTACGTGCAGTATCGTCACTCCTTTTCCCTTTAAATCCGTCGAAAAGTTGTCTGTAACGAGAATTTTTCGCTTTTAGCGATAAGGCCGCCCATTGTGTCATTATGATTTTTTTATGGACACTTAGATAATTTATTATTTATGTCGTGCTGCAAAAGAACTAAAACAAACAGGCTTTTTAGGCTAGTGTGCGTGACAGCTACGTCTTATACTCGTGCAACGTCATTGTGCATTTCTAGTGTGCGTGCATTTAGCGGCTAACATTTGGACGGTATTTTTTTGAATAGACTGACTGTATAGACTTTATATCTTTGTACATAATAAAGAATATTCTTTCTATTAGCTGCCTTTCCAATTCCATACTACATAAAAATCTATCTAGCAAAATGCTTTAAAACATTCATCAATAAACAAATTTCTAGTGCGCGTCGCAGACGATGCTACAGACTATTTGTTTGCATTTCAGATAGATTGGAATTCAGATCAACTAACGATGTCACGACAGACAGATTGTGTAGAACTCAGGTTTAGTCCAAATTGCTAGCTGATCTTGCACAATATGCAACGAATATATTATTTTATTCTATTGTTTGGTAAATTGTGTCGATTATTATAATGGTATGTCTTTATGCTTCTTAATAGCTGTAATTTATGGGATCTTGCAACTTTTTTTCATCTTTTGCAATCTCGGCATTTTATATTAGAATGTATTTTCATATTTTTATCACTAAAGGACTTTTGGGAATTATTTTCAAGCTTAATGTATTTTATTTTTCATGGCGCACAGCAACATTTTCGACAAACACCTACTCTGAAATAATAAAAACCTATTCTCACTAACGAAGCTAATAACAACTTAAGTAGTCAACAGTCATACTACTGAGTTTATTTAATACTCAGTTATAATATTCTTGTCTGATAAACCTCAAAATCTTAAGTAAGGAATAAAAAGTACTTATAGCAAACCAAACACAGACACAATGTCTTCCGGTGCGAGCGTCCCGCGGTCGCGTGCCGGCACGATACAGAGAATGATGTCTGTCTCTTTCTCGCTTGGCCGTTGCGAGGAAGGTGCTTCGCGTCGCGATTCGCCAGTCCGCCGCCCACACGCTTGCTGCGTAGACGCGTATTTTTCCGTACCGCGCAACGTCGCCACGTGTCTCCCTCGTGCCGCCATTGTTACGCGAACTTATTATAATTTAGGGGTTTTCGATCCCAATGTTCTGTACAACTGTGTTAGACTGTTAACTGGTGTTGATACTCAATATACTCTTTACTGAAAAGGTGGTTTCTCTGATAACCTCCCTCATATGTGGCGCTCCAACGTTTTTTTCGTGTGACAATATACCTAGTGCATAGTTGTGAGTTTTGCAGTGACGAATTAAAATGCCAGTGACAAGGAGTAGAGCGGCTAGTTTGACTCGGAGGGAAGATGCAAACGACGCATTACCCGTCCCCTCGCGACCAAACACGCCGACCGCGGAGTCCGCCGACCAAGATGGCCACGGCGACGCCACGTTCTCTTCCTCGCCGCGCATCGATGCTAACGCTACGTTCTCTAACGAAAATGTGGCGACGATTATTGCCTCTCTCCAACGCTCTCAAACAGAAGCATTTAGGGAGTTGCTCAACTCGATGTCGCGGGCGAACGCATCGACCCCGGAATCACTCGCGCTGCTAGGGCACAACACCCTAGCCCGCTGCAAAGCCACTTTCTCCGGCCGACCGAAGGAGTCGGTTGAAGCATTTATCGATGCTATAGAGGCCTATAGCGACTGCGCCCAGGTGGCGGACTCAAACATACTGCGCGGTTTAGCCTACCTATTCAAGGATGAAGCGGCTACGTGGTGGCAAGGAATAAAATACTCTGTGTCATCATGGCGCGAAGCCAAAGAAAACTTAATAAGTGCCTATGGTGACCGCCGGCCCCCTCATCGGATCTACTTGGAAATATTTGCGAAACCGCAAGGTAATGAAAATACAGATATTTTCGTAGCGCGCATCCGCGCCCTTATGGCACGCCTACCTAAAGGCGATACAACGGAGTCAGCTCAAGTAGACATGACCTACGGCCTCCTCCACAGCAGAATAAGGAAAAGGGTACGAAGAGAGGAGTGCCATAGTTTCCATGAATTACTCCGCCTCGCACGGAATATCGAGGATTCATTCGACGAGGTGAATAACACGACGCCACAGGCGAGTGAGCGTCGAACACAAACGCCGGCAACATTACCGACTTCGACACAATCCGCCGCTCGTGATAGAGCCCGCGCCCCCGCGCGCGATCTCGCGCCGGCTCGAGCGCAGGCCCACGGCGCGCTTGCCGCCGCGGCGCGGAGCCCGCCAGCTCCGCCCGCACCCTCCGTGCCTGTTCCAGCTGCAACGTCTGTGCCTGTTCCAGACGCGCCGCCCGCGTCTGTTCCACCGAAGCAGGACACGGCAAAGAGGCCGCGCCCCTCCTGCACATACTGCAGGCGGTTTGGTCACACTAAAGAACAGTGCCGTAAGTTGCAGAATCAAGGTGAGAGTGAACCAAGTAAAAGTAATGTTGATAGTGTTCAAAGTTTTTATTCCGTACAATCTGATTTAGTTTCTAGAAACATCGCGTCAGACTCTATTTATGCTGAAAACGATTTTATTCCGCAAGAAAATGTGTGTAGCTATTTTAATAAACAAAGGGTTGATATCCCACAACGTTTATCTAATAATATTATGTGTAATTCTCATAATGATAACTCACTAATTTCAGAAAATGTGTGTAACAATTTTGATATTATAAAGGGTAATGCCCATTCATGTTTTTACGATTTTAAAAATTCAGAGGATAATGTCCACACACATCGAAACGATATTTTGTGTGCTAACTTTAAAAATCAAAAGGACAATGTCCATGTTTGTAATAAAGATGTTTTGCATAACGATTTAAAAAATCAAAAGGACATTGTCCATATTTGTCATATAGATATTTTAGGTAGTGATGATCAAAAGGATAATGCCCAGTTATGTTTGTGTAACGACCGTACGGGACCCTCTATTGGCCGCGAGTTACGACCTATTTTTAATATAAAAATTTTGGGTTTTTCCGGCACTGCGTTGATTGATACGGCTGCCAAACATTGTATTGCGGGTCATACGCTATATACTCTCCTTCTACGTCAAGGTCATCCCCTCAGCTCTTCGAAACGCGAAGTTAAGCTTGCTGACGGTGTAATCCGTACGATGGATGTACTTACCACCACGTTAGAGGTGTGCTTAGAAACGGCAGTTATTACGATTCCATTCTTAATTTTTCCCGACTCGACAAATAACGAGACGTTATTAAGTATCGACTTTATAACCGCCACGGGAGTAGTTATTGATTTTTGCAAAGAGGTTTGGTATTTTAGTAAACATGATACGGTAAAATATAAATTATCCTTCGAACCTACCTCGCGTGACGTGTCCTGCGCCTCTACAGATATACTTCGGGATGATGAAGGTACTCACCTTAAACCAGCTGAGCGTCAAGCGCTCGCTGACGTCCTCACCAGACACGCACGCATTTTTAGAGCAGGGGGAGGACCAACGCCGTATACGGAACACCGTATTGATACAGGTGAGCATTCGCCAATTGCTGTTCCTCCTTACCGCCTAAACCCTTCGAAGAAGGAGCTGATGAAAGCGGAAATAAGTAAGATGTTACAGGATGACATTATAGAAGAATGTGAATCGGCTTGGTCTTCACCGGCACTGATGGTGCCGAAGCCCAACGGTGGTATCCGCTTCTGCGTCGACTACAGGCGTTTGAACGCAGTGACCAAAGCTGACACATATCCGATGCCACGCATCGACGAGCTACTTCAGAGTACAAAACGAGACTGCTACATGAGTACGCTAGACCTTCGGTCTTCGTATTGGCAGGTTAGCGTTAGGGAAGCAGATAGGGACAAAACGGCTTTTGTCTGTCCTTTAGGAACTTTTCGTTTCAAAAGAATGCCGTTTGGTCTGCGCAACGCGCCAGCTACCTTTCAGCGTCTCATCGATCGTCTCCGATCCTGCTCTGCTTTACAAGATGTAACTGTATTAGCTTATTTAGATGATCTTTTGGTAATTTCTCAGGGATACCAACAGCATCTGCAAGACCTCGAGGCAGTTTTTCAACGTTTGGCCGAGTTTAACCTCCATGTGAATAGGGAGAAGTGCGCTTTTGCTCGAGAAAGCGTTAAATATCTAGGTCACGTTATTACACAAAAAGGTGTTTCCACCGACCCAGGGAAGGTGAGTGCTGTACTCGAGATGAAGGTACCAGGAAACTTAAAGCATCTAAGAACTTTTTTGCAAACGTGTTCGTGGTTTAGAAAGTTTATCCCCAACTTTTCTAAAGTTGCCGAACTATTGACACGTTTGACAAGAAAAAGTCGAGTATGGTCTTGGAGTTCAGAACAGACCCAAGCTTTTAATGAGCTGAAGAGTCTACTTACCTCAGCTCCAATACTGGTACAAGCAGACTTCAGTCGTCCCTTCGTTCTGCGCACTGACGCAAGCAACTACGCCTTGGGCGCAGTTTTATTGCAGGGCGACGGCAACCAAGAAAGGCCAATTGAGTATGCCAGCCGACTCCTCAACGCAGCTGAACGCAATTATTCCACCACGGAGCGTGAAGCACTCGCGGTAGTATGTGCGGTGGAACGTTTTCGGCCTTACTTGGACGGTCAACCAGTCGTGATTGGTAGTGATCACCAGCCTCTACGCTGGTTGCTGTCACTTAAATCACCAGCAGGCAGGTTAGTCCGTTGGGCTCTGAAGCTCCAATCTTTTGATATCCAATTCCAATATACCCCAGGAAAAGCAAATGTCGTGGCAGACACGCTGAGTAGACCGATTTGTTCCAGCGACACAAGTGACAGTTGTGGTATTTGCACAGTCATCTGCGATCTTCCCGCGAAGACACCTAGTCAGCTTCGCCTGGAACAGACTTCGGACCCTGAAGTGGAAAAGATCGTTAAGGAGCTAGAAGGACCTGATGATATTGCATCTAAAAGATGGTTAGAAAGGGGTTACCTCATGGATCAAGGAGTCCTGTACCGATTCAATCCCGACTCTGAGAGTGAATCCCCTCAGTTAGTAATACCTGCCGGTCAAGTTGCAGCTATTTTGAAAGAGTTACACGACTCTCAAACAGCTGGCCACCCAGGTATCGATAGAACCTACCAGAAGGTAGCACAGCTGTATTATTTCACAGGGATGCGGAGAATAATCTCGGATTATGTCTTAGCCTGCATCCACTGCCAGCGATATAAGGCCAACAACGCCAAACCCCCAGGCTTACTCCAGACACCGGTCATGAACCAGCGAAACGAGGTGTTGGCCATGGACCTGTTCGGCCCACTTCCGGAAGGTGACCAGGGGGAGCGGTGGGTCTTTCTCATAGAAGACACTGCTACCCGATGGACGGAGCTGTTTGCCCTAAAAGAAGCAACAGCAGAAGCCTGCGCTCATGTTCTCATCGAAGAATATTTCATGCGGTTCGGTCTGCCTCGCAGGATTATTTCGGACAACGGTGTCCAGTTCGTTTCCGCAGTGATGCGACAATGTATGTCAGTCTTAGACATCAAACAAAATTTTGTCCCGCTGTATCATCCACAAGCTAATCCTGCAGAGCGAAAAAACCGCGACCTTAAAGCTATGCTAGCCCACCTCGTGGCAGATGACCACACCTCATGGCCGAAGAAGTTGCCAGTGATCTGCTTTGCCCTGAATAGCGCGAAATGTCGCACAACAGGCAAGTCACCGGCCTATTTGACCTTTGGCAGAGAGATGCGGTCACCTACAGAAGTCGTGCACGACCTTCGTGCCATCAGGGCCAAAGAAAACTTTGTCCCACAAGTGACCCCTTACCTCGAAAACTTCCTGCATTCACTGTCAGCTGTTCGTGAACGTGTCGAGATCCAGCAGGACAAGACAAAGCAGTATGCCGACGCGTCTCGCCGACCATCTGACGCTTTCGAGGTAGGTGATTTAGTCATGCTTAAGTCTCACTTATTAAGCAAAGGATCAAAAGATCTCACTTCTAAGTTCTACCCTCGCCGAGATGGCCCTTACCAGATCACTAAAAAGGTAAGTCCAACAACCTACACCATCGCGAGCACAGAACAACCAAATGTAGACATAGGGAAATATCATTCCGAAGACCTTACACGTTATCGAGGTAGCGACGACTCCTTACCAAAACCCGTTATTCCAAAACGGAACCGCGGACGTCCAGCTAATGCTGCTGTTAGTGTACCAGTCCAGGACCGAGGGCGTTCACCAGGACTGGAGGGGGAGTATATAGCAAACCAAACACAGACACAATGTCTTCCGGTGCGAGCGTCCCGCGGTCGCGTGCCGGCACGATACAGAGAATGATGTCTGTCTCTTTCTCGCCTGGCCGTTGCGAGGAAGGTGCTTCGCGATTCGCCAGTCCGCCGCCCACACGCTTGCTGCGTAGACGCGTATTTTTCCGTAGGTACCGCGCAACGTCGCCACGTGCCTCCCTCGTGCCGCCATTGTTACGCGAACTTATTATAATTTAGGGTTTTTCGATCCCAATGTTCTGTACAACTGTGTTAGACTGTTAACTGGTGTTGATACTCAATATACTCTTTACTGAAAAGGTGGTTTCTCTGATAACCTCCCTCATATACTTCATAAACTCCTTTTGTTCGAAAATTAAGTTCATTCAAAGATAATCCAATTGAAGACAACTTCCAAGTAAAATCTGTAGGTGTTGCCAAATAAATTAGCTGCCAATACTTGATTGTGGTTGCCAAAGTCCTCGAATCGTTAGCTTCCAAACATTTGATCTGTCGAAAACCCCATTTTAAGTCAATTCTACTGAGTTTTGAGATGATTGCTTAATTTTCCACTTCTGATTTTGTTGCTACTCTCCATTAGATGCCTATTCCCATGTCTGTGAATAAAATATAAAATATTTTTATGATAAATTTTAATAATTATTAATAGTTTTATTTTATAAAATAATGTGTATATATAAATAAAAATCATTTTCATTTTCTCCTTTTGTCATGTTTGTACAGTCAGGAAAATAATTTTTTTCTCAAATTGACACACATTATGTCAATTTGCCGTGTGTTTGCCATTAAAATTTCATACAACTGTCAAAGAATAACAGTTGTAATTCGAGTATACGGACAATTTAAGTTGGTAGTCAAATTGATTACGACCGCGCCGATAAGCAACGTTATAAAATCATGTCACTAGTCATTTCCTTTCTCATTCTCTCAAATGAAAGCAGCTACGTCACTTCACAGCAAAAACTATAAAACAGTTCCGCCTCGCACGGATCTAGTTAAATTGCCCCCACCTTAGCTCTGACTTGTAATATCCGGGAGCGCGTCATTTCGATAGCTTGGATGAACATTTGATATCTCTTCCTGAAGTCGAGTGCATTTGAGTTGATCAATTTAGTTTTAGTTCGAATCAGGGATTAGTTCGAGTCGATCGAGAGATGAAGATGGTAATTACCTCCGCTTTGAAAGTTGTATATTTTAGTTATCTATGTAATTTATAACTTGAGATCATGCGGATGGTAATAAAAATTTATTATGTAATCGCCAAATGGCAAACGTTGGGTAGGACGCCCTCGGGCTTGGCGGAATTACGATCTTTGCAGGGGGCAGCGTGACGACTATAATTGAGTTGCCACTGATCGACATAAATGGCATGCGTTTACAGAGGTCATGTCCATTCTTCAGTGGACTGCTCAGCTGCAGACTCATCGTCATCATCATTACAGCCAAAAGACGTTCATTGCTGGACATAGGCCTCCCTCAAGCACCGCCACTTCGACCGGTTCTGTGCTTCTCGCATCCAGTGCATTCCCGCGGCCATTACCAGGTCATCGGTCCACCTTGTGGGGGGCCTTCCAATGCTACGTCTTCCGGTACGCGGTCGCCACTCTAGAACCTTTCGGCCCCATCGGCCATCCGTTCTGCGAGGAATGTGCCCTGCTGCAGACTATGATAAAATAATTAAGTAAAATATAAAACTGTGGTGGTATACAGTAAGAAGACAATTTATACACAATTGTATACTTCGGTAAAATGCTTAATCTTACAATAGTAAATGTAGAAAAACTCCTGAACTAACAAATACAAAGTTCACAGTTACTGCAGTGAGCAACATTACCTTTTTACTACATTTTTACTTTCCATCGTAAAAGAAAGCAATAAAATGTAAATATACCTAACAAATTGTAATGATGAAAGTTTGGTCTTACAAATGTTACCTATTATTTTATTGTAACACAAATCTCTTGAGTTAACTGCCGCTTGAAACTTTCTATGCGGTTTTATCATATGAATATATTTATCTAAGAAATTATTATTGTGGAATAATGGAGTTCTGTTACTACTTTAAAGGTGAAGTTCTTTTTACAAGTAAAATAATAATGTCAGTTGATAATACGTCTTCTACTGAATTTGGGCCTCTCAGTAAATACGGTATTCATCATTCTCCTGCCCTTGTCCCAATTTATTTGCGGTTGGCGCAACATGTCCCTTTCTGCCACTTTTCTATTAGTTGTCATCTAGGTAACTGCCATGTATTATTAAAAAAATATATTTAAAATGTACTAAATTAATAGGCAAAGCAGTGGTGGCCCAGAGTTAGCGCGACTTTGAACCCAGACAGGCGCTTTACTTTGTGTAAATTATTTCGTCACGACTGGTCTCAAAAATCGGTAAAGGAAAACATGAGGAAACCGGCATATCCTAGAACCAAAAATTCGAAGACATGTGACATCTACCAACCCGCACTGGGCCCGCGTGGTGGTTTACGGCCCACTCACTCTCACCGAGAGGACGCCTGCGTCCCAGCAGTAGGAACAACGTTATAGGCTGATTATGTAAATAGGCTGATTAAGAAAAATCTTGTCCTAAGGGAAGATCTAGTCTATAACGGATGTAAAAAGATACTAACAAAGCAGAGAGTAACTATACTCCCGTCATTGTGATAATTTTTTGTACTGGACCATACCTGGAAACCTTCTGATTACGGAGATATTGATGGTCAAAGTACCAAATTTTTTTTACGAAAACTGTTTGTGGCAAGTCTTTCCTTAAAAGTATCCTATGTTCTATTTCAGGTCATGGTCTACCCATGTGCCAAATTTCATCTAAATCCGTTTAGCCGTTTTAGCGTTAAAGCGTAACAAATAAACAAACTCACTTTCGCATTTATTAGGAATAGGATTATCAACAATCCCTTCGATGAGTCATCTGCATTGGCTGCAGTCTTATCGTCTCTCCAGCGATGCAATATCGCCAATCAATACTTTGACGTATTGAAATGTGTAAACCACAAAGCGAACTTGATCAGAAATCACGACCTGAAACTGTCTCAGAAGCAGGACAAGGAGAAAGGAGTGCCGTGAAATTGTTTATTACTTCACTGAAAGGGGTTCCGAAGCTTGTGTATAGAAATTTCCCATCAAAAGAAGTTACTAAAATTTCTAGGAAAATTTTGGAGTTTGGCTAACACTTTATCGTGTATTGTATGACGGTACAACGCTTTTTCATAAATAAATCACATTTATTTTGCGTATTTTTATAGGTTTTGATCTAAAAACCCATTTTTTTTTTCAACGTTGACGTCTTTTATATTATCTTCCAAGTAATTCAAAGAAATGAAAGCCATAACGAATACATCTAAGGTCGAAACCACACAGCTAGCTTGGTGCTTCGTATTGTGTTATACTACGTGATAAGTGACACGCTCCTTGCGAACCAACGTATGTATAGTTTCTATTGCAATGGTCACACTAAGGCTTCGTGTCACGCTGCATGACTCAGGGCAAGATTCAACTACCACACTTTGACTTTACTTTGCTAAGAAAAGTAAGAGGCACATATGAATGTGAACTTTATTCGTATTCGTATACCATCTGTGGCCTTAGTGAAAAGGGGTATAAGTCCGATTTTGTGGAAAATGAGTTAAGTATACAGAAGTGATCAGAGAAAAATGCTCTATCGTTTGGTGTAAACGGATCTAAGCTATCTCTAAAAATAAAGAAGTTACCTTGTGTAAAAGGGTCCAACTGACACCAAAAAAAACTACAAAAGTCGGTTTCAAGTACTTTTGTATTCTTTTAAACGGATTTTTTCAAATATATTTTGTGTTTTTTAATCTAAATTAACATAAATTACCCACGTTTTTATTTGGTTAGTGTTTATCAATACAACAACACTTGGTTCTTAAAAATGGTTTAGTGAGTAATGTGATATTATTAGACATAAATCCGTTTTCACTAAAATAAAGGGAAAAAATCGAAGTAACTCTGTTGAGATTAGTATGAACATAATCATTCCAAATGCGTATTCATTTTCACTTGTATGAATTAACTTTTAACATTATGGGAGAAGGGGTATAAGTTATATTATACCCTAAAGGAATTCATTTTGTGGTTAGTATAAGTCACTATCTTAAAAACTAATAACATTAAAATAAAAATAACTCAATAATAATAAAGAGCATAAATTGTTTACCTATAAAAAACTTCACATGTATTTCAATTGGTAGCGGTTTAATTGTCACACGAGGTCAAACACGCAATTTGAAGCGCGCGGAGTGTTTTTTGCGTCTCCTGTAAAGTTGCATTTTTGGACTTAGATCCCTTTTCACTAAGGCCACAGAATATACTCGTAAATATAAAAATCTAGCTCACATTCGCGTGCATGAGCATTATTTGCATGAGAATAAGGTTCACGTTCGTATGACGCTTGCTTTACTTAGGGAAACAGCTCGTGCACCAATCGATGTTCCTAGCTGTGTGGCTTCGGCCTAACTTTTAAGCGAATACTGCCATCACGAGTGTTTACTCAAAAAGAAATGAAACCGTGAACGATTGTGATTCGTTTGCGTTCTCGCAAAGTTTTCGCCGTCTACGCAATATCCTGCCCACTATATTGACAGCGGCTTTATAATGAAAGTTCTGCCATCGCATCGAGTCGTATTTACCTATATACACCAAGGCAGAAATAGCGTATACGTTTTCTGTTATATCGCATAAATAAGGGCTTGTACACAATACTGCGTTGCGACGCCGCATCGAAAAAATCATCGACAATACCCTAAGATTTTCTTAGAAAGCTTCTGCGTATCGAATTCGCATCGCGCCGATTCACAGTTTTGTGTACAAGCCCTTAATAACAATACAAGCAAGAAGTATAACAGAAACAAGTAGCGTAAGAAGTAAACCATGTTAAGCATATTATATTATGCTAACTGATACGGCTGATCAAGAACAATACCAATGCAGGGGCCAAACCGCTTTGTATCAGAAAGAGAAATAACTATCTGTCGTGGGAGCATATACAACATTATTTTTTGTTTATGCTAAACCCGAAAAGGGGTCATTGTAATCATCATTTTGAACAACTTTTTCTATGGGAGCGACCTTGAAATCGCGAAAAAATAATCAGCTGTTCCATACATTTTGTCGATTTAAGTGAACACAAATGTATGGAACAGCTGATTTTTTTATGAGTACAATGACCCCTTTTCGGGATAGCATAAAAAAAAAGTTGTATAATTACTAGCTGGGCCCCGCGGTTCCACACGCGTAATTTCCGATCCCGTGGGAATATCGGGATATAAAGTATCCTTTGTCTGTGGTATGGGTAGACAAAGTGCCAAATTTTATCTAAATCCGTTCAGCCAATTACGTTAGCTGCGATCGGAGGATTTAAAAAAAACCAAAAATGATTTTACTTAATTTATTTTAAATAAAAGAATTACATTAATTATATCTTAATTTAGCCTAAGTGCCTATTCGAAGTATGAATATGGAATGGAATTTTACAGAGTTACAATAATTGGGTAAACTAGGTCCGTGCGTCACAAAGTGCTATCTCAGCTCGCCGTTTCCGTCGTTCGTTAATTTTGCAGCGTATGTTCCTATAATAAAAGTATTGAGTGCTGAGTGGGCGATTCCCCTTATGCAGCTGCGTGTAACATCTCCACCCGCAGATCAGGAACTATTTTAGAACTTTGAGAGAAAATGTTGCTGGAACTTGTCCTCTGCGCGCGCGATCCTCTTCTTTTTTATCAGGTTCCTCGTACGTATGTCCCTTGGTGTTGGGCGTTTCAGAGCGTTTGCAAAACCATTTTTTGCGATAGCCTAGTATGGCTATGAAAAGTGCGCCTGCACTTAATAATGCAATGTAGAAGGGTATTGTCGTATGGTATATGACATCTGATTGCAGCTGGTTAAGTTCTATCGGCTGGCTCGTCATGACTTGGTTCTGTATGCTGTGTAATCCTCCTAAGTCAATTGAACTAAGATGAACTTGGGTTAATGCAGCACTCGGTGTCTCCGCGTCGTAGGGAATGTTCATTAATTTCAAAGGCTGCCCTTGTATTACGTCGTTGTCGTTGATTATGGTTAGTTCCTTTGTGCGGAGGTAACAATTGATAGGTATAGTAGCGAGGTAGCTTCCTTGTAGCGAATTGAAGTCTTCTCTCCCGCAGACTAATTGCACTTTCGTTGGATTTGGAAACGATAAGATGTAGTGCTGGTCATCTAATTTTTCCATCGCTTCTTTTTCCAAAAATACTGTAGTAAATTGGCAGGAACTCTTGAGGGCTTGGTTCATGATAAGTTCTTGTATGCAGTCAGTTTTTGTTCGTATTTGGTGGGTTATTTCCTTTTCACAGAGATACCAGTTACTTAACTTCGAGCATTCTGCTTCTATGTACACGAAAGAGTCCCCATTAGTTGCTATAAAGGGATAGGTAGGGATAAGGGCTTGACGGTTTTTATTGGGTACTATAGATAGCTTATATAAATCATAAACAATTTTGGAAATTATAGGAAATCTGAAAACTATAACTATCTGCTTTTCATTGAAATATGATCCGGGTTGGATGATGTCGTAATATTCTCTGAGCTCTAAACTTAGTATCTCATCCTTACTGTATATTTTTTCTAACCTATTTACCATAGACTTAAGTGTATCTACGTCTATCATAGAATGAACAGTGCTTGATGCATGTATAAACGCTAACATATTTTCTATTCTAACTAATTCTAATCTTAAATCTTCTACGTTTTCACTTATAATGGACATGAGTTGACCAAACTTTGCATATGCTATTAAATTACCTGTTGTATAAGTGTTATTTAATAGTAACTCTAAGGTGCTATTGATTCTACTTTGATTTTCGATTAATTGTATTAGAACACCATTATGCTTAGACATCCATTCTTTGCTAAGACTTATGTGATTGTTAAATTCATTAACTAACTTATTGTTATTAATCTGTAGAATTTTGATAGCATTTTCGTATTTTAAGGCATCTGTGTAGTCTAGATTTCCAGTTATACTCTTAATTACCGATCCAAGACTGTCTACTAGACCTCTCTTGACACGACCAGGCTCTAAAGATTTTAGCTGATTAGATACTTTGCCAATTTTGTTAGTAAGATAATTAATTTGGAATTCAAAAAGTGTATAAGTGTCATTACTAAGCCGACTTTTGTATTCTGATATCTGATATTGTAGTGTTGTAATTTGATTTTCTATGTCCCTTAGATTCACGTACTGAAGAAATGTATGATGATGAGTGGTCATTCTCGTCGGTCCAAGTTTATACGGTAATAAGCCAGGTCCATTCGCCAAGCTTTCAAGTTTTATCTCCGATGACTGGGTCTCGCGAACAACCAGCAATAGTAGAATCCTGCAACAAGTTAGGTTCCTTAGGGCCTCTTTTTAATCTATTTTTGGCTACGGGCCCACGTTTCTTGGACGTATAAATGTGTATGGGTAAATCAGCCAAAATAGTATCTTGGGTATACCGCGGTGCAGTTTTCTGACGGCTTGCAGAAGGGTTCTTAATGAATACCTGTTGTTGAGGAAAGTATTCTATTTCGGATTCGCGGTTCCGATTTCTATTTTCTATCAACGCAGTACGATTTGATAAAGAGGTTTCGTTGATAATATTATAGACTTCCTTCATTTGCGCCCTATGATTATGAACGTACTGTTGTAATGATTGTTGGGTAAAATCTATGTCTAAAATATCGCGTGGATCAAAGTGTCCTGTTAATAAATCAAATGGTCTGCATCTAGTGAAGCTATGTATTGAAGAATTATAACCAATTATAGCATAAGGCATAAGATTTACGATAGGCTCCTCTTTGTGTTGTAACTTTAATATTCTTATATGTTCAAGGAGAGTTGAATGGAAGCGTTCGATGTTACCGTTATCGTTAGGCGAATGCGGTAAAACTCTATGATGGTTTATCTTGTGAAGGCGTGTGAATTCTAGGAACAGTTGATTAGTAAACTCCGTTCCGTTGTCAGTCACTAAAGTTAAGGGAACTCCATGGTGGGTACAATATTTTAATAATGATTGAAGTATACTAATGCCCGTGCCATCTCGAAGATGGTATGCTTGTCCATATTTGGTAAAAACATCTATAAATGTAACATATTTTTCATTGTGAACAGTGAATAAATCCATATGAACTATTTCGAATGGTTTTGTTGCCGGGGGTACAATATTAAACTGGGGTCTAATAGGTCTCCGGTCATATTTAGCTTGCCCGCAAATAATGCATTCATTGATGAATTTGGTTATTTGGTCTTTCATTTTGGGCCAGTAATACTTTCTTGAGAGGGCTAAATAACATTCGGTAATTCCTCGGTGATTGGTTTTGCCATCATGGTAGTGTTGAATTATCTCTTGCTGACGTAGATAATCTTTAACGTTTTCTAATTCTATCTTAGCTAGTACTAAGTTCATAGATGAACTCTTAAACTTGTCCTGTATGACTGGTATGATGGAATACATGGCAAGAGGTGGATTTATTAGGATACCGGTTTTTACTTTTGGGTTTACATACTCTTTGAGGGCGTTGACTACATCTTGTTCTAGGTTAGATGATGATATCTGGACTGCTATGCGCGTGTGAGTTTCGAATGGCTTGGTAACTACTGGTTTGCGTTTGACATCTTCCACTATCGTAAAGCATAGTTGTCTATGGAACCTGTTAAGGGGTTCGTCGGTGATTGGGATTTCTAATATGGGATGTTCATGACTGGTGTGTACAGTTGCAGTGGATGAGTTCGCAGATGGCGGGTTTTCTGATGGGTTAGGAATCAAAGAACATAATTCGTCTAATAAGGTGTTAGTATCTTCATTGTGAATCTCCACCCGAGATAAGGCATCGGCGTTCGTATTGGATTTACCTTTTTTGTAGATAACGGTGAAATCGTATTCACTAAGTTTCAGCCTCCATCTAGTCAATCGCGAATTGGGTTCTTTAAGGTTCATCATCCACTGTAAAGGTTTATGATCTGTTAATACTTTAAATTTACGACCAAACAAGTACGGTCTAAAGTACTTGGTGGCCCAAACTATGGCAAGAAGTTCTTTTTCTATGGTGCTATAGTTAAGCTCACTTTCATTCAATGTTCGGGATGCAAAACACACAGGTTTGTCGGAACCTATATGTCCTTGAGATAGAACGGCTCCAATAGCAACGTTCGAAGCGTCTGTTGTCAGTATGAATTCCTTATTAAAATCGGGATACTGTAGTATGGGGTCATTTGTTAAGAGATTCTTACACTTTTCAAAACTGTTTATGTACTCGGAGTCTAGTACAACTTTTCTACCTTTTTTTAAACAAGTTGTGAGAGGTTTCGTAATCTTTGCAAAGTCCGGGATAAATTTTCGATAATAACCTACAAGGCCTAAAAATTGTTTAATTTCTTTTGGGGTCTTTGGAATGGGGTATTTTTCTATTGCATGAATCTTATCCGGATTAGGTTTTATTCCTTCACTACTTATTATGTGTCCAAGGTAACCAGTTTCATGCCTTAAAAATTCGGATTTATCCATTTGAATCTTAAAGTTCGATTCCCGAAGTCTATTGAAAACTTTCTCGAGATTGGCCATATGCTCTTGTAGTGACGTAGAGAAAACGATGATGTCATCAAGGTAGACTAGGCATATGTCATTTTGGAGACCTCTGAGAACATTATCCATAACCCTTTGAAATGTGGATGGTGAATTCTTAAGTCCCATGGGCATTCGAAGGAACTCGAAATGTCCATGTTCGACATTAAAAGCTGTTTTTTGAATACCCTGAGGGTCCATCTCGACCTGGTAAAAACCGCTAGCCAGATCTAGGGTGGTGAAGTATTGGCACCTACCTAGTTTGTCAAGAACATCGCTAATGTTCGGGATAGGGTATTTGTCGTTGATAGTTTTTTCATTGAGTTTCCTAAAGTCAACTACTAAACGCCATTTTTGTTTGCCCGAGGCATCCATTTTCTTGGGGACCACCCAAATGGGTGAGCTCCATGCTGAATCTGAAGGCTTTATTATTCCCTGATCTAACATTTTTGAAATCTGTTCCCTAACCTCTTGGCGATGAATGAATGGGTATCTGTAACTTTTTGTGTAAACCGGGACCTCATCTGTGGTCTTGAAAATTGTATCTGGGTCGTGGGCCATATTTACGCTATTTATACTACTAACTTCACTAACACTATTTAAATCTCTACTATTATCTATAGTACTCCAGCGAGCCGTACGAGATGCGGGCTCCTGGGAATTGGAATTTTTCGGGTGAAAAATCTTGGAAGTTGGGGGGTGGTATAAGGGCTAAAAAGGAAGCAACACAGGAACAATTCAAGTGTACTCACAAATTTTTCATCTCTGGTTTTCTCGTGAATCGAAGTCTGGATTCTCCTTCCGGAACTGCAGCTGGACCGTAGATTCGGATATTCGGTGCCGGGGCTCGATAGCCACCCAGGCGATTCGCGTACGCGGATATCGATATTAGAGATCCCTAAAGCTTGCGAACCGGCCCGCGAATATCCTACCGACTGCGCCAATTACGTTAGCTGCGATCGGAGGATTTAAAAAAAACCAAAAATGATTTTACTTAATTTATTTTAAATAAAAGAATTACATTAATTATATCTTAATTTAGCCTAAGTGCCTATTCGAAGTATGAATATGGAATGGAATTTTACAGAGTTACAATAATTGGGTAAACTAGGTCCGTGCGTCACAAAGTGCTATCTCAGCTCGCCGTTTCCGTCGTTCGTTAATTTTGCAGCGTATGTTCCTATAATAAAAGTATTGAGTGCTGAGTGGGCGATTCCCCTTATGCAGCTGCGTGTAACAAGCCGTTATAGCGTGAAAGCATAACAAACAATAACAACAAACAGACAAGTTAGGATTACTTTGATCAAGATTGCCGCTATCATTATAAGGAAAAATGTTTTATATAAATATGCGTCCTATTAAAAAAAACTACCTTATTTTCTGCCCAAAAGGCTACTTATAGCTCTGACCGTTCTAAATATTTTCAGAATTGCAGTGTAGTTACTACTTCTGTATTCTGCACTGTAGCACTAGAAATTCCAAGCTAACCAATAACCAGATCAATCATAAACTTTGTATTTATTGGTTTACGTAACTTGTAAGTTATTTAGTATCTGGAATATTATTTAGAGAAGGTGCAAGTTGGTGGCGGCGATGAAGGAGGTAAGTTTCCTACAGTTTAAAACATACCGTAGAAGCTAATACACAACAAATAAAAGAAAGTGGTATACTCTCTTTAGATATCGAAAAAGATAAATTACACAACGAGCATTATGACCACCCACATCCAACAGTCATAAAAAACCTTTTCAATCATAAAATTCAACAAACAGCAACTGTTCCCTACAATTCCCGAAATTCCATTTGTTTCCGCCTCAGAACTCGGAAATAATGTCCAATTAGAGTGCCACCACTTCTGTCTTTTCACACGTTCGAACATCGAACGGCTGGACACATTTGGTTAATCGAATTTTCGATGCACCACTGATGATTCGGGATAACGCTGGAATTAATTGCTAAACTGTTTCGCCTCATTTGTTGCCGTATTAAGTACCGTTGTGTTTGACTTGTTCTCGTGTTTGGTTTTTGTAATTAATGATTTGATTGCTGGTTACTTTTCTTCTTTAATATATTTTTATAATTATAATGTGGTGTGTGGTGTGGTCTGTGCTAAACGTCATCCAGGCGCATTTTAATTTGTGAGGTTATGGGACTGGGCCATATAACCCAGTCACATATTCAGAGTTCGTCGATCTACTGCCACCAATCGAAGATGAATAGAAATCAGTGACAACTTATTCTTTGAATGTTAAGGTTGCTACAGGTAGGTGTACCTATGTCTAACCGTAGACACCGCTACAAGGTTATAATATTGTGCCGCGTGGACAGAATCGGAACTAACTTGGCCATCTTATTTTGTCGATACAATTTCTGTGACAGTTTCACAAACACACATGTCAATGTCACCTAGCGTCCAAAATATCCTTGTAGCACTCGTAGGTACAAATCTACAAAAATCTATTTTAAATCTTAACTATGCTTTTTTATCCTCCTTCAAATATTTTTCTTTCTTTTTCTTCTAATATGATTTTGACGTATGAACTTGTATACGGACAGGTTGAACGTGGTTAGCGTGTAATCGAACGGAAGTGTCGCAATATCCGAGAGCAGCCTGACGTGATTTCAGACGACTGCACCCGTAATGCATATCCGATTTGTGTAATGCTGTGATTAGGGATGATTAATGTGCTGAACGCTTTTCTAGTTGGTGGAGCACAGCAGGTGGTAGTTACAAATTGAAATCTGATTGATCTTGAAATTAATTTAAGTTGGTGGTATTATTTGGAATTTTATAATGCTTGATGAGAAGTTAACGCTCAGTGGAAATATACGTCTTGACGCTACATACCGAGGAAATCATATTCAAAAGTAAGAAGCTTTAGCAAACATTGGGTACACATAAAAAAGGAGTCTTGCATCTAGAATACCAACAGATTTTTTCGTGACATCTCATCAGCCTATAGCCACTGCTGGACAGTTGCCTCTCCAATTGCACGCCATTCAGCTCGATTCTCGGCAACTCTCATCCAGCTGGCCACCCTGCGAAGATCGTCGCTCCACCTAGCCTGGAGGGTGTCCTACCAGTTTTTGCCGATTAGCGGTCTACACTCAGGAACACGTCTAATTGCTACTTCAGCTTGCTTATTCTGTGAGCTATGTCAACAACTTTGGTTCTCTGCCGGATCACCTCGTTCCGATCCCTCAGAGAGAATAAAAACATAGCCCATTTCATAGCTCGCTGAGCGACCTGGAATTTATGGACCAGCCGTACCGTGAGTGTCCATGTTTCAGCTCCGTAAGTCATAACAGGCAGGATGCACTGATTCAAGACCTTCGTCTTAAGGCTCTGTGGAATACGTGACGAGAAAACTCAACGAAGCTTCCCAAACGCGGTCTAGTCCAGCTGAATTCTCCTGCTGCTCTCCCTCTCAAAGTTGTTCTTACCAAACTGCAAGGTTTACCCGCAAACGGCCCCGGAGTGCCGTGTTTGTTGAACATAATATGGGATTTGTCCAACTTCATCCGGACAATGTGTACAGAAGATCAACTAGGTCGTCGAGCGTCTGCTGCAAGTCATATAGCGATCCAGCCAGTATGAAGATGTCATCTCTGCAAATCTCAAGTGTGAGATGTACTCGCCGTTTTACTGACAAAAACACCATAATTAAAAACAAAAAAACTACATGGTCTTCGTAATAATATTTTATTTTGTTATAAAAATAACATAACCACCAGCTATGAAAAGAAAAAAAATCCTTACTTCATCGAACAACGTCACAAATCAAGATCAAAATGCTTGAACCGATAAAGTACTCTCTCTCTCTTAAGCGATAAAGCGCTCTCTTAAACGTTAAGTCTCTCTTCGCTATCGAGCCTCATATAAACCTTGACCTTTCCACTGAAGCGCTTAGCTAATCCATCATCATCAGTATGCAAATGAGGGGAGTAGCTCGATGGATTAACATTTTGTAGTCTCTCTTCAATTTCCCACTGAAGTTTATTAGTTTAAGTGAAAGTAGTTTCATATGCTAAATAAAATTGGTTATGAGTGAATTAGTGTTTGACAACTTGTTTATTGTCTTATGCACACTGCTGGGCAAATATATTTAGCGTAACTAGATATTCTTTCTTTTTAATGTGGTTAGTGACTAACCTGCACGCGTAGCATGACCACTGTAGAAACGGGTTTTGTCGACGGAAGAATAGACAAAATGACAGATAGTGATCGTTTATCTGTAATTTTCTATATTCTTCCGTTGACAAAACCTGATGTCAGAATTTCTAGCATTTGCGTCTCTTGTTATGAAATTACCAATTTCAGTTTTTTTTACTTGCCTAGTTTCTTTGGTTTTCTTTATATTTGGTGTGAAATCATTACATTACTTACATTTTCGTAATAGTAACCTACTAAGTACAAAAGTGTTTCCTTCAAAAATTATTATCGCACTTCCTACCACTATTTTTGAACTTGTTTGAACGACACTAATTTTATTATAGTCGTAGCCATGACCCGGAGAAGGACATAGGCTACTTTTCAACCTGGATCTGGAACCTGGATTCGCGGACGAAGTCGCGAGCAACAGCTAGTATGTTATAAAAAGCTTTTTTATTTTGACGCTACCCGCCAGGTGGTAGTAATCACAGTACATATAAGTGCCCGGAGCACTCACGGGTGCGAATACAAAAATAACGACTCCCATTTTTATAAATGCACTTATTGTTGAAATATCCGTTTTTGTAAAATGTTGGAGTGAACAGTTTTGCTCCGTAAAAGAGGAGACTACAACCTTGATGCCCCTTTATCACGTAGCAAACATACCTTAAAAAGTTAATCTCTTAACAACTAAAACACACACACACATCATAATTAGCCTAAAATGTCGCAAAAATGTCCACAGGTCACAAGCCATCGGCCACAGGCCTCCTCTTTTCGAAAGAGAGTGTGGGCCCGGTGCGGGTTGATAGAAGTCAATACATAGCACATTTAGGGGTTTTTAATAAACGTTGTTTAAAGTTCAGTGACGTTCAAACGTCAAAAATATATGATTAACGCTGGTAGCACATCTCCGCCGCGAAATCATAGCAGCGAAACCGCCGTAGTTCAATTGTACTGACACGCGTCATGTTCCGCTACTCAAATCGGATTCGAGTAGCGGAACATGACGCGAGTAAAAACAGTCGATAGGTAATCAATTTATTACTCATTAACTTTAAGCAACGCTTATAACCCATTATATCTTGGTAAAAATCTATAAACTTAGCATTTCGACTCGCTACTACAGTAGTTATTTTTACGCGGCTGTGGCTAAGATAAAAGGAGGGTTATGTTTTTTGTTAAAGTTATTACACAAACAATTTAAAACGATAGGTATTTTGTTCGGCATAATCCTGATTAGCCAATGGCTATATTATGATCTAGAAAAGTTATCGTGAGCACAGTTTCATCTCGTCGTTTCGGTCGACCTTAGTCAACTACAAATTTCGTTTCTGCCCTATAAATGGTTAAAGGTGCAATTAATATTTTGTTAAGCATAATAATATTTAAAATGCAATGTTAAGTAGGTAAAATAAAATACAAGGTGAATAATCGGAAATGTACGGTTACAGTATTTGGTAAACATTTCGTTCATACTCATTATTTATTTATTGGAGGAAATCGTGGTTTCCTATGCGGAAGGAACAAACACCGGTTCGTTAAATATAATGGATACTTCTTTCCTGTATTTATTGTTTATTCATAACAAAAATAATAAGCCGCCGTTTTCCATAATACTTCGGGTATTATGGAAATCGTCGGTTTTGTACACACGGCTACACATCAAGCTATACATTTCCAGTTTATGCTGATCTCGCATTGTATAGGATTTCTGTTCAATGCGAGGTCAGCTTATACTGGAAATGTATAGCTTGATGTGTAGCCGTGTGTACCTGTGCGAACGTATTATTTTGCAAAGTAGGTAGGTACCTACGTTTATGGTTTATTGATAATATATAATAGGCTTTTTGTTTACACTACTATAATCCACTAAAATAGAAAATACCTACGTTTATGGTTTATTGATAATGTATAATAGGCTTTTTGTTTACACTACTATAATCCACTAAAATAGAAAATAACACTTGGGAATATCTAATAATTTTATATTTTTTTATGAAATATTTTTAAATAATTATTTTGTTGTTATACTTTAGAAGTATTTATACTTTTGGATTGAGTCTTGAATATTAGGTAGGTATGTTGTTGGTTCCTGAGTAAAACCCTTCAACAAAAGTTTTTTTTTTTCGCTCAAACTATATTACGCAATGATATTATTTATATTAATAATATAATATCATTAATATTACGAGTAAATCTAATATCCATAACCCACTGCCAAATTAACGTGGTTTATATCCCGTGTGGACACGAATCCAGAATTGCCGACTTTCCCTAGTTCCCGCTTTCTAATTCAAATATGTAAATATATCACCTTGACAACGATGCGACGACGGTACAGTTATAATATTTCAAAGGTATTTATTATGTATGCTGCTCCGAAAGTTTAAATTGAATCAGTTAGTTTAGGGATGGAATGCAAACTTGAGATGTTTAGAAATAATATGTGGGAATGAACTTAAGTTCCTGAAATCCCTTGATAACGACATTACTTGATGATTAGCCAGACCAGAGAGATTGACCAGTTAACAAAAAAATAAAATAAAATGACGAATTGCCGAATCCAAAACATTTGTGTTTCCCACACTACTTTCGTTTTCCATAAACAGATTACTTAAATATAATATCAAAACAGTTTTAATTAAAATAGATAATATTAATTATACTCTAAAATATCCTATCATAACATTAAGGTATACTGCAATGTTCAAACTTGAGTCCACACAGAACATTTATTGTGGAGTAATCGTCTTTCAAAAGTTCTTTAGGAACCTTTCCTATTTTTATTCTTTGACACAAACAAGAGTACAATGAGCTTACACGTTACAAACAGTACACAGTATACTCATCGATAGTGTAAGAAGCAACCTAGTGCAAAGAAATGAGAAACATGAAAGAGGAAATCCTTCAATGAATAAGGAACTTAAATTCAACCGTCATCGAAGAAGAGAAACTCGGTATGTCTACAATTTTGCACCTCAAACGTAGAATCGAAAAAATCCAATGAGATAAAATGCAAAAGATTTAATCTTCTCAGTGTGCGTTGTGTGTGCGCTATAAATATTTACGAGACAATAACGGGGGCGATATTGGAAAATACTAAATTTTTCGACTTGGAATGAAAACGTTTCCGGCAAAGGATAATGTAGTATTGAAATTGTGAAGCTATGTGGAGTTCCTTCTTCTTCATTATTGTGTTTTATTCTTTATCTAAGGTCGGACAGATCCCATAGAAATATTTTATTACAAGTCGTGGAGCCGATGGAGAATATGACGAAGGTCCATACAAAGTTTTATCCTTATTCAACCTCTTTAGGGAATTAATTATCAAAAATCCTTCCTTTACCCATAAAGACGTGAAGATATCCCCAACGGCATTCTGTACCTTTTACATTTCAATTACTGCTAGTTGGCATCCTTGCGTGTTCCCTGCATACCAGCCTCGTGTTCTTCATACATCAGTCAATAAAGACATTTATAGGCCATTCTCCAGATAAAAATACATTTTCTCGTACAAAAAACACTTTTGGGAATAGCAAACTACGTTAATAACAATTTCTATATTGAAGCTGGTTGAAAAAGATGCCGGAAAATGTAAAAGCAATTGGTCAGATGGGTGGGCCATTATGTCGGTTGGTAAAAAAAATTGTGGCTGGCAGCTTCATATTGTTTTTAAAATGTTAGGTCAGGCTTTTGTGAAACCAAATTATAATTTAGTTTTCTATTAACCGCTAGATTGAACCTTCGGGAATCCTTTGTTCTGTCCGAATTTCCATTTTTTTTACCTTTTCGGTCAAATATAAATGTTTATAGCCATCTGAAGTAGGTATACTTTTATCTTCTGAAATGAAATTGTTTGTTCTTATAGGATATCGGAATCTATTTAACAAGTTAGATGAGGTCGGCGTTTCCTATCTGACTACTCTGAGGTTCTTTGGTCTACATCATTGCAATCCGTTAGAGTTGTTTAAAATATTGATTCATCATCATCTGCCTAGCCTTTTCCCAACTATGTTGGGGTCGGCTTCCAGTCTAACCGGATGTAGCTGAATATCAGTATTTTACATGGAGCGACTGCCTATCTGACCTCCACAACCCAGTAACTGGGTAATACGATACCCCTTGGTTAGACTAGTTGTCAGACTTTCGTGCTTCTGACGACTCGTAACGACTGTCAAAGATCCACAAATAACAGCCGGGACCAACGGCTTAACGTGCTTTCTGAGGCACGGAGGAGTCTCGATATGTGAAAATGGTCACCCATCCACGGACCAACCCCGGCAAGCGTAGCTTAACCTGATGGATCGGCCCGAGCGGCTGTTATTACTTAGCCACGAGCTCCTCGATTGATTATGAAATGCAATAAATAATAACGTAATAACGAATATTTAGTTTTAGGTGTAAAAAAGGTATTTTGAAAACTTCCAAATCCTTTTTTACTAACTGTATGGAAATATGAAATATGGCTTGTTAGCTGTTTAAATATTGATTATGAAATGCAATAAATAATAAAAAGGTATTTTGAAAACTTCCAAATCCTTTTTTTTACAACTAAAACTAAATATTCGGTGTTACGATATTATTTATTGCATTTCATAATATTAATATTTTAAACAGTAAGCAAGCCATATTTCATATTTCCATACAGTAATATTGCCAACTTTATCAAAACAGTGAAATATTTGACATCTATTTGCGACTTTGCCCACTTTCAGCGTAAACGCTCATAATACTCCTTTGTCATATGGTCCATAGAATGATTGCCACCTTTGAATTCTTGCATAACTGAATGTAGATTTCCTGTTTTAGTGTTCGTTTAATTAATCTGTAGACAAAATTATGTTTACCTTGTGGTGTATTACAAATATGTGACTCTATCAACTGTATGTGTGGTTTGCTAGTTAATATTAGCTTGGTTGGTAGTTGATAATTACCTAACACTTAACAATTAGTAGTTGGCCCATACAAATTAGTTTCGTATTTACTTTACGGTTTGAACTAAAATTGGAAATGATGATGTAATTATCAGCCACACTCTACATAGCTTGTGTCCTGTGTTTTAATTTTATAATTTAATACACAAATCACTTAAATGAAAAATAGGGTTTTTTTTGTGCACTGATTCCCGAGCCTGGACCTTATGAGTCTCCACTCATCTTATTTTAAAAAGAGATCCTACTTTAGCCCGAGCTGCTTCGAGTCAGATTGAATTTCGAACAACGTAACATTCTTCATACTAAACACACAGCTTAGTACCGGACTTAGGTAGTTGTAAGTTTTGTGTAAATAACTGTATTTCGGTCCCAGTTAGGTCTTATCATCAAGCCGGGTTTTGTAAAACCGCAAAAGTTTTAGATTTGGGTTTAAATCTGGCTTTGTCCGCGAATAGCATCTCAATTTCGTTAGTATTATTCCGAAACTATCCCTCACGTCTTCTGGCTTTGCACACAGAGCAATGATCGTGTTTAAAATTAATAGGACTCTAACAGAGCATTTTACCTACATAGTTTTAGTGATAAATGTACCTACCAGCGGAAAAACAACTTTTAAATATATTTTAACGCACATAACTAAAATGTATGTAAACCAAAACACTATACATTACCCCTGTAGTTCATTAATCCACTTTCGCGAAGTTTATATGGAAAACTGCAGTAAATAAAAGTGGTTTCCACTGTTTACGGTCAATAAAGCTGTTGGAACTGGCGACGCTTGATCTTCAGCCCCAATGCACGTTGCGAAGTAATCTGAGCAAAGTTTTTAATAAATACCTACTGATTAAATCTATCAATAATAATAAAAAGTTGTCGAAAGGAGTCGTAGGACACTCCGTTGGAACGAAGTACCTTTAGCTGTTTATTAATAATATGACGTATTAATTACCGGATACAATGAAATAACGTTTGACAAAAACTAAATGAAAAAAAATAATTAAGGAATGGTAAAAAAAACAGTTTTTTTTAGTTAAACATACAAAAATTTTATTATTGATTATTACTCGAATTTACTCGAAACGACAGCCTCTAAAGGTTCGCTTGAGAACCTCTTTTTTGTCAGATAGACAAATAAGTCATAATAAAATGAATGAAATCTCGTGTCGATAGTTTTTAATCGACACTTTACAGGAATATCTCGTTGCGCAAATACAAAAAGATTTTATTTCAAGTTCTATTTCCTTTTTCACCTTTATCTAGGGCCGTTTCGCAGAACTGACATAATAACAGCTTTTGTCGCATTTTGTTTCAGAATATAAGATAAAAATGTTACCTTGTCATAAAAGATGGAGTTAATCTATTATTGTATCAGTTTTCTCACATATATAGGGGAAGATTAATCTTATTTTTATTATTTAGGCTTACAGACTGCTAATTGTTAATACAAATAGCTAATTATAAAAAACTAGCTGCGTCCCGCGGTTTCACTCGCATAAGTCTCGATCCCGTGGGACTATCGGGATAAAAGTTTCTTCTCCAGTTCATGGTCTACCTATGTGCCATTTCATCCAAATCCGTTCAGCCGTTCACGCGTGATGTCGTGACCAAGGGAAATCGGGATTATTTTTTTTATAAATATATGGATATAATATTAATAGCTTCCGCCCGCGGCTTCGCCCGCGTTGTTTTTCGATAAAAAGTAGCCTATGTCCGTCCCCGGGATGCCATCTATCTCCTTGCCAAATTTTATCGAAATCCGTTCGTGGTTTAGGCGAGAAAAGGTAACATACAGACAGAACGACAGACAGACAGATAGAATTTATAATATTAGTAAGGATAAGGATAAAAAATATAATTGTCGGTGTTAATAGTGACACAAATCTGCAAATATTGTGATAATTTTCAATGTGTGCCGCAAAAGGCTAATGGATTTTACACTCAGCTGGGGTCGGCTTGTTCGTTGTCAAAATATTTTAAAGGGGCTCGTGGCTAAATAGTAATAGCCACACGGATCGATCGAAGTTTAAGCTACGCTTGCCGCGGTCGATTAGTGGATGAGTAACCATCCATTATATTATCGAGACCCCTCCGTACCTCGGAAAGCACGTTAAGCCGTTGATCCCGGTTGTCATTCATAGATATTTGACAGTCGTTACAGCTAGTCCGAAGCCAAAAAGTCTAACAACAGTCTAACAAAGGGGTATTGTGCTACCCAGTAACTAAGTTGGCGAGGGTTAGATAGGCAGTCGCTCCATGTAAAATACTTGTATTCAGCTGCATCTGATCAGACTGCAAGTCGACCCCAACATAGTTGGGAAAAGGCGAATTGCGACTGCATTGCTTTAGCGATAGTTTATGCTGGTACGATATCCCTAGGGCTTTCGCTAGACTCTCACATCTCTTTACAACGAAAGTTGTATCATCCATTTTGAAATTTTATAGACAACTTATATCCAACTGGACGGTAGAAACTTTCATCAACTAATGAACTATAAACACAAGTTACCGCTGAGCATTTCCGTTGAAAAATATGAAAACGTCCCTTAATAAACGTTATACGATATATTAAATTTAATAACAACTTGAATTGAGAGCTTCATAACATTTTGAGCACACTTTGATGCTGTTCTCCAAAACGGTTATCATTTTATGAACATTGGTACTCAATATTAAAAAAATATATATCGCAAAGAAACGTGTTTTACCCGGAAAAGGTTTTATTTTGTTAGGTGCGATCGGTAAGAAAATGCAATAATTCTCGATCTCTATCACCATCATCATCATTATGATCATTGGCTGCCTTGTTGCACTGCTGAATATAGCCCCCTTCCTCTTGTGCCCTGCTTCGTGGTCTGTGTGAGTCTCATCCAGGTATACCTACGTATACCTACGTAACTTTTGTAAGATTCAACCAAGAAACAAATCAAGTAGCAAGTAGCATTATACATAAATCACATTGCATTGACGACCAATATTGTAGCCTTATAAAATTTTGCTATTTATTATATAACATGAACTAATTAATAACGGCACATGACCTGATATTCAAACTAAACAAATTACATTCTAACCTGAAATGGCTAATTATTTGGAAGATCTCAAATTCGTTCGGTTCAAAAACATTAGGTTCGGTAACCGAACGAATTTGAGATTTTCCAAATGATTAAGTCTGAGTGATAAATTAAAGTATTCGTGAGACTGTAATGTGTATTATAATTTAGTTGAAACCACAGTTAAATAAAATCGGCACAAACATTTTCTGAGGGACAAACAAACGGGATCCAATTTTTTTAATGTAGCATAAAATTAATACATTAAAACGAACTATTAAAAAGTAACGATACTTAATCATAAAAATATACCAAAAACACAATTTGCAATAAACGTTTATGAGTAATGCTACCTACTACTTGTATCATACTGCTGTATTCTGATTGGACGATAAAAATCCAATTGTGTTGAGTCGAAGCAGCAGAGGTGTATTACTAAAACCATCACTTTTTATTAGACATCGTAAAAAAATGTCGCTACTTTATAGTTCAGTCAGATTTTGTAGCAAACTCGTTGCTTTAAGTATTGGAATTTCCAAATGAGAGTTATTTCTGTACATAATGTGGTTTAAGCAGCAATCTGTCCTGGGACATTCAGCGTCACACAAATATCCTGACGTCTCACAAAATCCTGCATCGCACAATTAGAGTTTACCGCGCGATCGACATATATACAAGATCCCGACATTAATCGTTGGGCAGTTCCCGGCACACACCCGTCACCACCCGACACCACCCGTCTGGTCACTTTAAACCCAGTTCCTCATACCTCTAAAAGGTCATTGTTTTTCATACAAAATGAAACGTCAATTCTTTTGTTCCTGTGCTGCAGAAAAAACGACTCCGTTCCGGAAATGAGGATTTTATATAAATTGAATAAAACTTTGAAATTGTTCCACCCGCTACGTACACACGGCTACACATCAAGCTATACATTTCCAGTTTATGCTGATCTCGCATTGTATAGGATTCCCGTACAATGCGAGGTCAGCTTATACTGGAAATGTATAGCTTGATGTGTAGCCGTGTGTACGTACCTACGCTTTTATACCATGATATTATTGTATTTGTTTGCTCTCCATACTATATAGACATATATATGTTTGTTTGTACGCATATGAATTGAACAATAGAATTGCTGGAGGATAAAAGCCTGTTACGTAAGGCTTTTAAAATGTGGTTTGGATACGGAAGGTTGTGTCTGTATTTTTGTGTGTCTCTCTTATATTTCCATTCGTTTTTGCTTCACCAATTTTAAAATGGTTGCTTTTATCAAAGATGATTTTTTCAAAACAATTTCTGAAAAAACTTCACGGCGAACAATGCGGCGGCGTCGCGTCGCGCGACGAATCGCGCCAGTATGTAAGAGCCTTAAAGCTTGTAATCTAAAACTAAAGCAACAGGTTAAAAGTATACAGTAGTAAACCTCAAGACATTGACGTGGCCTGAATTTTTAAGACACTGTGAAACCTAAGTTTTCACAAAATAAAATAGGAAACTTATGTTCTTTACAAAGTAAAATCACCCAGGGGAATATTCTATGAATTTTTCGATGTAACTTTTTACTTTTAAAAATATGGCAACACTCAAAGTGACTTTTCATCTTTACATTATGGTATTAGTCTATGTTTAAACTTGCCTTACATTTTTCCACTTCTATGAACACTGTGCATAATGGAAACACGCCTAGAAAGCAATAAATCCATGCGCAAACACTTCCTATCACTTGCTTCGGAGTGGATACCCAATGGGGCGAAAGGACGTTCTGTAGAAAAATGCTCGGATTATTTTATATATTCTTGACAGAGCAATTTCAAATGCAACAGTTTTGACAATCACAGCCCAGTTTTGTAATTGAATAAATGTGCACTTATGCAGAATAATTATTTTAAAATGTAGTGGAAAATCTAGTGGACGCTATTTTTATTCTGTTTAAATCACGAAATCGCTGACACAGCTCCTTTATTTTAAAATAGCATAAATCATGTAAAAAAGCTTGCAGTACTATCCCATATAAACAATAGGTACTTTTTATCAGGCAACACTTCTACAGCTTTATCTATGAGGAAAATAATACGAGTGTCGTGACCGAAGACTCTTTTAAAGCTAAGAACTGCTTAGAAAATATTATTTTTTAATGTTTTTGTTAAGGAAAGTCCTTAACAAAAACATTAAAAAATAATATTTTTCGATAATATATAATAGCTTCCACTAGATACCCCACCATTTATGCCGACGCGCTGTCAGCTGGCATTACGTGATTTTGTGTTGTCCAAATTAAACGTAAAATTTTCAGAAACTAGATTATACATTTTTCTTCGTTTTCATTAGTTATTTTATACCTAGATGATATACTACGAAAGTCGAAAGTCTGACAACCAGTCTTACCAAGGCTATCGTATTACTCAGTTCCTGGGTTGTGGAGGCAGTCGCTCCATGTAAAATACTAGTATTCAGCTGCATCCGGTTAGACTGGAAGCCGACCCCAACATAGTTGGGAAAAGGCGAGGCACATGATGATACTACGTTATACGATGCTTACTTACCTATTTAGGTTTGTTCACTTTCCCAGAAATTACGAAACTAAAGTCAGAGTAAAAGCGTTTCAAACGTTATCCATTACAGCTTGTTTTCCTTCTTTTTAACAGTTAGAAAAAACAAGCGATAAAACTACAAAAGCGATACATAACTGGGAAGCAATAAAAATCGAGCCTTTCTCGCCTAATGGCCCGAAAACTTGTTCATTAGAAAAAAAAACCCGGTTCTAGAATTTTCTCAGCGTTTAAACGGCGCAAAACTATTCATATTTTCCTGGTTTTTTTTTTCTCATTAGCAAGGGATCGGTTCACCCAATTGGCACCTCGTTTATAAGCCTGAAATTCGGTCCGGTTCGAAGCAATTTCTATAGAGTAATGGGAGCTGACAGGTTCAATTTGTTAGGAACTTGCAGGTACGGATTTTATAAATGGCTGTTTGCTGTTTGGTGTACGGATAATCTGAAATGAATGGAGAACGGAGAACTCTGTTTGTTTGAGGAGTTTATTGAATCACAGAAAAGAAAAATATATAAATGTTAGTCGAATTAAGTTTAGGTTAGTATTAGTAAGAAATAACTTTTTAGTGGAGTTCATTCAATATTAGGCTGTAACATAATGTGTGAGATAAGTTATAATAAATAAATACTCAAATAACAGTCATGAATATGCTTTTACGGCGCTGAGCAAAAAAAAAAAGTTCAACATGTATGGATAGTGGATTCCTTTCAATCGTTGATTGCGAACATAATCAAAGTTGATAGGAGTAAAGACGAATAAACGGAGTTAATTTGTAACTCTGTATGAATGCATCGAAGATGGCAAAACTACCTGAATTGACTTTATCCATAGTATAATTATTCATAACACTATAGTAGAACAATCAGAATCCCATAGTCAACCCACTTCAATCGACCTCCATCATCGCACCGTTCAAATATTAATGAATATGAATCCACTATCATAATGTTCATAAATTGTTCCCGAAACAGTTCCCTGTTCGATTTCAATCTGTTTTGTATTGTTTTCGAACCAGTTCTGGGAAATAGCAGATATTTCCTAGATTTTTGAACGCAATATGAATTTATTTTTGTATTGTATATTAAATTCTCTTCTCGGAAGTCTTCAATGGAGTAAAAGCAGAACATAGATAAATGGGCTTTCTATCATTTCATTTGTTTCCATCATTTGTTTGGCATGCTTCATAATATAAAAGAGTCTTGTCCATACTGTACCACTAGCCACAAAAGTAAAAATTTCGTTCGTTTTCGACGTTCAAAATTACTAGATGGTTTTCAAAATCAAAGAAAAGCCTTCCTAGTATTAAAGGCTTGGCTTCTAAGTCCGTCCACCCGTGAGCGCCGCCAAGAGTGCTCAGAACGTCGAGAAATATTAAATGTTCAAAACATAAATGAAACACAGTATTTTTCATGAAAGTTATTTCAAATTGCTTGAAACAATTGTTTTAGTGTTGCCAATAACTTGTTGGTTAATAAAAGTGCTGTTATTGTCTTTACTTTAGAAAGCATTTTCTCTTTTGATTTTTTTTAAGCATGACTTGCTTAATTCTACACAATGATTTACCTATTTCAATATTAAAGGGAAATAAATCGAAAGGGTACGGAAACCGACGAATAGATATTATTTTGTTACTAACGACATAACATAACATCACGCCTTGTTTCCCTGAAGGGTTGGGCAGAGTGTGTGTAGTGTACCTATCAAAATCAAAATCAAAAGTCATTTATTCAAACTAGGCTGAGAATCAGCACTTTTCGAACGTCAAAATTACATAAGACAGTCCCCCCAAAACGCCCACCCTTCGCCACTTCCTAGTGCTTTAGCTGGGAAGAAGAACCTACACCCACATTTCGCCAATTATGTTTTTAAGACCGAGCCTATTGCCATCGACCGGGCACGAATCCAGACTCCGGGCTGCTACTGAGAAATTCCCGGTGGAAAAACCAAATAACACTTGCCCGACCTGGGAATCGAACCAAGGACCTCATGCTCAGCAGTAGCGCTTGTGACCAACTAGACCAACGAGGCCGTTACTAACGAGTATAATTATAATACAAAAATTAATAATATTGAACCATCTAGTCAATCACATTACACTTAAAAATAGATATTGAATTTATTTTATTGCTATAATAATACATAAGACTCGATGTTAACAATTAAAATAAAATCAATCTGCCTAGCCTTTTTCCAACTATATTCGGGTCGGCTTCCAGTGTAACCGGTTGCAGCTGAATACCAGTATTTTACATAGAGCGACTGCCTATCTGACCACCACAACCCAGTAACTGGGTATACTGGGTATAATTGGCAAGACTGGTTGTCAGACTTCTGGGCTTCTGATGACCCTTAACGACTGTCAAAGATCCACAAATGACAGTCGGGACCGACGGCTTAACGTGCTTTCAGAGAAATGGAGGAGTCTAGGTATGTAAAGATGGTCACCCATTCATGACAGCAATGTCAACATGTCAACAATTAAAATAAAATGAATTTCAGAAAAACTAACGACATTTTGGTTGAGTTATGGTAGTTTTTTTTCGTATTCTTATACGTAGGTACAGCTTTTATATGACCATCCAATATCCTTTTCATAGAAGTAAATTATGTTCTGCTGAATTTTGTAAAGGCGGCTCAAGATGGATCTTTTCAATATTTCTCATAAAGTATAATAATGTGTTGCTCCTATACAAGTTTCGGTTTTGAATAACAGGATCCTAAGCAAATATTAAGAATAACTTACATGTCTTGCGTCCTGAATGAACTATATTTTAGTATCTACATAAAAATGTTATTTACGTTGGTCGTTCCAAGAGTGTATTGAGGTCCATTTTTTACCGACTTCAAAAAGTAAGAGGTTCTCTATTCGACAGTATTTTTTGTGTAGGATGTAAGTTCAGCGAAATCTTCTTCAATTGTAAACAGATTTTTTTTTTTCGTAATTTATTTTACCGGGGTGTTCCCATATATTTGATTAGCTTTGCTTGGGTAGCGTCTGAGTTAGCTTCAATAATACGTATTTTCTTATCAACCCTCGACTACCCACATAAACCGATTTGTTCCCTGCACGTCGAGTCCCGCCACGTCGAGTAGCCTTGACGTCGATTCCCGCCACGTCGAGTCGCCGCCACGTCTACTTAGAAAACTCCCGCTTTTATTCCCGCCACGTCGAATCGTTGAAAAAGTCTCTTTTATTACCGCCACGTCTACTTAACCATTTTTATTTGTACAGTTGTAAAGAAAATACTTAGTTGGTTATTTGGAATAAATAGATATATATATGTATTAATGTATCAATTACTAGATGTCGCTGTGTTAACACCGGTCAAATTCGATACCTGGCTGAGTATACCAGAGATGGTATAATCAGCCAGGTATCGAATTGCCTCGAATTGAATTCAGGTGCCTATTTTACGTATCTCTCATAGATATCTCTTATCTCGCGACGTGAAATAGGCATGACGCGTGAAAGGGACAGCCGTAAAGCCAAGTGTTATATTAATTCAACCGGGTTTACTTAATAGTTGTCTTTGTTTGTCTCATAGCGTTAATTTTTGTCTCTCTCACGTTTTGTTTGCAATACCCGATACCCTAGCTAATGATTTTTTATTAGAAGACGATGGGATTGATGACAAAATAATAATTTTTGTATCAAATAAAGCAAAAGCGGAAATGAATAGTTTCAAATATATCATACTTGATGGTACTTTTAAAGCATGTTGGAAGCCATTCAAACAATTATATTCTCTCCATGTGGACATTGCCAAGGAAAATGAGGATCCAAATGTTGTTCTGGTTATATTTGCCTTACTCCCCGATAAAATAAGAGAATTCAATCCAACCAAATTTTATATAGACTGAAATCGCAGCTATCAATGCTATAACTACTATTTTTCCTCACGCAAGTATAAAACTTTGTTTTTTTTAATTTTTGCAAAAACATTTGGGATAAAGCTAAAGAACTATCTCTAATCAAAACCTACGAAAGCCATACATTAAAATGTGTATTGCTTTAGCACATCTTCCTTACGAGAAAATACAGAATGCTTGGCAATTTTTGTTAGAGCCAAATCATTCTCCGAATGAAGACACAACTGCCTTTAAAAATTACATGTCTTCACAATGGTTATGTTCAAATATTAAATATATCAGCAACTATGGTGAAAGAATTAGAACTACAAATCATGCCGAAGGGTGGCATAGTCGCCTTAATAAAAAAAATATGAAACGACCAACCCTTTGTCTTTTAATAAGTGTTTTAAAAGAGGAATCTAGGAATACTGATTTAAAACTAGAACAAAATCAAATAGGCAGAGTAATCGGACAAAAAAGAAAAATTGATGATTTCTTAAAAAACAAAATTAACATTAATATATGTTTAGCTAGACTGGGAAACATCAAAATATAAATCAAAATTATCAAAAGTCGCGCTGAAATTAATAATTGTAAATATCTAGTCAAAGGACATGGATAAGGTCTGGCCTAGCACGGACAAGCGCAGACAAAGAAATATTTATACTTAAAAAATAACTGTTAAATATTTGAAATCGATTCTTGAATGTTATAGAAAGAATTAAATTAAAATAAGAATCAATTCTTATTTTAATTTAATTCTTTTAAGTTATTATAATGATTGTCATATATATATAATGTTCTTATATTATTATTATATATATAATGGGTTTGTTCAAGCACATATAACTCGAGAAATGCTGGACCGATTTTGATTATCTTTGATTTGTTGGATTTTTCTCCACCCAGAACAACTATTAAAATATGAAGAAAAATCATTTTCTTATAAATTCTGTATGGAATGGCTTTTTTGACGATATCTCGGTAGGTATGCATGTATTTAGGTAGGTATGCATGTATTTAGGTAGGTATTTAGGTAGGTAGGGTAGGTAGGTAAGGCAGGGTAGGTAAGGCAGGGCACCTACCCTATCAACCTACCCTACCTACCTACCTAGGCAGGTAGGTAATAGGTAGGTGCGCCGTAGATAAGCACTTAGGGCTACCCGTGCGAAGCCAGGGCGGGCAGCTAGTAATAAATACAAATATTATGATTTGAACAATTTGTTTCATTGACTGTACTTTTCGTCACATTTGACGTGACGGCACCGGGCAGAATTTTTCCAACATCATATAAAAGAACAAGTAGACGTGGCGGCGACTCGACGTGGCGGGAATCGACGTCAAGGCTACTCGACGTGGCGGGACTCGACGTGCAGGGAACAAATCCATAAACCTATCACATACTTTACACCAGTTTACGATCAATCGATTTCCGAAAATGGCGATTACGAGCTGATAGTACTATTCGAAACGATGCGTGTTCAGTAGAGATCTCGTAATAAAACCCTGCGGGAACATTAAGGAACCAATCTCAAATAATGTTGGGTAAGAGGAAATATGAAATAGGATTTATGGGAAACATATCTCAAATGTAGCCGCAAAGGTATCCTCCGGTTTCTGAAATCTGTGATTGGTAAATCGGCTGTCAATTTCAGGTGGTATGATTGGTTAGCGGTAATAGCAACAGCCAATCGAATCACTTGACATTATGATAATATATCAGATTATGTTTTTTCACGAATTTGAAAGTCCCAAACGTTATAGGAGAATAGGAATATTTTTTCACATAATTTTACAAAAGGCTTCACGCTCATGATCAGTCTGTATAAAACTTTTAAAACAAGATCTTCAGTAGAATTCAAATGAACGACTAAAGCCCGTTAAAGTCACAAATGACGTGTAAAATCCACCGTTTAAGCGTATTTTTCGTATGCCCAAAGTTTATGAGCAACCAACTGCAAAAGACGTAATACCAGCAACTTGCGATCCATAAATCATAAGTACCAAACGGTAATTGATTTGGAAACTTTAAGGTACTTTTGGTACCAATAAACTAAAAGTGTCGTTCGAACCGCCATCTTAGTTTTAAACAGCTTTACTGTATACATTTAGAAGTTTGCTTTGAGTACGGTGTCCCCAATCGTGTTTGAAGTGGGACTGTCCCGTATCCGTCACTGGTAACTTTCTTTTATCGAGTTTCTTTTTATTGATGCCTATTTCAGTTGGAGTGAGATTTCTTTTCTACTTGTTATGTTACAAAGTTTGTCCTTTTCTGACGAGTTTTTTCGCATTTACATGAGTGTTGGGTATTTTTCCTTGTCATGTAATTTGTGACTTTGAATATTTGACAGTCATGTGGAAAATGGCTGTGCCGTGTTTCTACCCATTGATCCGGCTTTGATGGAACTTTTTAGAAAAGATCACTTAGCATGGAGTCGTCTGTTGTTTGTCTGCGTTTAATAAGATTAAATACGTTTAATAAAGCACATGGACTAACTTCTCCCACGGCTAAATCTACCTTGATAAAATCGGGAATCTTAGAAATATCGGCTGACATTTCAACACGACATGGTGTTCCTACATCATGATCACCAGTACACACAGCGCTAATTAGTAGCTAAACTTTGCGTAAAGCTAAGCTAATTCGCACACTGGCAGAAATAAAATGGAACGATACACAAATTGACCCTAAGCAGCATTTTGTGATTGAGAATTTGATCACTTTGTGGGGTATTTATTCTGGGAACGTTTTTCTTATAAATTAGGTTTATGATCATTTTCATTTAAATCATAATTATTCATTTAATTTTTGAGCCTAAAACTGTTGGAGTCGACTTCCAGGATTACTAGATACTAAATAAATCATTATTTTACTTGGCGCGAAAGCCGCCTGACCTCCTAAACCTAATTATTGGATCGGCTATTTTAACAAGAAATTATTAACATTTCTTGTTGAAATATCCGATCCAATAATCACTGGCATGCCTATTTCGAGATGGCGTTTTCGAAAATACCACCAATGTTAAAAAACCATACAATTTTATGTTAATACTAGCTTTTTCCGCGGCTTTGCCTGTGTGGAGGTCGATAATTATACGGGAACGTACTGCCGGTATAAAAAAATATCCTATCTTCTAACCTTGGTCATGGTCTCCATATATGCCGCCGTTGTGGCGTGAAAAGGTAACAGACAGACACTTTCGCATTTAAAATATTAGTATTTTAATAGGAATTTATAATAAGATTGAATTTATTTCAAAAGACCCCTGTGACGTAGTGTTTACTTAAGTAACTTGCAAACTAAGAGGTTGCTTCGTGTCCTATCACTAGAACATACTAAGCTAATTAGTTTTAAACTTCACAAATTGCTCGATTAATTTCCACAGGACGCTCATAACTCGTGTGTTGCTGATGGGTCGGTTGCACAAACTTATGAGGTGTAGTTAATCATTATGTAGCTTTGTTTAGAAGAAATATGTTGTTGAGTTATAAGTCTGAAAATAGGCAATTATTTTGAGAAAAAAAAACAAATAAAATGGTTTGTTTTGGCAAATAATTAAAAAGTTATTACTGTCCCCGAAAACCAGCGCTGTGGCTACTGTCACAGCATTATGCTGAGCGATGGCCATTTTGCGTGATGTGTCGCATGTTTTCCCCAACTAGTTTTTTTTGTTTGCGTCATGTTTTATCTTTTTTTTTACTCAACAATCACGTTATACCTATAAAGGTTATCAAATCAAATCTCAATTTACTTATACTAAAATCAGTTGGACAAAATGACTCAAAGAAAAACAGACGTTTTCTTTGCACGCATTTTCCCAAATACCTACTAACCACTCTTAATCTTAACGTCTACGACAAACATAAGTAAACATTTGCACCAAAGAGCTTTTGCTTTAATACGTTTTCTGAGAAAAGCTTTTATTTTTTTGTACCAAGAGTTAGAAAATAGATAAAAAAGATCCAAGGTAACGGAAATTGTAATTTTCTTAGGATAGTGGTTCTGACAGGTATAAGTAAATAGGAAATGAACGTGAAAAATGTGATTTATTATATTAAACAAATCTGTTTACCTACTTATTCTTGTAGACTTGGAACGAGCTAAATAAAAATAGCCGTTGTCATGCTCAAAAGTCAGTCCGTAAAACTTTTCTAAATTTTTTTTTTGTTGTCTGGAAATCATCAAATGACTTCTCCCGCTCTAGGCGGAGCGGGAGGGCGTGGCAGACTTTTACTAACTAAAACCCACCCCAGTTCCTTCAGTTGCCTGTATTGCCAAGGTCCCGGTATCTCTTTCGGACTTTCCTGCAACCCTGCCAGGAGTCAGTAAACCCTGGTTTCTGAATTGACAATTTGATATTTTGAAGCTCTGCTTTAGGTGAAAGACCGCGAAAATCAAAATTTCTTAGAAAAAATTAGATGAAGATAATTTTGTCTATTTTGCGGGCTATATGGAATAAGTCACCTCAAGTAATGCTAAATTACTTTGAAAACTTGTCACAAGTTCTCAATTCATAAACCTGTGCAGGAGTGGTAAAGCAGGTGGTGCTGGCAGCAGGACTGATTTCTTTTGGTCATCACTCAGGTTGCTTTACAGTGTACATTCAGGTGACCAGTAACGTAAGTTAACGCGACGACAACCTGCGGTGCGCTTCAATTGTAAAGTTTACTCTCCTGTAGTGTGCCGTTGCTAGATTTCTGATTCTAAGTTTGCATTATCTTTATACCATTGGATAACGTTTGAGAATTTTAAGTTGAGAACTTTTCAAGTCTCTGTTGTCTCGGCAGACACGAAAAGCAACTTTAATTTATATTATTTATAGATTTAGGTTTTTCGGAGGAGCTTGTGGCTAAGTATAAGCGTAACCTGATGGATTGACGGGTCAATCCATCAGGTTACGCTTCGCTTGCCGGGTTGGTCCGTGGATGGTCCGTGACCATCTTTACATACCAAGACTCCTCCGTGCCTCAGAAAGCACGTTAAGCCGTTGATCCCGACTGTCATTCGTGGATCTTTGACAGTCGTTACGGGTCGTCAGAAGCCCGAAAGTCTGACAACCAGTCTTACCAAGGGGTACCTTTCGTATTACCCAGTTACTGGGTTGTGGAGGTCAGGTAAGCAGTCGCTCCATGTACAATACTGGTATTCAGCTGCATCCGGTTAGACTGGACGCCGACCCCAACATAGTTGGGAAAAGGCTAGGCAGCAGATTGATTGATTTTGTATAGATTTAGGTTTTGCAAATTATAGGTAAGTATAATGCAAATTACCTTGGTCCTGAGGGATTCACCACCAGGGCTCCTAATTATTCCTTAATGACTGTTTTCCCTAAAAACAGTAGAAAGGATTCCAAAGTAAGCTCCTTCTATTTTCCTTTAAACAAATGACTAATTACAGATAAAACTTTGTTTTCCGTTAAGCCCTCGGTTAATTTTCGCAGGGAGCCGTAACTCATGCGTTGGTCGTTGATTACGTTTTGATACTAAGCTTAGTATAATATACGGTTATTATTTTCTGATTTAGGATTAATATAATAGAGCCAATTAGCATGGAAAGTGGTGATAATTGTCGGGGAATACTGATAATGTTTGCACTTGTGGGAAAACATTGTTAAATGAAAGATTTTCGACTTCTGTAGGAATGCAATCAACCAATGGCTCTATCAAAACTAGAATCTAGCTTAGCAAATGCTAAACTAATAATAATTGATTATTTGCGTGCAGCTATGAATCCTTATGAATTTAATTTAATAATAAGTGAAGTCTTATTATTCCATACCCAAATCTCATGATAAAAAGTTAGCTCTATCAAAATTAGAATCTAGCATAGCAAATGCTAAACTATTATTATTTATGATAGTATTATAATGATGGTATAATTTATGGTGGTATAATTATCTGTGTAAAGAACGACTTAATGTGACTGGACATAGGCCGCCGCCAAGTGATCCAACACTGACTGGATACGGCTCGTATCCCTAAGTGTCATCGTTAATACGACGTTTGACTTTAGCTGCAAGACAAGAGTCAAACCTTAACCCAATGCCGATACAGCACAACCAGCACTTTGACAGTTCAACAACATTTATTGGATTATTTACTATGTTGAGCACACAAATTTTTCGAACATACGAAGAAATGAATTAACAATATCCTTCAAAATGATTCAGACTGTGATTGATTCTCTGTTACGCAATTAGGGTGCTGGTTGTACTTGTTTTATATGCTGAAGTGTCCTAAGTGCTTGTTCACTTGCATCTTTAATGACCTAAATAATGCCACTGATGCCGCAACCTACGTTGGCTGAAACATTATAACAGCAAATGTTCATTGACACGGTCAGGCAGTTCCTTCATGTAAAATAATGGTATTCAGCTGCATCCGGTTAGATTGGAAGCCAACCCCAACATAATTGGGAGAAGGCTAGGCAGATTGATTTTATTACATTGAAACGAAAAGAAGAAGACTCAATTACTAAAATATAATCGCTATTCCTTTCCGAAACTGTACAAGAATTTACCCCTACAACAAATTATAATATGAAATTAAAGTACACTCGTCAAAAGCGCAACCAGGTTGAACGAAAATCCCCAGGTACAACAATGGCGATGCAACAATACGTTCCTCATCAGTGTTAATTAAATTACTCATGTTTAAATAACTTCCCTGAAATTCGTGCAAGAGTAGTCGAGTACTTACCGCGAAAATTTGATGAAATATTATGCCCAGCGGCGATATAATGTGGTAGCAACATGCAGGTAGTTCGGACATTTTTGAAATATGTTTGGAATGTTTCAAATATCCGGGATTAGTAACCGTTGATTTGGAAAGTGTAGAAGTGGTATAGATGATCGTATATTGGGTATTATTATGTAGTGTTTTTTTGCTTACCAGATATTGGTACGTATTTTGTGTATCTTATATAAAAATAAAAATAACTTGTCGCATTTCCAGCATAATTTACGAATCTAGGACATTCCATTTTACCTAAAGACTAGATTTTTCACGTGGCTAAAACTTTTGGGCCTGAAATGAACTCGACTACGTAATAATAAATGAGATTGCGGGCGCCAACTCATACATAATTTAGCACATAAAACTCATATTGTGCTGTGTTCCATTTCACTTGTCCTGTTCGCTGTGAGCGCGAAGACTTCTTTTATTTAATTAATTAGATTGTTGCAAAGAACTAAACCAAAATTTTAGAAATGTGTGCCTTTTGGGAACAATTACATTTAGACTTTTGGGTTCACATTAATTTGTACTTTGTTTTATTGTCATGTATTCCATGATATATTGATATTATATTAAGCATGTATTAGACACCTACACTACACACAATAGCGTATTTTGACTTAAGTAATTTATATTCTAGCATCGCAGTCCGCGAACCATTAATGTATACACCCATTTAATACCAAGTAGGTATAATAATAGCAACATACTGTATCATAAACATAATTAATTATGAGCTCAATATGTTCAACTTAAAATCCTTATAAAATTCCAAGACAAGTACTTAATGTAAAATGAAGTTATAATGTATAATGCAAGGCGGACCCTGATCTCAAAGTATTCAAGTCATAACCGCTCCAGATCAAAAAAACAAAGGAATTAACAAAAACCAAACAAAGCAAAAATATTTCATTTCACATGCACATTGAACGTTCCATCATCCACAGGTCACAATCGACATGCCCCCACTAAAATTATTTCACCGAATCAGCATTGCAGAAGCTGTTTGAACTGTGAACGCATCAATCATGGCGCTTGCCATTCGTAGGACACCTTGTACCATCCGTCAAAATGACAGCTAGAATTGTGTTTAAATATTACGTATTTTAGTTTTAGGCCGCGTTGTGCAGAAATACTGGTTTAAATCCTTTTTTTTGGGTTATGAATATTTTAAATTGGAACCTTTTTTGTACGAGCTATACGAGAATACAGTATAACATGATAAATGAATTAGTTTGTCAGGAATATTAAAAGCGGAATAGGAGCTGTTATTGCCATCATGTTCCAGTGCGAAAAAGAGATGGAGCCATACAGAACATGTATCATCATTCCTTTTTGCTCCAGAATAATGATGGCTTAGCTTTAACACTGCATACCTATCTACTTCTTCTACCCTCATTTGAGCATAAATTATGCAAGAAGTATCTCATGGCAAGGTAAATAGATTAGCCTGTCAGCAAGGTAGAGGAACTGACCACACAGGCTGCACCGGGCGTAATTAACTATCGCCAGTTGTGGACGCTTTAGTAAGGCACCTGTCACACCGCCGCGCGCCGACGAGGAAACAACTAGCTATCAACTATTCTCGTTCAAGAGACGGACAATAGAGGAAGTACTCGTCAGCAGTGTGACCAGCTAGCTATCGACTATTAATAAGTTTGTATCTCTTTTTCTGACACGGGACTTACCTACATTATTTTATATTGTAATTTTTGAGCGAGAAAATTGTCTATGGCTATTCGATTTCTGGTCGGCGGTGAAACAGGTGCCTGACAGTGTTTTGCACTCCTGTAATGTTAGTAGCCTATCTCATATTCTTCTTATAAATAAAAATCTTACATTAAAATTAATTAATCTTAGTAAATTAAATTGAAATAATCTTAAATTAAAATTATAAATAAAATCTTAAATAAAATTAGGTATATTTATAAAAATCTTGAATTCACTCACAGACAGACTCCGCACAGACAAAACCGTTGAATCTAGAAGCATGAAATTTTGTACAAGAGTTGCTTTTATTATTATAGTGAAATTGCTAAAGGGTTAATCTCCAGCTATTCATATTCAGGTCAAAAACCAGCTTATTTTCGTATAGTTTTCTCAATATATTTCAAAACCATACTCCATCAAAGAGGATAAGTCTCTATCCAAACAATAAAATAATATCGCTAAAACACGTTCAATCTTTCGATTTTCTGGATCACGTTTCACAGCAGCTGAGTTTCAATTCAGCGCCGTATTGTTTAGCCAAGGAGATTGAATGAAAGAAAATGTATGGTTTGGTCTAGAAAGATATGGTTTGGTTCAAGTTATAAGAGACTCTTAGATGATTATATTTATTACTAGCTGCCGCCAGCGGCTTCGCCCGCGTGTAATCTTAATAAATTATAGCCTATGTTACTCAGGGTGAATGTAGCTTTATAATGTAGATTTGAAATCGGCACAGTAGGTAGTTTTTGAGTTTATTCATTACAAACATACCCACAAAAATACAAATCTTTCCTCTTTATAATATTATATTGATTATAAGGTTTCCTTACATAATCTGTGTTTGTGTGACATTTAATGCGATATTAGTTATTTTGTATTACGATTTTGGCATGAAGTAGGATAAATAATTTTAAATTTTAATTCTTGAATATTATCTAAATAACGGACCGGTGTTAATAAAACTTTAGTTAACCTAATTGAAAGGTGTGTAAGTAAATAGGTGAATAAATAAATTAAAACTATATACCACCTACCATTAAAAGTGAGGCTTATAAAAGTGTTTATGGGCGATATAGATAAAGCAAATGTGCCTGGTTTTAAGCCGCAATAACACCTTTATTAGACCATAAAAGAAATAGCCAGCAAATAAAAAACACATAGGCAGGTATGAACATAGACACATTATGTCAGTATTACGATTATGAAAGAGTTACTAACCTACTCATACAATTTTTTGCCATTTATTAGCTGGTATGAGAAACAACCTATACACGTGTTATTAGTGTTTAGATTGTAATTGACTTGCGCTTTGGTTAAGCGGTTTGCTTGGCCTCTATCACTATGTCTACCAATGATTGAAATCGTTAGATTTAGCCTCACCGTACTGAGTCGCGAAAACCGTATCGTACTTAGTGTCTATACTGAGAACAGCGAGCTTACACAATAATAATTGTGTTTCCATGACAATCAAGTCAAGTCTCATTGACATTGTGTGTCAGAAGTCTCAATACGAAACAGACACGCAACGCAACCCTTCTTTGACGTGTTAGGGCGAATTTATGGTTTAAATCTTTGTCATCCACTATGTTTATCAGAAACTAGGTAAGTCTTCTCAAAACTTCAAACTTTCGTGTCAGGTATCAGCTCTGCCATTTGCTTTGACAGCTCACTCAGCGGATTCTACATCCGATTTTGCTATTATTTTACACCTTTTCGTCACTATGTGTCATTTCCTATGATCATCTTAAAATCGAGTACCTACCTACACGGCACTGTTGATATTTTAGTATAAATTTGAAAATAAAATCGGATTGTAAAATCCGAGCTTGGAAATCCAATTTTATTCTTTTGTAACACACACTTCATAATAGAATAGAGAGAACCACAGATAATTTACTAAAATAACAGTAAGTAAGTTCTCAATTCCCAGAAAGCACCAAATTCGATTCACTTGACATTGATTCCCTCAATCTATCAAAGTCCAACCTAAGCAACCATAACGTTCATAATTGCCAACCTAAGTTCATGAGCTGCATCGTTCATCACGTTTGATCTAGACAGATTCGAGCTCATGATCCTATAATTTGATCTACGATACGTCACGGTACATGCTTTTCGATTCTGTGGAGGAAGAGGTAATCTCAACAGTTAGTGCAAATCGATCGATCTAAATGGCTGGTCGTGTTGATATTGATAAGCCCAGGTGCGCACTGGCGATTTTTTCTCGCGGCGATTTTATTTCGCGCACTGGATTTTAACGCACTGCTCAGCGCCGAGTTCAAAATCCAGCAGTGTTTTTTTTTGAACGCGCTGGGGTGCACTTTGTTGTATTCTCAACATTCGGCTCAATACAGAGAGTTGAAAATCCCGCCGCGATATTTTTTTTCCCGTGCGAACGTGGGATAAGTCTTAATTTTATAATCTGAGAGCTTAACCACGAGTTAGCAACCAACTGCGATGTTCTTGTAGCATTCAGGGTGCAGTCATAAGATTGAAGAATAAAAAAATCACTTTCGCTTTCAATTAATATGCCTCTAGTCTATGATTCTAGGATTATTTGATGTCTTTTTATGAAAATGCCAAATGCTATTAATATGTGGCCAGATGGATGTTCCTTCGTGAAAAATGTTATTATGCAACTGCTCTAGTATCATAAAAAAAATGTGATGAAAGGATAAAGATCTATGGTATTGACACGCTCAGAATTTTTTCATCTGTATTTAGGAGAGACAGTTTCGACTCCCTATTTTAGGATCACAGTAATCATAAAAACATGATTACTGTGATGCTCAAATATAGCGAGATACAGATTATTCAGTGATCTAGCTAGGAGAGCATTGATTTACCCAACAAGTCATTGTACCTACACCATGTAACTAACAATGAATACTTTAGAAATGTGTGTATTTCTGTATAGTAAATAAAAAAACTGTGATCAAAGGAAAAAGATTTGTGATACCGACATCGACACGCGCAGAACTTCTTACTTAAAACCATTAAAATGTATCTTTTGATAGGTAGTTGAACTTTCCTCAAAAAGGGGTGAATGTACGTACATTTATGTAGTAGTTTTACAAAGTAGAATCAACTTTACACCCACATTACAGTGACCTTTGCTTCTAACCGATTTATTACAAAGTTACTCTAAAATTCTTAACACAAAGTAAAATTAATGTGGTTATTTTAACATAATTGAATAGTTTAAATGAAAATGGTGTAATTAAGGTTTGCAAATTGGTTTTGTGAAATTTATTTGTTGTAGAACTATTTTAGAAAAACACATACTGGGGTGAATGACTCAGATATTAAAAGATAGCTCGTATTGCTTTTGACTATGACAATAATGATAATATAACATCGCATAACGAAGGATTTTATAGAAAATATTGTAATATAATAATATAACGTTAATATTTTCGTTCTGACACTTCACGAAAATAACAACTACACAGTTAATATAACAGTTATAAGAACCTACAAACTATTTTATTGCAAACTGCAATATCTCGCGCACACACATTTCCCCCAGGCAAACAAGCAGAAACTTAGTAAAATACGACAATTGCACGTTAAACTACATGAAATATATTCATATCAAATAACAAAAAGAATTTCTAGAAACTGTGATTTTAACAAAACAACAGAAGAACACAAGTAAAGTCAAATAAAAGTTTGAAATATTGGCGTAACGGAGAGCCTTTTACATGAGTTTTCAGACTTTACTTTCAAAGTCTTTTTTCTGTCGGCACTTTCTTTCAAAGAGGCAGTGTTACTCCGTGCCCAATAGCTGTGCCTTGACAATGAGTTCGCAAGTTTTGGATAAGGCACTTGAGATTGAGAGCACTTGAGGGATCGGATCAAAATGGAGTACAGGAGGAAGACTGTTAAGTAAGGAAGTATTAAAGTATCATCAAATGGTTGTCAAAATGTCAATGTCACACATTTTTTGAATAGATTAACAAAATTTCAGCTAAATTCATTTTCTCATCTCCCTTTCTTTTCAGTGCCTTGATTTCCTAGTATGTTCCAATACTGGACAAAGGTTTACCTGAAATCTTTAACAATACTCTTTAATTTTACTCTACTCGTACTCTTTAATTTTATTGCGACACGTGCTAATTAAACTCTATGAGAATAGTTATTGGTTTCTACTGTTTTTACGAAAGAAATATCTACTGCATCGCTCGGCATTTTTACCAAGACATGATCTTTACAAACTTTTTCTTTATCCCTTTTTTTCCCATAATTCACTACTTCATATTCAAACTGCCGCATCCACTACTCTATCATCCGTAAAAACACGACGTGTAGCCCAGGGCTGTGCTCTGAGTGTCCTTTGCATGGGTTCTTTTAAAGCATATGTACTGCAATCGTGGCTTTTTAGATTTCTTTTTTATTTACAGTTGAATGAACCTCTGTTCCTATTGTGTTGTTTTTCTGTATGACGTCATGTGTATTTTTGTGTAATTCTGGGAGGAAAATGTAAATTTGTACTTGTGCCCGTTTTCACAGGTCAGTGGTTTTAAAAGGGTCAACCCCTTCATGGAGTTGCTTTTTCTTTTCTTCTGGAGTCTTACCTGTAACAAAACATAATGGCATTTTATTAAACGAATATTTTTTAGTTACTCCAGTGTATAAATACAAACATCAATGTATTTAAACAAGCTAGAGGTATAGTGTTTTCATTTAACAGACCGTTAATGGGTTTTTAATTCCAAACAACGGTTTCATTGTAGCAACTGCTACACACAACTAATACCACAATACAAAAAGTAATCACAGTCTTCCGAAGCAAGAAACGGCAACATTTAAAGGGAATACTCGAAAAAATCTCAGTAATACACTTTCTTGGGTCGCAACTAACTTGCACACCATCTGGATACGTGATCCCGCATAATATTGTTACGGCATGGCAGTATGCCAAGGCGAATCTGTTGGGCGCCCCGTTGTAGAAGTGCAGGCTATAGCAGATGTCCTATGGGAACCCCGAGATAAAATGTACGGCTGTGCTATAATATGTATAAATTGTTTTATGTGGGAAAAAGAGTTTTGAATTGCCGAGATAATAAATGATGGAAACGATGTAGATAAAGGAAAGAAAAGATGTTGATATTTCAAGAATTGAAGGAGCTCAATTTTTTATTCATAGCAGTCATCGAATAAGAAGTAAATGATTTATAGAAGTGTAAACTACAGCAGATGTTCTTTCGGAACCCCGAGATGAAATGTAGGGCTGTGCTATATGTAGGAATTGTTTGATGTGATAAAGAAAAAGATGATGTGTCCACTGTAACAACAGGTCAATGGAATTGTGAGAGCCTAGTGGTGTGACCGTCAGAGTGCCAAGTGTGAAAGAAAACATCGTGAGGAAACATGGCCTGCCTGAGAGATATTTCTCGACGGCATGTTAAGCCAAGTCAGAGGCCCATAGGCGGCTTTAAAACTCTGACACCAGTCAGTCGCCATTTAGTCGCTAATCACATGAAAAGAAGAATAATGGAATTGTAGCATTTAAATCATTTGCAAATGTAGCAGGAATGTAAGTTATATCATGTCCTTTGGGAACCTCGAGATGAAATAGGGTTGTGCATTATGTAAGTATAGTTTTAGGTGGAAAAATGAGCAGTGATTTGCTGAGATAATAAATGATGGCAATGATGTAGATAAGGGAAAAGATAATGTTTCAAGGGATAGAGGGGCTCAGTTTTTTTTATCAAAATATTTATGCTTGGGAGTGCCAACCACTTGTTTGTCCAAATTTTGAGTGATTTCCAAAGGACATGACCAGTTCCTGCACTCGAATTCGGGAACTTGTGCAGGATTACAGTGTATACACTATGATTTAAAAATTAAGATCTAATTTATCATGGATAAATTATACCGAATAAAGCCAAGGTTAAAATATCTGCAAAAACAGTAGTTTAATTGCTTCCGCTATTCTTTTAGAGTGCGTTTCATCCTATGCCGTAGTGTTGGTTCCCCTGTTGTATGACGAATTTTGTACGTTACGGCGCCACCTAATAGGTCCGTTGTTAAAGTGCCAACATTACGGCATAGGAACTTTATTGATGAAAAGTACTCTATAAGTACTTTCCGATTTTGACGTTCCATTGTATCCATAAACATCCGGTAACCATAATAAGCTAAACAGTATGGGGAAAAATAAAATAAGAACGAGTTATTTTCGATCAAGAGAATAAATGACATGGAATAATATATTATAATGCATGTTTTGTTTTTGATTAATTTGATTTATTTACATTTTATAATCTAAGTTTGCACGCCTACAGGTTAGGTTTTTATTGACATTTGGTGTGTAAAGGACTGTTATTTCTTTGACAATGCATCTGACATTAGTGGCGGGACCAAAGGCACAATGTAGGAATCTTTTTCATAAATCCCCAATTAATCGATTAGAATCGAAATCGATTCACAAAAAAAATATTTTTGAAAAATATATCAATTCAAAAATATTTTTATAACTGTGTTTGATTAATAATAACATAACATAACATCTCGCTTCTAATGCCTGAAGGGAGAGATGTACCTATACACCCTCATTTTGCTAGTTGTGTTGTAAGTCTCGTGCATTAGGGGGCGAGCCTATATTGCCATCAACCGGGCGTAAATCCGGACTCCACTTGCTACTGAGATATTCCAGATGAACAAACCCAATAACACTTTGCCTGAACAGGGAATCAGCCAGGACCTAATGCTCAGGTGTAGCTGAGCATGAGGTCCTGGGTGCGATTCCCCGGCACAGCGCTACAGCGCTTGGGACCACTAGACCAACGAGGCAATCAAATGATTTCGATTTTAGTGTTTTAGGTTCGAGAAAAAATCGAGTATCATTTATCGATCTCAGATCGCCATTCACCATCCCTACCGATCTATCCGACGTTGGCGTCACGTTGTGTTTACATATTCGTTGTGTACTGTGCGATTATTGTGTTCTATTTCTAACGACAATTGCTATTATTTACGAACCGAGTTACGAACTGATAATTATCTTCAAAGCCTGATTACCATTGCTATATAAAAAGGATTCTTCGGTTTTGCTCTACGATTCGATTAAATGGATATTATGATGAGATGCATAAACTGTGGTATATTTCGTAAGGCGGGTTCAAAGGCATATTATGTCAATGCTAACCTTACCCCTGCAAGCGAGACTTGCCCGGTGGTTAAATAATCAGGTATGTACTTAAACTACATTGGAACAATACCTACTATATAACAACAAGACTGAAGGTATAAAATCTGACATAGCGGTTCGATTGCATGTGAGCCAGCAAAACTTAATAAAGCAGCATTTATTTGGGGAAAGGGTGGCAATGCATCAGCAAAAACCCTGCTATGGGCGGCGGTGATTGCCTAATTCCCGTATCTAAAAACGTTCAAATTCAAGTCGCAATCTCATCTCAGCGACAATTATTGTCAAAAACTCGATTACCACAACGCCTAGCGCCATCTCATATCGAAAACCAGAGTTATTTAATGAATACTTATCTTTATTTTTCTCAGTTTCCTGATCTTTTAGACTCGTGAAACTTTTTTGTCTGGAGACTGTAGAATACAACAATTGCAAAAATAAAACAATATTTGCTGCACATTGATTTCGACACCTATGCCGGCGCCCATAGTCCCACTGGTCATGTCATTTTAATTTTAAAGGAGAGAATTGATATGGAGCGATGGTTATAATAAATGGTGGTTAACGAACTTTTATGCTATGGTTCCAAAACATTGAAAAGCATGAAATAAAATAGTACCTAATGGCCATACACTATATATATAATTTTGCATGGGTTGACCATTCTTATGAATAATTAAGCTTTCCAGTAATAACATACGATTACCGATTAGGTGTTACTTTTACGTGTGCCATACAGAGGTTTGTTCATAGTTATCTCTCACAAAATAAAAGACTTCTACATAAGAATGGTTAGTGTCAGCACATTAATTACCTTTCTTGTGAGAATTCGTTACAGACATCGTGACAGTATCTTTATTTTCGTTCTCTTTTCCCGAATAAAGGACTCATTACTTGGGTAACAATACCAAAAGTAAGTTTTACTAGATAAGATTTTATCGAACGAAAATTCTAAGAAGAGTCCACGTAGAATATAAATTAGGAGACTGATGCCATACTAAGTGAGACACATCGGGTAACTAAAGGCCAATTTTCGTACTTAAAAAAGTTCAAATTCAAGTTGCAATCGCCGCGACAATCAATGTAGAAAAAAACAAAAATGTACGTAAATTAGAGGTTTTTTGACAGAGATTGATTGACAGAGATTAGAATGCGCACGTTCTTAAAACTACGCGAATTTATGATCAACCAACAAAATTCGAACTTCCGAAAGTCAGACTTTGTCCTTACATAGCCTAAGATCGCGTCTGTTTACCCCGAAGAGCTGTTTAGGTCCCGTGAAATGGGGACGAGACCTCGGGCAGGCTCAAAGTAAGCACCTGATTTAAAAAATCCAATAGCACTTCGCCCGAGCTAGCGATCGAACCCTAGACCCCACGACGCTCAGCAGTCTCATTTGTGACCACTAGTCCAACGTAGCAGCAAACTTTGTCCCAAATAAAATATCAAAGGACCGTGTTTCCAGTCTTCTAAATCTCGATTAGTGTGTTCAAGACGGGATATGTATAAAACATTACTACCTGAGCCAGCAGGAGGATTATACGTTCGGTGTGACACGTGCTTCGTAGAGATAACTGCATTTATAGGTAGTGAGGCTCTCGTACCGACACGTGTAACGATCCAAGAAATCTTTATAGTGTCCTTGGCGCATTTAAATGTGCGATTCTGTACGGACTTAATGTGCTCGCTAGTTGCTGAATCGGAATAACTCATTTCTTACGGTACAGTTTTCAAAAATTGCTTAGATAATGTCATTTATTCCTTTGCCAAGGATAAGGTCTCTCTGAAAAGAAGAAAATAATCTCGTTCCATTGGATGTATATCAAATATTATTAGGAATGGAGCAGGAAGAGACGAAATTCTTCTTTTTGAATAATTAATTTTATTTCTGTTTGAAGGAAATAATTAAGTCAAAACACAAAGCAACAAAGTTGTTTTGAATATTTCCTCAAACAAAAATTACATTCAATTTTGGAGAGAAACGGAATATCTCAGCAAAATATAACAGAAGAAAATATACAGTTAAGCCTAAACAAGTTAGGTATCATAATATCAACAGCAAACCCATTTCTAAACGTAACAAAGGAACCCTACGCTTAGAAAATTATAATCTCAAATGTTTAACAAAAGAATGCCTTATTACGCTTTTAAAAAGAAAAGCTTAAAATGTAGGCAACAAGGAAAGGTCACAAAATGTGAAATGAGAGCAGACTCTGGGCATGACTTAATTTTGCTACAATAGAATTTTGGACTGGAGAATACTCTGAAAAGAGTGTATGCCGGGGCAGTTGCGTAACACACATACAATGGCAATCGATTGCAATGCCTTTCATTTTTACAGTTCAGCCAGGTTCATTGCCATATTTTCGTTGCTAATCAGACCAATTTTTTGAACCTACGAAGCAATGGAAATGAATTTCCTTCAAAACCTTCGTATTTAAATAAAAGTGTGTTCCGCAATTAGGGTGCAAGTCTAAATGGACTTAAATACGGTTTAGTCCACGTTTAACCCCTACAATCTTTACTCCCAACCATGCTGTACCCCTAAATGTTGTCAAACCCCCAGGGATTGAACATAGATTTCGGTTAGTCCCTCTATGCTCTAGTCCCGCTATGCTTGACTCGAAAAATACCTACTAAAAAGTTTCGCTATGCACGAAATTCTTCGTTTCTTCGTAAACAATGGAAGGTACAGTTGGAAAGAAAATTGTTTAAATTCAAATTATTATTTTTATAGCGCTATTTGTCTAAGCATAAGCGTCTGTAAGTTAAAATTGGTTTTGTCTCGTTCTGACAATCAAAAAAGTCAAAATAACGGATATGGACAAACGAGTTTCAGAGCAATTTGAAGTTAAGAAATGTTTATGAATAAAGCTGTAAGTCAATACTGAACCCACAAGATTCAACGAAGTCTGTAAACATCGTTACAGAAAACTAGTAAAATATAAAAGAGCGTAAATAAAAAGTCCGTTCTCAAAGTCAAATCACCCGTATTCATCAAATTTCAGTCATTAATTACACAAATAAAATACAAATAATAACTATTAAATAAAAAAGCTAGGGTTTCTGTCAATAGATCTGTTAAATCTGCCATTCCAAGATTCAGCCAAGTTATATAGTTGTTCTGTGGCATAAATGGTAATAAAATATTACACTGTAACAGTTTTCTTCATCACTGCGAATGTGATTTCGTGTATAGCGAAACTTTTTAGTAGGTATTTTACGAGTCGAGCATAGCGGGACTAGAGCATAGAGGGACTAACCGATAGATTTCAATACATTGGTCATCTTTTCTTTGTCCATATTCAACCCATTGTTGCTTGATTACTAATAATGACATTAAAGTAATTCTGAGAACAGCCGTGTATTTATTATCTTACTATACATAACTAATTTTCAAAAAGGCCAATCATTGGGGAAAATAATAAAACGAGAATTTCATCGTTCTTCAGTCGGTGTCTTTGCTTTTCAAGTTTCGTTTCTTGCCACCGACTTCCGAAATTAAAGTTATTGTTCACTTTTTTAGTGTTGTTTTTTTGAAGTCGGTTGTTTTTTTTTATAAACAGTTTTTATTTTCCACTTTTTAGTTGTGGTACCTACCCCACACAAATTCGAATACCACTACCTGCTATGTAAATAACAGTGAAAGAGTGAAATAATTACATCGTCTACATACGCAAAGTGGGAAAAATACGTAATTATTGAAGTATAATTATAGTCATAGTCCTCAAACTCAAACTCAAGCTCAAAGCATCTATTTCAAATAAACCAGTAATTTTTGAAATAGTCACAGCCACAGTTAAACTTAATAACAAAAAAAAACTAAACGACAAACCTAACAATTTGAAAAATTAAAAAAAATTTAAGGACGTTATAAGGAAGTTATAAAAAATTTAAAATTTAAAAATTTCAGAACTTTCAGAATGAAAAATTATAACATTTTTTTTTTTTTAAGCATTGCGAAATGTGACAGCCGCACGCATAGCTGTACGGGCGCGTTTTATATAAATATTACTTAAATAAATCAATAAGATGATATTAAACAATATTACCAGCGTAAGGGAATATAACCGGTAATAATAGTAACTTATTGGGAATATTTCCGTAAAGTAAAATACCGGTAATGATAGCTGGCCGTTATGAATCGCTAGATGCCCTCGACTGTTGATTTTGGCTTTCAGTAGTTGCAGTGATTGGGAATAGTGTGCCGGGCCTACATACAAACGCGGGTGGGCAAACATTATACGAGTGAAAAGTTTAAAAAATAAATGGACACAATTTCTCCAGACAACACACAAGATCTACCGTTATTTTACCACTTTTAAAACGATTTACAATAAATATAATTATCCTCCTGTCAATTTCAACATTTGTCGTTCCGCTGACTCTTGACTTGTAGACCGAAATTAATCTTCGCTTTAAGGTCTCATATTTCTTTTCTTTGGGCGGATCTATAAGGATATTCGCAACTTGTTCCGTAACCTCGAGGTCGGAGTTTGGATAAGATAATCCGATATTTGGAGTCGTCGGACATCTTCTGAGGATTTATTGTGGCCTCTGCTTTGATGAACCATAATTCCGGTGCTCTTGTCCAAAAATCTTCGATGGGAGGACGCATTCGCCGGACATCTTTTCGTCTGCGGCTGTTTTTTCTTCGTTTGAAATTATTTTACACTGTTGCCTTTCCTTTTTAACAAGCAGTACGGCAGTACCACGCTATAGAACGCGGTTGAGTTGATTTGAGTTGAGTTGATTTGTCTCGATCACGTACACACACTGTTTTTCGGACTTTTTAGATCACGTCAGGGTCACCTATTTTGTGTGTTCAGTGTACAATGTTCGATTGTGTGTACGGAGACAAATTAAACGTTGTGGAATTTGGATTATTTCTTTTGCTCACGTAAACGTATTACAATGGAGTGCTTATATGTTAGAATCGTATGCGCGTCTATAGCGGGCGGTGGTTACGGGCAAACGACATGTGTCGAACGCTGCACGTATCAAGTGAATACAATAAGCATGTGTCAGCGTTCCTACAGTTTATTCTTCAACCACTGTTTTACAAAATAATTATTAAATTTAGTTTTAGCTTCGTCATTAGGACTATCTTCCATCTATAGTTTATTACTTGTTAACTTGAACTTTTATATTCCCAAACAGAATTTTTTCAGGAAATGACATGACCAGTGGGACTATGGTCGCCTGCTTAAGTGTCGAAATCATCGAAATCAACAAGTTTTTGACATTGATTGTAGCTGAGATGAGATTGCGACTTGAATTTGAACGTTTTTAGTTAGGGCAATCACCGCCTTCCATAGGCATGACGCTGCAGTCGGTGGTGTATGGCATAAGCCATGTAGCTTTAGCTTTAATATGCGCTCTTCCGTAGAATACCGCTGCTCAATTTCTGCTTCCACGTCAGGTGTTAGCAATTCGATTTCATTTTGTGATTTTTCAAGTTTTTGTTCGTAATTAGTAAGACTTGTCAGTCGTGAACTCACTTCATAATCCGATGGATTTTGTAGGTTTTCTAGTGTCTATGTTCGAATTTGGTCAGCTGGCCGCATATAGTTGCGCGCAAGCGAGTGAGTCGCGCTAGTTCTGCCATCCTCGTCGCCAATATTATGTATTAAATAATAGTAATTTTAATACTCATTTTATTCCAATACCTTGTGTCATGTGGTGACAGACGAATGATATGTCAAAAATATATAAAAGAAATAAATAAACAAAGAGGTCAGCCACATAACAAATTACATACCTGATTATTCAACCACTGCATAATATGCCTTTGAAACCGTCTTACGAATATGCCACAGTTTAAGCACCTCATCATAATATCCATTTAATCGAATCGTAAAGCATAGCAATGTTAATCGGGTTTTGAAGATATCAGTTCGTAAACAATAGCAGTGGTCGTTAGAAATAGAAAACAATAACCGCACAGTACACAACGAGCACGTAAACACAACGTGACGCCAGGATCGGATGTGCAAGTAGGGATGGTGAAAGGCAATCTGAGATCGATAAATGATATTCGATTTTTCCTCGAACCCAAAACACTAAAATCGAAATCATTTGACTAGCTCGTTGGCCTAGTGGTCACAAAGGGTCAGGCCAAGTCAAGGTCAAGTGTTATTTGATTTGTCCATCTGGAATATCTCAGTAGCAGCCCGGAGTCCGGATTTGTGCCCGGTTGATGGCAATAGGCTCGCGCCCGCACGGGACTTAAACATAACTAGTGAAATGAGGACTAGTGAAGGAGGGAATGACCTAAACTTTCAAGGATTACAGGCGTGATGTTATGTTATTATTAATCAAACACAGTAGACCCCCCAGGGGTTGAACATGGACAACATTTAGGGGTTCAACATGGTCAACATGGTGGTATAGATTGTAGGGGTTGAACGTGGACTAAACCGTAAATACAGTAAACCGCACGTCTGTGGCATCACTTTTATCTTGCACGGGCCTAGCGTAGTACGGAGTGTTAATAGAATAAGAAGCCAGCTTATGGGTTGTTTTGGTGGTTGCGTTACCGCTGACGTGTGGCCTACTGTACCGATACATTTTTCATGAGTAGTAAGAATAATTTAGGTTAATGCTGTAAATATATTATGTACTAAATTGTGAAATCGAATATTACGAATTAATTCAGCCCGTAAGGCAGTGTGGAAGAGGGAAAAAAATGAGGAAAAAAGTAAAATAAAAACAACGCAATGCTTTCATCGTCAATTTGTTCCGCAGTAAGATGAAAGAAAAACAAAACATTTTAAGAAGTCTTAACGATTTATTTTTCCCTGATTTTCCCGTTATTGTTGTGAGTAATTTGATATTGTTGGCATTAAATATCCCAGGAGGTAATTATGTGAATTTCCGTCATCTCAAATTATCTTGAAGAAAGAAATTCTCAGATAATAGAAAATATGAAGAAAATAGTTCCACGAAAGAGAATAATGAGACAGTTATTCGATTTCTAAGACCTTTGAAAGATATCTACAAGAAGAATATCGATAATGTAAATACATATTTTGCATCAAAGAGTTTCATATTTCCTATAAAAGGTAGAATATATTTAGGTAATGAGGCGTTGTATAGGGTCAGCCCTGAATATGTAATGAATGGGTCAACCAAAAATGTTGGTGAAGAATATATCGCTCAGTTACTCTTAAGGTATATGTAATAATATTTTACTCTACAAAGAGAATGAAAACTCTCAAGACAAAATAAAATTCCTAGAGACTACCTATTTAATGCGGCAATATCTACATAGAATGGCATAAATGTAGGAATAAAGGGCTGAGGTCAGAGGAAAATTAAAAGTAATATCTCAAACTGGTTTATTCTTATCTATAATTTGTTTCCGCGAGTGGCTTTGCCTCCATGATATAAACGCCTATATTACTCAGTGACAAAGATAATATAGCATTCTACTGGTGAAAGAATCGGTTCAGTAGTTTTTGAGTTTATTAATTACAAACAAAAATATAAATATTTTATCTTTATAATATTAATAGACCAGTAAAACATTACGAATAAAAATACATCTTAGTTCAAAAATGACATCCTGCACTGTCCGGCCACCGCCGCCGCCGGTGCGACCGTCGCGTCGAACTACTTGAAAATTCGGGGGCTGGAATTCCGGCGCTCAGTTGACTGACGTGCAATGGACACGTGGCCATAGTAAATGTCGCAACTTCGGCGCCGTCATCTCGTTCTCGTTGACGTCCCGTTGACGTGGCGGTGGACAAACAACCCTAGGTACCGTCTTTTTCCGTCATTCAAAAAGCAATTGTCATTCTACCTCTTTTAATATCTTGCACGTCATCCCAAGCATACGTCTTTGGCATACGTCATCTGTCTCACTTACACCTTAGCATTCAGCTCTTTCATGTTATGGTCATGCTTTCATCAGCGTTACATTCCTACATAAATATTTTAATTACAATATTAAAACCAACTTAAAATGAACTCTGATAAAGCGATTTTTATAGTTTAGTGACCTATCTTTTAGTTAAATCTAGGTTATGTTAAAGTAAATGGATCTGTTAATAAAACGTGTTTACACGTTAGTTACGATGACCTCTCAAAATGGCTACTATTCCTACATTTTCTTTATCCTTCTCATCATATTTTCATATGACCATCATCCCTAAAAGGACATCAGCTGTATCAGGATTCAGTGCGTAATAATGAAAAAATGGCATCCCTTTATGCAGTATAGTGGAAGAGATAAATATATGCGGTCACAATTTATGAGGGGATAAGACACAGAAAAATTGACAATTCGAGTGATGAGGAAGCATGAATCATGGCTAAAGTATCTCGCCAATCCTGAATTTTTATGAAGAAAAATGTTCGTCGTTTGGTGTTGAGTGTACGATATTGTTTTGGGATATTCGGATATAAAAGGTTGATATCCAATGGCTTTGGTTTTGTAGAGAAGTTGAATATATTTGATACAAAATATAAAAGGTTTTCACTGTTGTTATATGACATGGAACCTTATATCGTTTATTATTTTAACCATTTAAACATCCCAAACATTATCTTATCATAGGTTTGATAGGATAGGTACCACATAGTTGAGTAAAAGGCTAGGCAGATTGAGGTTTGACAGGATAGGAAATCTGCAAATAAATGTTTTCGTATATTTTTATTAAGTTGGTGTAATTATCTAAACGTACTTGACGGCGCGTCTAAAGATATTACGACGCTAAACTTACGGAGTTGATTTTCGAACGATTTTGACAGCTGTCAACTTGACGTAACCCCGGGTACTGAGGGGGCGGCCCCCCGCAAAAAATATTGAAAGATCGCAGAGATGGATCGAAACCGGGAAACCGGCAAGGATTCATCGCGATTGGTGATCATGGTGACTACCCTGGCAGGGCAGTGAGTTGATTGATCTGCTCTCGCGCCTCACGTACTCGGTGGAACGTCGTTTACATTATTGTTCATTCCCATTTAATTACATCTCCTAGCCCGCAAACCCACGCATAATAAGAGACAATAAGGCCTCTTCTGATAAAGACCACGTATTGCCTTTATACTTTAAATAAAACCTAAACAACAAATTCAGTTAGGGAAATGTACTTTGATAGCATTTAGATTAATACCTACCTCAAGGGGTATTGTTACACAGATTACACATTACCTATGGCTTTTTATGATTCTGATAACAAAATAATTTGGAAAGTCAAAAATAATGACTTTGACCTTTTCATTACGAAAATATAATTATTTAGCTTTATCCAACGTTTTTCCTGGTCATTTAATTAAAAGATATTTAATTATTCTAACCTAAATAATCATAAAGGTAGCATTTTCCTATCCTGCTATTTTACCCGAGAGGGTAGTTACGTTAAAATGAAATAATAACACACGTTAACCCAGACTTTATTGCGCTACGGGATATTAATTTAAATAACATTTTAGCTATTAATATTATTAGTGTTTGCATTTTAATTGTATTCGCGAGAACTTTGATAAAATATTTGCTTTTGAATTTGTTTAATAAAATAATGCTTTAAGAAGATGAATGATTTTCAAAGAAAGAGAATCTGTAAATAATGAAGAACGCTCAGAAATTTTACATGACGTTCACGGCCAGTAATTAGGGCAACCTACTTTACGTGAAATGTTTTTGGTGGGATTATTATAAGGACGTCTCAAGAAACAATAGGAGGATTACCTTAACGAAAAGGATCATTCTTAACCAAATCCCTTCAGGTTAAATCAAGTATTATTTTGTCTTTGTTATTCCAAAGCGATATTTTAATGTTCAATACGTAAATATCTTTTAGCGAAAAGATTAAAGATAAATTAGATGCATTATGTGTAAATTTGGAAGAACTCAGAGACAAAAACATAACGGTAGACGTTATATGCATATCTGAGCACTTTATGATGGCGGGTCAAGAGTCAAACCTCGAACTACCAAACTACAACTTGGCTTCATCCTATAGTCGTGCCAACAGTAAAAGAGGAGGAACATGCATTTTGCTAAATAATGAAATTAAATACAGAGAAATTTCAGAAATAAGTCAATTTTGCCTTCACTGTGTATTCGAGTGTTGTGCAGTCGAACTAATCGACTATAACACTATTATTGTTTGTGTATATAGGGTCCCGAAACAAAATAACTTGTACACGTTCTTCAACAGATTAGAAAAATGCCTAACTTATATTACTAAACTAAATAGGAAAAATATCGTAATTGCTGGTGATTATAACATAGATGTTCTCAAAAACAACAATATAACCCTTGATTTTGAATGTTTGTTGTTAAATCATAATCTTAAATTGGCATTACATACTCCAACAAGACTATCGAGTCAATCTTGCTTAGACAATTTTGCACATAATTTTAATAGACATTGTAAAACTCAAATTTTAGAACTTGGTCTGTCAGATCATACCGCCCAATTAATTAAGGCACCTGTTAAAAAAAATCTAACTTTAAAATATTGGCGCTCAATTAAGCGTGACTACAGTTTGCTTAACATAAAAAAATTTCAAATGTGCATTAAAAGTCTATCATTCTCACAAATCTACCTGACTAATGACCCGAATTTGGCTTATCAATATTTTCTAGACAATTTTAAACTATTTTATGACCTATGTTTCCCACGTACCCAAGTGTTGACTAAAGTTAACACTAAACCCAAATGGGTGTCTCGTGGGATAAAAATTTGCAGTAAAAAGAAAAAAGGTCTACTATGGAAACACAGATTAAACCCCACAAATGACAATAAAACTAAATACACGACATACAGTAAACTATTAAAAAAAATTATAACATTAACAAAACGAGCACAAAATAACCATAAAATACTGACTTCAGATAACAAATCTAAAACTGCATGGCGCATCATTAACAAAACAAGACAAAACATACCAAAACAATCGATTGAATGTATCAAAATTGACGATAGCAACCTTATTAGTAACCCTCTAGAAATAGCCACAGCTTTTAATAATCATTTTATTGATAAAATCAAACCCATTCCAGACGCAGGAAAAAATGTGACTCATTTTATTAAAAGTCCAGCAAATTCTATGTTTCTTGCACCAAGCTCACCTCTACAGATAAGTCAAATCATTAAAAAATTGAAAAACACAAACAGTGTAGGGTATGACGAGATCTCCACCAAAATAATAAAAAATGTCAATGAGGATATATCTCACCATCTAAGTCACATTATTAACTTGTCCATAACAGCAGGGATATTCCCAAACGCCCTCAAGTTATCAATTATAAAGCCTTTGTACAAAAAAGACGACAAGCTATTAATGGATAATTACAGGCCCATTGCTTTAATACCAATATTCGCAAAAGTTTTTGAGAAATATTTATACAGTCAAATCTATTCCTATCTTGAAAATAAACAAATATTGTGTAATGAACAGAAAGGTTTCCGACAAAACAAATCTGTTAATATAGCAATATATGAATTTATAGAAAAAGTCTTATGTTATGTGGACAAGAGATCACCCGTTTGCGCTATCTATTGCGATATGACACAAGCGTTCGACTACGTAGATAAAAATATACTTATAAACAAACTTGACACTTATGGTATCAGGGGAAATATCTTAGACTTAATTCGATCCTATTTAACAAATCGACAACAAATGACATTAATAAGCAGAGTTAATTATACAACCAAAAAAGAAGAAACATACACATCTATGAAGCGCTATGTGACATACGGTGTCCCTCAAGGCACCGTAATGGGTCCACTTTTATTTATTATTTACATTAACGACTTGCCAAATGCAACGAATCAACCTATAACATTATTTGCTGACGATAGCACTGTTACAATTGCATGTAAGGACATTAACCATTATAACTCTGACATTAATAATTCTTTGACATCTATAATTTCATGGCTGAATAATAATAACTTAAAAATAAATTTAACTAAAACGAATATAATGCACTTTGGACAAAGACTACAAAATTCTCAAAATATACAATTGACTTATAATAACTATACTATAAAAGAAACTGCTACGGCTCGTTTTCTTGGCTTAACTATTGACAGTAAGTTAAATTGGAAAGAACACATACAATTACTATGCAAAAAGATCAGTAGTCTTTCCTACGCACTATATAAACTAGCTCCAACCATCCACCAGAATGCACTACTGTGTGCATACTACGGGCTTGTTGAATCCATCCTCAGGTACGGCATTATTTTTTGGGGCAATTCCACCGACAAAGAGATGGTATTTAAAGTACAAAAACGATGCGTACGCGCTATGTTCGGTATTCAAAGCACAGAAAGCTGTAAACCACTATTTATTGAACATAAAATCCTTACACTACCATCACTGTATATACTCGAAACAGCTGTATTCGTTCATAACAACCTGGATTATTTTACTCACATACGCTCACACAGTCAGCGCCGTGATAATAGTAGACTTTGTGCACAGCCTGCTAAAACAGCACTGTTACAGAAAAGTGTAGTATGCAGAGCTCCACTAATTTATAACCACATACCGAACTCGATAAAAAAATTGAACGCCAATAGCTTTAAAAGTACCTTAAAGAAAATTCTGATTAGAAAATGTTACTATCATGTACAAGATTTCCTTAGTGACAAATTTATTTAACTGAAGGTGAAGGATGACATTTAAATTGTTAACACATAATAATAATTCTATATACAACTTATTAAGTGACTTAATTTGTAAACTGTTTTAGACTTTGTTAGTTCATGACATTTACTATTTAGATATCTCATTTTGACATTCATTCACTCATTAATTGCATATAATAATTAATATTTGTACACCAGTCGTGGTAAAACATGTTGATACAATCGATAAGTAATGTACCATCTTTAGTAAACATCCATTTTTGCATGTATTATTATGACCTACACATGTTTTGACAAATAAAATGATCTTTATCTTTATCTTTATCTAAGATTATCCTCAGCTTTTTAAAAGCCTGATCGAGTCTCTGTTCAGTATAAAAACTGATTGTAAATGTCTATCGATCAGAAAATCTGCTGTGATTACTGAAAATAATAATTTTAGGTTTACATGAGACAACATGACAGATGCGTAGACGTCGCACAACTTAAACCTATTTTTTTTGTTGCGTGGGGAATTATCAAATAACTTCTCCCGCTTGGGCGGAGCGGGAGGGCATGTCAGACTCTTACTGACTAAAACCCACCCGTGTTCCATCAGTTGCCTGTTTGCCTAAACCTGGGTCTAGAAGCATGAAACTTTTACAGCCACATCAAGTTACAACAATCTGTCAAATTTCTGTAGTATATTTTAAACTTTAGGTTCAAGGTTGATTGGGAAAGTTTGACATATTCGGGTAGCTTCTGTACAAGAGCTCCTTAAACATTGTTTATTTATTAAACTATACTCTATTTATTCTAGCATAAATATCGGCCAAATAATGACAGTTATTGTTCTGTATTGTTGAAATGAATGCATTTTAGAGTTCAAATTTATATGGGAATGGTAAATACAATTCATTGGTTTGTATTTATCGTGAAATAAAGGAGCTTATATGGAAATCACGATGTCGTTAAAACATTATTATCTAATGTTATAATGAATGAAGTATACAGTGTAGTTTACAGATTGTGGGCGAAAATTGTGGTCACATAAAAAAATTACGCACGCAGACAGTCGCACGTCTAGCGTAGTAGGCACTTCGTCTATAGATTTTTTTTTGTGTAGAACAATACCTGTACCTATTAAATTTGACAGAAATCGATTTTGATTAAACTAAATGCATAATGCGCATTGTTTGTGTTACACATTGTATAGTAAAAAAAGCGAGTACTAAGAAAGGATTTTTGTAAATTCATCGCAGCGATTAAATAGGGAATGAAAGCGGCTTGTAATAAATAATATCAAACGCAATAAACTGGCCCCAGGAAAACTACCTATGTAGGTAATGCGACCTGTTTATACTGAAAAGCATTGGCATTGACACTCAAAACACCATTTGCTTAAATCAATACGGTAATGTATTCAGTAAGCAGCTGGTTCCCATCTTCTCTAAAATTTGCTGTAAACCATCAATTTTGACGGTTGCCAAAATTTGTATTCCGTTGTTTTCTCATGGCTAACACAGAGCAACGGTCCATTGTCAATGTAGCATATTTGCCATTCATGGAACGTCCGTGTTTACTGACGTCCCCAATTGGGTCACAGCTATTACAATGGCTTAAATGGACGGTGCAGTCCACCCACAATCTGTCCTTGCTTCTCGTATTTTATTTTGGATGACATTAAATCTTTTGGATGAAACAATTTGTTTTGATTTACAATGGCTTTTCCAGTTTCATTAATTGCAAATTCAGTATTCGTAATTGTAATTCGTAGTCCACTATTAAATGCATTGCAGCCTTTTTATTAAAAAAAAATATAGTTCTAGTGATAACTAAGAAGCTTCCATTTTCATATTTATCAAAGATTTCTCCTCATTAATCATTCTAGGCATCATTAACTACCACATTTGTCATCGCCACCCTTGTGTGAAAGAAGTTGTTAGTTTATTCATATTTACCTACAATAATTCAACCATATTCATATCCTATATAGCTTATTTATTCATGTACCTTTTATTCAACTGATCCATTACTACAAGAAAACGTATTTCTTTAAAATAACACGAAGTTTATTACAACTTTCTAAGCCTACCAGCAATTATTCACATATTTTCTAGTTACTAAGTCATCCCAAACCTGAAAAATGGCAACACTTTTTTATAAAAGCCTCTCTCGTCTTGTTTACTTACAATTTACTACTTGCCTTGTTACCGTTCAAACTGATTGATTCGTTGACTTTAACGTAATGTTCTGTAAGCTTCTTATCTCCTATAATGGGGCAATAAATCAAGTGGTTGACACGATTATTTATTACCCAAATAGGTACCTACAGTTTAATTTAGTTACTTAGTAGCTCAGTGTAAATGCTTACACTGTTATACTACCTTTTGGCGCTCGAATGACGTTGACAGGGTGGCGCTGTTGGAAAAATCTTGTTTTGTAAAATGTGTTAAAAAAATAAAATCGGCCAAGCGTGAATTTAAAAAAAAAAAACGCTGAAAGCTATTGTATGGGGACCTCCTTTAATTTTTAACTTTATTTTATTTTTACTCTTTATTGATAAAGCGGCAATAGAATTACACCATCTGTGAAAATTTCAACTGTAGGTATAACTATTACGGTTCATGAAATACAGCCCGCTGACAGACAGACGGACAGCGGAGGCTTAGTAGTGGTTCCGTTTGGCACCCTTCGGGTACGGAACCCCAAAAACAAGATGGCGGAGTAAGTTCCGATTTTGGCCACGCACTAAAATATCCTTATAATAGTGGTTTATCGTGAATTCTAATTTCACAGGAAATTAAAAATATTCAAAAAAAAAATAGGTACTTTTCGGTAGTGGTTACTTTATCGTTGAAAAATGATTTGGTCGTAAAAGCCTCAATTAGATGCAAAAATGGGTTTCAATGCACAGGTAAGTAAATTATTCGTTGAATGAAGGAAAATCAAAATTCATTGAATGCGTCAAAGCGATTAACTGTCGTTCACGTTCAGGGATTAAGCATATTTCCTTCATTACTCCACAGGAAAGTTTAAATTATTTCAATAAATTCGAATTCCATGATTTCCTTTGAGCCGCGGATTTCATTACGAGAAACAATATTTTCGTCTTATTTCCTTTTTATTTTGAGAGTTCAGAAGATTTTGCGGACCTTCCATATTTAGCTTGTCCATCTGAATATTAAAATGCTAATATCTAAAAGGTACCTACTTTATTTTTATTGGCGTCCTACAAAATCTCGTCTTGCAAAAACTTTTGCAGCCGCTGTTTACCCGACTGTTAACGGCACTTGTGTCCCCAGTATACCTTATCATTTCAACTTTTGCTGTAGGATACTTTTTGTTTGTCACAAATCTTAGACAGATTGAGCAGTGGCCAAGCTAAATTGAATTTTATGCTGTAACCGTAAGAGTTCGTTTTAGTTTTATTGTTTACGTGAATCGTTCGGCAGTAAATGCTATCGGAAAATACTCTGAGTTTGTTGCATGATGGGTTGCTTGAGAGAGTGTTGGTCTTCGATTGATCGGTTTGCGTCTCAATTTATGTCTAAACTCTATTAGAAAAATTGATAATTTATTAAATGCTGATAGTGTTCCGTAGATAAGATGTTAAAAAAGTAAATCTAAATTTACAAACTTTAAGAGGTGCTTTAGACCATCGAACTGAATAACTGTTACTATGGGACCACCTTTGAAATATGAAGATAAAAATTTTGTATGGAACAGTATGTTTTTAGTTTGTGATTTTAACATTTCTATGACATACATAGGAAAAACTTTCAAAAAATCATAAAGACAGACATTCCAATCACTAACTTTTAACGTCAAAAATTCATTCACACTCGGCGGCAAAAAAAGCAGCTAATAAATAAACGCTGAAACGCTACTGAAATCAGGATTTTATTTCAAAGCCTCTTTTCCAGCCTTTCCAAGACGTACGTCTTTTTTACAGTAAGTACGACTTTCGAACGTAATGAAAGGCCGTGGATGTCGTTCGCACGGAGAATGGTCCCAGAATTTAGGATCTATAGAAATGTAAATACTTCAAAACTTCGAAGGTGTCATTCCATTCCGAACTTTAGCATTGAAATACGAAGGAAAGCTTTAAAAAGTTCTTAAGTGCTTTCGAGATTTCTTGCTGTATTAACTATATTTTTCTTTTACCTGTATTTTTTACTTTAAAATATTTTGAATTCAAAAACAATAATGATTATTCTGATCAAAAACAAAATATCTTGACAGTCTAAAACTGCCTGAGTGGTTTAAATAATGTTTTTTTTTTGTTTTTGCCATTTTGCGTAATCTTCTTCATCCAGACCTGACAGTTCCCTAATCACTGTCATCTATTCCATAGACCCAGAATGCTCTATCAAAGGACAAAGAAACGCATGGCTGCTTCCAATTATGAGGGCCAGAATTCCTCTGCTAAGGCTTGGGATAAAGCATCGTCACGCAAGATATTATCAATAAAGCCATCACACAACGATGTCATCACAAAATTGAATTAATTTCGCCAAAGGTTTAACACACACTGAGCCATATTAAATTTTACGAAACAATGTGATATTAATGAATATGCAAACAAGTTTTCTAAGGGTTTTGTTTACATAAAATTTCGGTTCAAATATTAATGGCTTTAGGTCTTGCTTTGCTTGTGTGACGGGTTTTTTAATGTTATGGAGGTATTATTTATTGTTCTGATGAGCAGTGGTGGCCCAGTGGTAACGGCCGCGACTTACGAGTTGTAGGTCGTAGGTTCGAACCCTGCCAGGCGCTTTACTTTGTGTAAATAATTTCATCACCACTGCTCTCAAAACGATGAAGGAAAACATTGTGAGGAAACCGGCATGTCCTTTTGTTCTGGTATCTTTCGCTGCATGAGACTTCGTTTTGCTGTTTGCCTTTTCATAGTTAGTTACAAACACAATGCAAATCTTTTGGCTATAACAATGCCAGACTAAGTGACATCAGCAACTTTCTTTCTATTTTTTTTGTTCTTTTTTTTGTTTTTCTTTTATTGAGATTTGCTATTTCTCATTAGGAGTAGATTTGAGAGTATTTATAAGTTATTACTCTTTTAAGAAGCAACATAAATTCCTCTTGCAGCATAAGATAATTAAATTGTTTGCTAGTACTAAATTCCAGCTTAATACTACTAAATATTACGAGTATGTCTCCCAGTAAATGTTGATAGTAAGAGCATTTACCTAGTAACTAATGACCTCATTGTGCGACAACAGTGCCCTAACAATGGACGATTAACAATCGTTTAACCATTATTCAAGGTAGCAGTGCAGTCAATGTTTTGGTATTCTAATTATAATCTATTGAGTCAATAGTTTTTTTTTTTTAATAAGCTTACTAGCATGTGTTACATTTGGAAAGGTAAAAGAAACTTTCCAAATCAAATTGATTTTTAACTGACTTCAAAAAAACCTGTTTTTTTTTTCTATTTGTTACACAATTACTCCGCTAATTATGAACTAATTTTGATGATTCTTTTTTTGTTTGGTAGATCATGCTTTAGAGGTGGTCCCATATAAATTGTATTAACTTTGCTTGCGCAGTTTTTGAGTTGGCTTCAATATTACGTATTTTTCTCACTTAAGTTACTCCGTTACTGCTATTTACATAGCAGGTAGTGGTATTCGAATATGTGTGGGGTAGGTAGGTACCACATATAAAGTGAAAATAAAAACTTTTTACAAAAAAAAACAATCAACTCCAAAAAAAACACTAAAAAGCGAAAAATAACTTTAATTTCGGAAGTCGGTGGCAAAACACGAAAATTGAAAACCAAAGAAAAAAATTTTTTTACTTTAAAAAGCTTGCAACTCATAAGAATATAATCATTAACACAATTACACTGCAAAAACTAGAACATACTGTAATTTTTTAATTGAAGAACTAAAAGCATCAACACGATGACCTATTTTCTATTCTTAGAATCTTGAGCAAAACGAATATTAGCAACTGATTCACTTCATCCTTTTTTAAACTTGTTGGAATCGTAAAAAGAAACAGAACGGAAGAAACCGAAGGAAATCAAATGGAAGAATAAATAAGAAAAAAAACTGAAATAAATTGAATTTCTTTACTACAGTTTATAGATGTTGTGACAAATCAAGGTGTTTTTGCATTGTTACTAAAATTTTGTCTAGCTTGATACAACATAAACTTGATGATAATTATGATTTTAAGTTAACACTTGCTATTTTTCCTGTCATTGTTAGTGACAAATCTACACTATTAATATAATTGTGGCGGCATCGACATAGCCATATGCGACCTACGCATCAAAAACTTGACGTCAAACGAAATCCTGCATCGCGCAATTAGAGTTTACCGCGTGATCAACATTTATATAGATGTAGGTACAAAATTCCAACATCAATCATTGGGTAGTTGCCCGCCAGACGCGACACCCGTCTGGTCGGAGGATCCTCCCTTTTCTATAGAAGATGACTGAACTTTAAACCCTCATGCCTCTAAATAATCATAGTTCGTAAGTGTCAGAATCCTGTTACCAAATACTTACAAAGCCTTCCAATCCCTAGTAACTTTAAACTACGAAAAGCAAATAAACTAAACTACTAATTTTAGTCGCAAACAGAATATTTCAATTGAGACGAGGATGTTTATTGGATGCCAGATGCGACATCAAGTTTGAAACTAACTCGATTACACCCAAGACTGGATTAGGAAAGTTTTCAATGTTTATTTACAGAGCTTAGGTTTACGGATTTAGAATTTGTGCCGACTTCAGGCAATTCTCGCTAATCTTATTAAAATTGAAAGACGATAAAATGTGATTTATATTGATTAAATGCAAGCCTATCTTATAAAATAATCTATATACTAATATAATAATACTTCAGAGTTTGTTTGTTTGAACGCGCTAACCACTGAAACTACCCGGTCGGAAAGAACGCTTATTAGTGAAAATGAAGCAATAGCGCGGGCGGGCGATGCGATGCGACGCGGTGTGTCGAGGGAGTTTTATAAAAAAGTGGCTGTTATTTTAGTACATTATGTATCTTAACTTCCACGCGAACAAAGTCGACGGTAGAAACTACTTTAGATTTAAAAAGAAATACAGGTGGCTTAGATACAACTTTACTTTCGGAATGCCCCATCACCAGCCAGTATTAATCAAGTTCAAACATATCCCGTCAAAGAAAAACTCTTTCACCCCTTTAAAAAATAATAACTATGTGCTTTTATGACAAAAGCAAGAATAATTCGATCCGACGGTAATATTCACAGCTGGCTGGGAATCCTGAAACAGAGTCAGCATCCTAGACTTCCTATTTTTATACCACCAACATGAAAAATCTGACTGAACTATCACGAACAATAATAAATTAGACCCATACGAGACCGAGTATGTAAATGCTAACTGCTACATACAGTTTGCATACATTTGTGATAGTAAATGGAAATGAATGTGTAACAAAGCGAATTCGTAACACATTCCTGTCCTAAGCTATGAAATATCAGGTAAATTACGGCGCTCAATTGAACAAATATTTTCCAAAGAATTTTCTTGATGAACTCTGAAGAATTTCCTCGACGATCAAAAATGTGACGCTCACGAAACCTCATCATTTTACGACTTCAGTTTCCAGCCTATATAAGACGAAAACATTGTTCATGACGAAATACGTTACGCATCTAAAGCGACAACAGTCGGTTACGAAGGAATTTTTAAGATTAAGATGTGAGCATAGCCATCGTTCGTTCAAAGAAAAAAGCAATTTATCAATCGGGATTTGAACGCGACGGGAAGCGTTTTATTTCACACGAAACGATCACGGCACGATGTTCGGAATAGGGCCGCGGGCCGCATTCGATTTGCTCTGACAATGGAAAAGTGCCTACAATAGTAGGTATGGTTGTTATAGCAATTTGTCTTTATGTGGGCATAACGAGGTTTGGTTTCGTATGTTCATTTGTTTTGTTGTTTGTATGTAACAAAAAGTAACAACTTTTTGTTATTTAATTTTGATTCTGGAATTTGTAATTTTTACTTAGCTTTAATTTCCGCGCATTATTTGAGTAAAGTGCGGCCAACACTTGTACTATACAAGTCACAACCAGGCATTGATGGACTCACGTATTTGTGCCTCGACTTCGCCTCGGCCCACATTTCCACGATCGTCCACGAATACCCCATTTGCAGGCTGCTACAGTAATGTACTATAAATAATGTTTTTTTTTTGAATTACTTGCATATTTCGAACTATTTTTTCATAGCCAGTACAATTTTATTGATACGTTACTTTAGAACCCGTCTTGTGTAAAAAAGATTTAACGGTAGCGATATACCTTCCACTGTCAACACTCAGGTTTCTTAGATAAAGCCGCTATTGTCGTATTCAGAATTTAACAAAGCTATTTGAGAATAAGAGAGAGAGAATATGTATGTATATTTACGTACCTCTTATAGAGAGCGGGGATCTAAGAGAGTAACCGTTTAATTATTTCCGGTAAATCGCTTTTGAGAAAAATTTACCATTTTCATTGTCTCTTAAGTCATGAATCTGTCCTGTTGGGTGAACTGGACAACTTTTAAGACAAAGACTATATTTATCAAGACTGCTAAAGGAAGGTTAGATAACTTCTTTTGAGAAAGCTAGTAAAAAATATGAGGTTAATTTATAAACGTTCTAGTTAAGTGACGTTTAAACGTCAAATTGTCATGGTTACTGGTGATGTTCCTCAGAAAGATAAGGTGCGTGTAGTATTCGCAATTACTGGCGTGCGTATGTGACCAGATGTATGAACGTAAAAGAAGCAAAATGAGTATGTAAGGATCTTAGCAGGTGGCGTTCTCTAGTTTCTGCCTACCCCATGGTAACTTTAATTTTATATAAACCACGAAATGCACAAATGCAGACAATAATTTACTAATTAAAATTATCTTTAAAGACCCTGACATCGGCAGAATTTTTGACATATAAGTGTTTGCCATTTGGTAAACTTTAAATAAACTGGGTATTATTTGAATTTTAAGATCTTATTCTTTTCGTTTCGACGGTACATCTATATACTGTTACGATGATAGGTACATTCACTGTAAGATTATTCACGATGAATGTTGATTGTTATGATTACGATAACAAGCAAGTCATTTCTTATAAACAGTATCCGCTTCTATAACAAGTTGCCAAAGTCGGTTACAGAACTTAGCGATGGAAAGTTCAAAACCCAAAACCCAAATCAAACGTGTCCTTATCAAAAAAGCATATTATAAGATTAAAGACTACGTTGAAGACAAGGAAGTTTGGCAATAATTCCTTCTGCACATGTGGCTTCCCTGGTACCTCATTAACGGCATATTTATGTAAGAGTCTATTAACTGCTCCCAAATTACCATGTTTATTTTCTTTACATTCATCCTTGACATATAATCATTGTATTTGACATTATATACCTCCAATTAATTTCAACTCTTAGTGGCTTTTGTGGACAGGATTTTAATTATTCAATTTGTTACAGTTGTAATAGCAATCACGTCAATTGGTTTAAATAGGTTTTTATTTTTATTTGAATTTTATTATTATTAGTCTTTTAGATAGATTATTTTCTATTTTGTGAATGTGAGAACGTTGTAGGCTTATTGGACTGTAGATTTATTGAACATCTTCTATTTTTGTGAAGTACCTGGTACTTACTTGTTGAAAGGCCTACATTGTCCTCCCATGCCTACCAACACTGTAATTTGAAAGTATTGTAAAAGCCAATTATTTTTAAAAGAGTAACCATGGAGTTTCTTGCCGGCTCTTCTCCATAGGAAACGACCAATTAGAACCGTGCACCTAGCTTCTGACGTTTCATAAGTGCCCATGTAGGTTAATGTGAAATAAAATATTCTGATTTTGATTTTGATTTAGCGTTCATTTTTTTGGCGGCTGCAGATCTCGTGTAGTCAATAATTTCTGAACCGATAACGTAATTTTACTAAGCGTAAGAGCGGTAAACTGGTTTAAAACGCCGTATTACCGCTGCTTAGCTTAGTAATCATAGTTTGCGGTTCAAAATCTTGTTAATCTGATAACTTAGCTTATCGATTTATCGATAAACTAACACCGATACATCTTGTAAACGATCTGTTTGCCTTTGATGAACTAAAATCAATTCAGCACACAAGACAATGGGCCACAGTCTGCCCAGTACATGGTACAATGTGTGCATAATTATGTACCTACTACCTACGTATTGCAACCCTGGAGTAACACCGCTATCATGCACACATCTTATTCAATCAGCAATAGAGCATATCCTCATTAGCATTCTGTCAGCCAATAGACTGCACATCGTATAAACTCTGACAATGACAAGACGGCTTCTTCGGAGTGTAGGTTATTAATTGTTAAATGTTTTTTTGTTTGTTTGTTTTTTGTTTTTTTAAGAAACGTTTCCCCACACTAAGAATTTCTTCCTGTATCGTGGGTGCGTTTACAAACATAGAAACTTACATACACTAACACCCAGACCCGGAACAACTACTTGCAGATCATACAAATATTTGTTCCGTGCGGGGATCGAACCCGCGACACGTTGCGCAGCAGTCCATCGCTCAGCCACTGCGCCAACCGTGTCGTCAATGGCATGTACAATGGTTCTTTTTGAACTAGATTTTTTTATGGTTTTCTATTACTGTATTAGCTTATGCCCGCGGCTTCGCCCGGGTATATGTTAGAAAATATCCCACGGGAACGTACTACCGGGATTAAAGTACCCTATGTGTTAATCCAGGTTAAGAACTATCTGTGTGCCAAATCTGTTCTGCTGTTTTTGTAAAATTTTCGGCATCAGGCTCGTTCCCACACCTTTTACCAATATTTTTTTTTTCAAAAATATTCAATCTACATTTTAACTTCCAAGAAATACATTTCTATCCATTTAATATACGCTAATCAGTTGCTGGTCAACAAATTATTTTAACCTATTTTTCCTAAAGACATTGTTCAATCAAGTAATAGCTGCTCTAAATTCATTATCTCTGCACTAGATCTCGTTTACTATTTATCTCGTTGCAAGTCGCAAGCATATAAAATTATAACAGCTATATATTGTATTCATGCAACAATATTTAGTAAGCTTGCATCCAAGAAGTATTTATTCTTAAAATTTTCTCCAAAGTAGTCAATACATTCGTAATCCTTTGGGTGTCACTTGGTATTATCCAAAAACGCCGGTAACCATTTTTTATCAGGCCGTCTTCGATCCGTTTATCAAGAAAGAACGGGAGCCTCGGTATGTAAAGATGGTCATCCATCCACGGACCAACCCGGGCAAGCGTAGCTTAACCTGATGGATCAACCCGTGCGGCTGTTATTACTTAGCTACAAGCTCCTCCTATTATGTAGACTGACAATCTACATAATACATCACAATGTTTCATCATTATTCTGTAATAAGATGTATTATGGAGAGGCTCGCATTTCCTCCTCTCCAAGAATTTCCATAAATGCATGAAGTAAAATATGCACGAGGCACCTGAGTTTCTTATTAAATTTTACGTCTTGGTACTGTGATTCGCGACAAGTTAGGAAGTTTAACATATTTTTAATATTTCTTCAAATAATTTTACGTTCACCACGCCGCTCCATCAGGTTCAGATATTCTTAAGTTTTAAAGAAATTTCTTATACTTTACACATCACTGAACGAAGGTAAGAATACGAAATGTTTTATGAAGAATTTAAATAAAAGGAATTTGTATTTAACACTCCAGTGAGTAATATAAAGGTAAAAGTTGGTGAAGTGTCTGGTATAGATGTGCAAAATATTTTTTTGGGACTCTGTTGAAGATGCCCCTTAGAGGTAGGTTTCGTCTTTACAATTTTTCATTCAGCCATAATAACTGACTGAATATAAAAAAGGTAAACATTACATGGACATAGATTGAGCTAACACTATTCTAACCTAGATCCCTTTTAGATCACACCTACATTGAAATGTCACCCACGTACTGCAGAAAAGTCTTCCGTGATGGATTCTATTTTCGTACTGAAACCACTGAAAGGTAAAGCTACCCCGTGAAGATTGAAATAGAACACAATATCTGCCAACGCAATCCCAGTAAAGGGATAAACTTTGAAAAGTAAGCAGTCACTTTGTTTGGCGGCTTCCACCAACTTTATATGTTCAATATAGCTGAAGGAAAATGTGTTACTATAAATATATGAGAAATAATATGCGGGGAGGATATTGCAGGATTTGTGGTAGCGGTGTGTTTATATGCAAACCTTATTTCAGGATGATAATTTAATAGCAGACACGCGGTTACATCGATATGTGAGGTTAGTTTACTCTTGCTACTAGTGCACCGATGAGTAACTATTCTTAATACATTGATACCTCTTCATTTACCTCACATTGATATCGTTCATCTTTTCACCTTTTTTTCGCGACTTCATTAAGAAAGAAACGCACGCAATATTCACACATAAACAAAAAAGAGAAAAAAAAAATAAAAAAAAATAAGACTGATTGGTCGTTTACTAAGCAACAAGGCGGCTTGACGCCTTGCTGACGATATTATCTGGGAATTCGTTAATAAGAGTGTTATTAAGTTTTACAGCTTTTTACTTTGCACTGCCAAGATGAGCATGCATATTGGCGTCCTTAGAAAAACTTCTGCGTTGTCATCGATATCTTGCGGTGACACCTTGTCGTGGCCGTCAAACCTCGCACCAGATTGTCTGCATGTGTTGTGTTAGTTGTGTACGCATGCCTCGTAATATTCCATGTGTGGTCAATTGCGTCGTCAAATTCATCATCACCATGGCTTTTTTAGCCATCCTTGGCAATTACACCAATTTATACGTCTTTGGTGGAAACTCCTCAACCGTGTTTTCAGTGGCGATCGTCATTTTTTTATTCATGCGTGTTTTTCCTCTAGATGATTATAAAGTTATCGTTTGTGATTACATTATCATCAAATTTTATGGTTTGTCAAAGAGTCCCTTATATTCCGAAACACCTTTTTGTCAAAACAAAATTAATCTTCTTACATTCTGCGGGACCCCATCAACATTACAGGGCAATGAGTAGCTAATTTAACGGGAACTCGAAAGGCAGGGATGGCAACCTACTAGGTATAATCATTAATTAAATATTTTATATACATTGTCCGTTATGTACTGTTTTAATTAAGCTTACCCTCTTACATAAAGGCCTTTTAGGGACATAATCACCGAATAATTTATTGAATGCCCTTGCTTAAGTCCCTGGGAGAGATAGGTATTTTGTGGTTTCTTTAACAAATTGGAATATTAAGAAAGCAACCTTAGCTTTGGTCTACCTTTTTTGAGATAATTATCTTCTTTAGAAAACATTTTAGTCGTTGGTTTCAATCGTTTCTGTTTACGGTTTTGCTTTGCATAAACATGAAAATAATTATTTACTCTAACTCGCACGAAACGAAAGAACTTATTATTTTATGGAATTAAACGCAACAATTGAACGACTTTTAATTATTCATAAGCAAAACTTCAAGTTTGTCTCTCTGCACTTGAAAGTCACATAAATAATTAAATAAAGCTCTGATAGTCCAATTAAGCCTTTTAGAGTACCTAATTAATGAGTGCAAGTCTATTTCAATTTAAAACTTAATAACGCGCGACCAATAACTTTGGAGCTCAGGGGTGTCAAAAACGTAGCTTTAAAATTGAAATTGTATAACACTTCGGGGATTTTTTTTATTTTTTATGTTAGCCTACACTGTCCCACTGCTGAGCCTTCGGAGAATTACAGGCATGATATTATGTGGTATTATTAATTGTGCACAGCGACCGTACCGCTAACTCTAACAGAGACTTTATCTTCAATAATCCATTTATATACATCCAACACAGTACCTAAACGAATTACTAACTAACAATGTTAGAAACCTATAACATTACAAGCATTTGAGTCAACACCTCCGTTTGCGGTCTAGCTCCAACAATTGACTCCTTGATTGTAATAACATACAACAATGCAGGGGCTTTCAAATTAGACTGCATAGTGGCCGAAACGGAATTCTAACATGCAGAACATTTGCAACAAACAGAGAAACTTGGTTCAAGTAAATCTAGTAGGCAAGGCTTTGTCAGGTCTTCAGTGGCTATTGAATTTAGTTTTCTACCATCTAATATTCATACAATTTGAGGACCTTTCTTTCTTAAGGCAAAATCGCCAGGATGAGTGTCATTCTGAATTTCGACAGGTCATTTGTCAACACAATTTGTTCGAATACTCATTGCTTTGACAGAACATACTTCGAAAATATACACCTTCGAAGAACAATACTTCGAAGAACCCTTTTTTGAAATGCACTTGTTCGGCAGATCTCTATTTCGACGGAACGTACCTTCGACATAATACTTAAGTAAAACAATCTCTTACGAGAAAAAAAACCATTTAATTCTGACTACTTGTCCATAAAAAAATATGACAACGTCGCATTTTCTTAGCTTTTCATTTTTCTAAGCAGGTCCAATAAAACACATCATCACGCACTTTGTTTATACACAGTACATGTAACCGTCCATTATTAACTGATCGTTTCCGTTTCGTGATAACACAATTTTGCACGAAGACATGATTTTAATGCTTAATTTTTGTAGCGAATAGTGTAGTTCCTTATTCATTATAATATTATAATTGCTTATTCTCTAAGACATAATTGAAAACTTATTTTTTCTCTTTTGATTGACGTATGTGTCGGTACACGTTGTTTAATGTAGGCATGGAGGTATGTACTCCACAACCTATAGACGTTTGTATAACCCGTGCAATTAAAGAAATATGCATTTACAGAAATATAATACATAACTTATTTAGTTTTCATTCGTACATAACTTATTTAGTAGTCTAGTTTAGCGCATCTTCCTTAATTGGAATCAGTATTTATGTAATCTAAATGCACAGATCTTTCAACAATCGGAGATAATTTTGCAATGTTTTGTTTGCTTTCCGTTGCTGTTACTGGGAAGTTAGCATTTTGTGGATTTTGTAGAAGACGCGGACTGGCACTAATTTTGTCATTCAAGCTCGCGTTGATGATAATGATCGATACCTACATTTTTTATAATAAATAAATAGCTTTTATAATCCTCTTTTTGTTTTAAAATGTATGGAATTTTGAGATGCTTTACTTCTCTGATTGGAGTGCGGTACTGCCACCGTTTACGACTCATGATGATACTAAACTCATTTTCAGAACAACAGTTTTTAACAACTTCCACGCGAAGAGTTAGTGGCGAATTTAGGCATTATTATAGCAGCCCCAGCGTCCTTCAGAACAACATTCGGAAGCAGAAAAATAATTTTCCTATCTCGCAAACATCCATCCATCATAATCGTGGTAAACAATATCATCACTTATCCTCAAGACAATTTGCTGCCACGTCGCTCTCAACAGAAAGCGTGAACATACGAAGTTATAGGTACAACCCTATTGTGACGTCATTCATACGATATTTGAATTTTATGAGCGTGCTTTGTTATTTCGAGTCAAATGTTACCGGTTTTATTAAAATACAGAATACGGAATCGGCATGTTTTTTGAGCTGTTCATGTGTTCTGAATTGTAAGCGTGGGCGTGGGGTGTATGTATTATTTAATGCGTTGACACGTATGAAAACCATGTTTTTATGAGGAAAATATCAATTCGCAATTTTATGGAAATAACAAACAATATTTCTTTTGGATTTATAAACTGTCTAGTATATTTAATTTTGACACCCCGATTCGCTCAACTTTTGATAGTCGAACAAAGTTAAAGATGAAAAACAAGATCATTATTATCAGAGCATACATACTTTATTTTCTAACGAAGAAAGATTAAATGCTTAAAATGTTTGTTTAAAATGTTTGAGGTTTCAAACATTTAACCACCTTGGTCCTTGATATCGTTTGTTATTCAATCGAATAATATCGAACGACTTGACATAATCCAATATTAAACCATCATTAGCAACCGTAGAAGAAAAATATAAAAACACAGCGAATTGTAACGAGCACCAAAATAATTAACGTACAGTCACGGACTTTAATTGATGAGCCACCTTCAAACTTTTCAATTTTGCAGTTTCATACATTCACGAGATTACACGATTAAACACGAACTCAAATCGCAAGCTCGTAAACAAGATGACAAATAAATTACTTTTAATCGGAAATATCCATAGAGGTTGACTAATAAGTTCTCAATGATAAAAATAAATACAATGTTGCATTAAGTTTATCCAATCTATTTGATACCGACCTCCTTTGAATCATAGCTCATTAACTCGATAATTATGAAAACATAACTGAAGACAGTGACAGTTGAAATATCAAGATGACAAACAAATTACTTTTAATCGGAAATATCCATAGAGGTTGACTAATAAGTTCTCAATGATAAAAATAAATACAATGTTGCATTAAGTTTATCCAATCTATTTGATACCGACCTCCTTTGAATCATAGCTCATTAACTCAATAATTATGAAAACATAACTGACAAGACAGTGACAGTTGAAATATCGATGTCAGAGAATTTCTCCGTACGCTAACGTATCGCAACAGTAACCTAGCAACAATTATTTATCGTTGCTAGGTTACTGTTGCTAGACCTGCTGTCAAGGTGACTCTCAGGTTAGCCAACCGGTATGAAATATAATTTTCTTCTTCTAATACGAAGACATATGACTGCGTGTCGGGAACTGAATAAACCCGATTTGCATTACACGGCTAAAATACGAACAGTGCCAGGTGGCTCATCAATTAAAGTCCGTGACTGTACATACATATTTACAAAAATATTCCATTATCAGAGAAAAACGGACAGGAAATATACGAAGAAAATTGGAACAAAGGACGTGATGCGAAATAACATCGACTAATTACTGTGGAAACTGATTCACGCGATGATCCCGCACAAATTGTGCTTGTATAAGCATGACTAGCTTTGATGAAATCACAGGAATTCTACTGATTTAGTGAATGTAAGTAGGTAAGTCTGTGGTGAGTTTTTGTTAGGGCCCTCAGCACACGGCGTATTTTAAACGCGCAGGCGACGCGCCTATGACGCGCGTATACGCGCTTCCAACGAGATTTGAACGCAACCTTGTAACTTGAGCACTCGGGGCGATCGTGAAACGCGCGTCTACTGCGCGTATAGACGCAGATACAGATGTGCTGTAGTCGCACGTAGCTTCCGCGTTTTGGTCAGAGACTCCTTGTCAGTTGTACAATCAGGGTCCGTCAACTTTGTTCGCCAATCATGCGGCCAGGGGCGGGAAAATAATGCTACCATTACATTTTTTTTTATTTTTTTATAGGAATCTATGATATAATATTACGGTGGCGTGAGCGCGCGCCCCTTCTGTACCCCTCCTCCAACCTCTTTGTACGCGCTTCAAACGTGTTTCGAACGCGCTTCACACGCGCGTTTGTATCGCATTTCACGCGCGTTTGAATCTATAAAATCGCAAAGAGTGGCATCTATGGCGCAGAAAACGCGCGTTCATGAAACGCACGTCGTCTGCGCGTTTAAAATACGCTTATTTATAATACTTTTTGTTTCCAATTCTATTTTTATTTTTTGCTGTTATCTTTAATAAAATGATTGACAGAACAACCAGATGTCCTACCAAGTTTAAACTACTCCTCAGGGATTTAAAAGGCTATATCTGGCTTTTACAACTGTAACTGAGGAGCTCGTGGCTAAGTAATAACAGCCGCATGGGTCAATCCATCAGCTTATGCTACGCTACATACCGAACCTCCTTCGTGTCTCGGAAAGCACGTTAAGCCGTTGGTCTCGGCTGCCATTCGTGGATCTTTGACAGTGGTTACGGGTTGTCAGAAGCCCAAAACTGACAACCAGTCTTTCAGTTCAGTTACTGGGTTGTGGAGGTCAGCTACGCAGTCGCTCCATGTAAAATACTGGTATTCAGCTGAATCCGGTTAGACTGGAAGCCGACCCCAATAGACATAGTTGGGAAAAGGCAGATTAATTGATCTGGCTTTTACAACTGCAATACCTTTTAAGTTTCGTCAACATGGCATGTGGCTCGAACATTGTGTTACGTCACAGAGAAACAAAGTTGAAGTTGAAGTACATAAAATATTTTTCTTTCTTTCTTTCTAAGCCTGAGGTTCCTCAAAAATTCACTGGAACTTATCCTTCAAACTAGAAAAAAGAGCAATGGAGTTAAGCGATAAAAATAGGCTTGACTCCTTCATATTTTAGGTAGAGGTTTTATGTTACTATTTTTAACAAGAACTATTACTAAGGAACTGGCCTATAATTCATTAGGCGTTTTTTGGCTCTAAGCAATGTCCCACAGCAGAAGATGATTTCCTGTTACGGAAAGCAATACGCTAAAATTAGAAATTTTAGACCGAAATTGTAATCACATAATCAAACCTTGAATGACACATTGAATTAATTTGTATTTCATATGCAAACTGCTCTAATATTTGTTTCACCAACTAATCGTGATACAAACTCGCTTACTCGCTTTTATAATCCAATATTCTGTTATATTCAAGCACCATGAATTTCTACGTATTCACGTTTTTTTCCTTCTCTATTCATTGAAGGAGGTATAACAAACATAAACCTGTGGTATATCAGTCACCACGTTTGAAAGTCGAGCATAAAACCAAGATAAACTTCAAGCATGTTTAACTTGAAGACGTGTTTGACGTGGCATTTATGTTATGTTTACACCGTAAAGGGGGTGTATTTTATACATTTATGAAACGTCACACTCTTTTCGTTCGAAACGTGAGGGGAAGTTCAAACGATTCGGCTCAGTGTCGGTCGCGCAGTCACGTATGCCTTAAATAAGTTAGGTACTGTATCCACGTGTATGACTATGATTATGAATTGGTGTTCGTATCAATGTTGAATTTATTACGAATGCTGGTTTTATTTTATTTTTGTAGCAAGTGGAACACCGTGGGTTTTAAATCAGTCCACATAACCCTTTATTCCCCCAGCAGAGGGTGCCCCAAGAGAGCACATCATATACGTGTCTATCATCCATACCATCATAACCAGGCAACTAAATTACGTGACGACAGCAATTTATTTCACCTATGTAACACTTTCCACTCTCCTGCAAATTGCAAACAAAAAATACTAAAAACCGTATATACTAGGTCGTTTTCAACCTAATTCCAGGGCATAAAAAAGAAAAGAACGAAACAACATGATTACCCTGTAACAGTGTTGGCAGAAAATTCGTCATCGTGACAGAAAAATAGCTCAATCGAAGTCGAGATTCCAGTCAGGGATAAATAGCAAATACAAAAACAATTTATCTTGGAATCGCGTTGTATGCTTTTTGTTAAATGTCGTCATTTAATTGGTTTTACCTTTTTATATGAATTTGTTTTTCGATTTCGATTTTGAAAGGTGAAATTGTTCAAGGGAAATGCGGGAATAATATTCCATGTTGATAAAACGTCGTAATGATGGCGATTTTCTGAGATAATTATATGGATTTTAATTGATCTTATTAGTTTGAGAAAATGATACTGGATTGGAACAAGCGGATCACACAAAATATATCTTTATCTAGAAAAATACTTGGATAGTAGAGAGCTTTGTAAAAATGTACAAATACTCAAAACTCAAAACTCAAAGCATTTATTTCAATTAAACCATTTACAGGCACTTTTGAATTGTCAAGGAGTCGGTCAGTCAGAAATATGAAGCTAGTTGCCCATTCCAAAGCGTAGTAGGTACCTATGGAGAAGAACGGGCAAGAAACTCCACGGACACTCTTTTAAATCAAAATATTGTTACAAAATATTGCTTACATCATTTATGTTGAAATTATACATGTGAGAACAATGTAGAAAGCACGTTAAAAGCGTCCGCAATTATAACATAAAAACAAATCAAAAATTAAAATAAGCCATGGCAGCTAAGATAAGAGATACAGGTCCCAAGTAACGTATTTACAGAACCATTCATCACACACATCACACTCGTACTACAGTCCATTACAAGTTCTAAAATAAACTCAGTTCTCTCTTATTTATAAACAAAACAATAGTCAAAGATTCTATATTAACATCTTCAAATATTCTTAACAAAAATAATCGTTACTTGTACAACGCTTCGCAAAAGTTTTTCCATTCCGAAATTCCTCTGTCGATCAAAAATGATAAAACTTTTGTGGAGTAATTAAAAGACAAACAACAGAACTCAGGAACTTTGTTAATTTATTAAACGGGCCCTTAGTTCGTGGGATGGAGATTTTGCTAAGAAAGTCACCGTTTGGTTGGTCACCGGTGTAAGTCGATAAAGTGGAGAGAATTACGCGAGGCGTACACTTTTTCATCCGAAATCACTCGATGACGTCTGATAACTAGAATATAATACTTTTTATTATGTACACCATACGAATTACAGATAAACATAAATGTAGACAGTTTACATATGGGTGGTCTTACAGCTGACTAGGTGTACGTACTCAATTTCTTAAACATAATGTTGGATTCGATCGGACGAGTCCGGCTGACGACGACCAGGAGCATAGTTCGGCCGATGACGAATTAAGTATACGCGAGTCATTAGAAAACCATGTAGGAAGTCTAAAAGTGGCGCCGGCGGAGGCGGCCAAGAAATTGTGCGGAAATCTGTTGGCATGGTACCTATGGGTATGTACGAGTATGTAATGTGATGTGATGGAAAGAGGAACATATTGTGAGGAAAGTTTTTACTATGAAAGTGGATTAATTGTGGTTATAAGAGTAGTCAAATGGATAGATTACGAATTAAGGAAATCAAATGGAAGATTACGATTAGCCGTCAGGTTATGGAGATGTATGGAAGAATTACAATACCTGCGAATGTTTTGCTCTTGTAGAATTACGAGTGTATCATCACGATAATTTCTAGCACCTTTTATTATTTTTTATCTCATATTTTGTTATGTAATCATCTCATATTTTATCTCATATTTTGTTATGTAATCTTTTTCATTGTTATAATGTCTCTTCACTAGTGAAGAAACATTGTTTGTCCATCACTACTAATTACATACTGTTCGTCAGAATACGTGTATGTATCATTGTTATTATTTATTTTTGAGGTTCATTTGTTTTGTCTTTTCGGAGTAGTCGGGCAGTCATAATGATGATTTTTTGCGCCTCTCACCCTCCTTTGAACGCGCCTTTACAGCAAGCAATGAGATATTTACAGGTTTAATAGTACTGTCACCCTGAAAACAAAGGTAGGAGAAAACTGAGAACTGTCGTGTTCATTTGTAATCTTTTGACAAAACTATTACTGAAGAACAATAAAAATGTAACATGATCTTGTCACCAACTCAGCATTTATCTCTTGTATTTCAGGTCTAAAAAAATTCTGTTCGTACCCATCTCCTTAGAGATTCGACGTAATTCATTTTCTTCAGTTGACACTCGCAATTTTGTGGGATGATAAACAGTTCATGCAATCTACCGTTTATTTTATATTTTATGAATAACTTTGAGGTCCTGTCCCTAACCAAAATTGGATTTTTCATGGTCACAGCTATAAATTTCACAAGAGCCACGTAATTTTTTGATAGCAAATTGTCTTTTTTGTAATGTAATGAAATAAATTAATTTTATACAGGTTGCTCGGTTTTTGCTTGGATAAGGAAAAAATTGAATACTTTTAAAAATGGAAAACTTGTATTGTTGTAGATAAAATTGTTTTGACCTGTTATTTATGTTTTTTTCATTAACTATATTAAACATCCAGTATGTCTAACAATATCGTAAGAACCAAATATAAAACAAGAAACAAAATCATACTATTAACATACTATTTTCTTTTTTTTTACCAATATTTACCTCTTATATATTTACTTTATTATTTATGTACACCCAGTAAAATACATAGAGATACGACATAATTATAATTTGGGTACACAGGTACTAAAGGTACCTCTTTTACATTTATTGAACTAAGAATTTCACATTTAAAAACAAATAAGTTAAATAATTCTCAAAAGCCACAAACAAGACCTAAAGCAAATTGTAACAATTCTAATTATTTTAACTGTGAAGAAAGACCTGCTTAATTAAAATCTGTCTCAAATAGCTTTAGGTAGAATAAAACATTATCTTCACAAAATTAGGTGTTAGTTCTGAAAATTCTGGCTTAATTGAAAACAATAACTTCTGTAAGTAAATTTGAATTTGGGTGAAAGGATGCTGTATGGGAAATAATTACAAATGAATTTTAATGAAAAAATATTAGTAATAATTTACTAAATACTTAAATAGTAATAACGAATAATGATTTTTTTTTCCAAAGCTGTAACAATTATTTATGTCTGCAGATTGGATGATCAACTTTTGTAGACTGGCCAGAAACTTAATCACATCATTAAATCTTAAAAAACAATTCCCGTCTTTAATTGTTTATTATAAATCCTGTAGTTTCCCACAGGTGGGCAAGTACCTCCCTACTATAAAATTTAGGAATATTTCATCGAACATTCCAATACAATATGGGTTAGCGTACGTTCAGAAAAGTAAACGCAATATAGCTGCAAGCGAAAACAATATTACTACCCTCGATAGTTTATATTTCGTAGAAATAAAAGAGCCGAACAGAGTAAAGAAACTACAAACAGACGCCATTCAATTTACGCGATAACATTTTGTAATATCCAATATTTAAGAGAGAGGCTCGACTAAAATTTTCACTATTTCCGCTTCATAAAAATTGTATACAGAAAAAAATACCCTTTGTTAACTCTCATGTGGAAAAAACTTAATTGGTATAAACGATTTGGGTCTCCTGAAAACCGAGATAGGTCCGTTTTCCGCCCCATAATATAAATCTCTGTCTATTCGACATTTTTTTAGGCATACAATGTTATGTCACATGGCTGGAATCTCTCTGAACCATTTAAAATTATACAGCTTTGAACACAAGGTTCAAAATAGAATGTTCGTTCGTCTCTGACAATCCTACTAATGTATTTTTGCCGTACATTTGGAGATTGCTGGAAACATTGTAAGCAATTATTTTACATAGGATGTTGTGTTACAAAATTATCACGATTTTTGAGTTATAAATAAATAAATTCCGTGATACTAAATACAATTATTGTGCAGTCTTAGGCAAAGAAAAACCTTGTAATTTTTCAGACTTTTATTTTTATTTATTGGATTTCATTTCACAACAGTAAAGTTTCAAAATTTTCACGCTTATATTGTATAAGCGTGAAAATTTTGACTAATATAAAACATTTAATGCAAAATAAAATACCACTGTAACCATAAAATCCATACTAATATTATAAATTCGAAAGTAACTCTGTCTGTTTGTCTCTATGTTGCCAACCATTGAACGGATTTCGATAAAATTTGGCAAGGAGATAGATGGCATCCCGGGGAAGGACATAGGCTACTTTTTATCGATATACCACGCGGGCGAAGCCGTGGGCGGAAGCTAGTTCATAAATAATTAATCGTACAAATTATTTTTCACTGATTACAAAAGAAACTCTGAAAAATAATTTAGGCAGCTAGCTTAAAAGCCATTAGAACGAGGTGGTGCCATATCTTACAACGATAATAAAGTACCATCGTTTTATTCTCGTTTTAGGCCTAAGATTTATGTTTAATTATAATTAGAAAACGGAGATAACATCTATCTTCAAGCTTTTAGTATTTTATGGCGTGAGAAAAGTTTAACGGGACATCTTTTTTCAGAGTAAAACCTAAAACCCACAAACATTCTAGTTGTTTTGTTTTTTTTTCCATTCAAAGCTGTTATAAAGACAAAGGAGATATAAGTGCGCCTTTGTCAATCTACCTAGCCTTTTCCCAACTATGTTGGGGTCGGCTTCCAGTCTAACCGGATGCAGCTGAATACCAGTATTTTACATGGAGCGACTGCCTATCTGACCTCCACAACCCAGTAACCGGGTAATGCGATACCCCTTGGTTAGACTAGTTGTCAGACTTTCGTGCTTCTGACGACTCGTAACGACTGTCAAAGATCCACAAATGACAGCCGGGACCAACGGCTTAACCTGCTTTCCGAGGCACGGAGGAGTCTCGATATGTGAAAATGGTCACCCATCCACGGACCAAACCCGGCAAGCGTAGCTTAACCTGATGGATCGATCCGAGCGGCTGTTATTACTTAGCCACGAGCTCCTCTAAGTGCGCCTTTGTACGGTATTATTATTTTACTTGTGCATAAAGTTTAATTAAAAGGTCACTGTAATTTATTCTCGTGGTTTAGTACAGTATTCACAATAAAAATCTATTTTTGTTATTTCTACACACTATAAAAATGTGCAGTATCAGCCATCCATTATTTTGCCGCCACAAATAAAAGACAGCTAATTAATATTCATACAATATTGAAATCAGAAACCGCTGACAATGCAATACCACCCTATCAAGCACCGCCTGAATCAACATGCCACGATAACAAAATATGACTTAATTACGAAATAATCCAGTAATATTAGCTCTCGAGTTGGAACAAAAATTAATTAGCGGTGAGCGAACGGAAAATCGCATTAAAAATTTCGTTTGTAATTTAGATGGCAACTCGTCTTCGCCCTCAGGGGAATACTATATAAAATTACACGAAAAACGGTTCATATTTCAGCGGAGCATAGCTGGTGAGTCCACAGCCTTTTTTTTTTTGAGGGTGGGAAATCATCCAATTACTTCTTCCGCTCTGGGCGGAGCGGAAGGGCGTGTCAGACTTCTACACTGACTAAAACCCACCCGTGTTCTTTCAGTTGCCTGTTGCCAAAGTCCCGTCATCCCTTTCGGACTGTCCCGCAACCCTGGCAGCCATCGGTCCTAGCGAACCCCGCAAATTGTGCTGACATCTCTTTGAGGCGCGTGTGGAACACGACGCGCCGTCGACCCGAGCCTGGTCCTTATCGGACGGCGAGCTACCCATTGCTCGCCGTCCGCAAGCCGCTATATAAAATTACACGAAAAACGGTTCATATTTCAGCGGAGCATAGCTGGTGTGTCCACAGCCTAGCCTACATGGAATGGAAAAACGCCGATCCAATTTTATTAAACGTCAGCAGCAAAAGACTCGGAGATTGTGATGTCGATTTTAGATTGTCGACGATGCGGTGGTTGGCAGATTTTTATGCGTTGTGTCGATGTTATTGAATGTTTAAAGTATTAAAAAGTATATTGGCATCGTATACTGAGTATTTTAATTTAGTTAAGTTGTAATACTCCACCCATAAGACTAGACAACTGTTTTCAGTGTTTAGTTACTAAAAGTTGTCTAGTTATTGAGTGTAACGTGTAGGTTTTTGGAAAGGTTTTCGTGAAAATTCTAATTTTTGGTCAGACTAGAAGCTGACTCTCACCCACTATGTATCTACATCGGTAGTTGCGAAAGTATGCAATATCACGAAGGTAGGGTCGCACCCGTCCATATACATAAATAACGATAGTCGGTCTTTCTGTCCACCATTTTACAGTGCCCCCAATGTGAACACAATCTATGAAAACTGTTAATGCGCCTCGATTGAGTAGATAGATATTTGGAATTAAACAAGAACTGCAATCAAGGTTGAGTAAACTTCGAAAATTTACAGGTATATTTGTGACAAAGGAAAGTATTTCGATAGGTAGTAGGTATAGACTTAGAAAATAAAATCTGAAAAACCTTTTTTAATACTAACAATGTAAAATCTAGTTGTTATTTTTCCTAACAAAGGACAATGAAAAGCTCATAATATATCATCATTCTCCTGCCCTTATCCAAATTTGTTTGGGGTCGGCGCAACATGTCTTTATACTTCTCTTTTTCCCATCATCTTGGTAGTCCATCCATCGTTTCTTTGATCTTCCCCCACTCTCATAGCCTTCCATGTTCATACTCAAAAGCCCTTATAATATGTACCTATATCATACAACTAGCTGCGCCCCGCGGATTTTGTATGTCATATTAAGGCTCTTACATACTGGCGCGATTCGCCGCGCTACGTGAATTTTAACAAAACAATTTCTGAGAAAACTTCACGGCGAACAATGCGGCGGCGTCGCGTCGCGCGATGAATCGCCCCAGTATGTAACAGCCTTTAGTACATCAATATGTATGTCATATTGGTGTACCTAGTCTAATTAAGAAAAAAAGTATCTTGTCGATATCACGTACATGTTGTGCACCATTGTAATGCAATTTATTAGAATAACAGAGGGGAATAAATGAGTAATTTCGTATAACAGAGGGCTCAAAAATTATGACTAAAAACTGTATAAACCAGGTAATTCCACCGATTTCTACGCAAACACGATATTATGTTCAGAAACTCTTTGATCTCATTGTATCAGTACAATAGCATTATTAGCGCTAACTTTTGCTAAACAACTGTAACTTTTGTTAACAGACTTAACTTCATGCACCTGGTCTATTATCGGTTCCCAAATGACTCGAGTTCAGTGCGCAGTTCTGAAACTTTTGGAATTTGTTTCGCATTGTTAGTTGGCAAAATAAAAAGAGTATGTGGATGAAATGACAACAACTTTATTGTGCATGATCTCTGTTATTATGAAACTAACAAGAAAAATGTAGCAGGAAGGTTTTCAAACTCAAACTCAAAGCATTTATTTCAATTAAACCATTTACAGGCACTTTTGAATTGTCAAGGAGTCGGTCAGTCAGAAATATGAAGCTAGTTGCCCATTCCAAAGCGTAGGAGGTACCTATGGAGAAGAACTGGCAAGAAACTCCACGGACACTTATTTAAATCAAAATATTGTTACAATATATGGGTTACATCATTCATGTTGAAATTATACATGTGAGAACAATGTAGAAAGCACGTTAAAAGCGTCCGCAATTATAACATACAAACAATTCAAAAATTAAAATAAGCCATGGCAGCTAAGAGATGACCAGTCACAACTGACGGCGCTCGTTCAAGAACATGACACGTCGATCAGAAAAGGATTAATGATTCGTGTGTTTGAAAAAGGACACCAGCCTACTCTTTTTTGTTTGGCCTCTCCATGATTTGAACAAAACTGGGAAGAAAACTGTAGCAGAGAGATGTTTTTTGATGAGAACAAGAAAAAAAAAGATAAATGTAATTAAATCTTATTTTTTTAATAAGATTTAATTACAACTATTTTGAAAAGAAGCTTACATCTTCGGGAGGATACCTATGCACCAATTTGTAGATACTTACTGTGAAAATGAATGAACCAATTTTGGGACAGGTTTGTGTATTGCGATAAAACACTATTATTAATTCTATGAATTTACAGAATACCTCAACAACCTAAACACTAAACAGTACTAAAATCCTTACACAACGACACAGAATCTTCATAGAATCCCAATAATTTCGCATTATTGAACATAAGTATTGAGCATTGAATATACTGCCAATCTTCTTCCTATAATCCCTCTATTTCCTGAACACCTACAAGAGATGAGGTATTCTATTGTTACCCAGGAATCTATACATAGACGAAGCTTCGTAACACATTATGATATTATTAGACAATAGAACCCTCTGCTATTACCATAGACAATGGATAGGGTACTCAATGCCTACAGTATTAGTGGATGTTACATACATTCTGATCGTTATTACTCTAGTTTTGTAATTAATCTTGATATTGAATCTTGGAGCTTTGTTTGAGGCTCCTCTTGGTTGAATAGATTTTATTTTTCGAGGGACTCAAAATTTAACTTCATGTACTAAAATATTTTTCCCTTAAATAAATATCATCAAAATCGGGTCGGTAGTTTTGTGAAGATGTACACGATTAGCTGGGTTGGATCGAAATTGTTTTTTGCTTCTGCCGTTACAACGAAATTAGTTGTAGTAGCCGTATTCATTTAAAGAGAACCGTACTATTAAAGAAGATATTCAGACGGAAAAAAGGGCCAAGACAATAAAAAGACAAATTAAAAACGTATTAGAATTCCAACGGTCCCCGTTTCAATAAATAACGTTGTCGCCGCCATCTCCCGGTCTGAAACACTCAAACCGCGTTAAATTCTCATTAGATTGATCAATTCACTTAAATTGTTCCCAATGCCTTGTAAGTGAAATCATTTTAATGAAACAGGGTCACAGTTTAATTACATCCGATTCTCGATTTTCCCTTCGATTCTCCTATAAACGGTTCGCGGTTTTAAGGGACTCACCTATTTTCGAAGATTAATTAGTTGGAATATCAATTTATTTATACACGCAAACATATTTGGGGTCCTGTTGAGTTTCAGACGCAGAAGTAATTATGTGTTAACTCAAGCAAATTCAATAGTAGGGTACGTCACGCTCGGAAATTGTCGTTTTCACGTGCCGAAGTTAAACGAACGTGATGATTCATAATTCAAATTCAAATATAACTAAACAGAATGTTGATGCGTATAGAACGGTTAACTGCATTTTGTGATTTAACAGAGAAATTACAGTACTGGCTTTGTACTGTGTGATCTTATGGAAGAAAAGTCACTGCATTCAACTTCGAAAGATTTTATAACACTATGAGCAGAAATGGGGACTAAACTATCCTTAAAATAGAACCAAGAAAAGTAAGTTTTTCCAAATCTCTCTAAACTATACAAAATACAAAAAAATAAAACAAAGAAAATGGCAGCTGTCCTATGAAAAGACTAGCCAACTAAAAACAGATTAAGGCCAACTTAACTCTGAAAATCAAGTAGCCATTTTCAACGTGAAATCAGTTTACCCAAACGCGGGCATTTTGATCTCTTACTCCGATTGCTTTTAATTGAAAAACTTCGCCAAGGGTCCTCTACATTGCAAAGGCGAAGTTTAGAAACGCAACTAACCGGTGTAGCAGGGAAAAGACGAATTTGAATGAGACTGAAACCCGAGCTTTATATAATCTGGGGAGGTGAATGAATGGATCTCATTCATTCACCTTGTCTGTGCGTAGTTTTTTTTTTTAAGTTACTAATAGGAAATTGTGCTTCGTATTTATTTTAACGCTGTAAAGTCGTTTTTGTTGCTAATAAAATGTTGTTTGTGCCCAAAAAAGTGCAAGATTCCGGTGTGTAGTTGGAAAACTGCCATGGCAGCCACCTTTGTTAATTGTGTTTTTGCATACGGTACTGTAGAGGTTTTATGCGATATGCTACCTCACGTTGGGCTGGCTGGTAGAACCGCAGCCTTTACTTGCGAACGCTCCAGCAGTCGGTATTTAAAATATTGACAGATAGGTTTTTATGACGAGTCGAAGGGATCCGCTTGAACCCTTAATATGTATAAACGTGTCTTCTAATTAATAAACCCTTGGAAAACCTACTCCTCTTTGGAATTCCCTCCTCACACACCCCCACACATCTAGTTAACGCCCTTCAGGCGTTACAGTACCTACTGCCGTTTTCCTGCTTCAGAAAACCTATTTAATTAACTGTCTTATCTCATTCGATTTGATTGAATGTTATTTGCAAATGACAACAACAACAGATTCAACAGATTTTTCAGTTTATTTTTTCTTCTGGTTTTTTTGTTCTTCAACAGATTTTTTGGAGAAAGACTGGATCCAGGCAAGTCTGTATGTTATTGACTTTGTCGAATATAACGCAACATCATCCCACTTATCAGCTACATGATACTAGTTTTAAACAGAAATTGCTGTTCCCAGAATCTTAAGTTTATGTAACTTAGTAATTTAATACACCGAACCAGAACTTATATTCCTAAGAACTTAATACTTTACTGAATACTACACAATTACCGGTTACTCAGTTTACCATCGCCTTAGTAGGTACAGTAGGCCACACGTATGTGGTGAAAAACCAGTGTAAGCGGACCTCTTATTTTATTGAAACTCTGTATTACTCGATTTTTATATAATATATAGAAATATATGGAACTGTCAAAATCGTAGGTTAGTATTGAATTCACCCGCACGGTTACCTCCTCAGTGCCCAGTGTGTCGTCTCCACAGTTCTGTCATAATTATTCGTTAAGTTGTTATTGAAACTACGCACTGTAATATATTGACGTTGACAGGCGCACAGTTTTAAAAATCGTGTAAAGGTATTATCCTAGCTATATCCCGCTCCCGCTCCCGCTCCGTCTCGCTGCCAGTGTCTGCAGCCCTGGCGAAACCCCTGCAAAGAGATTTCGCTAGAGTCACCGCGAGTGTCCCAGGCGCTCCAAGTATCAAGTCCTTGCCGGAAAATGCAACGAAAAAGGCTGATAATGATGACGGTTTCGTGACGGTGCAAAGCAAGAAGCGCCGATCGCAAACTAAAAAGAACCGCTACGGTAAAGCTCCTACGGAGCCCACAGTGAACTTGAGTGCCGCAAAGCCGATCACACCGGTGTACATCTCCCGTCTGCACTACACCACTAAGGCGGAGGACATCGTGGAGTACGTGCGCCAGAAGATCAAGTACACGCCGAGGGTGCAGTTGCTGGAATCGCACCGGAACGTCAACTTCAAGGCGTTCGTGGTGCGTGTACCAAATTGTTATCTGCCCCTCGTCATGGAAGAAGACTTTTGGCCGTAGGACGTGGTGTTCCGTCGCTTCCGCGGACAAGTACCACAGGACAGCACAAAGATAAGCTAGTGCAAAGTGAAGTGCTACTAACATAGTCTTAAGCCTTATTTATTAAAAGTTTCATAAAAGTATGTATGTCTAGGTTAAGGTATTTTTCTATGGGCCTGTGTCGCCTGAAATAAATGGTATATTATATTATTAGTATATTTCCCTAGGCTAGCTCAAGGTCAAAGTGTGACCATGTGTCGATTTGTGTCGTTTTGTTTGTCCCGTCAAACTTGGGCACTAGACCGTCGTACCACAGCGACGGCGCAGCAGCTGGAACCGCCGCCGTTTCCGTCGATTTGGACATCTTTCCGAATTTTAGACCAATCTTTGTTTTTTTCTTTCACCTCACCTTTATTACTTCTTCTCCTTACTTCTTTCACCACTACATACACCACAAAGACAAGTCATGAAAAATTTTCGTCACCTCTTGGAAAATTTTCATCACCTCTTGCATCTAACAAAACACCACTATTTAGCCGAATTTTCCGCTAACATCCCGGACGAGCCCAAAAAAATTGTGGGATTGGTAGGAAAATGAAATTCGGCATTAAACACACGAACTTTTATTTATTTTAAATACAAGGAAAAAATATAAAAATCTCAACTGTCTCGGCAAAAAGACACACTTGCCAACTACATTTTCAAAAAAAAACAAAGTATCCTGCATATAGGATCTACTTGCTCATTTCCTACAAATCGGCCATCCTATTGCAAGTCTGTCCTCAGACTTCCAGTTAATTAATAAAATATAATCACACTCAGTTAAACACAACACATTTTTGACTTTGAAAACAACTTACAACAACCTACCCTATATTTAAACAACACAAAACAATCATGAATCGCCAGAGAAACAACGTCACACAAAATGACAACTCATTTGTAAACGCAACTAAATAACAACTTAATTAAAGTTTCAAAAAAATAAAATAAAATGTACACCAGCCTTAGACCGGCCAGGTTTTCATATGGTCAGCAGCTGTAGTAGTCTTTGTAGGTCCCTCTGTTGAACTCTGTTGAGTCTAACTTCACAACTTCATAGCGATCTCGTCCCAATATCTTGATTATTTTATACGGTCCGAGGTACTTGGGTCTTAATTTCATGTGGGTACCAAATTCCAACTGAATACTTCGTACTGTCTTTCCTTTTCTTGTTGTAATTATTCCTATTTTCTTCTTGTATTTTGTATATTTGGATTTTAGCTTTTTCTCTCAAATCTTCTCTTTCTTGCACAAAACTTTCTCTATATTCTGCTTCTAACATAGTTATCAATTCTACGTCCTCCTTTTGCTTCATTTTGCCTTCATTTTGCCCTGTTAGTAGTTCAAATGGCGACATTCCAATACTTCGTTGACACGTGCTGTTTATTGCTCTCTGCACTCTGCTTACTTGCCTGACAATCCCACATACCATAGACGTGCGGTCGACTGTACATACAAACTTTAAATTGGTAGTTTATAGTTTGATATTTGATCTGCTTAGGTAATTGTAGAAGTTACCAACATGTTAGTTACTAAGTACTAAGGATGTGTGTATTTGGATGTCATTATTTACATGATTTACTTTAAATGAGATAAGTTAGGAAGTTAAGTGGTTTAGTTGAAATATGAGTTCCAACTATTTATATTAAGTGAAGTTGAATTAATTTTGTTACGTTGTGTGTTTGATCGAAATATAATCATGTTATGAAAACATGAGTTTATAGACTAAGTACCTACTAAATGGAAGTAAATTAGTGGATGATCATCACCTGCCTAGCCTTTTCCCAACTATGTCGGGGTCGGCTTCCAGACTAACCGGATGCAGGTCTCGCGCCCCGGGGAACTCTCTTTAATACTGAGGTAAAATTTTTTAATATTTCAAGCTAGCTAGAAAACAAACCTTTTGGAAAAAAGGTTTGTTCTAGAGGGGTGGCTGGGGGCACAATGTTACACTATGTGATTTGTGGATCTTGCTAGATGTATGAACGCAAACGAGGCAAAAGGAGTATGTCATGATCGTAGCAGGTGGCGTTCTGTAGTTTTTGCCTACCTAAATAAATGAAATTAGATTGGTTAATTGCATAATTATATAAATTAGGATATTTTTATCAAGGAACTAATCTTGACAAGACGCAGTATGCTGCAGTAAGGACCTGGTAAGAAGGATTACTCAAGCGATTGTTGTTGCACAAAATATCGGAAACCTAGCAGAAATGAGTATACATAATTTGCTTTACTGTTGGATTTGCTGTCTATATAGTCTATCTCGAAAATTCGAAAGCTTTAGATGTGCCATTGAGTCGAAGAGACGATTTTCCGTGGCCAGACGCATTAAAGAATAAAAAATTTGAAGAGCACGAATCTCACGAAATCTCAGAATAAAGGTGTAATGGTGGTGCTGATCCGTACGTCATGTTCGTGAACGGTCGCCGTCAGTAGCGACTGGTCATTTCTTAGCTGCCACGGCTTATTTATAGTTTATTTTAATTTTTGAATTGTTTTTGCTTTTATCTTCTAATTACGGACGCTTTTAACGTGCTCGTCTTTTTACATTGTTCTCACATGTATAATTTCAACATGAATGATGTAATCAAATTATTGCAACAATATTTTGATTTAAAAGAGTGTCCGTGGAGTTTCTTGCCCGTTTTTCTCCATAGGAACCTACTATGCTTTGGAATGGGCAACTACATAGCTTCCTCTTTTTGACTGACCGACCCCTTGACAATTCAAAAGTACATGTAATTGGTTTATTTTAAATAAATGCTTTGAGTTTGAGATGAGTTTGAATGCATTCATTTGTGAAAAAAGGTTTAAAGAAATGAAACAAAAGCGCGAAAATTTGAAACAAAAGTAACCCAATTACCAGTGGAGAAAAATTTAAACATAAATGCTTTAAATGTTACGAGGAAGGAAATAAGGCATCAGAATGTCCGAATAAAAGAAGGTACAAAACGATGTGGCACATCATGTGGACGCGGACGAGGCACTAATTAATTTTAATGTTTCAGATTTAGAAGTTTGTAATGCTGTGAATGCACCAAAATACGACTGGTTTTTTCCTGCCTTATGTAATGTATAATGGTTTTCATTTTTCGTACTAATTGTTATTATTTCAAAATATTTTACTCTTATCACTTCTGCAGGCGTAGCATGGCGCTTTCTATCTCTACGAAGAATAGACATAGCTTTTTCTATACAAAGTGACAGTTCGTTTCTTCATTTTTGACATCCACCGAAGAAATCTTTCTACAATCTGTCATTTTGTCTTTCATTTCTAACTATCTTTGTCTAGGTCTTTTTATATGTAGACTATTTCGGAAGAAAGTTTTCTATCCTGACTGTCAAAATCACACTGACAATCGATAAATCCTATGATAAAACAAAGAATTCTGAGTCGAATTATGTAAAAGAGTGAATTTCGTAAAAAGTGCAGTTGACTCTTTCCATTTTGCTGCCGTCTCGTTCTGTCTACTGTCTACAGGAAACGTCAGTTTTGTCTACTCTTCCGTCGACAAAACGGTGCTCATGCTACGCCTGCTGTGCGCTAGTAGTGTACTTTTTTCTTAATTTTATTGCATACAATTCTAAATGTGCCAACACCTCTGCGTAACCCTACAGGAAATACAGACGTGATATGGTTTCTGCATCATAGTTTATTTTTGAATATCCACTCATGCTATCTCTTCTTTCTCATTACTTAACCCTAACTCACTTTCCCGAAACTTTAAATTATTCGGAAAACTGAGAGGTTTCGTCTGTGAGCTCTTTTACACGGCATACGTAATAAGTTCCTGCTTGGGCCCGGCGCATAATACCGAATTCCTTTTGAACATTGCTCATAATGTCATTCTCCTTTGCAGCTTACTGAAAATTTACGAGCTAATTAAACAAGGTAGAAAGTTATATTATTAATTTTTGGTTACGGCGGCAGGTACTGAAATAAAGTTTGTTTTAAAATTAATTTAAATTATTTTCACTATTAGACATAAAATTTTAGTGTACCTACCTAAAATTAAAATGAAGCTTACTTTACAAATCCCTCTTACAAGGTGTTTTTTTGTTGTTGGAATAAAACGTAATAAAAGTACGTATTTTTATCAACAATTCAAAAGGTTGATTCCCAATTTCAGCACAGCGTGTCAAGTATTTACTTGGGATTGAGGATTTGTTTGGACATTGGCCTAGAATCTGCAAGGTTAGATAAGTAAATAATAAGGAGAAATAATCAAAAGAGTCCGTACAAAGTGACAAATTGATTGCTACGTTTTGTCGCCTAGATGTTCCGTTGACTCTATCTATTTTTTCACGCCTCCCTCTTAAGTCACGCAGTCAAGTAGACATTCCCCAGGATCGGCGTGCCTCACGCAGCTTAGATTTTAATTTGTTACTAACACTAGTTTCATAAGTATACATCGTTACTAACACATATGGAAGTTTTCTGAAATAAATTTTGATTTATTTATTTATTTAAGACCTGGGCCAAATATTTGTTGATATTCTGATAGCTCATGACGTAAAGAAATGACACTAAGAATATGAATTAAAATTTCACGGGTATTCTGGTTGATTACAAAAAGACAAAAAAACAAAATAATTTTCTACGTTATCCTCAAAACAAACCTAATTTGTTGTTTCCGCTTAATTTCCATTCTTTTGTAAGCGGAACGCGCTTACAAACAACCAAATAAATCTACATTTTTTAAAACACCCGGATCACTCTGAAAAAAAATCGAAAAAGAAAATAAATGTCCGAATTTCACCTTCACATTTTATCCCTAAAAATATGAATAGGTATTGAGCGTTAATGGACCATAAGAGGAAATACGGCCATTATCCTATAACACAATAAAAGGTATACAAAACCTGCAAACCTTAATTACCTACACGCAGTTTACGGTTTGTGTTTTTCAGCTTTGGTAATGGATTCCAATTTATTAATTGTTCGAACTTCGAAAATGGTCGTGAGCGGGTTTTGTCGGCGAAAAGAACTTTCTCGCACGTGGGTGTAAATACAGGCTGGTTTTATTTAATAAGAAACGAAATTTGTAACGTCTAGTAGTGTAATATCAGATAGAAAATGAACTTTTTACGATAAAATCGAGTTTAACTCCCACACTTCAGGTTCTAAATGTCAAAGGACTGTAGGATAAGCTTACACAGAAACTTTATAGGTAGGTACTTCTAATATCTGAATAGTATATAGTAGGAAGGAATTATTTTTGTTACCATTTTTACCCGAACATATCAAAACGCCCGGTTGTGGCATTAGGGTCGCCCCCTATTACATGGGACTTAAACATAATAGGTGATATGAGGGTGTACTAGGTACACCTCTACCTAACCCTTCGGGGATCACAGGCGTGATATAATGTTATGTTATATCAAAACGCTCAAACCTCTAGAAAATCCTGTAAAACCCACATTATCACACATCTTTATTCACACTTTCTTATCGTTTTGTATCAGTGTAAAAACTCTCGTTTATAATGCAACTACAGAAGTAATCCCACTACCACTATCAAAGTGAGTTTTACTGGCTGCTGTTAAAATTTCGCTATAAAGACTACTGCAACAGCCAGGGAGCTAACTCAGTCGACAAGAACAAAGTACCAGCGCACCGTGTATTTGCAATATGGCCGCTGACATAAGTTACAGGGATTTGTTTTAGCCGTGCCGCCGTCGACTCTCCAACTAGGCTGAACCAAATCTAGGATTTGCAAGTACATCTATCACATAACGACACACCAGGGTCCGATCCATCGATTCGCAAGGGTTACCAACTTATCTGCGTTTGACACTTGGATGGGTTATCGCTGTATTCAAAATAGAACACTCTTCACTCCACTCTTCGAGAACTCAAACTTTTAGACAAGTGACAGTCGTTTAAAAAAATTGAATGCACAATTATCTGGGAGTTGCATTGCATTTTTTAATAAGCTTTGTAGCGACCCGCATCTGCTTCGCACGATTTTTACGACTTGACGAAATATCGAGATTTCTTTATTTTAATATTACTTACGTTTAATATAAATTAATTAAACACATAAACCTGTAAATTCTGTAAAACATGATGAAAACACATTAAAATCCATTGTGGAGTTTAGAAGAACAATGAAATATGTATTGCTTATAATTCCTTAATTACTTAATAATAATACAACGGTAATGAGGCCAGCATTACAATATGGTACTTTTTTGTTGAAATGAAATCTAAAACTCATCACGATCTCCCTAATGACTGTATGACCATCATTAAGCGAAATTTATCTAAATGTAGGTCACCCCAAAGTAGAAAAATCCCATAATTATTCTTAACCCTTCCAACATAGCTTCCCATAGTTTCTAATGTCACTGACGGGAATTAATTGCCGCGTTGCTCGTTAGTGATAAGGGAAAGTTGGTACCTACCTGTTGGCACTATTTAAGCTGCATTATGCTATGAAATTAAACACTTTATGTGCTTTAGTGCCGTCAGTTTAGTGTCTTAGAACTTAGTCCAGAATAGAAGACCTAACGAGAAAGGAGACTCTTTTGGGTTGACTCTTGGCTCTTTTTGGGTTGCCTGTCTCTCTCTCTTTCCATTCTCATAATAATATAATATGGAAAATAGCCGAGGTAATACTTTTATTAAGAACTAGCAACCCGCCCCTGCTTGGCAAGGCATTTACTCGTACAAATTGACAAACCATAAAGATTAGTTAGTTTAAAATTAATGTATTACACATGAACCTTTCGAAATAAATTATCTAAATTAATGTAAAATAACTGTTAGAATCCCAACACTAAAAATATAACTAAATACTAAATAATACGAAAATCACTAGCCTGCCCTATCCCGCAGCCATATTTTATTTGAAAGCTCGCTCACTTCCTCACGTGTCGGGTTCGCGATAAGTCGAAATTACGACAATGTGCTCTTGTCTTGCCTAATTTGAGATTGGAATTTAATATCTCCGTTTATAAGAACTCGCTGTTAAATTTACTGGTACCTGTAGCCCACATACATAAAAAACCCACAATCACCATCAAAATCCGTAGCATAGTTTAGAAGAATTACTCGGTCACACAGACAGGCACGAAAGAACTTTGATTTTTAAGGTATAGATTATAATTGATCGTTCCTGCAGTTGTTAGATCATAAAACCGGATGCTGGCCCTTGATTCTAAAATATCAAGAAGCATCTAAAAATAAACTCTTTCAGCTTTAGATATCCAGGTAATTTCTCAGAACAGTAAGGTAGACTTATGTTCCCGACACAAATGCAATTTCCCTGCTGTCAATCAGTTACACTGCCGGCCATATAAACTTGCAGACTGGTGCAACTCTGATTTCACTATCAGGCTTTTTTTTAACGAAAAAATATGTTGTATCTTTTTTATTTGCATACGGAACAAATATTTTGGGACCCAAACTTATCTACTTGGAAAAAATGTGACTTAAAAATCTGACTGAAAAACTTCATTACAGACAACAAAAACAAAGTAGGTGTATTGTTTCTTTATTAAATAAAAAGCGTAGGTACAACAGATGGTCTTATCGCCTACGGCTATCTCTTCAGAAAACCTTTCGATGAATATCAATATAGGAGAGAATATTGTTATTATCTTGTTCAAAAAAGTTACAAAAAAATACGAAAATATAAATGAATAAATTTGATTGAATATAAACAAAATAGTTATGTTAGTAAATTAATAATACATGTTTCTAAATAAATATCTTAAGTAAATAAAATGAGGTCGCTTTGTTTTAATTTTCTCAGCTAAAAACTGCTACACTATGAAAACTAATGAAGGTCAGTAAAGAATTAACTAGGCCCATTATTTAGCGTTGTAAACAGCGTCGCGGCCTAAATCCTAGGACAGAAGAGAAGATAAATTATTTCAAAGGATAACATGAAATCAATACTGATAACAAGTCTGAAGATTGTAAAAACAAACGATTATTTAGAAACAACCTCCATATTCTATTGTTTATTCAAATTATAACATGAACATTAATTATTTTCTGATTTTTTGATCAGTCTGTACATTGAACTTAGAAGAAAATCTCCATTTACATTATAACATCAGCAATAAATATTTATTGGTTAACGAAAATATTGTTTTCTTGGTTAATGCCAAGGAAACGCGACAATTTGGGACAAATTAAAGACAATTTATATACTGATTTGTGTTTGCTACAATATTCCTTGGATTTGATTTGGCTTTCAGTCAAACATGGTCGCTACAGGATGAGAAAAAAATATATCTAATACTAATACAAATCGTATTGGAATAAAGTGTGTATCAATTTTATGACTGGCCAGTTTATTTATTTATTTATTTATTTATTAGGATCTCCAACAAAAGATGTACACAGGACATGACAAATATTATGATAAGTACCATAGGTATTACGTAAGTGTACTCCCTCATTTACAGGAGACCACAGCATGCAAAGCAATAAAGTACAACTAAGCTAACACGGTTAACATTTACATATAAAATATTAAAAGATAAACAATTATGGTAAAAATAAAAATTAAAAAGTTAAAAATTAAATTAAAAAAATCAGTTTAAATGCATTACAATGTAAATCAAAGGTAGCTTGGCAAACACGGCAAGCCAATACAGGGGATACAATCTATTTTACCGCTTTTCAATCCTTTTTAGTGCCATTAGGTAGGCATATTGGAATTTAAATATGGAATTAGAATGAATCCTGGCAAATGTAGGATTATATTATTAAATAATGGATCACAAGTAATAAAGAAATAGTACTTTTTCAACCATGCTTTAATTTATTCCGGCCATTAAAACTTGTTTATCAGGAACGGTACAACTTTTAGCTATAATAGCAAAACTTTCGCGCCTACGAAATATGGACCAATATCGGCAACATTTAGATAATCGTTCACCGCCCTTATCATAGAAGACTATTAAAGTGGTTAGGGATAGTGCGCTGGACGTAATTTGTTGACGCTAGAATGCCAACGTAAGGCAGTGTAATATTCCAAATTACCATAATTTGAGGTCAGGTAAATTGCAATAGCGTAGTCAAATAGCCCATTTACACTGTCCGTGAGTGTAATAAGGAACTTCAAAGGACAAAGAAAATGACTTTTGGTCATGTACTTAAATAAAATTGGGTATGTAGTTGCTAAGGTTTTCCTTACACAACACTGTTTTCAGTGATTTAAAATCACTGAAAACCTTCAAAATACCTTCAAAATTAAATTAAAAGCTTTCAATAAGATGATGCTTTCACATTTTTTGGGAAAGGAAACAAATAAATAACACACAAATGGAAAACCTCATTAATTTTACGAGGAACAGCAATTACATCCTCTCATAAAAACGAATTAATTTCTGAATAGTGCATATTTCTTTATTTTCCTGTTGGTTAACCAGTACTCAAATTAATTAAAAAGCTAAAATTAGTTGCTTGTATGCAAAAATACATTGCTGGTATCCAAGAATGCAACAATGTTTGCAGAATGGTGGTCCATTCTCATTTTATTGCGGCATCATAAATTAAATACGTATGTGGTTGTTGGTAAATGGAGGCCTTGAATGGGGCCTTGTTGGGCCATACAAAGGCCAGGTGGACTTGCTAGTCCAGTACATTGTGCCTGTAGTCTATTCATAGGGTGTTCTGGTATTTCTGGTCGGAAGTTTATGAGCACAATGAGCGTTAGATGAAATTCCTATTAAACCTCAATGTGTTGTGAAGATAATGGCGCGTACGTTTATAGCTTTATCGAAGTTTGATGCCGCATTTTTACCCTACACTTCAGTTCATAGATTTTTTTTTGGAAGTATCACATTTTGTGGTAGACAAAAACAATTTTCCAAGAAAAAAATTCAACATTTTATAAAAAAACGTTTTTCAGAAAAAAGAGTATCGTTAGTGCCTGTTCTTATGAAAAAAATACTGTATCACAAACACCAACTACTTCCATACTTAACTAGGTTACATTAAAATCATAAAAACATTGAACGAGGTTACATTTATAACAAAAAAAAATCGAACGTGCTCCAATGTGAACTAAAAAAGGTATCATTTATCCTTCATATTATTTAATTATAGATATTGAGTATCCTCATGTAATGTATAGTAGTGGGAAGGGTCGGTTTACATATATTTTGAAAAAGGTGCGGTTACAATTCACTTCCTTAATAATTCAAAAGTGCCTGTAACTGGTTTATTTGAAATAAATGCCTTCAGTTTGAGTTACTAATTGGTTGATTTTTTAAATATTGATGCTTTCCCGATTTAACCTTCTAAATTAAAATTAATTTTATTCGGATATCAATGATGATATTGTGTTCAAAAGAACTTATATTCTAGTGCTAGTAGTACAGATTTATTTAAAATAATGAACACTCGACTCTGAAGATTTTGGCTTGATAGTAGGTAATTAAATGTCAGATTCAAATGGCTAAGAACATTGATTAATATTAAACTGCACGCCCTTCCACTGCTTGTTGCATTCACTTTTCAAATGTTTGTGTGGAATTTTGTGAAAGGCCGTGTAGTTTTATAGTAAACGATTAGTACCTAATTGTAGTTTTACGAACTCTAGTTGAGAATTATTATTTTACGTGCCATAATGCAGTTTTTGTTAGATGTTAGACTGTATGTTTGTTTTGATTATTTACAAGTAATTATGTTAATGCTGTAAGTGTATACACAATTGAAAATATTTTTTTTTTTGCGTTACTGCTGTGTAAGCAAATAGAAGTCTATTTAATAAACAGTTAATTAAAGTTAGGCAACTTTTATGAACTCACCTTGTTATTTTAATTCCCTGGATAAATAATTTATTTACACAAGCGAAGTTTATTCAAATACTTCAAAGTTTGTCCAATATACACTAAAATATTCTACCGAAAACACGAACAGCTTACTCGATACAAAGTTTTTGAATATTTAACACTATATTAACACTACGAAACACCAACTTTAATTACACTAAATTATTTTTTATAAAAGTAGCTATAAATCATTTTACTAAATTCACATATTATAACCGTTTTATCAAAACACTATTCCATAATTTAAAATATACTAGGTAATCCGTTGAACTCGCGTTCTGATTTCAACTCATCCCGGGACGACAGGTCGGTACCGCGGTCGCCGAGCGACTAACGTTGTCATCTCCACACAGTTCCGACAATGGACGAGAACTGCCTACTGTTGCACTATAGATACACACGTTGCAACTGGAAACGGGAAACTGGGTTGCTTCAAATTAGTGAGAATTGTGAAAGAAAAAACCGTTTCCCTTGGAAAGAAAATTGCGATTCATAAACTGAGCGTTATCTAGCTGAAATCAGGTTAGTGCTTTGTTTTACTCACGCGTTCGCACCGCACAACGCTTCCAAAATTAAAACGTTGCAGTTAACCCAGTAATGCCTAGTGTGTCCACATGGACACGTAATAAGTGGTAAAAAGTATTTGAACATAAAGGGTCAATTTTTACGTGATTGTTATACAGTTTGGTGCGCAAATTGATTGTCTAACAAATGAAGTGATTGATAATATTAGGTAATACAATCGCAATTGATCAATTGCAATTGATTATTGCCAGGAATCTAAATAATTTACGTTTTAAGGCTGTTACATACTGGGGCGATTCGCCGCGCGACGCGAATTTTAACAAAACAATTTCTGAGAAAACTTCACGGCGAACAATGCGGTGGCGTCGCGTCGCCTTTAGATGTATCAAAATATCTTTTAGTAGGTATTTGATTGTTTAGAATGAATAATAGGGTTCATCAAATTATATCCGTATGATGAATTGCTTAGTTAATATATCGGCGCCGCCGCCGTCTAGATTTTAAAATATTGACTTAAACACGAATTTATTTAGTTAATGTAATTTTGCATATATTACATTAACTAACTAAATATTACATTAAGTAAATAAATAGTTTTAGCGAAGTGTTTTAGAAACTGTTAAAAAACTCGACTGTTCCGGCTGGTGCCGCTCTGTTAGGGGCTTTGAATAATGGACGATGCTGCTACAAAAAAGTGTATTTTCTGATATTATATTACAAAGTTCTGTTCTGGTTTTGTTCTGATTACATTAATAAAATGTTTTATGGCGTCCGCGACGTCCGCCATGCGAAATCAGTTTGTTAACAAATCCCATGCTATTTTATAGTTATCTGACCTTGAGAGCCTCATCTCTCTGAGAGAGATTTTGAGAGCAGCGCGAAGGCAATGAAACTTGTTGATCTGATTTATGCTTTTGTTATTGCACAAATTGTTTGATTGATTTCTGAATTATTAGACTGACATTTTCTTAAATTATAATTAGCAGTTTTCAATGTCTTAATAACATCCTGACAAAGGTCTATTACTGCTGGAATTGTCTCCCCTCCACTAAGGAAATCGTCGACATAGAAATCCCAAATAATAGCCTGTTTTTCATCTGGATCCAAGCATTGTTCTGCAAGGGAAACTAAACACTTAGTGGCTAAGTATGGCGCTGATGCCGTGCCATACGTCACCGCATTACCACATCTGTAATGTACTACAATAATTCTTGCAAAAAGATTTCATTTCGTTTATTGACTTTAAAAAATCAAGTTGCAGAAATAAACATCATTTCATTTCATTTCAGTTTCACTTGCGGTAATCAAGAGCTCAATCAAATTTAACCACAAAAGACGTGTTACTAAAACCATACAAAATCAAAAATTAGGTAGTTTTCTTATTATTAAAATTGATTTGTTAGGAGAGTGTAGTTCCCATTGGATTTATGGACATCTTCGAAGACAATAGACGCTCGCCGGAACAAAATGATCAACGACGTTCTTGAACAAAGGACTGCAATTTTAGAATAGCCCCCTTTTCATTCCGCTTTGCGACGTAGAGTAATTTTACTGGAGATTCTAATGACTTAAATAGGCGTTGTTTTTGAGCAGTTCATCGGGGTGACGTCATTTGTTACTTTAGTGATTAATTACTTTAAATAAATCTTGAGGGGATCTTGGGCGTGATGGATTTTAAGTACCTACGTCTAGAACACTGTGATAATTATTTATTTTAAGGCAAAAATTCGAATTTTCTTAGGTTTTTTTGCAATTTTCAGGTCAGTATCAGGTTGTATGTTGATTCAAATATAATTAACGACCGTAACAAATATGAATTTACAGAAATATAAACATTAGATCACCAATACAACTCTTTAAGTTCATACAAGTGTATTTGAATGACTATTTCAAGAAATCATGACATTTGGCACTTAGGAGTTGTATTGCTTTGCTGATTCTAATGATTATACTTCTGTAAAGCCATATTTGTTGATTGTTGCAAAATGCAACCTTACATCATTCAGGCTGGTAGATAAATAACTCTGGTTGCATTTGATCACTCAAGCGAATTTAGAATTCATTTGAGTGATCAAATGCAACCAGAATTCAAGAAACAGCAGTTATGTGATAGCCACGTGATAGTGGGCATGTCCTCTTGAAATGCTCTGCGAAACTTTAATAATGCTTCTTATTTTCTTATGTAGCGCCTGCTCCACAGAGGGTTCCGGAGCGTTAACTCTTTTAGCGCTCACAACGTTAATAGTACCTACTTTTATTATATGGATGTCGGTTATTATATACTAAAACCTTCCTCGAGAACCACTCTATCCATTGGTGAAAACAGCATGAAAATCGATGCAGTAGTTTTTGAGTGTAACGCGAACAGACAGACAGACAGACGCGGCGGATGTTTAATTTTAAATAGGACATCTTTTGAAGAAAGTTCTCGAGTCAGTATTTTTTGGGATGTAATTTTTTTCAAGATAAATTTTGTTTTTGCCTGACCTTTCTAAATGGAGAAATGTCTTAAGAATGCTTCCAATTTCCAATGTAGACCTAAAATATCGAAATGTCACGTATTTAATTGAAAGAAAACACTGATTAGAAACGTTTATATTTCTGTATATTTCTCTGAAATAATATTTTATAAGTCTGTGTTACAGGAGAAACATAGCCACATTTCATTCTATTCACGCTTGCATTCTTTAACGGATGGGCAGAGATGTAAGACAAATTTTATTTTAGACTTGTTTTATTTACAGCTCTTTATTTTTTAAGTTAAATAAAACTGATTTGTACCTTCCAACAACTCTTCATTAGAAAAAAATATAAAGCTTCATAAAAAATACCATTTTGATGAACTAACGCAATCAGCGATTTATTCGCCTACACGTCACTTGAAATCACAGATTTATAAGCCGTGTAAGAAAACACGATGTCCTTTTGTTTCTTTATTTATTTCCAACTACGCAGTAGGTGGCGCCACCTACAGACATTTACAATGCTTCAAACAGCATCTGAAAACGTGAGGATTTTCTCTCAATAATATATTTTTCTTCACCATTTGACGCTAGGGATAAATTGAGTAGGTACGTATGTTAGGAGATGTCGGAGCACGCTTCAGATTTAACTCAATATAACACAAGAGCAAAATACATAAACCACAGTTTACAGTTATCTATGTTTTAGTTTTACACCATTTATGTACAGTTAGCCTTAAAGGATGTATCATCATCATCATCATCAGCCTATATCAGACCACGGCTGGACATAGGCCTCTCCAATTCCACACCATACATTTCACTCTGGGTAGGTATTGAAACTATCACTAAACTTTAAGGATTATTCAGATATCATGTCTTTGATTTTTTTGGTTCTAGGACATGCCGTTTTCCCCACGATGTTTTCCTTCACCGTTTGAGAGCAGTGGTGTTGAAATTAAATACACAAAGTAAAGTGGGTTTAAACTCACGACCACAATTCGTAAGTCATGGCCGATACTCCACTTCAATAACATACTTCAATCGTAATCCAGATCGTAAAGGTTAACAGCCACGCATACAACTAGACTGCAAGCCTGCGTTTGACAATCCATCCGTTATAAACTGAAACTCCGACGCACCAATAAGCAACGCTAGAGCTATGAACCGAGTACCAGTACAGCGAAAGTAGTAGAAACTTTTAATGATGCCGCTACATCAAAGGCTAACACGCTAGTGAAACATGGTATTTCCCGTAGGAAATATTGATATAAAGTTTCCAGCAGTCTAATGATTACTAAACAAAGTCGCAAATTGTCGCAATCGCGATGGCCTTCAGTTTGACAGTTCACTAATGTCAATGTGTTGTTATGACGACAAAATGGACTATTAAACATTCAGTGATCTAAACAATAATGACTGCCTCGTTGGTTTAGTGGTCGCAAGCGGTACTGCCGAGCATGAGGTCCTGGGTTCGATTCCCAGATCGTGCAAAGTGTTATTGAGTTGTTCCATCGGGAATTTCTCAGTAGCAGCCTAAAGTCTGGATTTGTGCCCGGTTGCAGGTAATAGGATCGCCACATAGGACTTAAACATAACTGGTGAAATGTAGGTGAAATGTGGGTGTAATATATTATAGGTTCACCTCTGCCTAACCCATAGAGTAACAGGCGTGATGTTATGTTATGTGAACTACGTACATTAGTTTTGTCTACCTACTTAATTGTATAAGTGTGTGTGTGGTTTTAAAATATTTATAATCTGATGATAAAAAATATTATTCTTCTAATAACAAAAGAGTTCTCATAATAATAATATAGCTCAATAATATAGCAATAATATAACAATAATATAGGCTCACTAGCGACCCGCTCCTGCTTCGCACGTTTTTTTGGACTTGACAAAACATCGAGATTTCTTAAATATACGTAACTTTAATAGTAACGTATTATACACATAAACCTTCCGGAATAAATTCTCTAAACAATGGTGAAAACCTCATGAAAATCAGTTACGTGGTTTAAAAGAACATAATTATAGACAAACATAAAAAGCGACTTTAATATAATAATGTATAGAATAAAATAGATAGATAAATAGGTATGCAATCAATATTAAAATTGATTTTATCGGGAAGTTCATCTCAATACTTAGTAGTCTACAAAAGTGAAATGAAATGTAATTTATTTGCAAGAACTACATATATAATACATTATAAACATTACTACAGATAATCGAGATTTTTCAAGAAAAAAAAATCGCTAAATCTACAGTCGCCGCGATCGAGATAATGCGTTTTTGGCACCTGTCAGTTTCATTCCAAAGAATATGTGTTTTGCGTATTTGATCCCTAATACTACTAGAAATTGCATTGGGCTATTTCTAGTAGCAATTCAATTCAATATTAATTTAAATATTCGCTACGTTTCGTTCGTTTTTATATTCATTAGAATGAAACTGAAGTGGTGTCAGGAACGCTTTTTCTCGACAGCCGGACTTTAGCATGCAAAATTAATGATAACAAACATAATTATTAATTGAATAAGTGAAGCTAATAGAATCGTCTTCGATGGCAACATTGGCAACTCCAAAGAAACATTTACCGTCAAAGTAAACCCATATATTACATAGCAACGTGATGAGGGCCCCACTGCGTACTCGTATAATTATTTAAAACATATTCCTGCATTTCTTAACAAACATTAACCCTGCCAACTCTAGTGAAAATTCTGCGCCGAAATGAATACTCTTTCCTTAATTATAAGTACGTTTCAAGTAGGCACGTCCCAATTCAGGCTAAAATCTCAAAAGGCTCGAGCTACTCGTATGCAGAAATATATAAGAATTTTGCTGAATCCAAGACTTGTACTCCTCCTACTAATATTAAAAATTTTAAAGTTTTTATGTTTGGATGTTTTTTAAGGCTCCGCCGACAAACAGGCGCGATATCGCGGGTGCGACAAGGGTAGCGCTACCTGTCGCGCCCGCGATATCGCGCCAGTTTGCATGGGCTTTTACTCAATCACGCAAAAACGGCTGAACGGATTTAGATGGGCGCACAGATAGACCATAACCTGAGTGAGGAGATAGGATACTTTTTATCTCGGTAGTTCGTTCCCGTGGGATAATTTCTGGTCTCCACGCGAACGAAACAGCGTGCAAAAGCTAGTAAGTCATAAAATAACATATTACCGTGAGATTCGTACCGCATATTTTCCGGCACCATTGTTTTAATATGAATAAGGGTAACCTAAGGAATGCATGAATATGTAATGAGTTAAAACCGCACATGTTTGGGGGAATTTAAAGTTTTCAACTATTTCATGTGGTGGTGCGGGAAATGGGGAGTGTTGGTCAATATAAATAGGTTTGAAGTTTTGTATATTGGTTTTAAGCATAACATCACGGCTGTATTCCCCTATGGATTAGGCAGAGGTGTACCTATAATACACCAACATTTCGCTGGCTATGTGTGAGTCTCATGTAAAAGGGAGCGAGCCTATAGCCATCAACGTTACTGGAAAATTTCCTATTGCCGTCAACTGGGCACAAATCCAGACACCGGGCTGCTACTGAAAAACTCCAGATGGTAAAACCCAATAACACTTTGGCTCGACCCGGGAATGGAACACAGGACCTCATGGTCAGTAGTAGCACTTGCGACCACAAGACCAACGAGGTGGTTCCATATTGGCAGTTTGGCAGTTTTTTAATCGTTTTGTATTGTATTATTATTGAATTTTGAAAATGTATGAAGACCTACTGAGAGGGTCAATTTTATAAGTTTTTATACCATTATAATGAGTTAGTGATGTGGGTACCATTCTCTGGAATTTAAGTCTCACGTGTGCATGACACTGGATAAAATAATTATTAATGTTGTATGTATTTAGTGATAATTTAATGTTGACTAACTTAATAGCGAAGCAACGTTGTTTTGCAGTGACCTGACCTGAGGGTTCATAAACAAAAACCGACAAATCACCTATTGCAAAATGTATGATGTTCATGAGAGCAAATAAATAACTAAATAAGAAATAGATAGGTACTGTATGATATTTTCATATCCAGTACACACGGCTACACATCAAGCTATATATTTCCAGCATAAGCTGACCTCGCATTGTAAGGAAATTCTATACAATGCGAGATCAGCATAAACTGGAAATGTATAGCTTGATGTGTAGGCGTGTGTACCAAGTAATATTGTAGCATCACCCAATTAGTCAATCAAATCACTCAATCAACCAACAATCAGTTTGATAGAGTTGGCTTCAAAATTGAGTTATCCAGGTTAATAGAGATTAACCTGGATAACTCAATTTTGAAACCAACAAATTCAATGTTGAAAACAAAAGTAAAATTAAAATACAAACAATAACATAGATAAAATGTTTTAAAACTTTGCCTTTTTTGTTTTGCCTTTTTGTTTGTACGTCAGATCTGTGTCAAATCATACAGTGTATAGATAGACAAACGGGGGCAACGCAAATCTGATTAACTCTTCAAAAATCTGTATAAATCCGATTTTGACGAAACTAACAAAAATTCTACATAACTAGTTTTCGTATTACCATTTTTTTGGCAACAGGTGTAGGTATGTGGCTACGTAGGTTGGTAATTAAATACAGCTAATGTTCTACTCATGGCACACAATATCTGTGCAGTCCGTTTGCGCAGTTTTATTGAACGTGTGTATGATATATGTTGCAGATTATTTCGTTTGCACAGTTGGTCGGTGGCAGTTGCATTTCCTATTCGATAAATCGTTGTCCATTGCGTTTGCACAATTTTATCGTAGCGTGTGGATGACGGAGTCGATGCACCATTCAGCTCATGAAGGGAATTGCTGTGAGCGGACGCGTCTTGCGCATGTTACTTCAGGAATGATTTATATGTGGGTCTGTGGTGATATAATATTATCGTAGAGAACTTCATACATTTCCGTCGTTTTACGTCAGACAATTTTTCGTGAGGACTTATTTCATCTCTCATTAGTGTTCTTTTCTGTATTAACGGAGTGACTAAAACCAGGAGATTCGCTCAGCCTTGAATAGTTATGCCAATCTTTTGCTGCGAATTTTAACTCATTTAATAAATTTATATGAGAGTATGAGCTCCGTTTTAGAAGCCAGTCCTTACAATCCCACAGACTAAGTGTTTTTTTTTATGCACATGGTCAAACCCTAAAAAGCAAGTTGCGTCTTCATCATCTTCCTTTATTCCCGAAGACATGTTTCACGCGCGAGCTTCTGCGGAGAACTGACGATCGACGCAAATATCGGTGGCGTGTGGAGAACATAGGGCCGTCCGATATGACTGTGTAAAATCAAATCGCGGACTTCAGTTAGCACACTAATGCCTGTTGTGACAAACACCGTGAGACACCTAATGTCGTAATGGGCTAGTGGTAAAGACCTCGCTTCTCATGCACGAGGTAGTGGGTTCAAATCTGGGCTAGGTGCCCAATGATACTTATTTAATTTATATGTACTTTCTGAGAATCTCCTGACATCGGTGAAGTAAAACATTGTGAGGAAATCTGAACTTAAAGGTAACTCGTTCTAAGTGAAATCGCCAACCTGGCTTGAGCAAGCGTGGTTATCAATGCTTATTCTTTTTCTTTTACTGTGTTTTTTTATGAAAAAACACTTTAGTTTGCCCTGCAATGGGGCTGTTTTTGAACGACTGTTGTATTAGCTCGTAAAGTATATAATGGTACTGACTTTATAAGCTGTATGGAATCCTATTTATTATTTTTGAAAGTAACACCTATATTGTTAATAAATGGATACTGAATCCATAATGTATTAAAAAACAAATGAAATCAAAACATAAATAAAAGATTGTCAGATAACATTGTTGCATCTGAATGAAATATGCACAAAATGAATTTCAATCTATATTCAAATACGGGGGATTTTGTATTTAAATCTTTAACGGTCTTTGTTATTGGTAATTAACAAAGCTTCAATGATTTATAGTTTAACTAGCAACCCGCCCCTGCTTCGCACGGTTTTTACGAGATGATAAAACATCGATATTTCTACCTTTCAGAATTATTTGTCTAAATTATGCGAATAACCTAATAATGCGATAACCGCATCAAAATCTGTTGCGTTGCTTAAAAGAACAACGCGAGCACACACATACTTGTATGCTACTTTAATTTATAAGAACTTTTTTAGAAGACCTTTCGTTTATGAAATCTTGTCCATGCTCCTTACGCTCGCACAGTTTACCGTAGCAATTCTTACATGATTCAGTCGGTTAAAGTATTTAACCAAATTGTTATGAATAAACACCCCTCAATCGATTTGTTTGCAAGCAACTTAGCGTCCATTACTAGTGTTCTATCTAAACACTATAATATTGTTTCTGATACATTTTAATAGCGGTTGTGCATGCACCTGTACCTATGCAGGTACTTAATTTAATAGTTAATTTAATGTTATACTTTATGAATTCATAATCAATTTTGAAAAGTACAACAATAATCTATTGCTAAGTGGAGGAGGTTGTGGAGGCTTGTAAATGGCTTGTCGTCAATTACCTCATTCTTAACTCTGTGTTGATAGCTGTAAGCCACCCAAAGATAATAAATTAAAATTAAAATAAAATATTGTAAAACATTTTAATTGAGTTATCGAGTTTCTTGCCCATTCTTCTCCGTACCTTTTGGAATGGGTGCCTATAATAAATTCTATTTATTTGTAAATGTTGACGTTCAAAAATGCCTTTTAATTACTAACTTGAAATAATTCTTTGACTTTGTAAGACTATTCTATTCCTCAACCAAGAATTCAGTACTGTTGTTGGCAATCGCATGTAGGTACCTACAACATAGTCCTAGAAGTTCACAAGTCATTATTGATGACTAGATGCGCCCTGTGGTTTCACCCGCATTAGTCTCGATCTCGTGGGAATATCGGGATAAAAAGTCAGATCATGGTCTACCTATATGCCAAATACGCACAGACGTTTTAGGGTGAAACCAACAAACAAACTCACTTTCTCATTTATAATATTAGTTAGGATACTGCTTGGTTTTAATCTTACTTTTGCCTACGTTTCAAGCGTATCTTTTATTTTTAATATTATTACCTTATCTAATCATATTGGATTTGCCTTTTGAGAGCATCAAAGATTGACTGTATCTTTTGAAAGCTTTTCATTTAAAGTAGATCGCTGAATTCAGGTCGTTATTATATCGTATATAAATATGAGGATAACATTTTTCGTATAATTTATTTCGTGGAAACATATTTTTTTACACCTTTGTAGACCATGTATCTAACAAAGATATAAAAAAAACAAGTTTGCGGTTATGTTATGCGGCCAAAAAAATAATACAACATTATGGCTTAGAAAACACAAAGTAAAATATAATTGGTATTGAAAGCTTGTTTTTTTTTCTATTACAGAGATTAAGGTTGACGCACCATAAAAGTTTTTTTTTTCAGGCGTCATTGCAAGAAAGAGGTTTTGATCCACTCCCATTTATTATCAAATATTATGGTCATAGTACTAGATATGTACCCAGCACTAGTACCGAAGGTCAGCACTAGCGCCGCTAAGTTGAGCCAGCCAGCCTGTAATCTTGCATTCTGCATTTTCATATTTTCATAACCGCAACAATATTTATGAAACTTTCCGGCACTTTGTTTGTTATTTTCTTCTTTATAATTATCGTGCTTATGGACACAGCTGGCTCATGGCAAAAGCTCGCACTTATAATCCACAGGCAGAAGACACTATAATCTCACGTTCAGTACCAACGTCAGTCAAGGACACCTTTCCACCAATAAACGTCACACCACTGATGATAATGATGATAGATTGACTTCATAAACTAAACCTAATTCTCCGACACAACATGAGTTTAGAACACAACCTATAATTGCGTTACCCGTGCTTATAATACCAGAGTAAAAAATTAACTCAATACACGGAGCTGACGTGGACGTCCCAACTTTTAATGATGAGGGTCGAACAGAGAATAATTTTGAGACATGCTCCGTTGTTGATTCGGAGAGTGGTGGAAGATAAGAACTTTTAGCGGTAGAGTGTAATTTAGAATCGAGTTCTGAAAGTTTAATTTGGGATCGTTTTCTGGGAAATCATGGTGCGGTGTTGCGATATTTGGTAGAAGTTTTCGAATAACTTTGTGACATTTTTTTAATGGATGTTTCGCTAATGTACAATTTCAAAAATTGTTCAGTACAGCCGCTATAGAATAAAATAGCAATGTATAGTAAAAATCTCCCATCGCAGTCGAGGAATGATCGTTGTATATTTTTATCTTGAACCTATCTATAACTATACTAATAACAAAGCTGCAGTTTTTTTTTGTTTGTATGCTTGAACGCGCTAACTGCCACTTGGATTTGAAAAGAAAGAAAGAAAGAAAAATAGGTTTAATTGTCACAGAAACACGTTCATACAATGAAGAGAACATGACAAAACAAAAAATCAGTTGGCAGCTGCACGTCATGAGTGTGACAAGAAGGCTTCCACTCAGCATGATGCTGTGCTAATGGGGACCGACCCACAGCACAGCGGTGATTTTCAGTGGTCATCCGAAAAAGACGTACGGAAATCAAGTCAGGTTGATGGAAAAAATAGGTATTTTTTTAATTCTTGACGAAGGTTACAGGCTATTTAACATCACACTACGACCCTTAGGAGTCGAGCAAAAAGAAAAAAAAAGCGCTATGCGGAAACGAAGTATTCATATTCATATTTTATTTGCATAAGTAATAGCGCGGGCTGGGACGGGTGAACAAGAAACACGCGGGCGATGTCGCGGATAGATGCTAGTACGTAATAAGTATCTAATAAATAGCTCAGATTTGTTTTCTTACTATCTATTAGGAAATATAATAATTATTAAAAAATAATCATCTGTATTTTAATCGCTACTTCTCATGTCTTGTACCAAACGAAATATTAACAAAATTATGATGAATATCTAAAACAATTTGTTCAGTCGCGAATTTGTCCAAAACTTTCGCGTCTGTATTCACACTCCCGTATTCAAGTGAATTACCAAATAGACGACTTTTTTGTAACATCTAACTTTAGTATTTTATACAAGTTAGTACCATAATATTGTACTGTTTTCCTGGTATTCACTGCCACGTTGGTCTAGTGGTCAGAACCGCGACTACTTAGCATAGGGCTTTAGGTTGGAACCCCCGGTTAGGCAAAGTGTTATTGGGTTTTTTCATTAGGAATTTCTCAGTGGCAGCCTTATGTTTGGATTTAAATATGCCCTGTTCATGACAGTGGGCTCGCCCTCTATTAAATGGGACTTGGGCCTCAGCTTGGAACCCGCGGTTAGCAAAGCGTTATTTGGTTTTGTCATTAGAAATTTCTCAATAGCAGCCTTATGTTTGGATTTAAATATGCCCGGTTCATGGCAGTGGGCTCGCCCTCTGTTGTCGCAAAACTGGCGGGATGTGGGTGTACTATACACCTGCTTACCTCTTCGGGGAATACAGGGGTGATGCTATGTTGCTTTTTTATCCTAACATGCTCCCAGTTAGAGAAGTAACCTGTGTTGTCCAACAAAACAAGTGTTTGGTCATGTCCCCCACCTAATGAGGTCGTTAGTAGAACATATCCAATTCCATGCTAGCTTAGAGCACTAACCGAACAGTATGTTATTATCAGAGGTTAGTTAGTTACAGGGACAGTCTCTGGAAGTCTGTTAAATTTAGTTTCATGTCATATCTTACGTCAAAGTATTTGATTGGCCGTTATTTGTGTAATAAGACCAGACAACAAGCTGTCATTGGTTTGAACAAAATAACAGCCAATTAAAGCCTTGATGAAAATAATATACATTTTTTGACGTTTAAACGTCTCTTAGCTGAAGCAACGGTTTATAAATAAAGGGTTAAATCTGGAATCCAAATAGTCTCACTTTCAGTCGGTATTTTTTACGTTCATTGTGTTGCAGAGTGTAGTAAAGAATATAACCGTAATTAATATTTAGGTTTTTATAAAATTAAACATATTGATACCATGACACAAACAATACTGACAATCCAGTTTCTTCTTAAATAGGACGTTCAATAATTACCAAGGAGTATAAGATTATATTACCACATTCTCCTGGGCTTATTTATTGTGCCACGTAGTCAGATAAATGAGCAGGCGGACGTCGTACTCTTTCAGAACGACGTAGAGTCTCTGTGGTGATGTTCTGTGGCTGGACCATTTCATTCTCGGTACCTCGCTGGCCATCTGTATTACGGTCATCGCCATCGACGGCATCGATGAACTCATCATCATCATTGGAATTTTTCAAAGTTTCATCAGTTTCGCCAGCAGGAGCTAGATGTCGATTATATACGACAACTTCTCTACCGTTGCTCAAACGCACACGAGAATGTTGAGGGTTATTCTCCAAAGTCTCTACCTCTTCAACCGGTAGATCATATTTGCTGGTTCGATTATGATTTCGCAACAAAGCTTTTCCTGGAACGTTTAGCCATGTGGGCATCGACTGACCACTTGAGGATCTCCTGGCGTGAGAGAACATCCGCTCGTGGGGCGTACTGTTTGTAGCCGTGCAAAGCAGTGATTTTACGACATGCAGAGCCTGAGTTATAACCGACTCCCATTTGGTTATAGGCAGATCACGGCTTTTCAGAGCCAATTGTACTGTTCGCCAAATAATTCCATTGTATCTCTCCGTTTGTCCATTACCCTGAGGATTGTACGGTGTAGTGTAGCTCGCAAAAAGAAGTACCACGATCTGAGTGTACGTAAGTTGGCATTCCAAATATAGAAAACAAGTCAGTTAGTTTATTAATTACCGTAGTTGTACTCAAGTCTGGGCAGGGATATGCAAATGGGAATCGAGAATATTCGTCCACAATTGTAAGGATATAACGATTATTCCCAGTGCCATCCGAGGGAAGTGGACCTTTAAAATCTATCGATATTCTTTCGAATGGGGCCATTGCTTTTATTAGTTTTCCAATGTTTTGTTGAAAACGAGGCTTTACTTCTGCACATATAGAACAATTCGCAGTAATACGTTTTATCTCTTCAGTTGAGTAAGCTAAATTTTTGCTTCGAACCCAATGAAGCATTCTTGTTACTCCAGGGTGACACAAGGTTTTATGCAGTTCTTTGAGTGCATTTTCTGAACTGTATGCAGAGGCTACTAAAGGTGCATTGGCTCTTGATAAAGCATCAGCCGCTATATTTTCTTTTCCAGGGCGATAAACAATATCAAAATTGTATTCAGAAAGTTCTAATCGCCAACGTTGTATTTTGTCATTTTTAATTCTTGACGAATGCTGCTGTTCAAACATGAATGCGACCGATTTTTGGTCAGTTATCAGTTTAAACTCTCGACCGATGAGGAATTGTCTCCATTTCCGAAGACATTCGACTATAGCCGCAGACTCCTTCTCTATGGCTGGTTGATTCCGCTCGCTACTGTGAAGGTTTCTCAAGAAAAACGCAACAGGTATGCCCTCTTGTGACAGAGTTCCCGCGATAGCATAGTCTGAAGCGTCCGTTTCAACAAAAAATTGTACGTTGTCATCAATCGCGTTTACTGCTGATCTAGCTATCTCTTGCTTTAGAGCGTTAAAAGCGTTGACTGCGTTAGAATCGAGAGGGAATGTGCCTTGCGAAACGAGGGACTGAATTTTATGAGAGAATCTTGGCACATATTTAGAATAGTGAGCAAATAGTCCCAATGCTCGCCGGAGTGATGCCGAGTCTGAAGGCAGAGGCAACTCTAATAGTGGACGTAGACGATCCGGGTCGGGTTTAATTACTCCACTGTTTATAGTATATCCTAGAATACTTATCTCTTTCAATGAAAATTCACTCTTTTCAAGATTCAGTGTAAGGTTATACCGTTTCGCAATATCAAGAAAACGCTGTAGTTTTTGATCATGGTCAGATTGGGTTGTTCCACAGACTGTTATGTCATTTAAATATGCGTATACTCCTCTTTCGCAATTATATTATTGATAGTTCTTTGAAAAACCGCTACTCCGTTGGTGACCCCAAAAGGTATTCTTCGAAATTGGTATAAATATGGTTTTTCTGTTTCAAGGATCGGAATTTGATGATACGCACTTTTTAAGTCAATTTTGCTTTGGACATTATGTTTGGCTACCTTAGAGACGATGTGTTCAATACTTGGTAAAGGGTAAGCGTCCAGTTGCTTGTATCTATTTACGGTCTGAGAGTAGTCTATACACATCCTTTTTTATGATTTTCATTTGTAACTACAAGTACTTGAGCTCTCCATGGTGACGAGCTAGGTTCTATAATCCCTTCAGCTAGTAATTTTCTTATTTCAGTACGAATAAATTGCATGTCACTATCTGAGTATCTTCGTGACTTAACAGCTATTGGTTTGCAGTCTGGTAAGAGATTCGGGAATAAACAGACTGGATCGACATTGGCTTGAGATAGTGCACATAATTTCAATGGAGCTCTTGATCCGCCGAAATGCATTTCTAATGTAGGTATTATATCTTTTAAGAATATCATGACCAATTATGACATCCGCCCATAAGTTCAATCATCATCATCATCAAAGCATCAATTGGAATTTAGTCTCTTTTGCAATCGTTTTCTCGTTCGTAGTTATAGCTGTCTGAAAATTTTCGAATGTGTTTTTCCAATGTGTCCACTGAGGGGACAGATCTTGGCTTGAGGACGGGTCTCCGTCGAAACGTTCTGGTCGTAGATATTTTTCCATTTTGTTAAATAAATTGTAGTAAAGAATATACCCGTAATTAATATTTAGGTTTTATTTTACAAAATTAAACATATTGATACCATGACACAAACAATACTGACAATCCAGTTTCTTCTTAAATAGGACGTTCAATAATTACCAAGGAGTATAAGATTATATTACCACACAGAGATCAATCAAACTACCTAGCCTTTTCGTAATTATATTGAAGTTGGCTTCCAGTGTAACCGGATGCAGCTGATTACCAGTATTTTACATGGAGTGACTGCCTATCTGACCTCCAAAACCCAGTTACTGGGTAACACGATACCCCTTGGTACGACTGGTTGTCAGACTTTACGTAACTCCGTTCTCGGGCTTCTGACTACCCGTAACGCCTGTCAAAGATCTATGAATGACAACCGGACCCAACGGCTCGTGTTTTGGAGGGGTCTCGGTATTCACTGACCAATCGCGGCAAGCGTAGCTTAACCTGATCGATTGTGTTGCAGAGATCGTTCTCTGCTTATTCGAGTAAGGTTTAAAATCATGCAAAACATCTACTAATGCGTATGCTCATTAATAGAAACCATTTAAGAAGACTGTACCTAAGAAGTAAGTTCAAAGGAGTTAGCAAAGGATAATCTTAACTAATATTACAATTGCGTAAGTTAGTTTGTTTGTTACGCTTTCACGCTAAAACGGCTGAACGGATTTAGATGAAATTCGGAACATGGGCAGACCATGACCTGGAATAGGACAACGGATACTTTTTATCCCGATATTCCCATAGCATTGAGACTTACGCGGGTGAAACCGCGGGGCGCAGCTAGTTCAGAATAAATACACAATATTATAAGTGCTTTTAGATACTCTCTCAACAAACCTAATAACAACAAATATTTTATTCATCTGTCGGAATTAACGGTCGATACATCTAAATGGTCCACGATAGATTACAAACGCAATGTAGTTTACGTCTCACGTGATAGATGGGAACCATTTCCCTTCTAAAAGCGATAAATACAACAACTTGGGTACTTAGTAAGCATTTTTTGTTTGCGTATTTATAAGGCACAAATATTTAGGTACTTGTTTTCAAATGTGTACTGTGTATTTCGTTGTTTAGGTAGGCTCGGTTTCGGTTTTTCGTTGGACATAATAATCACGTTTCTTTTTATACTATTCCTGTTCAGTCAGTTTTATCACGCATTTTGTTCAGAATAAGAATGAAAACAGGTATCTTTCCTGTTTTATATTTTAATAGAATATCATCATCTGCCTAGCCTTTTCCCAACTATGTTGGGGTCGGCTTCCAGTCTGACCGGATGCAGCTGAATACCAGTATTTAACATGGAGCGACTGCCTATCTGACCACCACAACTCAGCTACTGGGTAACACGATACCCCGTGGTTAGACTGTTTGTCAGACTTTCGGGCTTCTGACGACCCGTAACAACTATCAAAGATGTACAAATGATAGCCGGGACCAACGGCTTAACGAGCTTAAAAAACGTAAAGATGGTCACCTATCCACGGACCAACCGCGGCAAGCGTAGCTTAACCTGATTGATCGACCCGTGCGGCTGTAATTCCTTAGCCCCTCTTTATATTTTAATAGAATAATCTTGATGTAATCATAAAGCTCAAAGACAAAAACCTCGCCATTAAAATCCACACTCTTTTATCAAACTCGCGTCCAAACTTGAACATTGTTCTCATTCTCAAAATAAGAAAGTTTCTTTGTAACTACACAATGTTCATCATGATAATGCAGTATTATTATCAGACACAATGGTTCTCTAAGTTTTGATATATAATTAAAGTTTTGGAAAGTAAATTGAGATCGGATGCAAGAAAATCGAGCCTTGGGAACATAGTCTTTTTTAGCTAGGAGTCAATTTTGTTCGAGTGTATTTTATGTGTTGTCTTCACATCAATAATTGTTAAATTATGAAGTATGCTGCAATGCGTGTAAGGTTGGTAGGTGCTGTCATCATCCTACCAGCGTTGCGGGAAAGTCCGAAAGGGATACCGGAGCCCTTGGCAACAGGCAACTGAAGGAACACGGGTGGGTTTTAGTCAGTAAAAGTCTGACGCCCGACCGCTTCGCCCAGAGCGGGAGAAGTCATTTGAAGATTTCCCACCCTCAAAAAAAAAGGTGCTGTCATCATTATCATTTCCTAAGGGCAGGAAGATGTTTCCCAATTTATTTGGCACCTGCGCATTACTTCTTCTTTCTTAAATCTTTATTAGCGGTATGAGTGTTCACTTCTTTCCTAACCGTATCATCTTTCTCAAGTGTATAAATGTGGCGTCTCTCTGTAAACAATGCCCACCTCCCATCTTGCGCTGCATGGCCTCTCACCTGTGCACTTGAGGATCTTATGACTGCGTCAGTGAACGGAGTTCGAGTGGCAGAATTTTGGGCTAAACAAAATATTTGAATTTTAACAACCCTATTTGCCATCATCAAAAATGTTTATTTGTTATTCTTTGACAGTTTAATGAAATTGCTGTAACAAGAAAAAATTACGTAGTGTGTCAATTTGACAAACAATTACTTCCCGTGACTTATCGGATTCTGACACCGGAGTTCTTGGGTGGAGTCAAGCATAGTCAAAGATAAACGCAGCGTGGGCGCTTTACATCCGGAAAGTTCAACACTACCCTGAGAAACGTAGTCCAGTTATACAGGATGTAATTAGAATGTTTCTTAAGTAAACTGTGAGAAACTAAGAAAGTTTAGCCACCACCCATTTTATTTTTTATCAATAATAATAAAAAATAAAAATGTTATTTTCAGACAACCGAGGGCCATAGTTTTAATTACAAAAATATAATACTAATTAGTAATTATGTTATTTAAAAAAAAACTAGTTAGGTAGGCGCTTGTTCCCGCGTGGAAGTCAAACATCATTGAATACTAGAATAGACGTAAGTTTGCAATGTACTAATTATAAAGTATTAGTGTACTTATTGTTGAAGAGCCTTAATAAATAAATTATCTAGGTATATCATGATAGTTTAGGAAATGTATATTACGAGTACAGAGCCATCTGGTATGGTCTCAAGTTTTTAGCAAACTAAAATCTTATACTAGATGGCTCTGTATTAAAAGCGCGCATAACGCTTTTTACTTACGTGACGATCTACCTCAAGCCGCGTTAAAGAACTTCGTTCCAGTAATAAATCATAAATACAATATTTAAGAGGCGTACACCTTGAACCTCAACTCCGTTAACCCAGTATTTTATAAATTAAACCCTGCTTTAATTAAAACTGTAGTGAAACAAACCAGATGGAAGGTAGCTTGCCGCTAAATCATACCGTTTTAATCTAATAATTACTTACTCCTTGTACCTAAGCGGCTTTGCCAACTTCTGAAGTAAGTTGGATTTTATTCATTTATCATTCTACGTTTTCGTATCAAAACGACTTATTTAACTTTTTCTTTAGACGGTAAAATCTCTTGGGCATTTACTTTTCTATCATCTTTACGGATTTTATTGAAAAAGTGATAAGTAAGATTTTTGTACCTACTTAAATGGATTAATTTTTTGGAATTTATGTTAATTTAGTCATAAAAGATAAAACGATAAGTTTTTTTTAGACAATTATAATAGAAACTGAGAGTTATCGTGTTCAGTGCCTAAAATAAAATTCCCTTTAATGATTTTAATATTTAAACTGTTGAAAGCATAATCTTGTTAGAAGTATTGAATTTTATTTATTAGAACGGGGATAGTATTATGAAGTATTAATGCCATCAATATTCCACTGCCAAAACGGGATGGTGCTAGCGGCCTTGTCTAGCACCGTCGCTCTTTTCACACTGGAAAAATGGTGGCATTAATAGGTACTTCATAATAAGGCACCTGAATAGCTTTTCAAATGATAAATGATAAATGATTTTATTTCTGTAAGTAGGTTTGTACAAACACTTTTACACGTCAATCACATTTTTAAAACTAGATGAGGTCGGCGTTTCCTATCTGACTACTCTGAGAAGAAAGGCCGAAACAAACTCAGAGGTCACAGTCTCTTTTAAAGTCCAGACATAATCTTGGTCAGATTATGTGAAGACCATGTAGATTGGTGTCTGAAATGGTCTTTTGAGGAAAGAACCACACAGATTGAGTGGACCTGTCCAGTCAGTGCACGCATTTGTCAGTAATCGTGCAGCTCAACTCCGAATTTAAGGAGCTCAACGATTTGACGAACAATACCAAAGAAAGGACATTTGGTTAGGCCTCATAAATTACTCAAACTGCCAGACTATGATTAATTAAAATTAAGAAAAAATAAATAATAAAAAAGAAAAGAAAGATCCACATAATCTTCACATTCACAATAATTAAAAATAATATAATACTTTACAAAGTAAATATTCATGTCAAAGTTGACAACAACAGTGTAAAGAGTACAAACCATAACTTTTTGTATAGAGGAACTTATTACAACATAAACATCCATTACAGTATTACAGTCGTAAACGTTTCGAAGATCGTTCGAATAAACAGGTATAATTAAAAACACAATCGAACTAACTTTATTCAGCACTAAAGTATAAACTTCATAAAAGGGGCGAAAAAAATCATTTCATAAGTTTTATTACTTTTTTTAGGCGAAAAATAAACTGAAAGGCAACGCTTTTTGCCTAAACCAATATTTTACGAACATTTTATAAACTTTTAATAAAAATGTTACTAAAACTCATTATGAGGTGGAAATCGGGGCCATCAACCTTGATCAACATCTAGATGAAATCTACTGTGACGTCAAAATTTTTAACATAACTTTAACTAGTAAGGCACAGCACACACAAACTGACATGAATTGTATCAAAATGCGGTTTACACAAGTTTTGTGATGGACAAAGACTTATTTTCTCAAACATGCTTAGAAATTCGAGCATTATTTTGACAACCTTCTTCGAGATAAATCGAAATTGCCGTACTGTTCAAAAACAAAATGACGATGCGGCCGGCAAAGTAAGTATGAAAATCCATATCTGTCGTGTTTAGCGGCCAAATAAATTACTATGAAAACTCATATCTGTTGTATTATTTAAAAATGGAACGAACTTTTTACTTCAGCGCATCAAAGATTTTATTTGAATTTCGATTTGGCTTGCAAATAGAGCTGTTTAAAATAAAGAAGAAACAAATGAACGTTTTAGCGTGAAAAATTATCGTTATTCGTCATTGATTCTGGAAATTATAATTAATTTACTTAGTTTGAATTTCCGCGCATTGCTTGAGAAAAGTACTATACATATACAAGCCTTGGCCGCAACGTAATGTACTATTTCTTCTATCATTCAAATTCAACAACTGCCGTTATCTCAAAACAAACAAAAGAGAAACCATTATACTGCCCTTCGCTCATGCATGTTCTATGGGGGGAAGTAAATAATATTCATATTATATCACTCCAAGGCAGGGCTCAAAGGCTTACATGCCCCGAACGAGTCATCAGGTTTACACCAGTTGAAGGTTTAGCAATTTTAGTTTCGTTCCTTATTAAGTAAATAGGAGAAACATTATCAATCATTTTTGATGATTGTACGTACTATATTATGGTTATAATGACCACACCGTACGAGTTTGTTAAGACAAAATTGCCTAGTTTGACACCAAGTTCTAACTACCCATAATAATATAATAATTCGAAAGTAACTCTGTCTGTCCGTCTATATGTTACTTTTTCACGCCTAAACCAATGAGCGGATTTCGACAAGCGTAAGCGAAAGTGAGTTAATTGGTTCGTTACGCTTTCACGCTAAAATGTCTGAACAGCTTTTAATGAAATTTGGCACATGGGTATACTATGACCTGAATTAGGACATTATAATACACCTGTTGTTAAAACGAGCATCTCTCCAACAAAGGTTACTACTAACAATAAAAAAACTAACCTACGATACCGTATCAAAACCCATATTGTTACAACCGTATCGAATAGTGGATACGTAATCGCATCAACCCTATCTGTCAGACAACCGCGATATAAGAAAAATCTTGGGTATGTAGGTCAACCAGCGTATGAGGAGTGAACCCGAGATAAACCCTAGTGAGTACGGATACCAGTTATTGGAACAAAAAATCGGGATTTTAAGGATAAAGACAATGTTCCTACTAGCTTGATCCAATTAGTTTTATATAATCGTACTAGAGATATGAGTGTATCTGTCTATCGTTCAATCGATCTGCATAACCCTTTCCCAAGTATGTTGGGGTCGGCTTCCAGTCTAACCGGATGCAGCTGAATACCAGTATTTTACATGGAGCGACTGCCTAGTTGACCTCCATAACCCAGTAACTGGGTAATATGATATCCCTTGGTAAGACTGGTTGTCAGACTTTCGGGCTTCTGACGACCCGTAACGACTGTCAAAGATCCATAAATGATAACCGGGACCAACGGCTTAAAAGAGACTTGAAAAATACATAATAATAATGAATTTGAAAAGGTCACATTATTTCTTTTCTTATTTAAAGCTTGAGCTTGAAGGACAAGCAATAAAATTCAATTCAATTCAAATCATTTATTTCAGATCATAAAAATCCAATTTGTTAGTAATACATACACAACTTAAACTCTATTGTTAGTACATTATATTTGGAAAATTCAGATAGGTAATAATTAATAGTAATGTCAAAATTAAAAATATTATTATTAACACAAACATAAAGGGTTTTGTATCCACATCACAATGAAACATGGCTACCCTTCAGTTACATACAGTAACAAGGCGAGCACGACATCGCATGACGATTCCCATCTCGTTCAAACTACTATATAAATTGTTTTGCTTCGGAGATTTTTTTGCGTTTGTTTATAAGTGTATTTTTAAAGGTTGCTTAAAGTTAAGAGGCGTTTCTTCTTCTTCAATCGGTCCCTCATTACTGAGGATCGTGGTCACTGGACCCCTTTAAACGGACAATCTGCCTCCATCGACTCCGGTCCAAAGTTGCCATCACCACCTGCTGAAATGTGCGCGAGGATGTAGCTTCTTTTACTTGGTCGGACCATCGTGTTGGCGACCGGCCTCGCGCTCTCTTTCCTTCGGTATTGCCGACAATGACCAGCTTTTCTAGGCTGCTATCTCCCCTTCGCATTATGTGGCCGAAGTAGGTCAAAATACGCTGTAGGCAAACTGTGGACAATCGGGTCTTGATATCGAGCTGGGAAAGAATAGACACATTTGTGCGTTTGGCTGTCCATGGAATTCGGAGCATCCGCCTCCAGCACCACATTTCGAATGCGTCTATCCTCTGTCTTTCTCTTGCTCGGATTGTCCACGTCTCAACTCCAAAGAGGAAAATCGGGAAGACTAGTGCTCTGACCAATCGGGTTTTCGTTTTATAGCTTATACCACGATTTTTCCAGATGTTTTGGAGGCGTGTCGCAGCATCTTTAGCCATGGCTATCCGCCGTTTTATTTCTGGGACGCAACTGCCTTCATTATTAATGTTAGAGCCCAGATAAACGAAACTGTCCACAGCATCGATGCCTTGGATGTTATGGGCGCCCGATAGCTTTCCCGCACGATCTATCACCATAAGCTTGGTTTTCTGCCTATTTATTGCAAGCCCTAATTTGCCACTTTCCACCTCCAATCTGTGTAATAACTCCTTCATGTCGCCAAATGTTGTAGCAAGGAGAACGGTGTCGTCAGCGTACCTCAGATTGGAAATGCGCTTTCCACCAACAGCAAATCCCTTTTCCCAGCCGTCAAGAGTTTTCCTAATGATATACTCTCCATACACATTGAAAAACAGAGGTGAGAGGATGCATCCCTGCCTAACGCCTTTTTTGATAGAGAACACATTTGAAAAGTCGGTGTCTATTTTGACGAAAAAGCGGTTGTTGATGTAGAGGCATCGGACTAGGTCAATAAGATGTTGAGGAGTACCCATGTCCTTTAGAACCTCCCATAGCTTGTCCCACTCCACACAATCAAAGGCTTTGGTGTAATCAATGAAACACAATAACACAGGGCTGTTAAATTCCCGGCTCTTCTCAATGATTTGGCGAACGTTCAGGATTTGTTCCCGCGTACCTTTGCCTTTAACAAAACCTGCTTGTTCTTCTGGGATTTGTGGCTCCAGAAAGTGCTTTAGCCTGTTGTTTATTATGTACAGGAGTATCTTGCTGACATGTGGAATAAGTGCCAAGGTCCTGTAGTTGCTGCAGTCTTTGGTAGAGCCTTTTTTATGAAGTGGAACAATTACGGACTCTGTCCACTGTTCAGGCCATCTCATGGTCTTCCAGATAGAATTGCAGATGTTTAGAATCTGCTTCACACCTTTGGAATCTAGGTTTTTAAGTAACTCGGCGGGAATTCCATCTTTACCTGGAGATTTTCTGTCCTTGAGACATCCAAGAGCATGTTTGACCTCTGACTGCAGAATTTCAGGTTCTTGCGGTGACAAATCTATCTGCACCCCGCTTGTGATAGGTTGACCAGTGTCATATAGTGTTGTGCAGTACTGTTTCCAGCGTTCCAGAACCTGTTTTTTTTCCGTGAGTATGTTACCTGCTTCATCTGCGATTGTGCAAGTTTTCGTATTACGAGATTTAGTCAGCTCCTTGACCTTGCGGAAAAGATCTCTAGTCTCATGCTTCGCAGAATTCTGTTCGAGATCAGCACAGACGTTGTTGATGTGTTGGTCATAGTCTTTGCGGCAATTTTTCTGGACCTCGGTGCTGAGTTGGTCGTATAACCTGCGGTTCTCCTGTACGGTAAGACCCTTTCCCTTCAACTCACGTCTACGCAGAATTAGGTCAGCTGTTTCCGTAGTTATAAAAGGTTTCATGGTAGGCTTTGGCAGCATATTCTCTTTGGCAGTTTGCACAATGATTTTCTGCAAAACCCTCCAAGTGACGTCAGGATTAGTGTCATCATCTATGGAACATTCAGGTACTTTGTGTTCAATTGCTTCTCTGAAGGCTTCTAGGTTAACATGGCGCATATTCGGTGTGCGTTCTTGCTTGTGGAGTTTTTTCAACCGAAGTCGGATTGTGGTAACTAACAGTTGGTGATCAGAGCCACAGTCCGCCCCCGGGTATGTCGTGGTATTCATGACAGACGATTTCCATCGGTTCTGGATGAGGATATAATCTATCTGGTTTCTAAAGCGGTCGCCAGGAGAAATCCAAGTATACAATCGCCGTATATGTTGTTTAAAACAGGTGTTCGTCACGGTAAGATTTTCCTCGCTACAGAACTGAAGCATACGTTCGCCTCTCTCGTTTCTGTTGCCGATTCCATACTTCCCGACTACCCGTCGAAGATGTTCGTCGCTGTCTGTTTGACCGATTTTGGCATTAAAATCACCTAAAACTACCGTTATCTCCCTTTTTGGTATTTCTTGGAGAGATTTTGCCAAGGTGCTGTAAAAGTTCTCTATTTCGTCCTCGCTAGATTGGGCGGTAGGCGCATAGACCTGTAAGATGTTCAATTTACAGGGAGTGGTGTTAACTTTAATGGCGATTATTCTGTCGTTTATCGGCTTATAACCGCTGACATATTTGTCTATGCTAAGTGGTACCACGAAGGCAACACCCTTAGAGCTTTCGTTTTCAGGTCCCGAAAAGTAGACTTTATTCAACTGGTCAGTTGAAAAATATCCAGACTTTCTCCAGTGTGTTTCACTGAGTCCGAGGATAGTGACTGCTTTCCTTTTCATTTCACTCTCTATTATCTGAAGTTTCCCAGGTTGGTTTAGGCCGCGTACATTCCACGTGCCAAGGCGGTGAGGCTGTCTAACTGATTTCGGTTTATCAGTAACATAGTTTCCACGTGTTGCCTGATCGGACACAATCACATGGCCGGTAGCACATTTCACACCACCATCCCCGGTTTGGTGGCGCCGGGCGTCAGCCGGATCGCTCAACAGATCTAGATCGCTATTTCTTAAATCCATTGTGACTCTCATGGGAACTAGTGCAGTGGTTTCCCGTTGCCTTCTGCACCAGACATTTTAAGGGTTATTTAGACCCTAAGGCCGCTGCAGCCTCTTCCAAACCAGTTGCCCGGATGGGTGTATAGTTATCCCGCTATTGCTCGGTCGCCATAGCCTCGTTCGTTATCTAGCAGGGAGCACCACGGCTGTCAGAAGGCAGCCGCCGCATTTCAGCGCGTGCAGGTGAGGATGACACTTGGGGCCGGAATGATGTTATGTCCGCTCTCCCCCTTACTCCCTTAAGAGGCGTTTAAACGTCAAAAAATGAATGGTTAAGCAGACGTTAATCATTACTTAATTACAACCGAATCGCTTTAGCGTGGCAACAGCGGTCATTGCCCTTCCCCTAATATCTCTCTGTAGGAACCCAAACAATAAACTATGTAAAGTTTTTCGTTATTGGAACATGTCGAAGATCACGATAGATGTTTATTCAGGACGTAAGCGGACTTTATTTCAGTTTTTGAAATTAAATATGCTAGGAAATGTAGGTGGATCAATGACCGCTACGCTAAAGCTATTAGGGTATATAAGCAACGTTTAAAGTAACCTCCTAATGTCAGACCATATTTTTCTCAGCTTCTGCATTTCCTCGTCTTTGGAAGGCAACGTACCTTTCTAATATCGACAAACCGATAGGTACCTAGACGAACCAACGGTTGAAAGTTTGTTTTTTTAGTTGAAGATTTCTGCATGTTAGAGCATTCAGGTAAGCAGTTAGTGGTGTCTTCGATTAACTTTCTAACATAGAAATAGATACATTGAAGACATAATTGGCAACTGTAACTACTCGGGACTTCAACTTTATATAAAGATAAGCCCGGTGGGATTTCCCAACAGCAAATAATGACAAACTTCCATACAAACTTTTATTCCCTATTAAATCCCTTGGGGAATGAATTTAAAAAAACTTCCTTAGTGCTCACTTTCGCTCTTGTGCGTCGCCTGTTAGTGAGTGAATTTAAGATTTTTATTAAGAAGGGAGATTTTTTTTACATCCTCTCTCTCTCTACATGTTTCGATCGCATTTTTCAATTGTAGCGTAGCCACATAATAAACTAGCGCAATGGCGTACGTCCGTAGAGTGGTCACTTGTTTGCTGGCGCCCGAACGATACGGACGTGTGTCCTCTGCTGTTTTACAGTATATTGTTTTTTAATTTACCTACTTGAATACTTCTTATAAGAAAGAAAGAAAATACGTTTGCGGTAAACATGACGCAAAAAAGAAAATAAACACACAAAGAAAAAAAATAAGAAAAGGTTGGGGGAAAGATGCGTCGAATCTACATTATGCTGCGACCCTATGCAAGACAGAGCCCCAGCGCTGGTTTTCATAACGTGGTAAAACTCTCGTCACTATCTTTACCTATGGATTTGTAACCTTTCCATCTAGCCACAAACTTCCAATGAAGTTCTAAATAAACATCGCAGTGCTAAACATTAAATCGTTCAGATACTCTAACAGTTCAGCAACTCCACCAATAGGGATTTAGGTCGTGATTATAAGTGGTACATATCAAAACTTTGACCATTCACCAGCTTTAGGGTCTGAACTAACGATAATGTCATTTAAGTAGACTTAGGTGGTTATAAATCTATTTTGATCTTTTAGTTTGTTTGTTGTTTATGTCGTTTATAAAATTTACAAGGCGAATTTTGGGCATTTGTCTGCCAACTAAGGAAAGGGCCGCATGTATTTAATAAATTTCCTATAATATCCTACCAACATCCTATAAAATTTTGATATTTATCACATAAAGACCTATATGAATAACGTCTTAAAACTAAGTAAATATTATGTGCGAAACCAGTATTTTCGTTCCAGTTTACGCAACGTTATTCCGCGTGTTCATGCTAGACCCACTGGTACATTACTAAAGCCGGTAATTTTGTGCCCAATTTCAAGAAATGTGGACTAAGCCAATATAATTGACAGCAGCACCCAGAAAACAAACCATCAAGAGAGTTTCTTCCCGTCCCTTTTTCCTAAACGGTTCCCGTATTACTAAACACATGTGCGTCTTGCGAGCACGTTCGCAAGCAATCGTGGCCCGAAAGGTCAAGAATAAATTACGAGTTCCCTTTTCCTTGTTTTTAGGGTTTCGTACCCAAAGTGTGAAAACGAGAACCTGTCACTAAGCTTAACATAGGGCCTAGACAAGTGACAATCGCTTTTTCTACAACGATTTTCAACAGGATTGACATAAGCTTTTCGATAGCTTATGTCAGTCCTACGTATACATTTTTGCCTTTTCCATCATCGTTATCGCTGATAGAATGTCACTTTGTCTAGGGCCTCTTGTCTGTCTTTTACAGGGCTTTACAAGTGACAATCGCTTTTTCTACAACGATTTTCAACAGGATTGACATAAGCTTTTCGATAGCTTATGTCAGTCCTACGTATACATTTTTGCCTTTTCCATCATCGTTATCGCTGATAGAATGTCACTTTGTCTAGGGCCTCTTGTCTGTCTTTTACAGGGCTTTATCTTTTTAACCGAAAATAAGTAGTAAAGTCCGTACGCGACTGCTAGTCACCGCTTGATGTATGTGAGCGGTGAGACGTGGGAGGTAGATAAAGGGGAAGCTAACTCATTCTGCCAATGTTTTGTCAATGGCGCCCTCCCCGTCTGACCGCTCATATACGTCAGGCGGTCGCGCGCGGATTATAGGATGAGAGGCCTATTCTCAGCAGTGCGTGATTGCGGGCTGAAATGATTATAATTGCGAGGAAGGCAGTTAAATTTCCACAGTATAAAGTGTGATAAGAAAACTTAATACATTTGCAACTACGGAACCCTTAGTGCGCGACTCCGACTCGCACTTGGCCGCTTTTCCTTTATTATTCCATCCTACAAAAGAACAAAATAAATTGTTTGAAAGTTTTTTTCTTATCTCATTAAATAGGGAAGTATTTGAACAATGTTAATGAGTCGATGATGTTTTGAATTTAGTGTTACGGTTTCAAGGCAAATTGTTTAGAAATGCTTTTAGACATGATGGGCGTTCATTGGAAGATTGATGACTTATTTACTATGGTTTTTAATATTAAGATTCTCTCCATTTTTGTTTTCCTATTTCTGTATTGCAACTTACTCTCGACTAATGGGTTTGTTTCTGATCTAACCTATGTATTTTGTAAAGTACGGACTGAATTGAGTTTCATTACCAAAAAAGTAAGGGCATGGCTTTTATGATTTACAATACCAATTGAATTCAAACATTATTATCTAAGTAGTATTTATATATTTTACAAAACGGTTTGTTTTCATAAATAAAGAAATAGTATTTAATATGATAAATGTGAAAATGAGTTTGTTTGTTACGCTTTCACACTAAAACGGCTGAACGGATTTGGATAAAATTTAACACATGGGTAGACCATGACCTGGGTTAGGATATAGGGTACTTTTAATCCCGGTATTGATGTCGTAAATATAAGGAAAAGGAAAAAGGCGCTGGTTCTGGTAGAAAACAAAAGTATAATGTGTCAATCAAAACAAGGAAAAATAGACAAACATATAAAAGTAACATAGACAAAGATATAAAAGTAAATTATCATAAAAAAGGTTTGCACACCCGGTATAGTACGTTCCCGTGGGATAATCTCCAACCTCCACGTGGCCGAAGCCGCAAGCAAAAGCTAGTAGCGTATAAAGATCTAAAAAGGCATCATCTTGAAGTCTTCGTCTCAAGGCATATTGGCACAGGACATAATTATTTTCAATACAACTACAATATTTCCCTACTTTTCACTTAATATAAAGAATAGCGTTCCTTTCTCTTCAATCAGACCTCTTGAAATGTAGAACTACTTCAAATAAGAATAATAGACAACGAATCTTGATTGTGCAAATGCAGTCGAGACGAGGCAGAGGAACGAAACGGCATAGATGTCTTTTGTCAAAGGACTGTGCCTTTTTACAGCATTTTCTAGTACAGCTTTTTAAAAGAGTCGTAAAGCAAATAGTTTTCCTACGTGTTGAAGTGAGCAATTTTCTTACGTTTTGTTACAGTTCAATCTACCTAACCTTTTCCCAACTATGTTGGGGTCGGCTTCCAGTCTGACCGGATGCAACTGAACACCAGTATTTTACATGACTGATGATCTGACCTCCATAACCCATTCACTGGATAACACAACACCTCTTGGTAAGACTAGTTGTCAGACTTTCGGGCTTCTGAATACCCATAACGACTGAATAAAATCTACGAATGACAACCGGGTTTTGATATTTTCTAATCCTGGTTTTTCCTGTTTATGTTTTCTTTTTAGACGCGGATCCGCATTTGAAATTCGTCCTGTATCTTGGGTCTCACAAGCACGAACATCGAATATTTAAACACGGAACATCTATTTGTTTCCCGTGAGAATTCAACCCTCGATCCGTAGTGCACAAGTCAACCCTTTGCACCAACTGTGCTATGTTGTAGGTGTGTTATTTTAGGTACTTTGTAACCTAAAAGAAAAAGTATGTAAAATAAGAATGAATAAAAACAATACTTACGTAAAAAATTACGTAATTGCAAATTCAAAGTTTGGTCATATTACTGAATTTGCAAACCAGCTAATAGAGTTATCAGTTTTCTTATCTTGGCTTCAGTGATCGATACTGCGTGAAACTTCCACAATTTGCGTTTTTACCTGAAACAAAATAACACAACATTAGAAGTTTGTTTGTTACATAAGCAACAATATTGCCTACAGAATTAATGTACAGAGTGAATTTTGAGAATTCCTGTAAGACGAAAACTGAGAAAGGTTGTTCGTTGCGGTTATCACCCTGAAGTCCCATCACGAAAACCCAAATATAAATCTATGTTTCTATTTGCTAATTGTGAAGACCAAAAAAAATCATTCATTTTAGTAGCCACCAAAACAAAAACGAACTTCATCGCAAAATCTATCTTCAAGTTACAAAAGCAACGTCCATTGTGTGACAAGAAAAGAATCTTTAGTATCATAACCGGAATATAGAACGTCACAAAATGCTGAGTTTCTGAGCTTGACAACACAGAAAAGTTAAGAAGGTCGGCTCCCTACGAATCTAAACAGGTGCACGCACACAGACTCAAACGGTCGTCTATTGGTACGAAAATCTTGACCATATTTAGTTAGAACTTGTCATTTGTGGATCTCGTCACTTCTCAATTGAAGTCATCACATTTTCATCCCTTTTTGTACCTATAGTATAACAAGGTTCCAACTAAGTTATCATCTGCCAAGCCTTTTCCCAACAATGTTGGGGTCGGCTTCCAGTCTAACCGGATGCAGCTGAATACAAGTATTTTACATGTAGCGACTGCCTATCTGACCTTCACAACCCAGTAACTGGGTAATACGATACCCCTTGGTAAGACTGGTTGTCAAACTTTCGGGCTTCTGACGACCTGTAACAACTGTCAAAGATCCACGAATGACAGCCGGGACCAACGGCTTAACGTGCTTTACGAGACACGGAGGAGTCTCGGTATGTAATGATGGTCACCCATCCACGGACCAACCCCGGCAAGCGTAGCTTAACCTGATGGATCTACCCGTGCGGCTGTCATTAATTAGCCATCCACGAGCTAAAAAAAAATATTGCCAAATTAATTAGGATAAGCTAATTGCGTAACTTATTTTCGTAACCGATTAAAACTAATTTCTTTCATTTTGACAGTTCCACAACATTTATTGCGTTATTTACGTTGTTGAACTTATGAAGCAATGGATTTGACATTTGATTCAAACCGATTCTAATTCTGTTTGATCGTGTTTTACGCAATTAGGAATTAGGGTGCAGTGCAGAAGGAATGATGTTTGAAAACGGACATGAGTGTTCGTGCGTTTTTGTTCGTTGTATTTAGCCGGCCTTCTGTACCTACTATATCTATTATGTGTCGGCTTCACAGGTGACCCAGTGAGCGTGTGAAATCGTTAAACCGCCCCAGATATCGCAGAAGGCACTCAAAATGGACAATTCGGGTCTTGACTGAATAGAGCCTTAAATCCCTGGGGATATGGAGATGTGCAAGTTTGTACTCACTTTGTTATTGTAATAATTTTGTTAGGTTTGAGTAAAATATTGTTTTAGAAGCTTTTTGAGTACGAAAATTCTAATTTTTGCTAATACGTAACGCATGATATTGACAGATTTAAAGGGCTTATGTATATTCTTTGTGACTACCTCGTTGATCTAGAGGTCACAACCGCTACTGCGATGCATGGGGTCCTGGATTCGATTCCCGGGATGGGCAAATTGTTATTGAGTTTTTCCATCAGGAATTTCAGATAGTTAATTGATTCAGGCGTGACTTTGCGGAAATCCATTATAAAATACAATAGACGCTGATATATTTAGTAACCTATTCCGCTTGACTATTCTTCAAGAGTCATAAAAACCCTGTAAGAAATCGACACGTGTTTCACCTCTCAACGAGGCATCTTCAGGATGACGATTGACCAATTGCAAACCAGAACGCGACGTGTTACCACACCGAGCGCGTCACTCTGCGTCCAGCGCTCGGTGTGGTAACACGTCGCGTTCTGGTTTCCGGGTTATATTCGTTTCCGAGATTCCTGTCATAAACGGACCAATAATGTTCCCTCTTCCATCTAAGAATGTAAGATTTAAATTACGCCTTCGTCCCAGGCTGAAAGCACTAGACCTGATTCCAAATGTTTTATTTATTTATTTATTTTATTAGGTTCTCCAACAAAGAATACACCTTACATGCTAAAATAAAAAGACAAGAACAACAATCTATCAGTTTTCTTAAATGTAAGTACAGTAACGAAAAATAACTGTTCTTTTATTCTTACAAAATCCAAAACAAGAATTGTACTATCCTTTACTAGCCAGCGACAGCTTTTCAATGAGATCAAAACATAAATTTCAAGCTATCGACACTTTAATTCCAACATTTCGCTTTCACATGAAATTCTCGGCGGCTCCAGCACTCAGGTGCCTTTCAGTAACAGCTGCATTTATCGAAGTCAACAAGGTATGAACAAAATAGCCCAAGTTTCAAGTCAAGTGAACAGTCAATACACTATGCCATCGCATTCAAAAATGTTCGTAAATGTACTTTTGAAGAGATTCCAAATTGAACTTTGCTTGGATAATCGTAAGGTCTGCTTTGCATTGTTTATTTGTTGCATGAAATAGCGTTCAATGTGTTCGTATTTTCTGTTTTTTGGTGATTAAAGGAGAATTTAGATGTTCTCATTTACGAACACTTTATGAAGAGACTAAATTGTAACTGTTCATTGTGTGTGCACTGTATTCGTTCTAGAGGTAAAAATGTAGTCTAGAGAGATCCGTTTCGACCTTTTAGTGGAAGTAAAGGATTCTTTAAGTATTTTACCCAATTACAATAACGGGTTAAAAATACGCTTCAGGAAGCCGAGAATCACGAGTTCTTCCCCTTATTATGATCAAGTCTTACTGGACCATATCTGGGAATCTTCTAGCTACTTCTATTGTAGTTCAAAGTTCAGTTCTACATTTTTTGACGTTTCTTTGCGAAAACGAATTCTAAATATTATAACTTAACTTTAAATACTCCCACGATCCCAGTACAGTTGCATGCACCCATCATCACAATATTTTTTGTGCGTTACATTGCACACTACTGTAAATACCGAATGTCACCCCAAAAAAAAGGGGTGTACTATGCCAAATCGAATGCCAAATAATCGAATACCAATTGGTCGACCACTATAACTCAAACGTCTAAATACTCGAACGTTCATAATATCGAATTGTTAATAAATCGAACATTCAATACATCGTACACTCATTATATCGAGTGTTTAAATTATCAAATGTTTGTTTGATCTTGCGTTCAAGGCATAGCATATTCATTCTATCGAAATATCAATTTATTGAATACAAGAAAAACACAAAATTTATTAATACATCACATTTTAATCTTTAATTGTTATATTATTTTATAGGTACCTACATTTTAAAATTGTGTGTGAATTGCAATTGCACGTAGAAACTAACGGTATAAATCCATGTCGTTTTTATTATTTAATATTTTTTCAATCGCATTACCATCCCTTTTGCCTCTTTTTTGTGGAGTAGATCTTCCCAATCCCGCGTTTGCCTTTTCAATTGTCATATTTGATATAGCTTGCTCCTTAACTAAAAATTCTATTAATTCTGTTTAATAAAAACAGGTATTAAAGTCTTTTTGTAACAGTAATAACAAAATTACATGCTTGTAGAAAACATACGCTTGGAAAGATACGATAATTAACCATTGAACAATGAACAATCAAAAAGCTCAAAATTAAAGGACACAAATGATTGACATTATTTTCCAACGTGGTATTTTAATTAAATGTCAATTATGATGGACCCACCTCGCTCAACTTTATACTCAACTTTTATATCGACTGATTGAGCGAATGACGCATACGTGGAGCAAACAATCTGAAGAAGACTCATTATAATTCATTAAGTACTACGATGTTGTTATGATAATTATGCATCTCAAATTCTTACTTAAATAAGTAAATTAACTTTTCATCTAATGAAATAATTACATATTTCAATGAAATAATAAGACCTTTATATTAGTCTCATCAAAGTTGACCTCAGCACGTAATTGTTAGAAGAAATAATGTTCTAAAATCTTTGAACCAATAAGATCGTCTGAATCGCTCGTTTGAATTGCCAGTACCTTTTGTCAGCCGCTTTCAAAAACTGTCTGACGTAAAAAGATTTAAATTTGGAATGAAACACGAATAGAAAATGGCGTGTAGTGAACACGGAATGTTGCGGTAAGTGCAGGCGGTGAAAATCAGGAGTATATCCTCCTCTGAATGTTGCATGTTCAGCTGTATGGATAAATGGAAAGAGTACTTTGGGTATATTATGTAATGGACTCTGGCTTATACTTTTATTATGTTATAGACAGTAGCGTGGTATTTTGCAGAGTTGCAGTAAGTGTTACAAGAGATTTTCGTGATTCGATGTATACTTGATCCGCTGCGGAAGAAAAAGATTACAAAGATTAAGTATCTGGCATAATTTTCGATGTCAGACGACCAATGGGCCAACTTACGACCCAGTAGGTCCCCCTTAATGGCAAAAACGACAGTGCCGAAGGCCCAGACGGAGATGGCGGGATGAGCTGGACTCCTTCAATAAAGATTGGCCCTTGGCAGCTCTGGCTAATGTGAAATAAAAAATTCTAAAGAGATAGATAAAATATCGAGAGGGAGATTACATATCGAGATACGGTCGTTCAGAAAACATAATTTATGTGCTAAAATTAAAACATAGTTTTACACTATTGTTAAAGAGAGCGCCTTTCCATCATCGATCGGAATAAATAATAGACTTGTTATATGACATCAAGGGTGACCGTGCATGAGGCCGTTTGCCGGCTGTCCCTAAATTCGGGGTTGACCGCATCCGTGGACGTCCACTGGTCCTGTGGTTTGGTGCCGCACTGCGTAATTATGTGTGCCTACCTTCAAATTTGAAATTTCATGTTGGTACTCTGTCGTTAATTTTGAAGTAATGAGGGTAGTTGACGAGAATATTTTGAAGTTAGAATTTCGTAAATAGTTTAAAGCGAGGATTTTAGATTTGAATACTGTGTAACTTAGGACCAGAAATTGTTAAAATTGTATTATGTTGCCTTTAGACGCTTTTGTGTTGTTTTTCGCTTATAGTTATTTCTCAAACTAGTATTTTCGTCTAACTGGTTTTACCCATTAATGGGAGGAACGTGTAGTGTAAACTTTGACGCAGTATGATAGATGACGTAATGCGTTGGTTGATGGAGTGTGTCCAGCCAGTCTCAATCAAGTAAAGAAAAGTTACTAGAGTTTAGATAAAAATAATAAGTGTTTTTATCTAGACATATTTTTTCTTAGTGTGTGTGAGCAGAGGTGGCCTAATGATAACAGCCCCAACTTACTAGTTGTAGGTCGTGGGTTCGAACCGAGGCAGGCGCTTTACTTTGTGTAAATAATTTCATTATCACTGCTCTCAAAACGGTGAAGGAAAATATCTTGAGGAAACCGGCATGTCCTGGAACTAAAAATTCGAAGACATTTGACATCTACCAACCCGCACTGGGCCCGCGTGGTAGAATACAGCGCAGGCCTGTGTCCCAGCAGTGGGAACATAATAGACTAGTTATAAAGTGTTTTTCGAGATTAATTAACGGTTTTGACTCACTTTTGTTACTAAAGGGACAGCTGTTACCTACAAGGTAAAGTAATCTAGTAATCACAAATCCTACAAAATCGAGTCTCATGATTGTATTTCTTTTTCTTTTTATTTCTGTTTCAAGGAACGTATCCCATTCACGAACAGAATACATAACGGTTCCGGGAACAATTCAAGAACACGTGCATGATTCTATTCCCCCAATTAATAGGAACTTCATTCAACTTTGAGGAAAGGAAAAGGTTACGAAATGTTTGTCGTATTTCAAGTAACGTACAATCCACTGCACGTACATAGTAACCATTTGACTTTGACATCGTCTATAATTTGAAGTAGGCTAAGGGCTGTTTCCTAAATTAAGTGTTACTGCCAACGTGCGGTTGACCGTACCAGCCTTTCTAGAACGGCCCACTGAAAATACGTTCGAGACTAAATTGGTGTTCCGAACTGCTGTAACGATGTTATATTATATCTGTCCCTTTCTAACTCGTAGCAGCTATCTCGCTCACTCGTTCCAGTTCTAAAATTTGAATTCGTTATGCTGACACAGTTAGGACTTAATAGTTAGATTAATTTTAGAATTCAATTGGAGTTTAAGGCTCAGGCTGGAATGAACTTATTCCTTCATAAAAGATTGTTAAACGCAGAAGTTATTTTCATTCTGCCTCATTGGTCTATTGGTTACAAGCACTACTGCTGTGCATGAGGTCATGGGTTCAATAGCTAGGTCTGGCAAAAAGTTTTATTGGGGTTTTCTATCTGAAATTTCTTAGTAGGAGTCCGTTTGTGCCCAGTTGATGGCAATAGGCTCGCCACTTATTACATGAGACAAACATAGCTAGCGAAATGTGGGTGTACTATAAGTACGCCTCTTTTTTTTTCTTGCCCCATGTAACAATACATGGGAAAAGGGGGCAAGAAAAAAAAATGGGTATACCTCTGCCCAACTCTTCGAGGAAAGAAGCCGTGACGTTATGTTGCGTTATTTCATTTATGTACGTTACGTCCTGGCTTTTTGCCTTTTATACTTTATTTTTTAAGGCGTAACAAATTCGGATTACAGATTGTATCTTGTTTGCTCTTGATAAAGAATGTTTTGGTAATATATTCGTTACACGTGGGAGGTGTATTATCACGTGGGTATTATGGTATTAAAACCAACCCACGCAATAATTGATACACTCAATATTATTAATGCGAAAGTGACATTTTCTGTATGATGTTCTTTCGAGTCCGAAACAAACCGATTAAGATTGTAGAGAAGGTAGCTTCTTAACTAGAAAATAATACAATAAACATTAAACTATGACACTCGTGTGAGGATTATTCTCACTAGTTCCACCGTAGTTGTTCCATGAAAAAAAATGGAGATTGTTACAGATCCAGCACATTTATTTTTCTTAGAAAATTGACACTTCCATAAGCTTGTTCCATTGCGATAAATGATCTTCTTCTGCCTAGCCTTTTCCCAACTATGTTGGGGTCGGTTTCCAGTCTAACCGGATGCAGCTGAATACCAGTATTTTACATGGAGCGACTGCCTATCTGACCTCCACAACCCAGTAACTGGGTAATACGATACCCTTTGGATAGACTGGTTGTCAGACAATCGTGCTTCTGACGACTCGTAACGACTGCCAAAGATTCACAAATGACAGCTGGGACCAACGGCTTAACGTGCTTTCCGAGGCACGGAGGAGTCTCGATATGTGAAAATGGTCACCCATCCACGGACCAACCCCGGCAAGCGTAGCTTAACCTGATGGATCGACCCGAGCGGCTGTTATTACTTAGCCACGAGCTCCTCATTGCGATAAATGATATGTTTATAATACTGGTAGCCACAATAAAGTAAAACATTTCTTCGACCTCTTTTAATAATTTCAATTTCACAAGACATGTTTTGCACAATTAAACAGAATTAATCACAAATTTTACTACACACGCAAACAACTCTGTATTTGAATATCACTTTTTATTCTAATTGTGTGACTTATGAGGGTTTTGAAATTAATGATTTTTGTTTCAGATAAAACTACTGAAATTGTCTTAGAAAATCTTTTATTCAATTTTCTTTTCTTACATGTCAATATGAAGTCCGTCACATTTCTCTTTTTCAAAAAATCATAAAAATAAAAAATGTTTCTTAAAACTGCCAGCAACATACTCCTCCTCACTCGACCCTGACCGTCGAGCTCACACGGTGGCAGCTGGCCCCACTGCTTTCATTAACACCACCAACTGGTTGACCGGGCGCCGTAGCACAGCACCGAAGTGGGTATCCACATCCACCCTGCAGACACGGCAGTCGTTTGGGGTATCCACGTCGCGTCGCCATCCTTCTAATCGCCATGAGAGTCGAATCAGTGTTTAATGACGATGCTATTTCAATGTGCACGACTCTGGTATTCATGCAGGTGAAGATCCCCATCGCTTTTTACGACGCCGCCCGATGGTCACTGTCATTGGACCGAACATGTCGACACCGCAGTACGTGAATGGTCTGCAATGGTGGTCGAGGCGCATAGTCGGTAATCCAGCCATCATTGGTTGCTCGCAGCGCGCACGCCGCGCTTTACAGATTACACAGTTAGCAATTAATGATCGCCCGTAAACGAAATATGTACTATCTTGTCGAAGTTCGTTTACCAGAGTCACTGTCCCGCAGTGCCCTAGTAGTCGGTGTCTTGCGTCGAGTATAATCGGATTTTTTAACGCAAGCGACAACTCTCTTCCAGCCATCAAGCGACTCTGAACTCGCAGCACACCATCGTCGTCCAGTTTCGGATTAAGTTTTCTCAACTTACTTTGCGGTTTTATCGTATTGTTATTCTTAATCGCAGCAATTTCATCATAAAATAACTCACATTGAGTTTTTTGGAAAATATGAGTTTGAGAACGACGTTCATAGACCGGTGACATTCGGGTGTCAAGTCTTTGACATCTATCTATGAAAAGCAAAACGTATGCTAAACTTATTGTTAGTCGGCGCCAATTTGAAAAACGAATATGGTCAATAATAAGTACTTGACGCACGTACGACTTGAACTTAGGCCATGCATCTTCTAAGAGGTGAAGAAAGTCAGGTCCCGATACCCATCTTGACTTGTCCATGTCGAGGGCTACATTGGCTCTAATGGCTTCATCGGCGACTTTCATTTCGTCCAAGTAAAAGTAGTTTTTCACTAGCTCGTCCAACCGATCGTCTACGTCTAGGCGTGCATGAAAAGTAAACTCAGGCATAATATTGGATGCTATGGAAGAACAAACACCATGGAGCACCCATCCGAGTTTTGTCAACTACGCGACAGGTTCACTTTTGCCGCCTTTCCTTAGTTCTCTGCTCACGATCAGGGGCCATTGGTCCTGGCCGATCAACATAACTGTTTGACCTTCAAATGCATAGAGGGGAAAGTCTTTCAGATGATCAAAGCTCTCGATCTGTTCTTTAGGGATTGTATGATAGGGAAGATTAAGCGCGTTAACTGTTCGTACTCGATCTAGCTGATGAAGACCCCAGGGAGTTTGTATCGTTAGCGTTACCATCTGACTTGCTACTCTGCTTGTTAGGCCTACTACACCATGAATCTTCAAATCTTTTTCAGGACCAGTAGCTCCGATATTTTCGGCGATATTGCTTTCGATTAGACTTATTATCGATCCTTCGTCCAGTAGTGCATAGGTCATAACACTTCCTGATGGACCTTCAATCTCAACCGGCAGCACCTTCAGAAAGACCTTATTCTTTACGCACCATGCGTTTGCTTATCTTGCAGTCTCGGGCTTATCTCAGTCATTTCTATGTAGAAGCGAGTGGTGACCTCTCTTGCACGTTTTACATCTGACCTTAGATTTGCAACGTTCGCGGCGGTGGGTGGACTTGAGACATCTAAAGCATAATCGGCGCTTACATGTCCGATCCCATCGTTGATTGACTTCTTCATCTGCGAACTTGGGGCAAGTGTTAATCCCATGGCCCTTATCTGAGCAAAACGCGCATTTCCTCACCATGAGTTGTCTTAAGCACCACGACGTCTGCCGATTCCTTGTCAGGTTGGGGGTGGCTTTCCTCCTCCTTCATATTTGTCAGTAATATTGAACGTTTGGTGCCGGTAATCTTAGTCTGAGCTGGGTCCAAAACTCCTCTTAAGCAGACTTCATGAGCTTCTTTCACCAGGTACTTGGCCAATGCTGGCAGCTGTGGGTCACGAATGGTGAGACCCTTGCTGTAATCTAACCAGCGAAAGAATATTGGCTCCGTCATTTTGTCGATAATGGTTGTCGTCAGGTCTGGACTGTATATGTATCCGATATGATCCATGGATTCAATAGCCGCGACGCAATTGTTCACTTTCATTGCTAGTGATACTAGGTCCGTGCGTGCCCCGGTCAGCTTGGGGATCCTCACACCTCGCTTATAAGTCGGTTTAGCACGAGGTCAGGTCTACCAAATCGCATTTCCAAAGTCTTGATAATCTCGTCGGCAGAGGTGACGGTGATGAGTCTGGCGGCTACCACTTCCCAGGCTGGGCCATGGAGGCAACGTTGTAAGCGTGCTACGTTTTCCTCATCTGAGTATTGGCCGATTCTAGTCGTAGACAGGTATGCATGCTTGAACCTCAGCCATTCCATCGGGTCGCCTGTGAAGGTTGGTAGATCCTTTGCCGACATACGGCCTAGTAATTTATCGGTGGTGGGAGTGGTGTTAATAGTCGTAGTCTTATTTATCGCTTCTGTGATGGCAAGCGTAAGGTTTGCGATGTCGTTGTCGTGACCGCTGCGGTAGTCGTTGTCATTGGTGCGGTAGTCTTTGTGACCTCGCTCCTGATTATAATCGGCATTTACCCCACGTTTAGGGTTGCAAGTATCATCCAACCTCTTATGAACCTGAACCGATTTCGCAGCCTCTGATAGAGCGGAGACGTGGCTCGCCGCATCTTCTTCCAACAGGGCCGTCTCCTTGGTTAGTCTGGCCTCGACGAGGGTTCGCTCTACTTCTAGCTTCCGCAAATCAATTTCCGCTAATTCTTTTGCGGCGCGAGCTTCGAGAATGCGCCGCTGTGATGCACTAGAATTATTAGATCGTGCGGACTTAAGCGATGACGGTGTCCTGGTTCGGGCTTACTTCTTTATGTTCGGGAACAGGTTTATTTTTCTTCATTATTCTTTCACTTCTTCGCGGCAGGTCCATTTAGTCGATCACTGTTTCTAATCCGTCTTCGAATGACCAGTTGTTTCAGATAAAACTACTGAAATTGTCTTAGAAAATCTTTTATTCAATTTTCTTTTCTTATATGTCAATATGAAGTCCGTCACATTTCTCTTTTTCAAAAAATCATCAAATATAAAAAATGTTTCTTAAAACTGCCAGCAAAAAAACAGGTTTTTAAAAGAAACAATAGACGCTTGTTTTTTTTTTTTTGTTTTTCTTTATTGATTCATATTTGATGATATTTTTTTAGAAAGTGGAACTAATGAGAAAGAATGATGTTGATTAACTTTAGGTTCACTTATTCCACTAAGAAGAACCATGGAACTACTGACAAAAAAAAAACTCACTTGTTCCATGGAACTAATTGCTGGTGGAACTAGTGAGAATGATCCGCCTTTTGCATAAAATGATACACTTCTCATGAGAAAAATCGAAACACCTTGCAAGTTTATGTTTTGTAAGGATTATCAGAAAAATGTGTATACCTATTTAGGAATATATGTCAAATGTCGTTTAATAGTGAATAATATGAGGTTTTCAAATCCTAATGTTAATGTTAATGTTCTAAATTCAAATTAAATCTTCATAGGTTTCGTTTTTTTTATAACAAGTTATTTTTACCCTGTATGGAGTATGAAGGAAATTGATAAAACAACACAAGTAAATGAAAAAAAAAGCTAAGAAACATTTATTTAATAACTTGTATTCCCTCCCCGAGCTCTTATTACTGCTTCCATACGGTTCTTCATCGATCGGATGAGAGTCACGATCAAAATGTTGTGGCATTCCATTCCATTCCTCTTGGATTGCATTTTGCAGCTGGCTAAGAGTTTCTGGGGCAGGATCTCTTGCACGAATTCGTCTTTTTAATTCATCCCATAGATGTTCAAATGGATTCATGTCCGAGCTTCTTGCTGGCCATTCCATAATGGAGATACTGACTTCGGTAACATAATCTCGTACGACCCTCGCGGTGTGAGCCCTAGCATTGTCGTGCATGAATATGAAACCGTTGCCAATAAATGTGAATAGGGCATCACGTGAGGCTCAAGACAGTGTTCGATGTACCGATGACTGTTTAGTGCAGGCAGACGTGGCCCAGACACAAAGACAAGCTCTGTCTTACCGTCGCCGCTGATTCCTCCCCAAACCGTCCACGAACCGCCACCATAGCTGACCCTTTCTTCAATGCAGCATTGTGCGAAGCGTTCTCCACTTTTCTGTAGACCTTGTTCCTTCCGTCGTTACCATACAGCATAATTTTACACTCATCAGAAAAGAGGACTTTGTTCCACTGGAGGTATGACCAACCTCCAGTGGAACAAAGTCCTCTTTTCTGATGAGTGTAAAATTATGCTGTATGGTAACGACGGAAGGAACAAGGTCTACAGAAAAGATTTAGGTGCTCACGTGCAAAGTTAAGCCGCGCTCTTCGATGGTCTGCAGTTAATTTTGGCCCATTTGCGGGCTTGTGCGGTACCAGTCCACGTTCCTTCAACCTTCTTCTAATTCTAGAGTCACTTACAGCCACCCTACGTACAACATGAAGCTGCTGCTGCAGTTGAAAAGCATTAAGGCGTCGATTTCGTAAAGAAGATGTTGCAATAAATCGGTCATCTCGATCAGAAGTGACCCGATTCCTGCCAGATCCTGAACGGCGCGTAAACAAACCAGTCTCCCGATAGCGTTTGTAGACTCTATGAACAGACGACAGGCTTAGATGCAATCTTTCAGCCACAACACGCTGACTAAGTCCAGAATCCAGCAATGCCACCACTTGGGCGGCTTCTGCGGGCGAAGTATCCATATGTTTTAGAAAAAGGACGTCCGACAGTCACAGTACACACACAGTATACAGAACACAGAACAAAAAGTTTTAAGATAAGCGCTAATTTTTAGTTTTCAAAGGTGAAATGTACTCCAACTCTAAATACACATTTGTCTCAAAACAGTGAATCATTTCATTTATAGGATAAACAAATGAAATTCTAATTTTGAATTTCGAATTTTCGCTTATCACTGTAATGGCTAAACTGCCAGCTATCATGTGATTTTACTCATGGAATGGAAACTTTTTTGTGTTAAAGTAGGACAGAAACCATAAAAACGGAAGTGTTTCGATTTTTCTGATGAAAAGTGTAGTTGTGAAATATCGAACAAAAATAACAATGCTACGAGCTCTCGTAGCTAACGCGTGTAGCACGTTCGTAACCTACGCGCGTAGCACGTTCGTAGTCTACGCGCGTAGCACGTTCGTAGTCTACGCGCGTAGCACATGTAGCGTAACCACGCGTAGCACTGACTAATGGCGTAGAATTGTCTCTTAACTAATAGTGAGTAGAAAGTTACTTATATTGACGTGAAAATTACATTTATTAATGTTTCATATCCACCAACCCGCAATGAGGCCGCGTTGTGAATTATGGGCCAAACAGGGGCCACCCTCTCTGTGAGAGAGAGGGATGTTTGGTTGATGTTGAGTTTCTTAATTCAACATAACAGAGAATGGATATTATTATTTTCTAAATGCAAATATTTTGTTTAATCGGAAAAGGAGTTCCCGATTAAACAAAATATTTGCATTGCAGGTCTCCCACAAAGTGGACCGGTGACCTTGTGAAGGCCGCAGGAATCCGCTGGATCCAGTATAAGCTGATCTGGCATTGTATAGGATTTCCGTACGATGAGAGGTCAGCTTATACTGGAAATTTATAGCTTGATGTGTAGCCGTGTGTACGTTTACTATACTACCACCGATCGTATAGTATGTACCTATCTAGTTTTCTGAAGGTTATTTAGAATGCTTCTTTCAAACTAACTTTAAAATAAGTTATTTTTATGTTCAAGCAATAAATAGCACATATTGCACAGTTCAAACTTCTTTTCGATTTTATAGACCAGCTCCTAGACAAGTTTTACTATCTTCAATTTCCAGTATATTGGATTATTGGTAAGAATTTGAGCAATATAGCAAAAATATACTTCGCCGCAAACAAAGTTATGATTATGAAACAACAATTTATTTTGCAAAGTAAGTGAACAAACTATGTTTTATCTGCGGGTAAAGTTGACTTTGTAGAAACTGATTTTCCAAAGAATTTAATAGTTAAGGGGCTGTAAGGTTTACTGTTTCGTATAAACCTGCATACGTGTAGTATATAAAATCGAACTCTTATAGATTGCTAGGCAGAAGGCTAGGTTAAATCTGCCTAGCCTTTTCCAACTATGTTGAGATTGGCTACCAGGCTAACCGGATGCAGCTGAAAAACAGTAATTCACATGGAGCGACTGCCTATCTGAGCTCCACAACTCAGTAACTGGGTACCGATACCCCTTAGTTCTTTTATGATTCAAATACAATTCTTACAGAAAATTAAAGGTAACATTATTAATATTTATTTTGCGAAGCGGTCAGACCAGTAATAACAGCGTCATTTGCAACGCCGTAGATGATTGTACTATCATGGCGGTTCGAGTGTCGTTATACTCTTTTTCACACATACTTTATTTAATAATTCTGTCGGAATATTAAAATATTTGGAAGTCTTAAAAACAAGGTTTTAATATAGATTAGCGTTCAATTTTACGTGACTAATAAATTTATTTTTACGCTTAATTTTTCATAAATTATTAAATTAATTTTGGAATTAATCAAAAAAAATTAAAATTAATTTTAAATCTATTTTGATAATTTAAGCTCACAACCATTCTTCATAACTAAATTCATGAGGTATTTTTTTACTGTCAACTAGCCTTTTACAGGAATGACGTTGCATCTCCATCCCCTATCATTCCCTTAATCTTGTCAACACCTCAACCTAATCCCCACAAACAACACATATTTTGTGACCTCTACAGATACATTTACACCTCTAACCTGACCTCCGTATAACTTGAGGTCGGATTAAATAGGGGCCCAATCAGTAACTGATACATATTCGGGGCGGAATCTCATAATTGTGTTATTGGTATAACAGATATGTGGCTTGCAATATTCGCTTAGGTGAGTTATTGGTTTTCGAGGAACCAGGTTTAATTTGAGGATTATAATAAACCTTTTTGTTTGGCCTCAATTATCTTTCATTACCACTCAAAAATGGGTTGATCGGTAGGTACAAACTAACTTCTATGAAAGAAGTCGATTAACAATGCGCAAACGCAAAATATACCCTGAATTTTTTATTTACATAACATAACAACACTCCTGTACTCCCCGAAGGGTTAGGCAGAGGTGTAGGTACTTATAGTATAAAGAATTAAGGTATTTTGCCAAATATGTTAAATGCCATGTAATAGGGGGCGAAGCTATTGCCATCACCCGGGCACAAACCCAGACTCCGGACGGCAACTGAGTAATTCCAGATAAATAATATATCAGTCGAAATACGCATTATATCAACCATATTTTTAACAAAATTTTTGATTAAATCAGGGATCGACTTCATGGCAACCGCGTCACTAAGTTATCAATCAATTCATTCGTTTCGATGATTGATGTATCAATAATAGCGAATCAAACGAGGTCACGTGGATGACGTTTGGTGTCTATATGCGTGTCTTCACCGAAGATGATAACATATAACCAATTCAACACAATAACGGTAGAGACAGAGATTATATTTAATTCTCCCCTCCACCCCTCTTTCGCAAGATCTGATACATAACTTCATACAATAGACATTTCCACAAACATATTCCATTTTCCATTCTCCGTTCAAACAAAGCCTAATAAGATATAACCTAATTGCTATCACACTTACTAATTAGGCCGTGCTCACACGAACTAATAGGCGAACCTACGTTCACAAATGTATCCATTATTAAACTACAAAGGAGCTTGAGGCAATTGAAGAGCTGAACGGAATATCGGATGCAATTGATATGTTAGTATAATACATATAAATTGTTTGAGGATCTTGAGTGTATGCATTAGCCATTTAAAAGATCATTGCAAAGCTTATCATTGTTGTCCGAAATAAATGAAAAAATTCAATTAAATTATCAAGGTCTCCTTTTACTGTTTTAACCGGATTTCTGAGATCATTTTTTTTTTCTTAATGCGCCTGCACGCTTTGCAAGACCACCGTAGAAAGGAAAGACAAACTGATAGAGATTGTAGTAGGATTACTACGGCACGAAGTGAAAAATTAAGAACAGAAATGTCACTTTTTCATCGTAGAGTAGAGGTAGAAGTGCCCACGCTACACAAGCTAGATTATCACTTTGGTAAACATGTCAGCTATCACACGATTTGGTTTTAAGAAATATGCGGTACCTTTTATTATTATTACCAGCGGTACCTTTTTTTTATTCAGAAAATCTGTTAATTTTGAAAACACTTATCACAAACCCTTCAATTCTTGGTATAGATTCAGGCTTTACGCATCGCACAAACAATCAATATCTATTATTTGAATGACCTTCAGACAACATTTAGACCCTCAAGCCTATATTAATTTAGTCCCCATTTTGTGATTAATCGGCAAATCGGCACCCTTTGTAAACACCGCACATGAGTTAAAAGTTATTCAGCTGTATTAATTGATATAAGTTTTGTTTCAAAGACTACAATTGACTTGTCAATTCACACCGCATTTAATTGCTTAGATCGACAACACGACCTAAGTAAATATAAAAGACTCTTATTAAGTCAATATTTGGACTTATGTAATAGAGAACAAGCCTAATATCGCCACACACAAAAAAAGAGCACCTACCTTAACAATTGTGAATTCCTTACTCAAAAAAACAGCTGTGCCAACATTTTTCAAATAGAAAAGAGTTGATAGACCATTCTCTGGGCATCGACATCAGACAGATCAATGAATGGTGACGTCAGCAGTCTGGCAAACGCTGAACATCGCCACTTGGCTATCAGAGATCGTAGAAGCAAGGGATAGGATGAAAAAGTATGGCAATATGCTCTAAATAATCATACTATTGCTTAGCGGTCCTAGAATTAATGTCATTGGTACAATTCCAAATGTGCTGTTTCACGAGTTTCGGTGCATCGTGTTATTTATTTTAATGGAAGTGGTAAAACTTTTAAAATAACACAAATAGTTCTTCAAAATAGTATCGGCAGTTTAACTGTGGGATTGGTCGTCGTTTTTGTTGACAGTTTATGCAATAAATCCTGTTTTTCCAGCTTTCATAATTATAATTATTTAATGGTCTTAAATAACTAGCGGAATATCAAAATGTATTCAATTTTTTATCAACACCCTAATCGGACTACCTACGGGGGGGCCCAGAGCGCGCAAAACTCTAGTAAGTACTTATTATTATTATTATTTTTTCCTTTATACAGTATCGCGATTGGTGATACTTTATTCACATTACAATCTAGCCTTTCTAATAAGTAATTTAAATATAACTTAAACTGCTAAGTAATATAAAATTAAGAAATCGTCCAATAACGACTTTCTTATTCACTATAAATTAGAGGGAAGACACTTGATTCCCGTGTTCTTTAGTACTTATAACAATACTTTTTCCAAAATGGCATGTCATCTTCTACGTGTTGTTTCTATGCTCCTTGACAGTTCCCTGCACAGTTATACGGACAATCGTGACGTGCTTCGTATGAAGAATCAGACTGAATGTAGAATCTCCTTTGATGGCAGCTAAAGAATTTTATTTTCTGTTTTATTTTTTGAAACTGTTGTAATAAGGTAGCAAAGTTATCCCATGTACCAAATCGATTTGTCACACGTATTGTATACAAGCGTTTTATTACTATAGGTACATATCCTCATTTTTTTAGTTAAGGAGTAAATACAGTTCAATATTTAAATACTCACTATGTAAATATTGTCCTTTTTATTTAGCGATTTATGTTTTTAGTCATAGGTGGTAGTATTTATATTTCAAGGCAAGTTGCTGGTGAATAATCCTGGCCACTTGGTTATGCCTGTGCAAGTACTCGCCGTTAGCCAGACGAGAACAACCAGAGATAATATGTCTGATGGACTCACCCGGACGGTGGCATGCCCGACCCACGTCAACGTTATTATTATTATTTAATATATTACAGCATAATATTAAATGGCAGCATGCATTTTTATAATGTGCAATTTAGCCTGTGCTTGCTGTCGTTCTCTGGCTCTGGTTTGCATTCTACATACTCACATTTATAGTATAGTCAATTTTTTTGTATATTTTTATAGTCCGTTTTTGTTTGGTTTTCCATGTTTATTTGCATCTGGTCTTATTTTTGTGGTTTTTAACTGTAATTTGGTTCTGAACTGTGCAATTCTTTCTATCTTTTTTATGTAAAAAATGTTGAGCGTAATTTTTTTTCGTGGTAACAATGACAGACGCCTTGTTATTATTATTATTTAATATAATACAGCATAATATATTAAATGGTAGCATACATTTTTATGATGTGGAATTTAGCTTAAAGTAGTCCTTTCGTTCAATTAAATGTACTGATATTGTAGCATGTACGTAATGCCATGATCTTGATGGTTTGATCTTGATTATGCATAAAACGTAAATAAAAAAATAAATCGGCTGCTTTCGATCTGGCGCGAATTATACCTAAGAGGATTCTCGCAAGGCGTGGTGAGGCGTTATGTAGAGAAGATTTAGCTTTGTTCAAAAAATATGGAAGCAGAAGTTTCATAGTTTTCACGATACAAGGTAGTTTGGGTTTTAGGGCAGGTCAAAAACTTCTTAATATAATTATGTAAAAGTTTTCTCATTTTTTTTTCGTCATGCGAAGTGTTTGTAAAATACTTTTTTAGTTAGTAATAATTTTGAGAATGTTGTCTGTACCATAACATCGTAGGAGGTTGATCAATCGAGTGTGGGTAAACGTGGAACTACTGGTGTTTCTGTAACGTGACCAAGAGTATTGTGAAAATGTATGAAAACCTAAATAGCTTTACATATAAAGTGAAATTCACAATTTCACGGAGAAAAATCAGCTTTTGTATGTTATGCTAAGATGAATCAGGTAGGACTATATCCTTATCTTTCTGAGGTACGAATATCCTATTTCAACGGTAAACTGTAATCCCCCTTCCGACACCCCTTTTCTTATCTTATTTCTTATAACTAAATATAAAAAACCAACAAAAACTGATACCTGTTCTTATAGCCTACAAACCGTCCCCATTATTATTCAAACTACCCTACTTTAACCAACAAAGGGCCACAAAGATAAATAAAAGTAATCGAATCTTTCCATCCCTTTGAGCTTTTTACCTTCAATAAAAGAACTTAAAAGGTTTTCTCTAGGTAGGGATGAGGCCTCTTTATTCAGACAATCATTTAGGACAAATTTTTCATTCAAATTCGAATTCACTTGAATTGAATCAAAGCAGAAAGTTGAACAACTTCTTTGTTAAATCGTTAAGTGCAGAAAAAGATAACGAAGGGAAAGAAAGGGTGTCTTTCCGCTTCAAGAATTTGCCTTTGTTGGAAAAAGAAAGTTTTCTGTAAAGTTACATTTGTCAAATGTAACTTTACAAGTTACATTTGTCACAACAAGTTGTAATGCGGTCGCTTAAGGTTGACGCATTTTGGATAGGATTGTTTTCAATTGAATGCAAACGTCTCTTTTGCGATTTGAAAAGTCTATTATTAGTCATATATTTCTTTTCGCTATTCCACGTCCAATACCTATTGTATTCGATAATACTGGAATCCGGTTTTCCTGCATAAAAATGATTTCTAAAATAAACAATTATTAAGTGCTTCGGAAACTAATCCTTTTTAGGGTCCAATATTACCAACACGATCAAAATGGTAAAACATCATTCCCTGTCTGTTTTTCACGGTTATTATTATACAGATCTAGCTTAAAATAAATAAATGCATTATTATTTAAATTCTCACAGCTAACTAAACTCAGCTTCTTGCCACCACCAGCTTTCACGAACCAACATTAACAAAGTCACAAGAAACATCCAGAAATGACATCCATATTCAACAGAGTTGGAATTTAGGACAGCTGACGGCCCTGTAAAACGAAGACACTGCATACATAAATCTCGGCTTGTCACTCGCACCGTTTCGAGAACAACACTAAAACGTCCAGTGTGGAACATTAACCTCGACCTTTACAGCTATAGAGAATATTCTCGTGGGGTTAAACCTATAATGTGTTGGAGTGAATTAGTGTTTGTGCAGTACCAGTGAATTTCGCAGTATACATAGACGATAGAGCTATATACATACCATCAACGCACTGTATTTCCCGAAGGATTTATACTGTACTAGCTATGCGCCGCGGTTTCACCCGCGTAAGTCTCGATCCCGTAGGAACATCGGGATAAAAATAATCTTATGTCCTATACCAGATCATGGTCTACCCCTGTGCCAAATTCCATCGAAATTCGTTCAGCCGTTTTCGCGTGAAAGCGTAACAAATAAACAAACTCACTTTCGCATTTATAATATTTGTTAGAATACTGCACGTGGGTGCGTGGGTGGGCTTAAACATAGAGGCGAAATGTTGATTTCGCCTTTATGCAAAGTCTCATGTGCCATCAACCGTGCACAATCCCAGAATCAGGGCTGCTAATGAAAAATTCCTAAAAGCAGAACTCAATTGCCTGACTTGGGGGATCGGAAAATATGTCCAGCAGTCACGTTTGAGACTACTAAACTAGACCATGTTTAATGCAATGACAAGTTTTTGCACTAGTATCAGAAATAAATGTTCAAACTCAAACTCAAACTCAAATTCTTTATTGCATTCATGTGTACAACAGCTATTACATAGATAAATAAAGTAAGATCCAACATGAAACCCGGTTAGGGCACGGCAACATAAAAAATTAACCCGAAAGTTATTTTTATTCATCATAGCAATCTTGCTTACCGATACGGAACTTACTACTACTAAAGCTTGATTCACACATATCAGTGATGCCACCGTTCCGACACAGTTCCGACACAGTGAAAAATATTCTTTCATACATTCTCATGCTTGTGTCGGCACTGACACTGAGACACTGACACTAACAAGAGGGGATGCGTTCATAGAAAATGTATGAAAGAATATTTTGCACTGTGCCGGTACTGTGTCGGAACTGTGTCGGAACGGTGGCTTCACTGATATGTGTGAATCGACCTTAACTAGATATTTTTCATAAGTAAGAAACCTAGTAAAATATGTAGAAAGCAATATTACGAGAGCAAAAGTCTACTTGGCTTCTCCTAATATTAGCCTGTCAGTTGCAATAGACTAGTATCTAAATAGGTCACGATACACGAAGATAGCGTATGTTTGCAGGTTAAACTTCAAATTGATTTTGGTAGTTGGTAAGTAGGGTAGTTTGAGATTAGAGTTTGGAGTCAAAAGTTTGCCTTTTGTATGAATGTACCTACTGCCATGTGTAATTTACTGACAATATTTAACTGTTTCACATCCTTGACTATCCTGTTTTAAAAAAAAAAAACAACGTCCATTAAAAAAAAATGAGATTTTCATTTGCATTCCTCACCTAATAATTGCATATTGCACGCCTCCCCCGCGCCCCCCGTGTACAGTCAACGGCCGTGGTATGTGACGGAGGCGGTAACCAGGTACAGTAGGCGCACGCCCCTCCTCGCCGGTTCGTAACCAAGTCTCGTTGACTGCAATCACATCGAAATCATTCAATTGCACTGCTGCTATGAAATCATCGTGATTCGTTCCAAGGGACCCCGCGTTTAAAAAACCAACTTTGAGGCATTTTTCAAGCATAATTATTTAATTGACAAACAATAACCATGAAGTACTGTCAAATGCATGAAATTATTATTTTTGAGCTCAGGTAAAAATACAAAGAAGGTAAGCTGATAACAATAATTATCTTTGGTTAATAAGGCAAATGCTAAGGGTAAATGTTCAATTAAAAAAACACCACTGTAAAACATAAACATTCTAAATAATAAAAAAGCGAAATGGTCAATAAAAAAAACACTATGGTAAAAAATAAACTTTGTAAATAATAAAATAACGAAATGGTCAATTAAAAAAACACTGTTGTAAAACAAATAAATTGTAAATAATAAAATATGAATTAAGATTAGCAGTAATTTAAAATTAATCAAGGGATATAACGGCTCGAACCCGATAGATGAAACTGTAAATAATGTTTGTTTATAATTGTAAGTAATTGTAAATATTATTTGTATATAACTGTATGTATAATGTGTAAATGGAAATGTTGTATAAGTTTTAGCATACAATAATTTCATAGTCAAATAAAGATAATAGATACGTGCATTAGCAATAAGTTTGTCAGCCATGTTATTGTAAATAATATAATATGTAATCGTTTTAAAAATCTGGTGACTGGTTAATTGCCGAGAACACAATAATCCGAGTTTACTCCCATCCGGTAACACTGGTAACACACCGCCCCGTGATAGTAACAATGATTTAATTTGACTTAAAAAGTGTAAAACAAAATAACATACGGTTCCATTACGAAATGTGAAACAAATTTGCATAATGATTTGAAAGTTTAGCGTAAAGAAAATAAATGTGATGTGTAAAAAAAAAACTGTATAAAGATTGATTAAGAAAAGAAAAAGCGGTTACACAAAACAGGTTTACATTACGTGCACGGAAACCTCTATATCGGATGAATATCGGATGCAATTGATATGTTAGTATAATATATATAAATTGCTTGAGGATTTTTGAGTGTATGCATTAGCCATTTAAAAGATCATTGCAAAGCTTATCATTGTTGTCCGAAATAAATGAATAAATTCAATAAAATTATCAAGGTCTCCTTTTACTGTTTTAACCGGATTTCTGAGATCATTTTTTTTTTCTTAATGCGCCTGCACGCTTTGCAAGACCACCGTAGAAAGGAAAGACAAACTGATAGAGATTGTAGTAGGATTACTATGGCACAAAGTGAAAAATTAAGAACAGAAATGTCACTTTTTCTTCGTAGAGTAGAGGTAGAAGTGCCCACGCTACACAAGCTAGATTATCACTTTGGTAAACATGTCAGCTATCACACGATTTGGTTTTGAGAAATATGCGGTACCTTTTATTATTATTACCAGCGGTACCTTTTTTTTATTCAGAAAATCTGTTAATTTTGAAAACACTTATCACAAACCCTTCAATTCTTGGTATAGATTCAGGCTTTACGCATCGCACAAACAATCAATATCTATTATTTGAATGACCTTCAGACAACATTTAGACCCTCAAGCCTATATTAATTTAGTCCCCATTTTGTGATTAATCGGCAAATCGGCACCCTTTGTAAACACCGCACATGAGTTAAAAGTTATTCAGCTGTATTAATTGATATAAGTTTTGTTTCAAAGACTACAATTGACTTATCAATTCACACCGCATTTAATTGCTGAGATCGACAACACGACCTAAGTAAATATAAAAGACTCTTATTAAGTCAATATTTGGACTTATGTAATAGAGAACAAGCCTAATATCGCCACACACAAAAAAAGAGCACCTACCTTAACAATTGTGAATTCCTTACTCAAAAAAACAGCTGTGCCAACATTTTTCAAATAGAAAAGAGTTGAGAGACCATTCTCTGGGCATCGACATCAGACAGATCAATGAATGGTGACGTCAGCAGTCTGGCAAACGCTGAACATCGCCACTTGGCTATCAGAGATCGTAGAAGCAAGGGATATGATGAAAAAGTATGGCAATATGCTCTAAATAATCATACTATTGCTTAGCGGTCCTAGAATTAATGTCATTGGTACAATTCCAAATGTGCTGTTTCACGAGTTTCGGTGCATCGTGTTATTTATTTTAATGGAAGTGGTAAAACTTTTAAAATAACACAAATAGTTCTTCAAAATAGTATCGGCAGTTTAACTGTGGGATTGGTCGTCGTTTTTGTTGACAGTTTATGCAATAAATCCTGTTTTTCCAGCTTTCATAATTATAATTATTTAATGGTCTTAAATAACTAGCGGAATATCAAAATGTATCCTAATCGGACTACCTATGGGGCCCAGAGCGCGCAAAACTCTAGTAAGTACTTATTATTATTATTATTTTTTCCTTTATAAAGTATCACGATTGGTGATACTTTATTCACATTACAATCTAGCCTTTCTAATAAGTAATTTAAATATAACTTAAACTGCTAAGTAATATAAAATTAAGAAATCGTCCAATAACGACTTTCTTATTCACTATAAATTAGAGGGAAGACACTTGATTCCCGTGTTCTTTAGTACTTATAACAATACTTTTTCCAAAATGGCATGTCATCTTCTACGTGTTGTTTCTATGCTCCTTGACAGTTCCCTGCACAGTTATACGGACAATCGTGACGTGCTTCGTATGAAGAATCAGACTGAATGTAGAATCTCCTTTGATGGCAGCTAAAGAATTTTATTTTCTGTTTTATTTTTTGAAACTGTTGTAATAAGGTAGCAAAGTTATCCCATGTACCAAATCGATTTGTCACACGTATTGTATACAAGCGTTTTATTACTATAGGTACATATCCTCATTTTTTTAGTTAAGGAGTAAATACAGTTCAATATTTAAATACTCACTATGTAAATATTGTCCTTTTTATTTAGCGATTTATGTTTTTAGTCATAGGTGGTAGTATTTATATTTCAAGGCAAGTTGCTGGTGAATAATCCTGGCCACTTGGTTATGCCTGTGCAAGTACTCGCCGTTAGCCAGACGAGAACAACCAGAGATAATATGTCTGATGGACTCACCCGGACGGTGGCATGCCCGACCCACGTCAACGTTATTATTATTATTTAATATATTACAGCATAATATTAAATGGCAGCATGCATTTTTATAATGTGCAATTTAGCCTGTGCTTGCTGTCGTTCTCTGGCTCTGGTTTGCATTCTACATACTCACATTTATAGTATAGTCAATTTTTTTGTATATTTTTATAGTCCGTTTTTGTTTGGTTTTCCATGTTTATTTGCATCTGGTCTTATTTTTGTGGTTTTTAACTGTAATTTGGTTCTGAACTGTGCAATTCTTTCTATCTTTTTTATGTAAAAAATGTTGAGCGTAATTTTTTTTCGTGGTAACAATGACAGACGCCTTGTTATTATTATTATTTAATATAATACAGCATAATATATTAAATGGTAGCATACATTTTTATGATGTGGAATTTAGCTTAAAGTAGTCCTTTCGTTCAATTAAATGTACTGATATTGTAGCATGTACGTAATGCCATGATCTTGATGGTTTGATCTTGATTATGCATAAAACGTAAATAAAAAAATAAATCGGCTGCTTTCGATCTGGCGCGAATTATACCTAAGAGGATTCTCGCAAGGCGTGGTGAGGCGTTATGTAGAGAAGATTTAGCTTTGTTCAAAAAATATGGAAGCAGAAGTTTCATAGTTTTCACGATACAAGGTAGTTTGGGTTTTAGGGCAGGTCAAAAACTTCTTAATATAATTATGTAAAAGATTTCTCATTTTTTTTTCGTCATGCGAAGTGTTTGTAAAATACTTTTTTAGTTAGTAATAATTTTGAGAATGTTGTCTGTACCATAACATCGTAGGAGGTTGATCAATCGAGTGTGGGTAAACGTGGAACTACTGGTGTTTCTGTAACGTGACCAAGAGTATTGTGAAAATGTATGAAAACCTAAATAGCTTTACATATAAAGTGAAATTCACAATTTCACGGAGAAAAATCAGCTTTTGTATGTTATGCTAAGATGAATCAGGTAGGACTATATCCTTATCTTTCTGAGGTACGAATATCCTATTTCAACGGTAAACTGTAATCCCCCTTCCGACACCCCTTTTCTTATCTTATTTCTTATAACTAAATATAAAAAACCAACAAAAACTGATACCTGTTCTTATAGCCTACAAACCGTCCCCATTATTATTCAAACTACCCTACTTTAACCAACAAAGGGCCACAAAGATAAATAAAAGTAATCGAATCTTTCCATCCCTTTGAGCTTTTTACCTTCAATAAAAGAACTTAAAAGGTTTTCTCTAGGTAGGGATGAGGCCTCTTTATTCAGACAATCATTTAGGACAAATTTTTCATTCAAATTCGAATTCACTTGAATTGAATCAAAGCAGAAAGTTGAACAACTTCTTTGTTAAATCGTTAAGTGCAGAAAAAGATAACGAAGGGAAAGAAAGGGTGTCTTTCCGCTTCAAGAATTTGCCTTTGTTGGAAAAAGAAAGTTTTCTGTAAAGTTACATTTGTCAAATGTAACTTTACAAGTTACATTTGTCACAACAAGTTGTAATGCGGTCGCTTAAGGTTGACGCATTTTGGATAGGATTGTTTTCAATTGAATGCAAACGTCTCTTTTGCGATTTGAAAAGTCTATTATTAGTCATATATTTCTTTTCGCTATTCCACGTCCAATACCTATTGTATTCGATAATACTGGAATCCGGTTTTCCTGCATAAAAATGATTTCTAAAATAAACAATTATTAAGTGCTTCGGAAACTAATCCTTTTTAGGGTCCAATATTACCAACACGATCAAAATGGTAAAACATCATTCCCTGTCTGTTTTTCACGGTTATTATTATACAGATCTAGCTTAAAATAAATAAATGCATTATTATTTAAATTCTCACAGCTAACTAAACTCAGCTTCTTGCCACCACCAGCTTTCACGAACCAACATTAACAAAGTCACAAGAAACATCCAGAAATGACATCCATATTCAACAGAGTTGGAATTTAGGACAGCTGACGGCCCTGTAAAACGAAGACACTGCATACATAAATCTCGGCTTGTCACTCGCACCGTTTCGAGAACAACACTAAAACGTCCAGTGTGGAACATTAACCTCGACCTTTACAGCTATAGAGAATATTCTCGTGGGGTTAAACCTATAATGTGTTGGAGTGAATTAGTGTTTGTGCAGTACCAGTGAATTTCGCAGTATACATAGACGATAGAGCTATATACATACCATCAACGCACTGTATTTCCCGAAGGATTTATACTGTACTAGCTATGCGCCGCGGTTTCACCCGCGTAAGTCTCGATCCCGTAGGAACATCGGGATAAAAATAATCTTATGTCCTATACCAGATCATGGTCTACCCCTGTGCCAAATTCCATCGAAATTCGTTCAGCCGTTTTCGCGTGAAAGCGTAACAAATAAACAAACTCACTTTCGCATTTATAATATTTGTTAGAATACTGCACGTGGGTGCGTGGGTGGGCTTAAACATAGAGGCGAAATGTTGATTTCGCCTTTATGCAAAGTCTCATGTGCCATCAACCGTGCACAATCCCAGAATCAGGGCTGCTAATGAAAAATTCCTAAAAGCAGAACTCAATTGCCTGACTTGGGGGATCGGAAAATATGTCCAGCAGTCACGTTTGAGACTACTAAACTAGACCATGTTTAATGCAATGACAAGTTTTTGCACTAGTATCAGAAATAAATGTTCAAACTCAAACTCAAACTCAAATTCTTTATTGCATTCATGTGTACAACAGCTATTACATAGATAAATAAAGTAAGATCCAACATGAAACCCGGTTAGGGCACGGCAACATAAAAAATTAACCCGAAAGTTATTTTTATTCATCATAGCAATCTTGCTTACCGATACGGAACTTACTACTACTAAAGCTTGATTCACACATATCAGTGATGCCACCGTTCCGACACAGTTCCGACACAGTGAAAAATATTCTTTCATACATTCTCATGCTTGTGTCGGCACTGACACTGAGACACTGACACTAACAAGAGGGGATGCGTTCATAGAAAATGTATGAAAGAATATTTTGCACTGTGCCGGTACTGTGTCGGAACTGTGTCGGAACGGTGGCTTCACTGATATGTGTGAATCGACCTTAACTAGATATTTTTCATAAGTAAGAAACCTAGTAAAATATGTAGAAAGCAATATTACGAGAGCAAAAGTCTACTTGGCTTCTCCTAATATTAGCCTGTCAGTTGCAATAGACTAGTATCTAAATAGGTCACGATACACGAAGATAGCGTATGTTTGCAGGTTAAACTTCAAATTGATTTTGGTAGTTGGTAAGTAGGGTAGTTTGAGATTAGAGTTTGGAGTCAAAAGTTTGCCTTTTGTATGAATGTACCTACTGCCATGTGTAATTTACTGACAATATTTAACTGTTTCACATCCTTGACTATCCTGTTTTAAAAAAAAAAAACAACGTCCATTAAAAAAAAATGAGATTTTCATTTGCATTCCTCACCTAATAATTGCATATTATTCTTGACTAAGTTATAATTATTCTTAGAAAAAAAAACTCTTGAAAACAAAATTAGTATATTAAAAAACAAATGGACCCTCTTGAGGAAGTTAACTTTTATAAGATACTAACTTACCTTTTATATTCATAACGCAGCCGAAATTTGGTAATTATTAAAATGTTAAGTTACTCGAGAGCAGTCTACCGTGCTCTCCAGTATTTTGAGATACCCCAACGGACAAATTCACGTATAATATTTTACTGCAATCTTTTATAGTCTGAGAACGATTACATTGTGATATAGGATAGCAGCCTGCCTGAATTTTCTGGAGTGGTAGACACAGGAGTATCCTTCAATACCTATATCAAAATAAATACAATAGACGTAGATTAAATTCGTCATGTTTTCGTCGTTGTCGTTTCATCTTTTTGTCTTCGTTACGTTTCGTCGACGTAAGTTTATGTCTATTATATTTTATAATGGACTAGCTGCCCGCTCCGGCTTCACACGGGTAGCACTAGGGACTTATCTACGGTGCGCCTACCTATCTACCTACATACCTACCTACACCTATCCTAAAATCTATAGGACTGACATAAGCTATCGAAAAGCTTATGTCAATCCTGTTGGAAGTCGTTGTGGAAATACGAAACGCTTTCGAAGCGATTGTCAGTTGTCCTGGCCCTCTGCTTACGAGGCGGTGAACCTACCGACCTACTGACACTGATCTTTTATTTCTTACAACGGGATAACCCTGCTTATTACAACTGCAATAGGTACTTCGTAAGTCACGTCCACCTAGCACGTGCCCTACGTTTTATTGGACTGCGTCACCCAGAGGATAAAAATAAAAGTCTGATAAGCCGGTGGACTTATTTGTCTTTTGCAATTTCACATCTCATGACATATGTACATAAGTCGCTTCCAAAGGGTGTGCCTAGAGATACTATCCATTATCTATACAGCAGGTCGTTAGTGACTAACCAGAGGCCCTAGACAAAGTGACATTCTATCAGCGATAACGATGATGGAAAAGGCAAAAATGTATAGAACTGACATAAGCTATCGAAAAACTTATGTCAATCCTGTTGAAAGTCGTTGTAGAAATACGAAACGCTTTCGAAGCGATTGTCAGTTGTCTAGGCCCTCAGTTGTCAGAGTTTTTATGTCACCTATGGGCATGCCGTCGAGAAATATCTATCAGGCAGTTTCCTCACGATGTTTTCCTTCACCGTTTTTGAAGCAAGTGATAATTATACAATACGCACATGAATCTGAAAAGTCAGAGGTGCATGCCTTGGGTTCGAACTCGAAACCTATGACTTGGTAGTCGGCCACACCACTAGGCAATCACTGCTGTTTACTTGATACAAGAATAAAACGTAGATCAAAGCGAAACTCACGTTCAATGTTAAGGTAGTATGTAGTCCATAGTCTACACCCATGCTACTCGTATAAATCCTTATATATCCTGTACATTAAAACAACCAGTGTCATAGTAACCATAATATCCTCCAAACGGGTGTTATACTGTTGTACTGAATTTCATAAGGCAACTCATTTCAAAAAAAGAACATTGTCATTCACGAGCGTTTTACTAACACCGTAATTTAAAAACAAAACATACATTCGAATTCGAAAATTCGAATTCACGTCGTACCGCGCCATTTTTGTTCGATATTGGTATTGCAAAGAAACTTTAAAAAAGATTCATACAATGGGTGTAGATATAACTACATATATAAACCCACATTCGTGTTTTCATACCCCTTATTATACAACAGTTGCATAAATAACTATTATCACCTCTGCCCACCCCTTCGGGGAATACATAACAGGCGTATGGTGTTATGTGACGTAGTTTTATCATTCGTACTACAAAAACTTTGGCATTGGAATTAGCTCAACTATTGAACTGTAGTCAATACACCAGACGCAATAACCAACAGTCTCGGAATTCCGAAGATAAACGAAAGCAATTTATATCGACAATACATCATGCCAAGAGATCCCGCCCTCTATATTATCATGATATATCGGAGAGAAAACTCCAATAGAATGCCATATTACGGGAATTTCTGTGTTGAACAATGATCATGTATGCCAAATACTTCTTGTAGGTTAGCGAAGATAATAATGTCCTTTTAAAAATGGTTACCGTTTCCAGGCATATCATGTTTTCAACCCGTAAATGCATAAACATAAAGTAACAAACTTCTTACTAGAAAGTTTGTTATCTGTGGATGCTGAGATCAGCTTCTATATTTTCTTGCCTTTTAGAACACTCCTTCAAAAAGTCTACAACGAAAGAGTATTCAAAAGAGCGTCGCCAACACCAACTATTGCGATTACCTCGCGTCCGCTATATAATCTCAAAAAATCTGAGTCCCTTAGGCAACACTAGCACTATCTTAGGCCCAAAATTTATCTTTCTCAGCAAAAGAAGCTAAAATAAATAAACCAAGTGACACTTTCTCATTATTTAAAAGTTTCTTATCGTTGTTAAAGCCGTGAAATGGACTGAAATGTCTATTGTTTTCAGTCTAGACCAGATTTAGATCCCTATTTAGATGACAGTTAAATGGAAACTGGGTAATTTTAGCAGCTGAGTTGGATTTTGTTTGTTATTTACGTTATTTTGCTTAGGTAGTAATTTTAGTTGTAATAGGGGCTGTTTATAACCGTAATAAAGTTAAAATTGTGTAATTGACAAAAACGTTAACAAAATATTGGTAAATTATGGAATACCTTAACCCAAAAAACCTAACCCTAAATCTACAAAAAGTGCAAGATGTTTCTTGCACTTTTTGTAGATTCATTTTGTATTTCGTCTTTATGTTTAACGACGAAATATTATCTGTAAGCATTAGTAAAGCTCCTCAAGTTAAACGAAAAACTGACCTCAAGTTTTTATACATTAGAAAAACAAGAAGTGTTACCTGTCGACGAGATAAAGATTTAAAAGCCTTTATTAGGTACTTTTATTGACGTTTGTGTACATCAACGTAGAGAAAATAGGATATGAGTTGGTATAATATATATTTCCGCGGTTGTAACTGAGACGGCACGTAGACTCCGACTATTATTATAAAACATATAACACATTGGGTACTCGTTTTAGCTACACATTGATACAGTTTATTGGAATACAAACGTAGGCAATCAAATGAATTCTTGACGATGTAACCATCATTTTGAGTCTATGATATATTTTATTCAGATTTTCACCATGTTTGATGATACCGCTGAGAGATTAGTAATTTCAAACAGTAAAGTATAAGAAGAAACATTGATTTATTTACGACTAGCTTCCACCCGCGGCTTTGCCCGCGTGATATGTCGATAAAAAAGTATGTCCCTATGCCTATGTCCTTCCACGGGATGCCATCTATCTCCTAGCCAAAATTTATCGAAAGCCGTTCAGTGGTTTAGGTGTGAACAGGTAACATACAGACAGACAGACAGTTATTTTAGAATTTATAATATTAGTATGGATATTCTTCTTCTATAATACATGTAATAAGCCACAAAAGATTAATCTCGAAAGTAATTTCGTTTATTTTTAAAAACTCGTTTTGATACTTGGTTTGACTTTTTACTCCAGATTTCAATTTATTCCAACATTTTCTTCAAAAAATTCTCACTTCGATGTTATTTTCACAAAAACGAAGATAAAAGTCGATATAAATATGCATGCTTGTCATTCTGAGGCACGTATGCCTTAAAAGCGCCATTATGCGTCATCTTGCTAATGTCCACCATTATTCTGTATGCCTTTTTATTTCTTCTTGTCTGCTATAATCATAAGGAATGACTTTTATATTCCACGAGGGAAGATTTAAAAAATGTGTGGTAAAAGGTTTACTTTTGGAAATTTATATTGGTGTGCGGAAGGCCAATAAAGGGTTTCATGGGAAAAATGCTTTATATTTACATTTTAAAATGGAAGCTTCTAATACATTTATATACAGTTATTTTAATAAATGATATTTATTTCTGTGAATTATTTAAAGACTTTCGGCAAAGGAGAGGTCTGAAAGTCTCCTATTTAATTTAGTTAATTGATTCAGGCGTGACTTTGCGGAAATCCATTATAAAATACAATAGACGCAGATATATTTAGTAACCTATTCCGCTTGACTATTCTTCAAGAGTCATAAAAACCCTGTAAGAAATCGATACATGACCTCTCAACGAGGCATCTTCGGGATGACGATTGACCAATTGCAAAGCAGAACGCGACGTGTTACCACACCGAGCGCTGGACACAAAGTGAATCAAATCAAATCCTATTTAATTATCAAATATCATTGAAGTCTTTTTCGCACATCCCGACAGATTGGTAAAGATTCCAGCTTCGTGATTCAGTGATTTTCAGACTCCCATATATAATGATATTTGTATCTTCCAACAGAATCCAACTTTTTAATGGGGTTCTCTCTCTCTGACGGGTTTTTTTTTTTTTTTAAACGTTGCCCCACTCTAGAAAAGAATCTGTTTCAATATAAGAAACAGATCGTGGGGCTGAGGGGAGATGAGGAGTATAAAAAAATAAACATTTGGCAGCTGCACGTCATGACTAAGACAAGAAGGCTCAGCATGATGCTGTGCAGCACAGCGCTGATTTTCAGTAGTTACCCGAAAAAGACATTTGGAAAACAAGGCAGGTTCAATGATTTTTACATAATAAATAGGTATTAAAAAATAAAATAAACCATACGTAAAGATGCTTCCGATACCACCTTTATATCTCCTAAGAACAAATGTAACATAAAAAACTTACTAAACCATATTTATTTTCCAAATCCATTTTTGTATCACTTTACAAAACCCAAAGGGCAAATTTGGGCCACGATTTTTCGTTTATTCGTTTTTTTTTGTGTATCTAGTCCGCTTAGGAAAGGGTCAGGATCGTAACTAAACCCCTTTATGTATAAAACCTTAATTCATACATATTGTTTGGTAAACATTTTCCTTTATTTTCATTTAAATGTAAGGTTTTAGCATAAAACGCGTATACGATCTCAGCTGACATTAGACTGCCTGTTTTAAATTATTTGTGGTTTTAAAACGACCGGCTTGGATAAATTTTCATGGTTGCCCTATATCCTGGGAAATGGAGGAGTTATACTGATTAACATTCCGTATATTTATTTAAATAAATTGTCTAATAAATAACGACGTTTAGCTTAGTAGTTCTAGGAAGCCTTTCTCAATTTTATATTTAACTATTCATAAAGGTACACCAACAGCCTCGGAATTAAACAGTGGCCAATTACAGGTTAGCCAGCATTTTCAGAAATAGGTAAATACCTAACACATAAATATTCTATTTATTTAAAAAAACATAAATCCTCATATTTTTATTATGAAACGTCAGAATTTATAGATTTGATTACAACAATTTTAGAATTGATTACATAATATATGAATGTAAATTTTATTACAAATATAAATGTAGAAATTTGAAATTTTACAAAATAATAAGGTGGGCACAATGGGCGACCTGATCGCTAAAAGCGATTTTAAAGACGACCTTTTGATGGATTTAAATATTTTTTTAGGCAGGTGATATGCACCGAGTTCCAATTTGTTGTTGTCCGTGGAGGTTTGATGGCAGTGGGTGATAAACTGAAAATCGTCTGTATTCGGTGAGGCTAGAAACCAACCCAAGCCAAGTTAGGAAAAGGCTAGTTGGACGATCCATTTCATCGTTATCTCAGATTTTAAAATAAAGCCTTTGCCGTACCTACGTCACTAGCAATAATCGCGCGTTTCCCATCTCCTTCCTATATAAAAGGTCCCTTATTCCATTCAAAGAAGCCAGCTGAAATCGACAGGCGGCAAAGCGAATCGGAGTCTTTGTAATATTTCACGACAAAAAAAAAACTTATTCGTTTATTTATTGCCTGACCAGGAAAATAAAGTGTTTGAATATTTGGAACCGAAAGGTTTCCCAGAAGTTATGGTGATTGAGTTTTTCGAAAGCTTTTTCCCATCTTTTTGGGTACCTAGTCACAAGTTCGATTTTTGTTTAAACTTTGTAAAGATTTGTCCTTTTGATTTGTGAAGATTTGTCCTTTTCCTGTCTGATCTGTAACTCAGGAAAAAAAAATGGAATAAAATTAAATAGATTTTTTATTGTAAACAGCCATTTTAATTAAAAATGTACAGCCCAGGAAACATCGAGGAATGGTAATTTTTTTTTAACTTTTTGCTAACACTTCAGACTGCCTTAGCCACAGATTTAGCTAAATCTGTGGCCTTAGCATAATAGGCATGCGAAATTGCGAAATTGTGCTAATTATACCTACCAAGCTGGTTTGTGCAGAATAAACAATTTTTCTTCTTTTTTTTCTTTCAAGCGGTACGCAATGCAAGCAAATATATAAAAAGAAAACATTAATTGGCTCTTCATGAGACTAAAAACCCATTCACATCTTAATCAAAACATCAAATAAACTACAAACATTTCCCAACAGGTTGCATCTTGCCTGATCTCTAAATCATTTGGCATGAAGCTATTCACTCGACTGGTCACACTGCAACCGCGGTATGCATTAGGTTTACACAGGCATCCCATCGGAACCGCATGATCTCACTATGTCTGTATAACTAGTTTAGATGCTACCTGGATGTATGTGTTTAAGTAAGGTATTTGAACTAGTAGGTATGTTTACCTCCTGCCAGGGTTGCGGAATAGTCCGAAAGGGATACCGGGACCCTGGCAACAGGCAACTGAAGGAACATGGGTGGGTTTTAGTCAGTAAGAGTCTGACACGCCCTTCCGCTCCGCCCAGAGCGGGAGAAGTCATTTGAAGATTGCCCACCCAAAAAAAAAAAAAAGGTATGTTTACCTAGACATAATATCATGCCTGTATGTAGTAGTAGCAGTAAGACAAGCTGGTATCCGCAACTCCACGTCCAAGCGCGTATTTTGCGTGCAGTTCACGCCTGCATTCCGTGGAGGGTAAAGCAGAAATGTACTTATAATCTACGTGCTATTTATGCGTAATGAATATGTACTGGTATAATTCTTTATTACACACAGTCCAAAGAACCAGTACTGTGAGAGGATGGGCGGCTGCCGCTACATGAATTTAAGTATGTCGATTACATAAAGATAACATTGTTTGTGTTAAGAATAGTCTAAGAAGTATGACCAAATCGCTTCTCCTAAACATAATATCCATTGAATCCACTACAGCTCAGTTATCAACCAATTTGTTCTTGAAAATAACAACCTATTCAAAATCCAAATTCCAAAAAGAAATCGGCTGAAATACAAACAATTTCTAAATTACAAATGAACAAACTTAAGTTAAGGTGACTTTAGAAAGTATTTCTGTTTGTTTGGAACAAAAATACTTTGCACTTTCGTCCAAATTAGCAGAGTTAATTTACCTTCTGACCTTTGAGACTGATTAAATCGTGAAGATCCAGTGTTTATTTTGCTTTTCGTTGCTCGTTTTTTCGTTCATTGATTTAAGTACTCTTGACGTCTGTTTTAATTTATGTTCAAGTTTTTAGGGTCGTTATGTGATAATTCAATATTGAGTTAATTTGGTAATCGTGTTTTATTCCATGAATTATTTCGTAAATTGAAAGAAATCTGTTGCAATCGCATTAAAACCAAATTCTATCGATTTTGAAAAATATTATTATCGCATATTATAACAGTGTTACATAACAGTGATGCGATACGGTTTAGACAGTGTAATTAAAATTAAATTTCTGGTTAAATCTAAAACGAAATGTGTTTATTTTAAATAATCGGAGAACGAAAATGTATTGGTACACAATAAATATATTTTTGGTTACACGCTGTGTACTAATTTAACATTCAATATGCAACCATATTAACAATGCATCGCTGAACAAATTAACAGAAATTTCAAAACATGGAATATTTTTAGATGTGTCACTATTCATGCAAAATGAACGTTATCCCCGAATCCTACATTTTGACACAATTCAAAATACGTTTTCCATTTGCTCTCATTAAAATGCAAATTACATTTTGTTGAACTAATCTGTTATTATAATAGTTTAATTTATTATGCAGCAACTTTACAGGAGTTTATAGGCTTTGAATTATTTATCTACATAAATTCTAGTTTGAAATAGCTAATACTAGACTTATCATATTTACTGAATATTGCATTACAAATCCAATATTACTTAGACCTAAGTATTAGTATTTAATTACCGATATCAAATACATACATACATAAAATTAAGCGCAATTTTTCAAAAACGGCATATAGCGACCGTTATAAAGACTGCTCAGTGTAGTTTGGTACAGTGACGTGAGTCACTGACGGAACGGAATGTTGCCACTTTAAATACACATTTAGTTATATTGTATAAATATTTTTTTTTTGTTATTGTTTATTTCTTATTATGCTGCACCAATTGACGTCATCACGTCAAAGCCGGCTGTCACTGAAAACCAGCGCTGGGGTTGTGTCTTGCATAGGGTCGCAGCATTAAGCTGAGCGATGGCCATTTCGCGTGAATGTGACGCATATTTTTCCCCAATTTGTTATTTTTCTTTTATTTGTCCTTTTTTAGCGTCATGTTTACCGCAAATAAACGTATTTTCTATTTTTCTTTTCTTTTCTTATTTACAGAACCATAACTTTGCGAGCCGCTCTTGACCGATGGTTTATCCTGTTTTATTTACCAATATGTAGTAGGTAAGCGTTGATGCGGTTGACGATAGTGTACGCTTTTCTAGAAGTATGACATTTTTGCGTTTAACTAGACTAATTTTTCGATTTATATGATATACTGTGCGTAGTACCTACTCACAACCAGTGTGCGTGTACGATCAGAATACCAGATGTATGAACTTACATAAACAAAGCAAAAGGAGTATGTAAGAATCGTATAGCAGCTGGAGTTCTGTATTTTATGGCTCCCTCATGGGAAAAAGGCATGAATTTATGTACGTATGTAAACAAAATTTATATCTAACAACCTACCTATCACTAGGTACCATTTACTATAACTGAAACACAAAGCGCCCGATTTTCGACCTAATTTTAAAACCATAAAACAAATTAACATCTTGAACAAACAACAAAGACTCATAATAATGTCGACTCAACAGTAACCCGCACTTTAACATGATCTACTTAATGAAGCCCTCACATAAACTTTACGTACGAAACGACTTAAAATCTTCTAAGTATGCTCACTTTGAAGCACCAATGTTTTATCACGCACCATAAAAGGGGCTTAAGGGAACGTCTAAGGGCCTCTTAGACTCATTGTTGATCTGAAAGCATCAATTTAGAGATCAGCGCTTAGTTAAACAAATGAATTTAGGTAATTTTCTCGCGAAGGTAACTCTTGTTTATGTTCGCGGTGGAAAATATTTTGAACTAGCAAACGGCTAATTTTGTTATATTTAAACCTTTGAAGTCTGGCAGGCATTTCAGAGAGCCAATTTCCGCGCGAATGCGTCAGGTCTAACTGGAACCGCCACCCCTGCAAAACTATTTTTTTTGCCTAAAATAATCGAGTAAATCGATTACGATTTTTTTATACACTGGCAATAATATTTGTAAACCATAGAAAATAAAATATGCTAAAAGGCTCGTGCTCAAAACGTGTAAAAAATAAAAGAACGCAACATTTTATTTTGTTTTTTTTTTAAATTGGGTTCATTTAATAGCGTTTCACTAAGTCTGTTTAAAGCAATCTTATGCAGTGTCCTAAAGCTATACACGGTGCGACTTGACTACCTGTGGCATAGATTCGTGGTGGCATCTATATCGCATGCGAACATTGCGTCACACTGACGTCACGTAAAATCGTGCATCGCGCAAGCAGAATTTACCGCGCGCCTAGCATATATACAACGTCCCAACATGACACAACACCCGTCTGGTTGGAGGAGGTTCCCTTTTATTTTATTTTATTTTATTTATTTAATATAAGGTAGCTTCACAGCTGACAGTAAGTACAACATTTTTATTAATCAAAACAGGGAGAGTGAGTGAACTTTACACCCTATGTCTTATATCTCTAATTAAGTTGAAGCAATCATAAAAGTTGCACCATTGAAACAGTGTTTAGACGATGTAAGGCATTTATAGGTTCATGGTATTGTATGTCATAAGCAAGAAACTGGCATCGTGTAATGAGGCTTAATAGACAGCTATTATGCGCCAGATTCAAATCCAGACTCCCAGTTGTAATAAGGTCACCCTATAATTACATGGGACTCGAACATAGATAACTGGCTGCTTTCTGCCTTAGCTTTCTAAGAATACTGATGTGATCTCTGCCGTGCTAGCGATAAGTGCCGTAAGTATGTTCTGCTAGCGATAAGTGCCGTAAGTATGTTCTGCAGACGACCATACTTACGGCACTTATCGCTAGCACGGCAGAACTTATTCGTCTATGATGACTGGTCGCTACACGACTATGATTCGACGTTCAGTTGTTGAAATAGGTAATGTTTTACCCATGGGAATTGACAGGGATCCTAGCATTAGAGCATTTGAAGACGAGACAAGATATTATAAACAAAATACAAGGAATAGCAGTCGGTTTTGTCATTCACAAAATGAATAATAAAAAGTTCAAAGACATGAAAATATGTTTTCATCATAATAATGTTACATTTTAATCGAAAAAACGTTATAACAACACCCTTTTCTTTGGTTTTAACAAACATAAATGGAGTTTTCATAACACTCTAAAAACTCGTGTAAATAAAGATTTTAATCTACTTTTATCTTTCATCTCAATAATATGAGGCTTTCGAACAATGTTATAGCATATAAACTCAGGAGTAATGGTTGAGCATTATGTGGACTATAAAAAGTACACATCTTACAATTACGTATGTAATAAATGTTCGTTATATAAGTGCCTATGGCACGATGTGAAATATTTTTGGAACGAAGTTCCACCCACGTTATATATACTCTGCAGACTTGGCGAATGAGAATTAGACTGAAAAACAATACCCTCCTTCTGGGGCAGTCGGGTAAAAAGTGTAACATTTTGACAGTCACGACACTTTTCTAATAATATGTGTGTCCCGTCTTTTTCCATTTAATTACTCTCAAACTTTGTTAATTTAGTTCATTGTACCGGTTGTCCCAAGACATCCGGTATCGAAAATGCTATTTATGAGTGCAATTATGATAGAAGGTTACTGTCGAAGTGGCGGTGCTTGGCCCGGTCTATGTAATATAATGTAAAATAGTTTGTTAGATTTTTTGTCCATTTTGTAAAAACCCATACTAAAACAAAATTTCACAGTCGAGACCAGTAAATTTCCATAAATATTTTATTAGAATAATACAATTCAAATAATACTATTATTACAATAAAACAATTTAAATTTTCAGTAACCTAGTATTTATGCTAAACAATACAAACTGAAACACAGACGTAAACAAATTTTCATCTCAAAATGTTCGTTTGAGACAGAAGCCGAGCTTAAGATTTATTTAGCCTATTCAAATTACCTATAATTTACTTTTGAACGACAAGTCTACAGAATATTATTACACGAAAATTAACGAACTTAAATAATAATATAAACAACATTATGATATTTACTTTGTCACAGCAATAATGACCCACTAATAATGACTGGATTGGACATGTTTCGTTTGGTATGATAATTATAAACACGAATATCTCATCAAAAACTCCCAAGGGAGCCAACATTTTATTTCAACTGGAAATCGCCTAGCCTCTGTGCCAATATTTTTATCTGTTTACTTATTTTAATCAAAACGGTTTAAACCAATTTTATTACTATGATTGAAGACATAGTTTATACATACCTACCTATAGGTACATAACAACAGCTGCATACAGTTACAGCAGCCATAACTGGCCACGAGTCATTTAATATATTTTAACACGATACCCCTTGGTTAGACTGTTTGTCAGATTTTCGAGTTTTTACTATCCGTAACAACTGTCAAAGATCTACGAATGACAGCTGACAGCCGGGACCAACGGCTTATGAGCTATATACCTTGTTAATTCTATAAACAAGATAAAATCCTTTGCCGTCCAGGCCGCTCGTTTGTGGAATGCATTGCCCGTTCAAATAAAACGCGCGCAGTCGTTAATAGAGTTTAAAAGACTCGTTAAGGAACATTACTTGTCGTTGTGATCTTGTCTTCGTAACTGTGTAATTATCTATAGTCTTCAATTATATTTCGTTGCTTATTTATTTATTTCCTATGTATGTATGTATGTATTTATTATTTAGGATATGTATGTATATGTGTATCTATTTTAGTATATTGTATAGGTAACTTATTATTTGCACCTACGACAGCCCCATATTATGTGCAGGCAAATCACTGTCCATTCCAAGGTTGCCTGGAAGAGATCGCGGAAAGCGATAAGGCCGCCCATTGTATATTTTGTAGTGTTTGTTTTTTTTCCTTTCGTTATATATTTTTGTGGTGTACAATAAAGTATATATAAATAAATAAATAAAATCTATCTGTAATAATCTGTAAATAATTACCAGTAAATCTGACGAAATTCACAAAAGTATTCATAAAAAAACAACATTTCACAAAAGTCTAAACGAAAGAAAAACTTAACGAGCTCTATACTTTGTGAAAGCTATCAACAAATTAATTCTGCAGATGCGAGCAATATTAAAGAAGTTCGATTGGGCTGTCATTGCATGCCCTATGTACCCTTGCAGGTCAAATAAGGTCATCTCAGACGTCCTATTTACGAGCAGATTATGCTCAAGTTCAATAGTTTGATCTGAAAACTTGTTTTTAATTCTCTTGGGAGTAAAGTTTTTGGATTTTATTGTTTGGAATTATTTATCATAAGAGATTTTTTTAATTTTTTTATTCAAACAACTTAAATCTATATTTACAAGGACTGTCATTCTGAATTTCGACAGATCATTATTTCGACAGCATCTCAATTTCGAAACACAATAGTTCGACGACTCATTGCTTCGACAGAACACATCTTCGAAGAACACTACTTCGACAGACCATACTTCGCCAACACACACCTTCGAAGAACACTACTTCGACAGAACACTACTTCGGCGGATCTCTATTTCGACGGGACGCACCTTCGACATAATACTTAAGTAAAACAATCGCTTACGAGAAAAAAAAACCATTTAATTCTGACTACTAGTCCAACAAAAAAAATGACAACTTCGCATTTTCTTAGCTTTAAATATGAATGATTGGTTTGAATGAATATGATTTTCTGGTACTTATCAATGAAACTTAGACACACACATATAAAGTCAATGACACGATATCTTTTAAAAAACACAAATCAAATTGAAATTAATACCCTAGACATAAGGGATATAAAAAAAAAACACGTTGTATACTGCTGCCGTAATTTTGTTGCACATATTAACTAGAAGGTCCCTTCACCTATCAGCTAAATGCTCACTTGACTATTACAAAAATTAGCACTTTAAAGCTTAATATTTTGCAAACGGATCCCTGAGTCAAAAATAGTTTTCACACACCCACACGACATCCGATAACAAGGGACAGACGAGAAAAAAAAAAACATCTCCACTGTACGTGTAGGGAGCAGTACCGAAAAAACAATTATTTAGCATGATTTTATACCCATGCACGCACAATGGTCCACCTTAAGGACTAAGTGCGGAAACCAAACCCCATAACATTAGACATGTGAGTAACGTATGCTATTCCGCTTAGTAACGAAATTGTATCCATGTCATTTTTTAGTAGCAAATGTTTTTGCAGCCTTTCGTTCTGCTGCAATTGCTTTTTTCTTTTAGGTTTCTCAATTTGAGTCAAAATTCTTTGTATTTCCTTCTGTGTGCTTTTTATTTCTTTACAAAGTTTTAAACATGTTCATTTTTTTTCAGTTGAGCAAAGTATTCCACCTCCTATGCCAGCTTTCGATTGAATTTTGTGTCGATGGAAATCCACATCCATACTATTGAAAACTATTTTTTCTGTTTTGATTGACGTATGTGTCTGTACAGGTTGTTTATTTAATGTAGGCATTGAGGTATGTACCCCACAAGCGGGTTACACGACATTGGTCAAGTCTGATATTTGCCAAATCGGCAATTCGTCAAATTGACCTTTGTTTATCATAATTACCAATAAAATTGTGATGTTATAAAAGCTGTTATTACTTTGTCAGTCGTTAGAATATAGCAGGCTGATTTAATTCAAACCAATTACAAGTCAATCATTTTCATTTAAACCAATCATTCATATTTAAAGCTAAGAAAATGCGAAGTTGCCTTTTTTTTTGTTGGACTAGTAGTCAGAATTAAATGGTTTTTTTTTCTCGTAAGCGATTGTTTTACTTAAGTATTATGTCGAAGGTACGTCCCGTCGAAATAGAGATCCGCCGAAGTAGTGTTCTGTCGAAGTAGTGTTCTGTCGAAGTAGTGTTCTTCGAAGGTGTGTGTTGGCGAAGTATGTTCTGTCGAAGTAGTGTTCTTCGAAGATGTGTTCTGTCGAAGCAATGAGTCGTCGAACTATTGTGTTTCGAAATTGAGATGCTGTCGAAATAATGATCTGTCGAAATTCAGAATGACAGTCATTTACAAGTTACCTTAATGCGATACTAAGTATTTCGTTCAAATTATAACTGGGGTAAATAAAACAGCAATGATGTTTATTTGTAACGCGTACTATGAGAAATGTTTCTTAATTAAATTCCCTTGGCATTATTCGGGACGTGAAAAAGTTATAGGAGGAGCTCGTGGCTAAGTAATAACAGCCGCACGGGTCGATCCATCAGGTTAAGCTACGCTTGCCGGGGTTGGTCCGTAGTGACCATCTTTACGTATCGAGACTCCTGCTTGCCTCGGAAAGCACGTAAAGCCGTTGGTTCCGGCTGTCATTCGAAGTTCTTTGACAGTCGTTACGGGTCGTCAGAAGCCCGAAAGTTTGACAAAAAACCTTGGTTGTGGATACTGGTATTCAGCTGCATCCGGTTAGACTGGAAGCCGACCCCAACATAGTTGGGAAAAGGCTAGGCAGATTTTTTTTTAAGAAGTTATAGGATCCCTTGGTAGAACAGAACAGGGCAGGGTCATTTTCGGTTTTAAGGCAAGTCTTGGTCGGGATTCTAGTTAGCCTTTTAACAAAGGTCAGAATTTCAGGGATTGCTTATGCACTTTACAGTTGACCGTGAGAGATCATCAGAAGCATCTTTGTACCCTTCGGACCTATTACATACTATCTATCTGCCTAGCCTTTTCCCAACTACGTTGGGGTCGGCTTCCAGTCTAACCGGATGCAGCTGAATACCAGTATTTTACATGGAGCAAACTGCCTATTTACCTGTTAACTACTGGTTAAGAAAAAAAAACACCCTTTAAAACCCAACAATTTAGTCACGTTCTTGCCGAAGTGCCGATTATTTTAGTCAAATATGAAAAGCTCCAACCGAAATCACATTTGAACCCAAAATACGATAGCAAGTTTCCATTCCAGCAAACGTTTACCCAACGTTACCCATCCAGGTCCCGATGTGTCCTAAATCGTAATGAGTTAGTGCTGTCTAGGGACTACCGGGTACTTTACACTCTGTCTCATAAAATAGGAGTTTTGGAGTGAACAGTTGTCACCTCAAGTCCCTGGTCGAGTCGAGTTGTGACTGTATTTTATTAGTTTTGTTTTGTGTTTATGAAAGGGTTGTTTTTGATATTAGAGTGATCGTGTTGAACATGGTAAGGATTAAATCCTAACTAATCCATACTAATATTATAAATTCGAAAGTAACTCAGTCTGTTTGTCTGTCTGTATGTTACCTTTTCACGCCTAAACCACTGAACGGATTTCGACAAAATTTGGCAAGGAGATAGATGGCATCCTGGGGAAGGACATAGGCTGTTGTTTATCGACATACCACGCGGGCGAAGCCGCTGGCGGAAGCTATTATTATTATAAATGCCAAAGTGACTTTGTTTGTTTGTTACGCTTTCACGCTAAAACGGCTGAAATATCGTATGGGGATACTTTGAACCCTGGAGAATGATATAGGCTACTTTTTATCGACATACCACGGGCGAAGACACGGGTGGAAGCTAGTTAATTATATATAGTGTTTTTAGAATGAATAATAATAAAATTGGTTTATTTATCCAAAATAAATACACACAGACACAGTTCAGAACAATACAATAGAATAAGCGTAAAATCATAGCTTGTGAACAGGAGATTTAGATTTACAAAAAGAAGGTCTATGCGCACAAAAATTATGAACCCTGTCTCTTAAACTAGGAAGAAACCTGTATCTTAAGAGACAGTGATCGGCCAAAATTTAAATTTAGTAAAACTAAAAGAAAACTTACATGCTTGAAACTTACAAGAGTGAAAGTGTGTCGATTACCATTACTAATGCATATTAATATTAGTGTTAGTGTTATTAAGTATGTGTGAGTGTTGAGGTGTATGTTTTTAATTCTGGGTCATCTTACAGTTGCCTGTCAATCACCGTGTGTAAGACAGCCATGTCTTGAATAATAATAATATGTTGTATAATCATAAAAAATCGGATAGTGCTGGGCACACTATTCATAGGCACAATTGTTGCAATAGTTTTAGTTTGTTTTGTTAACACCAATGTTGTCAAAACAAATCACATTCTCTAATTAAATATATTAATCATTCATCAGCGTACAGATGAAACTAAATATACTCGTAATTAACGCTTATTCAAAGTCCAGTCACACAAACTAATGAGTACAGAATCAGTGACATTTAATCCTAAATCAACATAAACGGTATAATAAATGTTACGAACAAGAACGTACCTAATCGGCGAGTTTGAAACATTTTCAAAACTTAGTAGGTACATTATATAATGTATATCATCAAAGAAATACTGCAGAAGGCTCATTCTGGAAAATGAGCCCTTAAACAGACTCTTTTTTCCAACAGTTGGCTAAATAATTTATTTATTTATTTAATATTTCAAGCACAGAAATGTACAGAGGCGGACAATAAATCATAACAGTCGCAAGGGTCGATCGAAGGCTACGCTTGCCGCAGTCAGTTCGTGGATGGGTGACCATCCATTACATATCGAAACCCCTCCGTGACTCGAAAAGTACGTTAAGCCGTTGGTCCCGACTGCAATTCGTAGAACTTTGACAGCCGTAACTGGTAGTCAGAAGCCGAAAAGTCTGACAACTAGTCTCACCGGGTATCGTGTTACCCAGTAAGTTGTGAAGGTCAGATAGGCAGTCGCTCCAAGTAAAATACACTGGTATTCTGCTGCATCCGGTTAGACTAGAAGCTGACCCCAACATAGTTGGGAAAAAGCTCGTCAGATTGATTGATGTCTTGTTATTAACCATTCATTTAATTGTTCAATATTGTGCTTTTGATAGGTATTGCTGCATGTTTTATTGCTGTTTTTTTTTAGTTTTTGAGTGTGTTTGCTGATAAGATAATGAGAGCAAGATTTGTGGTTAACCTGTAGTGGTAGTTTTGCAAAGATCCATTAGGCCTAATACAACAACCAATGTCCCTAACGCGCATTCCCATAAGAGTTCACCTTCTTTTATCTGCCTGCTTAGTGGTAGTAGCCTACCGTGTTGAAGTTTCACCGTCACCGTCACTATTTGGCAAGTCATGCCTATAGGGACAAACTTCATACAAGTTATATTGACTTTAAAAGGTAGTATTTACTTAAGGTTAGTTGACGGATTTACTTTGCTATGTTCACGAGAAGTTACTGTTTGAACTCGGTGAATAAGTAACGTCTTAAATTCCCATAGGCTTTGTAAGGATATAATTATACAAAGTATGGGGTTATCCGGAATAGATTAGCTAACAAATTTAATTGATAATTGTTTTTGGAGTTGTACTCCTAAAACAATCATCAATGAAATTAGTTAAGCACAACTAAGCACCATTGAAACGCTCAATAATTTGACCTGAATGATCACGTGCGGGTGGGTAACATTGCACAAGAACGTACATAAATAGCCAGACTTCCGAACTATAACCCCCTTAATACCTTTGTCCCCCTAAAAGCACGTTAAACCAGTTAATCCTAACTGTCCCAATTTTCATCGGACATCCCTACTTTCCGGGATTCAACCTTGATTCCCGTGGGATGCTGGAATTTCCGAATTTTCGATGCTGACTGTCAGTACCTCGTAATTAGAAACGGGTACCGTTGGCTTAGCAAACGTAAAATAAGGATTAGTGTTGTGGAAAATCTAACAATTAAAAGGTACGGGTTAAGTTTTGTAACTTGACTTTTAAATTAAACATCGTTTAAAATGTGAGCTTAAATGTGGATACCTACAGCAACACTAGTTTGTGAGAGACTGGTGTCTGTACTAGGAATACCTGTATAGCAGATCACCACACGGTATATAAACTTAATCAGTTATTTAGTAAATGTAGGGCATAACATAACAATCAATGATAAATTCACAGATTTAAAAGAATAAAACAAAAAGAAGAAGAAGTAAATGGAAAAATGCGTAAATAATAATGTGTCGAGAAAATAGGATGGACTATTTTGGATGAGTTAGTAATTAAAAGAAACTCCAGAGGTAGAAATACTGGGGTTTTGTAGTCATCTGACAAAATGCTGAGCTGTAGATGGTCACCCATCCATGAACTGACCGCGGCAAGCCTCATCTTTGATCAAACCATGCGAAATTATTTATTTTAATATTTAGCTACGAGTCCCTCTCCCCTAAATGAACAAAAACCTTTTACCAAAGATGGTCACTACATGTAAAGTTACCCACCCGTCCAACGTGCGACTTATTGGTAAATAGGTCAATTGGCCAGTCACAGGACACGTTCAGTAGCAGTCGGTAATGTGATTGACCTCCTGTTACCGCGAGCAGGGGACAGCTTGTGTTTTAGTAGGTACTTGTGTTGGGGTTGGCTTCTAGTCTAACCAGATGCAGCTGAATACCAGTATTTTACAAGGATTGACTGTCTATATGACCTCCACAATTAAGTTATTTTTTATTATAAAATGGACCTGCTCCAGACCCCGAGCCCTCCTGATGAAAAGCAATGGATTTTGTTGAGGACAAGGATTAATAATAATAATTATCTAAAATGTTCAAACATGGCTGATTGTTTTTGTAAGTAAGGCCCTGTATGTAACTCTTTACCAAAAGCCTATGTCAATGTATATAAACCTTACAAATAATTTAATTTTATGTTTTTGGGACGTTGGGAATGAATGTAATTATGAAAAATCATTTTAGGGAATTTGGAACTTGGGGACATCAGACATCACCCGTTTAATTAAACCAACACTGCATTAATTCGTTATTGGAAACGTTTATTCAGAGCTAAAAACAATTGACTACCAATAAACCAATTTGTTTATAACCCCCAAATGTGGTTTTGTGGTTATTGAAATCTGAACAAGCTACATCGCTATATAAATTGAATAGATTTACTGTGGAAGCATGCAGTGTGCGACCTAATTAAATAAACATGCAATTAGTTTGAATTTGGCAACTACTAATCTGTTAATAGACTGCAATAATTTGTCATAGTATAACTAAAACTAAAACATTTCCAATGTTGGTATTATCTAAGCGAGCTTAATTAAAAATAACAATCAATAGTATCCGTTTATTCTGTTTTTTTTTCTGATCGTCAATATTAGTCTGACTACCGGATATCCGACACTGTGTTTACCTATTCTCGTGACATCTCTAAAACTTAAAAGTTATAACGGTAGAGATGAATATACAACACCCAAGGTTTTAAATTCCACTCCATAATATTTACACGCCCACACGTTACACATAAATCACAAAATATGTAAGCAGATAAATAGAAAAACTAAATAAAAACAGTACAATAGAAACAAAATGTAAAACAATGCCAGCCATTCTACGGGTCTAATATAAACAAAACAAATAACAAAAGTCGTGTTCAAACAAGACTTGGAACAAGACGAGCTCATTTCACCGCTTTTTAATATTCTGAACCCAAACTTAATTACAGTCCGCCCCAACACATCGCTACTAACGCCATCTAGTGGATTCTGTTTGAACTTTAAAGGAAGAGGACATTGTTCCGTATTTTTTCAAGTAAATAGGTCAACTTTATCTTATCTGAAGTTTTCGTCAAATTTTGTCTTTTTGTTTGCGATGAAACAAAAGATTAAGTTGGTTGTAGTTTAGGTCTTTTTCAATGATGAACTTTGGCTTTAAATAAAGAATTTAATTATACTTGTTTCCATTATGTACAGTAGAATCTTAGAAGATAGTTATTTTAGGTTGTGAGTGTGTGCAGCGGCGGAAGGAAGAGAAGTGTCACGCCATGATGCGCGCCGGCTAGTGTTGTACGCCTCGCTAGTGGTGTAGATACGCTCGTTGTTAGTCGAATAGTTGTTGTGTTAGTCGGGCGCGAACATCCTCCCGGCCGTTGAAAGAACTAGTTCGTTGAAGGGGCTTTCAACCCAATTACTCCGCTGCGGCAGGCAGCAGGCACAGACGGTTTAGAGCACGGCGAATTGTTCCTTTCGCTGTGTTGACATCGGCGACTCTAGGTATTCCGTCGGAGCCAGGAAATAATCTGCTGACTCGTCCTAGACGCCAGCATAGAGGGGGTGTCTGGTCATCCTTGATCAGCACCAAATCATCGAGCTGAAGACTTTTGCCCTTTACTAGCCACTTCGTCCTCTGTTGGAGTTCTGAGACGTACTCGGAGGCCCAGCGCTTCCAGAAGTGCTGCCTTGCTCGTTCGATGCGCTGGTAGCGGTTGAGACGATTTATGTTGGAGTCCACAATGCTTGGTTTGGGCAGTGACGTCAATGACCTGCCAATTAAAAAGTGTCCCGGGGTAAGGGTCTGGAAATCGTTGGGAGAAGGGCTGAGAGGACATAGGGGGCGGCTGTTTAAGATGGCTTCTATCTGAGAGAATACCGTGGTTAATTCTTCGAAAGTTAGGTGAGACTGGCCTAGAATTCTTTGTAGGTGAAATTTTGCCGATTTCACACCAGCCTCTGCCATTCCGTTGAAATGAGGAGCGTACACGGGTGAGAAGCGGAATTCAATGCCCCGGCGAGCAGCAAAATCCTCTATAGGTTCATTGTTCTTTCTTAGAAAGCTACCTATTTCTTTAGCGGCAGCTACAAAATTACGACCATTGTCGCAGTAAATAGTATTGGGCATTCCTCTGCGAGCAATGAATCTACTCACGGTTTGAATGAACGCTTCCTTAGTTAAGTCACTAACGACTTCAAGATGTAGGCATTTATAACGTAGGCAAACAAAAATGCAGAGATAACATTTTGTTATCTTGCACCCCCGGCCCTTGCGATCGGTGATCAAAAAAGGACCTGCAAAATCAGTGCCAACAGTACTGAAAGGAAAGTCGGGTTCAACCCTATCGGTAGGCAAATTACCCATTATATTAGACATAGTCTCTCCTTTAAATCTGCGGCATGTAAAACAATTACGAGCAACATTTCGAGCTAATTTCCTACCTCCTACGGGCCAATAGCGGTCTCGAATAGAGGCTAAAAGTTGTTGTGGCCCTGCATGAAGTAGGCGTAAATGTTCACTTTCAAAAATTAACTTAGTAAGACAATGATCTGTCTTTAAAACAATCGGGTGTTTTTTATCATAGGAGTACGAAGATTTGTCTAAACGACCTCCAACGCGAAGGAGTCCTACGTCGTCGAGGAATGGATTTAGAGATAAAATATTAGTCTTAGTCTTTAGGGGTTTTTTAGATTTTAATAAATTTATTTCTTTAGGAAAAGATTGAGATTGAGCTATTTTAATGAGAACTGATAGTGCCCTCTTAAGCTCTGGAACTTGTAGTGTTCCTGTTGTTTTATTTTTAGGGTGTTTACAATTATTGATAAACCTTAAAACTGTAGCATAGACTCTCTGTAGCGTAGACAACTTAGAAAATTGTTGAAAGTTAGGTATCGTAGGTGGATCATCTATTACCACAGCGGGCATGGCCTTTATTTCAGGTAAGTCAATATTTAGATTTAATTTTAGTACAGGCCATGTCGATTCAGGCTGTTTGAGAAAAGAGGGTCCGGACCACCACAAATCGGATTTAATGACGTCTTGTGGATCCACGCCGCGTGACGCAAGATCAGCTGGATTTTCAGCGGTAGGAACGTGGCGCCAGGCTGACGTGTCGGTAAGCTCAATTATAGCGGCAACCCTATTAGCGACAAATGTTTTAGTTTTGTCGGGAGACCTAAGCCAACCTAGCACTACATTTGAATCCGTCCAGTAGACCTTACGTTGAAGTTTACAACTTAGAGCTTTACTGACAGCGGCACATAACTCAGCACCTAGTAAAGCAGCACATAGTTCTAACCTTGGAATAGTACAAGCCTTGATGGGAGCTACGCGCGCCTTCGCGCACAATAAATGAACTAGAATTTTTTCATTTCTATCAACAGATCGTAAATAGATACAACTTCCATAGGCCTGCTGAGAGGCATCGCAGAAACAATGGAGTTCTACAGAAACTAAATTATCAATTAGGACATGTCTTGGAATTCTTAATGTTGATAGACAATTAACTTGTTTAGAAAAATTAATCCAAAATTTTTGAGTGTCTTGTGGAACTGGCTCATCCCATTCAAGTTTATCCATCCACAATCTTTGAAGGAATATTTTAGCCTTGATGGTACATAGAGAAATGAGCCCCAGTGGGTCAAATATTTTAAATGTAGTGGACAAAATAGTTCTTTTTGTACACTTTGTATTATCAGGAGAATTTATAGGGAAATGAATTTCATCAGTAACAGGAGACCATCCTATGCCTAAAGTACTAGTGGCATTACTAATTATTAAATTGGATTCATTGTTATCAATAGAATTTTGACTTATTAGATTAGGTAAATTAGAGCGATATTTCCTGAGGGGAAAACATCCCTTGGCTAGTTCAGAGGCAACTGATCTCTGAATTTGACGTAACTCGTCACTTGTGTCAGCTCCAGTGAGCAAATCATCACAATAGAAGTCCCTTTGTATTATAGTTTTTATTTTAGGGTTGTCACATTCTTCGCCAATTTGCCACATGCATCGAGTGGTAAGGAAACTTGCACTGGCGAAGCCGTAGGTGACTGTATTTAACCGTAGTGTGCGTAGAGCCTCATTTTCATTGTCGCGCCACAAAATTAGTTGTAAGTCGCGATCGGACTCTCTTAGCCGCACTTGTCGGTACATTTTCTCAATGTCCCCTGACAAAACATACTTGTATTGACGAAAGCGTAGAAGAATATTAAATAAAGAATCTTGGATAGAAGGGCCTACCATTTGGAGGTGATTAACCGATAGACCAGAAGATGTAGGCTCAGAGGCGTTGAAAACAACTCTAAGCTTAGTGGATTCACTCTTATCCCTGAAAACAGGATGATGAGGAAGAAAATAGGAATTAGGCGGCTTGGGATTAGGCGATTCAGAAAGATGGCCACAGTCAGCATACTCTTGAATGAATTGAGAATAAAGTAATTTAAGTTCTGGATTTTTTCTAAAACGAGACTCAAGACTTAGAAACCGTTTCTTAGCTGTGTAATAAGATTCTCCTAGACAATCTAATTCATCTCTTAGTGGAAGACCTACACAAAAACGACCATCACTTTCTCGATAGGTGTTAGAGAGAAAGTGTCTTTCACAAAAGGTTTCTTCTTTACTACATGGCTGAACTTCAGGAACATTTTCTAAATCCCAAAATTTGGACAACTGTTGATCTACACTTAGAGATTCTTCTTCTTTGAGTATGAAATTACAAAAAATAGGCTTATCACATGAAGCTCGAGTAGAAATAGGCATGGGACCTGCAATGAGCCATCCTAGTTTAGAGCTCCGGAGACAAGTTTTGTTCTCACCTATTGGACGTTGTTGGTTACCTATTAAATCCCAAAATAGGTCAGCTCCAATGAGCATATCAATAGAGGATGGCACATTGAAGCTAGGGTCTGCTAGCTCGAAATTACTTAGGTTAAGATTACTAATATCAAAAGGAACCTTAGGTACATTACTAGTTATAGTTTTCAGAACTAGGCAAAACATAGAAACTTGGAATGAAGTTGTAGTAGATTGCAATTGGAGAGCACAACGTTCTGTGCTTAAATTGAGTTGATTATCACCTATAGCGACTATACTGACATTTGATGGCTGAGGAGTCAACTTCAATCTTTGCTTTACATGTTCAGTGATAAAGGTCGATTGACTCCCGCTGTCCAGTAAAGCTCGTACAGTAATACTTGCATTGGTTTGGGGATTAACTAGGCGTACCCTGGCGGTACATAGTAATGTTTCAGATGAACATAACGTAGACATCGATACAGATGTAGTGCTAGGCGAACCAGTCGAAAGATTAGGCAAGTGAAGTAAAGAATTATGTTTCTTTTTACATAAACGACAAGAGCCTGGAAGCTTACAAGCTTGAATATTGTGACCAGTTCGTAAACAATTTGAGCATAGATTCAAAGTCGCAACCATAGAGTTCCTTTCTTCAGGAGTTTTATCCTTGAATATTGTGCATTCATAGAGACGGTGGGGGCCCTTGCACACATAGCATTCAATTTTACCTAGAGAAGGAGTAGTCTCCTTGGAGGTTACAGCAACAAATGATTTTGTTTGTTTATTGTTACTAGTAGAATTAGTTGTTTGTTTATTCTTATTATCCATTTTATCAGACTTGTTATTATTATAAGTCTCTAAAACATCAGCACGATTTTTCAGAAATGAAAAGAATTCTTGAAGACTAGGTAGGTCATTAGGTAGGGAACCTTTGTGTTCTTCCCATTTGAATTTTGTACCATTGTCTAACTTTGGCAGTAAAATGTGAATGATTAGGGCATCCCATTTGTCAGTGGGGAGCCCTAGAGTATTTAGGGCACGTAGGTTTTTATTGACATGATCAACTATCAATCTTAGGGTTTTATCTGTTTCACGCATAGAATCAATTTGAAATAAAGAATTTAAATGGTTAGTTATTAACTGCCTTTTGTTGTCATAACGACTACACAGAATGGACCACGCTTCATTATAATTTTTGTCAGAAACTTCTAGGTTACTTAGTACTCGGGCAGCTTCACCCTCTAAATAGGAATTGAGATAATGAAACTTGTGTATATTTATAAGTTTGGAGTTATCATGGATTAATGAACTATACATTTCTTTAAATTCTAACCATTTATAATATGTGCCATCGAACTTAGGAATGCTTATAACAGGTAATTTGAATCCTAGACTATTATAGCTATCATGGTGATGACACTCATTGACTTGAGAACAGTGTGAACTATTGTTATCTTCCGGTTTAGAAGCATTATGAGTTTGTGAAAATGTTTGGGCAAATGCGATACAATTATCAAATTCTTGTTCAATCAAATCGCGAGTAGTAATCTCATTGGGCAGATCAGTCTCACTTTGTACCTCTATTAGGTTTTGAAGCTCGCCAAATTCAATGAATAATGCCTCCATTCGCGATAACTTCATAGCCAGCTTATTGACTTCTACTGGTGAGATTGATTCTAAAACAGCTAGGGAATCTAAATAGGTTTTGAACTTAGTAACACGACCCCTGATGGAGCCGCGTTTGACAATTAAATCTTTAAGCGTAGCTTCAGGAGCCATCGCGAATAGTTTTAATAAAATAAAGAGAAAATAGGTACGGTACGCTCCTCGTTTCGCCGTCCGAAGTGCAGCAGAGGCCGATGGTCGTCAGCGAAGCTAGTGAGGAGCCGCACAGCTGCTAAGCAGGTGCGTAGACAGCTGCGGCGCGGAGACAGTGGGTGACCTCGTAGACTCAGCGTAGGTAGGTACCCTGTAATGTACCGATTTGCGACTGAACACCAAATAAAGCAAGCAACAGGCGTGCGAGATGGGTGATTTGGGGTGATGTGCGTGCTGGTAGCTTTCTATTTTATTTTAAAGGCCTTAGGCGCACACACTCAAGCTTAGCCATAGGTTTTTTAAAAGATAACTTAGGATGCACTTGAAAATAAATTAGGGACACGTTGCGAATTTAGTTTTGTCAAATTTAACTAAATTACGACCCTTGGATAGAAAATAACCTATAAAAATAGGATGAAAGAGTGATTAGGCGTTGTTAAGCGCAAATACGTGCAAAAACATTCGGTGATTGTAATGTTAACTTGAGCTATAGTCACCAAACGTCGAATCGTAGGCACACGGTCACTCAGACAAAATAGGAAAGTTAAGGAATATGGAAACAAGTAAGGAACGGGCTCACATTAGTAATTGGCAGATCTTGCGACGTCCCACCGACCGATGCAGCACCTCAGTCCCGTTGGTTTCTTCGGGCTTCGTCGTAGAAGTAGGTTGGGCAGCATATAGGCCCGCGTGGTCGCGGTGCTGTCCTGTCACGGTCGCCACTTTTTGTTTGCGATGAAACAAAAGATTAAGTTGGTTGTAGTTTAGGTCTTTTTCAATGATGAACTTTGGCTTTAAATAAAGAATTTATTTATACTTGTTTCCAGTATGTACATTAGAATCTTAGAAGATAGTTATTTTAGGTTGTGAGTGTGTGCAGCGGCGGAAGGAAGAGAAGTGTCACGCCATGATGCGCGCCGGCTAGTGTTGTACGCCTCGCTAGTGGTGTAGATACGCTCGTTGTTAGTCGAATAGTTGTTGTGTTAGTCGGGCGCGAACATCTGTTGACAAAATACATTGGTCCAAAGTATTTTGTTAACAGAAAATGGAGCACTTGCAAAGTCTCCCTGTGAACGTTACCAAGTTGTTTAATTATTGTTACCAAGCTGTTTAATAATAAATCTGCATTAATAGTGACACAAAATAAATCATCATTGTGGAATTGTTTCGCTTTGTACAAAATTATGATTGAAAATAATCATAGAGCTCTCTCCAATGCAATAAAAGATTGGCTTGAAACAGTTTTCCGAAAAATATGTGACCGTGCTTGATAATTTAAATTAAATTCTGAGTGGTAAGTCGTTGGATCATGTATTTATGATGAAAAAGCCACTGACTCAACCAACCTTGCTCTTGAAGCAACTTAAGTAGATTTACAAAAAGTATATCACTAGTTTCACGCAAGAAACTGCATAGATTCCCTAATATTTTAATTTATTTTGTTACAATTATAAAATGCTTCTACTTCGCACGGTTTTACGACGTGACAAAACATCGAGATTTCTTAGTTTTATGTATCTCTAATATTAACGTAATACATAAACCTTTCGGAATAAATTCTTTAAACGATGGTGAAAACCTCATCAAAATCTGTTGCTTGGTTTAGAGGACCAACGCGGACACGAAAAGCGACTTCATTTTTTAATATGTATAGATTAAATTTCATCAATATTTTGATAAAATGTTATTAATATTTCTAGTACTATTTTCAGTTATTGGGCTTTACATAGAACGCTCCATAATACATATTTAGCATTCTTTGATGAGGTATTATCTGGTATTTAATTAAAGCGCTTCCAACGGTGAACACTCTTCCCGGAAAATTCTTAATTGGATTATTATGAGAGAATTCTATTAATAGACGTGCTTGAGTTTGCTGGTGTAGATTTACAACAACAGTTTCTTTAAAAATGTTTTAGGGCGTGTAATGATGAAGCCACATTGTCGCGATAAGGCGACGTCAACTTCGCGCGCTCTCCTCTCTCGCACACCGCTTGATGTCTCGCTAAGTAACAGAGAGCGCGCGAAGTATATTTCGCGTTATCACGATAATGTAGCCCCAGCATTCAAAACCAGAATGGAGCGATGAAAGTTCATGAACTCTTTTAACCGATTGGCAATCAAATGAAAGTTTTTTTTTTAAATTATTAGCTACAAGTTAGTTCTTGTTGCTATTTTACATAAATAACAATGTAGAAAAAAAAATACTTGACACACTTAATGTTACTTCTCGTCAAGAAACTTTGATTAAAACCTACTAACATTCTACGCAATCAGAACTTGTAGACAAGCCACGTGATTACTTGTAAGCCACGAACAACTAATAAAGAAAAACAGGATCCGAAAGACGGCCGCAAAAGTTAGTGAGAACTTCAGTCGTAAACCGCAAAAACTTGAAATATAGCACTTACGTATTACGTAGGTAATCAAGATAACGGTATACAGAAGTTCAACGCGCGAGAACGCACGCACATTCAAGTCTCGCTTCACGTTCAGGGAGTGTAAGCGCACTCGCGACTGTCATTCGACCCACATCGCCGCTTGCCGTACGAACGCGTCTATGTGCGCGTGCATCTGTGTTTACTCATTGCATGCAGTAGACCTTCTATCCTATTCTGTGCTGTGAACTCTGCATTTTGTAACGTTTTGTGTACTTCGGAGATATTAATGATTATTTTCTTGTAGCTCAATAGACGTTGCTTTTGTTGTTTGACTGGCATTCGGCTGAGATTTAGACTGACATGGCCATTTCGTACGCGTCTGATTATGTGCGCCTGTTTTTGGTCTTTGTATGGAGCCGACTTCTGGTTCTCTTACTTGATAGATCTTGGAAGTTTATGACAATTACTTCAGATATAAAATCATCATCAGCCTAGCGTAGGAAAAATACAGGCATATTGAACAAGGCAACTGTATCAAAGAGGCTTTAAAATTTGCCTGCAGGTGCTCAAGGGACCAATTTTGCATGATATTTTTAAGTTCCATAACAATTTACTAATTCTATTTTTCAAGATGTTACAAGTCGAAAACATTTTAAAACTTGGATTTAAGTTACAGTTTGCTTTGAGAATAGAGTTGTTATAAACACGAAACTAATTTCTGACCCGGGAATACCGAGAATTTCTAGCCTTACGTGAAACGACTGTCTAGACTCAACAACGTAGGGACTCCAGACAGACAAATTAATTTTCTCTACACCTATTTAAACAGTGCCTACAGTGAAAATCAACATGACGTACAGTTCCTAACAAAATTGTTAACACACAAGCTGATCGTAGGCTATGCACAGACTGAAAGGAAAAGAGTGTCCGTGAAGTTTCTTGTCCGTTCTTCTCCATAGGAACCTACTACGCTTTGGAATGGGCAACTAGCTTCATCTTTTTGACTGACCGACCCCTTGACAATTCAAAAGTACCTGTAATTGGTTTATTTGAAATATATGCTTTGAATTTGAGTTTGAGCTTTGAGATCTAAGTAAAACACAGTACTATACAGACATAGTATTAAGCAGTCTGTGTAAAACAATGCTGGCGCGCACACTTACAAAAATAAAGGTCATAAACTTTATTATTTAGCAGAAGATTGACACCAATTACGTCAATTTGGCGTGGTATAACCATTCCGTACTACTTGCCAAAGAATGGCAGTCTGTTATGATCTGCATTCACAAATAATAATTTAACTAGCTACCCAACTGGGTAATTAATTAAGTTACCCAATTTTTTCTTAAAGACCTAATATTGTATCAAGTCTTTAAGTAAAACTTTATTTTTTTAAATAATCGTTTTTGTTCGTGCCTGTCTATATAAACGCTTACATATTTAAACCACACAATGAATTTTTGTTCAGGCTACAACTCACTTAATTCTATTTAATTCGGTAAATTATCATTTACCTAATTAAATAGGCTCGTTTGAGTTGTAGGCAATAGGTATATTAATAATTTTACAATGATAAAATTATCTACTTTTGCTTAAAGTTCTGGTTTTGACAAGACAAAACTGTTCTGCCTTTGATAGTCAAAACTGTTTCCGTTCGAGTGTATACTCTGCCTTAATTTTTACTTGACTAGCTGCGCTCCGCGGTTTCACCCACGTAAGTCTCGATCCCATGGGAATATCGGGATAAAAAGTATCCTATATCCAATTCCAGGTCATGGTCTACTCCTGTACCAAATTTCATCCAAATCCGTTCAGCCATTTTAGCGTGAAAGCGTAACAAACAAATTCACTTTCGCATTTGTAATAATTATTAGTTAGGATACTATGTAGTATACAGTCGAGACCATTGGTCAGACGTATCTCTATATTAATATTAGATTTAAGAGTCGCTGACCTCAAGAGTGTGATGCACTAGAAATAACGTTAGGGTTCAGAGTTATTTTAGACGTTGAAAAGGGGTTGCATATTTTTAGGATGGAAATAAAACATATACGAGATACTTGTGTTGTAAAACATTATGTACTTTTACATTTTCAATTCAATTTCAAAATCTAATTGAAGTATAATAATACGTTAATAATAAGTTAAGATATGAGTTTAGATAAGTACACTATCCTGCCAGGGTTGCGGGTTAGTCCGAAAGGGATACCGGGACCTTGGCAACAGGCAACTGAAGGAACACGGGTGGGTTTTAGTCAGTAAAAGTCTGACACGCGCTTCCGCTCCACCCAGAGCGGGAGAAGTCATTGGATGATTTCCCAACCTCAAAAAAAAAAAGATAAGTACACTATCGCAATTGTTACCCTGTAATGATAGATGTAAGTTTGAAAATAAAGAAATTTTAAGGTAATAATGTTCTAAGGCCTTTGCCCAGCAGTGGGACACACAGTAGGCTATAAAAAAATAAAATAAAATAAAAAATGTTCTAAGGAGATTGACTATGAGATAACAGCTGTTTATGTTTATTAATGAGTGTAAAAATAGAATCGGTAATTTTATCACTGACTTTAGTCCTGTCTAACTTTTTTACTTAGAATTAGACTTACGTAAGTATACGCTGCATCAGAACTATCTGCTTGATTGACCTCTTATTTACCTGAAACAAAAATAATTATAAATATCAGACTCTATCAAGGAATTAACATTAATAACAAAGGTTCTACCGTCAAAAATTTAAGTATTCCCATTTGAGAACCTATGCATTGAGTACCAAAGTTATTTCAAATGGGAATACTCAATGCATAGGTGCTCAAAAAATAGGTGCTCAAACGGGAATACTTCGAAAATCTATCAGATATTTACGTTGGCCTGAATACGATGGGGCTTATTTAGTTATTTATCTACAATCTACTGACGTAAACGCTTGTTTGGAACGCTTGAATTATGACTAAACAAATAACCAACCACTACCTCATATCAACCCGCTATAAACGAGGCAGAGATTACTAAAAAACGTTAAGTCAACGCACCAAACATAAAAAACAGTTTAAAAAAAAAAATGGTACGAAAGCAAAACTGAAAACAAAACGGACGAAGCGTAAAAAAAATGTACAAATTGTAATAACTTTTATTTTTTTACATACACTGAAAAAGAGTCGAATTGTTTGCGAGTTGACCCTTTTTTTGATAGCAATATAATACAAATAAATACGGGATAAAAAAAGGCTGTAACCCGGAATTATCGCCTGAAATCCTTTAGGTAGCGATAGATGGATGGATAAAAGCGATTGTATGAAATATCAAATAAATTCTATAACCTTCAGACATATTAATGGCTTTACGATAAACTAGGTGCAAGATATTTCTAGCTAAGATTTATTATATCGTAAAAAATCTACAGATACTTAGGTTTTTATTGGGAATGGAGTAGTTCATAGGAAAGATGACCCAATTAAGGGACTCGCCTCTTATGTACGAGGTTGTGGATTCAAATCCAAGCAAGTACCAATGTGTACTTTCTGAGTTTTCTTGGATATTACAGACATCAGTGAAGGAAAACATCATGAGGAAGCCAGGACTTACAGTTAATATAAGTCTGAAATCGCCAATCCGTTTTGAGCAAAGGTGGTGATCGTGCCTTCTTTGTTTGAGCAGAGGCCTGTGCTATGGGAGAATAATAGGGTGGTACTTAGGATAGGAAAGTCTTTTTAACTTTAAATCTGTCGCAGTGTTTACTTCTGCGTGTATAATAATTTTGTAAATATTTTTATCGGGATAAAACTACACGACTTTTTTTCCGTCAGACAATTGACATCTCTTTTTGTAATTCTTTTTCCATTCAAATGACGTTATCTACAACAACGAACAGATTTTTATAAAATCGTAAAAAGTTTGTTTACCAACGCGCATCACCCACCCACATCGACGCGCAAACTGTAATCATGAATTCAGCATAATTATCAATGTAGACTCCACCCTAGCAGAGAAAATTTTGGTCGGTTATCAAGTAACGTTATAAGGTTCGTTATAAGACAGAGACAGATATAAAAAAAAAACTTATAAGGTCGGATATAAGTTTTTTTTTTTTATATCTGTCAAATAATTTCAACGGTTTTACATGTCGATGTCCACCCTGCCACCCTTTATTTATATTACGAAGTCAGTTAAAAAGTTTAATAAAAGATGCTGCATAAAATATAGAGGAGGTACCTCTCATTTAATAAAATTAAAATTGTTTTAAACAGTTTACAACACATAGTTATAGTCTGATTTGAAGATAAAATTGTGACTACAGGCTACCCAAAGTAATTGCTCCAACCGATGAACAAGCCAGCTACTATAAAAAACCCTTGACCAAAAAGTTTTTCAGAACAAAAATCGATTACAAGCTTGACCACTCAGAAATAAACCGGGCAAAATTTGGAACAAGCGTGCAAAAGCAAAAAGGCCACCGCTATATGTAGGCATATAAAAGGTTCCAGCTGACCGCGCTAAGTACCCAAATCCGAGCGGCTGATAGGCCCAGCGTATCGCCATCTGTGGCAAACCGGTCCCTTTCAAGGAGACAATGAGGATATCTTAAATCCTTTAATGTTCGATATCATTTAGGAAAATCCCTGGAAAACCACCGAGTAATACAGTTGTAGGTACTTCTTACGGAAAATTAAGCTTTGATCTCTAATGTTGTAGGGAGAATGAGGTGGTATTAGTGCCAAAACGCCATTTTGGCAACTACACCCGATAGGATATAGGCCATAGATTATAAATGCTAATAATATGGTTTTTAGATGTAACTGAATGTAACTGAACTACTGGTTCAGTATCATTTACCCAATTAAACAGACAATGGGCAATTTAAAAAATATTGATAATTTAAAATAAATAATAAATAAATGTCATAATTTTTCAATTTCATCATTTTATTTATTTAGTATGGTATCAAGTCCCAATACTAATCACAAACTAAATATACACACAATTCATTCCTATCATTACATTATTAAAATAAAATACCTAAATGACAATTCAATAGATCATTCAAATGAAATCATTAAAATAATTTTTAAGTACATTTTAAAATTCAAAGTTCCATACTGTCACAAAATAAATTACATTAAAACTGAGTCGTCATTCAAATGACATTACAACCAACCAGTTATCAACCTACATAAATTAATAATAATTCATAATGATGCCGTTATAATTAATTTTTTGGTGAATGTCTCACCATATAAAAAGACAAGCGAAATAGCTATTCAGTAAACATGCGTAATGTGAGATACCTACAAATCTGTGCAAAAAAAATCCACCAACAGGCCGATAGTAAAAATTCCAAGACGAGAAACATTTTATGAGGGAAATCACGACGTTACCAAAACAAATAAAGCTATGTAAATAAATCCTAGGTATTGGCATTTAATCTAGGTCAAACCGATATTTGGGAATTCGCAGCTCAGTTGATATTTGGACCGTTCAGAGTTTGCAAATTGGGTATTATTTGTTCATTCCTTGTTCCTATTTGATTGCTCTTGTATTTTATGTACTTATTGTCTGTTATAAAGTTTTATAATTTGCACCAATTTTGGTTTTGGATTTTGGTGTCTAATATTTCTTACTTATCACAAAAATATTAATATTTGTTACTTATGATGAAATGGTAGTAACCATTTCATTTAAGTAAGAAATACATATTAATATTTTGTGTCGAAATGAACACTATGTACATAATAATAGATGATAACATTAAAAAAAAATGACATTTAAGTTTGTATCAGCTAGGGCCGACTGTTAGTTTCATTTTGATCCTTGGGCGATACTTCGGTACGTAGTTATGACGTATCTAATATCACCCATATCTGTATATACAAATATCTTCAATAACTATGTTAGAACTGTTTCGGTAATCCTATCATCACTATAATAACTTATATGTATGTAGTCGTTGTAGATACCGTAAGTGCTGGGCGCGTTAACTGTACCGGAACCTTTATGTGGTAGGCGCTTCAAACGAAAATAAGAAGCAATATTGACGTTTCGCTATTTATTTCAAGAGGACGTCCTCACTTGTACGCGCCTATTGCTATTACGTCACATGTTCAATATTGAAACTTATTCTAAATTCGCTTAAGTGATAATATACTGCAAGCAGACTCATTTTTCTACCAGCCTGCATGCTGTAAGGTTCGCTTTGCAGACAACCTTTACAATACCTATGTATTATATAGTTCCACACGACACGAAGGTATTTGCAGAGCAATATCATGTTTCGTACATACATAAACGTAAATACGTACATTCGTACCTAAGTGGGTAATACACGTACTATTTCAACTAAGTTGTATACATAGCTCACGTACAGATGCCCTAGGCTCCATAATAATTCTCAAACTGCTCAGCTGAGACCAGACATTTCTCAGATAAGTACAAATTTTAGGTTGTGGTAACAAAGGATACGGTATTGAAGTTTGTTTTAAAGGGAATCGCGTGTGACGTTTACTATGAACAGTTTGATAGCAGGTATCTCAATATATATTAATTACAACATAACATAACATCACGCCAGCATTACCGAAGGGTTAGGCAGAGGTGTACGCCTATAGTACAACACTATAATTTTAATTTCTAAAAGAATAACCGTGGAGTTTCTTGCCAACTCATCTCCATAGGAAACGACCAATTGGAACCGTGCACCTAGCTTCTGACGTTTCACGAGTGCCCATGCAGGTTTACGTGAAATAAAATTTCTTGTATGTACAGTTATTAAATTAGGTTATATACAATAGCGCCTTCAATTAATATTTACAAGCTTCCATAAATTAAAAAATATGTACCTAAAATTTTAGAAAGACAACATACTAAGATTTCTAAGATAAAAATTATAAACAAAATCATACAGATAACAAATTCTTCTTTAAACAAAACAAAATAAATTCTTCTTTGAAATATAACCAAAAAAATTATACGCGTCATTGCATCGTTGTATAATTTGTGAGGGTCGATCTCCACAGCAAACAGCCTTGTATCCTGCCGTTCTGGAGTTCTGCAACAGTTTAGCTTGTGGCAGGTGGATGTGCGTATGTTTTGTAATTGTTTTATTAGCCACTTCCATCTTTCAGAGTCTTCAGCCACACGTCACATTGTTCTTTGCACTTTTCAATACAATGCCAGTAGTAAATATCATTGCGGACTTGGTTTTTACAGTAAATAAAACCATCCAAAACGAATTTCCGCGACAATAGGATACTTTTTATAACATACTAAGATTTCTAAGATAAAAATTATAAACAAAATCATACAGATAACTTAACAAATTTTTCTGTAAACAAAACAAAATGAATTCTTCTTTGAAATAAAACATGAAAAATTTAAACACGTAATTACATCGTTGTATGATTTGTGAGGGTCGATCTCCATAGCAAACAGCCTTGTTATATGTCGTTCTGGAGTTTTCGCACCTACACCAGTTCAGGTTGTGGCAGGTGGATGTGGGTATTTTTTCTTATTGTTTTATTAGCCACATGGTGCTCATCGTCATCTTTCAGAGTCTTCAGCCATACGTCAAATTGTTCTTTGCACTTTTCAATACAATGCCAGTAGTAAATATCATTGCGGACTGGGTTTTTACAGTAAATAAAACCATCCAAAACTAATTGTCCTTTTCCTTTGTGAGATTTAATAGTTTTACAAGAAGTCATATTTATTCTTTTCCGCGACAATAGGATACTTTTTATAACATACTAAGATTTCTAAGATAAAAATTAAAAACGAAATCATACAGATAACTTAACAAATTCTTCTTTAAACAAAACCAAATAAATTCTTCTTTGAAATAAAACAAAAAACATACGCGCAATTGCATCGTTGTATAATTTGTGACGGTCGATCTCCACAGCAAACGCCTTATGTTTTATGTCATTCTGGAGTTTTCGCACCTGCACCAGTTCAGGTTGTGGCATGTGGATGTGTGTATGTTTTCTAATTGTTTTATTAGCCACATGGTGCTCATCTCCATCTTTCAGAGTCTTCAGCCATACGTCAAATTGTTCTTTGCACTTTTCAATACAATGCCAGTAGTAAATATCATTGCGCACTTGGTTTTTACAGTAAATAAAACCATCCAGAACTAATTGTCCTTTTTCTTAATGAGATTTAATAATTTTACAAGAAGTCATATTTATTCTATTCCGCGACAGTCAAGCCGATCAACGGTGGCAGATCACCTTACCGCCGCCCCACTTGAAATAAAACAAAAAATATACGCGCAATTGCATCGTTGTATAATTTGTGAGGGTCGATCTCCACAGCAAACAGCCTTATGTTTTATGTCATTCTGGAGTTTTCGCACCTGCACCAGTTCAGGTTGTGGCATGTGGATGTGTGTATGTTTTCTAATTATTTTGTTAGCCAGATGGTGCTCATCGTCATCTTTCAGAGTCTTCAGCCATACGTCACATTGTTCTTTGCACTTTTCAGTACAATGCCAGTAGTAAACATCATTGCGGACTTGGTTTTTACAGTAAATAAAACCATCCAAAACTAATTTTCATTTTACTTTATGAGATTTAATAGTTTTACAAGAATTCAATATTTTATTCTTTGCCGCAACAGTCAAGCCCATCAACGGTATCAATATGATACTTTTTATAACATACTAAGATTTAAAAATGAAATCATACAGATAACTTAACAAATTTTTCTTTAAACAAAACCAAATAAATTCTTCTTTGAAATAAAACAAAAAATATACGCGTAATTGCATCGTTGTATAATTTGTGACGGTCGATCTCCATAGCATACGCCTTATGTTTTATGTCGTTCTAGAGTTTTCGCACCTGCACTAGTTCAGGTTGTGGCATGTGGATGTGTGTATGTTTTCTAAATGTTTTATTAGCCACATGGTGCTCATCTCCATCTTTCAGAGTCTTCAGCCATACGTCAAAATGTTCCTTGCACTTTTCAATACAATGCCAGTAGTAAATATCATTGCGGACTTGGTTTTTACAGTAAATAAAACCATCCAAAACTAATTGTCCTTTTCCTTTGAGAGATTTAATAGTTTTACAAGAAGTCATATTTATTCTTTTCCGCGACAATAGGATACTTTTTATAACATACTAAGATTTCTAAGATAAAAATTAGAAACAAAATCATACAGATAACTTAACAATTTCTTCTATATACAAAACAAAATGTATTCTTCTTTGAAATAAACCATACAAAATTTATACGCGTAATTGAATCGTTGTATATACGTAATTTGTGAGGGTCGATTTCCACAGCAAACAGCCTTATGTTTTATATCGTTCTGGAGTTTTCGCACCTGCATCAGTTCAGGTTGTGGCATGTGGATGTGGGTATGTTTTGTAATTGTTTTATTAGCCACTTCCATGTTTCAGAGTCTTCAGCCATACGTCACATTGTTCTTTGCACTTTTCAATGCAATGCCAGTAGTAAAAATCATTGCGGACTTGGTTTTTACAGTAAATAAAACCATCCAAAACTAATTGTCCTTTTCCTTTAAGAGATTTAATAGTTTTACAAAAAGTCATATTTATTCTTTTCCGCGACAATAGTATACTTTTTATAACATACTAAGATTTCTAAGATAAAAATTATTAACAAAATCATACAGATAACTTAACAAATTCTTCTTTAAAAAAAACTAAATACTTTCTTCTTTAAACAAAACAAAATACTTTCTTCTTTAAACAAAACAAAATAAATTTTTCTTTGAAATAAAACAAAAACAAATTATACGCGTCATTGCATCGTTGTATAATTTGTGAGGGTCGATCTCCACAGCAAACAGCCTTATGTTTTATGGCGTTCTGGAGTTTTCGCACCTGCACCAGTTCAGGTTGTGGCATGTGGATGTGGGTATGTTTTCTAATTGTTTTATTAGCCACATGGTGCTCATCTCCATCTTTCACAGTCTTCAGCCATACGTCACATTGTTCTTTGCACTTTTCAATGCAATACCAATTGTAAACATCATTGCGGACTTGGTTTTTGCAGTAAATTAAACCATCCAAAACCAATTGTTCTTTTCCTTTACGAGATTTAATAGTTCTACAAGAATTCATATTTATTCTGATCCGCGACAGTCAAGCCGATCAACGGCGACAGATCGCCCCACCGCCCCACTCTAGTGAGCGCGTCATGGCGTTTACCCTCACCTTAGTACTACAATAATCAATTGAGAGACTATTATCGCTCAACTTTTATAATCTACAACATATAAATCAAAGAAGATTTTACTCTCAACTTAGTGCAGAAGTGGAGCCATCTAAGTGTTACTACATCTTTATTAATTATTAATAATAAAGCTGAAGAGTTTGTTTGTTTGAATGCCCTAAAAAATAAAACGATATTAGTACCTATAAAAAAGTTACATAAGTTTAGTTGTTTCCCAACGTCACAGAATAATTTTGAATTATCATCGCGTCTGAGACGCATCACGTCGATTTAAGATATTGTCGAAGTACAGCATGTCGGAGTAGAGTATGTCGAAATTGAATCATGTCGAACTAGCATTATTGTCGAAGTGTTATGTCGTCGAAGTCACATCATCATGTCGAAGAAACGTTTTGTCGGAATACAGTAGTGTCGGACTTAAGGGATGTCGAACTAAAGTATTGTCGAAATAAAGGCGTATCGGAGTTCCATAATGTCGAAATAAAATCTTTCAGTTACAAAATTGTTCAGTTTGGTTGTCATTATGAGTATATAGATAGGTATAGATTCAAATACAATTCAGACGGCAGAAGACTTTAGCTATAAATAATGTTCTGGTTCGTTCAAGGATCTGTAGTATAAATCCTACATTTAAAAAATATATTTCGTTAGTGATTCGTTATTTAGCTGTCAGGCTTTTACGGCTATTTGAGCAGTATCGATGAAACGAATCGTCACGTGTAGGCTTTCACACGGTTGATGGCAGTTGCAAAAACCGAACGTCCGGTTTCATGGACTCGGAGGCGGTAAAAAACCAGGCGTCCGGTTTCAAGTGTTGCGGCCACTTCGTTTTAACGATTGACAGTGATGAAGAGGTCGGGAAACGAGGGCTGTTGGTGTTCATTTTAACATTTAGGCGAAAATAACGACGGGTAATTAAATTTCAAATATTTATAATTAATATACTCTGGTTTACAATAAAATGATGCATCTAAAGTAAGATCTGATTTACTTGAATTGCTTGTTTTCAAGTCAAGTTTGCGCCACAAAATGACTGAAATTGTGGCTATGAGTTCTACTGGAATTAAATACCTATAATTTTCACATTTTCTAATTAGTAATCATGAATCATTATAAATATTACTACGTATTTTCCAACTCTAGCAAATTCCCTTACTAGTTAGAGTTAATTATTTCCCTCTAACAATATAAATCCGCAACAATTTATCTATGAAACGACGAGAAAGGCGGCGTAGCGCGTAGCACGCTACGGGGTTACGGTGCTACGGTGCTACGGTGCTACGCTCCACTGATCGGTTGCAATTAATAACGCTACAACCGTTTGGACACGGAACCATTTTGTGTTACACGCTGAGAATAATTTACGTCACGTTTTGTTTAATTAATCGAGGGTAACGTGAGGTATGGATGTTAAACATAAATTGATGATGGTATATTATAATTCAAAAGTTAAAGCACGGAGCTATGAAACTAGTTTCGTTTCGCTGAGACAACGAACGTTTCGCATATTTTCCCCTCCGATAAAATGGGACTTAAACATCACTGGCGAAATCAAGGTAGTTAAACCTATACCTCTAACCCTTCGGGGAAAACAGGCGCGTTGCTATGTTATATTACTCTATCTATATAATTATATAAAAATAAATCCCTATTTCCCTTAGTCACGCCATCACGCGTGAACGGCTGAACGGATTTGGATGAAATTTGGCACAGGGGTAGACCATGACCAATGGGAATAGGACATACTTTTTATCCCGATATTCCCACGGGATCGAGACTTATGCGGGTGAAACCACGGGGCGCAGCTAGTGATAAATAATAATCAATCAATGTTCCCACTCTGCTGGGACACAGGGCACTCTCTCACAGGGACTCTCTGTGAGAGGGAATGGGAAATAAATGCTTCTGCAGACAGCCGCGACGCGACGACGGTGCAACGGGATGCTGGTAGAACAATTTCCATGAAGTTTCCATAGAAATTGTTGCCGCGTCGCGCTTGTCTGCGGGAACCTTTATCCACCACCCGGGCCCAATGCGGTTTGGTGGATAGTATAGATGAATTATGCATTTTATAAAAACTTTTCTCGTAGAAAAACTTTCAAGTATTATTACATCTTATGCAACCTTCATACGGTCACCTATTTCCAGTTACTCAGATTTTTCAAAATAACTAAACACTATTTTAATGAATTTAGCATCAATTTGCATCAAACAGAAATTCCAATTAATTACCACAAAATATTGACACCTCTACCAACACGGGAATTCAATTACACTACAAATTGCCATCAATATTTACTTTCTAATTAATCGTTTGTTTAGTCGAACAATGCTAATAAACTATTAATTAGAGCGTCGCGATAGCCATAATAATTGAACAAACAAACAAACATACATACATATGGTATAGTATTTACAGTTCAGAAGGAGAATAAAGCACACTCGTTTGTAGGTTTACAAAATATAATGAAATTAAACAGAGAAATACTAAAACACGACAAGACATAAAATATAATTTACATGACATTCAATCTTTGACAACTGTTTTTCTTTTTATTGTCTGTAAAGGTTGCTTGATACTTAAGCATGGAGATATGTACCCCACATACATACTAATATAATAAAGCTGAAGAGTTTGTTTGTTAGGGTTCCGTACCTCAAAAGGGAAAAAAGGAACCCTTATAGGATTACTCGTGTGTCTGTTCGTCTGTCTGTCTGTTTGTTCGCAGCCAATTTGCTCCGAATCAATTGAACCGATTAAGTTGAAATATATTTATGTGACCCAAAGAGAGAGAGTACGAAAATAAATGAATTTTGGAAATGAGGGCAATTTTGTTTTATTTGTATATTTCTTTTCTCTGTCCTGGTAGCGGTCGAGGTCATATGCGTTATGTAAATATGAATATATCTTAACTGCGTTTTTCATTTTTGATATAAGTGCCTTATTATGTACTAACAACATTATCACCTTATTATTATTTACTAACATGTGAAGTTCGAGAAGTGGGTGTACTATATAGTAAATACAACTCTGCCTAACTCTTCTGGGAAAACAGGCCTGCTGTTATGTTAAGATTTCAAGATATTAGGAATCAGTAAACACAGTACTAAATTGATTACTTATTCAGACTACCAGCTGCACATACTATGAGTACCTACCTACATGATTATTGATATCCATTATCATTATATATAAAACCTGACACCAAGAATTATTATTGACTATCAGTGATGTATTGTATAATCATCCATCAGGAAACAAGCGCCAAATCAAGAATAAAAAGCAACCGATATTAGGTACCGCTTCATTTGTCATCAACTTCACCATTTCGAGCCTGTCACTTTCTCGAACTTAACCTCAAAATATGAAGTAGATAAATGGTTAATAAATACGAATTGCGGGAATCCATGTAAAAAAAAGTTAACAATATAAGAAGAGCATTTAATTCTCCTCTAAATACACTAGGTTTGGTTGTGACAGGCGGACTTTTCGCTTGGTACAGGGTGCCTGCATTCCTGGTCATTCTCCTTTACCATTCCCCCTCTTTATCTCCGAAATTAAGGACCAAAAATTTTGAAAAAAAATTCACAACATAGTTCTATTGTTATAGATTACAGGAAAACCTATAAGGTCTATGGTGTAAAAAAATCAAGGTAAATTTCATCACAACTACAGAACCCTTCATTGTACGTGGTCCGACACGCACTATTCGGCCCCTTTTTTTTTTTTTGTACTCGCTAATTTCTGGTAACTATCTTTTGGCATTTATTTTGATAGCCTAGTTCTTGAGATAGGTAATAGGCTTATTTAAAATGACGCTACGACACATAAGAGCCGAGCAAACAGAAGTGCAGCAAGAAGAGAAGACGAAGAAGCAAGACTTTTTTATGACTCTTAAAGAATAGTTACGTGGAATAGGATGCAAAATATATCTACGTCTATTGTATTTTAACAATATTACATTACAACAAAACAATAGATTGGCATTACTGTAGCGGGAATTAATTGCCATACGAAAAAATAGTTTACCTCTTATACATATAGCATAATCAGCCTATAATGTTCCCACTGCTGGGACACAGACCTCCTCTCTTCGAGAGGGAGTGGGCTTTTTTTTAATGTACCACGCGGGCCCATTGCGGGTTGGTAGATGACACATGTCTTCGATTTTTTTTGGTTCTAGGCCATGCCGGTTTTCTCCCGATGTTTTCCTTCACCGTTTTGAGAGCAGTGACAATGAAATAATTTACACAAAGTAAAGCGTCTATCAGGGTTCGAACCTACGACCTACAACTCGTAAGTCGTGGCCGTTACCACTGGGCCACCACTACTTAACTTATACATATGACCCTTAATATTCCATTGTCAGATTTATGTCTTCAGTACACAAAAGGCCTGTGACTTTCTCATGACTGCGTAAAAGTCATAAATAATAAAGTAGGTACCTATGACTTGAAAAGTCATACTTTTACTTCTAGATCTAACTTAGACATAACATACTCTCACGTGTTTTCAAAACTTAAACAAATTCGCTCCCACACGCGTCAAGACTTTTACCCCGACCATGAAAGAGAAAACAAATATTAGATAAGATAACTTAAACATAACTTAAGTTATTCAGAGTATTATTTTAATGTGCACGCTGCTTTATGAACAGTAGGGAAGCCAAACTTATGGCGCGATAGAAAATTGTGGGCACAGCATTTATTCCATTACGTAGTCGCATATTTTTTGCATTACCTTTCCTATAATTCAGCATATATCTCAATGCCTTGTAACGTTAAATTCTTTAACATAATCTTTTAATGTAATTTGGGTTGTTATTTTCGTCTTATTTTTATTATAATAAGTACCTTCCTATACGTATTTCGGTAGAAAGTAATAAACACAAAAATACGTTAATATGGCACACTTATGTGGAAAGGTTTGCCATCCCTGTCGCATAGAAAACTCTATTTTAGCATTTAGTTTAACTTTAAATTCTCGACATACATACAAAGTAGTATATAACTTTAGTGTTGCAACTTGCAGTGTATTTACTGCTAACTTTATTGTCATAATAAAGATATAGAATTACGATGTTGGACATTAAAAGGTACATAGATGTCCCCTTTGGTAGTTATAGTTCCTACATACTAAGTCAGCTGCAACATTGAAAACCTACGATTTGTAATATAATCTACCTACCATCATTACCGACATGCACCTGTAATAAGCATAATTTTAGTTTTAATTTATTTCTAGGCACTATTATTGTTTGTGAAATCTTACTGTTGACTAAAAACGTTTTTATTCAATAAATATTTGTATTTTTTTTGTATTTTTATCCATCTGATTTCCTATTTTATTCATGCAAAATCTGTCCGATTTCAATAACAATACACATTGTGAAAAGTATCCTTTTCAAAAAGCCATTAGCCATTTCAGTTAAAAACCAATCACGACAAAAAGACATCCGACCGTGTCATTACACTTCCAATCAAAAATTAATTTTCTTCGCCTCGATCTAAGAAATTACAAGAAAAAGAAAATAATATAACAGGCAATGGAAAACCTACTTGAGTACAAAAGGAAGGAACGGTGATTTCCCTGAAATTGCTACCCAACAATGTTTCAGTTTCTTTTATTATTCGTCAACAAGAGTGTAATTATTATTCATGTTGTTGAAAATTCTTGCAGTTGGAGGAAATAAAGTGGAATGGTAATAAGGTCCCGGAAGATGGGAGCAGTATTATTGAGATTGTTTGAAAGTGCTGACCTCATTGTGAAATGAAATGTTGCTATGCAGTGTGACTTGAGGCGGCATCTACATCGCCTGACCTGACGTCACAAAAATCCTGCATCCCGCTAACAAAGTTTACCACGTGATCGACATTATATAAAAATGATTTTCCGACATCAATCGTCGGGCAGTAGCCCGCCCGACAGAACACCCGTTTTGTCGGAGGATCCTCCCTTTTCTATAGAGGATGAAGTGACCTTTACATGTTCCTCATACCGCTAAAGACTCAATGCTATAATATAACAAGCTAGACTATAAGGCTTTTTACCTTTAGACTTTATCTTGATAAAAAACACACATGAAGGTACTATTGCAGAATTTAGGAATCTTCTTGGGATCGTGGTACTCTACCCTGCTAGAAGGAAACTCCGATATATCGTTAATCAGATAATTATCTAGAAGAAACACTATTATATTTAAAAGTCGAGAGGAGTCGTGGGAAAACCGGTTGGAACGAAGTTTCTGTCGCTGTTTATTATGTATTAAATAACGACACAAAACCACATACAATCGCAAAAGTGTCGTGACGGTCAAAATGTTTCATTTTTTTTCGGCCAAGCTCTCTGTCGCCAACTGGGTAGCATAACCGATTCAAAAATATACCGCTTGTCAGCCAACGGGCTGTTTTTCTAATCTTATCCTATTGAAATAGTGTTTCACCACGTAAACTGCCATTACTTTAAACATTCGTGGTAGGTTTGCAAAGGCATCCTGATCTAACATCTACAGTACTGTGTATAATATTAAATGCTATAATTTCAAATGTAACTTGCATTTACATAAGTTCAAATCTCGCATAGTGAAGGCACTGACCGGTCAACAAGACGAGTTCCAGCCAAACTTTGTGAATATATAAATGTTCCCAATGCATGTCTAGTTTGGACTAACATATTAAAGTGAGTACCTACATGTGAACTAACCAAAGTGGTTACATAAATACTGGGATTGCAGCTGACCAAACTGAAGTAACTAGGTAGCTAAGACTGTTGTTTCAGAGTCTATTGTAGGTATGTGTGGTGACTAGGGTATTGGATGAACCGAATATGTGTATATAGCGAGGCTATCAGAAGAAATCTCCTAGAAAAACTGTGAAAAATATGCCAATTTTACCGATACCGATAGTTTGATATGAAAATTATTTAATTTATTAAAAAAAAACTCGGTATAATATAAAACACTAACGAAAATAAACCGTAGTTAAGTCCAGTCATTTTATGACTACGAGGTTTGCGATACAACAATGTACAATAAGGCTTTTATGTATTCAGGTAAAACGAACTATCATTAAGTCGATGACTACCGCTGCATAGGACACTTCGAGAAGTAGAAGAACAACCAGCATCAGTTTATTCGAAGGTAATCTTCGCTGACTCAGTGTTCTCATAAAGATGATTAAGTCTTCCAGTGGCAATATTTTTGATCGGTGTTTCGAGTCCCAGAATCGACGTCAAACTTCTCTGCTCTTGCAACAAATTGATACAAGAGAAGTGAGAAAATTATTGTAATAAGAATTCGGCCAAGTGCGAGTCAGACAACAGATACCATTATCTATAAAAACGGCAAAAAAATCACGTTTGTTGTATCGGAGCCCCTTAAAAATTTATTTTATTCTGAATTATAGTATTTGTTGCTATAGCGGCAACAGACATACATCACCTATGAAAATTTCAACTATCTATCTATCACTGGTGACAGACGGACGGACAGCGGAATCTTAGTAATAGGGTCCCGTTTTACCCTGTGGGTACGAAACCCTAAAAAGACGAGGTTCCCAAAAAAAAAAACTTAACTCACATTGAGTAACTTATAATACTGAGTTAGGTATCAATAATCTTTCAAATATCTACTTTATTTTTCATATTGCTAAGATTACAGCCCAGATATATCACAATTTCCAAACTATCTAGCAATATCTTTTTCTATCTTCGATCAATCTAACAAGAACTGTCTGTGACGATACTCGATTGACTGGAACTTGTGATAAAAGTAGGGTAAGTATTTATAGCCTGGGACGGGTTGCGATAAAATAGCTCTAAGCTAAATAACTACAAACTGCCGGAGTTACTAAGTTGTCTTCAGGTTTCTAAGAAAGAAACTAAGAAGTAGCTCAAAGGCCATACTCTTTAGACGTCAAAAGTTAGCGTGTTTTAAAATAGATTTTCACAACGATCTATTGTTACGTTTCTCCAGGTTGTTTTAGATATTTGTGATGTTTTCAAATGGCACAAAGCGAAGTGGTATAAAAGTGTGAAACGAAGTGGCATACAAAAAATGTGAAACCATTTTTATACCAGCTTTATCATTTTTATTAGATAAACAACCTCAAAACATTGGGAGGAAAAAGGCGTGTCCTTGAATAAAAAAAAAATAGATATGTGACGATATCGACCAACCCTAACTGGACCCGCGTGGTCGATTACGGCCCACTCTTAGATTATATACCTACCTATTGTAAATATTCATATGCCGCTTTTAGTGGCGGATGTGTTCGGAACCTTATTATCCATTTTTGTACATACCGTATCCTACGAATAAATGTCTTTGTCTTTGTCTTACACAGAGCAGCTATCTTACTTTATATATATATTTATATATATATATATATATATAAAGTAAGATAGCTGCTCTGTGTATATATATATATATATATATATATATATATATATATATATATATATATATATATATATTTTACTATATGCTGCACCGACCGACGTCATCACGTCAACGCCGGCTGTCACTGAAAACCAGCGCTGGGGCTCTGTCTCGCATAGGGTCGCAGCATTAAGCAGAGCGATGGCCGTTTTGCGTGAATGTGACGCATATTTTCCGCCAATTTGTTATTTTTCGTGTATTTGTCCTTTTTTAGCATCATGTTTACCGCAAATAAACGTATTTTCTATTTTTCTTTTCGTTTCTGCGTATTGTTTGCCGCAAATAAATGTATTTTCTTTCTTTTTATTTCTTTCTATCTAATTGCGTAACTTATTTTCGTAACTAATTAAGACTAATCGGTTTCATTTTGACAGTTCAACAACATTCATTGCGTTATTTACGTTGTTGAGCAGTTTTTTTTTTCGAACTTATGTACCAATGGATTAACAATTTGTTTAAAACCGATTCAAATAGTGATTGATCGTGTATTACGCAGGCCCCCTCAGCAGTGGGAACATTAAAGGCTGAATAAGCTAAACAGCCCCAAGCCATCGTTTTAATGTGGATGCCGTAATATGTGACTTGTAAGAGATTTTTAAATACCCTGGGTGGAATTATTGTCTTATGGCTTGCTAACAATAACATCACGATAGTTTGATCATTTTTAATGCAATTGTGGAACAAAAATGAACAGATAATTTGACTGTCAGACGTGTAAAACCATCGTGTTTAGGTGTGACATATATGACAAAACTTTCTAACAATACAACGCCAAAATATGAACTTCAAAAACCTACAAAAATATGAAGTCACACAAGGAAAAGCTTCTAAAATTCGTGCCAAGTCAATCGCAACGGAAATAAAGAGACGTTTGTCAGCCAACAAGCCTCTAGATACGCTTTTAAAAATGAATGTTGCTTTTTTAGAAAAAGGAAAGCGAAATCTTGTTCCTAATTTTGCCTTTTTAAGTCGGAAAAGGTGTCAAGCCGGTGAGTGAGCGACTTTGATGTGCATCGTGACATGAAAACACGCAACATCTTTTTTAAATCCGAAAGTAGCTCAACTATTCATATTTAAGAGGCTGACAACAGGTAAAGTGCGGTCACTGTCGAACTGCATGAGAAGAAAGAGAAGCGCTATGCCACAACCCTGGTAATTTATTGCAAAACTAGCTGCGCCCCGCGGTTTCACCCGCGTAAGTCTCGATCCTGTGGAAATATCGGGATAAAAAGTATTTTATGTGTTAATCCAGGTTAAAAACTATCTGTTTGCCAAATTTCATCCAAATCCATTCAGTAGTTTTTACGTGGAAGAGTAACAAACATCCATCCATCCATCCATCGATCCATCCACCCATCCATCCATCCATATTTACAAGGTAGTAAGGATAAGAAGCAATTATCTATTACAAAAAAAATTAATGATTGGACAAAAAAATTTAAACAATATTACGTTAATAATGTTGCTTGTAGAATAATCAGACAAAAAATCAGAATTATTGCATGTATAATTTTATGGTTTAGAAGTATCTTCGTGATTTTTTTTTATCTTTTTTTTAAATTATATTCTCTACTTTGAATCGGGACTCCAACACCTTTATGTGAAAAAATTGATATGGCCAATTCTGCAGTGCCTTTTCTAATTCCTTGCCAAGTGTGTTTACAAATACAATTTTCGCATTGACTGACACAGAGATCACAATATGAACTTTTAAACACAAGTGAACCCTTTAAAAAACCTGCTTTTATTCAATTTATTATTTCTTCGAATTCACCTCTTTATAAAATAATAATGGTCCATTTTTAATTAACTTGTGTAAAGACTCATTTTTATTTCGTTGAATTCGACTGTAAATATTTGTAGCGTATATTTTTACTTTGGTAAAAATTCTCAGTAAAGCTACCACAAAATATCAACAGTATTTCATGGATTTTATTTATCAGTTTCATTGGAAATTATTAACGCTCGTTTTCAGAATACAGTTTCATATTTATTCAAAATGGTCCATTTCGCGGAATTATAGCTCAATACAAAGGAGTAGATACGTTCCCAAAATGCTGATTAAAATCGAGTGAATAGCGGCTTGATGCAATTCTGGGGACACTATAAATCAATATTGGGATAAAAAGAGACCATTTTCATAATTGGTGAATTCGTGCTAAGTGAATGTTATGTCAAAAAAAAAACTCGTAATGCAGGTTTCATAAATTTATTTATTGCTATTTACTTCTTAAACGAAATAAATAATTTTAGATTCTGCTGGGATTTTCATTTATATCGAAGACGTATCTATTCAGAATTAATTTCATGTCGTGATTTATAGAACAAAGTACTTAAGAGAACACTTTTACGATTGTATTATACATACATAAACTGACGCTTTCTTCCCATGGGATTGTCACCTGCTACGATCCTTACATACTCCTTTTGCCTCGTTTAAGTTCATACATCAGCCGGTCTATTCTGTAAACACCTCACCGTGAAAACTTTTGTGAAGTGAGCTGTCAATCCTAGCATCAAGTGGAGTCAGCTCACTTCACATAAGTTTCGACGGTGAGATTTTTACAGAATACCACCACAGGTCATATACACATTATATATATAGAAATACACTAAGAAACTGCGCACTTAAATCAGAGTGTCTTTAGTAGTTCGGAAGTTATTACTTATTGCTTAAGTCCGGACAAAAAGTCACGCGGTCGACATAAGCGGTGACTTAGGTATGAAAACTTATTAAGACTCACTCTTGCAAAGTGGTTCAAGCAAAATAAATATTAGAGTAGCACACACACACACTCACAGAACATCACGCTGTATTTCCGGAAGGGTTATGGAGCGGTACACCTCTCCCTAATACCGAAATCCCACGATCTGCGATTTTGCGGACGGACACCGACGAGCCCGGACGACGCACCGTGGGAAGGTGTACGTGCGGGGTATCGCAGACATCGGATATTCCTCGGTGCGCGGTGCGTGGCGGTCTGTGGTCGTCTGCCGTGCGTGGCCGTCTGCAATATTGCCGATCGTCGGATTCCACCATAAGACGTACACGTACGTCATATCCTACCTATACATGGTGATTTTTAATTCACTGTTTATCTTTCAGGGCGTAAAAGTACTCATAATTCAGAGTAACTTTCACTATAAGACCAACTCTGAAATATCGAAAAAAACATCAGCTGTTTCATACAAAAAAGCAATATTTACCCGATGAAAATGTATGAAACGGATGTATTTTTTTTTTGCTATTTCGTATTTGTTCCCATAGTGATTTTTTTTTATAATCATGAGTACTTTCACCCCCTGAAAGATTAACAGTGAATTAAAAAGCACCGACTATAAATAGTAATGCTGTACACAGGCAGTAAAGTAGAAAAAAACGAGCACAAAATGGGAAAACAAAGAGCACTAAAAATAATGAAAAACAACCCACTCTCTTAAAAGGGTAACACGATTACTAATTCGGTACTCGTAGTTATCTAAGTATCTAGGTATTTTAGCCCCGCCTTGTCGTAAAAAGAGGGTATAAAATTTTCTACCAAGCACCCTTCGGTATGCTAATAATTTCAATGGCGGGCTTTGCCAAGGGAATTAACAGCTTGTCACTTTTATGTAGAATCGTAGCGAAAAGACGACGGCAGTTAAGTGCAAATGTTTAGTACAGTATTATTTCTAGATGGGAACATTAAGAAACTGATTGTCGATGCCTTTTGTTCGTTAAAAGATTACTAGGAATTTGGGTTTCATTTATTATGTTTCTAGAACCAAACCGAACTACCAGACTGGTATTCAGCTGCATCCGGTTAGACTGGAAGCAGTTTTCAATAACAGAGGGTAACGTTGCCGGTAAAAGCTGGGTGAAAACGGCCAAGAAACGCAAAGAACTACTCAGAGACTACTAGATAGTGATAATTATATCTATACACCAAAATAATAGAAAACGAGTGGAACATTTTAATCCAATCCACACCTTTTGATCACCTACTGTGAATTAGCTAGGAGCGAATTATCTCTTTAAACAAAACAGAACACGTTTCTCCATTTGCATAGAATAGATGCTTAACGAAGCCGATAGTGACTTGTAATGTTCTTCTTTGTAATGGTGATATTTTGTTTGCATTGGTTGAATCTTCTGCTATCAGAGAATTTTTGTTGTGAAAACATGTTTTTATGTTATGACTACTCCTGTACCGTTACATGCACCCATATGCAGAGGTGTTGCGTGCGTAAACAGCGATATTTCTCACCAAAAATTAAAGTCGTTTTTTTCGTTCCCAGCAATTATTATTTTGTACAACGTTATTATGTTTGATGTACAGAATGCGAAGCGATAGGGTGACTATTATCGGGATGACGGCTAATAGAGAATTAGAAAAGAAAAATATACAGGTTGTAAAAAGCCCCATCGCATAGCCGTCAACTACGCAATCTGTATGTATCATCAAATTATGTAACATTGCACGAAAATAATTGCTGGGAAATGACTTTTATTTTTGGTGTAAATAATCGCTGTTTACGCTAGTGCGCAATGTAATGCACGCAAAACATTGTGTCTAAGGGTGCATGACAAACGTCTGAAAAACATGGAACTTTGATCTTCATTATCCCCGTAATCCGAATGTGCCCAGGTATGGTCCAGAACAAAAAATCTATCACATAACGGGAATAACAAGTGACTTTCGGGTTCGTTTATCGTCTTTTTGCACCCGTTATGTTGCGCCGACCCTAAATAAATTGGGATAAGGGCAAGAGAATGTTCCTGATGATGATGTTCAGAATACATTAATGACAGCTTTGTGATGAGCCTTTTTACACCCTGTCTGTATAAATCAACTCCTAACTCCAGTGCTCGAAACCCTTTGACGCACACAATAGGTCGATACGCAATTAGAACGGTTGCCATGGCAACCAGGTTTAACTGGCAGCTCGTTAGAACTGCAGCCAGATTAAACAATTGTATATGTATGTCTGTTTGTCTGTTTGTAAAAGGTTTTATTTGTGTTTCGTGTTATTCTTTCTACTTTGATGGATATTGGCGTACACTGATTGGTTGTTTGTGCATGTGAAGTTTGTTTGATAAAATCTGCTAGTGGAACTTGGTGAATCCAAATGCAGAGCATTCAAACTCAAACTCAAAGCATTTTCTGCCTGCAACTTCATCCGTGTAAAATGTCTTGTTTTAACATAAAATATATCATTGACACACGACAAATACTTTAGCTTCCCATGTTTTACTGTAGCTTTTTTTGTTCTGTTTATTTTTATAAGTACTCCTGATCTTATATTTCTATGATTTATATTATTATGGTAAAGTACTGTTATCTTTTTGTATGCACGTGTTTCTTTATCAAATAAACTTAATTTTCTTTCTTTCTTTTTCTTTAGTGAAAGAATTTTCGGAATCGGATCAGAGTAGTTCCCCTACATACAAACTTACAAATTTAATCACTTCACAATATTAAGTACCTATAGCTAAACCATTTATTGCCCTCTGGACAATAACTAATATTGTAACGAGTGCAAAAAATTACGTAGGTAGATGTAAACCAATTGACACATGCCCAACACACACACTAACACCTTGCACCTAACGAGTGCAAATAACAGTAAGAATAAAACGGTTCATAAATACAAACAGGCAGGAACCAACTATAACGAAGCTATTTCTTTAAATGACCTCATACAAGTTGAAACAAACAGTGCTAAAGTATGGTACGTTTTATCCATAACATCGTTACTGAAATACTAAAAACGTATTGTTACGGCCAAAGTCTTCTTCTTCATAGCACTCTTGTTAGAGTGGCCGTGGTCTTCATGTAGTTTCTTACTGCTGGCTGATGTGATTCGCCTCACGATTTCTCACCGTCTACTCCGATTTTTGGTGTTTTTAGTGCACTCATACAAAGGATGAACCACTGCGGATTTCATTTGGTCAGTCCATCTCATGGGTGAGCGTCCCCGCGGTCTAGTGCCTTCCACTTTACCCTGCACGCTAAGGCGCTCTATAGAGTCACTCTCACGCCTCGAAACGTGTCCGAAGTATTTGAGGGTGCGCGTTTTGGACCAGAATAGATAGACGCTTTTTGATGCCGAGTTCTTGGCGGTGTTGGTGCGAAACTCGATCCACAATACTCCAAGCATTCTTATCCAGCACCACATTTCCAGAATGTCTATCTTCTTTTTGTCGATATCACGCAACGTCTACGTCTCAGCAGCATATAGCACCATAGGAAAACCCGTGTTTCAAGCTGGATCTTAGTGGCTTTTGTAATATCTCTGTTCCTCCAGACGTTTTTCAGTTTGTCCATAGATTATTGAGCCTTACGTTAGCGATAAGGCGCTAACGTAAGGCTCAATAATCTACAAGAAAATTGAGGCGATAGTGTCGCCGTTCCATCAAATTCAATAGAAAGTCTGAATCATACTCCACACGGTGATATCATCGCGGCGATCATTTGAAGGCACAGCGTGACTATCGCCGCGATTCTCTTGTCTGTGATGGCGCCTAAGTGAAATGCAAAAGTTGTGCCGATGCGTTCTATTGGAGATCCCAGAGCCTTTTGAAAGAAAGAAAGAAAGAAAAATGCGTTTATTGGCATTGTCACACAAAAATACACCTTAAAACTAAAAAGAAAAAAAAACAGAAAACAGTCATTACAATGCCAAAAGGGCCTCAGCTCAGCATATGCAGCTTTTGTTAGCTGAGAAAAAGGCATGGCCTCTATACCTTCTTGCTTCTTCTTATGAAGAAGCAAGCTGTTATCAAGCAAATTTTTCTTATTCTTCGTAAAGGCTCGTACATACTGGCGCGATTCGTCGCGCGATGCGAATTTTAACAAAACAATTTCTGAGAAAACTAAATCGTCGAATCGCCCCAGTATGTAAGAGCCTTAATTTGCTGAAAATCTATGAATATAGGACCTCTTGTCTGGCGCACTTAGGCCCTCAAGATTAATAAGACACATAACACACAGACCGTAGCTTGGCAGACTTGGTAGGTACAGACCGTAGCCGTTACACATAAAAGCTACACACTATACGCGCCGCTGTTCTGTATACACAGCCTTATCTCCCGGCCACGTTAAACAATTCGAAGTCATAGCCACATTACGTGATGTCAATCAAATTTAGCTACAGCCACACGTCTTAGTTATACCTACATTGGATTAACTGACATAGTTTGGTTACGGAAACTAGGCTACCTAAGAGTTATCTGACTTGGCTTTGCCATGACTGTATTGTAATCATTTTACAAGCATATCAGTCTGCGGTAAGTGAATTGATGCCTGTGTTAGACAATTTTTTGGGCATTTAACCAACCCCTATTTACGATACTCAAGTGCGGACGTGAAATGCTGAGCATCGTACCTCACTACTTAACTGACTATTTTTAGGGTTCCGCACGTCCGAATGAAAAAACGAAGCCCAAGATCACTCGTGTGTCTGTCTGGCTGGCTGTCTGTGACAGCCAATTTGCTCCGAATCTACAGGACCAAGACACACATATGAATTTCTGTGACCCAAACACGGACGTGTAACGTAAATAAATGAATTTTGAATATGGGGGTTAGGCAGAGGTGTAGCACAACATAAGGTAAAATTAGTGTTGATACGTAATTTACTAAATTACAGCTAGGATTGACACGAAAGATCACTAGACTAGAAATAAAAATTATACGGGAAATGATAATTCTGATAATTTCTTCGGTCAAAATGGTTAGTATCCCAAACCAATTTGCGCCAACCGCAGGTAAGCGAACATCCCTAAACAATTCAATTGGATCCCAACACTTATCTGAACCATAAATTCATTGAAATAATTCAGACCCGCCCCATAAGCCGCTTATAAATTGAATTTTCACGCGAAAAATAATTAAATGTTTTACATTCGCATAGCTTAAATAATGCCACATAATATATATCCACGTTTTGCCATTAAACCGCGATACCGCAAGGGTTGTCTAATGAAGCCCTCGGAAGGCATTATAATGCAGGGTTTGAGGTAATAATGTATCCCGCGCACGTATGGAAACACATTTAGAACACGCCTTGTATTTCAATAATTGGCCAAAATATAAATTGATGTGAGCATAATATTTTATCTGTTGCATGATATTACATTTTATTCTTGTTCTTCTTCCTTCTTCTGACTTGGCTTCACATGATGCCGTCGAGATTAAATATCTCTCAGGCATGCTGGTTTCCTCACGAATTCACGATGTTTTCCTTGACCGTTTCTAAAGCAAGTGATAACTACTATGCAGATGAATCCGAATAGATACTCGTAACTATACAATACGCACATGAATCTGAAAGTCAGAGGGCTTGGGTTCAAACTCGAGACCTATGACTTGGCAGTCCGACGGTCACACCACTAGGCTATCACTGCTATTTTATTTATTTATTGTTCCAGAAATACAAAAATGAAAATACAAGAAAGGCAAATTAATTTTCAAAATGAAGATCAGAGGCTATAGACAAAATCCCTTTTCTGTAAGTGTTAACGCCAACGGAAATATCAAATTGTATGGAGTTGACGACATTAGTTTCAGAGATGTCACGTGACTGCTGCTGTCAACTCCATACAATTTGACCTTTCCGTTGGCGTTAACGCTTACAGAAAACGGATTTTGTCTAGGCCCCCAGGTTTAGTAACAGGCTTTTATTAGCGTCACTTGTAATTGTAAACTATGCTCAAGAAGTTTGAAACATTTGGTTGATTTTATATTGTTCAATACACAATTTTAACCAGAATGTGAAGCCCGGGTTTTTGGATGTTTCTCCACACCGCCAAACAAAAAATCTTTCGCGAGGGTTATATCACCTTACGTAGTAGCCTGACCTACATTGTTTAAAAAATACAGATTATCCTGGGCGCAGGGAGTGTGAAATTAATGACGTAATAATTTCCGGTTCGCCAGCCACCCTTGGCACAGCGAGAATGGTCGTCGGACCATTGCAGAGAAGGTGACGTCAGAGCTTTTAAAAAAGTTGACGCATTGTTCTCTATTGGCTTTAATGTTTTCAAAGCAGAGTTACTAATTCATGAATTTATTTTTAGAAGCTTTCACGTGTGTTTTCAGTGAAAGTTTTGTTTTGCCTCTTTTGTGTGGCAGGTTGAGTAACGGCCCATTTAGGCCGTTCTTTTGATTTTCTGAAAGTCTTCCTTAATGGGCCGTAGGCATGTAGGATGAGTTGAAAAAATTTACGTAGCCGGTTAGCAACTTTTCCTCATTTTGTACCGTTAGTATTGAATTATAATTATTTTTTGTATTCATGTCATTTGGAGTATCAGGGATGTTTTAAGATTAGTAAAAACACTCCAATACAAATCAATTAGGTGCAATTTCTAAAAAAAAAACTAGTGGATGAAAATAAATTAAACAAATTCGATAACTTAGTTCAAAGAAGGAAAAAAAAAAAAGGTACAGAACCTTCAACTTTGCGATAATTTTATCGCTACACTCTGGTGCTTTTGAAGTAATAGAATTTTAATATGCGTATCGACATTTCACTTCCCTATTTCTTTCCCGTGAGAGTACAGCATAAATATAAACAGGCAGATCTATGTTTTCTTATATCAATAAACAAAGCTGTTTAAGTATGAAATGCTAGCAAACAGAGAATCCAGGGATATTATCATTGAATGGCTTGTAAACTTGGTGGTACCCAACGTGATTATACTCTTCACCTGTAGACAAATTTTCTGTTCGTTCCAGCTAATCTCCGAAACGGCTGGACCGATTTTGACGGGACTTTCATTGGCTGATGTCATAAGGTACTCATTATAACATCCTAAAAAAAAACCTTTTATTTAAGAAAAAGAAGTACGGTCCGCGGGCGAACCGCGTGCAGTAGTTAGTAATAAAATATATAAGTACTTAATTATTTATAGTTTTCACTAAAAAAGCGAAACTTTTAAGACATCATCTGTCGTCAGATTACTGAAAGTTAATTTTTTAACAGTTAATTTAAACTTAGAGGCGGTCAACTTGTTAAAACTCACGCTGCTTTTAAAAATTTTAAAGTCAGAAGAACCAGAATTTCAACTTTTCAAGCTTACAGTTAGTAGAAGTTTACCGAAAAACAAACTTTGTCTCCGGCATCGTACTCACCCACAAAATTCAAAGTTAAAACTGTCAAGTCGAGTAATTCAATAACAGAGACTTTCTTCATAATACGCATATAATTCTTACGTGCTATATACACTTCTCATCAGAAAAATCGAAACACGAACGAACACAAACGAACGTCCTAAATATACACATTTTTCTGATAATCCCTACAAAACATAAACTTGCAAGGTGTTTCAATTTTTCTGATGAGAAGTATATATGAGAAGATAATTTATATGAGACCCTGTGACTTAATATACTTATAATATGCTCATATACTTCGCTTCCGTATCAAAATTGATCTCATTATTTAGGGAGAATTCTTGTGATGTTCTATACGACAAGGAGTGAAAATAACAACACATTTTCTTGCAGGGTTTATGAGATAAAGATACTTCCTTTCCTCTGTGCCTAGTTAGATATTGGTCGTAGACATTATCCATGTAACGTGATGATTTTGGATTCAATTAACGGTTCAAGCAACAAGTTAGTACCTAATAGGACTTTCTGAAAATATTATGTAAAGGAAAATGGGCCAAGATTAATAACAGACTATTCAATAGAGATCTCTGTACCTATTTCATTTATAACACATATTTTTACACCTCAAAAATCTGCCTAGCCTTTTCCCAACTATGTCAGTGTCGGCTTCTAGTATCACAGGATGCAGCTAAATACCAGTAACTGGGTAATACGATACCCCTTGGTAACGGAAGAAGACTAAACTTGTAAATAAAAGTCACCAATTGAACCTTCCTAACGTTACCACGCATCACCACTTAACCCTCCATTTCACTTAACAGCTCACCAAACTCAAAACCACGTTTTATCCACAACGTTTTTCCCCGCATCAATATATAACGCGGATTTTCATGTCATTGTGCTCGTTGATACTTTTTAGGGCGACCGACTGCTCAAATAAAATCCTATGCACGAGTGTAAATGGGCCTTTTATTTTTTCATCTCCTTTTGTGACTGTTTCCAAAGAGCCCACTGATTTATAAGGACAGCGCTTTTTCATTTGTGTTACATCACATTTCACTTAGTTTAAATTGCTGACGTAGGGTAAATCAAGATGTTTTAGAACAGTCATCCGGAGTTTCCTTTTGGTTGATTGTTTACTTAAGAAACCGAAAGCTTTCTCCGTACAAACGACCTTTTCACTTAAGCACAAGTTGCAAATTGACGCTAGTGATGACGCCAAACACGTGGCCGAATTCTGGGCCGAGTCGATTTAGATTGCCAACGCCATGCTAAGAAGAGGAGAGTTGCAAATTCTAATTAAAATAAACAAAAAAATTACAAAAATGTGCACAAATTGCAAAACACGCATTGGTAATGCAAATGTGATTTAAAACTACTAGGTACCATAAAATAATCACTAATAAATAAAATGTTAGGTACGTCATATACATCCGCTATCTTTTTTGTAATCACAAATTGATTAATTACATTTGAATCGTGCAGCATGTGCTTACATTTGGAATGTACATGTATAGAGTTAAACCCACACACATAAATATTTGAGGGTAGCCACAATGAATATAGGACAGTAGGTAACCATTAATTCTGATCACACCGCATAGGTAATTTAGTATATAATATGTAGTAATAAATAGTCAGGAATGTAATTCACGACATTTAGCAACTATCGACTAAAACATTATGTAATATGGACTTGATTTCCGCTCTAAAACATCCAATCAATTTAACCGGTGTCGTTTGGGTTCAGAATCAATCTAATCTTAGTTATCTCCGGTTTCTAGAAAGCTAATCAACGGCCTAATAGATCTTCCGGGAAGGATTTAGAATCTTCCGTTAAATCGCATGTCAGAGGCAACAAATAACGACGGCCACACATACTTTTACAGGGTTATTTTAAATTGAATAGCTAAACTCAGCAGACGCAAAGGTATATCGTCTAGACTTGATAAACCAAAAAATAAATTATTTTGATGATTTTTTTTCTCGGGTCATCGACCATAAAAATATATTTTTTTACATGCCTCAAGTAACAACACTAACAGCGGTCGTTGACCTCCAAAAAAAAAACATAAAATGGTTTTATTTTTATTTTATCGTGTTTTTACGATGCCCATCGCATCTGCGGTGTTTAGCAAGCCAATTTAAAATAATCCTGTTTATATAGTTATGGACAACAGATAAACTTATAAAGGCGTTAAAGAACCAAGGGTTCAGGCCATTTAAATCCAATATAACCCCACTTTTGACTAATAGGCAATTAAGGTCCCATTTCTGGCAACTTTTGAACGATTATAATTTATGGGTCTTTTATACCTTTGAGGAAAATGCCAGTTCCTATTTATGTAAGAGAACAGTAATGAGTTTACATTGAAGTCGTTCTTCAAGAAGCAATTTCCTCATAATATGAATTTTCGCCAGCGCAGATGTTGATTCAAGAAACAGGGACTCCCACTTTAACTAATAAGCAGCAATTTCGGTGGACTGCTTTATTTAAAATTGAAATTATTATGTTCCTCGTTTTTGCTTTTAGGGCAAAATATGAAAATGTCGATTCAGAACCATATTTTTGTATAATACCTACTGGAAATATTTAAAGTTATGATCATTCTCAAACCGCAAGAAGATTATAAAGTAACCCCTTAAATGTTTACAAGATCACAGAACTGCACCGTCGACTATCCTAAGGACCTGACTTTAATTCCTACATATATAAAAGGAAGGTATTTTTTTTTTATTTGTACTTTTATATCTGTAATGTTTATGGTGTACATAATAAAGAGTATTCTCTTTTATTATTGTCTATTCCTATTCATTAAAAAAAACTGAGGTAAAAACGAAAGATACCTACGAGAAGAAAGGGTGTATTGTAACATTTGAAACGGTATATCAAGGCAGCATCCACAGAAAATGCCGATGACCAATAGATATAGAAACAATAGACCCTGAACTTTAAGGAGACCGACGTCGGCCCCGACACAACGAGCACGCGTTTGATCAAAGAGGGCCCTAGGTTGAGTGCCATCGTGTTCAGTGACACTCTGGAGCGACGATATCGCCCCACTTTCGATAGTTTTCACAGTAATTCTTGATGTTTATTATGACATCGTTAATCTTACATAACTCGCCAGTCTCTAAGCTTATCCCCAACTATAGATAGACTAAGTAGAACTTTTGGTTTAACCAAATTACAGTCCAGCCTTCGAGAGCACGCGTGCTTGAAATCTATCAGTTTCATACTAGCGATACTACCTATAGATATCAGTAGTCAGGATTTCGGACATCTAGTATATGCAATAAAACTGGAACCGATCTTTGATATGCTGTCATTCAAACATTACTAATAACCTAAGCTTTCAAAATAAATTCTTGTCATTTTTTCGACAGTACCTATACATGTATCATTGGTCAATAACTTTGTAGCCAATTCAATATGAAAATCAATTTACCTTCCTACAAAATACTTCACCGTTATTATAAGGACTATACGAGTATCTCATTGTTAAAAATATTTATCTCAAAATCAGGTTTTATTCGACAACATTACCAAAAGGGTAGTGATCCGCAAATGATTCGCGATACAATCGTTCATATCTTTCCGGTATTATTATCTTTTTTCCTTCATTCATCTTTTGTTTGTGTTTCATCGGTCGATTTTCTCAGATTGCCTAAAGCTTGTTTCTATACAGTGTGCCAGGGTAAACACCGTTGTCACTCAAACCATGGGTAATTGTTTTAAATATAAAAATAAATGACCCAGTAACAACAAAAAAAAACCTTATTTTCATTAAAAGATTTTAAAAAGTAAATATTCGTCACTGTCCCGATACTCATGGATACGCGTTCGAGAGAGTTGCGAAACAGCTGACGGCTGGTCATGTAAAGCCCCGCGCGCCCCGCCCGCCCCCGTAAACCGCCGGCCGCTGTGTTGAGACGCAAGTTCGTTGCCCTTGCGTGTAGGGTGAAATATTCTTGTGGAAAAATTAAGATTTTCATTAAAATAAAAAGTATTTTTCCATTGATTTTACGTTCTATAAATGAAACCAAACCACTGGTTTCAAGGATAACGGTGTTTACACTAAGAACCTGTATATACTGGAGACAATATCGAGAAGTATAACATAACATCACGCCTGTATTCCCTGAAGGGTTAGGCAGAGGCGCACCTCATAGTACATCTTCATGCTTATGCCCCATATAATTGGAAGCGAGCCTATTGCCAAAACTATTGCCAAACGGGCACAAATTCAGACTACGGGCTGCTACAAAGAAACTTCTGATGAAAAACCCAGTAACTCTTTACCCGACCTGGGAATCAAACTCAGGACTCATGCTCAGCAGTAGCACTTGCGACCACTAGATCAACGATGCAGTGGCTTAAGAGTTTAGTTTTTTTTGTAGCCGTCAGTTGACAGATACCAAAGCCAAGTAAACATGTTGTGCTTAGTTATGCTTGGGTTCCAGATAGCGGTGCTGTTATATAAATGCCGCAATATGTTGACCATTAAGAGCATTCTTTGACACCGTAAAGTCCACCCACTGTAATTTTCATGAGCCCAGAATCAATTTTGTATGACGTACATTTCATGTAATGTGACGTAAATTCCGGGCCTTAGGCACATGAAATAACATTGTATACACAGGAAGAAATGAATGAAATAACAAATCACATCACAGCACTACGGAAGCTTGGCGGAACACGTCAAAACACGGCACAAATAATTTCCATCCATTTTGCTACGGTAATTGAGCAACGATTTACTTCCCTTTTCAATGGAGGAAATCGACATTTCCTATCTTCAGGCATTTTGATCATGGTTGTGTTCACGTAGTGAACTGTTATCTTTTAAAACAATGAACGAAGGAAGTAAAAGGTGGTTCACACCGACGCATAATCTTATCGTCTAAAGTACTTAATTGATTCAGGTATGACTTTACGGAAATACATTAAAAAATACAATAGACGTAGATATTATATTTAGTTACCTATTCCGCTTAACTATTCCTTAAGAGTCATAAAAAACCCTGTAAAAAATCGACACATGTTTCACCTCTCAACGAGGCATCCTCAGGACGATTGACATGTCGCGAACCCGAACACGACGTGTTGCCACGCCGAGCTCCGCACGCAGAGAGGGCGCTCGGAGTGGCACGTTTCGATTTCTTACAGGGTTTTTTAGGACTCTAGAGGAATAGTAAAGCGGATAGGTTACTAAATATATCTACGTCGATTGTATTTTATCGTCTAAAGTCGTACTCGTGCTTACGCCAGAACATTGACTAGTCATTATACGTAATTACCCAATACAAACCTTTTTACAACTGAGTGTCAATGGCAGGCCATCGGAAATCCATTTATTCGTCTTTCAATTAGGAGATTAGCAAGACCCAGACCAAGTCAATCTGACATAGCTAACCTAATTTCTGGGAGATGTCATTGCTAGGTTAAGCCGGTTATAACACTTCTGAGTGTCACGTAGTCGGCAATAATTGATAGCGGCTTAACGCTTCGCCAAGAGGTCACCGAGACATCTCGACGGGCAAATAAGGGACAATCTCTGGCAAACGTAACCTAATCCTTACTAATATTATAAATGCGAAAGTAACTCTGTCTGTCTGTCTGTCGCGCTTTCACGCCAAAACTACTGAACTGATTTAAATGAAATTTGGTACACAGATAGTCTAGAGCCTGAGATAGGACATAGGCTACTTTTTATCGACGTAGCACGCGGCCGAAGCCACGGGCGGAAGCTAGTAATATATATATCACGCTTATTATCCTCGAGGGAAGGTTGAGGTGTATTATTGCACCTACATTTCACAAGTTTTGTTATAGGTATCCCATCTCCTTCTTCTTTTTGTATTGACGGAACATCTGCCTATTAAAGACTACTAGCTTTTGCCCGAGGCTTCGCCGGTCAGGAGGTCAGATATTATCCCACGAGAACGTATTACCGGGTAAAAAGTATCCTATGTCCTATTCCATGTCATGGTCTACCCATGTGCGAAATTTCATCCAGATCCATTCAGCCATTTTAGCGTGAAACCGTAATAAACAAACTCACTTTCGCATTTGTAATATTAGTTAGGATTTCGGCAAAAAATAAAGCTGAGTTCCACTCATCACACCCAAAAGTAACACGCGTAAAATAAAGAAACACGCTAAAGGTCACACAAAAATTTGGAAACAAAATTTTTAAAACAAGCCTGAATTTTAATGCGTTGCTCACTCTTGTTTGACAAACTTAATTATAAACACAATAAAGTTACGGTATGTTGTGACAGACAGCCTCTATAATCAAATTACAAGTCCCGTCATCGCGCTATCGTAGGCGACAAATTAGTTCCAGAGTGTAATGTTTGCAAAGTTAGCCGGGTTTCTAATTAGTGAGGTTCGTGAATTATGTTAAAATTGACACGATTTAGGATCATTTTTGGTAGAGGTGGCTCGACTGCGCATAGAATGCGGTCAGACGAGCTAGTAAGTTACTTGGCAGCGAATTGTGAGGTCTTGGCTGGGGTTCGAGGTGTCTTCGCTTGAAATCATAATTATGCCGTAGGTTAATATTCCGACATTGTCTTATATTAGGACCACTTGTGTAACTTTGGTGAATATAATGACACATCTATCACCCTATTATTACAACTAAAAAGTTTTGTAATGATGCCTGATACAAGATAGTTAATTGATTCAGGCGTGCTTTTACGGAAATCCATTATAAAATACAATAGACGTACCTAGATATTTTAGTAACCTATTCCGCTAACTATTCCTGAAGATTCATAAAAAACCCTCTCAACGAGACATCCTCAGGATGACGATTGACCAGTCGCAAACCAGAACACGACGTGATGCCACACCGAGCGCTGGATGTAGTGCAACACACACACGAAACACGGGTTTTTATGACTCTTGAGGAATAGTTAGCGGAATAGGTTACTAAATATATCTAGGTACGTCTATTGTATTTTATACTGGATTTCCGCAAAGTCACGCCTGAATCAATAGGGAATATGCATGTGATTCAAATATGGGTCAAATATTTTTTTTTATAAACTGTGTTACTTCAGAATTATGCCTCCATCAATATTTTTGAATAAAATTTCTTTTTGAGCGAGAAATTAATTTTTAAATAGTCCCAAAAAACTGTGGGTAACTCAAATACTTGAAAAGGCTAAGAGCGGATGTGACGTAACAATCCGGGATAACAATCAAAATGTCAATGTCAAGTCAATCAACAAGTGTCAAGTGAATGTCAAAGGCTCATAGAAAAAGGAGTGTTTGACGTTGACTTGACAGTTGCTTGTCTGTTTTCACGGACTGTGACGTCACCACACCAAGCGCGCCAAATGGAGGGCGTTTAAATAGCCCGGATCGGTTGGATATTTTGAAACATTTTTTTAACTACTTTAAATTGCTTTTTTGCCGTCGAATTTTTTTTAGCTATTATTTGACGATGTAAACTATCGAATAAAAATATTAAAAAAATACATGCATATTCCCTATTAACTAACGTCTATTGTATTTTGCCTGATACAAGCCTATACTGCCTTAGATTAAGAATAAAACTTTCTATCATCTGAACCTTCTCCGCTACCGTACAAGAACTAATATCGCAATTGATAGCAATAAAACAGAACGTACGCGACAATCCAACCCTTGAAGTATTGCAGACGTAATAGTTATGTCATTGTGTTCTGCTGCTATAATTGCTTCTTCCCCTCCAATGTGGGCCATTCGCGAAGCTTAATTAATTAAAGTAATACGGCGCCATATACAACTTGTAACAAATGTTGAGCATCTTGTTTGGCATTTCCGAGGGTGTAGTGGTATAACAATTATTATTTTGTAGTGGTTTATGAGATAAAGCCTTCTTCTTCTAATGAACTACACGACGAACTGTCCCATCTTTTTGCTCCGGTAAATTATAATCGGAGGCACAGATTGTTCACCGTGTCTGATGCTGGGGCCACACCAACGGGAAACGCCGTTAATTATCGCGATGATGGACGTTAACTATAGATGTAGCCACAACTTATTGCGAGAATTTGACAACGGCATTCACATTGGCGTTTGACTTTAGGCGATAACTCGGTTAGCGACAAATGACCATTTACATTGACCGTTCAAGTGTGGTCACTCAATTTATCGCTATAGGTATCGTAATAATTACCGCGTTGTTTCTGGCGATGATGAGCATTGACGTTGACTGTTAGTGTGGCCTCAGCATGAGAATCGAACAAATGCTTGAGCCTAGTCCCCCGAGGCCCTAGTGTGAGTTTCTTTTAACCATCTTGACTTTACGCATCGACCGCGTTCGGCGCTCCGATTGGCCTCCGATTGGTCCTTCACCATTGAAGACCAGTGTAGGGCCAATCGGAGCTCGGAACGCGGTCGATGCGTGAAGTCGAGATAGTTAAAAGAAACTCACACTAGGGCCTCTGTCCCTTGCATACTATCTGCGCTCAACGCTCTACCTAACGCTAACGTGATGTGCTTGTAGTCGAGTGGAAAAAGATTCATTTAGTAGCTATGTGTGGAGTATTGTGAGATGAGCGTTTATATGCCTGCAGGCGTAGAATGGCGCTTTCTATCTCTACGAAGAATAGACATAGCTTTTTCTATACAAAGTCTATACAAAGACAGTTCGTTTCTTCATTTTTGACATCGCACCGTAGAAATCCTTCTACAATGTGTCATTTTGTATTTCATTTCTAACGATCTTTTTGTAGGTAGACTATTTCGGAAGAAAGTTACTGTCAAAATCACACTGACAACCGATAAATCCTATGACAAAACAAAGAATTCTGAGTCGAATTATGTAGAAGAGTGAATTTCGTAAAAAGTGCAGTTGACTCTTTCTACTTTGCTGCCGTCGTACAGGAAACGTCATTTTTGTCTACTCTTCCGTCGACAAAACGGTGCTCATGCTACGCCTGCTGTCGTATAGCAGTTGTATACTTTATATTATAGTTTTTGTCTTAACTAATGTAAGTATGTCATAATAAAATAAATGTGTGATAGGCCTATGTCGAGCGGCAGACTGCTACTGTCTGATGATGAACATGATGGACAAGGTGAGTAGTTGCGTCAAACTAACATAAACATCTTAGGGACGCTATAAGTGCACTCCATTAGTGGCGACTGAAATGGGTTGAACCGATAGTAGGTGTACTTAATAGGAAATGTACGCAAACTTAGATCATGCCAAGTGCACGTTTGGAAGTTTCGAGTTAGTACCGAACAGTGTTTCGGACACAAAGCACAAGTTTTCTTTTATGTGGTAACAACTGCCTGCATACCTACCTATTTACATAGACTTAATGGTCTTGTACACGTCATCTATTCTCCTAATCACCATAACAATATTCTTGGATCTAACCAACGCGATCGACGCGCGAGTGTGCGATCGACGCGTTAATTTTGTTCGACGAACCCGAACTCGTGGTCGCGTCGACAGACAGCCTTCCGGTTTTCCGAACAAATAAAAAAAAGAAAGAAAGGAAAGAAAGAATGTTTATTCTGCACAAACAAAACGCACATTATAATTTTTATTTTATGGACAATACGTACATTCAAAGCGATAGTAGCCAAAAGCCTCGCATTCAACCAATAAAAAGTTTGACAGTGTGGGTCTTTGTTAAATGAGTAACATAAAAACGCGACGATCGCATATTAGCCGGAACGATCTTTTCTCGTTAGGACACGTGATGAAGGTGGATTCAGACCACACGTGCGAACACCCATTTTATCTGCACACTGTCAAATAGACTTTGAAAGAACAAAGAAAGAACTTACCCACTTTCGTTGTTTTTTTTTAATCGAGTATTGAAACTAACTCTTGCTCTGGTTCTCTGTTAGACAGTTTAAATCGACTTTGAGAAATACCTAAAGTATTAAATAACGTAAACTTAAATCCAACAATCTCATGAAAGATTACCAAAGTTAACAATCAAGCTGCTATCAATCACACTAATTTACGATACAAAACGATATCGTAACCGAATTATCTGTTTCCAAATAATATTAACGATACCCGTTAAATGCTTCGTCAACTTCTAGTCCCCAAAAACAGATAGAAGTTAATTTATCGGAAACAAAGTGGTTTAGCTCGGTTTGGTCTCGTTATTATCGTATTTTGCACGTTTTTTAATTGTGTACTGTGTATGTCAATTGAATGATCACCATATTTTTTTGGAAACTTTCCTCTAACGCAGCGCTTGGTATGACAAGCGCTGCGTTAGAGGAAAGTTTTGGGTGTTTGGGGAAAGTGCAGCGGTTTCTGGTTTTTTTTTGTTTATATTCCTTTTTAAATGCACTTTTTGTATCTAAATAGAGAGAAAGCAAGAATGTATACGAACCCTCTTCCAATGCACTAATTTGTGGCATAATTATCAAAAAAAATGCTCAAATGTGCCTAACACTTTGAAAAACATTTTTTTTGCCCGACGTTCAAGCCTGCATGCATAGGCTTAAACTTCGGGCAGTTCAAAATACTTTGGCTTTTGATATCATTGACAAAGCAAGTAGCTCCTATGGAGTGAAGCCTCCTTTAACAGTAGTAAATTGTAAGCAAAACATCCTAGATACCTTCTAGCGATGGTTTAGAATATTTATTTCCTCGAGCAAGAAAAACATAAAACGTGCCAGCTGCTCATTCCGCCTAAGTCGTAAAGTGAACTGAGTGAAAGGTTTATTATTGTATCCACTAGCTGAGAAAAATGGCTCGTATCGTAGCACAACATACAGGTATAAAATAAATAATTATTTTTCCAACCACGATATTTACGATAGCGCTAATGCGGCATTAGAAAAGGCTGTCGAAATGTCAAATATTTCAGGTCCGTCTTATTCCCTAAGTCTCTGACATGGCTACTTGAGTAGCTATGCGTTGCACTATTTATTTATATGTATTACCACCATGTTACCTAACATAATTTTGCAGAAGAAACTACTATTTCGTAAGCTTTTGTTCTTAAACAAGTAAACTAGGAACTTAAAAAGCATAAAACATCTCGCTCCAATGGTTTCATTCACTACTACAATCCTAAAGCTTCCAAAGCACACGAACATCTCTATTTTTGGCACAAAATATTTCTTCTCAAGAAAGTCACGAGCACAGTATAACCACAGAATAGATAGCTACAGAAGGTCAACTCTGTACAAACGAAAACGCACGCACACAGACACGCATATAAACACACTCGTGGGTCGTGTGTGCGCAGAGAGATTCGTTTGAGTAGTGTAGTGTGCATAGTGAAAGGATTAACTTAGTATTAATGGCTTACTTGCTGTACTAAATAGTAGTAACAGTATAGTATAGTGTAGTAATAATAGTATTTTTTTTTTTTTTAAATCGGTTCGTGTTGCGTGGTGCCTCTTTTAATGGAGACGGCCTTCTGTTACTACTTATTCTGCACTACAACGCTGCAAATATCGTGAGGAAATTCTAATTTTAGCTGTCTCAAATAAAACAAGAAAACAGTTGAAAATGTCTGAATAACTTAATTAATCAGTAGCAACATTCGTGGTACTGTCTTGGGAGTTGTGTCCTACATTTCTGGAGGGTTTAGACATTAAATATATATTTTATATGAAGTAGGTACACAAAATTGCTTCCTTAGAAAACATTTTGTATCGAATTTGAAATTGGTTTCGATCAAATGTTTGGTTGTTTGTCGGTTCCAATTGTAAGGAGGCATATGATTGATTTATTTGCCAGAGTCGTTTTGTTTTGTTTGGAATTCGGCATTTCATCTTTTGTTTGTAATTTATACAAGTTTGAATCGTTTTTCAAATACGGGTGCTTTGACCTTTTATTTGACTTATGAAAAAATCTCAAAAATCATTAGTTTCACACTGAAACAACAAAACAGACGTCTCAGAAAAATAACCACTTATTTACCAAAAAGCTTACGAAGATTACTACCAAGATTTAGGACAATACTATGCTACATTTTAAATAAACTGTCACTATGAAACCTGATTCTGGGACATACCTATTTACTACTGGCATACTTAGTAAATTGGTTGACAAACAAACCAAAATGATATACGAGAGTATGTAGTTACATTCACAACTCAAGGCTGGCTCTTGTTTGCAGATATTAGTGTAATAGAATACCTTGTGGTCTACATTTCTTCAATGTTTTTCGTACTCAGTAAATATTTATATCGGTCATAGCATCATAGTAGCAGTTGGATTTTTATTTAAGAAATTAATAACAGCAGAGCAGCCATATTTGTGAATTTTTGCCCGATTAATGGCATGCCAAGCATAGTATACATAAATTGTGACTCAATTTGTTATACAAAAACCGTGCTAGATTATTAAGGCTGCCCTTTTTACAACTCATTTTGGTAGAAGGGCTTGTAGTCATTGAAAAATTTAATAAAATGATTTCTAGGTACTGCTCACCCATCCATACACTCAGTTACAAAACTACATGGTTAGAAGATCGTAACTGTATTGTTTTTTCACAAATAATAGCAAGATAGTTAATTGATTCAGGCGTGACTTTGCGGAAATCCATTATAAAATACAATAGACGCTGATATATTTAGTAACCTATTCCGGTTGAAGTCAAGCGGAATAGGTTACTAAATATATCAACGTCTATTGTATTTTATTAAATAATAGCAAAGAAAGACACATAGAACACTAACCGCCTTACTAATAAACGTTGTATAGCGCCTGTATAGTTACACAATGCTTTGTCTACTTCTTTCAAAAGTAATTTGACTTTTGAAAGAAGAAGACAAAGCATTGTGTAATTATACGTTTATTAGTAAGGCGGTTAGAATTTAAGGCACCCTCTAGGAGATGACGACCATTGACCGGATTCCTTTGGTTCTTTCGTAAAATCAGCTGTATTATAAAAATATTATAAAATAGGTAGGATCGGAAACCCCAAATGAAACAAAAAAAAATATAAACGAATACACAAGAAAACAACAATAACAGCCATACTTAAGCAAAGAAAGGAGGATTATAAGAAATATCAGATACTCTGGATTCTTCATAAAAACTATGGCGGGTAATAAAAGTTAACGGCTTGAAGTTACGGGTAGGGGAAAAAGAAATAAAATCAAGTAGCCGACAAGGTCAGTCGGACCCTTTATTATTATGGGACAACTGAAGCAAGTTGGCTGGGGACGTGACTTTCAAAACAAGGCAGGGGTATAAAACATCGTATGGGGGAAAACACGTGGCGATTTGGGGACGTTTCAAATAGAGGTCATGAAATTTTTTTTGCTGTGTTGTTTGTAAAAGGGTCTACATTTGTAGGTTGTAGAGACTTCTCGGACCTCGTTATTGGCCGATTCATCATTCCAATTTATTTGGGGTTGGCGCAACATGTCTCTTTCTTCCATACTTTCTAATAGCGTCATCTAAGGTATGTTCGGTGTGAATAAAAAGAATGTGATTAGATTTATTTTAAATGTATTGTAATTTTACACGGATAGCGCACGTTACGTCTTCAACCGTCGTCTATCTTATCTATTCTATCACTTTCTTATGTCGTACATTCTCGAAAATTTATCATTTTAGTTTTCAAATATATCGTTAAAACATTTCATAATGTCAACATTTCATCTGTCCCATTACTACAGAGTGAAACGTTTTTGAATTTATTTTTAATAAACATACTTTCCCGCAACATTACCGCACCTTAAAATTTGGTGACCTTGAATCAGAACAAAGTTTTCAACAAGCGGTATCTAGAGGGGGTTATACTATTATAAGTTAATAGCGTAATATAAAGAACTAGCAGCGCCCCGCGGTTTCACCCGCATAAGTCCTGATCCTGTGGGAATATCGGGATAAAAAGTATCCTACGTGTTAATCCAGGTTATAAACTATCTGTGTGCCAAATTTCATCCAAATCCGTTCTCTATTTATTGCGTGAAATAGTAACAAACATCCATCCATCCATCCATCCATCCATCCTCACAAACTTTCGCGTTTATAATATTAGTAGGATAGGAAGTAGGATGCGTAGCCGCCAAGGTAAACCAGGCCTTTCATTATTGAGACAACTGAGGCGAGTAGAATAAATAGATACGTGACTTTCAAAACAGGGGCATAAAACATTTGCCTTGCCATGTCATCATCTGCCAACCCTTTTCCCAACTGTCTAGGTCATATGCCAGACGTAGCGGGATAAAATATAATATTTATAAAATATTGTGTGGGACTAAAATTGAGGCAATTTGGGGAAATATTTACGTCTAGACTTATAAATATTTTTTTGGAAATTAAGGGCAATGAAAAATAGGTCATATTCAGGTTTTTTTTGTCATACTAATGCAAGTAATTGGGACAAGTACAAATGGCTGAGCGTGACATTAGAACTTTTCAGAGGAATATCACTTTTTCCAATTTATTTTAATATTTTATATTTGACGAGGTCTTCATTTATAAACCTGTATTTATGTATACCTACGATAAAATAGCTCAGCAATAGTCCAAAACCATTCAACTTAGAAACACTTTAACTAAACCGAAGTAGGTAATCATAGTACTTAGTAGAACCTTGGTAAACCAACGCATTTGATCTTTTGCTACAGACTACAGAAATGCATCTCCTTCATTTTACTAGCACTTTGCACTAGATAAGTAAGCTCTACTGAACCCTGTATTTCTAAGGCTAGGTACACTCTCATCGGACTAGCCCGCACTGCGATAAAAAATCGCGCGAAATTTTCATGGCAATTCTGTAAAACATGGTATCTTATTTATATCGACACACGCACTAGCGATTTAAAATTCGTTGCCGCCGTACACTGACTATAAACCTCGTGAACACTCGGGGCAGTGCGGGCTAGACCTTGAGCCACTGCTTTCTGTCTATCACAAACTAACGTCTGCTCGTGTACCAAAGGCTTTTCCTTCAGTGTACATACAATTTGCAGTAGTTCAGTAAGATTCCCTGAATCCATTATATTTCTAAGGCTGGGTGCAGTTTAGTTTTCTTTCTTTTGTGTACCTATCACGAACGTCTTTGATCATGTGCCACAAACTGCAGAACCGGATCTCCCTCAGTTTACTTACAATTTGCAAAAGATAAGTAAGCTCTACTCAACTCTGTATTTCTAAGGCATACCGTTTTACTTAGGCTATCGTTGACCGTATGCACAGTTGACAACAGGGAAGATAGCAACGTGCGGACGGTGACAACAGCAAAGTTAGCAACGTGCGGGCGGTGACAACAGGGAAGATAGCAACGTGCGGGCGGTGACAACAGCGAAGTTAGCAACGTGCGGACGGTGACAACAGCGAAGTTAGCAACGTGCGGGCGGTGACAACAGGGAAGATAGCAACGTGCGGGCGGTGACAACAGCGAAGTTAGCAACGTGCGGGGGGTGACAACAGCGAAGTTAGCAACGTGCAGGGGGTGACAACAGCGAAGTTAGCAACGTGCGGGCGGTGACAACAGCGAAGTTAGCAACGTGCGGGGGGTGACAACAGCGAAGTTAGCAACGTGGGGGGGGTGACAACAGCAAAGATAGCAACGTGTGGGCGGTGACAACAGCGAAGATAGTAACGTGCGGGGGGTGACAACAGCGAAGTTAGCAACGTGCGGGGGGTGACAACAGCGAAGATAGCAACGCTAGGCGGCGCACCTTGCCGACATATTGCATCGATGGTCTCGTTCACTTTTCCTTCGGACATCTATGACTTAATAATCCAAGATAAACTCAGAAAGTAGGTACTTATGAATTGAAAGTCATATTGTTTCTTGCCCAGATTTTATCCCACAACCTCGTGTATTTTAAATAAATATTATATCCTTTGTCTGAGCTCTCTTACAACATAGTTTTCAGTATATTGAATTTAGTAGCAGATAGTTCACATTAGAAGATACTTTAGATAGTTTTCTAAGGTCCATTATTTTCAATATAATATCTCACTATGCTTGAGATGGTGCTAACATCATTGGAATTAGCGTCGTACATACTTACATGTAAGCCTTTCATTTATTTTCAGATTCGCCGTCAACTTGGCGCCGTCGTCGCTTGGAATGACCAAGCGACGCAGTGACGTCGAGGTATTAAAACGAATAATGAGATGACGTATTAGTGCAATAAAGCACATCGTAAGTTCGTGCAAGTACAATATTCCGAGACAGACTTGTGATGAAGAAAATCGATTGAAGTTGCATACATTAAAAGCTTAGGTCCTTAGTCTTAGGGTGTATTCATATAGAACGTTGTTAACGGGCCGTTATGCCAGCGCATTCGGCGCCGACAAACGCTGGTCAACCCTGGTTGGCGCAGGCAGTTTTTATCAATTAGTTGGTTAGATAGGAACTTGTTGGCGCTTATCGGCGACGGTTTGCGCAGTATGACAACTAACTGCGCCGACCAGGGTTGACTATAACCGGCGCACTACAGCGCTCTACATGAATACACCCTTAAGCTTATCTAAGCTAGCGTTTATGTTTAACCTTGTAAACATAAACACTACTACTCTCATACGTATATGTAATACCTACAATAAGCCTATTGACATATCCCACCACATTGACGTTGAGCGACACATTTCACCATAACATGACACGTGCATTTAAACGGATATAGTTCAACGTAAATCGTATGTGACAGACATTTCAATATAATTATTCTGGTCTATATATTTTACTCCTATATATTCCTAGACTGCATCTAACACATTTTTTCCAAGTATAAAAATGTTCTGTAAAATGTAGATAATGCATGTATAATTATTAATTGTTTACTATAATATTATAATAGTCATACATAATAGTTATTTATGCAACTGTTATATAATAAGGGGTATTAAAACACGAATGTGGGTTATAGTATCACATGAGTGTGCTAATACCTAATTATTTACAGTTGCATACAAGACTTTATCTACACCCATGATATGAATCTTCTATAAAAGTTTATTTGCAATACCAATATCGAACAAAAATGGCGCGGTACGACGTGAAATCGAATTTTTCGAATTCGAATGTGTTTTGTTTTTAAATTACGGTGCTTTGTTAGTGAAATGCTGCTGAATGACATTGTTTTTTTTTTAAATGAGTTGCATTATGAAATTCAGTACAACATTATAACACCCGTTTGGATGATATTACGGTTACTATGACACTGGCTGTTTTAATGTTGCCAATAAGCTAACTGTTTCAGAAACTTTTATAGAGGATTTATAGCATCGGTGTAGATAAACAGTCAAATACCACTGTCAAGCTTGTAAATCACCTCAAAGACACAGTCTCAGTCAGTCTCTTTTCTATAATGACGATATTAAGATTATTTTCACACAGACCGCTACATTAAACAACTTAATACCTCCAATACACATCCTAAATAATATTCACCAACGTGTGTTTATCTCATGACGGCCGTCCACCACATTGACGTTGAGCGACACATCTCGCCGTGAAATGACACGTGCGTATAAACGTCACAGGTAATGTGAAATCATGTGTGATAGACCCGTAACGAACGTTTTCCGTGTTAAAATATCGAGATGTATTTATTATGATAAAATGCGAAACTGATGCAAAAGTTTGAAAAGCATTTGTTTGATTTTAATGTGGTACAGTGTTTATTTTGCTTTTGCTCCTTAACTACTGTGATGTTAATTTTCTTTTACGAGTACACGAAATACATAATTATAGAGAATTCTGTACTTAAACGTTACTGCAGTTTGTATTTTTCTTTGAAGAGTCCTTAATTAATGCAAATTCTTATTTTTTTTGTAGTGTTTCACTGTGCTTACGATACAATGCCAGCTTTTCATAAATTATAATATTATATTAAATTAAAAAAAACATAAATAAATTGATGACTCTGCCCTTAGATAAATTTCCTTCCTCTTGTTATTATAGAAATCGCACTGAGATTTATTAAATGAAGAAGAAAAAACCTGACACGTGTCGTTTTCATTATTTTTTCACTATTTGCCTGTTCATAGATTAGAAAAGTTTGAAAGAGACAAACAAGAAACCCAACATATTTCATATTGAATCTGTTTTCTATGATTTCTTCCAAGACTTACACACCCAACTTCTCCGATACATAATGGCAAATAAATAATAAAAATGTGTCAATGTCGGTGTTCAAATAAATTGTGACAGCTATAGAAGCAGATAGGTACAGTCGACGCCACGTCGGCGTGCGTCGGTGCTAACACTCGGGCCTCACAGCTAGCCTGGCTAAGGGCTTGTACACAAAACTGCGAATCGGCGCGATGCGAATTCGCAACGCAGAAGCTTTCTTAAGAAAATCTTAGGATACCGTCGCTAATTTTTGCGATGCGACGTCGCAACGCAGTTTTGTGTACAAGCCCTAAGTACGGAGTTAAATAAAATAAGAAGCCAGCTGTTATTGGTCTGTTTATTTTCATAAAAATGATGACACCGGAAAAAAGAGAAGAAACTCTCGCTAGGGAAACACACTAACTCATTTTCATAAATAATGTCTCAGTGACGTCATGCGACGGTAAATTGCGGACGCTATGTCGCGGCTACAGCAGTCTTAGGACACCTTAGCTTTACGCGCTAAAGAAAATGGCGCCTCAATTTCGGTTGGCAACTACGTTCGTAAGTTCGTAACCTATTACTAAAGGTCCAATCGAATCACAAAGAACAGAAACTATTTTATTTTAAAACCCCAAAGCTTTGTTCCACTAATCCTTCAATTACTCAGTTGGTTTCACATAGATTGTGTGAATCTTGTCGGTGAAAATGTAGACCCTTGTCTGAAAGTGTCCGGATATCCAGCGTATTTCATTCAACCTGTCATTCCGACGTCCCTTTTAATTTTGCGAATCTTGGCCCGATCAAATAATAGTGGACGAAAATATTTCCTTTTTCATTTCAGGGATTGAGGAAAGATGGCTGACGGCATTTCCTTTATCTGGGTTGGAAATGCAAGGGACTCAAATATTGGTCGCGTAAATATTACGGTTATATTTATGATGGTGGTGTTTATGGTATTATTAAAATATAAAACACAAAGATGCAATTTTCATATTAAATAATTAGTGTCAATGGCTTTTTGCTAAATATAAATACAAAATTAAAATAACTGGTGACTTGGTTGAAACTGACATTTATGACAGTATCATTAATCGAACAGTCTCCTGAATGTCATTATGGGGAAATTTGATTGCTCGTATCCGTTATTTGTCCAACCTGCATGTTTACTAACATAGTTACCTTAAGGTTAATGTTTCCTAACAAATTAAGGATTTTCTTTTGAAATAAGATGATAATTATTATTATTTATTTATTTGGGAAATATTGAAATAGGGAAGAGGCCTGGTTTAAAAAAAAATCTAGTCTGTCTAAATCAATCTGCCTGCCTAGCCTTTTCCCAACTATGTTGGGGTCGGCTTCCAGTCTAACCGGATGCAGCTGAATACCAGTATTTTTACATGGAGCGACTGCCTATCTGACCTCCACAACTCAGTAACTGGGTAATACGATACCCCTTGGTTAGACTGGTATCATAATAATACAAAATTACTTAGATACAACCCATTAAAGTGACGTCATGCCACATTTTAACTTAATGTATCGCCGTAATCTTTGGATTTCGTAAAAAAGGTAAAATACGTGTCCAATATTTTTTTGTTAATCCACATAATGGACTAAATAAAATTGTCAGCATCTCTATTATTTCTATGTGTTTTATTCAAACCCACTAATAATACGAAATGTTACCTAGGTACCTACCCACCTATATTATTTCATGCAACCACGCTTTTATGAGCGTGTGGGTATAAAGGGAAGCAGTTAAAATTTGCATTTCATTTTCAGCACACAAAACTGAATGAATTTCATATACATTTTACAAATTCAGTAAATAATAGGTACTCGATTCGGTTCTCCCGTATAAATAATTATGAGAATTGTAATTAATGTCGTGGTAATGAATAAGCCAGCCTGTGGCGGATATGTGGCTCACTGGTAAGGTACCATCATGGAAATTGTTAAGCATCCAACGTTAATTTGCCGTGTTAAAGCCATTTCATACAACTAAGCAACAGAGCGTGCCAAAGAAATATATACATTCATACTCTTGGAAAAAGGGCCATATTATAATTTCAAAAATATCCAGGTTAGCGTTTTTGCTTAGAACATAATCCTCATTTTGTGACCTTACCGTATAATGCGAAGGCACGCTTATAATACTAGCATAATATATTATTATGAACATATTATTATGCATAATTATGCGCGTACCTGCTCTTGTTTTCTTAAGGATGATTTTATGCTGAAGAAAATATTATTTCTATACTAAAAAATAATATGCTGCTGAAATATGCTGTTAAGCTTTATTTTGGGTTAAGATTTTAAAAATATTTAACAAGGATTATTATTTATAAAGGAATAAGATTACAAGGATTACAAGGATTATTATTATTTATAAAGGAATAAGATTACAAGGATTACAAGGATTATTATTATTTATTAAGGATTTATTGCTAAATTAGCAATATTATATTATTTCGCTAAAACTTGATACGAAGAAGATAAAAGAACTAAGTACTCGTAGTATGAACGATTCAGATGTAAATTAAATCTTGGATATTATTAACGTATTTTAATTGAATTGAGTTTTGTTTTCAAAATCATATTGTCATATCTCTTTGTGATCAGAGAGATATGGCATGATATAAAACAAAATTCTTCGTGTCACAAAGGCTGAAAAGCCGCAACAGCTTCGTAAATTGTGTCCTTCCCACTCACTGGCAAACGGTCTAACGAAAGGCTAAAACTTGGACGAGATAGTGCTCTACCCAACCCATTCGTTCCACCTGCTGAAAATCTACCTGCACATATAGCAAGACCACCGTAGAAACGGATTTTGTCTACCGAAGAATAGACAAAATGACAGATAAACAATCACAATCTGTCATTTTGTCTATTCTTCCGTCGACAAAACCCATTTTTATGGCGGTCATTCTACGCGTGCTGAACATGTGAACATAGTTTACCTGGAAGTCTTTGAATGGATTCCGGACCCAAGTAGACTAAAGCAAGGAAAACCTACTCGGATGACTCAGTCCTTTTTTTTTATTTGGTTGGGAAATTATCAAATAACTTCTCCCGCTCTGGGCGGAGCGGGAGGGCGTGTCAGACTCTTACTGATTAAAACCCACCCGCGTTCCTTCAGTTGCTTTTAAGTTGCCAGAGGCCACTGTATCCCTTTCGGACTTTCCCCCGGGGAGGACTCCGTCCTGGAGTGTAAATAAATGTGGTGCTGTTACACTTAACATCGTCCTGTTGTCTGCTCGTTACAGGAACTGATGGTGCCAAACTTGTAACCAAATCCTAGGCTGTCTTAATTCAAATACCGTTGCCTTCGACACGCTTAGAAGAAGAAAATAAAATTATCAGTTACACTTACGTTCAAAAATGATCATGGGTCATGCACGGGTCGATCCATCAAGTTAAGCTACGCTTGCCAGGGTTGGTCCGTGGATGGGTGGCCATTTTTACATTCCATTTTTATTTCCTCCGTGCCTCAGAAAGCACGTTAAGCCGTTAGTCCCAGCTGTCATTCGTGGATCTTAGGCAATCGTTACGGGTCGTCAGAAGCCCGAAAGTCTGAAAACCAGTCTTACCAAGGGGTTTCGTATTACGAGGTCAGGTAGGCAGTCGCTCCATGTAAAATACTGGTATTCAGCTGCATACGGTTAGACTGGAACCCAACCCCAACATAGTTGGGAAAAGGCAAGGCAGATTGACTTACGTTTAAAAAAATCCTATAGACGACTAAAAGCACTACAACACAAATTCTCACATCAAATTGACCTCACAAACTACAAATCTCAAAAAAATCTAAACATCACTCTAACTTCCGACAAACAAACATGAAACAGGCAACATCCATCAGCAACTAAAGAAAGAATGAAAATGGCGAATTTATCCACACAGTTCACATCCCTGTCGAACAAAATGTGAATGGAACAACGAAAATGGAACTAAGTCCCATGTATATAAGTGGCTTTTTACATCCATTTTGCTGAAACATCGCGCCTAATGCAAGTCAAGTGCGTTCATTTACACGGAAAAATCCTTAATCATGGCGGTTCTACCGTACTCTAATAAATGGCCGAGCGTGTATCGTGGCATTGACGCACAATGGCGAGGGCTTGAAGGAGGAATAACTATGTTTAAATGTAGGAACGTTCTAAAAGTATTATGCATTTTGATAGAGAACTTATTGTGTCCCAAAATAATAAGACTGTTGAATTGAATCTGAGATTATCGACATTGAAGACATCATATCTGAGATCCAACATTGTGTAAAAAAAACCTTGTCCGATCCGAAAAGGACACATATGTACTGCAATAAGATTGCCAAAAATTAATCAAATTAAACGTATTATATTAATAATAATAAAGTATCTCTCTGGGATGCCGGTATCCTCACGATGTTTTCCTTCACCGTTTTTAAAGCAAGTGATAAAAAAAGCAAAATGTAAAAAAAAAACTTACATAGCTCTTTATTTTTTAACTTTTTTTTAGTCAGTACAAAAATTACACCAATTACATGAAAAAATTGCATATATTCAACAGAGCTCATATGATATGACTTGTGGCCATGAGCTCATGACATTTTATTGATCGAAGCAACTTCATTAGTTCATTACTTACTACTTTTGCTTGGAATGCAGCTGTATATAAACTAGTACAAATTTTAATGACTGCAAACTTATTTCGATTACAGTTTCTAATTTACGAAATTTCAATCTCGACTAAAAAGGAAAAATCGCTTTACAATTTCGCTGTTTTTACTTCCTTTTACACTTCGTATAAAAGGTCTTTCAGTAGGTAAACATGTTGAAAGTTTGTTTAAGTGAACCCATTCAAAGATCTCTGAAAAGAAAATCACGTACGTTCGTACTTGTTCGTTTCCTTTAAGTTTTCCAGTCTTTTAATGCTTCACATACTTTCACTTTTCAAAATATATTTTTTAATAATTTAAATTCTAAACCAGTATCTTCCAGAATACAAATCGAATTCAATAGGCTACTTATCTTTATAGACGCTTAAAATCTAATCTAAATATAATAACTTAGGTAAATATACAAAAAAGGTTGTGAATAAAAGTATGATTAACATAACCAAATTAGGGTCGTATTCAGGATCTTAATACGCCTACACACACGTTTTCACATTATATAGAAAGAAGCAAAGAAAATATATTTTGTTTTTTTATCTCGAAAATGGAATTAAGGAAAAGCTGGAAAGTTTGTGGAAACATCTTATGAGGGGGTTCTGTAATCAGTTTAACATATTATATATTTTTCACAAAAATAAACGACTTTATGTAGATTCGCAAACAATGTCTTCACCAAGGTGTTAAACTGTGCAGTCGTGCAAAAATGAGAATACTTATGTGTAAACTCAACAAATAAAACAAGTTAGCTCGCCTTATCTTGTGAACTTATTCACAGAGATAATTTATTCATTAATCAAAAGTATGAATAAAATTATTAGTTTTAATCGAAAGCTTCATTTTAATCAAGAGTTGTAATCAACATGCTTGGTCGGATTTTATTTTCAAACAAAAATATGAAATCGGAAATTATTTTGATACAGCTATTCATAAATGTCCATGACATTGATGAATATATGGAAAGGTAAACTACCTACTCGATGTCGTTGCCATTTAACATAGGTAGCTACAGTCACGGACTTTAATTGAAGAGCCACCTGGCACTGTTCGTAATTTAGCCGTGTAATGCAAATCGGGTGTATTCGGTTCCCGACACGCAAAGTCATATGTCTTCGTATTAGAAGAAGAAAATTATATTTCATATCTTTACCGTTCGGCTAACCTGAAAGCCAGAACTACAAACTTGACAGCAGAGTGACTGCCCAAAGTCAACCAATTGCAGCAATGATAAACAATCGTTGCTAGGTTACTGTTGCGATAGTAACGTTAGCGTACGGAGAAATAATAATAGTCATTTCAACAAGTTCGAAAGTAACGTCTCTGACATTGATATGTCAACTGTCACTGTCTTCAGTTAAGTTTTCGGAATTAACGAGTTAATGAGCTATGATTCAAAGGAGGTCGGTATCAAATAGATTTGACAATCTTAATGCAACATTGTATTTATTTTTAATTTTTTTCATTGAGAACTTATTAGTCAACCTCTATGGATAAGAATATTTCTGATTAAAAGTAATTTATTTGTCATCTTGTTTACGAGCGTGCGATTTTAATTTCGTGTTTAATCGTGTAATCTCGTGAATGTATGAAACTGCAAAACTGTACGTACCTTAATATGAATAAAAAACCTTTAAAGTTATATTTATGTGTTTAGGATTAGGGTGTGACATTGAGCAATAAGTCATCATCTGCCTAGCCTTTTCCCAACTATCTTGGGGTCGGCTTCCAGTCTAACCGGATGCAGCTGAATACCAGTATTTTACATGGAGCGACTGCCTATCTGACCTCACCAGACCTGGCCAGTAACTGGGTAATACGATACCCCTTGGTTAGCCTAGTTGTCAGACTTTCGTGCTTCTGACGACTCGTAACGACTGTCAAAGGTCCACAAATGACAGCCGGGACCAACAGCTTAACGTGCTTTCCGAGGCACGGAGGAGTCTCGATATGAGCAATAAGTATTATTCCTAAAAGTGGTCTCATCTTTGAAATTACTTATGCAATCTGTCATTTTCATGAAGGTTCAAATCTAAGATCAAATACCTTCATTTACCTTCCCCAAACCACTGACAGACAGACTACCATCGCAAAATTTAACACAATAGCACCAAACATCAAAATTACCGAAAGAAACTCACTTCACCTCCTGGGGTCCCCAATTTTCGACGAATCCTTTCCAACGTTCATTGAGGAGAAGATACAAAATTTCATTGATGTCTCGGAAAGACTTTTCAAAATTAACATTCATTCGGCCTTCACCCTCATCCGGTATTGTTGCTTTGGACCAAAATTTACATATAGCCTTCGTTCCTCACACATCTGGAAGCATCCACAACTTTTAGAAAAAGTAGACCAAATTATTAGAAACACACTAACCTCAATCCTAAATGTGGCTCTGGACGACCGAGCGTGGCAGCAAGCCACACTCCCCATTCGCTTGGGTGGTCTCGGCGTTCGCAAAATTTCAAGTATAAGTTTACCGGCCTTCCTCTCCTCAGTCCACAGTACCGATAAATTAACCAGGAACATTTTATCTTCCTCACTGGTTGATTTTGAGGTACCGTGTTTGGCTGATGCGTTGAACGCTTGGAAAATGGCTTGTCCCAATACGGATTTGCCCGACAACCCGTCCTCCCAGAGACGGTGGGACGTGCCGCTCTGCAGTATTATACGGAATACCTTGATAAATACGTCACCTAATATTGTTGAGCGTGCCCGTCTGCTGGCTGTGGGAGAATGGGAGTCGGGCTTATGGCTTCAGGCGCTCCCGTCACCCACCATAGGTACTATGATGGATGACTCATCGTTTCGGCTCGCTACATGTCTCCGCTTAGGCGCACCTTGTGTCGCTCCGCATCGGTGTCACTGCGGCGAAGCTGTCGACAGTCTCGGGCACCATGGCCTGTCCTGCTACAGGAGTGCAGGCCGCATAGCACGGCACGCCAGCATCAACGATATTATTCGTCGAGCCCTTGTCACCGCCGGCGTACCAGCGGTATTAGAACCAAACGGCTTGGTACGTGACGATGGGAAGAGACCAGATGGCATGACGTTGCTGCCTTGGAAGGTGGGTAGGCCTCTGGTGTGGGACGCAACGTGTGTCGACACCCTTGCGCCATCCCATGTTCCTAGCACGGCGGGCTGTGCTGGCGCCGCTGCTGCGGCTGCTGAGACCCTCAAGCGGCGCAAATACTGTAACCTTGTGGGCAACTACAGTTTTGAGCCGTTTGGGGTCGAAACGCTCGGGTCATGGGGCCCGAGTGCGCGTCTCCTTTTTAAGGAAATTTCTCACCGACTGGTCGATACTTCACGTGACCAGAGGGCTGGCTTGTTCTTTGGCCAAAGAATTAGCATTGCCATTCAACGTGGCAATGCTGCCAGTCTTCTGGGCACGTTTCCGGATGACAGCGATGCGGACGAATACTTCGACGCCTGAGGGTCCCTTTGTTTTTATATCTATTAGTAAGTCCTTTTAGTTTTAGTTTTTTTTTTGTTAGTTATTAATCCTATACTTAAATATATATAATATTTAAATCATTCCTATAAATAAATAGATCAACATTTGTTTTTTTTAATAAGGAATCATGAAAGCAGCGGATCCTCTAAATGGGTCGCAAGCTTATGTCATGAGGCCTGATGTTCGGCCATTTTCGACTAGGGGTCGCTGTTTCCGACGCCATTTTTATTCCCAAGAGGTACTGGACTTAAAGAAAACTGTTTGTAAAAGTAATTAATAAGGTTAAACATAGACGTGCGACGTTTAAATAAGGTCGCATTTTGACTTAGGACTAATAAAAACGAGTTAGTTACCTTTTTAGAAATAAAATTAACTTTGCACTTTTTGGGGTCGTTGGTTTTTGAACTGTCGGCGTTTTATTGACCTCTCCTTTTGTGAGTTATTTTTTTTTAATTTGTTTATTTGTTTATGATTTTCATTTCACTGGAAGAGTAAAGGCTGAAAAATTTTCAAAATTGGAATACATTTTTTTTTTCATTTAGTAGGTTGTTGCCACTTTTGTAGGACACCCAGAAGAGGAAAACCTTAACAAATAAAAATGCGCCTGAGTGTCGTGAAATTCATATTCAATTAAGAATGTTTATAGCTAAGTTAACAGCCAATAAAATTGAACTGCACCAAGCTATTTACCATCGGTGCTGTACCTACTGTAATAGTATCGTAGACACTTGGTTACCTTAATGTTAATACAAATAAAAACTTAAACTGACTAACTTGATTACCTCGTTGGTCTACCGCCACCTGATACCCAAGCAAAGTGTTACTGAGTTGTCCCATCAAGAAATCCAGTTCATAATAGAGTATGTTAACTAACAAAGAGCGTTCATTCATCGTTATACATGCTTTGAAAAATATTAACAATCGAAACAAAAAAAAACCTAGTGAAATATTCACAAAACTATTAAATTGATACGTAAAAGAAACACTCTGTACACGTGCACTTGTATTTCAACGTAGAAAGACAAGTAGTGTGACAAGTGTATGTGTACAGAGTGTTTCTTTTCCATATCAATTTAATATTTTTTGTGAATATTTTACTATATAAATAAAAATAAAGCTATTTATTTTTGGTAATATTTTTTTTAGTATGTATAGACGCTATACTATTGCAGGTTAACGGGAACGCCCTTTGTCACTTAACATACTGTATTTTGTTATTTTTGTCTGTTGTCCTTATCACACTTATTGTAGGTACCTAGATTATAAATGTGAATTATGTGTTCTATAACTGGAACCGCGCACACTAGTATTTGTCCCTGTTCTTGTAAACTTGCTTGTAATTGCGTATGTGTAGCCTCTGTTGGAGATTCAATAAATAAATAAATAATAAGAATTTGCCTAAAAGGAATTCTAGATTTTGCCCGACAAAAGCAATAGGATATAATATCGCTCCCTAACATATGGGACACAACACAACTTACCTTTTCGAATACAGGCGTAGTATTATGTTAATTGAAGCAGCTATTCAAGATTCAGTGACAATACCTCCTTAGTCTGTAACCTCCCAATTTGAAGGTGAAGTATTCAGAGTCAACACCTTGAGGCTATTTGCGCACCTTTTAAGAAAGGACGAAAGTAAATTTCGATGTACTAATGAAATAAAAACAGTGGAGGACAAAGATGGCAAGTATTAATGCGAGAGAAAGAGACAAAACACCATATTGTAAGATTAGTATTGATAGATAGGTACAGAAGGTCAGCTCCTTATAAAGAGCGAAAATGGGCGCACGCACACATATACACCTACTTAGGCACATGTGCTACTACCGATGAGGAAGCGACGAATAGCTATCAACGATGTTCTCGCTCAAGAAACGAACAAAAGATTATAGTTTCCGTGGACGTAAAAGAGATACATAATATATTATTTGTTGATCTTTATTGTTCACACCACCAGCGAGTACTTGTTTTTCGCAGCGGGAGCGACAAGATCTATAAAATCACTCAGCGACATAGGTCAGGAGCTCGTGGCTAAGTAATAACAGCCGCACGGGTTGTGCCATCAGGTTAAGCTACGCTTGCCGGGGTTGGTCCGTGGATGGGTGACCATCTTTACATACCGAGACTCCTCCGTGCCTCGGAAAGTAATTCAGCCGTTGGTCCCAGCTGTCATTTGTGGATCTTTGACAGTCGTTACGGGTCGTCAGAAGCTCGAAAGTCGGACAACCAGTCTTTCCAAGGGGTATCGTATTACCCAGTTACTAGGTTGTGGGGGTCAGATAGGCAGTCGCTCCATGTAAAATACTGGTATTCAGCTGTATCTGGTTAGACTGGAAGCCGACCCCAACATAGTTGGGAAAAGACTAGGCAGATGATGATGACATAGTTCAGGTGCATTACGGCGATCTGAAACTCAAACGCATGACTGTCGCGGATGCGCTTGCACTCGTTGTACGTGAAACTTGTCTACATGTGGATGCGCCTGTTTTCGTTCGTTGTACCGAGCCAACCTATTGTACCTATCTATTTTGTGGTAGAAGGCTATTGGTATCGGAGACCACAATCTAAACGAGATCTTGGCTGCAAGTAAATAGGCTATTTATATGGGATAAACCTTTGAGAGGGTTTCCAAGGGATTATCTCAGGTGTGGGCACAGTTTGTGGTTACAGAGTGATAATAGCGGATTTAGGTACCTACTCTGATAATCGATTATTTTGAAATAGTGAAGAAGCTGTGTAACTTCAAACAAAATTAGAATACAAAAACCATAAATATAGAATACAATAGACGTAGATTTATTTAGTAACCTATTCCGCTTAACTATTCTTCAAGAGTCATAAAAACCCTGTAAGAAATCGACACGTGTTTCACCTCTCAACGAGGCATCCTCAAGATCAGCATATATAATCATTTAACTGACGCACTAAATAGAATTACTTTTTTATTAGCCAGACATCATCCCTTTTCTACAAGAGAATCAGAGTCACAATCATTGATATTACAATTTAATAAACCTGTTCATACGTTCCAAGTTGACCTTTTTTTTTTTTTTTTTTTTTTTTTTGTCGCTGAGAAATGCATTACGCATCCCCGCTCGTGGGGGACGAGTCTGGGGTATGTGGGACTCCTGTCGCTAACGACAGTATACCCACTAAAACTCAGCGGTGTTCCCACATCGCCGTAATGGGAGGGCCATGGGAAACCGGCTCAGCCTTTACATCCACAACCCTCCCGGCGCATGCCCGCCTAGCTGGCGGGCCCCGCACGCCCCCCAGGTTGGGGAGCTACGGGAATGGCCGGGAACACCTGGCCATTCCCGTCCGACACTGGTGGAGACCTGTGCAATACAGGCAAGGGTGCCCCCGCACCCATTGCCTGCTGGCCTCCACCTGGGAGGAGTCGGAGATGACTATCGTACTGACGTCTTCTTCGACCCCTCCTCCGCCTTCGGAGCGGCGCCGCGTCAGGATCGTCCTCCCGCGCGCGCTCCGCCGCCTCCTTCTGGGACATGACGTGTTCACAGAAGGAGGCGACCGCCGCCCAGGACCTCTCATCCCTCAGCATGGCGTTAACCAAGCCGGGGAGCGAGAGGTCTGGTCCGATCACCGCGATGAGACTGCGGCGCGGCTCGGACCACGACGGGCACACCTCGAGGGTGTGCTGCGCCGCGTCCTCCGCCGCACCACAGTCGAGGCACGACGGCGTCATCTCCCTTCCGATTCGGTGCAGGTACGATCCGAAACAACCGTGTCCGGACAGCACCTGCACCAGACGGAAGGAGAGGAACCCATGCGACCGTTCGAGCCAGTCTCGCAGGACTGGCCCAATCGCGTCGAGGGTTCGGCGGCCGAAGGCTGCGGTGGCGAGGTCCCCCGTCCAATGGACGACTATGGCGTCTCTCGCCTCCCGCCGGACGGCCTCCCGCTCTTCCGGGGCTGAGCGTTGTCCTCTCGCCCTCCGCCCCGCCGTCCATTCATATACTCTGGCGAGCACCCACGCCTCGAGTTCCCAAGGAGGGGTGCCGGCCAGAGCACATGCTGCCCCAAAACTCACCGTGCGGTAAGCCCGCGCCGCTCGCTGGGCTATGGCCCTCTGGGGTGCCCGCAGGGCGGCGGCGTTCTCCCTCCTTTGGAGGGAGTCCTCCCAGATAGGAGCCCCGTAGAGGGCCATACTCTTCAAGATGCCGGCGTAAAGTTGCCGGCATCGCGCGCTGGGCCCCCCCAAGTTGGGAAGCAGCCAGGAGAGCGCGCCCGCGGTTTTTAGCAGGCGCGACGACAGCCCGCTAAAATGCGGACCGAAGCGCCACCTGCTGTCGAGTACAAGGCCCAGATATTTCATCTGGGCCTTCACCTCAATTCTGACGCCCTCCACGAAGATATGGGCGTCAGGTGGTGGGGGGCGCTGCCGAGGGCCGTGGAAGAACACGGCCTCGGTCTTGTGCAGCGCCACCGTTAAACCTAGGCGGCGGATCCTCCCCGCGACCAAGGATCCGCCCGCCGAAGATATTTGGTCAAGAGATTCTGTTTGGTATTAGATTTAAATGGGTTATTTTGGTCAAAGAAAGAAGATATTTCTACGCATTATACAAAGTGTTTTTTTAACTCCATAACGCTAGGGTATTAATGAGACCATGTCAAAGAATCAACTGGCATATGTTTTATGGCCGTATTTTTTTTTCCAAGCTTGGTTACACATAATCTGTGTGTGTATGTCATTTTTATCACAGAGCATTTTTATAAAGAGGCCTATGATTGATTAGTATAGACTGATATTTATGACTGAAAATACTGGTATTCAGCTGCATCCGGTTAGACTGTAAGACGAACCCAAGATAGTTGGGAAAAGACTAGGCAGATGATTTAAACATTGCATGTTTCTTAAACTAAACCATTTCTTGCTCTTTAAATATCATAGATTTAATCTCGGACCAGATCATCATTATCTGCCTAGCCTTTTCCCAACTATGTTGGGGTCGGCGCTACCAGTTTAACCGGGAGCAGTTGAATACCAGTATTTTACATGGAGCGACAGTCTATCTGACCTCCACAACCTAGTTACTGGGTAACACGATACCCCTTGGTAAGACTCGTTGTCTGACTTTTTCGGGCTTCTGACGACCCGTAAGAACTATCAAAGATCTACTTACATATAACAGCCGGGACCAACGGCTAAACGTGCTTTTCGAGGTACAGAGGGTTCTTCGTATATAAAGATGAACCCATCGACGGACCAACCGCGGCAAGCGTAGCTTAACCTGATTGTTCGACCCGTGCGGCTGTTATTTCTTAGCCACAAGCCCCTCGGACCAGATGTGGCTTAATAACACAAATTCACAGGACACAATTGCCGCCTACTCTAAAACCACAGCTTGTGGAAACCCTTACAAATCATAACCGGACTTAATTTTACAAAATATGGGTCTTGGTACTCAGTTCCTTTAATTATACTGAAACAGGGTTTTGATAACCAGTCGTAAAAACGAGTGGTTATCAAAACCGTCCCGATTCACTTTTTTGTTTTAGTTTTTAAGGTTCCGTACCCAAAGGGTAAAACGAGACCCTATTACTAAGGCTCCGCTTTCTGTCCGTCCGTCCGTCCGTGATAGTTAAACAGATTACATTTTCACAGATGATGTATTTCTGTTGCCACTATAACAACAAATACTAAAAAACCGAATGAAATAAATATTTAAGGGGGGCTCCCATACAACAAACGTGATTTTTGTGCCGTTTTTGTAGATAATAGTACGGAACCCTTCGTGCGCGAGTCCGACTCGCTCTTCCCCGGATTTTAGTAATGCAGTGCTGGGCTCTGAAGGGAAGTGTCAAAAGCGACATTGTTTCAGTGCGCTATAGATTCTGAATAGCTTGATCTTTTTCACACTGAAACGATGTTCACGTTGACATTTCTCTATCCGGCTGTACGTCCTTTGAAATGACTGAATAAAGCATTATACAGTTTTTTGTTTTCTTTTAAAAAACCATTGCAATTTGCACTGAGCATTATGTGCAACTCTGTATGTATTAATGAAAAAATATCAATCACTATCGATTTTTTCATTAAAACTGCATCGAATAATATCTACATTTCTTTTATTGGGCTGCCACTTAGGTTGATTGGCAATCTGGATAAAAATAAATAGTCAGTACAGGCAGTTATTAACGAAACTGGGACGAGGAGTTCCAAATAAAAATCAAGTAAGTACGTATCGATCAATATAATATTTATTAATTAACTAGCTTCCGCCCGCGGCGTCGCCCGCGCTGTATGTCGATAAAAAGTGGCCTTCCTCAGGGTGCCATCTATCTCCTTGCCATATGTCGAAAAGGTAACAGACAGACAGAGTTATTTTCGAATTTATAATATTAGTACGGATTTAGTTGCACACATTCATCTAAACTTTTAAGTTGGTGCCAACATAAACTTATTGGTGTTTTAACTTGCACCAAAATCATTGTCTACATAATTAACTTAGATAAAATGAAAAAAACACATAAAATTCCAACGAGGGTAGTAAAAGCAAAATAGTTAGGTATCTATTACAAACGTCGGTGACCGATCTGACCATCCTTAAAATAAAAGTGGCGGAGGAAAGTGTTTGAAATGATACAGGTTGGTCCTAAAAGTATGTGTTTCGTTATATATTTAGTATTAGTTCATTTTCCTATATATTTTTTTTACATAAAAGTAACAAAAATATCTGATAACTTAGGAAAAACTCAACATAACAAAGTTTTAAGCGGTTTTACCCACTTAGAAACCAATCAGAAACATAATTGTGTCGTGATTTCATTGAATTAATATAAGAAATGTATTATTATCGAATTATAATATCCACTGTGGCAACACTGTCAAACTACAAATGACTAATATTGTAAGACACTTTAAAATGTATTTCCATTATGGCAACTGAATGTATTATTTTACTTTGGCAACACTTAGAAATAACGGTTATGATATTATCGTTATTTCTGGGTGGGGCAAAAGTCGTTTAAAATGGTATAATGTAGTGCAGAGTCAGTCGTTGTTTGATTGTGAAATAGTTAAGTTGTGTGGATTAAAAGTATTAGCAAGAAAATAGTGTTTTCTTTATAAGTCAGAAGTGACAAGAACCACGAGCCATAGGTTGGTAAAATCGTAAGTAGTTTTATAAATTATTTACATTTACATTGTTCATTGTTTTTGTCCGAGATAAGTTCAGTGTGGAGCGAGGTGGTTATTGTGTAGTCTCATAACTCGGTATTTAAATAAGCAATCGTTGTGGCGTATTTCCCAGATGGTTAATATTTAAAACATTATGGTTAAAAATTATTATTATAATGGTAATTGGGCCGGTGCACGTGTTACCTTTGGTCGAGGCAACTCCTCGATAGGGTTATCGTAGCGTTGGACTGATTAAAGTTATAATGAGTAAATGATTGGGCCGATGCACGTGCTACCTTTGGTCGAGGCAACTCCTCGATAAGGTTATCGTTGCAGTGGACTAATTATAAACAATAAGTGAATAGTTGGGCCAGTGCACGTGGTACTCTTGGTCGAGGCAACTCCTCGATAGAGCTATCATTGGATTGGACAACTTCGAGAATAAGTAAATTAAAAAAAAATTGTGCGAGTGAATGTTGGGAATTTAGCCACGAGATTTCAATTCGTATAATCTGAATATTATGTTTTAAGTCTGTTCCGTTCACTGAATTTTCTGATCAGCTTTTTATAGTTTGTTGATGGTACGGCGGTATGGCGGTTTGATTATGGTTTGTTTGTTGGTTAGCTTAAGCAGTAGCTTAGATTTTGTTGATTGGGGCTATATCTAATGACTATATGAGCTATATAATGAAATGTATACTATAACCCCTATGCGGCGTGCACTCGGGTTCAGCCATGTGGGTGAGCTGTTCAGAGATGTACGCCTATGCGGCGTGCTCTCGGGTTCAGCCATCTAAGTGAGCTGTTCAGAGATGTACGAGTATAGAAGACCTGTGCGGCGTGCACTCGGGTTCAGCCATGTAGGTGAGCTGTTCAGAGATGTACGAGTATAGTGTAGACCCCTATGCGGCGTGCACTCGGGTTCAGCCATGTAGGTGAGCTGTTCAGAGATGTACGAGTATAGAAGACCTGTGCGGCGTGCACTCGGGTTCAGCCATGTAGGTGAGCTGTTCAGAGATGTACGAGTATAGTGTAGACCCCTATGCGGCGTGCACTCGGGTTCAGCCATGTAGGTGAGCTGTTCAGAGATGTACGCCTATGCGGCGTGCGCTCGGGTTCAGCCATCTAAGTGAGCTGTTCAGAGATGTACGAGTATAGAAGACCTGTGCGGCGTGCACTCGGGTTCAGCCATGTAGGTGAGCTGTTCAGAGATGTACGCCTATGCGGCGTGCACTCGGGTTCAGCCATCTAAGTGAGCTGTTCAGAGATGTACGCCTATGCGGCGTGCACTCGGGTTCAGCCATCTAAGTGAGCTGTTCAGAGATGTACGAGTATAGAAGACCTGTGCAGCGTGCACTCGGGTTCAGCCATGTAGGTGAGCTGTTCAGAGATGTACGAGTATAGTGTAGATAGACTTACACTCTAGTTCAGCCACGTAGGTGAGCTTTATGGAGGTGTATGCATATAATTTATTTCAGCCATGTAGGCGAGCTATTCAGTTTAAAGATACGAGTATAGTTTAGAGTACTATGCGGCATGCACTCTAGTTCAGCCGCGTAATTAAGTGAGCTTTATGGAGACGTATGCGTATAGTTTATTTCAGCCATATAGGCGAGCTATTCAAGATAAACATGTACGAGTATAGTTTCGAGTTCTATGCGGCTTACACTCTAGTTCAGCCACGTAGGTGAGCTTAATGGAGATGTATGCGTATAGTTTAGTTCCATGCGGCTTGCACTCTAGTTCAGCCATGTAGGTGAGCTTTATGGAGATGTATGCGTGTAGTTTATTGCAGCCATGAAGGCAAGCTGAAGTTCAGAATTTAACTTAGACACTTATGTTATTTTATACAGCCATGTAGTTAAGCTGTAGTTCAGAATTTAACTTAGACACTTGTGTGATGCTTTGCAGCCATGTAGGTGAGCTGTAGTTTATAATTTAACTTACACTCATGTGATCTTATGCAGCCATGTAGGTGAGCTGTAGTTCAGAATTTAACTTAAATACTTACGTGATCTTATGCAGCCAAGTAGGTGAGCTGTAGTTCAGAATTTAACATCACTTATGTGATCCTTTGCAGCCATGTAGGTGAGCTGTAGTTCAGAATTTAACTTGGACACTTGTGTGATGTTTTGCAGCCATGTAGGTGAGCTGTAGTTTATAATTTAACTTAGACACTTATGTGATCTTATGCAGCCATGTAGGTGAGCTGTAGTTCATAATTTAACTTAAATACTTACGTGATCTTATGCAGCCATGTAGGTGAGCTGTAGTTAAGAATTTAACTTAAATACTTACGTGATCTTATGCAGCCAAGTAGGTGAGCTGTAGTTCAGAATTTAACATCACTTATGTGATCTTTTTCAGCCATGTAGGTGAGCTGTAGTTCAGATTTTAACTTAAATATTTATGTGATCTTATGCAGCCATGTAGGTGAGCTGTAGTTCAGAATTTAACATACACTTATGTGATCCTTTGCAGCCATGTAGGTGAGCTGTAGTTTAGAATTTAACTTGGACACTTATGTGGTCCTATGCAGCCATGTAGATGAGCTGAAGTTTAGAATTTAACTTAGACACTAGATGTGATCTTTTGCAGCCATGTAGGCGAGCTGTAGTTTAGAATTTAACTTACACTTATGTGATTTTATGCAGCCATGTAGATGAGCTGTAGTTCAAAGTTTAACGTAGGCACTTATGTGATCTTATGCAGCCATGTAGGTGAGCTGTAGTTCATAATTTAACTTAAATACTTACGTGATCTTATGCAGCCATGTAGGTGAGCTGTAGTTAAGAATTTAACTTAAATACTTACGTGATCTTATGCAGCCAAGTAGGTGAGCTGTAGTTCAGAATTTAACATCACTTATGTGATCTTTTTCAGCCATGTAGGTGAGCTGTAGTTCAGATTTTAACTTAAATATTTATGTGATCTTATGCAGCCATGTAGGTGAGCTGTAGTTCAGAATTTAACATACACTTATGTGATCCTTTGCAGCCATGTAGGTGAGCTGTAGTTTAGAATTTAACTTGGACACTTATGTGGTCCTATGCAGCCATGTAGATGAGCTGTAGTTTAGAATTTAACTTAGACACTAGATGTGATCTTTTGCAGCCATGTAGGCGAGCTGTAGTTTAGAATTTAACTTACACTTATGTGATTTTATGCAGCCATGTAGATGAGCTGTAGTTCAAAGTTTAACGTAGGCACTTATGTGATCTTATGCAGCCATGCATGCGTGCTGTTAGTAGGCCATGTAGGTGTGCTGCTGTAGTCAACAATGTATGTGAAACATGTACCTAGGTGTGTAACAAGAATTGCACAGTAGGTGTGAAATCGATGGCTGTTAGGCAGTAGTTTTTGCAAATAATAGGAAATGTTTTGCTCAGAATTTGAGTGAGATTGGTTGCACAAACTGACAGTGCAATGAATATAGAGTTGGATGACAAACCCTTGATCGCTCTGTACGACCAAACATCGAATACTAAGCTGCATACAAATATCAGCTGCTTTGGATTCTTTTACTAAAAAATAATCCTTAAATTTGAGGTCGAATCTAAGCGGGAAAATAGACATTACAAAAAAATACTTTGCAACAATGATTTCTTAAATAAATTGTGCATATTTAAAACAAAGATATGCGGCAAGAACGCGTAATGGGCTATTGCATCCTATTTCCATGCCATACACTTAGACTACTTGGAACCATTTGTATTGGTTGTAACAATTATATTTTATCCATAGTTTGATAGTACAAAATAAATATCTCATTGCTAGAACAATTCAAATTTTTGAAAAAATTATTAACTGGTTTTGGAGCACAGACTAGAATAATATCGTGGAACAGTTTTTTACGCGAAACAGTTTAAATGTGTTAAACGCTGTTGCTTGTCATCAAGCAAATTGCAAAGCATAAAGGTTCAACCAGACAATTCTTATGACCTTGTGTCCATCTGTCATCTGTCATCTTGTGACCATCGCATCGAAATGGTTAAAGTACGATAGGTTATCTATCAGTAACGCCGGGTAGTTTTATCACCCCCTATTTCTTCAAATCTCTAAAAATATCGTCAAAGATAAGATGCCTTTGACTCTGAAAAGGTTTCCCTTGCCCTTACTTATTCATTGTGATTTAATATAAATTAATATGACTCATAGCTTCCGTTAAATAAATTTTCTTCTAAATTGATAACTCATCAACTAATGTTGTAAGTGGTCTACAATAAATATTTTAGAGATTCAACATCCGTCTGCTAATAAAATCGAAATAGCCATTTTTTTCAACAATCTAATTAATAAATCATCTTCCTTTTTATCATAATTTTGTTGTGTTATTATGTGACATAATTTTAATACGCATAATGTTACTAGGCGTATTATCCGGAAACAAACTAGTTAGACGCGATAAATTATGCCTAAAATAATTATTCGTAAGCTGTTGTAATGCGTAAATATAGTTCGGTTATGTAAACAAAAGTATGCCATGATACATTGTCTTAATATCTTATGCAAATGGATAGGGAACCCAATTAAAGGTAGATATAATGGTCAAGTCATAAATTACTTATGGTAGCATTATAGATAGATAGGAGACTACATGAAATTAGAGCTTTCATTTACTTAACATTATTTGATGACAACAATATGATGCAGTTGATAAACTTATTAGAAGCTATGGCAATGATTAGGCAATGCGTAGACATATCACAAATTTAGTTGCTTAAGAATTATCACGTTCACGTTGCCGAGTCATATTTACAGTAGCTTGTTTTTAAGCTTGAAAAGCATTTATTATACTCTAAAAGGTTGTCGCTGAACTATTAATTCATTAGGCAACTAAATACATTTGAAGTCGAGTATGGCATTTTAAAGAAGCTGGGTTAATTTTTCGACAATTATGGCAAAAGTAAGAAATTATTCCCTTTTATCGGTTCATATAAAGTAATAGCAAAACGATAGGGTAATAAAGGGGTAAAATATAGGCTTAATGATTTCATGGTCGCGAGCGCAGCTGCTGAGCGTGGGGTCCTGGGTTCGATTCCCGGGTCGGGCAGGGTGTTGTTTGTTTTCCCACTAGGAATTACTCAATGGCAGCCTAGAGATTGGAGTTGTGACGCCCCGTACCTCGGGGCGGGAGGGACATGTGGTGCCGTTGGTCCTGCGCCTTGACCTTAGCCGGTCATGTCAGGTTACTGTCCCGTCGGACCGAGGAAGAGCAGAAAGTGCATCTGTTTGCACTATGCATCCTGTGTGCTTGTCGGGTCTCCGTTGAGGTTGACCGCCCCGTGGCCGGAATTCGGTCATAGGACAAGTGAAGTGAAGTGCAACTCGTTTCTCTTTTAAACAGGTACCTACTAGGCAAGAATTGCCTATCACGAATGTATAATGTAATCTTGTTTATGTATTTTTTTTTGTAGTTACTTATTTGTTACTTAATACACGTAAAACATTTCTTTATTCACAATTTGTAATCTTTAAATATGATCTCGCATTAGATTATAATTTTTAAAACATAATAAATTATCTATGTTATTGTTACTGGCTTTTTGTGGTAATGTAATGCAATTCAGTTTAAATGTACAATTTTATTTTATTAGAATTTTTAGATTTCTACGACTTACATTTTTAACTATAATATCTAGCTATATTGCTGTGCCCTGATGTGCCCTGCTACAACGGCTCTTAGTTTTTTTTTTGTTAACATCTTGTTTTAGGTACCTTGTGGAACACAAATAAATGAATAGAAATATGAATAATTTTGCTATTTGATGTATTGCCTCAGTGTCGTGATTGTATAGTGCGTACTACGGAGTTAGCACGCCGTCGGATGGCCGAGTGTCGTGATTTCATTGAATTAATATAAGAAATGTATTATTATCGAATTATAATATCCACTGTGGCAACACTGTCAAACTACAAATGACTAATATTGTAAGACACTTTAAAATGTATTTCCATTATGGCAACTGAATGTATTATTTTACTTTGGCAACACTTTGGTTATTTCTGGGTGGGGCAAAAGTCGTTTAAAATGGTATAATGTAGTGCAGAGTCAGTCGTTGTTTGATTGTGAAATAGTTAAGTTGTGTGGATTAAAAGTATTAGCAAGAAAATAGTGTTTTCTTTATAATTGGAAACCGCTTATGATGAAACGTTCGTGTCATAGATATCCTTGAATTTTATTTTCATTTTATATAGTAAAATATGTATTATCATAAGGGCCGACAAATTTTGGGTGATAGATTTTACGACAAAGTCATAAGAATTCGTTTATATCACGGAACCCTCAAAGACTAAGCAAAGATTTTATACCTTTCAAATAAAACATAAAATATATGCCCCTATAACTGTCCGAGGGGGTAAGCACAGATGTATTATCGTAATCCCTAAGTACAGCTCTGCAGCTGACGGTATTAGATCTCAATCTGTTAGGGGCCTATCGCTTTATCGGGCACGATTCCAAATCCCGGGCATGGCTGATATAAATCTAACCGGATTTTTTGTAACAAGAAAACCCAATTACAATTATGCTCCATCTTGGAATAAGCTGAAGTTATAGGAAATGTTTTCACTTAACCACAAAATTCACAAATGTAGGGTAGCTCATGTAGCCTGAATAATTCGCAAACTTGATGGATTTTCCCAGGTTTGGCTCAAAGGGAGTAGAGGAATTTACGCATGATTAAATAAAGCACTATATGATTGATTTAAACAATATTTTGTATACATCAATTATATAATTATTTTACGTGACCTAGAATAAGATTACTATACCACAATAGGTAAAAAAAAAAAATGAAGCAATGACAAATAAATTAATTATGTGATTGATACATGGTGCTCACATATTTTCAAACATTCTAAGTCAGACTTCATCACATAATATTATACTTCAGAAACACCGCAAATTATACAGAAAATTTTAATAAAACGTATCTACTCAACACACGGTCTTAAAAAATAACTTTTTGCATCAAAAGCCAGAGGAGGAGAATTCTTGTGCCAGAGCATTCTTCAGATCTTTTCAAGGCTGAATACACGTGGCACTTGAATTGTGAGAACCCGCCTTGTATGCATAGTTGGGTAAACTAACTCTGAAATTGTTTTTCCGTGTACTAAGGGAGAATAACATTCAAAAGTTGTGTAAGGTTGCGCATTTGTACTGAACATAGTACACGTTGATGATCTTTTTTGGGGCCTGCTGTGATAGTGTTTTGTTTATACCTACAGATAAATAATTATAGGTAAGTATGATGATGACGTTATTAAATTACAATTCTAAAACATCCGGCTTATTTTACTCATGTTGATTAATATCAAGGCCTGCTGGAAGAGATTTCTTTAGAAATAAGCATTGCCTTTGTACGTATTTTTCTGTTCCTTTCTTCTTGTCTGTATAGATATGTGTGTGCATAAATGGTTAAATAAATAAATAAATACTTAAGGACCACGGCAGCCTGCGGCTCAGCAAAAATGACAAGAAAAATCCACATTTAAAAACAGACTGTAGCACGCCGCGGGTATATTTACTGGAGTTGTATATTAACACCTAATGCAGGCTACATACATATACTTGCGCAAGTTCAGACTAGCACAAGTATGACGCCGTTATGTCTACAAATGACTCAGATACTTCCGCTAATGCATCCCACACACGTGAAAACACACTTGTGCAAGTCCAATTTTTCACAAGCATATCGTCACATGTATGGCTACCATAAGACTTAGCAATAGAAAATTCTTTACATTAAAAATATATCACATAACTGGGATTAGTGATTCTCGAGTTAAGTGCACACACCATCAGACTGAAATAGAGAGTTTATGAACTTATGGACTTTTTCCTCAATCGTGGAATGAAAAAAGATCTAGAAAATGATTTACTTACAGGTTAGATAAAACTGTAAACATTTTTACAAGGCAAGTAAACAGCTGCTGTTAAACAAAAGGAAAGCGCGATTCTACGCTCACCGCCGCATCCAATTGCATTAGATTTACAAACACAAACAGTCGTGTTATTTACGTAACCATTTACATACAAACATCGTATGTTCGTGGTAGAATAAATATATGTGCTTAGGTAATCTAATATTATTTCTATCATTCTTCACCACCCTTGAGAGTCAAATTGGTGACTAAAATAAAATTGTGGCAGCTTTGATCCCAGTTTTAAGAAACTCTAAGATATTCTGATGATTGATAATTTATAAAAAATAGCCAACGAACAAGTGAGAGAGGGTGTCCGGTTCAGACACAAACAAACAGCCAATACCTCCACTTCCTCGGAACAAATGAAAACAAATGAAAATCAACACCTACAAAGCGACATCTGTGCGAACAAAGAGAAACTAACAGAGAATCTGGTAAAAGAATGGTCCCCATGAAATGTTTACCGTAGTTCAGAGTAAATGGATGCGAAGCTTTTTCCTTTGCCAAAGGCGCAAAGAAAAAGTCCCCGTACCTAGAAAACCGTAGCGAAATAATATTTCTCCTTGGAATGTACTCTATCTCAGACTTTTTGCTGAATGTATTTTAATATTCCTTTCAGTTTTCCTATTCTATTTCGGAATTTTGAACAATGGTAGCTATATTCGGTAATGTCTATTTATGGTGATATATGTATTAACATTTTTGCTTTTCATTTTACGTGAATTTAATATTGAGCCAATAGAAAATCTACAGAGAGGGCTTAAACTGATCCAACAACTTTTTTGAGCTCTCTCCAAGAGCTTTCCGAAACACCACCTTTTTATTTAGCGAGCTTAAAAGGGCCAGACTATATAAGCGTGAAATCTAATTAATCCGCCTGCGTGTTGTATAATTAAGATGCTAAGGGCAATAGCTCACTAGCGGTCAGGCCGCAGCAGCCAGGCCGCAGCGGCCAGGTCGTAGCGGCAAGCGAGATAGATACATCATATTAGTATGAAATCGCAACGGAGCACGCGCACCTGGCCGCGGCCATCGACCCCACCGACTATCTCGCATGTAAAGAATTTGACTTTTTGTTAAAATCCTAACAATTCCTAATTATAAATGAGAAAGTGACTTTGTTTGTTTGTTTGTTTGTTACGCTTTGGCGCTAAAACGGCTGAACGGATTTAAATTAGTGAGGGTCTTTTTAAGTCTTACTGCCAAACACTTTACACGTGCAGCCTGTGGGTTAACTACACACTTGGGTCGTACAGCGCCCTACGTGTTCAATACAACAACGCGTTTAGGGTGCTGCTGGGGCTACCACGATTCTGCAGTGCTTCAACTATGTTCGCAGAAGCGCACACTGATGGTTTTCATGCTATTATAAGGAAGCAGTGTGCGTCGCTGCTGAGTCGTGTTAGGTCCAGTAACAACAGTATAATAAGCGTATTCGCGGACAGGTGGGACTCTCCATTGCTGCGTCATTGGATACGTGTGCATACTGAACTGTGAGCAGTGGAGAGTTCCTCCCGGTCCTACTGTGTTAACTGCTTTTTTATTGTGTGTGTTGTTTTGTTTTGTTTTGTTTTTATGTCAATTTGTTATAAAATGTATGTGTTGTAATATGGAATATCTGAAATAAATGTTTATCTATCTATCTATCTTAAATCAAATTTGGCATTATGGGTAGACCACGACCAGGATCTGAATTAGGACATAGGATACTTTTTATCCCGACTCCCACGGGATCGAGACTTATGCGGGTGAAACCGCGGGACGGAGCTAGTTCGTTATACATGTCAAATTGTAATCAGAAATTATAATTCATGAACAGTCAGCTAACTTTTATGCTCTTGTGTCATACATGTTCACGAACGGGGACACTCTTGCTTCTAGTTAATATTGATTCAGACGTGACTTTATGGAAATCCATTATAAAATACAATAGACGTAGATATATTTAGTAACCTATTCCGCTTAACTATTCCTGAAGATTCATAAAAAAAACCCTGTAAGAAATCGACACATGTTTCATCTCTCAACGAGGCATCTTCAGGATGACGTTTGACCAATTGCAAACCAGAACACGACGTATCGCCGTCTTTTATTTTACTCTTGCTTCTGATAAGGAAGCAAGAGTGCGAGACGTACACCGTTCGTTACGGAGCAATTTGTTGTAACATCAAAGATTTGTTTCATCATCATCATTTCAGCCGAAAGACGTCCACTGCTGGACATAGGCCTACCCCAAGCACCACCACTTTGACCGGTTCTGTGCTTCTCGTATCCATCTTCTCAAGATACGTTTAATCTCGAATAATATCTGCTAATTTCCTACACATTCTGTATTGTCTGAAGAATGTCAATACATTACAGTATAGGTACGACGATATAAGCAAATGATCAAGATGGATCCTATCTTACAATTTGACATAATTTATATTGATATGTAGGCAAACGAAATTAATTCTCGTTCCGTCGGTAGGTACATATTTGATCTCCGTTTGGGAAAATTTAATATACTTAGCGTGATGCTTACTTTAGGCACACTTCAATTATTAATTTGGAGAATTCTTCTCTCCTCCTACCCTTAACGTATTGATAATAATGTCTTCAGCCCCAATTTTGTGACAAATTGCCTCAGTTATAGGAAAAAACATGTTGATCACGGAATAAAAGAAAAACAAGATGTCTTTAGATTGTGTATTATCCGGCTGTGTAACAATATTTAGATGATTTATGTAATTTAAATAATTTCATAAAATCAATGTTGTTTGTTTTTGGTATTGAACAAAAACAAACAACACTGATTTCACCAATAGAACTATTGGTGAAATTCGCCCTTAGCTTAAAAAGTGGCGCCCAATAGAACACCAACAGCATATACATATGGAAAGGTATTGGTGATTGGTATTTAAAAATTACAAAAGAAACAGAGCGTAGGTTGTTTGTCATTGTTATATTTTTAGAAGATACATGACCTTTCCCTAGAATACCTAGAATTTAGGAGAGTACCTTCTTAGTATGTACACTACAGATTTCTAGATTGTGTGTAGGAGGTGTTGAATTATGTCAAGAAGATTGGCGCTAAATTTATCTTGCACCTACACAAATTTTAATACAACAACACTAGCGCCGCTGCTTCGCACGTGAGCAATGGTGAGTTGTCAAAACATCGAGATTTCTTGTGCTATATCTAAGTTAAATATGAATATATTGTAAATATAAACCTTCCGGAATTAATGTTCCAAATCTAAATGATGGTGAAAACCCATCAAATCCACTGAGTAGTCTAGAAGATCTAAGTAGTCACACAGACAGAGAAAAGCGAAGACAGACAGTAAAAACTTAATTATATATTATATATATAGATATACATAAAGATACATAGCTATTCTGATAACTAATGCATGTGCTGAACTTGGTATAAAAAATTAGAGCTAGTTATTATTCGACTTCGCGCGCGTTGCCGTCGAAAATGATTCCACAGGAACCGTATTACCCGGGATAAAAAAGTATCCTTTGTAACCTAACCTAACCCAGGTCATGGTCTAGCCATGTGCCAATTTTCATCCATTCTGTCGTTAAATTTAGCGTGGAAGCGTAACGAACAAACTCACTTTCGCATTTGTAATATTAGTTAGGATTATTTATCAGAGAAATAAAACTTATACCTATTTTATTTTCTCTATCCAGAATTATTTTCATTTTACTCCAACAACTAATAAGAAAGCTAGAAAAAAGAAAAAATAAATCCAAGACAAGAAGGTTCGTTATGATCCATCGCCCTTTAATTGCACCGATATCCTTTCTAGGATAGTTTCTATAGAAACCAGGCTGTCTTGTCTATTTGAGGTTACGAGCAACGAATATCCCATTAATTAGGAACTTTGCCTGGAATAAATTGGTGCAGCCTGAGCTTGAACAACCTGACCGTCAGACAAGTTTGTAATTTACTTTATTATTTCAGACTCGAGACAGCCAATGAGACAGCCAATAAAGAAATTGATTCGTTTCGAATGTTATTCGAACGTTCTTTTTTATTTTTTTTATCTGCGAGATAAATGCGTCACACACATACAGTGCCTTCATTATAACTTGACCCGTAACGCGATTAGTAGCACTGAATTTTTCAGATAGGTACGAGTATAAGCAATATTGCTTTTGTACTCAGTAGCGATACTGGTCTGCTCGATGTATTAAGTGGACGATGTATTGAATGTTCGATTTATTGACCATTCGATAAAGAAAGTTCGAGTATTTAGACGTTCGATTTATAGTGGTCGATCAATTGATATTCGATTATTTGACATTCGATTTTGCATAGTACACCCTTCTTTGCCTTCTGGTTAGTCACTTTGTATCAGTATCACTATCGAGGCGATAAAGTTTATATCTGAATAGGCCTTTAGCTTCAATACTAATAGAGTTCAAAATCGCGACTGATAGAACAGTACGATCACATGACTGCCAAATTCAATGCTACCAATCGCCTCAAGGGTAAAGTTATAATGAACGCATTGTACAGGCATGGCTTTTATTTTGACATTTCAACAACATTCATTGTGTTATTTACGTCTCGAACATATGAAGCAATGAATTAGCAATATTCTTCAAAATCATTCAGATTGTGATTAATTGTATTTCGTAATTAGGGTGCAGCTCTATGATGATACGTCACGATTACGACATGCTTTTGTTTTTTCTTTTATCTTAGTGGCCATACAAGTTTCGAACGATACGATTTTTAAGAACTGTCAATTATTTTGTGATACATGATCGAGTTACTTTTCTTTCTTAAATCAAAATAAATAGATATTGTACCTAATGGAATAAAAACAGTCCGATCTGTCTATCAAAGCCCAGTTTTATATTGTAAAAGTAATGGATGTCTGACATTGGATAGGTCATTTTTGTACATCATTATTTATTGGAATATGAGTTTAATGTGTCACAGTCATGTCAAACGCCATGCGATCAAACAGTGATCGATTAACTAGTTCTGCTGAATATATTTTTGACAAGCGAATTTTCATCTAGGACGTAAAATTTTCATCACAAATAAAAATTTACAAGAATAGTGTAATATAATATGAAATTATTAAGGATACGGGAATTATTCTAAAACTGAACACAAACCAACCGAATTTAGCCTACGTAGGCGTAACGTTAATATCCTACTTACCTACCTAACAGTATAACCCAGCCAAGTTTAGTAGGTCACACACAAATGCGGCATACTCCATCATGACGTACATTCCACTTTTCGTTCGTAACATGCAAATTTAGTCGCGCAATCTTACCGAGTCGCATCTGGAAGTAATTCGACTGTGGAACTTGTTACTTTTAAAATAAGAAAATAATAATTAATATGCGTTTTTAAAACGGGAAGCGGAGATATAATTATTTCTTTTCAAGGTCTTTGAATTAGGAATGTCGTTAGAGGTTGTTCGATTCAGATTTAGCTCGAGTCAAATAAGCATGATTCTAATAAGCGTATTCTATTATATTTAAAGGTATAGGATAGACAATAGACGCTTAAAAGAATCATTCCAATCAAGCTCTACGAAAAGATTTGAAAAGTAACGTCCTAATACCAATCAGACATTTTCCCGTATCCCAAAGATCCCCTAAACTTCTCATATGGGTACCTACTTACCGAAGAATATCGTATTACTACCCACTTGAATCAGTATTCACCCCACGCTCAATATAAAGCACGTAAAAAGAAGCAGTAAATTAAACCTTATTCACAAAAATGAGGGATGAACGAAGTAAAAAAAAATAGTATTCTGTTTTCACTGCGAATCTCACTCAAGTGATCGCACACAATTCGAAATCGAACTCTATACAAAATCTGAAATGATGTTTAGAGAATAACCCTACAGACTTTTTCACGTAGATGTATAAAATTAAATGCTGACTAGTTCAGGATTACCCAGCTTAGACTAATCCGGCTGAAACCTAGTACGAGTATAAGTGTCAGGTTTAACGTAAGACTGAGATGAAATCGGTTTTTAAATCCTCGAGCATTTCTTATTAATCGAAGAAGAGATGAAACTCGCTACCTCGTAGTAAAAGAGTAACATTTAGGCTCACTATTTTTCTAACCGCCAAGAGGGATATGACAATATCATTATATCTACGATCATATATCTTCACCCCAATAAACTTACTCTGACTTGCTCCATTTGATATAATTTATGCCAAATTTGTCTCTTTCATCATTATACCTCGTAGTAAATGTTACTCTTATACATTTACAAGAGTAACATTTAGGCACATTATTTTTCTAACCGCCAAGAGGGATTTGACAATATCATTATATCTACAATCATTATGGCGAATTTCACCAAACTTTTATACCGAGTATAAGTTTCATCCTGCGAATAAATTTTGAATTTTGACAGTTTTTCCATACAAAAACTGTCAGACGGCATTTTTATTCCATCTTTCATCATCATCAAAATCAGAAACGAAATTCCACGGATAAAAGATATCTGATTTTGATAAAATCAGCCCTAAGTCACCCCAATAAACTTACTCTGACTTATTCCATTTGGTATAATTGAGGCCAAAATTATCTCTTTCATCGTTATACTTTTTATATAACTGATCCACTTACCGCAACATACCGAGACTCCTCCGTGCCTCAGAAAGCACGTTGAGCCGTTGGTCCCGGCTGTCATTCGTAGATCTTTGACAGTTGTTACGACTATTCAGAATCCCAAAAAGTCTGACAAACTTGTTTAGTTGCTTTTGCCGACATGTTAATTAATCAGATTTGTTACAGTTTTAATGGCAATCATGTCATTTGGTTTAAATAGGTCTTTATTTGTAGTTTCATATTTATCTTTTAAAGATTCTTTTCTACCTTGTGAATGTGAGAACGTTGTAGGCTTATTGGACTGTAGACTTTTTTTACCTGAAACTTTTTGAAAGGCCTACACCGTCCTCCCACTATTAACACTGTAATTCGAAAATATTGTAAAAGCCAATTATCTTTTAAAAGAGTAACCATGGAGTTCTTGCCGGCTCTTCTCCATAGGAAACGACGACGTGAATTCGAATTTTTCGAATTCGAATGTGTTTTGTTTATTAATTACGGTGCTTTGTTAGTGAAACGCTCGTGAATGACAATATTCTTTTTTTTAAATGAGTTGCATTATGAAATTCAGTACAACATTATAACACCCGTTTGGATGATATTATGATTACAATGCCACTGGCTGTTTTAATGTTGGCAATAAGCTAACTGTTTGAGAAACTTTTATAGAGGATTTATAGCATGGGTGTAGATAAAAATAATTATCAAACTAATTACGTTATTATGTTGCTACATCGTTTCTGAAAGCGCATCTAATGATGTTGTTAAATAACTTCTCAAATGATTTGATCGGCGGTTCTTATTATTTCTGTCCACCAGTTTACTAACGAAAGATTTGGCTTAAGATTTATTTATCACCGCCTTAATTAGGTACCTACACTATGTAGTCTCAATCCTACAGATAACACAAAAACGTCCTTCAACCATTTAGCTGCCTCCATAAATCTCTCCTATTTAAGATCAAAGAGATTTAGGAAGACATGTGAAAAACAAACTCCGAACACAAATCCTGTGCTAGTTTTATCAATAAAGCAAGAGTTGTCTGGCAAAAGGCGTGGAGAACGGTTACATCACAGTATGGCGGCAGACTACACTCGCGTTCCGAAAGAGATGGCCAATGATATGTGAAGTGGGATCCGTATTTTTGCATTATAAAAGGATGATCTTCAAGTAACGTGGTTGTATAGAAAATGGCAAAATATTTTGGAAGAAATATGAGGAAAAATCATGCAAAAATCTTTGGTGAAAGATAAATGTACACGATCATTGTAGTCCATCAGAATTTGATGAGAAAAAAGTGTACGTGGAGGCTTTCGTCCATTAAATTTTTTGAATGACAAAAATATAATCAATCTGCCTAGCCTTTTCCCAACTATGTTGGGGTCGGCTTCCAGTCTAACCGGATGCAGCTGGATACCAGTATTTTACATGGAGCGACTGCCTATCTGACCTCCACAACCCAGTAACTGGGTAATACGATACCCCTTGGTTAGACTGGTTGTCAGACTTTCGTGATTCTGACGACTCGTAACGACTGTCAAAGATCCACAAATGACAGCCGGGACCAACGGCTTAACGTGCTTTCCGAGGCACGGAGGAGTCTCGATATGTGAAAATGGTCACCCATCCACGGACCAACCCCGGCAAGCGTAGCTTAACCTGATGGATCGACCCGAGCGGCTGTTATTACTTAGCCACGAGCTCCTCGACCGAGCTCTTAGATCGAGCTTCGATGACAAAAATATAATATATAATACTTATTTCGAAGTTTGACATACCACAAGATGAAGCGAAAAATTCTTCACAATCCTTACTAGTCCTCACTAATATTATAAATGCGAAAGTAACTCTGTCTGTCTGTCTGTCGCGCCTTCACGCCAAAACTACTGAACTGATTTAAATGAAATTTGGTACACAGAGAGTCTAGAGCCTGAGAAACGACATAGGCTACTTTTTATCGACATACCACGCGGGCGAAAGCTAGTTATTTATAAGTTTTATGGAAACCCCTTTTACATCTTATAACATAAAAATCTATGAGCTTATGGGGTTACAGCGGTCAAATGGAAAAACGCAGCTACGCTCCGCCACCCCGCTGGTCTGGCCAGCTGCCATTTTCACTCCAACGTGCTTTTAATGTATCAAATAGAAAATTTTCTTGTAAAAGCTCCTTTGTTCCTATACAAAGGATATTTTACAAGAAAATCATTTTAATAGCTTTACTTACTACTACTCTATTATTTATTATTTCTACATTCTGTGAGAACCTCTCTCACACTGATTTATTATAAATTGTTAAAATGGTAGGAAACATCGTCTTCAGTAGCTATACTTCTTAATATGTGAGCGAGCACCATATAAAACTACAAACTTATTTAATTTAACTCCTCCTCACATAATTATAGTTTTAATGTGTAGAAAAAATATTCAAACATTTTAAAATAGAAAATATGGTGCCAAGAGACTATTCTTCTCCATACGAAACTACCGTTAGGAAGGGGTGCCTAAAACCAATTCTATTTTCTTATAAATGGCGTTCAAAAGTGCCTTTTAGTGGCCGACTTGAAAGTAACTTATTTGACTTTGACTTTGATAATTATATTTCGAGACGTTAAATTGAATGCGTCTACTCAATACTCGAAATGAACTGCTCTGGATATCACGACGGATGTCATTACATTGTACTTTGAGGTAGGTACCTACACCACATGCGAGGTAAGCACTTTAAGTAAAATTATAATTAGATATCATTATATAGATCAACGGGAATTGATAACTGAACTGGCTTTTTATAAAAAACTAGCTTCCACCCGCGGCTTCGCCCGCGTGGTATGTCGATAAAAAGTAGCCTATGCCCTTTGTCAGGCTCTAGACTATCTGTGTACCAAATTTCATTTAAAACGGTTCAGTAGTTTTGGCGTCAAAGCGCGACAGACAGACAGACAGCCAGACGGACAGAGTTACTTGCGCATTTATAGTTAAAGGATATCATTTATATTTAATAATCAAATGGTTAAAATGGACACAAAATAAAATAATTACCCTCGTCACATGGACAGATAGTCTCATTCATTTCCAAAAAAGGAATCTAAATTGAATTTCGAAAATGAATTGTTTCACTCATAATTCTATCCGTGTTATTGCTTTTCTACAAGAAACCAGATTTATAGCTTTATTGTACTAAAAAGGGTTGAGACTTGAGACTGAATTACATTCATATATCATATTTTTTTCATAAATTTACGTGGTCGCTAGAGAAGGGCTACGTCTACAATTTCTAGGGCTTTTGAGGACCGACTCGAGATGTTTTAGGAGAAAGGTAGATTTGATTAGTACCTAATAATTCTCCAAAAATGCTCATGAATTACCTATTTGTCAACATCTACTTGAAATACAGGCAGCCTTAGTTTTGGAATTACTTGGCTACTGCCTAAAATATTGACCAAAAATACTACAATTAAGTACTTGGTTATTTTTGTAAATTATTCGGGACGTTCTAACAATATTTACTTGAAATACAACCAGCCTTTTTAACGAATTTTTCTGTGGCCTAATTTTGGCGCTTGCCTAGATTATTTACCAGAAAACTAAGACTGGAATTAAATAGAAGTCAAAATCAGAGTGGACAAAATGTTCGTAAATAGCCCATCACTAACCTCAAACCACCATCTTCCATTAAACTATCTCAAGACAAATCACCTTCAATATCCCATTACATTCCCCCAATAGGTTTTATAGGTATTGGGGGGTCCCTAAAGGTCACATTTCGTGGGAAAGATTTGATAAAATATCGAATCTTTCAATTTCTATTTCCCATCTATCGAGGCGAAGTTCGCAAACGGGCATCATTTAGACGGCAAGAATATTATGATTCTACGGTATTTTTCCTTTGAATTGGGACGTGGTTCGCGATAAAGGAATTTTTTGTCTGTAGGTAATTTAGTGTGGTGTTTTGAATGGATATGATGACTATCGGCCAGTTTCTTCATCAAAAATAACAGCCAAAGTAACAGTCAACTGTTCTTTTGCACTGTTGTATTTTCAATCCTCGGCGCTGAGACGAGGGTTGTAAATCTAACAGCGCGGAAGAACAGTTGACTGTTACTTTTGATAAAGAAACTGGCCGTTAGTTATGTGATAATCTTTTGTTTCTTATTTGGTGAGGATTGTCGAAGGACCGATGGCCGGTGGAGCAGATCAGATGAGTCCTAGAGTGGAGACCGTGTATCGTCAAGCGTAATATTCTGGGACGCCTGCCCTCAGCTAGATAGACCAACGACCATAAAAAGGTGACTGGGACAGACTAGAAGCTGAAGGTCTGGAGGACAGGGTGTTGTGGCGCAGCCTGGGAGAGGCCTATGTCCAGCGGTGGACTGCTTTAGGCTGAGTTGATTGATTGAGGTATAAGGTATAAATAGAAAAAATGTTATATAATGAAATGGAAAAACAGTATAATGTCGTAAAGACTCAGTAAGGATGATAGTGTGGGTAGACGTTTTAGAAGCCTATTCAATATAATTGAGAAAGATATTCTTTGTATAACATAGGATTCATCATAATTATAAATAACCAGCCTATAATGTTCCCACTGTTGGGACACAGGCCTCCTCTCTTCGAAAGGGAGAGGGAACACGGGGATTGAATTACCTACTGAGTTTAGTTGTAACCACACAACGACAAAATAAGATAAGAGATTATAAAATCTATTTCTGTTCAGAAAGGTACATTTATAACAGAAAATAGGCCCCATTAGCAATTTTGGTATACAGAGTTATAATTAAAACAGTTTCAAATGTTGTTATACGAACTTAGTACTCGACTATGTCTTAGCATTAGTATTTAATGTACACCTGGAGAAAATGATGGCAATTTATTAATTGAAGAAATAATTGGAGCTTGAGTTTGCTTATTCAACCGCCTCTGTGGTCCACTTGTCTCAGACCCAGAGGTCGCCGGGCTCAATTCCCAAATCAAATCAATTCCCACCGGGGAAAAAAATTCTGCTCCGTTTGGTTGAGGCTTGTTCTAAATCCACCTGGCTAGCTACCACCATCTTATCTAAGTCTGTCGCAATAACAACAATGTTAACAGAATTTTTGTATTTCGGCAGTTAGAGGTAAGATAGCCAGTTCTTCTGTGGTTGAGGATTCCGGGTGAGGCTCGCTTCCACCTTTAGCCTGATCATCACATACCATCATGTGAAATGTAGGCCAAGAACTTCCCCGTTGTGAAATAATAAAAAAAATATGTAAAGTAACTCAAAGTATACTCCACTCTTATGAATATAGTCACAAAAAAAAACATAAGGAAAAAGTAAGGATTTTCTCTTGTTTTATTTTTATTGGATACCTGGTACTGCTACTGTCTTCGTCGGCAAATAATGTAAAACAATACGTTATTTCTGCTGGGAATAGAAAATGTCATGAAATCTAACGCCTGCTTTGAAACATTTTGAATGGTAGATGGAATTGAAAGAGGGGCTCATGGTTAAATAATAACAGTGGTACGGATCGATGGAAGGTTAAGCTACGCTTATCACGGTCGGTTCGTGGATGGTTGATCATCCATTACATATCGAGACCTCCGTGCCTCGTAAAGCACGTTTGAAGTGTTGGTACCGGCTGTCTTTGTAGATATTTCAATCAATTGGCAGTCGTTACGGGTAGTCAGAAGCCCGAAAGTCTGACAACCAGTCAAGGGTATCGTTACCCAGTAACTGGGTTGTGGAGGCCAGATATGGCTGTTGCTCCATGTCTAATACTGGTATTCAGCTGCATCTGGTTAGACTGCCAGCCGACCCCAACATAGTTGGGAAAATTTTCCAACTATGTTGTCGACTATGTTTAGAACAGATAAAGCGTAAGCCTTCAAGCATAACCATACAAATAAACTACCTAACGCAGTTCACTTACCGTTTCCACCCCATAAGAGGAGATCACCGTCAAGATACAAACAAATGACGTCACAGATGCGTGAACTCAGTCGTCATAATTCTGACGTGTCATTTAGAGAAAGCCATTACGACTGAGATACATGGTTTTCGCTTTCTGCAGCGTCCCGCAATTTTAATACAGCGCTTTTTAGATGACATTTGCTGAATGTAACGTTATTTTTAACTAAAACATTATGTTTTTCAGTATTAATATTGTAGTATTGTTGTAGTATCACGCAGATTTTCCCCAAAGGGCGGACAGGTGGTGTTATTTAGCCATGTTTGGTCACTTCTGCACAAAAAACACAAATCTTTGAATGGTCCAAAGCTAAAGGGTCCCTGAAACGATCAATTGCAATTGACTAATTGCAATTGTAGTAATATTGTCAATCGCTTCAATTGCATTTTGTCGCCGACCATTTCGCGCCTCAATGTGTATCAATCACGTAAAAAAACACAACTGCAATTTGAACGTCTCGGTACCTACCTTAAGTGAAACCCTTTACCAAGGATTGGAAGTACCCCAATGATATTATATTTAACAGATATGTTAGAAGCGCGCAATCGTGAAGACTCGAAAACATTCCAATTGTAACGTTTTTACTTGTAGTGAAATGTAAAATGAATGAAACGTGGGTATGTGTGCCGCTGCTGCGCGGAACACTTTTTTCGGTTGTTTTGTGAGTGTATAACATATCTGTTAATATAATATCATTGAGGTACCCACTTACCTACTCAAATCTGGCAACGGAGAAAAAACCGAAGATAACCTACTTACGCGATAAATACACGATTAAATACAAACGAAGAATTGTATGAGGAAACAGTAGCCTCAAAGAAGACCAAAGAACATACATCACATACTCGTAAAACGGTCAGCTTGCATAAAGGTAAGTGTAGTGTATCTATTTAATAGATATGTAAACACTATCTCATGCACGTCAGCAGTGAGGTCGCTGTCACTAATGTCAAATGTCAGTTCACGAGGATTGGCGGGAAATGGTTGAAAAGTGAAGTTGCCTGTACGAGATGATTGGTGTGGTGATGAGCCAGTGTAGTGATTTAATCAGCTTAAATACGGGAATAGCAGGATTCTACAGTAAGCATAAACTTAGTAAGCATGTTTATATAAATCACCAAAGTAAAATGAGCAGAAACGTATTTCACACCAATAAATATAAAAACTTCCTAAAAGTGAGGGTAAGTCCTCATTGAAGAAGTTTCTTGGACGCCAACCAAGTACCTCTTTGTGAAGTTTATTAGTTAATTGCTTATAAAAAATATGATTAACACTTTTCCGAGTTTCAGAAATCATTGAACGAAGGAATAAACGAATAATTGTTATTGTAATAAATTTCTAAGGGGTTATTGTAATGAAAACTTTTGGCTTCTATTGTTGTTGTTATTGGTCCCCGTGTCCTGTGTCCTTGAATAAGGTCAACGGATTGTCCTTTGTTGAGGACACAAGGTTGATGGCGCTTGTTTGTTTTTCTTACATTATGATGAAATAAACATGATGGTAGAATGTAAAAGTTAATGGGCAGAAATATTATACTTTTTGTAACTAAAGAAACGGTTTTCCAAATATTTATTCATAAATGCTTCGTGTATAGAAAATAAAAGCCACCTTGAAAAATACGTAACATGGTATGTAGATATTTTTTGAGTCACACTCACCTATATTTAATTTGATTTTTTTTTACATTTAAATGTAAAGTTTAATCTCAATGTCCTACTGTAAACATAATTTAATACTCTCTATTGTCTTCAATGATTAGTAAGTTAAGTTCATACCTACCTAAGGCACACACAAGCAAACATGAAGCCTACTATAATATGTATAAAGTTGAGATCTATTCAGCACATTGTGTACTATACGTAGTAAGACTCAGGCGTGTGCAGATTTGTGCAAAGCTACGTACGGAATTGTATACAAATTCAGGGATAATAATACATTGCTGGGTGTGTACTGAATTATATAGAAGTGTAAGCTTTTAGTGCTTTTAGAAGGATCAGTGGAAAGTGTTCTACTTTCAATTGTTTAAATGGTAATCTAATCTGAATTCATTGTATTCTAGATTCACTTCGTTAAATGCTTCAATACCTACTCGCCCCAAATAAATGTGATGACTGATATTTTTGGACAACCTGATGATTAGACTTAAAGAATATTTTTCTTTAGAACTACTCTCTTCATCATCAACATGTCTCTTTCTTCCATAATTCTCTAGTCGTCATGTCGGTAGTCACTCCCTTTCCAGTCATATCATCTTTCACACAGTCCATCCATCGTTTCTTTGGTCTTCCCCTACGCGTATAACCATCCACATTTCTACTCATACATTTCATGACGAACCTTACTATAGATATATATAAATTTTCCCATAATCACTTTAATATTTCTAGCTTTCCTCAACATTAAACTACTTATCACTTGTCAAAGCGTCTTCATTCAAGCCTCATCAAGGCTATTACTATTCGCGAAATGTGCACATAATTACTTAACAGAATCTGCCATATTCCCCGACATCGCCACTGGACATAATGCTACATAGTCACTCTATCCAGCCGTGTCGCAGACTGCATTATGCATTCGCAAATATCCCTCAAACTCGAGGCTTCGACATTTGCATATGTCTTCAAACAAAATAAGTAGAAAGTTGGATCTTGTAACTTTGGTTGTAAGGGAGCTTAATCGCTTTTCAAACATTACAAGTTTGTGAAACCAGGGATCGGGTCTTAGTGTCTTTGCAATTTGTCATCTTCGTAAATTCATTAATTCTTTGCTTGTTTATATAACTTCATTATCCTACCTAAATATTTTTAATATACACAAAAAAACAAATTATGCTTCAGTAGTTCCATGGTGAGGAGCTCGTGGCTTAGTAATAACAGCCGCACCGAGTCGATCCATCAGGTTAATCGACGCATGGGGTTGGTCGGTGGATGGGTGACCACCTTTACATACCGAGACTCCTCCGTGCCTCGGAAAGCACGTTAAGCCGTTGGTCTCGGCTGTCATTCGTGGATCTTTGACAGTCGTTACGGGTCGCCAGAAGCCCGAAAGTCTGACAACCAGTCTTACCAAGTATTGTATTACCCAGCTACTGAGTTGTGGAGGTCAGATAGGCAATCGTTCTATGTAAAATACTGGTATTCAGCTGCATCCGGTTAGACTGGAAACCGACCCCAACATCTGGGATAAGGCTAAAAGATTGATTGATATAGCAAAAAGAACTTCATTCCAACCGGGTCTCCCACGACACCTCCCGACTTCCCTAGTCCTCACTTTCTTTAGTAAAGAAACTCTTGCGCAAAATTTCATGCTTCTAGGACCAGCGGTTGAGGTGAGCGTTGTACGAATAGTTATGTCACTGAATGAATGAATTTAGATTTTCATTAGGTAGACAGAAAAGGAAACAATATTTTCTTCCATGTATTGTCGTTGTTTGTAGAATTGTGACGGATTGCAAATTGATATTCACAATCCGTCATAATTCTACAAACCATCCATTACTGCTCTCTAAGAATAGAGCTGCACCATCAATAATACCAGAGGATTTAAAAATTGCATTAGCGCAAGCAATGTCCGCCTACTATCTTTTAACCTAGTTTCAAAACTAGGATCTTATCTTACGTCTTGTTAAACTTCCATTGTAAAAGAATGATGGATTTTCCAACAGTTCCATTATTCGCATTCGTGTTGGAATTGATCGGGAATTTCTGATTCAGTGTGTTTTTATTATGTAGGTACTAGCTGCGCCTCGCGGTTTCACCCGCATACGTCTCGATCCCGTGGGAACATCGGGATACAAGGTGTCTTATGTCCCGATCTAGGTCATGGTCTACCCATGTACCAAATTTCATCCAAATCCGGTCAGCCGTTTAATTGGGAAAAGGGTAGGCAGATTTTGAGATAATAATTTGGTATTTCTGCATTTGAAAGAGATTGAGGAAAAAAGAGTTGAAGGCATTGAGTTTAACGACAAATACTTCCATGAAATATCTGAATAGGTACTTAAATTCAGAATCTCGAATCTTGAATCCTGATCAAGTCTCTGTTAGAAAGCCTTCAGTCAAATCGTGGTCAAACCTCATCCCGTCAGCTGTCTGAATTGGTTGACCAAAGCCGCTTTGACCAATCAATTAAGTTAACAAAGGATTTGACAGTAAATTTAAATAGGCTTCTAGGAACCGAAGCTGAATTTACACTGGAAAATAGAAAATGCTTTAGGATGTTGAGTGACAATAGAAACTAAATTTAAATGTGTGTAAACCACGTCTGTACCTATGTAGGTTTATTATTATAATCTCTACCTCATTGGTCTAGTGGTTGCAAACGCTACTGCTGAGGTCCTGAGTTCGACTCCCGGGTCGTGCAAAGTGCTATAGAGTCTATCCATCTAGAATTTCTCAGTAGCAGCCCGGAGTCTAGATTTGTACCCGGTTGATGGCAATAGGCTCGCCCCCTGTTACATGCGACTTTAAAATAACTGGCGAAATATGGGTGTAGGTACTATAGGTACACCTCTGCGTAACCCATCGGGGAAATACAAGCGTTATGTTGATCTAGAGTTGATGCCAATAGGGTCGCCCCTATAACGTTGGACTTATAAACATATTTGGCGAAATGTGGGTGTGCTTATAGTGTACACCCTGCCTCTCTGGTGAATACAGGCGTGATAATATCCTGCCAGGGTTGCGGGTTAGTCCGAAAGGGATACCGGGACCTTGGCAACAGGCAACTGAAGGAACACGGGTGGGTTTTAGTCAGTAAAAGTCTGACACGCCCCTCCGCTCCACCCAGAGCGGGAGAAGTCATTGGTTGATTTCCCACCCTCAAAAAAAAAAAAAAAAAGGCGTGATAATATGTACATACAGCTAATGCGATCTCGATTGGTAAGTACCATTAGATCCCTTGCTAAACCCACAAAGGAAAGTTCTTGAAGGTAAATAATACACCTACTAAAGCTTAATTCACACATATCAGTGAAGCCACCATTCCGACACAGTTCCGGCACAGTGCAAAATATTATTTCTTATATTCTCATGCCAGTGTCGGCACTGACACTGAGACACTGACAAGTGGGGATGCGTTCATAGAGAATGTATGAAAGAACATTTTGCACTGTGCCGGTACTGTGTCGGAACTGTGGCTTCACTGAAATGTGTGTATCGACCTTTATACCTACTCGTAGAATTAGTTATCTATGCATAAAATATGTATGAGAAATTGTGCATTTCCCAATTATACGGTGTGCTAGAAACCTAAAACAAATAGGAAAACGTAGCAATTCAAATTAAAACAGTGATTGCTAATCATGAATACACATTAAAACTAAAAAACACACAAAATCTACCCTAACTTGATTTTAATAAGGCGCAAATTACAAACGCCTATCAGGACAACCCTTTTAACACTCAAAATTACATTACATTATAAGAAAAATAAAACCCTTTATAAACAATACGAAACTTTTTGTACAAAAAGATTTGCATTGGATATTTGACAAATACCTGGTGTAGGTAGTTTCCCTTTAAATCCAACAATAAAGCTGTTCTGAATACAAAAGAGGACAAGGGCCCTGAAACTCTGAAAATCCCTAAGGACATCCCTGGAAAAATCCTCTTCTAAACACATTCAAGGCTGCAACACACCAGAGAATTACATAACGTTATTTAGGTAGTTTAATAATGAAAACAGTTGGTTCTGCGAAACTGGGTCATCCCTGATTAGATGATTGTTAATTTGGTATCGTTGGAATAAGCATGACTATTGTTTTGGATACCTCATTGTGTTGTGGGTAAACAATCACCAGCAGCTGAATAAATGAATCGTGAAGAGATCTTGCGGCATCAAATTAATATTCAAAAGATCCCCCACACGTTTGCAGCGAGAAAATAAATTGTCAAAGCGCTTATCAGTAACAAAAAATGCAATTATTGGTTACCACGTGGTATTAAGATAAAGAATTCAGTCAATTTTCACGGGCGACATGCTTTAACAAAGTCAGACCATGCTGCATAACTTGCATTTTCACTTACATAGAATGTTCCTAAGACATTGCACATGCCCGAAAGCTGTAACGCTTGCATAACGCACAATCGAAAATCATCCTTAAGGAAGTGCTGTTTGCGCTTGAAATTCCTGAAAAGCTTACCTGATCTCAATTCGAAAGGCATGATCAAGTGTGAAAATCGCCCCTCCCGTGCAACTGCTCCGGTCACAGACTCGTCCCACCACCCCTCAACATTGCACGCCAACTAATGCATCGCACACACTCACACACTCTCAACACACGTGGAACACCACTAGTTCCGTTGTGAACAGCACAACAACGTAGGTTAGTCGTCAAAGCTGTATATCATTACGCACGGTAGATTCCCGTTTCGTGAAAAAACGGTTTTCGGACGGTTGACGCGACGCGGCGAACGCGGCGAACGCGAGGTCACTTCTGCCGCCTTACCGCGGCGCGCGCCGACAGCACCCCCCGTTACCATGACTACGGTCCCGGGCGATATCTGCCCCGGTCCTCTTTTGCGAACAAAAACAAAAATAGCAAATTAATTGCGTAATCGTGAGCCGTGAGCATTTTTGCTAAGGTTAATTAGTACATCAAAGGGGTGCAAGTTAAATTTGGGAGCTGGCGATCACCCATGACGAGGTATGTTCTCGGTTTTACTTTCGCTTCACCTTTTAGCCCGTTTTGGACAACAAAATTAGCTTTAACTTTTACGAAAATATATTCTGAAATTCATTCTGCTCTGTACATTATAATTGGTTTCAGTGTCTACGTCATATTGCTATTACATACCACTTTATTTAGAAGCCTTATTTCTCTCGCAATACAATTGACAGAAGTATGGAGATGACTTACTGAAAAATTATGTAATTGGGACGCAGGGGGAACATTTCACAGTGCTAAAGCCAGATAAATTGGAATGCAACCAATATTCATTTATTTGCCGAAATAGAATGGGTTGCGAAAACGATTTTTCCGATGGCTTTCATTGCATTTTCACGGCTTAAGCCTCTGATTGGACAATCGCTAGTTTTTATTAATATTTTGATAACAATTATTGACCTTTTATATCGACTAGATAGGTTTTTTTATTTTTTATCGGCCTTTTATTGAATTCATTTTGTATTCTGAAAAGTAGATACGTAAAACATCTTTTACGATTTTCGCTGACGTAAGCCCGAAAACTTCTTACCTTTTACGTAAGAACATGGTTATGCATGAAACTTTTGGGATCCGGATCAACCTGTTACGATTATAGTGTTCTTTCTGATAAAATATGTAGCTAGTACACTAGTAGCTTTACTCTGTAGTCTGATTAGTAATACGGAAGGTAATTTGTAAAGTTATAAGACGTAAATGGACTGCTACAGTCCGGTCGTCGAGGGAATGCGTTCCTGACACCTGTCAGTTGGACAATTTCTAGTAGTAATAAAAAAAACACATAATTATTTTTTAGTATGGAACTGACAGGTATCACGAAAGCATTTTCTCGACGGCCGGACTGTAGAAAACGATTGGTTTTTTTTTTTTACATTTTTATTCGATGTTTTATGCCGTATAACTTCATTTTTTTCATCATTTAAAATTAGAAAATGTCTATCCATATCCATACACTGTGAATCAAACCCTAAGTATTTTTAGTCTAACAACAAATGCTAAAAATTACAAAAATAATTCAAAAAGCACTTCAGACATAGAATCATAAATTCAATGACATTACTGTTCTTCCCATTCAGCGCTACCTCACAGAAAGCATTTTTCCCTGTGATATTTTCATCAAAACGGATCTATCGGATTCCGAGATATTCAGGCTTCGGGCCAAATGAAAAATCGACCCTAAACGTACAATAGGAAATGGACTGTGTGGCTATAAGACGACCCTAAAATATCTCCAGCCCATTTCGTCCTTAATAGACCGTTGAAATACCTACGGCAAAGCCTTGAACGTTCTGATATTCTGTTTTATTAGAGATCTTCAGGCTTGAGACTGTTTGCTTAGAGAGACTTGGTTCTATGTGAGTGAAAGGGTAGGTACTTAGGTAGATAAAGGAATGAAAATTGTGGGTTTTTTTTGTCGTCTAAAAGTCGATTTAGACCAAACAAGCGAATGCACAAACATAATATTTGATGATCGATGTATTGATTTGAATAATTTATAAAAAGGGTAGACGTATAACAATGCACATAAAATAAAAATCCATCTACCCTGTATCCACAGGTAGCGTATTTTATTATGATAATTATGTTCCAAAAGTCTCTGATGAAAATGTAAACAAATGGATCAGTAATTGTGGATGCCAATTTGTCATGACACTTACAAATACAGCTTTGATTTGATTGTTTCTATACTTAAACCCAAAATTCTAATTTGAGATGTTTTTCATTTTACAATTGAGGTTAATTTTAGAACCACAATAATTTTTGTGGAAGATTTTTCAATTACATTAAAATTATGTTATTCAAATAATAATAATTGTTGGAAAAAGTACTGACATAACAGTTGAAAGTTAAATACAGATGAATGTGTAACTGGACCTCTAGTGAGTGATAGCGAAAGAATTTAACCTGAACAGGATTTGTTTACATTTTCATCAAATACTTTCGGAACAGACTTTAAATCATCCCACTTCAATGCGGTGGCGCGTGATAAGTATTCCAATAAAGTGATTGTTTCGTTTTAAAAGACTCGTATCACTCTTTTGATGACCCGCTAAATTGTTAATTACAGCGTTTATTTTGTAAACTCCTTTATAACCCCTTTAAAAACAAAGATACACATCTGGCCAAAAGTACCGGGAACCTACCTCACCTTTTATAATGCATTTAATGAAGATAATATGGGTGTTAGTCTGCTATTGTTACCTCTTTTGTGGGACGCTGTATTCTGTGATAACTAGAGCCTCGCGGGACACGTATGTGTGAAATTTAGGACAATGAAACGCTAAAATACGTGCGAAATGCTGATTATGAAAATTTAGAATTATATTGTATGTTTATTTTATTTTCTTGCCAAAAACTAAATAGGATGAACATTAACAATCTTTGTAATGTCTTGCTTGGCTGAAACTATGCAGGTAGTTAATAAGTAAAGTACCTAATACTATTTTTAGGCTTGGTAGAACTTGTGGAAATTATTGAAACCCAGCGTTGAAACTTTTCGTCGTTTATTTAAAAAAAAACAACTGCGTCCTATAAAAATTGCAATACCTACCTACGCAGTCAAATGTATGGAACAGAAATAATTGTTTTGCTGTATGCGCGTCGAAGTCTGCCACCCTGTATATGCGGTGCTTTCCGTACGTTATTTACGTTCTCAGCAGTAATGATCTTATATGCGTTTAAGATAGTTTCCACAAATTACAAATAATCTTAACTATAATATATAATATTATAAATTCGAAAGTGAGTTTGTTTGTTAGTTGGTTTATTACGCTTTCACGCTAAAACAGCCGAACGGATTTGGATGAAATTTGCACAGTGGTAGACCTTGACCTGTGAGAAGGACATTCATCCTGGATCAGCAGCAGCTAGTTTATAATATTTCCAACATCAATTTTTACAGCCAACCTAACTACCTACAACTTTAAATATAGATAGCCACTCCCCAAACATTTACTCTCTGTAACTGAACAGTTCCGAACACCGCTCAGCATATATGCAACGTCACGTTTTCCAAGGCCTTCCTGATCCTTCAAAATTCCAATTCAATTCTTTCATTCAATTCCATTCAGAAAATCGGAACACAATCATATTCTTACTCGCTCAAACTTCGGGAAACCATTCCCAATTCCTTTCGGAGTTAATCAGGAGCACAGAATCCAGTACTCATCACAATGAACTTTAATATTAATATAGAAATGTTCGTTTGTCTTGTAAACAAGGTTGTGAAGTCTTCTGTGAAGTCATTTCTGCGGAACTCCGAAATTACTTAGAAAGTTTTAAACTTTATTAATTAGACAGTAGGCACAGCTTCCATACAATCGGGGGTAGGCATTGTGAATGTGTAAATAATCAAAGATGTGTAGGAGTTTTGGGAACATTTTATTTTGAATAAACAATTTAACGTATTTCCATTTTGATTAAGCTCTCTCGTGAATAAAAGCCATTCTGCCATTCATTTATAATAGGAATCGTTTGCGTTAATTTTATTTTATTAACCGACTTCTTCAAAAAGGAGGAGGTTCTCAATTCGTCTGTGTTTTTTTTTTTTTTTATGTATGTTACGCGATTACTCCGCCAATTATGAATCGATTTTGATGATTATTTTTTTGTTTGGTAGGTCAGAGGTGGTCCCATATAAATTTTATTAATTTTACTTGCGTAGTTTTTTTCTTTCTACTTCAGCTAGCGAGCCGCCCCTGCTTCGCACTATTTTTTGACATTGGTTTATTTTATTTAAGTATAATAATTAATTTAATAAAGATCATCAGCATCATAATTCAGCTGCATTCGGTTAGACTGGAAGCCAACCCCAACATAGTTGGGAAAAGGAATAAATTCTCCAAATTATGGTGAAAACTGCATCAAAATCCGTTGCGTACTTAAGAAAAAAACACGCGGTCACACAGACAGATACGTAAAGCAACAGTAATTAATCATGTTATGTAAAGATAAATATAGATAGATGTATACCTACAACCTACGGTTGTAATGCGAACTAAATGCCACAAGATATTGGTGCCGATTCTCTTGTCACAAATTCTCTAAACTAAACTAAAAATCACTAAAATTTAGTTTATTCCTGTCAAACGGCGATTTCCTATTCTGAAAATAGACTAAAGTGACACAACTTAACTATAATTTAGTTTGACAGCCCTAAGATGGCACTGAGTTTTAATTTAGTGAAAATGCTATTCTGAATTTGACGTTTTAACCAAAATTTTTGTTCTATATCTAAAATCCTCTAACTAACTCTGACTATTTTTAATCACGATTAAAAATGTGTGGAATAAAATTAGATGTCATGAACTAAAATTCAAACCAACACCTCGAATTCAGTTGCAAAACGGTACTGTATCTTTTTTTATTTTATTTTGCTTATATCTCGAAAACGGTGTGTCCTATCGCAAAAATAATGAAAATTTTGACCCCCTTTGCGACCCGCAAACCCGTAATACTCGACATGTTGGTAATTTAATTTTTTTGTTTTCTTCCAAAAAGTGAAAAATTCCATATAAAAATACGTCGAGAAGGCCACATTGCGCGCCTCTCCGGCTCAAAAAAAATCACGTGGTAGGCAAACAAGTAGGTACCAAGTGGAGTCGCGATTGTCAAATTCGATTTTAGTTCTGTCAAAATAATTTTTAAATTTAGAGATTTTTTTTTGCAGAATAGCTCTAAGATTCTCATAGTAAAAAGTAAGGAATTTTAGTGATAGTTTAGTTAGTTTAGTTCGGTGTACAAGAGAATCGGCACCAGTGTCTGCTAAATTAAACTTTAACTATCGTAACTACAACGATTGTTGGCGCGAAAGCATCCGATTGATGAGTATTACTCTCTCCAGCTGACTGTCACATTGACATTTAATACATTTCCCCAAAGCGACGGTGTACGTTGTACGAATTTCGTAATAAAACGTAATGTGGTAGCCGTCAAGACATGTCAGGTATCGGAAACTTACGTAGCGTTTACGAAGGGTTTTGGATTTATGACTCAATCAATTTACGCGGAGTCGCGGACAATGTTTAAGTTCCTATGGTACTGCTAAACCAGCCACTCTTGGAATTCCATCCTTAGCGGTGCGGTGTGAGCCGTAAGTAGGTAATTTTGCCGTCTGATGTGTTTTATAGAAAACCGATATTTCTAAATGCGACGCTCTGCCTTCTAGACAGATAACGCACGCTTCTTATGCTAGGCTACTCAATATTGATGAGCATTTTATACGCGTTTCATTCTACGTGACTTGATTTCTTGAACTATTTATAGTTTTATCATAAATTAAGCATTTTTACTCTAACTCCTGTTCCTTTCGCGGCATTGACAGGTAGATAACAAGAACTTCGCTATTTAAATTCGTACATAGGTAACCCAAAATTGTTTCATACAAAAGTCAAAAAAGTTGTTTCAATTTGTCATACAAAAGTCAAACTCAACTTTTACCAAAAAATCATTTTTAAATACGAAAATGGCCCGGCTGAAACAAAGCTCGGTTTTTAACTAAAAATCGCGGTGCGGTATACTGCAGTCCCCAACTAACTTCATTCCAAAATAAACGATGGCCGCGCATTGCTACGCTATTAAAATTGCATTGCAATGGCGGCACTTGAAACTTGGATGACGTCGAATCTAAAGCTTGCAGGACCCATAATACCAGCCTGTCAATGTCCCACTGCAGGGCAAAGGGCCTCTTCTCATACAGAGAAGGCACGAGTATTGATCACCTCGCTTTCTCAAGACAGGTTGGCTATTTCAGACTAATATTAACCTCACGATGTTTTTCTTCACCGTTTTTAAAGCAAGTGATAATTATATAATACGCACATGAATCCGAAAAGTCAGAGGTGCCTTGGAGAGAACCATGCCCGAGAGATATTTTTTCGACGGCCTGTGAAGCCAAGTCAGAGGCCCTTGGGCGGCTTTAAAACTCTGTCACGTTAGTCACTAACGTATGTAAATCGATATTTCCACCGAATTTTAGACGTCTATTTTGATACACAATTTCCGCTCATTTCCGCCAACGCCTGAGTATTAGAAAGGAAAGGTTAATTAAAATTAAAGCTTTACTTGGCTTCCCCGTTCTACTGAAATGTCACAGTAATTTCTCATTATTTTCGTATATTAGATAATAAATATTCCTCGATAATAATTATACTACCTATGTAAATTTCGAACCTTACATACATACATAATTAAAGCATTGATGTTCATCAATGCGTAAAGCATTGATGTTCAATAAGCTTAAAGCATTGATGTTCATCAATGCTTTAAGCTTATTCTTAACCGACTTCTTCAAAAAGGAGGAGGTTATCAACTCGTCTGTATGTTTTTTTGTTTTGTTTGTATGTTACGCAATTACACCGGTGGCAAAAAACGAAAATTGAAAAGCAAAGACACCGACTTCCGAAATAAAGTTATTTTTCACTTTTTTGTGAAGTCGGTTGTTTTTTTTTTATACTATGTTCGTAGCAAAGACCATAGTAACATCGAAACCATAAATACTATTATGAAATTTGTCTGTTCTCAAAGTTGAAATTTTTATTTCACGAGAAAAAGCTTTTACGTAACTGTAAGGTCTACGCTCGAGACTGTACACAACCCCAAAACTTTTCAAATATTCGATGGATTTTAAATTTTACAACAATAAAAAAAAACTTTTAAAATTGAAGCTGTTCGTAGGATTAGCTGTAGTTACTTAAATGCTGCGCTCGGTGTAATAGCTTGAACCTAAGTGCTTCTCGAAACTCTCTGGATCTACAGTAATGTTATTTTAAGTCCAGCCATCGATGCTGATAACTAAGTAAGGTATCTACCTAATGTTTCTTTTACCTATAAATTGGTTAGCCTTTCCTACGGGTATAATTGCTTTTAATTATCATCCATACGTGAAATAACATTTCCATTTTATTGATTCAAAACTGGAAAAGGTTTTTCTTGTCGAATGATGGACGTACTACGGTAGGTTGAAGAACTTCAGTATTTTCTATTCAGGGTTCAATTAACTTATCGGACAGTTTGTGTTTTGATCGAAATTGGGTTCAGTATATTTTATGTGCAACCGCAAACTGCCACGCTTTTCTCTGAATAGGTAATCAGTTATTGAATTTCTTGACATGCCAAGTATGACGGGTCTCATAATTTTCATGATTTCTCGGTCATAAACCTAGTTTTTTTATTTTTTTATGATTTTAATTCATTTTAATTTTAAAATATTATAATGTAGGTCATTAGGCATCTGAAAATTCTTCAGAACCGCTGTCAAGCCAATGGGAAAAATAACAAGTGCCCAAAAGCCTTGCAGCTTGCAGTATTGCCACGTTGTATGGCAATGCCGATTCTTTGGTCTAATAAAATACGCTAGCTCTATCAACATAGTTACGCTACGCAACATTTGATCCTGAATCTAAGACATCGGTGAGGATATGTTAAACCAGCTAGATATCTAATTTCGTAACTTATTTTGGTAACCGAAGACTAATCTGTTTCATTTTGACAGTTCAACAACTTAAATTCATCTTCCTTTTCTCAACTATGTTTGGGTTGGCTTCTAGTCTAACCGGATGCAGCTGAATACAAGTATTTTACATGGAGTGACTGCCTATCACACCTCCACAACCCAGTAACTGGGTAATACGATACCCGTTGGCCCCTTGGTATGACAGTGTCAGACTTTTGGGCTTCTGGCGACCCGTAACGACTGTCAAAGGTCTACAAATGACAGCCGGGACCAACGGCTTAACGTGCTTTCCGACGCACGGAGGAGTCTCGGTATGTAAATATGGTCACCCATCCAGGGACCAACCCCGGCAACCGTAGCTTAACCTGATGGATCGTCCCGTGCGGCTGTTATTACGTAGCCACGAGCTCCTCCAACAACTTTCATTGCGTTATTGAGCAGATTTTTTTTTCGAACTTATGAAGCAATCTGGATTAGACACTTGTTTTGGACTGATTTAGACTGTGATTGATCGCGTATTACGCAATTAGGATACAGACTATAACGAATGTTCTGAACACAACCCCCAGTCAGACGCACAGCAGGCTACGAAATCACGATGTAATTGAGCGTACACTATCGATCTAGGCTCGCTTGTCTGGTCGTCAGTATTCAAAAAACGTTCGCCCCACGCAGCGCTACGGCCATAGCCACAGAAAGCCTACGTTTATCGAACTATAGCCCTAATTAACTTCATATCGGTGATTACTAATGGCTGAAATTGTGGTTCTAATATATATAATTATGTATAATATAAATGCGAAAGTAACTCTATCTGTCTGTTACCTTCGTTTTCTTTGGATCTTCCATCCCTGTCAATAAAAAATGTATAGATAACTAGACGTCGCGTAGTAGGTAATGATCAAAAGAGCTTAAGTATAGGATTTTCTCCAATGTTCGAAACAATAGAAACAGGGCGAAAAATCTGATTTTCTCAACGACTTTATGATGACGCTATGATGTACACAAACTACTATAGAGTTAAGCAAAAAGCACTGAAAAATGTTAAGCATTTGCCTACAATTTTTCGGTTAGCAAAAGCGTTGGAAATACTTTTGCTCTAAAAATTTTGGTAGGCGCCCACACTATTTTTAGATTCCACGTTTTTACTTATTTTCGATACGTCTATCCATCGTAATAAGGTATTTAATAGATGACCAGTTTTAAAAAAATAAATAAAAATGCAGTGTAGTGAGAACTTTAAGCATTTATTTTACTTGCGGAGGGAGTTTAAATCGATGAAAGTTACAACTCGCTACGCGAACGATGTTTCCGTTTTCAATTCAATCTCATTTATCTAGCTTCAAAGTTCAAACTGTGCGATACACCTGGTACAAAGAAGCAGCACAGCATCTATTCATTTACCCCGTTTAAAAAGAAAATAACACATTTCTATCTAAGTTCTCCACCCAAAGTATGCTGATCTAGAATATTTATTTTTGGATCAATAAGCCTCCAAAAGTCTTCCAAATTCACCTCATATCCTGCCCAATTGTACGATACAGAGAAAAAACCACTTTCAATCAAACTACAAAAACCTGGCACCTTAAGACCTCAATCATTTCTCTGTACAAGATCTTCTTCAAACAAAATAACGCGGAAACACCGCGGGATACCGGATGGCGGATTTCTTTGCACCTTTGCGACGTATTGTCCCGGTGCACAAAGAGTCAAAGATAGTCATTAAAATATAACAATACACAAGTACTTGTCTCTGTCCTGTAATTTATTTGAGATGTGTAAGAGATAGATAAGGGGCGGCGATCTTTATCGTGTTTTGTTGCTTCTGTAGGAATCTATGAAGTGGTGGTGACGACTCTTCTTGGTTTTAGCAACTTAACTAGATGATACTTGCTTTTTTTCGCTATTAGTGTACACACGGCTACACATCAAGCTATACATTTCCAATATAAGCTGACCTCGCATTGTACGGAAATCCTACACAATGCGAGATCAGCGTAAACTGGAAATGTATAGCTTGATGTGTGTAGTCGTGTGTACCTAAATATTTTTCTTTGTTGACACTGGGTTACTTACATTTTAAGATGACGAATGGATCCTGTACACAAACACCGCTTACAACAGTATTATTTTAATCTTACTTCGTGGGAGAAAGAGATGGAGCTATACGTCCTGTAGAGCTTCATCTCTTTCCTACACTGAAGTAATATTAAAATAATACTGCTGTAAGCTGTCGTGGTAGGCCCCTTGGTCACTCAAAATAATGATCGCCTGACACTGGGATACATCTAATCTAAGATGACGAAAGGATCCTAGGTCAGATAACTCAAATGATCGGCTATCAAATTGCGTAACACATTTTCGTAACCGATTAAGACTAATCCGTTTCATTTTGACAGTTCAACAACATTAATTGCGCTACTTACGTTGTTGAGCAGATTTTTTTTTGAACTTAATTATGAAGCAATGGATTAGCAAACGGTTTAAAACGATTCAGATTGTGATTGATCGTGTATTACGCAATTTGGGTGCTGCTCTAGAATCTTTCGTTCGAATCCCCATTGCACGAGGGAAAATTCTTTTGAGAACGTATGAAGTTCCTATGTCTATTAAACGAGTGATGTTCTGCGCACTGTGGTGTGCAGTGCTAACAATCATGCTCTTCCGTTTTTCTATAACCTATGCATCCGTTCACGAGGAGTGGTCATTACGGCGCTAATTTATTTCCTCATAGCTGCACTGCTCATTATAGCGGGCTATAAGCCTTTGTTACCTTGTAGTTTAGTTGTAGACATTCACGAGCTGGTAAATTATTACATGGTAGCAGTAATTTGATGAAGTCTTTTCTTATTGATTTTCTTTTAGCTAAGTCAAAATCGACCTAATAGGTATGTATATAGTATATTCCAACTAAGACATTAGCATTATCTGCATCATCCTCCTACCATTACCGAATTTATTTACGGCATTATGTCCATTTTTTTTTTATTTCTACCTTTGCCCCCCTTCTAGCCATTGTTGTTTTTCACACAATCCATCGATCTCTCGATCGATCGATCGTTAAGCCGTTGGTCCCGGCTGTCATTTGTGGATCTTTGACAGTTGTTACGGGTCGTCAGAAGCCTGAAAGTCTGACAACCAGTCTTACCAAGGGGTATCCTATTACCCAGTTACTGGGTTGTGGAGGTGCGATAGGCAGTCGCTCCATGTAAAATACTGGTATTCAGCTGCATCCGGTTAGACTGGAAGGGAAGCCGACCCCAACATAGTTGGGAAAAGGCTAGGCAGATGATGATGATGACAATCCATCGATCTTTTCTGAGATCCAACTAAATAAGATAGATAGGGTTATTACTTATTATCGCTTTCAACATAATGATAAATGATTCCGAACAACGCCACACGCGGCATTGCTGCCACGTCACTACTGGTCCTCGAACATTATCTATAGGTTTTTGGGACATTACACTCCGAGCACGGCAGCAATGCTGCGCGTCACTGCTGCGACGGCATTGCTGTGCGGCTGTGTCGCCCTGGCCGCCGCGGCAAACCAGGGGGGAGCCAAGTCTACAAATTTACAAACGTGTCAGTGGTCTCACAATTTTTTGACAGATATGCCATACAAAATCTGTCAAAAACTGATCATTGTGGGACCACTGAAAAGTTTGTAAATTTGTAGACTTGGCCCCTAGTAGTGCGGCGTTCATCACAGTGATAACACGTGAATGTTGACAACTGTTGAGAAGTAAACCACGAATAGCATTGGTGCTTGGAATCACGCGACAGGCAGCTCTAAAAGCTCCCACAAATAGGCGCGATATGGCGCCAGTAAGTAATTCGTCAACTCGTCCTACATGCCTACGGCCCATTATGGACGACTTGTGGAAAATCAATATAAATAATATTATGGGCCGTAGGCATGTAGACGAATTACTGGCGCCAGTTTGCAGGAGCCTTAACGCGCAGCTTTGCCGCGGTGTGGCGTTGTTCAGAATCATACCTTTACAGATTATTATTTTTCCGTCATTATTAGTTGTAAATTTAATTAAATTATATCAATTTTATTACCATTTATGTACTTTGTTACGGTAGTGACTCAAATTGGCTACGTGCGTGTCGCTCATGATGTGAATCATTTTAGTGACTCATTCGCGTAAAAGTCTGCTGTGTAAATTATGCGAATTAGATGATAATTGCGATATTGCCGTCATATAAATATTATTCCACTAGTATGAAAATGGCCCAGACTCACTGTGTTTTTGAACAACAATTATTTAGCTAGAAATTAAAAGGTTTATGTTAATTTTATCATTTTCACATATGCCTATAGGAAATGTACAATGTCTGGTTCTGATAGTGATAAAGATCGCTTAGCATCTGCCTACGATATTCATTCAGGATGAGGATGATAACGCCAGTCATCATTTCCTTAAATCCTTTTCACATAATATTAAAGTGGATCATCTACCCAACCAGGGGGCCAAGTCTACTAATTTACAATCGTGTCAGTAGTCTCACAATGATGAGTTTTTGACAGGTTTTGTAAGGCAAATCTGTCAAAAACTCATCATTGTGAGACCACTAACACGTTTGTAAATTAGTAGACTTGACCCCCAGATGATTATTTCACACGATTACATAAGTTTAATAAACTTCTACGCTTTGGAATGGGCAACTAGCTTCATATTTCTGACAAGTTAAAAGTGCCTGTAAATGGCTTGAGTTTGAGTTTAATAAGATTATTTCTTAGTTTGCAAAACGAGAATAGAATTGACCTTTACGCCATTTCGTGACATTTTTGCTGTCATTGTAATTTATTTTGTAAGATTTGTAGATAATATAGACTGTGCTGACACAGCAACGTCGAGTAAGAAATAATAAGACTTCAGTTAATTATAAGAACTTAGTCATTTTTAATCTTAGGTATTTTTTTTTATCCAGTTTTGGCACGTTTAAGGGGCACATTACTTACTTACAAAACAAAAGACATAAGCTTAGTAGCAACATTTGAATGAGGCTCTCTATCTTCCTACCTTTTTTTTTTTTTTTTGACGGTGGGAAATCGTCCAATGACTTCTCCCGCTCTGGGCGGAGCGGATGGGCGTGTCAGACTTTTACTGACTAAAACCCACCCGTGTTCCTTCAGTTGCCTGTTGCCAAGGTCCCGTATCCCTTTCGGACTAACCCGCAACCCTGGCATGATCATTAACCTAAATAGCAAATAGATTTTATCAGTACCTAATGCCAGTTCTAAGTCTAACACTAATTTAGTAGTTCCTACCTAGTCCTTTAATTAAGTACCTAATCATTATCAACATTTTCAAAGTGCTCTTATAAATGAAAGGTTAAGTTTACTGAATTCCTATTTATCAACCTCGAATTTCATAATTACTATGAAATTCCTAAAATCCTCCCTACGTGGCTTGAATCCCATAATGGCGTCTATATTTTGGTACCTTTAGGTCTTATCTATAGATAGGGTACTGTAGGTAGGTACCAAAATATGCGTCACAGACTGTGTAAGGAATTTTCCAATTTACTAGTAGCCAATTTACTGGGATTCATGTGGCTACCAACATAGTGTTAGGCAAAGGCTTCGAGAAAAATGTCACGCTTGACAAATTGTTTGTCATGTTGGAGGTTTTTGGTGAATGGAGGTCTTTTCTTTACTTCATAATTTCATATGGAATGTATAGAGATTTTATAGGAAAAGCTGGCTTGGTTAATGTTTTATAGAAGATCTAATCTATCCCTCTGTCCTTTATTTAACGTGTTTTAAAATTAGCCTGCATCTCGTCGTCGATCGCATCACAATCATCTGGAGAAGCTCGTGACTAAGTAATATCAGCCGCACGGATCCATCCATCAGGTTAAGCTACGCGTGCCGGGATTGGTCAGTGGATGGGTGACCATCTTCACATACCGAGACTCCTCCGTACCCGGAAAAGCACGTCAAGCCGTTGGTTGGTCCCGGCTCTCATTCGTGGATCTTTAACAGTCGTTACGGGTCGTCAGAAGCCCGAAAGTCTGACAACCAGTTTTACCAAGGGGTATCGTATTACCCAGTTTCTGGGTTATGGTGGTTAGAAAAACTTTACTGCAACCCTATAATGTCTACCGATGTAAGTACATAGATAAGTATAATTATCATCCAATTCATAACACGATTTCAAACAAGGGTCTTAATGTCCATATCCATGACATTATGTCCATATCCATGACATTATGTTATAATATTACATTACTTTAGTATGAGTTTCCTACAGGGATATCCCCTTACCATCCCCATCTAGGAATCATTAAAATTTGCTCATCCTTACTAATGGGTTTAGCTAGATGTCGTTAACTGGGCCTGACAAGGAATGGACATTAGATATTATCTCAGAGCTAGAGCTGTCATTACAATTCAGTTAATCTGAATAGTCAGATACTTATCTAACCAGTAAATTAAGGGCTGGCACACATCTGGCGAGGCGCAGCGCAGCGCGCTTGTCACTACCGAACAAATAATAAAGTCGAAAATAACTAAGCTGAGACCCGCACCTTTTCCGCTTAGATTGCTCTCGAATACTCTCGATACGCTCTCGAGCTAATGGAAGTTTATTTATTCTCAACTTTATTTCTACTGTTTCTAGGTCGAAATTTGTTTGGCAGTGACAACCGCGCTCTGCAACTTGCCAAGTGAGCGCCGGCCCTAAGACATACCTCTATTACCTGGAAATATAACAATTATTCTGAATGTCTTCAGGAACTATACAAATTCAATAGTCTTTGTTGTATTGTATCTGATATCAAGAATACTAGTGACACAGTGGTAACGGCCTGTCTACGAGACAAGGGCAAGTCTCTTTATCTACAGAACATTTTTATTGTTAGAAGAGGACTTAGGACTTATCCAATCCACTACCATTGTCTTACTGACGGTGAATGCACATCTAGTCATGAATTATGGTTATGAGACAACTATACAGAGGGCCTAGACAATAAGTGACAAACGCTTCCAAAGCGTTTCGTATTTCTACAACGACTTCCAACAGGATTGACATAAGCTTTTCGATAGCTTATGTCAGTCATAAACATTTTTTCATCATCGTTATCGGTGATAGAATGTCACTTTGTCTAGGCCCGCTGTAAAGCAAGCAAACCTAGCTGTGCCTTTAAAATGTATACCAGATTTATTACCTTACATTACGGAGCACAAGAACTAATTTTAGGGCCAAAACAACCTTGTAGCGTAACTACTCCAGTTATAAATAAACGTCAGCAGGCGTAGCATGAGCACCGTTTTGTCGACGGAAGAGTAGACAAAAATGACGTTTCCTATAGACAGTAGACAGAACGAGACGGCAGAAAAATAGAAAGAGTCAACTGCACTTTTTACGAAATTCACTCTTTTACATAATTCGACTCAGAATTCTTTGTTTTATCATAGGATTTATCGGTTGTCAGTTTGATTTTGACAGTAAGGATAGAAAACTTTCTTCCGAAATAGTCTACATATAAAAAGACCTAGACAAAGATCGTTAGAAACGAAAGACAAAATGGCAGATTGTAGAAAGATTTCTACGCTGGATGTCAAAAATGAAGAAACGAACTGTCACTTTGTATAGAAAAAGCTATGTCTATTCTTCGTAGAGATAGAAAGCGCCATGCTACGCCTGCAGAAGCAAAAAGAGTATGTAAGGATCGTAGTAGGTGGCGTTCTGTAGTTTCTGCCTACCCCCATGGGAAGAAGTCGTGAGGTTATGAATGTCAAAAGAAAAATGGGGGTTGCACCACACAATAACGCAAACTGGACGTAAATAATAGACTGTGGGACGGTCATAAATTACCATTTCACTGGAGTACCCAGTTTTGTCTCAATGGTACTTAACACTACTTGAATTGAATAACTTCTTTGCTATTGTAGTGGCATTTTTTGTGAATAAGCGGTACTTTTTATGGCACTTGTAGTAGTCTGGCTTGAAGGACCGTGGATTTTAGTTTTGACCACGACTTGAAATAAGAGTTCCCGATCTTGTTCAAAAGAATATAATATATGATAAAAAGCGAGGAAGAAAAATAAGTTTTTTTTTATGAATCTGATTAGGGATGCAAGAAGTGTAAAAAAGTATCGATATATATCGTATCGATATTTTAAAAAAATATCAATATCGATTTCGATATATCGAAAAAAAAATATCGATATATCGGTGGAATTAAAAAAAAAATTCTACTTTATGTAGTTCAAGTTTTATAATCATTTAAATACCAAACTAGGAAAAAAGTACTAATCATTTTTACGGCTCTGAATTCCAGCGGTTTTAGTCAGCGGCGACAACGGTGTTGCTATTGAAAATATATCGTTTTTGATACATTTTCGATACTTGATATTTTATATCGATACATCGATATATCGAAATAATAAATATCGCCTGAAAATATCGATATTTCGATATTTTTTCTGCAAGCCTAAATCTGATACTCAACTGATTTAAAGAAAGACCAATTTAATGATGGATGCATTGTGTTGAAGATGATTATCATGACGTATTTTGGGAGACTGTCTTGTGTAATTTTGACGTTCGAAAAATGCTGATTCTCAGCCTAATTTGAATAAACGACTTTTGATTTAGATTTTATTTTCGGCATAAAAATTTTTGCAACAAAGGGTTGATTAGGTACTGAAATGACAGCTGAAAGATACTTGTATGTTAAGAAAAGACAGCGTGCTGGGGATAAGATATAAAGCCTGGAGAATGGTGATTATGAGGCAGCAAAATAATATACTGATAACAATGACATAGTACAACAATCACCAATGCTTTCAAGCCGAGACACGATTTTGCTCCCATTTTCGATAGATGCGACGAAATTCCGAACACATCTTGTCATCACCAAAACTTTATGAGATATCATATCTTTTACAACCCGTTACTTATCTTTAGTACATTTTATTAGCTCTTATTTATAGTTTGTCCCTGAATGTACGAATATTGGGCCTAGGCCTTAAATCCTTAGTCCCATCTTCACTTAGGTCCCTAGGGCCAAAGCCGCTCTTGTCTTACAGAAATACGACTTTTATACCAAAAATATGTTTTGGACCTAAATATCACACACACACGCCTGTTTTCCCCGAATGGTTAAACAGTTACCTATTACATTTCGCCAGTTATCTAAATACCAATTTTTTTATTTTTTTTGCCATAAATGAGTATTCTGGGCTATAAGTGCGGGAAACCACATATGTTCTGCTTTCATTAAATATGTCGCGGAGAAGAATTAGGTCAAGGCGGTTGTGTAACAATTAGACTAGTTGGTATTATAATAATACTCGTATATTATTATATTCATTTTTCAAGAGTGTGGTGATGTTGACCCTCCGAGAAAGCCCATGATGAGCTTGGCATAAGTTCGGCTGTGTAATTTCAAAACCTAGCAACCGACATTTCTAAAAAATCGGTGTTTTGCATATTTTGACTTGATAAATACCTAGTCTATAAAAAAAAAACAATTTTTGAGAAAGGACAGTTGCTAGGTTTTGCAATTGCACAGCCGAGTTGGACCATTGTCTGTGGAGAGACGCCGCATACGCACCGGAGCTCGGAGATCTGAGCTGTCCATGAATCCACACTTGATGGTTGTCTTCCTGATTGTCCTTCCTGCAGCCTACTTGGGTACGAAGTCTGTGTAAGGTTCTCAAAGTTAGCCATGGTAGCTTGTGCCAGGATGGCAGGCTCTCTGATAGTTCAATAAAGAAATCAGGAGTTTTAAGCAGCTCTTGCCAAAGTTCACTTCTTACTGTAAAGGGGCTCCCATCGCAGCATCTTCTGGACTCGCGCAGCCGAGAAAACTTCTACGGCTTTTAAGCCTCTGATGCATTGGGTTAAAGGTGTGCATTGCGTGGCGTGGGTCATAGAGTCATACTGTAGCTTCGCTCTCATGAAAGGAGCCTCCTCGAGTAACGTAGGTACCTTTCAACCTTTTGTTACGTCCGCGGCAACCTGGCGTTCGGCTTTCAATTCTGTCGATTGGCTAATCCTTTCACCACGATGGCAAATATAATATGATATAATATACAAGACCTTATTTTAACTTTCTTAATAAACAATCCAATCCGGTAATATAGGTACCTAAACCAAATGTACACCTCATAGAGATAGTAAACATAGAATTATTCATTCTAATGCCACTCTTTAGGCTAAGTCTACACACAACGCGGTTAATGCATATAAAACAGACAGTGTATATCCAACTTTATCTGCGCCTATCACTAAATATCCTTATACGAATACATTTTCAGTTCGTGAATAGTTTACGCGAAGCTTAAAGCACTTTGCGAATGTTATAGTTACTATTAGGCCTGTAATCCTTCGAGTTGGCCATTAAATACGCGTGTGTACCTACTGTGTATCAATCTGCCGAGCCTTTTCCCAACTATGTTGAGGTCGGCTTCCAGTCTAACCGAATGCAGCTGATATTTTTTTTTCTTTTTTTTTTTCCTTTATAGGTTTTTTTACTTTTCAACCACTTCGGACTCGCTATTATTTTATTTTATAACATTTCATCACTAATGCAAAGTACTTTGCCTTTGCCTTAAAGTGTACCTATTAGTGTAAGTAGGTACACTTCTATTCCTACCTATACCTACATAAATATTGCTTACCTATTTGAGTAAGTACCCAATGAAAAGACATAATTTTTTAGAGACCTCATCACCTCACCCATTTCAACCATATGGTTAATAGTGCGGGTAGATTTTTGTTTTAATTTTAATAGTAATTACTAAAACTAATCTCTGTTGTTTTTTACCTTTACGCACGCGTCGTTGTTTATACTGTGACATAGAGTAGAATGATGCCTAATAATGCCTATTCCTTTGAAGAATTGTCACGCATGCTCCCCTTTCTTCACGAGCGAACATTGAATCCTCCAGTCTCCGCTAACTTTCTGGCCCCACATCTGCCACCACGATACAAATCTCTTTGGAAGTGTCTGTTAATTTGTGCGTAGATATGCGCGACCTATTGTGTTAGACGTGTCGTTATGTAGAATTGTAGATTACAGGTTGAGATACCTATCAATAACGAAACATTTTCATTTACTTATATTGCGCTTTGGAAATTAAACCTAGCCCTGGAGTAGGTAATATTTAAGGTTATTTTTTATTTCTGTATTTAATATTTAAGGCTCTTACATACTGGCGCGATTCGCCGCGCGACGCGAATTTTAACAAAACAATTTCTGAGAAAACTTCATGGCGAAGGGCGAACAATGCGTCGGCGTCGTCGCGTCGCGCGGCGAATCGCGCCAGTATGTAAGAGCCTTTATGTCTATGATAGTTGCTTTTGCTAGGTACACGCGGGCGTAAAGCAATATGAGCTCGTAGGTATATTGTTTATACCTAAATGAGTCGTTGCTCGTGGCTAAATAATAACAGCCGCTCGGGTCGATTTTCAGGCTTACGCAACGCTTGCCGAGGTCGGTCCGTGGATGACCATCCATAACATATCGAGATTCCTCCGTGACTTGCCATTGATCCTGGCTGTCATTCGTAGATCTTTGACAGTCGTTATGGGTAGTCAGAAGCCTAACCGTTTGACAAACAGTAGGTATCGTATTACCAAGTAACTTGGTTGTGGAGGTCGCTCCGTGTAAAATAGGTACTGTTATCCAGCTGCATCCGGTTAGACTAGAAGCCTTACCGGAAATGGCTAGGCAGATTTATAAAACTTGAATGAGCCGTTATTAAGTAGGTAAGTAGATAAATCACCTTTAATACCTACGTTAAATCATCAAGGAAGATAGAAAGCCGTTACTTATTTCACATTTATTGAGTACCTACTTAGGTATTTTAAGTTGGTAGGTACCTAAATGGTAGGTAATGGATGGTCGCCTGCCAAGCGTGGCGCTGCGGCGATCATGGCAAACCCCCCAAAGCTTGAGGGAGGACTATGTCCAGCAGTGGACGTCTTTCGGCTGAAATGATGATGGTAAATGGTAGGTAGGTACTGTAGGTAGGTACCTATAAAGGTAGTTACCAAAACACTGAAAACAACGCATGTGCGATAACGGTCCTCAGGCGTTTATGGTTCTGAAAAAAGAAATGAATTGCTTTGCAGTACTTATACCTGATAGATCACCATTACACAATACACTCAACAATTTCAATCGAGAGAGTATGAAGGAAACTTCCAAGAAATTCTCGCCTGACCTCCTGTCAAGGAATTTGTGAATGAAGGGTGCGAAACCAAGATGGCCGACGGCGGGCCAGGTAAATACTTTTACAATAGTACGAATTTCATAGCATCGCGCAATGACTTTTTTTTATATCGCATCTTTGTTATTCAGTGATCCGAACACTTTGCCGGCAAAAAGAAAAGAATGAGTTCTTACATTTGCGTCTACGCGACCGAGGTAGATATCGAAACGAAATTTTTGAATTTCGATAATAAATTAAAGAATATGGAGGATGTGCCTTTGTCTATGAAAGGGAGACGGGCATTTAATTTCCAATGCTTCATTATTATGATGTTTTGATTTGAGAAATTTATAATTATCATCTATATAGGTATGTATGTGTGTTTGTATGCTGTATTTTACTAGTTTGCCTTTATTGCCTTGAAATCTCACACCACGGTAGTCCTAGCCCAACTTAGTTACCTAACCCTTAAAAAAATGCGTGGCAGCTTTATTACCTGAAATATAAAAATATAAGTACCTAAGTAGTGTCATTCCAGCACCCTAATTGCGTTTTATCAATCAGAATTGGAATCGAATCGAATCGATGAAACCGTTATTTTTTTCGAACTTATGAAGCTATGGATTTATGGATTAGGCATTTGTTTCAAATCGATTCCAATTCTGACAGATCGTGGATTACGCAATTAGGGTGCAGGTATTCATCATTAATTCATATTCAATGTATAATAGCGAATATACTTTATTTCAATGTGAAATCGGTAGTTACTTACATAACATTACATTCACGACAATGATTAATGAACCACTCAGTTACAATCATTTTCATTTACTTATATGATTTTGTTGGAAGAAATATTAGCACAAAAATTACATAATTTGATAATAAGTCTTCCACAGTTTATATGCCACAGAATATCTGATTAGATCCGTGTACAAATTGTTTGTAATTAATTTCTAGAAATCTTGCTATGTTTTCTCTGCAAAATACATATTTGTTACTTATTTATGGCGTGTAACCAAAACCATCCGCTTGTTTTGCTCAAATAAATGCCTAGCTTGGTAGACTTTGTATATTAGCAATTAATTAAGGAAAATAACTAAACAGAGCTTGTTACCACAAAACAAATAATTTTAAATGAATTAGTTATTACAAATCAAAAGAATATACATAGGTACTACCTACTTACTGTACACCTACATGCTAATGGGAAATCATCAAAAAACGTTTTAAGAACTTCTAATTTATATTGAGCAGTGTTCTATGTACCTCTACCTATCTACTTATTAAACTCGATGTAACATTAATTTTAATTCGTTAGTGTATTCTAGTAGTCGCTAAAAGTGTAAAATGCCATTCACCCGTAAGCCTAATTGTCTATTTCAATTTACATAATTCGCGACCACGAAGCGGTACAGTAATTCGGGTAGCCTTGACAAGTTCATTTACTTACAGCACCGGCCGACCGATGACAGTATTAATGAGATAATGTTACCATTTGTCTCCATAAGGGGTGAAGTTTTATAGTAGCACCCACGAAACTCATAATAGCGAGATAAAGTGGAGAACTTTAACGATTACTTCGTTTTAATGGCGAATACTTTCTAATATTTTATGACTCCTTTGTCTAGTCAGAACGAAGTAAAAATAAAGTATAACGTGTTAAATAAAGGTGCACGCAGAAAAAATGAGGTTTCAGCTGCTTGCACGATGCTGAACCCGGTTCGTGTTGTAAGGCTCGACTATGTAATGTAAAACAGACTACCTTATACATAAAGCTTACAAACTCCATAATACTAGCTAATTGATTTTACATGTAGCACTAGGATAGGACCTCATTTATATTTAGCTTTATATTTATTTTTTTCTTTATATTTAGATACCTAAAGGGCTTTAATTGTGTAGCTTTTATTGACCAGTTATTGTATATAAAATACCTAAGTAGGTAAGTAGGTACGAGTAATTAAAATAATAACACAGAATTTATTTCACAAAGTAAGGTCTCCAGTTTGATCGGGATACTCTGCCTTCTATACGAAATAAATTAGATACTTTTATGAATTTGAAATGAATACACTGTTATTAATTTGTTAGCTTGTTATTTTTTTATTATCTACATTGTTTTGTTATTAATTATTATTATCTATCTATCTACATTGTTAGTAAATTTTATTATCTTCATTGTTATTAATTTGTTAGCTTGTTATTTTGATACTTTACTCAGTAGCTCTACAAAAGTCAATACACATAAGTCCCATTAGAAAACCAATAATTGCGTTTCAAGTAGAAGAACCCGAGGGTTGCCTTTTTTGTGAAACAATTTTGAGTGGGTGTAGAAGCTCTTTGTTTACACACTTGAAAGATAAGAGCCATTTCCTAAGAGGGACGATTCGTTTGTGATTGAAGTGGTATTCTGTGTTGATTTGTCACTTGTGGTAAAAAAAAATGTTTTTACTTTATTTTATTAGATTTTGTTTAACGAGAAAATCTTTTCCGTTTACGGTACGGCGGCGTGAGCTAAATAGGTATTTTTATTGGTATTTTTAGGTATTTTTAGTGAGCTAAATAGGTATAGGTATTTTTGCTAAGTAGGTACTTCATACTTTAACCATAAATAATAATGTAGCTTTATAAATAAATTAGCTGGGGGATATAGTTAAGGTAAGCTATTTCTAAGATGCTATGGATAATATCAGTAACGAAGTAACAAAAACCGATAACAAAGCACTCTTTAGTATTCGTTAACAATGAAGACGAAGCGAGCGATGCGATGGGATCATGGGAGAGAGATTTCCGCAAATGAACAAGCCCAAACACTTGCAGGAGAAAACACAAAAAGCTAGTAAACTTCAAAAACTCCGCTCAATTCATAGAGGTTTTATGCATCATACACACAGCTGTTTTTGTTTTTCAACCCCACTTGTCTGGCTACACGTGCTACTGGCTTTTTTATAGAACCGTCACTCCTTAATGAACCGTATGCTCGGAAACGGCCGCCAGGACGCCCTAGCCAGGATATCCTGTTTAAAAAATAAAAGAGCTACCCTCACACCTTTGCAATGCACATGGAGTCTGAAATAAAAGACGACTTTGACGATTATCACCGAGGAGTAAGGTTGAAAATAGAATTAAGCCCTCTAAAGGGTTTAAATACCGAGCAAAACGTCTGTGTATGAGTGTGTGTGAGCAGCCGCTCCCAAATTGCCATCGCTTTGTGCTAACTATGCGTTTTGAAGTTATACTTGAACTTTTATTTTTCATTTGGTAGCGAAAAGCTATTATTTTTAATGAGAATTTATTTCCTTTTGCTGGCTCTCCTAATGTATTTTGCATGCATTTTTGTTTGATGTTCTACAGTCCAAAATGTTCTAATGCGCAAAATTAAATAAATGTTAAGTAAGTACATAACAAGCATACTAAACTTGCACATAATTATACAATAATTAAAATGATTGTCTTTTATTCTTCGATCAATATTATTACTATTGATCGAAGCTTTTATTTAAGCAAAAAAGTCAGTCAAAATCAAAAATATCTAAAAAAATATTCTTGCTAGGTATTTTTGCGGACCAATAAAACAATGAAACAAATAACCCATTTTGAACTTTGCGCGATTGATTTTTAGTACAAAACGGTACAACCCGGCCCGACGTAATGTCCTCAAATCTAATCTCATACATCTCCCGAGACAATCCTTCCAAAACACAGTCTACTCCACCTTATCCGTATTATGCTTTCGTCTGTCTAGTCAATGAAGCTCTCCCGCTCGCACACTCATTCTTGCTATATTCCCTTCTCTGTCACCTCGAGCCGAGAAACGTTCGCGCTCGGTTTTCGTTCGTTCATCAGTCAGTTTGCGCCGGCAGCCGAAGGAGGGAGTGTCGTACTGCGCATGCGTGATAACCTCGACGATTGTCAAAATTCGAACGAACGTAAATAAACAAGTGAAAATTAATTTGTGCCAAAACCGTACATTATTGAATTTAGATATTTACACAGACTTATTATTGAAAAAGTGACATTTTGTTGTGAGATATTGTGCAACGAATTTGCGAGTGAGTATTCTTTTTGTTTTTTTTCGCATACCCATTGGAGCCGGCAACCGGCACTGATTTTATCCAGTAGGAATTGTATAAATTCTTACTTTCGATTAAGATCTGCAACAGTGGAGTAGGTACTGCACGGGCGATAATCGTGGGATGTTATTGTTTCATTACTTTTGTCTTTATTGAGATCCGCGTTGCGAGAAAAGATGCGGAACTGCCGCCTGCCACCGCGCCGTTCGAATTTCGTAAAAGATGTCAAGTTTATAACTAAAATTGACTGTGTGTAGGTAAAGTAAGTGGTTAATACATAATGTAATAGGTAATTGGGTATACATAAGATATCCCTACACATCAGGTACCTCCAAAAAAACCAATTTAGTCATCAATCAGTACCTACTTACATGCAGTAGGTAGGTGTTCAAACCTACTTACAGTACGTACGAAGTTTGTTCGCAACCTTTCCGCCCTAATTTCATTCCGTTTTAATTAATCGAAGTGTGTAATTATCTCGTATGTAATGTAAACCTACCTACCTATTAACTTTCCGATGTGTATTGAGTCAATTCAAACAGTCTATTGACGCCTCTCGATATTCTTTTGTTTTCTATTTCCCCTGCGAATGACGAAAACCTGTGACGTTCCACAAAGGTCATTGCACTATCTCATAAATAAATAGGTACACGAGTTACATTTAAATTAATGGTAAAATAAGTAGGTGCAAATGCATGCAGATTTTATTTTATTATCAGTCAGTGGTGGGAATTTTATTGCTCCGATATCCTGACGATAAACCGAAAATTTTTGGACCTTCCAAAAATATAAATTCTGGCCTTTTTCATTCAATTACGATTTAATGGTTTTACGATTAGCCGGCTGCATCGTCTGGATCATCAGGATTTTATTATGACGCCTCTTTTTACATAGCAACACTAATCCAGTTGAATATCGTACCTAGGTAGGTATACATATTATTATATTACCTATACCTACTTAGGTACTAGGTACCTGTGTAACTGAGTAGGTAACCTAACTACATTGTCATCCTGATTTCTCCTGTGGTTTGGGTCGGCTTCCTGTCTAACCGGATGCAGCTGAATACCAGTAGGTATTTTACATGGGGGGGACTGCCTATCTGACCTCCATAACCCTACTGTTACTGGGTAATACGATACCCCTTGGTAAGACTGGTTGTCAGACTTTCGAGCTTCTGACAACCCGTAACGACTGTCAAACTCAAAGATAGTACAAATGACAGCCGGGACCAATGGTAGGTATATCGTGCTTTCCGAGACACGGTGGGGTTTCGAATTCGATATAATTAGGTATAATGAACGGTCACCCATCCACGGACCGGCCGCGGCAAGCGTAGCTTAACCTACGATCGACCCGTGCGGCTATTAATATTTAGCCAGGAGCTCCATTTTTGATTAATACCTAATGACATGATTCACCTGCATGTAGTCATGTCCGTCTTCTGCTAATCTTAGCTGATTCAATAGCGTGCATGAAGGAAATACCTATCTAAGTGTGACTGTACACGGTTCACCTAACGTTTACCGGTGTAAAAATTAGTCTCATGGGCACCTAGTAACTGAGTCATTGCATGTTCCTAAAGATTTATTTGAAAATTAACGACCGTATCGCTGAGCTGCTAAATGTTGCCGTGTAAAACCTCGTACAGACTGGCGTAATATCGCGGGCACGACGCGGCCGCGCCCGCGATATCGCGCCTGTTTGTGGGAGCCTTAAAAACATAAAAAAAATTACATCCATCTGTCACGAATCTGTAATTTAGGACTTCGTCAAATAACAATGAGTTTTGATTGGCTAACACTACATAGAGTAGTGTGAATCCGGCTTTAGTTAACTCACGCTATGCAGAACGCCACCTGCTACGATCCTTACATACTCCTTTTGCTTCGTTTACGTTATTTCTCATATTATAGTACTTACCTACAAAACCATCACTTTTTACGAACCCAGGTAGGGTTCGTAAGTAATGATGGTAAATAAGTTCTAATTTTCTTCCAACCTCATTCAAAGACATCGTCATTTCAGCTAAGTAAACAGCCCTACTCATTCTCTTTCTATACTTCTAGGTAAGCAATACCTATTTGTTCCGTCTCGGCTCATTACTGAAATCACATTGGTTTATTGAACCGCTGCCAAAGACAGAACACAGCTGATGAGTTGACTATTTATTTGTTTTACATCGCAGGCCGAACATACTTACAGGTACCTACTTATATTATTTACATAGTGTGATCGAAATAGGTACGCGTATTGAGTCTGTCTGTAAAGTTAAATTATTAAAGGCTCCCGCAGACAGGCGCGACGTTACTAGTAGAACCATTTCCATGAAAACTTTATGGAAATTGTTCAACGAGAGTCGTGCCCGTCGCGCTGTCGCGTCGCGCCTGTCTGTGGGAGCCTTAAGGTGTGTTGTGTTGTGACGACATTATGTGATGATAATTATGTTTTCGTATCCCTTATGTATTCATTCACGTTTTAATTTTATATTAGTAACTTCAGCCCGCGACTTCGTCTGCGTGGTCTTTAAAATTGGGTCCACTTCATTTGCCGGGATAGAAAGTACCCTATTTGTTAATCCAGGTTATAATTTGTGCCAAACTTCATCCAAATCCGTTCAGCCGTTGTTGCAGTAACAAAAATACAAACTTTCACAATAATAATCATCCTCTGCCTAGCCTTTTCCCAACTATGTTGGGGTCGGCTTCCAGTCTAACCGGATGCAGCTGAATACCAGTATTTTACATGGAGCGACTGCCTATCTGACCTCCACAACCCAGTAACTGGGTAATACGATACCCCTTGGTAAGACTGGTTGTCAGACTTTCGAGCTTCTGACGACCCCTAACGACTGTCAAAGATGCACAAATGACAGCCGGGACCAACGGCTTAACGTGCTTTCAGAGTCTCGGTATGTGAAGATGGTCACCCATCCACGGACCAACCCCGGCAAGCGTAGCTTAACCTGATGGATCGACCCGTGCGGCTGTTATTACTTAGCCACGAGCTCCTGTTTCACATTAACAATATTAGTAGGAAGTACTCAAAAAAGTAATCCAACTAGGATTACTTTTTCGAGTTGCTTTTGTCGTAAAAGCTGGCTCGAACTCATAAGAAAAGCGCTTTGCTTCCGTAGCCAAGTTTCGGATAAAATTGGGTCCGTAAAAAGTTAACAACATTCCAATTAGGATCTTACATTTACAAAACAATTCGCTTATTATACCTGTTGGCTCATTTTACATGGGACTTAAACATAACTGCGCACGTGTCGCGGGTTCGATCCCCGCACGGAACAAATATTTGTATGATCTGCAAGTAGTTGTTCCGGGTCTGGGTGTTAGTGTATGTGAGTTTCTATGTTTGTAAACGCACCCACGATACAGGAAGAAATTCTTAGTGTGGGGAAACGTTTTTTTAAAAAAAAAAAAAGGAAGAAAAGAAAAGAAAGAAACTGGCGAAATGTGGGTGTAGTTTAGATACCTACACTTCTGCCTGAACCTTCGAGGAATACAGGCGTGATATTATGATAGTACATTTTATAATTAACAATACAATCTGTAATTTTTATTCAAATATTTTTCCATAAATTCTGGTAAAATCTTTGTTAACAATAATAATAAGAAATTCCACCAAAAATTTAATTTCATCCTTCCATAAGGGGTAAAAACCGATTGAAGGGTGACCACGCGGTGTGCCCCTAACAAAATTGTTAAAGCAGGTAAACGAGGCTCTGTACTCGACGAGCCATCCAGATAAGCTAAACAGTGACTTCCTGTATGCTAGAGTGGCCATACCTACTAATTATGCGGGACTGTCTAACATGGCTTTTTATTTACGATGTCACGAATAAAAATCTCTTGTTTTCGGTATTTTTATGGTTAAAGGACTACGAAAATTATGGCATTTAATGTCACTTTTTGTAACGAGTCCGTTGCAAATAAACCTTAATTAATGATGTAGTTATTTTAATAACATAATGATAATGTGTTCAAAGATAGGTAATTATTTAAACAAATAGATACATAACTGCGGGGAGTTCTATGCTATTAGGTTTGCGGGCAGCAACCAGTAGGTATGCTAATTTTAAACGCGGATTTCCTGTCATTGAATTTTGACCTCTACCCATACACTTAACATTGATAGACTGCAGTTTTCTTAAATAAAAATAATAATGAAATGGAAATAAGTAAGTTATTTCCCGCGTTTCACATTCTGTTCATCCGTGACGTCGGTTAAAAGACCCCTAAGGAAATATAGCTGTTTGACATGACTTATCGTTGACTACTTCAATTTGCCGATTCACCTCACGCGACTGCGTTTACGACTTATAAAGACTGCTGTGACGTGACATGACGTGTGACTATCAGCATGTCTAGCCAAATTAGCCTAAGGAGAATATTTTTATTTTGGTGTTTGAATATATTTTATTTTATGACCAGTGTTACCGTGAGAATTGTTTTTTTTAGAGTAATTTAACTAACAAAAATAACATTATTTTGATAAAAAACTCACGTGTTTTCATAAATATTTAAGTTAACGTTTGTAAAATAGGATAAAAATAGAGTCTGGGTGTTAATTAGTATCAAATGGCTTCGCTATTCTTATAAATATTAATTAAAATTAACTAAAATTAATCGTCGCCTCACGCTCAAGTCCATGTGTAGTGATCCTCGTTGTTTTAGCCGCGATCCTCCTATACAACTCAATAAAATCCATTGAAGACCTAATACAGTTATCGGACGGAACCTACCTTCCTTCTGGCCGGACTAATCCCACCTTCGCAGGTCAAGCTGGTGTTTATAGCGTAGTGGCGTTGACTCGAGTCTCGGCCTCGACCCTGCGACTCTCAAACGCAGTATTTTTAGTTTTCATTGCATACCTAACGAAACGTGGGTCGTGACTCAGTAGGCATTTGTTTTTATTGTGTGCGGAAAATTTACGTGTTAACGGCCTAGAGTTAAGTAGTTGGCGATTAGGGCTATGATATATCGTGTTGTGCGTAATAAAAGGTTGGAATTTCTCGTAATAAAGTAGGTCTCTAGCTGGACTATGAACTTATGAACAGCAATATCGTCCGAGATTATGTTCTACTTACGTTGTACTAATTGAAAAATACATATTCATAATTCATTTGAAATTATTTTCTTTTAATAAGTAGGTAATTGCGGTTTTTATGAACCACTTGTTTTCTAGAACAGAAACAGTTAGTGGGAAAAGAGAGGAAATTTTGAGATTATTTGCTAGTTCTTTATTTCTATTAACAAAGAAAACAACCCTGTATAAAACTAAATCCGTAACACGAAATATTACAAGAACAGACATCTTATTAAACAACCAAGTATTCGCGTAACATAAAGAACCGAATCGTACTGTTTTCATTTTATACTTACTAAAACGTATTTCCGCTGAAAGACGGCGGATCAAAGAACTTGAGTACAAACAGAAAACATTCTCGTATCGTTTGTAAGTCATTTGTATCGTCTGCGACGGTCCTTAGTTCCTTGCTTATTTATTGGCAGAATGTGTTGAACTAAATAAGTTGGCCTGAATTTATTAAGGGAACTATTTTGTATTTTGCTAATGTATTGTGCAAATACCGTTTAATTTGTATAATAATATGCAGCATAAAGGATGATAAATTAAAATTAATACATTTTTGATCAACCTATATAGTGTAGTTCCATTACTATTTTTAAGACAAACATTGTTTCAATTTCAAGTAGGTAATATATGTGTATAACAACTGGCATACCTACCTATTTTTCAAACGTTTAATAAGTGGACAGTCTCTTATCGAGTGCGAACCGAACGTCGGCGTCGCAGTGACCCTTTCATCGGTTCACCCACGAGTTTACAACATAAACTTGATAAACACATGATTTACTGTATTTTCTCGTTCATTTTACAAACAGAATTTAATCAATAACTTGGAGGTGTCTTCTCAATTTATCGCCCGGAAATGTCCACATCTGACCACGGAAGTCTGTGATAAACAGATCGATACCGAGAGTGATCTTAAATTTTACTACCTTCTTCATACACATAATAACTATGAATTATATTTCTATTGTGAAGATAAAAATAAATAATGGGAGTTCCACTCTTTCAATATAGAAAAAAACTTTTCCTAAGATTATGATACAGTTGTCTGCTATACAGATAGATGTTGCTCCTCTAAATAAAATAGTCGATTCTACTGTTTCAACACCCACAGGAAGCGATGAGAACATAAATATTAAATATGGGCAATAAGTACTTACAAATGCATTATGCTCTATCAGTGATCTGTGAACCAATTGCGAATGGGCGTTGTCCCTGTTCGAACCCATAAATTTTATTTCTCAGAAGGATGGCTATATCCACTGTTAGGTATTTTTCAATTACTGCACAAGTGCACATACGGGAAAATATTTTATTAATAATCTCATAATCTGAGTACGTGTAAGACCTGAGGTTTAATAAACTGGATTAATTCTGTATCTGCTGCTGGCTTACTTATAGTGGTTATTACTTAGATAGCAATAAAGATTAGATGCAATTTACTTACTTAGTTGTAATTAATAATGGACTAGAGACTTCATGGTATAGGTTATTGGCTATATTCACTTGTTTAACAGTGATGTTAAATGGGAGTAATATGTGATTCGTTTTTGTTCCCCTCACTTCAGTGACTTAGGAGAATTTATTGAGAATTTATTTGTGCACTTTATTGTCTTATCTGTTCTTAAATATCTGCCTACCCAACCATGCAGTATAATCGCGAAGACCTCCACATGCAGCGCTTGTGCATTAAAAATACATCGAATTTATAATGTTCAGGGATCAGGTTACACAAAAAAAAAACTCGATAAACACATACATCAACTTCCTTATTTAACTTTTTTAAACAAAAGATGTAAACCTACTCCACAGTCACTAAATACGGCTTAAAAAAAGAAATAAACAGGTTTATTTTTAAATTAACCCCATAGCGGTCAGCTGCGCAAGCGCAAGGGTTGCCTTCCGACAGCACCGTTTCCGCTGTTAAAACTACCTAAATTGTAATTTAAAAGTTCTTAAAATAGCTGAAAACTTACAAAACAAAATGAACGTTTTAGTCATCTGCATAAGGTTTAAAATCGTGTTACGTGATTGTAGCTTTGTCCGTCTAGTATTTAGCAAGTAGGTCGGTCGGAAACATTAATTTTATTAGCTTGAGTCATCATATCTATCAAAATTAAATGGTTTTTGTATTGATACAACCATATTTAGACAGTATTCGGTGTAGTCGCAACGGCAACACGGTCTCCTGTTTTTATAGTTATTGAATATGGTTTACCCTAATGAATGGATTTGCTTTGTCTGGCGGACTTTGTAAAAAACATTAAAAATATTGTTATACTGACACAAGATAATTATTTTTAGGCGCTTCCTTTTTTCGGGGATAAGCGTTCTTCTTCGACGACTTTCATTTTGATTTGCGATTAAGGGGGATGCGCTAAGGTAGCCCGCAAAGTTCAAATTTTCTTGCTTTTTGCAATTTGCAGGTAAGTGTCAGGTTGTAAGTTGATTAAAATATGATTGGCGTCCGTAACAAATATGGTTATACAGAATTATAATCATTAGAATCAGCAATACAACTCTCTAAGTTAGAAAAAACTGCTAAATGTCATGATTTCATGAAACGAGTCATTCAATACACTCAATATGAACTTAGAGAGTTGTATGGATACAGATTATTATATAGATTCTAATGATTCTAATTCTGTAAAGCCATATTTTTTACGGCCGTGAATCAAGTTTTATTCAATATACAACATGACACTGACCTGCAAATTGCAAAAAAGTAAAAAAAATGAATTCCGCTGGCTATCCTGAGTATTTTGTGTTATTTTTATTCCTTTCATTATGAAAACTTATGTAAATTACAATAATTTTAATGCACCTCACATGGTCATCCGAAACGTACCTACCTACCTACTTATGTAAGTAATTATAAATTATAATTATGTTAAGCGCCATATTATTCCGAGGACCTAAACAATGAGTATAGAATGCTAAAGATATTATTTCCATATTCATTTTTGTCGTCTCACATATTAATAGGACATCTAACTAATATAATAATAAATTACCATGAATATTGAACGAAGTTAATTTTAACACTCTCTTCCCCGTAAGCCTTGTTTGAACGATCATCATCTGCCTGCCCTTTTCCCAACTATATTGGGGTCGGCTTCCAATCTAACCGGATACAGCTGAATACCAGTATTTTACATAGAGCGACTACCTATTTGACCTCCACAACCCAGTTACTGGGTAACACGATGCCCCTTGGAAAGACTGGTTGTCAGATTTTCGGGCCTCTGACTACCCGTGACGAATGTCAAAGATCTATGAATGACACCCGGGACCAACGGCTTAACGTGCTTTCATCCATCTACGAACCGACCGCGGCAAGCGTAGCCACACGGTTCGGTCGAAGTTTTAAGAAATTTACCCACGAGCCCCTTTGAACGATCTTTTAACTAAAAATATAGCAACAGCTGTTCCATTGTGTTCCCAAATCTTCTCAAAGTTCGTCATTTCTTTGTCCTCAGATTCTTTGACACATTCGGATTCAGAAGTTTGTTATTTACATATTTGATTCGCGAACAATAAATAAAATATGTCAAAGCCCGCATTGACTTTGTTTTGTTATGTTGTGTGCGTTAATGGAGCATTTAAACATTGTCTCGTACGTTCAAAACGATTTATTGGATTTGGAACGTTCTGTTAAACTTGTTATTTGATCGATTACATCGATGTCTCTTGACTCGAACTTATCGTTTTACATAATATTAAGTTTTTGTTTTATTACAGTTATGACACATTCGTCATGTCGTTTAGATGAATAATGCCTTCTTTGTGTTATTCAATAAAAAAAAAGTTAAGTGCATCGCAGTGCGTATCTATTGTGCAACCAATGCAGCGCAGATTTTACGTGGTTTGATAAAATGTAGGTGCCTATATTTTATTGATTCGATCATTAAATGAAAATTACACTGACGTCAGAGGTGACGGCTAATAGGGATGCATAGATGTGGAAGAAGGATGACGATGATGATATTCCTAGGAGCATTGCTGAAGTATAAAACGACAGTTTTTAAAATGAGACCTGATTCAAGATCTGTTATATATATTTTAGCACCGATCGCCTTTCCGCTACTGTATTTATAACTTTTACTTTAACTGTCTCTATTATGGGGCCCATAACCTGTTATATTTAATAAATAAAGCAAGTGAAAATAATTTGCAACATTCTATAGGTATTTGAGGGATTACCACAGACTACAGAGTTTACAATACCGTTACTAGTGAAGTACATTTAGTAATAATCTACGGTAGTGATGTAGAAGAAAGGTCTTTAATTTATACCTACAACACGCATTTATGCCTCTAACGTTGCATTTGGTACGAAAAACTTGATTAAAGTGGCTACTTACCTACCTATATTTGTGACCTTCCAAACCTCACATTACTTTGGTAGGTATAATAAGATTGCACATAATAGAAAAGGTGGCATCAATCATTTCAGAATAGACCAATTCGCCAAATTCTTGAAACCCACCTTCAAAATCTTTAACTACTTGTTGGTTTATTCTGCAAAGATTTGATTCACGCCTCATAAAACTTCAACAAAATAGTCTAATTCTGTAACACAATACGGCATGTGAAACACGAAGTAGATCAAACATGACGTTTCCCATACATATTTGGTAACGTGGGAGGAGTGGCGAGGTGCTAATGATAACAAGGATGATGTTCGTACTGCGACTGGCCCTTTTACTACGCCCAAAGTTATGAATGAAGTTGGAGGGACCTGTTTGGAGGACACCGGAATTTTGAATGAGCTTGAGAAGTTAAATGGTGTGCGTATTTTTGGAGATGTTTTACGATTCGACTCTAGGTAGGTACACTTGAACAACTGATATTTTGCATGAATGATCATGATCTTGCATAAAATTGGTAGAAAGTATTCAAATATTACTAGATATTTTTTTTATACTTAAGTACTACTTTTTTTACTCGGGGAGCACGTGGCTGAGTAATAACAGCCGCACGGGTCGATCCATCAAGTAAAGCTACGCTTGGCGGGGTTGGTCTGTGGATGGGTCCATCTTTACATATCGAGACTCCTCCGTGCCTCGGAAAGCACGTTAAGCCGTTGGTCCCGGCTGTCATTCGAGGATCTTTGACAGTCGTTACGGTCGTCAGAAGCCCGAAAGTCTGACAACCAGTCTTACCAAGGGGTATCGTATTACCCAGTTACTGGGTTGTGGAGGTCAGATAGGCAGTCGCTCCATGTAAAATACTGGTATTCAGCTGCATCCGGATAAACTAGAAGCCGACCCCAACATAGTTGGGAAAAGACGAGACAGATTGATTATTTTTTACTACTTTTTTTACTATTCAGATTTGTATTATAAATACAATCTCACACTAAATTAAATGATAAACTAAGTATGCAAATAAATACAAAAACAAGTATACTTATTTATAAAGGTACTTACTTTAACAAAATAACAATAATAAATTAATTTAACTATACTAACGGGGTATATTGCGTATTTAGTATTTTGTTCAGTTAAGCTTAATCCCAATGTTACTTACTAATTTTATGGAACGCACGTTTCGCACACACACCTTTTTAAATAATATTTTTTTTTTCTTGAGGCGATTCGCACGAAGTTAATTTATTTATAGGCGAATCGACAACTCCAGAAATCGATTCGCTTACAATTAAATTAACTTCATTATAAATACACTTCACAGTCTGCCAAACCTTTTGTGGAGAACCAGTGAATATAATACCTTTAGGTATCATACACATAAATTATAAACCTAATACCGAACCGGACCAGACGGGTTCAAAACGGTTAAATTGCAACCGCGCTCCCCCCATTAAGTGTAGCTCTCTAAATTGGAAGCTTAGAAAAAGCCAGACGTTAATGTCAGAAATGAGGGGTTTAGAGAGTCCTTTGAACGTTTCGGAACTTCGGGTACCTACTTATTTCAGTAAACGCTGACACGAGCCCGTAATATTACGTAGGACGAACTTACGTAACTACGGTATGTGGTCAGGTTTTTCTGGCCAGCACGTCAGTTTTTTTAAATAAGGGTTCGAAAATTAAACGCTGTTCTTATAATGAGGTTTATACACTTTCTTATTTTGTATATTTCGTTGATAGCTTTTGTTTCTTAACTTTTGTTTTTGGACGATTCTTCATTTGTTTTTTGTAAGTCTTGCTATAATATCTCATCTTCATGCTAAATTAAGGGTAAAATTCAGAATCTGAAAGTTACTCAAACCGCTCAGTTACTTTAATCTAAAATTTTGTAATTGTAATTAACTACTCAGAATTCTTAAAATCTGTGGGTAGACATTAAGTAAAAGGAGAGGCTTCTAATTACTTTTCGGGAGATAAATCTCTTAGGATTAAAATCTGGTGAGATTTATTCCAAAATATTCTTAATTATTTCCTGAGGAAATATAAAAAATAGAGTAAGTATACCCATGGACTATCATTTCGGCATCTTTCAAGAGTTTATTGAGGAAACTGATCATTAAGGGAGGTGTCGACTTAATAACTTGTCACCGCTTATTGCTAAGTTTAAGTTGAAATTCCAACACGTTTTTGTTGTAAGCTGCATTCATTGACAACATTTATGTCTGGCTTATCAGGAAAAAAAACTTGTGGGCATAACTGGTAGATTATTTTAAATTATTTAAAAAAATAACGAGCTGTACCTCTACTATTCAGTTTTGGTCAAAAACAACAAAAAAGTTCTGGCCAATAAAATTGTTTATTCTGTAAATAGATAGGATATTGGAATCACTTTTACACGTCATATTAAAAAAATATTAAAAATAAGCTAGGTGATCGGCGTTTTCTATCTGAATTCACTGAGAAGAAAGGCCGAAACAAACTCAGAGGACGCAGTCTCTTTTAAAGTCCAGACATAATCTTGGTCAGGCCATATGAGGACCATGTAGATTAGCGTCTGAAATCGTCTTTTGAGGAAAGAACAACTCAGATTTGAGTGGACCTGTCCAGTCAGTGCAAGCATTTGTCAGTAATAGTGGAGCTCAACTCAGAACTTAAGGTCAAGTTCATCTGTAATAGTAGTTTTCGGGTCACCTTTGCCTATCCTTTCTGTAATCAAGACGATTCAGTTATTTTAATACAGACACTTCCTTCATTAACAACTCGGCACTCACATTTTAGCAAGCTAAGCATCTGCCGACTTGGCCATACTGTACATCACTCGTCGTGAACTTCGAACGCAATTCATAAATTCAGTTCTAATGTGCCTTCATTACTGTCAGTGACTCATACATATGTTTATTTCATAACATCTTGTCTGTATCATGTCGTGACTTGTTGAGACATGTCATGAACTTGACTTATCTTAAACATTTGCCCCTCTATTAGATTGTATGGATTGTAGTAATTACTTTAATTAACCGTTGACAAAAGTGTGAAGTGATATTAATGATGCTAGATATTGGAGCGTGTGAATATGGGATATAAAGTTGATAAGATGTTAGTAAATTGTGTCGTTGTTAATCGTTTTAATTCAAGGGATAAGGTTACAACATTAATTGATGGAGTTTATACAAGCAACAAGGGACAGGATAAGAATTATAAGAAATATGATAATGATAAGGGACATGGATTAGCTCTGTAAAAGCAAAGGTTTCCGAAGTCATAATTGGGTATCGCGAGCAAAATTTTTGAATAAGATGATGCTGCCGATAAACTAAGATTTAAAATTTCACATGAGCGTTGGCAAGCTTTCAATTGTGGAAAAAAGGGATTGACCAAAGAATCAATTAAGCAATATAGCCCTTTATATTGTTGTTTTAGTTTATCTTTGGATATTAAACGACCCATTTCCCTGCTTTGAAAAACCGCTCGCAAGTTAAGATAAGTACTTGTCACATTCTGTAGCTTAATAGTTCCCATAAAACCATGGAAATATTACTTACATTGATTTGAAGTCAGAAGTCGTTGACAGCTAAGAATCTTGTTTCTTTAATGTATCCAGTTTCGGAATTATTCGAACCAATTACTTGTTTTGTACGTGTTTAATCTTTTTCCGAGGAAGTCACTGATTAACAGGTTTTTTATCTTTATGAGTGGTAGCCTCTGCCTGAATCACTTTACTTACTGAACTTAAAATTAACTAATTTGGACTCTGTTTGTTTTTAGATTTTGGGTCTATTACTGCCCAGACTGGTTTGGTGTATTTATTTTCATGGGATAAATGAATAAATTAAACTTTCTTCTTAGATAATGTGAGGCCTTGAACTTGTTTGTGTCACGAATCGTCAAATGGCTCGGAAAATTATTCTGTTATTTGGAAACTTATTTTCTCTTACAAATCGGTCATAACAACTTGGGAGTTTTAATGTAATCATTACTGTTGTTATTTTCGTCTACTTAAATGTTATGGATACTTAAGTGAACAGTTGAGTCATTACAAATAATGAGCAATAATTAGCGTATGTGACCCCATTACAAACTTGTACCTACAAACTGCTAACAGTGTGAAATCAGAGAATCTATTTATCACCCTAAGTTCCAACCTAGACTTAAGCACGTTCTCTCAAACATATGTACATAATTTAGAATTAGATTTATCACCTGTGAAAGGAAGGGAATCGCGTGGAAGCCCACTCGTTAGTAATATTCTAAACGTGCGTAATTCCCTGAGAACTGGAACGCCATCTGCTATGTTAGGCATAAATTACAGACGCAACTCCAATCACCATGTAGATTGACATCGATTTGTTTCTGGTTACCACGCAACAGCAATAGACAACGAAATCTCCTTTTTCTTTAGCGTACGCAAAAATATTTGCCTAATTCGTCACCGACACATTCCGGAATTACATTTTTGGATGTTAAACATTTTCTGGTTTCAACAGAATGTTTGTTCATTGAACAATACGGTTTGATTTAATAGTTACTTATATTATTGTCTGTATTTGTAAATATCAATGACAAAATAAGATCATTATTGTTTAAGTAGTCTACAAATCACCGTTACATTTTGCGTCAGTGATACTGCGTAACATTTTCATTCTTTAGTCAGATGTGAATTATCATTGAAATGTACTCGTATCGTTAAACGTATCGAACTATAATTTGCTGCATCCGCATATCCAACGGTTTCTTTTTTCGAAACACATGATAATTTTAAGATCGAGTGAACGGCTTTGTGTTCATAAAGAATTGAACAAAAAATATGGATTGCTTACACCTAATGACCCCTTGCGTCTTCAACGGATATCCTTTACATATATTCAAGTGTTTTAGAGAAAACAAAAAGGCTATCCATGCTAATATTAGCTACCGTTTACGCGTTTCTTTTTTCGTTTTATGCCCCAAAGGTGTTTGCGTGCCGAAAATTGTTTGAAGAAATATTAAGAGAAGAGTAAGATTTTTACAATAATGAGGCGATTTGCTATGTAAATTCAGCCTTCGCGCTCATTTTTGGTAAGACAGTGGATCGGAGGAATTAAGTGGTTTGAAGTGTGCTGTCGAAATTTAAAATCGGAAGTCTGCATGAGCTCCCAAAACGCAGGAAGCAAAAGAAGTGTTTGAATAGTTACCGGTGTTGCTTCCTTTTTGTTGCTAGGTTTCCTTTTGGTAATGTGAAACACTTCAACTTTACCTAAAAAACGGCAACCGAAATTTATTTCACGAATATATTAAAAAACTTTTATCAGAACCATATTTTAGTCGATCCCCGAAACCTACTTAACAACGAAACACATTTCAACTTCAGAACTTATTGAAACAAACTTAAGAAATCAATATTCAAACAAAACAGGCCTCGTTATTAACGGCATCAGAATTTGAAGGCTCTTTTTTTACTCTCAATGACTACCTTGGGAGCTCAGCCTCTGGCGGGTTAACCGCTGGTCAAATCACCGTTGATGATGAATGATTACTGAGATTTCATTTAATGATGGACTTGGACACCGGCTTCCAACTGACAGCATAAAAAAACAGTCTCAAATTGTCCGAACAGTTTTTTATACACTTTGTACTTTGTAATGAAATGTGTAATCTTTCTTTGTAGAAGGTGATGGATGGTCCTATTATAATATATTGAAGGTACGCTTTAGTTTTGATCGGTTCAATTTAGTAAATAGATGCTAGATTGATTGATTTTTGGGTTCTAGTGGACGCAACGCAATTTTGTATTATATGTATATTTGATATTTTTTCCGTCAGCCCGTTGACTGAAAAAATATCACAACGTCTTGTGTAGTTGTGTAACCTAAATTTTTCGTATTTTATTTGAAATTAATAAAATTCTCAGAACAACCTCGATATATTTATCCGTTTTCAAGAAACGCCTCATGTGTAATCCAGGCTCAAACCATCCTTTCACTGAACACCAAAACCGGTTCCTGCAAAATCCTTTAATAAGTTATTCAGTAACTTTATCTCCTACGTAAACCTGATTTTGTACTAGGTATATCAAATTCATATTCAAGGCAAGTCGTAGGTAATCCTAAACTCGTAATAAGGCAGAAAACTGATTATAGATTCCTTCCTTCTCTTCTAAGGTAAGTAATGCAAATGATATGATATCAGGAGGTGTATTCGGAATATGGTAGCCAATATTGGGGTTGGATTTGTGGATCAATTTTTATGAGCAGTCTTGTCAGGTAGTGAACTTGGAAGTAATTGAGAATCTTGTAAGTTATTTTCAATGTTAGTTTGGGTACGTTTTACACGTGTTATTGTAAGTGCTGTGTATGGATCAAAGTTTATATCTGTGGTATGACTGGATGCTTTGTAAAGTAAGTAGTAATATTAGTCCCTGCGTATATTGCAATCTCTCTTCTTGTTGCCAAGACGAGCGAGACTATTTACTGGTCATAGATTATAACTCAGGCTATCGCAGTCCATTGCTGTACATAGGCCTCTCCCAGGCTGAGCCACAACACCCTGTCCTCCGCCTTCCGCATCCAGTCTGTTCCAGCCACCTTCCGTTCATCTAGCTGTCCCACCTTGCGATACGCGGTCTCCACTCCAGGACTCGTCTGCTCCACCGGGCACACAATTAGTTTAACCAAAATGCCCTATCCTTTTATGAACGTCATCATCTGCCTAGCCTTTTCCCAACCAAGTTGGGGTCGGCTTCCAGTCTTACCAGATGCAGCTGAATACCAGTATGTTACATGGAGCGACTGCCTATCTGACCTCCACAACTCAGGAACTGGGTAATACGATACTGTGATACCCCTTGATACCCCTTGGCAAGACTGGTTGTCTGACTTTCGGGGTTCTGACAACCCGTAACGTCTGTAGGATGACCCAACCACAAATGGCAGCTGGGACCAACGGCTTAACGTGCTTTCCGAGGCACGGAGGAGTCTCGATATGTAAAGATGGTCACCCATCCATGGACCAGCCCCGGCAAGCGTAGCTTAACCGGATGGATCGACCCGTGCGGCTGTTATTACTTAGCCATGAGCTCCTCCTATGAACCTATCCTATCCATTTATAAACATTGTTTAAACATTGTTTTAACACAAAAAAAAAACATTGTTTAAATTATGTAAATACACCATTTTATGTTAATACATCTCTCGATCATCAAGGTGGACCCGAACATGATCCCGACATATGTATGATGATTAGGAAACTCGATTGTTCAATACCGAATTGTATTGTTCCATCATATTTTGATTATGCATGACTAATGCAAAAACAATAGGGTTTATCTCAGCACATTGTATTACGAAATGTTTTTTTGTTTGTTAGTTTGTTAATACTTTTTGATTAGTGGGTCATAGGTATTATTGATGTATTCAGCGGATGTTGGATGAAGGTGCGTTTTGGAGGACACTGACCGTGGTTGTACGTCCTTGGTAAAGATCAGGTCGCATACGCATGTATTTAGAATTTGCATGATTGACATTGTAATTCCATATCGGTAAGTAGGTGCTTCTCATTCTCACGTTAACAAGAAATAGGTCGTTGGTCCATGTTTATTAGATTTTTATTTAGATTTCAGTCGGCTAGACTTGTCTTAATTGCCGCATTGTCTGCATTGTCCGTGTGTTTATTTGCTTTGTATTGTTTTAAAAGTCTCTTAGGTTAGGTGATTTTTATTTTTTGTCTAGGCGAACTGTTAGTTGCATTAGCAGGATATAAAGTAAGTCCTATTATTTTAGAAAAGTTGAACATAAGAGTACGTGTTTTATTCTGAGATATTTTTGTCAGCACTTACGCCCGCCGTTTTATAAAATGTGTGTGGCTACTTGCTATCAAAATGACAAAGCCTCCTTGTTTCAAATATAACGACCCATGTTAAATAGGTCTATAAAACTAATAGCACTCACTGAGCTCTTAAAATCCATAATTTATAATTCCAAAAAGTATTAAATCACATTTCGAGTTAGGAACGCGGCCGTGGGCGAATGAATGGTGCGCAGGAGTTTGTTGACTGATCTGTCACTGGACAAGTTATGATGTAACATTATGTTGGAAACTAGACGGGTCATAATGTGTGGCATTTCTACTTAACTGTCTATTTCTTGGTTGTCTGCATATTTATTGCAATGCAGCTGTAAAAGTTATGTAATTTTACGAAATAGTGTTGTGTTCCAGGTTTTGCAAAGAAACAACGTCTTTAACCTTATATGTTAGAAGCAACCTCTTGTTTTGCATTGTTTAAAATTTGGAGCGAAAACTATAATCCCCTTAATAGGATTGGTTGACTCATTTCTCAGCCTATTTCTACAAAAGGCTGCCGTGCCAACAAGCCGAACCAAATTAATTCTGAAATCTAATTTGGTAGGTAGCTCTTGAGACAGATAAAACAATGGATTTATTAAGTAGCTGATAATCTGTCAAAAAGATTCGCAATCCGACATGAATGAGGGCGGTACTCAAAAACTTAACCAAATTTAAAAATCCGCTGCCATTGTACCTAGAGTCGCCATTCACTGGTTCTCATCAAAAACTGGCAACACCACAGACAGGTGTGTTCCCGTCGTGCCCCTTTTTTTTTCAACGTCCGTTCCCGAAACTCTTCGAACAAAGACGTTACTGCTCTATGCAGCAACAGTGGAACTGATATCTTATTCCGCCAAGTTTAAAGTTGAAATTACTCTGAAGTTAACGTTGAAGCTGTACAAGAGTTACAATGAATGGATCGTTTCCCTTACAATGTGGTGCAACGGTTAAAATTTCGTGGTCAACGGAAAGTCAGATTTAAGTGAACGAAGTAAGATTTAAATTAAGTTGAGTAAGGTAAGAGTATCGTGTATCCTCCATAATTGTGTTATTTTTAATTTATTTTGGGATTCTCCAAATCAGGGCCCTTATTTCGGTTATTGTAATTCAAGGGGTTAATCAAATTCGTATGAACTGCCCCTGTTAGGTAGCTATTAGTATTTTTAAGTCCGGGGTCGTTAACCTCAACTGCATTTTCAATAAAAAATAGTACAATAGAAATTGATGAAAAATTGAACTAAGTTGAGTGAGACGCGTTCGTCTCAATAGGGTCGAAGAACTACGAATCTAGAATACACTGCAAGCAAAAGAAAGCGTGTCATCTCAAACTGTATGCAATAGTGTGAATAATAACAGTAACAAAAGAACTAAGATTATCAACAGCACAGCGGTCTCAAGATTTCTAACGATACATGTTTTTCACGGCGAAATCCGTTAACGATATCAATTTCTATGCTTCACACACGGTAATTAATTACTATCTTCCGCGTGATTGGAAAATTCTCACGATTCAAGGTAAAAGGCGCTTTGTTAGAACTAGCACTGAACATATTAATAACTAGCTTCCGCCCCGCCCGCCGCTACGCCCGCGTGGTATGTCGATAAAAAGTAGCCAATGTCCTTCCCCGGGATGCCATCCATCTCCTTGCCAAATTTTATCGAAATCCGTTCAGTGGTTTAGGCGTGAAAAGGTAACATACAGACAGACAGAGTTAAGGCTCTTACATACTGGCGCGATTCGCCGCGTGACGCGAATTTTAACAAAACAACTTCTGAGAAAATTTCACGGCGAACAATGCGGCGGCGTCGCGTCGCGCGACGAATCGCCCCAGTATGTAAGAGCCTTTACTTTCGAATTTATTATATTAGTATGGATTTATCTTGATCAAACTTAAATGCATAGACCCCGACAGAAGATGATTATGATGTAGGTAAACTGCTCCACACAATACATTCAACATTATAGCTACTTTATCTGTGGTAGGTGTATATTTTGATGGTATTAATTTTGGATAAGATGCCTTTAATGATGCCCCGGATGTGAAAGTTAATTAGGCTGAATTTCTTAAGAAATTTTCTAATTATGAACTGTTGAGGCAATCACCTGCCGAATTGACAGACAAGGCTACTTCATTAACTACTGTAAAAATGAGTTTTTGAAATATTCATCTCTTGTTTTATTTTTGAGCTCCAACTTTAGTATCAAATATGAATTGCGGAGAGCATTGAATTATGAAACTATCATTAACGTGGGATGAGCATTCGGCATTTGCATTAGTTATGCGAACAAAAAAGAAAGGATATAAAGCCTCGTAGCCGATAAAGATGAATCTCGCATGACTCAAATAAAAACCAGTCATCGATTCACAAAAATAAAAAGTAACTACTTTAAGATAATAAAAAATAACTGATGTTATGACTGACACCCACTGGGTTTGTAGATGGACTGGGATAAGCTCATGAATAACGAAACGGAAGTGGTATAAAGTGTTCTGTACTTCCTATTATAAAATGTATAAACAATCTCGCAGCCAATTCAAATGTTTATGATCTCGTCAAGAGATAGAGTATAGACGATCTCAGAACGAACCCACTTACTTCGCATCTCCACATCTTTATTTCCGTACCTAGGCAGATAATTATCCTCCGTCTCAGACATGTAGAAGCTAAGAGCAAAAAGTCATGAATTTTTTGTGTGTCTGACTATTTAAAATTAAGTGTAGTTTCGTCTATGATAGATGACCAATTATATATAAATGCTAATGAACGCTTTTGACGTACACTTTAATTGAAATTGCACAGAAAATACGGTACATAACATTTTTAGATTTTATTTGAGAATAATCTCGGGTCTTGAGGGACCGTCCGCTAATGCAAATGGAAGGAGTCTGAGGAAGAATTTTAGATTAAGCAAATAAGTGTGTTCCGTACAATCACGATTTGGCCCGCTTCGAGGAAATTCCGTGTAGGTTCAAACAAATATATATCACACTGTTATAAATTATGCCTTTGGATTTGCCCGGTACCTCTTGATAGTGCTACTTCCGCTCTTATTGTACTTGAAAGGGTTGAGTGTATTTGTTTGTAAAATATAACCGTCATTGTCATCTGAAGTGGTTTGTTACCTCATTATTTATGGCTGGGTTCAATAGTACCCTTCACAGTTCACACAATACGGGTGGACGTTCAACTGTTGAAATTACAATGTCTTTAAATTCGAAGCAAGTTTTAATTAGTAACTCAAACAAAACAAAACATTTGTGTTGATTGAGCTTTGTTTTTTCTATGACGTGTAAGTAAAACTAGTGATCGTAGCAAAAATATTAAGTATGTTCAAGTCTTTGTTCTATATTCCCATCGCTTTTATAATTCGCAGGTTTTTCCTGAGGTTAATTTATTCAAGAAAATTGTACAGTTCGTAAGCTATAAACATCTCGAACTACTCGAAAATCTGTACAGCATTCAGTCTCACCTGCCCATTAACCCTTTGAAAATTTTCTGTGATGCGCTAAACGATTTACGATAGCGTAGCATGCCGAATTGAAAACAAGGCCGTCTTGGAAGACTGGCGTGCTCTGAATAGTATTAATTACGGAATCATTGTGGCCATTTTGCTACGGAACCTCCGTGCCGGCCGTTAACGGTGTCGGCGTGAACGAAGAGAGGGATTAGAAGCATGCGCCAGAGCAGCTGCCGCACGCACGGACTACTTACTTCGTAAAATCGATCAATAAAACCTCTTTTTACAAGTGTCATCGCCTTCGAAACACGGCTCTTGACAATGTGCTCGTGACCATTGCTTAGCAAATTAATCTTTTGCGCATTCGGAAGTAAGCGTTAGGAATAGTTTTTGTTGAAGAAACTTATACGTGCACTGGGAATTAGTTTTGATGATTGTTGCTTCAGAATTCGTTGGAATTTAGCCCAGTTTTTTGCTGATGTTTTCATAATATCGGTTATTGACAAAGGCAACGACTGAACCTTTATTTGGCGCCTTTATTTTTGAAATGTTTTTAAGTAACGCAGAACAATTTTTATCTACAATAGATGCTTAACGATATCTGACTCAAAACCTTAAACTACGTGATCTGAGATAGTTTCAGTTTAAATTAATCTTTTCCACTACCTAGATTGTACATCAGTCATACTTTCATCCTGAACTCTCCAACCGTAATATTTCAACTTTCTCGACAATCCCTCATTTTTTAAATTCCTGTTACTCGGACAAAAGTATGGCGTTGATGTTTTTGTCTGTGCCAGTTTGCTTATGCTCAGTGGCCGGTGGAATGTTCACGGTCCGTGGCTTCTTTCGAAACAGTCTTGGGAGTGCTAGTGCAAATGTTTTTATATGGATATGGTTAAATGGATTTGTGCCGGCGTCGACGTGTTTGATCGTCAGATCGTCTGATTCCGATCCAATTTTGCTTACGGCCTTTTTTAGATCCGCACCTTTTTTCTTACAAATGTTTGGTGAAGAAAATGGAGCACCTGTTTGTGTGTGTTCAGTTTCTTCGTTCAAATTGAGAGCGAAAGTGTGAATTTACAAGTTGAATGTGATTAGCGCGTGTGCACGAAATGAGTCAAGATGGATACTTTTAGGATTTCTGTTTCGAATTATTGTGTTCATTTTTGTTTATCTGTGTAGTAATTTTCATCGCGATTCTATTTATCTGTTATCGATTGGAAGGAGTTCGCGATTGTATATGCATGTTTTTCTGTTGGTCCTATCTTCAGGAATGTCAGGTCGTGATAGTGCAGGTGTAGGGGCGTTGCTCCCTTCACGGTGCTCGTGCTCACTTCGGGGGCATTCGGTCGCACCCGTGACTCTCGAATTAAGAATGAGCTTGCGATTGGTTGTCAATATCGACGATTCATTCAGTGTAATTTGGGACCTTTATTCAAGTTTTTGAATGAAACATGTGTTTATAAATAGTCCGTAGTATGTGCCCAAGTAGAGGTTTACTACCGACATTCCGATTTATGTTCCTAGTACATTTCTGTTATATTATTTCCGGAATGAAAAGGGACCTTCAACAGGCATAATCGTAACTCTAGAACTCTATTATCCTGGATAGTAAACCGTCAGTCTTAAGTGCAGTTTAGCATAATTTTATTCATCAACTATGTATGATATGCCAGAATCTCTAAGCCGGCGTGCAAGTGCTTTAACTATTTAATTGAAAATGAAGTGGATTAGAATTCACGATCAAAGTTGAACCTTAACGTAATGGTTTTGAAGGCTAATCTATCGCAATTTCCATTGTTCGCCGTTTTCTCACCGTCTCATTATTCTCGTGTATAATTACGCTTCTGTTACTTGAGCTTTTAAGCAAATTCCCATTGTATCCTAAGTTTCCGCGGTGTCAGCGACAGAAGTGATGTAATTTAGTATTTATCGTCCAGTTCTGGTGATTCATTAGAAGCTTTGTCATATTCAAACAATGTATAATGCTCTTATTACTTCTAAATGAAACCAATGGTATGTTAAATTGTAATGCCAGCACGCGTAATGACCACTGTAGAAACGGGTTTTGTCGACGGAAGAATAGACAAAATAACAGATTGTGATAGTTTAACCGTCATTTTGTCTATTCTTCCGTCGACGAAACCCTTTTCTACGGTGGTCATGCTACACGTACTGGATGAGAAACATTGCAAACCTTTGGAGCTCGGTCATAAATAATAATGGATATAAATAATAATAAATAAATAATAATAATAATGGATCGTGAATAATAATAATAAAAAATAAATAATAATAATGGATCGAAATCTGACCCCACAATCGTTGTATTGCCAGATATTTTACTCTAACAACTTTAACTTCTAAAATCCCTTTTCATAACAACCTTTCAGTATTTTGATATTAACCAACTAGGTCGCATCTATTTAATAATAAAACTAATAGTTTACTATATACATAAATATAATATACAATCTATTCAGTGACTTCGCAACAATTTTAAGGCTTTTGAGATAAGTTTTGTTTATTTAAAATTATGTTGACAAATATATAACTTTGAATAGAAATAGTCTTCAATAGATTCTATTTATATTAAGCGTATTTACAGACGTTTATTGTTGGGAAAAGATATTTCTAGATTTTGTAGAATTCGTTGTTGCTTACCAACTACAATAGGAATTACACAGAAATTGAGAAGCTCAAATTAGACTTTGGTTCCATATTCTTGGGTTTAAAATATTACTCTATAGCTTGCTTATTCGAAGCTTCTGCTCCCACTTGGAATACAAATTGAACGTAAACAAATTTATACAAACACGATCTTAATATGCATTTCAACACAAACGTCGCAAGGGAATTCTTCAAGATACAAAGTTGTTAGTATCCTTCTTTGAAGTCTCCATATACGAGGCTCTCATTACCTGTACTCGTCTCCGTAATACCTCATACTTATGCATCTCAGCTGCTTAATTCCCAACTTTATGCTACATTGGTTTCGTTCCTTTGTTGCAAGAATTTCTCAAAGGTGAAATGTAAAATTCTGCACTTCGTTTATTTTGTTTTATCTGGGAGTATATCTTAGCTCATGTCTCTAGTTAGTGCTTCAGCATTGTTTTGAGACTAACTAGATAGTTTTGCTTGTTAAACTGTTCTGTTTATCTTTCTTCTTTTAATTTCTCTTTCAGTGTGAACTGTAATCTGTAATAATATATTAGGGTTGTAATAATATGAGTAATAAGACCATTTATCACCGAGAAGTTGGTCTGAAGCTGGATTGTACAAATGATAAACTTGGCGGAAATCAAACGAAAATTAACTAAAAGCTTTGGGGCTTAGAAGTGGCTTCAACTTCTTCATATTTGAAACAGTTTGACACGACCTTCAATAATAGTAAACGTGTCTGACAAATCTTCTGCCGCTGATATACTAATTGTCACAAAAAAGCAAACAATAATCAACATCTATGACTAGATACAGTCCTATCAAATGGAAGTTTACGAGTCTATATAACCATAGCCAATTCACAATCGGTTTGTGACTATTAAATAAATCTGCAGCTCGAATTAAAAATTAGCTCCGTTTATCATGTCCGTGAGAGCGTGTTTTTTATATTGTTTTTTCAATATTGATATTGATTGCATTCGAAGTAACGGTGTGTTATTTGTTCTCCCACGGGTTTGTCGAATTTGGGTATTTTTTGTCACTCTGCGTCCAGCGCTCGGCTTGGCAACACGTCGTGTACGGGTTCGCGACTGGTCAATCGTCATCCTGAAGATGCCTTGTTGAGAGGTCAAAGACGTGTCGATTTCTTACAGGGTTTTTTATGACTCTTGAGGAATAGTTAAGCGGAATAGGTTACTAAATATATCTACGTCTATTGTATTTTATAATGGATTTACGTAAAGTCACGCCTGAATCAATAACTACAATAGCTGTTTCTTTTTAAAACTTGAATCTAGGCACACATTGAGACGGGGTGGTAAGTCAACCTGTCTTTCGAAAATTTGATGATGCCCGACGAAAAAAGGAATTTCATTCAAAATTCATCCAAGTAGCCTAATAGCTACCTCTAAGTACCTACCAGTAATCGACGTCATGATTATCATCAGTCTGCCAAAAGACGCTCACTGGACATACCACCCCAAGCAAGGACGATCGTTCTTACGCTTCTGGCATCCATCCCATTCCCGCGACGAGTAATTACCACAGATCCAATTACCTAAAAGTTGCTTACTATACATAAACACGTAAACATTATTATAAGGGCTCTACTTCCATTTGAAAGCCACGCAACATTAATCAAGAAAGCTTACCGTGCTCCCGAGGGATCTAATGTGAAGCGCAAATTGATTGGTTATTCATTTGCAGGGGATATGTCGCAAACATTGGTCTCCTGTTTTTACCAACATACCTGTTAGCTCTTCTGCAGTGTGTTTTTGAAAAAGTACCAAATAACCGGCACCATATTATGACATTTGTGACGAACTATCTCTTTCTATATCTATCTTGCTCCCTTTATCATCTTCTCTGTTTTCACTTTAACTGTATTAGGTTTCTTCATTTCTTGCCCACATTAGAGATTTTCTGTCTTTAACCGTCATCCACCGTGAGAAAATCGGCATGCCTGAGAGATATTTCTCGACGGCATGTAAAGCCCATGGGTGGCACAAAAATTCTGATACCAGATTAGTCACAGTTATAACCACACGAAAAAGAATGAAATACCGTGTTTGTCCAAGAAATCATTATTCAAGTCAGGTTGTCTATAAGTTGGCAGCAATTGCACATTGTGTTACAAAAGTACCTACAACGACAGGTGCATTATTATCGCCAATAATGCATTCATCAAATCATGACGTCAAGATGACCCAACGCAAGCGAAATTCGTAGGACCATTTGCAGGTAGTTACAAGTTTCCAACATCGGATTTATTCAGAACAGTAAATAGCTATTCAAATGTTGTATCTTGCGTAGTCAGTAAATCTTCGCGTGTCAGTATAGATGGCAAGAACGCAAGTGCATTACACTTTTTGCTACGAAACACATAAGATTAATTTAAGCTGTAGTTTCTCCTCTCAAATACTAAAATCTGAAGAATTCCCACTTCAGCACCTTTGCATTGACTCAATGCATAGGTGCTCAAACGAGAATACTCCCAAAATATAGTTACAATTCCAACTAATTCAAGGCAATACTATATTTCATACTATACAATTTCTGTATACCGAACTAATTTCCTGCGGTAACTGCAAACGATTTTAGCAAAGCCATTACGGTAGTAATTTACGTTGTATTGCACTATTACGGACACTAACTAAAGCACTTTCTATCATCTCAGTAATGTTCATTGTATATCGATTATCTATATGCGTTAGAAGTTGAGGATTATTGGCACAGGATGAGTGGCAGAAAGTCCATTGTTCGCAATTTTCTAAGAAGAAGTCAAACATCAGAAACCTCATCTTCATACATTCTTGCTCGATAACTTTCCTTGCTTAACTGCAGTAACCGGGTTGGTTACTCTTGCGTTATAAATACACCAAGCAGCGCTTTGATATGACTCACCTTTTCTTATTTATTTCGACTTTCTGTATCTTCTGCTTCGTGGATAATAGCTCTGTATTCCCCTGCCAATCTTTCTTTATGTAGGGCCATTCTCGTTCCCCCGATGGCTTAGTTTTGGGTCCAATCTGGTGGAATTAGGTGCTTAGCACTTTTTGTGTTCTATTATTTTTTGTCTAATCTCTGCCTTTGAGGTAAGTGTTTTTCTATTTTCATTTATAGTTTGTTATATAACTACATGTGTCGTTGTTTGTCTTGTTTTAAGCAGTACCACTAATATAACTTTTGTCATCACAAAGTTATGATGAAATAAGTTGCGTATATTTATCTAAGCATAAAACTAAAAGTGTTTTAAATGGCATCAATCTCGCAAATACCTTGAGCCTAGAGATAATATCTTTGAGAATGAGTCATTTGTCAGTATATTATTCTTTGTTGCAACAGCATAGGCTGGTATAAAAATATTGACGTCTCTCTCATTTTAATTTCTGTATATAAGAGTGTCTACTCGGCAATTTTTACTGTGCAAACAACTAGGCTTTTAATTCTTGCTTCCTTTAACATAATAATATTGTAGATATAATTCATTGTAAGTGCACACTGGAAGCAAACGACTCAGAATTTTTTGTAGCAGATTTTAGGAAATGCTTAAAAATCATTAGGTATACGTCCTGAGGCCCTAGGCAAAGTCACATTCTATCAGCGATAACGATGATGGAAATAGCAAAAATGTATAGGACTGGCATAAGCTATCGAAAAGCTTATGTCAATCCTGTTGAAAGTTGTTGTAGAAATACGAAACGCTTTCGAAGCGATTGTCACTTGTCTAGGCCCTTTGATCTTGATAATCAAGATCATAGAATTATAGCAATATTGATTGTAGAAATGCTTTCCTTATTATTTCTTTCTTATTAATATCCAGCCTCTCTCTGTATTATTTTAACCTCCACAAGACAACACACGTCCATGTGTAATTAATACTTGCTATCGATTTCACATCACGTTCATAAAGCTTCGCATTCACAAGACGGATCGCGTATATAGTCTTAATATCGAATATCACAGACTGTTTTTATCTTACAAAAACACCGATATGTTTTCACAAGTCCCCATCGTTTATTTTCTTTGTATTACCAAAGTAAACACTCTGTGGTTAGACTAGTTATTTGGCCGTCCGTGTTTTTGTTTCGTTAATCGTATCTTGTTCGTTTTTCTGGGTTGGTTATTTTTATAGATAATTATGGGAGTTGATTCTAGATCATCTTGCATATAGTACAGGTTTATTAAAATGTCACCAATGATGATGATATCGGAAGAAATAGCTCGGTATTTGTTGTTTTGGGTATTTCCAACAAACCAGGGATTTTTTTATGATTTGCTTTTATTTTAAAGCTAGCTTTTTTAGTTTTTATTTGTTTACACATCTAACGGCCGGCAGTCACCAAAAATATTGTTGTTTGAGCTATCGTTTGAAAAGGACCTCCTTTAGGACTCTTCTTCAGTACAATTATAGACTACATAGGTATTTAATATTCATAGTTGTATTTATCAGAATACAGGTTGATATGACTGCCCATTTCGTCTTTATAACTACTTCTATAATGGATTCTATCCTCTCAGGGGAGAACCCTCGCCTTACAACCTACAATGACATCACAAGTTGATGTCAATTGTATGTAATAACTTAATAACGATTATGTACAGCCTGTGAACTTGAATGTTAATGATCCATTGTAACTTGAATAACCCGTTAGGTTAGCAATTAAGTAACATTACAACACAATGCTTTGGAATCAAAAACTTAGAATAAGAAGACAATGACGCTAGTCAGACTAAAAAGTTCACAGAACTAATTTTTAAATATATAAAAATGATAACAATTTGCACAGATTGTTAAATTATTTATAATTAACATTCATATATTTTGCATAAAGCAAAAAAATGTATTCCGTTTCTAGGCGTTCAGGCGTTTTATGAGAAAAATTCTTCGCTGCAGCTCCGATTTGGCATCTTGCCCGATCTACGAAATGTAGTGTAGTGGAGATAGGGTAGTTTCTTGGTATTTAGGACCACCGATTAGTAATACTGTATTGTCATTAGCAAAAGGTTGGTGTACGAAAGAAAAACTACCTACATAACCTGCCAAAATCACAGGCAATTTTGGTAACGACTTATAAACGGGTATACAAGGATACCATGTAAAATATTTGGTAACTGTGGTGGTAACTTTTTGGCTACCGTTCAAGACAAAAGAGAGTTGTCTTGTATCTCGTAAGACGCTGCACAGGGATGATGTGTTTGCAACTTATTAGCATATCCATGTCTAGAACAAAAGGAGATAACATTGTATCAAGTCTGAGCTCGGAGTTAGTTTAGAGAAAAACAAAAGCAAATAAGTAATAGCGTAGTAGTGATGGCTCAGGCCTCCCACCAGGTAAACCGATGACCTGGTGAAGACCGCAGAAACCCGCTAGATGCGAGAAGCACAGAACCGGTCGAAGTGGCGAAGCTTTGGGGAGGCCTATGTCCACCAGTGGATGTCTGCTGAAATAATGATGTCCCTGTGTTTAAGATGTGGCCTCTCATGCACGAGGTTGTGGGTTCAAAGCCGGGCAAGTACCAAAGTGACTTTTTCAATTCATATGTACTTTCTGAGTTTATCTTAGACATTACTGACAACGGTGAAGGAAAACATCGTGAGGAAACCTGGACTTATAGGTTTGGTGATCAATGCTCTTGCCTTCTTTGCCTTTGCCCAGACAGAAGGACAATAATAGGCGGTTATTATTATTACTAAGTAGCATATGCAGCACCAGATTAATAAAAACACATACAAACGCAGCAAGTTAATATAAAGCTTGTAAAAATATAAGACACCAACCAGACGTTCGTTTACTATCATGAATGTCAAGGAAGGTTGTTCCGTGGCGTGTTTTTTCATGTGCACAATAATTAATTATCCAGACACATAATTTATTGTGACAGGACAAAACAAATTCTACAAAGCCCTGGATTTATTAAAGGGCATAAAAACATTGTCTGAGATACAGAGAACAAATAGAAATTATACTAACACGAACCCTTTTAACGAAATAAGCTAGTCAAACAGTTCTTCGTTGTTCCAGAAATTCTGTTTTCTGTTTGAATATTTTTTGCCTATGTGCAAACGGTTTTCTTTCTTTTAGAAAGTGGGTGGAAATTATCTTCAAGTTAGTCATATTAACCGGTAAACATCTGCTGTTACATCGGAGTCGGATCTGAGGAGCTCGTGGCTAAGTAAAAACAGCCGCATGGGGCGATCCCTCAGGTTAAGCTACGCTTGTTGGGGTTGGTCAGTGGATGGGTGAACATCCTTACATAGCGAGACTCCGCCGTGTGTCGGGCAAGCACGTTAAGCCGTTGGTCCCGGTTGTCATTCGTGGATCTTTGACAGTCGTTACGGGTCGTCAGAACCCCGAAAGTCTGACAACCAGTCTTACCAAGTGGTATCGTATTACCCAGTTATTGGGTTGTGGAAGTCAGATAGGCAGTCGCTTGATGTAAAATACTGGTATTCAGCTGCATCCGGTTAGACTCGAAGCCGACCCCAATAGTTAGGAAAAGGCTAGGCAGATTTTTGATCCGCTGTTACATAATTTGGAGTTTTCAAAGACTGCTTCTTTTTCTTCTTCGCTAGAGCCAACACCGTACCTAGAGTTCATTTTAAGTGGTAAGATGGTAAGCTTGATTATTTTGGCATCGGGATTATAGTCACTGCTGCAGGAAAATGGTCCTTCTACATAATTATATTGATTGAAACTTATTACGAATACCGCGCTTGGCAAACGATTGCTGGTGACCGCAGTACCTTTGTTGCTCAAGCCGATAGGAGCATGTACTCAGCCTCACTCTTTTCTAAAACCATCTTCATAACAATTCTATACTTAATATTTAACCCCCGTTGTGCATTAATAGCCACGCTACAAAGATAGGCAAAAACCATTACCGCTATTAATCTCCCCAGCGACCGTTTGTCGTTTGCATAAAATGCAAGCCACGGCTGGCTGGGCATGACGTAAATTGTGTTTTGCGTCAAGAAAAAGCATACGTCTTTTTTCGCTTAGCTTTAATAGGGTCCGAAGGTGAAAAAACATTTATGAGCAAAAAATACATTGAGCTTTAACAACTTCTAGATATACCAGAACTAGATGTACTAAAACAGAAAATATAGTTTTTTGTTTTTTTTTTTGGACTAGCAGCTTTAGGACTTGTTTTGAGAGCGACTTAAGTAGTTTACAGTGATAATATTGAAAAATGTTCAATATCTTATTCAATCCTAGCTTCCACCCGTGGCTTCGCCCGCGCGGTATGTGGATACACAGTACCTAGCCTATGTCCTTCCCCAGGATGCCATCTGTCTCGTTGCCAAATTTTGTCGAAATCAGTTGTGTCGTTCAGTGGTTTAGGCGTGAAAAGGTGACAGATAGACGGACAGAAGTATGGATTGCAATTTTGAAAGCAAAACAACTTGGTCGCCTTCTCTTCTATCAATACAAGCTAAAAAGTCGTGTTCCTAACTAAATGTTCATAGAAGACTTCATTAACTAAACGAAAAAGACCGAAAGAAATATAATTAATGTTCATCAAGAATACTCAATCCCGTTATTTCTTTTAACACCTATTTATTATGAATATATACACAAAGTAATCCAATTACTGTAATAGTTGGAGAAAACCGTTTGTTTATCATAGTAATTGTTCCGATTAACCTTTGAATTATTAATATTGCGTCAACAAATATGCTTATGGCATCTTTGTCTAATAACAAGGTCATATTATGACGCGCATTCTTCCTTTTATCAACAAAATTATAATACACGATTTTGTGGTAATATCCTGAAATATTTTTAGCCCTAAAAGCAGTGTCGTTTAGGCATTCTTCATCCTCATTGTGCAGACCCCAAATTATTTGAACCCTTATTCCAAATAATTTGGGGTCTGACTCAGCATAGTTTGTCAGCATGTTTTCTACAACACTATGTTTTAGTCATACACATAATCCATAGTTTTTTTGGTCTTCCTCTATTCTTATTGCCATCCACATTGTTACTGAAAACAGCTTCTATACATACGGACCAAGTGTATTAGTGATTGAAGAATGTTGTTATTAGATCAAATTAAGGTGGTCCATCATCCTTTCCTTCCACATTTTCCGATTTGCACGAAAAGTTATGGTCGATCCTGTTTATTACCGGGAAATACTCTGGTTAGTGGTTTTATAAAATTAGAGTTTTTTCAGAACATAACGATAATCACATTTTTGTTGGGTAAGAAGAAAAGCAATTTTTTGCAACAAAAGTAAAATTTATTCCACCGAAAGTTCAAGGTTAATTTCATTTCGAATTTCTGTAGCATTGACTTTAGGGAAAAAATCGTATTTACCTACAATATCCTCAGGTCTCCGAGGCTCTAATGGCCTTTAAAATTCTGTTGTTTTATCTTGAGAGTGGCATCCATGAAAAATAAGGCTCTCTGATATTTTTGGCGGATCATTTCGGATTATAGAAATTGGAGGAAGTAAAAGTTCCCGCTTGCTTTCTGTATACTAAAGCTATTGTATTCTATACTTAGCTCACAATTATTTTAACCAAGATTACTTAGAGAGCTGATTTGTGATATTTTGTAGTGATAAATGAGCATATACATTATTGCCAGTCTTTTTGCATGATCCCTTGAGCGTCTTTCGCAACATTTACATAGCAAATCTAGTGGCCTATTAGTTGCCACTATTAACACGAATTGTTGCCGACAATCCGTTTGAAATTACAATCTGTGCTAGTTTCAGGGAGTCAATTTATGCTCAGCAATCTGCTAGCCATTTACATTCCCCAATATTGATTATACACTGTACTACCCAGATTCCCTGTTCTGTTTGTCCAAGCGTGATTCACTGATTGCTTAATATAAACAACCTTATGCTATAGGGTTTAGAATAATCTGCCTTAGAATAGAATAGAATACTCTGTATAGTCTCTTTTTGTTTTATTTGTGTGTTGTTTATGTTTCTCTTTGTGCGATGAGTTTTTCTCAGATTTTCTTATTATTTCATCACTTTTTATCTCATCAGTAACATGCTAAAGACTGTATTATTGCTTGACAGAAGATATGCCTGCAAAACAAGTCTTGTGCGTTTAGCCTTTCAAGACTTGATCAATGAGACACTATAAATTTGATTAAGTATGTCTATTGTTTCGTTACTCCCGGGCATGTGAAAATATAGATTAGATACCCAATCTTCATTTTGTAGAAATACCATCTATGCCATAAGATTAGATTAAGAAAAGGATGTTGGAAGTTGAACTAGAGCCAATGTTCAATCTTTACAAAAACTTAAACCATTCGACGATGAACACAACACAACAGTAAACAATGCATTAGATATATCTTTTTAATAAAGTATTCTTCGGATTCTTCCAGGAAATATTAGCAGATGCAACTTTTTCTCCATTAAACCGGAACTAATGCACGCGTTTGTTATCGTTAATCAGAAGGTAGCTCAGATAACTGCTAATTACACGGATGCTAATAATTGAACTAATTAAGTACACGCTTGTATCGTTCATTATTACAAGATTTACGTGCTACACTTTGTGTTGGTGGCTTTTGTTTGTTTAGGGACCATTGTTTCATATTTAGAGCTCAGACTATGTACATAGTAAATAAACCTTTTTAAACTTTGGCTCTAAGGACCAAAAATATTACATTCGCCACAAAAACATGGTCCTTCATGGTTAGATAGCATGAGGCTATACAAAAATTTGAAAGGCCCAGGAAGCGTTGCGTTGCTTGAAATGTTTACATGCCTCACCTTTCAAGATCTGGAACAAGGAAGTAATTGAAATAACTCTCGGTAAAATCAAGTTAATGGGATGAAGAAAAGAGATAAAATTCTGCATTCTTGTAACCGAGAGCTACACGTACCTTTTTATATGTTCTCTGGCCTAACAAGTTACATGAATGAACAGTAACAAGTTAGATCGGATTATAAATCTAATGATATATATCCCTGCTCCAATTGCGACAGAAAAGTGGTAGAAATAGATTTCTAGATCACTTTTAGTCCCCTTTCAAGCTTTACCTTGAATGAATCTACAAGTTTTTCAATAGAAATAGTGGCTTAGCCACAGAGTTTCTTATCAAAGCCACGAATAGTAACGGAAATGGGTATCGACGATAAATGAAAGTCAGTAATCTGGATGTCTGCATTAAATTGAATTAATGTTGCTTTTTGTCTATCACATAGTAAACATACGTTGGATGTTACTGTCATGGTCCTTAATGGGATTGGTACAAGTGTACTTGTTTTGTTTTTCAATGATGTAGATATTTTGTTCAATGAAAAAGGGGCTGTCGTGAAGTTGCATTCCATATTCTATTAATAGTTAAGAAATTGCAATCATTTACTAGATGGTACTAGGAGGTAACCATTTTGTCACCCAGGCACTTATAACAAACTATCCTGCCAGTCCTCAGACTTTTTCCAACCCCAATAAAATTCGCAACAATCCGGGATGACATAAATCAACGAAATACTCTAGAGGGCGTAATAATGTTCGCCGAGGGAACAATTTACAACTTATGTCAGTAATATCGGGGCAAAAATCTTTTTATTTAATGTCAATAGTCATTACATGATAGCCGGAAGACATCCACCGCTGCTCATAGGGACTTTTTCATAGTATTCAGTTTACAAAAGAACAGTTTTTCAAGTCATCCCATTATGACAAAAAAAAATGATTCCCCCTATAATATCTAAATAAACTAAATTACATAAATTCCAAAAGACATAACCTACTTTATACCGCACAAAACAATGCTGATATTAAAAAATACTTCACGTGCTGTTGAACAACGGCTTTTCATCTGCACGACACTGCCAGGACAAGTTGGAACAATAAATTCTTGCTCACATGTGGAAGTGCAACAAAATGGTTCATTGCCGGCACGCTACAACTCTTGCTTGTTATAAACTACGGACCTTTGAGTATGAAATGAGCTACAGCTACATAAAGGACAGAAGTAGTTTCTGGAACTTTGCGAGAAACGTTAGCAGTGTCTCTAGGCAAAGTAATTTTCAGTGTTCTGAGTAGTTGTATTTTTTTTAATTGTCTGTTTGCACAAGCAAGGATTGTTTTGCTTGTGTCAGCCGAAGGATATTATAATATGCTCATATTTTGTGTACAGTGATACATTTTTCTCTTTTGTTCATCATTCACATAATTTATTTTCTCGTAAAGCTGGTCTGGTTCATACTCTAAGAACTTCAAAGTCGGACCTTTCGATACCTACATTATACAGGAACTTTTTTCTATCGTCTCCATTATCTGAACGGGCGAGCTTCTCAGGATTAGCTCCACGGCTTTATTCTGGTCTTCAATGTGTGAGTAGTCGTCGTAGTGTATGAATCGGGTTTTTTGCCCATATTTTGAGATCATTGATTTTGATGCAGTATTCTGTTGATGGGTATAAAGTTACCTGATTTTATTGTAAAAACTGGCGCCGCTTGGTTGAAGATATTTTAAGTATTGTGGCTTTTTTTTCATTTCCATTATACTCTTACATTGTCAGATAAACCCAACATCTAAACGAAAATATAGGTCTACACCAGTATATTGGCATATATGGCCAGTATACAAAGTTTAATATGAAGATAAAAATATATTACCTATCTTTTCCTGTCTGAAATATTCTTTTATGCTCATTTTACATGCAAAAAAACATTGGCGCTATAAAGAACCGGTTTAACGATTAAAAGTTCCGGTGAATTTCCTGTATTCACATGCAATATACTTAACTGAGATTCCAATTATTCGTAAGACGTCAATATTATTGTAATATTGAAATTCTCTCACCAAAATTGAGATTGTTGATCTGTAATTAGAATTGAATTCTCGAATACGCAATACAAGATCCGGATACGAGATTGATTAATGAATTTCATAAAATAAACGATAACTATCGATATGTGAATGAACTTGTTCAGTCTTCAAACAAAGATTCTCCTTCTTCCTTCCAAACAGGATGCATCTAAGTAGATTAGATAAAAGTATTAAACTGGCTTCTTGCGCTGCGGTTACTTAAGTATTACTGGTATTACCATCGAAAATATCGCTCCATTTGTTTATAACGACTATAGACAAAGCGGTTTCGACTTCCTCTCAATAAGTGGATAATGATCTGTTATCTCGTTTTGCTCGAATACCGCAATTGGTAGTTTTTGTAGCTGGTTGCCTTTCCGTTCTGTTTCATAGTTGGCAAGAAAAATCGAAAATTAGATTTTTATAACTGGTATTCCAGTTTTTGCTTGATGGGGTATGGCCGTGTTTTCATTGGTATTGTGGAACTGATTGATGTCGGTAAGAGGATTGGTAGTTCTGATTTGAACATTGGCATAAAAAACTAGATCATGTCTATTTCTAGAGTTATTACTTCCTTTAATTATACATAGATTTATCGCCGTCTTATATGATCTTGTGATTCGATCAGGTCTATTGAGTTATCTCTATAATAATATATGATATAATTACATTAAGCCAATGACTCTTATTATGATAAAATCTCGAAGGCGTCGAGACATTTAAATCTAGAAGTTCGTTGACCGATGATTGTTTGAATATTACAAATGCGTTCAATGTCGCCTCTTCGTAATGGAGAAATGTTTGCATCAGCCTTTTTTATATAATTTGTAGGACAATAACATTCGTTTCGTTCAAAAAACTATCTATTACTACTTCAATTGGGATTTTTGTCAAAGTTACTTATTATTATTTTTGTCATTTTTTATATTTGCTTAGGCTGATATTTATTGACTTGTGTTATTCGCTTTATTTTCTCAACCCTTCCAAAATTATTCAAATTTAATCTAACAAGGACAATGTCTCGAGTCAAAGGATTTTCAAACCGAAGATTGTATGAATAAATTTTTGCCTACCAACAGTACCATTCCGGTCTGTAATGGGATTCTAAATGCCGACCCCTTTTTCATTTCTGTTACAGTCATTACTAATTCTAGTTAATTTCCTTGTGTTTTCCATCTTGTCGAAAGAGGCCTAACGACCAGTCCCTTGTAAGTACTTAAAGGCGCCAACCTAAATAATTTCGGAGGCTTCCGGCATAATTTGGCCATTGTTTTGACTTTAAACCTCCCAAGTGTTCAACTATTTTGTCTTTATGAATGGACGGACCTCGAACAATGTTGACCTCGTCCAGGCGGTTTTTATTATCAGATCTTTTATCCGGAAGATTTGGAGACAACGTGACTGCGTTCCTATTAGAAATTTCTTAGTAAATTAGGAGTTCCGACACCCCCAGCCACGTTTGCAATTAACGTTAGCTGAGTTTGCGGATGACATTAATTTGTAAATAGATGCAGTGCTATTATATGGATCAATTTCCTTGATAGTTAGAATATTATAGGTTGTAGTTGTTTGCTTTGGTTTTATGTTGGTTTCTAAATGGGTGAGCTTTTACTTTTTAACAAGGTTTTAAAATCTACAATTTCAACAATTGCTGTTAAACAATTTTCTTGTGTATTATAATAACAATTCTGTCGAACCCTGTCCTTTGTCTCCACCACAAGACGTATCATACTCCGCACCGAATCGTTTTAAGCAACGACAAGAGTATCAGGCACTTTGCGCTGATTATATCAAGGGTCCTTATTATCCTCAATTTGGGATACGTCATACGAACATTGTGTGTTCCCATTATTTATTCACAGATTTGCTCGTAAGCGGTTCGGGACACCTCGGGTAACAGATGGCACATCCGAGTTTTTTGCTTCAAGTGGATTTCTCACGATATTTTTTTTCGTAAATTTTTTGTGGCCATATTTTTTTTTGCACGACGTAGCTTTTGGTTTTGATTGTATCGTTAATTAGAGTCAAAAGAGCTTCTATTGATCTTTTCACCTTTACTTTTCTTCACATCTGATTATATGAAGAGATTTGCATTTAGATATTTTGTCTATTTTGACTCTCAAATCTTATTATTAATTTATCAGTGCTTGCATATAAATGGAATAACCTAATCCGGTCTAAAATACTTGACCTTGGCCCCTACTCTTTGCATGACTAAACTGATTACAATGTCGCCGTTTCATTAATATATTCCGTAATTAATTGACGGATTTGCATAGAAATGGTTTTTATCATTGTGTTTTTACTCTTCCCCTATGTCATTGGCCTCGTTATCTTTATTTATTGTTTTATTAGATCTTTTTTTTTTCTTTGCAGTAGGATAACTTGTTTTTGTTCGTTAGGTGTAACACTCATTAGAGTAAGATGTGCTTTTGTTTTAAATAGAATCATGACTGGATGTTTCTAGCTCCTGGAGAGGTCTACTTGCGAAACAAAAGACTTCTTGTGACTTTTAAGACTTATCTCGACTTAAAACATTTGTTATTAATATAAGTAATCTAAACAGTTTACGCCCACATTGCTCGAGTGCGACCTTCTAAAATTCTACGACCGTTTAAAACTGAATCGTCCACTTCATTACATTTAATTAAATACGTGAGTAGATACAATTCTTTAGCACTTAACTTTTTTATCGGCATTTTTAATGGATTTCTTGATTAATTTCTTCAAAGATGTATCTGAGTATAATAATTTAGAAATTAATTTGTTTATAAAGTCTAGGTAATTCATGAATGTATCATTTCTAAAATCGCATATGGACATAAGCTATTTCAAATTTTGCCCCGTGAATCTGTATCTGCTTATGTAACAGCGTCCTACGCACATTTTTGGGTCGAAGTTTAAATTCAAGAACAAACAGTTGCTCAACTCCGAACTTTCCTAAAACTTTTATCCTTCATTAACGCACAAATGCAATACCGGCTATAAATCGAATTACCTTCATTAACACAATAAGTAGACGCTTCACTAAGTTCACTGATCGTGCTACAAAATCGATTACTGAAAAACCTCCCGATTCTAGGTATCGATCAAATCTAGATCGACACCTGGAAAAAATATTGGCAAAAAGTCTAATAATCTACATGGTGTGAATAGCCCCAAATAGGGCAATTTTTATTAATAAACCGTTTTTATGGGACCGTTGAGTCATTCGGCGGCGCCAAACTGTGACTAGTAGATATGGTAATAAGGTGAATACCACACCACTACTATTTGTTCGCGGCGACTTTCCGAAACACCGGAACCAGTTATGACGTCCAGCTCGTTATCTGGGCTTGTTTTTGTTACGTCTGTGGTAGTGGTTGTTACACCGGAAATCGTACCTGTTTATTGGCCGCATCCTTGTTACGACATCTTTGTTTTTTCCCGTTTCGTTATATATCGCTCTTTGTTTATTTTTTTAAATTTAATACTGCATTGTCTGTGTAATTGAATTTAATAGTAATATCATTGTTCTCTTTTTGTTTCAGATTTTACAAAGTGATGAACCAACGACATTGAACAAAAATGCATCTCCAAATAGTCGTAGTTTTAAGCGCTATTTTACTCTGTGATGCTAAACTGCCAAGGTTTAAGCCACAAGCACAGCCTAATGAGCTACCAGCTAACCCCTCACACTCACAAGCTCTAGGTCAGCTTCAAGCTCAATCGAAAACAGAAAAGACTAGTCGAATAGTTGACCAATACCGAGTGCGGCATCGGAGAGAGATATTCGATTCAAAATCGTATGAATCGAGTTTGACATGGGCTCATTCGGAGAGGCTAGACCAGAATGGTGATGTGATCCTCCGGTGGGTGAATACCGACTCGAGTATAACGTTCAGGTTGGAGGCGAAGACTCGTGGCTACGTCGGTTTGGGTTTCAATTCTGCGAGGAACATGAGAGGAGCAGATTTGGTGGTCGCTTGGGTGGATGACAGGAATGGCAACGCGCAAGTTTTGGTAAGTTTTATCAAGATTATTAACAGCTGTTCCTTCATTCTCACGGTACAGGGTGGTCTTGTTTGTAAAACATGGAAATTATATTGCGGTAGCGTGTGAATTAATTATATCGGAAGAATTTGATGACGACTTCAGATTGTGAAATTCTGTGTTTGAAAATTAATGATTTGTAATTTATTATGCGATGGAGATTTAACTTGATAAGTTTTTTGTGAGTGGTTAGAAACACCCATTTGATATAAAGCCTACACTTAATAATGTATGTATGGTTATCTTATGAGATCAATAGGTACAAATATGGCAACATCCGTGAATTCAAAAGATTTAAAAAAATTGTACCTACTGTCTGAAGGATTTAGTGCCAAAATAACATCGATCACTAATAAAGATTTCTTATACTAATAAAAATTCTTTATTAGTGATCGATGCAAAATAATTAATTTAATTTACCAGTAAATCAATAATCTTTACCGTCAGGTGCTCATAGATATATACTACTAATTAAAATCTACCTACCTACGCTTAAAAATATTCTCTAAAACAATATCAAAGTATGTTTATTTGGTATGTAACATTATTATGTTATTCAATTTTACGCGACCATCAAGTGCAGTATTTATTTTCTTTGAAGTGCTTGTTGGGAATCTGAGATCTTTGTTAATTAGTACATATTTCATTTTCTTGAAGCTACGTTTTGAACTTTGTAGGTTTGAGACCTTAGTTTGATTAATGCTGTACGTAATTAATTGATGCGTCTGAAATTTTTACGAATACCTAAGTAGGTACCGACTCTTTTAAATACTGCTAAGATTTTTTAAATTATATTTCAGCTTATTTTGTATTTGCTTAATATCTTAAGTGAAGTTGTCTATCAATATGATTACTTTTTACATGCTTTTTAGGGTTCTGTAACTGAAGAGTGCCAAACAGAACCCTATTACTAATCCTCCGCTGTCCCGGCTGTCATTTGTGGATCTTTGACAGTCGTTACGGGTCGTCAGAAGCCCGAAAGTCTGACAACCAGTCTTACCAAGGGGTATTACCATGTTACTGGGTTGTGGAGGTCAGATTGACAATCGCTCCATGTAAAATATTCAGCTGCATTCGGTTAGACTGGAAGCCGACTCCAACATAGTTGGGAAAAGGCTAGGCAGATGGCGATGATAGAAATGTATACGAGGGGTGTTCAATAAATAGTGAGAATGCGGTACATTCTCCTTCGAAAGAAAAAAAATAAATACGGGTAGCCCAGACATTAGCTATGATGATAATAAAAAAACAATCAACTCTCGTTTAAAAAAAATAAAAGTCATTTGTTTGCGTCGTTTCGGAACGTGTTCTGTTGTTAATTTTTTTCACCAAGATAACGCCCCCGCGTATAAATCCAGAGTTGCGATGGCTGCCACTCAAGAAGTTGGCTTCGAATTGATGGCAAATCCTCCATAATCACCGGACCTTGCTCCAGTGATATTAACCGATTTTTGCGGTTAAAAGAACATCTCAGGGGCCAGAAATTTGAAGATGATGACGCAATAGTCGCCGCCGTACACGATTGTTTAAGGGATCGGAAAGAAGATTTTTTTAGAAAGGGAATTTTAGTTTAAAAAAAACAGTTATACAAAGTGTATAACCCTGAAAGGTGAGTACGTCGAAAAATAAAATAACATTTAATAACAGATAATTGCGTCATACTCATTCTCACTATATATTGAAGAACCCCTCGTATATGTGTTCTGTTTTTAAACCTTAGTAGAAGTTTTATATATTTGTTTCAGTGTTGAAATGAGTTGGAGGGATGTAATATATTGGAAACTGGTCTAAACTCAAATTAGTTTGTCTAACTTAGTCGTACGTACAATTTTGTTTTTGAAATATGTTTTCAGGTATACATGTTGGTTTATTTCTTGTTCCGAAAATTTAAGAAAATCAGTGCGAAGGTTTTCAGTTTTTCACATTTATCATCATCAATCATCATACAAACCTGCTATCTAATTGCCTAAATTATTTTCGTAACCGATTAATCTATATCTGTTTCATCTGTTTGACAGTTCAATAAGATTCATCGCATTATTTACGTTGGTGAGCCGTTTTTTGTTTCGAATACATGTTGCAATGGATTAGCAATTTGTTTCAAACCGATTCGGATTGTGATTGATCGTGTATTACGCAATTAGGGTTCTGCTTTGAATAGCATAATTTCTGATTTCATAAAAAGGGCTTAACTTTCATGTCAAGCTGTCTGTAGTTCAAAGCGTTCCTTGATCAAAGCTAGGCGTTTGCTTATAAACACTCCACTATTTTCATCTTGCAAAGATTTCTTCATGAAGGAAAAGTCCATTGAAAATAGGAAGAATCTTAAATGACTAACTAAAACCGGCCAAGTACGAGTCGGACTCGCACACGATGGGTTCCGTACCTATTTAAATCGAGCAAAAACGCCGAAAAACACACGTTTCTTGTACACACGGCTACACATCAAGCTATACATTTCCAGTTTATGCTGATCCCGCATTCTATAGGATTTTCGTACGATGCGAGGGCAGTTTATACTGGAAATGTATAGCTTGATGTGTAGCCGTGTGTACTTATGACCCCTTTGAATAATAACTTTATTTAATTTGTATTTTTTACCCGACTACGGCGAAGCAAAAAGGAGGGTTATGATTTTGACCGGTATGTATGTATGTTCATGTGTTCCCCCTAATATCTTCGAAAATACTCATCACAATTTAACAATTGAGGTTCGTTGGAAGGTGTCGATGTGACGTCACATTAAATTGAATATGGCGCCCTCTAGAGGACATAGTCAGAAACTAAAAAAAACCTTTTTTAGGAACCGAATGGTGACATTGAGGCCAGTGTGAGCATGTTGTATGCGCGAAAGTTCGGAGAGCCTATGTTCAGCCCGGCCGTACAGGTAGCCGCCATTACTTTTGCGATACGACAATTTTACTCAGTACAGACCTATACGTCAACGTAATAATTTTACGCCAACTACTGTACTTAACTTGCTGTATTACTGATATTTTATCTTATGTAACTGTATGGTGGTTGCATGCTGCGGGAAAAGCGTTTTACTCTGATTTCCATTTTACGTTTAACGGTACATTTTGAACGATTTTCAAGCGTTTGTGGTATCGTAATGTCGCGGTTTAAAACAAAGCAAACGGTTTGTGATCGTCATTTATCTTTATAATATCTGCACGCAAATAATAGATTAGTTCAGTCAGAGTTTGGTTTCCTCATCTTTTGTAGAAACGGCAACATGACACATACGACATATGCATTTGACTACCTAATATGACATATTGTCATATTAATTTGATATATATCTGTTCATTCCACATTTATTTGTGTTCCAAATAGTAGGTAATAAATAGTGGTAACAGGGAGGAGCTCGTGGGTAAGTAATAACAGCCGCACGGGTTGATCCATCAGGCTAAGCTACGCTTGCCGGGGTTGGTCCGTGGATGGGTGACCTTCTTTATTCCTCCGTACTTCGGAAAGCACGTTAAGCCGTTAGTCCCGGTTGTCATCTTTGACAGTCGTTGTGATCCTGAAAGCCTGAAAGTCTGACAACCAGTCTTATCAAGGGGTATCGTATTACCCAGATACTGGGTTGTGGAGGTCAGATAGGCAGTCGCTCCATGTAAAATACTGGTATTCAGCTGCATTCGGTTAGACTGGAAGCCGATCCCAACTTAGTTGGGAAAAGGCTAGCAGATTGATTGAGTGGGGTTGTCATGAGTAAAATGAGGGTGTACAGGGTTGTCATGAGTAAAATGAGGGTGTACAAAACAAGTATGGAAGAAAAAGACATGTTGCGCCGACCCCAAACAAATTGGATTTTGGGCAGGAGAAAGATGACAATGATTATTATAAAACACGCACAAAACCCATAACAATTACCACAACGTTACACGAAACCAACACGCAAACTAGAAATGTTTTTCTGTAGAAACAATGGTTTGCGGTTTTCGATAGACGTGTCAACGTCCTGACTACCAAACCGTGACGGCTGCCATCTCCTCACTCCGACCAAACGTGAGATGATTCGCTAATCTAATAGTCATGAATTAAGGGGCTTCTGAATATTGGAGTATATTTTAACCTTTTTAGAGTTCCGTACCAAAGGGTAAAACGGGACCCTGTTAAGACTCCGCTGTTCGTCCGTCTGTCTGTCTATCTGTCTGTCCGTCTGTCACCAGGCTGTATCTCATGAACTGTGATAGGTAGACAGTTGAAATTTTCACAGATGATGTATTTCTGTTGCCGCTATAACAACAAATAATAAAAAACAGAATATTATAAATATTTAAGGGGGCTCCCATGCAACAGACATGTTTTTTTACCGTTTTTATAGATAGTGGTACGGAACCCTTAGTTGCGCGAGTCCGACTCGCAAGTGGCCGGTTTTTAATTTCTTATCCTACAGCATTTTTGAGAAAGGTGTAGTCATATTTAAGGACCATCAAACTAAACAACTTTATCCATTGGACCAACATTGTAATCGCGAAAAAATTATCAGCCGTTCCATACATTTGGGTCGAGTAGGTATTTGAGGTCTGTATCACCTTTCTCATAAATGATGTATAAAGGCTCGTACATACAGGCGCGATTCGCCGCGCGACGCGAATTTTAACAAAACAATTTCTGAGGAAACTTCACGGCGAACAATGAAGCGGCGTCGCGTCGCGCGACGAATCGCCCCAGTATGTAAGAGCCTTTAGTCATGGCAAAAAATAAAAAAATGCGATAGAAGTGAAACTTAACTAAGAATAAAAGGAATTCAGTGTGAGAGACACAGAGAGAGTTATACAATATATCTTTCTTCTCTCACATGTAACAAAATGTGCATAAACGTGTCGCAAAAATTTCACCCCAAATTCTCGTCCAATGATCTAATCGTCGCCTAAGAAATTTAATTTCAAAAAGACATTAAAAGCAGGCGTGCTGGAAGAGATTTCTTTAGAAATAAGCATCACCTTTGTACGTTTTTTTTTCTGTTCTTTTCTTCGTGTCGGTTTATTATGTGTGTACATAAATAGTTAAATAAATAAAAAACGATTATACTTCCAATAAAAATACAAATAAATAATATTGAAGTGTCTGTTTGTAATTTCTAAATAACAGCTTTTTACTAAATGCATATGGAAAGTCTATAAGTAAGTACGGTACTCATAACAAAAAAAAACTGTCTGTTTGTTCCGACTAATCTTCGAAACGGCTGTACCGATTTTGACGGGACTTTCATTGGCAGATAGCATATAAGCAGTAACTTAAGCTACTTTTATTTTAGAAATTTAATTAGGAAGGAACCATGCGGGCGAAGCCGTGGGCAGCAGCTAGTATTACCTACTCAGAGGAACCTTGAGAAAATAATATTTGCAAATATTGTGTAATTTGTTTATAATTAAAAAAAATATATATATCTTTTTTGCATTTAAATAAAATTGGTCAAGTTCATTGTTGATGTCCTGACCCTTAACTCAAAATTTAACGTGAACGTTTACGTTACGTTTTAAAGCTTTTAAGCCGGCTCGTAGTCACTTAACGTTATTAGCCCAGGGAATCAGATTTGCGGTTGGACTTGAATAATTAATGCGATGCTTATTATAGAAATTGAGATTGATATCATGAGTTAGAGAATTGTTTTTGATGTTTGAAATATTAATTAGTAACTGATGAAGGTTTTAATGCAAACGTAAATAATAAATACGTTTTCGTTTCTTAATATGTAATTAAAATTATTCGAAAATATACTTTTTCGAAATCTATTTTAATAAAAGTGAAAGCAAACAATTATACAGATAAAAAAAATCTAACTTTAGAACTAAACTTGTAACAGGTAAATGAAACAGTTTATTATGTGGGTAGTATTTTTTTTAAGTTTTAAGTAATGAAGATGAGTTAGGTACAAATTTTTTGTACCTAACGTTAACGTAATGTTGTAATTTCTGGCTTCCATCTTCCCTGTATTCAAAATCTTCCCGAAATATGTAAAAACCTTAGAATTTTCCATATCCTTATTAAATTCTTGGGAACAATTCCGTCCCCTCACTCATAAAATCGGCCTTATCCAACGTGCGATGAATCTTTCATGCCCACATGTAACGAGCCAAGTTCTGTACATTGAATACTTTTCCTATACAATATTTTGTTGCGACATTGCGATCTCTAAACCACAAACATGAATTTGCATACAGATGCACTATTCTAAGTTGAATTCGATAGATGTTCGTTTCAAAATGTATTTGTGGCCAGCTTTAGATGTTACTTTGTTCGTATACAAACTTCAACCCGCAGAAAGGTTTAGTTTCGTTTATAATTCTGCCTGTGAGTTCAGTCACTCAGCCTTTCGCAGTCCACTGCTGGACACAGGCCTCTCCCAGGCTGCCCCACAACACTATATATAGACTGGATACAGAAGGCGGAGGACGCCTTCTGTATCCAGTCTGTCTCAGCCACCTTTTCAAGGTCATCGGTCAATCTAGCTGGTCCTACACTACGCTTGCCGATACGCGGTCTCCACTCCCATTCCAGGCTGTAAATTGTCTGTCTGCTGATCTGTGAAGATATAATTATGTATATGTACACAGAGTAACAAACAGACATTCATTTCCATCGGGAAAGATTCTGATAAAGAATACTCGTAATACTACGAAAGCTTTATCGATTTTCTTGAGAATCACTTACATTACAGTGAGAGATTAGATCTTATCTTATTGCTTATAAATAATAAATTTTACTTTATCTATTATCTACCTGCTTACATTCGTTACCTTACCTTTTATGAAATATCGCTTTTATTATTTACTAGATTATGCCCGCGGCTTCCCCCGCGTGGAGGTCGGAAATTATCCCACGGGAACGTACTACTGGGATAGAAAGTATACAATGTCCTATTCCAGGTTATGTTCTACCCATGTGCCAAATTTCTTCCAAATCCGTTGAGCCGTTTAAGCTTGAAAGTGTAACAAACAAACAAACTCACTTTCGCATTTAGGTATAATATTAGTGAGGATTTCTGTATCATAAGAGGAGCTCGTGGCTAAGTAATGTAAATGCGGCTGGCACGGGTCGATCCATCATGTTAAGCTACGCTTTCCGGGGTTGGTCCGTGGATGGGTGACCATCTTTACATATCGAGACTCCTCCGTGCCTCGGAAAGCACGTTAAGCCGTTGGTCCCGGCTGTCATTCGAGGATCTTTGACAGTCGTTACGGGTCTTCAGAAGCCCGAAATTCTGATAACCAGTCTTACCAAGGGGTATCGTATTACCCGGTTACTGGGTTGTGGAGGTCAGATAGGCAGTCGCTCCATGTAAAATACTGGTATTCAGCTGCATCCGGTTAGACTGGAAGCCGACCCCAACATAGTTTGGAAAAGGTTGGGCAAATCGATTGAGGATTTCTGTATCAATATCAATTCCATGTCACGACCACCTATTTAAAGCGACATCTAAGTGTCCGTTGACAATAATTCCTTCACCAACAAAAACAATATTCATGTTTCCACATACTACAACCAACAGTTATCCGCAGTATACCTACGACCATAAGGACCATTGTTCTTTGTATGCGAAGGAACAATCGTTTCCCTCTTCACCTTTTGTTTCTGAAAGGAGCATTTGTATGGAATATCTGTATTAATTATAGAAATGTAAGCTTTGTTGTCTCGTGTATGCTTATTGTTTTGACATTTAGAAGAATATATATCTTTTGATAGGTATTATTATTCGTATCGTAAATTGTTTTGTTTACCGCATCGAGTGTGTGAACTTGGTCTTACAAGTTGTCTTTAATTAATATTATGTAAGAATTTGTCATTGACGCGATGTTAACGATGTTTGGTTTTTTTATTTGCGTATCAATTATTGTTTTAATAACATTTTGATTATTAGTAAGTACAATAATAAAAGATGTTTTCGTTTTGAAGTAATTTTTGTCATATAATAATTATCAACGCGCTCGCCGTCCTTGTTAGGAAAAGGCAAAGATCATTAAAAGAAAACGAATATTTTTTCATTGTTATTATGAAGATCGTTAAAATGAAAAATGCTAACATTTCCCCCGGACACCATTATCAATGAAGAATTACCGTGGATTTTCCTAATTTTCAAAAAAAATACTAGTGTTTAATATGCACATTTTTATCAGGGGTGCGTTTTAAGCCACATAGGCTTGCCCTGGGGTTGGGGTAATGTTACAAATGGTTAACCACTCCTGCATTGAACTCCCCGCTTAGTTAGCCCGGGTACATTCAAATACAAAGGTATTCGTATATAAGAAAAAAAAAAGTTGTCAACTTATTTTGTGAAACGAAGAGAACTGTTTTCGACTCGGTATGTGGATGGCCATAAGAGTAGGGGAAGACCAAAGAAACGATGGATAGACTGTGACGTGGCTAGAAAGGGAGTGACTACCGAGATGACGTCTAAAAGAGATGTATGGAAGAAAAGGACATCGCCGGCCCCAAATAAATTGAGATAAGGACAAGACAATGATAAAATCTACAATATAAGCTACACGTATTGTCTTCTCAGCACATAAAACTATAAAATTCAGTGATGAAGAACAACGTTGGAATAAAAATCTCTTAAATTTTTGCAAAGGGCTATTTTTTTTTTGCTATTTCTCGCAAGAAATGTCTTCGCAGTCTTCGATGATAAAAATACACGTTGAGACGCCTTAAAAACTATAAAATTTATGTCTTACGCAAAAGAATCCTGTGATCACTCGTTTACTAGGAATAACGCTGAATATTCAACGTGTGTGCGCGATAAAACATTGAATATCTTGATTCAACCATCCAAAGTCACATAAACGACTTAAAATATTTCCTAGTTATCCAATCAAATGAAACTATAGGTACCTACTTACACGGTACTAATTGTAATTCAAAACGTATACTCTTCGAACACTTTACTACGCACGATCTGTCATCAACGTGAATTAAAAACAACTAAACAAAAAAAAAACAAGAATAAAATTAGTATTCCATAAAAGAGGATCAAGTTATCGTAATTTTGAGAATTCCATGCTAAATCGACTTCGTGCGCGAATGTACACAAGGATACTGCCGCACGCATCACAGATTAGCTGTTTTAAACGAAGTACAGTCACGTACAGTGACTCACCTGATTCATATAAGTGTATAATGTAGTAGCCAGTTGTTTCCTGAAATGGTTGATAATGATCTAAGCCAAGGCGTTAAGTTCACTGTTATCATATCAATGTCAGCCTTTGGAGTGCATTAGAATAAACTGCAGGAGGGTTGTTACTTAAATGTAGGTACTTCCGGCACATCCTGAACTGTCAGTCCCTCCCTAAGGAAATTGCATGTATTTTTTTCACTATATCAATAAAATACAGTACTTATAAACCTAAGTACTATAACCTAATGCGAGATCAGCATAAACCGGAAATGTATAGCTTGATGTGTAGCCGTGTGTACTTAATTGCTTGAGCACGAGGTCCTGGGTTCGATTCCCAATTCGGGCAAAGTGGTATTGGGTTTTTCCATCAGGAATTTCTTAGTAGCAGCCCGGAGTCAAGATTTGTGCCAGGTAATATTAATGCCCTCCATTGCACTGCACCCAACGCCTTATCATTACACCACTATATTCCCTTCCTTATAAGTACAAGTATTCTCATATCAAAGGCTCCAAAGCAGTTAATTTCGGTTAATCAGTACCAATATAACCCGTTTAACTTAAACCCACTCGACATCCAAAAATGTTAAGTACCAATTTGAGGCCCAGAAATGGGTCCTAATTGAATCAAAGACTTATAATTGGTGAATCAGTTTATTTTGCACGCAATTATCCCGTCAAATGTGATATTTTTAAGTGATGCAATGACAAGCTTACTTGTATTTTAATTAGTGAATCATCAGGATTTCCACAATCTTTGTTATTGTTGTGCAATCATATTGTTGTGCAATTGTGCAAATGTCACAAAAGTAACTATAAAGATGTTATTATCTCCGGATTACAGATACAGAATGAAGATAATAAACTTATAGCTTTACCTACTTACTATTTTCTCAAAGAAAATTGAGAAACCCTTTTTTTTCTTTTGGGGTAAAAAGTGGTGCACGATTGACATTACAGACCGAATTTATTTTTGTAAATAACATACATATCAGATCCTCGAACGACAGGGACTTTTCCGAGCCACTCCGTATGGTCACCCATCCACCGACCAACCCTGGCAAGCGTAGCTTAGCCTGATGGATCGACTCGTGCGGCTGTTATTACTTAGCCACGAGCTCCTCCCGTCCGAAAATATTGTGTATGCAAGTCTTACAAACGCTCTTCCTGCTTTTAAACCTACATTTATGTCAAGCACGGCCCGATCGTTACCTTATTGAAGACCCATTAACCAGGAAGTGTATCCAATTGGTAATCAAAACCTGGTGATCTATTTAATTTCCCCAAAACCCTCCGGGTGTAATCATGAGCCATCAGCCATCCAATTTAATGGCTTACCGAAATTCCTTTAATGCCATTCGTCATAGGAATAAGATTTATTACTCTGTTTTAATATAAGGGCCTTGTTTTATGGCGGTGTTAAGGATAGGGCTGGCATGCGAGTGATGATTTTTTTCTTTTTATTAAAGTTATAATTTTATTGGTATGTGCTCAGACCAAATAAAAAACGAAGACGCAACGCTGTCAAGCAGTGACGTGAGGCCGGTTTCGTAAATATGTGTGCACTTAGTGAGGTGTAGTTTGATTGTAATGTAAATGTATGCGTGTGAGCATGTATGCACAGGGCGGTGGTGTAGATTTGGCATGCTTCACTATATTGGCCGCAGCGCTGTCTTGGTTTTTTATTTGTTCTGAGGGTATGTGTTCTAGAGGTTATGTTACAATTTTCCTGTTACTGGTAAGTATCTAATCTTCATCATCATCTGCCTAGCCTTTTCCCAACTATTTTGTGGGTTGGCTTCTAGTCTAATTGGATGCAGAGATGTAACATAGTTGGGAAAAGGCTAGGCAGATTGAGGTACATTAGACACAGTGGTACCTAATCCGATGAAGTTGCAACCCTAACACAGAAGGTTGGCAGTGTGTTCATTCACAGTGATTGAAAAGTTAAGTTTTCTCAACATAGAAAATACATTTGGGAAATAAGTAGGTAGGTACCTTCTGGAATCGTAAAGAATTCAAAGACAAACCTTGGAAGCACTATACTTACTTAGTAATGAATGTTCTTTAGTTAGCTTAAAAGAAAACCGGCCATATGCGAGTCGGACTTGCGCCGTTCCGTACCAATATCTGCGATGTTTTGCGCACGAAGGGTTCCGTACCATTATCTACAATGTTTTGCTTCACCATTTTGAGAGCAGTGGTGATGAAATAATTTACACAAAATTGTCAGGGTTAGAACCTACCAGGGTTGCGGGTTAGCAAGGTTTGCAGGTTAATCCGAAAGGGATACCGGGACCTTGGAAACAGGCAACTGAAGGAACACGGGTTGGTTTTAGTCAGTAAAAGTCTGACACGCCCTTCCGCTCCGCCCAGAGCGGGAGAAGTCATTGGATGATTTTCCACCCTAAAAAAAAAAAGGGTTAGAACCTACGACCTACAACTCGTCAGTCACAGCCGTTACCACTGGGCTACCACTGCTCTCCTTTTAGCGCAGAAACATATAAACATAATAGAAAGTGTAACTTTCGATATTTTAATACACGTTCAAAAACATAATCTGAAATCGCTCTTGCATAAAAAAGCTTAGAATTAGAAGTCAAGTCTCGCAAAAAAAAAAAAAATCATTAATAAATTAGTTTCAAAAGAACTCCTACGTCATATTCCAGTTATTACGTCACAAGAGTGACGTCAGTTGGCAGTTGCAAACTATCCTCGGAAGTTTTATTAAAGGCGGACTCGAGTGCTCTTTAGAATATTCTCGTAGCAGTGAATATGAAGTCAAAGGATATGTCTGCCCCAACTTCCCGTGTATTCCATTTCTATATACAAGACTACTGCCCGTTTTCACTAACACCAGGAAACACCTAAATGAACGTCTAAACACTAGTTGTTCGATTTTCAACTCTCGACGCTGAGCTGAGCACTGAAAGTCCAACTGCGCTTTTGTTTAGGCATTCATTTAGGTGTAGGTTAGCGAAAACGGTTATATGTGTACCTTTTACTTTGTTTGATTAAAGCAAGGTTCCTAGGTCCACAAATGTATTTGCTTTGCCTAAACCAAGTCTTCGTCATCTATAGTTGAAGGTACCTAAAGGTCACTTCTGGTACCTATCATCTGCCTAGCTTTTTCCCAACTTCATTGTGATCAACTTTCAGTCTAAATGGATGCTTCTGAGTACTATTTTACATGAAGCGTCTGCCTAGCCTTTTCCCATTAGGGTCAGCTTTCAGTCTTACCGGATGCTGCTATATTACCAGTATTTTAGTAGCATGGAGTGACTGCTTATCTGACTTACCCTTGGCATCAAAATCCTTCTATCTGCCAAGTATTATGATGGTAAGTGTGACGATTGGGAGGCTCATCTAATAAGTGCAGTGATAGCCTAATAGTGTGACCGTCGGACTGCCAAGTCATAGGTCTCGAGTTCGAACCCAAGTCACGCACCTCTGACTTTTCGGATTCATGTGCGTATTGTACAATTATCCACTTGCTTAAAAAACGGTTAAAGAAGACATCGTGAGGAAACGGCAAGCCTGAGAGATATTTCTCGACGGCAAGTGAAGCCAAGTCAGAGGCCCATGGGCGGCTTTAAAACTCTGACATCAGGTTAGTCACTAACTACGCGAAAAGACGAAGAATCTAAACGTACCTATTATTGGATGATTGGCCTCATTGGAACTGATGAACCCCTTTACTGATCTCTCTGAGATAACTTAAGAAGACACAGATCTCTCTCAAACCGTCTTATATCGAATGTTATGTAATACTCATCGGTGTTAATACAATAATCTTATTATCTCTGTATGAACATAATATTCGTGTTATTCACATTCCGATTGCTTCTGTCTGTAAACGTTTTGTTTTCGAGATGTTATCCAATTATGTAAGTTATATGTGAAGATACGCAATTCAATATAATACATACAATGGTATCTTTTGATAAGAGGTGCATTATATTATTCATTATCGATTTAAACTCAAAGCATTTATTTCAGTTAAACCATTTGACATGCCAGAAAGTTGAAGCTAGTTGCCCATTTCAAAACGTAGATCTCTATGGATAAGAACGTGTAAGAAACTTTTCTTTTTGTTTTTTTATCAGAACAATGTAAAACAAATATACAAATATACAAAATATATACAAAAACAAATATAATAAGATTGAAAATAAGCCCTAGTCTCATGGCACCCATTCACGAACGTGGCGCATGAATCAGCACCATCCCATCAAGGGAACCGAATGATCCAACACACGCGCCACCATCAGCGGGCATGACATACTCTCAACTGCCATGCTCTTTTATGTCAACATACATCATAATAACATGATAAACAGCTCCATGGTACTCTCATTTACAAAATTGAAATAAAGACATCTTATTAAGTATATGATCGTTTCGTATCTAGGCTTCAGAACAAGGAATTGTAAATGAGCTAATCAAAACTCAGTCCTCAGGTTTAATATTCTAAAAATCATTCTCGGTATACTAACATGTTAATTTTTAGTTCAACACAAGAAATTACAGTCCTTAACGAATACAACTTCTTTTTGCTTAAATAGCTAATAGCTAATGACGAAGGCAGATACAGCCAATATACCAATCTAGTACACAACATTTGCGAAGAAATCTAAAGGTAATGTCTGGCGCTTTATTTGAAAGGTCACCCTTTACGACAAGTCAGCACAATCACATCTCGTTTACCGATAAAACAAACCTGGCACACGATCAAATATAAATAGCCCACACATGTACCACCCCAAAACTATAAGACGTCCCTAAGGTGACCCAAACACCGAACTGTCATTTGAAGAACTTCATCACCCAGGTCACGTCCGTTTCGGTCGAGATACTTAAAATTCCCTTACTGATGCAGCATTCTAAATGAAGGCATGTTACACCTTCAAATACTTTGAATATAGATGTCACACATGTATGGATGTGATTAGAATATGTTATGGAGGCTAATTGTTCGAGCATTTCTTCTGTTTTTATGGTGATTTTCGTTTTAGGAGTCAGGATACGTGTGTTAATGTGTCTGTCATTTGTTTATAGTGACTTATGCAGTTTAAATGCATCGTGTTTACGAGTATTAGAGATCCGTTTTATCTGGTTAGTGTCTTAAAATTTAGCTTTGTCTGACTTAAGTTACTTGGTCACTCACAGTCTTTAGGTGTATTTCTTCATTGACTTCTAAGTCCTTAGGTGAATTCCTTGAGTAATTCGTCAACTCGTCCTACAAGCCCACGGCCCACTTCGGACGACTTGCAGAAAATCAAAATAAATGTGCAGTAATTCTAAATGGGCCGTAAGCATGTAAGACGAGTTGACGAATTACTCAATTCCTTCATTAACTTCTACAAAAATACCTACATATTATTATGAAGTATTTCCTGATAGCTTGCCTTTTACATATACGAGTAGCATTATGGTTTCTTTTATAAGCACAGTATTCGGAATATTTAGTTTTTTCATTATTTGCTTATCTGCCTTCCATTAAGATCTAACGAATATCTCTTATTTCCTTTCGATCTGATCTATCCATTTCCTGTTTCCTTTTATCCCAAAAAACGTTTTCGCTTTCATAAAAGAAAACTATTTTATCTTATCCAAGATTTAGTCAACTCGAAGTATATTTTTCTTTACATTACATTTCCTTTATTTCCAACATTTATGTATCAGTTATCTACATTCTAAAATATAACATTAAGGGCGAATTTCACCAAACCTTTATACCGAGCATAAGTCTTATCCTGCGAATAAATTTTGAATTTTTGACAGTTTTTCCATACTAAAACTGTCAGACGACAATTTTATTCCACGGATAAAGGATATCTGACTTTGATAGTACTGACATAATCATTATCTTTTAATGTAATTTATTTATCAATTGGTAATCTATACAACATTAGTTTTTTTTATGCTAAACCCGAAAAGGGGTCATAGTACTCATCATTTTGAACATCTTTTTCTATGGGACCAACCTTGAAATCGCGAAAAAAAAATTTTGGTCAGTCATTTTTTTTTAAATATTAGCCTTCACTGTTCCACTGCTGAGCAAAGGCCTGCCCCAAATTCTTCCAAGCATCCTTTTCCAGGGCCATTCATCATCCATGATCAGGGCCATTCAGCATCCTTTTTCAGGGTTCCTTTCATAGCACATCTTTTTCGTTAACTCAGTACAGTTACCTCTTGGTAAAGCAAATCACAGTCGAACAAGCTATTTGGTATACGGACAGACAACTAATTTACACAATTTTGTGAGTGTTTTCAATCCTTTTACGTCACTCTCCTAAGCCATAAGCTCAAAAAGTTAAATTACTCACACAATCAAAATGAATTTGGCAGTGTAGCGGAACATTAATATATTTTGCCTGTATACCAAATAGCTTGTTTGACTGTACCATTATTTACTATCGTATTTGTCTAAAACCCGAGCTAAAATGTCAAAAAGGTTTCCATTGCATTATGGTAACCTAGTTTCTATCTTTGGAACGGATTCTCTTGTATGCGGAAATGGGATTAAGCAAACTTGCTTTCTAAGGATCCTGTAAACTTGGGCTGAAATAAACACTTTCTTACGTACATACAGTAGGTACCTACCTACATATCACAGAAGTATATGTTTTAATATATCTGTGGATTTTATCAAGCTTAGAGACATATTAAGAATCACTCTGAACAAATATTTAGGCTTTAAATATTCAAACTACTATAATCAAAGTTAACCAACTAATCATTAAATACTAATGAACGGAACCCACCCAAACTCTAAACGAATTAAATTAATGTAAACTAGCCAACACTTCTCTTATAATGCAAGGCGTTACGATAATTATCAAAACAGTATTTAAACATGTCGATAAAGAAAGAGGTTTTAAGGGCGCACCCTACCTCAAATTGCTTAGCATGATCCTCCGTTATGCCGAAAATACTGCAGTATTAATATTTTGAAATAAATATATGTTAAAATTGAGGATTGATGCTAGGTCTTATGTTTGGCGAAAACTCTCGATGGAAAAAAAATCCAAAGTCCTCTAAACAGAACTATAAACCGCTGGTATTCCAAAAATACTAATTAGATCATGCAACTTTGCATAATAACTTTAAATAGGTTTTTATTTTTATTTGAATTTAAATTTTATTATTATTAGTCTTTTAGATAGATTATTTTCTATTTTGTGAATGTGAGAACGTTGTAGGCTTATTATACTGTAGATTTATTGCACATCTTCTATTTTTGTTAAGTACCTGGTACTTACTTGTTGAAAGGCCTACATTGTCCTCCCAAGCCTACCAACACTGTAATTTGAAAGTATTGTAAAAGCCAATTATTTTTAAAAGAGTAACTATGGGTTTCTTGCCGGTTCTTCTCCATAGAAAACGACCAATTGGAACCGTGAACCGTTCTGTCGTTTCATAAGTGCCCATGTAGGTTTATGTGAAATAAAATATTTTGATTTTGATTTTGACTGAACTACTATGAAGCAGGTCTTATGTTTTTTTATTATAATTATTTTCACCGTAAAAAGCAATTACCCAAACTTTTCGACGCTTGAGAGCCGCTAGCGCCTCACTCCGTCTCGTTCTCACTCAGGTCGCGAGTAGTATGGTGCGAGCGAGATAAAATCTGAGGTAGGGTACAGCCTTAAACAAAGTCTCGTAATCTTTTGAAAAAGATCAGTGGCCGCTCACCTTTATCTTTTATGCTCAAACGCTCCCAACTTAAAGTGATAATTAAGCCGATCGCCTTTTTAGTTAAGTATGGAAATGTTACTTTTTAAAAGTGTTTTTGTAAATTAACGTAAGCTTCACACTTTCTAAGAAGTTAATTACTAATTAGGTAAATTGAACTGTGCGGTGTCTGATTACTATGTGATTTTTATGTTCACACTTTCACACCCACGATTAGCTCAACTTGGAGATGATTATTGATTCGTTGACACTTAAGGCAACGAACTAACCAAAAATAATTATGAAAATATTCCAATAGAAGAAAGTCGAAAGGGTTATGGAGAGTTCGTGAGATAAAGCTAGTTGCACACAAGTCATTTATTTTGACAATCAGCACTTTTTGAACGCAAAATTACATAAGACAATTCCGAAAACGCCCATGCTTCACCACTTTCTGTGCTTTAGCTGAGAAGAAGTGGCGCAACAAACTCTCCAGCAGTACACACAGGAGCTGTGAACAGACAGCAACTGTCTGTTCAGCAGTTCTTAGAAGAACTTAATTCTATACAATAATAAAATTAACATTATGAAACACAACAAAATATGAAACACAAATTGAGCATCAGTTTGAATAACGACTATATGAGCCCAAAATACTAAATAACTAAACTCGGTGATCTTGTTATTGTTATCGGCAAGTTATTTAAGCAAATTTAACTATGACTTCATTATAATTAACATATCTTGGAAGATGTTATCAAGTTACAGGATAGCACTAAACATTCTGCTTTCCACGATGTGAAGTTTCTCCTCATAAACTTTAATGAATGTTTCTTCTAAACTTGATCAAGTGTTGCTAATTGTTTTACTACCTTTCTATATCTTTGCATATTATGTGCAATACTCGTAACATGGTCATATCTAACACCTTTCATCGTCTTGCTTGTTTTGTTTTTGCATTAAGAGTACCCATTGTCATCTCATTTTCATTCTGTTTCTGTGCTGTTGTCACAATCTAGAGTTCCTATTTACTTTCGACTACCTCTCTAAACACATCATCTGCCTAGCCTTTTCCCAACTATGTTGGGGTCGGCTTCTAGTGTAACCGGATGCAGCTGTATACCAGTATTTTACATGGAGCGACTGCCTATCTGACCTCCACAACCCAGTAACTGGGTAATACGATACCCCATGGTAAGACTGGTTGTCAGACTTTCGGGCTTCTGACGACCCGTAACGACTGTCAAAGATCCACAAATGATAGCCGGGATCAACGGCTTAACGTGCTTTCCGAGGCACGGAGGAGTCTCGGTATGTAAAGATGGTCACCCATCCACGGACCAATCCCGGCAAGCGTAGCTTAACCTGACGGATCGACCCGTGCGACTGTTATTACGTAGCCACGAGCTCCTCCTCTCTGGAAAAACTATGATCGTCAAAAAAACGTAGAAGATCAATTAATCGCCCTTCAGATAGGCTGTCTCGGACTGACTTTGCTTTATTTCTTTAGTAAACCCACGCAACATATTCAATTAATATCTCATAAATCTTAACTAACCACAATGATAAATGATAAAATAAGCAATACATTTAATGTCATCCAAGTCCTTTTCTACTGAGCTTGTCTATGAATATTCTAGAAATCTCTGCAACCCGTCTATTGCTTATTAACTGCCTGACATTAAGAATCTATAAATTATTGGATAGATGATCAAAGGCTTTGAATGCAATGAGCAGTGTTAATAAAATCGGTGCCTAGTATTAAATTCAATGCAGTTTCGCATTTTCTCAATATTCATGGCTATATAGCGCTTGTTAGTGATTAAACATGAGATCAAATTTATCACGGCGACATTACTAAAATAATTGAAAGAAGATGGAGATGATTAACGTGACACAGATGGGAGAGTCCATGAAAAGGCAGATGGCTTGAATCTAATAGTGAATTAGCCATGCTGAATGAGGAAGGTCTAAATACTATTTATCATCGGCATTAGTAGCAAAATATCCTCAATCGTAAGCCGTACTTGGACTAACAAAAGTAACTCCAATATACTTATAAACTACAGAAGGATATAGCAATTTAAAATGGTTACTACTGGTAATGATGCAAAATATTAGAACCTTGTGATCAGAGTAAACAAAGGTCTTCCATTCACTTCTAGTACCCTAAACACTAAATCCTTTAACGACGCCAGCGCAATTACTTTTGAAACATAAGTTATGGGCACACATGCAGGCGCAAGGTGCAAACGTACACCTGCACGTAATGTTTACGCACGAGAGAGGAATTAATGCTGCTTTTAAGAATACTAAGTTGCTGTACGATAATAGCATTAGTTATGTGAACTTTAGACCTAAATGTTTTATGTCAGACGGGTTGCCTGTTATGGAGTTATGTCATGATGTATGGTGGCAAACAGATAAATTGTTGATCAAAAGAAAATATAACTACGTGTCGACAAGGTTCGGAATTTACCCCTCTATATATGGAAGAGAAATGGCAGATGTATTTTTTTGTTCCGTTGCAAAAATATTGTATTGCCCTAAATTCCAGAAGGTCTTAGCAGTATTGAAACGTTATTTCCAATCTTGCTGGCTATCGAAGATAAGACCTGGTACAGCCTGTTTTGTTGTCGAAGCAAGATCAGCTGTGAAAGATAAAAGAATGCCAACCTTTCCAACCGTGTAATACACCCTTTTGAACAAGCCGCTAGCAGGTATATTGAATTTCCAAATCGATGAATAAGCATAGAAATCAAAACAGTTACAGGTACTGCAAATTCTTCCCACAAAGATCTAATCGAAACCAGTCATAGATGCAATTCTATCTTATTGCGCAAAACACGGCACGCCAAAATCGCATTCCAACCAGGTAGTTAGCTCATTGATGCACTATTTAACCCCTATTGCTTATAACGAAAGGCGAGAATCGTGTGGCGTATCGATTTACAATGAGATTTGCGAATGTTCAATACTACGTTGACATTTTAAATAAGATTGTCATGTGAATTTTAAACAGGGTTGTGGGATTAACTGAATATATAATACCTCATCTGCCTAACCTTTTCCCAACTTTGTTGGGGTCGGCTTCCAGTCTAACCGGATGCAGCTGAATGCCAGTATTTTACATGGAGCGACTGCCTATCTGACCTCCACAACCCAGTAACTGGGTAATACGATACCCCTTGGTAAGACTGGTTGTCAGACTTTCGAGCTTCTGACGACCCGTAACGACTGTCAAAGATCCACAAATGACAGCCGGGACCAACGGCTTAACGTGCATGCCGAGGCACGGAGGAGTCTCGGTTTGTAAAGATGGTCACCCATCCACGGACCAACCCCGGCAAGCGTAGCTTAACCTGATGGATCGACCCGTGCGGCTGTTATTACTTAGCCACGAGCTCCTCGAATATACCTATATACCACATTAAAGTTCGTCATAGTAAGTTTCGTATCTCCTCAGAATCTGTTTGACGCTCTGCTGTAGGTACCCTAAAGGCTTGAGTAAAACTTCTCAAACGATTTAAGTGTTTCATTCAGATTTTGTAGAGAAAAAGATCTATCGCACAAAGTAAGTGCAGGGGGTCCAACAAACATTTGCAGTACGTTTTCATAATTCATTATGGACTTTAGAAAGGTCAGATGCTTGTAAACAAAGTACCTACCTAAATGCGTGTGATGATGCGGGGCGGGACTCGGGGGGGAAATTCCGATGTATTGTCTACTATAGAAAAATAGCTTCTGTCTCTTATGTTTTGTGAATCAAAGATGTCAAAAAAAAGAAATGTCGTTTTCTCAAGACAGCTGGATTTAAGTGAATGATTGCAAGTTATACAGATAACTGGCAGCCCTGTGCCGCTCCTATTGTGTTTCGATTCTCATGCGCGAACATCAGGTCGATTCACAAAACTTATTCTTTTGTGTGAACGTAGAAAGAATTTTAATGCTTCCGTTTGAACTTGGTATAAAATCTCACAATAGAATAGCACTTTATTGCGTAATGCCGACCCATTTGATAGTCGACGATCATTTTCTTGGCTCATTTAAGTTTCTGTTCATGTAACTTGTGTTGTCGTGTTATTTATATTTGCATAGTAGGACTCAATGTGTTGTCACATGTCACATTTACTGTTTGTTAAAAGCACGATTCGAGGAAGCGCGGTGTTTGTTATGCTTTACAAAGAACTACTAGTATAATAAAAATGTTAGAGCTTGAGGCACGTTTATTGTTATGCTAGCTCAGTCGGTACCCACTGAACACTTAAAGAAAACATTTGTGTTCAGTAGGTACCGATTGTGCTAAATTACTAAATTGTATATAAGTCGCAGTAAGATGGTTGAAACCGTGATATAGTTATATCCCTAGGGATACAGATCAGCTATATACCGTAATATAGTTAAGTATATGAAAGCGGTTCATAACTGCCTCACTAGGAATATAACTATGATACGAGCACGACCTAGTAATATAAGTAACTATTAGGGCACGCCGACCAAAGGTTAGGTTAGAGCTGTGACCAACTAAGTCGAAATAGGTCGCAGTAACAAAATTAGGGTATAAGGGTAGGTACCCTTATACCCTAATTTTGTTACTATCGGAGTAGGTACTCCGATAGTTATGAACCGCTTTCATATAACTATATTACGGTATATAGCTATATCACTAGGGATATAAATATATCACGACTTCAACCATCTCATTGCGACATATATACAATTTCAGTAAAATGTAAAACAGCAAAGCGTACATTAAATGCAACCCTATTTGAATATCATCTGACGAAACAGGTTATGCAAATGCCTTAGGCAGTAGGTTACAATCTATTACAACCAGACCGACTGCACCTGCTTTGGAAACAGCACCTTTACAATGACACGACTAGAAAATTCTCCAATAATCTTATTACTGACCAAGTAACACGTAAAAGCGACAATCCAACGGCGTATTATAAAAATCTCTACAATTAAACACGTTATATGTATGTACGTTTAGCGGACCGTGGGAACGTGCGCCGGAGTCGAATCGACGAATCCATGCAAAATCCTGTTTCGCTCCAACATTCACTACCTGTTGTAAAATAGGATAGCGAGGTTTATGCGATGGTTTTATAGCTATTAAAGTTTTATTTTAGTGGTGTAAGTACTGTCTACTGGATATGCAATGAGCGTTGGATGTTGAAGGGTTTTTCGTTTATTTGATCAATGGGATTCTTGAGTGAGGGTTCAAGTATGAAAGTTGGTTCAACGTCCTTGGCCCAAAGAGATGGCAAATTGGCAAGTATATCTCTCTCAATTTAAGAAGTTCTCAGTTGCTCATAGCTTCCGATGGTTTACATTATCATTGTACTCAGTGTTGTATTTAAATGTGATCTTTCTTTTCCTTTTTAGAAGTTTAAACTTGTCCTTGGCAAATTGTCAATTGCGCTATTCTGAAATTAAACGAGCTCCTGTGTAAACGCTCTTTTTAGATAATCGTGCATTCAACAAATGTGTCATGGTTTCTTAGTTAGAATTCTGAACTCGTGAACTATCGGATGACTCAGTGCACAATGCAACTGTATTGCATAGCTTTACATGGATATTAGTAGGTGGTGATCTGTCATAACAGCTTACTTTGTTATTATTGAACCTGTTTTGAGCAATCCCAAGTGGTGTTGACATAAATTGCATTGGTGCAAAGCATTATTAGTTTCCAGATTTACAAGGAGCTTATGCTTCTGGTTTTGATAGTTGAAACCGCTTTGATAATGTGGCTTTTCGTAGGTACATGGTTTTAGTCGATTTTACGTCTCTCATGCATGTCGAATGTATATATTTCATTGTACTAGCTTCCGCCAGCGGCTTCGCTCGCGTGGTATGTCGATAAAAAGTAGCCTATGTCCTTCCCCGGGATGCCATCTATCTCCTTACCTAAATTTAAAATTTTATCAAAATCCTTTCAGTGGTTTAGGCGTGAAAAGGTAACATACAGACAAACAGACAGACCGAGTTACTTTCGAATTTATAATATTAGTATGGATAAGATACGTACTTAAAGATGAGTTGCATTATCAGCCGAGTCAACAAATACACTTCTAAATAAATTGTTCAATTGTTAAATGAACACGAATTTAGTCACGTAGAAGTTCAAGTAAGCAGTCAATCCATACTTTTGATGAATCGTGATCAGCACCAAACACCAACAGGTGGACTCGCAAACCCCGCTAGTTATTCACAAGAATACGAAGTGTCAACAATAGCTTTACGTCCACACATAAAGTTTAAAACAACCTCCATTATTTCAGCAAGACTTCACACATTACGGCACGGAATATTTAAACGTGTTTTATTACCATAGTTCATACCATTACTTATTCTATACTCCTAGGCAGAGCTAGGATTCTAAGACTCACAAATATTTATGCGATCCTTGGCCGAGTATGCGAATTCTTATGCGAAATACCCAAATATTCTGCGAATTGAATTGCGTATTGGTTCTGGAATGTCTCTTTGGCTTTATGGTCATTAGAGACTATACGAATACAGATTATTTTAGTCCCTCCATTCCATAGTTCTTTCTAACTTCTGACTTTAATTTCGGAGTATCACACCTGCATGACTGAGTTTTCTTCTCACCACAGCACGAGTGAAGTATATTTAAGTCAGGCACGGCACTTGACGCGAAGAATTTCCATTTTATTTGAATTCTAGGAGATTTGTAGTCAACGAAAGTATTTCAAAAACTGCACCAACATGTCGAAGTAATCGCTATCGCATTGCGATGTTCGATTATGGACAGAAAAAAAAACAGTAGCTTAGTAGAACCATAGCAAATTCCTTCACTGCATCAAAAACCACAGGAGCAAGCTTCCGCAAAAGGTCAAACGGATCGTTCAAAATAAGAAAAAAAGGAAGGATAAATTCCTGACATTTGGCATGTGTACCGTCCCCCTATCATTACGGACGAAGCCAGGTGCTCGAACATCAGGCATGGCACGTGCACACGACATCTGCCGAGCAAAAAAAGAATTTATAATAGTATACTATTATATTTACTTACCTTTATTCCCAGAGACATCTGTTTTCTATCGTATATGCAATAGAAAGGATGTCTTGAGATTAGGGATGCGGCTTTGAACGTCGCCAGCTGATTCAGCCGGGGTTGTTTTTTTTTTTTCATTGTCTATGACTTGCTAAAGTTGTTGCGATCAGCTGTTAGATAGAATACTCTTTATTATGTACACCATAAAAAATACAGATACAAATGTAGAAAATTTAACATAGGGTGACACAATGGGCGGTCTTATCGCTAAGAGCGATCTTTTACAGACAACCGCTTTTTTTGCTGTTTTATTATAAACGGCATTGAAAAGGTGGCAACTTTTATTAGCGCATTCCATTTAGCAAATTATCTTGATTCTTACGAGTATGTCGTGAATTTAAAACTTGTTTGGATCAATATTTCAATAACACTTTGTGTTCCCTTTTATAGTTCGAAAACATCGCAGATGCTAGCAAACTCGTGCTACACAAAAAATGAACATCAAATCTGGCATGCGCTGCTGTTATTAATAGACTCTAACAAATTGCTATCCCATCTTTGCTTCCGTAGAGGAAAAATCCTATTTTTGAAACAATATTTTTGGTCACAAAAAAAAACAGCAGGACAGATGTTTCTTATTATGCGGTGGAGTATAGCGAAGGTGTGGGGAGTAAACTGCCTTCTGTCGGATATGGTCAATTTGGATCTGCGGTATCCAAAGATGGTATACTTTTATCGTCTTTGGTATACAAATATTGCAATGGACTTGGCATTCAGTATTGTGAGTGTGTGACCAACGTTGACGATAATTATGTACTGTGTATGTACCTCTGTGCCTTTTAAAAAACTATGCGTCTCTCGACCGGTTTGACTTTCAGACTAGCTTGGTACGTTAGGCCGCACAAAGTTGTAACAAATTCAGTATAAGCTGGCCTCATCATAATATAAACTCCTCAGGTACATACTAGGCCAGCTCAATGTCAAAGTGTTAATACTGACTCGCAGCTCACTGTGCAATAGTTTTCAATGAGGCAAAGATATAGGGTTCATTCAAGGGTCCATCTCACTGTCCATCAAAAGCCTCACATCATGCGTAATCAGCCTATAATGTTCCCACTGCTGGGACACAGGCCTCCTCCTTGTAACAGGGAGTGGCCGTAAGCCGCCACCACGCGGGCCCAGTGCGTTATCTTTTTTCTAAGTTGGTTCTTACCTTCCTCACAATTTCCTTCACCGTTTTGAAAACAGTGGTGACGAAATAATTTACCAATACAAAGTAAATTGCCTCTCTGGGTTCGAACCTACAAGTCATAAATAGCGGGTGTTTCTACTGGGCCTACACTACTCGCATACTTCTAATATAATTTATAATAATTATGCATATTAGCTAGGTTATTTTAATAAAACTGAGAGGCTTGTAATAGAATCACTATTTTACCGCCATAGTTTTAAAAAGTTTGACGTTTCTAAGTTTTCATTAGTTTTATGTACAAAGTTAAAGTAATTTAGCTGCTGTGTAATGAACGACTCTTACCCAAAATGGTTCTATTATTTATTTAATTATAGTCGAGCAGCTAATAAGGGCAATAAACATCTAAACGTGTATACTTACCTCCTTTTTCGTCTTAATTGCGAGCCACAAAACTGCCCAAGATCACGACTTAATGTAAAAAAAAAATTAGGCGGTTTTTGAGCTAGTAACAGAGGCAGGATGCTTACTGAATTACTTACCTATTTCCTGTCCTTATTTAAAAAGTAGGAGCTCGTGTATCACTTTCTTTAAAAATGGTGACGGAAAACATCATGTCTGAGAGATATTTCTCGACGGCATGTGAAGCCAAGTCAGAGTTTGGGCGGCTTTAAAACTCTTGACACCAGAGGCCCTAGACAAAGTGACATTCTGTCAGCGATAACGTTGATGGAAAAGCAAAAATGAATGGAACTGACATAAGCTATCGAAAGTCAATTTTGTTGAAAGTTGTTGTAGAAATACGAAACGCTGTCGAAGCGATTGTCACTTGTCTAGGCCCTCAGTCACTAACCACACGAAAAAAAGGAGAAGAATATCATCACCTGGGGGCCTAGACAAAATCCCTTTTCTGTAAGCGTTAACGCCAACGGAAAGATCAAATTTATTTATTTATTTATTTAACCATTTATGCACACACATATAAATACAGAAAAGAAGAAAGGAACAGAAAAATTCGTACAAAGGCAATGCTTATTTCTAAATAAATCTCTTCCAGCATACCTGCGATAGGAAAGTAGATAAAAGAGATGTAGACAACGTGTGTAAGAGTAGAAGAGAAACAGAATACAAAAATCAAAAACAATTCAAAAATTAAATATAAACATACATTATGAGAATATACTTACATACATACTTCTAAAATAAATATCACTTAAAAATATACAATTACAATATAATTTAAAATAACTATGCAACTATGACGAAATGGATAGGTAGTGTTCTTTATAGGTAGTGTTTTTTTATTTATGGAGTTGACAGCAGCAGTCACGTGACATCTCTAAAGCTAATGTCAATTCCATACAATTTGATCTTTCTGTTGGCGTTAACGCTTACAGAAAAGGGATTTTGTCTATAGCCTCTGTTACTTTTCCTTTTTTTAAACTCATCACAAAACACTTTATTTGTTTCAGGATTGTTACGGCTCCGAATTCGAAGACCGTGTGATAGCAGACGATGTGAGGAACTACGAGCTGATATCTGGGTATCAGAATGACACGCACACTACTGTAGAGTTTAGAAGGCAGCTGGATACTTGTGATAAACAGGACTTTGTTATCGGGGTAAGTAGAAAAGATAATTTTTAAATGGAAAGTCTACTGGGACTCCATGAAATGAGAAATTACATTAATGTGCCTCGCTGACTCAAGTGGTTGCTAGCGCTACTGGTGAGCATGATGTCCTGGGGTCGATGGCCGGGTCGTACTAAGTATTATTAGGTTTTACCATCTTGAATTTTTCAGTAGCAACCCGGAGTTTGTATTTGTGTCCGGTTGTTGGCAATAGGCTCGCCCTCTATTACATGGGACTTAAATATATTGGCGAAATTTTTAAATTAAATACACACGTCTGCTTTTCGGTCGGGAATTTTGATGGGAAGTCTTGTAGTGTAGCATTGTTCTTTCTGGGAACGATCTAAGAAATCAGATTCAAGAAGGTACCCACCATAAGGACTATTCTTACTTGCAGCGCTTGGTCGCTATAGAACCCGGGGCGGTAACAGATGTGGTCATCTTGTGCACGGGATTTTGTTTTGAAAGAGGTTAGGAATGGGTTTACGCGATGGTACATCTAAATCTCAAGGAGAATTAATAAATCCAAAATCCAGTACCTATCTGGCCACCTGCATAACTCTTCAACTCTGCGGATACTCCAGGGTTCTAATAGAAGCATAGTGTTGATATAACAACAAAAACCAAAGATGTTGCAATAATAACGGCTTCTACAAATTCAAAGTGAAGTTTCTAGTTATTTATTACTGGTCCGATGCGCTAAAAATTTCACTATTTTCGTCCGAAAAAGTCTCGAACCCAATGACATCACAATAACTACATAATCAGCCTATAATGTTCCCAATGCTGGGACACAGACCACTCTGAGAGAGGGAGTGGGCCAATCCACCACGCCAGTCCAGAGCGGGTTGGTAAATGTCACATGTCTTCAAATTTCTAGTTCTAGGACATTTAAACGTTTCCTCACCATGTTTTAACGAAATAATTAGTTCATATTGTTATTCTTCACAGGATGATACAACCCAAATTCTCTGGGCGTTAGGAACAGACGACTCTGATGGTCAGCTGCCAAAACACGTGAAGAGTGCAAACAGACCGTTGAGGCTTCTTCAGCCTGTCTCCAAACCTGAATCCATACCGCTTAACCAATGGGATGTTAGATTGACTAATGTGAGTATCTGTAGTTCATAAATCTCTTTACAATTGTACTTTTCTTATCAAATGACTTAGAAAAGGGAGACGCTGCCTTAGCGAGTTGTTAGATGGAAGCGTAATCAACAACGACAAAAAAATCTAACAGGAAACCGTGTGTCCTACCCTTGTCGCGTCCGTATATAGGTGTTTTAAAACGCGACAAATTGGACTATCTTATCTCTTATCTATCAAATTCACTTTTTATCTCGCTCGCACCATTCTACTCGCGGCCTAAGTGAGAGCGAGACGGAGTGGGGTGCTGGCGGCGCATGAAAATAACGCCCAAATCCTCATTTATCCCAGACACTCAACCTACTTCGACGAATTAAAAGCTATTTCCTCTTACAGCTAACAATCCCCTACGTAATGGCAACATTATTTTGGTGCAAGATCTTCAAAGCTCCTGACCTTCCGAAAAAACACCACATCGTGGGTTACGAGCCTCTTATAGACAGCCGACCAATCAGGAACAACGTACCAGTTCAGGAACCGAACAGCATGTCGCCTGTACATCATATGGTGCTGTACGAATGTGCTGAAGATGAAGATAAGCATCTGTGGAATGGGTGGGCAGAGGGCGAGGGGTATTATGGACCTAATAGGCCGAGTGCCTGGGCGACTTGTGCTACTCCTCTTGCGGCTTGGGCGATAGGGTCTCAAGGTAAGGGATAGTTTGGTTTTTGTAGTGAAAATAAATCGTGTGATTTACACTCCGGCCGCGTCGAGACAATGCATTCTTGACAGCTGTCACTTTCATACTAACGAATATGTGTTTTGCGAATTTGATCCTTATTACTACTACAAATTGTCCAACTGATAGGTGTCAGGAATCTGTAATTGCCTGTGGTATACCATTAGTTGAAGCAACTGGAAAATAAAAGTGTCATCGGCTAAACAGTGTTTAGACAATGCAAGCAAGGCTCGGATACCGGTTAAATTTTCAAACCGGTATGATGTACTTGACGCAAAAACCTTTCCTTTCGGTTTCGTTCGCATATACCGGTTTTTTTAAATTGTTATTTGGAGTTATTATATAAAGGTTTATTCGGATTAACCGGTTTAGGGCAATAAAAACCGGTTAATACTTCAGTTTTATTCAGCGCAGCATCCTCACAAGTTGCAACGCTTTTACCGACATGCCGCTCGTTGAATAAACCGGTTAATAAAATTCTGTTTTCAAGACCTAATGATTTAACTATAGCTAGTTAAATCTTCTTGAAAACAGAATTTAACGTTGTATTAGAGAATTCCACTCTAGGTATTTATCATTATAAAATAAACATCTTTTACTTAAATTAATATACCTACTTAAACAACAATTTCAACCACCTGTCAGATATTTTTGTTTCATCTCAAGTTCGTAATTAACACCTTGTCTACCTCAAAATCTTAACAATAATGAACCTTAAAATCTTCATAAACATCTAATTAGGAAGTTAATTAATTATCCTAATAATTTCAGGTGAATTCCTTCCTGAAAATGTCGGAATACCTCTGGGCGACAAAGGCGGGGTTTCTTACTACATGCTGGAAGTTCATTATGACAACCAGGAGCTGCATAATGGTGAGTTTGAGTTTTGTATTCATTTAATTAATGAACTACTTAAGTACACACGGCTACACATCAAGCACATCACTCCACTTCCAGATTCATGCTGATCTCGCATTGTATAGGATTTATGTAGACACGGCTACACATCAAGCTATACACTTCCAGTGTATACTGATCTCGCATTGTATAGGATTTCCGTGCTATGCGAGTTCACTAGAAATGTATAGCTTGATGTGTAGCCGTGTGTACTTACAAAGTCACCCAAAGGGCAATGGAGAGGGAGAGAGAGTTAGAGTTAGAGTTTCTCTACGTGATCATTCCCAAACTTAAATAGCAGTGGGCAGGGCATATTGCTCGCAGAACAGATGGCCGATGGGGCTAAAGGTTCTGGAGTGGCGACCGCGTACCGAAAGACGTAGCGTTCGAAGGCCTCCCAGACTTGTAAAGGCCGCTGAAATCCGTTGGATGCGGAACGGGCAGAACCGGTTAAAGTGGCGGTGCTTGGAGGATGCCTATGTCCGCCCTGCAGTGGATGTCTTTCGTCTGAAATCATGATTATGGGTAATACAGAATATGCTGCAGAAATTGAGAAACAATGAAATGGGAGAAACATATTTCCGCTTGGCTACAAAAGGAAAGGATTATCTTTCCGAAAAGTTGTCTTAAGGAATTCTACATATACTATCGAGATATAAGTACTAACGTACTAGAGAAGCTACGTCAAATAACTGAATTGTCCTAATCTTCGTATTGAATCTTTAGTTCGCTGCAGCGCTAAAATAATAACAATTCGTCTAAACCGTACCTAATTTACCACAGTGCTAGATTAGCTGCGGACGTGTATTTATTCTCGGCAAAAAGGTCTTAAGCGCCATGTAAATCACGGCACTTACGCGTTTTCTTCGACAAACTGCGGCGCGATCGCCGCAGTTGAACGAGACAAAGTAGGAATTTACGGTGTCTTCTCTAGTACGTTAGTACTTATATCTCGATGACATATACCAATGAATCTGCTATTTCGTTAATTACAAGGATATCAGTTGGTGCTGATTCTCAGCCTCGTTTGAATAAATGACTTTTGATTTTGACAGATATTTTTGTCTCTTGGTTCGGAAAGGCCATATTGTTACTTACATAACATCACGCCTGTATTCCCGAAGGGTTGGGCAGAAGTATACCTATAGTACAACCACATGTCGCCAGCTATGTTTAAGTCCCATGTAATATGGGGCGAGCCTATTGCCATCAACCGGGCACAAATCCAGACTCCTGAATGCCAGTGAGAAATTCCAAATGGATAACGAATCGGATCCAAGATCTTCTTTGGGTCTTATTATTATTTCGTTTATTTTTGTACTTGTTTACCTTTCATTCGACTAACTACTACCTCATACATCTCTTAAACTCAAACATACCTAACATCTCCCCTACCATCACATCATACTATACACATACACTATACTCAACACCACACAATCATCTACCCAAATATACGCAACCGATTCATACCTTCATACCTTGTTTTTTGGTTTATTATTGTTTTTATTTTTTATTCTTCTCATTGATGTACGTTTTTAGGTACCACATAGTCACTGGTTTAACTTGTTGTCTTTTAATAAATATAATAACTTAGTCCACATAATGGCTGAACCCTATCTCTTAAGATACAGGCCTGACCTAGTTTAAGGGATAGAGTTGAAATTTACTGTACTCCTATGCTAAAGTTGTATTGAATAGCGTCAACTGAATGTATGCAGTGCAATGTGATTTTGTTTTATGCAATAAAAAAATATTTATTTCATTTATTTATTTATTTACCTTTATTCCGCAGTCCTCGACAGTTCAGGCATCCGAGTCCACTACACATCTTCACTCAGACAGCACGACGCAGCTCTCGTTGGCGCCGGTATCATGATATCAGCGTTACACGTCATCCCGCCGAAACAGAAGCAATACAGAACTGTTGGGATCTGTAGCACTGAGTGTACTCAGGAGGTTGGTAGCAATCTATACATATAAAATACGAACAAAGAATTTTTGTTAGATTGTCTGTTTGTCTGGATGTATGTTCCGCATTGGCGCAAAAACAGCTGCACGGATTTGGCCGAAATTTGGCACACAGATAGAAAATACAATAGATGCAGATATATTTAGTAACCTATTCCGCTTGACTATTCGAGCGCTGGTCGCAAAGACTTTGCGTCCAGCGCTCGGTGTGGAAACACGTCGCGTTCTGGTTTGCAATTGGTCAATCGTCATCCAGAAGATGCCTCGTTGAGAGGTGAAAAACGTGTCGATTTCTAACAGGGTTTTTATGACTCTTGAAGAATAGTCAAGCGGAATAGGTTACTAAATATATATCTGCGTCTATTGTATTTTATAATGGATTTCACACAGATAGTTTATAATCTGGATTAACACATAGGGTACTTTAATCCCGGTATTATCTACGTTCCCGTAGGATATTTTCCTACTTCCACGCGGGCGAAGCCGCGGGCAACGGCTAGTAAGTATTCGCCTTGCTATCTTCTGGTGAACAGGATTGGTTCGGGACTCTACACTAGCCAAAGATGGAGGAGTGGAAAGAAGAAAGGGGGTCCTTTGCCCTGCAGTGGGACAAAATAGGCTAAAAATTATTCATGGCATTTATTTTTCTTCTCCCTAATTGAGTTTGAGAAGAGCAAGGTATAACCACTAACCAGGTCTCTTTTAAAATTAATCTGTCTGATGTCTCACCACATTAATGGGTAAAAGGGCACTACCAAAGATCAACTTACTAATATGTACCAGATGTTTGTAGACATTAGCTTAGAACCGTTCATAGCCTAGCCATTGTGGAGTAATTAAACGCCAAATATTTAATGAACAGAGGAATCGAATGATAAAGAATCCAGTAATGAGAAGCCGACTGGTAGAACAGATACTCCATTTTACATTAATTTTGCTGTTTGCACCGGCTGACTAAGATTACTTCAAAAAAAAAACTAACAACAACATTTTTGTTTATAGACTTTACCAGAAGACGGTGTCAACATAGTATCAGTTCTTCTACACGCTCACAGAACAGCGAGAAAGATTTCCCTAAAACATATCAGAGGCACACAGGAACTACCAAGAATATCAGAGGTAAATAAAAATACTAATATTGAAAAACGTTTTGCAAATATTCTAATTACGTTAAACGCCATCTATTGACAAAATGGTACACTATTTCAAATAACTGCTTGCCTTCCCACTTTACAAAACCGATACTAGATGGAGTTATAATCTTTAAGTAACAGCTTGACATAATAGTTTTTCGTAATGGTAATAGATGGCGCTGTAATTTATTTTGGGAACTTTTTCAGGAAAACTTCTACGATTCTCACTATCAACAGTCCCGCATTATACCCCGAGGAAGGAAATTCATGAGAGGAGATACTCTTATTACAGAATGTACCTATGACAGTACTTCACAAGATAAACCTATTTTGGGAGGCTATTCTGCTAAACAGGTAACACAACAGCTTTCATTTGCTTACTTTTTGAGTAGTATAATAAAAAGAGGTTCAAATTCAGTAAACAAAAAAAATTGCTTATTTTATTTATCATAATGCTCTTTTTGCTAAATGGGTAGATCTCTCCCAAATTGTGACAACAATTTTTTTAAATACTTAACCACTTACAAAATATTTTTCTTCTTTTAGGAAATGTGCCTATCGTTCATCCTATACTACCCAAGAACTGAACTAGCGGGTTGCTACTCCATGACACCCGTGAAAGAGTTCTTCGAAACGTTTGGGGTCAAGGAGTTCTATGGATTGAACTTCATGCAAGTTGAGAATATCTTCCTGTCTTCTGGGTTAGTATTTAAACAGTTATATTATTATTTTTATTTCGAAGAGATTTCTTAAGAAGAGAGCTCATGCATAACGGAATAAGAAATATTAAGTGATTTGGGTAGGTACTCAAGTGCCTAGGGCGCCCTCTATTGAATACAATTTTGTGGAATACAGGTATCGATTCTTGCTTTTATAAGATACAAAATTCACCCCAATTGTGATAAAAAGTCCAAGTAAAACTATAAGAATAAATAACATTTAGTTTCTGTTTGTAATGTCAAAATAACAGCTACGCTTGCTAAGGTTGGTCCGTGGATCCGTGTATGGTGACCATGTTTACATACCAAGACTTCTCCGTGCCTCGGAAAGCATGTTAAGCTGTTGGTCCCGGCTGTCATTCGTGGATCTTTGACAGCCATTACGGGTCGTCAGAAGCCCGAAAGTCTGACAACCAGCCTTACCAAGGGGTATCGTATTACCCAGTTACTGGGTTATGGCGGTCAGATAGGCAGTCACTCCATGTAAAATACTGGTATTCGGCTGTATCCGGTTAGACTGGAAGCCGACCCCAACATAGTTGGGAAAAGGCTAGGCAGATTGATTTTTGATTTTGCTGGCCACCTGCGTATCCTATACTCATAAATCTCTTCAACATATTTCAGGAGCTGGGAGAATCTGCCACCTCTTGATGCATCCTCGTCACTGTCAGATCTTGAAGCTCAAAAGCGTATGATGAACGAAACTGGGGGGGAGCAAGGCGTGGAGGGCGATGACCAAGGAGTTGGCTTGATGAGTTAGTATCTTATACTTACCTACTTTAGCGCGACTACCGTCGAAGGTTCCCTTAGCTTTCTTCGGACAAACTTAAAAATGGTGAATTAAATGTGATTGATGATCTATTATGGGATTACGGACGCTTTTAACATGCACGTCTTTCTAAATAGTTCTCACATGTATAACGTAACCAATATTTTGTAACAATCCAGTTTTCGTAAAAAAACAAAAGAGGACGAGGAGGAGAAGGAGCTCGTGGCTAAGTAATAACAGCCGCTCGGGTTGATCCATCAGGTTAAGCTACGCTTGCCGGGGTTGGTCCGTGGATGGGTGACCATTTGCACATATCGAGACTCCTCCGTGCCTCGGAAAGCATGTTAAGCCGTTGGTCCCGGCTGTCATTTGTGGATCTTTGACAGTCGTTACGAGTCGTCAGAAGCACGAAAGTCTGACAACCAGTCTAACCAAGGGGTATCGTATTACCCAGTTACTGGGTTGTGGAGGTCAGATAGGCAGTCGCTCCATCTAAAGTACTGGTATTCAGCTGCATCCGGTTAAACTGGAAGTCGACCCGAACATAATTGGGAAAAGGCTAGGCAGATGGCAGATGGATGTTGCAGTCAAAAGAAGTTCGAAAGATCTTCATTATATCCGTAACCAGAAGGTTTCCAGGCATGGTCCAGTACATAAAAATGATCATAATAGCGAGAAGAACTAGTGACTCTTGGGTTCTTTATAGTACTCGTACATTACTGTCGCGGCCAGCAATTGCATTGATGGACGATCGTGAAAATGTGGGCCGAGGCACACATAATGTGAGCCATCTATGCCTGATTGCGGCCAAGCCTTGTATAGTACTTTTTTCAAATAATGCGCGAGTTTCCAAGCATGTTTGAGAAAAGGTTATTTTTCCACGGACATAAATATAGAGTTCGTTATTTTAGATTGTTCAGCTTCTTAAAAACATTTCTCATTTTTCAGAGGGGCTGAGAATCTGGGAGCCTCCAGAATTCCGCAACAAATCGTTCATGGATCACCTGAATGAGATGCCGTGGGCTGAGCCGTTGTTGACTGAACAAATTGAGAAGACTCTGTACAAGGGCATGCATATGACCTTCTGTAAGAAGAGAGATGACACCTATGGAGTGGTGAGGAGCTTACTTTTCTTTGGTTTTAATGACTATTTTAAAGTGAAAATGAAAGATAACTGCTACATAACCTGCTGAAATAAGTTCTGCCTAATTGAAGGCTTGATTTCAATAGTTCCTTCCATTTTTTGTTTACTTATGTACAGGTACAATTTTTTTTTCATCCTTATAAATACTAAATGTTACCGAAATGGATAGCCTCAATCTAAAGACAACAGGGATAATGTTTTTTTTTATTTTAACACTTCTTCAAATATTTGTTTCCAAATAATATTATAAAAAGTGTAAAAGCTTAAAAAATTGCTAAGAAACGTTTTTAAATATATACATATCTAGACAAAAACGGCACTATTCCAGAATTCACGTGACGACTGTGCAAATTCATACTTGCGCCTTACATTGTCTGTACTGGGCGACAAGGACGGGAATAATCCCTTTATTTTTTTTTCTTTTAAAACTTTTTTGGATTATTGCATTTTATTTTCCTGTGCCTTCTTTGAAAACACATGAATTTTGTCTGTGCTCTGTGTCTGTGGTCTGTGTCTGTGGTCTGTGTCTGTGGTTTTTGTTGCTTCGAAAAAAGTATTGTTTTTTGACTATACCGGGGTAGTATTAGAAAGTATTAATGCCATCATTATTCCACTGCGAAAACGAGATGGTGCTATCAGCCTTTTATAGCTCCGTCTCTCTCTCACACTGGAAAAATGGTGGCATTAATACTTCATAGTACGGCACCAGCTTATGACATGATTATAATATTAATACTTAATTCTAATTATTTCGTCTCACTTTACAGCCAATGCAGATCCAAAGCTACCCGAACTACACAGAGCTAGTAACAAACGAAACTGCCGAAAAGTCCTGCCATTACAAGAGCTTTAGGTTGCCGTCAGTAACCAAAACCTCTGGTTCAGCAACCAGTACATTCAGCTGGACAACCATGATCGCCTTATGTACATTGTTGGTTACACGGTAATACTGAACTTGTATAAAAAAGGTAGGGTAGAGATGTGTGAGGAATGGTTTGGAAATGTTTTTAAGCTCTTGTCAAACTGAGGTGAATGCGGGATGAAATTCAGTCGCGCCGTTTGTTTCAAATAACTTATAAATGAAGGTGTTCTGGCGCGAAAAGTCGCGTGATTTCCTAATCAATAAAACAAAACGCGCGGTCGTGTCCCGCGTCCCGCTCGAGACTTGTCTCAGTTTGAGCAGTTTTGAAATTGAAATCTAGATTTTTTTTTCTTGTGTTGTAATTCTTTTTTTTTATTTGCTTTCCAAATGCTCAAATTATCTGTATTCTTCTTTTAGTAGTGTTTCGTTTTGACATTCTTGTTTTTTTTTTTTTCATCCTGTTTATTCAACTAAAATATTCTTAGTCTAAATCTTCAAAATGTTTCCCTATAATAATTCGTATGATTGGCAATAATGAAAGTGCCTTAAAACTTCATGTGCCTTTACGCCTACTTTTTGAACCATTTTATTATGGCAGTAGTGGTGTATACAATAATAAATTTTGTGTGAGCCTCAACCGTTAGTTATGGGAAATCATTATAATGCACATACAATTTATAAAGTATATTTTTACCCAACTAATGAAAATGAAGGGCCATGGCCGCGTCCGATATAATAAGCGATTGTCGTGTGATTATGCGATCGGTCGCGTGGCTGTCACTTTTTGTGTGGAAAATTGGAAAGCGCCCTCTGTCGGTGCGACTACGCGTTCAGTTTCACTGAACAAAAAGTTCGTGTATTCGCGCGACGATCGCTTCTAAATAGAACGCGAAGTATGAGTTTAGCGGTCTATGTATGTTTGTATGGAGGTTCGAAGACTCATAAACTACTGATCAGATTTTGACAAAAACGAGCTCTGGTTTTTTGGTTGTTAAAGCTTTTTTTGGCAAAGTTTTGAAGTCAATGTATTTTTATTGAAAGCTCGGAGTGTTTCTCACACATCCGTACCCAAAATCAGTCTGAGCCAATGATTTCGTTGTTTTTTTTTTTATTTTTACTTTTAAAATGTTTTCGACCGACAAATAAAATAGTATTATTCAGCCAAATTATGTATCATAATTTGCGAATATGTACAGTTATTTTTATGTATGTATCATTAGGGCGTTGAACTGTTTAACGGTTTTATTTTATAACTTAGGTACTTTGAGTGAACGTTTTTTTTTGTGATTATTGTACTTATGAGTGTTGCTCGAATATGTACCCAAACGGTATAATTATTTTTTATTGATAATAATAAAGAGCTTTCTGTTGTGTCCCAGTTATGTAATATTCAAGTGATAGTTTTTGTTCTAAATATTTTTTAAATAAGGGGCATTTATCAAAGTTCAAATAGCTTCACATCACATTTTGTTGATTTGGAATGGATCAAAAAGCAATTTGTTTTTTTTTATTTTTTGTTAAATTCAATGTAGAAACTAAATTAAAGTCAGAACAAGAACTATTTTTGTTAATTACAATTCGATATAGGTACATTATATTCATTTCACCTTTTAAAAACTCTAATGTAATTAATTCTAATTGAGGAAATGAAAGTTTATACACTTACCCAAAAATTATCCAGTTTACTGGATTGTGCTATCGAGTTAAGGCTCGCATATATCATTTACATAATAACTATGTATATTCCTATTAGGTACACGAATGTAGCTTAATTAATAAAAATATAGGCATTTGTTAGAGTCAATGTACCGTTTTGAATGAATCACTGGTTCCAAAACAGTTTATAATGCTGTAAAATGTGCTTGCTTTTGTTTATTTATGATATCTACATCATAAATATTATTTCCCTTTTTGTTAGAATGAGAACTTACTGAAAGCTGTGGGATAAACAATCATTAAATTAATAATAAGCAATAATTTTTTATTCCTTTATTTCATTTTGAATACATATTATTTGCATTTTTAAATATTTTTATAAAAAAAATTTAGAAATAATAAATCGGCATTAGGATCAGGGTCCAAGCTGCCGGTGGTCAGGGCTATAGAGAGAGGAACCTCCTCACTATGCGTGCCGTGTCCAGGAGTACTGCTTTCTGAATCAAGCCCAATAATGTAAATTTCATATTGTTTTTCAATGATTGCCAATTCTTTTAAAAATTCCAGTATTTGGTTAAGCTTTCGTAAACTAAGATAACATTTAGGGCTGTGCTTACTTAGCTCCGTAGTGCCTTGATGTCTATACAGTCAAAGCCTTCAAATAATCTAGACTAGGACTTAAGCCACGTCACAAGAGTGACGTCATTACTTTATACAAAGTGAAATTAGGCAACACCATAAATATCATTCGATATTTGAATTATAATATTTTTGTACAATAATTTATACTTACTTTTATAAAAATATTTTTTTGAAACAACATCTTCGTACGAGGTAAGGTTTTCGAATCAAATAAAATGAACATTGATTGCAATTTACTATTATTGAAATTAGGTAACACCATTAAAAATATCATTGGATATTTCAATTATAATATTTTTGTACAATAATTTATACTTTTATAAAAATATATTTTGAAACAACATCTTCGTACGAGGTAAGGTTTTTGAGTCAAATAAAATGAACAATTGATTGCATTTTACTATTATTTTTATTTATATTCATTCTAATGAGGATTTAGTTATAAGAATACGCTTAGTAATTAAGTTTTATTTATTTTAAAAAGTCAATAAAAATGTTTTATTAAATTAAATATTGGTTTTTCTTAGACACTAAAATACTTAACTAAAAGGACGGATAGGTATCCGTCTGTGGGTAATATTCTGAATATTTTTTTAAAGTGGTGGTACCCACATTTGACGACGTGAAATAGGATTCCCACTGTTGTTTTTGTGTCGTTTGGAAAGTTGCACCATTTTTGGTAACCGTCCGGTAGTTCGATTGGGAATTATGATTAGAAGTCCGATATACATTAGAATTGGGATTAACAGTGGGATTATCAATGGGATAAACATTAGAAATGGGATTACCAGTGGGATAAACATTAGAAATGGGATTACCAGTGGGATAAACATTAGAAATGGGATTACCAGTGGGATAAACATTAGAAATGGGATTACCAGTGGGATAAACATTAGAAATGGGATTGCTAGCGGGATAAACATTAGAAATGGGATTACCAGTGGGATAAATATTAGAAATGGGATTACCAGTGGGATAAACATTAGAATTGGGATTACTATTTCCATTCGGGTAAACATTAGAATTAGAATTTACATTCGGAAAAACATTCGAATTAGAATTTACATTTGGAAAAACATTGGAACTGGGATAAGCATTGTTATTCAAATTACTACTACGATTAACATTATAACTGGGTTGACTCGGAACAGTAGTAGGGCCGAACCTGTTAAAAACTACAGTTGGTTCAGTGCCAATAATTGCAGGAGTGGGTGTTGAAAGTCCGTTGTTCACCAGTCCTTGGCCAGAATTCACATTGGGTACAATAGGATCCACGAAAGAATTGGGCCTCTGTGGGTAAGTCTGTGGATCCTTCCTATGTTTTTCATATGATTGCCAGTTGATAAACCAGAAGGGTTGTTTGTCTATGGGCAGTTTGCTGAGCCGATCAACGAGATCCCAGTCGCCATTTGCTTCAATTGGTAGTCTTTGTGGGGTACCTTCGCCGAAACTGTAAAAGAAAGTATAGAATAGAATAGATTAGAATACTCTTAAAAAAAAGTGTTAGTGTGTATTGTTGTGTGTGTGTCGTATAAAGTGTTTTAAGTACTTAGCAGTACTAAAAATTATTATTCATCTTTTTACTAATATAATTTCTCAACTTTATGGGCCTACCTCAGCTCAAATTCACTTTTTATCTCGCTCGTACTACTCGCGGCCTGAGTGACAGCGAGACGGAGTGGGGTGCTGGCCGCTTCAAGCCACGAAAATATTAGGTAATTGCTTTTTACGATTAAGATAATGGTAATAATAATAAAAAAATCGATCTGCTTTATAGTTAGTTCAGTTAATAAGCAAAGTTTAATGACCTAATTTGAATTATTTTTTGAATACCAGTGGTTTATAGTTTGTTTTAGAGGTAACTTTGGTTTTTTTTTTCCATCGAGAAAACTTTATGTAATAGTATTTTTATCAAACATAGGACCTACCATCAATCCTCAACTTTAACATAGGTATATTTATTTCAAAATTAATGCTTCAGTATTTTCGGCATAACGGAGGATCATGCTTAGCAAGGTTGGGTAGTTTAAAGAGAGGCCCATTGAGTTTGTTTTTGTACTGCTTCTGAGAGTAGTCAGATAGAAAACACGTGGATCTAGAACATAACCAGCAATGCCCACGACTTCATCCGCGTGAAATTTCCCCCTGACACATCGCATTACCTGTCCGCGCTATTACTCCGCGAGACTGACACAGGCATGGCCACCATCAGGGATTTAAATATTGATACACAAACAATTTGTCGAAATTTGTCGCCAAATATCAGAATTCATAACGAGTAGGCTTCAGATTGCTACATCGAAATTCCCAACAACACTTCCCGACCTGAGGATCGAACTCAGGAACCCATGCTACTTTAGGGATATGATAAACAGGGTGTAAAGTTCCCTCATCCTAGAAAATTGAGGATTCTCCGACTAGACGGGTGTCGTGTCTGGCGGGCAACTGCCCAACGATTGATGTTGGATTCTTGTATATTAGGTCCATCGCGCAGTAAACTCTAATTGTGCGATGCAGGATTTATGTATTGTTTGTTGAGTCGTTGAGCTCCTTAACTTCTGAGTTGAGCTTCACTATTACTGACAAATGCTTGCACTGACTGGACAGACCATTTCGGACTCTAATCTACATGGTTCTCATATGGCCTGACCAAGATTATGTCTGGACTTTAAAAGAGACTGTAACCTCTGACTTTGTTTCGGCCTTTCTTCTCAGAGTAGTCAGATAGGAAACGCCGACTTCATCTAGCTTGTTTTTACACGTTTTTAATATGACGTGTAAAAGTGATTCCAATATCCTATTAACAGAATAAACAATTTCATTTCATGTGATGTCAGGATTTTTGTATGTGGCGATATAGATTACAAAGACCACACTACAAGACCAATGATGCATTATTTTTCAAATCTTTACCTACAAAATGATTTATCAATCGGATAAGATACACTTTACACAGATACAATAAGGAAACAAAACAGAAAAATACTTGATGAGACAAAATTGAATATTCAATCAATAAAAAAATGTTACCGGTTTCCAAGAGGATCTGGTGTCGTGGTCGTTCTGTTTGGCGTGTCAGGGAACCCAATGGGTCTCGTGCCCGCGAAGGACCCGCGTTGACCCGCCACGATTGATGACGTCACCAAAACTAGGGCTGATATCTGAAAATTTTGATGCATACAGTGGGTTAATTAGTTTTATATAGTTTTTCAGATTCAGATTCAGATTCATTTATTTGCGAAAACATGTGTAGATAATATACATGGTATGATGCATAATATAGGTGTTACAATGTTATTTTTTTGCTCAACATGTTTGACCATTGCTGGTGTACAAATTTAGTCGAAAGACTACGTTTTCAAAGTAAAAAATATAAAAATACAAAGAATAATAATTTAAATAAATCAGCAATTAACATCAATATTAAATTAAAAATTAGGTCAATAGTCATGCGATTCAAAATAGATAGAAAAGATTCAGTCAGTATCTTCAGAGCGATTTATCATTTAAAAATTCATTAACGTCATAATAGGTTTTTTCTGTCAGTATTTTTTTTAACGTTTTCTTAAACTGGTCTGTGTTTAATTTCTTAACACAGTTAGGGATATTATTATAAATTATTGGCGCTCTGCATACAACGCTTTTATACAGTAGCGCTGTCTTAGCTGGCTGAACACGAATTTTACTATTATCCCGGCGATTTCGTATTATAATGTCCGATATTCGAGGAAACAAATTGGGGTTATTTTTGACAAATAAGGCTATTTCCAAAATATAAAGTGACGGAAGTGTGAGTATTTTATGCTTTGTAAAACCTAACCTAATAGTATAATCTGCCTATAATGTTCCCACTTGCTGGGAAACAGGTTTCCTCTTGTTATAAGAGGGAGTGGGCCATAATCGACCACGCGGGCCCAGTGCGAGTTGGTGGATGTCACAGGTCTTCGAATTTTCGGTTCTAGGGCATGAGAAACCAGCATGTCCTAGAACCGAAAATTCTCACGATGTTTTCCTTCACCATTTTAAAAGAGCAGTGGTGGTGAAGTAAAGTGTGCCTGAATGGCTGCATGGGTTTGAACCCACGACCTACACCTCGTAAGTTTATTCTGAAAGTGGGCAACGTCGCAAATAGATGTCAAATATTTCAATGTTTTGATTAATTTGGCAATATTACTGTATGGAAATATGAAATATGGCTCATTATGGGTCATTTTGAAGGATATTATTGCTAATCCATTGCATATGGTAAAAAAATTGGCTGCTCAACAACGTAAATCACGCAATGAATGTTGTAGAACTGTCAAAATGAAATAGATTGTGATTGATCGTGTTCTACGAAAATTTAGTGTCCGTACTGTTGACATTTGAAGAGTTCCCTGGTTTGGAGCTATTCCTGGGTGCAGCAGCCCCCATGGTAGACTTTAAAACGGACTATCATAATACGGTATTAGGGTGCTGATATGTTTTTATAAATCGCCATGCACATGCTTCTCACAAATATTTATAAACAGTGCTTATCTCAACCGGTTGACCTTTGCAATTTATAGCAACGACCTACGTCATTATGGTAACTTACATATTAATATATTGGTTAAAACCGTTTTTTGAGCATAATTTAATAGCTTGGACTAGACTTTCATCAAGATCAAGTTTAGCAGGTTTTCAACAATTTCTCACGATTTTAAAAATCGGATTTTTAAAAATTTAAATTAGGAAGTGATGATACAAGCACCTATGAAACATAGCTGTAAAAATCTGTATTTTTTTTTCATAAATATCGCAAATTGTCATCATTATCATAAATACAATCAAATCCATAAAAGCGCAATGAATATTTTGCCCATCATTCCATCTTGCTGATCTGAGACTAACATAATCAGCCATTATTATTCTTAAGTCATAACTTGTAACGTTATCTTTAATTAAACATCTAACTACCTATATGAATGACAACTTATTTTATTTAAAAACTCATTGTTAACATGACTAGCACAAATTCATAAACTAACCTTAAAAAATAAACACTAGCCTGGAAACACACTTTATAAATCATTCGAATTTCAAATCATTAGAATAAACTTACCAGCATCTTCATCCTTGCGAATAAATTTTCGTTTTAAAATACAAAAAACGAGCACTCTGTTCCACGTTTAAAAAGCGACTGGTTATACCGTCAATTTGAGTACAAAAAATAACAAAAACTTGATTGAGGAAAACTCAGTCTGCCTGTATGAGCACCTATGGTGAGTTCACACCGGTTTGTTGTTATACAATTACTAGTGTTTATGTTTATTTGATTCATTTTACCGTTCCAACGATAAGTTTACCCACATTTTGCGTGTTTATTTGGGTGCTTCTGCGCACTTTAGTTATTGATTCTATCATACATCTACGTACCGATATTATTTTTCTATAAGTCCTACCTGTCTGGCCTACACCATCAACTTTTTCATTCTGAGGTAAACAAGAATTTATTTAAAATAAAATTGGAAGTTCATTTTTTTTTTTGCCTGGCTCCACTCTGTAAAGGCAAGAAAGAGCTAGGAGCTCTGTTCCTACTTCCTAGTCAGGGATCAATCCAGGCGGCCAATAAAGGCAAGATGTGAGAAACAAGACTTCTCCCGGGAGATAGGGTCCCTCGGGTCGCTACTGCCCAACAGCTCGCCACATGCTGCCCTGGGGGTTTATATATCTTTCATACTCTGATTCCTCACCCTAGACCTGTTAAAAACTACCGGCATAAACCCAGAGTTCAGAGGCCGTAGACAAAGTGACATTCTATCAGCGATAACGATGATGGAAAAGGCAAAAATTTATAGGAATCACAGATGCTATCGAAAACCTTAAGTCAATCCTGTTGAAGGTCGTTGTAGAAATACGAAACGCTTTCGAAGCGATTGTCACTTGTCTAGGCCCTCAGGAGCGCGCAAGCCTCGCGGCGACGTCGACGGCGATGGGGTTAATAATATTATTATTTAGTGACTTGTCTATCGCTATATCGCAGTAGGTATACTAACTCACTTTATTATACTGTGGCTATACACTCTGTCTTCGTTAACGGGTCATATCGACCAAGCAAACATCTCACTGTGAAGTGCGAATCACGTCTGACCTACTGATAACTGTAAACGACTGCCATATTGGCTTTGAATTTTAAAATACGAATAGCTAAAAAAACAACGGAGTACTTATTTAAAATTCCACAGATTATTGTTTTTGACCCGTCTGATAAAGTTAGTCAAACTTCCACAAAAAAAAAAAAACATTCTTGAGTTGTTGCTGGCGCAAATAGCAAACGTGTTCTTGAGTTGAGTGAGACTGCGAATCAGTAATCGGATTGTCAAATACATGTGTTTATTTTAACAACAATACGCTTTAATTAATTAAAATGATCAATAATTTACATAATAATGAATGACTTGGAAACATTTATTTGGAAGTGAAGAAGTAAAGTAAAGTAAACATTTATTTGCATAGATTGCAGGTACAGTAAATAAGATATGAACAATTATGGGTGATCTTTGTACACTCTACCTTATATTAGGCATGCAACATTTTATTAACACGAGTGAATTAAAATAAAATGAATGGCAAAGATGAAATTATAGATTATTTTAAAGGTACTTATAACAGTTGAAACAATATTCGGCATGGTACATACATTATAATAAAACATTACTTCAAATATCTTCAATACAATAGGAATAATATTTTTTTATAATAATTGAAACAATGTCAAAATTATCATACGTTTCATAGCAAATGCTGAGTTGGTGACCGGGCCTATACTATCTCAGCTCAAATTAGCTTTTTATCGCGCTCGCACCATACTATTCTCGGAGGCTCCAAGCCTCGAATACTTTAGGTAATTTCTTTTTACGGTGATAATAATGGTAATAAGAAAAAAATACTATTATACATAGTTAGTTCAGTTATTATGCAAAGTTTCATGATCTAATTTTAAGTATTTTTGGAATACCACCGGTTTATAGTTCGGTTTATTTATTTATTTACTATGGTTGACTTTACAGCTAAAATTAACAGAAAAATAAAACTAAAAACAGAACGAAAAGAAAGAAAGAGTGTGAACTACACAACACAGATACCAGAGAAAAGAAAAAATAACAGAATAACATTGGAGCTTAAACTAAATTATATATTCAGAGGTAACTTCCGATTTCTTTTCTATCGAGAAAATGTTACGAGTATGTAATCGTGTTTTCGTCAACATATGACCTAGCATCAATCCTCACCTTTAACATTACCTACCTACTGCAGCATTAATTTTGAAATAAATATTTATTTCAAAATTAATGCTGCAGTATTTTCGCCATAACGGAGGATCATGCTAAGCAATTTGAGGTTGCATGACTTGCATGCACATTAATATGTATGTAAGTAGGTACATTCTGTGATTGTTATGTTTCTGTTGTAAGTAGTTCTTTATTCTTTAAACCTTCTGATTACTGCTTTTGTGTTATTTCTGTGTCCAATAATATGTTTTATATGCTATTCTTTCTATTCATACTAAACGTGAAATGGGTATAATTTTTTTTACTGTATGTAGATCCATCTAAAGTTCGTGCTAGCATGACGGAACTAGAGCAAAAGTTCAGCCTACCCTGAAAATAGTTTGTCCTGCAACTATTTCCTGGTTTACTAAAGATTCATCCATTTATGTACTAGGGGATTCCTACTTCGCATGAGTGTATAAATTCATCACTTTGTCCTTACGATGCACAGTCGTTGCACATTAGTGACACCTTTCAATCAATCCAAGCTGTAGACAAAATCCCTTTTCTGTAAGCGTTAACGCCAACGGAAAGATCAAATTGTATGGAGTTGACATTAGCTTTAGAGATATCACGTGGCTGCTGCTGTCAACTCCATACAATTTGATCTTTCCCTTGGCGTTAACGCTTACAGAAAAGGGATTTTGTCTATAGCCTCTGGTGTTTTTCCTTTGTCTCGACTCTGACTCGTCACCCTAGTCACTCGAATACTCGTAAGTCGTAATGCTTACCTATATACAAGGAACTTTGTAGAAGGTGTAGTAAGTGCGTCGCTTCTACCTCTAATAAGGAAAACTTTGAAGATAATTATATTTTTCTAAATATGCAAATTCTGATCACTTCAAAGCTAACATGTTTTACCAGTTATCCTCTGTTGGTATTAAATTAGGACTTTTTTTACTTGAAAGCCTTCGAAGTATCCAAGACAGGATTACGACTTTAAATATTGATTCCCTGGACGATAATGTCACTTAAAGTGTTTTTCGCGCGCGTTTGGACAAAGTATCATTGGGTTTTTTCCTTCAAGAAATCCTACAGATGTGACCTACGGCTTAATTAGTTCTTGTTATTGTTGTTTGTTACAAAAGTATTTATTTTTCCATTCTGCAATCGGGTTTGGTTTTTGTTTTGATTGTTTGTTTGTTTGTGTGTTGTCATTTACCAGTGTCATATCAAAGAGTTATTAACTTACCTATTACGGAATGAATGTCTTTGGTTTCAAGCAATGGATAAAATTGTCAAACTTGTATTACTTGAATACGAGGCTGTTGGCTACCTTGTGTGTATTTGATGTATTTTTTTGTAATCTGCGTTTTGTTTATGAATAAACAATTTTTATTTCTTTACATCGCCACATGCGAACTACGCATCAAAGACCTGACGTCACACAAAGTCCTGCATCGCGCAATTAGAGTTTACCGCAGTATTTAGGTCTCTTGTATCGTGGGGATGGGAGTCATCCCGATGTACATAAATATGTTGCCCGCCAGACACGACACCCGCCTGGTCGGAGGATCCTCCCTTTTCTATAGAGGATGAGTGAACTTTACACCCTGTTCCTCATACCTCTAAATCTTTTCTTTCGAGGAAGTACCTCGGAATTACTTGGGTTTGAAACAACTAAAATAACAATAGGTTCGCTCCATGGGGCATGGGGCATGAAGAGGCATGTATTCCACGAGGGAAATTGACGTGATGATAATAAATGCTATATTATGTTCCCTACACATCTTTGAGTAATAACAAAGTACTGTGGTCATCTGTCTGTTTGCCAAGTATGGCAATTATGGCAGAATTCCAAACTGGCTGTTACTCATAGCAGAGCATAAGGAACCTCATCGTGAGGAATGGCTGGTGCTTGCCTTTATTATTTTAAACTATGAAAATATAAAATACTCGGCTTCGTTATGGTTTTCAATTACTTTACCAACGAAAAAAGACTTTATTTTTAAGTAAAAAAATCTTATTGATGTCCATATTTCACCAATAAAACATCGCGATCGGAAAATTGAAACGGCGCAGCGTTCAGGAGCCAATATTCCACAGCTATAATGACACAGGTCTTGAACACCGTATCGTAGTATTATAATATCTGTGACCGTATAAATGTGATAGATAGATAAAACGTTTATTTGGTGCACACATAAGACAATAACACAACATGAACATACATAATAAATAACACATTGTTTACAATTAGTATACCGTGCTTAGTTATAAAACTGTGCTGATCGTATTTGTTCCAAATTACTGAGTTTGATGGTGAAACCATTACGTTGCCGACTATTTGGGGATTTAAATAAAAAAAACACATTTTTTTACATTTTGTATATATTTTGAATACTGCCAGGATGATCATAACATGATTTAAAACCTTTTGCATGGTCTGGCTGCCGTGTAGCCGGTAATGACGTGGGTATACTAGGTTAACTAAAATAATTGAAAACCTGAAACTATACGAGTATAAGGCATCAACGCTGAAATCATGAAAAAAAAACAGATTGTCCGAATAGCCCTACATTTTGTCGACTAAAAATGTAAGGAGCAGCTGATTTCTTCTTCACAATTTTTGCGTTCATCACATGTCCTTTAATAAAAGGTTATATTTTTTTGGTTTTCAGTTATTCAAATTACACCTTGTACGCATTGGACATGTTTAGTATGAAATCTTCGACAAACTTCACCTGAGGCCCTAGACAAAGTGACATTCTATCGGCGATAACGATGATGGAAAAGTCAAAAATGAAAGTCGTTGTAGAAATACGAAACGCTTTCGAAGCGATTGTCACTTGTCTATACTCTATTTGAAATAAGATTAGACATGTAAATAAACCTTTTTTACGGTCTATTCAACCGATTTTGACTTCTATTGCGTTGGTGGCATGACAAATGGCAGCTGCAGTAGATAGTTGGTATTGTGTAACTTTTTTGCTTCTAATGCCATCCGTATGCCTCGGGTATAGAAGTCAAAATCGGTTGAACGGACTGTATAAAGTTTTGTTTAAATGTCTAATCTTATTTCAAATTGAGTTTAGGCCCTCTGGTGTGCCAGTACATTCGCTACCAGCATCCAGCAGCCTGAACGAGTGAAAAAGACTTTATGCTATAAATCCTGAATTTCCTGAATTTACATCGAGTTCTTACAACACTGTACAACACCCTATGGTTTCAGAACCTTTTATAGAGGATTCATATCATGGGTGTAGATAAAGTCATGCAACTGTACATAATTAGGTATTAAAACACTTATGTGATACGATAATTACACTCGTGTTTTAATACCCCTTATTATACAACAGATGCATAAATAACTATTTTGCACATTTCAGTTTCTAACAGCACTATCAAAACATTTGAAGATAGCATACGCCATATCTTTAGCGTCAAAACCAGTAATACTAGTACACTTTTGGAGAAGTTCCTCTGCGTCATTCTTCTCAACTCCTATTAAAGTTAGTATGGCCATGGCAGCATCTGGGTTTAATTTTCCATCTGGTTCCAAAATGCCTGCTTTATGGAAGAAGCAACGGGTTACTTGCTCCATGCCTGCCTTGTCTTTGTTATGTTCGCCGGAAAAAATTGTCGTGACGTCATCCATGTTTATTTCGTACTCTCCTTCGTTGATGCATTCTGTGACGTATTGATTCATTTTTTGTGTTAGTTTCAATATGTCTGTAACTTCGGCCACCTGCGGGAAGGAAATAATGTTGTTTTAATTAATTCAATTTTCGTTTTTATCTTTATAATATTACGTTACATAAACATCTGTTAGCGTCGTCGAGTCAAGAATATGATGAATAGCTAGTCTGAATCATCAATGGGTTTTTTGCCATGTTTATCGGATTATGAGCCTTGATAAGCCTCTTCAATATTTGAAATGATTAAGTTTCCCAGTATTCGCCCTATTTGTCCCAAATCGCGCCGAGAACATTTCTTGTAACGAGTTTTCAATAACCAAACTTAAACTCATTTGTTCGTTGTTTTACCAACAAGAATATCGACATTTTTCTTATACATTTCCAATTTTTATTAGAATATGGAATTTTTGAGACATCACAAGATTTATTTTTTTAGTATCGTATCTCGCTGGTTATCCTAGGAGGTTTCCGACTGCTTAACCGGGCTATCCTGTGGATGACTTAATAAATTAAGGCCTCCAGACGGTATAAAACTGATAAACTGATTTATGATTAAAAAGGTAAAAATAGTTACTCACATAAGCGTTTATTCCACTCGCTGCGAACGCAACACATAGCAGTAGTAACAGCTTCATTGTATTCTACCTATACTACTAATCGTACTAACTTAAGGTATGACGAATTTTACTGAGAGAGTATTACGCTATCAGCTGATATTTATACACTTCCTTTATCAAAACCAATTTGTAGATTTGTTACTCCGTAGCATATGGCATGTCTTTATAGCTTAGTGTTTACAGACTATGAAAATAACGATTCTGTTTTAAAAAACGATGTAGTTAGCCTGTATTTTCTTGTTCGGTGGCTGGATATCTTTTTTATCATCACCAGCAATATTTTCTTGCTCATACTTAACCCATTTTATTTGAGGTCAACATATCTTTTTCTTCCATCTTCATCATCATTTCAGCTGAAAGACGTCTACTGTTGGACAGAGGCATCCCACAAGCATCGCCACTTTGATCGGTTCTGTGTTTCCCGCATTTCAGCGGATTCCTGGGGCCTTGGGATCATGAGTCTACTTTATGAGGCCTTCCAACGCTACGTCTTCTGGTGCGCGGTTACCACTCCAATTTTCATCCATACTTCCATATTAGTCGTCATCTCTGATGTCATCCCCTTTCTAGCCACATCATCCTTCATACAGTCCATCCATCGTGTCTTTGCCACTCTTATAGCCATCTACTTTCATGTTCAAACTTTTCCTCACGACATTTTGACCGGATATTTTTTTATGGAATCAAAATGGTAATCAAGAAAGGGTAAATCTACTTTATTTGGTTGTAGAAACATCACAATAGGATATCAAATAAGTATGAAGTGCCTTAGTTACCTACTTCCCGGAAGAACGACATGTACGAGGATTCTTTATGGAAATATCAAAGATCATTTACATAATGTTGTTGTTAAAAATACTGCTCATCTTATTGCACAATGCGTTTAAATGTACACAGGAAAATGCGTCAATGAATACATAATACATGGATTTTAAATTGCGGAACATTTATAATTATAGTTATTTTTTCATTAGTGGGTTAATATTTAATCGCCTTGCTTTTATGAAATAATTAACCCGTCACAGTCTCGTTATTAGCCTCGTCGGTCTCGTTGTCAATGTCATACGTGTATCTTTGACAGTCGTTACGGGTCGTCAGAAACCCGAAAGTCGGACAACTAGTCTTACCAAGGGGTAGTCTTAACTAATCTTACCCAGCTTACTTAACTAGTCTTACCCAGCTACTGGGTTGTGGGGGTTAGATAGGCAGTCGCTTCATGTAAAAGTAAATATACAGCTGCATTTGGTTAGACTGGAAGGCGACCCTAACATAAATGGGAAAAGGCTAGGCAGACTGATTGAGTCTCGTTATCGGCGATGACAGAACACAAGACGATAGTTTTATACCTTTAGAATAAAAACGAACGGACAAACTTCTCAGCTTATATTATTGAATATCTAGTGCGAAGTCTTTACCTCCCAAGCAAGCGTAGTATTTTATTTAACATCATCCATGCCTATTACCACAAGCGCTACAAAATCATCTTTTATCTAAGATATTAGGAATGAACATTAAAATGAACATAATCTTGTCATGAAAACTGTATATTGTTCTTTTTAACTTATCGTGTCCATTTTCTATGACACGTGTATTTGATTTCATAAAATGGATTTCATAGGTACACGATATGTACCAAAGTGTAATTTGTTTTGTTTTTCTGGAAAAAGATTTACTTCCCCGCTCTGTCTTCATTAATCATCACAATCAATCTGCCTAGCCTTTTTCAATTGTTTTTGGGTCGGCTTTCAGTCTAACCGAATGCAGCTGAATTTCAGTATTTTACATGGAGCGACTGCGTATCTGACCTCCACAATCCAGTTACTGAGTAACCCAATATTTATCAGACTATATTTATCAGGTTATCAGACTTTTGGGCTTCTGACTACCCGTAACGACTTCACTGTCAAAGATCTACGAATGACAGCCGGGACCAACGGCTTAATGTGGTTTCCGAGGGACGGACGGTCTCGATATGTAATGGATGGTCACCCATCCACGAACCGACCGCGGCAAGCGTAGCTTAACTTTCGATCGAGCCGTGCGGCTGTTATCATTTAGCCGCGAGCCTCTCATTAATCATCAAAAAAACTGGCCATAGGGCCTTCATAAAGACTCTTTTAATTAAACCATGATGGAAATAAATGATTGAAGTTAACATTCTTCATATCTTTTCGCTTCATTATTAAGAACCTACCTCAGCTTAAATTCACTTTTTATCTCGCTCGTACCATACTACTCGCGGACTGAGTGAGAGCGAGACGGAGAGGGGTGCTGGTGGCTCCAAGCCTCGAATAGTTTAGGTACTTGCTTTTTACGGTGAAAATAATGGTAATTCAAAAAAATATAAGACCTGCTTTATGTTTAGTTCAGTTTTTATGCAAAGTTTCATGATCTTATTTGAAGCATTTAGGTGCCAGCGTTTTATAGTTCGTTTTAGAGGTAACTTTGGTTTTTTTTTCTATAAAGAAAATTTTATGTAATCGTGTTTTCGTCAAACATCAATCCTCAAATTTGACATATATTTATTTCAAAATTATTGCTGTAGTATTTTCGTCATAACGGAGTATCATGTTGTGTTGTTCTTATTTATTGCTGTAGTATTTTCGTCATAACGGAGTATCATGTTGTGTTGTTCTTATATGTATCTCTATTTGTGAGTCGGACTGTATTTCTTCGGTCAGTGGGTCGTCTTGGGGGCGGAGTTTGTTTATCTTATTCTTCTTGCCTTTCCTGTTTTTGGAGCTCCAGCGCTCTATAAATTATAAGCTATAAGTTGGCATGCCGGTCACCCTCCAGTTTCCAAAGTTTCCAAAGTTTTTGTTTTGTTTTCTCATTGGGTCCATCTCATCTCATTTCACATTCACTTAAAAACGCTTTTTAAATTACTGACACATAACTTTCACAATAACACATTACATCACTGGCCATTTTGTAATATATTACATCATTCATAACTCTTTGGTTTGGTGCATGTTGGGTGTATGTACGTCAAAGAGGACGCTTCAAAATGTTGCCACTACACAAAACGCATCACGGAGGATATTCTCGTTTACCCATTTCTTTTATTTATTTTTATTTATATATATATTTTTTTTTTTTTTTTTTTACTATTAGATATTAATATAATATATTTTATTTTTTATTACAGTGCGCTGTACCGGTACAGCGTTCTGATAATGGTTTGCCGCACCGATCGACGTCATTACGTCAGCGCCGGCTGTCGCTGAAAACCAGCGCTGGGGCTCTGTTTTGCATAGGGTCGCAGCATAATGCTGAGCGATAGCCGTTTTGCGTGGATGTGACGCATGTTTCCCCCAACCTTTTTTATTTTTAATTGTTACATACAGTTACATTGTTTTTTTTGCGTCATATTTACCGCAAATAAACGTATTTTCTTTCTTTCTTCTTTTTCTTTCTATGCTAAGCAATTTGAGGTTGTATAGGCTCTTAAGTGAGATATACTTTTCCTCAGTCTTTGACGGTGAATAGTAGATTACTTTCGCGAGGATGTCCGGTCCAAAATTTTCCCTTTTCTTTAATAATCAAGTTATTTTATCTTTTTACTCGACTGCCCCGGAAGTTGGGTAATGTTTTTCGAGAGTATGTATGTATAAAATGTACGTCTATTTCTTTGGCACGATCTGTAGCCTAAACAGTTTGATGGATTTTGACATATGGGGTGTCGATGGATTCGTCTTAATTGTTGGCTTAACTATTTGATACCTAGGCTATTTGATATTTATACAGGGTTAAATTATTTATTTATTTATACTTTACATGCAAAAAAAATACAAAACAAAACATAAAATGGGCGGACTTATCGCCTCTATTTTATTTCTTCAGAAGAAAATAATATAAAATATTATTATTTTCAAGTAACGTTTTCAAGACTTATGGAGTGCAGAAATATTAGCCAAATGCTGTTCCACAGTTTATCGCTCCGGTTGACGTTTGAACGTTACGAGCGTTCCTAAGTTTAGTGACTAATGGTTTCTAAGCACGAAAACGATTGTTTAGAAATAGGTTATGTACTAGTACAATTTATTTTTCCAATAAAATTTTAGTTCGTTTTCCTATTGCGCTGGAAGTATGCCATGAAATGCATAAGGAATGAATTTGGTTTCGTTTCCGTATACACGTTTTAGAGTTGGAATGCTGCATCCGTTCCAACTCTATAAAAAGTGTTTCAAAAGTACTTTTTTTATTTTTAAATGGTTACCATTTTATTTTTAATATCTACGCTAAGAAGAAAAATACTGTCCCAACAAGCAAAGTAATCCTATAAAGAAATATTATAAGTCTGTCACTACTAATAACGTTCTTATAAAGGCATTGCAGTAGACTATTTACTTATAATAGCATTTGCCAAGCCTTAACATACTCAAGTACATTAGTTTTTATATCTCGGTAGTTCGCTACAAGACTGACCTCTAAAACATTTATAGGACACTTTTACTAGTAATAGCATTTCACAAGCGTAGATATTCTCAAGAGCATTTGCTTTTATAACTCAGTCTTATAGTTAGCTACAAGATTTTTTTTAGGACACTTTTTGGGAATAAGTCTCCTATAATTGTTTACAGTAAAACTAAATATTACAGAATAATATTTTGATCGCATAGTAGCATTTTGTGAGAAAACAAGATACTATAACATACTTAGCTGAGATCACTATAAGTTTGCGCCGTTATAGTTTTTCTCGAGACTCTTTTAAATCAAATAGTACTTACTAAGAGCGCTACTGGATCAAAAAGCTTATACGCTACTAGATCAATAACTTTATTAGTAAACGTCAGCCATTTTATTGAGATTCAGTTGTTAATTTACCTACATTGGTTCTATAAAGTACTTAATGAAGAGCAGTTTCAAAACATGGCGAATATTCAAAAGAATTGATGAAATATTTTATTTACAACAATATACTAATGCGCTATTTTTCGGAGGGGATTGTGAAATTAACTATATTGTGGTACACATTTACAGTAAAAATGACTTCCCCACGAGTTCATACACTTTATATTAGTAATGAATGTTCTACAATAATATAAAATAATAGTAATAGAAACTAACTAAAAATGTATTAAGTATTTACCAAACACAACAAACAAAGATAACTTCTATTAAAATATACTTATAACTAGTAACTACGCACATTACTAGTGCATTATAAACAAGATTGCTTTAGTAAGATACTTATGTCAGATACTAACAAGAGCGTTTGTGCTTGTAATTGTGTAGTCTCTTATTATTATAGAAGCTATTGCGCTTCATCAAGTATATTATAGGGCTTAGTAACATTTCAAAAGTTGATTATAAGATAGTTATAGAAATAAACGCTCCTATAACCGCGCCCAAATCCACCTTTGTAGCATGATAGAAGTTTCTATGATATAAAAGTAGTCTTGAGATAGTTTTAAGTACTGATTTTTGCTAGTTGGGGTGTTAAGGCGAAGTGGGACTGACGGGAGCCGAGTGCCCCGAGAGGAATGTTTTGTCAATCGTGTTTCGGGCCTCATACTTCATTAAAGACACTCTTCAATTTACGTAATAATAAAAAAAATAACGCAAATACGTTGGCTTTTTGAGAGAAACATTGATTTTGCGTGAAGTCGAAACGCGTCAAAACATCTGCTTTGGAACCACTTCACCTTAATTCCAGTTGAAATTCCTTTGAAGAACTTTATAAATCCGAAAGAAGAAAATACCGAGAAAGAATTCCCAATTAATCCTTCACGGTAGACTTCCTAAACGTTGAATGCCTTAAAATTAACAAAGCAAAGAACATAAAGTCAGCTATAAAGCTGACTAAGCTACCAGGAATCGTATATAACAGACCGATAAAGCGATGACGTATAAAATTTATTATTGCATTAATGTCGACGTACTTCAACAAAATCAGTTTTTCGAAATCTCGCGTGTTTATGGTTGTGGACCGCAAAATGCTGCCACCATAGTTGTGACGAATCCTTTCTGTTTCTATATTCCCTAAAACCTTCAAGTTTACCATATTTTTTGGCAAAACCCACCCGTGTTCCTTCAGTTGCCTGTTGCCAAGGGCCCAGGGGGCCAAGTCTACTAATTTACAAACGTGTCAGTGGTCTCACAAAGATATAATGCCATACAAAATCTGTCAAAAACTAATCATTGCGAGACCACTGACACGTTTGTAAATTAGTAGACCTAGCCGCCTGGTATCCCTTTTCGGACTTTCCCGCAGCCCTGGCCGAAGTTTAGCATACTGAACCTGAAATCATGACCTTCGGATCCTATAAAAAAACAACACCAATATTTTTTAAAGATTTTTATTTGCACGAATAATTTCTCTGGAAGGTAAATATTTCATTTGGTATTGACGAAATACTGCTTTACTTAAAATACATCTTTCAATAGACTATACAAAAATAACCGTGATTTGACGTTAATTCCTTCGTTATGACAGTAAAATTAAAGTAGAATACAATAATAATATACTGTGTATAATTTTATATGAGAAAATGGACTTCGCTCCGGAATCATCTAAGATTTCTTTGCAACACTTTGTCCCAATTTCTACAACTTTTGGGTAAAAGTCTGTCCAGAACTCGAAAGCTTTGTAATTAACCGTAGCTGGGGTACTCATTGTAAAATTGGCTCTGTCAATTATCAAATATCCGGGCCTCTCTAGTTCATAAGATTGCCAATCTATAATTACTCCGGAATTTGTAGGGTTTGAATACCAAGCGAAATTTGACCACATCCTCATTATGATTTCTGATATGCTTTTATCTCTGTAGTCCCACTTACTCAGGTCTTCAGGCATGGCTAAATAGGGCATCCCAAAAGTGTAGATCAAGTCGAAATTGTGAGGGACACCTATCCATTCTGGGAGACCTTCATTAGCTATGTCCGAAAAAGGTTTCAGATCGAATCTGTAAAGAAATACTGGGGCGTGCGGACAAATATGTCTGGCCAGCTGGTACGTAGTAGCGCCATGTGTTTTATCAGTGTAAAAATCAACGAACAGTTTTCTCAAAACTGTTTCATTTGTAGTATGAGGGATTGGTTTATAGAAGAATGCAACAGCATCTTGTATGTGATGTTGATTAGTGAAACAAGAGCTGTTATCAACAGTGATATCAGACAAGATGATTTCTTCTCTCATAGAATCGAATTCTCTTTGACTGATACCAGAATCTCCACTTTCATCCTTTTCTAGTAGCAGTCCATCTTCCATATTCGTGTATCCTGCTAAAAGTGGTACTGGAGAAAAAATCTCGTCTTTGAACAACTTGGATGGCAGTTCTGGTAAGAATGGACTGGTAATATTGCTGAAGCCACCGTCTACGATAGGTTTCCACTCAGCTACTGGCCCAGCTATATCTAAGAGTGCTTGATCAGGTACTCTTCTAAGACAATCAAGTAATTGGAAGGTAGGTTTGCGAAAGCAGCTGAACGCAACTGCAACTTTGTCGACAGTCACGATTTCTTTTCTTGCTATGTTTACTGATTCTGATGACAGTGCGTTTCCACTCATTGCAATAGCCTTTTGGAAGAGTCCTGCTGAGTACGAGGATATAAGGTGGAGGGTGACGCTGACTGCCCCAGCATCATGGCCGATGATGCAGACGTTTTCAGGGTCTCCCCCGAAGCTCTCAATGTTGTTCTTCACCCAATTTAAAGATGCCACCTGGTCGAGGAGACCAAAGTTGCCCGAAGCTTCGTTGTCGAGGGTTGAGAAGAATCCGAAGATGTTCAGCCGGTAGGCTACTGATACGAATATTACCTGGAAATGGAAAATGAAAGTTATCATGGGATCGTATAATTTGTATGTATGAGGTTTTTTAGTAATATTGATTGAAAGATGAATTACTACTTAGTACTTCATTAGTAGCGTATTATTAAAATGATTGAAGTTATTAATTGTTGGCTTAATTATTATTGTTCAAATTGGTTCATTTCAGACGATGAAACTACGAAAATTAGTGTTGGATTTATGTTCAAGTTGATCAATTTCAAAATGTATGTCACCTATTCACACAATCTTTGCCTGTATTTCACACAAGCCTCAAACTTGTTCAACTGGGTCAAAACTCATTTAAAGTTGTAATAAATAATAGATTACGTGCAAAGTTTCATTACCCTTTGTTTTAGCACCAGCTGGAACGGATTGACACTGTTAGGGCTGCCTCGCACGAAATCACCTCCGTGGAACCAGACGAGGACTGGGTAGCCTTCCACTTTGAAATCTGTGGAATAATATTCTCGATTTTAACATTGAAAGAAAAAGAACATGCATTAGTAGAAACTTATTGCCAAGACTTCGAATCAGAGGCAGAGGAACTTCACGGAATAACTGCACTGAATTTCATTGATATTTCGTAAATTGAGCGATATCCGTTGTTTGGGTAAATGTTTCATGTTGGTACAAAATTGACTCAGGCTGACTATGAACCATTCAATCTGTCATTATTAAGCAGTCTCTGCTACGTAAAGTACCTAAAGAAAGAAGCTACAAAAGTAAAAAATATAATGAAACAACTTCTGAAATACAACCGTGTTTGATAAGATTTTAATTTGATTGTGACCCACATTTTAATATTGATCTTTCAATCAAAATTGACACAACGTTCCTAATTGTTAGTAAGAACTATTAGTAAGAACTAATTGTTAGTAAGAACTTACAATTAGGAAAGTTTGAACAAGCAAAACAAATACAGTTCAGCAGGATCGAGAAACAATTTCCTCTATCCTTTCAAAGAACAATAAGTTTCTGAATTCAAAAACTAATAAACAACAAAACAAAGCTTCAAACAATTCTTGGTTTACTGTTATTCGGGTCAACAATGAGATTAAGGTTAGGTCAACTTGGCAGGAGGTCTTATGGCGGCCGATTGGCACGGCAAGCTTGCATTAATGGCTACTTTACGGTTTACCTACTTACTGGTCGTAATGACTTTGCCTACCTACTAATTTGTTGGTGAGGGTGTTAAAAGTTGTTTGCTCGAAAAGGTTGTTAAAAGTTAGTCTCGGTTTTCCTTCGACTTCAGAACGTATGCTAGTCAGCCAGTATGTGTTTACTGCTGAAAAATGGTCCCATAACCTACTGTTCGATCATGGTATTGCCATAAGTACATGAAATTCTTTGATTTAACCCATTAACGTATTCTTTCAACATAATCAATCAATCAATCTGTCTAACGTTTTCCCAGTTATGTTGGGGTCGGCTTCCTGTCTAACCAGTATTTTACATAGAGCGAATGCCTCCAAAACCCAGTTACTGGGTACCGATACCCCTTGGTAAGACTGATTGTCAGACTATTGGGCTTCTGACTACCGTAACGATTGTCAAAGATCTATGAACAGCCGGGACCAACGGCTTAACGCGCTTTCTGAGACACGGTGAGGTCTCGAATTGTAATGGATGGTAACCCATCCACGAACCGACCGCGGCAAGCGTAAATTAACCTTCAATCTACCCGTGCAGGTGTTATTATTTAGCCACGAGCCGCTTTATTAGTAGTACTAAAATAACTTCGTCAATAATGAAAAACAAATAATTAAAAGCTTTTGATTTCAGTTTTCGTACTTCAGTCTTAGATGACACTTGATATTGTTCCGTACCGCAAATGTTTGTACGGAGTTTCTTTGAAGGATAAAATCAGAAATTAAATTAACCAGAAAGAACCTGAGTTATCGACATAGCTTAGCATAGTAAGCAAGCTAAGGGCTGGCCATTTTTGTCGAAGGATCAATGGTCGGTGGAGCAGACAAGCCCAGGACAGCAACTGCGTATCGGCAAGCGTGATGTGGATCGCACCCCAGCAGATGGATCGACGACCTTAAAAAGGTGACTGGGACAGCCTGGACGCGGAAGGCGGAGGACAGGGTTTTGTCGCAGTCTAGGAGAAGCCTTTTTTTTTTTTTTTTTGAGGTTGTGAAATCATCCAATGACTTCTCCCGCTCTGGGCGGAGCGGAAGGGCGCGTCAGACTTTTACTAACAAAAACCCACCCGTGTTCCTTCAGTTGCCTGTTGCCAAGGTCCCGGTATCCCTTTCGGACTAACCCGCAACCCTGGCAGGTCTAGGAGAAGCCTGTGTTGCGATAGGCTGAGTTGATTGATTGAAATGTTTGTTCATTGGTGGCTATAACTCTATCCACCGACATTTGTGACCCATAAAGCTTGCATTGTAATGATTCATTGCTAATCGTGCACTCTGTGACATAGTGAGTAATAGGTCACTCCAACCATAAACAATAGATTTATTACTGCAAAGTCACAATAAAACTTTTAATAACCCTACCGATACAACTACACATGGTTATACCTAGAAATAGTTATTTTTTCTATTGAAATTATGATTTATATCGGGAAATGAAAGAAAAAGAGGCCAAGTGCTTCGCAAACGAAGGGTTCTGTACCACCCTACAATATAATATTATAAAACAATTTTTAATAAACTTTAATTTTTTTTTAAAGCCAAAAACCGCCGAATAAAACACGTTTTGTGTATGGGGACCCCTTGAATTTTTAACTATATTTTATGTTTATTACTTGTTGTTAAAGCAACCATAATAGTCAAGTGTTTTCCTATTACAGTTCAAAAGATACAGACGATACTCTGTGACAGACGGACGGACAGCAGAGCCTTTTTAATAGGGTCCCGTTGTCACACGTTGGGTACGGAACCCAAAAAAATGTATGTATAAGCAAAGAAAGTAGTGAGTCAGCGAGAAATTATAGTTTTTAATGACGCATATTTAGCGTTAAAGATCCATAATGTGTGCTATGTTACTAGCTTATTGCATGCATACTTGCAATTTTTATGGAGTTTTTCCTTTGAGTGAATAATATTAATAAATACGTGGAATATATGGAGCTCGTTGCTAATATAATTGTAGCATATTAAAGTGAATATACTTGTAAGAATGGGTGCAGTAATTATGGCATTATAATGCACAATTATATTTTATTAGTCGTAAAAATAGTAAGGGTTGGTTGTAGGTAAGGGGTTGGTAGCTTTCGTAAGCTATATTTGATTGGAAAATATTTAATTGATCCTCTAAAAATTTAATTGACTTTCTAACGAAAAACATTTTTTTTTTATATTGACCCTCTTGTAACTTTATGGGCTTCTAATGATGCGCACTTTTTTACATAAATGAGCATTTTTTATCGCAGCAGCGGCCTGTGAGCCCTTCATCCACAACATATCATCACGCCTTTATTCCCTAAAGGGATGGGCAGAGGTGTTTACTAACACCCACGTTTCGCCAGTCATGGTCTAAGTTCCAGAATTCTATGAAATTTACAAAAAAAATTGCAAGTTATGTAACAATAACAATCCATCATCATCATTTCAGCCGAAAGACGTCCACTGCTGGGCATAGATCTCCCCCAAGCACCGCCACTTCGACCGGTTCTGTGCTTCTCGCATCCAGGGGATTCCTGCGGTCTTCACCAGGTCATCAATTAAATATAATGTGCATTTTCATATGGTAATACCACCCAATAAAACTGATGACTGAAGTTCATAAGCAAAATGCTTCTTGTACGTCTTATTTTTTTAGGGTTCCGTACGCGAAGGGTGCCAAACCCAACTCTATTACTTAGCCTCAGCCGTGCGTTCGTCCGTCCGTCTGTCAGCAGGCTGCAACTCATAAACCGTAATAGGTTGACCGTTGAAATTTTCACAGATTGCGTTTACCTATAGCGGCAATAACAAAAAAAAAAAAAAATTGGCTTTATCTTTACCTTCGTGTTTTTTTTCGGCCGGTTTAACTAAGATGTAAACCTAGCTATTTATGTAGAATCTAAGGAAATGTAAAGCACTGTTTTTTGGAAATAAATATAGTAAATCATTATCATTATGCAACAAGTGGGGAAAATCAATTCCGAAGCCAAATAATCAAAGAAAATTAATTAGAGTCGAATCCGGCCTTCAAAAGCCAGGCTTCGGATTAAAATATGCAGAAGCAATTAATCTCAATTGGAATTCGAAATACTAATGACCTACTTTATCTTAGAAATTAATGACGGCCACGGCTGACGGCAATGGCTATTTCAATGGGAAACGACTTTTTAGCCAGTTTTCTGGATCTTTATTATATTTATGGTGTATCTTTCATACTCCAAATCTCTTCAGAGGGTTTAGGGGTATGAGGAACAGGGTGTAAAGTTCACTCATCCACCATAGAAAAGGGAGGATCCGACCAGACGGGTGTTGTGTCTGGCGGGCAACTGCCCAACGATTGATGTTGGTTGCTTGTATATAATGTCCATCGCGCGGTAAACTCTAATTGCGCGATGCAGGATTTATGTGACGTCAGGATTTTTGTATGACGTCAGATCTTTGATGCGTAGTTCGAATGTGGCGATGTAGATACCGACACAGGGTCATTGTACTCATCATTATGAAAAAATTTCACGTAGGTACCTTGTTGTTGTACCATGTTCGCATACCTTGTCAAAATGTAGGGAACAGCTGATTTTTTTTCGCGATTTCGGGGTTGATCTTTTTTGGGTTGATCCCATAGTGGTAGGTACTGCGGAGCATGAGGCCCTGGGTTCCATTCCCGGGTCGGGTAAAATTTTGGGTTTATCCATATGGGATTTCTCAGTAGCAGCCTGGAGTCTGGATTTGATGGCAATAGGCTCGCCCCCTATTACATGGGACTTAAACATAACTGGCGAAATTTGGGTGTACTACACTACCCCCGATAGTTAAAAAGACGTATCTAACAAAAAGCAAAAACGGATAAATAAATGTTTTAATGAATGAAACGGGAAATCGTTTGCTGTCTTCGAGTAAATTAAAATATTTACATACTAAAAGTTGAAAATAATGCCCACTATAATAGGCTTTAACTTGGTTTAATATATAATATGAATTTATTAATTTTTATAATACTAAAAGTTGAAAATAATGCCCACTATAATAGGCTTTAACTTGGTTTAATATATAATATGAATTTATTAATTTTTATAATAAAAAATAACGAAAAAACAGTTTTATCTTAGCATAAAAAATTAAGAAAAGTATTACATACTTAATTGAATAGACGTAAATAGATATTTACGTCTACTCAATCAAGTATTATGTAATATTTTTCTTCATTTCGCAAGGAAGCGTTTGAAATTGAAAGGACGCATCTGGGCAGATGCGTCCTTTAAATTTCAAATGCTTATATTACTGACAAAAAAAAACTATAAAGTATAAGGACCTTATCTACATAAATGACTTTTTAATTAAGTTACACATAAATCCGTCTTTTCATCTTCAATCGGGTGTAAAAAATGAACAGAAGCGCCCTATTTTGTTGTGCTAAAACCGCACTGGAGGAAGATAGAAAAATATTAAAAATACAAGCAGATGCGCCTTTTTTTTCTGATTCCGGCAATGTATATAACTCAAATCTGGAAAAACTGTTAGATGCGTCTTTTTTTCTATCGGGGGCAGACAGGTATGTACACCTCTGCCTAACCTTTCGAGGAATACAGGCGTGATGTTACGTTTTGTTACTCGTGGATGATTTTCAAAACAATTACTGTTAGTACTTGTATCCAAATGATAAATGATTTATTTCTGTAAGTAGGTTTGTACAAACACTTTTACACGTCAATCACATTTTTAAAACTAGATGAGGTCGGCGTTTCCTATCTGACTACTCTGAGAAGAAAGGCCGAAACAAACTCAGAGGTCACAGTCTCTTTTAAAGTCCAGACATAATCTTGGTCAGATTATGAGAAGACCATGTAGATTGGTGTCTGAAATGGTCTTTTGAGGAAAGAACCACACAGATTGAGTGGACCTGTCCAGTTAGTGCACGCATTTGTCAGTAATCGTGCAGCTCAACTCCGAATTTAAGGAGCTCAACGATTTGACGAACAATACCAAAGAAAGGACATTTGGTTAGGCCGCATAAATTACTCAAACTGCCAGACTATGATTAATTAAAATTAAGAAAAAATAAATAATAAAAAAGAAAAAAAAGATCCACATAATCTTCACATTCACAATAATTAAAAATAATATAATACTTTACAAAGTAAATATTCATGTCAATGTTTGAATTAATTTTCAATGTAAATATAAATATAAAAATCCGGAAATAATCTTGGTCAGATCATTTGAGGACCATGTAGATTTGTGTCTGAAATGGTCTTTTGAGGAAAGTTTGAGTGGACCTGTCCAGTCAGTGCACGCATTTGTCAGTAATCGTGTAACTCAACTCAGAACTTAAGGAGCTCAACGACTCGACGAACAAATATTCTCCTTGTACTCTTGTGTTCCAATTAATAAGGCTCTGCTTAAACAAAGCCTAATTAATAGTCACCCAGTCACCCCCATTGTTTCAGATTATCATGTTAATGAGGAACGAGCGACGAATTTGATATACATCTACTAGCTATATAAACTGATAAATCCATGTTTGTGTGTCATATTGAGTTTTATATCCGCTGTGTATTATCTTTTACTAGGTTCTGCCCGCGACTTCATCTTGTTTTCACATAAAACATTATCAGGTACTTGGTAGGCGTAGCTTTATGAGATTTTCGCCAGAAAGATTAGTTACATATTTTCATGTGATTTCAGATGTTTTTTGGAAATGTAAAAGAAAATCAGTGTTTCGTAAGGACATTGTCATTGATTCATTACATAATACATACACTAAATGGTTAGGTTATCAAATTAAAGACAGGTGTTTTCTAAGAGAACTTACTATCCTACACTTTAACAACTAATTAAGGTTTTGTCCAAACTAAGAGGAAACCCGCGCGGGGTGCGGTACAAAATTCGCTCGCGCCGGTTGTGTCAACTAACTCGTATCGTAGTCGCGTGACTTTCTAATCATTAAAACAATCAACGCGCGCAGTTGCGATTCTCCTCAATGTGGCCAGAGCTTTATGTCTGGTTTAAGACAGGTGACAAACAGTTCACAGCTTTTAATTAATTATTCGCCATTTTTCAGACATGACAGGACAATTTAGCATTTACTTGTGTTTAATATTATACCTTTGCTGTTATGTTAGTCATTTGTTTCCGAAGGTATACGGTAATATGAACCTCTTATTATAATGTCTAAAGAGTCCCCTTTTCATGGCTAATTATTTTTGTTAAATTAAATTGAAGAAAACATAAAAAAATCCCTAGCTTTAGTGTGGTTTTATTAACTGACTTCTAAAAAAGTAGGACGTTTTCAATTCGTCGAAATCTTTTTTTTGTCAGCGATTATTCTTTACCACGTCGACCTATTTCGATTATTCTTTTTTATTGGAACCCGATATAAATCTGGTGAAGTGGTTTTTGAGTTTGATTGAATAAAGGCTCCAGCGGACAGGCTTCCGTGAAGTTTTCGTAGAAATTGTTCCAATGGAGTCGAATCGCCCCGTCGCGTCGCGCCTGTCTGCGGGAGCCTTAATAAGTATTTAATCTAAGTCATTATGCAATGTAGCAAGAATTTTGTGGTATACCACAACGAAAAAAGAGAAAAAGAACCTTTTTTGCACGTTTGTGTTTTTTTTTTTTGGAAGCTGTTTGCTTGTTTTTTTTTTGGAATACATTATCAGTCTCTAATGACTTATCTTTACAAACTCACTGTTTATTTTCTCTCGAATAATTACCTATATTTAATTTCTTAAAAAGCAAATAAATAATAATATAGCGTTTTAATAAACAGAATACAACTGACTTAAAACCAATTGAAACCGATTTTAATTAAAACATTATAATTGTGTTATCAAAACAAAATCTGTTAAATTAAATGGCTCAGAAAAGTAAATAATAACAGTAATTAAATTAATGTCATTTGTTTCACTTCCCACGCACGTTATTGAAATTGAATGTCAATAAAGAAAATGATTAATTAACAATACAACGATGACTGCGCAATTTATAAATTAAACTATGAATATACGGTTACAATGGCACATTTTCTTTGTTTTATAAATCTCCTGATATTTAAGAAAAGTAATGAATTACTTGCTGCGGCAAAAAAAAAAAACCAAAACTGGTTTGAAGTCAGGGACTCGATAAAAATGAGAGGACATGGCAGGCTGGGTAGACAAAATAAAGTCGTTCAGCAAATATAGAGGCAGTGGACATTCAATCGGTACATAAAAAAAAAAAATTTTTTTTTTTGAATGAGAAGACTTCACATCCTGGATTGCCTATAATCTCATGTCTCAAGTCTCATGTCTTGCTAATGGTGGCACGTGTGTTGGATCGTTTAGTTCCCTTATAAATGGTTGATCGGGATGGTGCTGACCCATATAAGTATAAGTCATGTTCCTGAAAAAGTCAGTCAAAGTACTAGTCATAATAATATAGCTAACTTAAGACTAGTCTAGTCCCGACTGACGGCGCGGAATCCACGGTTTTATTTGTTTGTTTCTCTTTGTTTTACTCTGGAACATTTTAATATGCAATTGTTTTAACATCAATCTCACATAACATTATAATCTCAACATTAATAATGTAACAAATATTTTTAGCAAAAATATACTAAAAGAGTGTCCATGGAGTTTCTTACTCGTTCTTCTCCATAGGAACCTGCTAGTTTGAGTTTGAATTTTTCAACTGACAACTGCCCATTTAATTTTCAGAGAACTTTCGAGACATAATGTACGTCAGTAAGTCATAAACAAAAACTACTAAAAGATGACTGAAAATAAAAAAAAAAACATTTTCCACTATCGTATAATGTTATATTACAGCAATCTATTTAAGGAATGGTGATGATATCCGACGCTTTCACAGAACATTGAGAGGGGCAATTTCTCAACAGTTTGAGATACAAAATACAGGCCGTAAAAAGAAATACAAACCAGTAGCGAAAAAATAAGTTTGAAAAGGGAAGCCGGTTCAAAAATATCGCCATAAGTAATACTAATACTACCAGCCTATATTTTGTACGGAAACGGTGCGCTTCTATTCTCGGTAGAATACGTGCTAGCTGCCACAAGCATCCTGAGTGTATTGTGTGGTAGGTGGGACAGCCCCATGCTGGCTCACTGGATACGGCTGCACACATAGGTGTCAGTCGTTACAATTTTGTATATTATAGCGCGGTTTTTACTAACATTCGGTTAAGATCTTTATTAAGAAGTTATGGATCATTGATCTGAATTTTTTTTTTTTTTTTTTCCCTTTATAAAGTATCACGGTTGGTAATACTTTATTCACATTACAATCTAGCCTATGAGCTAATAAGTAATTTAAATATAACTTAAACTGCTAAGTAACTATAAAATTAAGAAATCGTCCAATAACGTCTTTCTTATTCACTATAAGTACAGGGGAAGACACTTGATTCACGTGTTCTTTATAAAAGTCAGCATTTGCACTACAGTCACTTACACTGCACTAAACTAACTCGAAAGGTTTTACCCTTTTTAGTCTTCGCACTAATTCAGTGTTGTCAAGGAGTTGAATTGCCTCAACATTCACGTGATGATGAAGTCTGTGTTCATGAGCTTCTGCATATTTTTGTATAACTATGTTTACGACATCCATCTTGAGGTCCCGGTGAAGGTCACTATTTCTAATATACCAAGGAGCATTGACTATGTCCCTTAGTACTTTGTTTTGAAAACGTTGTACGATTTGACGATTGCTTTGGCTGGTGCAGCCCCACAGCTGAATACCGTAGGTCCATACAGGCTTTAAAACTTGTTTATATAACAACAACTTGTTAGGTATTGACAATGGCGACTGCCTCTGAAATAAATAAATATATTGTCCTACTGCAGGGCACAGGCCTCTTCTCATACAGAGAAGACACGAGCATTGATTGCTACGGTTGCTCAAAACAGGTTGGCGATTTCAGACATAATAATATGTTTTAACCTATAATAAACTCAGAAAGTATCTATGTTACCTGGTACCTAAGTTTTTTGTTACATTTTTATTTTTCTTTAGAATCTAACAGACATGTTGATTTTCATTTGCGCTGTTTCAGACTTTCGGGCTTCGGACGACCCGTAACGACTGTCAAAGATCTACTAATGACAGCCGGGACAAGAGGGGTCTTGGTAATGTTAAGATGGTCTCCCATCCACAGACCAAGAGCGACAAGCATAGCTTAAGCTGATCGATCGACCCGTACGGCTGTTAATACTTAGCCACAAGCCCCTCTCCTTCACTATTATTCAGCAATTATTGTTCCGTTATATTGTTTGATATTATTATCTTTTCTTTATGTTTCTAAGTTGCTGAAAGAGAAGCTTACATTAAATTTTGCTTAATTTCATTTCAAAAATTTCTTAAATTCATCTTATAATGAGCTTAGGATAAGTGCATTTTGTTCATTTTACCGATTACCGATTTGAAAATGAAACGAATGAATCATTAACTTTTAAAAAGAGGGAGATTTGCTTTCGTGTATTTCTTTTTCGGGTTTCCATATTTAATGAGGCAAACCGAAAGGAATCGTGTTTTATTGACCCTTTAGTAAAGTCAAATAAGTCAATCTATTCTTTTTTTTTGTAATAGGGAAAATCTTATCGCTAGTTGCAAGTTATGTATTATAGTGTTTTTTTACAACCTGTATAGTATAGTATCACGAAGATGATGTATGTTTTTTGTCCTAACAATTTTTTATGTTTTTGTGCTTAAGGAAATATTTTGCGAAACACAAAGTTTGCCAAGATCGTAAAAGGGGACGAAAATAAATATCTTATGTCGGTATAAACATGTACCTAACATTGTTGGCAAAAAAGGGACGAAATAGTAATGCAATCAATCAAAGTAGGGTAAAACAAAACAGTTTGTATTGAATATGATTTATAGTTCTTTTTCCTTCTCAGTTGCTTTTCTACATATTTGCCTAAAATTTGCCAAATAAACTGAATAAGTATCTACCACCGGGTAACTAAATACTAAAGAAAAAAAAAAGAAAAGAGTACTTATTATAAATATCTATGCTAAAATGGTTTGATCATATAGTTTTGAATATCGAATACGAGGTTTTAGACTAATTTGGAAAAGAGTATTACGATGTAATTTTTATGTCATGTGCGTTTAGTTTGTGCAGAATAATAAGAAGAATAAGAAACAAAAAGAATTTAAAGGTTTTGGTAAGACTGGTTTTCAGAATTTCGGGCTTCTGACGACCTGTAACGACTGTCAAAGATCCACGAATGACAGCCGGGACCAACGGCTTAACGTGCTTCCCGAGATACCGAGACACTCTCGTTATATAAAAATGGTCACCATCCACAGACCAACCCCGGCAAGCGTAGAAGCTGATGGATCGACCTCTGCGGCTGTTACCTATTCCTTAGCCACGAGCTCCTACTCGTATTCAACTATCAGTAATATAAAATACTCTAAAATGTGTACCACAATAAACTAAGAAGAAATAAAGGCAGGTGTGACTGATGATGTCTACTCTCGAGACTCTGGAGATTGGTGCTCAATAAAACAAAGAGAATGTAATGTTGAACAATGATAATCCAGATAAACTCTGAACTCGCTAACACTCCGTTATATTTATGAGCACAAATGTGCGGACAGATGTGCGTCCTTTTAGAAAAAAAAAAAGAATAATTATAATAGTATCAAAAATGTGAGATAACAAGAATCTAATTTTATTTTGTGGTGAGCAGCACTGTCAGTTCATTTTGGATACAAATAGTACACGGCTCGAAATTATATATTATTATAAATAAAACCTCAAACTGCGCAAATATAACAACTTTATTGGTAGCTATATTTTTGAGCCGTTTGGGGTTGAAACACTAGGGCCGTGGGGTCCGAGTGCTCATCAAGTATTTCGGGACATCGCCAAGCGGTTGGTCGACTTTTCACGTGACCAGAGGGCTGGTCAATTTCTAGGTCAAAGAATCAGCATTGCCATCCAACGTGGCAATTCTGCCAACCTTTTGGGCACTTTTCCCACTGACAGCGATGCGGAAGATTTTTTTGACGCCCTATGAGCCCTTCTTTCTATAATAATTTTTATTTCGCTTTGTATATAATTTTAGTGTTAGATTGTATATAAAGACATATGTAATAAGAACAGTACTTATTCGAGAAAAATATATTATGCTAATTATTAAATATTAATAAACTGTCAGTTATAAAGCGCCTGAGAAATAAGTTTGGCAACCTCTCAAACAGTTACATCCTTATGCTTACTTGCTTATAAATGCGAGAGTATCTCTGTCTGTCCGTCTATTGCGCTTTCACGCCGAAACTACTGAACCGATTTAAATGAAATTTGGTACACAGATAGTCTAGAGCCTGAGAAAGGACATAAGGTACTTTTTATCGACATACCACGCGGGCGAAGCCGCGGGCGGATATTTGTATATAGAAGGATGTTGCTGTTATTCGCTCTTATCGACACTCACGGATAGATCAGAGTAGTCTTTTACTGATAACAATACACTTTTAACTTAGACTTATGACCTGATATGTTTTAAAAACGTAAACGAAGCAAAAGGAATTTGTAAGGATCGTATCAGATGGTATTCTTTAGTTTCTGCCTATGGACGTACCCGTTGGTAGCAGGCCTTTTTTTTTTGTTTTTTTTTGAGGGTGGGATATCATCATCTCATCAAATGACTTTTACCGCTCTGGGCGGAGCGGAAGGGCGAGTCAGACTTTTACTGACTACAACCCACCCGTGTTCCTTCAGTTGCCTGTTGCCAAAGTCCCGGTATCCCTTTCGGACTTTCCCGCAACCCTGGCAGGGTGAGAAGCAGGTCTGAGTTTGGATTACGATTTAGAAATTATTTCGTGAATGAAAGAACTATTTCTACCATTTCCACGAACTGTCAGACGTCAACTATTTTTAGATTTCTTCGTAGAACTATTTCTATGGACAGTTTAATGTATCAGTTTACAAAGTCTATTAATAAATTCTATCGATCGGCAAGTCGAAGGTGCTATATCATGCCGACAGCTCAACACATGTCTTTTCTCATGATCCGCGAAGTGCGGGTAAATATTTGATTCAAGTCGAAAGCCGGCTAGTTGTGTATTCTATTTATGGTTATTTTTTCTTACGTTTTAGTGGTAGAATATACGCTCTTATTAGCTGCACTGAGGGCCTAGACAAAGTGACATTCTATCAGCGATAACGATGATGGAAAAGGCAAAAAAAAATTGGACTGACATAAGCTATCGAAAAGCTCATGTCAGTCCTGTTGAAAGTCGTTGTAGAAATACGAAAAGCTTTCGAAGCGATTGTCACTTGTCTAGGCCCTCTAGTCAAACTGAAGTGTCTCGCGCGGGTTGCTGGGCGAAATTAACTCACACTGATTGTATCAACTAAAGATCTAGCCTCTTTGAGACGAATCCCGCGTGGGATGCGGGTCGATTGATTTAAGAATAAGGAAGTCACGTGACTATTTACACCAATAGGGCAACAATTAAGGCTCTGGTCAAACTAGGAAACGGTACTTGTTCCTATACGTTGGATAATTTTGATATAAAAGCACCTTGCTGTTATATCCAGTTCAAACATAGAAAACTAGTAAATAATTCTTATTTTATTTTCCTCATGTTTTATGTCCTTCCTATTAAAATTACACATGATATTATTTTCCTTATGACACATGCAAAAATGTTGTCAATAGTGTCACAATCGCATACAATTATAATTATATCCTACATAAACATGATAACCCCAAGGTTTTTATATGCTAGTTTTTCAGGAAATGTTTTGTTTTACTAAACTGATAGAGTACAGGCAAGTGTGTTGCTACCGCTGAACCGACTTTATACATTATAGACTTCAGCCGATCGATTTTGTAAAAATATCACCGTGAAAAGTTCGGTGATGTGTGCTGTCAATAGTGTCAATCCTAAGCATCAGGTGGAATGACAGTTCACTTCAAGCTCACTTCACCTACGTTTTCACGGTGATATTTTTACAGAATCGATCGGCTGAACCGAGTATAATGTACTTTCTAAGGGCCTGCTCCCACTGGCGGCACGGCACGGCATATTTTTCGGCATCATTACATGCAAGCGCATATGGTATGCCGTGACATCCTATTTCAATTTTTCTGTCATAGTAATGTTGTATTCTTCCCATAAAAATCCCTTGTCATTTCGTGCTGCCAGTGGGTGGGGGAGGCCCTAAGTTTACGTTACTGTTGTACAGTCAGGGATACTAATTGTTTATACAATTGATACACTACTTCAGTTTGAAGTGTTATAGCCATTTCGTACCAATGAAAACACCGTGAGAAAAGTGATTTGAATAAACGGACAATTTAAGTTGGTAGTAAAGATACAATTTAATTTCCCTGACTTATCCTCGGATACCATGGATACACACGGTGACGGCAACAATTTAAACAAACCAGCACCCCAATTATGTAACACATTTTCTTTTACAATGCGAAGGATTTTGAATGAAATTGCTATACAAATATCGGGAAATAAAGTTGAAGTGTCTGTTTGTAATGTCAGAATAATAGCTTTTTACTAAATGTATAATAAGTCCTCATGCAGACTGGCGCGACCCGACTGCGTGACGCGACAACGCGATGCGACTCTAACAAAACAATTTTTAAGAAAACTTCACGGTGTAACAATTACTGGTGTTGCGTCGCGCCTGTCTGCACGAGGCTTCATGAAAGTAATTGTATCTGCGGTACTTATAACATTTTTTTTTGTGTTTCTGCTTATTATCATAAGCAACATTGTATATAGGTTACTATGACACGTGTACAGTATTTTCTATTCTTGACAAGCGATCTGTTAAGCTATGAATTATTCATTAATGCATACATTTTTCTTTAGCTGCCATATCAGCATGTCATAAATTATAGAACAAATATTTTTCTTTCTTTTTTCCATTTAAAAATAAAGTCTTGAAGTCACGTAACTAACATTGCTGAGCTTAAATAATCAACTGCTACAATAATTGTTTGCCTTCCATTGCATGGTATATAGCGTGTCCATTTTATATTGACACCCGTGATGCATGCGCAAGTTACTATGTAGTGCAAAGCTTACCTACACGATATGCATTATTAAAAATGGCATGTTTAATTGAACTTCTAATAATTCCCATTTTGCGCTCCTAAAACTATTATTGAACAGTCTAATATAATGATTGCGCCTCTTTTTGTAATACTCAATTAAAAATTCGTGAGTAAAAAAAGGGCAGTAAACTAAATAAAAATGTGTACTAACAATTTAAATGTATAATTCGGCTCGCGCGTGGTTGGTCACATTTCAATATTGTCATCACTGTGTCTAGTTTCTTTTATTGTTTCAATTTTTTATTTGTATTTTGGCACCCAACTGTTTATTAATGTAATTAGTTACTATTTAACCGTGTTTTTGTATGTTGTGCTGTCTTTTGTGTGCACAAAATAAACGTTTTATCTATCTATGCTATCATAGAATCTGTAGGGGGGAAAAGTGGAATAATCCAAAATGAAAAAGGGGACTTCTGGATTTTTTTTACATTAGGGTTCACTTTCCCCCCTGAGGGAAATTCTCTCAGGGGGAAAAGCGGAATAAGCTGAAAATTCAGCCACTTACATTATTTCATACTGTCCGAGGGGTAAGTATCAAGATACAATAGTCGTGGTAACAAGAAATGTCAGAAGCATGATGGCATGTTGCCGTAAAAATTCTTTGTAACTAGCTCGAATACAATCGAGTTAAAATGGTAGGTAATTTTATTTAATGACTGAAACAGTGTAGTTCAGTAGGGGTTGTTAGTTAAGTGGAAATGTTGGATTAGGAATGGCTGGATTGGTTGATTTTTTTAGGTGATTGCAGGACTGTACAGAGTCAAGGTCAATTTTTGTATTAGTAATAAGGATCAAATTCACAAAACACGTAGGTATTCGTTAGTATAAATTCGTTAGATGTCAAGAAAGCATTCTCTCAAATGTGTTATTTTTTTATGTAGAGAAATAACAGTACGTATGTGAGTTGATACTTTAATTAAATTGGAAGTTACATAGGTGCCAATGTTTGATTTTCTTATTAATATCATAGACATTTGATCCCAAAATCCAGTTCAATTTAGAATGTAGACCTTTTTAAACGCAATAACACAGGTTTAATGAAAAGGTTGAGTTTGTGAATTACTTTCAGACCCTCATTATAGAAGGCTTAACAGATTTGATGAGAGGTTAACGAGAAATTCACACATAATTCGTTTGAACGTTCAGTAAGGGTTATCTTTTACGAAGACATCATTACGTATATCCTGGGCAGCCATGCAATAATAAGCTCCTTTTTGAAAAGATGACAGTATAAAACATCGAATAAAATATTGAGGCATGAAGAACAGTGTGTAAAGTTCACTCATCCTCTATAGAAAAGGGAGGATCCTCCGACCAGACGGGCGTTGCGTCTGGTGGGCTACTGCCCGACGATTGATGTCGGGACGTTGTATATCCACTCAAACGCCCGGTAACCATGGTAGCCCGGGCTTGAGAGCTAGTCGCGTGGTAAACCCTGCTTGCGGGATGCAGGATTTTTCGTGACGTCAGTGTGTTGTGGCACTGGCAGACAGAAGGGTCTTACTAATTTTTAGTAAGGCAGGTGTTCTAAATGAATAAACGAATAAGATTTCTTGAACCAAGCTTCTTCAACATAGTGCGAAAAAAAAACATTACCACAGATTAAAATAATTATAACTGTCAGCGAGCATACAGCGGGGCACTTTTAAACTTAGTATAACCCAACAATCTACAGCATGTATACAAAACTTCGATACCTACTCGACTCAAATGCATGGGTCGGCTGATTTTTTGGTCCCATGGAGAAAAAAACTTGTTCAGTTTCATGGTCTGTACACCTTAAATTTTGACCAAATCATACATGCTATATTAAGGATCAAGAACCCTTTGATTGGATAGTTAGTCATCTTCGTCATCAGGCACTCTTGGATGAATGAGAAAAGCTTGACTAGCTCATCAATCATCGGATTATTTTGTCGAATTCGCCCAAATTCAAAGCGTTATAGAAGGGTTATTCAAATTAATCTGCTCTAAAATCTCATGTCGCTACATACAGAAACTGGGTAAGACACAAACAATACGCGCGCTAGTTACTAGATTTCAGACGTGTTATTTAATATTGGTATGTATTTAATCGAACTTAAAATAATACACATTATGCTTTCCTAAAAAAAAATATTAAGCAGTCTAATATTAATGAACGCGCCTCTTTTGGTGAACCTCATATAATTCCTATTTTGTGGTCCTAAAAACTAAATAACCACATAACTGCGACGAACTTGGATGTAGGGCTGGCCGACCGCTGCCTCTCGCTCGCTCCACTCGCTCAGCTCGCTCCACTCGCTCAGCTCGCTCCATACACTCAGCTCGCTCGCTATTTGTCACAGACCAACTTGCATGTAGGGCTGGCCGACCGCTACTTCTCTCTAATGATGTACCATTTTAAGGTCCCCTAAGTTTTATAGTTTAATAAGTACTTGTTGTCTTAAGCTTAATAAGTTTTTTAGTTTATTTCTCTTTAATATTGTAACAAAGGGAAAACGATACCAGCCTGTAGGTAATTAAAGTTGCCTTTAATATTTTGACACAGATTCCCTCTACAGTGAAATATGCGTGTTTTAATTATGACGCAGAATAAATTAAGACATTCGGTGGCATATATTCTAATTGCGGCACAAGGCTGTCTTTGTATTACATTATTTCAACAATCCACGCATAAATTATTTTCTATTTCGGTACAAAATATGACTGTCATAAATGTATTTGATTTATTTGTACCTTGTGTAGGTAAGTGACTACAAAAAACATAAAAATAGTAACTTCATTATGTTTCTGGAAATAATTTTCTTTTTATTACGCTTGATAAGTGCTAAGCCCGCGAAATTCCAATTTTCTTACGTCTTTTTCTATTTGCAGGTCATAGTCAGACTGATCCTTATCCTTACATATTATAAAACAAAGTCCTCCGCCGCGTCTGTCTGTCGTCCTGTTCGCGATAGACTCAAAAACTACTGCACCGATTTTCATGTTGTTTTCACCAATGGATAGCGTGGTTCTCGAGGAAGGTTTTAGTATATAATAATCAACATCCACGCGGGCGAAGCCACGAGTATCAGCTAGTTTAAACATAATTCGCTACCGTAATAAATATTTGTACCTATCATGTTTTTTATTTGGCCTGAGGGTATGTGTTCTTTAGCTTATGTTATAATTTTTGTGTTACTTGTAAGTATTGAATCTTCATCATCATCTGCCTGCCTTTTCCCAACTATGTTGGGGTCGGCTTCCAGTCTAACCGGATGCAGCTGAATACCATTATGTACGTATCTACAGAATAAAATTATAATCATTAGAATCATCAATACAACTCTCTAAGTTACAATTTGACCTCAAATGATATGATCATGAAATAGTCATTTAATTGGTCTTATAGAATAAAAAACATCAAAATATTGCCGAAGAAATTATAAAAATATTGACAAAGAAAAAAAAAAAACAGAATTGTATTGTTGTATAATTATTCTCTTGAAAAGTGGTTAGGTTTTTATCAAAAAGGCTTAGTGACGTTTAATATCTAACTAAACCTGAGCGTCAGACACGCAAATAAAGTGTTTTCTAATTTATTTTGAAAACGCAATCTTCATTTTTGATTAATTTTCGTTCGCGTGGGAAGTTAACACATTGTTTGAATATGAATTAGTTTCTTTGACACATTATATTTTATTTATATTTAAAATTGTGATGCTTATGGTGTATAGAGACCTATTATGTATGTTTTAATACCTGTAGGCTTGAGTAAGTTCTCTGTTCTAATGTCCCACAAATATCTAATACTAAAGTCTGTTTTTTTAATTTCGTCGACTAATTTGATATTTCAAGTGATTGTTTTTTCAATTTGGAGTTTGACATTTGCACCTGTCAAATTAGTCCGCGGGATTTAAAAAAACACACTATTTATGTATTTATTAATTATTTCACATGAGGCATCTTCAGTTATACTATACCTATATAGATACACACTGTTTTACAAATTGTTATTTCGACGACCAACTTTAAGTTCTACATGTTATTGTGTTTGCTACTGCTGCTATTTTCTCTACTAATTAATTTCGTAGCAGTTTCCAAGACAAGATACAATTAAATTAGTTGCCCGGGACAGAACATGGACAGTGTCTTTCCTGTTTATTTTCGTAGTTATTTAGGTCTTGGTATAATAGAACCGTCGCGTGGTCCAGTGGTAACGGCCTCGACGTACTAGTTGTATGTCGTAGGTTCGGACCCTGACAAGCGCTTTACTTTGTGTAAATTATTTCATTTGAAAATTGCTCTCAAAACGGTGAAGGAAAATATCGTGAGGAAACTGTCCTAGAAACAAAAATTCGAAGTCATGTGACTTATACCAACTCGCATTGGGTCCGCCTGGTAGATTACGCTCACTCCCTCACATCGAGAGGAGGCCGTGTTCCAGCATTGGGAACATTATAGGCTGATTATTTTACAGAACAATTTATAAAATTCAAGATTTAGGCTGATCGTTCACGCCGCTACTCAAAATTTTTGCCGACAACCTTTACAGTAATTCAAATATGTACTAGTGCTGTCACATTCTAGCTACTCATCGGTGAATTTGTAAAACGCTAAGGCCGCTTGTACACGCTAAGAAAATTCGCCGGGTCTATGCAAGAATTCGTGTCGTTTCTACACACGAACTGTGCTGCTTCGGCGCTGACCAAGAAAAAAATCTTGCCTGCGCTATACCCGACGCACGAAGTTGCTGCGGTGCGGAAGGGGGGCGGGGAAGTGGACGGGGCGTTTTAGTGCCTAGATCCGACAAAATTCTTGTCTTGTAATGATGAATTGGTCCTATTAGCAGCAGACACGGTGAAATTTTTTAGCGTGTAAAAGCGGTCTTATTGTGCTACACACTTGTTCGGGTCCCGGCACATTTGATTCGGCAGTATTTGTTGAAAAACAAGGCCAACCAATAAGCAATTCCTGCACGTATTTGGCTTTCATTCGTTAGCTAGCGGAGCGGTCAGTAACTTATATTCCTCTAATTAAAATACAACAAACAGGAAAATAATCACATACTAATCCTGTGTATTATATTGTGAAGTAATTAAAAATATTCATAGTTATTGGATTTATTCCTATATGACATTTAATACATCGAATGCTTCAGAAGCAACTGCGCTTGTTGTATGGAAGTGCTTTATAGTATATTGTTTTTATTATAACTAAACTATTTAATTTTATAAATCAGTCAAAACAGGACTGAGGTACGTCCCTTGCAAGAGAAGGCTTAAGTCAGGACGACGTCAGGTGTGAGCGCACATTGGCATACATTAATATTTAACGTTGACACTCGGTGATGAATTTTTGAGATTTTTCCCTTTCGATTCGAGTTCATGATTCGTGGTCATCTTACGCAGTGCAAGTGATATTCGCCATGTCTGACAACGACACCAGTGGACATGGTTCAACAGTGAGTGATGAATATTTCCAAAATTATACTGAGCCGAAGAAAGAGGGGTTAACGTTCAGAACAGTCTATTATATCGAGGACATTATACACTTCATTGTGCTTGTGCTGGCACTATCAGCGTTGATATATGGTTTGACATCGTGGTGCGCTATGAAGAAGTTCCGCAATTACAGAAATTATGTGTATCTCAACGCAATTTTGGCAAACTTTTTGCTCTATTCAATAATCAAACTCATGGTCAATCACAAAGAACTTGGTTTAAAAACATTATACGAACCTAGTAGTAAATGGACATTATCGAATAATTCATAATTTATATTTATACTTATTATCTGTAAAGAACCACTGGTTGGTAGTTATAAGTCATATGTTTTATGTAGATTTTGTTCAAGTTTTCAATGGGCATATCCGAAGAAAATATTTAAAAAGTAGCCTCTTTGCTTGGGGCGTTGCTTTAATATCAACCATCATGTTTATCTGTATATATTTCTGTTGTTTGCCAGAAATAAATACTTATTCTTCCTTTGTTGACGTTCCTTACCAGATTTCAATTGTAAGTCAAATATTACCTTTGATAATCAACTTTGGTTTTTACATTATAATTGTATTTTCACTTTGTCGTAGTTTTAACACGAGCGCAAATACAGCTGCTAACACCTGGCGTCTCTTGTATATAGCCACTTTTATATTTATATTGAGCGACGTCTTATTATTGTCAGATTATGTGATAACCGTATTGGGTTACATTTTTCAAACCAACTCGACAACAAGGACTCTTATAGGAACAATATTAAATAACTTAAATGCATTCATATTACCTGTTTTTTTGGTCGTTGTAAAGGTTAACCGAGAAAATTGGTACGAATTTTATTTAAAAAAAACTGGCAAAATACAAGTCGGAATCGCTCAGTAGGTAAGGGTTACGTAGCAACAATAGTACATATTGATGCATCGAGTGAAAACTAAAAAAAAAATAAACGTGATTTATTTTGTGACAAGTAATGTCAGAATTATTATGTATTTGTAGGCAATCGACAACTCCATTAATCGATTCGCTTAAAAATAAGTAAATTCGTGTTACTTTCTTTGTGTAAATAATTTCATCAACACTGCTCTTAAAACGGTGGAGGAAAACATCGCGAGGAAACCGGCATACCCTAGAACCAAAAATTCTAAGACACTTGACATCTATCAACTCGCACTGGACCTGCGTCGTAAGATTATAGCGGTTCCCTATCCATTTGCATAAAATTTTAAGACATAATATAATTTGGCATACTTTTGTTTATCCTAACAATATTTACGCATAATATTATTTTCGCATATCAGCAAACGCATAATTATTTTAAGCATAATTTCACCAATCATAATAGTGCATAAGCATAACATTCAAAAGCATAAATATATTTACGCATAATGACATTAAAACATAATTTTTAAAGGCATAAGAAATACGCATAATAATTAACTGCAACAGAATAGATACACGTTAATAGATTCTAGTCGTTTCTGGCACTTCGCCGGCCGCTGCCGCGGCACCGCTCGCTTCGCTCGCTCGGCTCGTGCGTAGGGGGTCACAGTTCTAACCTAACCTAACCTAAACTACCAACATTACTTTTGTAATAAATACGTAAAAACAACTTAACTTTGTTTCGAATATTTTTTTATGCCTGAACACTATTATGCTAATAGTCATTAGGCCTACTAACGTTATGCTAATCATTTTTATGCCAAAAGAAATTAGTCTTTAAGATGATTATGCCAACACAAAATGTATGTCTAAAAAAATTATGCCAAAGTATTATTATGCCAAAACAAATTGTGCCAAAATCGTTATGCCGAAGTATATTAGGACAAAGAACATTATGCGAAAAGAAGGGATCCCGATTATAGCCCACTCCCTCTCTTAGAGAGGAGGCCTGTGTCCCAGCAGTGGCAACACTATTTATTGGCTGATAATGCTAAAGATTGTGATTTTACCAATGTGTGTGACTTCTGTTATTTAATTTAGTTATTAGTATTTATTGTGTGAATATTTTGTTATTAATACAATTCTTAGATATAGTAACAAAAATATGGATCACTGTGTGTGAATTAAATAAATAATAATAGTAATAATGTAATTTAATTTCTACCTATATGTTTCCTATATGTTAGCTCGTGGCTAAGTAATAACAGCCGCACGGGTCGATTCATCAGGTTAAGCTACGCTTGCCGGGGTTGGTCATCATCTTTTACATACCGAGACTCCTTCGTGTCTCGGAAAGCACGTTAAGCCGTTGGTCCCAGCTGTCATTTGTAGATCTTTGACAGCTGTTACGGGTCGTCAGAAGCCCGAAAGTCTGACAGCCAGTCTTGCCAAGGGGTATCGTATTACCCAGTTACTGGGTTGTGGGGGTCAGATAGGCAGTCGCTCCATGTAAAATACTGTTATTCAGCTGCATCCGGTTAGACTGGAAGCCGACCCAACGTTGTTGGGAAAAGGCAGGCAGATGATGATGTTTGCTATCGTTGTTGGCGCTATGGAAAATGCTGGCTATTTTTTATTTTCCTTTGATTATCATTGAAGTGTTGTAATATTGTTTAACTAGAAGTTCAAATAAAATTACTTTGAAATATTTTGTTTCAGTTTCAATTGAATGAACAATTGCTTACAAATTACGAAAGCACTTGATAGGAGGAATATTAATGAAAATACAGTTTTTGTGAATTCAAATAGAAATCTTACTAAATTGCTTAAACGATTATTATTTGAAAAAAAAATATTTCCTTTGAAAGCTTCCTTTTGTAGACAAATTTTCAGAAATCGGAATGAAAGTAATGTAATTCTTGTTTCAATAAGTTTCAAGGAAAAATAATGTATTGGAAAAATAAATCTCTTAACTACAACGGTTTTTAACGTTAATAAATAAGATGTAAATTACCTAATAATAACTTTTTTTACTGACAACCTTATTTGATTTACAGCCGGAAAAATCTAGAATAAATCGCATTCCAGCCAATTGTAGGGCAGAATGGCGCCTACCACACGTGGCTTCGAACGAACCCTTATCAGATCGTAGGGGGAACTGGCGGATCCCCAAACTGGGTTAATGAAGGACTTTTTATGCCTTTTTTCGTAAATAACATTTTTAGATGTAAGCGGGTCGTATACGGCATATTTAGTAGTCAATCACAATGTTGCACGTGTTTGAAAAATCAATCTGCCTAGTCTATGTTGGGGTCAGCTTCCAATCTAACCAGATGCAGCTGAATACCAGTATTTTACATGGAGCAACTGCCTATCTGGCCTCCACAACATCTGACCTCCACAACCCAGTAACTGGGTAATACGATCCCTTTGGTAAGACTGTTGGCCAGACTAAGTAATAAGTTGGTACGAATACTCTAAATTGATATCAAAATAAATGAAACATAACTGCTAAAAGGCCTATCGGTATTATAGAGGCTAAGAATAGATCGTCGTTTATAATATTATCGTGCTGTATCAAATACCTACATATTCTGGGTTGACGTTGCAACTAGATCGATTGCAACCTGCTGATTCTTCAAGCATATTGTAGAATATGAATAGAAATGTTGTTTATCTAAGATTTCATTGATACGGATTGCGATAATGTCTCTTCGACCTTTTCCACAAAACCATTTTGACAAATAAGGCCGGTTGGTAGATGCCCGTTTTTTCCATCCATCATGTTCTGCCTAGCCTTTTCCCAATAATGTTGGGGTCGGCTTCCAGTTTAAGCGGATGCAGCTGAATACCAGTATTTTACATGGAGCGACTGCTTATCTGACCTCCACAACCCAGTAACTGAGTAATACAATACCGATTGGTAAGACAGGTTGTCAGTCTTTCGGGGTTCTGACGACCCGTAACAACTGTCAAAGATCTACAAATGACAGCCGGGGCCAACGGCTTAACGTGCTTTCCGAGGCACGGTGAAGTCTCGGTATGTAAAGATGGTCACCTATCCATGGACCAACCCCGGCAAGCGTAGCTTAACCTGATGAATCGACCCGTGTGACTATTATTATTTAGCCACGAGCTCCTCCGTTTTTTCCACCCATTTAATAAAAATATATATATATAAAAATGTTATTTATAAAAAGTCAAAATAAATAAATTTGTTCAAGGTTAACTGAGAAATGACATAAAGATAAGTCACATTGGTAGGTACTTTTCAGAAGCAAAATACCAATGTGACTTTGTTTCTCGTCAGTACCAAGAAACGGGTCAATAAACCCATAAGCCACCGTGACATTTTGAAGCAACACTTCGAATATAAATGAAACAGCTTAGTCTTGCCGACGCCAAGGATATTTCAAATAAGCAAAGCTGAACAGACCATTTCCTAGTAAGAAAATCGTCTTAGAGACATTCGTATCGCGATAACGCAAACGTCGAAATGATCGATGAAATATAATTTGTCACAGCTTATCCCCATGTCTAAAGAGGGGATTGAAGACGGGAATTTGTCGAGAGAACCCTTTATTTTTATTGATGGCAACACTTATTTTTAATGAGAGGTTTAATTTTTGGAGGGAATTTATACGTTCGTAATTCAAAATTTAGTAGGATTAGAGAAAAAAATTGATCTCCTGTTCAAGTTAAAGTATGCCGTTAATTTATCTTACACTAGAAATATGGACAAAGTTACAGGTAAAATAATATTTCTTCATAATGAAAATGTTGTGAAATGAAAACAAATAGGTAACTGAAACACACGAAATACCTTGGCAGTGGGGTTGCATACCTCCTAAATTTTGGCTCAAACATTCATGAAATTCATGCAATTCACGATAAGTAAACTTAGCCCGGAAGGCAAATATTGTATTCAAATGTTAGAATGGTACTGTTTCTACAAGATAAATAGTAGAACCTACTTACCATCGGGTACATACACGTTCAAAAAGAGGCAATCCTCTGAGTACTCCTTTTTCTTCTTATCCTCCATTTGTGATTCCAGTAACTTCATAAACAAATCGTCATGTTTCTTCAAAGGATTCTGCACATCCTCCTTTTTTGGGTCACTTTGCATACAGTCCGGGGCATATATTGTCGCATTCTTCACTCCTTCCCACTGAGGCAAATCCGTATACTCAGGGGGCAAAAACCTCCTGAACTCAATTGGCGGCTGAGCGTATGGTATTCCAACGTAGGCCGCTATTCTTTTCGTTCGGAATCTCGTAATATACATTCCCGAAATCGTCCCTTGATTCGCTAAAGTTATTTGGCGCGGTTCCCTCGCCGATAAAACTAATGTCATTTGCAGTAGCAACACTAATAAACGAATCATTTTTTTAAATTTTATTTTGTACAATTTATTTTACTGTACCTGGCAGCACAGAATATTTGAATTTGGATTGCATTTTATTTTAAAAAGAGAAACCGATGTTCGAATTCATAAAAATGGACGTTCATTTCAATATTTGAATTTTTTATAATTGACGGTTATTTTAGTCACGTTTCTGTTTAATTTTGATTAGTTTCGTTTAGATTTGTTTTGATTTTATTACTGGTGCGGTGGTGGTGTACCGGTATCGGTGGGTGTTCGTGCTCGAAGGTGGTGCGTTACTGTTTCTCGTGCAGACTTCGGCTCGTAAACAGTGGGGTTGTCCGTCGTTATAGCGACGAAGGAACTGCTATTGTGAACTTTGTTTGTTTTAGAATTGGCTTTTAGAGTATTTGTTTTAGAATGGGTTGTTTCAAGGAGACATGTTAACGTTTGTATATCAATCTGTAGGTTCACCAGGCATGATGCTGTTGATGATCTGATTATTTATCTTAAGATTTAACAAGACAATATAATCTTATTGCAAGAAAAGACATGATTCAACAAATTCATTTTATTATCACCACCATCCTGAAATTAAAAATTCAATTTTAGTCTCAAACACGTTATTTTTATCTGTGGATGTCTTTTAGCAAACTCCGTAACGTAGGACCCAAATCTTTATTCTTAAATCAAAATATGAGTTATCTGAAAGCTCTTGAAGAGTCGTCGAATCTTCTAGAAACAGAAACTTTCTTTCATTTCAGTCACTGCCATGTCTAAATATTTCGTATGCCAACAAATACCTGGCGGTAAGCTTGCGACGCGACGGATCGCGTGACGACCAAAGGCAGGAGTCATTGCATTTGGCCACCGTCGGCTTGTTTTCGCCTCATCTCCCCCTATGTGGGTCATTGCGACTTAAATATTGATCGATATTTTGTATTTGTGTAATGTTTTTATGTACTGTAAAGGTTTTTATGCATTGCTTAGTCTTACCAAGGGGTACCGTGCTTAAACAGTTACTGGGTTGTGGAGGTCAGATAGTCAGCTCCATGTAAAATAATTATGTATATTCAGGTTCAACCGGTTAGACTAAAAGCCGATGCCAACAAAATTGGGAAAAGGTTAGGCGGATCATTGCAATCACTAGTTGTTACGGTTTACTTGTTAAAATATTTGACTGCCTCGTTGGTCTAGTGGTCGCAAATGCTACTGCTGAGCATGAGGTCTCAGGTTCGATTCCCGGGTCGGGCAATTGCTATTGGATTTTCTATCTGAAAATTCTCAGTAGCAGCCCGGAGGCTGGGTTTGTGCCCGATTGATGGCAATAGGCTCACCCCTATTAGATGGGACTAAAAAATAACTGGCGAATTGTGGGTGTACACCTCTGCCCTTACCCTTCAGGGAAATATAGGCGTGAATGCGTGATGTTATGTTTTCATTTTCATTATGATGAAAAGTTCTGTTTTCAGTATGTGGAAACATATTGAGACAATCTGAGAGAGCTGATAGGTGACTAGGCTATAACAATTGACTGCTGAAGGATCCAAGAAGCCAGAAAAGCTCTCTATAGGTCTCGATAACTGTCCAGAGTGAGGCACACAGTCATAATGATGTTAATTTCCTCTGGAAACCCGCACTGGGCCCGCATGGTGTATTAGGGCCCCTTCCAGCACTGAGAACGTTCTAGGCAGATTATATTTATATTTTACTAGCTGATGCCCGCGGCTTCTCCCGAATGGATGTCAGTTATTATATACTAAAATCTTCCTAGAGAACCACTCTATCCATTGGTGAAAACAGCATGAAAATCGGTGCAGTAGTTTTTGAGTTTATCGCGAACAGGACGACAGACAGAGAATCATGAGCAGATTGATTGAATCATAATTTCGTTCAGAAAGGTCAAGTACTCGCAACGCGCGTAGTGCGTGTATGAACGTAAATGAGTCAAAAGGAATATTATACCTAGTACGTTCTTGATTTGAATTGAATCTGTTTTGGATTAAATTATAAAACTTATTTTTAACAATAAACACTTTTTACTTTAAACCTTTACAGTTCCCAAAATACAATCTACTGAAGTTTATAAATAACATGCAAATATTTTCATTTAAAATTAAAATCTTTTAAATTGCCAATCAATCATATTTGTTAATTACTTTTACGTTAACACGGGCTGATATTTTTAGTATGACATCCAATTAAATGATCATAATTTGTTTTTAATAAATGAATGTTTTTGAGTATGATGTGTTCTGGCGGCTGTGAGTATGTCATGCTCACTCAGATGTCTCGCTGATGGTGGCGCGTGTATTGGATGATTTAGCTCCCTTCAAAATGGTTGAGCGGAATGGCGTTGATCCATGCGTCATGTTCGTGAACGGGCGCCGTCAGTTGGGACTGGTCATCTCATGGCTCCTATGGCATAGTTTAATTTTTTAATTGTTTTTTCTTTTTTTTTCTTTTTATTACGGACGCTTTTAACGTACTGTCTACATTGTTCTCAAATGTATAATTTCAACATGAATGATGTAACCAATATTAATAATTACTACATTAATAATTTTTAATAATTTTCTTTTTTTGATTTAATGAGTGTCCGTGGAGTTTCTTGCTCGTTCTTCTCCTTATGTAGGTACCTACTACGCTTTGGAATGGGCAACTAGCCTCATATTTCTGACTGGACGACTCCTTGACAATTCAAAAGTAAGTGCCTGTAAATGGTTTAATTGAAATAAATGCTGTGAGTTTGAGTTTGGATGCCTATACGATTAGGAGAAGGCCAAAGAAACGATAGACGGATCGTGTGAAAGATGATAACGGCTAGAAAGGGAGTGACTACCGAGATGACGACTAAAAGAGAAGTATGCAAGTAAATTGGGATGAGGGCAGGAGATAATGGTGATGATGAATTTGTTTTTTAATAGCCTTTTCCCAACTATGTTGGGGTCGGCTTCCAGTCTAACCAGATGCAGCTGAATACCAGTATTTACATGGAGCGACTGCCTATCTGACCTCCACAACCAAGTAACTGGGTAATACGATACCCCTTGGTATGACCGGTTGTCAGATTTTCGGGCTTCTGACGACCCGTAACGACTGTCAAAAATCCACGAATGACAGCCGGGACCAACAGCTTAACATGCTTTCCGAGGCACAGAGGAGTCTTGATATGTAAAGATGGTCACCCATCCACGTACCAACCCCGGCAAGCGTAGCTTAACCTGACGGATCGACCCGTGCGGTTTTTATTACTTAGCCACAAGCTCCTCCCAGCTCCATTATAAATTCTAACCGACACTTAAAAATAAAAATTAAGTAAACAAGTTAAAAATAAAATGGCTGTGTATGGAAAACAAACAAAAATAGAGTTTGAAACGTGTGATGCTATAGTGGTCCCATTTGCATCTAAACTCGAATTTGCATAGATCACTATCGGCCGAGTCCCACATGGATGTAGGTTCGCTATATATTGCGGATTTATTGGACATTCCATTTTCAGGTCATCCTGTATAATTTAAAAAGATATTTATGAAGGAAAATACTTTTCATCATATTTTTGGTTTTTGCATGTTCTAATTCACGTCTCTTGATCCAGTTTTTTTTATTTTTTTATTTTGTCTCTTCATGTCTTGTAACAGAATAGGCTATGCCTTGGTACCAACTAATCAGCAAAGTCGGTAGTAAGGTAGATAGCCCGTTTTGGTCGGGCGGCTTTGAGCGTACTGATGTATAGCCACTCGTGGTAAGTGTACGCGGAAAGATGACTACAAAGCGTGTTCATTGACACTGCGGCTCATTGGCGATGTGGCGCCATTTATACCACCACGTATGAAAAATAGAAGGCATCTGAAGGCAAATTTTCTCGTACTTAATAAAAAAAACATTCAAGTCGCAATCTATCAAACTTGTCAAAAAGTTGGGAAAATATATTGTATTTCGGACAGATTGCGATTAAGATGCGAATTCGAACGTTCTTAAAAATTACGGGAATTGCTCCTCGCTCTCTGATGTCACACAAATGCTACATCGCGCAATCAAAGTTTACCGCAAAATCTTCATGAATATACAATAGCTCGACAACAAACATGTGCAGTACCCACTGTAGTCACTAGACACAATGCACATCTGGTCGGAGGATCCTCCTTTTTTAACGGAGGATGGAAGAAGTTTCCACCCTGTTCCTGCATACCTACAAAGGCTCCATTTTAAGCCATCTAGTTCAGTGGTTATTTTCCTCTATGAGTGTAACAAAGCTTAGCAGTGTTCACCTCTAAGATTCCGACCCGCTGTTAATACAATGCAGTGCCCCAAGTCCAATCATAAAGAGAGAAATGTATTACTACCGCAAATTCGGGTACTTACACCACTATTAGTTTAAATTATATTCGTACGACTACGTGAAGTTAGGGTTGCCAAGAATGTTGTATTAATTGGACATTCCACTTAGTGATAAATAGCTGGTTATGAGGAACAGCCTATATTTTTATTTTGGTGTTTATAGTGCACTAGCTGCGCCCCGTGGTTTCACGTGCGTAACTCTCGATCCCGTGAGAACATCGGGATAAAAAGTATTCTATGTCCTATTCCAGGTTATGGTCCACCCCTGTGCCAAATTTCATCTAAATCTGTTCAGCCGTTTTAGCGTGAAAGCGTAACAGACAAACAAACTCACTTTCGCATTTATAATATAAAATTAGGATTAGGATTAGGATTTATATATGATCATATAATTAAATCAAATCTTTTTTAGGGTTCTGTAGTCAACACGGAACCGTTATACAGTGACAAGATGATGAGAATAACGTTGTTTCGACCCACGCTATTTCGAAAAAGATTGTGAGTGGTACGTCAGTTCGAAAACATACTATTGAATCGAAAATTGGTGTATCGAATGAAGTTATCGTGACCGACGAAGTGATAAACATTTTTTGATTCAGGGATCCGTTTACGAAATATTAAGCTTTAAAGTACGAGTGGTTTTGGTTTTACTCGGCCCCTAAGGGTTGTAGCGTAGTGTTACATAGCTTCCTCAAAAATTGGGCTATCCATGAAAAAATCATATTATTTCCAATCCGACTGGTAGTTCCGAAGATTACCCCATATATGAAAACAAACAAACAAATAAGTTTTACCTCTTTACAATTTATAGAACATTATTTTTAGTTTATGCTAAACCCGAAAAGGGGTCATTGTACTCATCATTTTGAACAACTTTTTCTATGGGACCAAACTTAAAATTGCGAAAAATAAATCAGCTGTTCCATACATTTGTCATCATGATCTGCCTAGCCTTTTCCCAACTATATTGAGGTCGGCTTCCAGGGCCTATTTGACCTCCACAACCCAGTAACTGGGTAATACGATACCCCTTGGTAAGACTGGTTCCATACATTTGTGTGCACTTAAATAGACAAAATGTATAGAGCAGCAGATTTTTTTTCCCAAAGAAAAAGTTGTTCAAAATGGTGCACTTAAATCTAAAAAATGTATGGAACAGCTGATTTTTTTTCCCATAGAAAAAGTTGTTCAAAATGATGACTACAACGACCCCTTTTCGGGTTTAGCATAAGCAAAAAATAAGGTTGTATAGACAAGAACATGGTCATCCTACTGACAACACACGGCGCGGCGAGAAGGGCGTGCTTTCAATATTGTTCAATTTTACTGCGAGCGGTCACGTGACCAAGCTCGTACGACGAACATGGGTTCGCGACATTGTACCCGCGATTATTTCAGTATTTTTATACGAGTATTATGCTGAAACATACGAATTGTTGAACAAAACATTTGTCCCCGCGATAAGCGGATTGCAATCTCGCATTTTCATTAAGCAGCTAGTTGTTCTGATTTTTAAATTAGGTTTATAAAGGTCGCCGATGCAATTGAAACCCCCTCGTGATACCGGTATCTGTAAACCATTGGTTTTAAATTTGGAATAATAGGTGAGTAAAAAAGCTCGTGCTCGTGGCTAAGTAATAAGAGCCGCGCGGGTCGATCCATCAGGTTAAGCTACGCTTGCCGGGGTTGGTCCGTGGATGGGTGACCATCTTTACATCCCGAGACTCCTCTGTGCTTCGGAAAGCACGTTAAGCCGTTGGTTCCGGCTGTCATTTGTGGATCTTTGACAGTTGTTACGGGTCGTCAGAAGCCCGAAAGTCTGACAACCACTCTTACCAAGGAGTATGGTATTTCCCAGTTACTGGGTTGTAGAGGTCAGATAGGCAGTCGCTCCATGTAAAATACTGATATTCAGCTGCATCCGGTTAGACTGGAAGCCGATCCCAACATAGTTGGGAAAAGGCTAGGCAGATTGAGGTAAGTAAAAAAAAATCGGATGTCTAATTCCCACTTTTCGATCTAATTTTAAGAAATCTGTTGCAAAAATGCTTAATCATTTGTTTTTGGTGCGCGACAATGCAGAAGAAAGAAAGAAAGAAAAAACGTTTACTTGCAGTAAACATGACGCAAAGATGAATAAGTCAATCAATCAATCAAAAGACATTTATTTACACTAGGCTGAGAATCAGCACTTTTCGAACGTCAAAATTACAGAAGACAGTCCTCCACCCTTCACCACTTTTTAGTGCTTTAGCTGGGAAGAAGAAGTGGCGCAACAAACTCCCCAGCAGCACAGCTGTCTGTTCGGTTAGAAAAAATTGATTCTATACAAAAGTATGCAAAGTCATTTACATTACGCAACATAAAACATAAATCGAATTATTAGCCATATGTCAGCTAGCACACGCCAATATACCAACCAAAAAAAGGTGGGGGACAATAAGGGGGTAAGGTGGGGGACAATATGCATCACATCCACGAAACGGCCATCGCTCAGCATAATGCTGCGACTCTATGCGAGACAGAGCCCCAGCGGGAAGTAGGCAGGTATCTCTTACAAAATCTATGACCTGCAAAAGAAAACTTTAAACTTTGTCCTTCAAGGTATAGGAAGAATCAACTAACTACATCCTATTATAATATATTCAGAATTTAAATCATAAACCCCGGAATTATATCGAACTAAAACGGCTTGGAAGTTCTCCAATAACGAAATAATTTACTTGGCACTACTATAGAATAACAAAATGTTCAGAAACGCAAGTCCTGTACCGAATGTATTCTAAGGGTCAGTTCGCACCGAGACGTGACGCGACCCGACGACGCTGCGTGCACATTTTAAGATGGTGATACAAAATATAACTTTATTTACGACACAAAGAGATATATATTTTATTGAGATAATTCGAAAATGGCCTGATGATTATTTCCTGTTTTTTATAGTTTTAAGGTGCATTTTTCTTTCTTTCCCAGTGGCATCAGGTGCGGTGTTCTGCCGATAGCCGCGGCGTGCAAGAGGCGATCCCGACATCGCGAGGCGCAGCCAGCCTCGCGATGTCGGGATCGCCTCGCGGCGCGCGGCGGTGCGCTGCGCAGCGCGAAACCGCAGTAGCTCTTGCGTGATTTGCCGTTCGATTTGCGTGTATTTTGCGTTAGCCGAGCGCTCGTACACGTTGGGAAGGCCGAACGTATACTGGGGGTTTTTTTGACAGATTATGACTAAAATTAGAATGCGAACGTTTTGTAAAATAGTGGATTTGCCTCTCTGTTCTATTCGATTTTCGTATTCTATGCCGGTACTCTTACCTGCAATCACACAGCCCGCATAGCCCCCCTATTATTATCACCGATTACGTTGCCGTTTTAACAGAAAACGGCTTCGGCTATGGCTGAAATGACCTTGTCTTCTGACAGCTTGAGTATTATATTAGTATTGATTAAAATATTTTAAGTGTCGGCAATTCTACGCGATCGCGTATCGTAGTAAAGTTGGAAGTAATAGCTGGTTTTACGATACGGTTTTAGGGAAAATACGAGAGGCCTTGACTGTTTCAAGTACCTTAATTATCATGGAATAAGAATGCGGTTTGGAGAAACTTATGTTCAAAGTGGACTATGACAGTTAAGTTGATTGATTGAGAAGTTTTTAATTATTTATTTATTTAAACTTTTCGCACTAAAAAAGGTACAAAGGCGGACTTAATGCCTGAGGCATTCTCTACCAGTCAACCAAGGGTGGTGAAGAAATTAGATGGCAGGTGCTCTAATTGAGAGGAACAAAGAGAAAAATAATAATAATAATATATCGAATTGCATTATAGATAAAGCAGGTTTACAGTACATAAATAAGCTATAAACTTATGATACATATACTTACACATATATTTACTATAATAAATACTATAATATATATATTTATAAAACATACAAATTCAAGGGTGAGAGGCGATGACATGACTCTACTCTTTTTAGTCGTTAGGAAGCGGAAATGATTCGAAAATTGCTCAAGGTTTCAGGTTTCTAAACCAAACAACTGTATACTAGGGTACCAAACAATTGTAGGTCTTACCTAGACGTGATAAAGCATAAAATGTGAATACAGGAACCCTGTCCAAAAATTACGTATATAAAATAATTACTAGCGACTCGCTCTTGTTTCGCACGGTTTTTATGACTTGTCAAAACATCGAGATTTTTTAGTTATATGTAACTTTAATAATAACTTATTATACACATAAACCTTCCGAAATCAATTCTCTAAACGATGGTGAAAACCTCATCAAAATCTGTTGCGTGGTTTAGAAGAACAGTGCGGACATACCTACAAACACGAAAAGCGACTTTAATCTATATCTATATTTATAAAAATTAATCCTTATTTCCCTTGGTCGCGCCATCACGCGTGAACGGCTTAACAGATTTGGATGAAATTTGGCACAGGGGTAGACCATGACCTGGAATAGGACATAGGATAATTTTTATCCCGATATTCCCACGGGATCGAGACTTACGGGGCGCAGCAAGTTTATACAAACACTTATTCAATCAATAAGTATATATCAATAATAATATCAATAATAAGTCAATCATATTTTTAAAAGCGCTTCCTATCTGACTACTCTAAGAAGAAAGGCCAAAACAAACCGAGAGTGATAAAGATGAATATTATTATTATTAAATAATACAACTACACCTAAAAGCTATAATTTATTGTAGGTACAATTTGTGCCTTTCAAAGACCCACGATAGGGCACAGCTTTAATATTATGTTAAAAGTTCGAGAGTATAACTTTTTTGCCCTTAACATTCAAAGGGCATTTCATTGTTAAAACACATCGAATTATAATAGTTAAATAGTTGTCTGACATTTACTTAAGATAAAAGTTTTCCATGTTTCGAAAAGGTTATCAAGTTTTCTAAACTAAAATAATAATTATCATCTAGTTTTCTGGCTAATTTAGTAAGTAAAGTATCAAAATTACGATCACACTTCCGCTTACTATCAAAACCAACCAAAATGGACGAAGTACTCTACTACGCTAGACGTGTGCAACTGTGTGCCTGCGTAGATTTGTAATATGACACAATTTTCTCCCTCCCACAGTCAGTATAACTAAAATTAAATAAATAAACAATGTTTTATACATAATAGCAAAAGTTAAGGAATGATTATAACATAATATTCTAATTGGGGTGTTTGGTGGTGTAACGCTAATTCCGGGACATTTTGTATAAGGTCACAGTTGTGACGGTGGGTTATTTGATAATTCATATTTTCACGAAAACCCTAGGGACATTAGGATAATAAGAAAATCGTAAAAAACTGAGTGAAATAGGTTAGGTTAGAACTGTGACCAACCGCGCGCGTATCGAACGAGCAAAGCGAGCGGTACTGCGGCAGCGCTCGGCGAGCGCTACTACCAAGTTACCCGTAGATTTTTTTTCACCATTTTGTAATTATCCGTTCTATCAAACCCTCCTCTCCTTTTTAGATATTATAGAGGCGACAACCTTTTTTCCATCATAAAAAAATGGCCAAAACCTTGTAAAATCGATAGAGTCAATAACATATTTACTCTTGCCCATGCCGATCTTATCTAAGTATGGTCCTGAGATTGCTTCTAATCGTCCATCTAGCAGTCTGGTCTGCCCACGGATCGTTTTCCCCACCCATAATAATGGTAAATACCTCCTTTCCAGGAGGCCTATTATTACCAATGCGAAAGGCTTTTACACAGACAGATTGCTTTATAATCGTTGCTACGTAACGGCATTTTGCAAACGCAATTTAAAAAAATCAGCCAGCATTTACATTGAAACAGATCGTCTATTTTTTTCGGCGTACTTTTAAAATCATGCAAAATCTAACCTTGGTTTCTGGGCAGCAACTGACCGGCAGCCTGCTGCGATAGGAATGGTTCAAGGGTAAATTTTGTTATTCATGAGCCCCAATAGGAGTTTATCTGATTGCCTGAAATGTATACTTTAAGTCGAACGCTCGTTATAATGGCCTGTGGCAGAACATTTTACACAGTGGCAGAATTTTTTACAATCCCTCTTAAGCAAGCGAGGTAAACAACATTGTGATAAAACGAGAATTTTACAGGAGACGCAAAAATGCGCGGAATGCAATTTTTACATAATTGTTTTAAATATATTGAAACAACCCCAACAGTATTTTTTTATTAAATGAAATTAATTATGTATTACACATAATTACAATAAAGTTAATTCTTATCATTTTTAACTATACGCGCGGATAGTTAAATGATAAATGATAAATGATTTTATTTCTGTAAGTAGGTTTGTACAAACACTTTTACACGTCAATCACATTTTTAAAACTAGATGAGGTCGGCGTTTCCTATCTGACTACTCTGAGAAGAAAGGCCGAAACAAACTCAGAGGTCACAGTCTCTTTTAAAGTCCAGACATAATCTTGGTCAGATTATGTGAAGACCATGTAGATTGGTGTCTGAAATGGTCTTTTGAGGAAAGAACCACACAGATTGAGTGGACCTGTCCAGTCAGTGCACGCATTTGTCAGTAATCGTGCAGCTCAACTCCGAATTTAAGGAGCTCAACGATTTGACGAACAATACCAAAGAAAGGACATTTGGTTAGGCCGCATAAATTACTCAAACTGCCAGACTATGATTAATTAAAATTAAGAAAAAATAAATAATAAAAAAGAAAAGAAAGATCCACATAATCTTCACATTCACAATAATTAAAAATAATATAATACTTAGTTTTGCACGCACAGTAGATACGACGGCGAACGCACTGATGCAAGCGACGCGCGGTTCATATGGATAACTAGCGCGCTGCGCACGAGTTTTTGTTCAGAACATTAACTCCAATGAACAACATTAAGTTCGTGCAAAGCTTAGAGGTAAATAATCTTATCGTAATTACATTATATATTAAACTTATCGTCACTTGAGGTCCTTTATCCATTAGACGTTAGTGGATTTAATGTCATATACGATTGAATATTTTTTTTCTTATATGTCATAGGTTTAGGACCTATGACATAAGTATAAGAAAAAAAATATTCATGTATGTTGATACGAATGGTGCAAGAAACATATTTCCAAAAAAAGTGGAGTTACTACCTCTGAAGTACAGTTAAGTTCGTGCCTTCTCTGTATGAGAAGAGGCATTTACTAGCCTGGTATTCTTAATTATTTATGAATATCAAATGTAATGCTTCTTTGAAATGAAGAGGATGAGCTGTTTTCTCATGCCATGATGAAACTATTAATCCAGTTAGCAAGGAGGAAGTGAGCTGACAGTCCAGGATGCGTTGCCAACATGAATGATGTAAACAACATATTGTAACAATATTCTGATTTAAAAGAGTGTCCGTGGAGTTTCTTGCCCGTTCTTCTCCATAGGAACCTACCTAGCTTCATATTTTCTGACTGACCGACCCTTTGACAATTCAAAAGTGCCTGTTATTGGTTTATTTGAAATAAATGCTTTGAGTTTGAGTTTAACTTATTAGTATCGCCAGTCGGAGAGGCTTTTTTATTAACCCTGCCCATTTAAACATTATATAATTATCTTCATAGCGTTCTAAAAAACTCAAACCTGAAAAACAAGTCATGACTATAGTTCGTTTTTTTAATCCCGTGGACTAATTTGACAGTTCAAATGATTTTTGTTTGTTTTTTCAATTTAGAGTTTGACATTTGCACCTGTCAAAGTACACGGCATTTGAAAAACTAACTTTAGGTACCGTTACTGCCAGGGTTGCGGGAAAGTCCGAAAGGGATACCGGGACCTTGGCAAAAGGCAACTGAGGGAACACGGGTGGGTTTTAGTCAGTAAAAGTCTAAAACGCCCTACGCCCTTCCACTCCACCCAGAGCGGGACAAGTCATTTGATGATTTCCCACCTTCAAAAAAAAAAAAAAGGTATCGTTACTCAAACTACTTATAATCTTTAAAGATGCAGAAATGCTATTCGTTGGTAAGCGCTTCACTTGACTGAGAACGGCTGGATTTGGCTTTAAAATGATCGTAATACTCCGAATAAGTTTCCGAAAAATTGGAAAATGGGAAAAATTTACGATCGTTTTTCCATGGAATTCATTTAACTATAGTTTGGACAGGACAACGTCTCGGTCAGCTAGTAATTTATAATAAAAATGGAAGAAAATACATATATTTGCACTAAATAATTAATTCTAATACGTTTGCACTAATTGGAACCACCTAAAACACTGTAAATAAAATTATCATTTAGTAGATTTCATAGTCATCACTTCGTGTACAATAATTTTAAGTTATTTTAATAAAGATGTTTTGGTTAAGGGTTTTATCTATAGGCGTGAGTCGCCTGATATAAATAAATATTTTTTAGGGAAACTTCCTTAAGATTATATCAGTTCTTCCTTACTTCTTTTCATATATTTTTTCTCGTTTCTTTTGTCATTTAAAAATAAACGAATAACTCCGATAGACCCGAAACCTTTTCAGCCCGTCAAAAATTCATTTCACGGGTTTTGAATAAAAATACAATGTACCAAATAAAAGATTATCTGTGATCACGCAATGCGAACACGCACAGAACTCACTTACTTATATACTGCGTACGTATTTAACTAATAAACGTTGTATAGCGCCTGTATAGTTACCCAACGTTTTGTCTTCTTCTTTCAAAAGTAATTTGACTTTTGAAAGAAGAAGACAAAGCGTTGTGTAACTATACAGGCGCTATACAACGTTTATAAGTAAGGCGGTTACATGCTAATTTTCATAGTTAATAGTTGATACTTTCTTTTCATTAGGGTAATGAACTTTTAACCTTTAGTTGTTTAGTATTTGACCAAATATTTCCGCTGGATAACGTTGATTGGGAAACAACTACCAGCCGAATTAACTTCTTCAAAGAATTATTTTGTAATTTTTGAAGTGAATACTTCTTTAGGCGCTTTGAGTAAGTTTCTTGTAACTATTAAAGTTATGGTTTCTAAGTAGAAACCAAAACTTTAATATTTGTAGAGTTTAGTAGTTCTATTTTAAACGGAAACTGTAACTACTACGTCTATATTTAAGGTGTATTACTCATCATTACGAACATCTTTCACTATGGGACCAAAAATGAGTGGTATCATAATTTTATTACCCAGTTACTGGGTTGTGGAGGTCAGATAGGCAGTCGCTCCATGTAAAATACTGGTATTGAGCTGCATCCGCTTAGACTGGAAGCCGATCCCAACATAGTTGGAAAAAGGCTAGGCATATGATGATGAGGGTGCTCAAAATTTCAGGCACTAGTCTAAACCAAGGTGTTTTCCCATGCGTCGCCAAGTTGCCAACCTTATTTTACGTAAAAAATAAAGTGGAAAGGACTGCGTACCTAATTCTCCCTGCTTAAAAAGCTCTTTATATAATCTGGCCCAATTTTCCCTTGTAAACATCATTATTCGTTATCTTCTCACAAAACAACCTTTTTCTTCACCACCGGAAGTAATTTGCGTTAACCTAGAACCCTAATAAAGATGTAAAAAGGTCTATTTTGCGGTTTACTTTTAAAATGGCTTAATTTACTCCTTTTGCCTTCGAACTCCTTGCTCATAAGGTATTCATTAGACATATTACGCAGTTGCGGGCGTACTTCTGAGATTTTACTTCATTCTGTGGAAAATAAATAGGGGCCATATCATCTTGTGCTAAAAAAAATAAGTCTCCTTCAGAGACGATTATCATGATCAATAAATTTCATTGGTGTTTTTCTTTTTTGAAAAACACAATTACTTATTGTCAATTGTCAATCTATAAATCTTTTAAATCCTACAGGCGGACCATTTCAGTACTTTAGTTACAGATTATTAAATGGTAAATGATAATTATTTATTTCTGTAAATTGTTTTTAAAAATCACTTTTAAACGTCATTATTAAATTATGTTTCTTGTCTAACCAAAACAAGGCGGTGAAATGAAATTAAATTGTTTATATTATAAATAGGATATTAGCATAACTTTTACACGTCATATTATAAAAATCAAGTAATAAAAACTAAAACCCAACTAAATTTTTTTTTAAGTTCTTTTGGGGTTATAATATATATATTTTTGAAATGTGCTCATTAAGCCCTTTCATTTGATATCCGACATGGTACGATTAAACCATATTTTTTTTTAAGTTCCTCACTTTATGTCCTCTAGAGGGCGCCATTTTTAATTTAATGTGACTTCACATAGCCTATAACCAGCGGACAATCACGACGCTTCTAACGATACCTCATTTGTCAAATTGTGATAAGTGGTTTGGAAGATAGGAGGGAACAGATGAACATACATACATACATACCGGTCAAAATCATAACCCTCCTTTTTTCTTCGCCGTAGTCGGGTAAAAATAGTAAAAATAAGCTAGATGAAATCGGTGTTTCCTATCTGACTACTCTGAGAAGAAAGGCTGAAAGGTCGTAAGTAGTAGCTTTATAACAGTTGAAACATCCGCCGGTCGTATTAACTCACTGTCGTTGGTTCAAACAACAATGTGAAGACAACTCATCGAAAGCTCAACAGATTCCCTCAACCTGTAGCCCGGATGCTGGTGAGACAAATATTTGTTTGGCCCTCACAGGTGTTTGTTCCGAGTTCGGAACTTCGGATGTATGATTAACAATACTCACGATTCAAGGAATTATTGACAGCAAGACAGATATTGAGTAAAAGTAAACAATTACCTATAGGTATACACCTACATTTTGCCATTTATTTAGGCAAGTCAAAGTCCCACATAATAGAGGGTGAGCCTATCATATATACCTACCTACCGGGCACAAATTCAGACTCCGGGTTCCTTCTGAGAAATTCCTAACTTTCTTGCTTAAGCCGTTGGTCCCGGCTGTCATTCGTAGATCTTTGACAGTCATTACGGGTAGTCAGAAGCCCAAAAGTCTGATTACCAGTCTTAGCAAGCTATATTGTGTTACCCAGGAATTGGGTTGTGTGAAGGTCAGACAGGCAGTCGGTCTATGTAAAATACTAGTATTCAGCTGCATCTGTTAAGACTGAAAGCCGGTTCAAACATAGTTGGGAAAAGGCTAGGCAGATTAGAAAGTATATCAACTTCCTAACTCCAAGGCTATCAGAATGTAAGTGAATTATATTCAGTACCGTCAGGAAAGTAATTTAAAAGCAGCTTTGGGAAACATTATTCTCAATTTACCCCTTTCATATTTTTGTTAAGGCGTTTTATGGTTATTTATCAGGACAGGATCAAGATTAACGTGTTTTCTCACCAAAGAAAAATAGAAGGAAAACGGTTTGGTAAAATTTTCCGTTTAATTATTTTTCATGTCGCTCGTAGGCCCCTCGTTCACGACGTAACTCAAAAGTAACCAGTTACAAACTCATATCACCAATGAGTAGGTAGCGATATTACAGCACTATTAGGTTCCTAACTTGAAATCGAATGACGTGAGATCGAATATTACTTGCTCGAAAACGTTACGAGTAACTCGATAGTACTTACTTGAAATTGATAAATTATGAGCGCGACAGTTCACTACCTGGATGCATCAAAATATCGAATAACTAAAACGTCGAATCATCGGCTGCAGCAAGGACCACCTCCACAAGTGGGGGTTCACGGACGACTCAGATCTTCGGTGTGTATGCGGCGCCTCTCCACAAACAATGGCTCACCTCCAATCTTGCCCCGCATGTCCTGTCACCTGCACACGTGAGGACATAATGGCTGCGTCAGCGAACGGTATTCGCGAAGGTGAGTTTTAAGCCAAACAAATTAAAAAAAAAAAAAAAAACACCATATTTTTGCCATCGATACGCTAACATGATCGGCAGCGCGAACGCCCATTATCTGAATCTGAATGTTGTCACCAGTAGACAGTGGTAAGACTTGAAATCGTCTTACCACTCTGTTTTGTTGGAGTCAAGTTTAGCATTAAAGGAGTGGAGTTTCATGCCGGCTCTTCTCCATAGGAAACGACCAATTGGAACCGTGCACCTAGCTTCTGACGTTTCATAAGTGCCCATGTGGGTTTATGTGAAATAAAATATCTTGATTTTTCTCAAAATAAAACATTTTTCTCAAATAGTTTCCGGAAAATCTATTCATAGGAAATTGAAAATAGATATGTTTGCGCGTCTATGAAAAACCCCTTACGTCGACATCAGGGCTGGACGTCCTGGCTCAAATAGCCTTAGCATAGCTGAATGAATTGAATGATTCGAATAAATTGAATCCAGAAGATAAATCCGCCATCTTGTCAGCTTGGACAACGGTATTAGGTATAAATGGTTTTTTGCGTTTTATTAAAGAGAATTTTGTTACTTTCAGCTTTCACCAAATTTCTTGTTTCTGAAATGGTGGCGGTTTAGACCGAATTTTATAGAAATTGCGCAGATTATTCTTTATGATTTAAAATACAGTGCTATTGTTAACTAAGCTAGTATTAGGGTATTTAAAACTAATAACGAAACCATTATGTGTGGTCTATAACATTAATCATAAAAAGCTATAATTTGGGTATATTTTTTAAATGAATCATGAGTTGACGTTGACATTGAAAAATTTTATTGTAGGTAATATTTTTTTATTTTTTATCATGATGTTAATTTTGATGATGATGTTAGTTTTTTAAATGTTGTTTTTTTTATGTCGTAAATTGTTTGTGATTAAATAAATTGAATTGAATTGAGGCTAAATCGGTGTTTTTCTTTAATTCTGCGGGCTGGTTTATTTGGTTTTTTACATGAACATAAATAAATTTGGTTTACTTTAAAAAAAAATGTTTTCTCGAAGACAGAAATGTTCTTATTTTCCCCAGAATATTTTCCATCCTAAAGCAAAAAAGGTTGTATAAATCTACGCTATTCCGTCTAGACATCTTAACAAAAAACGATTTAATAATAGGGGCTACAAAACTTAAAGTTGTATCAAAGCGTAAACACGCATCCTTCTATATAAGTTAGAACGCTTAGAAGAGAGGCCCTAGCATAAACTTGCGAAATAAACAATTCGAACGATTTAACGCTCGCCGGCCGCCGTCGTCGCGGCACCGCACCGCTCGCTATGATCGCTCGGCCCACGCGCGGTTGGTCACAGCTCCAACCTAACCAAACCCGTTTGATTGGGGTATTAGCTCAGTTACTCTCAGAGTCTCAATTATTTAAAGACAGAATGCATCATTAGAAGCGCATGAAGTTTTTAGTGGATCACCAAAATATTTGCAAGTTTCCAATTGGGAAAATTGAAAATACAACTATCCTATAGCAAGCGCAATTAACATCACCCATCAGATTTGAATAAAGTCAATCTGCCTAGCCTTTTCCCAACTATGTTGGGGTCGGCTTCCAGTCTAACCGGATGCAGCTGAATACCAGTATTTCACATGAAGCGACTGCCTATCTGACCTCCACAACCCAGTAACTGGGTAATACGATACCCCTTGGTTAGACTGGTTGTCAGACTTTCGTGCTTCTGACGACTCGTAACGACTGTCAAAGATCCACAAATGACAGCCGGGACCAACGGCTTAACGTGCTTTCCGAGGCACGGAGGAGTCTCGATATGTGAAAATGGTCACCCATCCACGGACCAACCCCGGCAAGCGTAGCTTAACCTGATGGATTGACCCGAGCGGCTGTTATTACTTAGCCACGAGCTCCTCTTGAATAAAGTCTTGAAACTAATAAAAATTTAAAAATCGTACGCTTTTGTGTTACGTTTAAGGCTCTTATATACAGGGGCGATTCGTCGCGGGACGCGACGCCGCCGCATTGTTCGCCGTGAAGTTTTCTCAGAAATTGTTTTGTTAAAATTCGTGTCGCGCGGCGAATCGCACCAGTATGTAAGAGCCTTTCCTCCGCGCGTTCGTGCAAGGCCCACCGAGTGTCTAGACACTGAATACAACACTAGTCAGACAATTCAAATTACATAATGGGAAATGATTACCTCGTTGGTCTAATAGTCGCAAGCGCTAGTACCTACTGAGCACCAGCTCGCAGTCCTGTATACGATTCCTAAGTCAGGCAAATGTGTTATTGGGTTTTCGCATCAAGAATTTTTCAGTACCTATCCGCACGGAGTCTGGAATCCTGACCGGTTGATGGCAATAGGCTCGCCCCCTTTTACATGGGACTTTAATATAAATTTGAGTGCAGGTACTATAGAAACACCTCTGCCTAACCTTTTGGGGAAAAAAAGATGATGTTATATTTATATTTTTGTTTAATTTTCTGGCACTCCAAAGCGTTATTCCGATATTATTTTGTTCGGTATATAATTAGCTTGAGGCAGTTACTGGGTTGTGGAGGTCAGATAGGCAGTCGCTCCATGTAAAATACTGGTATTCAGTTGCATCCGGTTAGACTGGAAGCCGACCCCAACATAGTTGGGAATAGGCTAGGCAGATGATGATGATGATGATATTAGCTTAAGGCATTAGTAGTGCCCTCTGTTACAGAGTAAAATAACTAAGAAGTTACGCTTGAAAGAAACTAGATGGCATTAGCATGCATAATAAAACCCTACTTATCAAAACTTGCGGTTGTGTTGAAAGAAATTGTTTAAAGCATTTTTAAATGATATAGAATACCTAGTTTTAAACGGATATAGTGGACCGATATTAGTCGTAAGAGGCGAAAATATATGGATATAATAGCATAGCATTATCAATCGTTCCGTGGAAGGTACAAAAATAAAATACAAAGTCTTTACAAGGGATACACATAAAATAACACCTCGCCTGTGTTCCCCGAAGGGATAGGCAGAGGTGCACTTACAGTACACCACCCACATTTTGCCAGTTATGTTTAAGTCCCATATAATAAGGGGCGAGCCTATTGCCATCAACCGGGCTGGTAGGTACTGAGAAATTACAAATGGAAAAACCCAATAACATTTTTCCCGACCCGGGAATCGAACCTAGGTAATTCTATATCTCTGGTCAGTCAGTTCCTTTACCAACCATGCTGACAGACTGACGCTGAGCTTTCATATTAAAGTACCTAAGCTGAGTTGACATTTTGTTTAGCACATACGCCTCCGATATAAAGATTACTCAAACATGGAAATAGCCGGATTTCTCCGAAAGGGTAAAAAAAGGGTAATATAGAAATCGTTTACACAAAATTGTTTATGGGTGGAATTCCTGGAAATAAGACTAATGGTTACAGATCAAAGCATTATTGGATTTAAGGCTCTTACATACAGGCGCGATTCGCCGCGCGACGCGAATTTTAACAAAACAATTTCTGAGAAAACTTCACTGCGAACAATGCGGCGGCGTCGCGTCGCGCGCCGAATCGCCCCAGTATGTAAGAGCCTTTAGGAAAATATGAGATACAAATAGTATCCTAAATAAACAAAATATATAAATTATTATTTATTTTCGCACAATACAATACATGAAACTAATAATAATTAGGTACCTACAGATGGCTCGGATATAGCTATATATCGATATATAGTTATATGAAAGCGGTTTATAAATATAACTATGATAAAGAAAGAAAGAAAGAAAAATGCGTTTATTGGCATTGTCACACAAAAATACACCTTAAAACTAAAAAAACAGAAAACAGTCATTACAATGCCAAAAGGGCCTCAGCTCAGCATATTGTCAGTTGGCAACACACAGTGTACCACCTGACGCTGATTTTCAGCTGCAACCCACGAGTGTCATACGCTAGAAACATAATATACTTAATAAATTAAAAAACTGATTGAAAAGAAAAAAAGAAATACAATAAATAAAATACCTAATAATTGTGAAAATAAAAAATAAATAAAAAATATATATAAAGTATAGTTTTTTTTTTAAAGGCAACATTCCGAGCACGATCTAGTAATGGAACTATTAGGACACTCCGACGGTAAAGTTATGAACCGCGTTCATATAACAATATTACGGTAAAGAGTTATAACCCTGGGGATATAACTATATCACGGCATACATATAACTGCTTGATTGAAAGTTCACAATAAAATTCTACATTATTATATTTCGATACTTTTGTTGTCGACGTGACCGCACTTCGAATTTAATATACCTAATGTATCTGTAAAAGCCCGAATACTGGTAAAACGTAGGATTTACCAACTTGGGTTGGTAAATAATGTAAATCTTCTGTTTTGGTATGAAATAAGACGATTTTTCAGGTAAAAAAACGCATTTGGACAGCCGTTGTTGTGTGACCGTTGGCCGCTTTCTTAAGAAACCAAGCTGACTTGATAAACCTTCGTATTTATTGAAGTTCGAGCTTTTACAGTAACATTCGTTTTAGTAAAGGATTATTAAAATTTTCAGATGCATTTTAACGCCTTCCTGGAAAGGCCAATTATTATACAGGACTAATGGAAATGCATGTATGGAGTCAAAAGCATAATAAATTAAAATCGTAAATATTAACGAGGACACATTCCGTTTTTACTATGCGAGTGCAAAAAAATGAAGATAAAACCTGCTTTGCTTCACAAAAGAAACGAGCTGTATTTCGGAATGTGTTGCTGTTTTTCATAGTTTCGTCATGTTATATATTCTCTTGCATCGTTGCACAATAAGCTAAATAAATCATTCTGTCTACATTATAATCTTAACTAATATTATAAATGCGAAAGTGAATATGTTTTTATTTTTGTTTTTTTTTGCTCTAATGGCTGAACGGATTTGGATGAAATTTGGCACACAGATAAACCTAACCTGGGTAAGGATTTTTCATCCAGCAGGCGTAGCATGAGCACCGTTTTGTCGACGGAAGAGTAGACAAAAATGACGTTTCCTGTAGACAGTAGATAGTACGAGACGGCAGCAAAATAGAAAGAGTCAATTGCACTTTTTACGAAATTCACTCTTTTACATAATTCGACTCAGAATATTCTTTGTTTTATCATAGGATTTATCGGTTGTCAGTGTGATTTTGATAGTAAGGATAGAAAACTTTCTTCCGAAAAAGTCTACATATAAAAAGACCTAGACAAAGATCGTTAGAAATGAAAGACAAAATGACAGATTGTAGAAAGATTTCTACGGTGGATGTCAAAAATGAAGAAACGAACTGTCACTTTGTATAGAAAAAGCTATGTCTATTCTTCGTAGAGATAGAAAGCGCCATGCTACGCCTGCTGGAAGCAGACGAAATCGCGGGCAACAGTTAGTAAATTATATTCGTACTCAGTTTCTTTTGGCACAGTATTATTGTGCTGTGCCTGAAGCTATCAAGTATGTACCTATCGACAAAACACAACATTTTCCGCGAAATCATTGGATCCTCTACTCATAATTTTTGAATTATTACGATCATTTTGCACGCTTTTGCACTTATTCTTTCGAGGTCAAGTACACATTGCCTTAAAACATAACATGAGACAAAATACGTGCCTTTCGAAAAATACTGTCTTTATTTCACTGTTTGAAACACGGAAAAGTTTATACTTCGCCCTGTTTTAAGCGCCAGAAACAGTTTTAAAGTTAAATATACTTGGGGTGACTAAATGTACACGAAAAGAGCTAATATTTCGTTGGTGTAAGTCATACTGCAAGCGAGAAAGATCTTTGTTTATTTTTTATTTTTTTCTGCACTGGATTTCTGTTCACCTAAGCGAGAACAAAAAATGACGAAATACTATGTTTTTTTTAATACTATCGGTACCTATACCTCCATGTTTTAATTTTTATGTTTTTACTATTTTCCTATTTTTTGTATATGGGTATTTTGCCTGCAATAAAAGACTTTTTTCATCTAGCTTCCGCCAGCAGCTTCGCTCACGTGGTATATTTATAAATTATAGCCTATGTTACTCAGTGATTATATAGCATTCTACTGGTGAAAGATGGATTAATTGTGTGAGGAATGATAATGAAAGAGAAGGGGGTGAATGATAGCGTGATGGTTGACAGGGGAGAGCGGAAAAAGAAAACGTGTTGCGCCGACGCCAAGTAACATGGGACAAGGACAGGAAGATGATGACTGATTAAAAATCGGTCCAATAGTTTTTGAGTTTATTCATGACAAACAAAAATACAAATCTTTTCTCTTTATTATATTAGTTTAGAAGAATGACGAAGCCATATTGGGATTATCTTTTGTCCGAAAAATACCTATAAGTAGTTTTTGCTTAGAATGTTTTTTGGCTAGAGAAAATAGTTTGGATGTTAAAGAGAATTTATTCAGCTGCCAATCACAATGGTAGCTTATTTGTCACAATAACAAGACTAGATTTTGTTAAAAGATTGACATTGAAATAAAAGTATTAAGAATTTGTTTCGACACGTTTGTTTTGAAAATGTGGTAAGTAAAATAAAGAAGAACACTCTTTAATATGATTTTAACATTTATTTCTGTATTTTTTAAGGTGTAACTTAAAAAAAATATGGATAGAAATGTAGAAATTTTACATAGGGTGACACAATATAATTACCTTTGAATGAATACAAATAGGAGACGCGAGGTAAATGGTAAAGGAAGTGGATAGCTCAATTTGAGATTATTGCTGTCGATTTTACGGACTGCAGGTTAGGTGTCCAAGGTATTAAATACACAGCTTAGAAATACGTTTGGCCTTTGGGGTGGGCTAATTATATTTATGTCATCTCATAAGTTCTAAATATTTTTAATAAGTCTGCGTCCAGCGCTCGGTGTGGTAACACGTCGCGTTCTGGTTTGCAATTGGTCAATCGTCATCCTGAAGATGCCTCGTTGATAGGTGAAACACGTGTCGATTTCTTACAGGGTTTTTATGACTCTTGAAGAATAGTCAAGCGGAATAGGTTACTAAATATATCAGCGTCTATTGTATTTTAAGTCGAAAAACAAAACTTTCTCTGACAACATTCCTAACACACACATTACATCACGCCTGTAATCCTCGACGAGTTAGGCAGAGGTGTACCTTTTAGTACAACCACATTTTGCCAGTTATGTTCAAGTTCCTAGAAATAGTTCCAGCAGAGTCGCGTCGCGCCTGTCTACGGGAGCCTTAATAAGGGGCGAGTCTATTGCCGAAGTTGATAATAATTCACGTGCGATAATATGTGAACCGCTAAAAGCTACCTGCAAGACCACAGCACAAATGTGCGGACGCGAGCCAGCGCCCAAAGTCCAACCAAGTTTTAAAGATAGAGAAGAAAATAAATTTCAGCTCGTTTTAATGTCGAGTTAACTCAACCCGGGGTTAAAACTTGAATGTTGGATGACATGACTTAGAAAACTTTGTATTAGGTGAAGTAAATAATTATTAGTTAAGTTTTTCGAGATTTTAATATTATGATAAAATAAGTAACTTATCATTTACAATTTTTTTTAAAATTATTTATTATGCTAAAATTTAAATAATAAGAAAAATAGAAAGGAATTAGTTGGTATAAACAGGTCACTGCGCTTTGCCGCTTCATATGTAGTTATAACCGCTTTTGCACAACTTGCAAACACCAAGTTACTGCCAAAAATCAATCTGCCTAGCCTTTTCTCTCCTATGTTGGGGTCAGCTTCCAGTCTAACCGGATGCAGCTTCGGTGTTTCTTCTCAGAGTTGTCAGACAAGAAAAACTGAACTCATTTATAGTAAAAAATATTTTATTTAAGACGTATAAAAGTGTTTGAAAGTCACTTATTATTCCCGTCATTGTGATTTTTTTTTTTTCTGGACCATACCTTCTGGTTACAGAGATATTGAAAGTCAAAGTTTTTTAAAGAAAGCAAGTTTTAAATGTTATAACTTAATTTATAAAACGCATGTACCCTGAACCGTTGCATGCACCCTTAAACACAATGTTTTACGTTGCGCACTACCGGCGCTTTTCACACCAAAAATAAAAGCCATTTCCCAGCAATTATTTTTGTGCAATGTTACTTAATTTGATGTACAGTATGCGTAGTTGACAGCTATGTGAGGGGTCTTTTTACACCCTGTATTTCGGACTGTAACAAACAAAAGAATAAGTACACTGTAACTATCTGTGTCTCTACGCCAAACTTTGAACCTACATTTCATATAATCCGTGAAGTGTTGAATGTAAATCATATTGGCCATATTTTTGTGAAACTTGAATGCAGATTTTGGCAAGTCTGCCAAGATATACCGCAGAATATATGGCTTTGGCGAGAATTTATGCTTCAGGTACTACAATATACATGTCATTATACTAGAAAGAATGAAAGAAAATACATTTATTTGTGGTAAATACGACGCAAAGAAAAAACACAAATTCAAAAAGAAAAATAAGTTGTGAGAGGTAAAAATTAGACGGCTGATTCGGGAGTGGAGGAAAAATGCGTAGGTTCTTGTAAATAAATTTATATTAGGTCCACACAAAATATCTGGATAAAAAAAGTCATAAGCTATTCTTAAATTCGAACTCAAACTCAAAGCATTTATTTCAACTAAATCAATTACAGGCACTTTTGAACCGTCAAGGGGTCGGTCAGTCAGAAAGATGAAGCTGGTTGCCCATTCCAAATTTCCAAAGCTTAGTAAGTACCTATGGAGAAAAACGGGCCAGAAACTCCACGGACACTCTTTTAATTCAAAATATTTATTACATCATTCATATTGAAATTATACATGTGAGAATGATGTAGAAAGACCCGCACGTTAAAAGCGTCCGTAATAAACTGAATACCCTTCCACTCTAGACCGCCAGGGATAAATTCCGTTGTAAAAATATGGGGAACACATTACAATGCCACGACGACCTTGTACAGACAAACGCGTGATGTTGCATATTCATTATGAGAAATCCATGTTTACTCGTTATTTTATTAAAATAAGGCGTAATGTACACAATGTCCACCGCTGTCAACTGCTACAGACAGAGATTTTTGCTTGCAGACAGGTTAATTTGCAATCAATTGTTGCAAAAGTTTGCAGGGGAAAGCACTCCACCCGCACCAGAAGAGCAGCTGGGCGTCGAAGGGCGCTTAACGATCTCCGGCCACCACAAGGACCTGAGGCCTGCGGGCCTGCGGCCTGCGGGCGGCGAAATTGGGGGCTCTGTCGTCGCCCGAACAGTGAGGTCCAAAGAGGTAGCACGCAGCACTTCATGCGTACCTTTATAGGTGGACGTGCGGTCGTGGGATCGGCCGCACTTTGTGATGAGGCCCACTAGGCATGGCGGGCTGATAACAGTCGGGGGTGCGGCGAATGTACAAGTATCTCCCGGGCCCCCGACTCATGGTAGAAGTAGGAACAGTGGGGTTTTAGTCGGTAGGAGTCCGACATAACCGTCCGTTCTCTGAAAACGAAAAAAAAAAAGGGAAAGCACTTCAGCAGCCAGCTTATACAGTATGTTAACTAACAAAGGGTGTTCCAGTTAACCTGCAATAGTATAGCGTATATACATGCTAAAAAAAATATTTCCATGAAAAAAAAAAATGTTTTTTTTTGTTTTTGTATAGTAAAATATTCACAAACAATATTAAATTGTTACGGAAAATAAACTCTGTACACGCCCACTTGTCACAATTGTCTCTCTCTTGTCAAAATTCTGGGCTGCTACTGAGAATTTCCTAATGGAAAAATCAATATCACTATGCATCCTGCTAGAGGAAAAAACGGGCACTTCAAATTATAGAAAGAGTAATTATTATGCCCTAAGTCTGCAAGATAATGAATATCCTGCAAACTGAAGGCCTTAAGATATCAAATCCATACCAAATTAATGCGTCTTAACGCATTCTGTACACGTTCAGACACTTACGCCAAAATTAGGATACGTTTCCCATCTTTGAGAGAGAGAGGACATCAAAGTGCCAACCTAATTAAAGAGCCATTTAAATTCTCTCGTCGTGGCCGGAAGTGGATGACATTAACTACGATCCCGATCGCACTAGTACAGAATAGTACAACTACAGAAGTTCTGCTCCATACAAAGAGCGAACACAGGCGTACGCACACATAGACGCGTTCGTACGGGCGCTGAACGCCAGTCGCGAGTGTGCTTGCACTCGCCGTACGTGAAGCGTGTCTATGTGTGCGTGCGTTTTCGTTCACTCTATTCAGCCGATCTTCTGTAGTTAGTTACTATTCTGTGGAACTAAATACAGATTTCTATCAATTCCTTTAATACTGTAGGTATTTCTTGGAAAATCTTTAATCCAGTTTTGCACTCCTGATTTTGAAATTGATTTGGTTGTTTTTGTTTAGTTTGATAAAAAGTATGTTTTATTTTTTCTTACGGAGTTTTTCAAAGGATTTGATATTTCGTTTAAGAAATTCAAGTGAAATTGGTAGTTACCTACAGTTTGTACAGTACAGTTTGGCCATACTCTGTTAGTTCTACTGGCCTGTGAAATAGCAGACTATTTTCACAGAATAGTACAGAAGGTGCACTCCGCATTTTAGGTATGAAGCAACAAGTACGCCGTGGGTTCTTCTGGTCGGGCCAATTTAGTGAGCATAACGCAGTCAGAAGAGATAAGATAGGAGTTACGTGATTGAAAGAGAGGCAACTTCTAGGGGAATATAATTTAACTGTAGCCACTGTAGGTAATTTAGCGCTGTGTGACCTGAATTGCACTTTTTTGTGTCGTAGCAAGAGTCGTTTTAATTAATTAAATGATTTTGCAGAGTGAATCTTCTGTACTATTTTGTGCTATTATCTAATCTGTGACAGCAGGCCACTAGTATTGATATCAATTTAAAAAACCCTCGCATTCGAAAGAAAAAAAAACCTACTCACACTGAAGAACTCCAGTAAAGATTGGCTAAAATCAGCAAGAATCGTTAAACTAGAATTCATTCAATACTTACCTATCACAATTTTCTGCTCCCCTGGTCCCATCTTCAGAGAATCGATTTGTTCAGTATCGAGAGGAGAATACGGAGTGAATGAGAAAACTTTCGCTTGAAGAGTAGCTGTATTTACTTAGAAAACTTTTTCTTTGTCAGACGAGGAAATTATGCGTTTCAGAGTCATTATGAATAATATAAAATACTTCAACATGGTAGTTGCTCGCTCATTTATGTAAATTAGACTGCAACCAAGTTATTGTGATAATTAATTTTCTTTTCTTTCATACAATTTAAGGGCGCACCTTACCTCAGATTTTATCCCGCTCGCACCATACTACTCGCGACCTGAGTGAGAACGAGACGGAGTGGGGCGCTAGCGACTCTAAAGCATCGAAAAGTTTAGGTAATTGCTTTTTGCGGTGAAAAGAATGGTAATTAAAAAAAAATTACACACATAAGACCTGCTTTATAGTTAGTTCAGTTATCATGCAAAGTTTCATGATCTAATTTGAAGTATTTTTTGAATACCAGCGGTTTATAATTCTGTGCAGAGGTAACTTTGGATATTTTTTCTATCGAGGAAATTTGTAATGTAATCGTGTTTCCGCCTCACATAAGAATCATCAATCCTCAACTTTAACATATATTTATTTCAAAATTAATGCTGCAGTATTTTCGGCATAACAGAGGATCAAGCTAAGCAATTTGTGATTGGGTGCGCCCTTAACAGAAATGTTGTAGTAGGAGAGATAGAATCCGGAATGAGGTACTTAATCCGGCAGAGAACCAAAGTTGTTGACATAGCTCACAGAGTAAGCAAGCTGAAGTGGCAATGGGCCGGCCATATTAGCCGTAGAACCGATGACCGTTAGGGTAGACGTGTTCTTGAGTGGAGACCGCGAATCGGCAAACGTAAGGTAGGACGCCGTCAGGCTAGATGGAGCGACGATCTTCGCACGGTGGCTGGTAGCAGCTGGATGAGAGCTGCCGAGAATCGAGCTGAATGGCGTGCAATTGGAGAGGCCTATGTCCAGCAGTAGCCCGCTATAGGCTGATGATGTTGTAGTAGGTACTGAAGAATAATAATTAATTCGGGAAACTGTAAATAGATTTGCTAATTTTACGCATTATTGCAATAGAAATTCGTCCTTTCCCACATGTTCCCTTCTTCTTTAAGAGTCGATGATAAATACATGTATTTTTAACCGACCTCTTCAAAAAGGAGGTTCTCAATTCGTCTGAATATTTTTTTTTTTGTATGTTTGTTACGCGATTGGTCCCATATAAATTGTATTAATTTTGCTTGCGTAGTGCGTTTGAGTTAGCTTCAATAATTACGTATTTTTTCCACTTTGCTTATGTGACGATATCTTAGTCTTTATTTACATAGCAGATACATTTATGATATTCTTATGACACACTTTATTTACATAATATACAAATTCTAGGAACTTAAATAATTATACTTAGAAATAAATATGTATAGACAGTATGTTCAGTTATTTATAACAAAATTAAAAAAAGGGGAAGTTATCATTGGGCATAAAAAAATTCGTTCGCATCGCTGTCAATGGCAAAATTGCCCAAAAGGCTGGCAGCATTGCCACGTTGAATGGCAATGCTGATTCTTTGGGCTAAAAATACGAAATTTCAACTAAAATCGAGACATAAAAATAATACTTTAATATCAAACGAGCCGTCTTTAAAGACAACACGCCTGGAACATTAGCAGCTTGCTTTTAGACTTAATAGATGTTGTTATCACAGGAAATTTTATTAACTATAGCTCCGTCGAGATTTCCTCGGCAGTTAAGCTGAAAATGTGGTACAAGAATATGGGAAACTATGTTAGGAAGCTTCATAAAGAACAAGCTCCATAAGTTTAAGAGGCTTACTAGCTATTGCCCGCGGTTGTACCCGCATAGAGGTCGGAAATCATCCCACAGGAACGTACTACGACTTGATTTCTGTACGTCTTTATCGGGTGAAAAGTGAGCAGTGGTGGCCCAGTGGTAACGGCCGCGACTTACGAGTTGTAGGTCGTAGGTTCGAACCCCGACAGGCGCTTTACTTTGTGTAAATAATTTCATCACCACTGCTCTCAAAAACGGTGAAGGAAAACATCGTGAGGAAACCGGCATGTCCTAGAACCAAAAATTCGAAGACATGTGACATCTACCAACCCGCACTGGGCCCGCGTGGTGGATTACGGCCCACTCCCTCTCATAGAGAGGAGGCCTGTGTCCCAGCAGTGGGAACATTATAGGCTGATTATTTTTCGGGTGACCACTGAAAATCAGCGCTGTGCTGTGGGTCCCCATAGCACAGCATCATGCTGAGTGGAAGCCTTCTTGCCACAGTCATGACGTGCAGTTGCCGATTATTTATCTTTATACTCTGTAGGTACTTAGATCTATTTTGTTTAATATTGCTGATTACTGTTATCTTTATGTATGCACGTGTTTCTGTGACAAATACACCTATTTTTCTTTCTTTTTTACTACCGGGATAAAAGCGGCCTATGTTCTAAACCAGTTCAAGGTCTACCCGTGTGTCAAATTTTATCCAAATCCGTTCAGCTATTAAGGCGTGAAGAGGTCACAGACAGACTAACTAAGAAATAGAGCTACTTTCGTATTTTATAATATTATTGTGGATATTATGTCCTACTGCTTTGTTGGTATAGTGGTCAAGCGCAACTACTGAGCCAGTGGGGACTTTTTTTTAATAAACAATCTTCAATATAATTACTTCATCTGAACATAAAATAACATAACATTACATAACATAACATAACATTACATTACATAGCATTACATTACATTACATTACATTACATAACACAACATTACATAACATTACATAACATTACACAACATTACATAACATAACACAGGCTCATTTATCTATCGCGATTTCGCGATTTATTGCAATCGACGTCTTCTCAGTTCATCGGTCACCATGTTCATCATTCTTGTCTAGGTAGGGCTGCTCCATCCATAGTTAGTGGGGACTTTGGTTCGATTCCTGCTCGGGTCAATAAAATTGTTGTTGGGTTTTCGCTTCGGAGTCTAGGTTATTGACCAGGTATAGGCTATACGTTGGAGACCCGCGTTGTATCTAGTCGGAGGCGATTCGACATAACATGAACCAATGCCAATATGTGGGAAGCCCCTCCCTTCTCAAAATACAATGGACACAATTCAATAAAAAAAAACAAATGCAATGAGAATAGAGTTTCAATTGTTTTAGAACTGTTTTAAGCTCTAAGTGCCTTTTTAAGGTTCCGTAGTCAACATGGAACACTTATAGTTTCGCCATGTCCGTCTGCCTGTCCGCGGCGTAGCTCTAAGACTTTTTGTACTAGAAACCTATAATTTGTCATGTGTGTACCTAGTAATCACGCCAAAAAAGTGGTACAATAAAATATCGGTAACACTTTTCATCCGCTTTAAGCCGCCATGTTGACTCTTCCAACAATACCTCGTTTGTCAAAATATGACGAGTAGTGTAGGAGTTATGAGGGAACATATGAACATACATAGGTACAAACAAACATACTACTAAAATCATAACCCTCCTTTGGCCTTGCCATAGTCGGATAAAAACATTTTGTTCAGTAGCTTTTTAACAAAAGAATGTTTTAATGTTTACTATTGTAATAACTTCCTCATTCTGTAGAATCACAAAGGGAAATTATGAGAATAAAGCTTAAAGCTTCTATCAACAGTATTTTAATTCTAGATCCTTCCTGGAAAATTCTGAAAGAAAAAAGGTTTCTTAAAGATGAATGAAGGCGCTCCTAACGTACTGTAAAACGTTTTTGGAACGAAGTTCCTTACCGCACGTTATTTCGGAAAATGAGAGTTATATTATTTTATTTTTAACTTAATTCTATTGTTATTCATTCTCCTGCCTTTATCCCAATTTATTTGTGTATCTTCCATACTTCTCTATTAGCCGTCACCTCGGTAGTCTTCCTCTTTCTATCCATATCATCTTTCACACAGTCCCATCCATCGTTTCTTTGGTCTTCCCCTACTCTTATAGCCATCGACATTCATACACAAAACTTTCCTTATGACATTTTCCTCATTCCTAACATCACGTGCACATACCATGACAACCGATTTCTGCACAACTTTTCAGTCACCGGTGCCGCTTTCAGACTTCCTCTTATGTACTCATTTCTTATTCCATCCATTCGTGAAACACCACACATCACTCTTAACATTCTCATCTCAGCTGCATGCAATTGCCTTTCATTTGGACTGTAGATTTATTGAACATCTTCTATTTTTGTTAAGTACCTGGTACTTACTTGTTGAAAGGCCTACATTGTCCTCCCATGCCTACCAACACTGCAATTTGAAAGTATTGTAAAAGCCAATTATTTTTAAAAGAGTAACCATGGAGTTTTTGCCGGCTCTTCTCCATAGGAAACGACCAATTGGAACCGTGCACCTAGCTTCTGACGTTTCATAAGTGCCCATGTAGGTTTATGTGAAATAAAATATTTAGATTTTGATTGATTCATCTCTTTTGTGGCCCAACATTCTGATCCATACAAAACAGCAGGTCTAACCATTTATTCTATTTTTATTATAGCAGCAATAGAAATACACAATCTGTGAAAATATCCTTTTACGGTTCATGAGATACAGCTCGCAGACAGATTATTTTTTATCCCGATATTCCCAAGGGACTTCGAGACTTATGTGGGTGAAACCGTGGGGTGCAGCTAGTATTAAATATATTTTTCATATTTTTTGCTGTGCTTCTTGCAATAAAATATAATAATATTTATGGAACCAGTTTCCATCAATACACGTAGTTTATTGATATTTTTAGAGAAAAATTCCATCTTTATATTACTTGGGAAAACTTTTATTACTTCAATCTTGCACCTAGCTAAGTATTTTCGTTAAAAAAACTTTATAATAGGATCGAAAGTTTTCCAATAAGATTTTAAGGGTTTAAAATTAAATAACATGCTTTCGTCATTATTGGATTTACGTAAAAATGTTTCTTTAGGGCTTATATGTACTTAAGTAATGTTTGAATTCAAATATATTGAAATAATATTAGGTTTTGACGCTTCAATAGACCTTGTAATGTCAAAGTTCATAGACCTAGAAAGAAAGAAAGAAAGAAAAATAGGTTTATTTGTCACAGAAACACGTGCATATTTAAAGATCAGGAATTTTAAACCAAAATAGATTAAACATTAAAAACAAAATAGATTAAACATTAAAGACAATTAAAAATAAAAAATAAAAAAAAACATATGAGATCAGGAGTATACAGTTAAATAATCGGCAGCTGCACGTCATGACTGTGACAAGAAGGCTTCCACTCAGCATGATGCTGCGCTATGGGGACCCACAGCACAGCGCTGATTTTCAGTGGTCACCCGAAAAAAGACGAAGACATACTTACGTAAACTTACCTCCTTTTTTCATGTGGCAGAAACTGCTGATCAGCACACGACTCGACGCGATGCGACGGCGCGACGCGCCATTCTACGGGAGCCTTATTTCATCAATGAAAATGAACGCCATTAGCACATATAAATCGCGTTAAAGAGCTGTCAGTGTAAATATTCCGCAACAATGATGACAGTGACAGCTTCTGAACGCGGGTTAGATGCGTTGATCGCGTTCAGTTTTATTGGTGTAATTCGCCCTAAGATTTTTACAGACGCCTTACACACTCTTCTTTATACAAATCATGATCTTACATGGATGAAGTTTTTCTGTTGAGATTGAATCCATACTAATCCATATTAACTCTGTCTGTTTGTCTATCTGTATGTTACCTTTTCACGCCTAAACCACTGAATGGATTTCGACAAATTTGGCAAGGAGATAGATGGCATCCTGGGGAAGGACATAGGCTAAAAAGAAACCCATTGCAATTAATTGTCATTTTATGTGTGTTACGCAACTCCCCGCTGTACTAGTTTTGTTATCACTGGCGTGCGGCCTACATTACTAGTCACTCGTAGAAACTTTAAATACCCTTTTTTTTAAGAACTTAAAAAAAAAATAGTCCTCCATGAGTGAATGACATTAACGTTAAAAATAGCTTTTTAATAAAAATACGGCCGTCAGTATTAAGAATAATGAACCTCAAGGCTTTCAACTTCACAATCTGAAGAATTTCAAAGATTTTCATATAGAAGACTGTCGCTATTCCTGTGCCAAAAATATAAAGCTATCCAGCTTTATTAAAATATTTTGGTCGCTCTCTAACGTATTAAGTGGGCCGTGCCTTAATAAAATACACATTTAAAAAAGGTTCCCTTAATAAGGAATTTTGCTAACGAAATTCATAAAATCAAAATCAAAAGTCATTTATTCAAACTAGGCTTAGAATCAGCACTTTTCGAACGTCAAAATCACATAAAACAGTCCCCCAAAAACGCCCACCCTTCACCGAGTCCTAGTGCTTTAGCTGGGAAGAAGAAATGGCGCAACAAACTCCCCAGCAGCACAGCTGTCTGTTCAGTTAGAAAAAATTGATTCTATACAAAAGTATGCAAAATCATTTACATTATGCAACACAATACATAAATCTATTATTAGCCATATGTCAGCTAGTACACGCTAATATACCAACCAAAAAAACGAGAACTATATGTACTCAAGCAGAAATAAAAAGTAAATGTAAACATAAATTAACTAAATAAAAGCCTTCAGGCACAAAGGGCGTGCCCGCCTACATACGTATAGCTATTTTTAGATGTAACTGGAAGTTATAAATGATAAACTAGGACCATTGCAGTAAAATAAATAATATTTATCAATTTTCGAGGTCGCTAGCTAACCACATATTGCAATACAACTCAAATAGTAAACATTGTAATGAGTAGATTATGTCAATAATAAATTAAATTAGAAATAAAAAGTGAACCTCATAAAATAAGTTTTTATTTAATTTTGGCTGGGGAATACACCACGTATTCAAAATAAAATAGACTAATTACAGGAATAGCTAAATTTTGGTAATGTATAGGAATAGGACCTACGTCCAGCGTACCCCTGGTTAGTCAGGGCCGCTAAACATCGTTGATTTGATAATATTTTAATCACAATATTTCTTACAGAGATTCATTTAACATCGATAAGTTACTTGTAAGTAGGTACATAAACTAAACGTGGGCAGGTCGCATTGCTCGCAGAACAGATGGCCGATGGGGCCGAAAGATTTTGGAGTGCCGACCGCGTACCGGAAGACGTAGCGTTGGCAGGCCCTCCACAAGGTGGACCGATGACCTGGTGAAGGCCACGGAAATGCGCTAGATGCGAGAAGGACAGAACCGGTTGAAGTGGCGGTGCTTGGGGGAGGCCTACGTCCAGTAATGGACGTCTTTCGACTGAAATGATGATGATGATGAAACCTAAATTCTCGCTTTTTTCCATGAGGTAGGCAGGAACAACAGAACGCCATCTACTACGATTCTAAGGCTGTTGGTTTACGCTTACCGTCAGTCCTCCGATGGTCAGCGAGCGCGAGGCCATCTGTCAGCTCTGACATGCAGCGTTGACATGACAGCTACGCGTAATTCATGAACGCTCCTAGGACAACCATACATTATTGGGCCGCCAGCACCAACGGTCAGCATGACTCTAAAACCAGCCTTCCATACTCCTTTTGCATCGTTTATTCATACACCACTGGTCGTACACGCACGCTAGTAATTGCGAGTACTACGCACCAGACCTACCGTAGTATGTATGTATGTATGTAAGTTATTTGCATAGTAAAATTGCCATTAGGGTGAGTAAACAGAACCATGGTTCGGTTAACTTTAGTTTGCACTTAAGTTGATAGTTATTAGTGGGTATAAGTTTACCAAAACTCAACCTCAACCACCTATACATTCAGCAATAATAACCAAAAAGCCTTCTAGCTATGAAAAATGATATCGTGAAAAGGTTTATCAAACCCTATAGAACTTTATGTCCTATTGCATTTGTGGCCACGACTATTCACGACATGTCCTTTGATCACAATGCGGCATCTATAGTCGGCCATTTTCCCTGTACTATTTGAATAGAGAACGCCGTTTTATTGGCTTACCTGTCATATTCAGGGACTAACCTTTCATAAAGAAAAAAACATTTGGCATTCTGAATAGTTTGGTTAAAAATATATTGGTGTGGTTTCTATTTTGATGTCGGATTTTTTTTGTGACTATTGAAGTCTTTCTTGGTACGGCTTCTCACTTTGTTTTATTACATAGTTTGTAGTTTTTTTTATTCGCTTTATCAGCATAAAGCCACACTTTGAGGTACTGTAGGTAAAGTGGCTTATAAAGTACCTATAAAAGTGAAGCAACTAGGTACCTACGTGAAAATTACGAGATGACGGCTCTTCTTAATGATAATATGAAATGAACCTATTTGGCTCGGCCGTGAGTTACACATAATCCTTTATTTTTTATTTCATGTTAGTTTTGAATTTTGTTCCAATATGTTCCTTGCAACGTGCAAGGAAAATATCGTGAGGAAACCGGCATGTCCTAGAACCAAAAATTTGAAGGCATGTGACATCTGCCAATTCGCATTGGGGCCGCGTAGTGGTTTATGGCCTACCCCTTCTCACAGAGAGAAGGCCTGTGTCCCAGCAATGGGAACATTATAGGCTGATTATGTCTGTTCCTTACATACTGGTACTGTGTCAAATACCTTAACATTATTCTTTCTTCCAACATGTTGTTCCTGCTATCACTTATTATTGTATAGTAGGTATTATAATTAACAAATTCCATGTTTAGTATCATTTCCGTGATGTAGAAATAATAATAAAAACATTCTAATTGCATAAGATTTCAGAATAACAAGGAGTCTCCATAAAATTAACCAATGGTCCCATGATTGCTTCGTCCAAGACACTCCTTTTTTTTTGAGGGTGGGAAATCATCCAATGACTTCTCCCGCTCTGGGCGGAGCGGAAGGGTGTGTCAGACTTTTACTGACTAAAACCCACCCATGTTCCTTCAGTTGCCTGTTGTCAAGGTCCTGGTATCTCTTTCGGACTAACCCGCAACCCTGGCGGGGTCCAAGGAACTCCTGACAGTCAGTTTGGAACTGTAGGTAACTGTCTTACTTCCTATTAGATAAACAGACATAATAAAGTAAAATATTATGTCAAGAAGATAATGTCACTGCTTTATCATTCCTACTTTACCCCAGTTTGATAATAATGCACGCGCTACGTCGCAAGCGATCGTAGTAACAGTGTTAAATGAGAGTGCACCAAGAAATATAATTATACCGTAATTAAAATATAATTTTACTAATGATTTAATACTCAATTTGAATGTCCGACCTCGTCCAGTTTTTAAAGTAGGTATTTTAAACATATTGTGTTAAACTACTTACAGTAATATATAATACTGTATATCATTATAATACTTATATCATATATGTAATACTTATATCATTTATAATTATTTATCATTTAATGATATACCATAAGAAATTGGCTGGGACAGAATGGATGCAGAAGGCGGAGGACAGGGTATTGTGGCGCAGCCTGGGAGAGGCCTTCACATGTCCAGCAGTGGACTGCGACAGGCTGAGTTGATGATATGCCACAGATTATAAAATATATAATTATGAAAGATACACGACGAACCTGCATTCACATAATTTTATTTTCATTTCGCTCTTTGTTGTAAAGACCATGAAAGAGTAAATATTAATTTAAAGACGAGCTTTTTTTACAAATATTACTCAGAAAATGTTTATGAAACTTTTATTATTGGTATTTGAAAATAGGTAGATAAGTACACATACGAACTAAGGCACATTTTCTAAGAAACTTCAAACCTTGTCAGAACAGCATTTAAAAAACAATTTATAATTAAAACGAACCATGTTTATCATAAATTTAAATATAATTAACGGTCTAACATGTGTCACATAACATAAAATACTGAAATCAGAAAAGCCATACACGCTGCATCTCGTAGCTTTACTTGCTTATTTAATTTTTCTATTTTCTGGAATGAATACAAGTTCCTATGTCATTTCGAAGTATTGGCACTCGAATGACGTTAACGAGAGGGGACTGTTGGTAAACATTTGTACAATTATTGTTTTGTGGAATGTATTAAAAAAACAAGATGGCAGTGTTATTTCCGGTTTTGACCATACGCCAAAAGATCCTTGTACATATCAAGCTACCTTTCTGTCACACTATGAAAAGTTAGCAAACACACAGACAAACAAAGTCATTTGAAAAATGAATAGGTATGGATACAACAATAGATTCAAACGGACCCGACCTTTTTTTTTTATTTAACTGGCCATTACAGCTGAACGCCATCCATCATTTGCTTAAATATGATGCTGCATGGTCCCGCATAATTTAGCTGAGATTGAAAGTCGGGCAGAAACGGGATACGCATTAATTGCTCACACTTGCCCACGTAATTGTATTTTGAATAAATGTTTTACATTTTGCTTTATATCTTCATTTGTTTTTGCGAAATAATCAGAGGTGACAGCTTAAAATATGTGTGTAGAATTTCAAATTGTATTCTAGAATTAAATGAAGTTTTTGGATGGAGAAGTTCATGGCTTCTAAGACCTAAAAATTCAAGATTGAAATTGTAACAGTACCTACTATTTATAATTAGGTATTTATTTATCCATCTATTTATGAACACACATATTTTATAAAAACAAGAAGCACACAAATAAAAAATAACAAACAAAAATACATAATAATTAATAAAAAAAATATATTTTTAAATGTTTTAATATTTTAATACTCTAATATTTAAATTAAATTAAGGAATAATAAACTGAATAACATTTACAAGAATAATGGTAGTAGGAGTTCCAAATCGCTTCGGAAGGAGGAGACAACATAGTATTACTTGTTAATTTAATGAGAAAAGCAACAGACAATATTACTGAAACCACTACAGCAGATGACGATGCCATTATCTCTGTAATTTGTAATTGTCTTTACGACTCTAACTAGCACTAGGAGTAATAAGTAGTGTAATTAATGTAGTTACAAATAGAACTAGGTTTCAGAGGACAGATGCCCTAGATTTACATTTATATCACAATAACATAACATGACGACTGCTATCCCCGGCAATTTTTTCAAGTAAAGTTATTTATTGCTACAAGTTATTTTAGTTGCAGCTATTTTAATTAAATCTTTGCCAACGTTTACAGTTACTATAAGCATAAAGGTCAGGGGAAAAGGAATGTATTTTTATTTTCTTCTTGTCGTCTCGTGTTGCTTGTTCTTCATTTTGTTTTGGTACTGGGTTCCGAGGTTGTGTCATTTCTGTTTTCAACAAATTAAAGTGTTCTTAAAATGTAAAATACCATAACTACCTTCTGCCCGCGACTTTGTCCACGTGAGATTTTTACATGCTTCGGCTATATTCGGCTCTTCTCGGTAATGCTTGGTTCTCGTCAGGCGGCCGACCTCGGCTGCCTTGGGCGCCCTATCCACCGCGTCGCATCGCATCGCCCATCCCCGCTATTACTTCGTTTTGCGTTTTTTTTTTGACTTTTTTTTCTTTTGCTCGGCTCCTAAGGGTCGTAGCGTATTTATAAATAGCTTATAACATAGTCTATAACCTTGCTCAAAAATTGGGCTATAAAATGCAAAAAGATTTTGCAAATCCGACCGAGATTAGCGCGTTCAAAGAAAAATACAAACTCTTCAGCTTTATTATATTACTTCAGATATCCCTGGCTGTTTTTAACAAAATCGTTTGTGTACCTAGTAATTTCCATCTCCCATTGACATTCTCGGTTTTGAGGGCGATACAAGTACCTACTTAGAAAAAATAAGATTTGTGTGCCCTGTGTGTGTGTTTCCCTACTTGTGGGGTATTACAAGTAGGTAGGAGATCAAATTTTATTTTTACGAAGTAGGTACTTATACCAATACTTGTCCCAACCCATATCCTCATTTCATCCATCTTCATTACAATGAAGGGGAAATACGAAAAAAGATGTCGCGAAAAACATCAAAGATCAACATATAAATAGAAACTTCTGAAAATCTTGTGACAAACCTCAACAGGATTATTTCCTACAATGGAAAAGATGAGTAATTCGTCAACTCGTCCTACATGCCTACGGCCCATTTAGGACGACTCGCAGAAAATCAAAAGAACCTCCTAAATGGGCCGTAGGCATGTAGGACGAGTTAAGAAAATGCCAAATGTTTCCACCCAACATCACTCTTGTTTTTTTGACGTTTGTAACTAAAATGTTACTTTTAGTATATAAGTGCATAACCTCACTGCTTCTTCCCATGGGGAAGAAAGTATGAAACGCCACCTGCTACGACCCTTAGATATTCCTTTTGCTTCGTTTATACGTTCATACATCTGTTTTGCTGTTCTGTAAAAATCTCAGCGTGAAAACTGAAGTGAAGTGAATTTGTACTGAGCTGTCAATCCTTAGTCAGGTAGGATGACAGTTCACTTCAAAGTTACTTCTCCAAAATTTTCACAGTGACTTTTTACAGAGACACTCATACACGCATGCCGCTTGTAGATTATATTATTAATGATATTGCTCTGAAATTTGTAGATTAAGGGTTGAAATTCAAACAAATCAAGAGTAAATCAATCAAGTCTAGGGTTCGAAAGGCAAACCTTTGGAGGGTCAAATCACTTAGTCCCACTTGCGCGTTCCTGGGTTGGCTAAATAACTCAGAGTTAACAGCTAACTCAGGGTTACTCCAAAGAGAATTATTGCATTAACCCTGAGTTTGCTGTTAACTTCGAGTGAGCTGCTAACGCGCAAGTGGGTTTTAGTAATTTAAGATTATTGCAATAATAGAACAGGATTGGGTACGAATGATTTATACAAAATGGTGGATGAATATTTCCATATGAATGTATTTCCGTGTCGATTTCCCTTGGGTGGAGTGAGATCAGAGAGATTATAGGATTTATTATTATAATAATGATAAGCTATTTAGATGGGTGGTATGTAAATGTCGTCGAGCTGTGTTAATGTAAATCGCTTTTCTGAAGGGTGATTAATTGCTATGGTTTTAATCAATGATAAACTGACACTTTGTCGTCACTTATTTATACAACATGTAAATAAACCCTTGTCCGATCCGCGAGGGTTTTGTTAAATATCGTACTGAGAGTCTATTTATGTGGTAATTTAGAAGAAAAAAAAAAACATAGCCACTTTTTTTTTTCAATATGGAATTTTACCGGGTTTTATGGAGCGAGGGCGGCCATCATTAAGCGGTCGTCTACAAATCCTAACTTTTGACCGATGTTGAAAATTTGCAAATTTTTAATGGATTTGGGGAAAAAATGTGAATTTTAAATAACAATAACTTTTTTATTTTCTATAATAATAAGATTTTTTATTACTTTTTGCTAATTTCATTGCAGTAACTATGTATGTGCCCCATTCGGATTGAACTAGTTTTTTTTTTATATTGTATTTGCCTATTAGAAGAAATTATGTAACTGCCCCGTTGGTCTCGTGATTGCAAGCGCCCTGTTGTGCTGAGCGTGGGTTTCTGGGTTCGAATCCCAGGTCAGGCAAAGTGGGTTTTTCCATTCGGAATTCCTAAATATTAGCCCAGATTTTCGAAGTTGTCGGCTGATACCGGTGCCTCGGAAAGTACCTTAAGCCATTGGTCCTACGAGAGTGAGGGAAGAGTGACTGCAACTTGGTCCGCGTTGATTAGACATCGACATAATTTCGGAAGTAGGTGGTAAAAAACGAAAATTGAAAACCAAAGACTTCCGAAATTAAACTTTTAAATCACTTTTTAGTGTTTTTTCTTGGAAGTCTATTGTTTTTTTTTTGAAAAAAGTTTTTTTTTATTCTTCGAAATCCGTTCTGAGAAGATGAGTGTCGTTGATCAACGATGATGATTTATATTTTGGGGATTTTTCCATTTAAGTCCGTCAAGGTTTTTCCCTATCATTTTGAGAATAGTTTTTGCAGCATCATTAGATTTTAATGGCGGTTCTCCTTCAATAGGTTTCTTTGAAAACAGATTTCTAAACGTCAACACTATAAGCTGTAGCATTTTAACTGGGGGAATATGAGCTTGTACCGCCAATTCATCTAAAAAACAGAAAAACACAGTCAAACAAGAAGTATCATTGTTTTTTTTTTGTGTACTAAATACTTATTTTATTAAATTTCTACCTAACAGACTTATTAAATAATAATAATTATTATTATGTACAAGTATATAAGAAGGAGGGGAAATAATCATAGGGCATCAAAAAATTCGTCTGCATCGCTGCTGTTCACAGGAAAAGTGCCAAAAAGGCTGGCAGCATTGCCATACAACGTGGCAACGCTGTCCGCGTTTTTGGCACTTTTCTTGTTGACAGCGATGCGGACGAGCCGCCATTAAGTTTGAATCGAACTGTAATGATTAGAGATTATTTAACCATACATTATTAACTTTTATATATTATTCTATAAACCCCTTTTGTAAGATAATTAAAATTAAACATAATTTTACAGTTGAAGTACCTATTTTAATACTGTTAAATTATTCTAATAGAGGAAAATTACCTAGCTAATAAGATAATTACCTATAGGACACAGGCAACTTTACCCGCGGATTTCTTCATTCTGTTTTTTTCCAGTCCTCCGTCGATGTAGTCCATATTAACAAGTTGAAGGAACGCTGACAAAATGTTGCGATAAAAATGAACATCCTGAATACGAAAGACAACAATTTAGGTACAAAACTTCATAAACAGGAAGCTTGAAAAAAAAGGAAAGGCTGAACAAACTTCTGGCTATTTTACCGCTAGGAAATGTTGTCATCATTTCAGCCGAAAGACGTCCACTGCTGGACATAGACCTCCCAAGCACTGCCACTTCGCGGTTCTGTGCTTCTCGCATCCAGCGGATTCCTGCGGCCTTTACCAGGTCATCGGTCCTTCCAACGCCTTGTGGGACCTTCCAACGCTACGTCTTCCGGTAAGCAATCACCACTCCAGAACCTTTTGGCCCCATCGGCCATAAGAGGCCCTAGACAAAGTGATATTCTATCAGCGATAACGAAGATGGAAAAGGCAAAAATGTATAGGACTGACATATGCTATCGAAAAGTTTAAGCCAATCCTGTTGAAAGTCGTTGTAGAAATACGAAATGCTTTCGAAGGGATTATCACTTGTCTAGGCCCTCCGTTCTGCGAGGAATGTACCTTGCCCACAGCCACTCATGTTTGGCAATTCTTCGAGCTATGTCGGTAACCTTGGTACCTCTATGGATCTTTTCGTTTTTGATTGGATCACGTAGGGAAACTCCAAGCATACATACACTGCGGCAAAGACCGAAGAGTATACCTGCCTCTCTGCTTAGCGTTTGTGCACTACGAGAAAGCCTTCGATTCGATCGAGACTTGGACTGTACTGCAGTCTCTCCAAAGGGTAATATTGTCATCATCTGCCTAGCCGGTCGGCTTCCAGTCTAACCGGCAGCCGAATACCAGTATTTTACATGGAGCGACTGCCTATCTGACTTCCACAACCCAGTAACTGTGTAATACGATACCCCTTGGCAAGACTGGTTGTCAGACTTTCGGGTTTCTGACGACACGTAACGACTGTCAAAGATCCACAAATGACAGCTGGGACCAACGGCTTAACGTGCTTTCCGAGGCACGGAGGAGTCTCGTTATGTAAAGATGGTAACCCATCCACGGACCAACCCCGGCAAGCGTAGATGATGTACGTACCTGATGGATCGACCCGTGCGGCTTTTATAACTTAGCCACGAGTTCCAAAGGGTATTCCCCTTTGGAACTTATAAGAGGTAAAAAATAAGGACTGAAAGAAACAAACCTTAACAACTTCTGTGACTGCTGGAGTTTCAGTAGAGATAGTCGTATAAGAAGACACACATGAAACAAGTGAAATCACATAAAATAGTGCTTCAGTATTCTGGAATAACGACATTCTAAAGCACAGACTTTCCTAGATAGTTTAATAAAAATAGGTCTCGTTAATTCTTCGCGTTCAAGCGAACTGAGACACCGCTATATAACAGCGGGACTGTACGGATTCCAATTTGTTTTCTTATCCGCCAATAATACCTATTGATAAAAATAAATCAAAACAAAAGAATCATTCAATTGTTTTCTATAATTACGATTAGATGGATACAATAGACGTATATATAAATGATTTGATTATGATCGTGATTACATGGATTACATATTTTAGAGAACAAAGTGGGTACGTATAATATATGAAACGTAACATGAAGTCTACACTATATAATATATATATTATCAGTAAAACAAAGTCGGGATAGTAACACCATTTATAACTCAAGAACGGTTGTACCCATTTTTATTATCTTTGATTTTTTTGGATTTGTCTCCGCCCCTAATAGCAGAATGTGTATTAAAATATCGAAAAAATTCACGAAAAAGAAATTCATAATTAATTAATTACATAGGTAGGCCTAGTAGGTAGGTGGTAGGTAGGTAGGCTGTTATAACGAGAAAATATGCGGGTCGACTTGAGAACCTCCTCCCTTTTTTTTTCGTCGGTTAAAAAGATAAATTCTGACCACTTAAATGGAGTGCTCGATTTGGTTATCATAAACCCGAAATTGTTATTTTAATCACCTTTACGATGTTTTTTATTTGACAATTAAAGGTTTTTTTGTGAAACTCAATGATTTTTCAATTACAATTTAATCATGTTATTCTAGGTTTGTTTACACTTTCATGAGATGCTTTTTGAACGAACCATATTATGTTTATTTGTCTTGCATTTCTAGCTAAACTAATATAAGACAATACTTTACAAAAATGTGTTTTAGATAGTTGTTTACAGTTGAAAGCAGCTGCCCGTCTTGACGTAACTTTTTAGTCGCCTTTGCGATAGCAAGGGTACGGAAACGGAAGCCATATTCTTTGTAGGTACACCTTGAGGTACTGCAATACCCAGGGGCAAAAAGTAAACATAATAACAAAATCGTGAAATAAATGGAACCGCAAGTGAATACACAAAGATAAACATTGTCACGATTATAATCGATTTACATATTTATGACCCGCACTGCCTGACTATTGAATCATAGAACAATAAGGGAAAATTATAATGATTAATGCTAAAAACTCGTAGATAATGCCCCTATTGTATGAACTACTCATCTTATTTACAAAATGCTATGTCATTATTTTTGTGTGTCATATGGAAAACGGGTTAAAGTCCACATTGAGAGCTAAAGGTAGCTTTGGAATTATCCTCAAAGTCATTTTTAGTAAGGAAAATACGCGTTATAAGGTATAATAAGTGAAGGAAATGTCGGTCGCGTAATATTGGGAAGTCAATGGGTTTTTGGGACGTAAATAAGACATCGCTTGAGTGTACGAGATATACACAAGAGGTGGTGGCGCGGGCATGGTGACCACGGCGGTACGGCGCGGGCGTTGCGCCGCTCCTTTCATATTGAATACAAAATGTATAGGAGCGACGAGGCGTGGAACATACACAGGCAGAGGGGCGCGGGCGTGCGAGAAAAGGCTTGTGTATTTCCCGCGCCTTACTTACGCATGACTCAAGATTTTGTGTGATTATTCAAGTCAACGGACCATCTGAACCTAGCCTATTTCACATTGCAATCCGCAATAACATTATCCCGGGTATGATCCAGTGTACAGGATATAGCCGGGAACCAGGTGCTGTGGCGGTGTAGCACTATTTGAGATAGGCATGTTGTGTCCAGCAGTACACTGAGCGCGATAGATGATTGACTGATTGATAAGTCCCGGGAATATTGTCATAAGTGTCAACATATTGATGTTTCCCGGTATAACAACATCAATCCATTTCATTATATGACCAATAAAGCTTTAGGCTGAGATATTTTCACGTCTCTGTCTTTCACTTGCAGCAGGCGTAGCATGGCGCTTTCTATCTCTACGAAGAATAGCATAGCTTTTTCTATACAAAGTGACAGTTCGTTTCTTCATTTTTGACATCCACCGTAGAAATCTTTCTACAATCTGTCATTTTGTCTTTCATTTCTAACGATTGTAGGTAGACTATTTCAGAAGAAAGTTTTCTATCCTTACTGTCAAAATCACACTGACAACCGATAAATCCTATGACAAAACAAAGAAATCTGAGTCGAATTATGTAAAAGAGTGAATTTCGTAAAAGGTGCAGTTGACTCTTTCTACTTTGCTGCCGTCGTACTTTCTACAGGAAACGTCATTTTTGTCTACTCTTCCGTCGACAAAACGGTGCTCATGCTACGCCTGCTGATTGACAGTTGTGCGACAGTAATAAGAATAACGCATAACCTAACCTAACCTCCATGTACTTAACGTTTATACAGTATGTTAACTAACAAAGGGCGTTCCCGTTAACCTGCAATAGTATAGCGTGTATACATGCTAAAAAAAATATTACAACTCAAAAAAAAAAAAAAAAAAATCTTTTGAAATGTTCACAAAAACATTAAATTTAAATGTAAAAGAAACACTCTGTACACGCACTTTTGTATTTCAACGTAGTAAAACAAGTGTGACAAGTGGGCGTGTACAGAGAGTTTATTTTCCGTAACAATTAAATGTTTTTTGTGAATATTTTACCATACAAAAATAAAATAAACTTTTTTTTTTTAACGGTAATATTTTTTTTTGCTTGTATAGACGCTATACTATTGCAGGTTAACGGGAACGCCCTTTGTTAGTTAACATACTGTAGATCTCGGTTTGCCAATGTCTACAGTCATTTTCAAATCTATTCAAGTTATTGACCAACTTTAGTTATATCCAGGCTGAAACCACAATCAACCTCGATTTGGATTACAAGAAAGTTAAAGAAAGCTACATTACACTAAGCCGGTGCTCAGTTGCATTCAAATTCACAAAGTTTTTATACGAAAATCCCTCTTTAAGAGGAGTAAGAAGTCATCGCCTCCAAAATCCGCTATTATTCGTTTTAAATCCTTTAGATTTGCAAGGGTTTAAAGGAGGAGCTGGTGGATTATATTCAGAAGCTTTTTTTTTGTGATTTGTGGTTACAACTTTGCTTTTGTTATGAATTGGAAAAAGAAATTTGCATCATGCGGAAAAGTTTGGGCACTGAATTGAATTGATTAGTACTTATACTTTTAGACATGTTCTGTGGTAGTTTTTTTTTCTCTTGAAAAAAACTTCCACAGGTTCTTTTTGTCGACTTAAAAAAGGAGGTTATTTAATTAAAAACCTCCTTTATTAACTCCATGCCATGGTCTACCCATGTGCATGCATCTAAATCCGTTCAGCCATTTTAGGGTGAAAGCGTAACAAAGAAATGAACTCATTTTCGCGTTTATAATATTATTAAAGTTAGGATATTACTTAGTATCGTAATAAAAATCTTTTTTTTATTTATTCATTCACACATCTTTGCCTATCGAGACTCCTCCGTGCCTCGAAAAGCACGTTAAGCCGTTGGTCCCGGCTGTCATTCGTGGATCTTTGACAGTCGTTACGGGTCGTCAGAAGCCCGAAAGACTGACAACCAGTCTTACCAATCGTATTACCCAGTTACTGGGTTGTGGACGTCAGATAGGCAGTCGCTCCATGTAAAATACTGGTATTCAGCTGCATCCGGTTAGTGGAACCGACCCCAACATAGCTGGGAAAAGACTAGGCAGATTTATTGATTTATTAATTCACTAAAAGACCGGTACCTACAGTCTTAACCCGGTGGGTCAGAAAAGAAGGCGAGCACTTAGGAAGGATTTTTGCAAATTCGTCCCTATAAGGCGTGAATAGGAGATGAAAGTTTGCATGCAAGTATCTGGCTACATTCCTACTAAGTATACAAAACCGATGACATTGGGGGACGAAAGATGAAGAAACAGCTAAATTCTTGAAATATAATAATACTATGAAATTCTTTCGTCTCCCAATTTTCTAAAAGGCTCAAAAGAGTGGAGGAGTAAAAAGGCTGCCGCTGACAGGCACGACGCGACACCGGTAGAATAATTATTTCCATGAAGTTTTCATGGAAATTGTTCGACAAGAGTTACGTCGCGGCTTGTCGTCGCGTTGCCCATGTCTGCGGGAGCATTGACGCAGCAGGCGTCCTTCCATAACTTTAGTTCTATTACTTTGCAACTTTTATGTCAATAACAACCCAATTAGCTTATTTTACCATAAACAATTTCTAAGTAAAAAAAAAGCAAAACATAAAGCTACTAACAAAATATTAACGCCAAGTTTCTTCTCCTGAACTCCAAAAAAACTTGGCAGCACACTTTCTTCGATAAACTGATAAAAAAGATTAACAGTCGGTAGAGTATAAAACGATAAATCTTTGTTATTCATGTTCCAAGTAACTTGTTTGTGCCGAAACAAAATTTATGAGCCTACGGTAGAATGTATTACGAGGGACCAGACCGTTTTGAGGCGATAGTCGAACCGTTTATTGGTCTTCGGATGCTGCAAAGATTGATAAAGATAAGTTATTGAAAAGAAATGCTGAAATTGATATTATAATGGTTTCGGTTTTTATTACATGACATTTTGACATTGGTAGTAGGTACCTACCTTTTTTACTAAGCCTCTGTGTGCCTAACTCGTTACTCCCCTCCGGAGCTAAGATCTGATGTTCTGGTTTATAGAACCACATTTGCTGTCCATCCGTCCGTCTGTCTGTCAGCGGGTATCTCTTGAAAAGGTAGACAGTTGAAATGTTCACAGATTGTGTATTTCTATTGCCGCAACAAAATAATAATTAAATGGGTCCCCATACAAGAAACGTGTTTTTTCGATGTTTTTTGCTCGATCTTAATACGTTACGGTGTGCAAGTCCGATTCGCACTTAGCCAGCTTTTGCATCTTACCTTACTTTTTCCATGTATGAAGGAAGTTTTTTTAGACCCAGATAAAACGTCTCTTCGTGAAGGAGAAAAATGTAAAGGTTCTACAAGAATGGTTTGTGAGGCGAATAATTAATCAGGAAAGTTGGGTTTGCGGCAAGTATAGAGCTGCCGCAAACCGAGCAGCGTTCGTGGCTTGGAAAATGTTCGATCGAAGTTCGGGAACTTTCTATCTATTGTTAGTGTTTTTACGAAGATCAACTATTTTGATTGAACGTAGTGGAATATAAATGGCTGGAGGTATTAATATATTAAGGCACCGCGGAAAAGTCAGGTTCAGTAGTTGACAACCTCCTATGGTTAACAGAGCGGCGAGAAATCGCATCTCACCGATCTATCTAGGAGGTTGTCGACCAAAAAAAGAAAAAAATAATATGGATCCTGTTCCCGATTCCGGTGGACTACAATTTTTATTTTTTTAATGTTAAAAAAAAATGTAAATGTTATGTACAATAAACGAAATAAAGGAAAAATATGAAATAAATAATACACAAGTTTGCACGTCATTTAAGTATGGAAAATGGGTACTTACCAGAGGTGGCTAACAGTCATGATCTAGTGCACATTTCGGGTCAAGGGCTCTGTTCCCCAAAAAACAACCAACTTCCAAAAAAAACAACTACAAAGCAAAACCCTGACACTGGCCAGCAAATTGCAAAAAAACAAAAGATTTGAATTTCGCGGGCATCTCTGACGTTTTCGCTTTGTCACTGTCAACTTCAAATACTGAGTGGTAACAGCGGGCCTAAGTGCCGTAAATGCGTAAAACGTTCTCAATAGATCGAAGATCTTTTTCATATAAAAATAAATTCACACACAAAAGAAAGGAATCCATTAAGTTCAAAAAAACATTCAGCCCTTCCCTACTTTGGGTTCAAGGTTAAATAATGTCATATTTTATATTGGGTCCCTTTTATGAACTTTTGGCTCGGTCAGCCTTCCTTCCTGAAATTTCATTTTTGCAGATAATATCATGCCCGACGTATAGACATAGATTTTCTTATTAAAAAACTTATATTATTCAGGTGAAGACATTTTTTTAATCATTGTTTTTTATGTTGCTTGGTAGGTATTGTTTTCAGTAGCCTTTGTAGTCTTTTGGACTGAAAAAGGTTGGACAAATTACCTGGTTTTTAAGAGCTATCAAACAAATTGGTAACATTATCACCTCTAAACACCCTTTAAGATGTCGTACTCATAGGGTTGCACCAAATAATAATTATTTTTTAAATATGCCAAGTATTTTTCTGTGGTTTCCGTCACAATGAGTTTCATGTCAAATGGCAAATAGCGAAGCAAAGTAGCTGCGGCAGTCATGTAGCTGTATACAAGAAATCGAGATAAACTGCGAGTGGGACTAACTGCGAATGGGATCAAGTGCGAATGGGACGAAATGCTAATGGGACCAACTGAGAACGCGGGACGAAGTGCGCATGGCCCCCCTTTAAGTTAAACCAGCTGTTACATACTTAATGACTGCCAGAAAAAAAAGCAAAATGCACACCATGCCACTAAAATTCTCGTCGTCCAACAATGTCGGAACACCAGCTCACTAATTAAATCTTTTTGCAGACAAAGTCCTAAACTATAGTAAAACATTATGCAAAACAGTCCCAAAAGTTAGACCGAGAGTTGGCCAGAAGTGGCAAGGACTTGTTGTTAAAATTTTCATTCAGGAGCTAAATTGGGACGAAAATCTTCAATTACTTTTTACGTTGTATCACAATTTCTTGGGACAAAGTTTAATAGCCTGGCTAAGGTGGAAGAAAATTAATTGAATGAAAACGAGACTTTTATGAAGTTTGGGGGCTTTGTGAAAGGTCAGGTACGCTGCCCTGTTTAATGAAAATAATGGTGAAATTAATTTTCCTGTTTTTGGAATGTTTATTTTGTAAATAATGTATCAAAACAAAAGTAAAGACAGAAAAAAGAAGGAAGATGTATGTATTTAAGACGGGCGAACTTGAATATTGGTTCTTCTCCGTAAAGACCTTCTGTTCTGCCGCAATGTACGTATAAAAAGGATTCACGACTAGTTGTTGACAGTCGAACCAGTTTGTTGGCACCCTGTACCTAGTAAAAAAGTACATTGTAGCTCCCAGTCTTAATAAGCACTTTTTATTGTGTTGTGGCATTTTCAGTAGTTTACAGAATATCTCTTAGTTCAGTGCAGTGCCTTTTGGGAACGCCTCCTCTAACAACTTCCAGTCAGTCCAGCTATCTCTTGCAATTCTTCTCCAATCTGGACCCGCTTTAAGGTTCAAATTCGTCTTCCCATCTTATTATTGTCTTCCCCTGTTCCTTTTGCCATCTCTGAGGTATCATTTTGTTAAAACTTGCCATCTCCAGCTACCTAGCAGTCTTAATTAGAGCCTTTTCGATTTAAAGCATTTTATATCATAATTATCTAGTAGTATCATAATATGGTAAGTTAATCGCAAAATTGAAACTTCTAAAATAAACTGTTTGGCTCAAGCAACTTCTGAAATTGGGGCCCCTTATTCCGAGGTTATGAAAACGGGTTTCAGTTACATTAACCCCCGATATCATGGGTTTGTACCATTGAGAAAATTGGAAAGGCCAAGTTTAAAAGTTAAAACACTTTTCACAAAGAAAGTATTTTTTTGTTAATTTGATTTAAGGGGGATGCGCCAGGGCATCGCGCTAAATTCAAATTGTCTTACGTTTTTTTGCAATTTGCAGGTCAGTGTCAGCGTAATCAGCCTATAATGTTCCCACTGCTGGGGCACAGGCCTCCTCTCTGTGAGACTCACTGCCATGATCCACCACGCGGGCCCAGTGCGGATTGGTAGATGTCACAAGTCTTCGAATTGTTGGTTCTAGGACATGCCGGTTTCCTCACGATGTTTTCCGTCACCGTTTTGAGAGCAGTGGTGATGAAATTATTTACACAAAGTAAAGCGCCTGCCTGGGTTCGAACCCACGACCTACGACTCTTAAGTCGGGGCCGTTACAACTGGGCCACCACTACTCAAGTCAGTGTCACTGTGTCATTTACACAAATTATAATCATTAGAATCAACACCACAGGGCTAACCTAGGGCTTTCGCCTTCTGAAAGTGATACTGTAGGTACTATCATCTGGAAAAACTGCGTCTTCCAATAGTACAGTGAAGATTACATCATATTTAAAACGAGTTTTCACATTCTCTAAGTAACAGCATTTAATTAATGTCGCATTACGTTTCGCAGACTTCCAATTCAAGTTACAGAAAAAAATACGTAAAAGAAAGTAAGTACTGTTAACGTTGTGCGCATTCACTGTACCGGAACTTATGTGGGGCATGCGCTACATACGAAAATAAGAAGAAATATTGAATTTACGCTATTTATTTGAAGAGGACGTGCTCACTTTCACGCGCCTGTCACATAAATAACTGTTGTTTCTTGAAAACAATCGCCGAATATTCCATTTTCAAAAGTAAATCTAAATAGAGGTCGAATGTAACCTGAGTTATTTTTATACCAGCCAGAATGATGTAAGGTTCCCTCTTGCAGACGACCTTCACAGTACCTACTAAATTATTATGCAATTTCTCTATTGGACACACACACTTTAATATGTTTCTGTCCTTTGTCAATGTACGCTCTTAAAATATAAATCCAAGCATATACAGGAAAACAAACAAAAAAATAATAAATCTCGACCCTGTCCAATGTTTAAAAAGTTGACGATTTTCTCCTAAAACGGTATGAGTTTTATGAGACCCTTCGTTATGAAGGATGAATAAGTAAACATTATCATCCGTCCCTTCCCTCCAGGGGGTCAACCTTTTTCAAAACAATTATAGTTAGTTACGTTTCCCCAATTGTTGTCCGTAAATATTATGTTCATTTTCGTCAGATTTTATGGAATAGGTTAGCTGAGTGTTTAAAAATTTAGCTTTGTGGGTTTAGATTACTGAATTATTTGAACAGCCTGCTTTTACCAATCAGCAGCTCATCCATATTTAGTGTAAAAACTGATTATATTGACACTTGTTTTTTTTGGTACTTTCTTACCTTTGTTGATGAGTTTTTTTTAATTACTATTTAATAATGTTATTCAAACAATAATTGTTGGAAAAACTAGTGAGATATAAAAGTTGAAACCTTGTAAATACAGACGAATGTGTTACTAATTTTTCTTTATTTCTTTCTTTAATTCCCTTTAGTGAGTGATTTTGACAGTGAGAATTTAAACTGAACAGGGTTTGTTTACACTTTCATGCAATAGTTTTAGAACAGACATTAGGTACCTTTTGGTCAAATGGAATTATTTCGGCACCTTAATTTTTTCGGCACTTTCAATCCCAATCTGAATCATTTTGAAGAATATTGTTTGTAATTAAGTTTGTAATCTATTGCTTCATATTATATTCGAGAACTTTGTCTGCTCAACAACGTAAATAACGCAATGAATACTGATAAACTGTCAAAATGAAAGCCATTTCTACTGTAATGTGTTACGCAATCAATGTATTAAAAAAAGGCTGTTACGACTAGAACTAGTGATACCTACATACAACAATAATTTCTACGTATTTTTCCTTTCAATTCGATTCGGTAACGTGTGAGTCGCCTCGAGTTGCCTCGTTACGCACGTCTTGCTCATCAAACACAATACGGTTCTTATCTACTGAAGAGTGTGACTCAAATGATTTGTTTGTATGTTATTGTGAAATTAAAACAATAAAAAATATCAAATAAACAGTAACAGACCAGTTAAGATAACCCTATTTCATTAATTATCTAGTAGGTTAAGGTTAAGTAAGTGGCTTTTTAACTAACTTAAAAAAGGATTTCAGTTCTTCGGAATCTTTATTATTTTTTATTTATGAAGGAGCTCGCTAAGTCATAACAGCCGCACGGATTGATCCATCAGGTTAAGCTACGCTTGCCGGGGTTTGTCCGCGTATGGGGTGACCATCTTTACTTAACGAGACTCCTCCGTGCCTCGGAAAGCACGAGCGCTAAGTATGCGCTTGTGGTCCCGGCTGTCATTGGATCTTTGACAGCAGTTACGGGTGGTTAGAAGTACAGTAGTCTTACAACCAGTCTTACCAAGGAGTATCGTATTACACTGTTACTGGGCTGTGGAGGTCAGACAGGCAGTCGTTCCATGTAAAATACTCGTATTCATCTGCATCGGTTCGAATTGAAGCCGACCCCAACATAGTTGGGAAAAGGCTACGAAGATTAATTGTTCCCCGATTATATGTATAAAGGGTTCAACAGGTTCAATACCATCAGGATTTTGCCGGAATTATAGCAGTTCGTCCTCGTGGTACGACAGCGGCACCCCTGAAATCATCTCTATCATCAAAAGACAGCCGCCACGCAACCATAGATGCAACACTCTGCTAGAATCAGCCAGTATCACTCCTAAGCCGACCTCTTCGGTGGTTCCAGTAACTTCGTAACAAAACAAGATGGCGCCACTTGCTGCGCCGTCAAATTCAAAGATAATTGCGGATAAAATATTGATATTCATTCATAACTTTATGATCTTATGTAGATCAGTAATCATTCCCATTAGTCTTGTCTTGTCTTGTCTTGTCTTCCTACGTGTTAAGGAAGAATAATGGAATAATAATTATAGATATACTTATTTATGATGTCACTTACAAGAAATCATTGCATATTCAATAACAATGGCGTCAAAATACATAAACAAAAGACCGTATTAACATTTTTGAATACCGAAACATGATTCTTGACTCACATTGACAGTCTTTTCACAGTTACTTTACATAAAATTTTGCATCACAGTGGTCTTTATAAACATTAAAATAAGGTTCATATTAGGTTACTGTCAGAAGGAAAATAACTGTACCCAAATATCGGAACCCTTTAGCAAACTTGTTTTAATGAAAAATATTTAATACCGTAACATAAAGGGCCTTGTACTAAATACATAATTATAGGAAACTACTTCATATTGTAATCTTTATTGTGTTGTTACTATTTAACACCCTTGGGAAAAACCCAGCTGACTAAGCTTTGCTGAAAAGGTCAGATCGTAGAATTGTGATGACACAGAAATTTGTATATGTAGTATGTTTGGATGCACCTACGTAGCATAATCAGCCTAAACTGAATAATAAGGAAAAAAAAATTATAACACATAAATCATAACTTGAGTAGTTTCTCTTTTTCTTTTCATTTCGATGTACACCAATTCTTCTTATACTGCCACGTTTATTGTCAGTGGTGGCCTGGTGGCCGTGGTAACGGCCCCGATTTAATTTCAACACCAATGCTCTCAAAACGGTGAAGGATAACATCGTGAGTAAACTGGCATGTACGAGAACCAAAAAAAAACGAAGATATGACACCACCAACCCGCACTGGGCCCGCGTGGTAGATTACAACCCACTCCTTCTCGAAGAGAGGAGGCCTGTGTCCCAGCGGTGACATTATAGGCTGTTTACGCTACACTTGAATTCCGGATTCCTGATCTTAGCAGAAAGTGCTGCCTTGCTTTCCTCTTGACGCTATGATTGATGAGTGTAAGAAAAAACACAATTATACATTTATTTGAAATCAAGGGCCCATGTCAAAAATGAATTTGAAACCATGCCAACAGCAGTTAAGTCAGTAGCCAAAGAATTTAAGTTAATGAAACCTAATGTTAGCTGTGCATGGATGCAGTTGTGAGGTGTACTAACCCGTTCAGCACCCCAATTGTATAACACACTTTCCACACACCGACGAATTTTGAAGTGATAAGTATTATAGTGACTGATAAGTATTCCTGATATCTTATCGGAAACTAACGTTCAGAAAGGGAAGCGGCTTATACTTATCAAACCGGGATATACGTCAAAATTACAAGAATATAAATCACTACTCATCCGCTACCACGTATTTCAGATCAATCGCTGTCATTATTATAATATCGTGACATCTGTCGATCTGATAAAAAGTGTGATTTGTAAGAATTCTGTTTGAGTCAGTGATCATGGAAATAAAGGGCGAGCATGTGCGTATTCGCGGTTTCAAGTAATGCACGACTCGCGAGCTTTTTTGTGCACTTTAGAAGATATTAGACTGGGCAAGAATAAAAATAAAAATGTTAAAACTAGTCGTAGTTGGGTTCCTATTAATTTTAAAACTTATATTTTTATTTAAATTTTTTTGGGCTAAAATAATATATAATTATATTTTTGAAATGTGCTAATTAAGCCCTTTCATTGATAACCAACATGGCGTATTTTTTTTTTTGTTTTTTTTTTCCTGACTTTTTGTCCTCTAGAGGGCACCATATTCAATTGAATGTGAGTTTGCTTCAACGTAGTCGGGTAAAAAATAATAATCATTGCAACAGCAGCCCGGAGTCTGGACTTGTGCGGTTGATACCAATAAAATGTCCCCTTTTGAAACGGGACTTAAACATAGGTAACTGAACTTCGACAAACCGTAATATGACAAGATTTTATTTCGACAATACAGAACTCCGAAACGTCTTTATTTCGACAATACTTTAGTTCGAAATACCTTAAGTCCGACACTACCTGTACTCCGACAAAACGTTTCTTCGACATGACTTTAACTACGAACTACAAAATGATGCAACTTCGACAATAATGCTAGTTCGACATGACATGGTCTATCTCTGTGCCATATTTCATGCAAATCCATTTAGTTGTTTACACTTTATAATGAAGCAAATATCTTCAAAAATATTCACAAATATTATTATAGTGTGGGATGAGATGAAAAACTGTTAACCCGTTTCTCATAGTCCGGGAAACACCATAATGGGCATCTCGTTATGGTATTTCCAGGGCTTAAGTCAACCTGATAATTAGGTCCAGCAAACCCTGGAAAACCCAAAATCGTACTTATGTAAAGCGAAGCCATAATTGGTCCAATTAAAACTTAACTCTTTACAACAGTAGGATAACTAGTTTTTAAATAAATATTCTAGCTAATGATCTCTTTTTTTCTTGTCAGCGAAGCTTGCTATTTGAGTGACAAGTAGCATAAAAACCGGTGTAGGAGGATGAGTCTCGCGGTCAGCAACCCCCTAGCCTAGTATAGCAATAACAGGGACTAATGTCCAATAGAGGAGACTAGAAAAATCCGAAGAGAATAGAAAATCCGGAGTCACACGTAATCTGTTCGATTTATGCCCTAACACCGGATTTTTAATTTGTTTCTCTGTGATGTCTTGTTTATACCTTTTCAGTTGACTTTTTTGCCGTAATTGGTTTTTAGTTTTATAACTTTTATTTTTATTTAATTTTTTTGGGAATATAATTTAAATTATATATTTGTGAAATGTGCTAATTAAGCCATTTAATTCGAAACCCAACATGGAATCATTAAAAAAAAATAGTTCATGACTTTATGTCCTCTAGAGGGCGCCATATCACTTCACCATATCATATCGCCAGACACTTCCAACGATACCTCATTTAACAATTTATGATTAGTAGTTTAGAATATATGAGGGAACACATGAACATACTGGTCAAAATCATAATCCTCCTTTTTGCTTCGCGGTAGTCGGGTAAAAATAATAATTTGACCTTAGGTACCTACCAGACGTAACAAAACTATAAATAGGCCGACACTTATACATCAAGAAAATGAAAAAAATAACAACCGTAGCAAATTAGCAATAAATGTCGCAGAAAGGTGGACACAATCAATTAACTATACTCAATAAAGGCCCGCGCAGATTGTCGATTAAAATTCTTTGTCCGAAAAATTCTTAATTGATGTCAAAGGTATTTTTAATTGAGATCTTTCTTCGGACTAATTTATTTTAGATTGTCCAAGATTGGGGGCAAAAGATTCTCTCTTAAATAAGGTATTTTTTTATTGTTTTATGCGATTTGCGTCTTCCCTTTTAAAGATCAAGGTGTCTTTTATTTTTTCAAATTACACAATGAGTACAGATTGTCAATCAAGATTTTAATTAAATAACGTCTTTAGAGAAAAGTCGATATCGGTAAGAAGGTGCCATGCCATTTTGAAAAATGAAATATTCTCTTTCGATCTTTTAAATAATTCGACAACCAAGAAAAGAGTAAGAGAATAAGTCTGACAACCAGCAGGCGTAGCATGACGCTTTCTATTTCTACGAAGAATAGACATAGCTTTTTCTATACAAAGTGACATTTCATTTCTTCATTTTTGACATCGCACCGTAGAAATCCTTCTACAATCTGTCATTTTATCTTTCGTTTCTAACGATCTTTGACTATTTCTTTTTATACGTAGACAATTTCAGAAGAAAGTTCTCTATCCCAACTGTCAAAATCACCATTAGAAAAAATATCCTGTGACAAAACAAATAATTCTGAGTCGAATTATGTAGAGGAGTGAATTTCGTAAAAAGTGCAGTTGACTCTTTCTACTTAACTGCTGTCGGACTGTCTATACGGAACGTCATTTTTGTCTACTCTTCTGTCGACAAAACGGTGCTCATGCTACGCCTGCAGTGTTACCAAGGGGTATCATGATACTCAGTACCAGGGTTCTGGACGTCAGGTAGGCAGTCGCTCTATGTAAAATACCGGTATTCAGCTGCATCCGCTTAGACTGGAAGCCGAGCCGGCCGTCGAGAGAATGCGTTTCTGACACCTGTCAGTTGGAACATTTCTAGTATTAATAAGGATCAAATTCGCAAAACACAAATATCGTTAGTATGAGATTGACAGGTGTCAAGAACGTATCTGTATCTCTCGACTGTAGGGCTATTTTTTTCCTTACGCGATGGGAAAAACTGAACCAGATAACCCGCTTTGCTCGTTCATCGGTCTGTGGGTATTCCGCCGGTACTACTATACGTACTCTTTAAGTGAGGACATGAACTAAAGTACTATATATTGAAGTGCGTTTTATGCTCAAACATTCCAGTTCAGATAGCCGAGCCATTCACTTGTGCGATTCAGTTTAGAGATACAGGTAAATGTGTGTTGTTTTTACGATCGTTTTAAATATAGATAGGGTAAATATTTAGGGCAAACATGATTTATTGCTTTAGCAATGATAAACAAAATGTGTTTCGTTAATAAAGTATATATTAATACATAAGAATAAGAAGAATAAGTTCTAAGTTAAAGGTGGAAGTGAAAAGTTTTAAAAAGTTTTTTTTGGCAACATTTATTTTTATTTTTGGAAAATGGGTCAAGTTTAAGAACTTAGTATTTGTTGGTGCGGAAAAACGTTGTAGTCAGTGATATGATTTTTATAAGTGACTCAAAGAAAGTTTTGGTACTATTCAATGATGATAATTAATATGATAATTAGGTGAGTGCAGCAGGTGGCGTTCGGTAGTGTCTGCCTATCACCATGGGTTCTTCCCATGGCGTCAGTTTATTTATTATTAAAACAACATTGGTGGTTATATCCAACCTCATTAAATTCTTTCAAAGGAGATCATTCATTTTGGGCTAAATTATGAAAGTGCCGGCCAAATAAAAAAATGTTATATTCCGTTAGAACATGTTCTCTTCACTTTTCAGTATTGAGCCAAACCTGTAGGGCAATTCCCTGAGCTGTTATATGATTTTGAAAAATACTGTATTCAGTATATTTTGTAGTTAAAATAATAAAAACCAATCTAATTAAAGTAATAGCTTGTAGTAAAAAAAAATGAAGGGAAAAACGCACTCTTTCGGAATATAGTTTTTTTTTTTGTTTGGCTTTCGCCTTTTTAGCCCAAAAATGTATGGAAGGAGAATGATCTCCTTTGCAATATTAATCTAGCTAGACAACGCCTAAAAATCAATTGTTATCATAACCCTCCTTTTTGCTCCGCCGTAGTCGGGTAAAAAATTAAATCATCGCGGATTCACACCTCGACATAAGTAGTTCACTTTTCGAAGCAATGTTTAGAGGCTAATCTGAAATACACAACAAAGTCGTTAGTCGTCTGTCTGTATGATATCTTAGGAGCTAATTTCACCATACTCTGTTAGTTAGTTTTAACGTCCAATCACATAGATAACAGCACGTTAGGCGTAGTGAGTGTTTCACTACACTAACAAATCGCTAAACGTAATCACTATAATAGAACGTAAACCTTTTTGACGTCCACATGAATTTTAACAGAACATTTTCTTAATGGCTCATTAAGAATAGTTTGGTGAAGATCTTCTAAACTACATAATTGTTCAAGGTGCCTCAGGCATTAAGTCCGCCTTTGTACAGTAGTTTTTACTTGTGCATAAAGTTTGAATAAATAAATAAAATAAATAATGGTTTAAGATGCGGTATTCACCATCATTTAGAGCATTATATTCGCATATGTCAAAAAGTTTTTTTTCACCGAATTTACATTTTATGGAACAACGTTTGCAAGTGTGAGTGCATCAACGATTAACAAAACGTTATTTAGTAAACTGATTTAGTCAGTTTATTATGTTGCGAAATTTTTCTCTACATAAAGTAACTTCAGTTTAACTTTAAATATTTTTAATTATATAATATATTATAAAGAAATCTCGATGTTTTGTCGAGTTATAAAAACGTGCGAAGCAGGGGCGAGTTGCTAGTGCAACAATAAAACAAGACTAGTGATGGAGCCAGTAGCAAACTGTTAGATTGTAGAGCGTTAGAAATTAGAACTGAAAATAAAAGTTCGGAAAAACCCTAGTAAATAGTAGTAGCAAATAATTATAATACTTCGCTCACACATTTTCCTCATACAGAAAATTGTCGATTTGTCGGTTGGCTAGCGCAGTGGCTGGGCGATTACTTAAGATTTCAATTGCGGGTTCCGTTCCTTGCGGGAAAGTCCGAAAGGGATACCAGGGCCCTTGGACTGTCTGACTTGACTGAAAGTCTGACACGCCCTCCCGCTCCGCCCAGAGCGGGAGATGTCATTCGATGATTTCCCACCAACAAAACAAAAAAGGGTTCCATTCCTGCACGAACCAAATATTTTGTATGTTATATTATAATGGGGTGAATAGATCTATTTTCCCACCCGTAATCAAAATGCGCGCTAGACGAAGCGCGTATTTTACCAATATGCTTTTTTATGGTTCCGTAGTTATTATTATGGTTCTGGGTCTCGGTGTACCTATTACATTTTATTGATTGGCACGCAAGTAACGAATTCTGAATGAAGCAAATCAATGCAAATCTACTTAGGTAAAAAAAATCTTTTTTTTTTGTCATTTCAGCTCACCATGTCAACAACAGCCCTTATTTTCGTCCTAGCCATCGTGCCCTGCTTCTGCCAGCGTCCATTCTACGCTGGACTTCGACCAATCGGATACCCGGCCGCTCCAGCAGCTTCTGCATTATTTGACAGATTCCAGAATGAACCAATACCAGCCCAGTTGAATGGCGACAGGAATACCGCAAATCAGCTAGGTGCGTTGCCGGTGGAAAACCAGCCTTTCTTCTTTGTGAATAGGGAGCAAGTGGCCGCAAACTTGGCCAACCCACAAACTTATCCTGTCAGACCGAGTCAGTTCAATGAAAATCGGAATAGGATTTAAGAATCTTTTATTGTAAGTTATCGATGTTCTATTTATAAAATTAAAATAATAATTTAAAAGAAAATAAATGATTTTATTGAGAATCTCATCAAAAAATCTTACTGTCTAAGAGCTTGTCATGATGTCACTACACACACACACACACACACACACACACACACACACACACACATATAGGAAATTAAAATTAAGCTTACATTCATTTCCGGCTCCAATACCTGGAGTTTTGGTTTCATATAGATATGGATAAATGAGGGAAGGGGTTCGTGGCTTCCGCACGGATTGATCGAAGGTTAAGTTACGCTTGCCGCGTTCGGTTCGAGGATGGGTGACCATCCATTACACATCTAGACCCCTTCATGCTTCGGAAAGCACGATGCACGAAGAGCAGAGATGCACCTAGGTACCTACAATTCGCCATTTGTGTTTAATTCCCATGTGTCAGGGGGCGAGCCTATTGCCATCAACCGGGCACAACTCCAGACTCCGTGCTGCTACTGCTGTTGGTTTCCTCACGATATTTTTTATCCGTCCCAATGAAGCAAATAGGCTTCGTCTCTTGAAGCAAACGCGTGCGCACGCATTGATCAGAAATTTGCATTCGTTGGATTTATTCGTCATTCGAAGGAGGCAAAATGATTACAATCATTAAATTAAATTTTGTTTATTTTGATGAAATCAAAATCAAAATATTTTATTTCACATAAGCCGACATGGGCACTTATGAAACGTCAGAAGTTAGGTGCACGGTTCCAATTGGTCGTTTCCTATGGAGAAGAGCCGGCAAGAAACTCCATGGTTACTTTTTTTAAAGATAATTCGCTTTTACAATATTTTCGAATTACAGTGTTAATAGTTATGGGAGGACAGCGTCAAAAAGTTTCACGTAGGTAGTTAAAAAAAAAACTATTCTTTTTTTAACTAAGTACCTACTTGAAACTTTTTGTCATGTTCAAAAAAAAGGTCTACAGTCCAAATTAAAGTCCAGTAAAATTGTGTATTCTGTACCCTTTGGAAGATAACGAGGTAAATCGAACTACAATAAGAATCTTCTATCGATAAGTTCGAAGAAATCCCTGGAATATTTCCCTGAATTGTATGTATAGAGGATGATTTTCTTCACAAGGGGCTATTAGTTTATGTAAGGGGACATTTTTTTGTTGTATAACAGAAGCCAGTATGAAGGACTCGGACCTTTTTCTCATAACTTGTATGAAAAAGATGAGTTACACAATGAATGCTTTTTAGGGATTATACAAAGGGTGACAACGGAACCCTATTACTAAGCCTTCACCGTCTCTCTGTTTGTCGATTTGTCTGTCAGTCTGTATGACGAGAGTTGTATCTCTAAAGATACTATTTTTTTTAACTGGCTAGAGTTTTAGACGACTTTAACAGTTATTACAGGTCTACCTGTAAGACGACTTTAATAGCTATTACAGGTCAGTCGTCTAAAAATCTAGCCAGTTAAAGAAAAATACGGAATATGCGTAGCTATTACTATTCAAACTATAATAATGTAATACATAATATTATTTTATGGTATTGTAATTGCCAAGTGAGTTTATTTGTTTGTTACGCTTTCACGGTAAAACGGCTGAACGGATTTGGATAAAATTTGGCACATGGATAAACCATGACCTGTGTTAGGACATAACATACCTTTTATCCCGATATTCTCACGGGATCGAGACTTATGCGGGTGAACCGTGAGGTGCAGCTAGTGGTAAATAATAAAAAATCGCATGTTTCTATGAAAAGATGGATCGATCTGATAGTATGTATGGCCTTTTAGATTTTAAATTCTTACAATTGAAAACGCCAGTATGTTGATATTTTATAGTTTTTAAATTACCTATATACCTCTTGTTGGCTAGATTATACATCTTAGTTCGATCGTAAAATTCTTTAAACAATCATTGTGTTGTTACTTTAAACGAGAATTTGTTGTTCATAAGACCTGTCCCAGGTAAGTTCAATGAAGCCTTATTAGCAGTCTACACGAGGACCCGAAGACCAATCAACAGTGATCAACGTCATCGATTGATAAACAAAAATTAGGAAACAGTAATGGGATCAGCAAACGTAGATTAAAAATAGTGGAATCCGACGATCGGCAATATTGCAGACGGACACGCATGGCAGACGACCACAGACCGCTACGCACCGCGCACCGAGGAACTTCCGATGTCTGCGATACCCCGCACGTACACCTTCCCACGGTCCGAAGTCCGGGCTCGTCGGTGTCCGTCCGCAAAATCGCGGATCGTGGGATTTCGGTATATGACGTTATTGAACGTCGACAGGATGCGCTGAGCTGTACCTATCTGTTTACAACACATCCCCCTGCATCCCTAATAAGGGTTGAAAATGCCGTGTGCATGGGCACATGGCTTTTTGAAGTGAAAACTTATTTAGGCGCGTTGAGCACTTTTTGGGTGAACAAAAATCATGGAACTCGCGTCATCGTCACCGAACGCTTGTTGGGTGAACAAAAATCATGGAACTCGCGTCATCGTCACCGAACGCTTGAAGAAATGAATGAATGTTACTTAGTTTTCACTTCTATCGGCAGTCCAGACTGCTCCGTTTTTTTTATACGCGCCTTACAGACTGCGCAAGTGAATAAAACCGTAGGCATACATGGGCTCTAAGAGACCTTCTCTTGTTTTTCAGGTCATCATGTCAAAACTAGCCTTTATATTCATCATAACCATCGTCCGTTGCTTCTGCCAACGTCCATCTTACGCTGGAATCCGCAACATCGGATATGCAGACATAGTAACTCCTAGAACACTAAACAGCGTTCAGCACACTGGAATAATACCAGCACAGCTTAATGGCGACAGGGATATCGCTAATCAATTGGCTAAGTTGCCAGTGAATAAGCAACCTTTCTATTATGTTAATAAGGACCATATTTCAAAACACGTTAAGAACACACAAAACTATCAGCAGAAACCTAGTGGGTTTAATGAGTTTAATCGGGATAAGCCTTTCAATAAATAAATGTGACTTTTGATAGTTTTTAGTGATTTTGTGAGAATATTCAAGATTGCTTTTGGCTTTAATGGTGGATGACAAAAAATATTGAAAATCTTGACCGGAGATGCTCCATATTATGTAACAGCAAAACTTTTCAAAATAAAAAATCAAAATTATTTATTTGCATAAATAAGGTAGGTACAGAAAGTTCTTAAAAGATAATACATCTTGACCAAAGATGCTCCGTTTGTGACAGGAAATCTTTTCAAAATAAAAAATCGAAATTATTTATTTGCATAAATAAGGTACAGAAAGTTCTTAAAAGATTATAAAATCGATCTTTTATGCCTATGCCTTTAAAGTCGGTGTGTTTTTTTATGTTAGTGTTTAGTTATTATTTTTAGAAATTAATTAATTATCTTGCATAATGCATGCGATTAGTAAATTATTATTAAATTCATTGTGTAAGTAAAACTTCTGTAGTAGTATAAGATCCGAAGTAAATTCGATGTTCACCCACCAGTTTACCGAATGAAAATTATTTTGTATCAAAATATAATACAACCACCAGAATTCAGAAAAGCCTACCCATTCGCAATATATTAATTTGTAAACATCCTAAATAATCCTAACTATTCTAACTAATATTATAAATGCGAAAGTGAGTTTGTTCGTTTGTTTGTTACGCTTTCCACTAAAACGGCTGAACGAATATGGATGAAATTTGACTCAGGGGTAGACCATGACCTGGAATAGGACATAGGATAGTTTTTATCCCGATATTCCTGCGGGATCGCGACTTACGTGGGTGAAACCATGGGGCGAAACTAGTATTTGATAAAAATAGTTTTCATCCGGTAGTGAAGGTCGATCATACTTCGGATCTTAAACTATAGGTAGGTTTAAAGTTTGTTTTAACCCATAAACATGATAACGAGTTATTTTGTGACAATTAAGTTTCTTGAACCACAACTTAACAACGATGCGGAAGACAATGAAGTGAAGGGACTGGGCGAGACTGAGATTGGCGACTAATAATTAATAATAATTATGCATGTAGTAGTAACTTATGCAAAGTGACTGTATAAAGTGTATGACCACCCACTATAAAAAGGAACGTTGACACAATGATAGCATTGCATAGCAGCCTTGGGGTATGATATCACACAGCGTACTACGATAGTGGATTTACACATCTTAGGCTTGCTTGCACCACAAATCACTATTAATGTTATTTAAAACATATTTCTGTCTCTGTCATATATATAGGGCTCATTCACACGAGGACGATTCATGTTTTTTGACGAATCGTCTTTTTTCACGATTCGTTTAATTTTTTGACGGCAGCATTACTATTTAAATGCCCGTGTTCTTGCACATGCATCACGAATCATTTAGAACGGACACGTTTAAAATCACGTATAGTCTGTTCAAAATCACGTTCGTCAAAAACACGATTCGCATTTTTTTGTGACGAATCTGCTTATGCGCACGCCCAGGACTGAACTCTGAATCACGAATCAAGTGTGAACATCTAATCGGATATTTTGACGAATGTGTGTATGAAAAGTGACTAACAATAATTTAGATATAGGTAGGTAGCACAGAAATCATGATATTTTCACATGCGCCGCATCAGTAGATAGCACCCATACGACGCAGGCGCAGGTCGCTAGTGTAGAATAATTATTTAATTTTCGTCATCCACGTCACACTTGAATTATTGACAATTTGCCACAAAACACAAGTTTAGTGTGAATTACCGTGCCACGCATATTTGCTCTCGACAACGCGAACACACTATAAATAGATACAAACCCAATATTTGTAGATTTCGGGGAAAATTACACAACGATGAATATTTTGCCTACGGCTTTGGTATTACGATTTGTCTAGCTATTTGTAATTCTTGTTTGTGTTCATACAAATATTGTTGAACAAATGAACAATCGTCAGCTGTTTTCTGCGGACGTAATTTGACGGTTAGTGAAATTGCAGTTTAAAAGTTTCCGAGAAAATCATGACCATTATTCTAAAAGCTTTATATATTTATTTATTAACTCATCATCACTATCATTACGGGAATTTCCTAATTCAATAGTGTGGCCATAATTACAGCTTTATTATTCACCATAACATATAATGTACAGCGCGGTTTTTGAGAACTCACTCAGAGAACAAGTAAAAAGATCTATGCTGTCTGCTACGTCATTAAGTACACGCAAGGTACGCGTTATAGGGGCTTTACTCAGTAGATTGATCCTACTACTGCTAAGCTGTGTATCTATCACTAATGACATCATCATCACGCCTGTAACCCTCGACGGGATAGGCAAAGGTGTAGGAACCCTATAGTATACCAAGATTTTGCGAGTTATGATTAAGTCCCATGTAATAGGGGGCGAGCCTATTGCCATCAACTGGGCATAAATCTAGATTACGGGCTTCTCTGACAAATTCTAGATGGAAAAACCCAATAACACTGCCCGATTTGGTAAACGAACCCAGGACCTCATGCACAACATTGCAAGCGCCAATGCTGTGCATGAGGTCCTGGGTTCGAACCACTACACCAACGAGGTCAATCAATGATAGAGGTTAGAATGTACCTATGTATTATTAAGATCAACAAAGCTAGAGATTTGAGATTTCATAGGAGTACTGGCTTAAAACCAACTGAGGCCCTTGACAAAGTGACATTCTATCAGTGATAACGATGATGGAAAAGGCAAAAATGTATAGGACTGACATAAAGCTATCGAAAAGCTAAGGTATGTCAATTCTATTGAACGTCGTTGTAGAAATACGAAACGCTTTCGAAGCGATTGTCACTTGTCTAGGCGCTCAGAACCAATCGAAGTGGCGGTGCTTGGGGGACGCCTATATCCAGCAGTGGACGTCTTTCGGCTGAAATGATGATGAATAATGAGTGACAGTTGGAAAATTGTCACTTGGCCCTCTGTTTCTTTAAAAAACCGATCCTTTCCTAATATCTAACTACCTGCTTAAAAATATTCAAAATCTCCTAGACTTTTTCTAAGATCATTTACAAATTCTAATTTAGGATTAGAAATCCCAACTTCTGAACTTACACCTAATTCTCTAAGTTCTGGAATATTCATTATCGTCGGTCCAATACTCCTAAACATTCCCGTTACTCCCGATCAGAGGTTTAAGACTACCTCAAGCTGACACAAATTTAATAGTCGTTAGTTTGTGGTAGACTACAACAGTTATGTAAGTTGTAAATACAGACTACAATCTTGTTTTGATGCTAACATTTCGGAGTAAATAGATTTCTATTCCAACCAGTGATCCTTAGTCATCTTGACACGCGTTTTAGATATGAAATGCAATAAATAATATCGTAACACCGAATATTTAGTTTTAGTTGTAAAAAAGGATTTGAAAACTTTCCAAATGCCTTTTTTGACACCTAAAACCGGTTACAACTTAGATTCAGTGTTATAATTGCAATTCATAATCAATATTTTAGACAGTTGTCTAGCCATATTTCATATTTCCATTGCCAAATTAATCAAAACAGCGAAATATTTGACAGCTAATTGCGACGTTGCCAACTTTCAGAATAAACGCTCTTAAAGCTAGTACCATCCTAGTTAATTGATTCAGGCGTGACTTTGGGGAAATCCATACTAAAATACAATATAGACGTAGATATATTTAGTAACCTATTCCGCTTAACTATTCCTCAAGAGTCATAAAAACTTTGTAATAAATCGACACCGAGGCATCCTCAGGATGACAATTGACCAGTCGTGAACCCGAACACGAAGTGTTGTCACGCTGAGCGCCGGACGCAGAGCGACGGTTTTTTTATTGTATTTTTTGTGCCATCCTTACTTTTACTGCCATTGCAACAGACTATAGCTGATGAATAACGTTGAGATTTAAAACTAAGTTGTTTAGACAAAAAACTAGCCAGTATTATATCAGTTGCTGGGCGAATAAATTGATACGACATTGCAAAGATCCGTCTAAAGCTTACAAATAAAATGAACTGTTCCATGATACCACAAATCGACAAACCCAGTGTTGTCAGACCAATTCTAGAGAATGTAACATTGACAGCGCTTGGAGCTTTGCCCAAAACTTTATTAAAGAGACGAGAGTTAACTCTAGTCATAGAATATGAATATAAAGAAGAGATACTTACTGATGCTACGAATATATTCCATTCGCCAACAGATTTCGGGCGTAAATGCGTAACTAACATTCAAAAGGCAGAGGCAAGCAAGAGGCAGGTGTTTAAAAAAACAGCGTTGATAAGGACCTCGCGTACTACGTGGACATGACCAGGACTTGTCGCACGTCCGTCAGCAATCTTGGTCGCTCCAAAGAAGAATGTTTGGCCGGGCGTCCGACCAGTTACGGCCATAGTTTTTTTTTTTAATTGTAGGCCGTCGTGGTCATGGCCGCAAAGTGCGCGAGGTCCCTAACTAGGTACAACATTATGAGGAGACAAATGAGATAAATTAACACAGCACCGCGCGGTTTAGCTTTAAATAGATGAGTGATTCAATGGGAAAAGGCTAGGCAGTAGCCTTTTCCCAACTATGTTGGGATCAGCTTCCAGTCTAACCGGATGCAGCTGAATACCAGTATATTACATGGAGCGACTGCCTATCTGACATCCATAACCCAATAACTTGGTAATACGATATCCCCTGGTTGTCAGACTTTCGGGCTTCTGACGACCCGTAACGACTATCAAAGATCCACGAATGACAGCCGGGACCAACGGCTTAACATGCTTTCCGAGCCACGGAGGAGTCTCAGTATGTAAAGATGGTCACCAACGGCAAGCGTAGCTTAACCTGATGGATGGACCCATGCGACTGTTGTTACTAAGCCACGAGCTCCCCACTTAGCCACGAGCTGAGTGATTGCTAGGCGAATATTTTGGCATAAAAAAGATATTACCACTACTCAATTTTCTTAGTCTTTGCCCGAGTCTAGGAACGTTCATTATGGAGTCCAATATTCGTAAATAACTTAGTTAGTTGGATCACCAGACTTTGTAAACTAACACGACAATAGTAAGGAATTTGGAGAAGACTCTAAAGTTGCTTAGAACCTATAAAAACTACAAAAGCTGTTCTTCTAAATTATAAAATTCTGAGAGGTTACCCATTTCCATTTTTTTTTTGAGCTTGGGCAATCATCAAGTGACTTCTCCCGCTTTCGGCGGAGCAGGAGGGCGTGTCAGATTTTAACTGACTAAAACCTACCCGTCTTCCTTCAGTTGCCTGTTGCCAAGGGTCCCGGTATCCCTTTCGGACTTTCCCGCAACCCTGGCATTTCCCATTTCCTCTCTCTTAAACAATGATTGCGTAGGAAGGAACTGTTACATACTGTTTTTGGATTTTTCTGGTATTTCTAAAGACTTTGACGTATTCTTTTAGCTTTGTTCTCAATGAATAAACTTGATGACTGTTCTTGATGGCTCTTTATCGAGGGTAACTAGTAGCTACTTATGATAAGTAATATATTTTTAAATAAAATATGTAAAGAGAGTTAGTTGAACCCGTATTATCATAATTAAGTATGTACGTAAGATCAATATTTTAGACAGCTAGTTAGCCCTATTTCATATTTCCATACAGTTAATATTGCCAAATTAATCAAAACAGTGAAATATTTGACATCTATTTGCGACGTTGCCAACTTTCAGAATAAACGCTCTTAAGCGTTATTAAGGCTACCGCTTGTTGGAATAATTAACTAAATTAGTAACGCTTACGCCTGACCGTCTCTGTGAGTAGACGATGAATCTTAAATGCGTTGTTAAATCTTTAACAGGCACTTTAGAGGATCATATAGTTTGAAGCTTCATTGCGGGATTTCCGTAAGTCTTGAGTTCTGTAGGCGTACAAAAAGTCAAGAATGCAATACATCTCTTGTAGCGATTTGACTGGAACTTTTAAAAAGAAAAAAAATTAAGTAATAAATGGTTAATCAGAAGTAAACAAATCTAAAAGAACTATAGGTACTTCCATGAACAAATCTAAAAGAACATAAATAGTTCTTCTAGATATTATCTTTACTTCTGAGTACAAAAAAAAATCTTCTCATACAGAGAAGGCATAAAGAAAAAGGCACAAAGAATGCTCATTTTTAAAGTAGACTAACAAACTTCTGAATTATATACTTAGTTAATTAAAAACTAATGAAGCAACAATTAATTAGTATTAATAACATCAAACATAACAGTAATTAGCAATATTATCACGAATTTTATTATTTCGTTGCAAGGGACGCGCCAGAAGATAATTAATTGAATATATGTATATATTGCCTACAGTTGATAATTAATCAATTAATTAAGTATAATGAATGCATCCAGAATACTGTTTGAAGGCGAAACAGATGTTACAGAATTTTCAGTGATAATGAGCGAATCATTTGTAGGATTATCGAAATCTCATTAAGAATGATGAGAATATTAATGCCTTTGTTCGTATTGTTGATGTATTTTCACTATTTTTTTTTTCCCTGATGTAGGTACCATATATGTACTGACATAGCACTTTTTCTTTTTTTTTTTTGACGTTGGTAAATCATCCAATGTCTTCTCCCGTCTGGGTGGAGTGGAAGGGCGTGTCAGACTTTTACTGACTAAAACTCACCCGTGTTCCTTCAGTTGCCTGTTGCCAAGGTCCCGGACTATGCAACCCTGGCAGGCATCGGTCCTAGCGGACCTAACATAGCACTCGATTTATGAACAGGGAGGCTGGTAGCAGCTGACAGTCGAGCTAAATGGCTTGCAATTGGAGAGGCATATGTCCAGTGGACTGCTGGTAGTTACGATGATAGAGTAGAGATGATACTTTTATAACCTTGGAATAAAAATCCAATACTTTTTAACCAAATAAAAATATGCCAATATACTCTAAAGAAAAACCATTGGTCGCAAAATTTTCATTACGGTACAAGATGATGCAATAAAAGGCGCCAAGAGTGTTTTACGTTACTTTTCGATATTTTTACGGAAAATTCGCATTTTTTTACGCAGCCTCTGAGTTACATAAATGTCACTTCGGGCAATTTGCCCCTTAAGTCCAACGATAGACATATTTTTCACAAATTGACAGTATTTATTGGTCCTTAAATCATGTGAATTGATATGAATGACTTTCTGATAGTATGAGACATGAGTGAGGCGGTTCGTACGTTTAGAAGAAGATGAGTTGTTGCGTACGATATTTGGATGGGCTTGTGGCTACAAGATAACAACCGCACAGGTCTATCGAAGGGTAAGTAATAACAGCCGCATGGGTTGTTCCATGAGGTTAAGCTACGCTTGCTGGGGTTGGTCCGTGGATAGGTGACCATCTTCACATACCGAGACTCCTCCGTGCCTCGGAAAGCACATTAAGCCGTTGATCCGGCTGTCATTCGTGGATCTTTGACAGTCGTTACGGGTCGTCAGAAGCCCGAAAGTCTGACAACTAGTCTTACCAAGGGGTACCGTATTACCTAGTTACTGGGTTGTGGAGGTTTGTTAAAGAGTCGTGCCATGTAAAATACTGGTAGGTCAGCTGCATCCGGTTAGACTGGAAGCCACTCCAACATATTTCGGAAAAGGCTAGGCAGATTGATTTGGTCAATCGAAGGGTTAAGCTACGCTCGCGGCCGGCTCGTTGATATATCGAGCCCCTCCGTGCATCGGAAAGGACGTTAAGCCGTTGTTTTCGGCAGTCCTTACCAGGTCTTGACCAGCATCGTAATCGAGAAAACTAACTTAACTTTCACTTCCCGTTGGTCTCGTGGTCGCATAAACGACTGCTGAGCGTACACCCTTTAATTTGTCCACGCCTTTTTGTTACACCCTGATGATGCGTACGAACAAGTATAGATAGATACAGTTTACCGTACGTGGGCAGGTAGGTAGGTAGGTAATACGGGCTGGTATCCGCAACTCCACGTCAAAGCGCGTATTTTGCGTACGGACCGTATGTGGGTAGTAACATTTTGACTTTGAGGTGGCGTAGCGCAGCGAGTTTCAGTAGAATACGAGGCTAGTGTATTTGAAAACGACTGAAACCTACCTACTAGCGGACATAATCCACACAAAAATCGAAAGGCAAATAATACAAACTGCACAAACACTTAACAAAAACGCCAAGCAGAATTAATTAATTACTTTAAAATAATTTTGTTTTGTCAAACAATTGGGGCACTTAAATGCTGAAGTTCAGGAAATATAGCCTGAATACAAATTGTGAACGGCCATTATACCAAACAGGGCGAATAATTTATTAATCATTAGCACTGTATAGAGGAAAGGGTTTGTTATGAAACGAGTTTCACTTAATTAGGCTGTACTTGAGACAATGCTGTAATGAGTCCTCATGAAGTGTGAAATCTCGAGAATTCTTTAGTATATAACATAATATCACGACTGTATTTCTCAGAGGGTTAGGCACACCTCTGCCTGTCGAAACGTAGGTTTACCCTACGTTTTGACAGTAGGGTTTGTTATGAAACGAGTTTCACTTAATTAGGCTGTACTAGGGCCAATGTGATAATGGATTCTTTATGAAGTGTGAAAACTCGAGAATTCTTCAGTAAATAACATAACATCATAACTGTATTCCCGAAGGGTTAAGCAGAGGTATAATAGGTACCTATATTACATTCCGCTAGTATGTATAATAGGGTGCGAGCTTAGTGCGATCAACCGAGCACAAATCCAGATTCCGGCCTTCTACTGAGAAATTCCAGATGGGAAAACCCAGTAACACTTCTTACACACTAATATTAGTAAACGACACCTTCCAATCCTTAATTATATAAATGCGAAAGTGAGTTTGTTTTTTTGTTACGCTTTCACGTTAAAACGACTGAACGGATTTGGCACAGGGGTAGAACTTGACCTGGAATAGGACATAGGATACTTTTTATTCCGATATTCCCACGGGATCGAGACTTACACGGGTGAAGAAAGAAAGAAACGTTTTATTGAAATAGAACGGCCTTTCCTTTGGAGTCTTCCTTTAACCCTAACATGTAAGTAAAGTAAGTGTATTTTATTCTTAACTTTTCTGTAGTTATTTTTTGTATTCAAGTACTTTTTCGTAAAGTATTGTTTTGTTGCAGTAGAAAATTCTTTTATATTTTGTATTTTTCCAGCGTATGAATTCGACTTAAACTTAAATAAAATAAAATAATTAAACTTCAATATCTTTGAAAGTTCTTTCAAAGTGTGTCTGTGTACGACACTGGTAAACAAAATTATAATAATAAACACTAAGAATGCAATTAGATTAAAGACAATTAATATATTTCGCAATTCATTCATTTTTCATTCAGCATTCATAAACATATTATTAAGTAGTTATTTTTTGTTTACATAATTACTTTATGAGCAAACTAAAAATAATGTATTTCATCTGATGTTTTGTTTATTATGAGTTGGCAAATAAGATTCATGTTTTATACTTGATTTATAGTTATTTTAATTTGATTTACATAATAATTATGACTAATAATAGTGAATTTAAAAAAAGATAACATATAAAGAATCATTTGGTAATAACTAATTCAATTTGACCTAAATATCAGTCTTTTGTAACATGTCAAGACTTTGATGATTAATGGTAATTGATTCCAATAATTAATACTTTTGTGACGACATAATTAAAAATGTAGTAGAACATCTAATAAATGTCATTTTAAATACATTTGAGATTCGTTCCACTAACGACCCAAATATTCAAAATTCGGTTTTAAAATTTAAAATTAATTGTCAAAAAGCAGTCTCACGTTTTTGTTTTTAAAATCCATAACTTATAATTTATCGTTTCATTTTATCTCCGGGAGATCATAGAGTCGGAGTTAATGTTATTATCGACAAAACTGTTGCCTCTTTGCGGGTAAGACTGTGGGTTGTTCCTGTTTTCTTCTAGGGCCCTCCAGTTGATAAGCCAGAAAGGTTGCTGGTCAATAGGCAACTTGCTCAGCCTCCGAACTAGTTCGGCATCACCGAGGGCTTCTAGAGGCAGTCTGATTGTAGTTGTGGTGCCAGCTTCATCTCCAAATCTGGAATTTAAAAATTATGATTTTAGTTTTTAAAACTTTAGAGTGAAATTGGTTTTTATTAAATTCCAATTAAAATGATCAATTAATTTGAGTATTTTTATGTCATCAGCCCACGTTGTCCCATTACTGACGACAAGCCTTTCCAATTTATCCAGTGAATGGATGTATTTTCCATGTCGCCGGTTTCCAATTTTGAATATTTATGACAGAAAATTGGTTAGATTGTATTTGAACAATAGCTAAACAACGATTTCATTAAGTAAATACAAGATAATGACCTGTTTCCCAATGCGGAGTCCGGAGCAGCGGTGCTGGGTTCAACATAGGGGAATCCTATGGGTAGCCTGCCTGCGTACGGTGATCTTTGGGCAAGGCAGCTGATGAGGATGGCTGAGAATACTATGATGGTCTTCATTGCGGAGTACTGAAAGCAGTAAAAATATTGTTAAATAAAGTTTAATTTTATAATTAGTAGCTTATTGTTAATAATTGAGCAGCATTAGAAACCGAATCTACGATCATTGGGAAGTGACTGGCCTTAAGTCTAGCCTAGCTAAAGGTGATAAAAAATATTAAAATACATTACTACCCGAAGATACATAATTATTTAGGTTTGCGATTTTTAATGGAATTTTAGTGACCGCAGTGAAATGATGTCATTTCGATAACCAAATAAATCAGAAGAGATTTAACAAGGATTTATTTCCAACACTAAACACACTTGTGGTATAAACAGATTTTAAAATATACATAGGTAGGTATTTCCCACGAAGAATGAAATACCTAAGCTATACAAGTTTAGTAGGTATTTAAGTAGTACGGTCTGCTGACCACAATAAAACCACAAACTGATAACCAACCTGACCTCGACGTCACCCTCGTATCACAACGATAAGGCAGTAGAAATAACTGTTATAAGCATTCAATAAAACGGAAACTTGTTTGTGAATGTATTATGTTGTTGAAGTGATTAAGGTTCAGAATACAGATTGGAAAGTAACTGGACTGCTTTGTTTATCTCTAATATTTCCGTGGTTGTAGGAACTTATATGTGCTCCCGCGCACTAGCCATGTAGCAACAGCCAGGCTGCAGAAGCCGGAATATTGAGAAAATTCTTGGCTGCCTAGTGCGCGGGCTCCGATTAGATATTTATGTTGGACTAGCCTCCGCCTTCACCCGCGTGGTATGTCGATAAAAAGCTTTTATATAAAAGCTTTTATAATAAAAACCTTTCTCAGGCTCTAGACTATCTGTGTACCAAATTTCATTTAAATCGGTTCAGTAGTTTTGCGTGAAAGCGCGACAGACAGACAGACCGACAGAGTTACTTTCGCTTTTATAGTATTAGTAAGGAAGTAAGGATTGGCTGGCGTAGCCTGGCTACCGCAGCTAGGCTGAAGGCTACCAATAAAAATAAAGTAAAAAGTTTGGTCCTAGGCAGAGCCTTTTTTTTTTTTTTTTTGGGTGTTAAATCATCAAATGACTTCTCCCGCTCTGGGCGGAGCGGAAGGGCGTGTCAGACTCTTACTGACTAAAACCCACCCGTGTTCCTTCAGTTGCCTGTGGCAGAGCCTGACAGACCCATTGATGGATGCTGTAGTAGGTAGTAGGTTCTCATGATCTGACAGAAGGACGCTTGAATACCAATCTAGTAGTAAAAAAAATACAGTTTACGAGTCCCAAGATATTAATATAATAATTATTATTTACAGTTTTCGGCGGGAACCACAAAGTGAAAAGGTGCTCATCCGAGATATCTAGCAGATGTAAGTGCACAAGTGACTTTAAAACGTTATTCTATTACATTTTACCCAAGAAATTAACTAAGGATATAATAATATAAATTGGCCTCGAAGTATTGCAGTGCAAATGAGACTGATTGACCTCTATGTTAGGACGATAAAAAAATCAAGAAAAGGCAGATGGTAGATAAATCTAAGTATTAAAAATGTTGTAGAAACTCACTTGAAATTATTATTTTTCTTAATAAACACAATCACAAGAACAAAGGTGAACTGATTTTAAACAAATCTAATTAACACAGATATATTTTATTAATATTAATATTTCCGTGTTCACACAGCGAACGTAAACAAACTAATGAATAAAAGGACCACAAACATTTTATATATAAACAAATACTCATAACTAATGGGTTTACCGAGTAAAAGAGATATGCTCATTTCGATTTGTGAGCGTGTGACAAGGACAGCGAATTGTCACAACCAGTGTGGGTTTTGATGACGCATGATAGTGCATCGTCGTTTTTATTGCGATATGGGTATTCCGGCTTTGGAGGGGTTTAAGAATTATAGTTCTTCGACGGAAATCAGTGACGTATGGATATTTTCAATATCGAAAACGGAGGGATCTCCTTAAATTTTCTAGAACTAAATTTTTATGAGTTAGTGTTTATTGATATTCGCGGCAATCCTATTTTTACACCAGTGGCGATATTCGGATGATTCAATTACTTATATTCTTTAATTAATTGGTCTGTGGATGGGTGGGTGACCATTCATAATAATACCGATTTAACAACCTTTGTTTTTGTTAGTTTATCTTACATTAAAAAGGCTAGTGGGGGCCCACTTCTCCTAGGATTGCGGGAAAGTTCGAAAGGGATTCCGGGACCCTAATTGGCAACAGGCAACTGAAGGAACACGGGTGGGTTTTAGTCAGTAAAAGTATGACACGCCCTAGCTCCGCCCAGAGCGGGAGAAGTCATTTGATGATTTCCCAATCTCAAAAAAAAAAAGCGGGTTCCACTTAATATTTGTCAGAAAACAGGGCAATACGTTTGTCCATACGCTGTCTCTCCACTCCAGGACTCGCCTGCTCCACCGGCTATCGATCTTTCAACAACATGGCCAACCCACTGCCACCGCAGATGGATCGACGGGTTGGATGGTTGACGGGGAAAGACTGGATCTGGAAGGCGGAGGGCTGGGTATTGTGGCACAGCCTAGGAGAGGCCTAAATCCAGTAGAGGACTGTTGAAATATTTCTGTCAATTTGACTGGCACTGCGTACACACACTTACACATTATCGTTTAAGGCCTGTTTGCACCAGAAATCCCTAAATGCATTTACACATCATTCTTTAAACATCGTTCTGTTTCTGACAATATTGTTTGAAGATGACAAAGACAGAATGTTTTTTTATTATATTTTGCGCTAAACGCACAGTCTTGCAAGCGGGCCCTATTTTTTTTTTTAATTTCATATTTTAAAACAGTTTAACTGAATTATGTCAGGGTGTTATAATTTTTTATACTGATGTCTGATTGGCGAACGTACTTATTACGAACGTTATAAGATGTTTAATGGATACAGAATTTTAATTTTGAAAGATATTAATCTTGCTCAGGCAGACAGATTAATTTTTAGATTTTTACGTTTTGTGATTACGTAATACGTACCTATTAATAAAATTTTGTTTTTCTCCTTTTAGTCTACCATTTATTTTTATGTAACGTTTATGTACCTACCAAAGCGCTCGCTGCGGGCAGAGACCACAGACAAATCGATATGAACCTACATGGTATTGGAAAAAGTTTGTCTATTGCTTACTTTATCCTCTTTCGACCTTAGATACGTGTTTGTAGGTTATATTTAAGTCTTCAACTAAAACTAGTCTATTTTTTTACTTGTATTTTAGTTTGTTTTTAGGTTTTAGGATATTTTTTGTGTATAGTTTTTATGCAGAATAGTTCAAACACGACGAATGTCTGTGTTAATTTAATTGTGCTTATATTTACTACAGGTACTCCCTAATAATGTAAACTAGATAAATGGTACATGCACAATGTGTTTTGTATCATAATAATAATAATTTATTTTTTATATTTTGTATGTAGGGGATCGTAGCAGGTGGCGACCTGTAGTTTCAGCCGGGGTAGGCATGGGAAGAAGGGGTGAGTTTATGTATAATAATTTTAATTATTTGTTATTAGCTGAGATAAGAATGTTAAGAGGGATGTGTGGTGTTACACGAATGGATAGAATAAGAAATGAGTACATAGAGGAAGTCTGAAAGTGGCACCGGTGACTGAAAAATTGTGGGGAAATCGGTTGTCATGGTATTGGCACGTGATGCGAAGGAATGAGGAAAATGTTGTGAGGAAAGTTTTGGGTATGAATTTCGATGGCTATAAGAGTAGGGGAAGACCAAAGAAACGATGGATGGACTGTGTGAAAGATGATATGGCTAGAAAGGGGGTGACTACCGACATGACGACTAGAGAAGTATGGAAGAAAGAGACATGTTGCGCCGACCCCAAATAAATTGGGATAAGGGCAAGAGAATGAATGATGATATTTAAGTAAGTCTCATCACAATGCTGATTTGGACAGGATGTGCTTCATCTAAAAAAACAAGCTGATGAAAGAAGACGTGTAATAATAAGGCTTTATTTAAAAAAAAAAAGCATATATATTGTTTCATAATTATTAATACCATCTAATTATAAATTATTGTTTTATTTATTTTTTAATCCTCTTGTGGGATTTATACTTAATTATGTCCATGAAATCACAGCGGGACCTATCAGCATACCAGCGCTGCGGTATTAATTTTTTGAATATCGCAGCATTATGCTGAGATGGGATTGCGATGGCATGACGCACAGGTAATTATCATTATTTTTGTTTTCGTATATTTGAAAAAATGATAATTTTGTTAGATTTATTTACTCCTTTTCCTTTGTATTTCCTGTACGTGTCTCCAATAAAATATTTTACTTACTTTCTTTCATAAATTATGCATAATTATACTACACGCCAATATTTTTGAAATCACCTTGTATATTTCCACTAGGATAATAAAAATGACAGCAGGCGTAGCATGGCGCTTTCTATCTCTACGAAGAATAGACATAGCTTTTTCTATACAAAGTGACAGTTCGCTTCTTCATTTTTGACATCCACCGTAGAAATCTTTCTACAATCTGTCATTTTGTCTTTCATTTCTAACGATCTTTGTCTAGGTCTCTTTATATGTACCTAGACTATTTCGGAAGAAAGTTTTCTATCCTTACTGTCAAAATCACACTGATAACCGATAAATCCTATGATTTCTGAGTCGAATTATGTAAAAGAGTGAATTTCGTAAAAAGTGCAATAGACTCTTTTTATTTTACTGTCTACTGTCTACAGGAAACGTCATTTTTGTCTACTCTTCCGTCGACAAAACGGTGCTCATGCTACGCCTGCAGGAAAGACACATCTCCGTACAGGAAAAGTGCACTACCTATAACTCAACCATCCCAACCTTTGTCAACAAAGCAGTAGTTACCTACCTAGTGGGGAAAACCAAGACCCCGCATATTATTTATTAAACAATACCACAGTGACCTCAAGTAGTTTTGCACAAATAATATTATGTAAAGCAGTAGGTATTCTTCCTAGAAAAACACGAAATACTTGTTTTGGCGAAATCTATTCAGAAATAACGATGCAATGCTAGTACTTAAAGCTTCATTTTATTCTCCTTTTAAAAATAGATAATTAATTCTAATAAAATAATATATTATACAGGGTGGTGATTTCGGCACCCAGTTGCAGCCGTCAAGGGGGTGATTCTACGCGTCATACTAAACAACTTTCGCTATGAAACAGTCGATTCGTAAAAAATAGGTAATTACTTGCTGCGCCCCGCGGTTTCACCGGCGTAAGTCTCGATCCCGTGGGAATATCGGGTGAGTATCCTATTCTCCAGGTCAAGGTCTACCCCTGAGCCAAATTTCATCCAAATCCGTTCAGCCGTTTTAGAGTGAAAGTGTAACAAACAAAAAAAAATCACTTTCGCATTTATAATATTAGTTAGGATGTTTTTCAAGTCCCATGTATGTATGTTCGTGATGGAAAAACCCAATAACACTGCCTGACCTGGGAATCGAACCCGAAATCTGTTTCTCAGCAGTAGCGCTTGCAACCACTGGACCAACGAAGCAGTACCTACAACGACATTAATGGTTTCTATGAATTTCTATGAAATACCTTCCGTAGTTAGCGACACGTCGGTTTCAAAGAATTATATAGAACCAGTCGTACCGCGGCGACACGTCGTCGCCTGCTGCTGTCGCTTGCGGTCGTCTATGGAATGGTACCTTTATTACCTATGCAAATTATCTTCAACACATTTTCTAAGAAGTTTAAGTATTTAGTCTAGACATCGTTTGACACTAGATACCTATTCGAACAAGTATTCAGGGGTATAATCAAAGAAAAAGATTTTTACAAAAAAAAAACAACCGACTTCCAAAAAAATGTGAAAAATAACTTTAATTTCGGAAGTATTTGCTTTTCAATTTACGTTTTTTGACACCGACAGAAGAAAGAAAACATACAGACAAATAGAAAACCTCCTCCTTTTTGAAGAAGTCGGTTAAAAACTAATAAAAATCGGAGAGTTGAATCTAGTTGCCCGTTCCATAGAGTAGATCTCTATGGAGATAAACGAGACAGAAACTCCATTAATATTCATGATATAATGTAATTAATTTATTAGGTAAAAAATGTGGGTAGGTAATTATCTCAATATACTCAGTCATTGATAAAAATGCGTTCTGTGAAATAACATATTGCGGTTTTCCTGTAATGGCAATGATTAGAGATACATAATCACGCCTATAAACCCCCAACTGTCGAGACAAAATAGAATTTTAATAGGGAATATGCATGTATTTTTTTAATATTTTTATTCGATAGTTTACATCGTCAAATAATAGTTTAAAAAAAATCGACGGCAAAAAAGCAATTAAAAGTACTTAAAAAAAAGTTTAAAAATATCCAACCGATCCGGGCTATTTAAACGCCCTCCATTTGGCGCGCTTGGTGTGGTGACGTCACAGACCGTGAAAACAAACAAGCAACTGTCAAGTCAACGTCAACCACTCCTTTTTGTATGAGCGTTTGACATTGACTTGACACTTGTTGATTGACTTGACATTGACATTTTGATTGTTTTCCCGGATTGTTACGTCACATCCGCTCTTAGCTTTTCAAGTATTTGAATTATCCACGGTTTTTTGGGACTTTCAAAAATTTTATTTCTCGCTCAAAAATAAATTTTATTAAAAATTATTGATGGAGGCATAATTCTGAAGTAATATAGTTTATAAAAAAAAAATGTTTGACCCATATTTGAATCACATGCATATTCCCTATTGTTATCGCCTTTTAAAGGCCAATCGACAGATTGACAGACAGAGACGACAGAGGGCGTAAGCAGAAACTACAGGGGGCTTAAAACAGTCACTTTAGCAGAATCATAATATGAAAATATTATGAATCATCGTAAAATGTCACAAACTGACAATGCATAATAATGATATTCTGCGTGTAACGTGTGTTCATATTACAAATAATTCATTTGTTTGACAGTTATTTACCTAATATGGAGATGCGTAAAATGGTCCAGAAATATTATGAATTGCTTTTATGTCAAATTAGAGGAATTGCTAATGACAGCTGGGATTCAGGAAATTAACTGCTTTCAGATTAATTCCTAAAGGCTCTTACGTAGTGGCGCGACATGTTGCGCGACGCGACGCCGCGGCATTGTTCGCCGTGAAGTTTTCTCAGAACTTGTTTTGTTAAAATTCGCGTCGCGCGACAAGTCGCGCCAGTATGTAAGAGTCTTATGTGTGTTTAGGCCCCCAGAACGCCACCTGCTACGACCTTTAAGGCTCTTACATACTAGCGCGATTCGTCGCTCAACGCAACGCCGCCGCATTGTTCGCCCTGAAGTTTTCTCAGAAATTGTTTTGTTAAAATTCGCGTCGCGCGGCGAATCGCGCCAGTATGTAAGAGCCTTAACACATTCCTTTTGCTTTGCTTACGTTCATACATCTGGCCATACACGCACGCCGGTTGCGATTACTACGCACCTGACCCTTTCTAAAGAACATCACCAATAAGGTCACCATAATTATGTCCTTATAGGGCATTCCCTCCCAGCGTTTCCAGTCACATCTGTGATATACTTCTAATCGAATTATTATTTGTTCGTTGATAAGCTATATTAATTGGCAAATGCCATTGTATACAATTATATATAGATACTTTTATTCTTATACATTCGTACTAATTAAAATCGGGCTCTTTGTCAGAGGGTGAGGAAATGCCAGGATTTAGTTCATAAACGAAAAAACTAGCACAGTACGAGTCGGACTCGCACGCGAAGGGTTCCGAAACCCTCGTGTTTTTTACTCGATCTTAAGAGATCGAGCAAAAAAATTCGTTTCTTGTTTACGGACAGACTTTAATTAATTATTGACTTTATTTTAATTTTATTATATGCAGATAAATAGCGGTTATAGAAACAGAATCTATGAAAATTTCAACTGTCTACGTATTACAGTTCAGGAGATGCAGACCGCTGACAGACGGACGGATGGACAATAGGGTTTATTTATTTATTTATTTTATTATTTATGTACACACAGTAAAATACAAAAAGATACGACATAATTAAAATATGAGTACAAAGGCACTGCTTATTTCTTAAGAAATAAGCAATAGGGTTCTGTTTGGCCCCTTCGGGTACGAAACTCTAATTAGAGAGAGTAATAATAAAAAACCTTTCTTTATAATGAACAAAACTTTAGAGACTACGAGACTAGTAATACAACCAAAATCCTACGTCTTTTCAACTATCGTCAACATGAAAGTGCTTTTCTCACAAAAGTTAAGACTAAAATATTATCAAAGACTTCCAAACTTTTCGACCTTTCTCTTTGAAAGAGCACATCCAATAATTGATAGTGGACTTCGACTGAAGCACAAAAGAGAATCGGATCACAGAATCTCTTTGAAAACCGATGATCCTACTAATATTATAAATGTGAGTGTATTTGTGTATTGGAATGTTTCTTATGCAATCACGCAAAAACGGCTGAATGGATTTGGATGAAATTTGGCAAACAGATAGCTTATAACCTGGATTAACACATAGGATACTTTTTATCCCGATATTCTTACGGGATGGAAACTTACGTGGGTAAATCCGGGGGGCGCAGCTAGTTTTTATATAAAGGAAAGAAGTAGTTTTGTTTATTTTTCAGTAGGTAAGTGGCTGAGACAATGAGTCAATAACAAGTAATGACGGCCAATAATCTTTGTTCGATTCCAGTAAAACTAAGCGGGAAATTATTTTTTTTCCTTGTTTTAATGTAGGTACTTAATTGAACTTAATATATTTAATAATGTAATTAATTATACTTAATTGAACAAAATTACAAGAATTTGTCTTGGAAAATACTACTGACGTCTGACTGAAGCCATAGCTCACGTCCATTTTAAGTCTCATGAAGTCTCAAGTGCAAACCGAAGCGACGCGACGGTTAGACGCGATTCTGGTAGAACAATTGCCATGAAGTTTTTAAAGAAATTGTTCTACTACAGTCGCGTCGCGCCTTTAAACGCGCACAAACACACTTTTAATCACAATCAGGTGAATGAAGTATTAATGCCATCATTATTCCACTGCGAAAAAAGGATGGTGCTAACGGCCTTGTATAGCTCCGTCTCTCACTCACACTGGAACAATGGTGGCATTAATACGTCGTGGAATAGGTGAATGGTTTGTAAGGATACTTTTGACGTGAAAACTTTTTTAGGTGCGTTGAGCGATTTTTGGTAGGGGGTAAACTTATGGATCCGCGTAGTGTTGGGTTATAGAATATAGATGGCGCTAATACCAGTTTTAAGTTTTCACTTCTGCCGGCAGTCCCCATGACTGCCAATTTTTTTTTTTTGCTTTATGTATGTTCGAAAAATTTGTCTGCTCAACAACGTAAATAATTAAATTAATGTTGTTAAACATCAAAACGAAAGCCTTTGCTAGTGTAAGTGTGATACGTAATTATCCCGAAGAAGTCCCACGATACCTCTCGTTTTCGTCTGTTCTTTGTTTACATTCTACTGTCAAAATATTCGAATGGCCATTTTATACAAGGATACATGTAACTTAATTTTCTTTCAACTACATAGTAATATTATCATTAACCACTACAAAACCGATCCCAAAGGACGTATTTTTTGCTTAGAACCAAAACAATGCTGTAAAGTTGTATGAAATTTAACCAACATAACCCTCGTGCATCAATAACTCACTTGGCGCTCAATGCAGCAATCTACTATTATCAGCAGAACAAAATAACAGCTTTATATTACGACAATAGAATTAACATGAAGAAGTTTTGACAGGCCTTTAGGCCATTTACATATTTCTGGCACTTTTAGGCCAGTGTCAACATTAATTCAAAATTCTCAAAACCATCCTTTGCATGGTAATTATTATACCTCAGGACAAATTATTATTGTTATTCTGCAATAACATGATAAATTTAACAACAATATTGTCGTATGAAATTATCATTAATGACAAATGAATCATAGTAGGTAGGTAGGTAGGTACCTAGTTGCCCTTTGAGGTTTTGCATTGTCACATTGCGCATAAGGGCCCGATCACACGTACCACAACCACACCACCACAGCAACACGTGGACGGCGCTAATTTGTATGAAAATTAAAAGTTCATTCACAAGGACCACATTTGGCCGTTAAAATCAACCGTGTGGGCAATACCGACGACTTCAAGGCTACGTCGCACCCACGACGCGCCAACGCCAACCAGTGAGATCGCGCACTAGCTAGCGGCTTGCCACATCGCTAATACAACGATCTGTCTGTCTGCAAACACTAGCCACAACGTAACCACATCACAACTCTAAGCTATCGTCGCAAGCGCAACGCAACTGCAAGAAGTAGCAGCGACACTATCACACGTAACTGCTTGCCCCTTGCCCATATTTTATTGCTGCGATGTGGTGTGGTTGTAGCACGTGTGAATAGGCCCTTATTTTTTATTTGTATGCATGTTTGTTTTCCTTAAAATGACAACCAGAATAGCGATGAAATTAAAAAAAAAATATTGAATAATAAAATACTCAAAACTGGTAATTATTACTAAATATTTTGTGTAAATATCTGACCGACTCCTTGACAGTTCGAAAGTGTCTATGAATGCTTTGAGTTTGACCGCTGCCGCACCGCGGCACCGATCGCTTCGTTCGCTCCAATCTGGTGCGTTAAGGCTCTTACATACTGGGGCGATTCGTCGCGCGACGCGAATTTTAACTAAACAATTTCTGAGAAAACTTCACGGCGAACAATGCGGCGGCGTAGCGTTGCGCGACGAATCGCGCCAGTATGTAAGAGCCTTTAGCCTAACCTAGGTTAGGTTAGACTCTCACACGGAGCGCGCGCGTGGAGCGAGGTCCTTGGTGGACACATTCGGTCGGCGTGTCCACCAAAGAGTTCGGTGAAATTGAACTTATGCTATCCCAGGATTAATGACATTATCCGTCGGGCTCTTGTCACCGCCGGGGTGCCAGCTGTGTTAGAACCCAACGGCTTGGCACGCGACGATGGGAAAAGGCCAGACGGAATGACCATAATGCCCTGGAAGTTGGGTAGACCTTTGGTGTGGGACGCAACCTGTGTCGACACCCTCGCGCCATCCCATCTTCCTAGCACGGCGGGCTTTGCTGGGGCAGCTGCTACAGGAGCAGAAAACCTCAAACGGCGCAAATATAACAACCTTATTGGGAGCTATATGTTTGAGCCGTTTGGGGTTGAAACACTAGGGCCGTGGGGTCCGAGTGCTCATCGAGTATTTCGGGACATCGCTAAGCGATTGGTCGACTCTTCACGTGACCAGAGGGCTGGCCTATTTTTAGCTCAAAGAATCAGCATTGCCATTCAACGTGGCAATGCTGCCAGCCTTTTGGGCACCTTTCCCATTGACAGCGATGCGGACGAATTCTTTGATGCTCAATGAGCCCCTCCCTTTTATTTTTTCTTTTTAGTTTTGTTAAATATGTAATTGTTTTTTAGTTAATTTAGTATAATAAGTTACCCAATGTATATATTTTGTTCACTTATCCTCTAAGTAGTACACTAGCTGCTCAGCAAAGTTGACCGAGTTGGTTATTAGATATGTATCAATTGTATTTGAATGCTGGAGCATGTTCTGGAATCTATCTATTTTATTTTATCTCCTATTTTATCTTCTTGATTAGTCCACAAAAGACATTTTCTAACAGTGCTACCGCCACACCATTACTTTAATGGCTTGGAGTATGTGAAAGCAAGATGGATGATATCCCTCTATCTCTCTGGCAGTTTACTGATGGTGGCCAGTGGCAAGATACTCTACCTAGGTAAAGGAATTTGTGTTGTTTTACTGACCGCTGCGTTTTTGGGTCAAAATATTGTAATACTTAGCTGACGCGCGCTCGGGAAATACACCAACTATAAATACTTCAATTGTTTTTAAATAAAACCTGCTTGAATGTACTCTGTATTTACCTATTATATTTTTATCTCAAAGGTCATAAAAAAATCGAAATAAAAATAATAACATTCAGCTGTATCCGGTTAGACTGGTAGCCGTTCCCAACATAGCTAGCCAGATTTTGTTTGTTTTTTATCGAACTCTAAACACAAGAACAATTAACGGGTATACTTAAATAAACCTTCAGAGCCACTGGATACTGGATACTTAATATAGGTAGTATTATAATATCTGTGATATAGGTACCCGGTGGAATGAACATCGTCAGTTCGTTACCTACCCAAAATTTTGTCAAAGTATCAAAACGGAAATTTTTTGTCGGTTATAAAAAAAAACAGTTGTTCCTGCTTTTTTTAAATAAAACCCACGAAAAAATTCAAGGTTTGTTATGAAATTCAACGTTTTCTAGGATCATGTACTGAATCCATGGTAAAAGTTCATATGAATGTTCATTCCACCGTGTTTATATAAATGTAGGTACATACCTACCTAATATTGTTAGCAGAACCCATACATTATGTTAAGGAAAACTTTCCGGATTAAGCATATAAAGAGATTGGGATTATAATAGAGTTCTTTGTTACCCGACTCTGAGTATGTGAAAAGGAAGTGTGTGTTGTAGACCAACGTTTATTATATTCCATTATAATGTTAAAGAAATGCGTTATTGTGGAAGGAAAAATGTTTTGACGTCTCTGGCCAAAATGTAGGTCACCCCTGCCTTAAATTACCAGATATTTATGAAGGAACAGATAATTCAAAATATAATTTATACGAGTATAGGTATGAGCGAGTTCAAAATCTACATAATAAAAATCTTGCATGTATTTACTCAATTATAGATAACGCGCAGTCTAAAACGCTGGGTTTAAGGCGGCGTCCTAATTGGGAGCGATCGTACGATGGCGCGATACGTTTTTCATCTCACAATCAAAACGGTCGTGCGATGACCTAACAGGTGTCCTAATAGATCGCGCGATGTCCATCGTGTGATGCCCTCGCGCGTCGACGCATCGCGTAGCTAACCTATTAGGACACTCAAAAGAAATCTCTTGCTTTGATTAGGTACATGATCGCACGATCAAACGCATCGTACGATCGTTATTAAGCATTTCATGTGCTCGCACGATTACTTGCGAGGTTCAAATAGGACACTCTGATGAAATCTGTATGTTTGAACTCATCGCACGACGAGAACGCATCGTGTCATCGTGCGATCTTCCCCAAATAGGTCGTCGCTTTAGTGGTTAAGTTTTGTACAAGAGTTCCCTATACACGATGATTTTTAATTCACTGTTAACCTTTCAGGAGGTGAAAGTACTCATGATTATAAACAACTTTCACTATGAAAACAAAAACGAAAAAGCATAAAAAATAATCCGTTTTATACATTTTCATCGGGTAAATATTGCATTTTTGTATGAAACAGCAGTATAGTGAACGTTGCTCTAAATCATGAGTACTTTCACACCCTGAAAGGTAAACAGTGAATTAAAAATCACCGTGTCTAGCAAAGATGATTGCTAAGAAAGATTTAAGGATTTAAAGCAAGTGATAATTATACAATATGCACATGAATCCGAAATGTCAGAGGTGCGTATCTTGGGTTTGAACTCGAGACCTATGACTTGGCAGTCCGACGGTCACTCCACTATCTGCTTATATCTCACCTAATGGATCACGCTTGCCAAGAAGAAACTTATTCACTACCGCTATAGTATGCTGAATATTGCTGTTCTCTGAGCGATTTGTCTTATAAGCTACTGACCAGAGAGGAAGATCATTTTCTGGTTGGCTCCGGACGCTATTAGGTACTTTTTGTATCATACACTTGAATGAACCAATCTGAGGTGTGAGCTCCAAAATAACAAGAAAAAGGAAAATAATAAATATTTTCTCAGTCTTCAATAAACTTCTCAAAACATTTTAAGCATCACAGTTCGGCCAACTATAAACTTTAGCTCAAACCTTAAAACAATGATCGTTAACAAAGCTCAAATTAAACGTATTTCAATTTAATCAATAAAGTTTCAATTTAAAACAATTAAGTATTCTCGCTGAAAATCCTTCAAAACTTTAGAGCAAAAGCAAGAAGTTTGCTGAAATATAACAAAGGCTATTGTACGAAGATTTCGTTTAAACGCAACTTACTATTGTTCATTTTGTATTGTACCTTTTAGCGTTGGTAAGAGGTCTGGGGACTTAAAACGATCACTTTAGCAGAATAATCAATCAAAGCTCATAAAAAAATCGAAATAAAAATAGTAATATTCTGATGCGTCCGGTTAGGCTGGAAGCAGTCCCTAGGCAGATTTTATTTGTTTTTTATCGAACTCTAAACACAAGAACAATAGGGAATATGCATGTATTTTTTTAATATTTTTATTCGATGGTATACATCGTCAAATAAATAGTAAAAAAAAAATCGACGGCAAAAAAGCAATTTAAAGTACCTAATTTTTTTTTTAATATGCAACCAATCAGGGCTATTTAAACGCCCTCCATTTGGCGCGCTTGGTGTGGTGACGTCACAGTCCGTGAAAACAAACAAGCAACTGTCAAGTCAACATCAAAAACTCCTTTTTGTAGGAGCGTTTGACATTGACTTGACACTTATCGATTGACTTGACATTGACGTTTTGATTGTTATACCGGATTCTTACGTCACATCCGCTCTTAGCTTTTCAAGTTTTTGAATTACCCACAGTTATTTGGGACTTTTAAAAAATTAATTTCTCACTCAAAAAGAAATTTTATTCGAAAATATTGATGGAGGCATAATTCTGAAGTAATATAGTTTATAAAAAAAAATATTTGACCCTTATTTGAATCACATGCATATTCCCTATTATAATAACGGGTATAAATAAAGCTTCAGTTCCACTGGATACTCAATAACAATTTATATTATAGGTACGCGGTGGAAGGAACATCGTCATTTCGTCAATATCAAAGTATCAAAATGAATGAAATTTTTGTCAAAGTATCAAAATGAAATATGAATGAAAATATTATGAACCATCGTCAAATGTCACAAACTGACAATCCATAATAATGATCTGCATGTAATTCATATTACGAAATAATTCATCTGTTTGACAGTTTTCTTTGGAGATTCGTAAAATGGTCCACAAATTATGAATTGCTTGTATGTCAAATTAGAGGAATTGCTAATGACAGCTGAGAATCAGGAAATGAACTGCTTTTAGAGGAATTGCTAATGTGGCCAATTTAGGCCCCCTGGTCGAACACAGACTTAGCTGGACTTTCCAAATAGTTTGTGGGTTTCTGTTACCTACACGGTGAATAAATCCAAGCAGCGTATGTTTGTTTTCCGGCAGAAGTCCAAGCACGAACGCGTTACGTAAACGTAACGTAAATTCGATCGTTAGTGAATCGAAAATTGGTTTGAATTCAATAGAATTTCGGAAACCTCCTATGGGTCATCATCGTCATCATCACTTCAGCCGAAGGACGTCCACTGCTGGACATAGGCCTCCCCCAAGCACCGCCACTTCGACCAGTTCTATGCTTCTCTTATCCAGCGGATTCACAAGGTCATCGGTCCGTCTTGTAGGAGGCCTTCTAACGCTACGTCTTCCAGTACTCCAGAATCATGTGCCCTGCCCACTGTTATTTAAGTCATGAATATTTTATTCTTCGGGCTAAGTCTGCGTAATATAGTCTCGTCCCAAATACCGCAGTATCTCAAGACGAAAGTATTTGACCAGTGTGTGTAGCCACACCTTTGGCACTGAAATTTTGTCGCTCATAATGAGCCTCATTAGAACGCTGAAATTCACCCAAAGAGTAATTGAGAGGGCTATGCTTGAGTCTCCCTACGTGATCGAATAAAAAATTAAGAGATCCGCAAGAGAACCAAGGTAACCGACATAGCCCTGTTGGGGAGTCGAAACAATAATATCCATGTAGTTTATGTTGAATTGGTGACACTTACATACATGAGCAAAATTTATACGCTATTTATTTTATTGGAAAATGCATATTCGTACGGTCTTACCCCAGCGACCAACATTACCCCAATGTCCATACTAATATTATAAATTCGAAAGTAACTCTGTCTGTCTGTCGGTCTGTCTGTCTGCCTGTCTGTCTGTATGTTACCTTTGTATGCCTAAACCACTGAACGGATTTCGATCAAATTTGGCAAGGAGATAGATGGCATCCTGGGGAAGGACATAGGGACATACTTTTCATCGACATAACACGCGGGCGAAGCTGCGGGCGGAAGCAAGTACTCTATAATTGTTTCTTATATTTTAACCATACCAGCTTGTAATACAAGTTGATTATTGTCTGTTAAAATAATAACAGAAACGCTGTCCTATTTAATGCGATAACTGATAATCTCATCGCCATTTTGCAGTACTATATTTTTATTTCGTTGCCATCCACCCGTTCCGTTATTTTATTTGTAACCGAGTTACTATCCTTTGGTAACATCTCGCGGTCGCTATATTATTTTCCACCCTTGTTTTCGTTCGACAGACAAACAAAAGATATTGCTTTTCGACCTGGATCAAGCTCAGAAACCGATTTATATTCATCTGACGCTTACCTATAATACATCATACAGCAGAAAGGTGTAGTTATAATTAAGGGTATGGTACAGTCCATCAAACTCGAACCAAAAAGTAGTAGAAACAATCGAAGTTCGCAACAGACATTTATAAAGACTCACGATTAATTGAGCCCATATTCGGGAAAAATCATCATTCATTGGAAACAAAGTTTCGAAACAGTTACGCAATTGTCTTGTTTGTCATTGTTTGTCATTGCTCCATTTTTAATTTTTAATTCTTTTAATTCTTTTTACCTATTGTAATTGTATTCTCGGTGCATCGTCTTCACATGTAATTATACATATAATTGATGTGTACCAAATATTGTAAAACATTTTTTTAAAAGAGTAACGGTTGAGTTTCTTGCCCATTCTTCTCCATACGAAAACTACCTTTTGGAAGGGGCAACTAGAATCAGTTCTATTTCTATCTATTTGACGTTCAAAAGTGCCTTTAATGTGCCTACTTGAAATAAATTATTTGACTTTGACTTTGACTTTGCAACATTGTTTTCTGCAACATCAAATATTGCTAAGAACAACGCTGCGTAATTTTATATGATATGAATACATAAGGTACGTTTGTAGCACATTAAGTTGCCAACAACACTGCAACATTCCATGTTACCAGAAACATACATCCCGCAACTTAAATTCATGTTGTTAAAACAAAGTTGTGTTGTGTTTTAAAAATATGGTGTTTGTGTTGATCGTGTTGTGTGTTTGTGTGTACTAAGAATATAATAATTTAAGGTTAAAATACCCGTTTTACCGTTAATGTTGTGTCCTGTAGGCCTAAACCGGCCACATTAGCAATTCACCAAATGGTGCTTTCCGAGAGCAACTGCACGAGTTACTATAAAAATACCTAAATCGCTATAGGTGTGCTTATAATATTTGCAGAGTTCCCTCGATTTCTCCAGGATCCCATCATCAGATCCTGATTTGATGGCAATGGGACCATCTCGGAAGTATACCCTTTCAAACAAAAAAAGAATTTTCCAAATCCGTTTATAAATGAAGGAGTTATGCCCGGACATACATAAAAAAAAAATACAAACATCCGAATTGATAACCTTTTAGAAGTCGGTTAATAAAACAGCTGAAGTGCAGTTGTATTATAAAAATCTCCCATTTTAATATTCGTGATAATCCTGGTAGTCATGCAAACCGGTGAGGATAACTTTTTCTTTGAATATGTTTTTCATGAGGTGTCCCTGGCAGTGACTCAAGGGTACTTCGACGTAATCTGAAATGTAAAAAAATAATTATCCACCGACCAAGCAGTTATCGGACGATTCACTTTTTGTTCATTTTTGTCTTTCGTTCGGCAACTTTCTCTCGAACACAAACTGAATCAACCATGTTATTAGTAAATCGTTTCGAAGATGTCGGATTTCGGCATTCTTTGATTCGTCATTTCATTTCGCTTTTCGAACATTCGTCTGTCGAATGTTTGAAAAGCGAAAAAAGAGCATAAGGAGCGAATGAACGTTGATTCTAATGTGTTTGTGTCGTGTGAAGGTGGGATGAAGCAAAGTTATTATCCACTCGAATTGCCTGAAGCTTTACCGATTTCTATGCAGCTGAGAATTTTGGAGATCCTCGAGACAAGCTTCTAAAAATCATCATTTATTTTCGGAATTTATTCCACATAATATTTTTTGGTAGGTATCAATTAATCGTAATGTAAAGATGACCAGTAAGCCTGCATGCGAATTATGAAATAACCCTCCTTTTAACCTTGCCGTAGTCGTTTAAAAAAAACAAAACACTGCAGAGGCCCTAGTGTGAGTTTCTTTTAACTATCTCGACTTTATGCATCGACCGCGTACGGCGCTCTGATTGGTCCTTCACTGGCCTTCACTGGTGAAGGGCCAATCGGAGCGCCGAACGCGGTCGATGCGTAAAGTCAAGATGGTTAAAACAAACTCACACTAGGGCCTCTGTTTACATTACCTTGAAATTCGTCACCCCTGCAAGTGAGCATGTCTAGGTAGCAACCGTTGTTGAAAGTCTTGTAGAGGTATGACCTCATCGTGGACATTCCACAGACTGGCCTATAGTGGGTTGGGCAGAACAGTGGGCAGGATTCACCGTAATGCCTTCTAAGGCTGGTTTTATATTGTTTCATGCAGAATTTTAGGGGTGTTTTCTTGAGCTCTGTAGGAAAAGTTTTATTTGTGAAATAATCATTATTAAAAAAATATTTACAATATTTTATCTCTAAAAGAACTCGATGTTATACGTGTAAGAAATGCTACTCTGTTTATTAGTGTTTATATAATTATATTTCAGATCGCCGTTTATAAAATTGGAATAAAGACTTCGCTTAACATCGTAACGGTAAGCTCATTTGATTCCTAATTTAATTTTTTTTTATACAGAATTTTTGCGGTGTTTTCGTGAGCTCTGTTTAGGAAAAGTTATGTTTTATTTCATTCAAGGACCACAATGATGTGGGTACCACTATACCTAAATTCGTTTGGATAACAGAACTAATTTCATAAGTTTAGGAACAAACTTGCTGAAAATTACGTCGCGTAATTCGGTAAAAAATAGTTGACTGGGTAAAAAAAAGAAAAACTATTTGGTCCTTCAGTCAGAAAATAAAAAAAATATGAGACAAGTATTTTTTGGTTTTTCTTAATAATTAAAAATGATTTAGATAAAACGCATAGTTGGAGAGTGGGGGTTCGCTACGTCACAAGTTAGTATAAAATCTTCCAGCCAGTGATGTCATGTCACATTTTAAATTAATATTGTCGTAATATTTTTGATTACATACGAAAAAAAAAAAAAAACTTATCAAATATTTTTTAATAATCAATCTGACGGACCATAAAAACATGTTTTAACTTAGACCCTGTTCCCAGTGCCAATAGTGTAGGTATAACGGATGTATAATGTTCGTCTGATATTAATAAATTACTTACCAACACTATGACAAATGCTGTAAGCCTTAAAGGTACATTCCGAGGCGAACATAATATATTTTCTATTTTGTTCATCCAAAGCGCACGTCATAAGTCCCTCTTGCGGGCAATCATCATACTTGCACTTCTCGCACACTGCTACACTTAATAACGCTAGAAATTAAAAAAAAAAAACGGGTATATAATAAATTATTTGGGTATTTAAATTACTTCTGGACTATTTGCTAATAAACTATGTCACCACTTGAACGACAGTGGATACCAAACTATTAAAAAAAAAAAACACCTATTAAGATTTATGCAACTTAAAAAAAAAACAACTTACGGAGACAGTAGCAATGAATACAATTTAGTTCTAAATGAGAAAGCATGAGATTCATCGTTTAACATTATTTACTTCAGCCACAGGGTTGTGTGGGAGACAATGCAAAATGTCACATGGCAAAAGGACAATGAGAAAGACTGGGCAATGCATTGTCTTCATTAATTCTGTGTTTGCTTACATATTATATTTTTTTGAACGTCAGCCATTATGTTTGGATTTGAGTTCTAAGTAAAGGCCCAGATATACGCTCAATATTACTTGCACAAATGTCTTTTGCACAAACTATTCGCGCTCAAGTCAAATAATAAGTAATCATGTGGATGCCACACAGTGCACCATCTATTTTGCCCAACATTTTGCACAATCAGTGTTAAAGATTAGGCAAAAGTTTAAGCTGGGCCTTAGTATGCATTATAATTTACAGGTTTGCGGTTATTGCACATAGGCGTGGCTAATGACTTTAATTGGATGACACAGCAAAATGTTTACTCTTTTCCTCATTATTAATTTTAAATAATTTTCCTTAAATGCCTCATGCATTTTTTTAATAATTATAATATTTACAATGGATGAATAATTTTGTAGCATATTGTCATCTTTATGTTTTTACTTCTACAGTGTGTTAGGTTTGAACGAGAGACATACTTTATCTTGTACAGTGGGACCAACGCTGGCATATGACCAAAAAAATAGCTATTTTATTATGGGCCTACATTTTACGAGTTATGTGAACATAAATTTACCTATGGAGCAACAAATATCTACTTTCAGGAACTATTATATAATAATGTTTGTTTGTATATTAATACATTCAATCATCCAAATCCATCAAGCTACTAAAGAACAATGTCAAGAAAATAGCGTAGACGGAAAAAAAAATTGATTGACAGACGAACTTTTTGGCGTTTCAAAAATAAAAAAGATGAAAATAAATTATAAAGTAATTCAATATAGGTCTTACAATGCAACACCACGAGTATGGGTATCAAATAATCCATTTTCTGACAAATAATAAGTTTACTGTAAAGCAATCAATAAACTGAAACGGCTTGACTCACAATTTTACGTCTAGTAACTAATTCTGATTAAAATTCAATTACGATTAAGAATTTATACTTCCTACACCTTTGCTTCACATGTCGATTATTTTAATGTAGGTATAGAACTGGGCAGGCCATATCTGCCGCATCAGCTCAACTCAGCCTATCGCAGCCCACTGCTGGACTACGATAGGCCTCTCTCAGCTGCGCCACAACACCATGTACTCCGCCTCCGCATCCAGTCTGTCCAAGCCACCTTTGTAAGGGCGTTGAGCCATCTAGCTGGATCTTTCCAGCTATAGATGGCCTCGGCTGGAACTCTTGTCCTACACTACACTTGCTCGTCATCTGCCGCATGTCGCATCAGAATTTGGCAAGAGTAGCCACAGATTGAGTTCCGAACAACAGATTCCGGCGAATCGGTCGGCCAAGAAGAAGATGGAGTGACGAGTTAGAGTCCTACCTAAAGGATTGGGCTTTAATTGCAAAAGAGAGAGAAAAATTGAAAGGCGGAAGGGAGAGAGGTCTTTGCTCTGCAGTGGGATACAACAGGTTCATTGTAATAGGTAGGTACACTTACTTGCAATGAGATTGCTCTTGCAAATGCTCTAGACTAGTCTGTAGCCTGTTCTTCTTCTCCCATGTCAGTACCAACCTTATTATTTTATCTGATAATGGTTTAGGGGTATGAGGAACAGGCTGTAAAGTTCACTCATCCTCTATAGAAAAGCGGATGATCCTCGAAACAGACGGGTGTCGTTTCTGGCGGGCAACTGTCCAACTATTGATGTCGGAATCTTGTATTATGTCCATCGCGCGGTAAAATAAACAAAAATAAACGTAAAACACTTTTTTTTTTCTTTTTTTTTTCCGTGTGGAAGTCCTCATGCATGTTATGTCGGACTCCTACCGACTAAAACCCCACTGTTCCTACTTCTACCATGAGTTGAGGGCCCGGAAGATACTTGTACAGTAAGCTTCAGAGAAAAGGACGCCTCCTTTTCTCTGACGCAGACTGTACATGCGCCGCACCCCCGACTGGTATCAGCCCGCCATGCCTAGCGGGCCTCATCACAAAGTGCGGCCGATCCCACGACCGCACGTCCTCCTATAAAGGCACGCATGATGTTTTGCGTGCCACCTCTTTGGACCTGACTGTTCGGGCGACGACACAGCCCCCAATTTCGCCGCCCGCAGGCCGCTCCTTATGGTGGCCGGAGATCGTTAACGTAAAACACTAGCCGTCTTATTACAGACAAGTTTTAACTTTAGTCCAAGGCTAAATTAACCAAAAAATGCTAAATTATCGATCGAAATAATTGAACCTATATATAAACCTTATTTTTTTTTTGTAATAAAGCCTTACACGTTTTCATAGCAACCGGCAAATCTGAAATAAATCATGCATTTACCTGATCGTGGTCACAAAGGTTTTGAAAGTCAAACCAATTATTTTAATGTAGTGTTCGCAAAAAGAACTGAAACCCCAAATAAAAGTAATGTAATGGAAATCTGTAGGTATCTAAACAAAAATAAAACGAAATATTTTTTAAGCGCCTGCATAAAGTGTTTTCATTTTTCTTGTCATGTTTATCTGCTGTGAAAAATGATAATAATAACGTTTCATTGAAGGATTTTTTTTTTGCATATTATGAAGCTAAATGGTTAAGAGGAAATAGGGTCGGTCTTTTCTCCATACAAAATACCATAATTCGAGGTTCGGCTCTCGTCTATTTCCTCCTCCAATATTGGACCAACTTGAATGATATTTTATTAATTGAATAAAAAGGATATTTACTGTGCCCTATGTTTTTCTTTTTTCATTAATAGTTGTCAAATTTATACATTAGGCTTTTGATGACAGCGGTCTAAACAGGCAATTTTGAGCATTTTCTGAGGGTTCTAGTGCTTCTACAGATAATGTATCATCAAAACGGAAAACATAGGGGCGTAGAACTAGTTGATATTTATTTTACTGTAAAAAAATATTGCTCTAATGTCATAAACCAGAGAGAAAACAGGCGAGACCGTTTGTTTGGGTAGGGGACCGACCCTATTTCCTCTTAAGCTTTTGATTTAATAACGTAAAATAAAAAAAAACTTAAGTACTAAAATGTTTTCAGTGGGCGATGAAATTAAGTATCTCTCTGACAGAAAGAAATCATAATCACTCATAGAAAATAGACTGAGGCATACAATTAATTAGCAAAAATATTTCACTTCAAAGATAAAACTTCTACTATTTGTTTAGTCCTCAGCATTATGTTAATGGTCTAACCCAAACATATTACGATACAAAACCGGAGATTATTAATAATTATTACCTATTAATAAGTATAATAAAATAAACACCAACTTTTAAACATAACAATCAAAATCAACACAAATAACCCCAACACCCATACCTATCCCAGTTAATAATATTTACTCTCAAACACTTACTACAATCAAATTGCATAGCCTTTTCCCAACTATGTTGGGGTCAGCTCCCAGTCTAACCGGATGGAGCCGAATAGTATTTTACATGGAGCGACTGCCTATCTATAAATACCAGGAATAAACACAATCTTGCTGTACATCGCACTCGTCTCCACAGAGTAGGCAACTCGTTCATGGGTCAATGTATACGCTTTTATAACAAACTTCCCATTGACATTCGAAACTTACCCATTAAACGATTTAAAAGCTGTATTAAAACCAAACTTTGTAAAAAAGGGTACTATAAAATCACAGATTATTTAGAAGACAAAAATGCATGGGATTGAGCTGCTCGCTCTGCTAAGCATTGTGACATTTTGAATATTATGGAAAGCCATAAAAATATACCTACCAGTTTTATATACAAATTGACATTATTGAATATTATATACAAAATGACATGATGATTACTTGTAAAGTATTGTTTTATTGTGAATGTGAGGACTATGTGGATATTTATTTTTCGTTCTGTTAGTTTTAGCGAAGGTCTGGCAATTTGAGAACTTTATGCGACCTACCCAAATGTCCTTTCTTTGGTATTGTTCGTCGAGTCATTGAGCTCCTTACGTTCTGAGTTGAGCTCCACTATTACTGACAAATGCTTGCACTGACTGGACAGGTCCTCTCAAATCTGTGTGGTTCTTTCCTCAAAAGACCATTTCAGACTCTTATCTACATGGTCCTCATATGGCCTGACCAAGATTATGTCTGGACTTTAAAGGAGACGGTGACCTCTGACTTTGTTTCGGCCTTTCTTCTCAGAGTAGTCAGATAGGAAACGCCGACCTCATCTAGCTTATTTTTACAACTTTTTAATATGACGTGTAAAAGTGATTCCAATATCCTATTTACAGAATAAACAATTTCATTTCATTTCATTTCATTTCTGACCTCCACAACCCAGTAATTGGGTAATACGATATCCCTTGGTGATCAAATTTATAGAAATCTTGGTCCTCCGAAACCTGCAGGATCGGGGCCCTCATGGATGAAACCGATAAGACTGGTTATCAGACTTACAGGCTTCTGACGACCCGTAATGTCAAAGATCCACGAATGACAGCGGGGACCAACGGCAGACGTACTTTTCGAGGCTCGGAGTAGTCTTGGTATATAAAGATGGTCACCCATCTACGACACCCCCGGCAAGCGTAGCTAAACCTGGTGGATCGACCCGAGCGGCTGTTATAATTTAGCACGAGCTCCTACTCAGTCACTCACTACAATTAATCGCAATTCCACAAAACAACGTGTAAGCGGCTTATTGTTATTAAAGGTGTATACACATGAGTCACGCCAAACATTATAGTTCAATAGAAGTGGTAAGGCATTGGCTTCACACAACAGTCATGTCACTAGCGGCGTGACACAAGGGGTACTACACACTGGTTCGGTCGGCTTCATACGGCATAGCCGTCTAACCGAAACTGGCCGAATCGTACCGAATCATGCCGGCACTTATGAGAGTGTAGTACTCCTCAAGGTTGCGACACTACAACAATTATTGTTGCGAACGATACAACCACTACCGCTAGGTATTCACACTATAAGAAAATATCTGATTGTATATCCACTATAAAATTATCTCAATGGGAAATTGAATGCTGTAAGGTCTCGAGTCTCTCTCATATGCAAAGATGGTCACCCATCCATGGACCAACCCCGGCAAGCGTAGCTTAACCTGATGGATGGACCCGTCCGGCTGTTATTACTTAGCCACGAGCTCGTAATTAACAAACCACCAAAGGAGAATAAATTACGAAGACAATGACAATTTATTGATGGTTGTTATGACAGGTGGCATAAGACGTACCTATCAATGGTGGCGTTCCATTCCAAAATCCTCTCCATAACGCGCATCCATTGATCTTGAGCACAATCTTGATAATGCTCGGTCTGTAGACGCCTTTAGTGAGTACATCAGCGACCATGTTTTTAATGCTCATGTAGCGCACATCAATCGTGATTCGTGTCCCGTCCTCATCCCTAACGTTAAGGTAAATACACACAATAGAAATAAAATTATGTTTTCATTCATTCATTCAAGGCCTACGCAGACCAGGACGGCATGGCAAGTGATTTAAATTTTCACTAATGGAAATTCAAACGTATCGATATAGAAATAAGACATTAATTGCTATGCTTTAAAATGATGCCATGGCATCGAAAGGGATTTCATTGCACGGCATTGAAAGACGCGCCACGGGCTCCCGCGGCGTACTGCGGTAGGCAACGGCATGCCGAGGACGCCGGCGCTGGCTGTGATATACCGCGGGGCGCCCGCGCCGTGGCAAGACGCAGGAATGCCGCGGTATCTAAGCGGCTAGTGTGCGCTGACCTGTGGCGCTGACTGACGGCAAAATCCTTTGCCATCCCATCCCGGTCTGCGTTGGCCTTTAACGTCACAGACACGTGTGTGCACGTATCTTTACCTGCTCGTAAATTGACTGGCATTGTGTTAGGATCCTGTTAGCTCGAGCTGCTAAGATACTAGACTAATTCTATGAACAAGGCCTAGATTTAGGTGGCTATTGTGCTCGTATAATCTAGACTAGACACCATTATCCCTAAGAACAATTAGCTACTGTACAATTTTATAGTCTATTGTATTTAAAAGAGCCTTTAGAAACAAAATAGTGTGTTTATTTATAGAGGTTATTATTGTTTTCGTACGCAGGAACCACTTATTTTTTTTTTTAACTTTCAACTGTACTTAATACGAAAACCGCCATTGCTACAAAATAGGGCTACCGCAGACAGGCGCGACGTGACACTGGTAGAACAGTTTTCCGTAAAGTTTTCGTAGAAATTGTTCCACCAGGGCGGAGTCGCGCCGTTGCATCTGCTTCTAAAATATCAGTTTATTAAATTACTTTTTCACTAAAAGTATAAATTAGAATGATTGCCGTGAGTTTGGCGAAACTCTCGGCAATCATTCTGATTTATACCCTACCGAGATAAGAGATATATTGCAACGGCTTATTAATGGTTTTATGTCGAAGGAACTGTTCTGTAATTGCTAAGATGGAGTCAGTGAGTATGTTGGTTAGTCAAAGTCAAAGTCAAATAATTTATTTCAAATAGGCACATTAAAGGCACTTTCGAACGTCAAAAACAAAGAAATAGAACTGATTCTAGTTGCCCCTTCCAAAAGGTAGTTTTCGTATGGAGAAGAATTGGCAAGAAACTCCACCGTTCCTACTCTTTTAAAAATAATGTTTTACAATATTTTGTATACATCAATTATATAATTATATGTGAATACGTTAGTCCGGGTTACTGCTCGATAGACGGAACGATGAGAGGTTAATTATGAGTATAAATTATATTTACTCTATTATAAATGATACTCACCTGCTTTTACCATTAATTCCTTTCAACATAATATAGGCAAGGAATGTACCTATTTATTTTCACAAACCACTAGACAGGGTACAAAACGCTTTATTTTGCATAAAATAAAGGATTAAAATCTTACTTGGACTCGCGACAATCTAAGAAGTCCGTTTTGACAGCTATAAAAATCCTTTGTGTAGCCATGAAAAAAAAAATAGTTTCTAAAATACTGATTCTCCAGACATATCGATTAAACATACTTGAGAAAGTTTTTAATCGACGACTTATCTACATTGATTAAAACTGATTCTCAAGGCTTAACGTTTAATTACAAGTACGAGAACGAAACGTCAAAACGGACTTCTTAGATTGTCGCGAGTGTAGATCTCACAAAACAAAATCTCAAAAGTAAGGTTTCTTTTGTATTCAAATACCCCCAATTTGTAGTACTTATTTAAGGCTGTTGGCACCAAATAGTCTGCGTTTGCCATTACTGGCAGTGTTGCCAACTTGTCGTAAAATATGGCCACTACATAAATATACAAGAGTGAAAATGTTACTGAGAGTAGCTCATTATTACTTTTATGTGAAGTATTTTATTTCTTAAAGAATACATTGATTAAGGTATAATTATATGATGGTAAATAATTATATGAGATTGAAATTAAATTAAATCTTTTTATTATATAAAAATATATGAAATTAAATAAAATCTTTTTATTATATGTATAAAAACATATGAAATTAAATGAAATCTTTTTATTCCAGATATTCGTGTCTGTCTGTGTGAACGTGTTGTTCTAAACTACGAAACGGATTTTGATGCGGTTTTCAACATCATTTAGAGAATTTATTCTGGAAGGTTTATGAGTATAAATTTCGTTTTCAAATAAATCTCCATGTTTTTGTGTATTTTAATACTACCTACGTCTTACACAGGAAAGGAATAGGGCAGAACTGAAGACAATAGTGCTAATTAATGTTGATACTGTGAAAATATCACTATCTTAGCCATGACGTTTAGACCGAAATACATAATTATGACCACACACTCGTTATCTATGAAACTCGACAACAACTCAATTCAAACGCCCCATGATTTTTTATTCTAAAAATAACCCTAAAATTATTTTCCGTAATGCCTGTTTATCATTGAATTCCTTCAAAGGCCTTCCATTACGGTCCATTTATGGGTATTATGACCTTTCAGGCTTTGTTACATTGGCAAAACAAATGAGGAACCGTAGTCCCATTCTTGAAGTTACGTGATTGTCTAACGGCCGAACCCAATAAACTATCTATAACACGTTTTGGCATAGGATGGGGGAGTTCGTGGCTAAGTAATAACAGCCGCACGGGGCAAACCATCAGGTTAAACTACGCTTGCCGGGGTTGGTCGTGGATGGGTGACCATCTTTACATATCGAGACTCCTTCGTGCCTCGGAAAGCACGTTAAGCCGTTGGTCCCGGCTGTCATTCGTAGATCTTTGACAGTCGTTACGGGGGTGAGAAGCCCGAAAGTCTGACAACCAGTCTTACCAAGGTGTATCGTAATACCCAATTACTGGGTTGTGGAGAGGTCAGTTCGGTGGTAAGAAAAAAAAAGTTTACAAAAAGGCGATTCACTTTTAGTGCATTTTGCATGGTCAACCCTAATTAGTTCACCCATTAAAAAAACTGGCCAGGTGCGAACACGCACAATGAAGAAACTTAACATTGTAGTGGAAAAACTTGTTCTTCCATACATTCCAACTGCAAATGTAAGTTTGAGAGATGAGATGAGATGAGAGATTTACCGTTTTATTTTAAGACCATAGACTTCTTATAGGTTTTCCTGTAATCTATGAGTAAAGATCCATTCTCTGTATTTTTGTTTCATTAGTTTCGAAGTTATGGGCGAATGGTAACTTTCATCTATTTTCTAAATTTCTTTATAGGTACCATCCTGTAGCCGATCACAGGCGGAACCTGCGGGCGACGTGTCGCCGCGACAGTGACACGTCGGTTATATAGAAATATATTTGAGATACATCATAGAATGGTACTTCCTTACCTATCTGTTCAGTGGCGCCAAAGGATGGTCTTTTGTCAAATTAATGATCTCAAAATATTTTGAAATTGCACGCTCGAGCACTCACAGGTCTATCAATCAAAATAGATTGTTCAGTCCTGCGACTGAATACCTTTTGTGAGCATTTACTTAAAAGAAATTACCGAACAAAATATTTTGTTCTTGAAATAAATGTTTTTAAAACTGATTGCTAAGTATTTTAGAGAATTTCACAAGATTCATTTAAATCTTCTACTCTATGCTGTAGTTTAGCAATATCAGCCTATAATGTTCCCACTGTTGAGATACAGGCATCCTCTCTTTGAGAGGGAGTGGGCTGTAATCTACAGCCCACACCAGTCCACTGGCTCACACAGTCCACTGGCTCAGTGCGGGTTTTTAGATGTCAAATCATATCTTCGAATTTTTGGGTATAGGACATGCCGGTTTCCTCACCGTTTTGAGAGCAGTGGCGATGAAATTATTCACACCAAGGAAATAATTATATTCCTATAGCTTATCTTATCTAAATACCTATTCATTTTTTCAAAAGTTTGCATCAGTCGTGTTGTCCTGAAGTACCTAGACATTTCTCCTTTTTTACGATAGTTAGTCTCATTCAACACACAATTGTAACTTTGTTGCTACTGTTATTTATGTCGCAGGGTGATTTAATCATTCGTATTTTCACGAAAATCCTAAGGATGTCAGAATATGATAGAAAATGATATAATAATATGATGATATTAGATTTTAGAATATGGTGAAAAAAAATCTGCGAGGAAGTAATAGTGCTCGCCGGCCGCTGCCGTGGCACCGCTCGCTTCGCTCGCTCGGCTCGCACGCTTCTTCACCCACCCACCCGCTACTTCACCCAGTTTTTCACCGTTTTCTCTACTACTAACTTTAATTGTATCGAATATTTCAGAAGCAACACCTGTTTGTATTGCCTGGAAATGCAATACTGTTCATAAATATTTCAACAGTTTGTGTACTAATTAAACAACTACATACTGTCAAGTTAGCTGACACAATCTGCGCGAGTTAATCCCATGCGGGATTCACTTCAATTTTTCCAGAGCTTTATTGTGGTAAAAGCCGTGCGCCCGGTGGAATTTCAAAAATTGAACCGCATCGAACTTCCATACAAGCTTACATCAAGCAAGTTTGTTTAAACACTGTAGGAGGTGAATTTTCAAAAATATTTCCTTTAAAATCAAAATCAACATATTTTATTTCACATAAACTTACATGAGACGTCCGAAGCTAGGTGCACGGTTCAAATTGGTCATTTCTTATGGAGAAGAGCCGGCAAGAAAATCAACGGTTATACTCTTTAAAAAAAAATATTATGGCTTTTACAATATTTTCAAATTACGGTGGTGATAGTTAAGAGAGGACAGTGTAGAGTAAATCTACCTCAATTTCGTTATAAGTCTAAAGAACTCTTGTGGAAAATATCATGCACCCAGCAGTTTAGGATGTGCGTTGTCTGCCAGAGAATGAATGAATTAATGAATACAAGATTTTTTTACATACATATTATAATTTTTCGATCCAACACCCTGTCAAGTTACCATGTCGCGCCACCGCGTCGCGTCGCTGTCGTGTCGGTCGTGTCATACGCGCCAACGCGATCATTTTGAACGGTGACGTATGTCACAACTCGCGTTCAGACACGTCAAAAGCAACCCTGGCGATGACAGGTTAAAAAATCAAATAGTTTTAAGAGTAACATTTTTAATGGTGGATGAAGCAGTTAGAGGAGTCTTGCTAATCTTTTTTCAGGGGTCCAACGCATAAAATTGTTTTGTGTATCATAGCGAAATGTAGGCTTAAGGAGTCATTCACAATCAAATTTTAATTAGGTACGTAAAACTATAAGTAAGTCATTGCAATGCAATGTAACATCATCTAAATTATTGTAATTATATGTATGATTGTCGTGAGTTTGATAAAACTATCGGCGATCACTAACTTATATTTGAGAGACTGAGAGAGTTATATCTTGCTTCTCTCTCATGTAACGAAATGTGCCTAAACGTGACGCGTCCATGAAATTTCACTCTCAATTATTCTCGTCCCCAATTATCGAATCGCCGCCGTAGTATCACTTCAAAAGGGATATTTTACTCCTTTTAAGCAAAAAAAATACCTTCAGAGCTTTTTAAATTCAACAATAAACTGAAATTATTGAGTATTTATTTTCGAGATCCCACGAACGCCATTGCTCTGTGTCTGCCCAATATTTACGAATTTGAAACTGACATGTAGAATAGGAATGAGACGTGGTCACATCGCAAGCGGATTGAAGCTTGTTAGGTAGGTACTTGTCTCTTTCGTGACGGCAGTAGTTAATTGTCACATGGTGATTGGCCAGTCAATCGATGACAAAAGATAAAGCCGGTTACCTGGCCAAACAAATCTATATCTCGGCATCAAAAATTTAGACAGAGGTGTATCCATAATTAAATAGGTATACCCACATATCGCCAGTTATGTTAGTCCCATGTAATAGGGCCAGTCTGTGGTCATCAATAGGGTACAAATTCAGGCTACGGAGTAATTTCAGATGGAAAACCTACTAGATACTACTTTTTTTAACTCATAATTATTATTGTAATTTCAAAGTCCACCAACCCTTAATTTTAACCGCTGTCAGTGGGACTTTCCGCACAGGGCCCTCGGTGACACCTGGACTTAATCTCATGCAATATTCATACATCTACAATTGCCAGGGCAACCTATAAAAAAGGCATTTTGTTTACAAATAGGCACTCAGTAGTTGACGGGAGTACTCAGGAGACTGAAGTTTGGGTTTGTATTTTCTATAGACGTAGAATTAAATGCATTTAGGAAAAGGATATTGACCTGAAAGCCAGTTCTCGTACGTAAAAAACGTTCACATTGAAAGCCGCAATCTGTGAAACTTGTCAAAAATGTTGGAAAATTGATTGTATTTTTGACAGATTGCGGATGAGATTAGAATTCGAACGTTCTTAGAAATTACGGGAATCACCCTCTAATTTACTACGTGATATCGACCGATGAGGATTACTTATACATTCTGATATATATTTTTTTATCTGTTGGCTAGTTCTTCGTGGTCGAGGTGGTGGTAAGTTGGTTTGGATAATATTTGATAGCATTAAACAGTTCACTTATTCTCTCACAAATTTATTTATTTATTTTAATACTTAAGCACACAAATGTACAGAGGCGGACTTAATGCGACTTAATGACTTAATGACAAATCGCGTGCTGAGTTCCAGATCAGTGTAAGCAAGCAAGTGAGCAAGATAAGACTGCGTGTGACATGTGGCGCCGGCGTGCTTAAAATTCTTTATTGTAATAATAATATAAGGTACAATAAATTAATCTATATCCTTATCCTTATAATAAATTAATCTATTAATCTCATAAATTAATAATAATGAACTAAAATAATTCTTTAGTTCATTTGACCTTACTTAGACGACAAGACAGCGGCATACTGTTAGTTCCAATTTCAGCCGCGCGCATTCTTATCTTGCGCGCAGTCTCTAGCACCCTAAATTGCGATTGTAACACACTTTCAATCACAATCCGAGAGTTTTGACGAATACTGATAATCCATGAATATTGCTTCATAGGTTTAAAAAATACGAACGCTCAGCAAAGTAAGTAACGCAATGAACGTGGCTGTACTGTCAAAATGAAACCCATTGCGATCAATTGTCATTTTATGTGTGTTACGAAATTACCTCAGAGTTACGTATAAGTTTGAAAGTAGGACGTGACTCAAGCACTTATTAAATAATGAAAGTGATTGTTGAAGAAATGCACACGTTGACTTGAAATTCTTAGTGAAACCAACCAAATAAGAAAAATATTTTATTTTCTTTTTCTTTGACGTGGCAGTGAAATTAAATGAATCCGTCTAGACGAAAAGGGTAATGTAATGCTTCAGTAATCTTGTTGTATTCAGTGGAAGCACACATTAATATACTTACAGAAGTTACAGGTACTTGCAGAAGGTCGGCTTCTTACAACGAGTGAAAACACACGCATATAGAAGTGTGAGGAACAGAGTGTAAAGTTCACTCATCCTCCATAGAAAAAGGAGGATCGTTCGACCAGACGATTTTTTTTTTTTTGGGGCTTGGAAATTTTCCCATAACTTCTCCCGCTCTGGGCGGAGCGAAAGGGCGTGTCAGACTTTTAATGACTAAAACCCACCCGTGTTCCTTTAGTAGCCTTTTGCCCGTATCCCTTCCGGACTTTCCCGCAACCCTGGCAGGAGGAGTAAACCCCCTGATGGGTTACTGCCCGATAATTGTTGTCGGGACGTTGTATATAAACTAGTCGTGCGGTAAATTCTGCTTGCACGATGCAGGAATTTAGGTTACGTCACTGTGATAGGTACGTAGTTCGTATGTGGTGATGTAGAAGCCGCCACACGCTTCACATCAACGAGTGCAAGCGCACTTACTCGTACCGACTGGCATTCGTTTGTTCGTGTTTTTCTACCTAAATTATTTGTCAAAGCATTATTTTGTTGGTTTAACCATAGGTACTAAAATGTCAGAATTATCAAGTAAAAAATGCTCTTGTTCTGGAACTATGTTCTTTTGGTTTAAACCGGTGGGTTTATCACCATACGCACGAATTTGGTGCATGTAAGTATCTGTTCACTCGCTGTACTTATTCCTACCTTCTGTACTTATTCTGTGGTTGTAGTAGTAGGCTGTAATTTAGATGCAGATGGCAGTAGAGTGTGAAATACATTATGGCTACAACTGATCTGGAGCTGTTTTTCGACAGTTATTGATATCGCTATCGGGTATCAAGAGAATGCGAATTGTGTTCGAAAATTCACGATAAACTACAGAATCCAACACTGATCGGAGAATGTTTTGCAACAATTTTGAATATAGCTTGTCGTTTGTAAAGCTGACATTTTAACAATATCACTTTTGCAAGGATGAGAAAATAAGATTTGAACAAGATTTTTTAAAAATGGTGCATTTTTTGCAAAATCCTTTTACTTTCTGATAATCCCAATGACTAGAGATTATCTCAACTTAGCCAAAAGGTAAACTGACAAAGCAAAACCCATAACTTAGGTGACTCGTTGATAACTAATGTTACACAAACATACGTGCTAACTTTGGGAGTATCTCTGTAAGTTCCACTAACTTTGTGTAAAGGAATTAAAAGTGATTTAGTTATGTTTACTAAAGATGTTATTTTGTTATTAATTAGGTTTGTTTCATAGATTGTTTAGTTTTAGTTCATCTTATATGAGTTTAGTAGCGGAGCTCGTAACAGGTGACCAAGAGATTATGTCAAGAGAATTCATCATCAGCAATACAACATATCGCGTGTAATAATAATGTAAGGGTGTTGTTAAGAATCATACTGAGAGTCTATTTAGGCGATTTTTGTACTTTTAAAGAAAAAAAAAATTCGCCTCATTTTTTAAATGGGGAATTTTCCCGGTTTTTGCATGGGGCGCGGGCGGCCGTCGTTTAATGGATGTCTACAAGTCATAACTTATGACTAAGACCTCTGTTTAAATTTTTCTATATTGAAATTGGGGTAATTTTGGTACCTACTCAAAATGTGAATTTCAAATTGCAATAACTTTTTTTTTTCATTTTGTTTTAGTTCTTTTTTTTCATTTTTTTATTTGTTGATAATGGTCCTGCTCTTGACCACGATTTTGCCTGATGGATAGCGATAAATGAGGTCTATGATGGAACGAGCGCGCTCGGAAGATGCCTGTTCACTCTTAATGTGAAGGCAGACGAGTTATAATTATGTGGGAGGCTTGGAAACAAGGCTTACTTTATCAAGAAATTATCCGATACTTGACTTTCTTTAACCTTTATTATAGGGCATTGAATTCATCTTTTGAACTTTTAGGATTTTGTTAATGTATTGCAATTTATTTGTCCGACTATTATTGACTTCAATCTTCGGATTCACTTAGCGTGAACTTTTGTAACTTGACAAATAAAATACTATTTTGGTAGGTTTATTAAAAAAGGGTGATTAAGAACTATTTATAAACTTCAGTAGGTACCTATGTGGGTACGGATAATATTACAAGGTGTGCTTTGGCTACTTGCACAAAGTGTTATAACTTTATAGCTTGATTTTGTTAATCTGTACATACAAATGGAAAGGTAACATTTACTCGCTTTCTAAATAGATAAATAAAATTGTCATTGCAGCCGGGGGAACACTTTTTAATCTAAGAGGTCCCCCGACTGCAATGAAAATTTCATTTATCTGTTTAGTCAGCGAGTAAAAACACATAAGTACATAATACCCTAAAAACATTATTTATACTCTTTTTGGGCAATCGTGCAAAAACAGATTAATTATACTGAGCTAAATCTTAAGCTTGCCAAGTCTTATTTATGTGTATAACTTGGCACAAATAGTTCGGAACAAAGTCAACAAGTTTTGATTTATATTGACCAAATATCATTCTTTGTTTGCCGATATGGCTTAATTATTTTGGGTCAGCTCCCAAATTCCCTGAGGTAGTATTTAAGCAAGTAACGTTTCATTAGGTACAGATAATAGTTTCGATAGTGGAGCGCTCGTGGCTAAGTATTATCAGCCGCATGGGTCGATTCAACAGGTTAAGTTACGCTTGCCAGTGTTGGTCCGTGGATAGGGGTGACCATCTTTACATACCAAGACTCCTCCGTTGCTGGGAAAGCACGTTAAGCCGTTGGTTCCGGCTGTCATTCGTGGATATTTGATAGTCGTTACGGGTCATCAGAAGCCCGAAAGTCTGACAACCAGGTGTATCGTACTACCCAGTTACTGAGTTGTGGTGGTCAGATAGGCAGTCACTCCATGTAAAATACTCAGCTGCATCTGGTTAGACTGGAAGCCGTCCCCAACATAGTTGGGAAAAAGTAAGTAAACCAAGTTAACCTTTAAGTGCTAAATGTCATGATTTAAGAACTTAGAGAGTTGTATTGCTGATTCTACTGTTTATGGTTCTATAAATTCATATTTGTTACGGTCGTGAATCATATTTAAATCAACACACAACCTGATACTGACCTGAAAATTGCAAAAAAACGTAAGAAAATTTGAATTTCGCGGGCTATCCTGAAGCTTTCGCCTTAAGGCTCTTACGCGCGACGCAAATTTTAACAAAACAATTCTGAGAAAACTACACGGCGAACAATGCGGCGGCGTCGCGCCGCGCGGCGAATCGCCCCAGTATGTAAGAGCCTTTAAGCTCGGTGCGCTCATAATATAAATATTAGGATAAGGTTAGTGTGCTTCAAACATGCTATTATAATGATGGTACGGTACGATAAGGTTGCAAGATAACAACTGTAGATAGAGCTGTTATAGTTTTCTTAGTTTTTGCGTGTTTCTTCCACGTATTATTCATCATCCTAGCATGTTCCAGGCTATTTCTATTAGTAAGTCTATTTATTATGGTAGAAGAAGAACAAGGAACAATAATCCTGATGTAAAAGAATAACACTGTGTCACACAACTGTGTGACAAAAGTTTTTGACCAGTGTGTGTTGTCAATGATGACCTATGGCACTGAAACGTGGTCGCTCACAATCGGCCTCATTAGAAGGCTGAAAGTCACTCAAAGGGCAATATAGAGGGCTATGCTCGGAGTTTCCTTGCGTGATTGAAACACAAATGAAGACATCCGTAGGAGAACCTAGGTAACACATACCCCGAAGTATTGCCAACTTAAGTGGCAGTGGGCGGCAGGGCATATTCCTCGCAGAACAGATGGCTCATGTGGCCGAAAGGTTCTGAAGTGGCGACCGCGTACCGGAAGACGTAGCGTTGGAAGGCCCCCCACAAGGTGGACCGATGACCTGGTGAAGGCGGTGGGAATGCGCTGGATGCGAGAAGCACAAAACCGGTCGAAGTGGCGGTATTTGGGGGAGGCCTATGTCCAGCAGTGGACGTCTTTTGGCTGAAATGATGATGATGATGATGAACATAATAATTTTCTAAAAACTGCAAAAAAAAACTTGTTTTGTATTCTGAAAACATGATCACTTTTCCTCATAGTTAAATTCAAAATCCCAAGGAAATCTTTTTCCCAAGAGTCATAAATTAATTTAATTTAAAACCCAAAAATAATTGCTTGTGGTGGGAAAAACCCATCACTTGAAAAAAATCATCGACATCGATTAATATTTGTGTCACGTTTCGATTCGGACCCAATTCGCGATAAATACTGTAAGATATAAAATATGTTCTATATCGGCTAAGGGGATCCCTTGCTCTTCCTTAAACTTGGTATTTTGTGTATTCGCATGGCAAACTAATGATTTATCAGATAAACATCTATTTAAAAAACCTAAACCCAACCTACTTACCTAATGACGATAATACGATTACTAATTAGTATTACCAAGAATCGCATTCGTACCTACATATAATTCTGAATTTTGTTGGTCAAAATGATTTAAGTCATGAGAACACCGAATCTATGTATGTAGGGCTACTTGAATGATATGAAAGAGTAGTGTTGAAAACGTTTTTTTAAATTAGGATTTACCATTTTCCTGCAGGAAGTGGATTAGCCTTAAAAAGCAGTGTTGCATGGGAAAACACAATTAATAATATATATAATTTTACTAATAAAGTCCACCCCGTAATTGCTTTATCCCCCTAGGTTGAATGTCACTTCATAAAACGAAAAAGACTATTTGTATAGGTGACAGTTACATAGTTTCAACCTTATTGAAGTTTTAATAGACTGGGAATGGTTGTCAAAACTGGTTACGAATTTTCAAGGTGCACTATACATATATGAAATGACGTTTAAATGACAATGGATGAGTAATTCTTACATGTGATGCAATATTTTTTGTAACACAATTCTATTGTGGGTTGAGTCGATTATCCTTATTACTAAGCCTTGGGAAAACCCCATACAAATGTAGGTACCTATTGAGTTTGTATCGTTTTTTAACGGATTTATTCGAGCTACGTCACTATTCAACTAAAATCGATTTAAATACTTATTGGAAAAAGGCATTTTCTTAGATCAGGCCATAATATCAATAAGAAGTTATCAATACTATTGACGTTCATCTTCTGTCAATGCCTTTCCCACAGATATTTGGAGTAGAAAAAGAAATGCAATGTCGATCTAGATAAATCTCTCACGAGCCTTTTTTGCGAGATTCAATGTCGTGGAAAGTAAATCTTGACACCTTACTTACGAGTAGCATGCGAGATCTCGAGTTGCCTATCGAGACTCGAGATCGCATCCCTTTTTTTTTCAAATGACCTCTCCCGCTCTGGGCGGAGCGGAAGGGCGTGTCAGACTTTTACTGACTAAAACCCACCCGTGTTCCTACAGTTGCCTGTTGCCAAGGTCCCGGTACCCCCTTTCAGACTTTCTCGCAACCCTGGCAGGCATCGGTCCTGGCGGACCCCGCCAATTGTGCTGACATCTCTTTGAGGCGCGCGTGGACCCGGGCCTGGTCCTTATCATACGGGGAGCTACCCATTGCTCGCCGTCCGCAAGCCCGCGCCTATGGTGGCCGGGAATGAGGCGAATTTCGCATGAAAATCCAGGAATTTACCAACTATTTCCTTTTGCTTGCATCATTTCAGCATCATTCAATTTTACTGTTTGGGTTTTTCTGATAAACTCTTACTTATTTTCCTTAGCCATGTCTTTTAAAACTAGGTCAGGAGGTAACCGCAAATTAGGTAAACAAATAGTCGTAAAAAAAAAATGTCTACACCGCACCGGTGACTGAACTAGCGGCTTCTGTATTATTTAAGACTAGTTTATAACAAAGGGAAAACCCACTGCTACGACGGAGGGTGTGTTAGGTAAACAGTGACTTGCAAAAGTTTTTATTACCTCACGAATGACTCAAAACCCATGTGCTTTTAATAACCAATTTAACTTGACCTACCGCTCCCCTTACCGTGCTTCAAAAGTGGACGTCAGTGCAGTGATTTAGTGACTCAACCGGGGCCTACCTTGATTGGTCGCTGATTGACTTGGACGAACTTGATTGTGACGTCATTCACCGGCGAGACGAGACGATTCTATCGTAACGCGTCGAATGGGGTTTTTACGCGCACTTTATAATGTCTAGAGGTGTTCTGGGCAAATATTTGATTGTTTTTGTGGATTTCATTTAATGTTGTGTTAATTTATACGAGCTTTCTCGATTCTTTTTTTAGTCGTAGGATAATGGATCAGAATTAAAAAATTTGCATGTCAAATAATGCGACTAGACGCGAAAACGACGACGAAATACAAAAAAGGTAACATTTTTTTTTATCGCTAATGTACTTATATGACAGCAATTGTTTGGATCTTTTTTGATTAGTTCAAAAATAAAAGTACCACCTCGCTTTAGTTGTAATAAGTAAGTACCTATGTTAAAAAAGGTTTTATTATAAAATGCCAACAGAACAGCAAGTGCAACAAGCGAAATGGCGAGCGACTAAAAAACCGGATCGCCATTGATTAGAAAACAAATTCAGTTTCCTTTCAAAAAACAAACTTCACCGCCACATGTTTCCAATTTTAAAAGTTGTCGTCCAGTCTATTATTAGTGAAGTCTATGATTCCGATAACTCGTGAGTTCATATTTATACAGTGTTTATTTGTATCGGATCACAGTTCGAATTCAGAACCGAGAGAGACCGTGACAATCATTTGTACATTCACCTCGCTTTAATTTTTTGTTGTACGTGAAATCATTTATCAAAGGTATTTATGGTATTTTTTTTTTGTCTGTCGACTCTTTAGAAATTGTTAAAGTTATTAAAGTAAGTTTAATAGGTTAATTGTTATTTTTGTTGTGCAATTCTATCAGCGATAACAATGATGGAAAAGTCAAAAAGTTATTGGATTGACATAAGCTACCGAAAGCTTAAATTAAAGTCATTGTAGAAATACGAAACGCTTTGAAAGCGATTGGAGTTAATTTGTATAAAGTTTTGGTTGATTGATGTATTTCAATTAGACACAATAATTGGGATAAAATATTATAAAAACAAAAATAGTAAATAATTAGTATCCAGTCATTATTTTTATTAAAACTGCTTAGTAAGGTGTTTTAAATAGCAATATTTTTCTCAACCAAAATGGGCTATAAAAATCAAACAATAGATGAAAATTAAATGTCTCATGGTTATAAAAACTTGAGCCTTTTTTTATCATACTATCGTGTTCCATTCTAATCAAGATTCACTGTGGACGATTGCATTCATATGCAAAAGATTATTATTGATGATTATTGTGACTAATTTTTTTATCAGCATCCAGCTAGCTAACGATTTGTAAAAAAACAAAACCAAAGCCACTTATAGACTAAAAAAGGTAATAATCCTGCATGATCTATAGTTTTATTAATTCTTGATTTCTTTGTTCACAGAAAATGTCTGCCTACAAAATCGTTCTTGCACTCACAATTGTCATCACTGTTGTGAGGGCTCAAAGGCCGTTTTACGCTGGGCTGAGACCGATCGGATACCCAGCAGTGGAAACAGACCTAATTGCCAATAGGTTCGGTGAGGATGAAGCTTACCCTATTGAGGCTAGGGGTGACAGGAATCTCATCAACCGATTGGATGCACTCCCCGTCGACAATCAACCTTTCTGGTACCTGAACTGGGGACAGTATGAGGACTTCAGACGCAATCCACAGACCTATCCTCAGAGACAAAACAGCTTCATCGGTAGCAGATAAACGAAGAAAGTCAAATGTATGGAATGAAAGTATGGATCGATTTAGAATCTCGATTTTAGTATTCGATTCTTGACTGACAAATGAATGTGAATCGAAATTAGAATTTGGTTGGTGGAAGTGAAACTGGTTTAGTTTGGAACGACTGCGAATCTAAAAAAGCAGTATTATAACATAAATAAAGTGTTCATATAGTTTAGAGCAAAGACTTATTTGGAGTGATTTTAAAAAGTGTAATTTTCGAATTTGGAACAATTTGTTACTATTTGAGTCATTGAATTATTTATTTTTATTTCACCAGCATTTCTTATTTGTGTGCCAGTGTTATAATTATTGTTATTATGCCATTGTATTGCATTTATTATTTCCTAAAATAAAACGTTGTTTTTTAAACTTACTTATTTTACTCTTTTTAATATTTTCTTAAAAGCTTGAGGTGGTAAACGTCCTTCTTACACTATTTTACACCACAAGCTTTTAAGAAAATATTAAAGTTCCATGTCTACGTAAGTTTTTTTTTCGTACTTTATAGTTCCTTAAAAGCTTGTTTTAAAAAAGGTTGTCAATTAAATTTTATTTTGTACATTTTAGCATTAGAATTTGTTTAAATATCTGTTCTATCACCAAAGTGTCATCCCTGGCTCCGAGGTCCACCGAGGTCATGGTAAACTTTAGAATGGGCTATCATTATTGAATACGTATATTACATTTTGCGTCTCTGCTGTTGACCGCTGAGGAGTTCCCTCTTCTGGAACCAATCCTGGGTGCAGCAACCAGGTCATGGTATACTTTAGAATGGGCTATCATAATTGAATGCGTATATTTAAATGTCTCTGCTGTTGGCCGCTGTGCAGTTTCCTCGTCTGGAGCCAATCTTGAGTGCAGCAACCTGGTCATGGTAAGATTTAGAACGAACTATCATAATTTAATGCAAATATAAAATTTTGTGTGTGCCGTTGACTGCTGAAAAGTTCCCTCTTCTAGAACTAACCCTGGGAGCAGCAGCCAGATCATGGTAAACTTTAGAATGGGCTATCATAATATTGAATAGTTATATCAAATTTTGTGTCTCTGCCGATAACCGCTGAGGAATTTCCTTGTCTAGAGCCAATTCTAGCTACATACTGCAGCCAGGTCATGGTAGACTTTACAGTGGACTATCATAATTAAATCCTAATCCTAACATTATGAATGCCAAAGAGAGTTTGTTTGTGTATTTGTTTAATTGTTACGCTTTCACGCTCATACATCATGCACGCTCGCTCATTTCGTGCATCGTAAAAAGATGTATTGTTTTCGAAACTGAACCAATTTGTAAAATTTCAACTCCGTACGATAAGAGAAAATGGTAAGATTTGACTAATACTTACTAACTAAAAAGGTTGTTTACTTAAATAAAAGCTTGTAAAAACTTGGTTTGTATTCTGAAAACATGAGCACTTTTCCATATCATTAGGATAATAAAAACTACCCTTGCTCTAAAACAACTAATTTAATTCGGAACATACTTATTTAACCTCAAAATAGCTACTAGCTGCGCCCCGCGGTTTCACCCGCGTAAGTCTCGATCTCGTGGGAATATCGGGATAAAAAGTATCATCCATGTGCCAAATTTCTTCTCTACCCGTTCATTCGTTTTAGCTTGAAAGCGTAACAAACAAACAAACTCACTTACGCATTTATAATATTAAGTTAGGATTAGGGTTCCCCAAATGGATCTTAAAGTCGTTATGGGGTAATATCATAATCTAAAACTGTCTATTGTAATTGCATAATTATATTTACAGTAGGTACATATTTCAGGGCTATGGGAATTACAATGAGAGACCAAGATATTTTGTCGTTCGTTTATATTTCTTTGCCAACATCAAATTCAATATTCTTACACCATTCCATCACAAATGTCATCTTCTAGTCCCCACATAATCACTATTTATTGAATATTCGAATATTTCCAATAAAACTAATAGGTTACCTTTATTTGCAGTAGATCTCCAACCATTCCATCCCAATCTATGTTTTAACCGACAGCGTGCAGCGCCATTAGCACGTCCTACGGTCATGAATTGAACGCCGGACCCAGAAGGCCGTTGTTCCTCCATTTTGACATAAGTATCGAATCTGGTCAGTACAATAGCCAAGAATAATTGTGTATTAATAAATTGAAACAACATTAGTTAATTTTAAAATCCCAAGATTTTGTTTTCCGTAGAATCACAAAATTAATCATTAGTACCTACTATGCCATAAAAAATACACAAAATACCAAGTTTATGGTCGAACAAAGAATCACCTAAGCCGGTATAGTAAGCCGATATACCTAGAACACAATTATTTATGTAGATTTTTTAGACCAACCAGAAGCAATAAAGAAAGAGAAAGAGAAAAGAGTGTGATATGGATTGGGATAGGGCCGATACTGAGTTTCAATCCCTGAAACCTGAGAAAATCCATTAGTTTACGAACTATTTATTTTCTCTTGCATATTTAAGCATTATTCAATTTTACTGTTTGGGTTTTTCTGATACTGATTAAAATTAGGTCAGTAGGAGGGAGCTACCCATTGCTCGCCGTCCGCAAGCCCGCGCCTATGGTGGCCGGGAATGAGGCGAATTTCGCATGAACATCCAGGAATTTACCAACTATTTCCTTTTGCTTGCATCATTTCAGCATCATTCAATTTTACTGTTTGGGTTTTTCGGATAAACTCTTACTTATTTTTCCTATTTTAAATTAGGTCAGTAGGTAACCGCAAATTAGGTAAACAAATAGTCGTACAAAAAAATGTCTACACCGCACCAGTGACTGAACTAGTGGCTTCTGTATTATATAACACTAGTTTATAACAAAGGGAAAACCCACTGCTACGACGGAGGGTGTGTTAGGTAAACAGTGACTTGCAAAAGTTTTTATTACCTCATGAATGACTCAAAACCCATGCGCTTTTAATAACCAATTTAACTTGACCTACCGCTACCCTCTCCGTGTCTTCAAAAATGGATGTCAGCGCAGTGATTGAGTGAATCAACCGGGGTCTACCTTGATTGATCGCTGATTTACTTGGACGAACTTGATATTATGTGACGTCATTCACTGGCGAGACGAGTTACGCGTTGAATGGGGTTTTTACGCGCACTTTATAATTTTTAGAGGTGTTCTGTGCTAATATTTGATTGTTTTTGTAGATTTCATTTAATGTTTTGTTAATTTAGAAAATTTTATCGCTTGACCGAGCAGTTGTTTGGATCAGATTTGATCTTTAAATTAGCTATAAAAACGTACCCATACCTCCTACACCTACTTATATAAAACTATTATCAATGCTATCAGAACAGCATAGGTACAACCAAAATCTAAAACTAGTTCACCATTGATCAGAAAGCAAATTCAGGGTCCTTTCAAAAATCAAAACTCACCGCCACATTGTTTCCAATTTCAAAAGTTGTCGGCCAGTCTATTATTAGTGAAGTCTGTGTCCAGCGATGGTCCCGATTACTCGCGAGTTCATATTTATACAGTGTTCAGTTGTATCGAGTCACAGTTCGAATTGAGAACCGAAAGAGACCGTGACAATCATTGGTGCATTCACCTCGCTTTCGTTGTTTGTTGTTCTTGAAATCATATCAAAGGTAAATGTTTTGTTCTTTCATTTTTGTCTATCAATTGTTTCGTAGTTTTTAAAGTTAGTTTAATATGTGAATTGTTATTTTCTTTGCGATAACAATGGTGGAAAAGTCAAACATTATATTGTATAATTGTATTGAATTGACTTATGCTACGGAAAAAGTCATTGCAGAAATACGAAACGCTTTGAAAGCTATTGCCACTTGTCTAGACAAGTGGCAATAGCTTTCAAAGCGTTTCGTGCCTTTCAAAGCCCCTGTTGTCAAGTGAATTTGTAAGTTTTGGTTGATTGATGTAGCTATTTCAATATTAAACACAATAATTAGCATAACATTGTGAATATTTGAACAAATCCTTTTTATTTTTAAACCTTTTTTATCCCAGTCCTGGGAAACAATTACCGGAAATTAAAAATATTTTAAAAACAATATTTTAGAATTATTATCCAATATTAAGGTATATTAAACTTATTAAGGTGTTTTAAACAGTAATGCTTTTCTCAATAAGTGGGCTATAAAAAATCAAACAAAAGATGTTGACTTTAAACAAGCTTTTTTTCTCTCATAGTTTTTAAAAAACTTCAGCGTGTTTAACATAATATCGTGTTCCAGTCTAAACAAGATTCATTGTGATTATTGTAACATTTTTTTTAAACAGCGTCGTGCTACCGATTTGAAAAAAAAAACTGGTCCACTTATAGAATAACAAAAGTAACAATCCTGCATCACCAATAATTTAATTAATTCTTGATTTCTTTGTTCACAGAAAATGTCTGCCTACAAAATCGTTCTTGCTCTCACAATCACAGTCGTCATCGCTGTTGTGAAGGCTCAAAGGCCGTTTTACGCTGGGCTGAGCCCTATCGGATACCCAGCAGTGGAAACAGACCTAATATCTAATAGGTTCGGCGAGAATGAAGCTTACCCTATTGAGGCTAGGGGTGACAGGAATCTCATTAACCGATTGGACGCACTCCCTGTTGCTAATCGACCTATCTGGTACCTGAACTGGAGACAGTATGAGAACTTAAGACGCAACCCACAGACCTATCCTCAGAGACAAAATAACTTCATCGGTAGTAGATAAACGAAGAAAGTCAAATGTATGGAATGAAAGTAGGTATGGATCGATTTAGAATCTCGATTTTAGTATTCGATTCTTGACTGACAAATGAATGTGAATCGAAATTAGAATTTGGTTGGTGGAAGTGAAACTGGTTTAGTTTGGAACGACGAATCTATAAAAACAGTATTACCTATTAAATAAAGTGTTTTTGAAAGTTCAAGAGCAAAGACTTATTTGGAGTGATTTAAAAAAGTGTAATTTTCGAATATGTTACTATTTGAGTCATTGAATTATTTATTGTTTTTTCACCAGCATACATTTTTTGTTTTAATTTGTATGCCAGTGTTATAATTATTACAACTATACCATTGTATTGCATTTACTATTCCATGTAAAATAAAACGTGTTATTTTTTATATAAGAGAACCATCTTTAATTAATGTTCTTCTGCTATATATTATGTACTTACTTACAGCAATAATAGTTTTACACTTTATTATTCCATTCAACGGAGAAAAAAAAAGGTTAGAAATGTTATTATTTTCAGACCGACACGTGAAAGCAAAAGAGAATCTAGCTTTTAAAAATAAATTCGATTTTCACGAGTGGCTGAACTGTACGTAGTGTAGTGAAATAAAAATACAGATTCGATCACTCTATCACAATGTGTTAATTTAATTTTTTTAAAGAATCGCACATTAAAATATAAAAAAAACTTAAATTAAATTATGATTAAAATAGTCGCAGAACAGATAATTCGAATTAAATGAAAAAGGATTACAAGAAATCTTAAGGAACATCAGATGGTAAATCTTATTTACGCATTTGGTTTCGCAGCCAGGGAATCGATTGCAATCGGTTTTAGGCTCCCGACCACTAATTACGTAAACAACACGTGAAAATTGTCTAATAAAGATGAGCCTAAGTTATCCCGATATAACGAGCCCTAATTTAAAAACAACTTGGGCTAAAATTAAACCGTTAGAGTAAAACTGATACTATTTATAATAATTGAGGGGTTTATTCATAAACGATGATTTAATGATTTCACTGTTTAACCATACATTTTTGACGTTTGAACGTCACTTAACTTTAATAATCGTTTATGAATAAACCCGTTAGTGTTATGGTTTAAAATAAGCCGATTCTGACGAACTGCATCCTACGCCTCGACCACACAGGACACAGGACAGGTGACACATTGTTCAGCAAAACTGTTCTATTTTAGGTTGTCTGGCATCTGTCATATTACCTGATCAAGATTATGTCTGGACTTTAAAAAAGACTGTGACCTCTAAGTTTGTTTCGGCGTTTCTTCTCAGAGTAATCAGATAGGAAACGCCGACCTCATCTAGCTTTATTTTAGAAAAATAATAATATGACGTGTAAAAGTGATTCCATTAACCTATTTACAGAATAAATAATTTCATTTCATATAATTTCTGAAAAATAACTCTGGTTGCATTCGATCACTCAAGTGAGTTTAGAATTGTAGTATTTTTTTAACATAGATTATTAGGTTGTTTCATAAAAATATGAGTGAAATGTTAGGCGCGTAGAAGTGAGTACAAGCACAAAAGTTTTTTTTATGATTTTTGATTATTGAATATTTTCTTAGACAACAAAAATCATAAACAAAATTTAGTGTTTCAATTTGTGCCCATAGCATTATGCATAATCAACCTATTCCATTCCCACATTCCCACTCCTGGGACACAGGCTTCTTCTCAGTGAGAGAAAGTAAACTGCCTGTCTGGGTTTGAAATTTGTGCCTGGTTTATGGCGGCTCACTCCCTATTTATTTATTTGGATCTCCAACAAAGATTACACCTTACATGCTAAAAATAAAACATAAAAAGATACAAATCCTTGTGCATCTTCAATTATAGGAGACCTATTAAATGGGACTTCAACAGACCTGCTATCAACACCTCCGAAAGATGTTTAAGAAAAAAAAAAAACTTGCTTTGAGAAAGAATTAATCAAGATATAAAATAATTTATAAAACTACCTATAGAGAAAAATGCTAAACTCCATAAAAAAGACAACTTTTTTTTTACAACATAAAATTTTTCCAGTGAGTGCTTTCATGCTATTAGCAAAATTATGTTTTCGAGTCCAAATTGGTTAATCCTGACTGGATTAACCAATTTGGACTCGATTCGTTTTCGAAGTTTTTAAACCTCTAAAAGATTTCCAACGTCAAGGAATAATAAAAATTATTTTCAAAAAAATAATCTGCTTCAGAGCGCATTTCATGTATACTTTACCGACTTGAAAAAACGAGGAGCCTCTCAATTCGAGTTTTGAAGTGAAAACTTCTTTAGGCGCGTTGAGCGTAAACTTATGGATTCGCATCACCGACGCACCGTAGAGCTTTACTTTAGAATATAGATGGCGCTAATACCATTTCTAAGTGTACACTTCTGTGGGCGTCAATCCGGAACATACATCCACACAAACAGACAAACGGAAAAAAAATATTTTCGGCATCAGAATCGTTCTTTCGAACTTTTTTTTTTTTAAATATCCAATGCACGGTTTTGACTTCGTTACTAAATAATTATGTACGGTACAGACCAATTTCAGAATCATCACTTATTCATATAGTTTCCATTCTTCAGAACCACGTTGCTTAGATCTGAATCAAGTCTAGCTTTTGAACGGCAGTCCTTTGACAAAAACTACATCTCGATGGCGTATCTGTCTGTAGACCACTCTGACAAATTAACTCCCAAAGCGTTAGAGAGCTGTTTGATGGGTGTGGGATAGGATTATTACAGATTTACTGATCTTCTTTTACGGTGATGTAGGCGTTGAACCAATACTATTGAATTGGCCATCCTACCCGTAAATCTTTAAAGTAAATAAAAAATAGGTACTTCATAATATACGTTTCTAAAACAATTGTATTTCTAAGATAATTTACAGTGGTTGGGAAAACCTACTTTACAGAGAGGTGATTTAATTAGAAAATCGCTTAAATTATTTTTATCAGATACCTTATGCTAATTTTGAAACACAAATGAATGGTTACATAAATTAAATTGTTCAAGTTGTATTCGGTAGTAGGCCGAAAACAATTTCATACCCAGTGACACTCGCACAATAAAGACGAATCTAACGACATATCATTCATCAAAATCGGTTCAGCCCTTTATTGGTTACGAGGGAAGAGGGGACATACACACACACATACATACATACAAACAGGTCAAACACATAGCCCCGTTTTTTTGGCTTCGCTGCAGTTGGATAAAAATTAAATCAACGGTCGTTTTCGGCAAGACGGTATATCAGTAAACAAAAACTTTCACCGTTATGGGAAACTAACTAAAGAAATAACTATTACTGACCATCATTCTTCATGATTTAAGCAAATTATAAGCATAATCATAACCAGCTTATAATGTTCCCACTGCTGGGACATAGGCCTCTGCAAAAATATATTATTAAACCCATAAGGCAGGCTTAGAAGCTACTTTTCAAATATCTCCGGTTTTAAGTACTTAAGCCTATTGAAAACTTTTACAAAGTCCACGTGTCAAAGGCTCGTAAAACACATTAGCAATTCCTCTATAAGCAATTCATTTCCTAAATTCCCAGCTGTCATTAGCAATTTCTCTAATTTGACACAAAAGCAATTCATATTTTGTGAATTTCCATTTTACGAATCTCCATAGAAAAATGTCAAACAAATGAATTATTTATTATGAATTGCACGCAGATTATAAATTATGAATTGTCAGTTTGTGACATTTTACGATGATTCATAATATTTTCCTATTATGATTCTGCCAAAATGGCCGTATTAAGTCCCCTGTCAGGCGCGGTTGCAGCCCAAGATGGGGGGGTCACCATTGGTGCCAAGGAATATTTTTAGGGCAATGGTTAATTGATAAGTACGATAATCATTCAGTCTCTCGACAGCTTGAATGATTTTGGGGGGTCATGACCCCAAGGACCCCCCCCTCTTCGGACCGCGCTTGCCCCCTATAGTTCTTCACAGATGGTACGAAAAATATTAGATGTAAAGTTAGAAGTAAATGGTTTGTACGACACCATATCCTTAATTAAGACCACACTTTACTGATAGCTAGATAACTGCTGCGATGTATTATAAGTAATAAAAAGAATTCAGTATAGGTATTGGGCAACGCTGCAAGCTAGTTAAATATTTATTTATAATATATTCCTGTTTCTATTTTACATGACGTATGTTTTTTGGTATTTATTTATCACTACATTTATAATAAAACAAAGTCCTCCGCCGCATCTCTCAGTCTGTCTGTCTGTTCGCGATAAACTCAAAAACTACTGCACCGATTTTCATGCTGTTTTCAGCAATGGATAGAGTGGTTCTTGAGGAAGGTTTTAGTATATAATAACCGACATCCACGCGGGCGAAGCCGCGGGCAGGTAGTCTATATTAAATATGTACAGTATTATCTGCCGACAGCTCGACACTAACAATTCTTCCTTCCATGTTGATACTTTGATTCCTAATTCTTGTCGATACCGACCGTCTATTTAATTTATGTATATAAAATTCATACCATATGTTTCGGTTACTCTTTAGAACTACCAAAAAAACGGGTAATATGAATGCATTAAAATTCCTTACTATTATTTGCATAATTGACATTGTGAAATGCCAATTTTTCGGTACGTTAAATAAAAGAAAATATTCACTCAACATAAATACGTCACTCAGTATGAATATCAAAGTGGCTATATATAGGCGTCGTATTATGTTAGCAGCTGGGTTTGTACTCTTGTGAAAACTATGACAAAGTGACAATACAATTATAAAGTAAAAAAAACAGTTGGCTATCAGCGCAAAAATTGAACTTCCACGGAAGAATTTTACAAAGGCGAAAGCACCAGCATTTTGAGGAGTAACTAATGGAAAGAGATAAGGTGCCAAACAGAAAATAAATATAGAATTTGTTATTAAAGACAAAACCCAGGCAAAGAGGCTACTTTTTAAATATATCCTTTTGATACGCCCATTGAAAATTTTTACAAAATCTACGTAAAATATATGACATATTACTAACAACCAGTGGCTCTTTACACAAAAGAAATACGAATTAAAAAAAAGTCGAACTTCATTATGTATCCACTGATTTCCTTGGGCGTTTCTAAAAACTCCTGACGGTATTGTTCGTAACTGAGTATAGTATAAAAAGTTTGCTAAAATTGTATTCAAATATACATAGTTTCTATAATGACGAAACTTTATTATTAAACTCCATGATGCCATTCCGTACAGCAATGCAGCTAATGACAGCACCAACATAGTGTATTGTGTAATATATTGAGCTAAATATATATTTTTCCACATTGCATCATCCTTCACTGTTACTGCAGAGCCATGTATACTGGTATCGTTATCAGACATGGCGGATTTCACTTGCACACTTACACAGTTTGTATTGATTCAGTTTGAACAACCTCTTTAAACAGTTAGTAAACAGCTTGGCCAGATTGGGGTGAACCAATCCTACGCCCTAAAATCAGGCGTTGTTTCCGAAACAATAAATTATAGTAAAGTCAAGTATGTATTTTATTATAACACTGTGTATTCGGCACTATTTTGAAATTTTCCAATTTGTTATACACTTAAATGGCACGACGAAATCTTGTTAGGATAGGTGCAATACTGCGGAGTAGACGTTTCTAATAAAAACAAAAACAAAATTACAGACTGACCTATAGATCCGGATTGTCCGTCCACCTTAAACTCTCTAGAATGCTCTGTGGAGTTGTACAAGATAAATGTAGAGTGGATACAAAGATGTGGATTTGTGACAACTCCAGCACCCTCATGAGTCACGTATGTGGCATCGAGTCGTAGGCCTTCGTATAGTTTATCCAGCATGTCAGGAGGTCCTTACGGGATCAACGAACCTGTTGGCTAATGGCCATGTCGATAAGGAGTCGCTCCTTAGCTTCGATCAGCAATGTACTAGATTTCCGATGAGCGCATCGAAAATGGCCGGAAAAATAAGGCCACAAATAATGTTGTGGTCTTATTTTGCAACAAAGTTTTATCAACCATATTGTTTAGAAATTATGATTTATATTTCCATAAATATTTCTGTTCTTATTTTAAAAATTTGTTTAATTTTCAATCGAAGTAGTAAATATACTGCAAACTATAATAAACTTTATATTTTTAGAGTTAATAATCATTGTATTTGACATTATATACCTCCAATTAATTTCAACTCTTAATGACTTTTGTGGACAGGATTATAATTATTCAATTTGTTACAGTTGTAATAGCAATCACGTCAATTGGTTTAAATAGGTTTATATTTTTATTTGAATTCAAATTTTATTATCATTAGTCTTTTAGATAGATTATTTTCTATTTTGTGAATGTGAGAACGTTGTAGGCTTATTGGACTGTAGATTTATTGAACATCTTCTATTTTTGTTAAGTACCTGGTACTTACTTGTTGAAAGGCCTACATTGTCCTCCCATGCCTACCAACACTGTAATTTGAAAGTATTGTAAAAGCCAATTATTTTTAAAAGAGTAAGTAACCATGGAGTTTCTTGCTGGCTCTTCTCCATAGGAAACGACCAATTGGAACCGTGCACCTAGCTTCTGACTTTTCATAAGTGCCCATGTAGGTTTATGTGAAATAAAATATTTTGATTTTGACTTTGGTTTATAGTCAAGTTTTACGCAATCGCGGCCACTAGAGCGATGTGTTTTTGTTCCTAATCCTTAATCTAGTGCTATTGTTGATCGAAGCTCCTTAGTACCGCGGGACCTGTTATCTTACATCCACTTTAACAGACAGAGATAATCGAGCCGATCGGCCGCTATGAAGGATTAATGCGGAAACCAAACCCTCTAACATAGAACATAATCGAGTAACTGTCAATGTGCGTATTAATTTTCGCTCTCAAAGAGATGTAATGATGGTCTATTAAATTATTAATCGTAGATCCTATATTTGGAAGGATCAACCAGGCTTGTGTCTAATGAAATAGGCGACAGCAGAAACATAAAAACCTCATTACGGGGATAGGAAAAGGTTAAGGAAAGATTATGGGGATAAAGATAAGGTTTCCCATCATCACTCAAGTTTAACCATGGATGCACCTTTTTTGGCAACAAAGTGTTCGCCATTAATTTAATAAAAAAGGCCGACTTTTCCTGCAGTCAGTGATAGTTTTAATCTGATTTCTGATCTGCAGAATGGCAACGTGGCAGCCGCAATGAAATCTTGAAGAATGTAGCTGATGGGATCTCTCTCCGCTTTGGAGGTTCTTTGTTAAAATCAGTCATCTGACTATCAGCAGGAATTCTTTGTTTTCTCATAGGATTTATCGGATTTCAGTGTGATTTTGACAGTAAGGATGAAAACTTTCTTCCGAAATAGTCTACCTACAAAAATACCTAGACAAAGATCGTTAGAAATGAAAGACAAAATGACAGATTGTAGAAGGATTTCTACGGTGCAATGTCAAAAATGAAGAAACGAACTGTCACTTTGTATAGAAAAAGCTATGTCTATTCTTTGTAGAGATAGAAAGCGCCATGCTACGCCTGCTGGGTGTCCGAAATAAAATATTTATGAATTCTAATGAATTTCTTGATTTTAATTGATATTAATTTTAATGATGTACATATATGGTTCAGCATATAATGTTTAAGTCTTACTATAAATTGTATTTGGTAATATGTATTATAAAATCATTATGTATATGTATATAAAGACTGTTTCATTTAATTTTTTGTTGTACTATTGATAAAATGAATTAAAAACATACAAATGCATAGAAAAACGAGAGTAATAAATAATAGAAGGATGCCAACGATGTATTAGTTATTTAACTGTGGATTACATTATAGTCATAGCCACGTTGCCGTTATTACTATTAAGCCCCTTTCCTCACTGGTCGGTACGTCAGTAGTGCGGGATCGGTATGCTCGGTACCGAAAGCTTACCGAGCGCCTTATAATATACGTATATATATAATATTATAAATGCGAAAGTGAGTTTGTTTGTTACGCTTCCACGCTAAAACGGCTACCGTATACCGTACTGAACAATGACGAAACGAAAGCAGTGCCGCACTGCCAGTGCGGTATCGTTTCGGTATTATACCGAAACATCAAAATCATAGTACCTACTGATTTCAACAGCACTTGTCTGAACCGCACCTGAGCACTTCCACTAACAGCACTGAAACGAAATTTTACCGTACCGACCAGTGTAAGGCCCAGGCCCAGGCCCAGGAAAGGGCCTAAGGGTTAGCCAACAATAGGTACGGCAACGTGGCTGCATGTGATTTTGTTTTGTTAGGCAAAAGCTGAAATAGATATTTCAGTTTTGTCTGAAACTTTACCAATTAATTTAGCTTAACTTGCTTTCCAAAGCTAGACAAAAGCACTAATTTCAAAGTTGTTTAACATTAAACTTCGTTGATCAAAATTACATCCATAATAACTTTTGAATTGCAAAAAGTGTTTCTGAGTTTAAAATGCCCAAATATTCATTAATTAATTCAAATTGAACCAATCCGAAAAAGTTTCATCAACCCTTTCATCAGTATTGCAAAAAAAAAACTACCAGCTCGTTTTGATAACCCGAATCCAATTAGGGATATTTCCCAGTTAAGGGGAATCCATTTAGGTTTTTCAGATTTGATAAAATTACGTCACGCCCATAGGTCGAAAGATCGTCTCTTGAACCTGGTAAAAACGAAGTAGATAATTAAAAACATCTACCAAACCGACTTAGCCCGGGTAGAGGATTACATCTCACTCACTCATACAGAGAGGAGGTATATATACAGTGTTCTTACACAATATAAAATTGAAGGCCATTTAAAAGTTTCCACTGATAAACAATACGATAAAATAAAAACGAAAAAAAAGGTCGACATAAAATATCTTATAAACATAAATTAGGAAATAAATAGTAGGCACTTACTAAGTTAACTAACTAGAACTAAATGTTAATAGTTTTAAACCTGTAAGCGTATATTTAAACCATTTCGGAACGTGAGAGTTTCAAATTGAGTCGGTGGAAAATTGTACTGTGCTGTGTTCAGTTTTAAATGGTTTCACCTTTAAAGTTTCATATTAATTTTACACTTATTTAATTACTAGCTGCGCCCCGCGGTTTCACACGCGTACGTCTCGATCCCGTGGGAATATCGGGATAAAAAGTATCCTATGTCCTATTCCAGGTCATGGTCTACCCCTGTGCCAAATGTCATCCAAATCCGTTCAGCCGTTTTAGCGTGAAAGCGTAACAAACAAACAAATAAACTCACTTTCGTATTTATAATATCAGTTAGGATAGGATGCAACGGAAATTATTCACAAAGGTTTATTGTAAACAAGGTAACTAGAGATTAGAGAGATGGCAAAGATGGCATTAACACAAAATCATTGGCATACCTATTTGGGCTAAAACCTTCAAAACTTTCAAGAAGCACTTCATACATCCCATTTAATTTTACCCCCTAATTACATTTAGCTATACTTACTTATCACACATTCACAGACTGCTCTTCAGTAAAGCGACCGCCAAAACTGACGGGGTTGAGTGGTTTCTGAGCACTATCGTACGTACTCGCGTGCGTGTAACCGACAACCAATATTTTACGTAGAGCCTGGAACGAGAAAATTGAATGACGGATATTTTGGTGATAGAAGAGAGTATTATAATTGCCTGATTTAGGACTAAGTTGTTGCTGATACGATCTTTATATTGAGAATACAATTAATGATTGTAAATAATTTATATACATTTCAATAAAATCGCGTATTATTCGGGGTTTTGGTAAGCTTTTTTTTTCTAACTTACGCTTTCCCACTCCTGGGCAAAGGCCTCCCTCCACTCCTTCCATCTTTCGCGAGCCCGCGCGTCCTCTTTCCAGTTTTGATGGAACCTATCCAGCTCGTCGCGCCATCTCCTACGTGGTCTGCCGAGACGCCGTCTCTCAGGGCACCAGTTCTGTACTATTTGGGCCCACAGTTTATCCGGCATGAGGCAAACGTGTCCTACCAATCCCATTTAAGTTGGGCAGCCTTTTGAGCCATGTCAACTATCTTTGTTTTGGAGCGCAGTATTGGTAGGCAATTAATACCAAAAAAATCTATGGAGCTCGTATTCTAAAACTAAGAACAAATCAACAATTCACTGCAACGAGCACCTGTGTTTATATTGAAATACTTTCCGCCAACATTCGGTTACCTTGCGCAGTTGCTCAGTTCAGAAAGTCATTAGGCGGTCGAATGGTATCGCAAGTAACTTCAACCTTAAACATTTTGCAGTCGATTTGCACGGTTCCAGTTGGTTGTTCAAATTGTTGAGACCAACATAATTGAGTAGTGGTGATCAGTGGTGGCCCAGTGATAACAGCCAGGACTTACGAGTCGTGGGTTTGAACTCAGTCAGGCACTTTACTTTGTTCAAATTATTTAATCACCACTGCTTTCGGAACGGTGAAGGAAAATATCGTTAGGAAACCGGCTTGCCCTATGGAACCAAAAAGTTCGGTGACATTTATCAACCCGCGTGGTGGATTACGGCCCATTCCCTGTCACTGAGAGGTGGCCTGTGTCCCAGTTGTGGAAACATTATAGGCTGATTATTATGAACCAAAGAGTATTAAACCACTTGAGAGCTGATAGACCGATTTCGTCTAGGCACACGACTCACCACTGCGGGCCTGGGGACGAAGACATTACAGCGGTTGTGATTGGCCGATTCAACAATGTCAGGACGAAAGTCCCAAACATAGTGAGGCACAAGTCAGTTTTGCAACAATAATATCGATATCGATAAAATCGACTTCGATTCGACGATTTGCTAATTGAACAATAATTCATTTGAATTTCACTTATGAAAATTGATTGTTCTATCCGAAAGGAAATGACATTGCTATTACTCATTTTTAATCTGCTGTGAAATGCCTTGAATAAACAACGCTATATTTATTTGGAATAAAATTTTCTCTGTGCACTGCATTAATCCACTTTTCTTAAGGTTACGGAATATTTTTAAATCTAAAATGTAAACATTAAGTACTTAATGTTACTTTTTTATTAGGAAACATCGTAATTTTTATCGTCAATAATATAATTGCTTTATTATGAAGTTATCACAACACTCTCCAGTATGAGTGCAGATAGAAAGGGACGGACGTATTGCAATACCCTAGTGAGAGAAAGGGACTTTTCAAAAAGACATCAACGCGGTGTACTTTTTTTGTGCCCCTTTACGTATCAACCAGTTTATCTTGAGCCCTGCAATAAATTCATAATATTATTAAATTACAATAATATATTCTACTTACCGATGAAAAGTAATGCTATCTTTTTTATAGTTGGATGTTCTAGACGATTTTCCAAACCAATTAACCGAACAATAACTCATAATTGTTTATTATTATGTTTTTTAAGATCAAAATAACCGCGTGTGCAGAGTTCTAACCACTGGTCAAAACTAAAATGGCCACTCATATCGTCATCTAATATCAGTTCAGTTAAACTGATGTGTCGTGAGCCCCAGTCGCCCGCATGAGCAGTCAAGAGGCTATATAGTCATTGTTATGAACATTATCATTTGATGGTGCGCTACTCCTTCCAAAATTTAATTCCATTAAACTCAAGGCTTACAACAGACAATTATTTGACTCTGGCACAATAATCTAAAACATTCAAAACCCATTAAAACAATGAAACAGCGAAACAGACACAAGATCATCTAAATTCCACAAAGTTTCTGCACCTCCTGCAAGTGCACACGAAATCTAAAGTTTATACCGCAAGTAATTAACATGTTAATTGTTCTGTTTATTTCAAACGATTGTCTTGGGAGCTGTCTTTAACTTGGCAATCTGCTGCTGTCATAAGTTTGCAGTGTTTGCTCTGAAAGTAGGATAGGAAGTTTGTTCGAATGTTGGAACAATCGCGATAAAATGAGGCTGTTTTGTGCCGTTTGTTGTTTTGTGTAAGATACGTTCATTATTAGTTCGTGAATAACTAATAATTAGATATTGGTGCCGATTCTGTTATTCACAAACTAAACTTTTAAGTTCAGTGCTTGTTCTTTCTATTTCATTAAGAAGAGGACAAAGGATACATTTTAGTTTAGTCCTATCAAATTAATCAGCGCCTGTCACTATTCCGTACAAATTTAGACGTGATTAAAAACTTGTCTACTAAAATTATGTCAATTTACGTCAGGCGCTGATTAATTTGACAGGACAAAACTAAAATTTATCTTCTGTCCTTTACTTAATGAAATAGAAAGAAAAAGATGCACTGAACTTTTTAGTTTAGTTTGTGAACAACAAAATTGGTACCATTGTTCATTACTGTATAATTTTGCCATCGTCTTCATTTTAATAGGTTTTCAGTCGCATTTCGATGTATCTACTCGCTTTCGTGTTAAATGAAATGTGTTTCTCATCACTGTGGTTTTTTCAGGTTAGATTTATACAAACATGAATGCTATTTCAATTACTAAAGTATTATGAAGACTTCATAATGCAGATGTTAAATAAAATATCATGTAAAGCACCCAGGTTATGTACTCATAAAACCAGAATGTGCCGTTGTTTGAAAATAAAAACAACTTCACCCACCACGCTGTTTATGAAGTGCAAAATTTTTAATCTCATCTAATAAAGTAATAACGAAGGTGCTTTACGAAGCACGGGCCGACGAACGGTTTTTTTAATTAGTTGAAAAAACTCCAGCTTACGTAAAAAAATTATGTTCAGTATGTTTTTTATTAAAATATGTGGTTTAAAAAACATGATGTAGGTAAACAGGGGTAAATTTAGCACCTGAAATTTTTTTGTAGATTGTTGGTCAACTTTTAGATTAAAGTTAACTGAAGAGTAAAACACATGTCTACACTAATATTAAAAAGAGGTAAGAGTTTGTATGTCCCCGTAATCTTCGCAACGACTGACCTGATTTCGAAAATTCTTTCACTTATAGGAAGCTACAGTATTGTCTTTTTAAAGCATTCTTATTTGAAAACTCGAACTTTGTGAAACATTCTCGATACTTTTCTGACAAAATTATTAGTACGTCCTCTCTGAAAATAGTCGATTTTTATTTCATCGGATTCGTCCGTCAGTTGATACTGTAGATATCTATCGTCAATGCTGTCTCGGAAGGCATTTTCAAAAATCTATTCCCTATCTTCCCAGTTGCCGATAAATATTCTCAATGCGAGGCGCGCCACAATAGCAGGATTCGGATGTAGGTATCCCGTGTAGAAGTGCTCTATTCACGCTAGATTTCTAAGAAGACGGTAAAGGAATATAGGCAACATTTTATGGGGAATAATATAAAATTTTATGTGTTGTAGGACCGGATAATGCTGGATGGGTGACTCCTGGTGTAGTATTATGAAGTATTAATGCTATCATTATTCCACTGCGAAAACAGGATGGTGCTAGCGGCCTTGTCTAGCTGTGTCTCCCTCTCAAACTGGAAAAATGGTAGCATTTAATACTTTATAATTAAATACGATACCAGTAGACAAGTGACAATCGCTTCCAAAGCGTTTCGTAATCCTACAACGACTTTCAACTGGATTGACATTAGCTTTTCGATAGCTTATGTCAGTTCTATACATTTTTGCCGTTTCCAGAGGCCCTAGACAAGTGACAATCGCTTCGAAAGCGTTTCGTATTTCTACAACAACTTTCAACAGGATTGACATAAGCTTTTCGATAGCTTATGTCAGTCCTATACGTTTTTCTATCATCGTTATCGCTGATAGAATGTCACTTTGTCTAGGGCCTCTGCAAGGTGCATAGAAAAAACCTCTCGAACTAATAATGATACTGAAACAATACTGAAAAGTACAGTTATTTGATATGTCTACAGTCAACAATATTTAACTATTTTTTTTAATGGCATACTTACATTACACCCGGGAAAGTTTCAATAATACGTACGTATTTTGACCTACTTAGCCTATGTGGATGATGTTATTTTATGTTCCTGTCACTGTTATTTACATAATAGCTGGTCGTGGTATTCGAATTTGTGTGGGATAGGTACCACAACTGAAAAATGGAAAATAAAAACATACAACAAAAAACAACCGACGTCCAAAAAAGAACACTAAGTACAAAATAAAAATTAACTTTAATTTCGGAAGTTGGTCCCTACCTGACTACCACTGAGAAGAAATTGCGAAATAAACTCACGGGTTAAAGTCTCTTTTAAAGTCTAGATCTTGTCAAATCATGTGAGGACCATTTAAATTAGTGTCTGAAAAATGGTCTTTTGAGGAAAGAACTAACGTGCCGTAATTATAGCCTCAGATACCTACTAAAATGTTGACGTAAACAGGTAAAATTTGGTAAAACCATCATCGTCAATAAAACTGGTTTATCAGGTAATTTGAACTTTAGAATGTTTTCAAAATTATTCTATGTTGTTTTTTTAAATCTACAGGAATTAGTGCGACCTTCTGTCTACCCATGTGCCAAATCTGTTCAGCCGTTTTAGCGTGAAAGCGTCACATATAAACAAACTCACTTTCGCATTTTTATAATATTAGTTAAGATCCCATATTTTGTTCACAGGACAAGCTTTCATACGCAGACACGACCTACTCAACTGTCACTTTGTCTGAAAATGACAGTTTCGGCCAACGGCATAACCAAGCAGTTTATTGGTAAATTCTTAAATAAAACCTCCTTTACGTAACCAAACCAGTACTATTACGTCATAGTGACACATCGTGAATAAAAATAAAATCGAAATCTTTTTTTAAATTGAGATTCACGGCTCACGTAGTACATACCAAACGTAACCCTGCTAACGACCTATCTAGAGATGTAATTACGCGTAGTAAATTTTACGCGAACCGTAAACGAATGGTACAGGGTTGCCTAATTGAAAACCTAATGGAAAGAGAGTGTTTTGCTTGTTTCTTCCTTTGGTTTGGGGATTATAAATGTCGTCGATTTGTATAGAACCCTTCAAATAAATTAAATAATTGAAGTTCCCAGTTTAATTATCAGCACGGCGCGCGGCGCTGCAAAAATGCCTACAATTTATTTTTCTTCTTCTTTTCGTATGGTTTTGGTTAGTGACTAACCAGAGGCCCTAGACAAAGTGACATTCTATTAGCGATAACGATGACGGAAAAGACAAAAATGTATAGGACTGACATAAGCTATCGAAAAGCTTATGTCAATCCTGTTGAAAGTTGCTGAAGAAATACGAAACGCTTTCGAAGCGATTGTCACTTGTCTAGGCCCTCTGGTCCTTCTTAGCGATAATGATGATGGAAAAGGCAAAAATGTATAGGACTGACATAAGCTATCGAAAAGCTTATGTCAATCCCGTTTAAAGTCTTTGTAGAAATACGAAACGCTTTCGAAGCGATTGTCACTTGTCTAGGCCCTCTGGTCCTTCTTAGCGATAATGATGATGGAAAAGGCAAAAATGTATAGGACTGACATAAGCTATCGAAAAGCTTATGTCAATCCCGTTTAAAGTCTTTGTAGAAATACGAAACGCTTTCGAAGCGATTGTTACTTGTCTAGGCCTTCTGGTATCAGAATTTTAAAGCAGCCCATGGGCCTCTAACTTGGAATGTATTTTTTATTAGTACCTACTTTCATCCATTTTTATTAACTTAACTAAACAATATTATCTAATAATCATCGGTAATTTCACTGTTAAAATAATGAGAATCTTCTTTTAAGGTTGAATTACTCGTAAATTGATCCATTGCATATAGCCATAGACCAACCATGCTGTTCTGTTGAAATTTAGCGCTGATTTCTCGCTGCTGGATTGAATAGTAACTTTAGTCAAAATTAAATATCGGTCCAGTTTTGCTGGATTCTAGCTCTGGATTGAAATACTAAAAGTATCAGTTCTGACTAACAAAGATAATGATAAACATTCATTCATGCATTCTATTCTATAATTTGCAATTAAGAAGACCAGCATCAACTTAATTTAATGAAGTGACAGTCACCTGTCTGTCTTCTACAGACTGTACTTCGGTGAGTGTGCGCAGGAGTTTCACGAACTGATACCACTATCGTTTTTTTACTACCGCGATACCAGACGTACTGCAGGGAACCATCAGCACTTGGTTGATTATCTCGACCAGTCGTACTCAGCGCTTCTCCTCCACATTTATTATGTGGACAGCCAAAGTGCGGAACTCTCTACCAGCGTTTTGTTCCAGTAATTGTCTTCAAAGCAAGAGTGACCAGGCATCCCAGGCATCTTCTGGGCACGCTCGTTCCATCATAGACCTAATCCAACGCTTTCCATAAGGCGTGATCGAGGTCAAGAGCCAGGCCATTCGCAAAAAAAAAAAACAATAAAAAAACACATTATTCCCGTAGCACAACGAACTTCTTGTTTTAGGCCATTGTTGTGAAATATTTTGAGCGACAAAGACACTATGTGAGACTCTTTGTCACGATGTTTTTCTTCCGAAATAGTATTTTCTTTTTCCTTGTGGTAACCCTAACACCTACGCATTAAAATATTCGTTAGGATAATTAATTCTGTAATTCGAGTTTCTGATTGCTGTTACCATCTTGTTTCGCTTATTTTGAGATCAATCTTCTTGAGTGTTAAATCATTTTGGTATAAAATTAATCATGTACCAGTCTATTCTTTTACCTACGTCAGTTTCCAAATTCTATCTTTTATCAAGGCAGGATAGGACACCTAATTCCTACTTACCGTTTGAAGCTACGGCATTGGGCAAACTATTGCATAGAAAACTATATTTAATTACTTGCTAACAAAGATCAAAATAACATAAAACTCTGTGTAAAAATAACAAAAAAATCTGTGGAAAAAATCTGAAATTATAAACACACCTTTGACCAATGTCGAATTGACATCAACCTAAAACCGTTTTAATTGCCTGGCCATGTATTGAAATATTTAGTTACTTCTAAACCGAACTTTAAACCGCTGGTATTAAAAAAATACTTCAAATTAGATCATGAAACTTTGCTTAATAACTGAACTAACTATAAAGCAGGTAGTTAATTGATTCAGGCGTGATTTTGCGGAAATCCATTATAAAATATAATAGACGTAGACCACACCGAGCGCTGGACGCAAAGAGCTTTTCGTCCAGCGCTCGGTGTGGTAACACGTCGCGTTCTGGTTTGCAATTGGTCAATCGTCATCCTGAGGATGCCTCGTTGAGAGGTGAAACAAGGTGTCGATTTCTGACTGGGTTTTTATGACTCTTGAAGAATAGTCAAGCGGAATAAGTTACTAAATATATCTACGTCTATTGTATTTTATAAAGCAGGTCTTATGTTTTTTAAATTATCATTTATTTTCACCGTAAAAAGCAATTACCTAAACTATTCGAGGCTTCGAGCCTCTAGCGCCTAACTACGTCTCGCTTTCATTTAGGCTGCGAGTAGTATGGCATAGTAGCGAGATAAAATTTGAGGTTGGGTAAATTCAAATTTCATCTCGCTCGCACCATGCCCTGCACCACGCCCTTAAAAGTTTTATCCATCCGAGATTGGAGTAGTTTTGTATACGAGATAGATCATTTTTATCTCGTACATTACAAAGTTAGTCAGTTTCGTGACTACGTTACAAAGTTGTGCAATGTGTTTTGTTTTTTCGTAATACGGAGGAGTAATTTTATATACATAAGTACTCATTTTGATTTAACATTTTAACCAACAGAACAACCATCTTTTTATTTGGCATAGGCACTAGCTGCGCCTCGCGGTTTCACCCGCATAAGTCTCAATCCAGTGGGAAAATCTAGATAAAAATAAGCCTATGTCCTAAACCAGGTCATGATGGTCTGCCCATTGCTCTATACACGGAATATAAACCCCGCGAATGAAAATCGCGCGGTGAGATATCGCAGTGCGGGATAGGCCATAAATCGCTGGGTTTATAGATTTAAATTAATATCACAGTAACTAAAACGACTACCAATATTTCATTATTTTGTCTTGACGTAGAAGATTTACGTTTCATAAGTCTAACGCAGGTAATCCTCTTCCAACTGCCGGCCTTCACTTTGGAATAAAGTGAAATTTAATGATGTCAAATTTTCTATTTTTTAATATTATAGCGAGTTTCTGGCGTTTATTAATTTGTGGCGGTATCTACATCGCCACATGCGAACTATGCATCAAAGACCTGACGTCACATAAAAATCCTGCATCGCGCAATTAGAGTTTACCATACGATGTAATACAAGAAAACCAACATCAATCGTTGGGCAGTTGCCCGCCAGATACAACACCCGTCTCGTAGGAGGATCCTCCCTTTTCTATGGTGGATGAGTGAACTTTACACCCTGTTCCTCGTACTCTTAAAAATTATTAGCTGATGACTGCTGCTTCGCCCGCGTGGATGTCGGTTATTATATACTAAAACCTTACTCGAGAACCACTCTATCCATTGGTGAAAACAGCATGAAAATCGGTGCAGTAGTTTTTGAGTTTATCGCGAACAGGACGATAACAGACAGACACGGCAGAGGACTTTGTTTAATTAACTTAAATTAATTTAAATTGTTTAATATGTAAGGATTAAGCTTATTTGATTAATAGTGACACGAGTGTTCATATTTAATGAAACCGACCGGAAATAATTTTTGAGTAGGTTTAAAAATATATAATGTTACCTACTTAATTAAAATATAAAAATATGGATAATAAAAAATAGACCTCCGTTTAAAAGATACATTTCAGAAATTAGGAAATATCTGAAACATACGTTGAGACTTGAGACAGCGGACTTTTCGTTTTGCACCAGGGCGCCAGGGCGCCTTATTATTGGACGACATTCTCCTTTGTGAATACCTACTATACTACTATAACCAACTTGCTGAAAACTTTAGGGGCAAGTTATAAGCACGCAGTCAAGCCGTGTATGTTATCAAATGATTAAAAAACAGTTTATTTGTTTCGTAATCCTGTTAAGTACACCAACAGCACCTGCTAAGTACAGCTTGAATCTCTCACTCTTTCAAGTTAAAATTCTCAAACTATGGCAGAAAATGAACACATCTACACATATCACATCTACCTAGCCTTTTCCCAACTATGTTGGGGTCGGCTTCCAGTCTAACCGGATGCAGCTGAATACCAGTATTTTAGAGCGAGCATAGAGCGACTGCCTATCTGACCTCCACAACCCAGTAACTGGTTACTACGATACCACTTGGCAAGCCTGGTTGTCAAACTTTCGAGCTTCTGACGACCTGTAAATCGAACGACTGGCAAAGATCCACAAATGACAGCCGGGACCAACGGCTTAACGTGCTTTCAGAGGCACGAAGGAGTCTCGATATGTGAAGATGGTCACCCATCCACGGACCAACCCCGGCAAGCGTAGCTTAACCTGATGGATCGACCCGTGCGGCTGTTATTACTTAGCCACGAGCTCCTCCATGGCAGAAAATGAACGTGAAACTAAATAATAGAACTATTCCCTACTATTCTAATAGTCTTCATACATGTCGTTATTTATGTTACTCGGTCCACCCACATCGTAGAGTAAACCCACGAAATTAGAACTTGCTTTGTTTCACAATGCAAACTAACATAATCTCTTCGAGCATGAGTCGGATTAATCCTGAAATCATAGAGAAGGAATTTCAAGGATGTGTAAATGTAGAAGTGTAGTAGAATTTTCAATATGCACAGAATTGCAATACAAATTCTGATTTCTATATCGAATGCTATGAATTTATACGTGAAAAAATGTTCGATTATAAAATCACTTTAGACTTCAGCTTTTTGCGATTTCTAAGTTAAGTAGGTAGCTAAGTTACTTATATTATGAAAATTGTTTATCGAAAAAGTTTTTGAGGAGAGCGTAGCTAAGTAATAACAGCCGCACGGGTCAATCCATCAGGTTAAGCTACGCTTGCCGGGGTTGGTCAGTGGATGGGTGCCCATGACCATCTTTATATACCGCCATCAGGTTAAGCTACGCTTGCCGGAGTTGGTCCGTGGATGGGTGACCATCTATACATACCGTGACTCCTCCGTGCCTCGGAAAGCACGTTAAGCCGTTGGTCCTGATTCGTGCATCTTTGACAGTCGTTACGTGTCATCAGAAGCTCGAAAGTCTGACAACCAGTCTTACCAAGGGCTATCGTTTTACCCAGCTACTGGGTTGTGGAGGTCAGATCGACAGTCGCTCCATGTAATAAATTAGTATTCAGCTACATCCGGTTAGACTGAAAGCCGACCCCAACATAGTTGGGAAAAGCCTAGGCAGCTTTTTTATTTGTCAAACGAGCTTTTCCATTTGCAGTGATGGCCACCAACGAAATTCGACAAATGACCATAATTTTCAAGTTTTGGATGAAGATGAAATTACTACTTGTTACTACACAAACAGTACTCAGACAGTACAGTCCCGCGCCGCATTAGATTACGAGCAGAATGGTAAAAGTTCTAGGAGAACAGAATCATGAAGATGATGATAATAGAGAATGCAAATAATTATCATGTAGTATGTAGTAGAATGTCCAGGTGATATGAGCAGAATAAACTACCAAAAAAAAAGAAAAAAAAACATGCTGACGAATTGAAAGAAGTCGGCTAAAAAGATTTTTATTCGGATTGGGTTTCTGGGCAGAATACCCACTACATCGACAATTTGATACCCTTACCATCCGTCTAACGTGCTCGTGCCAGCCAGTTTGATATCTTCCATCATTCATTACAACCGATGTGTGCACACATCTCACGCACATGTCACGATTGTTTAAGAAATAGGTAAAATGTTTAATAGAATACTTAAATTGCGGGTACTTACGTAATTTTGCTCCGTACATTCCACTTTTCACATAATTCTTAGTTTCTTAGATCTGCTCGACGTCCGTATGTCACTGCAGGGATCCAGCAGAATATCAGCGTCAGGTATAGCTGCCTGACACATGCTGAGTTGGACTCCCATTTGGTGCAACGTTGAGACGCACACCGCACTTTGTATGTTTCGTTTTTTTTTTTTTTTTAAAGTGTGTCATAGACAATATTGTCATCACCGTGTCTAGTTTTCTTTTAATGTTTAATTTTTTTTTTGTATATTGGCACCCAGCTGTTTATTAATGTACCTAATTAGTTATAATTTAACCGTGTTTTTGTATGTTGTGCTGTCTTTTGTGTGCACCAAATAAACGTTTTATCTATCTATCTATCTATCTATCTAGGTATCCTTCATTTCTATGATCCATGGCATAATCTGTGTAAACAAGATGATATTACAAGTCAAAACTTATGTAAATGACTGAGGGTAAGTTACTTCACACATCAGAAGGGATTAACTGTAATTGATTAACCAGGAACTCTTCCAGGAACCTGTTGTTGCGGTAAACATGGGGATTTTCCCAAAGAAAATCTGTGGGAAGATTTCGTGCATCTGTTTTGTTACTAAGGGTGTTTACGTGAATCAAAGTTTGAATAAGCTTTCGTGTCTGATAATCTTGAATAAATTATGTAACCGCTCAACTGTCAATTTGTCAACTGTCAAATACTGGGGCGATTCGCCGCGCGACGCGAATTTTAACAAAGCAATTTCTGAGAAAACTAAACGGCGAACAATGCGGCGGCGTCGCGTTGGGCGACGAATCGCCCCAGTATGTAAGAGCCTTTAGAAGTCGATAATAAAAATTCTATTGTGTCTCGTTAGTGTCAGTTAAACTCCATATACTTGGTATTATTTTTGGACTTTCGGATGCTAAACTTAACGTGAACTGAATTTATTAACGCTTTTCAAATCTATAACACTTTAGTAAATAGTTCATGTCCTTTTATAAACAAACAATCTGCCTAGCCTTTTCCCAACTAGGTATGTTGGGGTCGGCTTCCAGTCTAACCGGATGCAGTTGAATACCAGTATTTTACATGGAGCGACTGCCTATCTTACCTCCACAACCCAGTAACTGGGTAATACCATACCCTTTGGTAAGACTGGCTGTCAGACTTTCAGGCTTCTGACGACCCGTAACGAAAACGTTAAAGATCCACGAATGACAGCCGGTACCAACGGCTTAACGTGCTCTCTGAGGCACGGAGGAGTCTCGGTATGTAAAGATGGTCACCCATCCACGGACCAACCCCGGCAAGCGTAGATTATCCTGATGCATCCACCCGTGCGGCTGTTATTACTTAGCCACGAGCTCCTATGGCCTTTTATAAACAACTGAAAAATTATTATATCTCCATTTTTCAATGATTGAGACATTTTGAAATGTGGGTGTAGGTGAAGTGACTTTGAAGTGAACCTGTCAATCCCTAGGTGGAATGACACCACACCCCTCCCGCACCGCGCAGCTACCTCAGGAACGGACTCAGATAAGCGGTTGGCCTCTAGCCCAGACGCGCACTAGCGGCCAGGCCGCAGCGGCCAGGTCACACCGGCTAGCGAGATAGTCGGTGGGGCTGGTGGCTGCGTGCGGCCAGGTGCGCGGTCACCATGGTGATTTCATACTTATGTATGTATCTCCCTGGCCGCTGCGGCCTGGCCGCTAGTGCGCGTCTGGCCTTATAGTTCATACTCAACCTAGAGATGTATGTAGGTTGTATATTATATAACCTACACACAATCTACATTTAGGTACGTACATAGATATACAAGATTGATACCACAAGCCAGTATCTCCAGCTCGCAATTTGTCACAAAGTTACACATGAAAGCAACTATCAGTCACGCTATCCATCGATGTTCTATTATTGCAAACAGTAAAGATGAACGCCAATGGTAAAAATATCGATAGTATCGTAGTTTTCCGATAGTTTTAATGAGCTGGTATTGAGTTAAAATTAGTAATGAGCTGCATTAATAAATTAAAATACAAAAATTTCGATAGTATTATAAATACTAATATATCGATAGTGGCGATAGAATTAATAACAAACAACAGCATCGATGTTATCGATAGCTAACTATAGATAATTATTATTTTTTACTCGCTACCAAGGTAAAAAATATCGATAGTTAAACTATCGGTCGTCGTGCAACACTAGAAGAACTACGTTTGCTTAGTTGACAAGCTGTTAATTATAGTGTATGTAACTACTAAATATATGCGCGTAAGGGTGCGTTTCCACTAAAGCGGAAACGAGCGAGCTGATCGGAGACCTGCGACCAATCACAATGGTTGAAATCCTCATCGCATCTCTCGCTTCGTCTGTAATTGGACGATTCCTGCACGTCTCCGCTGAGCTCTGCTCGTCTCCTCTTCAGTGGAAACGCCTGCCTCAGGTTATGGCTTTTTAACTACCACATATATTGATAACAATATAATTTTGTATTATTACAAACATTTATATGTTTTTTTATTTCATAAAGCTACAGTTTCGTAGAAAAGCGGTGACAGCCACAAAGCTTCTACAATTTTCCGGCGAATGACGTCACTGAAACGTTATTTATGAATGTAAGTTGGTGTTTTCCTAGAGAGCCTTTTTTGACACCGAGAGAGCGTTTTTTGACACCGTAAAGCTGCCATAATTTTCTTGACAGCCGTTACTGCGTTCTTCTAGAAAACCGCAACTTTAGTGATTTTAATAAGCGGAGCGATAACAATCAATACATCTGCTTACCTACTCTCAGGAGAGGAGGAAGGAGAAGGAGGAGATATACCTACTCTGAAACAATTGCCATTTTGTGTATGGGGAAAACCAACCGCTAATTGGCATTTTATAGGTTATCAAATGAGTAATAGTAGGTACCTAGTTTGTAAAAATAGGTAAGTAGTGTCTGGACAAAATCAAACTGGTTGCTAATTTAGTTGTATAATTTATTACTTGTATTCATAGATTTTTACACTCAGTGAATACTTGAACTCATACACTGACTTGTTAGTATTACTCGTAACAATGTTAGAAATATTGTGATATCATTTAGTTTTATAATGCTTGTAAATATGTGAGCACCATGTATCTATCAATTAATTTATTTGTCATTGCTCCATTTTTTAATTCTTTTTACCTATTGTGGTACAGTAATCTTATTCTAGGTGCATCGTCTTCACATATAATATGTAAATGATGTATACAAAATATTGTAAAACATTTTTTAAAAGAGTAACGGTGGAGTTTCTTGCCCATTCTTCTTCACACGAAAACTACCTTTTGGAAGGGGCAACTAGAATCAGTTCTTTGTTTTTTTTGACGGTCAAAAGTGCCTTGCATGTGCCTATTTGAAATAAATTATTTGACTTTGACTTTAAAAAAAATAGTTACATACCAAAAAAGTTGGTTAAAAAAAAATTGTGGTGGTTTTACCGGAGGTCCTAGCCGAATAAACCGACATGGGCAGTTATGAAACGTCAGAAGCTAGCAATAGGTACCAACCACCAAATTGATTACGATATAATAAGCGTAAAGTAATCAATAACAAACCAGAAAAGCAAAAGAGACGCTAATGAGTAAGCTCATAAAATAACTTAAGTAACTTAACTTGTTTTTACTCAACTAAGTTACACAAAACCGCAGAATAACCGATATCATTATACGGTCACCTAACCGCAAAAGAATACGTTAACCCGAGCATTATAAGTACGTAATAATAATGATTTATTAATCATTATTATATTATTTCTAACTACTAAGAACAGATACCATATAAATTGTTGCGCCACAATTATAATTATGAAAACTGAAACTGGGAATTACGCGTGGTCGACGACGCATTTCATAATCTCTTTTCGCTTTAAACTAAGTAAATGATTCAGAGTCTCATCAGATGGGATTTCGCATCGGAAAAAATTACGAACTTCACTCAAACTTTCAGGAGATAAATCAAAAATACTTCCTTAAGTGTCTCGCACACTAGACAGCCACGACCACAGGTTTTGGTCGCACCGACCAGGTAGTAGTTGGCCATTGCGACCAAGTGCGCGATTCGTATTGGTTTTTATAGTTTACCTGAAAAAAGTCTTGATCGTAGCCGTCTCGTGTGTGAGATCCCTTATAGATCACCTTCGTTTGGGGCCATCCTCTAGCCACTTGAAGTTTTTAGGCCACTTTTATAACCACCCCTCCCACTTGGTGATCCGTCGTGAGGTCTAAGCCTATCCCTCCTCCTCCGCTCACAGCATCTAGTATATTTTATTCTAGGTTTTCTCGCGGGTTCGCCCGAGTGAAAGTCGGAAATGATCCCACAGGAAAGTACTACCCGGAATAAAAAGCCTTACAACTTTTACTATGGGAAATAAAATCGCGAAAAAAAAAATCTGCTGTTCCGTACATTTTGACGAGTTATGCGAAATGTACGGAACAGCTTTTTTTTTTTTCGCGATTTCATATTTGTTCCTGTTGTATATTCATACTATTAGGTGTGTACCTTTATACAAAAAGCTATGGTACTGTACTCTTTACTCTATTCTTGTCAAATGCATAATAATATATTTTTTTCTTACTTTAAAAACTGTACTGTCCTAATGTGATTCCATTAAAATAAAATTCAATACCTGCTACTTCTAATTTATTCTTTCAACAGTTCCCCTAGTAAAAGTTGTTCATAATGATGAGTACAATGACTCCTTAAGAGGTTGTTGGTGTTTTACCAATAACCCTGTATAAAATGTCTGTGCTGTGTGCCAAATTTCATCCAAATCCGTTTGGCTGCTTTTGCGTGATTGAGTATCTAATAAACATCCAAACATACAAACTTTTTTAATTTTTTTATAAAAAAAATATTCAGTTTTTTTTTAAATATTGTTGGTATTCATTACTGCAATTAAGCACTATGATTCTCTAGCTCGGGTTTAAACGTGCTCGCACAATTCAATTCATTATTGGTAAAAAATATTTTACGTCATACATTAATTTTATTAGTATAAATATTTGTAAGTATACTCGTACTAATTAGGGCTGATTTTACCAAAGTCAGATATCTTTTATCCGTGGAATAAAAATGGCGTCTGACAGTTTTTGTATGGAAAAACTGTCAAAAATTCAAAATTTTGTCGCAGGATAAGACTTATACTCGGTATAAAAGTTTGGTGAAATTCGCCCTTAGTGGTGAAAAATATAGACCATTTAAGTATGAACAGATTGTACCGTACCGTATTTCTGGCAAATAAATAACATATTTTTGAAAATCACACGCTACTCCAGACGCGCGCGAACGTCTCGAGTAGATAGATATATAGATAGATAAAACGTTTATTTGGTGCACACAACATACAAAAGCGCGGTTAAATAATAACTAATTACATTAATAAATCGCCACAAAAAATCTATAAAATAACGCGTGACGCTGTCTCTGGAAAGGCTCATTGCGTCAAACAAAATAAGTAGGTACCCATTGCCAACACGATTCCAACAACAAAACGTTTAAGTCAAACTTTACAGTTTGAACTGAAACAAAACGTTGGGCTTTGTCCACAAAATCCACGCACACTAGTAATTGGGTCAAGGATTAAAAAATTCCAACTGTTTTCAGTATGGAACAAACATTACCATATTCCAGATATTTCCATTCGAGGCTGCGGTTGTCCCATAAATCCCGAATCTCAAACAATTGAATACGTTGCATTAAATTCAATCAAAAAGTTCAATAGCCTGAAAAACCAATTAAAAATATCAGTTAAAAGGGGTAATAAAACCTTTGATGATTTCGTTGGCCCTGAGTGAAATCAATGGTTTGTATTTACATTTTAAGCTTGGGTCTGTTCATGGATGTTTACTGGTCCATATTGTTCCGACTTCCGTGATGGGCGAATAAGACATATTCGCCCATCACGGAACATAAGACATATTATTTTAATTAAGGTTTTAGACCCTATGAATTAACAGGTTCACTGGCCCTTAAGCAGACAATAGTTAAAACAATGGAACAGACCACATAATATGCTTCATTAGGCTGTGAACCGATTAAGGACTGAGGGCCGAGACAAGTGACAATTGCTTCGAAAGCGTTTCGTATTTCTACAACGACTTTCAACAGGATTGACATAAGCTTTTCGATAGCTTATGTCAGTCCTATACATTTTTGCCTTTTCCATCATCGTTATCACTGATAGAATGTCACTTTGTCTAGGGCTTCAGATGTCCGAGCAAATTAGCTGTGGCAGCATTTTCAAAGGGTTTTTGGTATTGACACTGATTATTATTAGTAAAAGTCTGACACGCCTCCCGCTCCGCCCAGAGCGGGAGAAGACATTTGATGATTTTACACCCTAAAAAAAAGGTTAGTCAGTAAACACACGAAAAAGGAAAAGAAAGTAAACATAACTCTATACTGGGTGTATTTGCAGATCGGGGGGAGTCCCCCATGCTACAGAGGTGGATGCGGCTTCATGTCGCAGTTTAATTTGTGTTGTGTGTTGAATACTAACATTAGTTATTAAGTATATTGTTACTAACAAGAATATGGACCTGGTCCGAAATAAATGTTTATCATAACACATAACATAATCATAAATCATGTTGAGCGTTGATCGCTGATACGTGAAATAAAATTCCGCACTTGAGTAAGAAAAAAAATAGTTTCAGTCAGTAATAATCTTACAATGTGGCCAATGAGCTCTTGTATGGAGAATTACTAATCAAGCGTTTTCCACGTTGGCGATTTTAAATCCTTACAGTTTTTCTCACGGTGTTATTTATCACCGTCCAGTATAGGAAACTGTATAATAACTAATCCTGGTACAGGTTTGTATGTAAAACGAAACCAACTTAGAATGTGGTGTTTAAGAAGTAAATTCAAAAACTTTTAAACCACCACAGCTGTAAACTTAGGTAAAATTGCAAAGTGAAGAAAGTAGTGCACGAAAAGATTTGAAGATTTTATAGCAGGAATTAATGCAGTCGTAAGATCTGCTGGTTCGCGTAAAACCGCAGATAATAGCTGGTAATAAAAATAATTTACAAAAGAGCATTTCGTTCTAGTTCAAAAAGTAGGTTTTCTTGTACATACTTGCCAACAACGCAACGAAGACTTGTCTCGCAAATTCGCAATGCATTAACGACGCCTTCGGGGTGTGAAACCCGTAAAATATGTATGGCATTTGGAAAAATTCAGTCTCTATTCGATGGAATGTATGATCTAAAGAAGTCATATTGTGGTTCTATCAGAGCAATGGTTGAACCACAATAGTAAATTGACGTGAAAAAATAACGGAGCGAAGTATTTGTCCAACAAATAAGGTAAGCATGGGCAAAATAAAAAAAATCCTACAGGAACTATGTATTTCTCCGGGATTCAACTTTTTAGTACTACCTGGGTTGCTAAAATACTACTGTCAGGGACATGGTATTCGTAACATGTTATCAGAATGGTTGACCGACTTTCAGGCTTCTGACTATCCATTGGTAAGGACTATTTACGAATGACAGCCGGGATCAACGGATTACTTTACCATGCTGACTGAGAAAGGTCGGGGTTTCAGTATGTAATGGATAATCACCCACCCATCCACGGACAAACCTCGGCAAGAATTGCTTATCATCGAAGATCGACCCGTGCGGCTGTTATTATTATGTATATATGCATGCAAAGCTCGCAAGTCGGACAACTTTACGACAACCTTTCAAAAATATATTTTCTTGATTCTTCTATCCGGAGTTCAAATATACAACATGTAATAAAAACCCTGTCCCATCTGAAAGGGGCACATATTGAAAATGAGAAAGTTATTGCAATTTGAAATTCACATTTTTAGTACCAAAATTACCCCAATTTTATTATAAACTAGCTGTGCCCCGCGGTTTCACCCGCGCGCGTAGGTCTCGATCCCGCGGGAATATAGGGATAAAACGTATCGTATGTCCTATTCCAGGTCATGGTCTACCCGTGTGCCCATCCTCTCCTCTCTAGAGTAGGGAACGTCGCGGCGCCAGCGTCGAACGGTTCGCATAGTGTATTTTTATACTCGTGATAACTTCGAAATTAAATGTTCGATTCGAATGAATTAAAAAGTATTTTACTACTACATAAATACCCTTGATGTTAAATTTATTTATTTGAATAAGAATTAATAATATGTTGATTAAACTCCTTCGCAAATATTGCATTAATTTCGAACAAATTTGATTACCATAAAAAAAAGGTTATAGTGAGTCAATCTTAAAAGATAGACATATGCTGTCCTGGACTTTTTTTTTTAGAACCTTTAAAGAGGAACAATTCCGTAATACATGATATTTGCATAACTTAAACCGTTTACGTAGCGCACGTGTTAGAAAGATGTATAATTAACACTAATATAATAATGTAGATATAGTATATATTATTCTACTAATTAGTAAGGTTTGAGTGTCAGAATGGTTACTAGTTATTTACTGTGTATGAAAGTATGTATCTATTATGGTGTGTAGGGAAAAGGTTTTATGAAGAAAAGCACAGAAAGACAAGACTAGGCATTTATTTCAATTAGGCTTGTCAGTTCATTATGGTAATGAGAAAACTAGGTAGTTGTCCGTTCCAAATCTAGGTCATCATGGAGAAGAAGGACAAGAAACTCCATGGCAGGTTGTTTTAAAGTATTGGATCAACACAAATATTACTTTAGCATAAATCATTGTTATCATATTAATCTCTTGGACTATTCCTCAAAGTTATAGCAACTTATCAATGGGAAGATACGGAACATGAATATTCCCTAATTAATTAAAGTTAACACATAATGACAATAAGACATATTATAACACATACAGAAAAACATAGTATAGCTATAGCTATTAGGTAGCTATTAGCTATCAGCAATAATTAAGAAATATGTTCAATTAACTTATATCATAGCTACTCCATCTTTCACCACAGTAGTACCAATACCAATCCCAAAAAGGGCCCCCGAGTTGGCGGGTACACCCCTTTTATACCGCCAATATTACTCAAGTCCATCTAACATTGCCGCCATTTTTGACCAATTGCCCATGGTCATAGATTATTGTTTAATAATCTCTTAACATATTTCATAATGAACAAATCTTAAATAGTGGAACCATTTTAAAACCTAATACAATAATTTAGCAATTTAGTATGTACTTATTTGTTATCGAAAAGTATAATCAGATATGTTATTGACATCAACTTAAAGTTAGGAGAATCGTTTGAAAACTACTTGTGACTTTTGAATTACAATATAAAGTCCTAATTAACATTATAATATCATATTAATTATAGCTTAATCATTTATTGAAACTCTAAATTAATAAACATTTGTTTTGGTTATTCAAAAACCACCAATCACAACATTCGTTCCGAAACTAGTCTTGTAAGTCGCAATACTTTTATTGCGACTTGAAAGGCTTGACTTGACTATTAGCATAAATGATCTGTTTGTAAAATATTAATACAGGGAGTGATAATAACATAGGTATTTTAAATTAAAACTTGTTTCACAAACTATTAATTTACAATGAGAATGGAATGAATGAAGTTTTAAAACGGAACGTAACTATAAATCAATGCCATCTGTCATAATGACAGCTGACATTGTCTTTGATAATTACTAGTACTAGTAGACAAACAACAATCATTGTAGTATAAATATGAGCAATCTAACACTCAACGGAAGCTCTCAAAAAGGAATAATAATTCCCGATTTTGCAACATTTTTCATTTATGCTTCGCTCCTATTGGTCGTAGCGTGATGTTATATCCTATAACCTTCCTCGATAAATAGACTATCCAACACAAAAATAATTTTTCAATTCCAACCAGTACTTCCTGAGATTAGCGCGTTCAAACAAACAAACAAACTCTTCAGATTTATAATATTAAAATAATTAATTATTAATATATTAATATAATATACCTATAGCTATAATAATATAATATATAGGTTCCTATATTATTGTATAGATTAGCAAATCTTCTGCAGAGGTCATATGTTATGACTTGTAGACACCCGGTAGACGACAGCCGCCCGCGCCCCATGTAAAAACGGTAAAATTCCCAATTGAAAAATGATCGGCGATTATTTTTCAATCGGGAATTTTACCGTTTTTTCGGATCGGACAGGATTTTTGTTACACGCTGTACATATCTCTTTTTAACCTGTTGCTTTGTTTGGGAGTAAAAAGAACAGAAAAACGAGTGAGGACTTGTTTAACATTTTGTTGTATTTCGTGTTTTTGTTAGAAACGCCTACTCTTTAGTATAAAACATGTCCTAAGCCAAATTGGTTGTGTCATAAATGTATAATGAACAGGAAAGTTTCAAATAAATAGTACGAATAATAATACTAACAGTGATAAAAGATAATATAATCTTGGATCAATCGTTCCGTGAAGTTTGGTTATACTTTACAGTAGCAACACTGGTTTTTACGGGCTGGAAGTGACCTACGTGAACCTTTTCACAAACATTTAAATAATTTCTTAAAATCCAAAAGTGAATATACAGTGTTATAATAAAATACAAACTAGGAAATTTTTTATTCCACCGACTGTTTCGGAAACAACGCCTGATTGTACGGCGTAGCATATTATGTCACGCCAAGCTTTTCATCAATTAGGTACCATTAAATAAACGTTTTAAAAAGTGAATTAATACCAATTGTGCAAGTGAAATCAGCCATGTCTGTTAACAATACGAGTGAACGTGGTTCTACAGAGATTGAACATGTAAACTGGAATCTTATATATGATATTTTTTTGATGGCATTGTCACTAGCTGCGTTGATTTACGGAGTGGCGTCATGGACTATGTTAAAGAAGTTTCGTAATTACAGAAACTATCTGTTTCTAAATTTAATTTTAGCAAATTTTTTAGACACCTTTGATTCACGATACCCGGTTGCAATGAAAATTATAAATTTATTCGAAGTAAATTTTTGGATAAAAAAAAAACTTTTGTTTTTTTCTATATTGTACTTGTTAAGTGTAAAGAACCACTTGTTGTTAGTAATATGTCATATGTTTTATGTTGACTTTGTAAAAGTTTTCAATGGGCATCTCCAAAGGAAGTATTTAAAAAGTGCTCTGTTTGCCTGGGTTTTGTCTATTCTGACAACTATTATATATCTTTTCTGTATAGCACCAAATCTCCTTCGGTTAGTTCCTTATTCCATTATGTATGTAAAAATAGAATTTATATTATACTTCCGGGGAACTTCAATTTTACCGTTGATTGCCAACTGTTGTTTTTACCTATTAATTGTATTTTCACTTTGTAGTACACGTGCGGTTAACATTTGGCGTCGGCTGTATATAGCCACTTTGATATTTATAGTAAGTGACGTCATTATGTTGAGTGAATATTTAATTTTTTTTATCGATCCTGCGCGTTGGATCTTACTGTTTGTGGAAAAATTTCTGAGGAATTTTAATGCAATCGCATTACCCGTTTTTTTGGTTATTCTTCAGAATAACCGAAAAGCGTGGTACGAATTTTATGTAAAAAAAATCAATAAATTGTCGTCATCGGCAAGAAATAGGCATCAAGAAATCAACATGCTTGGAAATACTATTAGTACCGACCTGTCGGTGGATAATACTGTAAATATTTAATAAAATAAAGTAAAGGCCAACTAAAATAGGCACTTACATGTAAGATGCATGCGATTATGGATTAATTGAATCAATAAGCGGTTGCTGAAATTCAAGTTAATCCCTACCTGTAGTATTATTTGAAAAATATGTATGGAAATAATCATAGTGAACTTGTATAATAAATAAATATATAATAATGTAAGTTTCCCCCCCCCCCCCCATTTTTTATATAGGTACTTGTACATATTATTATTTTAAGCCTGTAAGCTTTTAAAATTATGTAAATATTATTTTTTTATGATGTAAGTTTACTTGGAAATAATTTATACGTAAACTATCAAATCTGACACATGCTTATACAGTCTGGACAGGTTCACTCAAACCTATGTGGTGCTTTTCTCAAGAGGCCACCTCAGACATTGACCAACTAGTACTCATATGATCTGACCATTGCAATGTAATTGTATGGAATTACATTGCAATGGTCATTGTAATTGGTGTATTTTAATTCGATTTACCTATTCTCAGAGTATTTGGTCTGGCAGCACCGACCACATCTAGTTTTAATAATACAAAAATTGACGAGTAAAGTGTTCTGTTAGTCATTGAATTTATTACCTAGTTTTAGCAGTTAGTTGTGTTAAATATTATAAATACGCATTTGAATGTACCTATAAAAAATAAATACTGATTGTAAGGTTATTTTTGTAACAATGTTTAAATAAATGTTATTATTATAAAAAGTCATTAATTTGTCATTGAGAAATAATACCTATGTCTATGTTGTATAAGTAGGTATACAATTACGTCAATTGTATTCGGCTTACTACCGAATACAACAGGTTTGCACAATTTTGTATTACTATTAATAAAGTGTTTAGAAAGGACCATGGGAAGAAACGTCCCCACCCACCAACACGCTTGAGACTAGTGTCATTTGAAGCGTCTGGTAGGTTAGAAACTCGCGACATTCTTCAAAAATGTGGGGTTTTCCTGGAATATTACTTTTTTTATTCAATACTAGCATTATTTTACATTTATATATTTTCTTAGTTTGCACTTAAGAGCAATAGAATATAGCGACCTAAATATGGTTCTCATTCATGACGACCTTTTTTTTTATCAGGGACCATTATTTTTAGAAAGAGTAACCTTTATTAGGTTAGGTTCGGTTAGGTTATGTTTGGTAAGGATAGGTAATTATAGCTTAGGTTAGGTGAGCTAACCGAAAAGTTTAGGTTAGGTAAGGTTAGCTAAGCATAAGCATAAGAGTTCAAATCTCGAGAAGTTATTTTTATGGAGTTAATTTCAAAACATAGATAAAAAATAATCGCGCTATTGGCTGTCTTCGATTCCCGATCGAGTAAAATGTTATTGAGTTTTTAGCCAGACAGCAGTTGCAGCTTGGAGACTGAATTTGTGCTTTAGTTAGGTACACAGTTCCTGGCACTTGTAACAAAACATGCGAAATGTACCATTTAAATCTAAACCTACATATATTTCCTCTTTATCTATCTTTGTAGCTCCAACAAAACAGATCCAAAGAAATCTTAACTGAGGATTATCTGCTTCATATGCACATTTTTTGTAAGTTTGGCTGCTTTAGAAACCAGATGCTTTTTAACGAAGAATAATATTTCAACATTTGAGTTTATAATTAACGAGCAAATTGTAATTGGATTTCGCTAAGTGTGTAGGTACAGTCACGGACTTTAATTGACGAGCCACCTGGTACTGTTCGCATTTTAGCCGTGTAATGCAAATCGGGTTTATTCGGTTCCCGACACGCAAAGTGTCATAATGTCTTCGTATTAGAAGAAGAAAATTATATTTCATATCTTTACCGGTTGGCTAACCTGAGAGCAGAACTACAAACTTGACAGCAGTGACTACTCAAAGTCAACCAATTGCAGGTCTAGCAATAGTAACCTAGCAACGATAAATAATTGTTGCTAGGTTACTGCTAGCGTACGGAGAAATTCTCTGACATCGATATTTCAACTGTCACTGTCTTCAGTTAAGTTTTCAGAATTATTGAGTTAATTAGCTATGATTCAAAGGAGGTCAGTATCAAATAGATTGGATAAACTTAATGCAACATTGTATTTATTCTTATCATTAAGACCTTATTAATCAACCTCTATGGATAAGACTATTTCCGATTAAAAGTAATTTATTTGTCATCTTGATATTTCAACTGTCACTGTCTTCAGTTATGTTTTCATAATTATCGAGTTAATGAGCTATGATTCAAAGGAGGTCGGTATCAAATAGATTGGATAAACTTAATGCAACATTGTATTTATTTTTATCATTGAGAACTTATTAGTCAACCTCTATGGATATTTCCGATTAAAAGTAATTTATTTGTCATCTTGTTTACGAGCTTGCGATTTGAGTTCGTGTTTAATCGTGTAATCTCGTGAATGTATGAAAGTAAACAAGATGTCAAATAAATTACTTTTAATCGGAAATATCCATAGAGGTTAACTAATAAAGTCAACCTCTATGGATATTTCCGATTAAAAGTAATTTGTTTACGAGCGTGCGATTTGAGTTCGTGTAATCTCGTGAATGTACGAAACTGCAAAATTGAAAAGTTTGAAGGTGGCTCATCAATTAAAGTCCGTGACTGTACATAGTTTTGCTCCTGACTGTGTGTAGAAAAACGATTGCATCACTCACAGGACTATTGTTCCCAAGACAAGGTACTTTTTTACATTTTATAAGTATAAGTTTAATAGTAGTTAGTTAGATTAAGTATGAAATATTTCTTTAAACATTCTGTGTTCAGGTAGAATTTATCATGGACATACCTTAAGACTAAGCATTAAATGGATTTTGACATTCGAAGTTAACTTAAAGCAGCCCTGAAGACCGTATTTGAAAAACAATTTTGAATTCTAGGACGACTTGAATTTATAAATTAGCAAATGTTCTGCGGAGGTCATATGTTATGACTTGTAGTAGACACCCGCTAGACGACAGCCTCCCGCGCCCCATTATAAAACGGTAAAATTCCTGATTGAAAAAAAAATCGCCGATTTTTTTTTTTCATTTTAAAACCACATAAATAGACTCTCAGTATGATTTTTAACAACACTCACGGTAACATATTATAGGGGTATTGTGGGAGACTGGTGCCTAAACTAGGCTCAAGGCCTGTATTTCAGGTCACCAGGACTCCTTCATTTAAGTTTAACAAATTATGTTATGTACTCGTACAAATGGTATGCAATTAGGGAAACGTTAACATTTTTTTTAAAAGCTTACTATTTATAGTTGCGATTTATTTGTTAGTATGGTTAGTATCAGGGTGGGAGTGAGGTTGAGTGTGTACTGCGTGTATCTATAGTTTGTGTAGTTGGGGATGTGTGTGTGGGGGTGTTGTGCGCGTGGGGGGGGGGGGGGGGGTTGTGAGAGTGTGTGTCTGTGAGAATAAATTCTTTTTTGTTTTTGATCGTAGCATATTTGCATAATGATGTTTATGTTATGACTGTTAATAAATTTTCAGTGTCATCGTAGTTGAGTTCTTGAAGCCAACTATGTAGTTTCTTTTTGCACTTTATTTTATTGAGTTCATAAATAGATATGACCCTATTTACTTTATTGTAGAGATACCGACCAAGGTGATAAAAGAAACGTTTTGAAAAAGATGTTGAAGGCGAAGTATGATACTTCTCTTAGCTCGAGGGAGTGAAGGATTGTACGTTAGAAGTCTCTGCTGTTTCAGGATGATTTGTTGAATAAACAGTTGACGCACCGTCAAGACTTTCGCTTTTTGGTATAATAGTGCTGTAGGGTAGCGATAAGGTAACAACAAAGACACCTTCAGAATGGCTCTCTGTGCTCTTTCCAGTTTCAGGAGGGTAGTTTTTGGAGCACCACCCCAAGAGCTGAAGCAGTATGTTATTAAAGACTGAGCCAGAGCATAGTATACCATTTTTTTTATTTTATCGTCAGTCACGTTTCTTAGGGTCTTAAAAACATATATCAGTTTTCTCAGACGTTTACTTAAGGTGTTGATATGTTCCTGGAATTTTAGTGTGCTGTCTATAGTTAAACCCAGGTATTTAACACAATCGGTTTTGCTGATTTGAATACAAGTGCATGTAGTGGAGTGAGGAAATGCACACGTGAGGGCTATGATAGTGTTTGGCGTCATGGATGGAGACGGTGTATGCTGTTTTATGGAGAAGGTGACGTATTTTGTTTTTTCCGCATTTAGAACATTGTCACGTAGCCAGTCCGATACAATATTGAATCCTGACTGGGCGCACACAAAGACCTCACTCCAGGTGTCTGCAGTGAATAAGAGGGCTGTATCATCTGCGAAAGTTATGACTTTGCCTTTCGGGAGAGTGAGCATACCCAGCTCGTTTATATATATGAGGAAGAGTGTCGGACCGAGCACACTGCCTTGTGGCACACCGTAATTAACTTGGCACTCGTCACTGACACTTTCTCCTACTTTGACGCTCTGGGTACGCTCACTCAGATAATCCTCAAAAAGTTCGAGTTGGATTCCTCTTATTCCAAGCCGTTCCATCTTCTTTATTAAGATCGGAGCAGAAACCGTGTCAAAAGCTTTCGCAAGATCTAAAAAGATCCCCAAGACCTTCTGGCCACCATCCAAGTTAGTGACGATATGATTGGTGAGGTCATGAACCGCATCTGAAGTTGATTTGTCGGTTCTAAATCCATACTGAGATGGGGGAGAAGATTATATTTCTCCAAGTAATCCACGAGGCGTTTATTTAATATGCGTTCTAGAATCTTGGAGATGGCTGGTAGCACAGCTATGGGTCTGTAGTTATTGACACGGTTTCTGTCCCCACCCTTGAAGATCGGGTGAATGATGGACCTTTTGAAGACCTTTGGAAATTTACCAGTACTGATGGCAAGGTTGCAGATGTAGGTTATAAGTTGAACCAGTGAGGCCAGATGTTTTTTGAGAAAAGTGGAAGATATTCGGTCCCAGCCCATGGCACAATCATTTTGGAGAGACAGTATTAGTTGCGTGACTTCAGCTTCGTCAGTTGGCATTAGTACCATGGATTGCGAGCCGCTACTGGGATTGTCACTGGTTGGTACCATGTTCCGATTACCCATTTTCTCGGCAAGGTTTCTACCTATATTTGCGAAGAAACTATTTACGTCGTTGACGGATTGTTTTGGTGTTGATGATATGGATAGTAATTCTCGCGGATTGTCTTTCTTTTTGGTCCTATTTGATATATTATTAATAGCTGTCCATAGCAGTTTAGTGTTGCTACTAGCGTCATTTATTTCTTTTTTCTCGTGTTCGGTTCTAGCTTGTTTAAGTAACTTATCACAGTAATTTCTGTATCTATTGAACGATGTTTTTAAGATGTGGTTTTCAGGGTCCGTTTTTAACTTCTTGTGTAAGTTATCTTTATGCCGAATGCATCGTAGAAGACCAGTGGTGACCCATGGCTTCACAATCCTTTTACGGTTTGGAACTTTTACTGTCTCAGAATTCGTCTCTATTAACTGAGTAATGAGTGTTATCATTATTTCAGCTGCCACATGTGGATCTGTCGACGTGTATATTGCTCCAAAATCAAGTTGTTTCAGGTCCGCATCTAGCTGGTCATGGTTGATCCGGACGACTGATTTTGTTGTCCCTTGTTTCGGAGGTATTTTTGCAAGGAATAATAGTACAGTATCATGGTCTGTGAGTGAGGAGTGGGCTACTAGTGTAAAGGCAGGAAGGGTGGTCTTCAAAATAAAATGATCCAGGCAAGCAGATTGTCGTGTAGGTAATACATGTGCTGGTAGAAGGCCATGTGAGGCCAGTAGACTCAGATAACTGTCCTTAGCTAGATCGTGACACTGGTCATGGATATTTATATTTATGTCACCAGTAATTATAATATTTGTATACTTCGCGATTTTACTAAGAGCAGCGTCTAGAGAGTTTATAAATTTGTTTACGTCCCTATACCCTGGTGGACGATATATTGCCAACAAAATGGTGCTGTGATCGATCCGTACCTGAAGACAATTTGCTTCCATAAGCACTAATTCCTCCACAGAGACTTTAAGGTTTTCGTTAACATAAACTACAACACCCTCATTTTGCGTAAGATTATTGTCGGTCTTAAAGTAATTGTAGCCTGATAGATTCGGGATATATTGAGTACAGGGGAGCCAAGATTCCGTCAGAGTCATAATATCCCAGTTAACCTTAGTTCTCGTGAGTATTGTGTGAAGCCCTGTTATGTTTTTGGTTATACTTCTGATGTTTTGGTTAAGAATGGTGAGCGATTGGTTGGGCGTGAAGTTAGCCGAAATACAATCATCCAGATCACATGTGGCAGAGTCGGAGACGGAGACTGAGTCTATGTTGTCTGTATTATTTTGTGTGCTATCGAATTTTATTTAAGGAAATTCTAATTCTGGCGTTTCTAATAAGGTAGTTCTTTTATTATATGCTTCAAGATAAATGTTGGAATTTTACAGATAATTATGGCATATTTCCCGTTATTTAAATAAAAAATATAAAAACACGTCACATAACCAGTGTTCGCTAGTCGTGCATGAAACATTTGAGAACTACAAAATTACATATGCATGTCTTATGTGTCTGTATTTTTTGTATAAGTGTATGTTATGTTGTATTGTATTGTAATAGTATAGTGTTGCGTCAGTCGTTAGTGATATAGTGTGTGCGTATGCTAGGTTTATTGTAGTGTGATAAAATAGTAAATGGACATTGATAGTATTTTTATATATATATAAAGATAGCTGTTAGTATTTTTTGTAAGAGACATATGTTTAAACTATTTTAAAAAAGAGAAAAGAAAAGTTGTATGTGAACCGCACAATTGGGGGATGTTCAGTAGTCATTTTTGTTTCCGTAGTTTTAAAAGATCTTCTTCAGTCTTTATCAGGTGACTGGGCATCCCTTCTTTTTCTCGGACATATACCTTTCCGTTTGCAATCCAACATTGTTCGTAGGTGCTGCTTTTAACAAACTCTCTGGCGAGGTAGTGAAGGCGTTTTGTCAATGTTGTAAGCGCTTCTGCGACAAATATGGGTTTTTGGGGTCCTATAAATTGCAGGTGGGTAGTATTGAGACGGTTAGATTTGTTGTCCTTATTGAAGGTTCTAGTAGACTTCAGGAACTGGTCTCTGATTGTCGAAGACGAGAATTCGACAAGGATAGTGCCTAGGTAATCTTTTTTAGCCATTGAGCGAAATATGGTTTTTATGTCATGATTTTCGATTGGTTGATTTATGACTTCACCCAATTTTTGCACTGTGTTAGAGAGCGTATCTCGGTTTTCTGGGACCGACGTTGGGATATTTCTTATTTCTATTGATGCTGATTTGAGGTTTTTTTCTAGAAAGTCTACCTTAAGCTCCAGTGTTTTGATCAGTTTGTTATTGATGGTGCATTCAGATTGGAGTTGGTTTATTTTTAATACAACGTCATCGTACTTATCAGATAAAAACTGTACGGTTTTCTTTATTTCTTCGTTCTGTGATTGAATCTCCGAGTTTTGAGTACTGATTAAGGTATTTTGAATTTTGATATTTTCAAGGGCGGACTGTAGGGAATCTATTTTAAGGTTTTGCTCAGCTTGTTGGGAAACCATCTGTGAGAACGTGTCTTTCATTTCCATAATCATATTTTCCATTCGATGGAGATCTGAGTCGTCACCACGTTTTCGTTTCCTTTGGGTCATGTTTTTATTAGTGTCAGAACCCGTGGTTAAATCCGGTTCAGAGTTATATAGTGGTGAAGGTGAAGATTTTGGGGGCGAGCGTCCGATCATTATTATTTTACAGAACAATACAATCTAATGGGAACGAATATTTATCAGATTGTTTGCAAATTAAAACAGTCATAGACTGATTCAGTAGCATGCAGTGTTTGTGGTAATGAGCAGTAATGAGTCACTTCCCTCAATAAGTAGATAATCCTTCTACGCGCGGCGCTGCGCAGTCGCTGCTTAACTTCGTGAATCTTCGGGTGCCCGAACGTTGTCGAACGAACGCCGTCAAACGCTGTCCTTGTAGTGGCGATGTGCACGAAGGTCGGTCGTTGACCCCGGCCCGTCGCTCAGCTGACTCGTTAACGCGATGACGCACACTTCTCGCAGCAGTGATTTAAATTATTGCAACCGATTTATGTTAATATTGTGTTTATTTGGAAACCTCTTGATCTGGTAGACAACTGATTCGCGCACTAGATTGCTTTTAGGCTTAGCTACAATATCGTATATAGTTTATTTAGGTCGGGGAAATTGCTTTAAAGAGATTATCTGTACGAGCACACAGTGAGTACGTGTTATAGCGCGCAAGCCCGCGGGGGCCAAACCGAAAACTCACGGATCGGACAGGGTTCAGACGCTTTACATATATCTTTTTACCTGTTGCTTTGTTTCGGAGTAAGAAGAACAGAAAAACGAGTGAGGAGTTCTTTATTTTTTTTTTTGTATTTCGTGTTGGTGTTAGAAACTTCTACTCCTCAGTATTACACCTGTCCTAAGCCATATTGGTTGTGTCATAAATGTATAATGAACAGGAAAGTTTGATATAGTTAGTGCGAATAAACTTACAGTGATAAAAGAAAATTTAATCTTGGATTAATCGTTCCGTGAAGTTTGGTTATACTTAACAGTAGCAACACTGGTTTTTACGGGCTGGAAATGACTTACGCGAACCTTTTCACAAATATTTAAATTATTTCCTAAATCAAAAAGTGAATATATAATGTTATAATAAAATATATACTTGTATCAACGGTTTCGTGAAGTTTGGTTATACTTTACTGTAGGAACACTGGTTTTTACGGGCTGGAAGTGACCTACGCGAACCTTTTCACAAATATTTAAATAATTTCTTAGAATCCAAAAGTGAATATACAGTGTTATAATAAAATACAAACTAGGATATTTTTTTTTTCGTAAAGTTACGTTATACTTTACTATTATTCCGTCGACTGTTTTGGAAACAACTCCTGATTGTACGGCGTAGCATATTGTGTCACGCCAAGCTTTTCATCAATCAGGTACCATTCAATAAACGATTCCATTGTAAAAAGTAAATTAATACCAATTGTGCAAGTGAAATCAGCCATGTCTGTTAACGATACGAGTGAACGTGGCTCTACAGAGAATGAACATGTAAACAGGCAACTTATATATGATATTTTTTTGATGACATTGTCATTAGCTGCGTTGATTTACGGAGTGGCGTCATGGACTATGTTAAAGAAGTTTCGTAATTACAGAAACTATCTGTTTCTAAATTTAATTTTAGCAAATTTTTTAGACACCTTTGATTCACGATACTCGGTTGTAATGGAAATTCTAAATTTATTCGAAGTAAATGTTTGGATAAAAGAAAAACTTTTGTTTTTTTCTATATTGTACTTGTTAAGTGTAAAGAACCACTTGTTGTTAGTAATATGTCATATGTTTTATGTTGACTTTGTAAAAGTTTTCAATGGGCATCTCCAAAGGAAGTATTTAAAAAGTGCTCTGTTTGCCTGGGTTTTGTCTATTTTGACAACTATTATATATCTTTTCTGTATAGCACCAAATCTCCTTCGGTTAGTTCCTTATTCCGTTATGTATGTAAAAATAAAATTTATATTATACTTCCGGGGAACTTCAATTTTACCGTTGATTGCAAACTGTTGTTTTTACCTATTAATTGTATTTTCACTTTGTAGTACACGTGCAGCTGTTAACATTTGGCGTCGGCTATATATAGCCACTTTGATATTTATAGTAAGTGACGTCATTATGTTGAGTGAATATTTAATTATTTTTATCGATCCTGCGCGTTGGATATTACTGTTTGTGGAAAAATTTCTGAGGAATTTTAATGCAATCGCATTACCCGTTTTTCTGGTAGTTCTTAAGAATAACCGAAAAGCGTGGTATGAGTTTTATGTAAAAAAAATCAATAAATTGTCGTAGGCATCAAGAAATCAGCATGCTTGGAAATACTATTAGTACCGACCTGTCGGTGGATAACACTGTAAATATTTAATATCATAAAGTAAAGGCCAACTTAAGTAGGCACTTACATGCATGCGATTATGGATTAATTGAACCAATAAGCGGTTGCTGAAAGTCAAGTTAATCCATACCTGTAGTATTATTTGAAAAATATGTATGGAAATAATCATAGTGGAAATAGTTTATGTAAACTATCAAATATGACTCATGCGTACAGTCTGGACAGGCTCACTCAAACCTATGTGGTGCTTTTCTCAAGAGGCCACCTCAGACATTGACCAACTTAGTACTCATATGATCTGACCATTACAATGTAATTGTATGGACTTTTAATGCGGTGTACCTACTCTCAGAGTATTTGGTCTGGAAGCACCGACCACATCTAGTTTTAATAATACAAAAATTGACAAGAGTGTTCTGTTAGTTATTTAATTTATTACCTACTAGTGTAAGCAGTTAGTTGTGTTAAATATTATAAATACGCATTTGAATGTACCTATAAAAAATAAATACTGATTGTAAGGTTATTTTTGTAACAATGTTTAAATAAATGTTATTATTATGAAAAGTCATTAATTTGTCATAAAGAAATAGTACCTATGTCTATATGTTGTCTATGTAGGTATACAATTATGTTAATTGTATTCGGCCTACTGCCGAATACAACAGGTTTGCACAATTTTGTATGATTAAAAATAAAGTGTTTGGAAATTAGCATCCGATATCTGATAGTAATAATTTAATCGATTTTATAATAAAATCTTTCACATCATAATGACTCGCTGTAAAGTATGTTTTCCCAAACATTGTAGATTATCTTAGAAATACATAATAAGAAGTATGTTTTTTTTTTGAAAGTTTAGTTATTCAGGAGTAAGATGGCCACCTCAATAGCTTTGGTTCAACGCCTACTTCATCATATCAGAGAATCGGTGATAATGTAATAATTCTATCATACACCCACCAAGCAGCATTTTATCGCTTTTGGAGTTAATTACAAAACATAGATTAAAAATAATCGCGCTATTGGCTGTCTTCGATTCCCGATCGAGCAAAATGTTATTGGGTTTTTAGATATGGATAGCAGTTGCAACTTGGAGACTGAAATGTGTGCTTTAGTTACACTGTTCCTGGCACTTGTAACAAAACTTGCGAAATGTACCATTTAAATCTAAACCTACATACATTTCCTCTTTATCTATCTTTGTAGTTCCAACAAAACAGATCCAAAGAAATCTAAACTGAGGATTATCTGCTTCATACGGCTTTACGAGTAGAAACCAGATATTTTTTAACGAAGAATAATATTTCAACATTTGAATTTATAATTGACGAGCAAATTGTTATTGAATTTCGCTAAGTGTGTAGGTAGGTACATAGTTTTGCTCCCGACTGTGTGTAGAAAAACGATTGCATAACTTCCTTTAATAATAATAATCTATCATCACTCACAGGACTATTGTTGCCAAGACAAAGTATTTTTTTACATTTTATAAGTATATAAGTTAAAAATAGTAGTTAGTTAGATTAAGTATTAAATATTTCTTTAAACATTCTGTGTTCAGGTAGAATTTATCATGCTCATACCTTAAGACTAAGCATTAAATGGATTTTGAAATTCGAAGTTAACTTAAAGCAGCCCTGAAGACCTTATTTGAAAAACAATTTTGAATTCTAGAACGACTTGAATTTATAAATTAGCAAATGTTTTGCGGAAAAAAAAACGTCGATTTTTTTTTCCCATTAAAAACCTGTAGTAGTAGTTTCTCAGTATGATTCTTAACAACACTCACGGATCGGACAGGGTTCAGACGCTGTACATATATCTTTTTACCTGTTGCTTTGTTTCGAAGTAAAAAGAACAGAAAAACGAGTGAGGAGTTCTTTATTTTTTTTTTGTGTTTCGTGTTTTTGTTAGAAACTTCTACTCCTCAGTATTACACCTGTCCTAAGCCATATTGGTTGTGTCATAAATGTAAAATGAACAGGAAAGTTTGATATAGTTAGTGCGAATATACTTACAGTGATAAAAGAAAATTTAATCTTGGATCAATCGTTCCGAGAAGTTTGGTTATACTTAACAGTAGCAACACTGGTTTTTACGGGCTGGAAATGACTTACGCGAACCTTTTCACAAATATTTAAATGATTTCCTAAATCAAACAGTGAATATATACTGTTATAATAAAATATATACTTGTATCAATGGTTCCGTGAAGTTTGGTTATACTTTACAGTAGCAACACTGGTTTTTACGGGGCGAAGTGACCTACGCGAACCTTTTCACAAATATTTAAATAATTTCTTAAAATCCAAAAGTGAATAATTATACAGTGTTATAATAAAATACAAACTAGGATTTTTTTTTTCCGTAAAGTTGGGTATACTTTACTATTATTCCGTCGACTGTTTCTTCGGAAACAACTGCTGATTGTACGGCGTAGCATATTGTGTCATGCCAAGCTTTTTATCAATTAGGTACCATTCAATAAACGATTCCATTGTAAAAAGTGAATTAATACCAGCAATTGTATTGTGCAAGTGAAATCAGCCATGTCTGTTAACGATACGAGTGAACGTGGCTCTACAGAGAATGAACATGTAAACAGGCAACTTATATATGATATTTTTTTGATGGCATTGTCACTAGCTGCGTTGATTTACGGAGTGGCGTCATGGACTATGTTAAAGAAGTTTCGTAATTACAGAAACTACCTGTTTCTAAATTTAATTTTAGCAAATTTTTTAGATACCTTTGATTCACGATACTCGGTTGTAATGGTAATTCTAAATTTATTCGAAGTAAATGTTTGGATAAAAGAAGAACTTTTGTTTTTTTATATATTGTACTTGTTAAGTGTAAAGAACCACTTGTTGTTAGTAATATGTCATATGTTTTATGTTGACTTTGTTAAAGTTTTCAATGGGCATCTCCCAAGGAAATATTTAAAAAGTGCTCTGTTTGCCTGGGTTTTGTCTATTCTGACAACTATTATATATCTTTTCTGTATAGCACCAAATCTCCTTCGGTTAGTTCCTTATTCCGTTATGTATGTAAAAATAAAATTTATATTATACTACCGGGGAACTTCAATTTTACCGTTGATTGCCAACTGTTGTTTTTACCTATTAATTGTATTTTCACTTTGTAGTACACGTGCAGTTAACATTTGGCGTCGGCTGTATATAGCCACTTTGATATTTATAGTAAGTGACGTCATTATGTTGAGTGAATATTTAATTTTTTTTATCGATCCTGCGCGTTGGATATTACTGTTTGTGGAAAAATTTCTGAGGAATTTTAATGCAATCGCATTACCCGTTTTTCTGGTAGTTCTTAAGAATAACCGGAAAGCGTGGTATGAACTTTATGTAAAAAAAAACAATAAATTGTCGTCATCGGCAAGAAATAGGCATCAAGAAATCAGCATACTTGGAAATACTATTAGTAACGACCTGTCGGTGGATAATACTGTAAATATTTAATATAATAAAGTAAAGGCCAACTAAAGTAGGCACTTACATGTAAGATGCATGCGATTATGGATTAATTGAACCAATAAGCGGTTGCTGAAATTCAAGTTAATCCCTACCTGTAGTATTATTTGAAAAATATGTATGGAAATAATCATAGTGAACTTGTATAACAAATAAATATATAATAATGTAAGTTTTTCCCCCGCTTTTATATATAGGTACGTGTACATATTATTATTTTAAGTCTGTAAGCTTTAAAAATTATGTAAATATTAGTTTGTTATGATGTAAGTTTACTTGGAAATAGTTTATGTAATCTATCCCTTCGAGAAAAATTCAAAGAAATAGATATTCTGACTGTAGCCTCACAATATATATTTGAAAACCTATTGTATGTACACAAAAACATATCAAAGTTTAAGAAAATATCCGATATTCATAGTTTAAATACCAGGAATAAACACAATCTTGCTGTACATCGCACTCGTCTCCACAGAGTAGGCAACTCGTTCATGGGTCAATTTATACGCTTTTATAACAAACTTCCCATTGAAATTCGAAACTTACCCATTAAACGATTTAAAAGCTGTATTAAAACCAAACTTTGTAAAAAAGGGTACTATAAAATCACAGATTATTTAGAAGACAAAAATGCATGGGATTGAGCTGCTCGCTCTGCTAAGCATTGTGACATTTTGAATATTATGAAAAGCCATAAAAATATACCTACCAGTTTTATATACAAATAGATATGATTGAATATTATATACAAAATTACATGATGATTACTTGAAAAGTATTGTTTTATTGTGAATGTGAGGACTATGTGGATATTTATTTTATCGTTCTGTTAGTTTTAGTGAAGGTCTGGCAATTTGAGAACTTTATGCGACCTACCCAAATGTCCTTTCTTTGGTACTGTTCGTCGAGTCGTTGAGCTCCTTAAGTTCTGAGTTGAGCTCCACTATTACTGACAAATGCTTGCACTGACTGGACAGGTCCACTCAAATCTGTGTGGTTCTTTCCTAAAAAGACCATTTCAGACTCTAATCTACATGGTCCTCATATGGCCTGACCAAGATTATGTCTGGACTTTAAAGGAGACGGTGACCTCTGAGTTTGTTTCGGCCTTTCTTCTCAGAGTAGTCAGATAGGAAACGCCGACCTCATCTAGCTTATTTTTACAACTTCTTAATATGACGTGTAAAAGTAATTCCAATATCCTATTTACAGAATAAACAATTTCATTTCCTTTATCAAATATGACATGCGTACATAGTCTGGACAGGGTCACTCAAACCTATGTGGTGCTTTTCCCAAGAGGCCACTTCAGACATTGACTAACTTAGTATTCATATGATCTGACCATTGCAATGTAATTGTAAGGACTTTTAATTCGGTATACCTATTCTCAGAGTATTTGGTCTGGAAGCACCGACCACATCTAAAAATAATAATAATACAAAAATTGACGAGTAAAGTGTTCTGTTAGTTATTTAATTTATTACCTACTAGTGTAAGCAGTTAGTTGTGTTAAATATTATAAATACGCATTTGAATGTACCTATAAAAAATAAATAATTGATTGTAAGGTTATTTTTGTAACAATGTTTAAATAAATGTTATTATTATAAAAAGTCATTAATTTGTCATAAAGAAATAGTACCAATGTCTATGTTGTCTATGTAGGTATACAATTATGTTAATTATATTCGGCCTACTGCCGAATACAACAGGTTTGCACAATTTTGTATTATTAAAAATGAAGTGTTTAGAAATTAGCATCCGATATCTGATACGAGTAGTAATAATTTAATCGATTTTATAATAAAATCTTTCACATCATAATGACTCGCTGTAAAGTATGTTTTCCCAACCATTGTAAATTATCTTAGAAATACATAATAAGAAGTATTTTTTTTTAAAGTTTTTATTCAGGAGTAAGATGGCCACCTCAATAGCTTTAGTTCAACGCCTACTTCACCATATCAGAGAATCGGTGATAATGTAATAATTCTATCATACACCCACCAAGCAGCATTTTATCGCTTTTGGAGTTTAAAAATAATCGCGCTATTGGCTGTCTTCCATTCCCGATCGAGCAAAATGTTATTGGGTTTTTAGATATGGACAGCAGTTGCAGCTTGAAGTCTAAATTGTATGCTTTAGTTACACTGTTCCTGGCGCTTGTAACAAAACTTGCGAAATGTACCATTTAAATCTAAACCTACATACATTTCCTCTTTATCAATCTTTGTAGTTCCAACAAAACAGATCCAAAGAAATCTAAACTGAGGCATATCTGCTTCATACGGCTTTACGAGTAGAAACCAGATATTTTTTAACGAAGAATAATATTTCAACATTTGAATTTATAATTGACGAGCAAATTGTTATTGAATTTCGCTAAGTGTGTAGGTAGGTACATAGTTTTGCTCCCTACTGTGTGTAGAAAAACGATTGCATAACTTCCTTTTGCGACAAGGTTTTTCTTTACATTTTATAAGTATAAGTTAAATAGTAGTTAGTTAGATTAAGTATTAAATATTTCTTTAAACATTCTGTGTTCAGGTAGAATTTATCATGCTCATACCTTAAGACTAAGCATTAAATGGATTTTGTCATTCGAAGTTAACTTAAAGCAGCCCTGAAGACCTTATTTGAAAAACAATTTTGAATTCTAGGACGACTTGAATTTTTTACAATAATATTAATGTTTAATATAATTTTATTAAATAATAAATAAATAATTAGTTTATTGTACAAAGAGAAACACATAAAGTTAGTTATATACTAACGTAGGCGTAGGCACGTAGGAACGTAGGCGCCTACAGGAAAATTCAAATAATAATCTAATTAGCTTGTAGCACTGCTCAATATTAATGACTGAATTTATTCATTTTATTCCGTTTATTCCATCGACGCACCGTTTCAGTAGCAACACTTGTTTTAAGGGACTGTAAGTGAACCATTTCGCAAATATTTTAATATGTTTGAACCAAGAAGTGATTATACAGAGATACACTAAAATACATAGTTCGATCAATCGTTCCGTGAAGTTTGGTCATACTTTACTATTATTCCATCGACTGTTTTGGAAACAACGCCTAATTTGAGGGCGTAGCATTGCATTACATCGGGCTGTTTCATAAGTAGGTATCGTTTATTAAAAGTTGTAAAAAGTGAAACAATACAAACTGTGCAAGGGAAATCCGCCATGTCTGATAACGATACCAGTGCACGTGGCTCACAGAGTTATGATGATGGAAGGAAAATAGCATACGCCGTTGATATTATACAATACATTGTGCTGGTGTTGTCTTTAGTTGCCTTGGTTTACGGAGTGGTAACATGGTGCTTCGTAAAAAAATTTCGTAATTATAGAAACTATGTGTTTATAAATGCAATTTTAGCAAACTTTTTACACCTTACTCTGACATATATAATAATGTTGGGAGTTTTCGAATCATTCCGAGGAATTATTAATTTAATTCCATTGTTTTTGAATTCGTATTTATTATGTGTAAAGAACCACTGGTTGTTAGTTATATGTCATATTTTTTATATAGACTTTGTAAAAGTTTTCAATGGGCATATCCGAAGGAGATATTTAAAAAGTAGCCTCTTTGCTTGGGGTTTGTCTATTATAACAACTTCCATTAATTATTTCTTTATAGCATATCGCATAACCTCAGTTCCTCCCACTCATACTTTTAGTTTAATCGACTTTTTTATCACTCAGGGAAGTACAATTTTACCGTTGATAGCCAACTGCTGTTTTTACATTATAATTGTATTTTCACTCTGTCATAGTTTTCACACGAGCGCAAATACAGCTGCTGACATTAGGCGACACCTATATATAGCCACTTTGATATTCATACTGTGTGACGTCAATATGTTGTGCCAATATGCTGTTTTTTTCTTGCACATTAAATTAGGGATGATAATGATAGTTATACTTATTTTATTACAGTACTTGAATGCATTCGTATTACCCGTTTTTATAATAGTTCTTAAGTGTAACCGAGAAATATGGTACGAATTTTGTGTAAAAAAATTAAGTGAAAGGTCGATAACGGCAAGAAATAGGCATGAACATATCATCATGCAAGAAAGAATTATTGTGGAACCTGTTGACAGCCATCTGGCGGTCCCTGATGAATAAATATTCACAATAATTAATTTATGTACCTAATGGATAAATTAAATCAATGTTAACATTGAAATCATAGAAATAGTTCTGCTCAGTACCAAACAAAGCACCTACATACCTATGAATTAAATTATTTACGTTGTATTCAGTCTACTACTGGTTACAACTTGCACATTTTTATTTGAATTATTAATGTAATTTGTGTTTTTATTATCCATTTTTCCTTGTCAACCGTCCAGGGGGCCAAGTCTACTAATTTACGAAAGTGTCAGTGGTCTCACAATGATCAGTTATTGACAGATATGCCATACAAAATCTGTCAAAAACTCATCATTCCGAGACCACTGACACGTTTGTAAATTAGTAGACTTGGCCCCCTGAATAGGTTCACTCTAACCTGTGTGGTGGTTTTCTCAAAAGACATAAAACTACATTGTTGTCATTTTATGATCCGTCCATTACAATGTAATTGTATGGACTTTTAATTCGGTGCCTTCTTAGAGTACTCGGTCAGGAAGCACCAACCACATCTAGTTTTAATTATACAAAAATTGACGAGTAAAGTGTTAATGTTAGTCATTTATTACCTAGTGCAAATAGTTGGTTGTGTTAAATATTATAAATATGCATTTAAATGTAGGTTCCTCTATGAAATAAATACTGATTATAACGTAATTATTGTAACAATGTTTAAATAAATTAAATTACTATAAAAAAATGTGTCATTAATTTTTCATTACGAAATAGTAAGTCTATCGTATAAAATTATGTTAATTGTATACGGCTTACTACCGAATTCAAGTTCCACAATTTAATTTGTGTTTAGAAATTAGCTTAAAGTAATAATAATTTAAGGAATTTTCTAATAAAATCATTAATATCTTAAGACTTGCTGTAAATTATGTTTCCCAACCATTGTAAATTATCTAATAAATACAATTGATTTAGAAACTTATTATGAATTATTTCTTATAAGTTTGAGTATGAGTAGGATGACATCTTAAAGCTTTGTTTTTTATAGGTATGAGGAACAGGGTGTAAAGTTCACTCTTCCTCTATATAAAAGGGAGGATCCTCCGACCAGACGGGTGTTGTGTCTGCCCAACGATTGATGTCGGAATCTTGTATATGTCCATCGCGCGGTAAACTCTAATTGCGCGATGCAGGATTTAGGTGACGTCAGGATTTTTGTGTGACGTCGGGTCTTTGATGCGTAGTTCGCATGTGGCGATGTAGATGCCGCTACAGGTTTAAGGCCTTCTTCACAGTATAAAAAAGAAGATCGGTGATCTGTAATGGTGGAATCCGACGATCGGCAATATTGCAAATGGACACGCACGGCAGACGACCACAGACCGCCCCGCACCGCGCACCGAGATACTTGTGATGCACCGATGTCTGCGATACCCCGCACGTACACCTTCCCATGGTCCGTCGTCCGGGCTCGTCGGTGTCCGTCCGTAAAATCGCGGATCGTGGGATTTCGGTATAACAATCCTAACCCACACCTTAGACCAAATAAAAAACCAAGACATAGCGCTGTTAACAATGACGTGAGGCCGGTTTCGTAAACATAATATGTATGCACTTAGTGAGGTGTAGTTTGATTGTAAATGTGTGCGTGTATGCACAGAGCGGAGGTGTAGTTTTGGCATGCTTCACTGTATTGTTCGCAGCGCTATATTATCTTGGTTTTTTATTTGGTCTGATTCCCACACTAATCAAACGGCTTTAGGTATAGCGCTTTGGGAGTTCATTTGTCAGAGTAGTCTACAGACAGATGCGCCATTTTGGTGTAGGTAATGTCGAAGGACTGCCATTCTACAGGGTGTTAGGGTAAACACCTTTATCCTTAAAACCAGTGGTTTGGTGTCATTTAAAGAACGTAAATTCAATGAAAAATTACGACTTAAAAAAAAAAAAAATTTTACCACTAGATTATATCGGCTAATTACGCAATTAGCCGATCGAGTGAAGTGTTAGCATGAACCTCCGTTATCGAAAATACTGCAGCATTAGTTTTGAAATAAACATTTATTGTAAAGTTAAGGATTAATGTTTGACGAAAATACGAACAGGACCATATAAAAATAAATGTTATTATAATGAAAGCACCCCCACTGGAGGAATTTATCTAGCAGTAAAAGAGTTGTTTTTTTAGGGTTAAGCATTTCTAGTTCATTATTGCAATAAAAAAGTGTAAAACGTCTATTACTGTAAGTAATACAATATTGGAGAAGAAATGAAAACGATTCTCTTTTATAAAAAAAAAAACATGATTTAATTTTTTTTTTTAATGTATTGCAATACAATGGCACAATTGCAATAATTTTATCACTGGCACACAACACAAAACGTAATATTATGTAATGCTGAAATAAAAATAAATAATGAAATAAGCATCTCAAACAGCAACAAATTGCTCCAAATAAGTCATTGCTCTAAACTTTCAACTTTCAAAAACACTTTATATAATAATACTGTGTTTTTAGATTTGCAGTCGTTCCAAACTAAACCAGTCCACGACCAACCAAATTCTAATTTCGATTCACATTCATTCGTCAGTCAAGAATCGAATATTAAAATCGATAGGTATTCTAAGTCGATCCATACTTTCATTCCATACATTTGACTTTCTTTGTTTATCTGGTACCAACGAAGCTGTTTTGTCTTTGGGGATAAGTCTGTGGGTTGCGTCTTGAGTTCTCATACTGTCTCCAGTTCAGGTACCAGAAAGGTTGATTGTCAACAGGGAGTGCGTCCAATCGGTTGATGAGATTCCTGTCACCCCTAGCCTCAATAGGGTAAGCTTCATCCTCGCCGAACCTATTGGATATTAGGTCTGTTTCCACTGCTGGGTATCCGATAGGGCTCAGCCCAGCGTAAAACGGCCTTTGAGCCTTCACAACAGCGATGACGACTGTGATTGTGAGAGCAAGAACGATTTTGTAGGCAGACATTTTCTGTGAACAAAGAAATCAAGAATTAATACAATTATAGGTGATGTCTTATTACCTTGTTAGGTTGTACTTGGACTTCTTTTTTTTTTTTTTTTCAAACCGGTTGCTGATACGTCACGATGTTTATAAAGAGCGCAAATTATAGTCTTATTTGTCTTTTGCATAAGAATGCAATCGTCCTCAGTGAAACTTGTTTAGAATGGAACACGATAATATGATAAAAACGCTCAAGTTTTTATAACTCTATTGTTTGATTTTTTACAGCCCACTAGTTGAGAAAAACATACTGTTTAAAACACCTTTATAAGCACTTATAATAAAACTAATTAGTGGTTAATAATTTGTTAATGAAAATAAATATTTTATTATTTTTGTTAAATTAATCATATTTTTTATTTTTATTTCTTGTAAGAATTTGTTTGATTTTGGACCACAATTGAGAAAATTATGTTTGATAAAAAAAAAAATATATATAAATTCACCATTTAATTCTAATGATTGTATCTAATTGAAATATCATCATTCGACCAAAACTTACAAATTCACTTGACAATATGGCCTAGACAAGTGGCAAATGCTTTCAAAGCGTTCAATAATAACATATTTAATAAAAGCTTTTCGGTAGGTTATGTCAATCCAAAACATTTTGGACTTTTCCATCATCGTTATTGCTGATAGAATTTCACTTTTTCTAGGCCATCTCGTCTATTTACTATTAAAAAGAAAATAACAATTCGAAAATTAAAATAACTTTAAAAAGTTCGAAATAGTCAACGGACAAAAAATAAAACAAATGAACAAAACATTTACCTTTGATATGATTTCACGCACAAAACAACTAAAGCGAGGTGAATGCACCAATGATTGTCACGGTCTCTCTCGGTTCTCAATTCGAACTGTGACTCGATACAACTGAACACTGTATAAATATGAACCCGCGAGTTATCGGGACCATCGCTGGACACAGACTTCACTAATAATAGACTGGCCGACAACTTTTGAAATTGGAAACAGTGCATGGCGGTGAATTTTGATTTTTGAAAGGAAGGAATTTGTTTTCCAATCAATGGTGACCTGGTTTTGGATTTTGATTGTTTGCTGTTCTGTTTGCATCGATAATAGTTTTTACTAAACAAATATAGTCCTCCAGACTCCCGGCCAATCTCAACGGAGATTAGCCTTCAGCGCGGAAGATATTATAGTGCACATGTGTGTGCGCAGAAACAGGTGCACTCTCTCTTCCCTCACTCTCATAGTCCGATGAGACGGCAATCCGACACGACCGGAGAGAGATCAGGCGCAGGACCAAGGGCTTAACGTGCTTTCCGAGACACGGGCCAACGGTTTTCCAAACTCCGGGCTGTTACTAAGAAATTCCTAATGGAAAGACCCCACGCTGAGCAGTCGCACTTGCAACCACGAGACAAACGGGGCAGTTACTAAACAAGTAGGAAGGTACCTAAGCAGGGGGTGTGGGTACTTTTTTATAAGTCTAAGAGATCAAATCTGATTCAAGCAAATGCTAATTTGTCCACCTATCAAGATAAACTTTTTATTTATTTCTGTCTCATCGAATTAATTTGAATGCAACTTTTTTCATTCTTTTCCACTACCTCACGACAAAAATAGACTGGAGAAAGCTCGTATATATTAACACAACATTAAATTAAATCTACAAAAATAATCTAATATTTGCACAGAACACCTCTAGACATTATAAAGTGCGCGTAAAAACCCCATTCAACGCGTTACGCGAGAATACTCGTCTCGACGGCGCATGACGTCACATAGGTATCAAGTTCGTCCAAGTCCATCAATGACCAGTCAAGGAAAACCCCGATTAATTCACTCAATCACTGCGCTGACAACCACTTTTGAAGACACGGAGAGGGGAGCGGTAGGTCAAGTTAAACTGGTTATTAAAAAGCGCATGGGTTTTGAATCAATCGGTGAGATAATAAAAACTTTTGCAAGTCACTGTTTACCTAACACACCCTGTGCCGTAGCAGTGGGTTTTCCCTTTGTTATAAACTAGTGTTAAATAATACAGAAGCCGCTAGTTCAGTCACCTAAGCGGTGTTGACATTTTTTTTGTACGACTTTGTTCTGCTAATTTACGGTAGCCTACTGACCTAATTTTAGCAAAATATAAACAGTGAACTAATTAATTTTCTTTCAACATTGAAAATTGGGATTGTAACACACGCGTCTCTCGATCCAATCCCAATCTATATGACAGTCTTTAGTCCGAATCTCGACAATGTAGCACCAGCAGGCGTAGCATGAGCACCGTTTTGTCGACAGAAGAGTAGACAAAAATGACGTTTCGTGTAGACAGTGCGACGACGGCAGCAAAGAAGAAGGAGTCAACTGCACTTTTTACGAAATTCACTCTTTTACATAATTCGACTCAGAATCCTTTGTTTTGTCTTCACTACCTTAGACAAATGTCGGTTGTTAGTGTGATTTTGACAGTAAGGATAGAAAACTTTCTTCCAAAATACTCTACATATAAAAAGACCTAGACAAAGATCGTTAGAAATGAAAGACAAAATGACGGATTGTAGAAGGATTTCTACGGTGCGATGTCAAAAATGAAGAAACGAACTGTCACTTTGTATAGAAAAAGCTATGTATATTCTTCGTAGAGATAGAAAGCGCCATGCTACGCCTGCTGATCAACCTAGAACAACTATCAGCAAAGAGGTGACATAGGTCAGAATTCGGATGGCAGTAGCGCTGTATAATTATAAAATTTTGATTTCAGTCGCATTTGGTTCGACGGAAATTCGACTCTAGGGAATGCAATCACGAGTCGTGATAGGCAACTCGAGATCTCGAGCTAAGTCTTGTGCTGAGATTTGTCAAGATTTCACGAACGAGATTTACTTTCCACGAGATTGAATCTCGCAACAAAGGCTTATGATCTCGCGAGGTTCCAGATCTCTCGAGATCGAGGTTGCATTCCCGAGTCTGCTCCAAAATCGTTGGACAAGGCATTGGAAGAAGATGAACATCAATCCTACCGAAATCGAAACCTACTCATTATGGCCTGATACAAGAAAATTTATTTTTCAAAAAGTATGATTGATTCTCGAGTCGAACAATGACGTAGCTCGAGTCAAGCCGTTGAAAACCGATAGAAACTCAATATATTTGTAATGGGGTTTTTCCAAGGTTAGTAATAAGATCAATCGACTCAACCCACAATAGAATTGTGTTACAAAAAAGATTGCATCTCATGTTAGAATTTTATTACTCATCCATTGTCATTTTTAAATGTCATTTCACATAATTAATCATAGTCGACCTCAGAAATGACCAGTTTTGACAACTATTCTCAGTCAATTGTAACTTTCCAGTCAATAAGGATGAAAGTATGTTACTGTCACATACACAAATAGACCTTGTAAACCGTTGACCGTTTTATGAAGTGACATTCAACTTTAGGATGATATAGCAATTATGAGGTGGACTAAACCAGTAAATATATAATTATTAAATTGTATTTTCCAATGCGGATGAGCTGCTTTTTTACGGCTGCTCCACTTCCTGCTGTATAAATGGCAAATCCTTAAAAAAAACGTTTCTGAACAACAGGATTTCACCTGCTTCGTGTGACGTTTACAGACCGTCACTCTTTTATATCATAAACATAAGTACATAGATTCGGTGTTCAGCGACTTTGATAATAGACCAACAGAATTCAGAATTCTTAGTAGGGGGAATGCGAATGCGATTAGTGGTAATACTAAATTAGTAATCGTAAAGTATCGTCAATAAGTTATATTTTTAAATCAATGAATATCTGTTTATTGTAATAATTACATTTTTCCTTAGGTCTTGATAGTTATAGTAAGTAGTAGTAGTTATAATATAGTCAGGCGCGCTGTAAATCGCGAATCTATACGAAATTTTTCTTCCTAAAAAAAAGCACATTGGAATCCATCTCCGTATAAAAAATCTTATACTACTTAATAAAATTGGTAGCAATTATTAAAAAAAAAAAAACAAACAGGCTATTACTCGATACGATAATAATAAATAAATGCTGGTTGATAAAACAACAACATAAATACTGCTGCTTTATAGTCTCGGAACTGCGCTGAACTATAATTTAATTAGCTTGGTTTATTTCCTACTGGGTATCTCGTGCATTTTATTTACCTACATAGTTGTTCACAATATAACAAAATATACATAAGATTATTACCATTACGCTTCTATCATCCGGTGGGGTAGTCAGATTTGTGTACATAATAAAGAGAATAAAATTCTATTCTACCCATGGTGGTATCTACATTTCGCTAATTCCAAACTCCATCCCGGAGTCTAGAATTAGCGAAATGTGAGAAGTTTATGGAAATTCCCTATTCTAAAAAACTAATAAATGACATAATCAAAATGCTATAATTACGAAAATATTAAATATCACTGTGATAGGTATAATAGGTATAACCAAACTAACTTGTTTTGTCAAACTTTTAAGTTGGAAGTCCGCAGCAGGCAAGAATGTATATCAATAAGACGCATTGCAAGCGCAAAGTTGGATTTTCAACCGTCGGCTTAGTGTTGAGAGTTGGAATTCCAACAGTGCCGTGCAGTGTGCTATTTAGCAATTTATAATACAGGGTGTTCCTCGAAGTATGGATTAAATTGACTATGGGCGTGGGCAAGGTAATTTCCAAACTTTCTAACCCTGAGAATGCATTTTTTTACGGTTTATAGTTGTGACCAACTTGATATCAGGCCTATCAATATTTTTTTGTCAGGACTTTGTAAAGGAATGGGCCTTTCTTGTGGGAAAACTTTTACGTACTTTTACTTTTAGAAAACATGTGTTCAATAATAAGAAACAACCTTTACTGCAAAAGCTTTGATCTAGCAAAAATTGTATTCAATTTTCGAGCGATTTTCATGCGAAATAGTTTCACTAGCGAAAAAAAAATTCTCAAAGTCACAAAGATTGGAAATTACCTTGCTCGTGCCCCTATTCGATTTGATCCATACTTCCAGGGACATCCTATATATTAAGGTATCGTGTAGTGTTAGTGAAAACGGGCATAAGTATATGTGGTAGGTAACACCATAGCGCGAATAAAAATCACTCTATCAAATTTAAATTTTTATTAAAAATCCGTGTGAAAAATGCAATAATATTACTCCGAATCTCCTGTTTAGCTAAGTATAAGAATAACAATATTTATATTCAATTTAATCATTTTCCGATTCAAACACGATTGAAGATCGTGAAAGGTCATCTGTTATCTACAGAGCTGCAGACACAAGGCGGTTCAAAGTTCTGTTTATTACTTTTTATTATTGTTATAAATAATACTATAATATAACTACGTCATAAAAAGCAACGGATAACCCAAAAAGGTTAGGATTTGGACTTTACTCTTGGACTTTCAAATCAATTCCAACTAATTGTTATTTTTCTGGGGATATCCAAACTATGTCTAATTGCATACCTCAGTATTGATTCGCCATCTTAACTTTGAGAGCAACGATGCGTTGCTGCGCCGCACCGCAAAGGTTTGGCCGCATTGGTGGTCACACGGACGTTGCGGCGCCGCGCCGTAACTTTGTTACGCCGCAGCTGCGCCGCACCGCAAAGAGTTGGGCGCATTGGCGGTCACACGGTGAGACTGAGCGGTGCCGCTCCGATGTCGCAACGCGTTCACACCCAGTCTCGTCTAGCGGGTGGCAAGTCAAGTACGTGCGTTGCGACTCCTGAACTCACCTTGTGGCATACCATGGATATTTATATGTAGGATGCCGCAGCAACACCGTTCCGGCGCCGCGCAGCCGCCGCAACGCATAGTGTGCATCGGCCCTTACTCCGACGCTACACTATAATTATACTTTTGAAACGACTGGTTTCTCCCAAACAGTTGTATTCGCAGAGATTATTAATGTATCTGTAGAGTGATCTAAATATTAAAGGATTTAAAATAACAAGTTTTCTTTGTTATTTAGATAAAGGTGTTTTTTTTTAAGCCAAGTAGTGTGTTTCACTCATAGCATAATCAGCTTATAATGTTCCCACAGCTGGGACACAGGCTTCCTCTCTTCGATAGGGAATAGGCTGTAATCTACCACGCGGGCCCAGTGCTGGTTGGTAGATGTCACATGTCTTCGAATTTTTGGGCCTAGGACATGCTGGTTTCTTCACAATGTTTTTCCTTCACCGCTTGAGCAGTTGATGGTGAAATTATTTACACAAAGTACCTAAAGCGCCTGGCTGGGTTCGAACCCACGACCGTAAGGCTGGGTCATTACCACGCATAGAATAAAGGCGGGTACACACGTAACTGCAAGCATGACAAGCCTGCATGAACAATCAAATTGTGCAAGCGTGCTTGATGATTTTTTCCTTTAGACATTATACTGATATGCAAAATAACATCAAATATAATAAAAAGTCAATCCGGTTAGACTGGAAGCCGACCCCAACATAGTTGGGAATAGGCTAGGCAGATGATGATAATAAAAAGTCAAGTCAGTTTCATAATCTGTTTGTCAGTTTAATCTCTATATTTCGACTGAGATTTTAAAAGAAAATCTTCCATTTTCTCTTTGATATAAATCATTCACGCGTGACTGTAAATAAATAACGTATACGGCCTTTTCTTTCTATTAGACAACCTTTTCCGTACATCATAAATTTCCTGCTAAAGCCACCTGGCTCTCTGCCATGGTCCAGTTTCAAACTACGCCTGTTACATAGTTCACTTTGTCTTGATTCTGACAGTTATTGAATTTATCGAATATCTTGTTACACTTTTGATTGTGGAATCTGTGTAGCGGCTAATTATTTTATTTTATTTAGATCTTCCGCAATAAGCACGTTTAGCATGACCTATTTATTTACCTCTATTATTTATTTATTTATCTTTATTTTTTTGATCTCTACGTATTTATTTTATTCACCTCTTTTCTACGAAGAGAAGATATATCAGATATCTCTATTCTTCGTAAAGCAGATGGAAATATAAGTAGAAAAGAGCGCTTACTTCGTTTATCAAGATATTCGCTTCGTATACAAAGTGAGCGTTCTTTTGTTTATTTGCGACATCATGTTTTATAAATCTTTCTATAATCTGCCATTTTGTCAGTCAGATGTCTTTCTTTTCGACTGTGGTCATGCTACGCGTGCTGGTCTATGGTGAACATGTCGGTAAATGTAATAATATTCACGTATTCAAAATATGAATTACTAGCTTCCGCCCGCGGCTTCGCCCGCGTTGTATGTCGACAAAAAGTAGCCTATGTTCTTCCCCGGGATGCCATATATCTCCTCGCCAAATTTTATCGAAATCAGTTCAGTGGTTTAGGCGTGAAAAGGTAACATACAGACAGTCTGTCTGTCTTTATGTTACCTTATCACGCCTTGTTCTTGACAGATCGACAGACAGAGTTACTTTCGAATTTATAATATTAGTATGGATTAATAAGAAGATAAGTTTATAACTAGCGACCTGCCTGCCGCTTCACACGGCGTGTATACAATGTTCTGATGTGGGAACATCTCAAGGCATCGAGATTTCTAAGCTATATCTAAGTTAAATATTAACTGCATTAAATACATAAACCTTCAGTAAGTGTGTTCCGTGGTCGCAAGCGGTACCACTATGCTTTAAGATCTGGGTTCGATTCCCAGGTGGGGTTTTTCCAAGTGTTATTGGGTTTTCCATCTAGATTTTCTCAGTATAGTAGTCCGTAGTCTGAATTTGTGCCCGGTTTATGGCAATAGGCTCGCCCTCTATTACATGGGACTTAAACATAACTGGCGATATGTGTGTGTACCTACTATAGTTACACCTCTGTCAAACCTTTCGGGAAATACAGACGTGATGTTATATGTTATCCAAAATCTACTATCTATACTCCATTTGAAATAAGATTAGACATTTAAACAAACCTTTTTACAGTCCGTTCAACCGATTTTGAGTTCTATACCGTAGGTATAAGGATGCCATTAAAAGCAAAAAAGATAACAAAATACCAACTGTCTACTGCAGCTACCATTTGTCATTTCACCAACGCAATAGAAGTCAAAATCGGTTGTACGGACTGTAAAAAGGGCTTACTTAAATGTCTAATCTTATTTCAAATGGAGTATAGGTATATTTTGCCACATTGGGTTTTCCTAAAATAGAGATAATTTGTTTTCTTATAAAAGTGTCTCAAAACAGATGTGCTCACGGTAGTTAGCATTCATTTATCATCATTAGAAATGTTTTATAATAATTTACCTTATTTATATACCTGCTTTTTCGGAAAGATAAAGTTTGATTGTAATTTTGGGCCAAAGCCTGGATTTACGTGGCAATCCCAAATCTTGTCAAAATGATTGTTTTTACAAGCTGAAATAAGACTGAGAAAGCTCCTGCCACCTTACACCTGGCAAATTAATAAACACACGACGTCTTCAAGGACTATAGGTACAGTACCTATGTACAGTCGAACAAGCTATTTGATATCCTTTAGGGGTATGAGGAACAGGGTGTAAAGTTCACTCATCCACCATAGAAAAGGGAGGATCCTCCGACCAGACGGGTGTTGTGACTGGCGCCCAATGATTGACATTGGATTCTTGTATGTGTCCACTGCACGGTAAACTCTAATTGCGCGATGCAGGATTTTTGTGACATCAGGATTTTCGTGTGACGTTAGGTCTTCGATGCGTAGTTCGAATGTGGCGATGTAGATACCGTCACAATACAAACAAAATATATTAATTTGCCGGTACACTGCTAATATTGGTTTTGATTGTGTGTGTAATTTAACTTTTTGAGCTTAGGAGAGTGACGCACAAGGATTGTTGAATACTTAAAATACTTACAAAATTATTTAAAGTAGTTGCAAGGTTATCTGCCTGTATACCAAATTATCTGTATACTGTTTGAAAACCAAATAGCTTATTCGACTGTACATTAAAAGCTCTAGTTTCAAAACTCATTTTCTCTCAACAACACCTCAAAATTGTCTGTTACCAACCAAAACTATAATACAAAGTAAGTGACGGCACTGAAAACATAACCTAAGTCTTTCTTTGATGGCAAATCGGAATTGGAAATCTACAAAGGTCTGATGAAATACGTCGCTTTAACGACCTGGGTTTAAAAGGGCACGTCGAATTTTGTTGCCCGCAAGGTACTCAAATAAAGAGGGTGTCAAGGGTCTGTTTGTAAAAGATCTTTTTATTTTCTGTATTTGGTATTTGCATACGTGCCTAGAAGTTTGTAAAATAAGGAAAAGAAAGATAGACAGAGAGATATGGTAGGGGTAATGAAAAATGTAACATGAGAACGTTAATTTCGAGCCATTTTTCCGTTTTATCAACTGCAACGGTTAATGAGAATAACACAACATCACAACGGATTAAAACTGTCTTATTAGGGGTACCTAGCATCTATGGCTTAAAACAATAATACAAACACAAAAATATGTACTTTACGATTCTCAAAATAGATCAATATTAGGCTTACCTAAGACAATATCAAAGTACAAATAAGTAACAGCATTAGCAACATATCTTCATAGAAAACGGGTGAAATCACGCGCTTTGAAATCTTAGTATATACCTTTCAATAGACAACAGCGGGGCCAATTCTACTAATTTACAAAAGTGCCAGTAGTCTCACAATGATCAGTTTTTGACAGATATGCCATACAAAATCTGTCAAAAACTCATCATTGTGAGACCACAGACACGTTTGTAAATTAGTAGACTTGGACCCCTTTTTTTTTGTGGGTGGGAAATCATCCAATTACTTCTCCCACTCTGGGCGGAGCGGAAGGGCGTGTCAGACTTTGACAGACTAAAACTCACCCGTGTTCCTTCAGTTGCCTGTTGCCAAGGTCCCGGTATCCCTTTCGGACTAACCCGCAACCCTGGCAGGCAGACTTGGCCCCCTGAGTGCATGGCAGTTTCGCACGGACGTGGAAGGTTTAGTTTAGTTAGGTAATAATTTCAAGGTCACTGCCGAGATATAATACTGTTACTTATTTATACTGTGGCTATACTAAGACCATTAACGAGACAAGAAAAAACAAAAGATAACATTAGGTAAAGGATAATGAAAACAATATTAATAACAATACGTAGAACCCAAAAATAATTGCTTGAGATAGGGAAAACCTACTTTGAGAATATCATCGACATCGAGTAATATATGTGTCACGTTTCGATTCGGACCAAATTCGCGATAACTACATGAATGTATTATTCTGTATCGGGCTAAGGGGATTTCTTGCTCTTCCTTAAAACTTGGTGTTTTGTGTATTTGTATGGCATACTAATGATTAATTTTGATTCTAACACGGGAAAAATATTTTACCAGTACATTTTCTTGGGATTTTGAAATTAACTAACGACGAGGAAAAGTGATCATGTTTTCAGAATACAATACCTACAAGTGTTTTTTGCACTTATTTGTAAAATATTCAAATAAAATTCATAGTATAGAGGTAATGCATAACACAAAATAATCTTGTTTTAAACTATTCTAAGCATATTATCTTTTTGCAATTAATAGTTTGTCAACACTTCAAGTTATGAATTTTGATAAACATTTGTTTTTAATATAATTTTATTCACAGTCCCAAGAACTATGTTGAATGCATATTCGCAACTTTAACAGGAAAGTTGAAAAGTCACATCACGTCCTTGAAATTTTAAAATGTCTTTACACCGATGTTCGGGTCGGCACATTCGATTCGACAGTATTCGTTGAACATTAAAGCCGACCCGAACATTGCGGCCTTCATTCACCTCGTATCAAAGTTTTTTTGGGCATCTACCCTTGTTTCGCTCGCTCTCCTTTTTTTATTTGGAGCTCGTGATTATAGATGTGTTTTGCTGTTTTATTCGAATTTACTTAGGTACTAAACCTTTTTACTACGCACATGTTTCTGTAAAAATAAAGCTATACTTATTTCTTTTTCTTTAATTATGTTGGGGTTTTCCGAACATATACATTGTATGTTATTCGATTTTGTCGTTCGGCTGTGCCGACTCATGCCGACCCGAACGCGAACATGTGTATAGCACTCTTTAGTCAAAGCGGATCTAGGCAGAAGACGGACAAGTTACCTACTTTAATAAAGATTAATACAAGATTAATTAAGACGACCTTGCACTTAGCGTGGAGCGATGTATCTAACGCACGATCAGACAAAATGCATGCAAAGCCAGGTCGTAAAACGTGGTGCAGTTCGACTATTATTGGCCTTACTAGTGCGGCTATGAGAACAGCTGGTAAATCTATACATATTATTATAAATTAAAGTTGTTTTACGTGTGTCTGTGACTGCGTTGTCTTCAAAACTTCGCAAAAGATTTCGATGCGGTTCTCACCGTCTTTTAGAGAATTGACTCCAGGTTTCTTTTATTTCGTTGGGGTGTTAACTGACACCAAAACTCGCATTAACACAATTAACCATAAATACATCAAATGAAAAAAAAAATGAAATGATAAATACATCATCATTTGCCTAGCCTTTTCCCAACTATGTTCAGGTCTGCTTTGGGATCGACGCAACAGGTATTTTTCTTCCATACTGCTCAGGTTAGACCCAGATTCCAGCCAGGGTTGCCAGGGTTGCGGGTTAGTCCTGCCAGGGTTGCGGATTAGTCCGAAAGGGATACCGGGACCTTGGCAACAGGCAACTGAAGGAACACGGGTGGGTTTTAGTCAGTAAAAGTCTGACACGCCCTTCCGCTCCGCCCAGAGCGGGAGAAGACATTGGATGATTTCCCAAGCTCAAAAAAAAAAAAAGGTTAGACCCAAATTAGTTGGTACCCACATATCAATACTTTTTTGTTTTTATTTAATCTAATTTTTTTTACCTACTTTAAATACACAAACATGAAACTATAAAAAACGGATAGACACTTGAAAATATCGACAAAAATAAAATATAATTTACATAAATCGTTGATTTAAAAGCCCCGTTTGTGACGGACAGTTCAGCAGCCCGATATTAAACGGATATTGCATGCGGTTACTGCATTCGAATCTGACTAGTGACCACAAAACGTGACTTATTGCGCTGGATCACTCCGTGGCTGACTGAACCAGACCTGCCTGTTTGTGGTCTCAGGTAAACACAGCGATGGACAGCGAAAGTGATGATTAATTATAATTTTAGAACTAATGTGGGTATTAACCACGGTACCACATAACGTGGTTAACACCCGGAGGGGAGGAGGCGGGTGATACATGATACCTAAATTTCTATAATTCATGTGAACGTTCTTGTGTGATTTGTTTAGTCTTTCTCCCATGAAAATGTTTTACTTCTTCTTATTTTTTGTAGTAGCATTACTACAAAAAATAAGAAGAAGTAAAACATTAACATACGATGCAAGATGAAGGTAATTATTTTCGTTTCATTGAAAATAATTATTCCTGAAAGCGTCATAATAGGCTACGTCCACGCAGCGCTAATTTATACGTATATTATCTCCTATGGTAATATTTTATAGTAGTTATAATAAAATCACGTATTCGAGAAATAATCCTTAATCAAAACTTGCCACTGCCGTTAAAGAAACATTTTATACGGTAAAGATTTCTATGGGTAATGCGGTAGTGGGGCGCGTCATTTCATAGTAGACATGCTTTACGCGATTACGTAGTGGCTTATGTTTCTAAATTGTTTCGCTCTCACAAACAAATGTCTGGCTTAGTACAGCGAAATATTGTATCGAATGGGTATCATTGAATCACGAATCGATTGAATAACTGAGCCATGTTCGAGAAATCAGTACATGATTACGTGAAATATATAGGGCCAAATGGTCTACGTGTTAACGGAGCCATTCGATTACTACGTATTGAATATATTGGATATTTCCGCCAAGTGCTGCAAATTCTTGATTTAAATTATTGTCCAAATATCCTTCATGTTCTCAAATTTAGAGCCCATGAAAATTTACCGTAACGATGACACTCAAATCCTTTGGTGTAGTCGTAAAATATACCTGACTAATAAAGTTTATTTACTCTGTAATAACCGCGTTATAAATTTTGCCTCAAACGATGTTCCAAAGACAGGTTATTTATTCGAAAGATTGAAGGCACACTATAAATAAGTAACAGTATTATATCTTCATACAAAACGGTCGAAATGACGTGCTTCGAAATCTCAGTGTATTCAACACGCAACAGCATCGAGAGCGCGGCAGTTACGGACGGGCGCGGAACCGAGCGGCCGTAGGTAATTATTTCAATGTCACTGCCGAGATGTTTATAATACTGTTACTGTATTATACTGTGTCAAAGGCCTTTGATGGAAAATATAATTTTGATATAGTGGTTCCGATCTCGGCTAACGACGCATTAAGGAAATTGAAGCCTTCTTGAAAACCTTTTAGGAGTTTTAGGTCTATCAATCACTGCCTTTCAGTCTAGTGATCGCACTGTTGAACATGAGGTACTTATAGGTCCTTGGTTTGATTCCCAGGTTGGGCAAAGTGTTATTGGGTTTTTCCATTGAAAATTCTCAGTGGCAGCCTGGAATCTGAATTTTTACCCGGTCGACGGCAATAGAATCGCCCCCTATTTCATGGATAAATTTTCCATAATTATAACTGGAGAAATCTGGGTAATATAGGTACTTATATCTCTGCCTAACCCTGTAGGAAAGCAGGCGTGATGTTATGTTATTTATATAAAACTAGCTAATGCCCGCGGCTTCTCCCACGTGGATATCGGTTATTATATACTAAAACCTTCCTCGAGAACCACTCTATCCATAGTGAAAACAGCATGAAAATCGGTGCAGTAGTTTTTGGTTTATCGCGAACAGGATGACCGATTTCTTTTCATTTTATTTCATTACAGACAGACGCGGCGGAGGGCTTTGTTTAATAATACATATTATGTAAGGATCTATGAAATTCAATCACTGTCATTTCAAATACACGATGTAATTTTAACCAATTTCAGTCAAAATACATCATGTTTCATTAGATTAATTATAATGCGGTCTGCGTCCTCTTAGTTAAAATTAATTACTTTTGGGCCTATGGGGTCGCGAGTCATGTGACAAGCACATTTAAATTCACAACGAACGACATGATTTAACAAAGTTTTTTAATTTTAAAATTGGTCCACTTAAATAATTATTTTGTTCACATCTGCAGTGCTTTTATTTTTGCAAGTAAAAAATGATTGATGCCGTTTTCAGATCGGTTGTACGAACCGTAATAAATCGGTCACATCTGTATTTTGCGAAGCACCGTATTTTTGACGGACGTGTGCAAAGAAAATAAAGGTTATCATGTGAGTTTTATTTGGTCATGGTGCCATTTTCAAAGTTCATCGGGTAGGTAGTATTTGTAGTTGATTCGTGTTATAGTAGGGGAGGCAATGATGCTAAATGGGGATTTACTCGAGCGTCGTGGGACCCTATTGGATTGTGAAGATTAGATGCTAAAAAGAAAAAAAGGTTATGTGAAGTATACCCTTTCACTGGTGGGGGGAGCGTCTATGGTAGGGGAGCCCTAGCGGGGATTTCGGGAGTTACTCGAGCGCGGCAGAATAACATACGGGGGGCAACCTTGTACCCCACCATACCTGAGCCCTGTACATAGGGGCAAACGCCTAGGGCAGCCGATCAGATTAGTAAAAAAAATCGATCGTTAGAAAAACTCGAGCGCGTCAGATTAAGGTAAGGTAAGTTGGTTGCATGCAGAAAAGTGTGCATTTCAATAATCTGACAATTTAAGCGTGAAATAAGGAAATGGGATAGTTTTTACTAATCTGATCGGCTGCCTTAGGCGTTTGCCCCTATGTACAGGGCTCAGGTATGGTGGGAGTACTTCACAAGGTACAAGGTTGCCCCCCGTATGTTATTCTGCCGCGCTCGAGTAACTCCCGAAATCCCCGCTTGGGCTCCCCTACCATTACGGATATAAAAAATGTATGAATCGAGACAATACAATTTTATGTCACGTACGGCGTTACATAACGTCAAGCCTGTAATCCCCGAAGGGTTATGCAGAGTTGTATATAAAGTACATTTCACCAGTTATGTTTTCGTACGGTTCTGTAAACACTAGTTTCCATAAAACTCAATAGGGAATAGAATTTACATAGGTAGGTACCTGTATCTGGTATTTCTTCTATTTCATTTCGAGTTTCCAGTATAAGCTGATCTCGCATTTTATAGCATTTACGTACAATGAGAGGTCAGCTTATACTGGAATTGTATAGCTTGATATTTATCTATGTGTGCGCAGAAAGTTCTTTTGGGCGTTTGACGGCTTTTGTCAATTCATCAATGCTTGAAAATAATATGCTTCGTTCACTACATATCTACTTTTAGCTTACCAGTAATAATCTAGCCAGCTCTACTAGAAATGGAACTGACCTCTTCAAAGTAACATTGAATTAAATTCTATGTGGTAAGATCAGGATGGAACTAATCTTGAACTGTAATATTACGAGTAAGTTGTCTACCCGATTCCAACTTCGAACATTTGAATGTTACAAACGATTGACTGTGGTATTAATTATTAGAGTTAAGCTAAGAAAGTGCAGTCGAAGTAAACGATGGAATCTGCTTTACCGACTCGGGATATTGCATTGTAATGTCAATACGGCAGAATAACATTCCGCCATCTTCTTTAAATGTCAAACTGAATTAAAAATGTGACACTGAAAGGCTCTTTTTAAAATATAAAATCAATCTCTTAAATTGTAAATCAATTTCCTGTATTTCATAAAAATTTAGTCGTAGTAATTTTTTTCATTAAAAAGATTTTAGGTTGACATCATCTCAAAATGAGTCAAAGGTGTATGCCATTTTGATCATTGTTATCAAGTAATTAAACATAGTTTTCCGTACAATAGCCTGCTCCGTGTTGTAGTTTCAAAAGGCCGCTCAACTGTTGATTGGCCTTCTAATGGCCGATAACAATTAAAATTCTATTGTGTCTCGTTAATGACAGTTGGAGGTTTATGCACTATTGTTGGTAACTCCGAGTGAAGCTACTTGGAGCGTCGGCGATGAAGTTTTTTGAATATGGAACTTCCCGCCATTACTTTTCTCATGCCGCGAAACGCGTTTGATTTTGTGATTTATTTATGAATAATAAGTTTCTGTAAATTGCTAATACGTGTTTTAAACCTCCACATAGAAATAGTTAATATCAGAAGTTTGCATAATTCATCTCGCGCCCCAAAAGTAAATAATGGGAAAAAGACGCGTAAGTAAGTGTAAACATAGGGCGAAGCGCGCTCGTAAATCATCTAGGAGAAGCAGTACCTACGAGTTCTAGCAGTAGCGGCTCAAGAACACCCCCACTTGCACCCCACAAAAGGATAAAGGTATCTATGACAAAAGATACCGGAACTGTGAGTACAATTTTACATAATATGATACCGGATTTTGACCCCTTAAACGATAATATTACTTCTTGGTTAAACGTGATAGAATCGTATGCATCAACATTTTCATGGACGGATAGTATGATACGCTATCAAGCACTAAATAAGCTCAAAGGGTCTGCTAAAATCTGGTACGAGTCTTTATTGCGTAATGATCACATGTGGACTAATTGGCTCTGGAATGATTGGAAGGAAAAGCTGTTTATTACATTTAGAGTGAAGAGAAATATGTTTGATCTACTTAAGGAAATCATCGACCGGAAACCTGTCGAAAATCAACCGCTATATGATTTCTTTTTTGAACAAAAAGCCAAAATTGATAGTCTGTGCTTAAATTTTAATGAAAATGACGTAATCTCGATAATATTAGGGAATATCGGCGATAGTAACATAACAGCATCCGTTGAGGCTAGCAACTTTAAATCATGCGATAGTTTAGCTGAATTTTTGCACAGCCGCGTTCACAAAGCACAAACGCTTAACCACAGCAACACTCGTGAAAATGTTAAGGTTCCACCACCCATAGAGTGTTATAATTGCGGCGGGAATCACAAACGATTTCAATGTACGGTAAAATGTGAATTTTGCGGTAAGAAAGGCCACTCGGAAACTTCATGTTTTCACAAAAAGAATTCTAATAAAAATGACAAACCTGAACAAACAAATTAACGAAATGCCTGGATATAGATAGATAAGTCAAAGACAGTGAAAGAAGTAATAGATCGTATAATGGGGTGGCCGCTGCTCAGAACATTAAACCTTCGATAACTGGTGTGAATGATGCATCATTAGAAGGTGCAAATCTATATTTAATAAATAAAAGGCGTGTTGGCAATATAGCATTATCTTTACCTTCAGTGTAAGAATGCTTTGCTTGCTGTATAAAATTTTCAGTTTCTGCCTAAGTTAAATAAGTACATTCAAATTAAACTGGAACACCAAAAAAAAAGAAGTTATAAGTAGTCACTCACCAGAATCAAGGTTGTGAGCTGAAACAGTTACTGCCTAAGACTGAAGGAGTGAACTGGACCAGGCAAAACCTTGGATTAAGGGAGTGAGCTAAAATCACAGGATAGAGAGTTTGTCTAAGCCTAAAGACAACTCTGGTTTGGGGTCCAGTACAATTTGAATTGGGAATAAGTTACTGCAAAATAATTCACAAAACCTCCTCAGACTAAAGGGGCTTTGTTTTGAGTTCTTTAATAAGATTTTGAGTGAGGAGCTATGGTAGATTCGTGAATGGGATTACCAGTTGCAGAGTAGTGAGAGTTCCTAAGCCTAAAGGAACAGAAACGATGTAAACCCTGTAACTGGAGTTCTATTAGTAATGTGAATCACGATTGGCCGAAGCATTTTTGTTTTTTTTTTAAATTAAAATAACATATTAACATAAAGTGCGTGCTTTCAGATGGTTCGTTAAGCTAAGTAAGACTGGTGGTGTAAGGCGTGCCTGAGGACATGCACGGTGCAGGAGGGCCGTGTTGGCAACTCCGAGTGAAGCTACTTGGAGCGTCGGCGATGAAGTTTTTTGAATATGGAACTTCCCGCCATTACTTTTCTCATGCCGCGAAACGCGTTTGATTTTGTGATTTATTTATGAATAATAAGTTTCTATAAATTGCTAATACGTGTTTTAAACCTCCACATAGAAATAGTTAATACTATGTTTACTTAATAAAGGAAATAACTTTGATTATTTAGATATCTAGATAGAGTGTCTAACTTTGTTATGCAGGTGTGCGTGACAGCTACGACAATGTGCTGTCATTGTGCTTTTCTAGTGTGCGTGCATTAAGCGGCCATAAGCTGGACGCAATTTTTTTGACGAGTTTACAGCTTTGACTTTGAGACATATTTATAATGTTTGGGTAAGAAGTTTAAAACTGACGAAGACTTGACTTTAAGTGTCAATTTTTAGACACTATATTTTTCTGTGTCAATGCACTTGGTACTTGAAGAAAAAAGTAATATTCTACTTTTTGTTGGATGATTTGTTACTCCGTAAAGTTCACATCTCAATCTCAACTCAAACTCAAAGCATTTATTTCAAACTAGCTGCGCCCCGCGGTTTCACCCGCGTAAGTCTCGATCCCGTGGGAATATCTTGATAAAAAGTATCCTATGTCCTATTCCAGGTCTACATTAGGATAAACCAATTACAGGCACTTTTTAATTGACAAGGGGTCGGTCAGTCAGAAAGATGAAGCTAGTTGCCCATTTCAAAGCGTACTAGGGACCTATGGAGAAACTCCACGGACACTCTTTTAAATCGAATGTCATTCATGATCCGGCTATAATACACTTACTGTAACAATCACCGTTACAGTAAGAACCTACAACTGTATATAATATTACCGCTGTAACAGTAAATAACTTAGGCAAAAACTGCCACAGCTAAGCAAAAACATGTTGATGTAAAATGAATTCGGTCTTTTACGCCTTGTTACCAACATCTGTAGCTAAGCCAGTTTAATTCTATTATGTCGTTCCATTTTATTACCGACTGAGTAACATCAATACAAGCTTGTAATACAATTATTCTGGATTAAATAGGATCCTATTGTATACATCGCGTCTTCACGACTCGAACTGAATTAGCGGTTATTCACTACAGTTTTGAATGGCTTAAATTACTGGCTGTTTATATTTTCAGAAACTGAGCATTCTACTTTTTAAAAGCAAATTCAAAAAGGAGGCGGTTATCAATTTCGACTGTATGTTTTTTTGTGTGTTTGTTACACAATTACTCAGCCAATTATGAATTAATTTTGATGATTCATTTTTGGTTGGTAGGTCATGCTTCAGAGGTAGTCCCATACGCTGTATATGTCCTTCTAGGGCGTCATTTTCCAGCTCGGTTCACCCATCTACTGTAAAATACATGGTAGGTACCTACATAAAGATTAGGAAATAAGTACCATTTAGAGAAGTGCTTATTATTTCAAAGAGATTGCCGCAAAATATTGAAATTACATCCAACAATTAATTAGTGAAAGCAGGTGTGAAAATTATAATTGAAAGCACCTGATGTGTTTTCGATTTCAATTTAATATACAATTATAGGATTTTGATGTATGAAACGTAACGATATTGTAAATTGGTAATTACGTGTGTGTGTCAATATTAACCTTCGTTTAAATTGCTTCGCAGGAATGGCTCAGTTATTTATTGTAATTTCAAGATGGAAGCGAAAGAACTTCTTCGTCATATCGGTGATTCCATTTATACCCATATAATTTATTAATAATCTCTGACCAGAATTCGGCCACTTCGACAGTATTAGCATTGGCCTAACAAATGTCTTCCATAATGCTAGTGTTATCGTACAGAGAGAGCGAGACGTGATGTATCGTCGGTGACGTGGCTCCACAGCCACAGTCACACTGTAGCTCATCGGAGTTCCCCCACCTGACAGTACTAGAAGAGCCTCCCCGAGTGGCGCGCCATGGCGTCCAGATCATAATATTAAGCCCGGCGCACCCTAGTAACAGCTGGCACTCGGTAACGCAGCGTCCAGCTGGCTAATCTCCTCAACACGATTATTTCGCATGGTCCCCCCTTTTTGAGGGTGGGAAATCATCAAATGACTTCTCCCACTCTGGGCGGAGCGGGAGGGCGTTTCAGACTTTTACTGACTAAAAGGGTACCCGTGTTCCTTCAGTTGCCTGTTGCCCCGGTATCCCTTTTGGACTTTCCCGCAACCATGGCAGTTTCCCGCAACCTTGGCAGATCGCATGGTCCCTCCTGGGACCATCAGCAGAGGCAAGCCAAAGGTGAATTGGTCTTTATTTTATCTTTAAGCGTTTTCAAATCGTGCAGAAAATGCCACTTTTTCGCACTAGTTCTCGAAGTAATGTAGTTTTTATTTTTTTACTTCGCCGTCAGCCCGACATTGTTTTTGTTTGAAATCATACGTGAGAAGGAACTTCAGGCCTGTCGGGGTGTTGACCGCCATGTTGTGCGATCGACTCCCGTCAGGAAGGAAGTTCCTTAGCAATAAACCTAATACTTCATTAAACGCGTTATTGATTCTTCTACTCTAGATTTAGATTTTGAACAATATATTAATTTTTCAATACGTATATCCACTGTGAAGTATCAATATCTAATAACTAACATTTTTGCAGTTTTCACTTTATTGCATACTAGCTGTGCCCCGCGGTTTAACCCGCGTAGGTCTCGATCCCTGTGGGAATATAGGGATAAAACGTATCCTATGTCCTATTCCAGTTCATGGTCTACCCGTGTGCCCATCCTCTCCTCGCTAACATAGGGAACGTCGCGCCGGCGTCGAACGGTTCGCGTATTGCATTTTTATATTCATGATTACTTCGAAATTAAAGGTCCGATTCGAATGAATTAAAAAGTATTTTACTGCTACTTAAATACCCTTGATGTTAAAACTAAGAATTAATATTATGTTGATAAAACTTCTTCGCAAATAATGCATTAGTTTCGAACAAATTTGATTACCATAAAAAATGCTTATAGTTAGTCAATCTTAAAAGATAGACACAATGCTGTCGCGGATTTTTTTTAGAACTTTTAAAGAGAACAATTCCATCATACATGATATTTGCGTAACTTAAACCGGTTACGCAGCGCACGTAACAGAAGCTCTCAAAAATTAATATTTTTTCCCGATTTTGCAACATTTTTCATTTCTGCTCCGCTCCTATTGGTCGTAACGTGATGTTATATAGCCTATAGCCTTCCTCGATAAATGGACTATCCAACACAAAATATATATTTTTCTATTCCAACCAGTAGTTCCTGAGATTAGCGCGTTCAAACAAACAAACAAACTCTTCAGCTTTATAATATTAGTATAGATTCGTAGATATAATAAAAAATTTTCCTCGCACAATACATAGTAAAACGTTGTATGGTACACCTGCGTAAGATGATTTCTAATTTAATAGTATGTGTGTATTCTTGGTTGGTAAATAAAAAACAGAGACAATTTGTATAGACGGCTATTTATTTTTTAATTATATTACCTATACATTATGTGGATACTATCGGGTAGTTAGAACATCTTTTTTTGCTTATTATCTTAAAATTGGTACAAATCTTTGGAATATAACTATCTTATTTTATACAAAAAGCGTTCTAACAATAATATTATTTACATTTCACATTTATTTTACAACGAATTATTCTATACTTACTTACTTATAACGAAAACAAATAAATTATATTCTTTGGTCTTTTAAAACCTAATATCGTATAATTTACAATTGAAATGATTTTTTTTACAATAATTTTACTAATTTAATACTTTTTTAATAAAAAAAAAACATAATTTGGACCATAATTTGCATGAAATGTTAATAAAAAGATTTTTTCTGAAATAATAATTATGAAAAATCTCAAAATGCGTGGCTAGTGTGTACCTAATGTTTTATTATTCACCCAAAAAAACATTATACAAATAATTATCTGTAAAAAAATGTTATAATTATGTAGCAGTTACTTGTGGCTAAACCAAGCAAAGTTACAATCTCAGTATATTGAAAAAGACGCAGTAATAAGTGACAATTATAGGTTTTTGTGCTACCATTTGCATTCAACTGTAGATGGCTTAGCCGCTTAACTGCACAATTGAGGGCGCAGTTGGCTGTAAGCTGAAGTTACGAACCGTATCCCAGTCTAGCTACGACTTAGCTTTAAACTAATAACAGTTTTCGTTGTAAGTAATCATACAGTGAATGCCTGTTAAAAAGCTTGCAAACAATATGCAGAAGATCGACACTAAAGTTTGATAAACTTAAACAAATAACTATATACAATTCAAGGTCAGAATAAGTAACACAATTCAAGGTCAATTTAAGCAATATAATTCAAGGTCAAAATAGCCAACTTCTGAAGATCACTATTGTCTACTAAGCATCTCATCACCCAGTTTTTTTGTTTTTTGTTTTTAACCGTTACTTTCAATGCTCGCAAATTGATAGTTCTCACACGAATTTCTGAAGCTTAAGCGTGCATGCATTGTATAGATGAATTTAAAAAATCTCTTTGAATAATAGCCAGTCACCGTAGACACAAAAAAACCACGTTAGGTCGCAAAATATTGAATTTAGCTGATTTTCGAAGTTATAATCCAAACTGCAAGAAGTCCGAACTTTCGAAGCTGGCAACATCCAAAAAAATCAGTACAGGGCAATTTTTTGCGACCTTCGATGTAGTAAATGACTGGCCTAAAATGGTTGTGCGAACGCTAAACAATTAAACTGTATATACACAAATAAAACATAACAATACACAATCTTCCAATAATTACATTTACATTAAATATTTGGTAGTATCATTAATAAATCTTCGCCATTGTCACTGTACCTAAGTGATAGAACAAAAAAAACATAAGTCCAACTTTTTGTCGATGGAAAATAGTAATTTATATTTTCGTGTTTCGTTTAGAAACCTAACACCAATTGCTGATGAAGACATTAGATCCAAATAATTGAAAATACTATGTACTTGAGTTTCAATGAAGATTAGTTACAGGCTTTTAATATACACGCTCTTTTCCAATCAGTACAATAATAACGATATTCACATCTTGCTAAATGCACACAAGTACGCAAAACACAAATTATATACATTCTACGTACGAAAACCTTGGCCATATTTAGAACCTTGTCATAGAATACAATTCAAATGGGGACGTCAAAAATGTGACGCGTCAATGAACGCTTACAATATGACAAAGTCCAAAAGTGATCAACGTTTTCGTAAAGAGATCGTACTCAATATTATATTCATTATCATTCTAGCTTGCTTTATACATAGATACGTTGACTGCACATCGAAGACTATTAAGGGAATCACTCTTCAATCTTTGCTCCAGTCGTATACAAAAGGTCCATTAAGGATTAGGAGAAGAAGCAATGTAGTCTCCTTAAAAAGGTTATAGATATAACGCAGCTTAAGTATCTTTTTTTCACATGTGTATCACCAGCAAATGACTGCTGTTTTTGCTACATATACTATGCTGTGTAAGAGTGTATGTATTTAAGACGCAATATTTCATTTTTTTTTAAAGATTTTATAATAATATGCAATGATATTATAATCAGCATAGAAAGACAGAACGATTATAACAATTTCTTCTTTTTACATAATGTTTGGAACTTAAGAAAAACAATTATTTATCTTATTATTAAAACGTCTTCGAACAGTAAACGAAACAAAATAAAGCGCTTACAATGCGTCAGATATTTCACAGATAAAAATTAAACATTCAGTGTCTTTTGTACCGCGATCTTGCATCCCTATCTGGAGATGCATTTTTCGTCCAAGTCCCCAGTGAGGAAATCATTGGAGTCTCGAACGGTCATGATGGTGACTCCATCAGCGCTGTTCCTGGATATGATGTTGCTTTTCTTCTTAGTACTTCCGTAATCGTAGTTCGATATCACCACGCTCTCTGTCGGGTTCCTGTAAAAGTTGATAGAACAATCACTGTTGAAGTTGCTGGATTTCTTGGAGAAGAAACCTTGGAGATATAGGGTTTTTGTGACGTCATTGCGTTACGAAAGGTGAGACTGGGTGAGGGAGACACTGGATAAGAGAGAAAGGGGACAGGGTGTTATGGCCTAGTCTAGTAGAGGCCTGTCCAGCAGTGGACTGCGATAGGTTGAGTTGATTACTTTACGTTAATATGAGCCTGCGAAAGATCATGATAGTTGAAGTTTCTACGGATAAATGCCGTACTTCTGTCTTGGTTTTTTGTTTAGTCTGATTAAAGTTTATGATTGATTATTTTTAAGGAGGAGCTCGTAGCTACGTAATAACAGCCGCATGGGTCGATCCATCAGGGTAAGCTACGCTTGCCGGGGTTGGTCCATGGATGGGCGACCATCTTTATATATCGAGACTCCTCCGTGCCTCGGAAAGTTCGTTGGGCCCGTTGGTACCAGCTGTCTTTCGTGGATCTTTGAAAGTTGCCACGGGTAGTAAGTTAAAAGCCTAAAATTCTGACAACCAGTCTTACCAAGGGGGATTATGTAACCCATTCAGTTTTTGTAACAGCCGGACAGCCGGTACCAACGGCCGTCTTTCGTGGATCTTTGATAGTTGCCACGGGTAGTTAAAAGCCTAAAATTCTGACAACCAGTCTTACCAAGGGGGATCATGTAACCCATTCAGGTTTTCTAATGGTATTTTTTTTGCATGCATGGACGCGACCTATATCAGGCAGACATAACATCATATATCTTGATTAAGTATTAATGGATAAAACTATAGAAATCTCCATTAACTTAAAAATGGTTGCAACTATAAACATAGCAGGGCAATAATTTTCCATTTTAGTACCGCCATAAATTCATAATGCATTGTATGACATACCTACTATGATTTATTCCATAGGCCATTGGTTTCAGGGTACTAATTCAAACTGTTTTGCATTTACATATCGCTGTACTAGGATACCATTGACAGTGCGAAATTGTTTGATTTTATCATAGAAAAGTGTTTTAGACTTTATCACCTGATTGTCTCGTTGGTCTTGTCGCAAGCGCTACCTGCTGAGGTCCTGGGTTCGATTCCCGGGTCGGGCAAAGTGTTATTGGGTTTTTCCATCTGGAATTTCTCAGTGATAGCCAGGAGTCTGAGTTTGTAAACGGTTGATGGCAATAGGCTCGCCCCCTGTTACATGGGACTTAAACATAACTGGCGAAATGTGGATGTACAGACGCCAGCAGGTCAAGCTACCCGAAACTGTCAGATTTTCCCAATCAACCTTGAACCTTAATACTTTAGCGATAAAGTTGAAAATCTATTAAAGAAATTTGACAGCTTGTAGTAGCTTGATGTGCTGGCGTCTGTACTATGTAGGTAAACCTCTGCATAACCCTTCGGGAAACACTAGCGTGAAGTGTTGGTATGTGTCATTCTAGAACATCCGTGAAATTTCGCATTGTTGCATTACTTTTTATACAACGTGTAACAGAATAAGCGCAAGACCTGAAAGTAGTTTGCTCAGAATCGGCTTCTGAATCGATTTCCATCATTATTTATATGTGTTAATTTTTCATGAAAAAAATCTTTTCTTTAACTGAAATTAGAACCACCGCGTCTTACCAAGGTAATAAGATATTTTATTTAAGGAAATTTAAGCCTTATCTCAAAGGAATAAAGCCTATTCAAATGCATAAACAAATTTGTAATACGCTCATAGCTATCCTATGTTTCATGTTTAGTCAGGAAGTCTATTTTGTAAAAAAAAACTAGGTGTCGTTTAATTAAATTAAATTACAGATATTATTTTAGTCTTATAATTTAATATTCTAATTGGGGTGTATGAGCTCTTGCGTTTATTCCGTTACAGGTTGTATAGTCGAGATTTTTAATTCATATTCTTTATGGCACCTCTTTAGGTCATGAGCTTTCCGATTTGCCCTAGATAAATAATAAAAAATATTTGGCCTAGGTCTTAAGGGGAGGCGTGAAAATTGATTATAAACGATCGTATGAAGAATGATAGATTTCCGTTTCCGTCCGTTTCCGTTTCTGTATCCGTTTTTCATTTAACTGAACCTCTCAAAATAACTCGATCCAAAGCATTTGTAGTTGAACACAATAAAGGAATAGATTCCAGCGACTCACTGCAAACTGCAATATAAGGTAGTCATCATTGGGTTTTGTGCCGACAATCAAATGGATTCCGTTTCACAGATACTACCGTACATCTATTTACGGTACGTACAATTCATTGTACGTACATGCCAAGTGTATAGCCAGAATTCTATACAATACATAGACAATACACACAATACTGAAACAAAGGAAATGTACAGTCGGCTGCACGACCGTAGTAACACTTTGATCTTGAGCTGGCCTAGTAGTACGGAGTTTCAATGGAATACGAGGCCAACTTATACAGAATTGTTGCCACTGACGTGCGCCCTACTGTACATAATAAATAAACTCTATTTTATATTTGGTCCAGGACCTACAGTATTGTACCTACAGCTGGAAATATATAAGGTGTATGTTTTCATACACGAAATATTTTAAGGGGTCATTGTACTCATCATTATGGACAACTTTCACTAGGTATGGGACGAAACATGAAATCGCCAAAAAACATTATTTGTTCCCTACATTTATGTTCGCATAGCTCGTAAAAATTTCGGTAACAGCAGATATTTTTTTCGTGCGAATATTTGCGAAACAGTCAATAGCTATAAAGGCTACAATGTATTTATGTATACTACCTAATTGAAAATCAACATAAAATAATGTAAGCAAACAACAGAATCGAATTAAAATAATGAAAATAGGAAGTAACCTACTTTTTAAAATAAACATAGGGTAATTTTACCAAACTTGTAAGGCGGGCACGCGATGAATTTAGTGTACAATATTACGAATTGCGCAATATTTTTGATCATTTCGGAAGATTGCGCGATAGTTAAACAAAAGTTTGCGAGTTTAATTTTTATTGCATCGGTTCGGATAAGTGAAGGCACATGGGGCATATTCGTAAGAAGTTGATAGAATTATCCCAGTGCTGATTTGATAGATTCGTTTCCTCCTCTACCTATCGTTATTTCTCTTGACTAAGTTTATTTTGTTAATGTATATACCTATGTTTTAGTATATCTATTCTTTTCTGAGTTATCTATCAATTTATTGTTGCACCTGCCATGTTTTGTCTCTGCACCATCTAAAGATAGACTGGTAGAAAATGCCTCAGGCATTAAGTCCACCTTTGTACAGTATTTTTTTACTTGTGCATAAAGTTTTAATAAGTAAATATTATTACGCAGGTCTAGCTCACGCGAAAACATTGAAACTTATTGGCCATCAATGTTATTGCGTGAAAATAATGGATCGGTCGAGGGCAAGGGCTCATTCAATCATAAATTACGCAAACTTATTGGTATTATAATGTTAGCGTATCTTACAACAATTAACTCTTACTATCTACGCAATTGGAATAAATAATTATGGAAATACCTACACGTGTATGTCTTAATAATTATGTACATAAGCTGTTGAGTATATCTTTTTGTAGACAGTTTCGTGATTGACTTACTGACATGGGAGGGATTCGCTAAGGTGGCCCGCGAAATCGAATAATACTTTTTTGCAATTTTATAATAGTTTTTTGCAATTCGCAGATCAGTTTCAGGTTGTATTTTGATCAAAATATGATTAATGACCGTAACAAATAATTGTATTTACTTACAGAATTATAATAATTAGAATCAGACAAGATAGACAAGATAGACATTTGCATTTCCCTTCAAACCCTGTTCCTCACACCCCTAAAAGGTCATAACTTTTTAAAGGTATGAGGAACAGGGTGTAAAGTTCACTCATCCTCTATAGAAATGGGAGGATCCTCCGACCAAGGGTGTCATGTCTGGCGGGCAACTGCCCAACGATTGATGTTGGAATCTAATATTTATTATAATATGTTGATCGCGCGGTAAACTCTGATTGCGCGATGCAGGATTTTATGTGACGTCAGGTCTTTGATGCGTAGTTCGTTTCGCGGGCTACCCAAGCGCTTTCTATACAGAGTCAAATTTAATTAACTAGCGAAACTATTCATACTTGAGTACGGCCAGAGAAATTAATAATGAAATTGACAGACTACGTCAATTTGCCGTGTTATACTCATTTCATACAACTGTCAAAGAATGACAGTTGGGATTTGATTATACGGACAATTTAAGTTGGTAGTCAATTTGGATGAACACTACTTTACTAATTTAACTATATAAAACAATTCTGTTCTTATGATTTGTAATTTGAGAGTTCAAGAGTCAAAATTGAGAAGATTAAGTACCTACTCAGAGTCTTTCGTAATAAAATCTGCACCCTCGGGCTTATAAAAATAAGGTTTTATTTATTTTGCTCAAAAAATTTAAAAGAATTTTGGATTGATGGATGGATGTAATTGAGTATGTTAGATAAAATAAAGAGAGACTGGTTTTAAGAAAAATGGAGCTAGAAAAGAGCAAGACTAATTTTCTTTTAGCAATCTAGAAGCCATTTTTGAAAAATAAATTCGTTAGTGCTGTTGTAGGCTAAAAATTAATCTAATAATATCGTAGTTGCACCTATATAGGTACAGTTGATCAAAAGAGCAATTTACTTAAAGCTAAGCGTAGCGATGCACTTGCCGAAAATCACACGACGAAAATTCGGCATTGTAAACTAGACGCCCCGAAATTCAGTCGCGTAGATTTCGGCAGGTGTCGTTGCGTTAAAAATACACATAAATTTATTGACTGCATACTTACTTCCATTATCTACTTCTAACCTACATTCAAAATAACAAAAACCCTTGTTAACCCAACCTGTTACACCGATGGCGGTGCGTACTCCTGAACGAGGTCTCGCAGACCGCAGTCCTCGACAGTCGGGAGCTGCACGTTGGATGAAGGGTTCCTCGGCGGCAGCACAGGTACCGGTTGAAGTGAGACCTAAAGACTCCACTCACGCAGTACAGAGCTACTGGATTCACGCAGGAGTTCAGGAAACTGTGCAGAAGAAGATTTAGTTTAGTAAAATAAAAATAAAAAATACTATCACAGAAATAAGTTCATAATTATTAAGAAAAAAAAAAACGAATAAATAATGTACAGTCACGGACTTTAATTAATGAGCCACCTGGCACTGATCGTATTTTAGCCGTGTAATGCAAATCGGGTTTATTCGGTTCCCGACACGCAAAGTCATATGTCTTCGTATTAGAAGAAGAAAATTATATTTCATACCGGTTGGCTAACCTGAGAGTCACTTTGACAGCAGAGTGACTACTCAAAGTCAACCAATTGCAGGTCTAGCAACAGTAACCTAGCAACGATAAATAATTGTTGCTAGGTTACTGTTGCGATAGTAACGTTAGCGTACGGAGAAATTCTCTGACATCGATATTTCAACTGTCACTGTCTTCAGTTAAGTTTTCAGAATTATTGAGTTAATGAGCTATGATTCAAAGGAGGTCAGTATCAAATAGATTGGATAAACTTAATGCAACATTGTATTTATTTTTATCATTAAGAACTTATTAGTCAACCTCTATGGATAAGACTATTTCCGATTAAAAGTAATTTATTTGTCATCTTGATATTTCAACTGTCACTGTCTTCAGTTATGTTTTCATAATTATCGAGTTAATGAGCTATGATTCAAAGGAGGTCGGTATCAAATAGATTGGATAAACTTAATGCAACATTGTATTTATTTTTATCATTGAGAACTTATTAGTCAACCTCTATGGATATTTCCGATTAAAAGTAATTTTTTTGTCATCTTCTGTACGAGCTTGCGATTTGAGTTCGTGTTTAATCGTGTAATCTCGTGAATGTATGAAACTGCAAAATTGAAAAGTTTGAAGGTGGCTCATCAATTAAAGTCCGTGACTGTACACACGGCTACTTATCAAGCTAATACATTTCCAGTATAAGTTGACTTCTGATTGCATGGAAATCATATACAATGCGAGATCAGCTTATACAGCCGTGTGTACCTAAAGGTAAACGAATCTATAATTACGAGGAAGGAATAGCAGTAGTCGGGAGCTGCACGTCGTGTCTGTGACAAGAAGGCTCAGCGTAATGCTGTGCTGTGGGTCCCCCATTGCATTAGCAGCAGCATAGTGCAGTTTTCCGGCATAATAGACTACATTATCGTTGTGACCAATGGGTATCGTGTTTCGTTGTATTTTCTGAGACTTTCCCTTCATGTAAAATACTGGTTAATGGGTAATTACGCTGCATCTGGTAAGACTGGAAACCAACCCCAATATATTCGTAGTTAGGAAAAGGTCAGACAGATGAGACTATAAAGTCGCTTTTTCCACACTTGGGTTATATTAAATTCAACCAACCAAGAAATGATGTTGTGTATTGCAAAATCTCAGCTGGTACGTCCAATTAAACTAAATATCTCCCAAAACTACTCCCATATTACGTCAGTCTTCACCCCTCATGACCTTTAGCGTCAGGAAGACAAAATGTGGCATAATTCAAACAGATTGTTTGACCTGTCCCATAAATAACACCAGACTTTCATATATCAAGGGTCCCTACGTACCTAATCTCTGCAAAGAGCGACAAAGTCAAGGGGATGGGTCACGAAAGCTTTGTCTAGTCGATTGTACTCGAGTAAAGACACGGTTAATATTCTACATAGTTTGTAGACTTTTATTGACATGTCTAGTAAGAATAATAGCCCCAACATATGATGACTTTTGCATGGAGGAAACTATCCCATACGGCTGAAATTTGAGAAACGATGCCTTTGTTTTGTTGTTACAATGTAATCTTATTAATAAAATCAATTTGTTTCAGGAAAAGCAATGTTTAATTTGATGAAAACTAAAATTCTATAAGTAACATAATTTTGTTTTTCGAGATATTTTCCAAAATTTTTGGTATCGTCGTCAATTTTGAGCTTTCACCCCTTAGATTATGAAATGTTTTATAATCTAAGTTTCACCATAAAAAAATCATCTCATCGACTTTATTAAAAACGTTAAAAGACATTTCAGAATGGCGTATATTTTACATCTCAAATAGGGACAAAAATCGTGTTTAGAATAGAAGCAAGCAAAATTAATTTTGATAATATTTTCGGCACTTTTAATTGGGTTTGATGTCCCCCATTCAAAATTCTAGAGCTGTTCTCCCAGTAATAATCTTAATCATAACAATGCTACTTAACATTGACGCTAGATTAGGTCACGTACCTAAGACAGAAACCCATTATCCGTATGGCGTGTGTCCAATCGTTGTAATCAGTCTGCGCCGTCGGAGACAGATGAAACCACAGCTCGAATGCATGGTACGGCAAGAAGCAGATGAAAAACACTGAAACAAACAATGATAATGTAGCAAAATATGGACTTTTTGTTAATTATTTTGGTTATTAAAAATAAGTCGTAATTGTGATTTTGTCGAACTATGCGCGTAAAAATATATCTATTTATTTATATATACTTTATTGTATACCACAAAAATATAACAAAAGGAAAAAAAACAAACACTACAAAATATACAATGGGCGGCGGCGATCTTTTCCAGGCAACCTTGGAATGGACAGTAAATGGGGCCTGGACATAAAATGGGGCTGTCGAAGTTGCAAATAATAAGTATAAAATATACTAAAATAGATACACATATACATACATAATATCCTAAATAATAGATACATACATACATAGGAAGTAAATAAAGAAATATATCAAAGTGTAATAAGATTCTGAAGGCTACGTTAACACGAAATGTATAGTCGGCGGCCAGCGGAACAATGAGGACACCATAATGATGGCCTGTGTCGGTTTCAAATATGAATTAAAACTTTTTCTTTGTAATAGGCCTACATTAAAATGAGGGTTTTCTGAAATTGCGTTCACTAGCTGACAGCGCTGAGACGTTAGGTCCATACCTGTCAAAAGTGTCAAAGCGCCTTTATTTTCTTCAGTCGTGACTAAATGATGAACGAATGAATGACACGAATGATGAATGTCATCATATTTATATTCATTGTCGAAATTAAAGACCTGAGGGTCTAGACAAGTGACCATCGCTTCGAAAGCGTTTCGGATTTCTACAACGACTTTTAACAGGATTGACATAAGCTTTTCGATAGCTTATGTCAATCCTATACATTTTTGCCTTTTCCATCATCGTTATCGCTGATAGAATGTCACTTTGTCTAGGGCCTCTGTTGTCAATGTCGCGCCAACTGGTGGCATGAATTTTCTATGAAAATTGTCATGGATTTTAGTAGTCCGGAGTGTATATAATTATGGAGGTAACTAAATAGTTCTCTCTTTGCACTGAAATGATACCAAGACCAAACTTGAAGAGAGTTTAACATAGTAGTAATCTCCTAACCGAAGACAGTAGTAAATTTATAGTCTGGCGTTGAGAAGAGATTACCTGCTATCCAAGACTTGAAAATTTAAACTCAAAACCGCTTCAAACTCGCTAGAGAGTTTTGGCTCGGTTACTATGTAAATTTTAAACCAACCAGTTAGACTTTCCTTATAATATACTAAATTATTACCTTGTCATTAGTTTCTTGTAGCTCAAAGTTTGAAGATGAATGGGCTATGATTTGGCGATACATTAATATTATGTAACTTAGAAATAGCCTGACTCGTTGGTCTAGTGATCGCAAGTGCTAGCATGAGGTCCTGCGTTTGATTCCCGGGTTGAGCAAAGTGTTTTTCTAAATACAGATTGCGTGCTGCTTGTGAGAAATTTCAGATAGAAAAACCCAATAACACTTTACCCGACCTGGGAATCGAACCCAGGACCTCATGCTCAGCAGTAGCGCTTGCGACCACTAGACCAACGAGGCAGTTAAATACTAATTCATTTTTAATCACTTTTATCCATTTAGGGCGTTAGAATATTAATTCCTTTATCGGTTTTATCGACGGAGAAATTAAATTCCGAGGATCAATCTACGTGGATTGAGGGCGTTTACGAAGCCTGAGTGGAATTTTTCTATTGTCAAGAATAAGCGAAATCAAAAATAAGAAAGTATTCCCGTTTGAGCACCTATGCATTGAGTACCAAAGGTATTTCAAATGGGAATACTCAATGCATAGGTGCTCAGACGGGAATACTTTAAAAATAAGTTTTGTTTTTTATCTTTTAAATTTTCAGATTGTTGAACTTCGTGGTAGAGCTCGGATAGCCAGTAGCACCATAAAAAATACTGGTATTTAGCTGAATGCGGTAAGACTGGAAGCCAACCCTAATATACTTGGGAAGACTAGGAAGATGATGAGTTGCAGAATGTTAAATTCTGGCAAAAATAAAATGTCAGTTCCAAAGAAAAAATAATGAATGAATTTGATGATGTATTTATGTTGATGTGTTGTGATTTTGTATTTATTGATGATGGTTTTAAGACATTTTCTAATATGGGTTATAGTACTAGAAATAAATTATTTTTATTTTTAATGTATCGAAACGATAAATAAATTAGAAATAACCGTTTGAACTTTTAATTTTCCCGTTTGTCACAATTTCCATTGTACCAGGTAAAATAATCAGTAAGCTTTACTATAATAAATGCAATGTTCATTATCAAGCCTATAAATTGGGGCTCATCGACGATTCTGGCTCACTGCCATTTTATTAACCTGCTGAGCCCCTCCCGATTTTCCTAATCGCACACATTCTGGATTCCAAGTAGTCAATTCCACGTCAGCTTTAAGACTACTTTTCTAGATAAATGGCTGAAGTTCGCTTTGTGCAAATTTTATACATACTAGGGCCGTTTTTGACGTTCAAAAGTACTTTTTATGTGCCTAATTGAAATAAATTATTTGATTTTCACTTTGGTCACTCTTGCTTCGCACGGTTTTTAGGACTTGACAAAAAAATCGAGATGTTTTTTTATTATATTTATGTTTATTATAAATAAGTACATTTACACATAAACCTTCCGTAATAAAATCCCTAAAAATCCATTGTGTAGTTTGCGGTCAATCAGACAGTTGCGAAGAGCGACTGTGTTTTAAAAAGCCTCGTATAAACTGGAGCGATATCGCGGGCGCGACAGGCAGCGCTACCCTTGTCGCGCCCGCGATATCCCGCCTTTTGTGGGAGCCTTATTACTACTGTCCTTTTTGATGAATTTCATGAAAAAAAAATCCTTTAACTCGAGCAGGCTCTGCTTGAGTTCTATGAATTATTCTTCCCCAGACCTGACAGGTCCAATTTATTGTGAATCTAAAGTGGGTCTCTGGACGCACAAAAAATTTCACTTAAATCAGTCCAGTCGTTTAGGAGGACTTCAGTGACATCAAATCACAGAAGAATTTATCTATAAAGACTAGAGACCCGAGTGTGACCGCGTTCTTTACGACTTGAAAAAACATCGGTGAAAACCACATCAAAATCCGTTGCGTAGTTTAGAAGAACAACGCGGTCACACAGACAGACATGAAAACCCGTCTTTCATTTATAATATGTATAGATATGTATAGATGGGTAGATTTATAGACTTTATTAAGCTTAAATTGAATCGGATGCACTGACACAAACTCTGTACTTGCGAAGATTTACGAGGACTTAAAGTGGTATCGATATATTTAGAATGTGTTGGTCTTGGAACTCATTTGAGACACAGTATAATAAAGTAACAGTATTAAGTCTCGGCAGTGACCTTGACATAATTACCTACGGCAGCTCGGTAGATAAACCTTCTGCGTCCGTGCGTAACTGCCACGCACTCTCACTGCTGCGTACCTACTGATATGCACTGTGATTTCGAAGCGCGTCCGTTTTCTATGAAGTTATAATACTGTTACCTAATTATACTGCGCTGCGTTTGAGTTTCGAAATTATGTTGTAGTTTCTTAAATTGGTATTTAATAGAATTAAGTTAATTACTGAAATTCTAAAGCAATAGTGTTTCAATTGAAAACCATTTTGCTGAACAGAATTACTTTTTGTGATAGGTTTTAATATGTCTGAGACCTTATTACTAGAGATTCTACAGAACTCAATTATACTATTTCAAATTCATTCAGTGGAATAATCGGATATTCAAAATTCATTCAATGAACTGATTGAAGTTTATTTTTATTTTTATTTAATTAATGAATGCCAGCTGGTTCGAAGATTATTCGAAATCAAAAGAACCATTAAATATTCAGAGTTTAAAATCAAATTTTAAATCGTATCAAGTGGTTTTTGATTGCAAATTGATCACAAAGAACAAATCAATTAGATTAGAACTTCAAAAGTTTCGGAACAATGATGAAAACATAATTACGTGATTGATTCCAATTAAATCTTTTCTATTGTTAACGCCTTACTAATAAACGTTGTATAGCGCCTGTATAGTTACACAACGCTTTGTCTTCTTCTTTCAAAAGTCAAATTACTTTTGAAAGAAGAAGACAAAGCGTTGTGTGTGGTTAGTATTTATTTATTTATGTTTTTTATTAACCTATGTTGACCCAATGCTGGACAAATGTCTCGCCATATTCACAGATTAATACAGATTGCTACGACGACGAAATAAAATGCAATTCAATGTGCTAATTACCTATAGTTATAATTCACCTAGAAGTTGCCTCTCTTTCTATCGCGTTACTCCTATAACTTCTGAGTACGGTACGCTCACTGAATTGGCCCAACAAGACGAGCCCGCCGCGTACTTGTAGCTTCATGCCAAAAATACGGAGTGCGCCTTCTGTACTATTCTGTGCCATAGTTTTCAAATTTTCTTTGTGTTTTGTCCTGTCGGGCCAATCGGCCAGGAATGACGCCCGTCTTCAGGCACCCACTGTGTGACGATCCTGGCCTATTATCCTGGTGCATTCTGTAAGTGTGGCCCGCCCAGTCCCATTTCGCAGACCATCGGCGATGCCTGTCTCGGAGCGTATAATGATGTAGCGAATACGATCGGTATGTTTAATTTTTTGAATAATACTCCATCGCGTTTTGGCAAATCTTCAGTTTGAACTTCTGAACCTCGGTCAAAGACCAAATCTGACCGCCATAGGTTAGGTAAGGCTGGATACACAACATGATTATTATGTCAACGCGCTGTAGTGAGATAGGTAGATCGCCCTTCGTGCCTCCGAGACGCGACGCGACGCGCACTTTTATAATGATCCGATACAATATCGTATTTACTTACTACACAATAGGGTACACGCGCTGCGCAGCACCGCGCATGTCAGCGTACTTTGAAGTGTGTCAACACTCGCACTGAAATTATAACTTTTCGTGTAGAAAATAAGCTATATAATTGTTAAAAAAGTGCGCGCAGCTTCGCGTTGCTTCACGTCGCGGTCTAAACTGACCCTAAGACATTTTTGAAATGTAGTAATGTTTCTCTACTTCGACATTTTGTCTCGAGATCAAACTGAGTAGGTACAACAAAATAAACCTAACAAAAGAAAATATCAATTCAACTGTATTTACATACATTCAGTCTTGTGATTTTGAAATCTTAGAACATAATTTTAACTAAATGAAGTGTGTTTAACCCATCATTTACTTTCAAGTTTATTTGACTTCGTTGGGTCGTTTGATGTTTTAGTATTAAACAGAACATCTCATCATAATATCTGATATTTATTTGAATCTACACAAAATAAATATAAAATAGCTGTTTCACAGGGTGAAATTGAATTCATGAGCATGCCCCTCATCATCATCTGCCTAGCCTTTTCCCAACTATGTTGGGGTCGCCTGCCTCTGACCTCCACAACCCAGCTAATGGGTAACACGATACCCCTTGTAAGACTGGTTGTCAGACTTTCGGGCTTCTGACGACCCGTAACAACTGTCAAAGATCTACAAATGATAGCCGGACCAACGGCTTAACGTGTTTTCCGAGGCATGGAGGGGGTCTTGGTATGTAAAGATGGTCACCCATCCAGGGTCCAACCGCGGCAAGCGTAGCTTAACCTGATTGATCGACCCGTGTGACTGTTATTAAAGGTTGTCTGTAAAAGATCGCTCTTAGCGATAAGACCGCCCATTGTGTCACCCTATGTTAAATTTCTACATTTGAATCTGTATTTTTTTATGGTGTACATAATAAAGAGTATTCTATTCTATTCTATTATTACTTAGCCACAAGCCCTCTCCCTCATGGGAACAACCTTGAAATCGCGGAAAAAAATCAGCTGTTCCCTACATTTTGACGAGCTATGCGAACATTAATGACAAGTGAACGACACAAGAGAGAAAGAGAGAGCTTTAGAGTATTTTCCGTGTTTTCATAGAAATTGTTCTACGGATATATATCGCAGAATCACGTTGCAAGTCGCGCCAGTCTGCACGAGATCTAGTACAGAGTCATTTTGAGGAACGTATGGGATTCAGGGGTGCGTCAGTCAGACGGGAGATTTGTGCATTCGGCGCCATTTTTGTTCGAGATATTTACCGACTATTTTGTGAACTTCACTTACCAATAACAAACACCAGCACCATACAAGCGACTGACTTCCGAGCCTGCGCCTGAGCTTCCCCCTGGCCCCCGTGCAGCGCCCCCGGCATCTCCCTGGTACTGGCCAGTAAGCGCTGCGCCATTAGTGAATAGAAAAAAGCTATCACTAGAAGAGGCAGGGCGTAGTATATCAGTGCTTTCGTTAAGGTCATCCACCTGAAACAAATGAGTGGATTTAAGATGTTTTCAATACGATTTTCAACACTCGGCTCAGCACCAAACGTTGAAAATCCAACAGTGCAACATTGTCTCATCTTGGATAGTTCCCAATTCGAGTATTTTTTTCTGTCAAGCAGATTCGAACTTTTTTGTGACGAAGTAAAAACGCCGTCGATGAAGATGACATCATCGTGTGCTGGACGTGGGCTTTAAAAATCACAATAAATATCGCCTAAAGATTATTGACCTATTCCTATTACCAGCTGGCTGACACGATTGGAAACTTTCTGCGGCTAAATTACAATTTCTACGTAAAATAAAAACTGAATACAATAACCAGTACATTCACCCTTCAAAGTTCTCCTATTCCATATTCAAAACATTGTTTCCAATTGGTGTTATTGCCATTTAAACAAATTCAGACCTTAAACGATTAAAATTAAGTTCATTTCAGTAGGTACTAGAAAATATATAAAAATATTCTTTTAATTTTTAGGGAAAACTGAACTTTTTGTATGGCATGGGTGATATTGATAAAGTAATTTTCCCAAAACACATTACTATTTGTTTACATGCTTGGAAACTGAATTGCAAACGCAGAATAGCTATTTATTCTTGTATGTCCAGTGGTATATAACCTCATTAATTAATTATCATTGGAGAGTTGGAGAGCCCTCACCGATATGTCAGTGTCAAGAACATACTCATCATTGGCATTAATAATAATGTAGTATCCCCTAATCAAACGTATAGATAGGTATAACTATTAACTATAACTATTAGAGCACCTGCCATCTAATCTCTTCACCACCCTTGGTTGACTGGTAGAGAATGCCTCAGGCATTAAGTCCGCCTTTGTACCTTTTTTAGTGCGAAAAGTTTTAATAAATAAATATAGAAACTCACGAGTTAATGCAATCGGCATATCGATCGGCAATTGATGATAATATAATTATAATTATACGCTTTTGTTCAGATTGCCTATAGCTATTAATTTGTTTTTTAGTTACCACAATATTCTGAATCATGATGATTGATTATAATTATCATGAGACATGTATAATATTAAGGCTCTTACATACTGGGGCGATTCGTCACGCGACTCGACGCCACTGCATTGTTCGCCGTGAAGTTTTCTCAGAAATTGTTTTGTTAAAATTCGCGTCGCGCGGCGAATCGCGCCAGCATGTAAGAGCCTTTATGAATGTAAACGAAGCAAAAGGAGTAGGTAAAAGGATCGCAGGTGGCGTTCTATAGTTCCTGCCTACCCCCATGGGTAAAAGGCGTGATTTTATGTATATATGTGACTATAACACCTGTTTATGGTCTAGGCGTAAGATCGCGCCCTATTTAAAAGCGATCGCCGCCGCGCGAATACGCGACCACCGCATGCATAATTATGCCACTTTATGTTCGCGAAACCGGGATCTCTGTCGGCGCGACCACGCGTTCAGGTTCACCAAAAATGACATATTATGAGCGCGACAATCGCGTATTCGCGCGACGTTCGCTTCTAAAAAGGACGCAGCCGTGTGTACAAACACACGGCTACACATCAAGCTACACATTTCCAGTTTATGCTGATCTCGCATTGTATAGGATTTCCGTACAATGCGAGGTGAACTTATACTGGAAATGTACAGCTTGATGTGTAGCCGTGCGTACATTGACGAGATAAGAGCCTCCATAAAATAATAACGAGCTTTTTACTCCCTGTCTAGTACCTACACTACCTAACCTACCTACTCGCAAGATACCTTCCCAATTCCCAGACAATGAAAAACCACAAATTCAGAGATGTAGTCTAAGTGAGTGCTTATATTGGAATATCTGTGCTTGAAACTCGTGTTCATTTTATAGCAGCTCGTGCAAAGACAAATTCCAGGTTGGGTGGTTTTCTTTGAGGCATCTGCACCGAATAGTGATTCGGTAGCTAAATATTAGCGATATATTTTGAGGCAACGTGGACGGTTGATGTCGATTGACCGCAGACTGTTTGAAACCTTAGTATTTTGAGATTACCTCATAATGGAAAACTATCAAAGGGCGAGAAAAAATCGTCCGCATATTGCCCTTTGATAATTTTCCCTTGTACATAATTATTATTATAGATATTGTAAGTCTATAAGCTCATAATTATGTATCTTTGTAAAATGTTGTCAAGCCATCGAGATGGTAGAAGACGGAGTACCTAGGACAGTCGTACATTTCACCCTGATTTTGTACTTATCATCGCTCGTAGAAGCTATTTTGAAATGAGCTTATTTATGATAAAAAGAAGAGTTTTCGCAAAATAGCTCCGCAGACACTTGGCATTTTCATTTCGAGAGCAATCTGCACTGACATATGAGGCTGAATAAATTATGACCTGTGCTTCGGTCTTCGAATTTTGACACACAGTTGTGTTGTTAATTTTGCATACGAGTAGTAATTTAAAATGTTAGTAGTAAAATGACAGTATTTTCATTTAAATTGTGTCCGGCTTTAGAATACAAAGCTAAACATAAACGTTTGGCTTTTTATTTTGCATAGCAACTGGATTAATTAAAAAAGAATGTAGGTAAAACAGGTGTTTTTTCTAATTTAACATAATAAATAATGATGGCTCAAAATCTGATTCTTAAATTCCATTATTATTATCATAATTGAAGCCTTTAAAATAATATAGCTTATTAATTATGCTATATTATCTTGTAATACTTAAATATTAATTTGATCCAAATATTCGACAGATTAATACAGCCTAGTAACTGATTGTTAAACTAGAATATATTTTGTAAAGTAATTAAACAAGAAAGTGTAATCACTAGCAACCTTAATAACTTTGTTGCCGAGTCGATCATTCAATATCGAGGTATCGACATCCATCAAACACGTCACTATGTTCCTACGGGAATTTGATGAAAAATCGCTAAAGTGAAGCTGAATTTTACTGTGGCTTCTAAGTAATTTTCGCTAAAATTTTACAATTAAGTCTCATAAGTCATAAGTTTGCTGAAGCGCGTACCACTTTGATGCGCATAAGCAAACTTCTATTTTTTATGTTTTTTTTATAATAATATATACAATTAAATAATAAGTATTGAAAATGAAATAAAATATATAAAAAGACTTTAAAATCAAAATCAAACTTTTGCTGCACCGTCTATGAATTGCTGTTGCTGCCCGTGTTGACTGTCCTTTCCAAAATCATAGTGGATAAGCCATAGACATTAGCTTGGTAAAGGTACTAACAATACAAACATAAAATAAAGTAACTAATTGTTACCAACGCACTAACATTTTGTGATTTTATGTTATTGTTATTATTTGTTATTTTATGTTATTGTTATTATTTGTTATTTTATGTTATTGTTATTATTTGTTATTTCTCTAAATTAAATGATTGTAACAGGCAGGTATTTCAAGCCGGACCCGCCACAATCCAGCTTCTAGATAATTCTAGAAGCTTCAACAAAATACCCAGCGCGCATGATATTATGTTGTTTGACATCTGTCAAGTGCTCGGCAGCTGTGTGGATAGAAAAGAACTATATCTTCGACCCAAAACCCCCTGGTGTGTATGTTAAATGATTATTTATTTATTTTATGTAAAACTAAGAAAATTACTAGATAGGTAGGTACCTACTGTGCGACTATTGATTATCATTATCATTACCTATATATTTATATCAGCTCAGTTCCAGGACAGTGATCTTTCTGAGTGCCATCAATTTCCTCGAAGTCTGTTTTTACGTAACACACATTTATTTTGTAATATTTATGACTTTAATGTAAAATAAATTCAATTTTACGTGGAAATGAGAAATTCTGATGACATTAGCATTAAACTCGCATGCTGAATTTAATTGCATAAATAGTTTACCAGGCGCTTGAATTGGCACGGTTCATTTGTATGAACACTGCATAATATCTGCATTCAATTTCGTTCAACAGTCACTTTTGAGGAGGTGAGCAGTGTCGCAAACCCTCTAATTAAAAAAAAAAAACTTAGAGCTATTTTTTTCTATTTCCTACCTCATCAACGTCATCGAACATAGGTATACGAATTAGTCACCCACATCAGTCGGTCTATTCACCGTAAAAACTAAGTTGAAGTTAGCTGTCATTGCACCTAATGCTAGGGATTGACACTATTGGCAGCTCACTTCAAACTAACTTCACCTTATTTTTCACGATGAGAGTTTTACAGAATAGATCGGCAGATGTCACCCAACTTAACAACAAAAAACAATCTTATAATCTAGAAAATAAAGTTCAAATTACTTCGGATAGTTGTCCCATCCAGGCGGGAAAGGTGTGCAGTAAACGATGGTGACATTAGGCCGTAGCTGTGCCGTCACTGTGCTTGAGAACAGCGCCGCCGGCGCAGCAAAGATAAGCGCGGCTGCCCATATGAACGTTGCGCAAACCAGTGGGAGTTTGCGAAGCTGTAACAAAGTTCCAAGTCAGTCAAAGTTTAGTCGACTATGAGCTATTAAACTGTAAACTAGTTAGTTTAGTCACACGTGTGTTTGTTCACACTGTGTAGTTAAGATTGTAGGGTACTTGAGACGTGATGTTTAATTCGAGTTAGGATTTATTAGCGATTTTGTGTCGACAAAGTATGATAAGTCTATTTTTTAATTTCGTAAACTAATTTGACAGGTGCAAATGTCAAACTCGAAGCAATTGGAAAAACAAACAACAATCACTTGAAATGTCGAATTATTCTACGAGATTAAAAAACAGATTTTACGAGTACGGCTTTTATTTATTGATGGAAAAATTACCCTGAAATGAAAGTGAGGAATTACCCTGGATGAATTTAGTTAATTACTTTCACGACAGCAACTAAAGTTCCTGAATCCCAATGTGGTCGATAAACAGGCTGGCGATTTAGTCACCTGAAAGGAGCTCGTGGCTAAGTAATAACAGCCGCACGGGGCAATCCATCAGGTTAAGCTATACTTGCCGGGGTTGGTCCATAGGTGACCATCTTTACATACTGAGACTACTCCGTGCCTCGGAAAGCACGTTAAGGCGTTGGTCCCGGCTGTCATTCGTGGATCTTTGACAGGGAAGCCCGAAAGTCTGACAACCAGTCTTAACAAGGGGTATCGTATTACCAAGTTACTGGGTTGTGGAGGTCAGATATTAGGCAGTCGCTCCATGTAAAATACTGGTATTTAGCTGCATCCGGTTAGACTGGAAGCCGACCCCAACATAGTTGGGAAAAGGCTAGGCAGATTGAAGCGTTATTGAGTTTGTGAAACAACTTAAACGTTGAAAATTTATTTATGATTCGTCAAACTAGATATAGGTATGGCTTTCAGAATCACCTCCTTAAAGGCTCCCACAAACAGGCGTGATATCGCGCCAGGTTACTATATCGTCAGCCTGTATGTAAACATTACGTTAGGGGACTTCATTAAATTCTGCAATCCGACTTTGGATGGTAAAAACTGGAATGGACTATTTCATTATTTACTCAGATTATTTTTATCATTTCTCCGAATTTAGCGTTGTTTGGTAGTTTTGTTAAGGAGACAATTTCTTTAAGTCTCGAGAGAGATACAGATAATAATGATAGACAAGATTAATTTGTCGGCTTGTTCTAGTCAAGCTATTGTAAACAAAAACAAGTTAGATTTTAATAAAAATAACAAAATAACAACATGGAATAGGTAGTAAAATGTCGTCTGTCCAACAAGTTGAGTCCTTGTCATCTTATAAGCTAAGCAAGATGTCCCTGAAGACTTACTTTACTGTTTCTTATCTTCTCGACAGAAATGACATGAAAATAAATAAATCTTTGTTAGTTGGTGTGAATATCTCATAAAGTGTCGAAAAAGCAACGTCTTTGAATTAATTTTGAATGAGGAACATGGAACAGCTGGCATCTTATGTTTTCTACTTTACACAGATGGCAGATACCTACTAAAAATACTCCCTTTAAATATACACAGGGTTTGTCTAAATATTGCACGGCAATCGTGCGCGGCGGCCGCGCGCGGTATACCACACTGTTTGGATGACTGCCGCGCGCGAACGCTTCTGTCTATCTGTGGCGCACAAACATTTCTAGCAAATATTCGTCAGTAATTGTGTTTGGACGAAATATAAGCAGAGCTATGACACACGCAAACGCTTTCATGCCAATTGAAGTGAGCGGTGTGTCTCAGATATGCCACGCAGTACTGCCGCCCAAACATTCCTCGGTTTAGTCCACACTAGAGCGCGGCTGAAATGTGTCCTGCAAATGCCGCGTGTTGCTGCCTCGCTCTTGCCTCGCAATGTTTGGACACACCTTTACAAAACCCTATAAATCTAAGCAATCCATTTAACAAAAGCAAGAAATAAATCTAAAACTGGTTGGTCAGATTTGTAACACTCAATTTCAAAAGCTGAACAACAGAAAGACATCCTGGAATAAGACGTCCATTTTCCAGAAAATCGATTCTTCAAACCGCTTCAAATCCACCTTCCTTTATTACCGCTACACGATGTTTTAAAGGGGTCTACCCTTTATAGCAGAACTTTTTATGTCATAATATTATTTTGCATAACAGCGCATAGCATAAACTTCATTTCGCAGAAAATCGTTTGGCATACACTCATTTATAATACATTAAAAACGCATAATTTTGTAATCCAGAATCATCTTTAGGCATAAATTTCATATCCATAATAATTAAAAAGTAGAACCATCATATTGCAGAAAGTTCACTGTCAGAATCGTCTTTTGGCATACATTTCATATCGATAATCATTAAAAGGTAGAACTATCATATCTCAGAAAGTTTACAGTTAGAATCATCTTTTGGCATACTTGTCATATCATTTCTGCGAGCAACTTGAAAGTAGCGCTCGCCGGCCGCTGCCGCGGCACCGCTCGCTACGCTCGCTCGGCTCGCTACGCTCGCTCGGCTCGCGCGCGGTTGGTCACAGTTTTAACCTAACCTAACCTAACCTATTTCACTCAGTTCAAAATGAGTGGAGTCGGTTTTGCAGCGATAAGTTCTGCCATCTTCTTAATATGCCAAGTGAAATTATTCCAAATAATCGTCGCTCTAAATAAACGTTATGTGAAACGAAATTATGCGAAATTAAGCTTTGCCAAAAGTAATTATGCCAAATAAAATTCTGTCATCTTAAAAGTATGCCTTTGTAAATTCGGACCTATAAACATTCGGCCAAACAATAATTATATTAAATGATTTTTATGCCATATATATATTCGTTTAAAGAAGATTATGCCAAGTGTGTTATGCCAAATAAATTTCGGAGCATCAAAATTCTGCCAGATAGAGGGAACCCGTTTTAAAGATCGAATTTACTCACCTGAAGCCTTCTAAAAGGGTTTACAATAGCGCAGTATCTTTCAGCCGATAAGGCTGTCAACGTGAAGACTGATACTCCGATGCTCACATCCTTGCCTGCTTCCGAGATTCGGCATATTACCTCTCCCCATGGCCATGACTCCAGTGTGTAGATTATTGAGACGAACGGCACGCATATCAGAATCACTAGCAGGTCAGCTAAGGCTAGCGAGAATATGTACCTGGGGACGAAATGAAAAAAATAAACATGGTTGAATATTTTTAACAAGTGAATAAAAACTAGATAAACTGGCCTCTTTTTTTTAAAGCAAAAATAAGCGTATGTTATTAGGACTAAAGTTTTTTTTTTTTTTTTTTCTTTTTAATCGAACTACGCTCGGGTGAAATTAGAGAAAACTATTTTTCCCAGATATAAGACCTAGCTAGATTGATTTTTCGCCCCCGTAACTATATTGCAGCTTTAATCCAAATCGTTGGAGCCAATTTCGAGAACGTGATTACTTTGAAATATACAAATATTGCTCATTTAATAGTACATAAAGGATAATTTTAGTATTGGGTGAAATGTGAGTGGCTATTGAGGATAATGTGGGTATCCGTACTACACCTACATACCCTCAATAGGCTCGTCGCTTTGTCGGGTAGGCTACAATTGCGCCCCTCAACGACATAAACGACGAATAAATTAAAAATCTATTAATAAGTAAATGTTATTACAGTGTAAATGAATATTTAGATGGTAGATCTCTAAAACTCATGTAAAATACACAACAAATACATTTTTAGAATACTTAAGTTAGATATCCGTTCATCCGTTTTAGCGTAAAAGCAAACAAACAAATAAACTCACTTTCGCAAATACAATAATTATTATTATATAAATATATAGTTAGGATGATTTATCGGACTAGAAAATACATAAACCCGTTTGTAAAATATGGACATCCTGATAGTTGACTGCGATGTATGGGAAAAGGCAAGAAATTATGGATCGTTATTGGATGGTATCGACTATCGGAAATCGGATGCTTGCTTGTTACGTTGCATGAAATATGCAAGCAACATGGCAGCATAATAATTGGTGTCAGAATTGCTGTAAAATAACATTATATTGACTCATAAATTGGCTGAAACTAGATTCTGTAATTATTTTGTATAAGGCTGTCCTAGCTTGATACTGAAGTTCCTTTGAATATGAGTGATTGTTTATTTAATTTTCTTTTTTAAGGTTCCGTAGGTACCTACCTCAAAAGGAAAAAAACGGAACCCTTATAGGAGAAGTCTATGGTCTTAAAATAACATAGTAAATCTCCCAATATTGTGAGTACAAAGTTACATTTGCAGTTGGAACATATTTTAGAACATGTTTTTCAACTACAATGTTAAGTTTGTTCTTGGGATAAATATTCATCCCAACTACGGAACCATTCATGGTCCGACACGCACTAAGCCGGTTTTATTTTTCAACAAAACTATATGCTTTAATAGTTTTGTTTTGTTGACAAATCTAATATAATTTATACATGTCTCACTAAAATATATAAGATAAGTACAAGTAAACAAAAGAAAAAAATATAAGAATAAAGGACGAGCTCATTGGGCATCAAAAAATTCGTCCGCATTGCTGTTAATGGGACAAAGACTGGCAGCGTTGCCATATTGGATGGCAATGATCTTGGACCTAAAAATTGGCCAGCCCTCTGGTCACGTGAAGAGTCGGCCAACCGCTTTTCGAGGTCCCTATGAATAATGTTAGAAACTTGTATGCCACTCATGCAAGTTTTTTACATTATTCAAAAGCAATTTCTTAAATATTAATAGGTACTAATATGTTAGAAGCCATATTGCAATCACCAAAATCTTCGTATTCATATTTGACGAAGCCAATATGCAAATTCTGCAGAAAATGGGATGCCACAGGGAAAACTTTAACCCTCCATAATTGCGAATGATCGGAGGAGATGTGTTCACTATTATCACATTCAATAGGGGAACTTTTTAACGAAAAGAACTAATAACGGACAGGACAGAACTTGGCTAGTTATCGAACAAGCTCGCTACGTAAAGAACTTTGAAAATGCAGTGAATGGAGAAAAATGCGAAAAGACAATTATATGCTTTGATGAGTATGAGTTGACACATTTATCTAGACCCCTGCTGTAGTAGCAGATATTATATAAAATATTCTCTTGTTATTAGTTTTAGCTAGGTTAAGCGGTCTGACAGCAAGTGCACAAAATTTGACGCTTTTACCGTTTATCATAGTTTGTAAAAAAGTTATTTTGTGAAATAGATAGGCAAGTTGTAAGTGGTGATTATTGAACTTGAGGGAAAACAAAAGATACCATACAATTTGTGTTTAAATGTTGATATCATCGCCCCGCGCGTGCCGACAGCCTACATTGGCAAGCCGTTGCCTTCACAGGTTAGTAATCCAAAATAATATTATAAATGCGAAAGTGAGTTTATCTGCGATCCAGGATAAAAGGTAGTCTATGTTCTTCTCCAGGTCATGGTCTACCCATGTGCCAAATTTCATCCAAATCCTTTCTGCCGTTTTAACGTGAAACCGTATTAATAAACTCGCTTTCGCATTATAATATTATATAATTATTTAAATATATTTATAATATTACATTAATGAATAACAAAATTCTAGACAGTAGGTAGGTTATTGGTTCCCAATATTTTCCTTTACCGTTCTGAAAGCCATGAGGAAATAATAAACAGAATTTAAAAAAATTGTTAGTACTTACGTGTTCGGCGCATTTCTCATGCCCCTGTGCCTGACATACACAATTACCAGGGTCCCATTGCCAAGCACCCCTACTATAAAGATGATGGCAAACAGGACTGGCACCAGATACGTCTCCAGTCGTTCCTCGTAAGGGGTGTAGTCGCTCTCAGTCTGATTGTCACCTGGAGTGTATATCAGGACCGAGGCGTTCGGCTGGGTGGTAAACATCGTCGATCTGGGGAAGAGGAGAAAGTATGGTTAGGAAATAGTCGTGCAAGTAGTCATGGTTTTTTATAATTGGCAATGAAACGCTTAAAGGCTCTTACATACTGGGGCGATTCGTCACGCGACGCGACGCCGCCGCATTGTTCGCCGTGAAGTTTTCTCAGAAATTGTTTTGTTAAAATTCGCGTCGCGCGGTGAATCGCGCCAGTATGTAAGAGCCTTAATGTATAGTGGCAACCACCATTTTGTATCCATAAAGGCATGTAGCACAACGGGACAAATCAATATACGGTATTATTGTAAAAACTATATGTTAAAGTTCTACTTTTATATTAGTAATTCATATGGTGTACATAATAAAGAGTAGTATATTCCATTTTATTATTTATTGATTAAATTGTTGCATTAGTAATAATTCAAAGTCATGTTTATTTATAAATGCATCTTGCTTATTATCGTTTTCCTTAATGCCAAGTCATACTTAAATATTTAATAACAATTAAATGGCAATTGATCCAATTTATTTATTTATGTGAGTTGTATGGGTATTTCCCACCTTATTTATTACGGTCATGTGATTATTTTAAACTGTTATGGTTTTTCCGACTGCGATGTACCTAATGGCAATTTACAATATAATATCTCCCCAATTAAGTTAAAAAATTATATTCGTGCAATTACAGTTTGATCTTTTGTTTTATGTGCCTACAGTGCGATAGCATACACTTCTTATCACCTCGCGTAAAACTTTATCATTGGCACCATTTTCTCTTGCCAACTTTTAGTAGCCCGGATCCTTGCTCTAGAACATCAGTATAATATAATTTACGCGGTCTGCAGGTTCCACATCCCATTGGAAATTCAAATTTGACCCAGAAAGCTCAAAGTTCATGCAGATCGAGGGGAACCACTTAGGGACGTACGGGTGGCCAAAAAAAGGACAAGCATCTTTGACAAAATGTATTGGCAATTTGGCATGTAAAATGGCATTAAGGTTCAGTCCATTAACGACGCCGTCCTGTGAAGCCCAATAGGTAGGTACATGAGTATACTTCCGTGAAGTGCGAAGGACATAGTAAAGCTCTTTGTAACGCAAAGCTTTGAATAAGTAACAATCTTATGACAATTTCAATCTTTATTGCAATCCATAAGTACACATACCTACAGGTGATTATAATGAATAAATAGATACAATTATGGACCCTGTCGGGCACAGCAAAATTTTAAATAAGTAGGAGAGAGAAAGCTTGTTACTGAATATTTAAATTATTTCCCATCTATATATTTTTTACAAAAGTTAACAATCAGTTCTTATAAATTATATTATGACTAATTAAATTATTCTCTAAATATAATAATAATTACGTAGGCCAGTCTTTTTATTATTTTATTTTTATACAAAATGTTAATTATAATATTATTGCTTATTTAAGTATTATTATTTATATTTAATTTTCATTTGCGACAAGTACCTAATAGTAATTGAAGTCCTTCACTTGATGAAGCTTAAGCTAAGCAGACTTGTATTGCGACCACATTGTTAACAAATATATGTTAATTAATTTAGATGTCTTTAGCACATACAATGAATTTGTATAACAGCAAAATGCATGCACAAATTCATAATATTATGAGCACTGGACCGCAAACCACTAAAGCTAAAACTTTAATTAAACTAAAATACTAACGACATAACATTAAGTGTCTAGACAAAATATCATTGTGCATTTAAATTGAGTCGCAGAGCTTGTTATGCCACACCGCATACAGGGCCGAGGTACGAGCCTTGTGGCACGCCTAACATTCGCCGTAGCGTGGTACTATTGTGTACGTAATTCAGTTTAACAAACGCTGTGGATTCATTATACAAGCTCCTACAATGTATTCTCGACTCAACATAGAACCATTCTCGAAGAAAAAATGAGGGCTTTCATTCGAAAAAAAAAAATGTGAAAGCGAACCTATTCAAACGCTCGTGCAAAGTTTTTAATGAGAGTAAGTAACTGAACTTCAGTGAAAAAGGTTCACAGGTAACGCTAGCAGACTGGACGGGTTGTTTTTATGGAAAAATAAGTGAAAAAGGGTAGGCGTAAAGTTTTCTTTAAATCGACTGAGTTTTCTACTTTAACTTTATAAGTTGAGCTATTTTTATATATTTTTTTGGCGATGGTTAATACGTGTCTAATGCACATTCTGAAGCATAAATGGCTTTAAATGGGAGCGATTATACGGAAATAAAGCAACTTTTTGAATGTTTGTCAAGATGTCCCTAAAAGATATCAATGAGATGTTAAGAATATTTACTGGTAGCCTACCAATAAAAAAAAGCGAGCTAATCAAAGAAAATATACTTAAGTTTTTTTTTCTAGTATCCTGTATGGATTTTCCCACTGTTGGGCAAAAGCCTCCCCTTTTCCCTTTCTGTGTTGTGCTATCTCTGGCCATGTTGGCCCCGCAAAGATGATATAAGATCGTCATACCGCCTTCACCGCGGTCTTCCTCGACGGCGATTTCGAAGAAAATAAGATAGGTACTTAAAAAAAAAATTGGCACCTATTAAAAATATCAGCAGTGTTCTCAAATACCGTCACAAAATAAGTAACAACTCACTGAAGTTACTACCCACTACATGACCCTTGGCTTGCTCATCCATCAAACATGAGTTGAACTCAAGCCCACGCTATAACGCCCACGATCCCAATATCAAAGGAATAATAAAATATCGTCAAAAAATGTGAAAACGCAAATTTCCGCGTTCTGACATACCAATCCACAGCCGGCGATTAGAGCTAGCAGCTGAAAACGAGTGGGCGAGTAGCGAGCAGCGAGTGTGTAGTTGCGATAGTTTTGTCGCTGGGCTATCAGTCAGTGTCCGAGTGCGACGGGCGATTACTCGCACCACTCGCTCGAGGTGGTTAGTCCTGCGCAACACTGCACGTGGTATCTCGGCATGAGTTCTGACAGCCAAGCGAGCATCGCTGAGCAAGTATCGCTGAGCGATTATTATCTTTGATAGCTCTTGTCGCTCAGCGACAAACTAGTGGAGCGAGTCCTCGTCGGCAGTGTAAACATTCAGCGGTTAACTATTAATATATGCATCTCTTTTGTTTACACGGAATGTATATCTATTGTAAGTTTCTTGAGCGAGAAAATAGCCGACAGTTAGTCGCTTCCTCGCCAGCGCAGCGGTGGGACGACCGCCTATGATATGATGTTAGTGACGTAGAATCGCTTGTCCGTACAGCGTTAGGTAACGTGCTAAATGACGCCCTGAATCCCAATGTGTAACACATTCGGAATGACAATGCATTTTGACAATACAACAGAATTGATTACTTCCTCAGTTTGAAACTTCTACTACTCTATAGCAAGTATAACGCATTATAGATATTGTTGAAAAGTATTATTGATTATCAAAGGGTGCAAAGGAGGAAGCGCCGATCGCAAACTAAAAAGAACCGCTGCGGTAAAGCTCCTACGGAGCCCACAGTGAACTTAACATACTCATAGAAACTTTGTCACGAAATAAAAAATAAAAAAATTGCAATGTCTCTGGTATACCTCCCTTTACTTGATATTAACGTATGGATGGAAATAGTAGCTCCACGCGTGAGAAAAAAATATTTTGTGTTTTTTTTGTATGAGACAAAACACTTAAAGTATTTTTTTTCAAAACTGAATGGAACTGAAGGGCTAGTACTCACACGAGCTATTGTACCATACACGGCGATCAAGATGACATCAAATTCCTGCACAGTCAGTTGCCGATTTGCGCGTAGCAACTTTTTGAAATTTTGAATTTTCTGTATGTGATTTTTCAAATCTTTGATTGTTAAATGAAGTTGCCGATCGATTTACTTATACTATCAGACATTACAATTTTTTTTTTTAATTTCGTGACTTAAAGTTTCTATGAGTATGGAGCTCGATTTTCAGACCACTGTGCGGCGGTGCGTCGCATGTGCGATATTCACACAAACATGCGGTCCGGCGACGACGGCGCCGTGTGTATCGGACAATCTACCTATTTAATATGGACCCAACGGTCATTATCCAATTTCTTTTGTTCTTGCATTATCCTAATTCAATGTATAAGGTATCCAGTGGGCGACTTATCATACTGTGTCGCCATTTTGGCGTATACATGACGTCATATAACTCCTCATCTGTATTTTGATCGAAGCTTCCCTGTCCTTTGTAACTGTTCCTAAATGCGTAGGCAATGATATTATATTAACAGATATGTTATACACTCACAAAACAACCGAAAAAAGTGTTCCGCGCAGCAGCGGCACACATACCCACGTTTCATTAATTTTACATTTTAACTACAAGTAAAAACGTTACAATTGGAATGTTTTCGAGTCTTCACGATTGCGCGCTTATAACATATCTGTCATTGTGCGTAGGCATCAGATTGCAACTAGCACAATTGTATAATGGCTGATTAATTATTAGCTTCAGCCGTAACTAGATAATTAATGTGTGGCCTTTAATTAATTCGATGTGATGTCGAATGGTTAAATACTTTAGTAGAAATGTGAGCTCTGAGCAGAGCGCTTTGTAAAATCACTGAAAGAGAAACATAATATTTATGCAGTTGTAAGTATATTTGTTTGTAGCTATGCTCACCATTTTCTCAAACACTATTAGGGCGAGCGTGCACTACGACTTTTTACACTACGTTGCATTTCCACTAATTCCTAATGAAAAAAACTAATTAAAATCCATTTGCAAAATAATCGGGCGATAAAAAGTCGTGGTTCGTGTTCGCCCTTAAAATTATGTTTTTTTCACTAATTTAATCCACAGAGGAACTTTTACGAGCGTTTACATGATTAATGTTACATTAAAGTTGAAATTATGAAGTACTCCACTTCCCTTTCAAATTAAATCATTTGAAATATAAAAAACGATTTTTGTAAAAGAAAAGATTATCCTGTTGCAAACCAACCTATTAATTTATATCCAGCTATTTAGGTATAAGTACAAAAGTGACAAAAGTCAACAAACAAGCGTCAGGTTTCCAAACTGACCGAGGTCAGCAACAGCACAGTGTCAGACAAAAAATATAAACGACAGTACTTTATCTTCATAAAAATCGTTATTTTATGAGACAAGATGAATCCCTGGTTATGTACCTGAAACTGTGACATTTGGCCTTAAAACATTGAAAGAAAAACTCAGGTAAAAAAAGAAAGAAAAACTCAGGTAAAAAAAGAAAAAATATATTTTATTTGGGACACGTACTTACAGGAAATACAAACAGTAATAAAGAGCAATTTAAAACTAAAAAAAAAAACACAAAGTACTAAATACAGCTGCTACCATCTTGGACAAAAAAACAAAATTGAAAAAGATCAATTTCTTTTCATAGATATCACAATTCTAAATTAAAGACTACTTTTTATCTCTCTGAATACCTAAAAATTTGAAATATAATGCTCAAGATCCTATTGAAACTGCAGTCGATTCGATCATGTAAATTGTTTAGATCATACATGCTTTATCATATGCATCTTATGCTCAGCGTAGCATAATGTAGTCCTTGATATAAGTTGATATTATGTTCTCAGAAAATGTTGGCTTACAAAATGCGAAGGCATACTGATAAGGGCTTCTGATTATGACGTAATATATGTAAGCTGTTCATTATTCGTAAAACTCGATGTAATAAATAAACATTTTCACTGAACATTGATTGACGACAAAATAAATCTTCGATATCTTTAGGCATTCTTGTTATTTGTAGGTACTATATTAAATTATTCCAAAGAAATAACACATTATTTTGTTCCATACTGTAGGTGGCTCGTGGCTAAGTAATCAGTCGCATGGGTCTATTGAAGATCCCATTACATATTGAAAGTCTCAGGTCTCGTAAAGTACGTTAAGCCGTTGGTCCCGGCTGTCGTATAGGATAGCAGGAAGATCTGAGTAATTCGTCAACTCGTCCTACATATCTCCGGCTCATTTAGGGCGTTCTTTTGATTTTCTGCAAGCCGTCTTAAGTGGGCCGTAGGTATGTAAGACGAGTTGACGAATTACTCAAAGATCTGCTAGAAAGTCCGGTCAAAATCGGTCCCGTCGTTTCGGAGATTAGCTGGAATAAACAGACAAACAGACAAACATTTAATAATAGACTTTCTTATGCATTTAGTAAAAAGCTGTTTTTGGCATTACAAACAGACACTTCAATTTTATTTATTTCTATAGATATAGATGTATAGATAAAGTTCCTAGTTTTTACGCGGAAAACCGGAAGGAACGTAAAGGGCGCCCGCGCTTTTCCTTGCACAGAAAATAAATGCTTATTTCGCGCCATTTTTTCTTTTGATTTTTACTGGCTAGTAAATATTTATAAGTAATAGGCTGGACTCCACCACTTGGCGCGGATCCGTTGCGGGTTTTTCATCTTTGGTCGAAAACAAAGGCAAAATCGGGTAAAAATGAAAAAAAGTATCGTAGTAGTGACATGCGATTCATTAAAGAACAGCTGTAGTCACTTAAAACATGTAGCTGAAATAGAATGAAATTAGTTTACGTAGTAGTACCTACATCCACTCGCTAAGCAGACTCTAATTTAATTGGTTTTAGTAACATACTCAGGAGTTTAATGAAGACTCTTAGTACAAAAGCGATATTAAAATAAAAAGTGTTTATCATGAAAATGTCGCTCATTTGTGCCTTACTGCTTATGATACCAGAATTAACCGTGAAACCGGTTTTGCGGGGCATAGTTATTAAGTAAAGATTTTTATAAACATTACATAATATACAATGTTTATAAAAATCTTTGATTTTTGAAAGAAAAAAAAAAAAGTGCCTTTATGTGAAAAAATCAAAAGTGCCTTTGTGATGATTGTGAGTTTCAAAAGAGTTGAAATTATCTGGTGGGCCTTTTTTCAGGGTAAAAGAAAATAAAATCAATTGAATGCAATTTCTTTTTCTGTGATAGGAAATTATTTTGCATTTTTATGCAAATCAGCTGTTCCATACATTTTGTCGATTGAAGTAAACACAAATGTATGGAACAGCAGATTTTTTTTTTCCCGATTTCAATGTTGGTGCCATAGAAAAAGTTGTTCAAAATGATGAGTGCAATGACCCCTTTTCGGGTTTAGCATAAACAAAAACTAATGTTGTATAATTGGAGTACAATTAGGCCTACCTACTTGAATATACGTACTGATTGGGTTATTTTTTGATAAAAGTCAAAGTCAAAGTCAAAGTCAAATAATTTATTTCAAATAGGCACATATATGGCACTTTTGAACGTCAAACAAAGAAATAGAATTGATTCTAGTTGCCCCTTCCAAAAGGTAGTTTTCGTATGGAGAAGAATGGGCAAGAAACTCCACCGTTACTCTTTTAAAAATGTTTTACAATATTTTGTACACATTAATTATATAATTATATGTGAAGACGATGCACCTACAATAAGATTACTGTACCATAAAAGGTAAAAAGAATTATAAATGGAGCAATAATGAATAAATTAATTACCAGATACATGGTGCTCACATATTTACAAAGATTGTAAAAGTATACGATATTACAATAGTCTTAACATTGTTACAAGTAGTACTAATAAGTCAGTGCGTGAGTTTAAGTAATGACAGAGTGTATAAGTCTATGACATACAAATAATAAATAAAAAACTAAATTAGCTATCAGTTTGATTTTGTCCAGACACTAAATCGTCCTATGGAGCAAGGCCAGCATGTTTCCAAGCATTCTTATCTTGGATAATAATCCTCTAATTTGTAATAAGCTTGTTTACAAAGTGTACTTTTTATATGAGTTTTAAATTTTCTTTCATTTAATTGCAATATATCACAAGGTATTTTGTTATAGCATTTAACGCAGTACCCCATAAAAGATGTTTGTACTTTAGCTAATCTGAAAAATGGTTGATCTATTTTATCTTTATTTCTAGTATTAAAATTATGTCTATCATTTATTTTATTAAAAAGATTTAAGTTTTTTCTTACATACGATCATCGGCATCGCTTAAAATTCTTCTATAACTCTAACTCTCTCTCAGAACTAAGGCAATTTTATCACCCTTGTAGCAAACCCTCATAATATTACTAAACAAACAAATGCGTATACGAACGTTTCCTCAGATTATTTTATATAGCCGTCGTAAATGTGGATAAAGGAAGACGAGCAAAAACATTATTTTATGTGTTCACTAATGACGTAATATAGGGAACATTATTCCGCTTGATAAGAGGCTTATTATGGCCAAATCTCTTCTTAATCGTTCGTTATAATGTTGGAAAACGCTCGTGATTATTAAGTATCGGTAAGTATTGTCGATACTTTCTATCTTACATAGTCGTTTTGCTTCGTTTACATTCATACATCGGGGGGCCTAAAACAGGGAGAGGCAAAGTTTGCGCCCTCACGCCCCTAACCGCCGCCGTTGAAGACGCCCTGGGCGTCGGGAATCCCAGGCGGATTCCCGGCCACCATAGGTCCGTACCTATGGTGGCATGCGGGCGGCGAGCAATGGGTAGCCCGACGTCCGACTAGGACCAGGCCCGGGTCGATGGCGCGTCGTGTTCCACGCGCGCCTCAAAGAGATGTCAGCACAATTGGCGGGGTCCGCTAGGACCGATGTCTGGTAGGGTTGCGGGTTAGTCCGAAAGGGATACCGGGACATTGGCAACAGGCAACTGTAGGAACACGGGTGGGTGAGTAAAAGTCTGACACGCCCTTCCGCTCCGCCCAGAGCGGGAGAAGTCATTGGATGATTTCCCACCCACAAAAAAAAAAAAAAAAAATGGGGACAAAAACGGCCATATTAGCAATTCCTCTAAAAGCAATTCATTCCTTGAATTCCCAGGAGTCATACGCAATTCCTCTAATTGACAAAAAACAATTTATGATTTGTGGACCATTTTATGAATCTCTATAGAAAACTGTCAAATAGATGAATTATTTCGTAATATGAAGCGCACGCAGATCATATTATGAATTGTCAGTTTGTGATATTTTACGATGATTCATAATATTATACGCACGCCGATTGAGGGCATTAAAGCGCGGTAGCCTTTATGAAATTCAATATTTTTTATTATTTACTGTATTCAGAAAACAAAAAGTTAGTATGTAAAGCCGTTTTTTTTTTTTGAGGGAATGTTTGTGCGTTTCCTTTTCATTCCTCGATTTGGTACATATCCTAACAACATTATCTATGCACAGATAGACACCGATTCGACTACCAACTAAGAAAGAACTTTAACTTTCAGATGAGTATTGATTGCATTCTATTATCCTGAAAGAAAAGTTAGTTTCATGGATAATGTGGCACAGAATACCAAATGAGTTAAAGTTTTTGGTTTAGGAAAAGCTGTAATAAATAATCTCTGCTTGTTTTAGTTTTATCACTGTAATTATTAAGTAAACTAAGTAACTTAAATAAATATAATAATATAAAATTATATAATATTTAAAAATATAATATAATAGTATAAAACTGAAATAAATAAATAATATTAATAATAGGTAATATTATAAATGCGAAAGTAGGTTTATTGTTGTTGGTTTGTTTGTTTGTTAAGCTTTCACGCTGAATGATACTTTTTATCCTGATAGTCCCACGGGATCGACATTTATTCCGGTAAAACCGCGGGGCCCAGCTAGTATTATTATAAAAATATAAACTCCTAGCTGCATCCTGCGTCATCCGTGTAAAGATTACCACGGGGACTGACATTTTTCTGGCATAAAAGTATGTCACACGTCAATCGGGAATAACGTAGCTTTCAAAAGTGAAATAATGTTTATAATCAGATCAGTATTTCCAGAGATAACGCTTTATAAACAAACCTTACCTTAAGTTCTGAGTTGAGCTGCACTATATTACTGACAATCTGACTGGAAAGGTCCAATCAAATCTGTATGGTTCTTTCCTCAAAAGATTATTTCAGACACCAATCTACATGATCCTCCCGTGGTCTGACCAAGATTATGTGTGACGTCTGAGTTTATTTCGGCCTTTATTCTCAGAGTAGTAGGATTATAAAAGCCAACGTCATCTACTTTTTCAAATATGATAGACTTTGATATGTATAAGTGTTTGTACAGACCTTCTCATAGAAATAAAATCATTTAGCATACAAATAACTTTAACTGTTTTAAAATGCAATAGACGTAGTAACTTATTCTGCTTAACTATTCCTAAAGAGTCATAAAAACCTTGTAAGAAATATACGTGTTTCACCTCTCAACGAGGCATCCTCAGGATGACGATTGACTTGTCGCGAACCCGAACACGACGTGTTGCAACGCCGAGCGCCGGACGCAAATATATCTAAGTCTATTGCATATTATAATGGATTCCCGCAAAGTCACGCCTGAATCAATTAATTAAATATTTACCTGTTAGATTGAAAAGTATACATTGAAAACACACTCGACTGTCCCAATACCAGCCTTTATATTGTAAAATTTCATAGAGGCTTAATAACGCCAGACTGGGTATTGGTTGTTGTACTCAAAGTATCTAATATGACTTTAAACTGTTATTGTTTCAGGCTGTTGTGTGCTCCTGTATTGTTCACAATTGGGGTAAGTGATAAAATCTAATTATTTCCTTTTGCAAGAACATAATAACGTTACATATACAGAATTTTAATATGTAGGATTACATTGTCAGCATTATGGTAGCTATTGCCAGAAATTTTCTGGCAATACCCAATGCCCATAACCATCAAACGGTTATGGGCATGGGATTTCCTTTAAACGATCTTTGGAACTGTGCCATAAAGAAAGGATGAATGTTCATGGGGACCATGGTGAGTAAATTTTAAAATTAGAAAACAAAAAAGTAAAAATGTAGGCTTACTTCAAACTTAGGTATACTCCACGTGAACGCAGCGCAAACGTGACTTTTACGCTGTAGATACGCAACGTAATAGGTAGTATAGCTACTGTTAGTCGCGTAGGCATCTATGTACGCGAAGTCAACGCTACGCTGCAACTGGCTGGACACACGCTCAGTGTAGAGACACTAACGGAAGCTTTGTTGTTGAGCTAAACAATAAAACAGTGTAAATGTAACGTAAGTTAAGAGGACTAGCCGCTTTACTTAGTTTTAGAAAAGGCATACCTAATCTATCAACACAACTACGTGGCCTTGCCAGTCTTTATAAAGGCTCTTACTACTGGCGCGATACGCCGCGCGACGCGAATTTTAACAAAACAATTTCTGAGAAAACTTCACGAATCGCCCCTGTATGTAAGAGCCTTAAATAAATCAAGCTAATCGGATATTTCGGGTGGTGACAAATTAAATTGAATCCAAGTCACCCTTTATTGGAAGCCTGTTCCTTTGTGTAAATTTTATTAAAGGTTACGTTGTGAAAAGCTGATAATTTCACATTGGAATTGGGTTGCTTTTTTCACGTTTCTTTTGTTATGGGATCCGCTGAATTCAGGGATGTGACCTTTGATTCAGTAAATTTAATAGGATTACTGGTAGGGTAGTATTTTGATTTGTGTTGTGCGAAAGGAAAATCTAATTGGATTGAACGATTGACCTGTAACAAAAAATCTAAATTCCTTTCAAGATCATTGGAGAGCAGGTTCAACTGAATGACCTATTATACTATGCTTCGAGCAGTTTATTTCAGACATGAGACGGATACCCGGTTTGCATCCGGTACTTTTTTAGGATCCAGCCGGGTAACGGCTAATAATGTCGGATAGCCGGCAGTGCCGGATAATTTGTGAAAGAAAATTATTACTAATATTAATTAAAAAAACATTTATTAAGCATGGAAAATACAAATGGTTGTATTATTTAAATTCATATTGGTAATTGAAAATTGGCAAATTATGGTGTAAAAATCACCAGTGCGCTGATAAATTTGACAGGACTAAACTAAAATTTATCTTCTGTCCTCTTCTTAATGAAATACAAAGAAAAAGATGCACTGAACTTAAATTTTGTTTAGTTTGTGAACAACAGAATCGGCACCAATGTTCAGGGATTTCTATTTTTTCCAACCCTTGCCGATCTTATTATGATCTATAATTAGGATGCGGCTGATTTTTTTAAACTATTATTTGGTTCACCACTAGTTCATCCGTTAATTACATTAGGAACACTTTTTTTCAACATTGATCACGCACGCGTCATAGCTGCATGTCAGCATTGTCACTACCCGGCAAAACCATTACCCGCACATGTCTAGTTTATCTGCAGAACTAAAACTTTTAAGAGTCTGTCTTTTGCACTCAAACTTTATTATTTTTCTGATTTGATACTTTAAGTTCTCGTATAGTAGGTTAGGACTTTTGTCCGCATTATTATATAAAAGTAGTTTAACCTTTTCTCTACCAAATGCTGTTTTATGATTTAAAAATAATCTGCTGTTATTTCTATAGTTGTGTCTGTTACTAAGCGAATTGATGTTTATTTATTTATAACACACATCAATTCGCTTAGCAATTGTAACAACTTTCCGACTGACGAGCAATAAAAAATAGATAGACGCGTCATACCCACAAACAAATCTCATAAAACAATAGACATAGGTACATCATGAAACCACAAACTGTCATACATGAGTCCACAAACTGTCAATTCAAGTCGATTCGTAATAAATTTATTCACGTAAACAGCGTGATGTCAAAAACAGAAATATTACGTACATTGACCATTGTACTGGCGTAGATACAGGCTGGTATGGGCGAGTGGACATGTCCAAAACATTATGACAGTCTGGGGAAAACTGACATGCGGATTGTACTCATTGTAGTACATTTATCATAATTATTGGGCCGTTCACTTTGTGACTGCTGGTGAAAAAGATAATTGTGTTATGTGGGAGACAATAAATGTTTTCTATTTTAGTCGAAATCTTTTTTTATCATACCAGCAATTTTCTGCATGACGCAAAATTCGATTGAATAATTACAAAAAAAAATCGAGGCGAAAATGTGAAAAAAAGGAGTTGTTGGATATTAAACATAGGCCTGGCCTTTTTCCAACTATTTTGAGGTCAGCGCCCAGTCTAACCGGATGCAGATGAATACCATGATGTTTTGTTAAAATATCTATTTCATGGACCACAAAAAAAAAAGGCGAAAAGCAAGACAATTAAGAAATTAACATTCACTTTCACGTTATTAATATACCGAAAATTGAGTCCTGGAAATGAAACCACAGCACATTAACATACCAATAAAATCAGTCTCGACCAAAGTTCACTCCAGTAGCAGTATCTTAAAGCATTTCAACCATAGATGTAAATCGTTAGATTTACCCTCAAAGTAGGTACGAAATCGCCCAAAAAAGTGTCCATACTGTAAGCTCACATAAAAATATTGGCGTTTCCATGAAAATCAAGTCGATTCTCCTTTCTGACATTATGTCAGAGGTGTCAAAACGATACAGAAACGCGAACATCTTTTGACTCGGTAGGGCGAATCTACGATTTAAATCTTTGGTTTTAACCTAATTTACTTCTAATGTTTCAAATTGCTTCAGACACTGTCTAATGGCATTAACAATTTAATTGTTCTATTATACATTTGAATGAGAACTCTCACTAAGTTGTATAATTACAACCGTTATTCTTAGTTAGCACAAGTTGTTCTGTACCACGACTTTATTATGGGATCTGGAGATTCTCGTGTGATAAATTGATAATTTATAGTTATTACTTCTACGAGTTTGTTATTCGGGACCATAACTTATTAATAAGGCTTATTGTAAGGAAAATAAATATATACACCTTACATTGAATATTTAGAAATTATCGGGATAAAAAGTATGCTAAGTGCTATTCCAGGTCATGGTCTACCCCTGTGCTAAATTTCATCCAAATCCATTCAGCCGTTTTAGCGTGAATCCGTAACAAACAAACTCACTTTCGCAGATATAATTGTAGTTAAGTTTAGTAAACTCTAATTGCTTAACACACTATCAATCAGGAAAAGTGTTTTGAGGGCAATTCTTAATCCATTACTTCATAGGTTTGTGAAAGTGGTCTACGTGGCTGAACTGTCAAAATTAAAGGCACTGCCATCGATTGCCATTGTATACATAATGTGTTACGAAATTACCCCGCAGTATTAAAATAAAAAAATAATAAACGAGCATTCTAACACGTTCTTTGTCAAAGGTTATTTTCTCTTATTTCATTCCTTTTCCTCAACATAAAATATAATTTCATAATAGATGTCTGTATTAATGAATAATGGTACCCTTGGCACGTCTTTTATTTGAAAATATTTCAACGTTAACGTCATGATTATTATAAAATACTAGGCTATTGCCCGCGACTTCGTCTGCGATCCAGGATGAAAAGTAGCCTATGCCTTCTCCAGCTCTTCACTTATTATGCCAAATTTAATCCAAATCCGCTCAGTAGTGTTAGCGTGAAAGCGTAAAAAACAAACAAACTCGCTATTCTATTTATAATGTTAGTTAGAATTAGAATGTTTTAGTTCGAGGACAAAAACAAAACGGTTTGCAGAAGTGATTAATTTGGTCTACTAGAGAAGGTAGTAGCTCGATAGCTAAAACAAGGCCTAAAAAAAACGTGTTGCTTTCGGTATTTTTGCGGGATTTTGTAAATTTTTAACACACAATTTAAGAATAAATACTTACCTACGTTTCTCAAAATCTGCTTAGCCTTTTCCCAACTAGGTTGGGGTCGGCTTCCAGCCTAACCGGATGCAGCTGAATACCGTATTTTATATGGAGCGACCGCCTATCCAGCCTTCACAACCCAGTAACTGGGTAATACGATACCTCTTGGTAAGACTGGTTGTCAGACTTTCGGGCTTCTGACGACCCGTAACGACTGTCAACGATACACGAATGACAGCCGTGACCAACGGCTTAACGTACTTTCCGAGGCACGGACGAGTCTCGATATGTAAAGATGGTCACCCATCCATGGACCCGACAGTGGCAAGCGTAGCTTAACCTGATGGATTGACCTGTGCGGCTGTTATTACTTACCTAATGTTCTATTTAATTGAAATATGAAAGTAGGAGCTTCGATTTATCTCGAAGAAGGCAAAATGCTCGAATATTCTTCGTGTGGTTAGTGACTAACCTGGTGTCAGAGTTTTAAAGCCGCCCAAGGGCCTCTGACTTGGCTTCACATGCCATCGAGAAATATCTCTCATGCATGTCGGTTTCCTCACGACGTTTTCCTTCTCCGTTTTTAAAGCAAGTAATAATTATACAATACGCACATGAATCCGAAAAGTCAGAGGTGCGTGTCATGGGTTTGAACTCGCGACCTACGACAGTCCGACGGTCACACCACCCACCAGGCTATCACTGCTTATTCGATGCTCGAACTTCCAAGCATGTTTGAGAAAACATTATTTTGATTCGGTCCATTTCGTTTACATGCTACCATTTTTATCTGGAATGGATTCCATACACAATATTTTATTTTTATACGGGTACCCAAATAAATTTTGGATGTCTACCTCAGGTGGCTGTGAATTTATGTTTTATGGTTTATTTTTGGGTATTACTATGAAATACATATTAATGTACCTATATCTTATTTATTAAACTATAAGTACCTATCTAACGTTCTAGAAAACTATTTTCTGTTTCCATGGATCTTCTCACTACTTTTTCACATGTAGGTAAGTACCTTGAGTCATTTGCGTTCTTAGTTCTTCCTAATTAATTTAATAAAAAATCATTTTAGCTTTAAAACAATCTTGATAAGGTCTTTAGAAGAGCACTCACTGCCACCTACAAAAATCTATTGTAAACCGACCAGGCATGCACGCCATATTTCGGCAAAAATTTTTGAGTCGGCGACTATAAACACAACGAACAACTGTAATTTAAAGCATCCAAACTTTTTATTTCAGCAAAATAACGACCCTATACCACCCAGTCATTAAAAACATACCTCCACAGATAATTTACCGGGACAAAACCTACATAACAAACGCGACTCACAGAGCTTAGTCACAGCCTAAGAGCGGCCATTACAAATGCAGTGTAATGAAGTGTCACAGTGCATTCTTTTGGCTGTTAAACAACGTGGGTGTTACGTAACTAGAGCTATGAAAAGGTTTTTGTTTCATTCAGTGGAACTATGTAGTTAAAACATTTTGTAATTTCGGTGCCGGGTGTTGTTAGAGTAAATTAAGTGAGTGGGTGAAACAATCGGTCTGAATTTTGGGTCCCAAATCGCCAACGCTTTACTTAGTGGGTTATTTTGAATTGGCTAGTTAAGTATAACTGTATTATACAGCTTCTGCGGAGTACCGCAGAAGCTGTATAATATATATTATATATATATAATCTTATTTATTTAATTTGACATATCGAGGCTCCTCCATGCCTCGGAAAGCACGTTAAGCCGTTGTTGGTCCCGGCTGTCATTTGTGGATCTTTGACAGTCGTTACGAGACGTCAGAAGCACGAAAAAGTCTGACAACCAGTCTAACCAAGGGGTATCGTATTACCCAGTTACTGGGTTGTGGAGGTCAGATAGGCAGTCGCTCCATGTAAAATACTGGTATTCAGCTGCATCCGGTTAGACTGGAAGCCGACCCCAACATAGTTGGGAAAAGGCTAGGCAGACTGATTGACAATTTAGGGGTATGAGGAGCAGGGTGTAATGTTCACTCATCCACCATAGAAAAGGGAGGTGTTGTGTCTGGCGGGCAACTGCCCAACGATTGATGTTGGGTTCTTGTATATATGTCCACCGCACGGTCAACTGTAATTGCGCGATGCAGGATTTATGTGTCGTCAGGATTTTTGTGTGACGTCAGGTCCTTGATGCGTAGTTCGCATGTGGTGATGTAGATACCGCTACAACAAAATTGGTCCACTGGTTAGTACAACAAAAAACTTATCAACTAAGGGATATTATTATTAATTAAGTACACAGAATTATTTTTCTTCCATGCAACACGAGCAAACGGACAGAGTGTCTTAAAATTGGTGTATCGTGCTGTTCGGCTAGGGTTTTCAAAATATTGTTGTATACTGCTATGCGTAGGTACCGATATATTTATGTATATTTTTTAATCAAAGTGCTGAATTAAAGTGTTTTTCTTTTTTTGAGAGTGGTACGAGGTCCTGGTTTTTTTTTTTTTTTTAATTTTGATTTCGTTCTAAAAAGGTATCGTATTGCCTCAAAAAGAGCTCCATTTATAGCTTAAAGCATTAGAGGCCATTAATGAGACTACTTCATATAAAATTACCCTACTAAACATTTATCAATAAGAAATCGAATGAATAGGCCGGATGTGTCAAGGAATTCTGTAAAAATCCTTGACACGAATATTACTATTCCATCAAATAAAATCCGCACCAAAGATTGCACAGACATTTTCCAATTTAAAGGAATGTCAGAGGAAGCAATCGATTTTTTAATACTACCTCGCACTTGGTACGGTATAATATTTTCATAAAATATCGTATTAGAATATTGAGTCTTTGGCGGTATGCAAATATTTCAGGTTAACGTAGATCGAATAATTTTCAGATAATATTTTAGGCCTCCACCTTGCTGAGTAACCAGTCTTTCCACTACGACACGAGATATTCTCGAGTCACTCGAGCCGTTACGAGAGAAGCCTAGCAGCACGAGTTAAAACAAATGATTCTGCATAAAACTGTAGCTTTAACGATGCCATTAGTTATTCGATACTCTGATCTGATTAATGACAAAGGAACTTCGCTTGTTACTTTGTATTACTTAAGATGTCTACACACCAAAGCCGGCCAAACCGCCTTAGTGCCGGCAGGTTAGCCCGGTGGCTTCAGAACGTTTCAAGTCGGACAACTTTCCCAACGCGCAGCACGGCAGCCGCGGCATGTGGCGTTCACAGTTGCTTGTTTCGAATAATCCAGGCGTATTTTTAGTATTGGACAAGGACGAGGACGATAATCCAAACTAAGTGATTTAAAAGAAGACAACTTGGTTTTACAGATAGTCTCTGTAAAACCAAATTGTCTTTCTTTAAATCACTTACCTCATTTACTAGAATGTCTATTGATACGGCCTTATAAGGGCCAATCGATCGTTGAGCAGTATACATGACGAGATACACTTTTATTGTACTTCAAATTAAGTTTTTCAGAAAATATGAAATGTGTTTTTGTAAACCAAAGACATTACAATATTACGTCTTCATCAAATGTTTCTGTTAAAGATTAGATAAGAAGACAGGGGCCCTAGACAAAGTGACATTCTATCAGCGTCAACGATGATGGAAAAGGCAAAAATGTATAGGACTGAAATAAGCTATCGAAAAGTTTATGACAATCCTGTTGAAAGTCGTTGTAGAAATACGAAACGCTTTCGAAGCGATTGTCACTTGTCTAGGCCAAACACACAAAGACTAGCCACAAACAAATAGCTCTTCGTTATGAAGGTAGAATTGTTTGTGGTTCTGATTGGGCAGAGTATACAGGAGATGTTGAGTAACTTGTAGAAGGGCTTACAGCTGTCTGTTCTGTATATTTTCCTGGATGGCAGTGTGAATTAGATGTCTTTGGAAAATCCGGACACATATCGGTTCGATAGCCAGTTTCGGCTTCAAATATTATATTGTTGATCCGATGTCTGACAATAGCTTTCGTTGACTGATCCATTTTCCTCAACTGACCCGCAATATAATCTCCAAATAAACCATCTTCATCTTTTTCTTTAGCCCTGTTTTGTCGTTGGGAGATATTCTTCATTATACTCAATGCTTCGGATGATTTGGATTATTTTTAGGGCGTTTATGTGGTTGCGATTGCGAAATTGTATTTTCTTTCGAAATCACTGTTAAACCATTTAGCCCTGATTGTGAATCCTGTTGTGAATTGTGCCTCTCCAGCATGTCCTGTGAAAAAAAGACAATCAATATGCTTAATAACGACAGCAATTTTTTCAAACACTAAGAATTAGGTATGAATATACTGATTAAGGTATCCCTGAGATTTAATTTACAATTTTAAATAAAATACACAATCTAACACTAAATAATTTTTATAACTAATATGTGTGTATCACGGGCAGTGTCAAACAGCCGTTTGGAGATTTCAGATATACTGATTGATTTAAGAAATAAAACTAAATTCAATATTCGCTATTTCTTGGAAAAGTTCACGCTTGGCCAATAAATTGTTTTGAGTTTCACATCAGCTGCGCCAATTTTCTAACAAATTAAGTTATCAAAACATGTTCGCAAAACAGTCCGCTGAGACTTTTGCGTACGTAAACTTTTTAGAAAATCACTTTTCAATACTGAGTTCCGACGAAGAAGACGTGTCTGCCGTTCTTGCAAAAGGAGATTTAGTTCTACAGAGAAACTGTGTCCGACCGTACCGGCGAACACCTAGTCGTTCAATATTTATCAAGAACTGAAAACAGAATCGAGGATCGGTTAAAAAAAAATCGATGTTCAGAAAGTGATTTTGAAGAGCTGGCATCATTTCAATCAATTGTGCATGATTATAATTCTGTTAATAATTATATTTCATGCGGACCCGAATCCTACTTGTTGTGAATGGCAGATCAACAGAATTTTCAGAAAGTTTTTTTATTGGTTTGCATCTGACTCTCTGGTTGAACTCTCTGGTTGTCAGACCTGTTCGTGGCATGGTTTGTGTGTCTGTAGGATGAGGTGCTGGCAATAGGACCTGTCGGTGGCATAATTGGTATGTCTGGCTGCCTGTAGGGTGAGGTGCTGGCAATCGGACCGATTGGTGGCATCATTTGATATCTGTGCTGGAAATCGGATCGCATGCATCATATAGTAATGCATTAAAATGACTAATGTGACGTTGGATTTTGATTTTCAGAGTAATAATTATCAGAATGATCCCTCATAATGGAGACAGATCTGTAATCATTATTCTCTATTTCGTATTTGCATATCAGGGGGCCTAAACAGGCCACATTAGCAAATTCCTCTAAAAGCAGTTCATGTCCTGTATCCCAGCGGTCATTAACAATTCCTATAATTTGACATAAAAGCAATTCATGTGTGGACCATTTTACGAATCTGCATAGAAAACTGTCAAACACATGAATTATTTCGTAATATGAATTACACGCAGATCATAATTTATAATGAATTGTCAGTTTGTGACATTTTACGATGATTCATAATATTTTTAAACGACTTCTTCAAAAAGGAGGAGGTTCTCAATTCGTCTATTATGAATCGATTTTGATAATTCTTTTTTTGTTTGGTAGATCATGCTTCAGAGGTGGTCCCATATAAATTTTATTAATTATTTTGCTTGCGAATTTTTTGAGTTAGCTTCAATAATTACGTATTTTTCCCACTTTGCGTATGTAGAGGATATTATTATCTTAGTTGACTCTGTCACTGTTATTTACATAGCAGATAACGGTATACGAATTTGTAGCTCTATAAAATTGGATAAAGTTGTGGAATACCTCTCCACTCCTCAAGCAACTCAGAACATGTTGCCCCCTTGTCGCTACGTCACTATGTGCTAGCGACAGTTTCCGGGGGCCCATTGTGGAGTGTGCATGTCACCTGCCATTTTACCCGTGTATTTTCCTTTTTAGTTCTTTGCGTTTGTTGAGAACTTCCAAGTTGTTTCAAGTAGTATGGCGAAGTTTCGAGGCATTTTCCGTTCTTTTGAATGGAACAAATGTTTGAAAATATTCTGTGTACCGTACCTTCTTTTGCTCATAAACCAGTTTGCTAGGTGTACGTTACTTCGAACGTAGGGTTCACTCACTTGGGTTTATGAATAACTAGCTGCGCCCCGCGGTTTCACGCGCTTAAGTCTCGATCCCGTGGGAATATCGGGATAAAAAGTATCCTATGTGTTAATCCAGGTTATAAAATATCTGTTAGCCAAATTTCATCCAAATCCATTCAGCCGTTTTTGCGTGATTGAGTAACAAACATCCAAACAAACAAACTTTCACATCTAACTTAATATTATAAACGCGAAAGTTTGTAAGTATATTTAAACTATATATTATTATATATGTCGTAGATTATGAAAGTTGAGCGATAATAGTCTCTCAATTGAATATTGTAGTACTAAGGAGAGGGTAAACGCCGTGACGCGCTCGCTAGAGTGGGGCGTCACGTGGACAGAGTCGTGGTAAGGGAAGTGGCGAAGCGACGAGTCAGTCTTGTGAGGGCAACGAACGGATGCAGACCTCCACTTCTCCTATGCGAAACTGTCGGTTTGCCCGAACGTGTAAAGTAGTGCGTGAACATTATTAGTACGAGTAATATACCTACTGTGATGATTGTTCTGAAAGTGAAATACTAACTGAGTTGTTGTATCATCGTGTTTTATTGTAAACCTGCACTATGGAGTCCGTACCACCGAATTGAGATGATGACGGCAACTATCGCTCAGCCATCGCTGACGCCGACATATATATATATATTTTATATTATATTATTGTTGTGGCAAACACGACGCGGGAGGACGCGGGACGCGTACGCACGCAGCTCTGAGCGGTACCAATGGCCGTGCCGGTTTAAACCAGTTTCTTTAAATATAGGTAGATAGGGGATCGTCTATTAATCAAGTGAGGCTCGAAAGGCCCAGGACGGGTTCGGAAAAAATCACGCAATATCACAAGGGGGGAGGGGGGGGGTTTGTTTAACGCGCGATTTGTAACCCGAAACCAGCGCGTGACCTTGAGTCGCCCGTGGCCAGGCAACGATACCCGTATTTAAATATAAAATTTAATATTCTGAAAATGTTTAAGATACTTTGTAAGTAACAAACAAATACACGTGATTTTGCTTAGGAGGAAGGGTTAGTCTAAAAACTCACCACGTATCACCAGGAGGGAGGGGGGGGGGGGGGGTAAAAAGTTGCTAAAAAACATCACGTGTTTCATGGACTGCCCTTATCTAGATACGTTATTTTATCATTTCAAGTGAGTAGGTACTTAACTTACCGGATTGTATTCAAAATTGGATATCGAATCTTGAGGAATGTTGCAAGACATTAGACTTGACATTTCGTGATAAGCGAACCATTTTGAAAAATAAATGTTGGCTGCTCCGCTACCCGTTTTAAGACCGGTAACTTTCTTCTTGTCTCTGTTGTATTGTCCCCTGAGACTAAACCATTTTGAATTTACTTCCTCTTTTGTAATTCCTATTGTTTTTGATATCTCCAACAGGGCATTTTGCTTTTTATGTTTATTTTTGTAATCAATTGATGTAGTGTCCCATAGCACTGGTCTTTCTCGAATTAATTGTATAAAAAACAAAGTATTTTCTGTATTCCACTCCATCACTGTCCTTTAAACTTTAAAAAAATTAACGAAACGTGTTCGTCTGGAGAGCACTAAACACCTGGTGCGACACCCCGCAGGCGAACGCGGGTGATGTTATCCGATCGTCGCGGTGAACATGTTATTGTGAGCTGCTAACAAATACAGTTAGGCCACGCCCAGTTTTGGTTAGCACACAATGTTGTGTTTCGAACACGAAAACATGGCGCAGCGGTTCCCAGCTTTAGAATTGAAAAATAAGGAATATATCCCGGCAGTGCTCTAAGTCTGCCCATCCCCATATTTTAAAGAATGGCCCTGTATTTGAAAGAAGAAAAAATGTTGCAGGCGTAAAGATGGCGTAGGTATATTCCGCCGCGTCCTGTGCACTTGCATAACGATAAACACTTTTGTATCTAAATCTACGGGTCAGTGACAACTAGACCCGTGTCAACTCAACCCGAACTAATATTTTACTCCTGATTACGGTGATTTGTACGGTCAGCTAGAACATCGATAAATCTACTGCTTTTTGTAGTATGCTTAATAAGCCTCTACCAAGGTATCTCATCCTCATTCTTCGATTACCCTTTAATCTATAATCCCTATAATTCCCTATAATCTTTACTACTTAACAAGTCCATTGTTTTATTTGTCTCAAGAGTTAACTACCAAATTAGATTAAGTACAGAATTAATTTTATTTGGCTTGTCGGCACGGCAGCCTTTTGTAGAAATAGTAATAATAGGTAAATATAATTTTATAAAATAGAAATAGCTAAGAAATGAGTCAAGCAATGCTTATTAAGGGGATTCTATTTTTTGCTCCTAAACAATGCAAAACAAGAGCTTGTTTCATACATACGCTATCATCTAGCTAGAACGCGTCCATAGAATTAAATTTCTCTGGTCACAGTCTAACAAATACTCCATACAAAAGTTCCAGAAACACTCAGTTGAAGAACTTCACTCCTTAAACGAAAGATATTGAAGACAAAGACGTTCAGGAAGGTAAGATGGGAGAACAATACACTACCATATAATATGTGTGTCTGTGTGTATGTAGCTTCAATCTATAAACACACTGCTTTGTGCTGTCATTTGCAGAAAATTTCCGCAAAATGATTTCTTGGTTGGTCTTTGATATAAGTGTACAGGATGCGTCGGGAAGATGCTTAAACTTTTTATTGCTGTGTGGAAGTCTTAGCTTTTATTTTTATTGAAAAGTTGTCACAAAGTTGAACGTTTTGATCATTTTGAGAATGAGAATAGGTTTTAATATGCTTTAGGCTAGCTTCTAGGCGGCTAGGCAGTTGGATCACCTGCCAGGGTTGCGGGTTAGTCCGAAAGGGATACCGGGACCTTGGCAACAGGCAACTGAACGTACACGGGTGGGTTTTAGTCAGTAAAAGTCTGACACGCCCTTCCGCTAGCTATCTGCCAGTGAAAGTCCCATCGAAATCGCTCTAGCCGCTTCGGAGATTAGCCGGAGTACACAGACACACAGTTTTTTTTCAATATACCGTCAAAACCCCGTCAAACTCGCTTCAGTTTACATTAAAATTAACAATATTTAACATTTTCAAACTGTATAAATCTATTTGTATGAAGTTAGCTTATCTCATTCAGATTCCAACGGCATATTATGTTTTGTAAACGTCTCCAATAACACGCATCGTAGTTATAATCTCAAGTAGTTCGGGTATCGGGTTACAGACCACCCAGAAGTGGTCCTGTCGAACACCCGGAAAGTGTCCGCGCGGGCCTACGGACGTAATATATTAAGTAGAAAGCTGATAATTTGAATTTAGAAACACACATTTTATTTATGTGTATCAATAATCATCCTGCGAGTGCGAGAACCACAAGACCGGTCGGTGTTGCGATGCCTGGAGGAGCTACGTCCAACAGTGGACGTCTTTCGGCTGAAATGATGATCGTATGGATCCGAACAACTGAAAGTTTAAGTTAAAAGGATGAGTTGTTAAATCTACAAAAACATACTTACACCGTCTTTGCCATGTTTCGATACCAATGTTTTATAAAAATATATGGCGAATGCGAGATCTATGGAGTGTATTTTAGAACCCGAAGTCTTATGTAAAACTGAAAAATAAAACGCTACGCTAAGTATAACAGAAATACCATACTAAAAAGGGAAGCCAAACCACTTAGACTCTAAAATCGTTTGCAATTAATTTCAGACATCACAAGAAAATATTAATGTCTTTCTAAAAATATTATTTCAGTAATGAAAATACAGTCCTACATTTTCTTGTAAGAACTTGACAGAACCAATTCCTGCGACATCATGATATTCACAACCAGATTTCCAAAGTTCACCGTCCAAAGGCAGATAAAAATATGTCCTGATTGTCCTGTCAGATTATGGCAATATTCTTTTGAAATCCAATGCATTTTCCTTCAAAAGGCTGTCAATATTCAGTTGAATTTCGAAACCGTTGCTACCAATTCCGGTCCCCCTGTCATCGGGAAAATGCCTCAGGATGTTTTGACAGCATTCTTCAAATAACGTCAAAGGGGAATTCCCTTCTCATATTTTGAAGAATAGGGAAATGAAATACCTAAGGATGTATGACTTTTATACTACTGAGTAGGCAAACTATATTAAGGTGCGCTTCCATGGTGCGCAGTGTGTGGACCAGCTCCAACAGTATCCTAAACATGATTTCGAGTCGCCTAGACTGTGTTTTGCGTGGGTCACTGTTGTGCCATCTCACATGGGTTGGCACAACGGTGATCCTATTTTTTGTTTGTTTTACTAGACTCGCGATAATCTAAGAAGTCCCTTTTGACAACTATAAAAATGCTATGTGAAGCGATGAAAAAAAAAATTGGTTTCTTATAATCTGATTCTCGAGACATACTGATTGAACATACTTAGAGAGTTTGTAATCGACGACCTACCTACATTGCTTAAAACTGATTCTCAAAGCTTAACGTTTTATTATGTGTACGAGAACGAAACGTCAAAACGGACTTCTTAGATTGTCGCGAGTGTAACATAGTTGTAAGTCTTACTAACCATTTTTGAGTCATGTGACTTGAATAAAGAAAAATTCTATTCTATTATATATTCTATTTTCAATGTATTTCCTTGTATAGCTCACGGGTTTAGATTGCTATTTGTGGACTAGGTACTATTTGTACTGTATCGAGGCGTCTTGGAAACGGACGTACCGTACGTGTAGATTTGTAAAAATCCAATTTCCTTGAAAAGTATGGCTTGTACTAAGCTGGTTTTTGGTGAGTGTACCAAAAAAGGCTTGTGTAATTTGTTTCCTTGCAGGGCCGCATTTCATGTAATCATTTGCAGTTTAAGCGCAGTGCAAGCCAACAGGACAGTTAAAGTTGCACCCCACATGGTTCAAAATTGCTTAACACTTCACATGACATTCGCCTTTTTGACACTGTTGTCATTAATATTGCATGGTAACTCTCTAGGTCCAACTATGTTTTTGCAAATTACAAGTCATATTTTTGTATGACGATTTTGTGAATTACAAGTTGTGGTTTACCTTAGTTTAGAATTATTAAAACGCATTGCAACACAAAAACACAACTTTCCTTCAAAACAATTACAGAAAAACCGCAAATATCGTCACAATGTCGCTTTAAACATGAATCAAATTCGAAAAAAACTTCATAATAAACATTTCATTGAAGCGAAACCTATTCACTAGTAAAGTCTGTTTATAAAGGGTTTGTTTATTCATGAGCCGGGATGAGTTAAAACTCGCAGCGCGTGAGAAACAAAAGAACACGACTACAATGCTACGTGTCATATTTTCAGTTTTCAGACATGTTTCCAGTTAGTTCGCAATTATATACTGAACTAGCAGCGCCCCGCGGTTTCACCCGCGTAAGTCTCGATCCCGTGGGAATTTCGGGATAAAAAGTATCCTATGTCCTATTCCAGGTTATAGTCTACCCATATTCCAATTTTCATCCAAATCCGTTCAGCCGTTTTAGCGTGAAAGCGTAACAAACAAACACACTCACTTTCGCATTTATAATATTATAGTTAGGATTAGGATGAAGTTACCATATTTATAAATCCAAGTGAGCTTAAAATGTATTGTAAAAATATTGTGTAAAATATTCTTTCATACATTCTCATGCCGGTGTCGGCACTGACACTGAGAAACTGACAATGACAAGTGGGGATGCGTTCATAGAGAATGTATGAAAGGATATTTTGCACTGTGCCGGTACTGTGTCGGAACTGTGGCTTTCATAGTAAAGCCTTTGTTTCCTACGTCAGCGGTGGCCGCCACATAACAGCCGCAGTCAAAAGTCATTAATCAAACTAGGCTCCGAATCAGCACTTTTTGAACGACAAAATTTCATAAGACAGTCCCCACCCACCCTTCACTTCCTAGTGCTTTAAAAGGAAGAAAAAGTGGCGCAACAAACACCCTAGCAGCACAGTGACGGCCGTCATAAAAATGATGGAAGCGGGGTATGACTATTACGGTGTGTGAAAACACACCAACTTACTTTCATTCGACGGTCAATTACGGATGCTATGTGGCGGCCACCGCAGTCTTAGGAAACCCTTTCTAAAAGCCCTTGGTTTTCAAACCTCAATGTCAACGCCGCCGTAGAATAGTGTTGCTATAGTAACCGATAAACTGCGGTTGGCTGATTGTACTTCCTGAAGTTGGCATTCCTCAAACCTGTATTCACCTATGGGTCTCATCTCTCAACGATTGAAACACGAATTTGATGATGTAATAATCCAAGTGAGTTTTAACGTGGGTTTAAATCAACTAACATTTCACAAACACTATCCCATTTGTATTAAATCATCACTACCGTGACTGCCGTGAAAGAGATAGAACATAAATAAACAAATGTGAGAAATGAAACGACCTAGTTTTAAAATCGGATTTAAGAATTTCAACAGGAATCTTATTTATTTACAATCCTTCATCATCTGCCTAGCCTTTTCCCAACTATGTTGGGGTCGGCTTCCAGTCTAACCGGATGCAGCTGAATACCAGTATTTTACATGGAGCGACTGCCTATCTGACCTCCACAACCCAGTAACTGGGTAATACGCCCCTTGGTTAGACTAGTTGTCAGACTTACGTGCTTCTGACGACTCGTAACGACTGTCAAAGATCCACAAATGACAGCCGGGACCAACGGCTTAACGTGCTTTCCGAGGCACGGAGGAGTCTCGATATGTGAAAATGGTCACCCATCCACGGACCAACCCCGGCAAGCGTAGCTTAACCTGATGGATCGGCCCGAGCGGCTGTTATTACTTAGCCACGAGCTCCTCCTTATTTATTTTACAATCCTTATTATTTACAATCCTTATTATATTGAATTTGTTGCGGGGTAATTGCGTAACACACTTATAATTGCAATGCCTTTGATGTTGACAGTTCGACAACATTAATTGCGTTATTTACGTTGTCGAGCTGATGATTTTTTTGAATATACGAAGCAATGGATTAGGAATTTGTTCAAAATCCTTCATATTGTGAAAAAAAGTGTTACGTCTTGTACTTATCACTATCATTTAGCGAACTTTTCGTATGTCAACTCTCATTGTATTAAAAAGTTGATCGTAAAGTACAAAGGTGTTATTTTTATATTCGACAAGGTTCTCTTAAAATACACAATCAAAAAGAAAAATCTTTTCAAAATTAATCTTCCTCTTTTTACCACGGGACACTTCTGGATGCCCCAATTTTAATTGAAGAGATGAGGACAGCCTAGGGATATCTCAAACTAGGAAAACTATAGAGACAAGTGCATTTGTTTTTGATGGTGCAAAGACGATTGGGCACAGCACCTTACCATACTATGCAAATTCATGTCTGTTGTGTTATTGACTTTAAGAACTAAAAATAAAAAGCAGTTTTAACATTGGCTGCTTCAAAGTAACACATTTTAAATCTAAATGTCAATCCTGCACTGCAATTTTTTTGCAAAAATATTTTTCAATTTAAATATCTCATTCGATGAAACTTCATGGTGTGTTTATTAATTTCGTAAATCTAGTTAGTAAGGGGAGAGCAATGAGATGTAACAAGGAATCCAAAGTAATAGGATTTAGAGGAATTCAGTTAACACGACTTGCGGAATTTGATTCATTATCCGAAATGAATTTTATTTCGATTGTCAGTCGAATGGAACTTCTAGCTTGATGAGACAGAACTATTTTTATTGAATGAAGAAATATGATTTTCTGTCTCTGACGTAGAACTGGAATGATTTGGTTCATAAAATGCGTGATACCTAAGTATAATGTATTTTTTGTGATGGGTTATTGGGTAACGTAGGTATCTAAAAACAAATAAATCAATCTGCCTAGCCTTTTCCCAACTATATTGGGGTTGGCTTCCAGTCTAATCTGATGCAGCTGAATACCAGTATTTTACATGGAGCGACTGCCTATTTTACCTCCACAACCCAGTAACTGGGTAATACGATACCCCTTGGTAAAACTGGTTGCCGACTCGTAACGACTGTTAAAGATCCATGAATGACAGCCGGGTCCAACGGCTTAACGTGCTTTCCGAAGCCTCCTCGTCTTGGTATGTAAATATGGTCACCCATCCACGGACCAACTCCGGTAATCATAGCTTAACCTGTTAGTTCGACCCGTGTGGCAGTTAGTACTTAGCCACGAGCTCCTCAAAAAAACTTTTGAGTTTATACCGGTTGGGTATAAAGTCAAAAGATTTTTTGAGGAGGAGACTTTATAATTAAATAACTATTGTTGTCTTCTGACAACAATAATTATAAAGTCAAACGGGTTGGCGATTTCAGACTTATATCAACTATAAGTCCAAGTTTCCTCACAATATTTTCAAAATGCTAACAGCTTACACTTTCCATAGATTTGGATTGTAGATTCGAGTAGAAGTACCTAGTTATTAGTACGGACTCCGATCATTTTCCGAGTGTGTAGAACCTCTTATATTCCCCCCAGCACGAGTGGCAGACAGACTGTGATTGTTTATCTGTCATTTTGTCTATTCTTCCGTCCGTTAAAACCCGTTTCTACGGTGGTCATCGGATATCTATGGTGGTCATGCTACGCGTGCAGGTAGGTATATAAACAATTGGTTATTTTTAAACGTTAAAGTGAACAAAAACTTCCCGGAATATAAGAAATTAGAGTATTCAAGTAAAAAGATAAATAAAAAAGGTTGCTTGCACACTATTTCATTTTTAATTAATAAAGCTACTCCAGTTTTCTTAACTGGCAACACAAAACAAACAAGTGTAGAATTCCTCATCAACTAGAGCTTTTTTAAACCGTGTAATTTAATTTGTATTATAAGAAGAAGACAAAAACTTTGAAATTTCTGTTACTGACATTTTATCATTCCTGTTTATTTTGTAGGGAAGCTCTTTTATAACTACTTCACCCCATCTTCCGATAAACCGATGCAAAGATTCCTGAGAGCAATGGTGGCTCAGTGGTAACGACCCCGATTTACATGGTGTAGGTCGGAGGTTCGAACCTACACAGGCGCCTTCATTCGTGTTCATTATTTCATCACCACTGCTCTCAAAACGGTGAAGGAAAACATCGTGAGGAAACCGACATGTCCTAGAACGAAAATGTGACATTTACCAACCCGCACTGGGCCCGCGTGGTTGATTACGGCCCACTCTCTCTCACCGAGAGGATGCCTGTCGCAGCAGTGCGAACATCCTGCCAGGGTTGCGGGAAAGTCCGAAAGGGATATCGGGACCTTGGCAACAGGCAACTGAAGGAACACGGGTGGGTTTTAGTCAGTAAAAGTTTGACATGCCCTTCCGCTCCGTCCAGAGCGGAAGAAGTCATTGGAGGATTTCCCACAAAAAAAAAAAACAAGCAGTGTGACCATTAAATGCTGATTCCTAAACATTCCTAGGGCAAGATTCAAATATTGCACTTTCACTTTACTTTGTCAAGTAAAGTTTTCATAGCTTACTATTAATCAAATAATGTACCTACATATTCAATATGTTCATAACGGTACATATGAAACGCTAACTTGACTTAGGAAAGTGAAGTCAAAGCGCCTTCTCAGACTCCTTAGAATCCCACTTCTGGGACACCTGAAATATTCACGATGCAATATAGTACTGAAATACGAAGAAAACTTAAAGTACTAGCTTCCTCCCGCGGCTTCGCCCGCGTGGTAAAAAGCCTATGTCCTTCCCCAGGATGCCATCTATCTCCTTGCCAAAATTTTGACGAAATCCGTTCAGTGGTTTAGGCGTGAAAAAGTAACATACAGACAGACAGACAGAGTTACTTTCGAATTTATAATATTATTATTATAGAAGTTTAGGTATAGATTAAGTAGGTACCTACTAGAATTCGGGTTTGGGACTGTAAAACATTTGATTCCAAAGTGTACCTTTGATTGTCGCCAAGAGCGAAATCTTGAGTGTCATTGGAATTTTTGCATGCGATACTTAGGTATAATAAAGAATACCTGTTCTTAGAAACTCTTCGTAGATTTTCCTTTTTATTTTATTGCTGCTGTTGTCCCTGATTTCGCCTGATTATGTTTATGATTTATGTTTCCAATGATTACACACATAGCTGGATTTTTTGGCAACAAAATGATAATTTTATTACTTCAGTCATCCGTTGCGAAAAATATAGACAAAGCTCTCTGCGTTCCTACCGTTGAGACGAATGAGTTACTTCATAATACGGCACCTGAGGGCCTAGACAAGAGACAATCGCTCCGAAAACGTTTCGTATTTCTACAACGACTTTCAACAGGATTGACATAAGCTTTTCGATAGCAGTAAGTCCTATACATTTTTGCCTTTTCCACTATCGTTATCGCTGATAGAATGTCACTTTGTCACTGGCCTCTGGACTGGGTTAGAAACTAGTGTCTACACGAGTCCAGTCGCGAATCAGCACTGGACTGACTTACTGTACTGTCACATTATTTGGCTCATTTAAACCTAATACTGACAATCATAGTCTAGAACTGCTTTGATCGGTTGAAATCCAAGTAGCTTGCCCACTTTAACTTCGTTTATACGTTAAAAAATTGTATGGTAGGTACAGCAATTTTTAACCATTATTTTTCTTTAAGCAACGCTTTTAAGGGGCTTAATATTTATAATTGCAGATTTCAAATTTTATTTTATATCTCCAATCATAAATATTCAGTGACTATTGGTACCTAGTTATTTATAATATCAAAAAGGAATTTCAAAAGGACAAGCATTAGGTTTCAATTATTAAAATTAACGTTTATGTCATTGTGTGTCGTCAATTCAACAATAGGATACTTAATTTAATATTCCTTATACTATTGCTTTCCACATTTATAATAATTGTAACAACGAGAACAAGGAAAAATAAATAATTTGTTGTTACGCATTAGCAATGTACCTAAGGACATAAATAACTTTTTTTTTAAATAAACTACATGAAGACATACCTATTATTATTATTATCTATATACTGGAAGAACCTACAAAATTACTCGCAACATTTGCTACAAACAAAAATTCATGTAAACTTAACTTAGCACAACATTACGTCTGTATTCTTTGATTTTAATTGTTTCAGCGTCAGGTACACTTTGTGTTATCATCTGACATTATGCTGAGTTGAGGCCCTCTTGACATTATTTTTGTAGTTTTTAAATAATTTAAACGGTGTTTTTCAGTGCAAACATAATTTATTAAAATGAATGATAACATTATTTACATTGATTCTGACACTATCACTAAAAGGATTTAGTGCTACTACTAATACTAATAATACTAATTTTCATCATCGTTCTTAATTAAACTGCCAATCATTAGATAGATAGATAGAATACTCTTTATTATGTACACCATAAAAAAATACAGATACAAATGTAGAAATTTAACATAGGGTGACACAATGGGCGGTCTTATCGCTAAGAGCGATCTTTTACAGACAACCTTTGGATGGATCATTTGAAGATGACAGAAATGAAATTATATTTTAAATACTATTAATTTAGTGGCTAGCATTTAGTGATTTGTGGTGCAAATGCATGTGCATCACAAATCACTGGGCCTTAGTCTACTCCAATTTAATTACTTCTACTAAAGTTTAACTTCTAAAAGGACTAACTTCATTAATATTAAAATATTTACAAATGTTATAAAGAGTCGACACACACATAGTTGGCGTCAAACTAATTTAAGTAACATTAACAATTTCCCGGTAAATGAACCAGTTAGTACAGTTTTTGTAAGCGTTGATACAATAAATACAATTAGTACAGTATTCCTAACAAAAGCGGAATTCAGTGGTAATCTTTTAGGTGGTGACAGTACTCATGAACACAAACGACTACTGCTATTGGAAACGGATCATCTATTTCATCCAAAAAATGTACTAAAGGTTTACTTACCAATCAAAGTCAATGAAATATAAATGCTCTTTCTTATGCCACCTTAAACTATGGGATCACATAGTAAGTGGTTTATATTCATGAGGATTCTTTCAAAGGGTGAAAATAGCTCCCTAAAGGATTGCCAATAAATGGAAAGTCAGCCCGTAGAACGCAAGTGTTGACTAAGGCGATTTAAATGATTGTCTCTTGGCGTTTACATAACATGAATCGGTTTTTTCTGGTGAAATTGGCATTAAGTAGTGGCTTTCTGGGTCCATCTGTATCACATTCTTAGGAGCGCCATCTTGGCTTTGTCTTGTCGGCGGAAGGTCGTAAAGAGGTATATCATCGATATCATCGTCAGTTTCTGCTCCAGAATTCCTAAATTTTTTTGGACTAGAGACGGTATCGTATATGGACTGGTCCAAGTGGTCAGGTTCAGGGCCAGAATGCCTATATTTAATTGGATTTGGAACGGTATCATACATGGCCTGGTCAGGTTCAGGGCCAGAATGCCTAAATTTTATTGGATCTGGTACGGTATCATACATGGCTAGGTCGGGTTCAGGACCAGAATGCCTAAATCTGATTGGACTAGGAACTGTATCATATTCGGTCTCTGAATCGCTTTCATCCTCGTTTTTGATACTTTCTACTTTATCTACTTTAATTCGTACGTCTTTAATTTCATCAGGTTTTGGTTCACTTCCGGGTTCGCTTGTTGTTTCATTTTTTGTTTCTTCTTTGGTTTCGTCTTTGATTTCCGTTTTATTTTCAGTTTGTGTTTCTGATTTGATTTCCTTTTCATTTTCCTTTTTAATTTCAGGTTTCTTTAGTTTGAACATTTGTAACTCAAATTCGGTCTTTTCTTCGTTTTTATTCTCTTTTTCAGATTCTTTTACGTCATCACTCTTCAATCCAAAATTATCGTCCCTTTTTTCAAACTTTAAGAGTTCGTTCAAATCCCTGTAACTTGCTGAATCACTTTTCTGCACCTTTCTCAATACTTCTTTACATAATGCGTCCATTTGTCCTTTATTCATTAACGGGACTATCGGTCTTAAAGGTCTCTTGGCAAAAACAATTTTAGAATCTTCAAGGCGGGTTGGTGTTATCGGGTCGCTAGCTCTAGGCTCACTTATTTCTATGATGCCGCTGTTCACAGTTAGTGTGCTTCCATTGTTTTTGTTTTTTTCATCGTAATTGGCATTGTGCAATGGTGTAACTCCTGTCGACTCTTGCCTGACATACTGTTCATTACTAGGATTGAATTTAAAAATCGATTTCTTCTCCCAAACTAAGTATAAGGCCACCGCTAGAACAACTATGGCTATCAACATAATCAACATTGAGAACCCGATAAGATAAATTGAGTAAGTGGGTAATTCTACGCAGTCCGTACACTTCTTATCAACACTAGTGTGTGTCTTGTCCACATCTCGTTTGACATGAGCTAAACCTGAAATTGAAAAAAGATTGTAAATTACTATTCTAATCATGAATGTCTGGTGTCATCATCTGGTGCCTAGCTTTTTCCCAACTATGTCAATCAAGATCATCAATTTCTTCATTGTCATTAATTTTTAGTGTGTTATTATTAAATTAATTCTGTGGTGTTTCCATTACGTTATTGTAAGTATAATTTATTTATTGTGACGATATCAGGAAAATGCAACTTAGTGTAAATGACAACATGACTGTTAATTTAGCACTTTACCATACGAATAATAAATTGCAATGATTTCGGTTTTTTTTCTCTTTTATGGTATCAAATAAAATTGATGATGGCATTACACCCATGAGCGTTGGATTTCCACACATATACATAACCTATATTCGACTTGGCTGATTCTGTTTTAAAATCTTTCTTAATAATTTATAATTTAAATGATGCCTATAAATCTACAGTTACTTTGTCTCTCATTAGAAATGAAATGAAATGAAATTGTTTATTCTGTAAATAGGATATTGGAATCACTTTTACACGTCATATCAAGAAGTTGTAAAAATAAGCTAGATGAGGTCGGCGTTTCCTATCTGACTACTCTGAGAAGAAAGGCCGAAACAAACTCAAAGGTCACCGTCTCCTTTAAAGTCCAGACATAGTCTTGGTCAGGCCATATGAGGATCATGTAGATTAGAGTCTGAAATGGTCTTTTGAGGAAAGAACCACACAGATTTGAGTGGACCTGTCCAGTCAGTGCAAGCATTTGTCAGTAATAGTGGAGCTCAACTCAGAACTTAAGAAGCTCAACGACTCGACGAACAATACCAAAGAAAGAACATTTGGGTAGGTCGCATAAAGTTCTCAAATTGCCAGACCTTCGCTAAAACTAACAGAACGAAAAATAAATATCCACATAGTCCTCACATTCACTATAAAACAATACTTTACAAGTAATCATCATGTCATTTTTTAGACACAAACAAATTATAGAATCAGGAAAACTTCCAGTAGGTGTATTAAAATAATGTAACAGTATCAAAATAAAAAATGTGGGTACTTACTTTGCAGAGTTTCCTTAGTTATATTGTGAGAAATAACAGTGAAAGCCCTAGAACTGGCACTAGTTAGAACACTTATTATAAAAAATATATAATAAAACTCCATTTTGCTGAATAACGTGTAAATCCGAGCATATTAGCTAAATACTGAGCTTCATTATTCCTGCAGTGACTCCATTAAGGAAAAATTATTTAGTGACAATGATAACTCCGTGAAAAAAGAAACTTTGAACATTGTTCAGTGGTAATACGGTTGAAAATGCTTTTAGTCATTAAATGTAGGTATCACTACATTGTTTCACAGTGAGTGTGACAGTCACATAGTTTATTAAAGTATATGTGTTGATTTAATTTGCTACTAAATTGAAATTGTTTGACAGCTGCTGGTGCGTGTAAGCTCATAGTTATTTTTTGTGCGTTTTTGTGCGTTCATTATGTTCATTCTTGCATATTATGTAGTTTTGTGGTTTTGCCTCTAGGTACCATTATCTAGCTGATCATAGTCCTTACGCAATCGAAAACATTGGGTTCAATAACATAGGTACCGACATATCGTTGTTATTGAATATTTTTTTAGCCTTTCAATAAAAATCCAAAGGACAAATAGAGAGGTCTATGCTCGGAGTTTATTTACATGATCGAAACAGAAATGAAAAGATCCACAGGAAAACCAAGGTAACCGACATAGCCCGAAGAATTGTCAAACTTAAGTGGTAGAAGGCAGCACATTGCTCGCAGAACAGACGGCCGATGCGACCGAAAGTTTCTGGAGTGGCACCCCGTATCGTTGGAGGCCCCCACAAGGTAAACCAATGACCTTGTGAGGGTTGCAGAAATCCTCTAGGTGCGAAAAGCACAGAAACGGCTGAAGTGGTGGTGCTTGGCGGAGGCCTGCAGCGGATATTTTTCGGTTGAAATAATAATGGTGAAGATGAGTAAAAATGATTTAAAACTTTCAAATCGAATTATTTATCAAGTCAATGTGAATAATATCGCTGATAGCTAGGTGTGAATTTTAATTATATTAAGGGAGATCTATGATGAATCACGTGCCCTCATATTCACACAGGGAATAGCTAATCGTGTAATTTCCTTCGTAATTATTAGTTTCAGTGCTCAAACTTGTGAACTGTGATATCGTTGACGGCTGTATCAAATTATGTATATTATAATTAGAGGTTTGTTTAGAACTATAATTTATTAGATTTCCTGGAATTTTGTTTGCGGCATGTTTGACATATCTTTTGCACAGCTCATGATACAAGCGGAAGATATAATGTTGCGAGAGAGAAATTTACTCGTATTGTGAAATTCGAATTATAAAGTTACTTGTATTTTATTTGCGAATAGATAATCTTTTTTATTTTTTATAGAGAGACTAGCTCTTGTCCGCGGCTTTACCCATGTGGAGGTAGGAAATTATCCCAAGGGAACGTACTACTGAGATAAAAAGTATACTATATCCTAATCCAGGTCATGGGCGAAATTTCATCCAAATCCGTTCAGCCGTTTTAGCGTGAAAGCGTAACAAACTCACTTTCGTATAATATTTAATATTTTATTATTTTGGATTATTAAATTCATAATCACACTAATTACATCTAATATGTACAGAAACAGCGATTTTACAAAGTGGAATAAAATAACACCAGCTAAAAGAAAAAGAAAAGTAAAAGTTTTCTTTTTAATTAGCCTGTGTCTAACTAAAATAAAGGAAGTGTCTCAGCTGCCTGCGCCGTATCCCGAATTGGCTGCCAGCGCCGCCGGTTGTTGAATTAGCTGCCAGCGCCGATTACTGAATTGGCTGCCGGCGCTGACTTTGGAAAATAAAAACGGAAAATGGGGTTGGTAATTTGGCGGGAGTAAATTGTCGGGGAAGGTGTAATAAAAAAATAAAAAATAGAATTAGGTATTTTTTTTCCATTTTTCCATAATCAATAATTTCCGTATTCAAGTAGGAATCAAGTTCTGCCCGGAATCGAACTACATAGTTAGATTATGTTAAATATTTTTACTCGCAAAAAGTGTCACCCAAAAAAAAAAAGGTTAAAACTGTGACTCTGACGACGCATTATTTTTGAGTACGCGCCGACAGCAGCGGCAGCCCTAAAATAAAAATTACCTGATACTAAAAAAATGCGTAATTAATTATGAAGTGGTTGTTAACAACAACTTGTAACAACTTCTCCTCTATACGGGTAACAAACGATTTTTTTTTATGAAAAACTTTCCTACTTTGATACGTTGAACTACAGTACTGAGGTTTTTAATTTGTTAGTAAAGCCACTTCAGTATTGAAGGATCTTACTCCGTAAAATTTTAAACATATTATGAGTTTTTTTGCTGTAGTTTAGAAAAATAAAACAGTTATTAAAAAATAGTAGGTAATAATATATTATAGCGTAGTAGCATTATTAATCTTCTCTCATATAGGCTTAAATTAAACTAGCTAAGCTCCGTAGAAAAACAAAAATTGATGATTTTTTCTGGGGTCATCGACCGTAGTTATTGTAGTCACTTGAATTATCAGAAATAACGATTTCGCAAATACATTTTTGAAGTTTAGACAAAAAAAAACGGTTTTTAACGCATAACCCTGTTTATTTTGTGTAAAATTCAGACGTTCAAACACGATAAAACATAAGTAACAGTTTTTATTACTTAACTTTTTGTTTTATCATGTTTAGATATCGGTACCATCGCGTCTGCGTAGTTTAGCTAGGCAATTTTTAAATAACCCTGTATAGCCACGAACTAATAGCTCATGGCGAGGGTAAAAATATTACCCAGTCAGCAAGGTGGTAGAGTAGCTTATTACCCGGTATAACCCTGGGTAAAACCCAACTGGGCCAACCATGTATTCAACTATCGCGAAACGCGGATGACATTTAATTGCACATTTAATAATAACTGACAAACGGAACCCTATTACTAAGCCTCCACGTCCGTCCGTCTGTCTGTCAGCGGGCTGTATCTCATGAACCCTAATAGGCAGACAGTTAAAATTTTCACAGATTGTGTATTTCACTCACTGACACTGGTGGTGACCAATTTTCAACCTTATTACTAAGGACATAAGGGTGAAAAATGGTCAACCACAAATGTTTGCGTTTTTACCTACTTACCTTTTCCCACTACAATGCCAGTGTGGGCAGTTTAAGTACTTGACATTTCATAGTTCTCTTAGAAGGTCTTTTATGTAGAACTTGAGTTTAAGGGTTTGGATAATTTCTTAAAGTAGGTACTCTATTTCAGGTAGGTAACATTATACACATGTAGGTTTGGTGTGAAATAGCCTGAATGTACCTGCACCCCAATTCAAATATTCACATATAGATTGATGTGTATGCTTTCCAGCACTCTGATTGCATCCTGCCAGGGTTGCGAGAAAGTCCGAAAGGGATACCGAGGCCCTTGGCAACAGGCAACTGAAGAAACACTGAACGCTCAGCCCAGAGTAGGAGAAGTCATTTGATGATATCCCAACCTCCAAATATCCAAAAAATTAAGCACGTAATTGCATAATATATACGATCAATCAGCATCGGAATCGATTTGAAACAAATTTTAATCCATTACTTCATAAGTTCGAAAAAAATAATCGGTTCAACAACGTAAATAACACAGTGAATGTTGTTGAACTGTCAAAATGAAACAAATTAGTCTTAATCGGTTACGAAACTAAGTTACGCAATATAGCGGTTGAACATAGATTTTTTGCTTATCTTACCTGCATTATTTGAAAGCGTAATAACAGATTTAAAGTCACTAAAATCATAATTAAATTATTAAAAAATAAAGACACAAAAAAGCAGAAAAACAATGAAGCAAGACAAGTAAAACATTTATTTGCATAGATTGCAGTTACAGTAAATAAAATGTGACACAAAAACATTCATGTTTTGCTTACCCCGAAATTTTCCAAGCCACGCAAACCAATATTTCACAAGCCCTTTGCTTGTCAAGTTTATTACATTTCATTACGAAGGAAAGGCGAGAAAAACACGGCTTATTGAACAACGTTGTACCTATGTAATGGCAGCGGCAGACATATTACTGTTGCCAGTCAAGCTTATTAGACTGGCAGATTAACGTATTTCAGTTTGATTTTTCGAGGCTTTCTGCTTAAAACTTTGAAGTAAATTGATGATTTTATTTTAAAAGAACTTCGTGTTTTAAAATAAATTAAAAAAAAATATATATATTTTCAAAGCACTTCGTCTTTTAAAATAAAATGTGAAATAAAATTTAACAAAAATGTTAAAGAAAATGTTTGCATTCTCTGTCTGGCTGTTAAAACATTCTTGATAGGCAAAATAGATCATTATTTCAGTCGAAAGACGTCCACTGCTGGACATAGGCCTCCCCCAAGCACCGCCACTTCGACCGGTTCTGTGCTTCTCGCATCCAGCGGATTCCCGCGACCTTCACCAGGTCATCGGTCCACCTTGTAGGGGGCCTTCCAATGCTACGAAGTATTGCAAAATAGATGGATTCATGAAACATAGCAGAATTTCACCTTCTTGTTTTCCATTCATTATTTTCATTAGGCACGCATAAATAATCTTAGGTAGGTATAATGTTTAATTAGGCAGAAAGCCTCTCGTATTATAAATCAGCGACCCGCCCCTTCTTCATTGTTCTATGTAATTTTAATATTAATGTAATATACACATAAAGGCTCTTACATACTGGCGCGATTCGTCGCACGACACGACGCCGCCGCATTGTTCGCCGTGAAGTTTTCTCAGATATTGTTTTGTTAAAATTCGCGTCGCACGACGAATCGCGCCAGTATGTAAGAGCCTTAAACCTTTGGAATGAATTCTCTTAATGAGAGTAAATGTACCGCATCAAAATCCCTTGCGTAGTGATGAAGAACAACCCGTCTCGGAAAGCACGTAAAGCCGTTGGTCCAGGCTGTCATTTGTAGATCTTTGACAGTCGTTACGGGTCGTCAGAAGCCCGAAAGTCTGACAACCAGTCTTATCCAGTATGGGACCGACTCTGAAATCATGATAGTCGGTCCCATAGTGAAATTTCTTGAGTTTGAGTACAATGACCCGAGGATCGCCATGAATTTCATTTCACCCTGTATAATCATCCCTTATTCCCCCCATTCATTATTATTTCCCCTATTTTATCGCTTCACGAAAGAAGGCGTCGTCGACTTAATTCTTCACAAGGGACCATTCTTAATCTTTTATGAGGAGAATTAAATGAAGTGTCGGTAATTGCCACTCAATGAATCGTAAGTAGATTAAATGATTTATCTTCATCTTTTAGCTTAATTTATCTACGTCTTGTTCGTGCATTGATATCTTGCCAATTCTGTCAGAAAAATGTTTTTGTTGAAAATAATATTATTATGTTATTCATTCATATTACTGTCGAATGGACGACTCTAGGGAATAATGTGAGAATATAATCAGCCTATATTTTTGACTAACTGAATTAGAAGCTATGAGATAAAATGTTTCATAAATGCCTACATACTTTAATTCTTTGTATTTAGTGCAAGCACCTGGTTATCATTAAAGGAGGTATTCATTAAGAAACAGAATCGTTTAAGGGACTACAATACCTCAAATTGCTTGCATGATCCTCCGTTATAAAATACTACAGCATTAATTTTGAAATAAATAAGTTGAGCATTAAGGTTTCAAGGACGTGTTAATTAGCATCGGTGTTTTTTGGATACACGCGCGGTCCGGCCGGTAGCAATAACAAGTACTATGTTTGACGAAAAAACGATTCCATTAAATCTCGATAGAAAAACATTCCAAAGTTACCTAAAAACCGAACAATAAAGCGGTTTATTGTTCGGTTGTATTAAAAAAATACTAAAAATAAGATCATCAAACTTTACATCATAACTGAACTAACTATAGAGCAGCGACTATGTTTTTTTTTAATTATAATTATTTTCGCCGTAAAATACCATCACCCCGCTCCGTCTCGCTCTCACTCAGTCCGAGAGCAGAATAGTGCGAGCGAGATAAAAAATGAATTTGAGCCGAGGTAGTATGGGCTCTTAATAACGTAGCATGTAACAATTTGCTACGTGATTTGAAACGAGATTATCTCGTAAATGTTGAGCCTTTTATTCTTGTAAACGAGAAGACTGTAACAGAGTAATGTCCTCACTTGCTTGGTACTTTAGTTCTATGTCTGAATAAATTACTAGTCGTTCTAAGTAACACGCACACTTTTTAAAGCAGTTTATAGTAGGCTATTGCTGAAATTCCTTTTTGACTGCGCACGTGTAGTTTTGATTAAGCTTTTAAAAATAACATAACATGACGCCTGTACCCGAAGGGCTAGGCAGAGGTGCACCTATTATAGTACACTCACATTTTACCAGGGCGGGTCTATTGCCATCAACCGGGCACAAATCCAGTCTCCGCGGTGCTTCAGAGAAATTCCAGATGAACCCAGAGGCTCTAGACAAAGTGACATTCTATCAGCGATAACGATGATGGAAAAGGTAAATATGTATAGGACTGACATAAGATATCGAAAAGCGTATGTCAATAGTCGTTGTAGAAATACGAAACGTTTTCGAAGCGATTGTCACTTGTCTAGACCCTCGGGACTGCGTGCTCAGCAGGTGGTACTTGCAAAAACCTACGAGGTAGCCCAGTAAAAAACTTTACGTGGAAGGAATGTATGTAGGTACCCTACAAAAGTTTTTTTTTCAAGATTTTATTTTGCCTCTTTGTTCGCGCAATTAATATGATACCCATGCCAAATTACAGCTTTCTCGTAATATAGAAAGAAAGAAAGAAAGAATAACGTTTATTTGGACACAGTTCGTGAAACACAAAATACAAATAACAAATTTAAAAAATGTTTTGACAACAATAGTGTGCGCCTCGCGGCTCCGCCAAAAAGGTTCATTTCAGCATTAATGCCAGACAGGTACTTTCTGACGCTGGTTTTCTAATGAACCTTTAGTGACAAGTGACGGGAAGTACAAACAGCTTCAACATACCCAATAAATATTTTAACCATTAGGTACCTATTAATAAATAAGATAGTAAAAAAAAAAAAAAAATAAGTAAATACAACAAGAACCGTCTCAGCAAACCCTGTTTAGCGATTAGATAAATCAATGCGTGCACGGTGCACTCACAATATGAGGATCTGAGCTAAGCCGCGGATCGCCAGACAGACAGACAGACGGACATGGCGAAACTATAAGATTAAAATTCCTGGCACGTAACGACTAGCGACGGGACAAAACTAGATTTCTGTATTACATGTAAGTTTAATAATTAATATTTTATAAACATAAACCTTCCGGAATAAATTATGGTGAAAACGACAGCAAAATCCCTTGCAAGTAGGTACATAGTTTAGAAGGACAACGCGGTCACAGAGACAGACACGAAAAGCGACTTTATAATATGTATAGATTATTTCAAAGGATGTTCAGTGTCGAAGAAGATCTACGGTCTTTCATTGGTAGGTACCAAACTATTTTGCAACGAGACACGCCACTATGCTACAAGTAGACGGTTTAGGTCAATAGTACCCGCATAGATTGAAATCGCTTCGATATAGCTACGTTATACCACAGTATAATAAAGTAACAGTATTATATCTCGGCAGTGACCTTAAAATAATTACCTATGACCGCTCGGAAGATAAACTTTTCACGTCCGTGCGTAACTGCCGCGCACTCGAAACCGTTGCGTACTGATAATACACTGAGATTTCAAAGCCCGTTGTTTTCGCCGTTTTCTATGAATACATAATACTGTTACTTATTTATACTGGGGTTATACTTAGCATCGTTCGTTCGTTGCAGCAACTGCATTAAGGTTAAGAAGATAAATATCTATGTAGTGCGCTTGTGGGTTTTGTCAAAGGAAAAGTGAAAAGGTTTTTATACAAAATCAACAATGGCTTTTCTAATCTTGTTAGTTAGTTTAGTTTCAAGGTAGCTCTACTTACTTAGTTTATTTTTAGAGAATATGTAATCAACGGCAACTTGGCCACCTGGGCTGGATCATAATGGTCGGCGAGGCGGCCATTATGATCATTGGTTTTAGTGGAGTTTCGGATCTGTTTCAGTTTCGGTTATCTTTTATATCAGCGTTGTAAAAGCTCGCGTTTAACTAAATTTTTTTAACTGACTCATGTCACCACTCGTATCGGATTCGAGTAGCGAAACATGACGCGAGTCAGTACAATTGAACTACTGCGGTTTCGATGCTATGATTTCGCGGCGGAGGTATGCTACCGGCGAAAAGAGCCGACTAGTCGGCGCTTTTTGCCTACTAGTGGAAAAAGAATACCAGAAGTACGTACAAAATGATTTCTTTGCCTATAATAAAATGAGCTCAAGAAGCAAAAAATAAGAAATTTATAAAAGCAAACCTTGCCTTATCTTGGAGCCTTGGAGTTGCGTAAACTTTCATTTCCCCTACTACCAGAGTACCCAACTATTAAGTTTGTACTTGACTAAGTTAAATGCAATAACAGAGATACTTCAACTAACTTTATTGATTTAGAACTAGTCCTAGTCTAAGATAAAGTGTTCTTCCGATAGAGCTTGGTCTTACAAATTATTTATTGATGTGTAATATCTTTCCTGTCGCTTTCCCGCAATCTGTGGGAGTGATTTTGTGAAAAGGGACGGAAGTGTGTAACAGGAAGCCGGGGAAGCGCGAGTTATTTGATTTGATCAATGAGCGCGCGCGTGCTTTGTTTTGGTCGTCAGTAGTACCAACAGATTTTCTGTACTGGTATACGGTTGGTAGGTTCTGTCAGCCAAGATGTCAGATGTGACACATCATATGCGACTACTGTAACGCCGGCCATAGATGTTCAAGTAATTTGATCAAACGGGCGGATTCAAACAGTTTTATCAAATTGGCATGACTGTGTGTGAGAAAATTTGATCAAAATTAGTTGTTAAATGGTATGAAGAAATATGAATTTTCGTATTTCTACTTGATCAAACTATTTGAACCAGCTTGTTTGATCAAATTACTTGAAAGTCTATGGCCCGCATAAGGCTCGCTCGTTTTAAATTATTTGATCCATAATCTAGGAGTTTCATTTTTACATACCACCTGCCAAACTGCAAAGCAATTTGTCGGCAGTAGGTTCTCGTGGATTTTCCACCAATCTTTACTAAACAATTAAATTAAATCTAAGTTAAAACTAAGACTAAGATCGAAAGAACCGAGAAAGCGTAGTTCGAAATGCGTTTGAATTCGAAGAAATTTATGAAATAATCTTCTCAATATTTTATCGAAAATCTAATATTACATTATCATATCTTTAATCATTGATCTATGAGTCATGAGGTAATTTGTGAGCTTCGTAGATAAGTAGGTAAGTATGATATATTATATATAGATCCTAGATTTATGATAGTGTAATATCCCCAGCAGCCTTATTACGTAAGTATAGAAGTACAAGGTATAATAATGATATTACATAACTACTAGCATAATGAAGAAACCACTCCGAAGTAACATCAAACGATTCCCACTGAAACAAAGCGCTGCAGAAGATGACATAATGAAATCCAAAGATAACTTCGACCTTTTAAAAGTTAAAAGCGAGTGGCTTACTGCGCTTAGGGTGGCTTTAATCCCTGCCCAAGACCAAATAATTGCATAAACCAAGCGTTGCGAGATTTTTAACTGAAAACATGACACAGAGGTAATTAGGAAAACTTTCCTAAATCCTATTGCGAAAGTGAGTTTTGTTTATTTGTTTGTTCGTTTGTTTGTTACGCTTCCACGCTGAAAAGGCTGATGAAATTTTGTACACGGGTAGACCATGACTGTTATTTACATAGGATACCTTTTATCTCAATATTTCCACGGGATCGAGACTTATGCGGGTAAAACCGCGGGGCGCAGCTAGTAATATTATAAATACAAAAGTGTGTTTGTTTGTTTCTTATGCTTTTGCGCAAAAACGGCTGAACGCATTTGGATAAAATTTTGCACAAGAGAACACCATAAACTGGGTTAGGACTTAGGATACTTTTTATCCCGACATTCCCACAGGATCGAGACTTATACGGGTACCACGGGGCGATACAAATATATATTACAAACTGTATAATATTTTGCTAGAATTAAAAAAAAACTGATGTGATGACGGACAAACTATATTAGTCGAATTTTGTAGCTGACCGTACGACTAAACTTAGTCCTTAGTTACAATATTCCTCAATACTAATTTTGAAGGGTTAGACTGTCATCAGAAACAAAAATGGTTTTTCAACAAAATGTGGTTGGAGTAACCACAGTTGCCCCAACGCTAAACTCGGCGTTTGAGTCCCTCCATATCGATTTAACAAACATCGAAAAATCGATTGATGCGTTTACAAAATGTTCGTAGGTATATCTTATACGAGTATCGCTGCCGAGCTTTTTAAGAGTATCTGGTACAGTACCGTCGCGTCGTATAAAGATTACCTAACAAGCCAGGTTAGGTATAGTATCAAGTCTGATTTCCCAGGGCGCCTGTCGTAGGTACCCCAAATGTAGGTAGGTATATATGTGATAAGTTTAGTATTTGATGCACATGCACTTGATCCACCTACCTACCCGAGGGACAAACACCAAGTTACTTCCATAAATTACCACACGTCTGTGGCAACACTTTGACCTTGAGCTGGACTAACTTAAAGGCGCACCCTACCTCAGATTTTGTCCCGCTCGCACCATACTACTCGCGACTTGAGTGAGAACGAGACGGAGTGGGGCGCTAGCGGCTCTAAAGCGTCGACAAGTTGAGGTAATTGCTTTTTACGGTGAAAATAATTATAATAAAAAATAAAAAAAACATAAGACCTACTTTATATAGATAGTTCAGTTATTATGCAAAGTTTCATGATCTAATTTGAAGTATTTTTTGAATACCAGCGGTTTACAGTTGAGTTAAGAGGTAACTTTGGTTTTTTTTTTCTATAGAGAAAATTTTATGTAATCGTGTTTTCGCCAAACACAGAACATAACATCAATGAAATCCTCAACTTTAACATATATTTATTTCAAAATTAATGCTGCAGTATTTTTGGCATAACGGAGGATCATGCTAAACAATTTGAGGTAGGGTGCGCCCTTAATGCGGAGTTTCATGGAAGTTACATTATGACATTAGCTTTCCTTTTATGTATTTTATGTGTAAGTTTTTATGTAGGGGGGTAACCTTCGGAACTACTGATCTGATTTCGAAAACTGTTTAACTAATGGGAAGCTATAGTATAGCCGAGTGTCATTGGATATAATATTTTATTTATTTATTTATCATCATACATCTTAATTTATTTAAAACTTTATTCATACAAATGTCCAGAGGCGGACATAATGCCATATGAATTTTCTACCAGTCTACCTTTGGGTGATGCAGAGACAAATAATTGTTGGTGCATTATCGAAAATTGTGGAAAAAATATTTATTTAACTATAAGGATATAAATATACCTACCTATTAAAATATAATAAATAATATACCTAAATAAATATAAATATAAGAACAAATAGATTCACGAATAAACTAGCCAGCTTCTTGCTCGCGAACTTTAACTTTAAGGCTGGGGCTACACTATCGCGATAGGGCGAACTACGCGCGCTCTCTGTTGCTCAGCGAGACGTCACGCGTCGAGCGGTGTGCGCGTGAAGTTTAGTTCGCCTTATCACGAAAATGTGGCCCCAGCTTATAGAATAATCGGTTGGACGCGGACGAAAAGCGGGCAGAAACTAGTCGTCTTCTATAAATAAGAAAGAGGTTACATCTATTACCTACCTGTTTCATTGAACCTAGATCAGAAGCTAAGTACATCAGTCTAGCATGATCACAAAGGTGGAATCGTGACTAGAATAATATTCTGAAAATGTCTAGGAACACTAAAGGCGTTAACAATACGTTCAAGAGATATTCACCACGTTTTATGCTTCGCTCGCTCGGTCCGACTATCTGACTAAACGATATACATATTTTAACGATTCCATTATCTTTTGTCCGTTCCGAATGATAGATTCTAGCTTTTTAACATTTATTTAAAGTAAGTTTTATTTATATACTCACGTTACAAACCTTAATTACAATAAATACAAGCTTCACTAAAATGATATACAAAGGAAAAAAATAAAAATTAATCATAAATACAAGCTCATTTTATATTAATAAATATCAAGGTGGAGACGACAATACGACAAAAATGAAACTACGTATATCTAATGACGTTCTCGGTCTTCATACAAAAAATTAATCACATATATCGTTTAGTTATAATAGTTTAGTTACGATAGCTAGTCAAAGATCGGTAAATCCCATACTTGGCCCATCACTACTATTTAGTTTGTTTGAAAAAAAATACTTTTTTAATTTCCATGTTAGGATTTATTTTATAGTTCCAAAATACTCTTAGGCATCAGTATTGCCAGTGTTTTCATTTATTGTTGTATTGTAGTCTCCACATTGTATATCAACAAAAAGTAAGTTTTTAGACTACCTACATCCCATTTATCTGTAAGTAACTAGTATGGAGCGATTTTGTTTTACATTGGTAAAATAACTCGTAATTTTTTAAGTGTATGTAATTAAATTCTTTTATATCTAGTATTTTTTGTGATATAACAAAACTCATTAAAAATATTAGGTACTTAAGTTACATGACACGTAGGTCAAATATTTTTTTGTTATTTTAGTCAATATTCTTTAGGAGCTTAGCAAACAAAAAGTAGATAGGTATTTAGACTAAAGTAAATATTTTATATAACACCCACTCGTATCTTGTTCATTCCACAAACAAACCCTTAGTTAAAAATAATTTACAACAGTCTCGCTCACACAATAATGACTAAGTACTACATACTCGTATTTATTAATATAATATAATAACGCTTCTATTATTAAACCATACTGTAATATAACCCAAATATAGGCTGAAATTATGTAACAATATACAAACAGGTCGGTACTTGAAGTAATGTTTGAATAATAAGACAAATGGCTTTCAGGAATTTTCTTTTGTGCGTCAAAAATAATAGATGGTGGAAACATTTTTGAATGGGTACAAGTAATGTAACATTTAGTTTACTTTCATACATAAATTCAATAAAACAAATATGTAGAATAATTGGAAAATATATATTTTTAATAAAGTTTTGAGTTCATCATGAAGTATAAAAAAAAAAATGCACTATAGCATAATCAACGAAAGTCGAAAGGAACGTGTTGGCTATCGTCATGTGTAATATGCAGTACGGTAGTGCGTGCGCACACATAAGATAAGTTTTACAAGAATTATTATGTGGGCCGATCCCGGCGGCACTGCAATGCCGGGCCGACCCGCGACAGGAGTGGAGCGAGCCCCGAACATCCCGTCAGCTTACAAAAATCAGTTTAATATACTGGTCCCTCAGTGAGGGAACTTTCAGATATTAAGCTGAAAAGAACAGATACTACACTTTGATCTTAGCCAAAAGGCCGAGAAGCGATACCAGCAATCTGAAAAATCGGGGTGGTCATTCACTCGCGGAGAATCTTAACACCGCGATTCAGAAACGTGACGTCAGCGCACAGTGACATCTATCGGTCAGCGATGCTACTAAATATCAAGTGGCTGACGCACTTGGTATCAGTGATGGCGCAATACAAATAAACATTTTTGATGGAAGCAAAATCAATAAACGCGAGGAAATTATTTTGTAAAATCAAGGATAATATTCTAAACAATTAAACCTTCTTCTGCATAAGATTATAAATTTGTAAGGTAACAAAGATAAATAAGAAGCAGATGACCGAGAAATAATGAACTTAGCAGTATAACAGCACAATATCAAATATTTGATGCATTGTAGAACAGAATTTTGATAATGATACTCACAAACAAGTTAATGTGTCTCGCAATAAATAAGGATACCCTAATATAATCAAGAATGAGAATGTAAACTCATAAAAACTTCAATGAACATACCTACTCTTTTAACGCACTTTGATGATGCGAAGAGTCTGTTCAGGTTTATGGCCCAAATGTAAATTTGATACTATTTATGTACTATTTATATTTTGATATTATTTGTTTCGGGTATGATGGGACTGTCATACGCATTGCGGTTATAAAAGTCCCTAATTAAAAAATATAAAAAAAAATAAAGATAATGTGTTTCGCAATAAATAAATACCCTAATATAATCAAGAATGAGAATGTAAACTCATAAAAACTTCAATGAACACTCTTTTAACGCACTTTGACGGTTTGGACCCCTTTGCGATAGCTTCTATTGTGCATTGAATTGAGGGTTTGACAGAAATGTACCTACCTATTGAAAAAAAACAGGTAGGTAGACACAAATAACATAACTTGGTTTTCTCATAAATCTTCAAGGTAAGTGGACAATTCATTGAGACCGACGAGTCACAATCACAAGAGACTGGGGATTTAAAGGGAAATGATGAAATGATAAAAAAAAACTGGTATTCGCCTGCATTCGGTTACAATGCATAATGCCGACCCCAACAGAGTTTGTAAAAGGCTAGGTTGATGATGATGAATTTATTAGCTATGGTAACGATTTGGGAGGCTAGAAAAGTGTGGTAGTTTAAAGGCTATACGCAGCACTAGACTTATAACGATAGAATAAAATGATAATGGTGCCGATTCTCTTGTCACAAATGCTTCTCTCACTAAACTAGACAAAAAATCACCAAAAGTTGAGTTTATTCCTGTCAAACGACGATTTCCCATTCTGAAATAGGACTAAAGTGACACAACTATTTTGACAGCACTAAGCTAAGATGGAACTGAGTTATTAATTTAGTAAAAATAATAACTAAACGTGTTAGGGCATAAATCGAACAGGTTACGTGTGACTCCGGATTTTTAATTTGTCTGTCTGAGGTGTCTTATTTATACCTTTTAAGTCGTAGTTGGGTTTTTTTAGTTATTATTACTTACATGATTTTTTTTTAATTCTTTTGGGGTTATAATATATATATTTTTGAAATGTGCTCATTAAGCCCGTTTCATTTGATACCCAACATGGTACGATAAAACCATATTTTTTTTTAAGTTCCTCACTTTATGTCCTCTAGAGGGCGCCATTTTTAATTTAATGTGACTTCACATAGCCTATAACCAGCGGACAATCACGACGCTTCTAACGATACCTCATTTGTCAAATTGTGATAAGTGGATTGGAAGATAGGAGGGAACAGATGAACATACATACATACATACATACATACATACATACATACATACCGGTAAAATCATAACCCTCCTTTTTCTTCGCGGTAGTCGCAATGGCAATTTTGCCATTCTGAATTTGAGGATTTTCCCTAAAACTTTGACTGTAAAAAAATTACGGGTTAGGGCAAATAGATAACACGTGGAATCGCGATTGTCAAATTCGATTTTAGTTATGTCGAAATAATTTTTAAATTTTTATTGGCAAATGGCTATAATTATGATTCTCATTGCCAAAAGTAAGGAATTTTAGTGATAGTTTAGTTCGGGGTACAAGAGAATCGGCACCAATGACGGTGAAGGTGCTTTTTAAAATGGTCATTACAGCAAGAAGTTCAACGGCTTCTTGCAGGAAACACAAAGTGGTTCAAATAAAGGTACAGAGTATACTTAGCAAGTTCTCTTCAAACTATTATTACGAACTAACCGTTTACCTACGAGTCCCTCTGAAACATTGTTCGGGGCCAAGCATACCTGAGAACAATAACGGGCTTAGGAAATTCCATTAACGTTACTTGAACTACGGATGCTACCATCATTTCTTCAAACAATCGCTTTTATAAATTCTTAAAGTGTTCCATGTTTTAATAAAATGCTTCTGGTAAAACAATTAAATTAAAATCTGTAAGTAGGGTATGCCAATCTGGAATTAAAATGAAACGACCTGGTTCTGACATTTAGTAGAATGTCTGCAAAGATTACTTTTCAAGTGGTAGGTTTTTATTTTTACAGCTGCGTAGAAATAACCACAGTTAGGTAATAGGTATTACGGGCTGGTATCCGCAACTCCACGTCAAAGCACGTATTTTGCGTACGGAATAACCACAGTTACAAATATATTCTTTTCTATTACAATCATGGACATATCTAATAAATCGAAGACCTAGGCCATTTTTTTTAAATCTACGGTTAGCTCATGGCCTAAAGAGGTGCCATAAAAATATAAATTCAAAACCAAAAAAAAATATAGTTAAGCATTCTTATATTTTTTCGCCCTTAGCATGTAGTTGCATAGTTTAGTTTAGTTTTATGCCCTGCCTGGAGGTTTTAATTTATTAAGGCACCCACACCATTGCCTGGTTAAGCCGCCGACAACCTCCAAGGTTGATATGCGAGATGCCACAAAAAAAAAAAGAAATTGCTCCATTTCAGTGCCACAGTATAATTGTGTCATAATTAATTGGCGAACAGGCCCTACAAGATCACGAGCAATAATCTAGCAGTTGCAAAAACATGTTCTCCCATATATTATTTCATATACGAGAACATATTTTTCAACTACAATGAATAGTTTGTTCTTGGTATAACTTCATCCCAAGCCGAACTATGTAACCCTTCATTGTCCGTGGTACGACACACATTTGGCCAGTTTTTTTCCATTAAAACTTTTATATTCGACTGTTCTGAATTGTCACGCGCCATGACAACCAGTCGATTTGTGACTTGGCATTTTGGATTCTGGTTTTGACAACTTTGAAATTGGTTAACAAATTACATGTAACTTTAGTTACCACAGTATTTTATTTTTAGTCACTAGTTTTGAGTATTATTCAATTTGATTTTATTGAAATGTATTTTTATTCATAATATATGTTTTATGAAAAACGACACAGATGTGACGTTATCATCGTCCAAACTAATTTATAAATGAAAAGTAATGTAAAGTGTCTGATTGTTTATTTGTTACCTTTTCAAGCCTTAAACCACTGAACCGATCGATATGAAATTTTACGGATAGGTACCGTAGCTTAGGAACTTGAGAAGGACAAGCGCTGCTTTGCGTCCTGGATGATACAAAAAAATGAGATCCACGCAGACGAAGTCGCGGGCCACAGCTAGTAATGATACATTATTGTCATCTACAATGTTGCCGTTGTTCTAATATCATCGCAGTATAGTTTAGAGGTAAAAAAAATCACCTTCCAATAATTCTATCGCGCTATGACGGTCAAATGTCAAAGCACAGCCACGTCTAAAGAAGTAAAGAAGATGAGAATGACCTCGAAAAAACCTGTAAAATAAAACAAATGACTGCAACACGAGCTAAAGGTGCCACTAAATTATTCACAACTAGCTTCATATTTCTGACTGACCGTCTCCTTGACAATTCTAAGTGCCTGTAATTGAAATAAATGCTTTGAGTTTGTTGAGACAGTTCATTTAGAAAGTTCAAATATTTCAGTGTTTTGATTAATTAAACAATATATCTAAATGAATTTATGAAATATCGCTCTGTGCAATCTATATAGTTTTATTCGTCATGTATTGGTCTATGTATAGTTAAAAAAAATATTAACAGTAATCTTAGTTTGTAGGTATAATAATGGTAACTATATCATATATTTAGATACATTATTAGACAATCTTAAAGAAACAATGGATAGAAAATAACAACAAATTAATTTATTTATTGACCTTTTATATCAGTTTTAAGGTTTCATTTCAATCAGGAAGTTTAAACTCGAAGTATTGATGCTGATAGATTTTGTACAGCTTCCCAAGACTTCCACAGTAGGAAATAATTGACGCACAAGTAACTAAATACATGTATTATAGTATGTAAAATGCATAATGCCTTTTACATACTATAATAGTTGAAGAAATATTTTTTTTCACATTTGAAAATGGAGTCATGCTGCAGCCATATACATTTTTCAAAAAAAAATTATAGACTATGTCACTCGGGAGGATGTAAGGATTCTTACGATGCATCCAAACATCCAAATCTGCTAATACATTTAAAAGTTATGGTGGAACAAAGAAACTCACATACATACATACATGAACTCTGAAAACATTACACTTCTTTTTGGGCAGTCGTGTACAAACTTCTTTGTCATTGCTTTCCTATATAGTTGGTAGCTGATTTACGGGTTTAAAGAACTCAAAAATACAGCATATTACAGAAAGGTGTGGGTCATATTTTAGGATGGGTACAGACCATTAACCTGAACCACTTTCTGCACTATACTGAATTCTGTTAGGTCTTGAAATTCAAACTAGGATTGACTTTATATTAAATATATTGTATGCAAATGAACAACACGGTTCTCTCCCGCGCACTCCCGAATATAAGTGTCGTCTATCGACCACTTCGTGCCGATCGCTAGTGCTGCCCGCCCTCATACGCATAGGTATATATCCCGCGGTTTCACCCACATAAGTCTCGATTCCGTGGTAATATCGGAATAAACTATCCTATGGCCTAATCCAGGTCATGGTCAAATTTCATTGAAATTCGTTCAGCCGTTTAAGCGTACAAGCGTAACAAACAAACTTTTCGCATTTGTGATTAGTTAGGATTTCCTTTCTACCCAATCTTTATTTGTTCAGTAATAATAAAGCAACAAAACGAAGGATGAATTTTATTGTGTCATCAGGCAGCAACGAGGCCAGGCTAGGAATAAAATATGAAGCATCTTTAGTTTCCAGATGCAGGTAAGAGTACAATAACAGCAGCCTTTTTATTTTTCTTGTTGAATCTTTACTTTGTTTGCAGATTCTTATGAAAAATTAAGTTTTTAAGGGGACTACAGGAGCTAAACTCAAGTTTTATGATGCCAAAAACTATAATGATCCACTGCAATAAACAAAATCAGAAAAATATATGATATTCTTCAGGATATTATACTAGTAAGATAGTGTGTTGAAAACTAATTTGATGCTATAGGTAAAAATCACGAAGATGCCTCTAAAACTTTTCTTTTAACGATTAAAAACCATTTTTAATACATGCAACCATTCTGATTTTTAGTCGGATTATTCTACAATTCTAATTTTTTTGTTCAATCAATAGATTCTTTGTAAAAATTGTATTTTTCAATAAATGATCATATTTTTCAATAAATTATCAGGGTTGTGTCATCGCGCTTCTCTATGCCGTCTGACAGTGACCGCGCTTTAGCTGTTGTCAGTAAAGAAGCCCACTTGATCGGAGGTAAGTATTCAGTATATGATTCTAAATTGTATACAAATAAAAAGGTTATAGAGTTAAATCATTTGAACATCGCTAATCATTTTTTCATTAAGGCAAGGCAAGGATTGAAAAACTGAAAAGAAGAATAGATGAAAAACAAAACCGGCCAAGTGTGAGTCGGACTCGCGCATGAAGGGTTCCGTACCAATATCTAAAAAACGGCAAAAAAATCACGTTTGTTGTATGGGAGCCCCCCTTAAATATTTGTTTTATTTAAATTTAACTATTTATTTTTAAAGTGAATATGTAACTAAATATTCTGTGAATATTTCAAGCGTCTACCTGCTGTCGTTTTCAATATCGAGCAAAAACGAGCAAAAAAATCACGTTTGCTGTATGCGAGCCCCCTTTAATATTTATTTTATTCTGGTTTTTAGTATTTTTATATACACCATCTGTAAAAATGTCAACTGTCTAGCTGTCACGGTTCATGACATACAGCCTGGTGACAGACGGACAGACAGACAGACAGACAGCGGAGCTTTAGTAATAGGGTACCGTCTTACTCTTTTGGGTACGGAACCCTAAAAACCACAGCTTTGAATTTACAAGATACAGAACTACACAAAGTATGTGCTTACTTATACCCAGAGAGTGATAAGTTCTTAAAAGAGTCCTACAACTCTCAACAAAGGATAACGAGCGAGAATCTAGTAATGGATCATAATAAAACTGGCGAATTCAATAGAGTCATGTATTTGGGGTCGTAAATCATTCCGCTGACATCGTTAAAGTAAGAAAAAAATATGACTGATGTCACTCAGGACAGATACACGACCACAACCAAAACCGAAGCGACAGAACAACGCACATTTATCGTAATGGAAATAATTCCATTTCGTATTTATTTTTTCAATGCAAATGGCAAAAATTTCCATACACATGAGCATAAAGATAAACATGGTCTGATTGGTTTGATGTTTCTATTTCAAAACGTTTTGATCTCTGTGATATTAAAGGAGATACGCCTTACATTGAAGCTTTCCAATCAATTAATACTTGGCGCCGAACAGACAAACAAACCGTAGATACAATTAAGATCAGGACGACTATATAGGGGAAAGGCCGGTCCCTGCCAATGCGACACATTGTTTATAAAGATTTATAATCATTTCCATAATTATTATGGGTTCTCACTAGATCCATCAGGTTAAGCTACGCTTGCCGGGGTTGGTCCGTGGATGTGTGACCATTTTCACATATCGAGACTCCTCCGTGCCTCGGAAAGCACGTTAAGCCGTTGGTCCCGGCTGTCATTTGTGGATCTTTGACAGTCGTTACGAGTCGTCAGAAGTCTGACAACCAGTCTAACCAAGGGGTATCGTATTACCCAGTTACTGGGTTGTGGAGGTTAGATAGGCAGTCGCTCCATGTAAAATACTGGTATTCAGCTGCATCCGGTTAGACTGGAAGCCGACCCCAACATAGTTGGGAAAAGGCTAGGCAGATGATAATGATATGGGTTCTCACTAGTAACCTACCGTATGGCAATTTGATAGTGGACTTCAATTCAAGAGAACTCCTATGTAATGGACACAGGAGTTCTCTTGAATTGAAGTCAAAGAAATCAAATTGTTTTTTCATATCAAGACAGCTTTTTAATAGCAATCTTGGCCTTGGCTTTCCAACATTGGCATGACGTCAAAAACCGTATTCGTATATCGCCAAAGTAGTCGATATAAAATCCATTACATTGATAGTAACGATAGTCATTTTGATATTTCTGTTTTTATGATGGCTCCCACATCTGCTACCGTATTTTGATAAAATGCTTTAGATCAACTCGGCATTTCGCAGTCCATCGCAGCCTCCTAAGGTGCGCCTCAATACCTAGTTCAGTTCCACTTTTCAAATTCTGACGTCATATGTGTCGGCCGTCTTGCTAAGGTCGTTGATTCATTTAGCTAGAGATTGATACTTGACACATCTTCACCAGGTTATCGCAGTTCACTGCCTGAAGAATAACTGTCCAATTGAGTGCCATCTAACTCAGTGGGATGTGGGAGGGATGTATTGTCGGTGTTCTGGATAGGCCTCTGCCTAACCCTTCTTCCTTATAAAATATTTTTATTTCTTTCTTTCTTTGTCTTCAGGAAAAACAGGCCTGATGTTATGTTGTTGACTCGAATTTAGGATACTCTCATCTCCTTTCCCAGTAGTTTGTTCGTCCGAAATGCCTACAGATCAATCAATCTGCCTAGCCTTTTCCCGACACTGGGATCGGCTTCCAGTCTAACCGGATGCAGCTGAAACCAGTATTTTACATGTAGTGACTGCCTGTCTGATATCTACAACCCAGTAACTGGATAATACAATTACCTTGGTAAAGGATCTTACATACTGGGGCGATTCGTCTCGCGACGCGACGCCACCGCATTGTACGCCGCGTAGTTTTCTCAGAAATTGTTTTGTTAAAATTCGCGTCGCGCGACGAATCGCCCCAGTATGTCAGAGCCTTAAGACTGGTTGTCAGACTTTCGGGCTTCTGATGACCCGTAACGACTGTCAAAGATCGACTAATGACAGCCGGGACCAACGGCTTAACCTGCTTTCCAAGACACGGTATGTCTCGAGGAGTCTCGGTATGTAAAGATGGTCACCCATCTACGGACCAACCCCGGCAAACGTAGCTTAACCTGATGAATTATCCCGTGAGGCTGTTATTACTATACTCGAAATAAGTTGTAGCTAATTCGCAATTTTCGAAATCTCTAGAGTTGGACTCGTCTTCTAACGAGTTGGGCCCTAATGACCCTTTTTTATCCCCAACGTCTGCGTCTGAACCTTTATTGTAATTTTATACTAAGCTGGCTGCCAAATCTTCGCCTTTTTCTGAATATCTACCCTTTACCAGCACAAGTTGTAATTGTTGATAATGATTGTATTCGAAGACATTCAAAAATGGTTTCAAAGTTACTAAGAATGAGCTATTTTTTAAAAACATCGAAATCATGTCTATGTAAATTTTTACAAATGACACACACATACAGTACCCACACACACAGTACACACACACAATACATACACATATTAGCATTAAGCACTTTACTTAATTAATACCATCGAGATATAAGTACTAACGTACTAGAGAAGCTACGTCAAATAACTGAATTGTCCTATTCTTCGTATTGAATCTTTAGTTAACTGCAGCGCTAAAATAATAACAATTCGTTGAAACCGTACCTAATTTACCACAGTGCTAGATTTGCTGTGGAAGTGTATTTATTCTCGGCAAAAAGGTCTTAAGCGCCATGTAAATCACGGCACTACGCGTTTTCTTCGACAAACTGCGGCGCGATCGCCGCAGTTGAACGAGACAAAGTAGGAATTTACGGTGTCTTCTCTAGTACGTTAGTACTTATATCTCGATGGTTAAGGCCAATTAAAAATAATAATTGAGGTTGGAATGCTTAATCATTTTATGTAAAATCTATTCAAACTTTATCATCATCATCATCATTACAGCCAGTATTCAGCGGTACATCAGGCCAGTTTTCTCCAAGGGAAAGGCACAGAAATTTACCTTATAGTACCATACCTTCGCCAGTTATTTGTAAATCCCATGTCTTATGGCACAAATCCAGGCACAAGACCTTACTCCGGGCTGCTACTGAGAAATTCCTGACTGAAAACCTCAATATCACTTAGCCAGACCTGGGAATTAAACCGCCCCCAATCTTTATACAAAAGCATAAATTCTATTTTAGATGCATCACTTTTATAGAGTACGCCTGCTTTAAAAATAAAATAGAACTGCAAATGGCGTGCGTCAATCAGGTACTTGAAACAGTTCGTGTCCGATAGAATATTGACCACTTGGTTTATTGACGTATGGATACGTCTCTGATTCGTTTTTGATTGCCGCTACATCAATACAGACGCGTCAACAAGTGCCATGGGCTCGTTTTCATTTCTTATAAGATTGTTAGGGTGGAAAAAAACCATCGTAACTTGGAGGAAAGTAGGAAATCAAGAGTTACTCATATTTTATTTATGAGAAACTATAGTTGTATAGTTTTTAAAGATTATGATTTTATCAAATTATATCCGAGGTTGGAAGCCATTGTTAATGAATGCGCCAGACTAGCATCTAACAGAACCAGATGGAGAGAAATCGTGAGGCAAGGAACGACTTCACCTGCGATTGGACACAATAGTAATTCATCGTGCCCACGACTGCTCTGTCAAGAGCGAAACGAAGAAGAACGATTTTATACAAAAAAAACGAAGATTAAATTTCGTTTTTATAATTATCATTTTGGGGCAAATAAGCTGACATCCGAAATGGTCACCGCTGCCAAAATAGCCATCAGCAATACCAGATACATCGCAGGTGCGTTGCATAACTTTCTTGGAAATATTTGTTTTATTTGAAGCTGCAGGTTAAAAAATTAAGTTTTCTAAAATATACTGATTTAATACTTGATGTTGTGTTTAATTGATTGTGTAAGTACCTACTCGGTACGCATTTTTCCTTCCTTCTCTCGCGCCATATTCGCGATTATTATTACTGTTAATATTGTGGTAAAAATATAGGCCATGTTTTCACAGCTGTCATTCGTTTTCGGAAATAACTTACCTCAAGCTCGTTAGTAGAATAAATGGAATTGATTTTAAGGAATCGGACGTATTGGTACAACCTACATGACATGTGGCAAGGAGTAATATTTGGATTTCCTGGTAAAGTACCAGGAAATCCAAATATTACTCCTAAAAACAATAATTATTATTTATTCTCATGGAACCTGATCCGATTCTAACATTTTATTCAAAGTACTTCCTCGAATGTATATTATGAGCAAAGACTTTGGTCGACTTACCGAGAAAATTTCGTCCAAATTGCGCTATTCGTTAGGAGTGAAAAAAAATTCACAACTCCTGTACCACGAATTCTTTTTGTTTATTACTCCCTTAATATTTATATATAGACCTCTTCGAAAATGTTTTTGTGAATTTATTTCCGCCATTACTTGGCAGCTACTTAACAATCACATTTTATGATTTATTATGCTTTCAAATGTGGTATTTTAATAACCGCACGTAAACAATATTAAGCCTAACTGTGTACAAGAACATCCTATCTCTTTCAATTTATTACCTATCCATTTTTAAGGTACGTACGTCCGAATGTAAAAACGGTACCCTTATAGAATAGCGCGTGTGTCTGTATGTCTGTCACAGCCAATTTGCTCCGTACCTAATAGACCGAATGGGACACGTAAATTTCTGATACTCAAAATCGTGTAACGTAAATAAATGAATCTTAATCTACTTATGTTACTTTTGGGGATAAATAGGAAAACTAAAAAAAAAAAGTTTTTTTTTAAATCTAATTATTATATAATATATCAAATGAAAGAACTTACTGTGAGAGTGGTTATTTATATATATTTTTTAATTTTAAAATAAATAGTTTTTAAGTTATTATGGGAAATATTCTTGGAATAAATTCATCAACTACGGAACCCTTCATTGTGCGTGGTCTGACACGCACTTGGCCTGGTTTTTATACTATCCTATTTATTGCTCGACCTTGTTCGGATTTCAGGGTTGTTTGCAAAGCAAACGTGACAGATTTTTATACTGCATACCGTTCGCGGAAAGCCCCTTGAGGATCAGGAATTGTATAGATCTTTTGTGAAACTTGCAACAGTGTCACAGCTATTTATATACAACTATACTTAGATATAAACAGCCAAGGCAATTTTAAAAATAGTTTCTTAGTTGGAGGAGCTCGTGGCTAAGTAATAACAGCCGCTCGGGTCGATCCATCAGGTTAAGCTACGCTTGCCGGGGTTGGTCAGTGGATGGGTGATCATTTTCACATGTCGAGACTCCTCCGTGCCTCGGAAAGCACGTTAAGCCGTTGGTCCCGGCTGTCATTTGTGGATCTTTGACAGTCGTTACGAGTCGTCAGAAGCACGAAAGTCTGACAACCAGTCTAACCAAGGGGTATCGTATTACCCAGTTACTGGGTTTTGGAGGTCAGATAGGCAGTTTTCATGGAGCGACTGCCTTAAGGCAGTGTTTCAATAAATTTATTTGCCTCTCATTTGGCCAAATAAGTACATAGGTACCAACCTAGTGTACCGACGGAAGATGATCTATATCTAAAGCTTTTGATTATATACTTATTCTATTCATTATTATAACAAATCAATCACGAAAGTAATTTTTCCAATACAACCAATAAATAAAACAAAATAAGAAATTAATGCTTTTGCCAATGTCTCGTAATATCATCTCTGAAAGATGTTATAAGTGTGTGTAGTAGGTACGTAACTTGTATACATAATATTATATCGCACGCAAAACCGTGTATTCTGGCCTAATGGTAACCCATGTTGGATCCTATAAAGCCGAAAAGCATTAGCGTGATGTGAAAGCCGATATTATTATGAAAGTCAACAACTTGCCCAAAAAAGATGCTAAAAATAGAAAAAAAGAAGAAGTGTACACGAAAATCGGAGAGGAAACGGTAATCTGATCCAAACGATTGTGTCGGATGGTATGAAAGAAAGAAAAATACTTTATTTGGGAAACGCACAGGAGATAAAAACAGTAAAAAAGAAGCATTTAAAGCGATCAAATTTAACATTAAAACAAAAAAAAAAGTGTGTGGGAGTACGCCTAAAAGGCTCCTATTTCAACGTAATGCCGCGATATTTAAAAAATAATTATCCCAGCGCTGGTATTCTGATAGGGCCCGGTATGGAAAATTGTAAGCTTATATATTTTTAAGTGTTATACTTACGAGCGACTTGGCTGGGCTTGGAAATACTGGTAGGTACTTAGCTGCCAGTTAATCTGGATTCCGACCCCAAAATAGTGGGAAAGGGCTTGGCAGATAATCATTAAATTAAGTGTGACTTGGCTGCAAATGCCAAATGGATTTTGCCTTGAAAAACCCTGAATGTCAAAACAGAATTTTAAGGTAAACTATCCGATTGATCGCATACATATATCAAAGGATCTATCGTGGAAAAACACCGTAAATTCGCATCGTCTTATGAAATTTATGATGCAAGGTGCGATATATTTCAGAAATTGTAACGATATCAAAGCTCCGGAAAGTTTAAACTATAGAAGTATGCTTCTGAAGTTCTGATAAAAAGCTATTGTAATCTCGTCTTTTGTATAAAACAACCTCAATTATAAAAGATTCGCTTCCACTCTGTTATTAAGAAACTGTATAATATTATAAACGATCTAATATTTGTAACAAACTCGAAAACATCTAGCAGAATTTGCTTGAGTTATTAAAATAATTATCTCACTTAGTTTAAATAATTAACATGGGATGAAATTAATGTTTCTTGTTTCTTTCATAATATGAATGGACTGAAAATATTAAAATGCGCACAGAATATTGATGTCTAGGTACTGTCGTCTGAAGAAATGTGAATATTCTTTTAATGATTGCGAAGAAGGACTTAATTTGAGGTAAAAATTATTAACTCACTTATCTAAAATAATAATAATTATGCATTTTATTATGGAAGAAAAACGTGCGAGCATGTACGCGTACTTATCGCTCGGCGAGTTTACTCGCCCGTGTGTTATGCTAAGTACGCGGAGTTTAAAACCGTTGAGTAAGTTCGTCGGCGATCCAACAAGTTTGTAATTTCGTCCGCGTTGGCTCGTCGTCACTCGTCGCTGCGAGCCGTGAGCCGCGAGCCGCCGATTTGACAATGATATTTTGAGCAAGCTTCACAAGTGTCACCGTTGGCGAGCCGAGAAAGGTCGCGAACTTAAAAAACGCGTACTTTAAGTACGCACGTCTATCACCCACTTAACACGAATTAAAACATGCCTTAATGTGCTAACTTGCAGACGAAATTGCCCATAAATTAGAATCGGTCGATGAAACAGTCTCATCTTTAGATGTGCCTTCCAATATTGTTGAAAGACTCCTACAGGCAGATTTGAACACTTAATCAACTAAAAAATAAAAAAGTAGTACAAAACTCGCTCCAAAAGAATCACTATAATACACACGGCTACACATGAAGCTATACATTTCCAGTTTATGCTGATCTCGCATTCTGTAGGATTTCCGTACAATGCGAGGTCAGCTTATACTGGTAATATATAGCTTGATGTGTAGCCGTGTGTACAACTGCAATAACCGCAATTGTGTGTGTAGCCCAACTGGCTGGCATGCAGCCATTGAACAACGCAACGAACTTTCAATAGCGATAGCACCGTATCTATTCAGCCATTTTATAGTTGATGTTGTAAATCAATCAGTAAGACAGAAATAAAACTGAATTCTATCAATAAAGTAACGTATGGGTAGTAAATAAATAGATAATAATATATTTGTGTTCTGTGAGAGACTTTCAACGTCAACAGTGAGAAACCAGATATTCTTTTCATTGTCAAAGAATTAAATACTGCAATTTTTTGTGACGGAGCTGTACTTAGGCATAAAAATAACTAGTTTTTGCAGTAGTACTGCCAAGGTTGTATCTGTTTAGTTCAACTATCCTAACAGAAAAGACCTTGAATATCGAATAAAATTGCAATAAAAATTAAATTAAAACGCGCCTGCCACAGTGTTTCGCGAAAATTGTGTTGACTGACACAACAGTCGGTACTGATACCGGAAATTCTATTATACGAGATAATTGGTATACAAATACTGGTCTCCATTCAATTGTAACCTTTATCTATAAAGAAATAGATCACCAAATGTTTATGATAGAAGCAGAAGACGTAAAAGAAAGTAAACACAACAGGAATGGAAAATATTTACTTTTTTTTGACAACTTTTAAGAATGACAAACAGATAGCTCTTTCTGTGTTTTACTAATCAATGTTATAATGATAAGATAGTCTTTTCAGTTGACTTATAAAAAAGAAACCTAGAAAGATTGTTATTTTAGTCGCAACTAAAACCTAAAAAATATTATGTTCTACTTTCTAGAAGAATCTTTCAAATTTTCCAATGAATCAAGCATAAATATCGAAATGTAAATTCTGATAAAACAATCAATTCATCATTATAGGTAATTCAACGCGAGCAATTTAATCACCATCATTTAAAGCTTCTTGTCTTTAATTTAAAAAAAAATATAGGGCCGTAGTCAGTAGTCTGCTTCGATTCTGAAATCGTTTTTTATTTTAATGACTATACTAACTGCGGTAGAATCAGGACACAATGAGTAATAAATTGGAGAGCACTTGTAAACGATCTTGTCGTAAATAGAGCTTACTTTATCGATCTTGAAACGATAAATCTTGGACATAAAATCTTGTCTGAGGTGCCTTTTTATTTGTGTAAGCTATTAAAAAAATTACTTTCCAAGGAGGGTTTTATTAATTGACCGTTAATGTCATCTTTATGAGTTTGATATTATTTTGTTAATTTGTAAACACCCACCTACCTAAATTTTATTTTATTGCAAATTGCTAAATTATTACAAAAATTGGTGATCTTTTTTTCTACGTTCTGTATTCGACTCGTCTTCTTATTTTGAATTATGTCTATTTAAACCTCGATACGCATGTTTTCTGCTTCTATTTCTATAATAAGGAAGAGATTATTCTCTAGAGCATTCGTTTTAATACCAACAATTACAGTAGGTTTTACTATGGGTTCCATTTTATTACGCAAGCTGACAAACAGCACAAGCAGAGTAAGAGGGTGACCTAATTGATACATAGTTCTTCCCTTTTTCGATAGATGGCGCTATGCGCTGACGTCACGATTCTGAATCGCGGTGTTTAGATTATCCGCGAGTGAATGACCACCCCGATTTTTCATATTACTGGTATCGCTTCTCGGCCTTTTGGCTAAGATCAAAGTGTAGTATCTGTTCTTTTCAGCTTAATATCTGAAAGTTCCCTCACTGAGGGACCAGTATATTAAACTGATTTTTGTAAGCTGACGGGATGTTCGGGGCTCGCTCCACTCCCGTCGCGGGTCGGCCCGGCATTGCAGTGCCGCCGGGATCGGCCCACATAATTCATTGACAAAATGCAGATGATGCAGTTGCTTCGTTTGCATCTTGGAGAACATTATTTATAAGTAAGTGTCTTTCTGATAATAGGTCGTTTTGCTTGCTATGAGCACAATTTACTTTTAGGACTCATGTGAAACAAAAAATATACCTAATATAAATTACTGCTGAACTTTTCAACAGTCAACCACAAGGTGATCTGTCAAATTGATTGTGATGCAGAAAAACTTTACTAAACATTTTTCTTATATGGATTACTGTTATCTGCAAGTTTTGCCTTCAATCAATAATAATTCATCATTTATCATATTGGAAGTTTTTCTATCCATCAAAGTAGGTAACTTCTCCAAAAATAGTTGCTCGATATGGCGGTTGAGCTTTAACACTGCCCAGTGCCCTAAGTAAAAAAAATACAATAATTAGGAGGGTATTATACTCGGCAAGCGTAGCTTAACTTTTGTTTCGGTTTTTCTTCTTAGATTAGGAAACACCGAACTCACCTAGTTTTAAAACAACTAATTTTGGCGTAAAATAGAGCCTGCTCAATATAGCTGCTTTATTTCTCAATTCACACCGCCCAACTGTCGATTGGCCTTCTAATGGCCGATAACAATTAAAATTCTTTTGTGTCTCGTTAATGACAGTTGGAGGTTTAAGATTACTTGGAATTAGTTAATTGATTCAGGCGTGACTTTGCGGAAATCCGTAGCCAATAGACGTTTAGACGTAGATTATATTTAGTAACCTATTCCGCTTAACTAAAGAGAGAGTAGAGTGGAGAGGGGAGCTAAGCGGAAGTTACTAAATATATCTACGTCTATTGTATTTTACTTGGAATTATTCAAATTAATAAGAGCCAGCATTTTGACATTCAAAATTCAATGCTTTATCCAGATGTTTGACATTTAACGAGGTCGATTGTCACCTAAAGTATTAATTTGAGTAATTATATACTCGTAACCAACAGCTTTAGGCGCTATAAATATTTAATCACCAGTTAAACTATTTTCATATAATCGATCTTTCTTATAACAGTTTAAACTGTGGTGGTTTTATGAATTTTTAATCCACTCTTTAGTTTCAGTATTGATGGATTCTCTTTCAACTACATATCTTTAGTTCCTTCAACGGTTTTATCGGAGCGGAAAGTCATCCATCAATCTCCCAGTGAATTGATCCATGGAGGTTCAATTCTAACAGTGTTATCGTCTCCTCTCATCCGTCTATTATACTAGGAGGTCGTAAGTCAGTGGGAAGTTATTGCTTAGCCTAAAAGCGTTGACCCATCTCTCCGTGGTTACTCGCACACAGGCAGGGGTAAAGTCTTTGAACTAAACGTCACCGGTGCTTGACTGGAGTGGTTTCGTGCCTCTGACACATTCAAAGGAGTTAGTGAGAACAATTTTGTTGACACTACGTTTTGTCCTGCAGTTTTAAACAGTAAAAGTACTTAATGATAGACTGTTTTTACCATAATTGTTTTAAAACCATTTTCTTTGAATATTGGAACGAAAATCGGGTGCACGCCGCCGCCGCGCCGTAGCGAAGGAAATTAATTCCGTTAGATCAGTGATGCGGTTATGTGGTATACGGAAATACACAGTCACATGATTGGTATTCTGCACCTATACCACGACGTATTAATGCCACAATTTTTCCAGTGTTCGTGAGAGACGGAGCTATACAAGGCCGCTAGCACCATCCTGTTTTCGCAGTGGAATAATGATAGCATTATCAACTTCATAGTCAGCCCCCAGAATTGTTAAATAAAGTAACCGATACTTATAGAAGAACATAGCTTTTAACACCACCTCAAATAAGTGGAAGTATAATAATAATCATAATTTACCTTTATCCAGTAGATACAGTCTCAGTAGTCTGAATACTTCCACAAACCTTTCCGAAGTGTCTAAATAATTTTGATAACTTACCCTGCAACAAAGAAACATCATACATTAAGCACCATACGTATTCATATCTTATCTTACAATTTTAAGTATAATCATACCTAAATATGACAAGACAAGGCATAGTAATTTACATCATGAAATCATTCAGATTTTGGCCGAAATCTCAGGAACAAAATCTTGTTGCGTTAAGTGCGCGGTAAACCAACAAATCGTCATAACTTTGCTTAACTGCTTTAAAATACCACTAACCCCGGTTTCAAACAGCCATTTCAATAATATCAATAAAATTGATATTACGGTCAACCGATCACCACAGCAATAATAGTATTTTATGTATAAGGCTGAAAACTGGAACTTCAGAAACTGGAGACATTTCTCGACGGCATGTGAAGCCAAGTCAGAGGCATAAAAACTCTCTAAAGGTTAGTCACTAACTAAATGAAAAATAACAGACTGGATTTAGGTGACTTGATTAAGGTGGAAACGCTAAACGAAAACAGTAGACATCACACAACATGTAAAATACCTACATGTTTTATAACTTTTAGTATACGCGGGATAAGTAGTACCTATTTACTAGGTAGGAAAAGAATTGAAAAACCTGTCAGTTTGCTTAATAAACATGACCTGACAAAAAACAATTGTTGACTTGTTTTTTGTAGTATTTAAGCGTCTGCCATCAATTAAACATCATTTACATAAATAAGAGACGTCTGACCTCTTAAGCCCCTGTTCGGATTCCAATATTAATAAACGTTATGTTAATGTCAAAATATTGTATTCAAATGGACTATTTATTGTAGCTTTGTATTATTATAATTACTACACTAATTTGGATGGTGTATTACGAACTACTAATTTGGATGTTGTGACTATGTTGTAATTGAAATTAATTACTGATCCTTAGATGGTTGCTCCTAATAAATTCGTTTATTTTTAACCGACTTCTTCAAAAAGGAGGAGGTTCTCAATTCGTCGGTATGTTTTTTTTTTTTTTGTATGTTTTTTACGCGATTACTCCGCCAATTATGAATCAATTTTGATGATTCTTTTTTTGTTTGGTAGGTAAAAGAACATACAATCGAATTGAGAACCTCCTCCTTTTTGAAGAAGTCGGTTAAAAAGTGAAAAATAACTTTAATTTCGGAAGTCGGTGCCAAAAAACGAAAATTGAAAAGCAAAGACACCGACTTCCGAAATTAAAGTTATTTTTCTCTTTTTTAGTGTTTTTTTGGAAGTTGGTTGTTGTTTTTTTTGTAAAAAGTTTTTTAATTAATTCAATTTCAGTAAACCAAGTTAGACCAAATCCGGTAGAAGACCTACGGCTGAAACACATCACGTTTTAAGAGCGTTAATTCTAAAAGTTGGCAACGTTGCAAATAACTGTCAAATATTTACCTGTTTTGATTGTTTTGGCAATATTACTGTATTGAACTATAAAATATCGCTAACTAACTTACTAGAATATTAATAATGAATTGCAATTATAACACTGAATTTAAGTTGTAACCGGTTTTAGGTGTAAAAAAGGCATTTGGAAAGTTTCCAAATCCTTTTTTTACAACTTAAACTAAATATTCGGTGTTACGATATTATTTATTGCATTTCATAATCAACATTTTATTCCACTATCTAGCCATATTTCATATTTCCATACAGTAATATTGCAAAATTAATCAAAACAGCGAAATATTTGACGTCTATTTGCGACGTTGCCCACTCTCAGAATAAAGGCTCTTAAACACGATACGCTGAGTAATAACTTTTTTATAAAAACTAATAACGGGTTAGGACTACACAATTTTTTTAAATAGAATTTCTCAAACGCTTAACGTTCCTTTTTCATATTTTTACCTTTAAACGGCAAAGAGGATTTCTTTTTTTCATGAAATAGGATTTCTTCAAACAAACTTTTATTTAATTCTTATTTGCTAAGTTACTTTGGAACGAAAACATGTGGGAGATTTTCCCTTTTATTGAAATTTATTTATAGATATTTCATTTCGTTTAAGTTTAATATTTGATGATATTTAGATATCTGGGGCCTACAACCACCGCTTACAGCAGCATTATTTTAATATTACTTCAGTGTAGGAAAGAGATGAAGCTCTACAGGGCGTATAGCTTCATCTCTTTCCCCCACTGAGGTAAGATTAGAATAATACTGCTGCAAGCGGTGGTGGTAGGCCCCTGATATTGGATGAAGACGTATTATTGATACCACCCTAAGTTTTAGAGTTATGAAGGCCCAAGATGTCTCACGTCTTCTTTCTAATAAATATTCATCATAGAATATAAGCCTACTAGCTTCCGCTCGCGACTTCACCTGCGTGGTATGTCGATAAAAAATAGCCTATGTCCTTCCCCAGGATGCCATCTATCTCCTTGCCAAATTTTATCGAAATCCGTTCTGTGGTTTAGGCGTGGAAAGGTAACATACAGACAAACAGACAGACAGAGTTACTTTCGAATTTATAATATTAGTATGGATTCTGTAACTACTTTGAAAGTCATAAATAACAAGTCAAGGAGTTAACACGAGGTAACTGGTAGAGGTTCATTACCAAGATGAAAAAGTCATTAGTGGTAGTGCAATATTACCAGCCCCCGAATTGCGAACAATCTACTGTTCAGTTTTCAGTTGAAAAGCTGAATTCTTCATGTAACGAGTGCCATCAGCGGGTCTAAAATGGCCACTTTGGCAGAATCTTAATAGGAGAAAATATTATGAATCATCGTTAAATGTCACAAACTTCTTATACGCAATAATTCATCTGTTTGACAGTATTCTTTGGAGATTCGTAAAATGGTCCACAAATTATGAATAGCTTTTGTGTCAAATTAGAGGAATTGCTAATGACCGTTGGAAATTCAGGAAATGAATTGCTTTAGAGGAATTGCTAATTGCTATTGCTTGTTTTAGGCCCCCTGACCTCCACAGCCCAATTACTTGGGCAATAATACCTATAAATTATCATCACTTCTCACATAGTATGAAAATTGTCGCCCTAAGCTAAAGTTGTATCTTAATTTTAATTTAATAAGATATTTTTGTGAATCTCATTTTAAGTGAACTATGTTCTTATGAGAAAATAAAGTTCTTTAAACCTACTTCTGTTTTCTACAAAAGAATAGGTAGAGGTGTAGGTACCTATTAGTAACTGCACCCACATAAGTAAACCCAACCCATTTATACAATACTACCTGCGCCCCGCGGTTTCACCCGCGTAAAGGCTCTTACATACTGGCGCGATTCGCCGCGCGACGCGAATTTTAACAAAACAATTTCTGAGAAAACTTCACGGCGAACAATGCGGCGGCGTCGCGTCGCGCGACGAATCGCCCCTGTATGTAAGAGCCTTAAGTCTCGATCCCGTGGGAATATCGGGATAAAAACTATCGTATGTGTTAATCCAGGTTATAAAGTAACTGTTTGCCAAATTTCATCCAAATCCATTCAGCCGTTTTTGCATAATTGATTAACAAACATCCAAACACACAAACTTTCTTAATGCTTATGCATAATGATAAAAACTTTCTAACTTTTTTTTCTTTATAATCAATGTTTTTTTTTCTTTATTATTTCATCTTAATTATATTACGTAATAATAAATATATATTTCTTTTAATTTAAATATTTCTTAGTAGTCCGTTCGCATGTTTTATACATAACCTAGTTATACAGGCAAATCTATTAATACCTGTCATTATAAGCACCTAAGACATAACACCTATAAGACATAAGCTCAAACTTTCAGGCTTCAGACTATCCTGCCAGGGTTGCGGAATAGTCCGAAAGGGATAGGGGACCCTGGCAACAAGCAACTGAAGGAACACGGGTGGGTTTTAGTCAGTAAGAGTCTGACACGCCCTTCCGCTCCGCCCAGAGCGGGAGAAGACATTTGATGATTTACAACCCAAAAAAAAAAAAAAAAAGGCTTCAGACTATCTGTTACTACGTATAACGGATATTCCTGATCCTGACACAATCGAGATCCATGTTTAAACATGCTCCCCGAAGCGCGATGGGGTCACGATGTATTAAAATGCTCATCCAGCCATGAACGGCAAAGATTGATCTACGCGACTGTTCTCTAGCCATTAGCCCTGGAACCCTATCTTTTTATTAAATTATAGCCCTAGGTATTGGTATTTTGGTATTATTGTAGGTACATTCATGAGCAAAAATATGTATATGTTAACGGAAAAGTGTGTAATCCGTCATTGCATACAATTCCTAGGAAATGTGTGCAATTTCTAAAATAGATAGGAAATCGATGATATATTTTGCAATATGCACTTTTCCTAGGAAATCTATACATTTCCTAAATAGCAATCGGAAATCTATACATTTCCTAAATAGCAATCGGAAATCTCAGCAAAATTCAATAACGTTTTTCTCGTGGAATAACGATTATAACTTTGAGATGATACCTATTTCATAATAATAGGGGTTCCAAAATACTATTTTCGTTATATCATAAAATTACAATCAGTACTCGTACAGTAGGACAAAATCACTTTTAAAAGTTGCTAAGCGTATACATATACTATCTATACATAATTATACTCGTGACTGTACACGTACCACCTGGGACAGGTCCCACCACCGTAACCGTAACAATTATATTATGATTAGCAGTGGGATTATTATATAGCAATGTTTATGGTACTAACTAGCCCCACTTACTCGTATCATAAACCAGCAACCATTTTTATTTTATGGGCAGCGTCACGCGAACCAACCAGTTAATATAAACTGTAAACGTTTACGTTTGAACGGAACGCCTTTATTGTGTATTCTGTATATAAAATGCTGTCATCATCATCATCATCATAATACCAGTTGAGACTCGTCCACTGCTGGACATGGACATAGGCCTCTCCCAAGTCACAACAAAAAATAACATTATTTTCATTAAAAGATTTTAAGAAGTTTCTATCCGACACCGTCCGCAAATTCATGGATATGCGCCCGAGGCCGCCGCCCCTCCTACCTACCTACATAACACATGAATAAATACACAATAGGGGTCGCGCTCGCGGCCAGTCAGGCCACGTATCGCGTCCCCCGCACATGTTGAGACGTAAGTTCGTTGCCCTAGCGCTTGTAGTGAAATACTCTTGTGGTAATCTTTTAAAAATAAAAAGTTGTAATTTTATTGTTGTTACGTTCTATAAATGAAACCAAAACACTGGTTTCAACGATAACGGTGTTTACTCTAACACCCTGTATATAGTCGACCAACCGAAACCAGTGGTTTGGTTTCATTTATAGAACGTAAAATCAATGGTAAAAAACAACTTTTTTTTTACAAGAAAATCTACCTTTTTCCACAAAAATATTTCACCCTATAAGCAAGGGCAACGAACTTGCGTATCAAATCAGCGCGCGGAGGCGGGCGGGGTGCGCGGGACGTTACATGACCGGCCGCGACGACTCTTCAGTCAGCTGTTTCGCAGCTCTCTCGAGCGCGTATCCATGAGTATCGGGACACTGACGGATATTTACTTTTTAAAATCTTTTAATGAAAATAAGGTTTTTTTTTTGTTGTTACTGGGTCATTTATTTTTATATTGAAGTGACAACGGTGTTTACCCTTGCATACTGTATTTGCACCTTTTGAGATTTTCTGCACCGCAGCCGCCCCAGCACTGCCCGCCGTGCTAGGAAGCTTCCATCCCACGAGGGTGTCAATAAAGGTTGCATCCCACATCAAAGGCCTACCCAACTTTCAAGGCATTATGGTAATTCTGTCTGGCCTTTTCCCATCTTCGCGTGCGAAGCCATTGGGTTCCAAAACAGCTGGCACCCCGTCAGTGATAAGAGCCTGACGGATGATGTCGTTAATGCTGCCGTGCCATCCGACCAGCGTTTTTGCTGCAGGATAACCCTTGGTGTCCTAGGTAGTCGACTGCTTCACCGCATTGACAGCGATGTGGAGTCCCACAAGGAGCGCCCAGAGTGCCAGACGCAAACATAAGCAAATGGACTACCAAAATAAATTGTACGTATTCGAATCATCATCTGCCTACCCTTTGTTCCAACTATGTTGGAGTCGGCTTCTAGTCTAACTGGATGCAGCTGAATACCAGTATTTTACGTGGAGCGACTGCCTATCTGATCTCCACAACCCAGTTAGGTACTGGTTAATACGATACCCCCTTATAGAGACTTGTTGTTAGACTTTCGGGCTTCTGACTACCCGTAACGACTTTCCAAGATTTACATACGAATGACAACGGTTAAACATAAACATGCTTTCCAAGGCACGGAGGGGTATCAAGTGTAATGGATGGTCACCCATCCACGGATAACTTATGCGAGGGTGCTTACCTTCGATCGACCCGTGCAGCTATTATTATTTATCCAGGAGCATATTTGAATCACAAATGTAAATCTTCGACTGTTGTATGAAACGTCTATAACACGACATAAACAATTAATTTCCACGAACCGACAAGTCATACGTAACATGTACTTCTAAAGAAGAAAACATTACGCTTGTTTTTGGTGAATAATAAGCGAAATGGAATGGAATTCCTATTTTCACGTGTTAGTTATATTATATAGCTAGCTATATTAGCTACTAATATTAATATTCGTAAAGCCTCGCGCACATTTGGGCGCGCCGCACTGCAACGCACTGGCGGATCGTTCGCCTGGCGTATTTTTGCGGGCGCTTTTATGCGTTATGATGCAGCCCTGGTAGTGTGCGATGGTTAATACAAAATGTACGAAAGAGATCTAGTAGGATTGTGTGCCCGCCCAAATGTGCGCGAGCTACATTGCATTGGAGTGGAAACAATTAAAATTCGAAGTTTGAATATATCTGAATTTACTGCGTTGCGGTGCGCACACCACAACGCGCGGCCATGTGCGCTTAGCTTAATCCTACCGCCAGGTTCAAATGTAATCGGTTTTTCTTTGAGAAAAGTCATATATAAAGAGTAAATTTTGTCCGCGGCTTCGCCTACGTTCAGGTCGGGAACGCACTACCCGGAATAAAAGTATCCTATGTCCTAACCCCCCCCAGATCATCCATCCATGAGCCAAATGTCTTCCAAATCCGTTTATCTATTTTAGCGTGACAGCCTAACAAAAAAACAAGAAAACAAACGAAAAAAATTGGATAGTATGAATGATTAGCTGCTATAACAATTTTGTGACTAATGCCCAGTTACTGAAGTATTCTTAACCGTAGTTTATCGCGAAAACAAATGCTTCAATTTATGAAACTAAGGATCGAATTATCTCTACAGCCAGCGCGTCCCTTTTTGTGATAATAACAATATTCTGCGACCACTAATCCCTCGGTCACGCGTTCAAATTATGGCAATATATACTCGTATTTGTCCATATATCGTGACCGTTATTAGGAGATCCTTCTTATATTATCTTTTGTTATTTCCTGTCCTATTACTTCGAGGATAAGAATTTAGGAAGAATGTCATAGTTTCTGTAGACAATATCGAATATCATACAGTCGTACTAAGGTAGAATTATTTTATTTGCTGAGATGAGCAAATAGTATATTGTCTGCCCAGGGTGCAAACAACTATTTTAAAGGCGAGAGTATTTCTTTGCACCATCGCTGCGCTCAGGATTCAAAGTACGCCACTCGAGCCTAAAATAGTGTTGCTCCCGAGGTAGGCACTCTACTTTTTGTCACCGAAAAATAAGTTACTTTATCATACAGCCTCTTACTTCAAAGTTACTTAAGAGAAAATAAGTTACTTTATCATACAGCCTGTTTCTTGTTCATACAATGTTCGTGATTGATCTCGTGATTGGAACTTTTACTAACAATATCCACATTCCAAATTCCAATCACTTTTAGTCCCTTAGGATTAAAAAGCTTTTTTAGGTACGAAGAATAAACTAGTAATTTTCTATTAGATGTGTTTTTTATAGCATCTTATGTAGCTCAACTAACACAACATGTTAAAGCTATAAGGAAAACAGACTCGTGGTAAGTTATAGAAGTATTAAACTTTACATATAAATGATTACATTTTTCGTCCCTAAGGGTCACATAAAACGGTATTTTTACTGAATATTCGTCCATTTTTTCAATCCATAAAAACTGTACTTAAAATTCGGTTTTGCACTGCGCTTGTTTCAAGCTACGTATACACCTCGATCCACGAGAGAAAAAGACAGACTTTTTAAGCTACGAGTATGTTAGTAGAATTTCATTTCACAGCTGCACACAGATCTGATTGAAATCGTATCGAATTAATCGACAATGGGTAGGAACTTTGTAAATGAAAGTAGGTACTACTTCACAAACCAGAAAATAACTTCGCACGCAGATGTCTCCTTATGCACAACTGCAAAAGAAAAGTAGTAAAATTTTCATGTTCGGGTAACCACTGAACTGCAATGCAGCGCTGTGCTGTGGGAGTGTGGGTCCCCCATAGTACAGCATCATGCTGAGGGGTGTAGTTTGACCGAGACCGCTGTACCGCGCCTTAGGAATGCGCCACGAGGTGGAGGCAGCGTTGACAAATGAGCGGCAGGACGCCGTGAGCGTTGACAAATGAGCGGCCTGCACTACCCCCCCGTCTCACCGCGCACATAGTAGGCGCAGTACAGGGTTTCGGTCAAACTATAGCCTTCTTGTCAGAGTTAGTTAGTTGGTTCGATGCGGCGACGTGCAGCTGCAGACTATTTCTATTCTGTGCTCGTGATCAATAGATCTATCTTGTTTTTATTTTTCATTATTATTCTAGTTAATTATCTTTTTGTATGCACGTGTCTCTGTGACAAATAAACATGTTTTTCCCCCTTTCTTTGTAAAGTGAAACAGAACTTGGTATAAATTCCTTTCAATTGAATCTAGTATCTATCACCATCATTAATAGATGTAGGAAACAGGTTCCTCCCACGTCGATACGAAGGCTTATTTTCCCATAAATCAATCGAACACATCTATCACAGTCCATGATTAAATGTACAGATAACTACCCACATTTCTAACGTATATGTGGTATGGAATTCAAGCTATCTGTAAAATTTCCCGTGTCAGTACTGTGTATGAATAGGTCGTCACATTAAACCCCATGGCTATTATGGTATAATATGGGACGCGATGGGAATGGACCAAACGGACTTTATGCTAATGGCAAAAATATTTAAAAAACCGTAATTTTTTGGCTTCTAAGGCCTTAGCTTTTCAATATTTTCCAAATACCAATGTGACTTGCATTTCATAATGTTACTTTTTACGGTTCCGTACCCAAAGGGTAAAACGAGACCCTATTACTAAGGCTCCGCTGTCCGTCCTTCTGTCACCAGGCTGTATCTCATGAGCCGTGATAGTTAGACAGTTGAAATTTTTACAGATGATGTATTTCTGTTGCCGCTATAACAACAGAAAAAATAAATATTTAAGGTGGCTCCCATACAACAAACGTGATTTTTTTGCCATTTTTATAGATTGGTACGGAACCCTTCGTGCGCGAGTCCGAATCTCACTTGGCCGGTTTTTTTTTTTGTTTACGAAGTCTTTGGCTTTAGATACGGCCGTATCGAGATACGGCGAAGAAAAACGATGTGAGAAAACCCGGTCTAAGATTCGGTTCGGTCGGTTCACCGAACAAAAAGTGACATATGAACACGACTATCGCTTAATAGAACGCGTGAAACTGCTAACACGTAGTAAGAAAGTGTGGTCATTAATGTATGTTTGATATTATCTATGTTAGAAGAGATCTTTGACTTGCAAAAGGACAATTTACTACTTATTAAATAAAAAAAAACAACATTTATTTCAGAATCACTTCCATATTTGTTAGTAATAATGTAAATTTATGAAACTAGTGTAAGTAACATAAAATATTATAATCTAAGGTGCGTGAGGCACGTAATGCCTACTTGACTGCGTGCAGTCGTATCCACCGCCCCAAGATCGGAGAGTCCCACCAATCAGCCAACGCTCTAAGAATGATGTTGGAGCTGGCGCGAACACGGCGTAACAAAGATGCGCATCTCTTGCGCATGATGACCAAAAACTATCAACATGCGCACCGGCAAACATCGGAAGCGCTACAAAAACGCGGCAGCCCCATCCACAACCGGAAACTGCTGTTATATTTTGTTAAAAATCTGCCTTTTGCCAACTATGTTGGGATCGGCTTCCAGTCTAACCGGATGCAGCTGAATACCAGTATTTTACATGGAGCGACTGCCTATCTGACCTCCACAACCCAGTAACTGGGTAATACGATACCCCTTGGTTAGACTGGTTCAGACTTTCGTGCTTCTGACGACTCGTAACGACTGTCAAAGATCCACAAATGACAGCCAGCGGACCAGCGGCTTAACGTGCTTTCCGAGGCACGGAGGAGTCTTGATATGTGAAAATGGTCACCCATCCACGGACCAACCCCGGCAAGCGTAGCTTAACCTGATGGATCGACGCAAGCGGCTGTTATTACTTAGCCACGAGCTTCACCGCTGTTATATTTTGTTAGCAAAGCATAATCAGCCTGTATTGTTCCCACAACTGGGACACAAGCCTCCTCTCTGAGAGTAAGTGGCCCATAATCCACCACGCAGACAATCACTCGGCGTGCTGTTAGTATGAATTACCTTTTATTTAAATAAAACATATTTAATTAACCTTCGCGCAGTGTAGGGCGTCATGGAATAACAAGACCAAACGCATATTCCCAAACGAAAAAACCTTGTCATCGACGAAACCTCGGTCCGAAATAATATAAAACAAACTCAGAACTCAAACAGAACTATGTACAACAAACATTTGCAATTTCTATTCCACCTGCACTTCCGAGTCCCGATAAAATCCTGTAGTCGCTTGCAGCTCTGTATAGCGATGAAGCAGCTTATCTGGCTGCAACACAGCATACATTTAGTACTAAAACTTGAGATAACTTCGACAAATTGTCCTCAACACCAACGTTAAGCGTCAGTCAGTTTCCTATACAATATTCATTGGATGTTACACAGGGTGTTGTGATGTGATAAAATGTTGGTTGGTTCTAATTAACGTACTTATATTATATTGTAATTGTATATTTTTAAGTGATATTTATTTTAGAAGTATGTATGTAAGTATATTCTCATAATGTATGATTGTATGTTTATATTTAATTTTTGAATTGTTTTTGATTTTTGTATTCTGTTTCTCTTCTACTCTTACACACGTTGTCTACATCTCTTTTATCTACTTTCCTATCGCAGGTATGCTGGAAGAGATTTCTTTAGAAATAAGCATTGCCTTTGTACGAATTTTTCTGTTCCTTTCTTCTTTTCTGTATTTATATGTGTGTGCATAAATGGTTAAATAAATAAATAAATAACTTTGCTGACTCAATTTTAGTTTTATACGGTTTAGCAGTGTTTTTCAGAAAAAGATGATCAATGAATTTTATAGCTGATGATTTGATTTTGTTCTTGCAAATATAATAGTGTATAATAAATAGTCTCATAGAAATATTTGTTTGTAAAGGATAAGAGTCCAGTAGTACCCATACTCCGCGTGCGACTGATAGGCACCGCCTGAGGTGAGTGGAGGGGGACGTACACAAAGGCCAAGCTAACTCAGTCTGCCAATTTTGTCAATGGCGCCATTGGCGCCCCTGTCACACCGCTCACATAGGTACCTCAGGCGGTAACTAGCATTGCGGGAAAGTCCGAAAGGGATACCGGGACCCTTGGCAACAGGCAACTCAAAGGACATGGATGGGTTTTAGTCAGTAAAAGTCTGACACGCCGTCCCGCTCCGTCCAGAGCGGGAGAAGTCATTTCATGATTTCCCAACCTCAAAAAAAAAGGCGGTATCTAGCAGGCAGTCGCGCGCTGATTATACTTTAATAAGTACCTACTTAGTAAGTTAGTTTTACAGCCCTAAAAATATAATTTATTGACGTTTTTAATCACATTGTCATCTTTCAAGAGAAGTAGGTATGGCCATGAAAGAGAATGATTTAAAGTGGTATATTCACGTACAAACTTCACTATCACAACAACCCATTTACAAAGCAATTTGCAACTTACGTCAGTTCTCATTGATCGTGCTGGTTGACAAATAGGACACGTTATGTGTTAGCTCTTCGCTTATGCACTTAAGGCCAGTCCCACCGCCCGCCGAGCTAGCAACTAAACACGAGTTGGCGACGAGTGATAGCTCGCTGGTATGCGCATGTACCAACCAAGCGTGAGCCTCTCAGCGAGTGTTGTGCTCGCCAAGCGAGTATCGCTGAGCGAGTGAGTACTCTGTTTGCCAGCTCTTGTCACAGCCACAAATGAGTTCTCACCGGCGCGGCAGCAGTGTGAGCAGTCAGCGATCAACTATTTGATATATATTATAATGTATCTCTTTTTATCCGACTACGGCGAAGAAAAATGGAGGGTTATGATTTTGACCGGTATGTATGTCTGTATGTTCATCTGTTCTCTCCTATCTTCTAAACCACTCATCATAATTTGGTACAAATGAGGTATCGTTGGAAGCGTCTGGATCGTCCGCTGTTTATAGGCTATGTGACATCACATTAAATTAAACATGGCGCCTTCTAGTGGACATATAGCCAGGTGCTAAAAAAAAATTGTTTAAGCGTACCATGTATCTAATGAAAGGGCTTAATGAGCACATTTCAAAAATATATATATTATAACCCCAAAATAGTTTAAAAAAAAATTAAAGTACTATAAACTAAAACCCAACTACGACTAAAATGGTATAAACAAGACACCACAGACAGACAAATTCAAAATCCGGAGTCACACGTAATCCGTTCGCATTATCTAACACGTGTGACTCTAGATTTTGAATTTGTCTGTCTGTGGTGTCTTGTTTATACCATTTTAGTCGTAGTTGGGTTTTAGTTTTTACTACTTTAATTTTTTACTTGTACAATCTTGTGTAGGTCCTCTAGAGCGACAAAATCGTTGATGGCTCGTCGCTTCCTTGTTGGGGGTAGTACAGGTGCCTTACTAACCTATTTACTTGGTAAAGTAGTGTGTATATTGTTTTAATGTATGGGGAATTTTCACTTAGACGTATTTATTAGTGACGTCATGACTTCATTATCCCTGTAAGGTTATTTATGAGGCTTTCATCATATGTGAGTGACGTGCGAGAATTTGATAAGGATGTTGATGCCATATTTATGTAAAGATTTATGATGTTTTGTAACTGTAATTTTTAGATTTTTGGCATAATTTTATTATTATAATAAAACAAATTATAATTATAAATAGTTGTGTTTATCAGTGGAAGTAAAATTTCCCGAATAAAAACGAAATAAATGGAAATAGTGAAGTTAAAAACTTTGGTCATTGCTGCATACTTGCAATGATTTAAGGTTTGAGTTTCTATCAACAACAATTTAATTCGTAAATTATTATTATTTTCATAATAATAATAGTCCTCCAGACCGTATTTTCGGCCACGGCGGCCAATCTCAACGGAGACTAGCCATCGGCGCGGGAGATATTATAGTGCACAAGTGTTTGCGCAGGCACAAGTGCACTCTCTCTTCCCTCACTCTCATAATCCGATGGGACGGCAATCCGACACGACCGGAGAGAGATCAGGCGTAGGACCAACGGCTTAACGTGCTTTCCGAGGCACGGGGGTATCACCCCGCCAACTTCCAAATTCCGGGCTGTTACTATGAAATTCCTAATGGAAAGATCCAATAACACTTTGCCCGACCCGGGAATCGAACCCAGGACCCCACGCTCTGCAGTCGCGCTTGCGACCACGAGACCAACGGGGCAGTTATTTTCATACAAGAGTTGTGAAGATTTTCCAGCTTTTTTTTTTGTTATAAAATTACAGGAAAGTTGACAAAGCTCGTTATTTCGCAAAGTACCTATCTAATCAAATCTGACCTAAAAAGCTGTTGATTTATTATATTTCATGGGGCTTCAATTTCCGTTGATGCGAAATAATCCCTTCCCTCGTCGCTATGCCCACTGAATATTAAGCTTTCGGTGAAAAGTTGATAACTAGTAATCAGGTGACGTTAAATAATATTGGTCTTAAATTCGACGAACCTTCCTGGATTAACGGTTACATTTTGTATTGTCACAGAATAGAAATGTTTGGCATTTTGATTGCTTGTAAGGTGCATGAGACATTGCGATCATTCAAAGTTAAGTGACGTCGGATATCATAACACGTAAAGGTACTATGGATACATTTTGTACAGTCACAGAATGAAACGGTTAGGCACATTTTGACTGTTCTCTGTACTGTCCATGAGAACAATATTAGTTTTCACGTAGTGGGAAAATTAGAAAGCTGTTGATTAATATATTTCATGGGGCTTGAATTTCCATCGATGCGAAATAATCCCTTCCCTCGTTGCTATGCCCGCTGAATATTGAGTTTTCGGTGAAAAGTGATAACTGTCAATATGGGGAAATTTGTTGGCATCAAATTATACAATATGGAGACAACAATACAACAATAAATTAAAACACTGGCAATACTAATGCATAAGAGTATTTTGGAACTATCAAATAAATCATAACATCGAAATAAAAAAAGTCATTTTTTCAAACAAACTAAATAGTAGTGATGGGCCGACTATGGGGTGTGCCGATCTTTGACTAGCTATCGTAACTAAACTATTGGATATATTTGATTAATTTTTTGTATGTAGACCGAGAACGTCATTAGATATACGCTGTTTAATTTTTTGTCGTATTGTCGTCTCCACCTTGTGTAATATTATTCTGAAATTCCACGAACCTTCCCGGTGGTTAACGGATACATTTTGTATAGTCACAGAATGAAAATATTAGGCACATTTTGATGGCTTGTAAAGTGCATGAGATTTATTAGTTTTTACACTACATATTGCGAACATTCAAAGTTCGATCATAACACGGAAACATACTACCGGGATAAAAAGTTTTATGTCCTACCACATGTCATGGTCTACATGTGTCACGAACATTCAAATCCGTTCTGCCATTTTTGCGTGATTGAATAAAAAACATCCAAATATAAAAACTTTCATTTTATATTTATAATATTATAGTACGATGCACGAAAATGTCATTTCTGAAAAACGATAAACCTTTTCATTCCGCCAGTGTACCTACACCAACGTTATTTTCCGGTAACATAATATTTTCCAGCTTAATGAGGTACCACAGACTAGGAAAACATTGTGAGGAAACCTGGTCTTAATGGTATGCAAACACGCAGTCAGAATGGGTGGTGGTCGTGGTATGTGTAATTGGCGCTGCAGTGGGACAGTATCAGCTATTTACTTTTTAAACTTTTTTTCTTTATACCTAATATCTTTTTATCTTTTAACCATCTATACAGGGAGAATTTTAATGCATGTGCATCCTCTTAAAGGGTCACTCATCATTATGAACAACTTTCATGGGACCAACACTGAAATCGCGATAAAAAAACAGCTGTTCAGCATTTATGTTCGCATAACTCGTCAAAATGTAGAGAACAGCTGAATTTTCTCGCGATTTCAGGTTTGGTCCCATAGTTAATAAAATTAAAGTGTCTGTTTGTCAAAATAACCTATTATGAAAGTATACATATAAGGCACTATAAAAAAAAAAAAGATCCAACACCAATATGTCTTTGAATTTTTTAGTTCTAGGTTATGCCGGTTTCACCGTTTTAAGAGCAGTGGTGGTGGAATAAATTACACAAAATAAAGCTCCTGCTTAGGTTCGAACCCACAACTATACTCTACTCGTAAGTTAGGGCCGATACCACAAGGTCTAAGGTCTATTTCGATCAAAATATTTTTAAAATGTCGACCGAGTAAGATATAAAACAGAACGTAGGCACTTCATTTTTATTAATAAAAATACCTACGTTACAATAAATTAAAGTAACTTACCGATTAATGATACGAAATGTTCGCCTTTTCGGCGTCAAAAGGTTTTTATCATTACTGAATGAAATAAAATTCATCCATTAGGCTTTTACTTAGTTTATTTGACATCACTATTCATGTCTATGATAATACCAGCTAAAAGCATTAAAAAAACTAACAATAAGACATGATAAATTATAACACTGACTATGATAAACTATCAGGCAAATATTGATTAAGATTGTTGTAATTTTTTTATTAAATCTTAACTCAAAATCATCTGGATTTAGTTTTAGACTTTGGTTTTTTTTTTTTATATGAAATAATAAGTGCAGCAATAAAAGTATTCTTTAGCATCTGCATCCTTGCGTCTTTTTTGTATGTAAGCAACGAGTAAATAGATAGATTCTATCTAGATATATTAATTCATAATCTTTACTATTCCAATAGAATATAAAAAAGGCAGCGTCAATTTACGATAGCTACCGATATTTAGATTTACTTCTGAATTGATAACCATGCGACTAATGTTGTAAGTGGGCTACAACTTTATATACCTAATTTTAGAGATTCCGTCTACTAATAAAATCAAACTCCAGTCTCAAAATAGCCATTTTATTTAACTACTATAATAAGTTACCCAATGTATATATTTCAACAACTTAATTAATAAATCATTTTTTTTATTTTTTTATAATTTTGTTTTGTGGCATAATTTTAATTCGCATAATGTTACTAGGTGTAATACCCGGAACCGAACTAGTTAGATTGGGTTAAATATTTTTACTCGCAAAAAAGGTTAGGTTAGGTTAGAACCGAGTGAAAGCCAAAAACGAATAGAATTGAAAGATAAAAATACTTTAGTTAGGGCACAGATTGTTAGGGTTAGTTAGTTGGGGTTCTGAATACTGGAAGGGTTTCCATAAATGCCACGCCGCCAGTGTCCCCTAATAATGTCATTATGCGTAAATATTTATGCTGTTGAATGTTATGCATAATATACATTATTATGATTAGAGAAATTATGCGTAAGCTGTTATGCATAAATAATGTTATACGTAAATATAGTTCGGATAAGTAAACAAAATTATGCCATGATACAATTATGTCTTAAAATTATATGCAAATGGATACGGAACCCAATTAGGGGTAGGTATAATAGTCAACTAATAAATTACTTATGGCAAAATTATAAATAGATAGGTGACTATATGAAATTAGAGCTTTCATTTACCATTATTTAATGACAATATTATAGTAATTTTATGTTCAATTATAGTAGATTCACTCATCAATTACCTATGCTAACATATAAAAATATAGGTGACTTTATGAAATTAGAGTACGTTGAAATTATTTTATAGATGCATTTGATATCACAAATTTAGTTGCTTAAGAATATTATTACCATGCTGAGTCATATTTACAGTAGCTTGTTTTACAATATAATTATGGTCGTTTGAAAAGCATTCATTCATTTGACAACTCAATACATTTTTGAAGGCGAGAATGGCATTTTAAAGAAGCTGCGTTCGTTAGCACCCTTTTCCATTTGTACATACTCCGTTGTTGGTTCAGGTAGTTAACTAAAAGTAAACAACGTGACAAAAGAGATGTCAAAACCAATGGAGTATAGCAACGTAATAATAGTAATAGTAGTATATACGCTTCTTTGGCCGCCTGGAGAAAGTATTTAATAGTCTTTTATCAGGCGGGAACAAGGTGCGCGCCTTCAACGGCTGGGTCATGCCGGTTTTGATGTACTCCTTCGGCATACTCAAATGGACTCAGACCGAACTTGACGCCCTGGATAGGATGGTCCGTACGCTGCTGACTGCATCACCCACGGTCATCGGTAATGAGACTGTATATCCCGCGAAAGTGTGGAGGTCGAGGCTTTTTAAACGCTAAGACCCTCCACAATCGCGAGATATGCAATCTCAGGGAATATTTCCTAGAAGCCGACGTGGGAATGCATCGAGATGTAGTCGCGGTGGACAAGGGCCTCACCCCGCTCTCCTTGGCGAAAGAGAACTGGCGCAAGCCTGTAGTGCTTGACACTAACGATCGCAAGGAGGTAGGTATGGCAGAGTAAGGAGCTTCACGGAGTAAGCATATATCATATATATATCATACAGTCATGCACATAAAATACCTTACAGTTACTCGAAATTTTAAAGCGTTTTTCTCGTGAAATTCTAATTTCAACTTTGAGAAAATACCAATTTTCTTAATACTACTCAACAAAGTCTGGAAAACAAGGACATAGTAATTATTTTAATTTTAACGCTTTTTATGTAACTTAATTTATATCAATGGAGGCGTAATTTAATACAAATAAGTTTGTATAAAAGAGTTTTTAGTGAAAAAATAAAAATGTATGTATTAAATAAGTTGATATATTTGGCTTGTTCCCTAGACTTTACATGACAATAAAATTATTTACTAGTAGTATGGTTTCGATACGTTCGTAACACCATAAAACATCTATCAATACTTTAGGAAAAAATTGAATCTTACACAAATGTAAAGTAGGTATTAATGCTCGTGACTGTACATAAAAGTTATACCTAGACTATTGCCCTTCAAGTTTGAGGCAAGTGTTAAAAGAATACGGTATTACTATTTATTTTTTCTGGAGAACCACACCGTTAAGAATATTTTTTGAACAGACATTCGACAAAAAATATTTATTGCTTCTCCATCCGTTACGTGCAAAATATTTCACTGATCGTAACAGCGAGATATCAAAGAAATATTTATGGATCTTACGAAGCGTAATAAAATATAACACATCGTAAAATAATTGGACATCACTATAAAAAATATCGGTCAAATGAAATGGAACACCCTTGAATGTTCGATTTACTGAAGGATGATTCACTTTGGTCCTAAATCTTACTGACAATAAATTGATAGAAAATATTTTGTCAGTGTTTTCTTTTAGATGAATTTATTGTTAGTACCTACCAACAAATGTTTTGTTTCTACATTATATTTCAAAATTAATACTTATCTTGTTTTAGTTTTTAACAGACAAACCCGAACCGACGGAAGAATTACATTTTAGACAAATATGTAGGTGTACTGTACAAGAAAATAAGTAACAGAAAAAAAACAAACACATTCATGTAAGTCCATAAAATTAAAACCGTAAAAACATTTCTTGAAAACACGGATCAAACCTTCAAAGTTCCAACATACTGCAGTAACATACATCTACTCGTAAAACTTAAATTAAACTTAACTCCGAAGCTATGGACTTAAGAAAGCAATCCGGTGTTTGTAGAACATTTTTATTTCGCTCCACGGTGAAGAAGAATCACCCACTTTTGTTTTGTGAAGAAAAGGAGGAAAAATCGAGAATCTCAGTCATGTCTGGGAAGACATCACTCGTGAATTAAACGCTTGGATTCAATTTTATTTTTTCCATGAAATGCTAAAGAATTTCCGAGAAAAATAATTGGTACTGAAACTTCCATTTGTAAATCGATCTTTGCGGTGTTTAATCTTAATGTAGAAGACGATGAAACTCCAATCCATCAGGTTAAGCTACGCTTGCCGGGGTTGGTCTGTGGATGGGTGACCATCTTTACATACCGAAACTCCTCCGTTCCTCGGGAAGCACTTTAAACCGTTGGTCCCAGCTGTCATTTGTGGATCTTTGACAGTCGTTACGGGTCGTCAGAAGCCCGAAAGTCTCACAACCAGTCTTACCAAGGGGTATCGTATTACCCAGTTACTGGGTTGTGGAGGTCAGATAGGCAATCGCTCCATGTAAAATACTGGTATTCAGCTGCATCCGGTCAGACTGGAAGCCGACCCCATTATAGTTGGGAAAAGGCTAGGCAGATGATGTGTAGAAGACGATGAAATAATCATAGATGATAAATTATGGAAAATTTATTGAATTGATTGATTGGATTTGGTATGAATTATTTTAATGAAGGATTGTGAGGTGATAGGACAAGGAAGGAAATAAACACTGACATGACAGCTGATAGAGATAATGGAAGAATAATAACAAGGTAATGCACCGACGACACCAAAAAATAAATAAATTATGTTTTCAAAATCTCAATTGCGGCCATAAAACACATTATGTTGGACAAGAATACAAACAGACCATAGAAAAGCAATGCAACTTTGACGATGGCGAAGATTATATAGAAACATGCACCATCATAGATAGTGACTCCATTTCAATAGTACTCAAATCTAAACGAACACCAAAACGTTGGAAAGAAATAAACATATGGTGGACTTCACCTCGGTACTAAAACCGTACTATTTTTAAACAACGATAAACATTTTTTACTACGTATCCCGACACGGGATCTCGCAAAATAAAAACATCAAGTAACTTGATATGAACTACAAGTAATAAATAGTAATTACTCCTAAATGTTCCCGGAAATAGTACACATGAAACACAATGATGCGAAAGAGACAATAAAATGGAATCGACTGCCCAATACCAATACAATACGGATAGGCACCGATACCAATACGTATAGGTACCAATACCAATACAAAATAGGGTAAGCTGTGTATGTCGTGCTAAGCCATCGGTGCGTTACAAATTACTATGTCACTCGAATAGAGTAGTAAAAACCCTGAAACTCTGACATTTGATTTTCTGGTTTCGGTACCAGTATTACTAGTCTGATGATAGTGTGATCTGTGATCTATGATGCAGTTCCTCCTAGCTCTCTAACTAATAGTATATACGCGAAATTAATAATAATTTATAATCTAACTAATATTATAAACGCGAAAGTTTGTAAGTATGGATGGATGGATGGATGGAAGGATGTTTGTTACTCTTTCACGTAAAAACTACTGAATGGATTTGGATGAAATTTGGCAAACAGATAGTTTATAACCTGGATTAACACATAGGATACTTTTTATCCCGATATTCCTACGGGATCGAAACTTACGCGGGTGAAACAGCGGGCCGCAGCTAGTATATTATATTTTTAAGTATTTCAATTAAATAAAGGAGACATTAATTTTTATAGGTACTCAATTAAAAGAGACGATATTTATTGTGGCTAAATGAATCGCGGGTTTCTATAAATATCTGAACGGTTTTTGTTTGGCATTAAATATTACGAATAAAATAAGCTTACAATAACAGTTATATCTATTATACATAAAATTGGTTCCAAATTTTGCGTATCGCTGATATCTATAATACATTGTAACAGATAATAAATTTGCACGCCTCCCCCTTAAGACCTTAGCCAAATATATTTTGTTAATCGGATAGATTATGATTTAAAGAGGTGCCTTATAGAATATTAGCTTCCGCCCGCGGATTCGCCCGCATGGTATGTCGATAAAAAGTAGCCTATGTCCTTCCCCGGGATGTCATCTACCTCCTTGCCAAATTTTATCGAACAGACAGACAGACAGACCGAGTTACTTTCAAATTTATAATATTGTGGGCGTTTTGGGGGTCTGCCTTATGTAATTTTGACGTTCGAAAAGAGCTGATTCTCAGCCTAGTTTGAATAAATGACTTTTGATTTTGATTAATAATATACAGGCTGTAAGGGTAAACAGTCTTGTCGTTCAAACTATGGGTACCTAGTTGACTTAAATATAAAAATAAATAAAAACGTCATTTTCATTAAAAGATTTTAAAAAGTTTCTATCCGACACCGTGCTCTCTAGCGAAATAGCTGACTGACTGAGGGAGGGCTCGCGCTCGCGGCCGGTCAGGTCACATCCCGTACCTCCCGCCCGTGTTGAGACGCAAGTTCGTTGCCCTAGCGCATAGGACAACGAACTTGCGTCTCTTGTGGTAAAATGTAGATTTAAAAAAAAGAAAAAAAAAGTTGTAATTTTCCATTGATTTTACGTTCTATAAATGAAACCAAACCACTGGTTGCAAGGATAACGGTGTTTACGCTAACACCCTGTATGTTAGTATGGATGAAAAAAAATAAAATCGAGGGTGTTCTGGTTTTAAATCAGAAAGTTAATTTAAAGACAAGTAAGAATCTACCATAAAAACCGCTTTTAACGTCTCGCGATTCGTCTAATCCCGTCTCAACTGAAGATGCTTCAATGTAATTGAAGAAGATTGTGAAAACAGTATTCAACTCTTCAAATAGTTGTGATAGTAGCTACTCCACTGTACTTCTAATCTCCTGGTATTTGACCTAGTTCCGGTTTTTATTCTCCTCTGTTTAATTTTATTGTAAGACTCGACGTTAGTGGACCCACAGACGTTATGAGGTTTAGTACTCTAATTATGTAAGATCTGGGGGCCTACCAGCACCGCTTACAGCAGTATTATTTTAATATTACTTCAGTGTAGGAAAGAGATGAAGCGCTACAGGACGCATAGCTCCATCTCTTTCCCCCACGAAGTAAGATTAAAATAATACTGCTGTAAGCGGTGGTGGTAGGCCCCCGAAGTTCTGAGTTCTTTCAGCTAGGACTTTGGCATTATCATAAGGTTTCGTTTTAGTTCAAAAGTAATTTTACGGGATTTAGTTTTATTTGTATTTTTTTTTTTTTTTTTTGTATTTGTTAATTTATTATATGCTGCACCGATTGACGTCATCACGTCAACGCTGGCTGTCACTGAAAACCAGCACTGTGGCTCTGTCTTGCATAAGGTCGCAGCGTTAAGCTGACCGATGGCCGTTTTGCGTGAATGTGACGCATATTTTCCCCCAATTTGTAATTTTCATGTATTTGTCCTTTTTTAGCGTCATGTTTGCCGCAAATAAACGTATTTTCTTTATTTCTTTTTTTTTTTTTCTTATTCCAAAATTTGCGTTGAAACAAAGAAAAAAATTTGCTCGTCACAAAGGCTGGTGCCAGTCAGGCGATGAAGTATGTGTGACTTGCGTAATTGAGCAGTAATATAGCCCTATAGAATCTAGAGCTCACCTCTGTCTAACCCTTCGACGTAAAGCGTTATGTTATTTTCTGAAAATTGATACTTTTAAATGCAACCTGATTTTAAAAAGCTCTATTTTCACTTGTAGTATACATATTTCGCCAGTTATGTAATAGGTGAGTCCCATTGAATAGGGGGTGAGATAACACTTTACTCGACGTGGGAACCGAACCCAGGATCTCATGTTCAGCATTACCGCTTGCGCGAGCTGATTTAAATTTAACTACTTCCAAAAATACACAAACGGCGCAAAATATTTTTGTTTACAGATCAACATTATACGAGTAATTATAACGTTAACCTATTTCAGAAAGTTCAATGTTTACTCAAAACATAAACAGAAACATACTTAATTAACGGCTTCATTTCCCGTTACATAAAACAAGAAAGTAACAACGCAATACAGTTCTCTTGTTAGCTTCGATGAATCATTCACGCCAATCAATCCAGCCGAGGTTATCAATCGACGTATCAATCGCATGTGCTTTCGCTTTTATCAATGTGTACGTAGTAGAAAATACCAATCAAATGCGTAGATGCTCGAAGTCTGTAAACCATCGAGTATTCATTTCTCTCTGGGTATGCCTATCTTTCATTAATTACCAATTCTAAACAAGGATACTTATTGAGGACACTTTTTAAGTGGGAATTATAGGGGGAAAACGTAAATTGGTTGTGCAAGTCAAGCTGGGACACAGGCCTGCTCTCCTCTGGGCTGTAATCCACCACGCATGTCCAGTACGGGTTGGTAGCGATGTCTTATGTCTTCAAATTGGTTCCAAAGTAAAGCGCCTGCCTGGATTCAAAAGCACTGGCCCACCACTAATTTGAGAGCTCAAATTAGCGTCCTCAGAAATATTATTACACCAGGCGAGTCCTTCCTTGCAGAGCTGTTAGTATGAAACTAAGTTTCTTCGGACTAGATCAAAATAATCGTAGAATCTACTGCAATGAACAGAACTATGTAGGTATGACAAAACATGAAAATGTTCCGTCCATAACTACATAACCAAAATATACATAAGTGCTATCTGTTATACAATAAACGCAAACTACGATAACCAAGTAGGTACTTATCTACTCAACAGCTTAGCCACTAATACTACAAATGGAGGAACGAGCTCCTCCATTTGTAGTATTAGTTGCTATTAGTATGCTAGTATTAGTATGCTTTAGTATTAGTATTAGTTGGCTAAGTAATAAGAGCCGCATGGGTCGATCGATCAGGTAAAGCTATACGCTTGCCGGGGTTGGTCCGTGGATTGGTGACCATCTTTACATATCGAGACTTCTCCGTTGGTCCCGGCTGTCATTCGTGGATCTTTGACAGTCGTTACGGGTCGTCAGAAGCCCGAAAGTCTGACAACCAGTCTTATCAAGGGAACAGGGGATATCGTATTACCTACCCAGTTACTGGGTTTTGGAGGTCAGATAGGCAGTCACTCTATGTAAAATTCTGGTATTCAGCTGCATCCGTTTAGACTTGAAGCCGACCCCAACATAGTTGGGAAAAGGCTAGGCAGATTTATAGATTGACTACAAATGGCTCGGACAGACAAATCGGACACTTCCATCTTCAAATCTAATCTGGCACTAAGGTAGGTATATCTATCCAGTGATAGATAGGTATTTCAACTGGACAAAAGGCTAGAAGCGTCCGTAATCTCAGCTTTCCCGCACACCATCTATATTCTACAAATCAATCTAGGAACAGCAGACTGACCTCGAGTGTCAGTGAAATTATCAGTGATAGCCAAGTGGTGTGATTGTCAGACAGACTGCCAATCATAGGTCTCGAGTTCGAACCCAAGCCACGCATCTTTGACCTTTCCGATTCGTGTGCTTATTGTATAATTATCGCCCCGTTGGTCTCGTGGTCGCAAGCGCGACTGCAGAGCGTGGGGTCCTGGGTTCGATTCCCGGGTCGGGCAAAATGTTATTGGATTTTTCCATTAGGAATTCCGTAGTAACAGCCCAGAGTTTGGAAGTTGGCGGTGTGATACCCCCGTGCCTCGGAAAGCACGTTAAGCCGTTGGTCCTACGCCTGATCTCTCTCCGGTCGTGTTGGATTGCCGTCCCATCGGACTATGAGAATGAGGGAAGAGAGAGTGCACTTGTGTCTGCGCAAACATTTGTGCACTATAAAATCTCCCGCGCCGAAGGCTAGTCTCCGTTGAGATTGGCCGCCGTGGCCGAAAAATACGGTCTGGAGGACTATTATAATTATCAGCTGCTCCAAAAACGGTGATGCTACGGCTTTTCTTCCTGCGCTCTCTGTTGCTCAGCGAGTAATCGCAGAAGCGAGAGTAATAGCCGTAGCATAAGAGAAAACATCGTGATGAAAACGGCCTGAGAGATAATTCTCGAAGGCATGTGAAGGCAAGTTAGAAGCCCATGGCATTTAAACACTGACACCAAGTTAGTCACTAACCAATGTAACGAAAAATAATGAAAATAGTGGAATTCTATTAGAAAAAATACTACGATTTAAACAATGCACCTTGGCAATCATCGTTAACTTTGTGAGAACATGCGATGGCCAGAATCATAATTTAAACTGCTGAAACCAACATTTATAATATAACAAACGCACATTTTTTTATTAATGTGTTTATTCCCAAATAAGTTTTTATTTACGAAACATGAAGATTGCCGTAGCGCATAAATTCGATAGTAGTACTTTATGCTAGGTATAAGACATTATTGAGTAAGATATTAATATCTGAGACCTTATCAGTCTTACTCTATGACAAATTGAGAAGAATACTTTCTTTTTGAGTAATACATTTATATTCAGGATATCAGAATTGTCGGTAGATGATACGTCATCGAAGCTAACTCTTATATTGTACCATAGCTTACAATTTGTCTGCTTTCATTTCATAAGATTAAATCCTAAGTAAATACATACAGTATTTACGTACCCCATTTATTCATACTAGATTTCTATGTTAGTTAAATGTCAATGAAGAGGGGGAGCAAATATGTAGAACGAGTATTGGTAATATTTTCTTCATAATTATACTATTATACCACTGCCTTCCCACTGCCCTTCGGGGAATAAAGTCGTGATGTTATTATGTTATTTACGACGATGGTATTTGAGAAAAAGCGGCCACCATTTTATTTAAATAATCAGAAATAAACTCATAAAAAGACTCGAAAACACATCATGACCAAAAAGTTTATAAACAATGTGCTGAAAGATAAACACCTATTCGATTTTACTATAACACCATTCATAAAAAAACATGTTTAGAAGGTACCTAAAGGTGGCAAAGATAGTTAGATCGCAAACAAAGAATTCAAAAAGATTGGCACAATACTTAAAAAACCGGCCAAGAGCGAGTTGGACTCCCGACTTAAAAGGTTCCGTACCACCGTACAATATTTAGCAAAAAACGCCGAAAAAAACACGTTTCTGGTATGGTTACCCTTTTAATTATTAACTGTATTTTTATTATTTTGTATTAGAGCGGCAATAGAAATACACAATCTGTGAAATTTCAACTGTCTACCTATTACGGTTCATGAGATATAGCACACTGGCAGACAGATGCACAGACGGACGGACAGCGAAGGTATAGAAAAGTAAAACTATACATTAGTTGACGCGACAGTTAAAGTTCCACTCGATATCTGAGGGGCAATTCAAAATTATTTATTAATTTAAGAACATTTGCATTCGCATCTCATTCGCAATCTGTCAAAAATACAATCAATTTACAAACATTTTTGACAAGTTTGACAGATTGCGACTTGAATGTAAACGTTTTTTTATGTACGAGAATTGGCCTTCAGGTTACTCGAGCAGCCCGGGAGTGGCGTGACAGTTGGCCTATTGCCAAAAAAAATGGCGGCCGACATTTGATTGGATAAGAGTTGTAACATATCTCTAACATCTCATAAGTCCACTTTAGCAATAACACAAGTCGTATCGCCCCAAGATTTATTCAACTGATTCCTCAAGTTCTGAAACTGATAGTTTTAGTTCCGCGGTCACATATTGGACTCCCAAACTATGAAACTCAAACTTGGGACAAGACAAATCCATTTATCCCATTCCTTGGGTCATTTGCCTCGCTAAAATACACAAAACGTTGCTGTGGTTATAGTTGAACGAGTCTGAATATATTCTAAATTGTCCGAAAGTAATAAATCTAACATAAGACGAAGCTTGGAAAATATGTCCGTCTTTATCTTTCTTAGGCGATCATTCAATCATATAATATACCCATCTCTATCTATCGTTTCATTCATTTTATGACACGTAGGCATTTATATAGTTTTATTGGTTGTAGCAGTTTGTGGTTATTGTCATCTTTATTTGGCAAGAATGTAATGTGACAAATATTATTTTTATGGCCTTGTAAGAGTTATGTGAGTAGACTGGCGTAAATAAGTGGAACATTTGGATGTACGGGGTTTCTATCATCTTATCATGAATGATTTGAAGATCAGAGAAATCAGAGGAGCTCGTGGCTAAGTAATAACAGCCGCAAGGGTCGATCCATCAGGTTAAGCTACGCTTGCCGGGGTTGGACCGTGAATGGGTGACCATCTTTACATACCGAGACTCCTCCGTGCCTCGGAAAGCACGTTAAGCCGTTGGTCCCGGCTGTCATTTGTGGATCTTTGACAGGCGTTACGGGTCGTCAGAAGCTCGAAAGTCTGACAACCAGTCTTACCAAGGGGTATCGTATTACCCAGTTACTGGATTGTGGAGGTCAGATAGGCATCGCTCCACGTAAAATACTGGTATTCGGCTGCATCCGGGTAGACTGTAAGCCGACCCCAACATAGTTGGGCAAAGGCTAGGCAGATGATGATCAGAGAAATCATGTTTCCGAACATCACTTTTAATATCTTCTAAATACAGCAACCGATCAATAGAATTATATCACGATTGCCAAAGTTCATAAAACTTTCATAATTTAACAGGCGTATTTATGGCTTCATATTGGCCTATTTACTGTATCTTTTAATCAAATGAAGCTCGGACAGAACCTTGTCAATAACCTCTTCTATAAGTTCTTCTTCGTAACTTTCTTACGAACATCATGATTATCAAATAGATGTCCAACAACAAACACCTAGGTATTTGCTTATTATAATAATTATATTGGCTTCCGCCAGCGCCTTCGCTCGGGTGATATCTTTATAAATTACTAGCTGCCGCCAGCGGCTTCGCCCGCGTGTAATCTTTATAAATTATAGCCTATGTAACTCAGGGTGAATGTAGCTTTCTAATGGTGAAAGAATTTTCGAAATCGGCGCAGTAGTTATTGAGTTTATTCATTACAAACATACAGACAAAAATACAAATCTTTCCTTCACACAAAACTACAAGCTTTTTCCCGCGGCTTCTTCCGCGTGGAGGTCGGAAATTATCCCACAGGAACGTACTAACGGGATATAAAGTATCCTATGTCCTATTCCAGGTCATGGTCTACCCATTTGCCAAATTTCATCCAAATCCGTTCAGCCGTTTTAGCGTGAAAGCGTAACAAACAAACAAATTAGCTTTCGTATTTATTATTAAATTATCTTTCACCAGTTGAATGCCATAATATCGCTGAGTAACATTCCTATCCTAACTAAAATTTTATGTTACTCAGCGATAAAATAGCTTTCAACTGGTATAAGATTTTTTTTAAATCGATCCAGTAATTTTTGGGTTGATTCATTTCAAACAAAAATATAAATCTTTTCTCTTTATAATATTGTAGTGTATAGACTACTAGTGACCCGCCCTTGCTTCGCACAGGTGCAATCACATAGAATCTTACTTATATCTTTGTGCAATCAACTTATGTATATGGCCTCATGTCAAAGTTGTCTGTGTTAGACCACAGAAAACTTTCCCTTCCGGAATATTTTTTCTAAATTATGTTGAAAACTGCATCATCAATTTTGTAGTTTAGAAGAATTAAACGGTCTAACAGAGAAACACGAATAGCGACTTTTTACCCGACTGCCCCAGAAGGAGGGTAATGTTTTTTACTATGTATAGATATAGGTTTAGCTGTTCACTGCTGTACATCCAATCACACGCAATTAAGTAGCTCGATCCTTGGCCACTCTCATCCATCCAGCTGCCACCCTCGTTGCGTTGCGTTCATTTTTCATTCATTTTACCTACTGTGGTAAAGTAATTTAATTCTAAGTGCATCTTCACATATATTTTTAATTATTAATGTATACAAAATATTTTTATGAGAGTAACGGTGGAGTTTCTTGCCCATTCTTTTCCATGCGAAATTACTTTTAGGAAGGGGGCAATTAGAATCAATTCTATTTTCTTGTTAATTTTTGACGTTCAACATTGACTTTTATGTGTACTGGACTTTGAATACTACTTTCGAGGATTTTGCTCACTCTCTGCTTATTAAATCTTTCATTACCATCATCATTTGCCTAGCCTTTTTCCAATTATGTTGGTGTCAGCTTCCAGTCTAACCGGATGCAGCTGAATACCAGTACATGGAGCGACTGCATATCTGACCACCACAACCCAGTTACTGGGTAACACGATACCCCTGGGTAAGACTGGTTGTCAGACTTTTGGGCTTCGGACGACCCGTAACGACTGTCAAAGATCCACGAATGACAGCCGGGACCAACGGCTTTACGTGCTTTCCGAGGCACAGAAAGGGTCTTGGTATGTAAAGATGGTCATGCATCCACGGACCAACCGCAGCAAGCGTAGCTTAAACTGATCGATCGACCCGTGCGGCTGTTATTACTTAGCCACAAGCTCCATAAATATCCTCATAAATGTTCATTACCATGTCCAAAATAATAAATAATCTACCATATATAATTCATAATCAGGCAGATAATGATGGTGACATTACGTCATGACCACATATAAGAGTGCAATAACTTACTGTATACAATACAGTAATAATTATTATGGTGGGTTTTGGCTATAACTATAAAACATGTCTTTATACAGCCATCAAACGAGAGAGGCAAACTAAGCACTAGATTAGTTACTAGTATTTACGACTTGCCTAATTTTATGGGATACTTGTCTTATAAATAAAAAGCCTGTCAGTGGCTAAATATTTGGTACTAAACGAGACAGAAGTGATATATTTTTCCGCTTTTCTGAAAACCTTTTTAAGGTTTCCATACCCGAAGGTTTACAAACGGAACCCGCTGTCCATCTGTCTGTCAGCGGGCTGTATCTCATGAACCGTAATAGGTAGACAGTTGAAATTTTCACAGGTTGTGTATTTCTATTACCGCTCTAAAAACAAATAATAAAAATTAAATAAAGCTAGTAAATACAAGAAACGTGTTTTTTTTTCGGCGGTTTTTGTTAAATATTGTACGGTGGTACGGAACCCTTCCAGTGGGAAGTCCAAATCGCATTTGGCCGGTTTATGAATACCTAATATTACCTCTGCTTTCCACTTCGAATAACTAACTCTAAATACTAGAATATTTATTCAGTATTAAAAAACTGGTAAAATATAACCATAAAATCAATGATAAAAAAATGTGTAAATGAATGTTATAAAGTTACTAAAGAACTTATATCAGGCATCGAGAGCGAGCTAAATCCAAATGAACGCTGCCTAACCCGGGGTTCGATCGCGCTTACGACAACACAACGTGACAGGCATTATCAATTGAAATTATTCTGGTAAATCTCATGTACATAATCATGTCGATTGTTTATAACATTACATAACTTTATGTTTTCCCCGAAGGGTTAGGATAGAGGTGCACCTATGTCACCCACATTTCTTCAGTTATGTTAAGGTCCCATGTAACAGGGGGCGAATGTCTAATGGTTGTTATAACTATGGTCAACCAATCACAACAGTGTAGCGGTCTTCAAACTTATGAGAGTTTACCGGTTTATACTTGTAATGGGGTGAAACCGAACAAGTTTCAAGTACTAGTTACAACCCATCGGAACTTTATGTAGGGCACCACAAACATTGTCAGAGCGTAATGTATATCCTACGAAAGTTCCCTTCCCGGAACATGTAGTTACTGATAGCTGGTTTTAGTCACAGTTCCGCTAGGGATTGGACTTCATCATTGGGGCGGAAATATCCTGTCTTTTAATTTCGATATCTTCCGATGAATTTTCCACGTCATGGAGATGCCGTACAAACACATAAAACACGACTTTCTTTACTTTTCCGGTATTTTTTGTATTATTTCGGATAAAATGTATGTAAAAGTTGATAAGAACCCATTTAAATGAATCTTGTCAAAGTACTTAAACATTTTTTCTCAAACATAACAAGAGAAAATTGAGAAGAAATCTCCAAAAGTTGTGTCTACCTTCTTCGGAACTGAATTAGGAATACATTAATTATTCAAGAACTTTCGAGAATAGTAGAAATTTTCATATTCAAAACCAATAAAACTACATATTCATAAGCTACTATTCTAAAATTGGAAAATACTTTCAGTTCTATAGAGCTTCCTGTGAATGGAATTTGAGTGGTTTATAAAAATGTACACACGGCTACACATCAAGCTATACATTTCCAGTTTATACTGATCTCGCATTGTATAGGATTTTCGTACAATGCGAGGTCAGCTTATACTGGAAATGTATAGCGTGATGCGTAGCCGTGTGTACCGTACGTAGTTACTTGTAGTGTATGCCACTCGCCTTACCTCATATTCAGTTTGCTTAAGGGCGCACCCAATCACAAATTGCACCTAAAAATAGCTGCCATATTCAAAACAAGAAAGTAATTTCAACATGTTTTTGTAGAGATTTATTAAAGCTAAAATTACAAGACGTGTGAAAATTACAAGTGCTTATATTACCGTGACTCCGGTCTTTAATCTGTGAGGCGTATTTACCCAGTTTATTTACGACGTCACCACAGACAATTTTCATAAACAGATTATCTACACGTGTTTGTGTTTAGAGAAGAGGGATACATTACCAAAATGTCGCCGTGCCATGCCAAACTTTCGTATAGGAATTTTAGGCATTTTTACAGCTCCGTGTCCCAATTTTGAACATAACAATTGAAAACACAAACATTTAATTTTGGAACAGCAATTATATAGGTACGTTTAGGCACCTGGCCCATGCGCCGGCAAGAAAGCGACTTTAACGATTTTCTCGCGCAAGAATATGTATAATAATTATTAATTTGACAAATGTCATACTAACTGTCCCGCTGAAAGTAGGTAATAAAATAGGTACTAAAATTATTAGTTTATTATTAATTATTAAAATAATCATAATATTGGCCACTTTACCGAGGCCTTAATTAAAAAAAACTGTACATAATTATTAGAATATTGTACTGCTAAAGATCGTTACTAGCGATAAATAGTTCTTTGTAACACCTCATAATAGGATCTTATTACATAAAATAAATAATATTCTTATATCTTTAGCAAAAACCTTTCCATTGAAAAGCCTACTTCAGTTTTATAGAACCTCCCCGAGGCCCATTCCCAATTTGGAATTCCAATAATATTTGGGCAGAAGGATTTCATGTTTTCAGTTTCAATTTTACACACGAATGAGAGAAGAATAAACCTTGAAATTGTGAAGACAAGGCTATTATAACTAGTGAGCCAGATTATTCCACTTTTATCAGTCGAATAAAATTGAAGTCTGACAGTTTTTGTATAGAATAACTGGCAGAAATTCAATCTATTCCTCGGACAATTTTATAGCCATACTAGCTGCGCGCCGCGGTTTCACCCGGGTAAGTCTCGATCCCGTGGGAACATCGGGATAAGAAGTGTCCCATGTCCTATTCCAGTTCTAGCTCTACCAACACAATAATATATAAAATAAGTACACTAAAACACGATACTACTAAAATAAGTTTCATAATATCATGTTACAACCTTTCTGGTAATTATTATTGATTTGATTGATTTTTCAAGGTCTTTATTACTAAAAAGGTTGTTACAGTGATGTTTACAAATGATCTTATTCTATTTGTAGACAAATCATGATTAATTTTGTTACATAGGCTACTTTTTCGCCTTTACAAACATTAGAACATGTTTTTATTATGTTATGTTGACATGAATTACTTATGATGTACATCTTTTAACTACTGGGTATGTGCAAGTCTTAGTATGGACTCACATAATTATTAATGTTTAAGTTACAAATTGTACGCTTTATTAAACTTTGTTATAATAATATAAGTTAGGTAGCGGGTAGTCCGCGCAAAAAATATTACGTACACGGCCGGTCAAGCGGCATCGGCTGGCAAGCGAGCTATCGTCAAGATACGTCACGGAGGAAGTAGTGATGGGGCAGTCGGTATCGATTGTACGTGCGAGCGTAAGGCAATGTACTTAGTCTGCTTTTACCAATTGCAGATATTAGAGTATTATTATAATTATTATTGGTATTCCCAGAAGGGTTCCACATTTCCACATTTCGTCACACACATCCACATTTCGCCAATTATGTTTAAGTCCCATGGACTTGGGCGCGAGCCTATTGCCATCAACCGGGCACAAACTCAGACTCCGGCCTGCCACTGAGAAATAATAAATATCATGTTCTCTGCAAAAATATGTACATATGTGTATAACTGATGACGGGTCTACGGTTTATCTAAAATTATTTTAAAGTTAGGATAAACTCAAATTAAAAGCATTTATTTCAATGAAATTGAAAACCAATTACGGGTATTTTTGAATTATCAGGGAGTCGGTCAGGTAGAAAGATGAAGCTAGTTCCGCATTCCAAAGCGCAGTAGGTTTCTATGGAGAAAAACGAGCAAGAAACTCCATGGACACTCAATTAAATAAAAATAAAAGATAAAAGCTTGTGTACACTTTACAAGTAACCAAAGCGATTAAATAGCAATTAAGTCCAAAAAGGTTTGCAGACCCTTCCAAACGCTTACATAATATTATAGAAATAGAATCGACTTGGGAGTTTGACCCATTTTCTAATATCATTACCAATAATAGGCAAAACGATTCGTTCTAGGTTATCAATGAGCCTAGCCTTTTTCCAACTATGTTGGGTTTGGCTTCCAGTCTAACCGGATGCAGCTGAATACCAGTATTTTACATGGAGCGTCTACCAATCTTACCTCCACAACCCAGTTACTGGGTAACACGATACCCTTTGGCAAGACTGGTTGTTGTCAGACTTTTAGGCTTCTGACTATCCGTAACGACTGTCAAAGATCTACGTGCTTTCCGAGACAAGATGGGTTCTAGGCAATGACTTTAATACTCTTTGGTTCTAGGTTATATAATGGTTACTATGACACTGGTTGTTTTAATGTTGGCAATAAGCTAACTGTTTCAGGAACTTTTATAGAGGATTTATAGCATGAGTGTAGATAAACCAATATATGAGATGATCAAGTGGATTTATTAGATACAGTAATTCACACATTAATGTTTTATTTACATTAAATAATTTTGAGCCACGGAAATATTTGATCGTTCTGTGAATGATAGTATTTTTATCCGTCTGTACGGATGTTAGTGTTATGCTACAAAACGGCTGAACCGATTAAAATAATATTTTTTACATTGTTTACTTTTTTTTAAGCGGATCGTGTCTGCATTTTAACAGCCGTACGGGTCGATCGCAGGTTAAGCTACGGTTGCCGCGGTCGGGTCGTGGATGGGTGCCATCGATTAATTTGAACCCTCCGTGCTTAGGAAAACATGTCCCGGCTGTCATCCGTATAATATCTTTGACTGTCGTCGTTACGGTAATCAGAACCCCAAAAGTCTGGTAACCCAGTCTTAGCAAGGAGTATTCCAGTATATCCGGTGTTACTCAGTAACTGGGTTGTGGGGGTCACATAAGCAGTCGCTCCATGTGAAATACTGATATTCAGCTGCATCCGGTTAGATTGGAAGCGTACGCCAACATAGTTGGGAAAAGGCTAGAGAGATTGATTTTGACTGTTGAATTTCCCATTGATAACCTAGATCGAATCGGTTTGCCTGATAATAATTTTATTGGGTTGAACGTAAACCGCACTTTTAATCTCCTTTTAATGGAAATAATTTGTCCACTTGAATTTAACCAATTAAGTTAGTTCAGTTCAGTTATTATGCAAAGTTTCACTATCTAATTTGAAGTATATTTTAGAATACCAGCGGTTTATAGTTCGGTTTAGAGGTAAAGTTGGTTTTTTTTTCTATCGAGAAAATTTTATGTAATCGTGTTTTCGTCAAACATAGGACCTAGCATCAATCCTCAACTTTAACATATATTTATTTCGAAATTAATGCTGCAGTATTTTCGACATAACGGAGGATCATGCTAACCGTGGGTTTACACTGGCGAAATATTAAAGACAACGTGTTGAAATCTCTATTTTCTGTCAATGTTCCATACAATTTTTGACAGGAACTAGAGATTTCAACATGTTTTGTCTTTAATGTTTCGCCAGTGCAAACGCATGGCAAGCAATTTAAGGTTGTGTAGGCCCTTAATGAGTTATGGCCACAAAGTCGTAATTCGTAATACGTTTAAAGAAATGATAATAATGGATTTATTGCACTAATTATGTCCTTATTGTTTTGTTTACGTCAAACTATGAACTAATTTGAGCTATGCGACTATTAGATCACTCTGTAAAACGGATAATTAAATTATATTTATCTGTTAGTCAGGATGTTAGTGTTATACTGCGAAACTGCTGGACCGATTAAAATGACCTTTTTATGGGTTTTTAATTGGTGTTATAATTTTATTTCATTGTGTAGACATATTAAATGTAATTAATTTAATCTATTATAGCATTTTACTCACAATGCGAGCAGTGGTGGCCCAGTGGTAACGGCCGCGACTCACGAGTTTTATGTCGTAGGTTCGAACCCAGACAGGCGCTTTACTTTGTGTAAATAATTTCATCACCACTGTTCTCAAAACGGTGAAGGAAAACATTGTGAGGAAACCGACATGTCCTAGAACCAAAAATTCGAAGTCATGTGACATCTATCAACCCGCACTGGGCCCGCGTGCTGGATTACGGCTCACTCCCTCTCACCCAGAGGAGGCCTGTGTCCTAGCAGTGGGAATATTATACGCTAATTATATATTCACATTAATGCAAAAATACATTCTGACAGAAGTTTCCAACATGTATTCACAAGCTTTTTATTTATTGGCTTATTTATCTAGAAATGTAGATGAACGTCCATTGTAACAGATTTCGCTTGCGTCGCACGAAACTTGAGAAAACTCCACAGTTACTCTTTTAAAATATATTACAATATTTTTTATAAATAGTTATATTACTATAATTACATCGACTTCACATGTAATTTTAAAACATTTTAAAATAAATAATATAGTAAGTAATACATTTTTTGGCTGTCATTTGTGGATCTTTGACAGTCGTTACGGGCCATCAGAAGCCCGAAAGTCTGACAACCAGTCTTACCAAGCGGTATCGTATTACCCAGTTACTGGGTTGTGGATGTCAGATAGGCAGTCGCTCCATGTAAAATACTGGTATTCCGCTGCATCCGGTTAGACTTGAAGCCGACCCCAACATAGTTGGGAAAAGGCTAGGCAGATGATGAAGACATGTGAAGTCGATGTACCTATAATAAAATTACTGTACCAAAATAGATTTTAGAATAGGAATACTGTTTTATATGTAATCGTTACTCCAGTAAAGCCAAACAAAATGCCGTAAAATGTTTATCACATTACGCGTATTTGATGACGCAATTTGGTTCGTCGATCGAACACGTTCAACATGAGAAATGACGTTGATTGATATAATTTTCTCGATTAGAATCTGTTGGTTACTCTCTAAGGGAAATTAAAAAGATTGGACATGTTCGTTTTGTTGACGGTAAGTATTATTACTAAAGGATAACTGAGTTTCCTGAAGTTATTTCTTATTTTTCTTGTCCTTTTTTACCGACTTCCAAAAAGGAAGAGGTTCTATATTCGTCTGTATGTTTTTTTTTATGTATGTCTCTCGATGTTTTCGTCCATTGTGGACCGATTTTGAAAATTATTTTTTCATTTATTAGAGGAAGCATACGCGATGGTCCTATTTAGTTTTTATTAGAGGAAGCATACGCGATGGTCCTATTTAGTTTTTATTAGAGGAAGCATACGCGATGGTCCTATTTAGTTTTTATTACAGGAAGCATACGCGATGGTCCTATTTAGTTTTTATTAGAGGAAGCATACGCGATCGTTCTATTTAGTTTTTATTAGAGGAAGCATACGCGATGGTCCTATTTAGTTTTTATTAGAGGAAGCATACGCGATGGTCCTATTTAGTTTTTATTAGAGGAAGCATACGCGATGGTCCTATTTAGTTTTTATTAGAGGAAGCATACGCGATGGTTCTATTTAGTTTTTATTAACTATGCTTAGGTAGATTTTGGGCTAACTTCAATAATACGTATTTTTTCAACTTAGCGTATGTAGATAATGTTATAGTAAGTTCCTGTCACTGTTATTTACATAACAGGTAGGTAGTGGTATTCGAATTTGTGTGGGTCACACAACTAAAAATAAAAATAGCTTAAATTTTGGAAGTCGGTGGCAAAAAACTAAAATGTTAAACCAAAGACACCGACTTCCGAAATTAAAGTTATTTTTCACTTTGTAGTGTTTTTCTTCGTTTTAACCCAAATCCTACTAATATTATAAATGTGAAAGTTTGTGTGTTTGTGTGTTTGTTACTCAATCACGCAAAAACGGCTGAATGGATTTGTATGAAATTTGGCAAACATATAGTTTATAACCTGGATTAACACATAGGATACTTTTTATCCTGATATTCTCACGGGATCGAGACTTACGCGAGTGAAACCGCGGGGCGCAGCTAGTAGGCAAATAAATACTTTTTTTTGGTATTTGTCAGTTATTGTCATGTCATGTGTTATTGAACTATGACCGTTGTTATTCAACTAACTATTATTAAATGTTGTCTTCCGTATGATGTGGTTTTTTCTGATTCCACATTTTAAATCTATGTAATACGAAAATAAAAACCACGTGTTTCGGTTAATTTCAGGTGATGAAACGTTTTTTTGTTTGAGGTAATAACAAAATTTCTGGGAAAAGTAATGCTTTCATGACTTATTCATAATTGCAAACAACCGTTGGATTTATTTGAGGAATTATTTCGGACTAAACTTTCGAATTTCGAAATGTTTGTTTTTATTTTAAACTTATTTGTCCCACTGCAAAGGTCTCCCACATACAGGGCCGTATTTAAGGCGGGGCAACAGGGGCCATGGCCCCGGACCTCCACAATATGATTTTTTTTAAATAAAAAAGTAGTATTAATTCACAAGGAACCTTTTTTAATTTTCTTTTCATGTCCTGGGTTGGTGGTCTTAAATATGATACGTTGAATTACTTTGATACCGATAGCCGAATCAAATCTTTGTTTTTTCGTCTTTTCCACAAAATTTTAGGGGCCTCCACTTCTTGGTTGCCCCAGGGCCCCACACCTTTAAATCCGGCCCTGCCCACATACTTTACACCAGTGAACAGTGTGGTTCGAAGTTTTATTTAGAAAATATAGCACAACTACTACAGAAATGGACCGGCTTAGATTGGTATACTGTGTCCGATTTGAAACTGTCACCTTTAACACTGAAATGCACTCTCCATACCCATCATTTGGCTAGCCTTTTGGCTTTTCCTCACAACATAAAAGAAACATCAACCTAATTTCCCTCGAGAACTAATTATAGATACTAGGTAATCAACATACCGTTAATGTCATGTTGATCCCCGAAGGGTTAGCAGGGGTGAAGGTACCGCAGTGAACCCAAAGTTTAGCTGTAATGGCTATGGTGTCAATTCTCATAGGATCAAAGTTTGGCTGTGAAACTGTGTGTTAAAAAACTGATATCCAGCCTTTAGGATTTCCTGCCAGGGTTGCGGGAAATTGCGGGTTAGTCCAATAGGGATACCGGGACCTTGGCAACAGGCAACTGAAGGAACACGGGTGGGTTTTAGTCAGTAAAAGTCTGACACGCCCTTCCGCTCCGCCCAGAGCGGGAGAAGTCATTGGATGATATCCAAATGTCAAAAAAAAAAAAAAAAAAGGATTGCGGGAAAGTCCGAAAGGGATACCGGGACCTTGGCAACAGGCAACTGAAGGAACATGCGTGGGTTTTATTCAGTAAAAGTCTGACACGCCCTTCTGCTCCACCCAGAGCGGGAGAAGTGATTTGATAATTACCCACCCACAAAAAAAAAAATCCTTTAGGTTTTAAGTAAAGTGCAGCAAAAGTGCAGTACAGAGCGCCTTAAGGACCTTCGTACACACACGTTTTTCTTCCCGTGAAAAACTACGGTCAATTCGCCATGTGTAGGCACGGTCGGCAGTATTTTATGGATCACTGTAGAAGGTTGTTGACAGACACGTTTTTTCTACGGCTTGGGGGGTGACTACGACATATTAATGCCACCCTTTTTCCAGTGTTAGTGAGAGACGGAGCTATACACGGCCGCTGGCACCGTCCTTTTTTCGCAGTAGAATAATGATGGCATTAATACTTCATAGTACAGCCCTTGGTAACGTAAAGAAAACATGCAAAAGGCCTCAGTATGCTTTTTAGTAGCCCCTGCTACCCTAGCATCCTAGCAAGCTGCAGATTGTGAAAAGGGGGCGAGGAGTGTCATTGTATTGAAATGAAATAAAATCAATTTTTTATTCTGTAAATAGGATTAACGGCCACTTTGCCTGGTCATAAAAAAATCAATCTGCCTAGCCTTTTCCCAACTATATTGGAGTCGGCTTCCAGTCTAACCGGATGCAACTGAATACCAGTATTTTACATGGAGCGACTGCCTATCTGACCTCCACAACCCAGTTACTGGGTGATACGATACCCCTTGGTAAGACTGGTTGTCAGACTTTCGGGCTTCCGACGACCCGTAACGGCTGTCAAAGATCCGCGAATGACAGCCGGAACCAACGGCTTAACGTGCTTTCCGAGGCACGGAGGAGTCTCGATATGTAAGGATGGTCACCCATTCACGAACCAACCCCGGCAAGCGTAGCTTAACCTGACGGATCGACCCGTGCGGCTGCAATTACTTAGCCACGCGCTCCTCCTGCCTGGTCATAAAAAAAAATAAGCTAGATGGAGTCGATATTTCCTATCGGACTACCCCTGAGAGGAAATGCCGAAACAAACTCAGGGGTCAAAAAACTATTTTACAGTCCAGGCATAGTCGTGGTCAGATCATGTAGATTAGTGTCTGAAATGGTCACTATACAGTCTGTCGTCTAAATTAGTTGATAATCGATACCTCTATGACGCGTTGATTATTCGAGAACATCTAGATCGGCTATAAACGTAACCAGATGCAACTGAATTTTAGATGAGATGAATTTCAGAGAACGACTGCCATCCCATCTCTGCAATCTGTTTGTACTTGCTTTACCAAGAAACTATAATTGCTTCTTCGCGGAAGTTACCTATTGCTACATGTTCCATTAATATGATAAGTATTTATGAATCTAATCAGCCCATAATATTCCCACTGCTGGGACACAGGCCTCTTCTCTTCGAGAGGGAATAGGGCCGCAATGCACCACGCGGGCCCAGTGCGGGTTGGTAGATGACACATGTTTTCAATTTTTTGGTTCTATGATATGCCGGTTTCCCCACGAGATGTTTTCCTTCACCGTTTTGAGAGCAGTGGTGATGAAAGTATTTACACAAAGTAAACCGCGTGGCTGGGTTCGAACGGTCGAAACGCGACCTACAACTCGTAAATTTGGGATGTTACCACTGGGTAACCATTGCTCAAATAAAATAAAAAACTCGCGCTTCCCCGGCTTCCTGTTACACACTTCCGTCCCTATTCACGAAATCACTCCCACAGCATTGGAGGAAAGCGAGAGAAAAGATGTAACACATCAAAAATAAAATATTTATCACGAGAATTAAATTCCGATCAGGTACTTAACTAGAAGTACCTACTATAGCAACGGTAACATTGAAGCGATCATTCTTGGAAAAACACGAGGAGATTCCGAGTTGAAAAACAAACATAAGCAAGATCGTTTGGTAAATACCTACTATTTGTTTTTATCTTCCGAGAGTGTTAAATCACCGGAAAGAAAAGTGTAGTGTTTACATGCACGTCAGAAGTATGCCTCTCAAAAATAGAATGATGAATGAAAAATGATGATGATCGAAAGCTCAGTGACATTTTTTTTCAACCTGTAGTGATGTCCCTAGCGATTTCTTAAAATATTTGTTTTGTTTACTAGCTGCGCCCCTCGGTTTCACCCGCGTAAGTCTCGATCCCGTGGGAATATCGGGATAAAAAGTATTCTATGTGTTAATCCAGGATAACCTGGATTAACACATAGAATACTTTTTAAACTATCTGTTTGCCAAATTTCATCCAAATCCATTCAATTGTTTTTACGTGAAAGAGTAACAAACATCCATCCATCCATCCATACTTACAAACTTTCGCGTTTATAATATTAGATTAGAAGTTAGAAGTTACATGACGAACAGTAATTTAAAATATTTAATCAAATTCCAACGGAAACGATGAAAGTACCTATCCATCTATTGTTTGTTTAGGTAAAACTGTAGCAAGCATTTACGTCTACGATGAACCGAGTTGATTGATTTATTGAGACAGAATTTAGAAAATACGCGTTGGGTGTACTTTACCGAAACGCAAAACCTAAATAAATTATAATCTAAAACACAAAATACCTACTTTATAATATACAAGCTAACAATAACACTAAAATATATAAATTATACAAAGGAAAAAAATGAAAATAAATAAAGGCTCATTGGGCAAAAAGATTTATAACTGAGTAAATAAATAAATTTAAAACAAAAAAAAAATACCTACTTACCTAGGTAAAACTAACCTAGGGTTTGCTGTATTGCGGACTGTATGCCTATAAATTGTAAAAGTGAAATCCACTATGGCCAGTTTTAACACACCCACTTCTTTGAGAGATATTGTTTTCAATTATTTTATCAATACCCTAAACACTCTTGCCTCCTAAACATTCATTTAAAAATCAAATTATCTTGGCATCAATTATCATTTCAGCCAGTAATGCTCCTTTAGTTCGAATTGAACGTTCCTACAAAAAATACTTTTCCTAGTGCGTTCCACTGAACGAGGCAATCCCAACGCAAAGTAGGCCAAGTGCAAGGCTCCCCGCCTCAAACAGTGCAAAGAAAAAAGATGTTTTCTTAAACGTTTTATTTTAAATACTGTGATAGTAAGCAGTGTAGTCGCTATTTATTCTGCATCTGGTCTGTAGTTTTAGACATGTTTATTGATATCTTTAGTGATAAAAAAAGAAATGTGTATATTAGTGTGGTATAAATTGCTATGAAGTTATCAATGGGTATAGTGATTTGCAATACATTGTAAACGAATGAGTATATTTGAGTTGTAGGCTAGTACTACCTACTCAAAAGTTTTATCGTGAATATTTTCACAATTCCGTTTTTAGGTAACTAAATCTTTCATTTTTTTTACAAGGATTGCCAAGGTGCGTCCTTGGCAATCCTTGTAAAAAAAATGATATATCTACTTACCTATTACAAAATGTATGACGATGACGCAGTTCTAAGTCACCCTTATACTTAAATCCGAAGATAAAATTACAAATTCCCAAATCCTGTCAAATTAATAATTCCAACAATTAATTTTTAAGTCCTTTCTGACTTTGTTACTTACCGAAAGTCACGTCAATTACGAAGCATTAAAATTTTCCGAACCGCCGAGTCCGTGAAGTCGTCCGCATCATAAATCATCTAAAGCCAACAAACTCTCCGCACTTCAACCAAAATAGCAATTAAAGTACTTTCAAATTATATTCAGTTACGAGATCAAAGATTTAAATAAATTTTAGTACTGTAGGTACTGAAATTATTTTAAAAAGTTTTTTTAAACTTCACTCACTCAACAACACGCACATCACTATTTTTATTAATACAATTTTTATTTTCTAATAAAACTTTTTATCTCCACAATATTCCGAACTTAAATTCAAATTTATTCGATATTTTCAAAATAAGAAGCGAAGACTCGCTGCGTTCAAAGTTGCGAACATTCTGACGCGTCAGTATGGAGGCGGCCACGCTGCCGAGTCTCACAGAATAGACTGGAGTTAACAACTCGTACTCGGTACAAAATGGGACTAATGCGCATGGTTCGGGACTAAGATAATCCGGGGTAAAAAGCGAAGAAAAACGGGGAAGGCTTTCACCGTGAATGCATCTTTTCTATTGTGCCAGTGCGGTAGTAATGCAAGGCGGCTGATTAGCCGAGCGTTTTTGCCAGCGTTTGCAAAAAAAGTTTTCAGCTAAATTCCTGTGCCGTTAATAAAAATGTGGTCGTTACATTAGAAGGTTAGGTAAACGTTTGAAATGTCGGGCGTTGACTGAAATGACGGTAATGACCGTTGAAAACTATCTTGAAACATTTAACACGTTTCAAAGTGATGGATGTGATCATTAGTGTACGAATGTAATCGAACTGTCAAAATAAAATGTAGAAGTTTAAATAAGTATCGAAAGAAAAATGTTGACCATTTGTATGGTTTTCATCAAATATTTTCTGAAGAGTATGAAAGTGCAGCTGTTTCTGAAAGAATTGATATTTATTGAACAGGAGTGACTGAACCCGATATTGTGCAATATTTATGATAAGCTGAAACTTGATAGTTTTTCGATAGTTTCTTAAGTTTTATTTGCAAAAACTTCTTGTTTCATCATGAAACCTAACTTATTTTTTTTGTATGGAAATATAAAATAACTACCCAATAGGTGTGTTAATATACAGTAGGTATAACAAAGGGCGTTCCCGTTAACACGCAATAGTACAGCGTCCATAAATGCAAACAAAAAATACCATTACAAAAAAAAATGATTTTGTTTTCAATATAAGAAGTGATTTATTCACAAAACTATTAAATTGATACGTAAAAGAAACACTCTGTACACGCAATCTTGTATTTCAACGTAGAAAGACAAGTGTGCGTGTACAGTGTTTCTTCTCCGTATCAATTTGATATTTTTTGGGAATATTTTACAATAAAAAAATAAAAAATCTTTTTTTTTTATGGTATTTTTTTTTAGCATGTATAGACGCTATACTATTGTAGGTTAACGGGAACACCAATCAATTCAATACATAATATACTGTATAATAGGTTTGTGCTCAAAGTAGGTAGAATTTTTAAAGGAAAACATGGATGATTAGATTACAGAGTTTTTCAGGCAATCGCACAGAGAGGATGGAAAGGCCTATCTACATAATTATTACATACCTAGCTTAATTAGCAGTAAAGTTAATTACAGTCCGGCCGTTGAAAGAATGCGTTCCTGACACCTGTCAGTTGGAAAATTTCTGGAAGAGTTCGTTTCATCAAATAGTTCCTATGTCGGCTTCACTGTTGTAGGACCAATACGAATACGCTACGCTACTACGGCGCTAGCTAATAGGTCCATTTTTAGGGTTCCGTACCCATAGGGTAAAACGGGACCCTATTACTAAGACTCCGCTTTCCGTCCGACCGTCTGTCTGGCTGTATCTTATGAACCGTGATAGTTCATGATGTATTTCTGTTGCCGCTATAACAACAAATACAAAAAAAAAACAGAATAAAATAAATATTTAAGGGGGCTCCCATACAACAAACGTGATTTGTTTGCCGTTTTTATAGATAATGGTACGGAACCCTTCGTGCGCGAGTCCGACTCGTACTTGGCCGGTTTTTAATTCACTGGAGTGAGTAGAGAACAGTGGAGCCAAATTTACGGCACTACTGGAACTATTTGATAAAACGCACTCTAGTAATAAGGATCAAATTCGCAAAATCAGATTCGTTAGTATCAAACTGACATGTGTCAAGAACGCATTCTCTCGACGGCCGGACTATAGTGATTGAAACACATCATTCTGTCGTGTTGACATTATCGTGTAGTGATTCTTTGTCTAAAAACCGTGGAGAGAAAGAAAAATAACTAGAAAACTAACTATAAAAAAAACTTTTTAAATAACAATTTAGTATATAGTTTAGTAATTTAGTATATTAATAATAAAATAAATAAAAATTAGTAGATAAAAACTTCCAATAACCTCTATTTCTCCCAAGCCACTGAATTCTGAGAAAAAAATCAATTGAAAATGTAGATTGTGATTTCAATATTAGATTGTGTTTGGAATTAAAATGAAATTTCTTGTGACCCGGATATTTTGAATTATAGATGAAATCGGAGTTATCTTATTCTAGAATTGCTCTTTGTGTGAGAAAAACATGTTTACTATAGAAGTTATTGGTTCAATAAAATGTCTAAGGTGACCCGAAAGTTACTTCTCAATTTCATATTACTTTGATGGCAAAATTCTGCCTCCGTAAACCAAAAAGCGGTAATACAACATGTTTCGAAAAAACAGGAAATAGGTAATAAAATGTATTTTTAGTAAAATAAATTTTAAATTCTTTCTAGTCAATTACAAATATTTATTCCTGTTATTATAATACTAGCTGTGCCCCGCGGTTTCACCCGCGTAGGTCTCGATCCCGTGGGAATATAGGGATAAAACTTATCATGTCCTATTCCAGGTCATGATCTACCCGTGTGCCCATCCTCTCCTCTCTTCTCTAGAGTAGGGAACGTCGCGGCGCGGCGCCGGCGTCGAACGGTTCACTTATTGCATTTTCATACTCGTGATAACTTCGAAATTAAATGTTCGATTCGAATGAATTAAAAAGTATTTTACTACTACATAAATACCCTTGATGTTAAAACTATTTATTTGAATAAGAATTAATATGATTTTGATAAAACTCCTTCGCAAATAATGCATTAATTTTAAACAAATTTGATTACCATAAAAAGTTTATAGTGAGTCAATCTTAAAAGATAGACATATGCTGTTGCGGATTTTTTTTAGAACTTTTAAAGAGAAACAATTCCATCATACATGATATTCACGTAACATAAACCCTTTACGCAGCGCACGCAACGGAAGCTCTCAAAACGGATTTTTTTTTCCCGTTTTTGCAACATATTTCATTTATGCTCCGCTCCTATTGGTCATAGCGTGATGTTATATAGCCTTTCTCGATAAATGGACTATCCAACACAAAAATAATTTTTCAATTCCAACCAGTAGTTCATGAGATTAGCGCGTTCAAACAAACAAACAAACAAACTCTTCAGCTTTATAATATTAGTATAGATTAATAATTACAAAAAAAATCTATGTTCTTGGTTGCTTTTTGCGCTTAATGAATTAAAAATGTGATGTAATTTTAAAGTTTTGTAGTCTAAGGCCCAGATCTGCTTTTTATAAGCAGCTGTATTTCTCAATAACGTTGTCAATAACCCTGGTATATCAGTATATTGACTCTTGTGGAAACTTTCAAGGGTTGTCTGTGCTATTAAGGCGCATGTTATTATATAATGAACAACTTATAGCGGTCGTTTGAAGTCAAGTCACCTATGGCATGACTCTCGTGTGTTTACACCCAGAATCAAAATCAAAATCTAAATCTAAATATTTTATTTCACATAAACCTACATGGGCACTTATGAAACGTCAGAAGCTAGGTGCACGGTTCCAATTGGTCGTTTCCTATGGAGAAGAGCCGGCCAGAAAATCCACGGTTACTCTTTTAAAAATAATTGGCTGTTACAGTATTTTCGAATTACAGTGTTATTAGGTATGGGAGGACAGTGTAGGCCTTTCAACAAGTACCAGGTAAATACTTAACAAAATAGAAAATGTTCAAAAAAAAAAAACTACAATCCACTAGATTACAATTCAATCATTCTTTTACCTAATCCTACTCGTCATTTTGTAGTATGCTTAGACTTCGTATCCTCATGTCTGTGTCTGTCTGTTTGTGTAAATGGAGAATAACTTGTCCGATATATTTTAGCTAGAATTTACTTACCATCATATTTGCTGCATGTCGGGTGAATCATTGGCTAGATCTATTACAATGTTGGATACTGGAAAATGTCCATAGGCATCGTGACAGGCTAAGGTGAGGAGGGAGGGACGAGTTTGACATGTACCGACAGGATTCTTCCGCACTAATCGTTAAAAATCGCTTGAGGCTAAACAACGAACCAGGAAGGCAAAAAATAAAGTACCTGGCATCCAATTTATTTTGAGAGACAGGACTTTGTGTTTATTGGGAGTCTAAGGTGCTCTACACTCTGAACGCGATGCCACTCGGTACGGTGTGTTTATAATACCAGCTTGAAACTGATCTAGTGCTGGACAAAGGTCTTTTCTCACAGAGAGAACACGAAGGTTGAATTTTTTTTTTTTATCATTTTGATGTAAAATCCAGCCAGGATAGGAACGTTGCGCTCTGAAACGAAACAAAAGCATTATAACGACGGCACAACGCCGTGTCACATCACGGTTTTAGTGTGGAGTTCTTTAGGCACCTGCCCCACCACGAGGAAGCTACTAGCTAGAGATATCAACGATTTTCTCGCTCATGAAACGAGCAAAAGATTGTAGGTCCCGTGTAACTTTAAGAAATAAAATATATATATAGTTGATCGGTGACAGAGGCTTTAGTGCGAGTTTCTTTTAACTATCTTCACTTTACGCATCGACCGCGTTCGGCGCTCCGATTGGCCCTTCACCAGTGAAGGCCAGTGAAGATAGTTAAAAGAAACTCGCACTAAGGCTTCTGTTCACACCGCCAGTGAGTACTTGTTTGTAGAAGCGATAAGAGCTAACAAAGAGAGTACTCGCTCAGCGACCCTCGCTTAGTGGGCAGAACGTGAATCACGCTGAGAGACTTACTTATGGTACCTACGCATACTAGCGAGTAATCGCTCGTCGCCGTCGCGCTCTAGCTGCTCGTTGCTCGCCAACACGTTTGTTTTGCTTGCTTTACTCGCTTCTCGTTAATCGCCGGCGTTGGGACAGGTGCTTTAGACAAAAATCCATTATCATTCTTCCCGTAAGTCAAGAATAACTAACCGATTTGAAATTCCTACTAAATTCCACGACTAAGCTGTGAGAAAATATTTTTTCCATTAAAGATCTCCGTATTACCTACTTTCTTATTCGAAAAAAGCTGATTAATTAATGAAAAATTCATGAAGATGTTCGTGTTCCTACTATAAAAAAAATGCAAAGGTAATATTTTATTGGTCTAATCTAACAAGTATTATAAAGAAGGGGGGTGGGGGAACTAATCATATGGCATCAAAAAATTCGTCCGCATCGCTGTCAACAGGAGAAATGCCCAAAAGGCTGGCAGCATTGCCACGTTGTATATCAATTCTGCTTCTTTTGCCAAAAAATAGACTAGTCCACTGGTTACGTAGAGAGTCCACCAACCGCTTGGCGATGTCTTGAACTTAGTGGGCACTCGAACCACTGCCAAGTAAATTAAAACCAAGACAAAAACAGTACTCTAAATGACCATACTGAAGTGGTAATACTCGTACCTACTTTTGAATTACGCACGCCGCGTACTAGCACTTTACAAAATCCTGATAATATAATAAACTATTTCCATGGGATTACTTATAATAACTTTAACCACAAAATGACACTCACTTCATCTGGCAATTTCCCTTTTATCGATTCAGCAGTGTGGAAAATCGTGAAAAGCTATGGACGAGCTATAGTACTCATAGTTGAGTACCTGTAACAGTTTACAAGCAAAACAAATGAATCATTGTCGCTTATCAATAAAAAATAATAAGGCCCCGTTCACGGTCTCGAGCGATACGACTTGCGTCCAGCGAATCACGCGCGCGTCACTTGTTTCAGTCGCTCCGCAAGTTGCGTCTCGGTGACTCGTGGCATGTTCTTTAAACAACTTCTTTCATTTGTTTTCTACGCAATCGCGGTCGCAAGACGCGTGTCGCTTGAGCGTGTAGCTCGTAGCCATGGTGTAAATAACACTCAATCAATCTATAGTTAAATTACGCAGAGTTCATACTAGAAAGCCACTCATGGACATCTCACCCAGGATTATCTACTTTACGCATTATGCACGTAGATAAGTACGCTACTGCAGATTATACGAACTGACATTGACATAGATACCTACGGTAGGTAACTGTCTAATGGAGGGTATTAATTAAGTATCGATAAGGACATCGGATTTCCTTTCATCCGGTTTTAGGAATGCATAGGTAAAAGTGTTCACGAAACAGGATACAGTAGCGTCTCGTGAACTATCGTGTCATCGGTCCCCATAGCGAACAAATAACTCAACATTTACGAGCATTCATTCTCAAAGTGCAAATTGCTGCTGCGTGATGGACTGTCTTCCTCTTTTCATAGGGTTAGTGACTAACCTGGTGCCAGAGTTTTAAAGCCGCCCATCGGCCTGTGACTTGGCTGCACATGCCGTCGAGAAATATCTCTCTGGCATGCCGATTTCTTCACGATGTTTTCCTGCACTGTTTTTAAAGTAAGATAATTATACAATACGCGCATGAATCCGAAAAGTCAGATATAGCACTAGTGCTGCGCATGATGTCTTGGGTTCGATTCCCGAGTCGGGCAAAGTTTAATGGGTTTTTTCATCTGGAATTTTTTGTAGCAGCGCGGAGTCTGGAGTTGTGCCCTATTGATGGCCGCCCCCTATTACATGGGACTTAAACACTAGCGTGTAATATAAGTGTGTGTTATGTACTGTACAACGCCTACGGATTGCATTCTGTAATGTTATGCAAAAAAAAAAAATGTAAATAAATAAGTACATCTCTGCCTAACCCTTCAGGGAATAGGCGTGATGTTATATATGTTTTTAATGAAAAGTGCCTTAATATCCGGTGTGAAAACGTGCATGTTTGAACATCCAATCTAAATGTTAGCACTTTTTATCTTTAAGCTACAGACTAAAGCTAAGTGAAGCTTTCCACTACACGAACATGCTAATTGGTCTACCTCAAAATTCCGAGTAAGCCGCGCGTAGTCTGCAAACAGCCTAAAACCATTCGTCGTGACTGCCACGTTCAGATTAGACAGAGACACTGACACATCCTATCTACGTCACCATAGCAAGGGTTTCATTACGTATGGCAATAGCAATAGTAAGCAAATAGTTTATGAGAAATAATATGGACTTTCAAGAACCATTTATTTCTATAATGTATTGGATTTATAATACACAAAATGTTGACATTAAAAAATAGATCAATTACGTACCGTGATGATGATGAGGCTTGTGGCTAAGTAATAACAGCCGCACGGGTCGATCAACCAGGTGAAGCTAGCGTAGCTTTTCACGGACATATTGTCCATGGATGGATGAGCATCTTTACATACCAAGACCCCTACGTGCCTTGGAAAGCACTGTTGGTCCTGGCTCTGATTCATGGATCTCGTCCTCGAGTCGTCGTACGGGTCGTCTGCCAACCAGTCTTACCAAGGGGTATCGTATTAACCAATAACTGACTTGTGGAGGTCAGAAAGGCCGTCGCTCCATGTAAAGTACACACACTCGCCACACATACGCCACACACACACCGTACAGGCACCACACACTATACCACACACCTCAAATCACCTCTCTAGTCTCCACTCTGGAATTCATACCCCGAGCCCCGAGATACAAACTTATATTCTAGTTGGGTCTCACTGGCAAATATTACTTTATAATGTAACAATAGGTAATATTTTAAGCTACTCATGTCGACCCAAATTAGTGTTAACCTGTGAACCTCGTTCGGTACGTTTCGAGTTTCAAGTGTGAGAGATTCACTAAGACTTTTATTTATTTATTTAATACTTTAAGCACACAAATGTACAGAGGCGAACTTAATGTTACTTTTGACTTGACTCGGTTTCAATTCGCACAAGCCCTATAAACAATGACAGCTAAGACAGCATTCACAACAAACGTATAGTTAGCTGCCTATTTGTGAAAAGGCTCACTATGAGCCTACTGTGTAAGTGAAGTCAGACTAGCATATTGTCGGTTCAGTGTAAAGGAAAAGTTGAATATGTATGGAAACGCCGTAAACTGCGTAACCTTCGCTCACAGTCGGCGGCTGACAATACGTTTAGCGTTCACGCTGACTAATGGCTGATTCCTATAATTTACGGACCGATATTGGTTAAAATTAAGACTCTTGTATCTTTACCAATAATGAAACCAAGACCTCATAGCTTTGTATAGTAGACCCTCCCATAGGGAAGTAGCTATCACAGGCTTGGCTTCCGAATCTATTTAAGTGTCCAGTTTGGCTATAAAAAAAGTTACCTTTGGTAAGCAAAACGATTCGTTTTTGTTTGTAGGAACCGAGCATTAGACCACCCAAACATTGTTCTCTCAGTGTCATATCTCTATTAGCAGATACATTTTAATTAATCATTAAAAAAAACGATTTCCATCTCTTCAAACACTCAATATATATACTTCACAAATGGCAATCTCTATCGGCATACGTAATCAATCGATCCCTAATGATTATAGCACATATTGAATCGTCGCTACTGATGCGCTTATCAAACGACGCGACGGCGTAATGAATGCACGAGTGTTTACATTACGTGTGAGTGAAATGGATCTATATGGAGACTGTATTAATCAGCCAATATTTGTGGGCAATATTCTTATATTAATGAGAAAGCTGTTAGTCGGGTAGTTAAGAATAGAGCAGTCTGTTTTCTTTGGATTGTTAGAGCCCTTAAGCCTTTATACATATACATTCGTACATGCATAAACTCACGTCCTGTTACAGATCGCGAACTGCTACGATCCGTAATCCTTATATACGTACAGTCACGGACTTTAATTGATAAGCCGCCTGGCACTGTTCGTAATTTAGCCGTGTAATGCAAATCGGGTTTATTCGGTTCCCGACACCCAAAGTCATATGTCTTCGTATTAGAAGAAGAAAATTATATTATTTCATATCTTTACCGGTTGGCTAACCTGAGAGCCAAAACTACAAACTTGACAGCAGAGTTACTCCCAAAGTCAACCAATTGCAGGTCTAGCAACTGTACCTAACCTAGCAACGATAAACAATCGTTGCTAGGTTACTGTTACGATAGTAACGTTAGCGTACGGAGAAATAATAATAGTAATTTCGACAAGTTCGAAAGTAACGTCTCTGACATCTATATTTCCACTGTCAGTGTCTTCAGTTTTGTTTTCAAAATTACGAGTTAATTCAAAGGAGGTCGGTATCAAATAGATTGGATTAACTTATTGCAACATTGTATTTATTTTTATCATTGAGAACTTATTGGTCAACCTCTATGGATAAGACTATTTTCGATTAAAAGTAATTTATTTGTCATCTTGTTTACGAGCGTGCGATTTGAGTTCGTATTTAATCGTGTAATCTCGTGAATGTATGAAACTGCAAAATTGAAAAGTTTGAAGGTGGCTCATCAATTAAAGTCCGTGACTGTACATATCTATACTCCTTTTGCTTCATTTACGTTCATACATCCGGTCATACAGGCATGCCGGTTGCGAGTACCACACACTTGAAGAACATCGCAATAAGGTTAGTATAATAATATGTCCTTCTAAGGCGACCTCTCCCGGTGTTTCCTTTCACATCTGCGTCGTAACTATTTTCTTTAAAACCTTTATTGTTAGTTGCCTTTGTATTAAGCCTTTCTATGTTTTAGTTAAAAGGATATTAAATATGCTTTTGGTGAAATAAAATAAAATAAATTATTGCGATGTCTCAACCAAACGACAAACAATTTTACCAGGAAATTGATCCGCAACATATGGGTAGAGATTATGAGATTAAGAGATATGTATCTTAAGAGCTTGCCACACGGTGCGTTGCTACGACACAGCTGACGCAGCTTGCGGTTTTTCCAACAGATTGGCGAAATCAGTCAGCAATCATATTACCCTATTATTATTTACACTTTACTTGCGTTGCGTTGCGTGGATTAGGAGAACAACGCAGACATACAGACAAACACGAAAAGCGACTTTAATTTATAATATGTACTAGCTGCGCCCCGCGGTTTTACCCGCGTAGGTCACGATCCCGTGGAAATATCGGGATAAAAAAGTATCCTATGTGTTAATCCAGGCTATAAAAATCTGTTTGCCAATTTTCATTCAAATCCATTCAGCCGTTTTTACGTGAAAGAGTAACAAACATCCATCCATCCATCCATCTATCTATCCATCCATCCATCCATCCATACTTACAAACTTTCGCGTTTATAATATTAGTTAGGATTAGGATAGATAGATACTTTATGATCGTTTAGGTTTAGAATGTCCAATTCTCAAAATGTTCAACGGTTTCAAAATGTCCATTTCCCTAAATCTCCAATTCTCAAAATGTTGAATGTTGAATGCGGATGAATGAATGGAATGTATTCCCGGATATAAAAAATCCTACTTTAAAAAATGAATTTATTCTCGCTCGTAATATCACGATCACAAATGAGTGACGTTCGAATAAATTGGATAATTTATTTTATTTTTATAAGTAGGTTTGTACAAACATTTTTACACGTCAATCATATTTTAAAAATCAGATAAGGCCGGTGGCGTTTCCTATCTGACTACAGCTCTAAGAAAACAGGCCGACACAAACTCAGAGGTCTCTTTTTGTATAGCCCTACAGTTTTCCAAATATTGAACCATTTGTTTACATTTTCATCACATACTTCTGAACAGACTATAAGTTTCATTTAAAAATGCGATGCATCCCTAACATTCACCATAAAAAAAAACCTAAGCGAGATTACACTAAACCTTCCAAAGTTAGTTTAAAACCCGTTCAACCCTAAGATACAAGGCTCGCTTTGAGGTTAACCGCAAACCTGAACAAGCGAGGCAGAGGAAATACTCAAACAGATGTGGGTAATTAAGCGATTTCGTAATTAATTGTAAATAGTACTTTCTTCTTAGCTGTTAATGTGTTTCTATTTCAAATATAGGGAGGTTAATGTTAACCTTGAATTTCAACATTATCAGAAGATAGATTGTCGCAGTCATTGTCGTGATAGTCGCAGTCTGATAAGGTTAAGCACTGTCATAATAATATAGGTAAATGTGCACCAGACTTTTATTTACCACTGTGATCCTACTGGCAGCATTATGAATGAAAATGTCACAACTTTTTTGTTGTGGTACCTACCCCACACAAATTCGTATACCGTTATCTGCGATGTAAATAACATTGACGGAGTCAACGAGGATAACAATATCGTCAACATACGCAAAGTGGGAAAAATACGTAATTATATTGAAGCTAACTCAAAAACTACGCAAGCAAAATTAAATTTATATGGAACTACCTCTGAAGCATGTCCTACCAAACAAAAGAATCATCGAAATCGTTTCTTTATTGGCGGAGTAATCGCTTAAAATACATACAAAAAAAAAAAACATACAGACGAATTGAGAACCTCCTCCTTTTTAAAGTAGTCGGTTAAAAATGAGATAATTATGTGCGAGAAAAGAACTTATTCACAAACATTGTAACTTAACCTCCTTACTAATAAACGTTGTATAGCTCCTGTATAGTTACACAATGCTTCGTCTTCTTTTTTCAAAAGTCAAATTACTTTTGAAAGAAGAAGACAAAGTGTTGTGTAACTATACAGGCGCTATACAACGTTTATTATTAAGGCGGTAAATAATTATGTTCATGGAATTTCTTTAATGTTCTGCTCCATAGAAACCAACGCTTTGTCAAGGCAACTAGCTCAGCTTTCTGTTTGACCGACTCCTTGACAGTTCAAAACTACCTATAAATGGTGTATTTGAAATAAATGCCATGCGTCTGAGTTTGATTGAGGAGCTCGTGGCTCAGTAATAACAGCCTCACGGGTCTATCGATCAGGTTAAGCTACACTTGCCGGGGTTGGTCCGTCGATGGGTGACCATCTTTACATTCCGAGACTCATCCGTACCTCGGAAAGCACGTTAAACCGTTCGTCCCGGGTGTCATCGTGGATCTTTGGCAGTCGTACCTACGGGTCGTCAGAAGCCCGAAAGTCTGACAACCAGTCTTACCAAGGGGTATCGTATTACCTCGCGATTACTGGGTGGGTTGTAGAGGTCAGATAGGCAGTCGCTATAATTATGTAAAATACTGGTATTCAGCTGCATCCGGTTAGACTGGAAGCAGACCCCAACATAGTTGGGAAAAGGCTAGGCAGATAGAAAGTCTGAGTTTAATTTGATAATTGCGTAACATTTTTGTTCTGGCTACAACGGTTAGGGGCTTACATACTGGGGCGATTCTTCGCGCGACGCGACGCCGCCGCATAGTTGAAGTTTTCTCAGAAATTGTTGTGATAAAGTTCGTGTCGCGCGGCGAATCGCGCCAGAATGTAAGAGCCTTTATGTTACTTGCTCTGAAAATTACAACTCAAATTAATATTGCTTGTTGTTTACACAACCTGTACTAAACAAGCAAGAAATTCACAGATACCCCCTATTTCTAGCTTCTAACAAGGGTTGGTACCCTTACTTATGAATCAGGGTTCCTCAAGACGGTCTTGAGCCACTACATCAAACAATACAGAACATAAACCCACTTAACTTGAGGGCCCGTATAATTTGCCGGTCGTTCAATTACAAGTCTGTTGGTGATAACGGCTAATTGCCGTGACGTCATTGTTATAAAGTAGCTCTGTGAAGTACTTGTGGATAATGGTATGTAGCTGTCAAATTGTTATTGGCTATGGTTTTTTTTTTGTGGTGGCTTTTCGGAACTCGGAGGAGCTCGTGGCTAAGTAATAACAGCCGCACGGATCGATTCGTCAGGTTAAGCTACGCTTGCCGGGATTGGTCCATGGATGGGTGACCATCTTTACATATCGAGACTTCTCCGTGTCTCGGACAGCACGTTAAACCGTTGGTCCCGGCTGTCATTTGTGGATCTTTGACAGTCGTTACGGGTCGTCAGAAGCCCGAAAGTCTGACAACCAGTCTTACCAAGGGGTATCGTATTACCCAGTTACTGGGTTGTGGAGGTCCGATAGGCAGTCGCTTCATGTAAAATACTGGTATTCAGCTGCATCCGGTTAGACTGGAAGCCGACCCCAACATAGTTGGGAAAAGGCTAGGCAGATGATGATGATGGTGGCTTTTCCGGAAAAATCAGACTTTCGAGAAAACAAACTTTCCCTGAAAAACCTGGATTTGAACTAAGGTTTTTCAGGGCTCGGAAAAGTTTTCCTTCACCAGAAGAAAATGAATGATTAAGATAATAATTTTAGCTTTTTGTATATTATGTACAGTTTGTTGTGTTTTGTGCATTATGTACAGTGTGTTTGTGTATGAAAACTTTAAACATCTTAAGTTTATTACTTGCGCCCTATTGTTTAAGGGCCTTTGAAAAAAAAGGCATGTGTTCGAAAATTGAATCAACAACGTAACTTACGAACTTATGAAGCAATGGATTTCGTTTATTTATTTATTTTCTTAACTAATTACATTTTTAAATATTTCTTAAATTCAAATAAAAATATAAAAAAACATTTAAAAATATAAAAAATAGAAGTCCGCCGGTGTCGGGAGCAGGGTCCAAGCTACCGGTGGTTAGGGCTGTAGAGACAGGAACCTCCTCACAATGCGAGCCATATCAAGGAGTACTGCCTTCTGAATCAGGCCCTTGATCCAACCGCCTAACGAGAGCCTCGAGAGATGTTGGTCGAGGCTTTCGGCTATCAGGCCATTGGCCGTTACGACAATCGGCACAATGATAGCCGAGCTCACATTCCACATGTCGACAACCTCGTGTGCTAAGTCGAGATATTTTATTAAGCAATGGATTATTGTTACGAACCGATTCCAATTCTGATTGATCGTGTATTACACAATTATGTGCTGGTTACAAAGTAATGAATTCTCCTGCAGCTGCAAATATAAGACTATACTACTACACAGCACTACTACACAGCATGACTATATTCTATACAGCATGTAACAAAAATTCTGTACGATCCGAAAGCGACCTAATTATAACCGAAAAAAGAAAACATATTTTTTATTGAAAATATAAAAGTTATTGCAATTTGAAGTTCACATTTTTTGTACCAAAATTACCCCAATTTCAATATAAATTAGAAAATTTTCTGCAGAGGTCATATGTTATGGATTACATACCTTACCATACCTGCTAGATGACGGCCGCCTCTGCCCCATTTAATAATACGGTAAAATTCCAGATAAAAAAAGCGGGATTTTTTGTTCTTTTTTTTCCAGAAAGTTACTATTCATAAATAGACTCTCAGTATGATTCTTGTCAACACCCTCACGGATCGGACCGGGTTTGTTTTACACGCTGTATACACGTAATCTTCCATTTATCATGAAAGACAGTATATTTAAAATGAAGTAGCTGCCGCCTCGCGTCCCTTAGGGAAATCAGTCATTCGCAATAACAGGATGTTATAAGAGCGCTGCTGCACTTCTGAATAGCGGTACTTACTGGTACTTATATGTATAAGTACCAGTAAGTACCGCTATTCAGAAGTTTATGGAATGTACCATAAACTATACAAGGTATTATATATATATATGGACCTAAAAAGGGGTCATTGTACTTGTAGTTCCTACAGGTAACATAAATGCTAACAATGTAAAATGCAATGTTCCCCGCGCATAAAGTTTAACGGCCAGTCGTCGTCCCCGAGCCGTGGCAATAACTTGTGTTCTGTATAACTTATGTAAGAAGCGTCACTGTGTTTAATATTCATGGTCACCTTTCAATATACTTTATTTTGACCACTGGAATTTCATTTGTAATACTCCACCCACGATACTCATAGCTTCTCTCAGGCCCCCCGTAATCCAACACGCTAACCCGGTCCACATTGCTTGCAGAACGGATGGCCGATGGCACCAACACGTTCCGGAGACTACATAGTACAAAATTACAGAAGATTCACTCCGGAAAATCATTTAAATAAATAGTGACTCTTGCACAATAAAGCAATTCAGAGGCCCAGACAAGTGACAATCGCTTCCAAAGCGTTTCGTGTTTCTACAACGACTTTCAACAGGATTGACATATGCTTTTCGATACCTTATGTCAGTCTTATTTGCCTTTTCCATCATCAGTATCGCTGATAGAATGTCACTTTGTCTAGGGCCTCTGGTCGAACAGCGCTAATTACCTACCTAGAACGCGTACTTGTAGCTTCATACTTTAAATGCGGAGTGAGGCCTGGCCTTCAGTGTAGGAAAGAGATGAAGCTCTACAGGACGTATAGCTCCATCTCTTTCCCCCACGAAGTAAGGTTAAAATAATACTGCTGTAAGCGGTGGTGGTAGGCCCCCTGATACCGGAAGGCGCAGCTTTGGAAGGATGCTAAACTGAGCAAGGAACGGTCATGTGTCTTGAATCCACTGGATGCAAGAAGCACATGACCGGTTGATATGGCTACGCTTGGGGAGGCCTTTGTCCAGCAGTGGTCGACTTTCGGCTGAAATGATGACCCAGTCCACCAATCAAGTCATATTTATCTGAATTTTTTGTCCAATGATACGCCAGTTTAATCACAAAACATTATATAGCTTTCATAGCATCCTAACTAATATTATAAATGCGAAAGTGAGTTTGTTTGTTTGTTTGTTTCTTACGCTTTCACGCTAAAACGGCTGAACGGATTTGGATGAAATTTGGCACAGGGGTAGACCATGATCTGGAATAGGACATAGGATACTTTTTATCCTGATATTCCCACGCGATCGAGACTTACGCGGGTGAAACCGCGGGGCACAGCTAGTTTGGTTATAAAATAAATTGCTCAAAGTAAAGTGCACGCCTGGGTTCTATTCCACGATAGGTGGTGGAATAGAAACCAGGCAGACACTTCTCGTATATTGGAACCGTTTAAACTTCGCGGTAATACAGCTAGTTTTAAATACAAATCTAGTTAAGTTAGCTTTATTTTAGATTGATTGCGGTGTTAGTGGTACCCTCGTTTCTCGCATGAGCGTGTTAGTAATCAGAGTGTTTGCATGTAAGCGACAGCTTTTCTCAACTATCTTACCGGAGCAAAGGATTAGTTTCTAACTGTGACTAACTCATTACTATGTAAGAAGATGAGGGAAATTCTGAAGATGCTATAATTATTAATTATTCCGAGTTTCTGCTTTATTTTTGGACTAGCTGCTGCCCGCCGGCTTTGCCTACGTCGACCCTAGTTCTTCATTAGCTATCTGCTAGTGAAAGTCCCTTCAAAATCAGTCTAACCGTTTCGGAGATTAGCCGGAACAGACAGACAGACAAAATTATTAAGAGCAGTGGTGGCCGAATGGTAACGGCCATGACTTACGAGGTCGTGGGTTCGAACCCTGACAGAAGCTTAACTTTGTGTAAATTATTTCATCACCACTGCTCTCAAAATGGTGAAGGAAAACATCGCGAGGAAACCGGCATGTTCTAGAACCAAAAATTAGAAGACATGTGACATCTACCAACCCGCACTGGGCCGCGTGGTGGATTTCGGCCAACTCCCTGTCACAAAGAGGAGGCCTGTGTCCCAGCAGTGGGAACATTATAGGCTGATTATAGGTTATAGGTATAATATTACCTAAAATGTTGTGGTTCTGTGAGAAAACTGAGCTGTGGTATTAGTAATAACACACTCATCTCAAAACGGTGCAGGAAAACAACGTGCGGAAACCGGAATATTATCCTAGAAGGAACCAAAAATTCGAAGACAATTGTGACATCTACCAACGCCCGCGTGGTGGATTACACCCTCTCACAGAGAGGAGGCCTGTGTCCCAGCAGTGGGAACATTATAGGCTGATTATGTTGTATCCAACGACCCATGACTTTCACCAGAGGTCCTCGACAAAGTGACAATCAGCGATAGCGATGCAGCAAAAGTCAAAAATGTGGGATTAACATGACTATGCCTGCCGGGGTTGCGGAATAGTCCGAAAGGGATACCGGGACCCTATTGCAACAGGCAACTGAAGGAACACGGGTGGGTTTTAGTCAGTAAGCTATACCGAAAAGCGTATGTACCTGTTGAAAGTCGTTGTAGAAATACGAAAGGCTTCGAAAGTGATTGCCACTCTTGTCTAGGACATTAGGTCGTTTGTCCAACGCTCTCTTTATTACATACATACGCTTTTAACGTGCTTTCTACATTGTTCTCACATGTATAATTTCAACATAAATGATGTAAGCAATATTTTTTTACAATATTTTGATTTAAAAGAGTGTCCGTGGAGTTTCTTGCCCGTTCTTCTCCATAGGTACCTACTACGCTTTGGAATGGGCAACTAGCTCCATATTTCTGACTGACCGACTCCTTGACAATTCAAAAGTGCCTGTAAATGGTTTAATTGAAATAAATGCTTTGAGTTTGAGTTTGAGTTTGATAACTTAAAGGCAATTAGGGACTCACCTAGTGCAGGCATTAATAGCACCTAATAAATTAACATATTACAGTCGCGTATCTGTTTGGCAAGTGTGGTAATTAGGACAACAGCCGAGTCGGTCGTTAGAAGCCCATGTTCAATAGTTTAAGTTTATGGTCTAACATTATTATGACATAAATGATTATTACACTAACACTTGGTTTCTGAATTGAGAATTTGAAGTTGAGAACTTGTCAAACCCTTCAGAGTTGGCTGCGAAATTATTTTTTTACGTTTTTAGCAAAAACAATATTTTGCGGGCTTTCACCTTAAATTATTCAAAAGCTAAAGTGGTTTTTGACAAGTTCTCAATATCAAATTCTCAATTCAGAAACTGGGTGATAGTATGGTTGAAAGCTCGCGCAGACAGTCGCGACACGACGATGCGACGCGATTCTAGTAAAAGAACAATTTCCATTAAGATTTTCTGTACAAAAATTGTTTTACTAGAGTCGCGGTGCGCCTGTCTGGGAGCCTTTAGACTACTTTAAGGTTCAGTCACAAAATAAGGCAATGATTTACCGTCCAAAAAGGTCACATAAACCCTTTTCCTCGATAAAATGAAAAGAAAATAACTTCTTATTAGTTACTAATTCATCGCCAAACTTGTTTACTTTTAAAACTCTTGCACAAAAATCTATTAACTTGTGGAAACGGGACCGAACTGCGCGTAGAAAAAAACGGATGTAAGATTGTTTAAGTTCAGACACATAAAAAAAGTCAAAAAAGCCTTTTCCCAACTATGTTGGGGTCGGCTTCCAGTCTAACCGGATGCAGCTGAATACCAGTACTTTACATGGAGCAACTGCCTATCTGACCACCACAACCCAGTAACTGGCTAATACGATAGTCCTTGGTAAGACTGGTTGTCAGACTTTCGAGCTTCTGACGACTGTCAATGATCCTCGAATGACAGCCGGGACCAATGGCTTAACGTGCTTTCCGAGGCACGGAGGAGTCTTGCTATGTAAAGATGGTCACCCATCTATGGACCCTTCGGCAAGCGTAGCTTAACCTGATGGATCGACCCGTGCGGCTGTTATTACGTAGCCAGCGGTTAAAGAATGTAGATCGTAAAAACTAGAGAATTCTTTTTGTAGGGTTGCCCACAGTTATTTACCAAAAACTAGTTTTTAGACTCAGGTTCGATTATTATAAGACAACCTAAGCCATATTTCATGAAAGTTTGTTAAGTCAATAGAAAGACAAATGATGTTTGTTTATGATTGATGATATTTTATGGTAAAACCTTAGTTTTCAAACCCGTTTAACCTGACATTGATTTGTAGGATTTTTTTGAAAGATGCTGCCCGCTGATCTAATCGGGTGAGGTGGTGCGTTGACACCAATTTAGAGTAGGAGAAAATAACCTGGTGACATACAAATTGTCTTTGATCACTCTTATTCGAAGACGAATCTTACATTTTACATCAGGTTTTGACGTTTTTGTTTTAAAGTTATTAAACATCCTAAGACGACCCACTGACCATAAACTCACGCCATCTTTCCATGGGGTAGGCAGAAACTACAGAACGTCACCTGCTACGATCCTTACATACTCCTTTTGCCTCGTTTAAGTTCATACACGCACGCCGGTTGCGAGTAGGGAAGATCATCACCAATAATGTCACTATAGTAATAATGTCCTTCCCGGCGTTTGTAAATCGAGATAGCTGGCCTGGTTCAAATAATTTACTAATTATACTTTCCAATACGAGGCTCTTCCAATTCTCGTACACGTCCAGCAGTCGTTCGTCAACCAGCTCTCGTGCTGACGTCGCTAGTAACAAAATTAGTTACCACTGACCAGCACGCGTAGCATGACCACCATTGAAACGGGTTTTGTCGACGGAAGAATAGACAAAATGACAGATAAACAGTCACAATCGGTCATTGTGTCTATTCTTCCGTCGACAAAACCCGTAGAAAAGTCGTTTCTATGATTGTCATGCTACGCGTGCCTTACTAACAGCTGAGATGCAAGAGTTAAAAAAAAACAAAAAATAAGCTGGCTTCGCTTTTTATTGAAACTCCGTACTACGCTAGGCCAGTTAAAATTCAAAGCATTAGGTACCTAGCTACCACCGACGAGGGATCTATTAATCGTACTTAAGAATTTTCGATCTAAAGGACAATGCCCAAAAACGTATGGGACTTGGTCCAAATTTCCACCACCAACTAGACCTATGTAGGTAAATAGTTAACATTTTCCACCAAGGGGCATTCAAAAATATTATATCAGAACCGATTTAATTTTACATTGGAAATGACAAAAATTGAACTCGTCTATAATCCGTCTCTGAACTTTTCGTTTAAGATTCACATCGTAACTTGTATAGCGAAGCTGTTACGAGCACCAATCCTCGAACCCGAATCAAATTTACTTAGGGTCTGCAACCGGTCACAGTTAACTCCAGCTTTGACATTTCAAGGTATGCCAAAGAGGGTAAGCTTGTATTGAATCAAAATAAGGCTATTTCAGAGAATCGGATTTAATTTGCATCACAAACGATTCTCCTATGCAAGGGTTTGTTTGAGTTTCACTCGGAGTTACTTTGACTTGATTTATTTATGGTTCTAAGGAATTAACAGTTGGTGTTGTTGTAGAAAATGAATTTTGTCAAACTATAAACATACTATTAGGATAAGTAACTTCTGGCTCTATAGCAATTAATAATCTTGGTCCTTTGTCGCTTAACATAATTTAATTTGTGGAAGCTTTTAAATGGCATTTGTAAGCGCTATTGTACGTATCTTACCTTTATAGATACTAGACTTTATGCTTTCTGAAGAATCATCATCATCATCTGTCTAGCCTTTTCGCAACTATGTTAGGGTCGGCTTCCACTCTAACCGGATGCAGCTGAATACCAGTATTTTACATGGAGCGACTGCCTATCTGACCTGCTTTCTGAATAATAAATAAATAAATAACCTCTTGAAGGTCTAAATACCAACGAATTTGTACTTAATGAATGTGAATGACAACATAACATCACGGCTGGTTTCCCCAAAGGGTTGGGCAGAGGTAAACCCACACTCACATTTCGCCAGTTATGTTGGTTTCTTTGAATAAGCGTTGAAAATCAATCCTTACACTTGTTGGTCCACCGCACACAACGTAACGTCAACTGGAACAGATGACAATGCCATAAATTATGTACTGTCGCTACTTCGGCGTCGTCAGCTATTTCTCGTTGACGTTCCCGTTCTCGGTGCGGTGGACAAACGATCTTAGGCGAGTACAGACTAATCCCGTTTCCACTAACACTAACCGACGCCTAAATGAATGCCTAAATAAAATTGCGATGCTGCATTTTCAACTTTTGGTGCTGAGCTAAATTGATACGGATAAGATAAGTTAATTGCATCAAAGCCGAAATTATTTGAAAATAAAGTTAGTTACATTCAATAATTGTCAATCCGACGAAAGCTAGGAGACAATTCAATAAAGAAAACACAGAATGCATACTGATACGGAACTTCCCTACTACAGAAAACGCACGCTGATAACATATTGCTTTAAAAATGGTACGTTAAAGAACGATTATTGAAGTCTGATGGTGAATAGAAGATAGTTAATTAATTCAGGTCTGACTATGCAGACGTAGATATATTTAGTATTTAGTAACATCTGCGTCCAGCGCTCGGCGTGGCAACACTTCGTGTTCTGGTTCGCGACTGGTCAATCTCATTCTGCGGATGCCTCTTTGAGAGGTGAAACATGTGTCGATTTCTTACTAGGTTTTTTTATGACTCTTGAGGAATTAAGCGGAAAAGGTTACTAAATATAGGTATCTACGTCTATTGTATTTGTGGTGAATAGAACCAAAAAGATAAGACTTGAGAAGAATATTTTCGATGCCAATCAATAAAGTATTGTTTAGAAAAATGTATGTCGGATAGAAATATTGTATCACGTTAAGTATGAACGCAGATTATAATTGTTAAACGGAACGCACCGGATGAAAGAAAGGGATGTATGTGTGGGAGTGAGAAAGGAATAGATAAAAAAATGGCGATAAGCACATCCACGACAAGTCACGGTGTAACGATGATCCTTTTTGTGTTTTAAAAATAAATTAGTTTTACGAGCAATCGTTTATTTTGCCTCCCAATCCCACATGTATAATTCGTGGAATACTTTTACGGCCTAGGCTGAAGAATAATATCCCAAATATAAGAAAGAAATAAAAATACTATTAGGATGGAACATCACTAAATACATCCATTTTAGATTCCATGGGCATTAATTTTATACAACTGACTATTGCTATTCAAACCATGTTGTTGATTATTGAAGCAGATAAAAAAAAATCTGGATGTGGAAGCTCCTATACGTCCGTATTGTTTGTCCCGGTCCTATACGATAAAGCTTTAAGCCTTATTACCACAAAACCGGGTTTATCTGTTGTTAAGCCTAAACACCTTTTAAACATGACATTTCTGTATGGAGTTTGACATAAAACTGACATTAGACACGCGTTGAACAAGTGTCTAAGTTTTTCTGGTAAGGTCCTAGAAGTCTACAATTCTAAGAAAATATTAAATTGTAAAAAGTATGGCGTACCTAACGCAGAAATTATAAATAATATGTCATCTGCCTAGCCTTTTCCCAGCTTTAGCTTTTTTTTTTTTTTTGTCGGCTTCCTGTTTAGCCGGATGCAGCTGAATACCAGTATTTTACATGGAGCGACTGCCTATCTGACCTCCACAGCCCAGTAACTGGGTAATACGATACCCCTTGATAAGACTGGTTGTCAGACTTTCGAGCTTCTGACGACCCGTAACGACTGTCAATGATCCACAAATGACAGCCGGGACCAAAGGCTTTCCGAGACACGGATGAATCTCGGTATGTAAAGATGGTCACCCATCCACGGACCAACCCCGGCAAGCGTAGCTTATCCTGATGGATCGACCCGTGCGGCTGTTATTACTTAGCCACGAGCTCCTCGAATTCAAATTACAAATATGTATATTGTAGAATTGTCATAGAATTTACATAATTTGTAAGGTTTCACCGTTAAAATGATGTGGCTTAGAGTTTTTGTGGTATAACACTTGTAAGATTAATGTACCTACAAAATTGAAAATTGTAACTTGTTAAGGTTTTGTGTTAGAGGAACTAAAGTATTATACGATGTATAAAAGACTTCCCACTTCAATGTTCAAGCAGTAAACATCGTGACAAACAAATAAACATCATGGCAACTAAAGCGATTTCCATTTACGAGACCCAGTTTCAAGCTAGCATTTTGAATCATAAAATAAAAATAAAATTGCAAGTAATTTCAGAAGTGCGTGACAACCTGTTGTACAATGGGCTCAGTCGCCTTGGATCGTTAGAATCAACCACCAGTTTCTAAAGACCCCTCGTCTTCAACCAAGTCTTACGAAGTACAGGTCTGATTCGACTGGTCCAGGTAAATTAGCCATCAAATTTATGGTACGCCTGTTAAGGAATTAAACTGAATAGATAAAGGAAAATGTGTTGGCTTTGTTAAATTCTGGATTTTGTTTTTTTTTTTTCTACGAGGAAGTTGTAAAGGACTGATCTTTAACCAAGATACTTATGTGACAGACTGTTTTGGATAATGTAATGTAATTTATTAATTTTGTTTTGTTTTGCAGTTCCCTAACAGGGTGCATGTTTGAAACTTATAATCTATTCCAACCTCTGTACAAAATGTTTGCAATAAACTAATTTGATTTGATATAAATTAAATTCATTTATTTCAGACTAAAAATTGGCCATATATAATAGTTAGATAATTAGTAACAAAGGTCTTAAACAACTATGTAGTACTGTAGCATTCTCGAATTACAAAAATAAAAAATGATTCCTAAAAAAAAAACAATAAAATAATCTTGGTCAGAGGTCACATCTATAAATAAGTATGTACTTAAAGGTCTTGTAGCTGTAAATTACAATAACTGTCTTAGTTTTTAGGGTTCCGTAGCTTAAGGGTGCCAAACGGAACACTATTACTAAGCTTCCGCTTTGAAGTTTTCATAGATTGTGTACCTATTTCAATTGCCGCTATAACAACAAATAATATAAATTTAATAAAGTTAAAAATACAAGAAACGTGTTTTTTGGCGATTTTCGGTAAATATTGTATGGTGTACGGTGGTACGAAACCCGTTGAGTCATCAGTCCGAATGAGTTCATGTCTAAGTCCAACACGCACCAAGGCTGCGTTGACGTTCATATTCCGGGGTCACTAATTTAAGAGTTAAAGTGGAAAGACGTATTAACTTACATGACGGACGTAATCGGATAATTCAGATACTATTTGCTTTTAATGATCCCTATTGATCTGTTACTCTACAATTTTTAATATACAAAAATCTATTCCACCCATACCTCTCTCTCTCCAGTCAAAACCTGGAAACCACAAAAACTGAAATAGTAAAAGAAAAAAATACCGTGGAGTATCCACACATCCCTAGCGCAAACGACTTCAGACAATATAAGCTCCTAAAGCGCCGCTCCACAGATTTTTTGTCATTACCCGAGTCGACAGTCGTAGATTCAGTCATGGCATTCTTATTTGCGACATCGTTTTATCTGTTCTCAATTCTGTTTTATTCAATATCACATTGCATTTCTATTGGAAGAACTGAAGGTTGGTCTTTTGTTTCATTAGCTTTAGCTTCAACTCTTGTTCTTTCATGATTTCCTGTTTGACGAGAATTCTAATTAGTATACTGGTTATTTCCATTCCTTGTGGGTTTTAATTGTGTTTTCCTGGTATAGGAAATATCAGTGGATCTTTTGTGAGCACTATTGATTTTTCTGTTTTTGTCTGTTTGTGGTTATTTTTTGCGGAAGCAATTGGTAACCTCTGTCCTTTCATTATTTTTGATTTTGTATTGTTAAAACTAGTTTTAACCTGTGAATTTAAATATGGCGTTTTTTTTTTGGTATAATATGTTGTAATTTATATTCTACTAGCTGCGCCCTGCGGTTTCACCCGCGTAAGTCTCGATCCCGTGGGAATATCGGGATAAAAAGTATCCTATGTGTTAATCCAAGTTATAAACTATCTGTTTGCCAAATTTCATCCAAATCCATTCAGCAGTTTATACGTGAAAGAGTAACAAACATCCATCCATACATCCATCCATCCGTTAAGGTCATGAGCTATCCTCAATCTGCCTAGCCTTTTCCCAACTATGTTGGGGTCGGCTTCCAGCTAATGAGGTATCCGTTATCAAAAAATATTTGGCCTAGGTCTTAAGGGGAGGTGTGAAAATTGATTCACTGTTACAATGTCTAATAGCTATGTTATTTGATGTTATCCTGAACCGTCATCGTGTTGACGAGATTCAAATTGCCTGAAACTTTAAATATTACACTTCAAATGGTCCTTGAGAAAGTTTTGTTTTATTTGAACAATTTAATTCAACTCTGTTTGGGTCCGTAACCGATTAATGGGCTTTTATTTTTGGTTAAATCCAAGGGCCCGAAGTAAGTTAACACTAACATCCATTAGGATTATTTTGACTTCTGTAATTGTTGGATTTAGCGGTTGATACAGTTATGAAAGTTTATTAATCTGTCTTTGTTTATTAGGATCGTCTGTTGATTGGAGTTATGGATCTCATGGTGGATTTGGAGGTAACTAATTGATTATAATAACGTAGCATAATCAGCCTATAATGTTCCCACTGCTGGGACACAGGCCTCCTCTGGGTGAGAGGGAGTGGGCCGTAATCTTTTTAGCTAAGTATTATCCGCGTCAGTTTTGAAAGCTGTGCGGGGGAGTAGCAACAGCATCCTGAAAATTATAGCAGATAGGTTAGACGCGGCTGTGTTCAATCGATTCATCAAACTGCATGTGAGAGGTGCGGGTTGATGAATCGACATTGTTTTTTCCACTTTTATTTCTGTACCTACTATCCTAACTATTATAATATACCTATTTTAAGCTTTTTGTAACTAACACTAATAGGCCTTGTTTGTTATAAGCTTTTTGTAACTAACACTAATAGGCATTATTATTTAATGGATAATTTGTGTCAAGCGGTATGGTATTGCCCAGTTACTGGGTTGTGGAGGTCAGATAGGCAGTCGCTCTATGTAAAATACTGGTATTCAGCTGCATTCGGTTAAACTGGAAGCCGACCTCAACATAGTTGGGAAAACGCTAGGCAGATTGATTGAGCATAATTTGTGTCAACTAAACTGACCATAATGTTAATTACTTTTTTTGAGACAAAGATCGTTGGAATTCATTATTTATGTTGAGTCAATATTTCTTTGATACTGTGATTCTATTTTTATTTTATTTTTAATGTGAGAAAAAAATATAAGAGTCGATAAAACGGTTCAGATGGGGAATGGTAAGTGAGAGGCTTTAAATTTGATTCCCAGCCATTGCACTTTACTTTATTTTTCTTTTTAGGATTCAAGGCAGCTGCTCCAAGTTTTGGTGAAGTCTGTAACAGATTTAACTTTATTCGCAGTGAAAAGGTTTGTCCAAACATCATTTTATTAAATTACTAATTAATTAGTAAACAATTGCGTTATCATACTAAAAAGGTGTTAAAAGCCTCCAATTTTTTTTTCCCAACTAAAAACATGCTTTGCTAAGGAAGAATTATTTTGGTTGGAAAAAAAAAATGGAGGCTTTTATGATTCACTTACCCACTACGATCGATCTTATTTATAATGTCATAACAATGGTGACTACGCATAATGTTAAGAAGCTACCCTTAGAAGTATCATACACAAAAGCGATGGTGGGTGGTTGACGTGCCCTGATTCATTATTTATTGACCTGCCAAGACGCCATTATTACAAAATATAAAACAATTATCTACAAGTATTTACTGAAAAATGAGTTGAGTACCTAATCGAAAATAAATTTTAAAAAAGCATGTTCTGCATTCATTTTAATTAAATATACTTAATATCAACGAAAGAAGAAGCCGGAAGCTGGAAGCCGTACCCAACATAGGTACGATGTTATTTTAATACAGATATTTTAAATTGGAGCTCAAGGTAAAAGGTTCGTTTACCGTTTTTGTATCGAGATTTTTTTTTCAAAACGTGTTTTGCATCGACCAAGTTCTGAGAAATAATGTTCAAGACTAATATAATATTTTATAAATTTTCCGCTACTACTACTTTCTTAAGATAAGCATAAATACTACATTTACCACTTCTATTACATTACATTCTTTTACATTTGCCACTTATCAGCGCCTTAAAGAAATAGTTTTTGAAGAACCCATGCAGTTAATGAATTTTGAAATATTTATTTATATTATTATTTAACACACAGTAAAATACATATAGATACGACATAATTAATTAATAATTATAATAATTAATTATTTTAATTTTATCTCCATCAACTTCTACTCTCTACTGTCTACTTGTTATTAATTTCACAGTTGATATGCCTGCTCTGCAAAGGACTAAACCCGTCGTGTCTCGTGTCGTCAACTACTTCGCAACCTACAACTACAACCACATCGACTACGACCGCTTTGCCTACGACTACTCCGACTTCTACCACCACTGCGACTACAACCACTACTACTACTCCAGCGCCTGAATAATTTATAATAATTATATCAGGAAAATTTAATACGAAATTGCGTTTGTATCTAGTTGCCGATTTTTTAATTCGATAATAAGTTTAGTTTGGTTTTTAATCTCGTAGACTAATTGGACAGGTGCAAATATCAAACTCGAGCTCGTGGCTAAGTAATAACAGCCGCTCGGGTCGATCCATCAGGTTAAGCTACGCTTGCCGGGGTTGGTCCGTGGATGGGTGAACATTTTCACATATCGTGCCTCGGAAAGCACGTTAAGCCGTTGGTCCCTGCTGTCATTTGTGGATCTTTGACAGTCGTTACGAGTTTACAAAAGTACGAAAGTCTGCCAACTAGGCTAACCAAGGGGTATCGTATTACCCAGTTACTGGGTTGTGGAGGTCAGATAGGCAGTCGCTCCATGTAAAATACTGGTATTCAGCTGCATCTGGTTAGACTGGAAGCCGACCTCAACATAGTTAGGAAAAGGCTAGGCAGATTGATTGAAATATCAAACTCCAAATTGAAAAAACAAACAAAAATCACTTGTAATGTCAAAATAGTCCACGAGATTTAAAAAAACTGAGTTTAGTTGGATGATACGTACGCAAAACACGCGCTTGGACGTGGAGTTGCGGACACCAGCTCGTTAGGTTCTGAGCAGACGATGAATAATTTGTCCGCAGACATTATTTGGAATCGTATGGAAATCTAACGCGTACGCGGATAACATACGATTCCAAATTGTCCGTCGACTGCACAGCGCCGATAATTATAATTTTATGAATGTAAGATGTTACATACTGTTTTTTTTATTAAAGGGAGTATAAACTGTATACTGTAAATATTTGAAATTGTATTGAAACCGCAAATAATCATTTAAGTGTAAGAATCTCGTTTTTTGATATCGTTTGGCAATGGTGTGGCTTTTAAACAGTGAAAGATTTTTGTACTCGGCTCAGTACAAGTAAACCAACAATTTGACCGCTTATAATATTAGTTGAGTCTGCTTTAGGCGTTAGGCAAACTCAATCAGAATGTATTCCGCCAAACATCCCTTTGCTCTCCATCTATCCAGAAAATAACGGGTATAACAAGTTAATTATCTTGTTACATCAGCCGTGAGAACCCGTCAGTCGGCTTACTACCCATCGGTAAGCTCTGACAGCCTAGCCTGATCACCGCCATTTTATTGACAGCATCATCGCTACCCGCCCGCGAAATTCCTTTGACAAGTCGTTAATATGTCTCACTAGGTGTATACGTAGGAGGAATGTGACTTTGGTAAGGGTTACTGAGAAAGTTGACGTTTATAATATACTTTGTTGGGTCAGGTTATCGTTTTCAGTGGAATCGAGGGCATCGATTAGGGCGGCATTCCATACGAGATGTTGTTTACTTTATGTAAACTTTCTTTAGTACACGACCTGGGGGCCTACCACCACCGCTTACAGTAGTATTATTTTAATAATACTTCAGTGTAAGAAAGAGATTAAGCTCTACAGGACGTAGAGCTCCATCTCTTTCCCCCACGAAGTAACAACAGGGGGCATCTGTTCCAAAGGTTATGATTTTTCATGAATGTACTGCTGGTAAATCCCACAAAAGGTTTGTCTTCGCAAAACTTAGTACATCAATGTAATAAAGACCTCTTAAAAAAAAAAAACTAATTTTTAAGACGGGGAAAAACACCTTTCAACTTTTTTATCGCAGAAAACTAAGCGATTCTCGTAGTATTGAACATGATGCGAGCGAGATTAAAAATAAGTTGTTCGCGCATTGTCCTCTGATTGGATGACGCGCCCATTGTGTAGGATCGCCGGAGTGGTTTCTAATCTAGCAGCAATATGGTTTAGGAGAACTAGGTGTGCTTGGCTGATTCGCTCTCGATTTATTGGTGCAGCAGTCTATGAAATTCAGGAGGTACCTTTTCAGCTACTTAGCTGGTTGTATGATTGCAATTAGGCTTTTAAATACTGATGTATCTTATGTATGGTGTTATGTTTAGTCGTATGTCTGGCATGGTGTTATGGTAAAATTCACAGATTGGTAGCTTGGAACTGAAGAATAAAATACACAGTTTAATCCTAGAGTATTTGACCACTGTTGTGTAAAAATCACTGACTGTCTCGAGTTCGAACCCAAGCCGCGCACCTCTCTGACTTTTCGGATTCATGTGCAAATTGTATAATTATCACCTGTTTAAAAAACGGTGAAGGAAAACATCGTGAGGAAACCATAATAATCATCGTGCAAAAACATGAGAGGCCAGACACCAGGTTAGTAATTAATAACAACACGAAAAAGAAAAGTATAGATTACCTACTTCGAAGAATTTCGCCGTTGTTCTACAATGATGCACGAGCTTCAACATCCGTAATCAAGGATCTCAGCTGCAGGTAAACTGATGATTCCATTGTGCCCTGATTGGACACTATTCGCCCGAGCTGTCTGTAATCTGTTGGTGAGCTCAACCGAGAAACTAATTTTGATTAGCACATTCTAACTGGATGCATAGACATTGTATGAAAGCCTTTTGTTCCAGACCGATGAAGTAGACTTTAATTTAGATTATTCTGGGCGACTGACCGATAAAATTGGTCTAGATTACCAGCAATTTTTTACGTTCATGTTTAAGATAAGTCCGTGGGGTATTATTTTCTTATATTGGCACGAAATATTTAAGAATTATTAAATGAATATTTAAGAATTATTAATTATATATTGAAGAATTATTAATTAAATATTTAAGAATTATTAATTATATATTTAAGAATTATCAATTACCCAAATTATTCTCATGCCATATGCCTTGGTAAAAATATTAGCCAGTACGAAGGCTAGATTATTTCTTGTCTCGAAAATCTTTATGTACTTTAGATTTAAAGCTGTCATTGAATACTAATCTTCCATTTACTTGTTGCAGAAAGCAACATTTTTAATGGTTCTGTGATGAAATTAATGAAACCATTAGCGTTAATGATCCATTGCGTAACGGGCCATTAATGTTTGTCTTTCTGGCAACTGGGTGTTAGAAATATAATATTGGCTATAGTCATTAGGATGTATGCATCATGCATCAGGTGTACAGATTGTGGTAATCCGTCTCAGATTAATAAGCAGGAGTCAAAAAAGGTTATTAGGAATTAGTAATTCAGTATTGACAACATATACCTCGTAAGATTTTAATGAAACTCAAAACTAGAGTATAAAGCCGTCTGTCTAAATGTATTCACTTTTAAACGGAAGTCCAAACTAAATTAAAAACTTTCTCGACTAATAACAAGAACCAGCAAAATATTTTTATATTTCGTAATACATCTGTTCGTAGCTTGCGGAATTTTTATTGAAATAAAACTGAAACCAAACGGCTGCCGTACTTTTATTTAATTCTACTTTACAGTACAGTTGACGCAGACCAAGTGTTTGGACTGAAACCACTTTTAAAATTATTTTTTGCTCATTTTTTTCATTACCTACTTACTGTGTTCAGATTCTATAAATAAAGTTGGAAACATTTTCATACTTATATTCTTTCGATGTTTTGTAGATAATTGATTTTAAACAAGTGCGAGTCAGACTCGCGCCTGAATGGTTCTGTACCATCCATCCATACTAATATTATAAATTCGAAAGTAACTCTGTCTGTCTGTCTGTCTGTATGTTACCTTTTCACGCCTAAACCACTGAACGGATTTCGATCAAAGGCAAGGAGATAGATGGCATCCCGGGGAAGGACATAGGCTACTTTTTATCGACATACCACACGGGCGAAGGCGCGGGCGGAAGCTAGTTATCTATAAAAACGGCAAAAAAAATCACGTTTGTTGTATGGGAGCCCCTTTAAATATTTATTTTATTTTGTTTTTACCCGGACTGCTAAGGAAGGGTTATTTAGTATTTGTTGTTATAGCGGTAACAGAAGTACATCATCTATGAAAATTTCAACTGTCAAACTATCACGGTTCATGAGATACAGCCTGGTGACAGACGGACAGACAGCGGAGCTTTAGTAATAGGGTCTTGCCCGTTTTACCCTTTGGGTACGGAACCATAAAATATAAAGGATTTGATTTTGCTTTCGAATAGTGTATGGTTAATCGATTGAACGAGGTTCGAAGCAAACTTTATAGGATAGCACTTTAGGTGCCTGGTTAGTTGAGTCCATCAGGGTCCTCGCTTCAGCAGATTTATAATTATATTCCTCATAAGAGACCTCATCATCAACATCTTCCTGTCCTTGTCTCATATTGCTTGGGGTCGGCGCTACACGTTTTCTTCTTCCATTCTCTCATTCCAACCGTTCCGCTAGCATTCACTCCCTTCTCTTACATATCGTTCCTCACACAATCTAACCATTTTTTCCCAAAAGCCTCCTCATAAGGGACCTGTCGACCATAAAAAACAAATCTTAACAAAACATTGTTTGTATCTCTACTTCCAAACCATCAGATTATGTTTATTTTTCCTTATTTATTTTTTCTTTTCATCGAAATTTCTCGAGTAATAAATGTCGCTGCGATGGAACTTTGTTCGCACAGTCGAAACTTTTGACAGGACATGACGCGTTCCGTGTTCAGAATTTTAAAGTGGTTCTAAGCTCTTATTGTTTTCATCTCCCTGAGAGATTAAATTTAAGGGAATTGTTTGTTGATAAGGAAAATTAATATTCAGGTGCTCATGTTTTCGTCTTTACAAGATTTAAGAGGATCTACCCACCACAAATGTGTATAAGCTTAAAAAAATACAAAAGTGATTTTCTCGTGGAATAACAATTGCAACTTTGAGATAAAAACCAATACTTCAGTATGGGTTCCAAAATACTATGTTCGTAACAACATGTAATTACAATCAATGACCTCTTAAAATTTGCTCGTTACTGTATTTATTTCTAAAGAAAACGGTTCCATCTGTCTAACATTTTCATCAAAATGTCGCCGAGAAAGTATCCATTTCCGTCAAAAGTTAGACAATATATCGTATCGTAAATTATCGTCGCAACGTCGCGTTTTTACTCTTTTGTGTCCATTTTCCCTGTCAAGTTTCACTTGATTGTGTTTGTATTGGAGTTTAGACCTAAGGGCCTTTTTTGGAGATACGAAAATCGCTTCATAATTTGTTATTTTGTAGAGAACATATGTAGTGGCCTATGTATGGCGGAAAATTAAGAAATAATTTATTTTTTCAGTTCCCTCACTGACGCTATTTATTACTAAAATCTATTCTGTCACTAAAGATACAGCATAGATTTTTTTACCCGACTACGGCGAAGAAAAAAGGAGGGTTATGATTTTGATTATGTTATCGACTTCTAAAGGCAAATCCACAGTTAAACTATTCCCCATTTTAAAAACTACAGCTAAAGCTGTTAGCCAGTTGGTAGATCCCGTCCCTACTGAACCAACTCTCCTTGTTATTAAAAAATAATGTTTTTCATAAACATAATGGAAAAGCCACATGTGCCCCTTGTTACTAGAACACAGCAATGTTGCCTGGCGGCAAAATTATGCAGTAATAGTTAGTACTTTTTTTATTTTTTTATTCTTAAATTTTATTAGAGGCTTTTATCCACAGTGGCAAGTCAGCCTCATCATAACTTACACTATTCTAAACTACATCTAAAAATACAAAATAGGTACATTATTAATGTCTAAACAAATCAGTGAGTAGGTTTGCTATCTCAGGTGAAGGCTGCGCTAAAACTTTAACATAAGGACCAATATCATATTTGTTTGTTTTTATTCTACTCAACAGCGTCTCTCTTTCCGTCTTTGTCTTAATACATTCCATAAGTAGATGATGAACATCTTCAACCGTACCGCATATTTCGCAATTAGGAGAATTCACTTTATTCATCAAATAACCAAACTTGCGGGATGGGTGACCAGAGCGCAATCTATGAAGCAGAACAATATGATCGTTAGTACTTGCTGGGAGAAACATTTCACAGAAACATGTTATTATGCACTTCATACTAAAAGAAAAATAACATTATAACATTACGCTTGCACTTGCCGAAGGGTTGGGCAGAGTTAGTTCACTCACATTTTGCCAGTTGTGTATATTAAGCTGAAGAAGAAGAATATTATGCAGGGTTATTGGTAAAACACCAACAACCTCTTAAGGAGTCATTGTACTCATCATTATGAACAACTTTTACCTACTATGGGAACAAATGTGAAATCACGAAAAAAAAAAACAGCTGTTCCGTACATTTATGTTCGAATAACTCGTCAAAATGTACGGAACAGCTGATTTTTTTTTCGCGATTTCATATTGTTTCCCATAGTAAAAGTTTTTCATAATGATGAGTACAATGATTCCTTAAGAGGGTGTTGGTGTTTTACCAATATCCCTGTATATAATCTATAGAATAATATATAAGCTATAGAAGCTGAAGTGGCACTGGGCTGGCCATGTTTGTCGAAGGACTGATAGCCGGTGGAACAGATGATTTCTAGAAAGGAGGAAAGGAGGAAAGGAGACTGCATATCGGGAAGCGTAGAGTGGGACGCCCCCAGCTATGTAGATGCACGACCTTAAAAAGGTGGCTGGGACAGACTGGATGCGGAAGGCGGAGGACAGGGTGTTTTGGCGCAGCCTGGGAGAGGCCTGTGTCCAGCAGTGGACTATGAGAGGCTAAGTTGATTGATTGATTGACTTGATTGGAAGTAATCTGATTCAAAATGTATCTTGTCCTTCTAACTAATTGCATAACTTACTTTCGTAACCAATTAAGACTAATTTATTTCATGTTGACAGTTCAACAATATTCATTGCGTTATTTACGTGGTTGACCAGTACTTTTTGACGAATTTATGAAGCAATGGATTAGACATTTGTTTTACGCGATTGATCGTGTATTACGCGATTAGGGTACTGATTTAGAGACAAAATTACATCAAAGCCGATTAGATACAGTAAAATATAATTCAAGTTCCGAGTCGGGTCATAATAATCTGAGCGAGAATAAACAGGACACAAAGACTGAAATATGTAGCGAGTTAATCACGTAAGTAGTTAGCAGTGCTGCCTTAGGGATTATACTGGGTTTAGTAGTGTGGCCTGGACTGTATTATGGAGGTAACAATAGGATAACTTGCACATTAACTACGGAATAGGATACCCGTTTGTTTGTTTGCGTGTTTGTGGCTGTGTTAAACTGATTTTGATATCTTTATCTACTATCTATATTTATCTCTATCTACATAATCTATATAGGTATATAAAAATAAATCCCTATTTCCCTTGGTCACGCCATCACGCTAAAACGGCTGAACGACGAACGAAGACCATGACCTGGAAAAGAACATAGGTTACTTGTCATCCTGGTCCGCAGACGAAGTCGCGGGCAACAGCTAGTTAATTATAAATTAAAGTATTTTTCGTGTATGTCTGTATGACCGCGTTGTTCTTGAAAACTCCGCAACGAATTTGATACGGTTTTCATCATCATGTAGAGAATTTCTAAAAGGTTAAACGTGGTTCATGTTTGTTCATAATACATTGATATTAAACTTACATAAAATAATGAGATATCTTGATGTTTTGACAAATTGTAAAACCTGTGCGAAGCATGTGCGGGTTGCTAGTTTTTAAATAAAGAAGGTATATCACTCATATCTACACCATGTCTGGTGTAGTACCTAATTTGTTACCACTTACCAATAAGACATGTAACCATTCTTCATTTTCCTGCGAGTTACGCGTGCCTATTTAGATTTTTTTATCTAGATAAAAAATTATCCCAATTATTGTGAATTTACCTTAGTATTATAACTAGTTTCTCAGTCGTAACTTAATAACTTTGTATTATATTCTAAGGCCAGGGCCACGACATAGGGCGGTGCGTCTTGCGGCGCGGGGCGAATGTTCCCGTGCCACTCTCCTCTCTGCAAGTCGCACCGCGGCGACTCATCTTTACACGCTCTAATGCTACGGCTACACTTCGCGTTATCGCGAACTTTTCTTCGTGCGCTCTCTGTTGCTCAGCGAGTAATCGAGAGGTGTGCGAGAGAGAGCGCACGAAGAAAAGTTCGCGATAACGCGAAGTGTAGCCATAGCATTAATAACTTCTAACATTTGTTCTCGCCACGATCGCAGACGCAAGACGCCGGTCGCGCGAGTGGTGATGTCGTGGCCGAGAGGTAACCGCAACATTTAGAAAGTTTCTAAACACATTACCAGACATTTTGTTAGCAATTGGAGGAAAAATAATAACCTAAATTGCCTGAATTTAAAACCATTTGCTTGAGTTTCCACCCAAAGTTAGTTTGTTTCGTTTTAACGACAATTTTCTGTAAGTACCTACCTACTAGGCTTTAAATGGCTCGTTTGCCTAAACAGTATTTTAAATTGTACCATTTGTGCCAACGTTTGCTGACAATTTCAAGGCAAATTGCGCAAAAGGACAAATGAGGTACCTATTTAAAAAAAAACAGGGTGGCTATTTAGTCACCTGCATCCGTATAACTACTTTGTCAAGGATACGAGAAAAACTACGGGTAAAAGCTTCCAAAAATAACTTCAGTAAGTATCTCAAGGGACATCAAATCGAAATAAGAGGGTCATCAGATCAAAACGGGTGCAAAGAGCCTGTAGCAAACAACAATAAAGTGAATTTCAGCGACAAAGATAAAGCGGAAACATTTCACATGTAGGTAAGTAAAGCATAGATAATATCAAACTCGTAAAGTCGGATATTAACTTTAGATTTCTAGCACAGAATGTAGTACAGAAGGTAAGTTCACATAACGAGCGTGATCGTATAAATATTTTTATTTTTATTTTTTTATCCTTTATTATAAAGAACTAGGTTCTTCATAATTAATTACAATCTAGTCCATATGACTAATAAGTAATTTTAATCTAACTTAATTTGCTACGTAATCATTAATTAAAATTAGAATAGTGTTGATTGAACTTTACACAGTCCGTTCCACTTTCTTAGAGTTTGATATTTTAATATAAACACTTTGTTCACGTGTTAAATGTGTGTAATCGTCACTATTATTTCTACACTTTTACACTACACTAACTCAAAAGGTTATATAAATAAATTAATACATTTATTTATTTATTTATTACTTAGGAACCTACCAAATATTTTTCTATCTTTGCTTTCTTTTCTTTCTTTAAATAGACGCGTATGATCTGTCCTAAGGGGACTCAGAAGATAACACATGAATAAGTATTAAAATTTAGACGGTTTTAACTTTATAACTCACGACTTTTTCCAATAAATATTAATTGTTTGAATAACATGAATAAATTTTTATTGAAATATCTATTTTCGCTTGTTGTAAGGAGCTGACCTTCTGTAGATACTATTCTGTGGTTATAGGCATCAAGAGTCGTGGCGCTGATGAATATTCACAAGACGTGTCCTTGTTATCAAGGTGGGAGAAATGATCCGTCACATATAATTATATTTTAAACACGAGGCAAAGTTACACTTAGAAGTTGGTTACCTAAAAGTTGGATAATCGTATAGGCTATCCTTTACCGTTTTGAGATCAGTGGTGATGAAATTCATCATCATCTGCCTAGCCTTTTCCCAAATATGTTGGGGTCGGCTTCCAGTCTAACCGGATGCAGCTGAATACCAGTATTTTACATGGCCTATCGGACCTCCACAACCCAGTAACTGGGTAATACGATACCCCTTGGTAAGACTGGTTGTCAGACTTTCGGGCTTCTGACGACCCGTAACGACTGTCAAAGATCCACAAATGACAGCCGGGACCAACGGCTTAACGTGCTGTCCGAGTCACGAAGGAGTCTCGATATGTAAAGATGGTCACCCATCCATGGACCAAACCCGGCAAGCGTTGCTTAACCACTGCTCAACACGGTGAAGGAAAACATCGTGAGGAAACCGGCTTGTGCTAGAACCAAAAATTCGAAGACATGACATGGCATCTACCAACCCGCACTGGGCCCGCGTGGTAGATTACAGCCCACGCCCTCTTAAAGAAAGGAGGTCTGAGTCCCAGCAGTGGGAACATTATGGGCTGATTATGGATGTTTATGTTCACCCTACCTCAAATTGCTTAGCATGATCCTCCATTATGCAGAAAATACTGCAGCATTAATTTTGAAATAAAATGTTAAAGTTGAGGATTGATGCTAGGTCCTATATTTGGCGAAAACACGATCACATAGTCTTGATAGAAAAAAAACCAAAGTTACCTCTAAACCAAACTGTACACCGCTGGTATACAAAAAATACTTCAAATAAGATCATGAAACTTTGCATAATAAATGAACTAACTATAAAGCAGGGTTTATGTTTTTTTTATTACCGTTGTACTCACCGAAAAAAGCAATTACCTAAACTTTTCGAGGTTTGAGAGCCGCCAGCACCCCACTCCGTCTCGCTCTCACTCAGGCCGGGAGTAGTATGGTGCGAGCGAGATAAAATCTGAGGTAGGGTACGGCTTTAAGCTTATTCTTCTTATCTCTCAATTAGTTGTTGAAGCAGTTTCAATTCAGATCATAATTCCATTTATGACTGAATAGCAAGCAGTAAAAACAAGTTTTTATTTATTTTTGTAAACCGTAGGTAGGTACGAGGTAAGTTCGAATTGAACATAATTATTTTGTTTTCACTCTTGAAGTCGGAAATCAGTAAATAAATAGTAAAATAATGAAAAAATACTCACGGATTAAAGCAGTATTTAAGTGTATCTAAACCTGCCGAAAGCAGTTTATGAATTTTCGTTTTACACGTCACTCGAATTAATTTAACATGGTACTACGAAATGTTCTTTCCAGATGAGAAATATGTCGCCAGGTATAAACTCAGAATTTCTAGTATGTACCTACCGAAAGTATTACTAGTAATTTACGCGTTCTAGACTAAAAGTTTAGAATTTAGGGTAGACAAGAGACGGGACATGTTTTAAACTAACTGCTGCTCGCGGCTTTGCTCACGTGTACCCGAATTAGTTTTCTAAAATAAAAGTAGCCTTAGTTACTCTTTAGGCATAACATCAGCTATCTGCCAGTGAAAGTCCCGTCAAAATTGGTCCAGCCGTTTCGGAGATTAGATGGAACAGACAGACAACATTTTTTTTTGTTTGTTATAAGTACCGTATGTACTTTCACTAGCTGATGCCTGTGGTTTCGCCCGTGTGTATGTCGGTTATTATATGCTAAAACCTTCCTCGAGAACCACTCTATCCATTGGCGAAAACAGCATGAAAATCGGTGCAGGAGTTTTTGAGTTTATCGCGAACAGACAGACAGACAGACGCGGAGGCTCTGAAAGGTCAGCCCTCAAACACGATAACATAGGCTGGAACTTTCGAAAGCAATCTAGCTAAATATGAGATAAATGTGAGATAAATATGAGATAAATGTGAAAGGATTATTCAGATTTACTCGACCCGAAAGGACGGCTTTCATTAATAAGTGAAAACAATAAACAAACGACAATTTTCATTATTTGGCATATCTAAGAGCAAGATTTATAGACCGTACTTTTATTTTCCTTTGCTTAGTAATGTAAGCAAAGCAATTGTTCCACGTCTTTCCTTATTTCTGTTTTAGAAGCTTTATATTAGCTTGTTGTGTGAGTGACTAACCTCACTCACTGAGGCCCTAGACGAAGTGACATTCTATCAGCGATAACGATGATGGAAAAGGCAAAAATGTATGGAACTGACAATAGCTATCGAAAAGCTTATGTCAATCCTGTTGAAAGTCGTAGAAATACGAAAAGCTTTGGAAGCGATTGTCACTTGTCTCAGAGAGCCTCCCATCAGGGCAGAAGTTGCCGTGGCCGACTTGGAAAACTGGACTTAAATAGATTCGTACTCAAGTCGGCCGCAGCAAAGATAATTTCCACAGGCGGACGGCCGACCTGGACGGCTCAGATCTCCAGTGCGTATGCGGTGCCTCTCAACAGTCAATGGCCAACAAACAACGACCTACATTTCATCTTGCGTCGAATGTCCCCGTCACCTGCACGCGTGAGGACCTAATGCCTCAGAAAACGGTCTTATCGTGGCTAAGTTTTGGGGCAATCAAATTCAAAGAATATACAAGGTGGAGACGACAATACGACAAAAAATAAAACAGCGTATATGTAATAACGTTCTCGGTCTACATACAAAAAAATAATCAAATATAATTATCTAATAGTTTAGTTACGATAGCTAGTCAAAGATTGGCAAACCCCATAGTCGGCCTATCATTGATATTTTTTGTTTGAAAAAATAACTTAACCCGCGGCTACGCCTGCGTGGTATGTCGATAAAAAGTAGCTTAAGTCCTTCCTCGGGATGCCAACTATCTCTTTGCAAAATTTTATCGTAATATATAAAATTTATGTTCATATTTGTATGACACTTGACACGAATTATGTATGTATGTACAATAAAAGCATAGAAATAAGGTACAAATTCGTATGAAACGCTTTAATAAGCAAAATAAAAATTCGTTTTGTGAATCTTTTGAAATACTTATGTATAAACATAGCCACGCCAAATTCGTACTTATACCTGCGTGCCAGGACGTAAATCCGTAAAAAATACAAATTTCTGAGCTGAAAAGCAATCTAAATAATGATACTAGACTTGAAGTTAGCCCAAAAAATTGGGCCAGTCTATAGAAAACCAGCGAACCTTTGTACTGCGTCGTCATTATGACCGCGGCTTTTGATGTGAAGGGTCGGAATTATTATCCTTTGAATATTGTGTTATCTGTCACGCCAGACACGACGGGTAGGCCAATAGCGGGCTTATGAGTCTCGTTCAAACACTGGTATCACTAGCTAGGTAGGCTGTATAACTTTTTTACTTGGCTATTTTTTATAAACATAGACATAATATACGCTACTACCTATTTGACGGAGAAAAACCTATTCGAACGACCACGATTTTAATGTTCAAATTCGCATCCAAAGTGCGCGCGGTCTAAATCGAATCGGAACGTAAATATCACCGAGAAATGTATATTTAAAATCTGTCAGATGTTTTGCGGTATTAAGGCATCAGCTTCCAAGATTTATGATACATTGCGGTCTAAGGGACGTCTATCTTGGGACGTAAGGGAAATGCATGTGTGTGTGATGCTCCTCAAACAATGGGCCCTTAAGCCGATGATAAACGAGGCCCCTTTGCTTGTCAAGATGACAGTAAATCTCTAAATACTGTCAGGTTTCTGTAAAGAAGACGCTGTTATTATTTTAGGCAAAAAAGTATGTCTGTCCATATAACAGGTGGTGAGGCTGACTTATCTTAACTTATGATAAATATATTATGTTTATTATTTATAATAATAATCTTCTTTATCCTAAATTCCTAACATATTTTATCCTAACTAATATTATAAATGCGAAAGTGTTTGTTACGCTTTCACGTTAAAACCGCTGAACGGATTTGGATGAAATTTGGCTTTTTATCTTGGATCGCAAATGAAGTCACGGGCAACAGCTAGTTTGAGTCATAAATGCTCAAATCGGATCAGTAGTTTTTGAGTTATTATCGACCGTCAAAGCAAGCAAAAAGTAAAAGTTTTAAGTTTTGTAGTAAAGTAAAAAGTTTATTAAAATGGTTTACTAGGGCCTGCTTGCACCACAAAATTAAAGCATCGTTCTGTTTCTCTCAATCGTTTGAAAATGACAGAGACAAAATGATGATTCAAACATGTTTAGCGTTAAACTATTCAATGATGTGTGGCTAAATCTATGAATTTATCCCGAGAGCTAATTCAATGAACTAATTATATTCTGCTGCGTTATAAATATTTACATATTCAGCCTATAATGTTCCCACTGCTGGGACAAAAGCGTCCTCTCTTCGAGAGGGAGTGGTCTGTAATCTACCACGCGGGCCCAGTGCGGGTTGGTAGATATCACATGTCTCCGAATTTTTTGGTCTAGGACATGCCGGTTAAAAATACATAATTATAATTGACGTTAAATTATGCCCATTTATTTAATCATATATTTTAACTTTTGAACTTAATTATCTTCACAATTGTGTTTTTGCTAATGAACATGCGATATGACAAACAGGATATTTCTACTATTTCCAATTAAATTCGTGTTGATAAAATATAGTTAGTTAATTAGTTTTGTAGCATATTGCCATCCTAACTAATGTTATAAATGTTTGCTCTTTGACATTGTTATTATTATTTTTATATGAATTGAATTTTGTTATTTATTTACTTCTAATTAATTGAATGTTAATGATATAATATGTAATGACGTAATCACTATTTGATGTTATTTATTTTAATTGATTTATTTTTAATGAAAACTAAATATTTTTTAATTGACGTACAATTAATTTCTATTTACTTTTTTTAAAGCATGCTCCTTTCCATAATTATGATAAATTGTTGTGGTCCATGTGAACTTTGTAACTATCATTTTAAGAGCTTGTACACACATGAGACATGCAATAAAGATTTAAATTTGAATTTAAATGCGAGAGTGAGTTTGTTTGTGTACATCCACCCTTAACAAACGTTACGTAAGGCCGCAATACTGCTAACGGTGTGACAGTACCTACATGAAAATATAATTATGACAAGTTTAAAGGCCTATAAACCCTACAGCCCTAACCTATCATAATGGTGATAAATAAAATATAAGGGCGGCTGGAACATTGACGTCAAAAAATAAAATTCAGGTCCCTCGTATCGTGGGGTATCCGAATAACCCCAAAACTATGAAAAGTCGCGGAACATACCCCACGATACGGGACCGTCTTGGTTTTTGGACGTCACTGTTCCGGCCGCCTTGTATTAATAAGTTCAGGATATCTGCATAGCATGAGCATAATCAGCCTATAATGTTCCGACTGCTGGGACACAGGCCTCCTCTCTGAGAGAGGGAGTGGGCCGTAATCCACCACGCGGGCCCAGTGCGGGTTGGTAGATGTCACATGTCTTCGAATTCTTGGTTCTAGGACATGTCGGTTTCCTCACGATGTTTTCCTACACCGTTTTGAGAGCAGTGGTGATGAAATAATTTACACAAAGTAAAGCGCCTCTCAGGGTTCGAACCTACGACCTACAACTCGTAAGTCGTGGCTGTTACCACTGGGCCACCACTGCTCTTATATCAGGATATCTGCACCATGCGACAAAAGGTTACAGACGGATAGTAGACAGGATTTTCAGGTTCGGGAAGGGAACACTCACTCCCAGACTCACGAGACTGATCAGAGATGGCTAAAGGTGTCTTGGCCACAGTGAGGGGTAGTGAGACAAGAATATATTTAGTCAAAACATTTGGTTTAAGAAAGATCCACAAATAAATAGGTACATACAAACGGACAAATAGTTAGGAATATTTCAGGTCATCTATGACGTAAAAGATGGTTGAACTTATACAAGAACATCCTATCACATCCGCCCACAGTTACTCGCTGGGCACGAAGAACTGAATGAGCAGTTCAGTTCGGATTGTGTTAGAATAATAAGAGCTTAGCGTGTAACTTGAAAATTTATGTTTAAAATAAATAAAACAAATGTAAAACAAAAAACTAGTTTATGTATATGAAAAGTAAAGATATTTAGCAGGTAATGGGTATTATTGTATTAGAGTCAGTAACAGAATAAATTGAAAGGAGGGAGGAAAGCATACAATAGTTTAGAAATACAAATAAGTTTAATAGATTTCAAAATGTCTATTTATTTTTTAGACAACATAGAATATTATTTAAGCAGAAAAATTTCAGCAGTTTTAGAATTAAGTTTAAGACTAAAAATGGGATGATGTTATGGCAACACTAGTTGTAGTGTGCCAACCCCAAGACATAGCTGGTAACACCGATACTTTCTTTTCCGCCTGGATCCCGAGACGGGTACGCACGTCGTCCTTGTAAGAAGTAATAATAATTATAAATATTACATTATACCCTGAATACCTTGAAAAAACATATTTTATTACAACAAACATACATTACAATTATAACATTATGATTATTCTAAACACTACGCTAATTATTATAAGTACACAGAAAAATAAGAAATAGGTACTGAGAGTGAAATAATTATCAAACAAAAAAACCTCAGCCAATCAGAGAAGGTCTCGTTTTGGGGGGTCTCCCTTGTTTCATCGAAAATAAATTGCCAAATTATCACTTCCCAAACAATTTTCCGCATAATTTCATTTGCCAAAATATTACTTAGCAAAAAATCTCTTCACAAATTATTGTAACGCAAACCTAATGTTTAGCAAGTGAACGTTTAAACAATAACTTGTTTAACAAATAGTACTTTTACCAATTTTTACGTAGTCAAATATTTCAGTTGGCGCAAAATAAAATTTGCCAAATGTTTAGTATCGTCAGTTTCGGGTAGCCTGTTTTTTTTTCTATATAATCTAGTCATTTCTGGCGTCGTAGTAGGTCACAGTTTTAACCTAACCTAACCTAACAAATCATTTGACCAAACGTTTATTATCTTAAGATTGTTTGCTGTAATAAATGATTTGATTAAAGACCAAATGCCTAAATGACATTATCCTTGATAATATTCTGCCAAGTAAAAATTTGAACAAATGAAAATGTGCGTACTAAAATCATTCCAAACATTGCATTGTTATAAAAAAAGGTTGCTAAAATTTGTTTGGGTAGTGAAATTTGGGCAAAATCTTTTCGGCAAAACGGCAGGATCCCCGTTTTGGGCACTCCGACCGGCCAATCAGCGTTCTTATTTCATAATAGCTAACGTTTCGTTTCGCAATATTACTAGAGCAACTCGTGTTATTGCAAAAACCCTATCTTTTTCCAGTAAGATTGAGAAATGTTTTCACCATTTTCTAATTATCCGGGTTTTCACCATACCTCTAAGGTTTTCGCGAAACTATGAATGATCAAATCACTCGACGACATATTATATAAAAAAAAACTCTAGCTCTTAAACCTGCTGATCGACACGTTTACTAATATATTTTATTTTTCAGGCATGATGATATTATTCTGATTCCTATGTCTTGCTGACCTTAGATTTAATTTATTACCATAAAATTCATACCATAATTGTCGATTACTTCTAAAAAAGACAAAAAAAACATCCAAAACTAGTGTAGTAAAATGTATAAACATTTCAATTATTTTATTTACAATATTTGAGTAATATGTAAGTGCTTTGACATAAGGAAGTAACATTATGACGTCGCTCAATATGAATATTAAAGTGGCTATAAACAAGTGACGCCTGTTGTTAGTAGCAGTATGTGCGCTCACGTTAGAACTTCGGCAAAGTGAATATACAATAATAATGTACAATGTATAGTTAAATATCAAAAGTAAAATTAAATATACTGTAAAGAAATACTCCGAGTATAGCGGATTAAAATAATAGAATACCCTCTTTATTAGAATAAATATTAAAGCAACACCCCAAGCAAAGAGGCTGCTTTTTAGATATCTTCTTTGGATATTCACATTGAAAACTTTAACAAAGTCTATATAAAATAAATAATTCATAACCACCAACCAGTTGTGTCTTACTGCGGTAATGTACCAAAATAGAAAATATAACTCGTAATTGTAATTTGTTTTTTCGGATATCAATAAACACATAAAAACATTAGTTAGTGTTGTGTTGAGAAAAACATAGTTTCTGTAATTTCGAAACTTCTGTATCAGGCACCAGCTTGTCACTCCGTATACCAACGTAGCTAGTGTCAGCACAAGCATTATGAGTCCAAAAATAAAATAAAATTCCAAAGCCCAAGTACCTTTTGATACTTCTGTACTTGGGCTGTGTGCAGAGACGTTAATCACGTTGATTCCGAAATCAGTCATGTTGAATTTCCGTCGTATCAGTTTTACGTAGCTGCATGGATTGTCTGCAGAGACGTTTACGTCGGCGTCGTTATCAGTCATGTCGAATTTCACTTGCACAGTTTTGATTGATTTACTTTTAAACGATTGTTTTATGAACGAATTGGCGTACAGCACCTCCCTAAAACAGTGGTGTTGATTCCAAAACTGACAGAATAATATTCGATAGAGAAAGACGCTGTAAAACAAATTAATCTGTTATTTCATAATTAATTTTTAGGGTTCCGTACGTCCGAATGAAAAAACTAAACCCTTATAGGATCACTCGTGTGTCTGACTGGCCGTCTGTCACAGCCAATAAGCTCCGAATCTTTAACTGGACCAAATTAGTTGTTTGGAAAATAACCGTGTGACATAATTATCAAATGACGGCTATATTACATTAAAATTAAAAAACAAATGTTAACCTCACATCTTCTTTTTTTTTAATAGTTTTAAAGATATTTAAGAAAATAGATGTAAATTGACGTTATCTCCGAAAGGACTAAGTCAAAATTTTTGAAAAAAATACAGAAAATGGTGCTTTAGTAATAGATTACAGGAAAACCTATATGAAGTCTATGGTCTTAAAATTACATGGAAAATCTCTAAGCGTGGGTACAAACTTACATTTGCAGTTGGAATGTATGGAAGAACATGTTTTTCAGCTACTGTTAAATTTGTTCTTGGGATAAAAAACATGGTAAGTAGATAATTTATTTATCGTGCGGAACCATCACCAAGCGAGTTGAACTCGCATTTTTAACTAATGTTTGTCCTATTTTTAATTAATGTTATCTGCTTATGATTATTAAACTTGAATTTACAGTGTTATGTTGTTTCGGAACCAACCACCACTGTTTGTAGGGAGGTGCTGTACGCCAATTCGTTCACAAAACAATCGTTTAAAAGTAAATCAATCAAAACTGTGCAAGTGAAATTCGACATGACTGATAACGACGCCGACGTAAACGTCTCTGCAGACAATCCATGCAGCTACGTAAAACTGATACGACGGAAATTCAACATGACTGATTTCGGAATCAACGTGATTAACGTCTCTGCACACAGCCCAAGTACAAAAGTATCAAAAGGTACTTGGGCTCTGGAATTTTATTTTATTTTTGGACTCATAATGCTTGTGCTGACACTAGCTACGTTGGTATACGGAGTGACAAGCTGGTGCCTGATACAGAGGTTTCGAAATTACAGAAACTATGTGTTTCTCAACACAACACTAACTAATGTTTTTATGTGTTTATTGATATCCGAAAAAACAAATTACAATTACGAGTTATATTTTCTATTTTGGTACATTATCGCAGTAAGACACAACTGGTTGGTGGTTATGAATTATTTATTTTATATAGACTTTGTTAAAGTTTTCAATGTGAATATCCAAAGAAGATATCTAAAAAGCAGCCTCTTTGCTTGGGGTGTTCCTTTAATATTTATGCTAACTAAGGTAGCGTCTGATTATTTTCATTATTTTTTATCCGATTATTTCTATTTAATGTGTTATTATTTAATTTTACTTTTAATGGTTAACTATACATTTCACGTTATTATTATATATTCGGTTTGCCCAAGTTCTAACGTGACCGCACATACTGCTACTAACAACAGGCGTCACTTGTTTATAGTCAGTTTAATATTCATATTGAGCGACGTCATACTGTCACTTCCGTATGTCATCATATTACTTGTACATTTCTCAAGAATTTTAGAAACATTATTTAAAATTTATATACATTTTACTACACTAGTATTGGACGTTATTTTTGTCTTTTTTAGCAGTAATCGACAATTATGGTATGAACTTTACGTAAATAAGTTAAATCAAAGATCAGCAAGACATAGGAATCACAATAATGTCATCATGCCTGAAAAATATATCAGTAAACCTGACATTCAGCAGGTTTAAGAGCTAGAGGTTTTTGATATATATTGATAACAAGCTGCGTTCCGCGGTTTTACCCGTACAGGTCTCGATCCCCTGGAAATATCAGGATAAAAAGTTTCCTTTGTCCTAATCCTGGTCTACCCAATCTATATCCGTTTAGCCGTTTTAGCGTGAAAGCATAACAAACAAACCAACAGACAAACTCACTTTCGCATTTATAATATTAATAAATCATATTAAAATATTATAGTTTACATTATAATATTATATAGTTAGGATTACATTCACTCTCTGTATTTCTTATTTTTCTGTGTACCTGTATAACAATTGGCGTAGTGTTTAGAATAATCATAATGTTATACTTACTTAGTGTCTGTGACGCTACCTTATATAAATATAAAATTGTATTAAGTATCTAGAAATATTATAAAACAAAGTCACTTTTCATGTCTGTATTGTAACCGCATTGTTCTGTTAAACTACGCGACGGATATTGATACGGTTTCTACCATCATTTAGATAATTTATTCCAGAAGGTTTATTTTTATAATACACCAGCTGATGCCTGCGGCTTTGCCCGCGTGGATTTCGGTTATTATATACTAAAACCTTACTCGACAACCACTCTATCCATTGGTGGAAACAGCATAAGAACGGTGCAGTCGTTTTTGAGTTTATCGCGAACAGACAAACAGACAGACGCGGCGGAGGACTTTGTTTTATAATATGTAAGGATTAATGTTTAACTTAGATGTAGCACAGAAATCTAGATGTTTTCTCATTTCGCTTTTGCACCCGAGCAAAGTAGGATCGCGGATCGGATCATCATCTGCCTAACCTTTTCCCAAATATGTTGGGGTCGGCTTCCAGTCTAACCGGATGCAGCTGAATACCAGTATTTTATATGGAACGACTGCCTATCTGACCTCCACAACCCAGTAACTGGGTAATACGATACCCTTTGGTAAGACTGGTTGTGAGACTTTCGAGCTTCTGACTACCCGTAACGACTGTCAAAGATCCACGAATGACAGCCGGGACCAACGGCTTAACGTGCTTTCTGAGCCACGGAGGAGTCTCGGTATGCAAAGACGGTCACCCATCCACGGACCAACCCCGGCAAGTCGACCCGTGCGGTTGTTATTACTTAGCCACGAACTCCTCACTAGGTGGATCGGATCACTAGTTCAAAATGAATTGATTGTACCACATGTATTGGATGAAATAAAATAAATGACAGAATTAATCGGAACGTAATACAAGTCTGCTTGCAGAACATTTCACCTGCAGTATGTGAACACATCTAACATAGTGTGGCGGCATCTACAGCGCCACATGCGAATAAATAACGCATCAAAGACCTGACGTATAGATAACTTCCCGACATCAATCGTTGGTTGAAGGTCCTAAGTGTAGTTCTTAAGGCAGCCACAGGAAAGTCCGATTAAGAAGTCACGATTTCAGTAATCAACTTCGAGATGCCACGATTTCAGTAATCAACTTCGAGATGCCTAAGTTAGAAAAAAAAATGTCGATGGACAGATGCCCGCCAGACACGACACCCGTCTGGTCAGAAGATCCACCCTTTCCTTTAGATGAGTGAACTTTACACCCTGTTCCTCATACCTCTAGGTATATTTTGAGTTCGTTTTTAGATATAAATACCGTTATTTTTATTGCCTTTCAAAGAAATAAAATTTGTAAGCAATTCATTTTTTAAACCAAATTTATCAATGTTTTGTAAATAAAGCTTGATTGTAAAGTTTATCGCTTGTGCTGTACTAACTATTATACTTTTTGTCTGTAATGGTGGAATCCGACGATCGGCAATATTGCAGACGGACACGCACTACACACGACCACAGTCCGCCACGCACCGCGCACCGAGGAACTTCCGATGTCTGCGATACCCCGCACGTACACCTTCCCACGGTCCGTCGTCCGGGCTCATAGGTGTCCGTCCGCAAAATCGCAGATCGTGGGATTTCGGTATAACACATTTAACATTATCGGTATAAATGTCAAAATTAAAAAATGGGTCGATGATGAAATAACCTTGTTATGTAGTATGGGGGAAGAAGTTTACCTCACATTATTTTTGTTTCTTATTACGTCCTATTACTGACACCTTAACACTCGTAGTATTTGTCAACGACTGCTCTGTTTAACCATCGTTAGTTTCGGTGTAATGTAACTGACATACGTAACTAGGTTGACTAGATTCAAGTTTGATGCAAACACTGAACAGTATTCAGTGCGTCGTCGCAAATTGCGAGCCGTAGTTTTCCTACGAAACTTGCGACGGCTCTTGAACAAATTTTCTGTATTCGTTAAATATAGTAAGATAGAATATGCTTTAGTGTACATACAACACAATTATAATATAACTAGTCCCATGGGAATATCGGGATAAAAAGAATCCTATGTCCTATTCCAGGTCATGGTCTACCCATGTGTCAACTGCAGGCGAGGTGTCGCTGCGATACGACTATGTTTTTCTATAAAACTGACGTGTCGCTGGCTCTGCAAGGTATTTCATAGAAATTAATAGAAACCAGTCGCCGCCGCCCCGTGTCGCCTGCAGTTGTAGGCGGCAACTTTTTTTTTTTTTTTTTTGAGGTTGGGAAATCATCTGATGACTTCTCCCGCTCTGGGCGGAACGGAAGGGCGTGTCACTTTGATTGACTAAAACCCACCCGTGTTCCTTCAGTTGCCTGTTGCCAAGGTCCCGGTATCCCTTTCGGACTTTCCCGCAACCCTGGCAGGGCATCTGGTACCCCTATGAAAGAAAACTTGTTAAATTATCAAATCTCGGAGTGCCCCTTGTCAATTTTTGTAAATAGGCCCCTAACTTCATCCGTATTCAGTGGATAAACTTCGGAGCGTCCGAGCGTATCGCCACGAACGTGTAAGCACCGGTTGAAATAGCGTGGAGCAATAAAAAGATTTGGAACTGCCGGCGAACACTCGAGTAGCCATTTTTTCGGTTTTAAAGTCCGTAAGTGTTCCATTTTTGGAGTATCGTGTGGAATACTGAAAAAGTATTGTTTTTTTTAGTTCTTATCTTACAACTAAGTTTTCTTTCATTTTAATATTGACATTGTTTTGGAAATTTTATTTTTTCATGCGATTTTGGGACAATTTAACCTTTGGTATCCGGAACGTAGATCTCGTTGAGACACAATGGATTTTTAATTATGTCTGTAATTACGACAAACGACGGGTTAAATTGTGAGGTACAAAATCCCAAGTTTGTACCTACATACAAATATAATTTTGTTATTTTATGTAAGCCTGATGATCTGTTTGCTACGATTTTTCCAATAAACTTATAGCTTAAAAAAAATATTTCTTCGACTCCAAGTAGCTTGTAAAAATTTACGTGAAAAAGTGATTCTAATAGGTATCCCTATCCCTATTATAATATTATTTGATGGAGGTCAAAGGGAACCCACATTATTTTCAACAAACAAACCAACAGTTTTAGTCCAAGTAAAGCAAAATAGTGAAACATAAGGAAAAACAAGACAAAGATCTTGCGACAAAGTGTCTGTTTCCTGTACATTTTGTGTGTATAAATAAATCCCTACTTCATGTTGTTTACTTAAACAACCACAGTTTCTTCAAGACAAATCTTTTTTTTCCACAGAACAATTGGAAAACATAATTTGATTAAATAAACAAATGTTTTTGTTTATTTAAAATTTAATCATGTTTTCCAATTGTTCTGTTTAATACATAAACATAATTTAATAAGGGAAATAAACAAATGTTTTTGTTTATTTAATTTAATCATGTTTTCCAATGCACGCAAAACATTTTGCAGTAGGTACCGGTGTACCTATAAAAATCATAATAATTTACACTCCAAAATACACGCCAGTAGAAACCACGCGCTCATTACCTTTGTAATTGTGTCACGGACTGAAAATCAAGGCTTATTTACAGTAACCATTCGTTAGTAGAGCTTAAACAGGGTGAAATTGAATTCATGGGCATCCTTCTATGGAGTAATTTGTACTCATCATTATGACTTTTTAAGAGACCAAATCTGAAATCACGAAAGAAAAATCAGCGGTTCCCTATTTTTGACGAGTTATGCGAACATAAATTATTAAGGAACACCAGATCTTTTTTTTCGCGATTTCTAATCTTATCAGCAGTTCCGAAGAACCCCGTAAGTATAGTAAGAAGTATAAGTATAAGTAAGAATAATAATATTATTCTTACTTACAAAAACAAAGTCCTCCGCCGCGTCTGTCTGTCTGTTTGCGATAAACTCAAAACTACTGCACCGATTTTCATGCTGTTAACACCAATCGATAGAGTGGTTCTCGAGGAAGGTTTTAGTTTAAAATAACCGACATCCACGCGGGCGAAGCCGCGGTAGTATAAATATACGAAGGATATACGCATCCAAATGTATGTAGTTACTAGATATAGATACCCAACGGTCTCTATATCAGACGGTCTTGCAGGAGTGTGGGTGTCCCTAATGAAATGTCGTTGCATGGCAACGGGGCTGTAAAAACCGTAAAACTCCGTAAATTACAACGTAAATACGATTCGGGGATTACTCCCAACGTTACAAGGATTGTAGTACCTACCTAAATTCGAGAAAAATGGCCATTTAGACAATGCGAGGAGATGAATACGGTTTTTAGACGAGCTTTTTAAATCCTATCGTATACTATTAAATTAGAAATATTTATACGTAAATACCTATTTAAATAAGGTGTTAAAAAAATAACTTTACAAACTTTATGAGGTGCTTAGGCCATTGAACTGTATAACTTTTTTAATATGCGACCAAATTTGAAATCGCGGAAAGAAAACCAGCTGTTTCATTACTAAAGTTTAATACCTACTGTTCTTAACTTTATGGGACAGCAATTTTTTTATAAAGTCTTAAAACTAAGTAAATATAAATGCGAAACGAGTATTTTCAATTCTAAAATTGAAACTGACCTCCACAACTCTGTTACTGGGTAACACGATACCCCTTGGTACCACTGATTCGCCGTCTTTCGGGCTTCTGACTTACCGTAACGACTGTACAAGATCTACGAATGACAGACGGCGCCGCAACCAAGTGTGGCTCGGAGGGGTCTCAGAACGGAATGGGTGGTCACTCAACCGACTTAAGCAAACGTTTGCCGAGCGACCCTTGCCGGTACTTACGCAGACACGAGCCACTCTTTAACCAAAACAAAGTCTCGCAGTCAAAATAAAACCTGATCCTGTTAATTTAGTGCTTGATTGAGCGGACTGCAAATAGAAAGAGCTGGCAGTTAGTTTGTAGACAAACTGCACCTAATTCAGTAAACAGCACAGAATAAAAATGTATAGAAGCGATAGGTACACACGGCTACACATCAAGCTATACATTCCAGTATAAGCTGACCTCGCATTTTATAGGATTTCCGTACAATGCGAGGTCAGCTTATACTGGAAATGTATGGCTTAATGTGCAGCAGTGTGTACTACGACTGGCTCGTTGGTCTAGCAAATGGTTGTAAAAGACTGCTGAGCTTAAGGACCTGGATTGGATACCCAGGTCGGCCAGTGTCATTGAATTTTTCCATATCGAATTCCCCAAAATTGGATTTGTGCCCAGTTGTTGAGAAACAAAAAAAAGAAGAAAAGGAAATAAATGAGATTGTATTATAAGTGTGTCTACCCTTTCAGGAATTACAGGCGTGATGTTATCATGTCTATACGCCGCCAACTAACTTAATTTGTCATTTCGATAACAGCCTAGCCTTTGGCAGTAGCGCTCGCCAGCCGCTTCGGCGGCACCGCTCGCTTCGCTCGCTCGGCTCGCGCGCGGTTGGTTTTATCATCTATGGGCTAGGTTGTTAACTGAAAGGCTAATTTAAGGAACTTCATTTCAACAAAAAATACAACTTGGTATAGGTAACACTGTACATGGCTAGACATAATAAGAAACAAGTCCGAAGTGTGTCAGTAAGGCTGCTCTAAATAAAATTACTTTTATTTTTATCAGAAAAACAGGGTAAACTGTATCAGGAGCCGTGACACGAATTCCATGTCAAACACGCAATGATGCGTAAAGGTAGGCTAGGATCAACTAAGATTTGAGGTCTGATCTCAGAAGCGTGACCCGATTGAGTGCTGAACACGTCTCGTTCTGATCTCCGAAGCGTGACCCGAACAGAACTCGTTTGTCGAGTTAGATGAAAATAGATTCGAAGATATTATCGAGAATTCGGATGAAAATGTAGGTGGTGTACCTCTAATATTGTTGCGAACTTTGGAAATATCAGTAATGGGACGTGTTAGGCCCTTTGTACACACACGTTTTCCTTGGCGTGAAAACTACGGTTTATTCGCCGTGCATATAAGCACGGCCGTCAGTGTTGTATCACTATGGAAGTTTGTTGACGACACGGCACGGTCGGTGCCGTCGCTGTATACCATATGACCGTGCCATATCGTACGCCGTACCGTACACGCCGTACCTTAAAGAATCTGAGGCCCTAGTGACATTCTATAAGCGATAACGATGATGGAAAAGGCAAAAATGTATAGGACTGACATAAGCTATGGAAAAGCTTATGTCAATCCTGTTGAAAATCGTTGTAGAAATACGTAACGCTTTCGAAGCGATTGTCACTTGTCTCGAAACGCTTTCGAAGCGATTGCCCTTTGTGCCGTGGACAATTTCGCTTTTTGCAAGTATCACAATAATAGTATATTATGCAATTAGTGAATAAAGGACGGATTTAAAGCGAGGGCCATAGGTGAATCACGAGCAAGTGAAGGATTCTAACGACTGAATCACGACCGAAGGGAGTGATTCATGATGATTGAATCACGATCGTAGGGAGTGATTCAAGTGTTAGAATCCTGAACGACGCGAGCGATTCATGGCCCTCGATATAAATCCGTTTTATTCAAGAGTTGCATACTATACTTTATACCATGACTACGAGAAAAAAAACATGCAACTTCGAGTATGTTGTTATGTCAATTTTATGCCTTGTTTTTATAGTACCTACACCGTAGCATAGAATACATACTCCATAAGGTCGATGACTTCTTTTTCTTCGACAACTCATTAAAATAGGAAAACAGACTCTGAAAATTTGGTCAGCTTGATTTTCATTTTTCCATTTACTCAAACAAAAAAAACAAACTCACACTCAAACTCATCGTAGGCTTTGATGTAAACCAGCCGTGATTTGTTGGTTAGCAAGCTTTCTACTATATCGGCCGCCCTCTCTTTCATAAACTCAGGTGTTAACACATCTTCATCACTTGAAAACATTTTCAATCGATTTATTATTAAGTAACCCTAAACTTTTTTTTCGTACAACTTACAATATTTAAAATAGCGCCCATTTACTAATGACAGCAAAGAACACAAAACAGTTTTAATTCTAATGCTAAACTCCTGTTCGAAAATCAAATCGAATAGGAGTTTGGATATCATTGAGATGGAGTTCGAACAAATTGGTGTTCTAAATTCAAACACCAAAACAGTGATTAAAAGTGCTTTTTATTCACTGTTTTCAGTGAATAAAATAAGCTTTTTAGAGGGGGCATGGTATAAAATAAATTGTCACTTCGCATTTTATAACAAAGCAGCTTTCAAAGCAAAGGCAGTATCATTTTTTTTTTAAGATAATGGGTATAATATGCATTGAAAATTGGGACTGTCAACATACTTTCCAGTTGGCAATTGAGTCCTGAAACGATCGCGGCCGCAACAACTTTTTTATTACTTCTTCAGGAAAACAGTTTTCTTCAAACACCACAACAAATAAAGTGGTTGACAAAGCGCCTATAAATACCACTGTTTTAGACAATTAAGCTTAATGTGGTTTATGACGACTACTAAAATCCTTTTAGCCGACTTGTCTCACTGATCCCTATTTATTGCGCGAAACGTTCCCTTAGCAACGTAATATAAATATACATACACGTTAGGATTTTTTAGATACTGGTAGCAACGAGAACGTGATACAAATTATTTATTGGAACGGAGTTGCTTAACGCGGCTTGCGGTAGGAGTAAACAGGCAGAAATAATCACACGAAAAGGCGTTCATACTTGAGACTGTTTTCTTCTAATTCTGCACACACAAAACAAAATGAAAAACGAAGACAGCGTTTCAAATTTTTCATCATGGTTATCGTTTTCATGCTTTTTGAGGTTGTTAAAGCCGATAAATCCAAGATGGTGGCTGCAAAAATTTCTTTCATATAGCGACCTTGGTGATGTTCATCAGAAAGGTCAGGTGCGTAATACTTGCAACCAGCGTGCGTGTATGAACCTAAACGAAACAAAATGAGCATGTAAAGATTGTAGCAGGTAGTGTTGTAGTGTTCTGAAACTTCTGCCTACCTCATGAGAAGAAGTCGCGAGTTTAAGTATGAATCAAAATCAAAATATTTTATTTCACATAAACCTACATGGGCACTTATGAAACGTCAGAAGCTAGTTGCACGGTTCCAATTGGTCGTTTCCTATGGAGAAGAGCCGGCAAGAAACTCCACGGTTACTCTTTTAAAAATAATTGGCTGTTACAATATTTTCGAATTACAGTGTTATTAGGTATGGGAGGACAGTGTAGGCCTTTCAACAAGTACCAGGTAAATACTTAATAAAATAGAAAATGTTCAAAAAAAAAATCTACTACAGTTCACTAACTGAGTGAACTATGAATAACTATTGAGAGTTAATCGAGGACCTCAGAAACCATACATTAGGCTCATATAACTACATTGCAACATAAAATTAACTTAAAAATTTTGCGATTAACCGCAGAAATTACGTATTTACCTCAATGATAAGCTTTTAGAACTTCAACAGTTACATAAAAACTTGTTAGAAGAAAGTTTCGCTTACATCTAGATAATCTTGAAGTCATGCCTAATAACACCTGCATAAACACCAGTTCTTGACTTGTAACCCGTGTCACTGGTTTTGTGAGAATTACAGCTATATAATTTACATAATAATCTGTGTAGATTCTAATATGTTATGATGTAAGGATTTTATTAATTTTCCCACACATTTGTAAAGTACTTTGTAACGATTAAAAAACTTCATTTACCGTTATAAGGTCAGTAGTGTCCTCTTGTAGTAAATATTGATTTAATGGTGGTCTTGTACCATATTCTTAATATTTACTACAAGTATTGAAGTACTTACAATTGTAAATGTTCACGTTTTCTATATGTAGATAAGTGGATGGTGAACAAGCGTGCCACACGGATGGTATGTGTAGTCAAAGCCACCTACAGACAGCTGCAACATCAGACGCATCGTTAGTACGTTCCCACCAGAGACAGAGTTTAAAAACTCCCGTAGACAGGCACGACGAAACTCTAGTAACAATTTCTATGAAAATATCATAGAAATTGTTCTAGCAGAATCGCGTCGCGCCTGTCTGCGAGAGCCTTAAAGGTGTCATGTACCTGTAATTTCTCTAATTTAAAACGTTTAAAAATTACTTAACCTTAACCAAAGTGACATTATAGGTAGTAGTATTAAGTATTTCCATCAAAGTGACATTCTATCAGCGATAACGATGATGGAAAGGCAAAAATATATCGGACTGACATAAGCTATCGAAAAGCTTATGTCAATCCTGTTGAAAGTCGTTGTAGAAATACGAAATGCTTTCGAAGCGATTGTCACTTGTCTAGGCCCTCCGGGATCTAAAAGATAGAAACGTTCCATCTATACGTGTCGATTTCAGACGATTATGGTTATGTCTCAAATTGTGAGCAGTCTTTTCAAGCCTGCATGAAACAGGTCAACTACAAAGCCTGGGTAGGTAGAAAAAAACCCAAGGTTGAGCATAATTGGTTTAATTTGATTTTAATTTAATTTCTTTATATTTATTTGTTACATATTTTCTTTGATTTTATTTGATTTATTTTATACTAGCTTCCGCCCGCGGCGTCACCAGTGTGGTATGTCGATAAAAAGTAGCCGTAAAGTAGCAGTATGTCTTCTCCAGGATGCCATCTATCTCCTTGCCAAATTTTGTCGCAACCCGTTCAGTGGTTTAGGTGTGAAAAGGGATACAAACAGACAGACAGAGTTACTTTCGAATTTATAAAATTAGCATGGAAGTATGGATATTTAATTTATTTGATGTTAGGCAATAAGACTAAATTAACTACAATGTAAGCTACTATTCTAATACCTAAATTGCTTACCAGAACTATTACCGTCACTTAAAACCCTTCATTTAGACAATTACAAACAAAAGAGCTTTCTTGTTTGTAGGTAATTGTCAAAATGAAGGGTTCCCCTATTAAAATAATCATTGAAACTTGCTAAGTACAAACAAAGGATTGTTAATCACGCGTGCGGAAACTAAAACAATACTACATAAGTTATACTAATACAATACAAACGGTACAACTTTCACGCATTGACAGAGTGATTGATTTTGTAGTACCTGACATGGAAAGTTCCTAAAACTTTCTACATCTGGTAACTGTTTTCATAAAAATATAGGCGAGTTCTGTGCGATTGAAACCTTGGGGCGCAGCTAGTAAATTATAATTATATAACTGCGCCCCGCGGTTTCAGCCGCATAAGTCACGATCCCGTGGGAATATCGCGACAAATGTGCCAAACTTCATCCAAATTCAACGGATTTGGATGAAATACGGCAATAATTCAACGGATTTGGATGTTTGGCACATTTGTGCCGTTTTAGCGTGAAAGCGTAACAAACAAACAATACCAACTCACTTTCGCATTTATAATATTAGTTAGAGTGTATAATTTTAGTAAAATTACAAATATCAGTGTACACATTTATTAAAGCACGCCCAACATGAACGATTAGCTATTAATACTTTTGGATCAATTTAATTAAATCCGGATACAATAAACATAAGCCTTATTACCACAAAACCGTGTTTATCAGCTGTTTAGCCTAAACACCTTTTAAACATGACATTTCTGTATGGAGTTTGACATAAAACTGACAGTAGACACGCGTTTAAAAAGTGTCTAGTACTAACCCCACAAGATCAACAATACCATTGAAGATTTTTTTTATTTTTTTATCTCGAGCCATACTTGCTTTCCCAACTCACTTTAGACATTGGCAGAATGGTCGACATCGGCTTTGCTTGCCATAATAAAAAATAGAATAGGAAAAAACGCTAAGACCCTCCACAATCGTGAGATATGCAGTCTCAGGGAATATTTCCTAGGAGCCGACGTGGGAATGCATCGAGATGTGGTCGCGGTGGACAAGGGCCTCACCCCGCTCTCCTTGGCGAAAGAGAACTGGCGCAAGCCTGTAGTGCTTGACACTAACGATCGCAAGGAGGTATGGCAGAGTAAGGAGCTTCACGGACGCTTTTACCGGGCCCTGCATGGACCCGATGTAGATTTATTAGCGTCCGTGGCCTGGCTACGTTTCGGTGACCTCTTTGGGGAAACCGAAGGTTTTGTTTGTGCAATTATGGATGAAGTTATCATGACGAACAATTACCGGAGATTTATTGTGAAAGACGGCACGGTTGACATCTGTCGGGCATGCCACCGACCGGGAGAATCAATCCGTCACATTATCTCCGGGTGTTCTCATCTAGCTAACGGAGAGTACTTGCATAGACACAACCTTGTAGCCAGGATTATCCATCAGCAACTTGCTCTGAAATACAGCCTAGTGGAATCGGAAGTGCCGTACTACAGGTACGTGCCCGACCCAGTTCTCGAAAATGGAAATATCACATTGTACTGGGATCGATCCATCATCACTGACAGGACTATTGTTGCCAATAAGCCTGATATAGTGGTGGTGGATCGAACAGAGCGGCGCGCAATGATCATTGACATAACGGTCCCGCATGACGGGAACCTCGTGAAGGCCGAGAAAGATAAACAAATCAAGTATCTTGACTTGGCTCACGAGGTTGTCGACATGTGGGATGTGGACTCTGCGATCATTGTGCCGATAGTCGTATCAGCCAATGGCTTAATTGCCAAGAGCCTCGACCAACACCTAAGGAGGCTCTCGTTGGGCAGCTGGATTAAGGGCTTGATTCAGAAAGCTGTACTCCTGGACACGGCTCGCATTGTTAGGAGGTTCCTCTCTCTGGAGCCCTGACCGCCGGTAGCTTGGACCCTGTTCCCGATACCGGTGGGCTACTATTTTTTATATTTTTAAATGTTTTATATATTTTTTTATTCAAATATTTAAAAATATAATTTATATGTGTTAAAAGTGAAATAAAGGATAATAGAATAGAATAGAAGTTTTTGTGGTTAAGCCCTTAATGCGTGGTTGATTCGAAATCTCGTGATCTCTTATTCGGCGTAACCGTTGCTTCACTAAAAACTATTTTCCTACAATGATACCTCTACTACACTCAACTAACTCTTCGGATAGTTACATTTCTTCTTGCAAACCATACAAATGAAGGACGGTTCTTCAGTGGTCGTAGCCATTGTAGTAGTTGTAGGCGCAGGCGTCGTAGTCGTAGGCTTCGGCTTGCAGAATATGTAGTGGCCGTAGTGGTATGGGTACGGAGTGAACGTCGGGGTATCGTCGACCCAAACGTTAGGCCCAAACGAGTATGGGTTGTCTTCGAGGTAGATTAAAGATGCGGGATCTGTAATAGAAAACAATAGTTAGGTTTTTAGGAGCTCGTTGCTAAGTTATAACAGCCGCACGGGTTGATCCATCAGGTAAAGCTACGCTTTCTGGGGTTGGTCCGTGAATGGGTGACCATCTTTACATACCGAGACTCCTCCGTGCCTCGGAACGCACGTTAAACCGTTGGTCCCGGCTGTCTTTTGTGGATCTTTGATATATAGATCGTAACGGGTCGTCAGAAGCCCAAAAGTCTGACAACCAGTCTTGCCAAGGGGTATTGTATTACCCAGTTACTGGGTTGTGGAGGTCTGATAGGCAGTCGCTCCATGTAAAATACTAATATTCAGCTGCATCCGGTTAGACTGGAAGCCGACCCCAATATAGTTGGGAAAAGGCTAGGCAGATGATGAATTGTGTTTGTATTATCTGTGGCTCAGTAGTAACGTCCCCGACTTACGTGGTCGTTGGTTCGAACCCAGAAAAGCACTTGACTTTGTGTTATTTATTTCATCACCACTGCTCTCAAAACGGTGATCGGAAACATCGTGAGGAAACAGAGGGCCTAGCCAAGTGACAATCGCTTCTAAAGCGTTTCGTAATTCGACAACGACTTTCAAGCATTGCGATAGCTTATGTCAGTCCTATACATTTTTGCCTTTTCCATCATCGTTATTACTGACAGAATGACACTCTGGCCTCAGGCATGTCTTAGAATCCACATTTGGTGTACCGGGTGGATATAGGTTACTCCCTCTCATAGTGGGGCCTGTGTCCCAGCAGTGGGAACGTTATAGGCTGATTATGTATTGGTGTTCTGTAAAACTCACTATCGATAGATTAGACTCTCGACTTACAGTCACAACCTTTTCTTATGATGGCAAACCCTTAACAATATGGAAGATAACCCAATAATTCTGACTGTTCGGATTGATTTGGATACAGAACTAGGTTTGGTAGTGTTTTTATTGGTATTCGGTTGTTTTTTTTTGTAAAATATTTTATTGTATTTTTACCCGACTACGGCGAAGAAAAAAGGAGGGTTATGATTTTGACCGGTATGTATGTATGTATGTAGTTTGACAAATGAGGTGTCGTTAGAAGCGTCGTGACGCGGCGGTCGTCGTTTGTCCGCTGGTTATAGGCTATGTGGAGTCACATTAAATGGCGCCCTCTAGAGGACATAAAGTGAGGAACTTAAAAAAAAAATGGTTTAATCGTACCATGTTGGGTATCAAATGAAAGGGCTTAATGAGCACATTTCAAAAATATATATTATAACTCCAAAAGAATTAAAAAAAATCAAGTAATAAAAACTAAAACCCAACTACGACTTAAAAGGTATAAACAAGACACCACAGACAGACAAATTAAAAATCCGGAGTCACACGTAATCTGTTCGATTTATGCCCTAACACGTGTGACTCCGTATTTTTAATTTGTCTGTCTGTATACCTTTTAAGTCTATACCTTTTAAGTCGTAGTTGGGTTTTAGTTTTTATTACTTGATTTTTTCACTTTTTAGTTATGGTATTTACCAATTAGTTTTTTCTCCTAAAGTATTTATAGACATTTTATGGGATTACGAACATAGTGTTATCAAAACCATACCTCTCAAAGTTACAATTTTTATTTCATAAAACGTTTTTGAATTTTGCGCAACTGTAATAATAGCGTGATATTCCTTATAAAGGTAGTGTCGAATCAGGAATTTATAAATCGTTTTTCGCACCCAAGTGTTATAACCAGCCTACTCTTACAAAACAGTTTCCTAGTACAAATTAAAGGGAACATGTTCAACATTGCGTGATAACTAAGTCTTACCCTCGTCACTCCGGCGTTGCGAACAATAGAGAGGGCACACTTTGAAACAGAAGAAAATCGGCTTTTCTGAAACGAAAATGGAAGTTCTTATAATGATCCTTATTTAGGTTGACATGACTACTTACTAAGTTCGTTTGTCCACCGCACTAGGAACGGGAACGTCAACGAGGAACAGATGACGACGCCGAAGTAGCGAGAGTACATTTACTATGGCATTGTCATCTGTTTCTCGTTGACGTTCCCGTTTTTGGTGCGGTCACAGATATTATAATACTACGTAGGTACAGATACCCAATCCCATACAAAGAAATGACACCACCCTAAGTCTGGCTATTCAGCTGGCTATTTTTCGTTCTCCATTTTTTTAACAGATGGCAGCATCAGCGACTCACTAATTGCCAGAGACTGTAGTTTTTTTAACGCCATCTAGGAGTTTTGCCTAGATACTACGCAAGACTCCTAGATGTTTTTCTTCCTTTTTTACGTTTTTTCTTCCTAGGTGTTCAATTTTTATATTTCTACGTAAAGTACTAGATTAAAAAAAAAAATTGTTTGATTTTCCTTAATGAAACGACATAAACGCAAGTTTAAAGTGACCCTGTCATCACTTGAGTAAAACGCCATCTATTGCAAAGAGCTCTCAACAAAATGATTTATAGATTGCTACTTTATCATTCTAAGGGTTCAAATTAAAGTAAACGGCTTAATTTAAGTTTTTTGTTGAAAATCGGAGATTTATGAGTGTAAATACATAAATCAGCATTAAACAAAGATGATTTGATTTTTACTAATATTACCTCAGCCAAAATTTGTCGTATAACGCTTTTTAGTGATTGTAAATTTCATAAATTGTTACTTATGCTGCCATCTATGATTTTTTTTTCCAGACTAATTATAATTTGTTCGAGTTGAGACCCCATGGTGCGGTGGACAAACGACCTTAGTAAGTAGTGAACAAACAGTGTAAGGCCCCGTTCACGGCCTCGAGCGTCGCGACTTGCGTCAAGCGACACCGCGCGTCTACTTTTTCAGTCTGTCGCTCCGCAAGTTGCGTCTCGGAGACTCATGCTATACTATAAACAACTTCTTTCATTTGTTTTCTCCGCAATCGCTGTCGCAAGACGTGTGTCGCTGGAGCGAGTAGCTCCTGGCCACGGGGTAAATATACAACTAATACTGAAACATTGTGTAGTTCTGTTAACAGAAGCAGAACGACCATAAAGTTTCGATGTATTTTTTATTCACTATGGATACGCCTCGCACGAGTGCAGTCTTAGTAGATTTCACCCGTGCTAAGCAGTGGCGGGCGGACGATGTTTGAGATGTCGCTACACCAGCACGAAGGGAAATCTCATCGAGTTTTCTGTGCTGTCTAAGTTAAATATTATTAATATTTTAAACATGAACGTTCTGGAATAAATTCTCTAAAGGTTGATTAAGTTGTCAAACAGCGAACTTGATTTTAAGTCAGTTAATGCATGTAAATACAAACAAACACGAAAAGCGTCTTTGATTTATGATGATTTTATCATTATTTTCTATATCTTTGTTATTCTATTCTTTAACTCCATGAACAAAGCCTTTTTCTAATGGCCCTCTTCACTATGACCGGAGTTTGAACTAACGACCTTTCATTCACCAGGTCACATCCTAACCGTTTGGCTATTACTGCTTAAAATAAATAAAAATAAAATATAAATTAAAATAAATTTTGTATTATCAATTTATCATACAAACTCATAATCTGGGAATCGTTAAAGGCAGTCAGAAGTCTGATAATGATGAGGTCAGCCGAACGACACACCTAAGTAGAAATGTCTATTTTCAAGTTAATTATAATAATAGTTTCTGCCCGCAACTGCGTCTACGTGAAATAACTTGTTCCACCAACCGATCCTGTTGCATCGCATTGCCTGCTTGCGTTATTACTTCGTTTAGCGTTTTTGCCAACTTTTTGTCTTTTTCTCGGCTCCTAAGGGTCCTTTTTTTTATATGAATTTGGGAAATCATCAAATGGTTTCTCCCGCTCTGAGTGGAAGGGCGTGTCAGACTTTTACTGACTAAAACCCACCCGTGTTCCTTCAGTTGCCTGTTGCCAAGGTCCCGGTATCTCTTTCGGACTTTTCCGCAACCCTGGCAGGACCTAGCAGTCCCCGCCAATTGTGCTGACATCTATTTGAGGCGCGCGTGGAACACGACGCGCCATCGACCCGGTGCTGGTCCTTATCGGACGGCGAGCTACCCATTGCTCGTCGTCCGCAAGCCCGCGCCTATGGTGGCCGGGAATCCGCCTGGGATTCCCGACGCCCAGAGCGCCTCAGCGGCGGCGGTCTCCTAAGGGGCTTGTTGTGATGTTAAATAGCCTATAGCCTTTCTCATGTAAGTAAGTAAGTAAATCATTTATTTGCGTAAAACATGGTATACATTGATGTTAATATTATTACAGTAGCTCAACATGTTTCGCTAAGATATAACATAGCATGCAAAAAATTTCTATTTTGACAAAAGGAATCAACATCTCACATCCATAAAATCTTTTAAACTGTAAAAATTACATTCATTAAGCCACTTGTGTAATTCTATCTTAAATTTCCTAGAGTTCAATATTTTAAAGCGACTTGGTATTTTGTTAAAAGTACGTACGCACATTGCTAGGCAGTTGTTATTGTATTTGGCAAGTCTTGGCAAATCGCTTAATACCAGTTTATGAGGATCTCGTCCGTTTCTGGGATTTACATCATTTGCTGATTTAAATAAATGTTTGTTGTTAACTACAAATACACATACCTCATATATATACAGACACGGTAGAGGTAGCAGACCAAACCTCTTGAACATTGGTCTACATGAGTCATCAGGTTGAAGACCACTTATTGCTCTGATGCACTTTTTTTGTGCGATAAATGCTCTATCCATATTGGTACCGTTACCCCACATTACGAGACCATATCGCAGTATCGACTCAACATAGGCGTAATATGACATAATTGCAGTTTTTATGTTAGTTATGTTTTTAACTTGTTTCAGTGCGTATGCAAATTTATTGATTCGTGTGCTTACATTATCTACATGTTCTTTCCAGTTAATATCTTTGTCTATTATTACGCCTAAAAACCTTGTATGGGTTACCTCTTCGATTTTATTTATATTAAGTTTTATATTGTTTTTATTGTTATTTGATTGATTGAAAATTATTCATGTCAAGCCAAAGCAGTAATTTGTCTATTGTATTATTTATGTCAAACTCATGGTCAGTCTTGTTTTTCTTTTTATCTGATGTCACTATGATTGATATATCGTCGGCAAATAATATGCATTTATAATTGGTTATTTTTATGATATCATTAATATATAAAAGAAACAATATTGGACCAAGCACGCTTCCTTGCGGAACGCCATATTTATTTTGCTTATACTCTGATGAGTACGGTATCATATCTCTATTACTGTTTATTTTACTAATAATGACACGTTGCTGTCGGGCATGGGCTATCAAATGCAAAAAGATTTTTCAAATCCGACTGGCAGTTTCAGAGATTAGCGCGTTCCAACAAAAAAACAAACTCTTCAGCTTTTAGTACAGACATTAATATTATAACAAAAACTAATTTATTTATGGCTCTTAACAATAAGAATAAACAACAAAGGCTAAGTTTTAATAGTTAAGTCTTGGAATTAACTTTGATAAACCTAGTGTAAATTTTTGATTGCCATCTTTTCAAGTAATTATTTTTAATGAAGACTTCTACAGAACTTTCTAAGAATTTTTAAGCAACACCTAATAAATTTGTTAGTTATTGTTATTACTGAGAGATTGAAAAAGCTTTGCTTATAATATTCGAGTAATTATTTAAGAAACTTTAAAGAAAATCAACATAAACTTTAGAAAAATAAACAAATTAATTCTAATCCTAACTAATTTAAATACAAGTTGAAATTGAATCCTCTTAAGGGGTCATTGTACTCAGCATTATGAAAAACTTTGTCTACCCAACCAACCAACCAACACTAAAATCGCGAAAGAAAAATCAGCTGTTCCCTATATTTTGACGAACTATGCAAACATAAATGTAGATGAAACGATTAACAATATTACTACATGAATGTATACCTACTAGATCAAGCAATTGACAATATTACTACAATTAATTCAATTGCAATTGATCGTTTCGGGGACTCATAACATAAAGTGAAAGAAAGACGATTTTTTTATGTTATCTGAATGGGGTCAACGACCTCTGGTGGTATTGTTAGGTACTTGAAGTATGCGTTCAGAAAATCTATTTTATTTTATTTTATCGTGTTTGGATATAAATCACGACTGTGAAGTTTACACAAAGAAAAACTGAAAAAGAAAGAAGGAAAGAAAGAATAAGTGCGTTTATTGGCATTGTCACAGAAAAAAAATACCTTAAAACTAAAAAAAACAGAAAACAGTCATTACAATGCCAAAAGGGCCTCAGCTCAGCATATTGTCAGATGGCAACACACGGTGTACCACCTGACGCTAATTTTCAGCTGCAACCCACACTGATTTTTGTAAACTGATATTCGTAGTGTCTAAAAAAAACTCATCTCATTAATTTATTTTTTGTTTGATCATGTTTAGATAATGAATACCCATCAAGACTGCGAAGTTTCACTAACTCATTTAATTTTACCCTGTATAGTAAAAATAGTATAAAACAAAGTCGCTTTTCGTGTCTGTCTGTGTGACCGCATTGTCCTTCTTAACTACGCAAAGGATATTGATGCGATTTTCACCATCATTTAAAGAATTTATTCCAGAAGTTTTTATAAGCTTAATTAATTAAAATCAAACTTACATAAAATAAAAAAATCTAGATGTTTTATTAAACTGCAAAAAAACGTGTAAATAATAAAAAAACAATTACCTTCTAAGTGAAAAAACGGCTCACTCCACACTTTGTTCAAAAGCACAGAGTAAATTAAAAAATACTTATACATTTCTAATGCTGGACACTAAATATAAGTAGGTAGGTACTGCCTTTCACTACGAGGTGGACAAGAGTTTTCTTCAAAAGTCCACGCGTTCTTTATATTACCTCGGTGAAACTGGTATATTACGTGTCCCAATGGAAATGACAGCTGATTCAATGGTTTTAGAAGCTTTAGGTAGGTTTGACGTACGATTATAGTAGATAGGTAGTAGTTTTAATAGGTAGGTCGGTACTCGGTGTCTTTGCTTTTCAATTTTCGTTTTTTTGCCACCGACTTCCGAAATTAAAGTTGTTTTTCACTTTTTTTGTGTTTTTTTTGGAAGTCGGTTGTTTTTTTTGTAAAAATTTTTATTTTTCACTTTTTAGTTGTGGTACCTACCCCACACAAATTCGAATACCACTACCTGCTATGTAAATAACAGTGACGGAGTCAAATAATTATTATCATCTATACTAAACTACGCAAGCAAAGTTAATAAAATTTATATAGGACCGACTCGGGAGTAAACCCTTTCGAACTAAAATAGATTTTTTTAAATCGGTTCACAATAAAATTGGCGAAAATATCGATGAACATACACAAAAAAAAAAGGACATACAGACGAACATTAGAACCTCCTACTTTTTGAAGAAGTCGGCAAAAAGTTATGAAAATGATAAATGGTTGCTGTTTTTTTCGAGTAAAATTGAAATTGTAAATACTTAGTCCCAATAAATAAAACTAGAAAACTCCCTGGACGACAATCATCGCCCAGTTTCACCTTTAGGCGCATTTTTATTAATTTTATATGATATGAATCTGAGCTCGTGGCTAAGTAATAACAGCCGCACGGGTCGATCTATCAAGTTAAGCTACATTGGTCCGTAGATGGGTGACCAACTTTATACACCGAGACTCCTCCGTGCCTCGGAAAGCACGTTAAGCCGTTGGTCCCGGCTGTCATTCGTCGATCTTTGACAGTCGTTGCGGGTCGTCAGAAGCCCGAAATTCTGACAACCAGTCTTACCAAAGGGTATCATAATATTATACCCAATTACTGGGTTATGAAGGTCTGATAGGCAGTCGCTCCATATAAAGTACTGGTATTCAGCTGCACCTGGTTAGACTGGAAGCCGATCACAACATAGTTGGGAAAAGGCTAGGCAGATGATGATGACATCGAACAAATTAAGACGATTTAGGTATATTACAGCATTATTTGCAGCAATGTGTAATTAAGTACATTAACTATGTACAGCTTTTGTACATAAACACATAATTTCAACATATTCCAAGTCCATCAGGCGAAATGACTGTTCCTTATCTTCACTACAGTCCGGCCGTCGAGAGAATGTGTTCCTGACATCTGTCAGTGTGACTATTGCTAGTAGGAATAAGGATCAAATTCGCAAAACACATATTCGTTAGTATGAAACTGACAGGTGTCAAGAACGCATTCTGTTGACGGCCGCACTGTAATGTAATAGTAAAGCTGAAGAGTTTGTTTGTCTGAACACGCTAATCTCTGGAACTATCAGTAGGATTTGAAAAATTCTTCTTGCATTTGATGGCCCAATTGAGGAAGGTTATTTAACATCACGCTACGACCCTTAGGATCCCATCAAAAAGAATAAAGCACGAGCAAAAACGAGCGCTAAGCCAAAACGAAGTAAGCGCGGGCAGGAAAGGAGATCATTCACCGTCCATAAATTTTTGGGGCTAAAGAGGTGAAAGAGCCAAACAAAAAAACATCTATATTTCGAAAGAGTACGTTTTTCCCAAAATTTTTTATTATTACAAGCTAGTACTTTATTTAGATAACTTTTTATTATTTCAAGTATAAAATATACTGAAAACAGTATTTTTCAAAATCGTACAACAGCTCAGGGAAATGCCGTACAGGTTTGACCCAATAGTGAAAAGTGAAGAGAATAACATGTTCTAACGGAATATATATATTTTTTTATTTGACCGGCACTTGCTTAATTTATTTAGCCCAAAATGAATGATCTCCTTTCATTTCATTTTATTTATTCTTAAACAATTTCCACTGTGTTAAATCCAGGCATTAAATGTGGCTGTTATCTTAGTAGGTATATTGTGAAGTCTTACGACTTCCACGTGGACGAAGTCGCGGGCAGACGCTAGTCTGATTATAATTTATGCCAGCTGTATCATAACTCATTTCAAACACATAAACGTTCTATTCTATTCAGACTTTACATAATTATGTACTTATTATGTAATTCGGTTGTATGTCTCCAGTGCCTGAACTTATGTTCTTAGTTAAGTTGTAGCTACTTAAAGTTGAATTGTTTTTTATAAAAATAAAGGGCCTTAACACAAAAACTTAGACACTTGTTCAACGCGTGTTTAATGTCAAACTGCATACAGAAATGTCATGTTTAAAAGGTGTTTAGGCTAAACAACAGATAAACGTGGTTTTGTGGTAATAAGGTGTTATACCTTATTACCACAAAACCACGTTACTAGCTACTAACTCTTTTATTTTCCACAATAAACATAAGTAATAGGATTTTTTTTAAATAAAATATACCAAACCCGAAAAAGGTGTGCAATATATTCGATTCGCCGTAGTAACACGTAACTTTCGGTTGATACGATGATGATGATGATACATTACATGATTATGTCATAATCAGCCTATAATGTTCCCACTGCTGGGACTCCGGCCTCCTCTCTTCGAGAGGAAGTGGGCTGTAGTATACAACGCGAGCCCAGTGCGTGTTCGAAGATGTCACATGTCTTCAAAATTTTGATCCTAGGCCACGCCGGTTTCCTCACGATGTTTTCCTTCACCGTTTTGAGAGCAGTGGTGATGAAATAATTTACACAAATTATACTTGAATAGGTAATTTTTCTAAATTATCCGCTCAACTGTCGATTGGCCTTCTAATGGCCGATAACAATTAAAATTCTATTGTGACTCGTTAATGACAGTTGGAGGTTTTTAATAGCCGAAAAGGCTAGGCAGACGATGAAAACTTATGTAAATTATATCTTCAGATTTCACGACCTTAAAAACGTTTGCCAAGATAGGTAGACCAAAACACAAGCCTCGATTAAGCATGTTCAACTTCATCTCAACACCGTATTTACAAACATGAGACGTACTGAAAAAAGCACTACGCCTTTGTGGCAAAATCACAAAAGTACACATAGGTACTTGATTTACTTCGAAACTGCTCAAAAAACATCCAGTACAATCCAGATTGAAATCACACTCTTTATCTAGAGGAGAGAACAAAGCTGCGTCGTGGGAGCTTGTGTATGTACACACGGCTACACATCAAGCTATACATTTCCAGTATAGGCTGACCTCACATTGTACGGAAATCCTATACAATGCGAGACCAGCATTAACTGGAAATGCATAGCTTGATGTGTAGCCGTGTGTACAATGTACAGTGAAATGCCGCCTTTTTGGAAAATCACACATCACTTTTATATCCTTTGTAGTAATGTAGGTACATTATTACAAATTGTGCAAAGGTTTTGCGCCCTTCAAGAATATTATGCCCCAGTGTAAAATGTGAAGCCAGCTGAAATTCATATTTTAGAACTTTATTATTACAATATGAAGAAAAATATTCACAAAACGAAATAACTGATGCTGAGAAAACCTTATTGACCTTCTAATGACTTTTTTTGAATGAATTAATTAATGATCCTCTAAAAATCTTTTTTGGGCTTCTAATACCAATACCAATCACATGACTGCAAAACTCAGTGCTACCAATAGCGTCACGGCTTTTTCATTTATATTGGTGCAAATAATTATTTGCACCAATATAAATAATTAATAATAAGAAATTACATTGGTGCAAATAATTATTTGCACCAATATAATTGAAAAAGCCGTGACGCTATTGGTAGCACTGAGTTTTGCAGTCATGTGATTGGTATTGGTATTTTGGAACTCTATGTATTACCAATCGCGTCACGTTATAATGAACGCACTGTACCATCATTACTCTTTGTCATAACTTACTACGTGGTGGTATTCCAAATTCAACGTATAGAAAGAAGGATTTGCCAACAATAAAAAGAAAAAATCTAACTGCCTTTTGCCAATAGGAGGCTAGAAGACTAATTGTTGCCTGTGACTTCGTCTGGGTGTGTATTTTACCATTTTTAACCTACTTCAAAAAAGAGGAGGTTCTCAATTCGTCTGAATGTTTTTTTTTTTGTATGTTTTTACGCGAATTTTGAACTGATTTTTTTTGTTTAGTAAGCCATGCTTCAGAGGTGGTTCCTTATATACTACTATTGCTTACGTAGTTTTTGAGTTAGCTTCAATATTACGTATTTTTTCCACTAAGTATATTTGGATGATGTTTTAAATTAGGTACTCCGTCAATGTTATTTACGAATTTGTGTGGGGTAGGTACCACAACTAAAAAGTAAAAGTCGGTGGCAAAAACCGAAAATTTAAAACCAAAGACTCCCGACTTCCGAAATTAAAGTTATTTTTCCCTTTTTAGTGTTTTTTTTTGGAAGTCGGTTGTTCTTTTTTTTAATTTTCTATTCTAATTTCCAGGATGAAAACTAACTATCCTTCTCCAGGTCCTAGGCTAGGCTATCTGCAAAATTTCAAAACGATCGGTTCGGTGGTACGTCGTGTAGCAGACACACAGACTTACCGACGTATTTATGATATTAGTATGGATCTGAATGTCTAAACATATTGATTGATTGCGGTTACATTCAGAAGTGACTACGTTGAAATATTCAGAATTTCATGAAAAGGAATCTCAGCAGTCCTATTCGATAGAGGGCCAATTTATCACAGAGTTGTTTTGTCTGTGAGTGTTTTCTGAACGGCAGAAAGATCTCCAGGACTTTTTCTCCTGTCTTATTCTTCTTTAAATGTTGATTATTTTCTGGAGCTCGTGGCTAAGTAATAACAGCTGCACGGATCGATCCATCAGGTTAAGCTACGATTGCCGGGTTTGGTCCATGGATGGGTGACTATGTTTACATATCGAGACTCCTCCGTACCTCGGAAAGCACGTTAAGCCGTTGGTCTCGGCTGTCATTCGTGGATCTTTGACAGTCGTTACGTGTCGTCAAAAGCCCGACAGTCTGACAACCAATCTTACCAGAGCACCAGTACTTTACATGGAGCGATTGCCTATCTGACCTCCACAACCGGCTTACTGGGTAACACGACCCCTTGGTAAGACCGATTGTCAAACTTTAGGGCTACTGACAACCGTCCGTAACAACTGTCAAAGATCTACTAATGACAGCCGGGATCAAGGGCTTATGTGCTTTCCAAGGCTTTGTAAGGAGAGGTCTCTATATGCAATGGATGGCCAGCAATCCACGACCCAGGTAAGTCACTATACAACATTAGTTTTTATTTATGCTAAACCGGAAAAGGGGTCATTGTAGTCATCATTTTGAATAACTTTTTCTATGGGGCCAACTTTGAAATCGCGAAAAAAAAATCAGCTGTTCCATACATTTTGTCGATTTAAGTGAACACAAATGTATGGAACAGCTGATTTTTTGTTGTTCAAAATGATGAGTACAATGACCCCTTTTCGGGTTTAGCATAAATAAAAACTAATGATATATAGTGAACACGAAAAATAAAGAAGACTTAGTAAGTTTTTACAAAATTTCTTGTTGAGTATTTTTCATCGACGAGAGTCAAGATCATCCCCTTAACAGACGAGCTCCGAACAACTCCATTACAACCTTTCGTATAGAAAACGATTTTCGACAAAAGGGTTGAACGTTATCTCGTAAACGTCAGAGTATTTTCTGAACCGCAATACACTCAACAACGTGCAGTCACGTGAAATGGCTAAGAAAATTACGATTTTAGACAGTGTGCACAATAGTGTCAAAAAAGTGTAGTCTGTAGACAGAACAGGTTTATTACGAGGGCCTGAATTCCTCTGACGCTGATGTTGGTCGCGCGTACGTATATACATTGTGTTCTATATAGCACCATTTTTTTTTTTTTTTGAGGGTGGGAAATCATCCAATGACTTCTCCCGCTCTGGGTGGAGCGGAAGGGCGTGTCAGACTTTTACTGACTAAAACCCACCCGTGTTCCTTCAGTTGCCTGTTGCCAAGGTCCCGGTATCCCTTTCGGACTAACCCGCAACCCTGGCAGGCATCGGTCCTAGCGGACCCCGCCAATTGTGCTGACATCTCTTTGAGGCGCGCGTGGAACACGACGCGCCATCGACCCGGGCCTGGTCCTGATCGGACGGCGAGCTACCCATTGCTCGCCGTCCGCAAGCCCGCGCCTATGGTGGCCGGGAATCCGCCTGGGATTCCCGACGCCCAGGGCGTCTCCAGCGGCGGCGGCGGTTAGGGGCGTGAGGGCGCAAACTTTGCCTCTCCCTCACGCGTTCCGCCTCCTCCTTCGCGAGCATTACTGCTTCGCAGAAGGAGGTGACTGCTTCCCATGCCCTCTTGCTCCGTACCATGGCCTGGACCATACCGCGGATATAGCACCATACCGCGACGCTGACCTCCGCGGTGCATACTACGTTGCTACAGGTACGCGACCGACATCAGCTTAAGACGAATTCAGGCCTGAGCGCCATTTTTTTTTTTCAGCATGATTGTCTTTTGATGTTACATCATTCATCATCTACCTAGCCTTTTCCCAACTATGTTAAGGCCAGCTTCCAGTCTAATGGAATGCAGCTGAATATCTACCACATAGAGTGACCTCGACAACTTAGTTTGGCTAAAGATGAAAGTTACTATTATGATTACCATTACTCAAGTCTGTACACAGCCTTATGTTTCAGATACTCTTACATTGAGCTTTGAATGAAGCCTAATCTTGAGGGCTTCCGGAGATTAGAGGTTTATTTAAAATCGCTTTGAGTTTTCAGTCGCCTTTTGTGTCTCTGAACTTTTGACCTTTTTTGTCAACTTATTTAACGACTTTGACTTGCATGATATGATATTGATGATATGAGGAGCTCGTGGCTAAGTAATAACAGCAGCTCGGGTCGATACATCAGGTTAAGCTACGCTTGCCGGGGTTGGTCCGTGGATGGGTGACCATCATTTTCACATATCGAGACTCCTCCGTGTCTCGCAAAAAGCACGTTAAGCCGTTGGTCCCGGCTGTCATTTGTGGATCTTTGACAGTCGTTACGAGTCGTCAGAAGCACGAAAGTCTGACAACCAGTCTAACCAAGGGGTATCGTATTACCCAGTTACTGGGTTGTGGAGGTCAGATAGGCAGTCGCTCCATGTAAAATACTGGTACTCAGCTGCATCCGGTCAGACTGGAAGCCGACCCCAACATAGTTGGGAAAAGGCTAGGCAGATGATGATGACTTGCATGATATGATGTGGTAAAATAATTAAGATATTTTGCATAGTTTTGTGCCAAATTTTTCACTAATTTGCATCCAGAATATTATTTATTTATTATTTATGTACACACAGTAAAATACATAGAGATACGACATAATATTAATACGATTCTTGATTTATCAAAGTACTAGCTATTGCCCGTGATGTCGTCTGGGGACTATGATAAGAAATACCTTTTCCAGATCATAGTCTACCCATGTGTCAAATTTCATACAAATCCGTTCAGCCGTTTTAGCGTGAAAGCGTAACAAACAAACTCACTTTCGCATTTATAATATTTTATTAAGTTAGGATATAGTAGGAAGTTAGGATTATTGGTGTAAAGATGCATAATATGCTTAAACTAAGAATATTTAGACATTTTGCCATTTATTAAGAATATTTACACCGTTTTATTTAAAAGCATTAAATACCAAATTAAAACTAGAATCCCACATTTGAAGTACACAAGGTATATATAATTTCTGCTGAACATATTTCACATCAACTACACCGTCACCATTCACAACATTTCTCCAAAAAAAAGCTTTCTAAAAGCACCATAAATAAAATTAAATAAAGTTATATTGACTGAAATACAAATACAAATAAATCCCTCCCCTTCACATAAATCTCCCATTTGATCCCCCTGGTGGGTCTGTCCCCGGTTCGCAGAATGTCGGAGGAGGTCGGAGGAAGGATATGTTCCACGTGTGCTCGATTACCTGTCAACTTAGAGCCTACTTATTCTTAACTTGTTTTTTAGTATCTGGCTTATATCGAAACTAGCTTTTGGTAGTGACTTTGCCTATGAGAAATACGATTTTATTGATTACTACCCTGCTTCGCACAGTTTTACGACTAGACAAAACATCGAGATTTCTTAGTTTTTTATTACCCGACTACGGCGAAAAAAAAGGAGGGTTATGATTTTAACCAGTATGTATGTATGTATGTATGAATGTTCATCTGTTCCCTCCTATCTTCTAAATCACTCATCACAATTTGACAAATGAGATATCGTTGGAAGCGTCTTGATCGTCCGCTGGTTATAGGCTATGGGACGTCACATAAAAATGGCGCCCCCTAGAGGACATAAAGTAAGGAATTAAAAAAAAAATCGTTTAATCGTACCATGTTGGCTTAATGAGCACATTTCAAAAATATGTATGTATATTATAACCCCAAAAGAATTTAAAAAAAAATTAAATTAATAAAAACCAAAACCCAACTACGACTAAAAAGGTATAAACAAGACACCACAGACAGACAAATTAAAAATCCGGAATCACACGTGTGACTCCGGATTTTTAATTTGTCTGTCTGTGGTGTCTTGTTTATACCTTTTTAGTCGTAGTTGGGTTTTAGTTTTTATTACTTTAATTTTTTTTTTATATTATGAAACTGTAACTGAATATGTAACTGTACTTATATTTCTAGTAACGTAATAAACACATAAACCTTCCGAAATAAATACTCTAAACGATGGTGAAAACCTAAAGTTTTCCTTCAACGTTTTTGAGGCAAGTGATAATTATACAATACGCACATGACTGGTTGACTGGTAGAAAATGCCTATGGCATTAAGTCCGCCTCTGTACATTTGTGTGCTTAAAGTATTAAATAAATGAATCCGAAAAATCAGATATGTATGCCTTGGGTTCGAACTCGAGACCTGGCAATCTAACGGTCACACCACTAGGCTATTATCACTGCTCTATGTAGATATTATGTAGGTTAAACAAAATTACACCGTTTAAAAGATGGCGAGATAGTAGGGGATCGTCAAGACAGGAAGGATGGTGTCCGTATCTGCGTGATTACCCGCCAGCTTCCACCTCCTTATTATATACTTATCTACAGACATTTCCAACGACTCGAATGATTTTGGTTCATAAACATAATAATATTACTGTAAAAATAGAATAGCAGTGATAGCCTAGTGGTGTGACCGTCGGACTGCCAAATCAAAGGTCTCGAGTTCGAACCCAAGCCACGCACCTCTGACTTTTCGGATTCATATGCGTATTGTATAATTATCAGTTACGGTGAAGGAATACATCGTGAGGAAACCGGCATGCAGGAGAGATAATTCTCGACGGCATGTGAAGCCAAGTCAGAGGCCTTTGGACGGCTTTGACACTCTGACACCAGATTAGTCACCAACTATATGAAAAGAATAAGGCTAAAAATAAATACTCCCTTCTGGAGCAAACCTACTGGTAAAAAAATTGGTTTTGGGAAACTAACTGAAAATTTTAGTCTTCTTAAATGGACAAAATAATAATAAATGAAAGATTTATACTTTAACAACAGAAGATTTTTTACCATAGAATAGTTTTCATAACAAATATGATACCTACATTTTAAAGTAGGTAGGTATTATTATTTTAAACCGAAACAAGATGCTTCGAGTTCGTCCCTGAGGGCCCCGATCCCGAAGGTACATGTACAAGCGGGACTAAAACGGCCACATTAGCAATTCCTCTATAAGCAATTCATTTCCTGAATTTCCTGCTGTTATTAGCAATTCCTCTAATTTGACACAAAAGCAATTCAATGGTGTGTGTACCATTTTACGAATCTCCATGGAAAACTGTCAAACAGATGAATTATTTCGTAATATCGCACGCAGATCATAATGAATTGTCAGTCTGTGATATTTTACGATGATTCATAATATTTCCCTATTATGATTCTGCCAAAGTGGCTGTATTAAGCCCCCAGAGGGCCACGATTTCGATAGATCACATTTTTTCTTTCCTAATTTTTTTATTGTTTTCTACTTGTACCGTCGACATAAAAAGTGCTTCAAAGTACAATAATGTCACATCACAAGTAGCTCACATACTCCAGATACTGGCAGGAAAAACAGCTTATCAAAGCGTAGAGCCGCGAAAAATATCACTACATCGTTACACACAATCGCTTGTGTTAGAGAATTAAGATTGTATTTTATCACTTTTCCACAAGAAGTATACATTTAGTTTACTATGTTTTTAATTTTGTTAAAATCATATTGGCTGATTGACATTTCCTTTGCCTGTCACGTGACAACGATCGTTTGTAATTTTTGTCTGTTACTTCAACGCTCACTAAAGAGGTTGAGAACATCAGAGCTCTCGAGCATTCGAGCTCGGACCACCAAGAGAACAAGTCGTATAGTATCAAGTGAAGGACCTACTGTAAGTCAATCTGATTTAATAACTATTCTTTAAATATCATACTAATTTATGTGGCCGTTATTTTATTTTAAGTAATGGATTCTATTGTGTTGCTATAGCTAGTTGTGGAACTAATGTAGCAAGTATATACTATGTTTTATATTTTAAAATACTAGATATTTCCTACGTGTAAAATAATTATGATAATAAACATGTGATTTGAATGTTAACCTAACTACGATACGTTTTATTTACTTTGTTCCTTCAGACTTATAGTAACCAATCTAAACAGATAAGTACAATAAATATCTAGATGAAGCTCACTTTCTGATTTATCTAATACTTGGATGCATCGCAACGGAAAAACATTTTAAAAACGTATTTATGTTAAGGTGAGATTACACTGCGAGGATGCGAAGCGCGGCTGTTATGTTTATTGAAACGTGAATAATAATGTTAGAGGTTATCGTATAAGTATTCATTTTTATGTACCTATTAGGAGGAAATAGGGTCGGTCCCCTCTCCATACAAACGCTCTCGCCTGTTTTCTCTCTGGTTTACGACATTAGAGCAATGATTTTTTACAGTTAAATAAATATTAACTAGTTCTACGCCCCTATGTTTTCCGTTTTGATGATACATTATCTGTAGAAGCACTACAACCGTCAGAAAATGCTCAAAATTGCCTGTTTAGACCGCTGTCATCAGAGGCCTATTGTACCAATTTGACAACTATTAATGAAAAAAGAACATAGGGGCACAGTAAATATCCTTCTTAATCAATTTATAAAATATCTTTCAAATTGGTCCAATATTGGAGGAGGAAATAGACGAACCTGTAAGCAAACGCACCTTATACGGCGACGACTGGCCAACCATTGAAACAAAGCTAAAACTCATGTGCCTGTTTTTTTTATTTCGCCGATAACCATGCCTTACCGAAACATTCTCAAAACACAAAGAATTTGCGTTTTTCTAAACCTTTTCTCTAATTACAAAGACCGGTAAAAAAAACTATATCTAGACAACTATCATAAAAACCTCTATCCCATACCCATACCTTTAAGGTAAAAGTTCGCAAAATTAGGCATATTTATAGTTTCAGCCGCACGGGTTGATCCATCAGGTTAAGCTACGCTTGCCGGGGTTGATCCGTAGTAGATGGGTGACCATCTTATATCGAGACTCCTCCGTACCTCGGAAAGCCATTGGTCCCCGCTGTCATTCGAGGATCTTTGACAGTTCAAAGATCCTCGAATGACACCCGGGACCAACGGGTCGTCAGAAGCCCAAAGTCTAAGTCCCCAAGCTAAGTAATAACAGCCGCACGGGTCGATTCATCAGGTTAAGCTACGCTTTCCGGGGTTGGTCCATGGATGGGTGACCATCTTTACCTACCGAGACTCCTCCGTGCCTCGGATAGCACGTTAAACCGTTGGTCCCGACTGTCATTTGTGGATCTTTGACAGTCGTTACGGGTCGTCAGAAGCTCGAAAGTCTGACAAACAGTCTTACCAAGGGGTATCGTATTACCCAGTTACTGGGTTGTGGAGGTCAGATAGGCAGTCGATCCATGTAAAATACTGGTATTCAGCTGCATCCAGTTAGACTGAAAGCCGACCCCAAAATAGTTGGGAAAAGGCAATGTAGGCAGATTGATTTATAGATAGTGTGAGGTATATTGATTTTTATTTTTTATTCCTCAATATTTCTGTATTGCACCCACCACTGTTTGTCTCTACATCACCTAAAGGTTGACTGGTAGAAAATGCCTATGGCATTAAGTCCGCCTCTGTACATTTGTGCTTGAAGTATGAAATAAATAAATAATTAAATAAAGAAGCCAATTATTTATCGTTCGTAATCGAAAATGAATAAAACCAACCCTTAGTTCAATAAGCATCTTTTGTGTAATTTTAATACCTGACAAATCGCCTTGTAGTCCAAGTGTAACTCGTCAAATCCAATTAAAACTAACAAGATTGATAGCGAAATCAATTGTGAATTCCAATTGACTACCACTGACTACCCAATCAAGTGAAGTGTCGTAATATTATCCTAACCCTCGATTGATTGAACAATGCGCTCGCACGATAAATCGCCAAACAGAAAACAACTTTTTTACAAAATAAAAAAGTACCGACTTCGAAAAAAAAAAAACTTTTAATTTTGGGAGTCGGTGTCTTTGGAATAGTATTTGAGTTTTTTTTTACAGTAATGGTACCTTACCCCAATTCAAATCGTATACAGACTTGAATATGTGAAAGAAAGAAAGGACCACTGTGAACAAAAAGTGAACTTTGCCAAATATGCCAGTCTACAATCAACTTTCGTCGACATATTCCATAGACTCCTGAATTTGCCAAGGCTTTTTTACCTGACGGGTGTCCAAATTCAAGTAAAAACTCCCCAAATGCGAGCGACCAAGCGTATTGCGACTTGATTCGCTGGCCAAGCTCTCTCGATAATAGATCGAGGAATTAACACGAAAAAAACCGGCTAAGTACGAGTCGGGCTCTCAAACGAAGGATTCCGTACCATCCAGCACAAGATTTAGCAAACAACTCAGGAAAACACACGCTTCTTGTATCCCTTTAATTAATTAATTAATTATTTTATTTATTTATTTGTTAACACAAGTAAAGAAATACAGATCTTATGTTTGATGAACAGAGCGCTAGGTTATGCCAGGAGACATACAAAATATGTAATGTAAATCTAGCTGAGTATTACAATTTGCTAAAATATTTAAAAACATCAATGATTTTGATTTTATTTTATGTTGATTATTTTTTGTTACAGCGGCAATAGAAAAACACAATCTGTGAAATTTTCAACTGTACATAATATAGTTCATGAGATAGACAGGAGGACGAACGGACGTACGAAGAGACAGCAGAGGCTTCGTCTATTAGGTTTCCGTTTGGGGCACCCCTCGGGTACGGAACCCTAAAAAGAAAAAGATTAAAGATTAATTAAATTTTAATCTCACGAGTTTTAACAACAGGTTCCATCGCTGTTAAAAGCTTCTTGTCATGATAAATCAAAGGCGAGTGATGTTTGAGGAAAGATTTTTAATTTGGCTTTCCTGTCTGAATTACGTAACAAAAAAAAACCGACCATGTGCGTGTCGGACTTGCGCACGAAGGGTTCCGTACCATCTATAAAAACAGCAAAAAATTCATGTCTGTTGTATGGGAGCCTCCTTAAATATTTATTTTATTCTGTTTTTTAGTATTTGTTGTTATAGCGGCAATAGAAATACATCATCTGTGAAAATTTCAACTGTCTAACTATCACGGTTCATGGTGACAGACAGACAGGTGTCTTAGTAATAGGGTCCCGTTTTACCCTTTGTGTACGGAACCCTAAAAACAACCGACTTCAAAATAATCCTAAAAGGTGAAAAAGCTTTTGATTTTTTTTTTTTATTGACTTCCTTACTGCGAATGTTGTCTCATCGATTCGAAAAGAAGAAGACAAAGTAAAGTGATTTAATTTTTTCACTTTATAGTGGTGGCCCAAGAAAAGGATGTTTGGAAGGATTTGGGGGAGGCCTTTGCTCAGCAGTGGGACAGTACAGGCTAAAATAAAAAAAATAGTGGTAACTTGAAGTCGGTCACTTTTTGACAAAAACAATAACTAGCCAAATGCATAACCTCCTCCATTTATGAATTCGGTTAAAAATGTGTAAGTATTTCACAGTTAGAATGTGATTAAGGTTACATCGAGATTCTCATCTTAGCCTCCGGTTCCGTAACATATTCCATATTTATTTTAAAGGTAGCCTAGGATTCGTCTAGCAGCAATAAAAATGGAAATTGGCTCGCCCAGCACACGGCACACAAACTTTTAACTACCTTTTTATCATTTTAAAACCAGTACCGTACCGGTAGTTTTAAACAGCTATCTAATTGCGTAACTTATTTTCGTAACGTTGTATTATAAATGCTGGTCGCGCGGTAAATTTTGCTTGCGCGATGCAGGTTTTTGCATGACGTCAGTGTGAAGCGTAGTTCGCATGTGGCGTTGTAGATGCCGACACAGTATAGTCTACCTCGTAATTGCTTAACCACTTTTGGCAACATTGAAAGTTCACTAAGGTTGAAACTAACCAACTGTCATCTAGTCAAACAAAATTACCTTTTTGTTTTATGACGTGCAAATGACATCCAACCTAATACTGGGTTCACACGGTTCGATTTTAGTTGCACAACTTTTTTTGTTAAACAAAAATTACTTTGAATTTGAAAGGAGAATGGGCACCAAACTATGGGTTTCTGCCTTGAAGCCCAATCAATAGCCATAACAATTTACCTGATTGAATATGATTGAAACTACTGAAAGTCTGCTCAGACTGTTCAAATCGCGTTCGACTGTAAATAACATCGACGGGGCTATTTAATCTCTGAAAAAACAAAAAAACCCGACTGCAATAACCTATAACCGAAAAGAGAAAAACAAGCATTGAACTTTGTTTTTAGTAAGGTATTGCAGCCCCGCCTGCAAACAAAAGTTACACCTTATTTCAGGTTATTGGTATGTCCCCGAATGCAATGAGCGAGCATAATGTGCATGGAGGTTTTATTTGATACCAATATTGGTGTAATTTATTTTGGTATTCAGCAAAATACTGGTATTCAGCTACATTCAGCTACATCCGGTTAGACTGGAAGCCGATCCCAAATTGGTTGGGAAAAGGCTAAGCAGATGATGATTGGTGTAATTTATTTTAAGAAAAAACCTTCCCCTCGTTGTATTTGCAGATGAAATATATAAAAAAATAGCTTATGTCACTCCCACAATTAAGACGAACATCACGACACCTCGTATGTTAAAATTCATCCAGCCGTTTAGGCTACAGAGCGTGCCAAAGAAATTGACAGACATAGGTAATACAAACATACATACTCTCGAAAAACATTACCCTCCTTCTGGCGCAGTCGGGTAAAAAGCTTAGTCATTGAACTTTCTTCTTAATAATGTTCGGGTTTTTGTGGTTCCTCATTATAATGCTGACAGCTAATACTATAGAATAGGGTCCCTTTGTTTCCCAAGAGAATAAGGATCCTTGAGTGAACATCCGCGAACACGAACCATTAAACTTATACTGCACGGTATACACAACTATACTGCTATAGTAATAAGAACGAGAACCGTTTGCAAAAAGTTTTGTCATTACCAAACTGTGTGGAAAACTGTTCCTGGCTTCAAAAGATAGCGTAGAACAGGCGATTATTGCGGTATTTTAAGTTTGATAAAAGTCTGAAGATTTTAAGTAGAATTGCATTTTGAGAGTTCCGTTAAGTTAATTTGGAAGAAATTAATCAGAAATGTTGCATATTATTTTTACCTTTTCTTACTAAGGGTGAATTCGACCAAACTTTTATTCTTAGTATAAGTCTAATCCAGCGAATAAATATTATATTTTTGACAGATTTTGTATACAAAAACTGTCTGACCTCAATTTTGTTCCCCAAATAAAAGATATCTTTATGCTTTGGTTGAATCAGCCCCTAAGCAAAACAAACTTTTTTTTTGCGTTTTTCGGCGTTTCCTTCATACAGTCGAGTGCCATTTCGAAATAATGATATCCAATTAAAGGGCAGAGCTTGATAAATGTCTTCTCATCCAATTCCTTTTAGGGAAATCGAACATACATCAGATAATACCGTGTCGACAACTTGTAAGGAATTCATGCTCAAAGTGCCATCTACCGTCAAAGTCAAAATGGCTTTGATTTTTGGCTTTCATGTTGATTTCCTAGCAACCTTTGTTATACTTGTATGCTCGTATTTCGTACTAGTAACATTTAAAGACGTAAATTTTAAAAAAATATACCGAAACAGTTTTACAACTGAAAAATCAAATTCAACAGTCATTTAGTCAAATCAGGTTGTGAATTAGCACTTTTACCCTCCAACGTCCACCCTTCATCACTTCCTAGTGTGAGAAATAGAAACCGCACAAGGATCCCTCGAAATATCAGACCAAGTGTGAAAATAATGGAAAGAAAAAAGGCCCCAGAGAATTCAATTCATCGACAGGACAGCTTTCATCAATCAATGTTCCAGAGATTTGTATAAAAAGTCATGGAAAAATCACATAGGAACTTGAGTAATGTGGTGTCGTAATGTGCTTGGTCATTGGCAAATACCCAAGAGTATTTATTGAAATGACACGGATTTATTTGGTTAAAGGGAAAAGCGATGGCACCTCTGTCTTTGAATTCCTTGGAAAGCGGTTCCGCCGTCCTGTTACAGCATGAACAGTTTAAGTGTGCAGTTCACGGTGGCGCTAATGGTCAAGGAAAATGCGACAGCATAACAAATTCGGTACACAAATTCGGTTTATTTATTTGTCAGTTCTCAATTTTTATTTTTTTATTCTTTTTACCTATTGTAATTGTATTCTCGGTGCATCGTCTTCACATGTACTTATATAATTGATGTATACCAAATATTGTAAAACATTTTTTTTAAAGAGTAACGGTGGAGTTTCTTGCCCATTATTCTCCATACGAAAACTACCTTTTGGAAGGGGCAACTAGAATCAGTTCTATTTCTATGTATTTGACGTTCAAAAGTGCCTTTAATGTGCCTACTTGAAATAAATTATTTGACTTTGACACTCCTACCAATTTATCTGTAAAATAATTTTGTTGAAAGTCATTCGATTGTTAGTGTCTACTACATTCAGTGCACAATAAAATTATTTTAATTTATTAGAATGTAGATAAATTCATTCATTCTGATGTTATAATTTTAGAATTAATTTGTATAATCAATCAATTAGCAACACTGAATCGACGGTGCCGTCCTCTTTCAGTTCACAGATAAGTTGGTAGGACTGTACATTAAGTTTTAGTTCTGTGTTTCCCACCTGCACAAATAAGTTGGAAAGCTATCAAGAAAATCTGTCATTTTCACTAGTATTTGATATTATGGGGGATGCGCTAAGGTAGCCCCTGAAATTCAAAGTCTCTCGAAATTCATGTAAGTGCATTGTTCATGTAAATGCACTTACGTGAACTTAGAGAGATTTATTGCTGATTCTAATGTTTATAATTCTGTAAATCAATATTTGTTACGGCCGCAAATCATATTTAGATAAACATACAACCTGATAGGTACTGACCTGTGGGCCTAAAACGGCCACATTAGCAATTCCTCTAAAAGCAATTCATTTCCTGAATTTCCAGCTGTCATTAGCAATTCATATTGTCCACCATTTCACAGGCAAAAAGATGAATTATTTCATAGTATGCATCGGATGCAGATCATTTTATGAATTGTCCGTATGTGACATTACACGATGTTTTCATAATTCATAATATTTTCCAAATATGATTCTGCCAAAGTTGCAGGGGGTTAAAACAGTCGTTTTAAGCCCCCTGCAAATTGCAAAACACGTAAGATTTAAATTTCACTCCCTTAGCGCATCCCTCTAAAGGTGTCTAAAACGCTCTGTAGAAAGCCAAAGCTTTACACATTTAAGTTACAATTTCGTAGCCGACCGCAGGCGACGTGTCACCGTGACACGACTGGTTTCTATGTATTTCTATGAAACCGACGTGTCACTAGCTATGGAAGGTATTTCATAGAAACTCATAGAAGCCAGTCGTCTCGCGGCAACACGTCACCTGCAGTTGCCGCCTGTGGTCGGCTACGGTAACTTAAATACCAAAAAAAAGGCGCTGCCAAAGTCAATTTGCTATCACAGAAGTGCAGTAGACTGTACAATTAACATTGGCAAACTTACATAGGACCACTAGATATTTAATTTTATATGAAACCATCACGACTATTTGCCAGTGTCCGTTTCCATTCCGGTATATGCTGAACCTGTTGACGTCACCACGTCAACGCCAGCTGTCGCTGAAAAGCGCTGGGGCACATATAGTCGCAGCATTATGCTGAGCAAGAAAAATCGCTCACAAAAGATTTATATTAGACGAAATGCCACTTACCTGTGCCTAAACATTTCACACACGATTCCCTACCTATTTTACTGACTCATCTACAATGACTTTGCTCCTAAGTGTTCCACGGTTTGATTAATTCTCCTGAACCCATGTACCCCAATTTTGTTACATAACGATATTGACCAAGATCAATTTGTCCCTTTGCACCCTTAGGGACCCTTATTTATCTCTGTCCAAATAGCTGGATTGACGCATTTAATAAGAACAATCTCTGTTTTTTTTATTTTTATGTTTAGATATTAATTTTCATTTTTTTTTTTTTTTTTTTTTTTTTTTTTTTTTTAATGTTACTGGATGTTTAAATTTATTCAAAACCTTTTATACGCTTATCAATCATTTTTATATACAATCTAACACTCTAAAAATAATATACAATCTAACACTAAAATTATATACAAAACGAAATAAAAATTATTATAGAAAGTAGGGCTCATAGGGCGTCAAAATAATTTTCATTGAATAAATAATAGAGAAAAAATAATTGTTTATTGAAAAACTCTTTTTTTTTTCGTGTAAGTATATAATTTGTATCTTTTCATACACGAAATTTCTTAAGGGGTCATTGTACTCATCATTATGAAAAACTTTCAATATGGGACCAAGCCAGAAATCGCGAAAAAAATATCACCTGTTTCCTACATTTTAACGAACATAAATGTAGGGAACAGCTGATTTTTTTCGCGATTTCAGGCAAAGTCCCATATTGAAAATTGTTCATAATGATGGGCATAATGACCCCTAAGTGATTTCGTGTATGAAAAGATACACCTTACGAGGGGTGTTCAATAAATAGTGAGAATGCGATACATTCTCCTTGGAAAGAGAAAAAATAAATACGGGCAGGGATAGCCCAGACACTAGCTATGATGATAATAAAAAAAACAATCGACTCTCTTTTGTTTAAAAAAAATAGAAGCCATTTGTTTGCGCCGTTTCGGAACGTGTTCTGTAGTTAATTTTTTTCACCAAAATAACGCCCCCGCGTACAAATCCATAGTTGCGATGGCTGCCATTCAAGAAGCTGGCTTCGAATTGATGGCACATCCTCCATAATTGTTTTCCCGGTAGTACGATTCTTGATATAATTTCCGACCTCCACCCAGGCGAAGCCGCGGGCAACAGCTAGTAAACAATATTTGTGTCATGTGTTTCGTTAAGAAAGGTAATGTAATAAATGAATCGTGTATGCTCATGTTGTTTATAGATGGCGCCATCTGTGTCACTGGAGATTAACTACAGTCCCGACGTGGAGTTTGTTCAGGAGAGTGACACCCTGTGATGCATCATTATAGTGAGTTATTTCAGTCATAAATTCTTTGATGGCTCTGCATGTTTCTTGAAATTAGGTATGCAGCTTAAACAGGCGTATACAATTTTATACAGAGCCTTATACTACAGATTCCTACAGAATGACGTTCTTTGAACACACACAGTAAAATAAAATTAAATTTAATAATATTCTAGCAACAACACAACACAACACAACAACAACAACAACAACATAAAAACATTTATAATTTTATTTTTTATTAATTTTTCTTCATTTTTCATGTGTGTACTATAAGTAAACCTCTGCCAAACCCTTCGAGGAAATACAGGCGTGATGTTATGTTATGTGTAAAGGCTTCCAGAAGCAGGCGCGATATCGCGGGCGTGACAAGGGTTGCGCTGCCTGTCGCGCCCGCGATATCGCGCCTGATAGTCGTGGTAATTTTTCTTTGGTTTTAATATTTAACAACATCATGTAAATGCATAATCACCTGAAAAAATACAACTTAGTAAATAGGTCAATGAACCGTGGCCGGCGAAAATATTTCAAACATGACGAAGGAAGCACAATGGAAGGTCTTCATGCTTGATGAGTTATATTTTGTGCCTTTCGGACTTTCCCGCAGCCCTTACTTGTATTTTTTTTAGTTTAGCCATTTTCGTGCTTGCTTAAAGTCTACCACGCCTAATTCATACTTACCATTACCTCTAAACCTAGGCTGCGACCTCCAGCATCTTCTAACAGCAATCTAAAGCAATTTGCAGAGGATTATAACTTTGGTTTGCAATAATCTGCCTAGCCTTTTCCCAACTATGTTGGCTTCCAGTCTAACCGGATGCAGCTGGATATTTTTTATTCAGTATTTGACATGGAGCATCTGCTTATCTGACCTCCATAACCCGTCGTCTGGATAACACGATACCCCTTGGCAAGACTCACTCAGACTTTCGGGCTTCTGAGTTCCCGTAAAGGGTGACAAAGATCTACGACTGGCAGCCTAGCCGGGACCAACTGCTTAACGTGATTTCCGAGACGGACGGAGGGGTCTCGGTATGTTATGGAAGGTCACCCATCCACGAACCGACCTCGGCAAACATTGCTTAACATTGAAGATCGACCCGTGTGGCTTTTACTATTTAGCAACGACCCCATCTACTTTGGTTTACAAATGGCAGGAATAATTTCGTGCCAATTTTGTTTTGCTGAGCTTGAACAAAAGTAACATTTTACGTTAAATTGATTCGCTTTCTAGAGTACTTTACGATCAAACATTTGTACCTAAAAGACAGCTAAGTATAAGAAACTAGAATTTAGTGTTTAATTACTGAACCAAAAGTTCTTTGAAGTTGGTAATTGTATGCGTGAATAACTCCTGAGAAGTCCTTTGTGGAAGGCTGATGATTTGAAAAGTTGAAGATGGGACTTTTATAGGTTTCCTCTTATCCCTTGGTCCTTTAAAATTTGTGCTGACTTTTACGGTTATACGGTTAATGGCATCGATTATGTAAGTATTGGGGTGGGCAGAAATAGTCCCTTTCAAGTGCATACATTAAAAGTATTATACCCATTATATTCTAAAATGTTTTAGTAGTGTCTTAACTCTCAGTTTAATTTTCTTTTAAATCAAATAATCTTAATATAGTAGCCGAAAGTCTGACAACCAGTCTTACCAAGGGGTATCCCCAGGGGAATGTTACCTAGTTACTGGGTTGTGGAGGTCCGATAGGCAGTCCCTCCATGTAAAATACTGATATTCAGCTGCATCCGAATAGACTGGAAGCCGACCCCAACATAGTTGGGAAATGATTTTTTGATAATATGGCCGTCGAACCAAAATATCCATAATGTATTTTTTTTCAATCTAGGTGTAAGTCAGTAAACTGGTTCTGAATATAAATATAACAAAAAGCACTCAATTATTTTCATTACTTAAATTAAATATTATCAAGGCAACTTTACTCCCTAGCAGCACATTATTTTCTGCCTGTCACATTAAAAATAATTCATGTTAAATAATTACTCTAATTTGGTTAATATTTGAGAAACGATATTAGATATTTCAAACTTTGAGAACATTTTACCAAAATAATGATAAAATTATCTTCTTTAATTAAAGTTAACATTTCTTAACGAAAATATTGAGGATAACCCAAGAAAAAAAATCACGGTCCGAAATTCCCGAGTATAACTTGAATAAAATAATAATTGAAGAAAATAATAATTTGAAAATAATAAGTCGTTTTATGAAATCACTTTTCAATCACTGAGACGAAAATGAAAAGTTGAGAAAAGAATCTCGTTAAGGCCGGTCGTTCGTCCATGACAATGTAATTTGTGAGTAATCTTTATGTAGTTGTCAGCTGAGCATTATAAAAGAAGATTTTTTGTAGTAAGTATATACATTTTACGATCCCTTTAACTTTGGGGAATCTTCATCGAAAAATCAGAAAATATGCGTTAATTAAATCCTCATTAATATTATTATATTATTTATATTATAAATTATAAATTCGAAAGTAACTCTGTCTAGTCTCTGTCTGTCTGTCTGTCTGTATGTTACTTTTTCTCGACATACCACGCGGGCGAAGCCGCAGGCAGAAGCTAGTCTTTAATAATAGAACTGCCTCGTTAGTCGAGTGGTTTCAAACACTACTGCTGAGCATTGGATTTGGGTTCAATTCCCGGGTCGAGCAAAGTTGTTATTGGCTATTTTTATCTTTTTTTTTTTGTAGCAGCCCTAGCTCTATACGAGAATTAGTACTCGGTTGATGGCAATTTAATATGCCACCCGCGAAATGTGGGTGTAGGTACACCTCGGTACACCCCTGCCAAACCATTCAGGGAATAGAGGCGCGGCGTGATGTTATGCATTTTCTTTAAGAATAGGGCACAATTTATAGAATGCTGTCATCCCATCTACACACACACATATACACACACACACACACCCCCTCACACACACACTCACACAAGCACGCACGCACACACCCTCACACACACTCGTATGTACTCAACTCTTATCACATGCACACCTATACACTTCACATAACAAATTATGAAAAATATTGATTTACCTCAGTACCGTTTACTTAATGTACTAAATTATGTTTAAGGAACTGCTCGGCCGAACACTGTCTCTTAAAATACAGGTGATCCTAGTTTAAGAGACAGGGTTATATTAATTATTGTACAGTTTTTGCTACATTTGTATTGTTTTACATATTCTGTAACTTTTGTTGGTGAATAAACAATTTTATTATTATTATGTTTTTATATCTTTACATATCTCGGGACCATGGGGTCCCGGTCTTTTGGAAGGCGTACGAGGGGCCGAAGCCAACTCGCAGAGGTCCCTTAGACAGTTTCAAAAGGAATGAGGCACCAACCGACGATTATCCCTGTATGCACTATGCAAGTGCACCCAAGGACAACCCCCGGTTGGTGTAGGACTATTGCAGAACATGGAAACAAAACATTGGGCTATGGGTTTGGCTGGCTATAGTGGAATGGTTACCAGGAACTATGGAAGGACTATGACCCCTGCCTGACCAATGATATATAATATATATTATGGATAAGATGGCAGGGGGTGACTTGCACACTCAATAATGGGCCCCCAGAAACTGTCGCTAGCACATAGTGACGTAGCGACAAGGGGGCAACATATCCTGAGGTGCTTGAGGAGTGAAGAGGTATTCCACGGCTTTCAGAACAATCCCAGAGCCCGGAAGATGGTCAAGATCCCTACGAGCACTTACTGGAATACTTCCTTCCTCCGAGCACGTTTGCTCTTGCGAGTCTCCACTCAAGCCGGCCAATCAAGGCAAGAATGAGGTGGGAGCTCTGTTCCTCGTCAGTGTTCACTCCAGCCGGCCAATAAAGGCAAGCCAGAGGTGAGGAACAAGACTTCTCCCGGGAGGTAGGGTCCGTGGGGTCGCTACTGCCCAACAGCTCGCCACAAGCTGCCCTGCGGGTTTTTGTATCTCTCTTGGTCTGGCTCCTCATCCTAGACCCGTTCCGGCAAAGTAAACTCTTCCGGTACAGACCTAGAGTTCGGAGCGCACAAGCCCCACCACGACGGCAACGCAGAGATACGGCGGTGGGGTTATTATTATTATCTTTATTTCATTTTTCATACTTATAAATTATATTTTTAAATATTAGACTAAAAAATTATATAAAACATTTAAAAATATAAAAAAATATTATTATTATTCCTCTTTATTTCTTTTTAAATACATATTTGTTACATTTTTAAATATTTTTTATAAAAAACATGAAAACAAAACATTTAAAAATATAAAAAATAGTAGCCCATCGGCATCAGGATCAGGGTCCAAGCTGCCGGTGGTCAGGGCTCTAGAGAAAGGAACCTCCTCACTATGCGTGCCGTGTCCAGGAGTACTGCTTTCTGAATCAAGCCCTTGACCCAGCCGTGCAATGAGAGCCTCCTGAGATGTTGGTCGAGGCTCTTCGCTATTAGGCCATTGACTGTAACGATTATCGGTACAATGATTGCAGAGTCCACGTCCCACATGTCGACAACCTCGTGTGCTAAATCAAGATACTTGATTTTTTTATCTTTCTCAGCTTTCACATATTATTATTATTATTATCCCGTAAATCGTTTTCTATTCAAAATTATGTATCTCTAAAAACACTTGGGTGTCATTTGCAAATGCCGGGCATACTTATTTTATTTTCTGAGGACCCCTCATAGTTCAGTGGATGTTGGTCTAGGCTAGACTTCTTGAGAGGGCATCGTTTTATCTGTAATGTAGTGGTAATGAATATTATATTGCCTTGACTATTTTGTATACTTGTTATGACGGTTTATATTTTTTTTTTTTTTTTCTTTCTTTGGACATCAATTAATTCAGTGACAAATGTTTTTGACTAAAATTTATTTAATATGACGTTAATGATACAATATTTATGACAAATACCAATTGATATTTATACCTACTTAATTTATTTTCTCTAATGGTTATTATGTTACTTGAATGATTTTATTTTGTTTTCTTTTGACATGTAATTGTAAATTTTAAAGATTGTACAGCCCATGGGTATGTTACAGTGATACTTTCGTGAATTTCCACCTGTGACAAACAATAAATAAATCTTATCTTATCTTATCTTATCGTCCTCCCTAAACTTGGACAACCTTATTGGTCCCTTTAAAACTTTTGTTAACCGCACTCTATTTGTTGTTTCTACATGAAATTGAGTGAATTCGCAAAAATACTGTTGTTTATTTTATGTTATAGTGTAGATTAGAGTAGGCTATATGTATTGTGTCTTTAAATTTTATCTCAGTAAAGTACCTAGTTATTATTTTTATGTGAGTAAGTACTGTTAGTTTTTTTTTTTTAATTTTTCATAGTTTTTATTGTAAGTTGGTTAATTTTAGGACCACCACCGGACCGCTATTGCATTAGGCATACACCTGTAATGATAGTTGTTAAGAATTTTATAATAAACTAACTGCCGCCAGCGGCTTCGCCCGCGTGTATTCTTTATAAATTATAGCCTGTATTACTCAGGGTGAATGTAGCTTTCTAATGGTGAAAGAGTTTTTGAAATGGGCGCAGTAGTTTTTTAGTTTATTCATTACAAACAAACACACAAAAAACTTTTTACAAAAAGAAACAACCGACTTCAAATAAAACACAAAAAAAGGGAAAAATAACTTTAATTTCGGAAGTCGGTGTCTTTGCTTTTTAATTTTTCACTTTTTTAGTGTTTTTTTTGAGGTCGGTTGTTTTTTTTTGTAAAAAGTTTTTTGAAGTCGGTAAAAAATACAAATCTTTCCTCTTTATAATATTAGTGTAGATAAATAAATAAATGATTTAAATTACAGAAACCGGTGCTGTAACTGATTGAGTGTTCATCCTTAAGCATTCCTGGTAATCAAGATTTATTCAAACTTGAAGGAATATCTACTAAGGTACTTGAAAGGAGCTAAATAAGTAATTAGATACCGGGGCCCTTGGCAACAGGCAACTGAAGGAACACGAGTGGGTTTTAGTCATTGACTTATAAATCATATGGACTTGAAATGTTTGACTATAGAAAAAACAGTTATACAAATATGAGGCATATCGACGCCAAAATCATAAAATTATTGCCATCTCTTTTTAACTTTCATAATTTTGCGTAAGTGAAAAAGGACAATAGTGTTTTTGACAGTTACTTTATTGGCAACTCTACATTTCTAGAGTCATTGAATACCTATTTGCGGCCGAGTCGCCATTTTATCCTCTCGCTGTTTGGTACCAAACTTGAGTACATCAACTGTCAAATGCTCTTGAGCTGTGATTATAATTGTAAATTTTGGAGTAATTTGCAGTGTTATTGCGTTTAAACTCGGTCCTATAGTGGAAATCGTCAATAGCAAGATGCCCAATTGCAATATAATCGGATGTGGCATCAAAAGAAGCGGAAATCTCCCGAACATAACTTTGCACCAGTACGTACATAATTTTCAGCTGAAATATCTTTAGATTTATATGATAAACAAAAGATTCTGCATTTGTTGAAGAGCTTTAACAGTATAGCATTCTTATTTTCCCTTTTGCCTTTATTTTTAACAGTTTTTCAACATGAAATGATTTCTTGTTATTGAAGGGATAGAGTAGTGCATTTAGACATTTTTATATTTATCGATAATGCTATTTTATGATTCTTTATTGGTTTTGTTTTATTTTCAAGGCTGCCTGATGAACGAAAAAATAAGATTTGGCTGGTAACAATCGGTGTTGAAAATTTAAAGATGTCAACAAAAACAATTCACATATTTTGTTCTCTTCAGTTTGAAGAATCATGTTTTGGACACTGAATAAAGTAACATTACGTGACGATGCTTTACCTTCACGAACCTTATTGGTAAGTAACATTGCATGTTATAAATTTTTCCAACATGATTGTGTAGTGGCTGATAGATGATGGTGATGTCCTCGATTGCAACAGTTGTTTAATGGACACAAAGAGTGATGTAAAGAATGGTTTTCAGGTCCAAGCTGTTTGTGTGCCTACCACTCAAAATCAACCTGGAGAGATTTCAAAAAGGACTGGCATAGATTTAGCCCCTAGCACATCCGCTACATTAGATTTAGTCACGAGCACCTCCGCTGCGCCACATTTAGATGCTAGCACCTCTGTTGCGCCAGATTTAGCTGCTAGCACCTTCGCTACGCCAGATTTACCGGTATGACCTCTTCCGTTTTTTTTAAATCTAATTGATAACATCTCATTGATTGAATTGAGAATGGCTGGGAGATATCTCTCGCTTCTTATCTTCAATATCTATTAAAGCTTAATTTTATTTGATTTCAGGTACACACATTTAAAATGATAAAGAAATGAAAGGACATATGTCAATAACAGTCCAAGAAGATAAAGAGACGGAGAAAGTTAGAAGACAGACGAAAGAAATTGCTCATTTTTAGTAATATTATCATAGATTTTAAAGGATATAATAATATTTATTAATTAAAAGTGTAATAGAGGTATACTTACATGAATTTGAGATACAAATATTATGGGAAGAAATCTACTGAGAGAATACCCCATAGAAATTACCCAAACTAAATTGTATTGTTCAGAAATGAATAAAATTGATTTCTTTAATATAACGTTATTATAATTATTGTTGATTTTTAATTAAATAATTAACCCTCGATCATTTTCCTTTTAGAAACTTAGCATCAAAAATATGAATTATGGTGAAAAAAAACATTAAAAAAAAAAGTTTTTCACTGGTTATCCGTGAAATTCAAATTTTCATAGGTACTTTTTTTGCAAATTGCAGCTCTGTATTAGGGCGTATGTTTACCCGGGGTATTTTTACCCGTACATATTGTACCGTGACATAATGAAAACAATAATCGATACTTCTTTAAAATAACATCGATAAAAGTATCGATGTTATTTTAAAGAAGTATCGATAAGGGCTGCTCTAGTAACCGCCATTTTATCCTCTCAGTAGAGCGTAGGTATACACGTTTTTCTTGTAGGTATGCCAAGTCCATAGGATTTATTAGTCATTGGTTTTAGTCAGTAAAAGTCTGTCACGCACTCACGCCCTTCCGCTCCGCCCAGAGCGGGAGAAGGCATTTGACGAATTACCATCCTCAAAAAAAAAAGTCTCTGAGGTACGTTGTTATCCCGCTTGTACGTTCCCGTTGGATAATTATGGCGGGAAAAGGTTAGAGCCTATCTCAGACCTAATAAAAAACCAAGACAGAGCGCTGTCCACATGGACGTGAGGCCGGTTTCGTAAATATGTGCACTTAGTATGTGTGGTGGAGTTTGATTATAGTTCTATTGTAAATGGATCTAAATGTGTGCGTGTGGGCGTGTATGCACAGAGCGGAGGGTGTAGTTTTGCCATGCTTCACTGTATTTGTTCGCAGCGCTCTGTCTTGGTTTATTATTTGGTTTGAGGTGCCTACAGCCTAGAAAAATAATCATAGAGCATCAAAAAATTCGTCGGCATCGCTGAGTGCCCAAAAGGCTGGCAGCATTGCCACGTTGTATGGCAATGCTGATTCTTTGGGCAAAAAATAGGCCAGCCCTCTGGTCACGTGGAGAGTCGACCAACCGCTTTCTTTGTTTGAATATTTAGTTATAACATGTGACAATGTAATCATAGGGGAACATAAAAGGTACCTACCTAACAAAAATTCTCCTTTCTAATCTATACATATAATAAAATCGTAAACGGTCCGTGTCTGTACATTAAAGATTTTCGCAAAAAAAGTACTGGAAGTCGCGAGAAATGAGTAATAGAAAGGATTTTTTTTTTTTTTGAAATTTTTGTCTGTTTGTTTGTTCGTTTGTGAGCGCATCACGTAAAAGCCACTCATTGGATTCCAAATTGAATTACTGAACAATAAGAAGCTTTATTGTGAGTAACATTTAGTCTTTATTTCATAAAAATCGACTTGCAGAATCAAAAGATATCAATAGATTTTATCCAGGTTTTAAATGCATCTTGACGGTATTCTGTTCACAAGAATTGAATGAGAATTGTGCAGTTTCCGAGCTGTAACCTAACAAAAAGTACTAGGCTTGCATGAATTCACGTTTAGATTATTTTAAGTACATGACTGTTATCTATAAATAAAAAAAATCAATTGTTGCCTGTATGAAAGAAAGTTCATCACTAGAGAATGGCTCGGCCGATTTGGCTAACTTTTTTTTGTTGTATTCGTATCTGGACAAGGTTTGTATGAAAAAATTCACCGGAAAAGTCGGAATTACACCCGGACGACGCCGGGCACGAACAGCTAGTAAGCCATATTAGTCCATCTTCTGATACTGAACACTGATTGAAAGCCTTTGAAGATCATAGCCCTAAATATCACGTATATAATGCCAATCAAGTGCCAATGTTATTGTTGATAGTATGGCCTGAGGCCTAATTAATCAGAATGAAGGCCAACCCTTGCGTGTCTCTCAGTAATTAATTGTCGGTCGCATATTCATGAGTCGTTTGATGATCTTGATTTGTAATTATCAGGCTAACTGGTTGATAATTGGCTCTGTGGAGGTATAGTCTTTCCGGCTTGCTAGGATTATTCTACCGTTAACTGGTGTTTGCTGTTGTGACGAGACATTAATTGTATTTGTGTAAGGTCTAAGGTGTGACTTGGGACTTACCTACTCTAGGGTATCAAGGATGTGACCATTAAGGGACAGGATAATCGTCTTCCAGCGGTGTCACACGTGCAATAGAACTAGCAAAATCGAATACTCGAATCGAATCGAATTGCTGCCCGTGAATAAGTCTGATTCTTTGGTTACAGGTTAGTTTGTTATTTTTCAGCGTAGGTATACTTTTTTTATGTAATACATAGTGCCTAGTTACTAATGCAACGATTAAAAATCACTTTGTACCCACCACCACCACCACTTTGGTACTTACATAACTGACCACAAATGATTCAACTAAGTTCAGGAATTTGCAAAACAATTTTATTACTTCACGCAACTTACTAATTTATCATACACAATGTCCGTGCATGATAAAATACAAAGTGGCGCTACCCTGTGTACAATTTTTTTTATTTTTCAATTCGTAATAATATGTTATTTCCCATAATCGACATGTGCGCATCGTCAGAACGTCAGAAGCTCTATTTCTTGCTTGTTTTCTATGGGGAAGAGTCAGCAAGAATCACCACGGTTCCTCTTTTAAAAATAATTGGGACGTATGAGGACAGTGTAGTCCTCTCAAAAAGTACCAGGTACTTAAAAAAATAAAAACACGGTCAATAAAACGACTCATTAGTGAGTTTAGAAAGCGTGCATCGTTTTTACATTCACAAAATAGAAAAGAATCTATTTAATAAAAATAAAAGATAAGAACCTATAAACTAAATGACATGCCAAGTCATTACTCAACTATATACAAAATAGAAAAAAAACAGAAAGGTAAGTTTAGGTATAAATATCTTAGAACAAACAAGCACACGAAACACTTATACAAGGTTTTGTGCTGACCCACCCTTAATATTTGCTTGGGGCAAATTGGGCACTTAATTAAGCCAGCACTAGTATTATTTGTCCCGAACCAGCATAGCTATTCACAATCTTTCGATAGGCTTTCGTGTCGAATCGAACATAACTCCATGTTACCGAAGGAGTCTTCTAAACACTGTTCACAAATCCGACACCTGTTTTTTTTACAGTTTAATCTAAATAGCTAAACCGCTATTCTTCCGACAGGTATTTGCTGTCGGGGATTAGGCAAATCAAGTAACCGAAAATGTGTCATTTACGAATAGGAACCTTATCTAATGCTTATTCAATTGGACCTAACAAAACGCGCTCTACGGAACTTTAAGAAAAGTATTGTTTAACACATATTGCTATAATGGAATAGTTTCCGGAATTTTAGGAAAATCAAGGTGAAAAATTGTTTTAGCTGAGAATTATAGTTAGTTACTAACTCAAACCAAATAAAAAACCAAGACAGCGCTGTCAACAGTGACGTGAGGCCGGTTTCGTAAACATGTGTGCACACATTTTGGTGTAGTTTGATTGTAAATGTGTGCGTGTGAGCGTGTACGCACAGAGCTTTGGTGTAATTTTGGCATGCTTCACTGTATTGTTCGCAGCGCTCTGTCTTGGTTTTTTATTTGGTCTGAGGTTACTAAGTGAAATATTGCTAACATTAGTTGTCTTATATATTATGTGGACGAGAAATTAAAAATGTTAAGTAGTTATAGTATATTCGTCGATTTTTTTTAAGATCATTCTTAATAATTTATTTCTACATTTCGGAACAGAATAATTGAAATATTTACAGTTCTGTTATGTAGGTAACATACAAGCAAAAAGATCAAGAAGGAAAAATTTATATCATCAAAATATTGCGCCCCATCATCAAAGTATTCCCTTACTTACCTACCACTTTATGATAAAAATAATATTTTACACAACACAACACAGTACAGCAAATCTATACATTTCCAGTTTATGCTGATCTTGCATGGTATAGGATTTCCTTAAAATGCGAGGTCAGCTTATACTGGAAATGTATAGCTTGATGTGTAGCCGTGTGTAGGTACATACAAATAAAAAATTGAGTCTGTTTGTAATGTCAAAGTAACAGCATTTTACTAAATGCTTATAAAAGTATATACAGTACTTATAACAATCTGCTTATGTTTGTTCCGACTAATCTCCGAAACGGCTGGACCGATTTTGACGAGACTTTCACTGGCAGATTGCTGATGTTATAAGGAGTAGTAACTTAATATTTTTTTTTTTAGAAAAAGAATTAGAGCCCACGCGGGCGAAACGGCGGGCTGCAGCCAGTAATACAATAAAATCATCGACAAAAGATGTGCGACTCTAGTACACCCGCTGTCGCTAACTTTTCGAACGTGTCGATTCAAAACGAAACGAAAATTCAATTTACATTATTCCCTCGGAAGAAACTCGATAAGTATTTTATTCGGTAGGTAAACCTTTTGCTTATAACAAGTGAAAAAATTCACACGAGTTCATTAACTAAGCTTAATATTCAGTATTAATTAAGGGCCTACCCTAACATATTTGTGAAAAGGCTAGGCAGATGATGAAGGGCCTACCCATATACCCTACCTCAGCTCGCACCATACTGCTCGCGGCCTGAGTAAGAGTGAGACGGAGTGGGGTGCTGGCAGCTCCAAGCCTCGAATAGTTTAGGTGCTTTTGCGTAATTGCTTTTTACGGTGAAAACAATAGTAATAAAAAAAACATAAGACCTGCCCTGATAGTTAGTTCAGTTACTTATTATGCAAAGTTTTATGATCTAATTTGAAGTATTTTTTTAATACAAGCAGTTTATATTTCGGTTTAGAGGTAACTTTGGATTTTTTTCTATGGAGAAAATTGTATGTACAGTCACGGACTTTAATTGATGAGCCACCTTAAAACTTTTCAATTTTGCAGTTCATAAATTCACGAGATTACACGATTAAACACGAACTCAAATCGCACGCTCGTAAACAAGATGACAAATAAATTATTCTTAATCGGAAATAGTCTTATCCATAGAGGTGGACTAAAAAGTTCTCAATGATAAAAAATTAAAAATAAATACAATGTTGCATTAAGTTCCCAGTCCAATCTATTTGATACCGACCTCCTTTGAATCATAGCTCATTTACTCGATAATTCTGAAAACATAACTGAAGACAGTGACAGTGGAAATATCGATGTCAGAGACGTTACTTTCGAACTTGTCGAAATGACTATTATTACTTCTCCGTACGCTAACGTTATTATCGCAACAGTAACCTAGCAACGATTGTTTATCGTTGCTAGGTTATTTATTTAAAAAAAATAAATAAATTGTAGTTCTGGCTCTCAGGTTAGCCAACCGGTAAAGATATGAAATATAATTTTCTTCTTCATTAGAAGAAGAAAATTAAATTTTAAAATTATATTTTATATGTCTTCGTATTAACGAAGACATATAACTTTGCGTGTCGGTAACCGAATAAACCCGATTTGCATGACACGGCTATAATACGAACAGTGCCAGGTGGCTCATCAATTAAAGTCCGTGACTGTACTTAACTTAATCGTGTTGTCGTCAAACATAGGACTTAGCATCAATCCTAAACTTTAACGTAGGTGTATATTTATTTCAAATTTAATGCTGAAGTATTTTCGGCATAACGGAGGACCATGCGAAGCGATTTTCGGTAGAGTAGGCCCTTAAGCATTAGGCATTCAGTCCGCTTTAGTACCTTTTTTTCGAGAGCGAAAAGTTAAAATAAATAAATATGACTGAATTGACATTGCTTTTTAGTCGTATAACAGGATATTTTGTAGGCTTCCAAAGCGTTTCGTATTTCTACAACGAGTTTCAACAGGATTGACATAAGCTTTTTGATAGCTTATGTCAGTCCTATACATTTTTGCCTTTTGCATCATCGTTATCGCTGATAGAATGTCACTTTGTTTTTATTTTCAGTTTTAACCAAATAGAAGTCTGCTTGATAGGCAGTCGCTCCATGTAAAATACTTGTATTCAGCTGCATCCGTTTAGACTGGAAGCCGACCCCAACATAGTTGTGAAATGGCTAGGATGATTGGATTGGATTTCAGGCTTTTCACAAAGGAACCTTTTTGAGTATGTATTGTAGATTCCTTACTCAAGTTTTCTGGTGTACGGTCAGAGAAGTTAATTGTTTACCAAATTGACACTCTACGTCGTGTGCCATGTTATAATTGTATTATTATTGTTACATTTCGATTTTATTTTATTTTATAGATTTCTGATATTTTATGTTGTGAAAATTTCCTGCTGCCCGCTGACAGACAGACGTATAGCGTAGACAGCGTAGTAGGGCTTTTAGGGTTCCATTTGTGCACCCTTTGGGGACGGAACCCTAAAAAGTGTAGGTAGGTAGGTACGCCATTGTCAACCACATCATTATTATAGGATTTGCTGGGATATTTGTCAAACACAAGCCTTTATTAGAAACATTTGCACACCATTACCAACGTACTGTGTAACTACTTCAATCATAGCAAAATAACAAGACGCCCGTATTTACCCGACTGCCCCAGAAGAAGGGTAATGTTTGCCAAGAGTAAGTATTTATGTATGTTTGTATGTATGTTTGCATGTATGTTGGCATGTATGTTTGCATGTATGTATGTCTATTTCTTTCGCACGCTCTGTAGCCTACACGGCTTGATAGATCTTAACATACATAGGCTATATTTTTTTTTTATATACAGGGCGTCTCACGGGTATGCCACATGGAGGGAAAGTACCTTGAATATTGTAGATGGAACATTTTACTGAAGGAAGACATTACTTATTTGAATTTAAAAAACAATTTAAACTGCATTCATAGATATTTAAATAATTACATAGTCGAACCGGGACCGAACCCGTTACATGAGAAAATAATCACCCTGTAGCTTTATTATACCGATCGAAAGGCTTCATCATAAGGATTATTTTTTGCTTATACGAAATGCCGGAATACGAGTACCTCGAATAGTTTCGAGTCAATTTAGATGATGTGTACCTAAAAGTACCAGTGTAAATCGACTTATGCCGCTGAACGTACTTTCACCATAGACTCATTTTTTTTTGCCAAATGAGCCAAACTAAGAAACCATTAAAATAATTGCACTTAAAACAAAAACTTCTTAGCAAACTTAGTAAAAACTCTTAATGTTCTGTAAACAAAGATGCTATAAATCACACTTGATTTTGGCGAACATCACGTACTTTATCTAAAACAAAAAGTTTTATAACAAGTTCTTACGTAAGTACTTATTACAATTAAATGAAAGAAAATTCTTATTTTAGTGGCAATTTGGGATGCGACACACGCACGACAAAGTCGAAAAACAAACTACAAAAGATTTTACCTTTAAGGCTCTTACATACATGGCGCGATTGGCCGCGCGACGCGACGCCGCCGCATTGTTGCCGTGAAGTTTTCTCAGAAATTGTTTTGTTAAAATTCGCGTCGCGCGGCGAATCGCGCCAGTATGTAAGAGCCTTTACTTTTGAGCGAATTTAATGCTAGGTACCTACTTAATCCTGGATTTAATATTATATTTTATAAATTTTAAGAATATAAAATTATTAGATATTATTGAGGAGCTCGTGGCTAAGTAATAACAGCCGCAACGGGTTGATCCATCAGGTTAAGCTACGCTTGCCGGGGTTGGTCGGCGGATGGGTGACCTTTACATACCGAGACTCCTCCGTGCCTCGGAAAGCACGTTAAGCCGTTGGTCCCGGCTGTCATTCGTGGGTCTTTGACAGTCGTTACGGGTCGTCAGAAACCCGAAAGTCTGACAGTCTTACCAAGGGGTATCGTATTACCCAGTTACTGAGTTGTGGAGGTCAGATAGGTAGTCGCTCCATGTAAAATACTGGTATTCAGCTGCATCCGGTTAGACTGGAAGCCGACCGACCCCAACATAGTTGGGGTTTTGACTGCCCCGTTGGTCTCGTGGTCGCAAGCGCGACTGCAGAGCGTGGGGTCCTGCGTTCGATTCCCGGGTCGGGCAAAGTGTTATTGGATTTTTCCATTAGGAATTTCGTAGTAACAGCCCGGAGTTTGGAAGTTGGCGGTGTGATACCCGTGCCTCGGAAAGCACGTTAAGCCGTTGGTCCTACGCCTGATCTCTCTCCGGTCGTGTCGGATTGCCGTCCCATCGGACTATGAGAGTGAGGGAAGAGAGAGAGCACTTGTATCTGCGCAAACACTTGTGCACTATAATATCTCCCGCGCCGAAGGCTAGTTCTCCGTTGAGATTGGCCGCCGTGGCCGAAAATACGGTCTGGAGGACTATTAGTTGCGAAAAAGCTAGGCAGATTGATTGATTAATTTTAAGAAACCTTACAGTACATAATAAATAGCCACTGGCTTTGGCTCTAAACAATAAACCTTAAAATATAACCGTAAATATTTAGTACCTATAATGGGATTATAATAATATTATTAATCCCATCCTATCCTAAGTACTATCCTACAAATATTACAAATGCGGAAGTGAGTTTGTTTGTTTGTTACACTTTCACGCTAAAACGGCTTTGGATGAAATTTCGCACATGGGTAGACCATGACCTCGGTTAGGACATACTCGTAGATACTTTTTATCCCGATATGCCCACGGGATCGATATTTATGGTAAAAGATAATACACCACTTAATAGTTGCAAATAAATTGGGCTACTTACTATGTATTGATATTTTTATAACTCTGCTTGCTAATTACTTATTGCGGACACCCCACAGTACCAATTCAAGACAGCTTTATTATTCGCAATATTGTACAAAGTGACATCTCTGCTATGATTCTAGAACTAATACAAACAGACATACAGTGGCGGCCGGAATGCTAAATGTATATTACATACGGTAATCTACGCTAGGTGGCGTTAGTGGTAGCTTTGATGATGGCTTTTCTTTGGTGGATTTTATTTTAAATAATAACTGTGCCCCGCGGTTTCACCCGCGTAGGTCTCGATCCCGTGGGAATATAGGAAAACGTATCCTATGTCCTATTCCAGGTCATGGTCTACCCGTGTGCCCATCCTCTCCTCTCTAGAGTAGGGAACGTCGCGCCGGCGAGGCGCCGCGCCGGCGTCGAACGGTTCGCGTACTTATTGAAAATTTAATACTCGTGATAACTTCGAAATTAAATGTCCGATTCGAATGAATTAAAAATTATTTTACTGCTACATAAATACCCTTGATGTTAAAACTATTTATTCGAATAAGATTTAATATTAATAAGTTGATAAAACTCCTTCGCCAAATAATGCATTAATTTCGAATTTTAAAGAGGAACAATTCCACCATACATGATACCGTTTACGCAGCGCAAGCAACGGAAGCTCTCCAAAAGAAATATTTTTTCCCGTTTTTGCAACATTTTTCATTTATGCTCCGCTCCTATTGGTAGTATTTTATATAGCCTATAACCTTCCTCGATATATGTACAATCCAGCACAAAAAGAATTTTTCAATTCCAACCAGTAGTTCCTGAGAGCAGCGCGTTCATACAAACAAACAAACAAACTCTTCAGCTTTATAATATTAGTATAGATCTTCAGCTTTATAATATAATATTAGTATAGATTTGGTATTTATTACTTACGACATAAATAATTGTTACTTCTTTAAACTAACTGAACCCAGTACGCCAGTTTAAGTAAATGATCTTCTTCAGACCAATTAGAAAATAAGTACAGACGCCAGCAGGTCAAGCTACCCGAAACTGTCAGATTTTCCCAATCAACCTTGAACCTTAATACTTTAGCGATAAAGTTGAAAATCTATTAAAGAAATTTGACAGCTTGTAGTAGCTTGATGTGCTGGCGTCTGTACCTAGATATGGTTAGAAAGAGGTATAATTGTTAACCAAATATAATTTACTAGCCTCTGTCCGCGACTTTGTCCGAGTGAAATTTCTTGTTCCCCTTATAATATCCTTCCTCAAGAGTTGGGCTATCAAATGCCAAAAGTATTTTTCAAATCCGACTGGTTCTTTCAGAGATTATTTGCGCGTTTAAACAAACTAACTCTTCAACTTTATTATTAGTACCTATAGATTTTGATCACAATTTCACTAACAACTTATTTTAATTTCGAAATCATGTAAAAATAATGGTATCTAAAGTATGGCAGTAAGCAGAATGCGAATGCACATACATTTCCCTTTCATGTCGTGTGTGTGTTTGTTTTCTGTGTTTTTATAGTTAGGTAAGTACTAGATACAGTTCACCATCCTTGGTAACAATTTGACTATAAAAAGCGCCTTTGTTTTGTAGCAGTAGAGCAGCTAAAACTAGGTTTTCGTTTTTCAATTGTTACTACTGAAATATGGTTGACCGCTACCATTAAAATACAAAATTTCAACACCTCCACTAATACCGAATCATTCTTCTAACGATTATTAATTTGTTGTGCAGTTCGGCGTTTTTTTTTAATAAAGGCGATATACATTACCGTATTGATGGCATCATCTGCCTAGACTGTCATTCTGAATTTCGACAGATCATTATTTCGACAGCATCTCAATTTCGAAACACAATAGTTCGACGACTCATTGCTTCGACAGAACACATCTTCGAAGAACACTACTTCGACAGAACACTACTTCGGCGGATCTCTATTTCGACGGGACGCACCTTCGACATAATACTTAAGTAAAACAATCGCTTACGAGAAAAAAAAAAACGATTTAATTCTGACTACTAGTCCAAAAAAAAAATTACTGCTTCGCATTTTCTTAGCTTTAAATATGAATGATTGGTTTGAATGAAAATGATTTACTTGTAATTGGTTTGAATTAAATCAGCCTGCTATATTCTAACGACTGACAAAGTAATAACAGCTTTTATAACATCACAATTGGTAATATGATATACAAAGGTCAATTTGACGAAATATCAGACCTGACCAATGTAGTGTAACCCGGTTGTGGGGTACATACCTCAATGCCTACATTACAGACACATACGTCAGTCAAAATAGAAATAAATAGTTTTTTTGTATTGAAAAATAAATAGTTTTTTTGTATTGAATGATCCGCCGAAGTAGTGTTCTGTCGAAGTAGTGTTCTTCGAAGATGTGTTCTGTCGAAGCAATGAGTCGTCGAACTATTGTGTTTCGAAATTGAGATGCTGTCGAAATAATGATCTGTCGAAATTCAGAATGACAGTCCGACTGTCAAAGATCATTACCGGATCGATGTATACTATGCTAATGTTTTCCACACATAAAATGTATGCTTTATTGATTATGTTGCTAACCCGATCGAGCTCGAAAATCTCGATTAATTTCGACCGTGTTGCAGAGCTTTAGGCTTTAGTGCGAACACGAAGCACTCTGGGTCGGATTATTTTATACATTGCAGCGTTAATCCGGCTTAACTAGAATTTCAGTTTGAAAATTACTGGAATTTTTAATTTTTCCCAATCCCGATGAGTTTTCAGCTAATGTATGATTTGTTTACACTTAAATATCAAATAATATGTAACCGAAAAAATGATTATAAGGTACAAAAAGGCCTAAAACTTTACTTATTGACTTAAATAACATAGGGCTTAGGTATCCCGAACACTTTTAGAACACAATAAAAGTAGCAAGCTTTACGGAAATATAATAGATTTGATATTTACTAAGGTGTTTATCTAAAAAGCACAGAATTGCACTTTAACTGTTTCACTTGCCAAAAATCTGAGTAGACAATCAAGTTGCCAAGTAGGTAACACTCGAACTCTAAAAGGTGACAATTTAAAACTATATTCTAAAAATCAATTTAATTTGTATAAATTGGCTTTTAGATAATAATTTTACTCGGAGAAAAAAAAACAGAGCTTCGTAATCTCTTACTTGCCACTTTTTTCCTTGCGTGTGTCGTAACGAAACTACGAAACTTGTATTCCTATCAAAAACAGTTTTTACACATAATCATTTTGAAAACCAAACTTTAGAAAACAATAAATAATTACATAATAATTATATTTAAAGAGATAAACAACTAAAACCCACAAAACTTCACTTCAGTGTAGTATTATAATATCTGTGCGTAATTTTATTTAAAAGCTTTTCCTGATACACCCGACAGATGGCGTGACGTGTCGTGTTTGGCAAAGCTTTCATGACATCGAAACTATGCAGTAAGCAATATCTATTCTGGGTAATTGTTAATCTGTCTGGATCCCTCTAATTGGTCCATTTTTAAATAATTTCGTCAGAAGGATTTTTGTGAAGGACAGATAAAAAAAAGAAAGAATAACATAATTAATTGGACACAGTTCGTGAAACTCAAAATGCAAATAACAAAATAAAAACATCATTTTTTACTTGTTTATTTTTTTTCCGGTTTTACGTAAAAATTATAGTTGTGACAGAATGTATTTTTTTAAATATTTTTATGAAAATCAATGATTTCAATTTCCCGAACCTACTAACCAACCTTATGGCCTAGACAAAATGATGATAATTCTATAAGCGATACTAATCAATGATCGCAATCTAAAAACAGGCCAAGTGCGAGACGGACTCGCTCACGAAGGGTTCTGTACCACCGTACACGTCTTAACACTACATTATTTTTATAGTTCCCAAAATAAAATAAAGTTAAAAATTAAAGGTTCAAAGTTATTATTTTTTAACTTTAACCCTTTAATTTTAAACTTTTTACCTTTAATTTTTAACTTCTTTTTTACTGTTATAGTTAAAAATTTAAAATAAAATTTAAAATTAAATTAAAAATTGAATTGAAATAAACTTAAAAAATAACACCATAATATGAACACGTTTCTTGTATGAGGACTATACAAGAATCGTGTTTTTTCGGTATTTTTTACTAAATATTGTAGCGGTGGAACTCATTTTACCAAAATATTCATGGTGAGATTTTTACAGAATATGTCTTCAATTTCTAACTAAACCGACCTCCTACATGTTAAGTCAGGACCTAACTAGTAACTACAATAACAAGACAGACACGGCAACTATGAGGCTGTAACTGGCAGAATGAAGGATCACCGGAGTCACGTACGCAATCTTACTGAGATTGATGCGTCGTCTGCGCTGCGATTATGTCAGGAATGCCTTGTGATCTGTGTCCTTGCTCAGGTGGATATGTTGAGGAGAATTTGTGGATATTATGTCCGTGTTTGGCCGAGAAATTTTTAGAATTATAGTGGCTTTCGGGGTTTTAAGTACGTGCATAGTGGTGGAATCCGACGATCGGCAATATTGCAGACGGACACGCACGGCAGACAGGTTTACCTATTATAATAGTGTAGTTATATTTAAATATTAGACTTACAATTATTTATTACTAGCGACCTATCACATAACTCCTCATCCATCATTCATCATCATCAGTCATCATTTCTTCTTCATTCTTCATATTAGGTAGATAATAAAGATCAATCATACTCGTACGTTTCACACTTACATACATCCAAATGTATGAGAGGCTTAATCAACACAATGTCAGGTGATATTGACTGATGGCCAGTTTGTAGCGTGGGTGGTTTGCATCCAATGAATCTGAAATGTGCCACTAACCGGAGCACATGACAGATGATATTGGGAAATAACCGTGTCCTTTTCGCCAACACGGCTATTTCCCAATATCATTTGCGACGCAAAAAATACCATTTTAATATGACAGATAGATAAATAGATAGATAAAACATTTTAATACAAATTTAAGTGAAGTTAGCTGTCAATAGGGAAAATGCATGTATTTTTAATATATTTTTATTCGATAATTTACATCGCCAACTAAAGTATAAAAAATTCGACGCCAAAACAGCAATTTAACTTACTAAAAAAAAATGTTAAAAATACCGACCTGGGCTTAAACGCCTTCCATTTGGCGCGCCTTGGTGTCTGTCAATGACTCCTACAAAACACATTGACATTTTGATTGTTGTCATAGACTGTTTCGTCACATCCGCACAGACCGATAGCACTTTTCAAGTATTGAAAAAAATTCTCGCTCGAAAAGAAATATTATTCAAAAATATTGATGGAGGCATAATTCTGAAGTAATAAAGTTTATTAAAAAAATACTTGACCCTTATTTGAATCACATGCATATAGTGTCAATCGCCAGCATCAGGTGGAATGACAGCTCATTTCACCTAAGTGTTTGTTAAACTGCACTGAAAACAGCGCTCTATTCTGTAAAAATCTCAGAGTGAAAACTTAGGTGAAGTAAGCTGGCAATAGTGTCAATAAGCTGTGATCCCTAGCCTCATGAATGTGGAACTTAGGTAAAGTGACCAAGTCACCTAAGTTATCACGGTGAGATGTTTACAGAATAGACCGCTGTTTTCAGTGCAGTTTAACAACAAATGTAAACGAAGGTGAACACCTCATCAAAATCTGTTGCGTGGTTTATAAGAACAACGCGAACAGACAGACAAACACGAAAAGAGACTTTTAATTTTATAATATAAAATACTAGCTACGCCCCGCGGTTTGCCCCGCGGTTTCACCCGCGAAAGTATCGATCCCGTGGGAATATCGGGATAAAAATTATCATATGTCCTATTCCAGGTCATGGTCTACTGTTGTTTCATCCAAATCCGTTGGGCCGTTGAAGCGTGAAAGCGTAACAAACAAATATACAAACAAACTCACTTTCGAATTTATTATAGTTAGGATCGCCAGCTTCCTGACAAAGGCTCACGTAATATACAACAGTACATGACTCGTTTCAAGGCACGATCAATACTCTGCCCGCAGTTATTTTCACTACAACTATTATGAATATTAATCTCACGTTTTCAGCGAAAATTTTAATTTACATTTTCATGGAACCGTGACTGTGTGTATTACTCAGGAATGTTTCATCATTATTTCCTAAAAGCATATTGCTTTCATTTCAGCTGAAATTTTCATCCATTCAACGCTTATGTATTTCATGTTACATAACTGAAAATAGTTCCTTTTAAACTTCCATCATGGACTACCTACGCATCGGATTCATCTCCTATTACAATTTCGAGCACTCAATTTTGAAACATATCTCTCAAACTGTAGAGTTTATTTTCCTTTGTTCTCCAGCAAGATTGATTGCACATAGCTACATGTACATTTTGTAATGAAATTCTTTAAGTTCATTTCACGGTAGACATATTTGTGACTTTATTAAATTCCGTGAAGAGAAAAACAATTAGCGGAATTAACTGTGTTGAATAACTCATATACAGCGTGTTACAAAATCCCTGTCCGATCCGTAAGGGTGTTGTCAGAATCATACTGAGAGTCTAATATGTGCTTTTTTTTTTAAATAAAAAGAACAATTTATTATGAAATTGGGGTAATTTTGGTAAAAAATATTTTTTATTTTTTTTCTGGTAATGTTATATCAGTAGCTATGTGCCCCTTTCGGATCGGACAGGGTTTTTAAGGTTCCGTGCCCAAAGGGTAAAAACAGGGTCCCGCCCTGTTACTAAGGCTCCGGTGTCTGTCTGTCCGTCTGTCACCAGGCTGTATCTCATGAACCGTGATAGCTAGACAGTTGTAATTTTCACAGATGATGTATTTCTGTTGCCGCTATAACAACAAATACTAAAAAACAGAATAAATTAAATATTTAAGGGGGCTCCCATACAACAAACTTGATTGTTTTGCTCGATATTGATAACGGCAATAGGTAGACGCTTGAAATATTCTCCGAATATTTCCTTACATATTCACTTTAAATATAAATAATTAAATTATATAAAAAATATATTTAAGGGGGACTCCCATACAACAAACTTGATTTTTTTGCCGTTTTTATACAAAATGGTACGGAACCCTTCGTGCGCGAGTCCGACTCGCACTAAAACGGTTTTGTTATATGCAATATACATACTTGTCGCTCACAAAGGATTCAAAATGAAGTACGGGACAAGGTTTTTTTCTATGCAATTTAATTAGCCTTACACGTATTTTATTTCTCTCCGGTCTAACTGTTGGCAAGATAAAGGGGCATTGTTTGTTAGAAAGCAAAAAACATCTCTATTCATTATTATACTATTTTTGTGTTAATCCGTTGGTCCCGGCTGTCATTTGTGGATCTTTGACAGTCGTTACGAGTCGTCAGAAGCACGAAAGTCTGACAACCAGTCTAACCAAGGGGTATCGTATTACCCAGTTACTGGGTTGTGGAGGTCAGATAGGCAGTCGCTCCATGTAAAATACTGGTATTCAGCTGCATCCGGTTAGACTGGAAGCCGACCCCAACATAGTTGGGAAAAGGCTAGGCAGATGACTATCTTTGTGTGGCATGGCTTATTAGGTAACAGAAAGGACAATGCAACAACCAAACCACCATTTTTCGCCTACTACGGCGAAGCAAAAAGGAGGGTTATGATTTTGACCGATAAGTATGTATGTATGTTCATCTGTTCCTTCATATCTTCTAAACTAAACGACTCATCATAATTTGACAAATGAGTTAATATCGTTGGAAGCGTCTTGATCGTCCATTGTATGTGACGTCACATTAAATTGAGAAGCGCCCTCTAGATGACATAAAGTCATGAACGAATTACCCCCTGATTACGTGTGACTCCTTTTTTAGTTTTCTGTCTACCTTTTTAGTTGATTGACTTTTTTGTCCTAGTTGGGTTTTAGTTTTATTAAAAATGTGGCCACCTTTTGCCACCAAACAGTATAATATAGATTTACCGTCGAAACAAAATCAAGAAGAAAAACTACTTTTTTTTCAGAGTTTAAAATAATTTAGGTCAATAATATAAAAAAAAATCAAGTAATAAAAACTAAACCCCAACTACGACTTAAAAAGTATAAACAAGACACCACAGACAGACAAATTAAAAATCCGGAGTCACACGTGTTAGGGCATAAATCGAACAGATTACGTGTGACTCCGGATTTTTAATTTGTCTGTCTGTGGTGTCTTGTTTATACTTAGTTTTTATTACTTGTTTTTTTTTTTAATTCTTTTGGGGTTATAATATATATATTTTTGAAATGTGCTCATTAAGCCCTTTCATTTGATACCCAACATGGTACGATTAAACCATTTTTTTTTTTAAGTTCCTCACTTTTTGTCCTCTAGAGGGCGCCATTTTTAATTTAATGTGACTTCACATAGCCTATAACCAGCGGACAATCACGACGCTTCTAACGATACTTCATTTGTCAAATTGTGATAAGTGGTTTGGAAGATAGGAGGGAACAGATGAACATACATACATACATACATACATACCGGTCAAAATCATAACCCTCCTTTTTTCTTCGCCGTAGTCGGGTAAAAAATAAAGTGGATCCGATGACTCAAAAGTGATTCATTTGTCACAGTTTCACGTAACCAGCATTCATTCGACTTTGGACTTCGGAGCTTACTACCACAGAGCACGATAAATATTATAATACTGGCTTACTGCGATCACGTTTACATGTCATTCAGTGTAACACAATCAACATGTATTGTACCTATCGCTCGCTCTTTTCGCTTTCCGTAGCTGTTCAAATCACTCATAGTCGCTCGGCGTAGCGGTTACGCTTTCGTAGCATGACAGATGAACGGCTACGAAAATTCGTAGCGGAATTGTAAAATGACAACAGAATATCTTTTTTTTTTAAGGATTTAGGAAGTACGTACCTAGGCTTCGTTGATTGATCAATCATGTTTGTATTATCATTAATATTTTTTTGTGGAATAGTAAAATTTTGTAAGTACATAATATTTTTTTAAATTAACGACGAATTGTGTACAAAAAAAAAATGTAATGGTTTCAGTCTTGTTAAAGTTATTTTACTTAAATTCCTTCCAGTAAAACCTATCTATTATAAACTTCTTTTTACAACAACACTCAAAACTATCAGGTTATACAAAACATCAATTTTTAAGAACATTTTAATCGCATTCGCAATCTGTCAAAAATACAATCAATTTACCAACATTATTGACAAGGTTGACAGATTGCGACTTAAATTTGAACGTTTTTTTATGTACGAGAATATTATGGCCTTAAGTTATAACAAAACCTAGACTTAATACTCAAGTGCAAGAGTCTATTTTCATTCGTATCATATCAAAGCGAGGCTCACCCCTAGAGCTTAGTCCGTCGTGGGTCCAAACTGTCCCAACATTGTCTCTTGGTCCCATTTCAGTAAACGATACCGATCTTGATTCAGATTAGAAGCAGAAGTTTGGAACTGTATTCAACTGGACGCGTTCCATTTAGGTTGCACCTCTATCAAGGCTTTAGGTTTACGATCACAAAGTTATCAAAAAAGAAGACAGTAGATACTAGGATAAGTTTATTTCAATAATTGTTTACAAAAATACACAATCTGTTATAACTAATATTATAAATGCGAAAGTGAGTTTTTTTATTACGCTTTCACGCTAAAACGACTGAACGGATTTAGATGTTTGGCACATTAAAACTAAGCAAGAAAAGTTAATACAATTTACATGGGACTACCTCTGAAGCATAAGCTACCAAATAAAAAAAGAATCATGAAAATCGATTCATGATTGGCGGAGTAATCGCGCAACAAAGATAAAAAAAAAAACATACAGACGAATTGAGAACATCCTCCTTTTTGAAGAAGTCGGTTAAAAAAGCTTGATACGCGTGTTTAGATACTCTTAGTACAGATCTATAGTAAACCTCCCTATTACACCACCACACTGTTTGTTGTGTTTCACCTATGAAATCAGCGTTTTGTATGGGGAATTTTAAAGAAGTTGCATTTTTCCATTTTCTTAATTTATTATAACAACCATGAACACTAATGTTTTAAAACTTGTATGCACTAATGTTTAAACTAAGATAACGTAATATGCCTCTTAAATTAAGCGACAAAAATAAGATTGGGTGAGTAAAAAAAAAATAGTGGTCATTTCTGCTAACAAAATGAGGAGTCAATTTTAAAGTATTTTTTATGTTTAGAAAACTATAAGTAATAAGGTTTTTTGTACTATTGGTAGTTGTCTATGATGGTCATTATTCGATATAATATCAAGTAATTGATGAATATTTTAAATCATAGAAGTGACGAGGTTCTTTATTTGTGAGAATAAAACGCCAATTTCATAGGTGGGGGCCCAATAGTTACTAGTACTAGTAGTATAGATATGTACAGTCACGAGCACCAATATGTATACACTTAGCAACTTTTAAAAGTGATTTTCTCCTACTGTATTGACCGTAATTGTATGTTATAATGAACATAGTATTTTGGAACCCATATTATTATGAATTAGGTATCATCTCAAAGTTGCAATCGTTATTTTCACGAGAAAATCGTTATTGAATTTTGCTGAGTGTATACATATTTTTGCTCGTGACTGTACACTATACCTAAGGCAAACAGTTGTATCGAAATACAAGACTACTGCGTCTTATGTTCATTGGTCCAATTCGACCCAAGACGTTCATCAATGTTGTTAGACTCAATGGGCCTATCACGAGCGCACGGAGTAAACGTATCGTAAATTCGAACTATTTTAAAACTGAAAATAATCTTTTCGCACATAATATCTTTATTCAGATCTATGAGTGCCTTGTGGCTAAGTAATATTAGCCCCACGGGTCGATCGATCAGGTTAAGTTACGCTTGCCGCGGTTGGTCCGTCAGCTGCATCCGGTTAGACTGGAAGCCGTTCCCATTAAGGTGGGAAAAGGCTAAGCAGATTGATTTTTTGGCTGATACAAATTGTGCTTGTCAAAAAAAAAAACAATATATGCTCTATGATAGTGTTATTTTGGATTCAAAAATCGTTCGAATTGACGGTACTTTACGCCGTATGTTCGTGTCAGGGCCTCAGTTTGCCGTGGACGTTAGAAATGGCTTTGCTTAATCAAAGTGTGGAGAGGTTTCTGGTCATCCACTATAGTCGTAACATTTCAGTAACGCGCGTCGATCATTGCAAATTTATACCTTATAATAATGACATAAGAGACATAAATCACGCGCGCTCGTTTGCAAAGACTGTAACTGTTGACTATGCCATAGAATATATACTATGGCTATGTAATAGGTATAGTTCTGAAAAAAAAGGTATAAAACTAAAACCCAGCTACGACAAAAATTCGGGAAAGTCCGAAATGCGGGAAAGTCCGAAAGGGATACCGCGGCGGGACCTTGGCAACAGGCAACTGAAGGAACACGAGTGGGTTTTAGTCAATAAAAGTTTGACACGCCCTTCCGCTTCGCCCAGAGCGGAAGAAATCATTGGATGACATCCCAACAAAAAAAAAAAAAGGTACGACAAAATGGCAATTTATGCCCTACCACGTGTAGTCGTATTTGGGTTTAAGTTTTATAACTTTTATTTTTATTTAAGTACATAATTATAAACATTACAATCAGCGATAAAACTCTCTACTTTCATGTAAGTGCATTGAATGACTATTTCATGAAATCATGACATTTGGCACTTACATGAACTTAAGGAGTTGTATTGCTGATTCTAATTCTGTAAATCCATGTTTGTTACGGCCGCAAATCATATTTAGATCAACATGCAACCTGACACTGACCTGCAAATTGCAAAAAACGTAAGTAAATTTGGATTTCGCGAGCTACCTTAGCGCATCCGCCTAAACAGCTAAACGGATGTGACACACGGATAGACATGACATAGGACACTTTATATCCCGGGACTTAGTACATTCCCGAAATTCCGAGGGATATCATTTCCGACATCCGCGAGCGCGAAACCGCAGGCAAAAGCTAAGTTTTAATAATCATTGAAGTAATATTTAATTAGTCATCATAGTAATATAATATAGGGCAAAGCATTTTATTCTACTCCGTCATTTTTAATAACTAGCATATTTGTAAAACATTCAACTCTCAATTTTCACGAATCGTCTCATTTATCTTGTTGGACATCGATGAAATCGTATAAAAGGGACTGCTTTTATTTCACATTTGAAAATGTCTGTCTAATCCTTTTGTCAATTCTCTAGGTTTCATTATTTCAGCGATTCTGTAAGGGAACTGTAGATACGGTTAGGATTTCACATTGAATTTTTCGCTTCAGAGAAATGTAAGCAATTTTATCCATGGAAGAGACTCGAAATAATGTTTTTAGACTTTTATTTTTCGATAAGAGTGATCGTGGATAAACGATTTAGAAACCGATAGACTGACTAGTGACTGCTAATTGGCTCACCCCTGGGACTTGGACACCACTGGCGAAATGTGGATTTACTGTAGGTAGACCCTTCACCTGTCAGGGTTGCGGGAAAGTCCGATAGGGATACCGGGCCCTTGGCAACAGGCAACTGAAGGGACACGGGTGGGTTTTAGTCAGTAAAAGTCTGACACGCCCTTCCGCTCCGCCCAGAGCGGGAGAAGTCATTGGATGATGTCCCTCCCTCAAAAAAAAAAAAAAGCCCTTCAGGGATTACGGGCGTGATATTTTGATACGTAGACTGAAAAGTTATCTTTTGTTAGAGATATACTTTGTTCAGATTACAAACAAAACATTTTGTAAGGAGTGATTCTACCCGCCATATAAAACAACTTTCACCGTGAAACTTCGTGACATAAAAAACAAATTCCTACACAGCATAAGACTTATTTTTTTACGAATTTTGGACACTCGAACAAGCTATTTGGTATACAGGCAGATAGCTTGCAACTACAATTTTGTGAGTGTTTTCAGTAGTCATCAATCCTTTTACGTCACTCTCCAAAGCCATAAGCTCAAAAATTTAAATTACACGCAAAACCAATTTTAGCACTACTTATAGCGGAAAATGAATATATTTTTGCCTATGAAACACATACCAATTTTCGCTATGAAACACATACCTACAAGTCCAGGGAAGCGGAAAATGAATATATTTTTGCCTATGAAACACATACCAATTTTCGCTATGAAACACATACCTACAAGTCCAGGGAAAAATCCCTAATGCGATGGGACCACGGGGAATAAAATTTACCCATGGACCCAGTAATGGGTCAACCCACCGCCACCGGGTCCACGGGGAAACACTCTGTTTCATAGCGAAAATTGTTTAGTATGACAGGTCTAAATCGCCACTCTGTCACAAAACGAGTCCAAAACAAATGACGGACGGTAAAATAAGAATCAATTTTTACAAATTAATTTCTTCGGTAGATAGATTCTCAATTCTTAACTAGAAAAAAATAATAATCTGAATCCAACTGTAGAGCGTAAAGCGTCAGCTGTGAAGCAACCTTAAATAAACATTACTAAGAAATCTCTTTCCCAACTTTCATTAGACTGTAAGCCACAAATAACAAAAAACATCTCCTCAGTAAATCTTGCAAAGTTCTGAAACCTTACTAATACAAAATTTCTCGACAACTGCGAAGCCTGAGCTATGACGACGTGGTTCTAGGAATACCGTCTAAGTTTTAATAGGTTTCCAGTGAACGTAATTTGACGAGCACCTAAGAGGATTTACTTAGAAGCGTGATCATTGAACATATTAATCAGTAACAAGAAAGCTTTGAAGGTATACTTTTATGACTTCTTTTGTAGTAAATAATAATAAAATATGGCCTTTAGTTCCATAACCAATCAATATGCCTAGCTTTTTCCCAATTATGTTGGGGTTGGCTTCCAGTCTAACCAGATGCAGCTGAATATTTTATTTATTTATTTATTTATTTAAAGACTATGGAAGACTTACAGCTAAATACAATAGTGGTAAATGACAGTATGTTAATCTGACAGCCAATTACAAGTCTTCACTTCTAGAGTTTGACTGGTATTAAAAGAACTGTGGAACAAAATGTACATACCGCCAAATAATGATAGAAAACTTAAAATTAGAACATCAACAGTCAAGATCATCACCTAATTTATGTACAAAACTAATACAATTGGGAAAAATATTTCCAAGAAACTAAAAATTAATTTAAAGCACAACAAAGTCTAAAGATATTAATCATTGAAGAAATTACTGGATAAACGCTTTTTTGCCGTGGTCACACTCGTTTCAAAAAGATCAAAGTCGAGCCGTTTGCACACCTTATTAAAATACCCACTTACACGCACAAAGTACGAATTTTGTCTGTAATTAGTGTTTGCAAATGGCACTCGTAGTGGTGGATTAAACCTTTTGGATTTGCTTGGAACATTGAAGTGGAAAGATGACAAAATATCAGAACAGTCTATGTTACCCCGAACCGTTTTCAACAAAAATATGCAATCGGAGATCTCACGACGATTGATCAATGGTAAGAGATGATATTTTTTACATAGGCCAAGATAGTTACTGGATTGATACGGAACCCTTTGATGAAAGCATAAAAATTTTATAAATCGTTTTTGTATGCGCTCAATACGGTCAATATATTTGTGATAGCATGGACTCCATATTTCAGATGCGTATTCCAGATGGCTTCTAACGAAAGTGCAGTATAGAATTTTTAAAGTCTTGGCTTGAGTGAAGCACCTGGATAATCGCATTATGAAACCAAGGGATTTCGAAGCTTTAGCGACGATCGTATCGACATGCTTGTCAAAAATAAGTTTGGAATCGTGATGAACCCCGAGGTCACGAATAGTACTGCATCTTGGTAATATATGACCACCAAGAGTATATGTCGTGGCTAGCACTGATCGTCCACGGGAATACGTCACAACTGAGCATTTTAAAGGATTCAGATCAAGCTTGCTTTTTCGGCAGTATGCTTCAAGATTCTGTAAATCAGTTTGAAATGCGAACATGTCCGCAGTTGATGATATGGTGGCGTAAATTTTCATGTCGTCAGCGAAACACAGAAGTTTACAGAAAGTCATGCAGGCGTCGATATCGTTCACATAGATGATAAATAATAAGGGACCGAGCAACGACCCCTGGGGGACTCCGCTGGGGACTAAAACCCAGCTAGATACATAATTATTCAGCACCACAGCTTGAGACCTGTTCTCAATATAAGAGGAAAACCATCGAAGCAAGTCCCCGCGTATGCCGATGCTCTCTAACTTCCGCATTAGGATGAAGTGGTCAATTCGGTCGAAGCACTTACTATAGTCTGTGTAGACAACATCGACCTGTTTACCATGGTCCATTGCGTTTGTGATGAAGTCATTAAGCAAAACGAGATTAGTGACAGTGGATCTACCTTTGAGAAAGCCGTGTTGGAAGGGACTAAACGATTGCTGCAGAGCAGAATAGACTTGGTTGTAAATAATCTTTTCAAAAACCTTGGCAATGATACACAATTTTGATATCGGTCTGTAATTAGCAACGTCTGTCTTGACTCCTTTCTTATGAACAGGAGTTATGAATGCCGATTTCCAAAGTTTGGGGACAACACAGGCATCTAAAGATTTTTTAAATAGAATTGAAATAGGAAGTGCAATCGATGCAGCACAGCGTACAAGAAGCTTAGATGAGATATTATCCGGACCCGGCGCTTTCGATGTATCTAATTTTCGAAGCAGGTTGACTATGTCTTCAATGTTCACTGTGATACGATTGATATCAGACGATAAGTTAGAGGATTCGACGGTGGAAGAATTGAAACTAGAGCTACCACCATGATTAAGGCAAGGATCTAAAAATGTGGAGTGAAAATAAGTTGAAAATGCCTCACATATGGATTCACCAGTACGAAGTATTTGATTATTAAAATGGAACGTGCTAGGGATTGCGTTAATATTATGACGTTTTTTAACAAAAGTCCAAAATGTTTTCGGGTTATTTTTAATAGACGTTTCGGTAAGTTGTAAATAATTAGTGTAACATTGACTTTCTAATAATTTTACCCTGTCACGAAGAAGTTTAAAGGTTAGTTCGTCAGCCTTATTGACATACGTTTTAAATTTTTTAAAGTATTTGTATTTTTCTTTTATTGTTTTTATTAATGAGGAACTGTACCAGGTCGGGTATGATTTATTCTTACAACGTTTCTGAGGTATATATTTGAGTTGAAGATTATAGATAAGGTTGTTGAAAAAACTTACAGAATCATCAGCTGATCTTACTGCGAACTCACTTTCCCAGTCAGTCATACAAATGTCACGAATAATGGATTTGTAGTCACCATTATCATACAAAAATTGTATACGTGACGCACACTGAAGGGGAGGCGTCTCAACTAGATCCATTGTGACTAACAATGCTGGGTGATAATCATCGATTGGTACCAGTGGGCTTAAACTTTCAGTCACGTTGACTGCCTGGTTCGAGAGCACTAAATCAAGTATTTTACCGTATTTGTTAGTCACGCCATTATACTGACCAAGATCAAGAGTACATAACTCATCTCCAAGTAATACCTCATCACTACTTCTAGGGTTCGTCGGGACGAACGATGCAATGTCAGATGGGACCCAACTTATTCCGCTCATATTGAAATCACCGATGACAAGAAATTTGTCAAAACCATTACCAATCACAGACCGATTTAATGTCGAAAGAAAATTTGTCAACTGTGACGAAAAGGAATGACCCAGGTTTTGTTTACATAAGTAAATCCCACAGATATGTAAGTTGAAATAATTACGTGTAATCGAATTTCTCAAGTGTACGCTTATCCAGAGGTCTTCAGCTGTGGAGTGAAAATTCTGCTTAGATGTCACTGATAATTCTCGACGAGCAGCTATCAGAACACCACCACCACGTGACTGCCCAGTCAGTGAGTAATCCCGATCACGACGCCACACAATATATCTCTCATCAAAAAATTCCGAGTTCATAATACCATCCAATAACCAAGTCTCAGTGAGAACAATAATATCAAATGAGCTGGCTAACATTTGACGATAGAAAGTATCGGTTTTAGTGCGTAGACCACGAACGTTTTGATAAAATATGTTTAAACCAGATAGATTAAAATTAACGTTGGTAGCCATCACTCAAAAATATTAACAAAATCAGGGTGTTTAGAAAATAAATATACATGAAGTAGGCAAACGGTGACTAATATTATTGGTAAGTAGCAAATATTCGACATTGAGCGGTAAACAACTGTGTGAGAAGGCAAGCAGTAGTGCGTAGTGCGTGCAAGCGCGAGCGAGCAAGACATAGTATTGAGCTTTAACACCTTAAAGTAAACAGCGCGATAAGAAACATAAAGGATTTTTTTAACAGAACAAAAGAGAGGTGATGGGTACATTAGTACGGCAGAGGTGCTAAACATTTTGAAACATTTAAGTAAAGCTATAAAACAGAGAAATTTGTATACAGTATAATTGCATATTAGGTGAGTTTGTTTAAATCGGATTCCTTTCTCACTATGATAACTTTACAGTTAGTGTTTTTAGTACGTGTATTTTTCCATGCTTCACCCAAACGAATTCATAATTCTTATCACTGGCGATGGTTTTAACTTTACTTAGTAGCTTCTTATATTCCATACTAAGGTGGTCATTAACAAATATACGCTGGGAAGTCCCTTGAAACCCGATATCAGAGGTAGATAGGTTCTTCACAGCTCGCGCTGCCGCTATAAAATCTTCTTTGATATATCTGTTTAAGAAACTTACTATGATAAGTTTATCCTTAGAGTTGAACATGGGCACCCTCGAAACGTAGTTGATCAGTGTTTTGGGGCAGCTATAACTAACTTTGCGACCAATGGCTTCAATAATCGTGAATAAATTCTCATCTTTTCGTATGGGAACTCCTTTGATTTCTATGTTATTTAATCGGGACCGCTGATCACTAGATGAGAGTTCGAACTTTACTTTGGATAATTCTGACTGCAATTCATTCATGGACACCTGCATCTTTCCAAGTTCTGATACTTTTGTTTCAACTTCGGAAATCCTCGCATCAAATTCGTCTAGCTTATTATTAGTACCTTGACATGTCGACTTCAACTCAGATAGCTCATCCTTAATCACCTTGATGTCGTCAATAAGAGTCGGTAAGTTAAGTAATTGGCGCTTCATGTCCCGAATTTCGCTCAGGATGGTTTCGAGAGACGCTTGATCAGAAGTCGGTACAGCTGGAGATGAGATTCTGCAAGCCGAGCACCTCCACTGTGCCATCCTAGTAGCACCCAGCTTTCTCCATCCAGCTTCAGATATGTTGGCACATCCAAAGTCTAAATACTTTTTGCAGCTCCCACACTGAACGCCATCATTGAACTGCACGTTACACAAGGCACACGTTTTCATTTTTGGAACACTTAACGTAAACAATGATAAATACTTAACAAAAAGGTTGACGATCTATTTAAATGACTGGCGCGTACGGTACAACTGAGTGTCCACAGACGAGTGATTTAGATGGAGTAACTGCCTATCTGACCTGCATAAACCTCCTTTGCAATAAACCTTTAATTAATACAGTTCACTAGTTTAATTGAACCAGGAAAACACATCTCAAACACCGACCTCCAACATACTTGGGAAAAGACTAGGCAGATTGACATCTGTAATGCAAATTCTATAAATTTCATTTCACTCAAGTGACCATAACAATTCGAAAGCAACTGATTTGTTTTCTAAAGTTAATCATTGCGAATTCTCACCTCTACTCGACATCGATCGAGTTTCTAATTCTAAGTGTGTGATATTTCGAGAATAGCCATTTCCCCTGTGACCTTCTACCGCATGCAACTGATTTCCGACTAATGTGAATGTTACTGGATATTAGGTGTATGTTTATTGGACACGCCACAATTGCGGCAATAAGTCCCCTCTTTGAGGAGTGGCTAAAGAGGTGCCACGGTGTCCTCACCTTCCGCCTGACGCAGGTCCTCACCGGACATGGCAGCTTTGGGAGGTTCCTGTGTAGGATTAGGCGGGAGAAAACGGCCTGGTGTCACCACTGTGTTGATTGCCCGGAGGACACGGTGGAGCATACGGTGGAGGTATGGCACTGCTTGGGCAGAGCACCGCCGTGTCCTCGTGGCGGCGATGACCTCTCGCGCCCGGTCCTGGTCCAGGCCGTGGTACGGAGCGAGAGGGCATGGGAGGCCGTCACCCCCTTCTGCGAAGCAGTAATGCTCGCGAAGGAGGAGGAACGCGTGAGGAAGAGGCAAAGTTTGCACCCTCACGCCCTGGGCGTCGGGAGTCCCTGGCGGATTCCCGGCCACCGTAGGCGCGGGCTTGCGGATGGCGAGCAATGGGTAGCTCGCCGTCCGATTAGGACCAGGCCCGGGTCGACGGCACGTTGTGTTCCACGCGCACCTTAAAGAGATGACAGCACAATTGGCGGGGTCCGCTAGGACCGATTCCTGCTAGGGTTGCGGGAAAGTCCGAAAAGGATACCGGGACCCTTTCATATATCTATATTGCGGAATATAGCTATTATCACTAGATATTTAACTACATCACGGCGTCAATCATCTTACTGCGCCATATATCTATATCGATACTAATATTATAAAGAGGAAAGATTTGATTGTTTGTTTGTTTGCATTAATTAGGCTCCGAAACTAATGAACCAATTTGAAAAATTCTTTCACCATTAGAAAGCTACATTCACCCTGAGTAACATAGGCTATAATATATAAAGATCACACGCGGGCGAAGCCGCTGGCGGCAGCTAGTATGTTTATAAACCTACAACACATGGAGACTAACTCTTAAAAAAATTGCCATGGTGCCAGTATGAACGAAGTTGTAGATTTGTTTAAAAAAACTCAATCAACATGTGGGATCATGTTTGAAAAACTCTGGAACAATGTACTTGATATGGATGCATTAATAACGTACGGATGCTTTTTTTTGTTTGACAACATCCTTTTAACACTTTTATTTATTTATATATCTATCAATTGCTTGCCGTTTTTGCATTTTACATCAAAGCTACACACACACACACACACAAACTTTACACTTTTAATTTATTTCGATTTTGTTCCTGAATTTTGACTGCCTTCATTGTCTGTGACTGTCTATTAGTTTCAATAGAGACTGTTGAGCTTGAGGTCCCGGATTTGGCATTCCTAATTGGATATTCTCAGTATCATCGCGGAGTCTGAATTTATATATTATGTACCCGGATATTGGTAATAAGCTCACTATTATATCTGGATACAAATATGGATGCTAAAATAAAAATACACATCTGTCTACCATTAAAATACATGCGTGATTTTACGGAATGATCCTGACTTTCACCAGCGAACAATTTCCTAAAGGTGTGTCCAAACATTGAGCGGCAATCATGCGCGGCCTCCGCGCGCGGCGTGTTGCGCTGTGTTTGGACGACTGCCGCGCGCGAACGCTTCTGTCTACCTGCCGCGCATTAACATTTCTAGCAAACATTCGTCAGTAATTGTGTTTGGACGAATTATAAGCGGAACTATGACACACGCAACCGCTTTCATGCCAACTGAAGTGCACGGCGTGTCTCGAATATGCCGCGCAGTACTGCCGCGCAAACATTCGTCGGTTTAGTCAAAACTAGAGCGCGGCAGAAATTTAATGTGTCCTGCAAACGCCGCGTGTTGCTGCCGCGCTCTTGGCCACACCTTTACGTGTTTCATTATTCCCGTCGTTCATGCCATTAGTCTGCCGTCCCTAAATTAAATGATCGAATGATTTCCCAGTAAGGCTGTGATACTATTAGCAATTCTCGCTAGTTATCTACTGCCTTGGCTTGGTCACTTTGACACTAATCGGATAACGTTAGCACGTATGTATATTCCAACCTATGTGCCTATATGCTAACATGCTAAAGCTAGCAAGCTTACCGTCTCAATCGGTAACTATTTGAGAAAGTGACTATTCACGGAACGATTCCTTAACAACCTGGGTAGGTACATAAACCTACAATATTCAATTTTTTTTTTTTTATTATATTAGATTTGTTACAGTTGTAGTGGCAATCATGTCATTTGATTTACGGAAAGTTTTTATTTTTATTATTTTATTTATATTATAAATAAGTACCTAGATTCTTTTAGATTTTGTGAATGGGAGCAGTGGTAGCCAAGTGGCCGCGACTTACAAATTGTAGATCGTAGTTTCGAACATATACATACAGGCGCTTTACTTTGTGTAAATGACGATGACCATTTATGCCCTAATCGATTACAGCCAATTCATATTTTAAAGTATCCTTCATTTATTCAAACTAGATTTAAGGTAATAGTCTAAAGTCAATCATAGCCTATGTTTAAAATTGAATAAAAATAAATATTATTTGTAGTTCCGGTTACATTTTCGATTTAATGGCGACGATAAGTGACAGATTACAGTTCATTTCGTTCATTCGGTTAATGTGATCAGATTAGTGGTAGGAGTATTCCTTATTTTTGAGGTACAGGAGATAACCATGGCGGCCACCATATTATTTATTTATTTATTGATATGGCACTTCAACCAACGCACTAAAACATACACAAATAAAAATCACATACATTTAAGGTATTGTGAATTCGTCACATACAGAAGTGCACAGCACTATCTATAGAACAACATGCAACATATTATTAGTGTTATAGTATAGATTAATGTTCTTTTGTAGTTATAGTATTTTTTCCGAAGCAGATTCTTGTTGTGATTCTTGATTTGTGGGTAAAAATAATTATTAGTTGTCACTCGCTCATTCACTCACTTATGTTACTCGTCGCCATAGAAACCTACTGTTATGTTCAAACGTTGAGCTCTTTGGTGTGTTATTGTTTGTTTGTTTATTTATTGTTTATTAAACACTTAGCCGCACATTTTTTGCACTTTAAGCTCGATATAGACATTCTTGAAAGCGATATCTCATTGACGATTTTGGCTTGGGTTCGAACTCGAGATGTTAACTGAAGCTAATTCCAAATTCTGACAGCTTCACTATAAACGCGTCTAGATTGATAGTAATACCATAATGCTATGTCAATGCCTGTATTTTTCCCTACAGAATCGACTAGAGACTGCTCAGGACCGGAATACCCACTTAAATTATGTCAATTACGGAACCCCCCGATGTACGAGTATCTTGATCAACCGGCCACGTTGGAAATATCGTTAGTTACACGACGGCGTTTTAAAGTGGCTTTCTAAGTTAAATGGAATTATAGGACCCTACGATGATGTTGCTATATTATGTGTCGTTTTTAGGGTTCCTTAGTCAACAATGAACCCTTATAGTTTGGCCATGTCCATCTGTCTGTCCGCGGCTTAGCTGACTCTTAGCACAGAATTATATAATCATGTGCTCTTAGTACTAGAATGTTGTAATTTGGTATGGGTAAACATAATAAATCACGAAATTAAAAGGAAAACTATCACAGCTTAGTAGTAGTAAGTAGGCTCTACAAGTTACCGGGTAATTAATCGACCAACTTACATTTGCAGTTGCAAAAATATGTTCTCCCAAACATTCTGTATGGGAGAACAAGTTTTTCAACTACAATAATGTAAAGTTTTTTCTTGAGATAAATTCATCTCAACTACGGAACCCTTGATTGTGCGTGGTTCAATACGCACTTGGCCGGTTTTTCATTGATAACATTATTAGTATCTGCTGTTTACTTTTTAACCGACTTTTTCAAAAAGGAGGAGGTTCTCAATTCGTCTGTATGTTTTTTTTTTTTTTTACTTGGTGTATATTTAGGTCGATTCTTGCAAAAATGTTTTGAAAACTTCCTTTTGGCCTATAAAACTATAGCTGGCCGCGACTTCACCTGAGTGTATTTTGTATTCCATTATTTATTTCTCTACGATGAAAAAAAAGTAACATAAGTACTTATTTAATCAACTACTATGTTCTTTAAGATGTCTTTTATTCTTCTTAACCTTTTAACCGCCCGACTTCATAGCGGTTGTCGAGCCCCCAGAACGCCTCGCATCGAAAAATCGAAAAATAAATACCTACATCAAGGATGATGTGCAATGCGTAATTAAATTAAAAAACGGATTAAACGAGTGTCGTAAATATACGACTCTGGCGAAGTGGACACGAACATATTTGTCGGATAAATCCGACGTAAGCGGTTAAAAGGTTAAAATATGTCTTTGATTTTTTATTTTTGCATGTTTACGATTTTTATTTAAATACTGAAGTTAGCTAAACTCCCATGTCACAGTAGTAAGTCTGGAACAATGAGTCTCTTTATGTTTAGACGGACATCTATAGCTGCGACACAGTTTTTAACTTTTGTAGCTATCATTGTAATTATGTCAATTTGTTGTTTTTCCAAAATAAATAATAGTTTTCTATTTATCAAATAACATAGGGATCGGTAGAGCAGTGGTGGCCCAGTGGTAACGGCCACGACTTACGAGTTGTAGGTCGTAGGTTCGAACCGTGACAGGCGCTTTACTTTGTGTAAATTATTTCATCGCTACTGCTCTCAAAACGGTGAAGGAAAACATCGTGAGGAAACTGGCATGTCCTAGAACCAAAAATTCGAAGATATTTGACATCTACCAACATTATAGGCTGATTATGCATAGGGATCGGTTTAGGCGTGAAAAGAAACTTACAGAAAGACGGAGTTACTATCGTATTTATAATGTTAGTATGGTTATATTAGTATGGTTAGTATGGTCCCTTCAAAGTTGGTACATATATCTGTCCATTGCGGTTAAAAAAAAATCTGCCTAGCCTTTTCCCAACTATGTTGGGGTCGGCTTCCAGTCTAACCGGATGCAGCTGAATACCAGTATTTTACATGGAGCGACTGCCTATCTGACCTCCACAACCCAGTAACTGGGTAATACGATACCCCTTGGTTAGACTGGTTGTCAGACTTTCGTGCTTCTGACGACTCGTAACGACTGTCAAAGATCCACAAATGACAGCCGGGACCAACGGCTTAACGTGCTTTCCGAGGCACGGAGGAGTCTCGATATGTGAAAATGGTCACCAATCCACGGACCAACCCCGGCAAGCGTAGCTTAACCTGATGGATCGACCCAAACGGCTGTTATTACTTAGCCACGAGCTGCGGTAATCCTACTAATATTATAAATGTGAAATTTTGTATGTTTGTGTGTTTGGATGTTTGTTACTTAATCACGCTAAAACGACTGAATGGATTTTGATTGAAATTTGGCAAACAGATAGTTTATAACCTGGATTATCACATAGGATACTTTTTATCTCGATATTCCCACGGGATCGAGATTTACGCGGGTGAAACCGCGGGACTCAGCTAGTGATACCTATATTTCCAATGTTATAGTTCGTACATGACTAAGGACTGCCTTATAGGACGCAAATGGGACTGCTAAGGAGTCCTGGGTTCGATACTTCTGATATCGATTAAACCGTTAAGGCCGTTAACCGTTAAATTAGGCTTTTGAATTAGGAATTGCTCAGTAGCAGCCCAAACTTCTGAAATTATAGACACGTTCGTAAAAAAAAACACTTTTATCAACCAAGGCTTTTCAAATGCAATAATTTCATCATAATAATTAAATATTTGATGAAAATCTTTTAACATAGAGTAACAATTTTTAAGTCATAAATTAAGAATTCTTCGCTTAGCATCGCATAGCATCAATAAAGGATACTGTAGCAGTTCATATAACTCCTCCAAAATACTTCGCATAGTTGCGGAGGACACCCGCCCGATACAAGCAAGTGCACACGCTAGGTACCCACTCAAGTTTCCATTGTGTACCCTGCCAGTGCATCTTGCAACCTGCATGCACACACAATGGGAACTCGCCTTTATTTTGAGACGACGGGACCCGACTTTGAAGCGGATTATTGGAAATCTCATACACCTAGGTAACAGGTAGGTAGTGTACATGCTATGTACTCTGAATACACTACATGGATAGCTGTACATCTGTTAGTAGTTGATACATACGACCGTCGACAGCTCGTTTCCCGGTAGTACATAAACCTGAGTATTGATTTTTACATTTTACATAGATGCCTATGTATTTACATTCGAGCATGAACTGTCCGTAAAACGATGAGCCTCGAAACTGTTTCATTTTTCAGTACGTAAATGGAACTGTAAAATGAAACAGCCACTGTCTATATTTCAGTTTTTGTTCGGATGAAATCTCATAGTACGCTTGTCGGGGCTTTAAGTCGAGAATGTTACTGGAATTTGCTTTATTAAAACTATCATTGTTCCTACATTCACATTTTATCCGGTCGTTCACGACCGCTTTGTTGCAATCTCTTTGTTTAACTTACCTATCCTGGCGCATTATATAAAGGTAGGTCATGTGTGGTGTAATTACAGATTAGGAGCTAAGACGTGTGCGCGTCTATCCTATGTAATTCGAGAGACAATGGACTGCAGGACATTGATTACGTGCGTGAGACGTACCTATTGTTTTGTTTACATTCGAGCCGATCTGTAGCTTAATTACAAGACGACGGCACCTTGAGACGAGGCATGTAGCTCCACCTGAGCGGCAGATGCGTCGCAGCTGCCGGCCGGGCCAGTCCTCTCGCCCCGCGCCCCCCGCACTCCCCGTCCCCCGCCTCCCGCGGTCCGCGCAATCGCGGCTAACAGTTTTATTTCCCCGAATAAACTTTATCAAACAAAGCGTGCGTGCCCCGCGCCCTGCATCTGCTCGCCCAGCTGTTCCCGCTGCAGCTGACCTTGCCGTCTCCCTCTAACGCACGCTCCGCCCCACCGCTAGACAAGGATAGCAAGTCTCACTGTAATCGCGGGGCCCTTCAATTCCCAGTGCATAGCCCATTCGCAGTTTGTGTTTCGGTGCCGTCGGGCAAACTGATAATGATGAATAAACGTAAACGCGAGGATACGTCCGCCGCCGCCGCGGCTGATGACAACCGCGACCGGCGCGCTAAACGACAGCGTGTTCAAAAGCGTTCTCAAAGCGAGCCGCTGAGGAATGATACGGTGCCCGCTGAGAAGCGTGAGGCGCTGAGGCGTTTGTTTGGAAGAATTTGCGCCGTCGACGTGGAGGAGAATCAGCGTCCGGCCTCGGACCCGGAGGAGGAGTTAGAGTACGACGACTTGCTGTCGGAGGAGGACGAGAACTCTCTGGTGGAGGACGTGCCGGCTGACATGGATCCGGAGCAACTCGGATTCTTAGTGTGCGCTCAGGAGACTCTGCGCTTCTTGAACGGGCTCGGCATCTCGTACCAGCACCCGGTATTCAACCATCTCCGTCTGCGCCTGCTGCAGGGGATCAGCGAGATCGGTGTTGCCTGAGTATTGCTGGGCCCTGAGCCCACCCGCAAGTAAACCTCTCCTGCTGATCTCTTCGTTTCGGACCACTTCGTTTCGGATCACTGTTCCTCGTGTTTCTTTAACCCTGTGACCCCCGTGACGTTTCTTATCCGGAGTTGTTTCTACCTTCTTGTTCGGGAATTGACTAAAGCCAGTCAAAATATAAACTCTATGCATATTGTGGCGTTTCAAAGCAACAGGTGTCCCGCTTGGGAGTTCTAGTCACTATCTAGTCAAATTTTATGTTAAGAAAATTTTAATCTATGAATGTCTAACGATTGAAATAAATCGTCATATATAAAATTGGTGTTAAATTATTTCTCTCCTCTTTGAATTCGTCGTGCAAGTGTGAAAACTGTTAACTTAGTTACATCATAACTTAGTAATTCTATGCATCATAACATTAAAACAAAAGACAACACAAAAACACAAAATTGAATTGGCTGAAAAAATAATTTACAAAAAGGTCAGAATCATAGTTCGTTAAAAAGTTAAGTTTTATTTACATAACAAACATTATACGTTCTAATTTCAAAAGGAGCAGATTTTTTTTTCTTTTTACTACTTTCCTTTGTTTCATACTTTGCCAGAGATAAAATTATCTGAAACACTTTCATACAACACACACACTCGTAAAATAAAGCCTGGCATTCACATAATGAATAGTTGCTTACCAGCTGAGCGAATAACATGAATGCTTCACATTTTATGAAATTCACCGCCGGTGAAACACTAGCTGTATTTAAATTATCTTTGCTTCTAATTAAAAAGCATATTCCTTTCAAACATGATACTATATTTCTACTGAATTATGAATGAAGAATTACAAAGATAAATGAAATAAAACTCAGTAAGAAAAAAAACTTTAACTAATAAAAAAGTAACAGTTAGTCACTCTTATTATTAATTGGGTCACCCCTTAACATAGGGGACATAATAACACACTTATTATTAAGCTGAGGGTGCACGGCAGCACCTGCTTAACCCGCCAACCATTTTAAGTGACGGTTAAGTTAACCGAAGTTTAATAAACTTTGCGAAAGTCTTGACTATTTGAAAGTTAACTTATTTGATTGATAAAAGACAATATAGACAAAGGAACTAGGGTATAAAATCAGATTTATCTGAGTAATATACTGAGTATTTATAAAGAAAAGTATCAATAAGATCCCACATCGTTTTCAAAGGGGAATGTCAAAAACCAGAGTCGATAAAAAACAATAGGATCTCACATCGTTTTCAAAGGAGAATGTCTAACAAAATGTCGATGAAAAAACTTATAGGTACCTACGATAGTACGTGGTATACATGTGGAATTAGTTTATCTCAAAATAAATACCCTAAACATCACAACGTGCACAATGAAAACTTTATTCGACGTTTTACTTTAGTCGAATAAAGTTTCCTGTGGTCTAAAAGATATAGGTAGTGTATCATGCGGTTATGTTGCACGCAACGAAAGTCAGTTAGGTAAGCATTGAATAACACTTAAGTTTTAAAGCTGAATTATGCAATGACATATTCTTGTCCACACTGGGTACAACCATCAGCCCACACTCAACTCATCAAATTCAATGGTCGTCAATTCGATGTGCCTACAAACATTGAAATAAATTTGACATCTAGAAATAACAGACGAATGAGCTACGGTTTCCTTGGAATGTTCAAACATTCTCACACTCACTTCCAGTCTACATCACTAGTTCACTACATAGGTACAAATTTTTATTGAATTTTTCTTTTGTAATTCTTAATTTAATAAAAGACTTCCTTAAAGAAGTGAAAGTCTTTAACAAGAACCATTCACATATTTTGTATGGCGTTGATAACAGCATCACGGTTTTCGCTTTTACAGATCTTCGTCTTTTGTTATACCAAAATTGATCATAATAAACTTTTTGATGAATACCTATTAAGCACTGATTAAACATGTAAAAAACCTTGTCCAAACCGTGAGGAAGAGTCTATATAATATTTTATGTGGTAATTCTCAGGAAAAAAAAATCGCCTAATTTTTTTTTCAATGGGGAATTTTACCGGCTTAAACATGGGGTGCGGGGGCCGTCATTTGAAGCGGGTGTTTATGACCCTTACGACTCCTATTGAAAATTTCTATTTTTCAGTTTCACGTTATGACGATAATAGATAGTAATTTCTTTTATTTTGACTGTACAGTAAAGTTCATTGTGTTATTTACGTTGTTCAGCAGAAGAATTTATGAATCTTATGAAGCAATGTATTAGTAATATAGGTACTTCAAAACTCTCAGATGTTGGTGCGGGTGTTAATCGAAAAGATATTCAAAATAAGGATAACATCTAACAAATCTAACACTGGAATTTTCGCATCTCCTGATGTCCCCAAAAAAAATGTACTTAAGTACATTAAAATACTAAACAAAGCACATAATCCTCTTCAGCTTCAGCCCAATTTCAGATAATAGGTAGAGAAAATAACATACACGGGAGAGCTAACTAAATCCAGACATAATGCTTGGACCGGCCGAGTAAGCTCCAAATTAGCCTGTGTATTCAACTAGACAACATTTGAAACCGAAAATTAAATCTGTTGAATTGAAACAATAGAAGAAAGGTAGCCCGCGATTTTTTTTTTTTTACGATTTTTTGCAATTTGTTGTATGTTGATTAAAATATGATTCGCGACTGTAACAAATATGGCTTTACAGAATTATAATCATTAGAATCTGCAATATGGAAAATTTTCCCGATAGAGTAAAAATCTGGCTAGTTGCCCAGCAACTCGATGGTTTAAGCTACTCGATGGCGGAAACCGAACTTTGTAGTTGCATCATTTGAGTTTAAAGTCGGCTTTAATTGCCGATTATACTGTTGCAAGATGAAAAGACAGATTAGAGAAGCATTTTGAAGTGCAGTTTTTCGTGTAGCAAGCCTTGCTTTTTTTGTTCTTTTGGGGATTGCAGAGTTGTTCTTATAGGAGATTTGCTGATCGCATGGTTTCGATTCTGTTCCCAGATTGGGTCATTACTAGTGTGTCTTTAGGAACTTTTTAGAAGCAGTTTGGGTAGCCGGAAAATGGTATTACGCTGGTCCCTTTTTAATTGACTGCAAATAACGGTTAATTTTTTTATTAAAAACTAGCTGCGCCTCGTGATTTCACCCGCGTAAATCTCGATCCCGTGGGAATATCGGGATAAAAAGTATCCTATGTGTTAATCTAGGTTATAAACTATCTGTTTGCCAAATTTCATACAAATCCATTCAGCTGTTTTTGCGTGATTGAGTAACAAACATTAAAAACACAAACACACAAACTTTCACATTTATAATATTAGTAGGATAAAACTTTATGCATGAAAAACCAACTGAAAATATGGAAACAAGATGAGATGCATCAGTCGGAAGCATATTTGACTTTTACGGCCGCTGGCTTTACGTTACTGTATCCTATATCATCAGGTGCCTAAGCCTTTACCCAACTATGTTGTGGTCGGGTTCCAGTCTAACTGGATACAGCTGGATACCAATATTTTAAATGGAGCAGCTGCCTATCTGACCTCCACAACCTATTTACTGGGTAACACAAACCCCTTGGTAAGGCTGGTTATCAGACTTTCTGGGTTCTGACTTCTGACTACCCGACGACTCGACTGTCATAACAACCTACACAGCTAAACTGCATTTTATAAATTTTGTTAAGGCGTATTTATTTGTCTACTCGCTGCGCCCCGCCGTTTCACCCACTTTCGTCGAAATCCGTTCAGTGGTTTAGGCGTGAAAAGGTAACATACAGACAGAGTTACTTTCGAATGTATAGTATAATACTAGATGCTGCGAGCGGCTTCCCCCACGTGGTATGTCTATAAAAAGTAGCATATGTCCTTCCCCAGGATGCCATTTATCTCTTTGCCAAATTTTGTTGAAATCCGTTCAGTATTTTAGGCGTGAAAAGGTAACATACAGACAGACCGACAGACAGAATTATTTTCGAATTTATAATATTAGTATGGATTATGATTTCATCTGGTTTTCAGTAGGTTTTTCTGCAGTTGGGTGTGTTTACAGCGCACTGAATATATTAGTAAAGAGTTTTTTTTCGTAATCAATCTGTATTGTCCCTCAGCTTAATTATAGCCTTCCCTTTCACGCTGCTCAGCGTGTTGCTAACTCCGACTAGTTCTTAATGAAGGCATTCTTTCCTAGGGATGCGTTGGCGTCATGATTAGAATACTAGTGAACGGATTAACGTCTCTGCCTACTACACCTTCCCTATTGAAGGTACTAATACCTCTAATACGTTGTTCGTACTCACACTATTAACGTTTTAGAAACATCTCATTGCTACTAGCTAAAATGGAATAGAACATTACTGTCGCGGCCAGCAATAAGGGGATTGATGGACGATCGTGAAAATGTGGGCCGAGGCGCAGCTGAGGCATAGATACGTGAGTCCATCCATTCCTGATTGCGGCCAAGGCTTGTATAGTACTTTTCTCAAATAATGCGTGAAAATTCAAACTGAAATTAAATAAAAATTCCAGAATCAATGGCGAACAACTATAATTTTTCATGCGCTAATAAATTTTCATTTGTTTTTTCTTTATTAAAACAGTTCTATTTAAACACAGTTCTAAACCAAATCGAAATTTAAATAAAATCTTTGATAAGTTTCCTCCTTGGTTGCCATGTGTTGAAGTAAAAAGTCCGTTCCATTTTTAAATAACACGACAGCTATGAGTTTTCATAGTAATTTATTTGGCCGCTAAACACGCCATATTATATGGATGTTTATAGTTACATTGTTGGCCGCATCGTCGTTGTTTTTGACCAGTACAGCAATTTCGATTTATCTCAAAAGAAGGTTGTCAAAATAATGCTCGAATTTCCCAGCATGTTTGAGAACATATTTTCTTATAGTTTCATATATTTTCTATAAATAGTCGTAGGGATTTTTCCGATTCATATCTCATGCTTGACAACGTGCCTACGTTTTATTCCGTTTGAAAATAAGAAAACATCTCTGTTAGGAGATTGATACTGTGTGTTGCGAACAGGTATGTAGAAGTAATGATCCGACTTATGTAAGTTTAACCGTATAGTTCGGAAGGGCCCCCAATTGGACCCCAACACAAAAACCTCCGCCGGCTCGGTAGCGGATCCAATTGGACCCCAGAATTACCACATACGACACCCTATCTCGATTATGGAAATATTTAATATGCTACCCATCAAATCTTATGAATGTGCGTTAATTATGAGAGTTGGATAAAAACTCATTATGTTTACGCCATTAAATCTTTCATATTCAGCGTGCAAGTTAATTAATGCACCTATATAAAATTCAAGACTGTAAATACCATAATCACCATTTTGATGACAGTGGTGGTCGAGGCTAAAAAACATAAAAATTGGTGATTTTGAACATCCATACCCCACCACAGGGGCAGTGAATAATACATCATTTAATTATTTGACGAATTCATCCATTGTTCAAGTTAAATAAATAGTGGTAATGAAGTTTTGTGTTATCCAAAGACGAAGTTTCGCGCCAATCGTGCGTGTTTTCATTTTTTCTTTTCACGAATATCACTCATACACATGCAGATACGATTTAAAATGTGACAAATATTATTCGTGATATTATATACAACTAGAAAATGTCCAAATCTTAACATAATATACGAACACAGGTCCAATAACACGTATTATTCATTACCACTACTGAAAATGTTTTCAAAATCGCCGACCATTATACTTTTTTTTATTGTAATGATGTCCGAAAACGATTATGCCAAACGATTATTTTTTAAATTTCGTTCTTTTCGATTAATTAATATGTCGAATATAAGAAATCGATACTTGGAAATTGAAATAAAATTGTTTTACACAATAAATACATTAAGCACTGGTTAAATTAATAATTTATACTTTTCTAATGTTATTTTAATCGTTTTTCGGTTATTAGGATCACAGGACCTTATGGCCGGGCTAGGTACCTCATCTTTTGAATAAAATTTCGCGCCGGAATGTTTCTATAATTGAATTTAAAAACGGAATGCGCTCGCTGTTCAAAATTATTTTAATATATTGGACAATTATTTATTTTTTATACTCTTTTCTGATAGTTTGCTACAGAATGCCCAGTATACTTTTTAGGTAGGCGTAGGCTTAACAAAATTTTGTTTGGTAATGGTGATAAATTAATTCCGCAAACGCTAATATTTTATTTTAGTTGTATGAGCTTGGTAGTTTTTGTTTTTATTAGGTTACTTTAGTAGGTACTAGAATTTTTTTTTTTTTTGTGGGAGTTTCCCAACGAAATTTAAGAAACTGACTTGTCTTTGTCGGACCACGCACAAAAGGGTTCCGTAGTTGGGATGAACATATACGCATGCACATTGCACAGCATTAATTTTTCGACTGCAAAAATAAGTTTGTATTTCTAGAAAAAACTACGAAAAACAAAGTTAACTCTGCAGTTGTAACCGAAAATAACCCATAATTCATTGTTGAAATACGGGTTATTTTCGGTTACAATGGGTTATTCACTTTAAAAAGCAGTCACTTATAAGCATCTTATCATTTTTATTATAAGATCCAACAATGCTACATGCTTATGTGAATAGATCTTTTTTTCGTCTCTCGATTGCATGTTGAGGAATGACACCCCTAATTATGTTTATCGTAATTTTACTAAACGATTTTTGGTGGTGTAAAGAATAAACCTTCTTCCAAATTTTCAACGATATAGTATAAATAGGTGTCCGAGTAAAATGCCTGTATGATATCTGAACCCATGGACGAACGGACGTGACGAAATAATTAAGAGGTCCTTTTTTACGGATTTTGGCTATCGAGTTTACAATCGATAGCGACTGATGTCTATGGTAATTTATTTAAAATACAATTATAATTTCATCTTATTGGGTATCAACACTATCACCCGAAAACCACACGACACACATGACAAAAACTTTTCGCAGCCGCCATCTTGGATTTACATTTTGACCTAACTATTGACTTTATCACCATCGCAAACTATGAAAACGACAGATATTAGGAAAAAAAAAAATTGCAGCCACCATCTTGGATTTTCATTTTGACTAAATTCACACTTTCCCTTTCTTTCTCTTTTGCTATCAAATTAGAAGAAGACCGTCGCAAGTATGAACGCTTTTCCGAAAACTTTTTTTTTTAATTTTCTGGTTTGGCCCCCCAAAAGTGACTATTTGCAAAATCCATTTATTTACATTACACTTCCGTGTTTGGGTCACTAAAATGTATATGTGTACCAAATTTCAACCTAATCGGTCCAGTAGATTCGAAGCAAATTGGCTGTGACAGACAGACACAAGACTCGTGACATGAGTGATCCTATATGAGTTTCGTTTTTTCATTCGGTCGTACGGAACCCTAAAACGTTACACCACTTTCCACAGTGTACGTGTATGTACTTATTACTAAAATTAATTTAAAAAATAAAATAATTAATGAAAAATATACCAAAGAGTTTTTATTCAGTTTCTACAATTTTTAATCAAGTTTGATTATAACGAATATCGATTAGGCTGAGTGCAACATTTGAATCGAAATAGAAAAATTGGGTGAACGGTAAGCACTAAGAAGTGTCACGTCGCACCACAATTTTTGTTAATTTTTGTTCATATTTGATCGTGTTTTTTATCTAGTATAAGTATGAATAATGGTAAAAGTAAGAATGCAGAAAGAATGATAATATCTTTATTTGGTCCTTTTGCATATTTTCAGCAAGAGAGAAGATTGTTTATGTACATATTTTCAGGGAATCTGAGTTGCCTACTTTTTGAATAGGGGTATTTATACCTATTTTATACAACTTTCGCAGTCGACTGACGCGGTTTGACCGACCTCAACATATAATTTATGATATTTACCACAAATTTATTGTATAAAATAGATGCGGTAACATACTTTTTTTAATAAATTCGAATGCTGAAAGTTCATGTAAATTCCTGATTTTCATGACGGAATTCGCAACACCCCGTCGAGTTAGCTGATGTGTCACGTGTCAAAATCTTGTCGAGCAGAGAGGTTAAGGGATATTATACAGCATGTATTAAAAAGGTGTGGTCAGTTTGATTAAATACAATAGACTTAGATATATTTAGTAACCTATTCCGCTTAACTATTCTTCAAGAATCATAACAACTCTGTAAGAAATTGATACGTGTTTCACCTCTCAATGAGGCATCCTCAGGATGACGATTGACCAGTCACAAACCAGAACACGCCGTGTTGCCACACCGAGCGCTGGACGCAGAGTAAGTAGTTTCCCTGCGTCCAGCGCTCGGTAAACGGTAACACGTCGGTGTGTCGGTGTGGCAACACGTCGTGGCCTGGTTTGCGACTCTACGTCGGCGTCGACGTCTATTGTATTTTATAATGGATTTCCGCAAAGTCACGCCTGAATCAATTAACTATGTCAGTTTGATGGTCTGCACCACATCTTTAAATAATTATGACCACAAATTTCTGACACATGGTGTTTAAGTTATGATCTTTGTGGGCAGTTATGATTTTAAAGTTTTTGTGAAGTGTAATTCTGTAGTATTCAATCAATCTGCCTTACCTTTCCCAAATATGGTGTAGCCGGCTTCCAGTGTAACCGGATATAGCTGAATTCATCATCGTCATCATCATTACAGCCGAAAAACGTCCACTGCTGGACATAGGTGTCCCCCAAGCACCGCCACTTCGATCGGTTCTGTGCTTCCCGCATCCAGCGGATTCCTGCGGCCTTTGGAGGCCTTCCAACGCAGCTGAATACTAGTAAGAATTTAAAATGGAATGACTCCTATGGATCATCTCAAGTAAAGAAAATCATCTTATTTTCGTAATATCCAAGGACGCCCGGAAAAGCCCGCGGGAGCTCAAAATCTAAAAATATATATTTCTGTATTATTCCATAGCTTTTACTCGTAGATTTCACGGAATTTTCCATACTTTCACACTGTTGCTTTATAGGCGTTACACGAATGTTTATTCTTTGTTATAAATTCGGCATTTTAATTTACTTTAGATATACGTTTTATTCTTCTGTTAACTTGATGATTTAAATGGGACTAAAACATAATTGACGAAATGTAGGTGTGCTATAGGTACGCTTCTTTTTTTTTTTATGTGGGTTATCATCAAATGCCTTCTCCCGCTCTGTGCGGAGCGGAAGGGCGTGTCAGACTTTTACTGACTAAAACCCACCCGTGTTCCTTCAGTTGCCTGTTGCCAAGGGTCCCGGTATCCCTTTCAGACTTTCCCGCAACCCCTTGCAGGATACGTACACTTCGGGGATTACAGTCGTCATGTTATGTCATGTTATTAATATACTTTTAAGTATAGTCCTATTAGCTTTTGCGGTCATCATTTTCCAACTGCACTAACACCATATACCCACCGTATTCAGTACAGTCGTAGTATTATAATATCTGTGGTACAGTATATTACAATAGACATAATAAACGGTCGCAAATGATGTTGCCATCCTCACATAACAAAGAAAACAATGCAATTATCGGCAAACACATTCCACATTCAATGGACAGTAATGGGCATGACAGGAACTCGGCCGTGTATCGTGAAAAACAAACCGGGACTGTAATCGAACCGAACAGATTTCTGAGAATTTAAGAAGTAAATGGGTTACCGAGGGGACTGTAATGGACAGGACATAAAGCTTGGAAAATGTAGCTTTATATACAATCAAACAAAGAGGTAAGTAGGTAGGTAACTTGACAATATTTTTAAACAATGTTGTGCGTGGACTGATTTGTCCTTCTTAAGGGGGATGCGCTAAGGTTGCTCGCGAAATTCAAATTTTCTTACGTTTTTTGCAATTTGCAGGTCATAATCAGGTTGTATATTGATCTACCTACCTAAATATTATTTGCGACCGTAACAAATATGGATTTACAGAATTATAATCATCAGAATTAGCAATACAACTCCTTAAGTTCATGTAAGTGCATTAAATGACTGTTTCATGAAATCGTCATTCAATGCGCATGTATTGCTGATTCTAATGTTTGATCATCATCATCATTTCAGCCGAAAGACGTCCACTGCTGGACATAGGCCTCCCCCTAGCACCGCCACTTCGACCGGTTCTGTGCTTCTCGCATTCAGCGGATTCCCGCGGACTTCACTAGGTTCAATACCAGGTATTTTTAATACTTTCTACTAAAATCAATCCTACACTAATATTGAAGCGGCGCAAATATCGTTCAAAATTGCATGACGTAACAGAACATTAAAATAGTCCAGTTTTCCTCCGCTACGGGAATACCTACGGATGTCAATCTAGTCAACTTTTTCATGTCGTCACAATGTTCATCGCGAGATAAAATAGCATCGATATTTATATTCTGCGACCGGAAGTTAAAATCAATACTGGAAACAAGCTCTAGGCTAGCAACAATCTTTGTAACATTGTATCAAAAAAATTTGTAAATTGTGTTGTGTTCGGACATCAGTGGATATAGACCAGTGGCCGTGTTGTCGACACCGGCCAAGGTTTTCGAGTCCGCCATCCAGCGCAGCATGCAGGTGCAGGTCCGCGCTCAGCTATCGGATGCGCAGCACGGGTTCCGTCCGGGGCGCAGCACTACCACCAATCTCCTTAACTTCATGTCACAGGTGGTGCCAGCAGTGGATGCTGGTGTGCAGGTTGACGTTGCTTATTTTGACTTCAAAAAAGCGTTCGACACCGTCGATAATGACATATTATTACGTAAATTAGCAGAAATCGGTTGCACGCCACATCTATTGAAGTTCTTGGCCAGCTATATGCAAGGCAGACAGCAGTATGTTGACTGCAATGGCTGCGAATCAGAGCCGTATTACACCTGGTCCGGGGTGAGTCAAGGCAGCAACGTGGGGCCTCTAGAATTTATAATAATGATAAATAATTTACCAGAAGTAGTTAAAAATGGATCTTGTTTGTTATTCGCAGATGACCTCAAGTTGCTGTTGGAGGTTAGGGCGGAGTCTGATTGTAGACGTTTGCAGGATGACATTGATAGGATAGTGGAATGGAGTCATGAGAACAGGCTCTATTTCAACGTATCCAAGTGCTCGGCAATAAGTTTCACCCGCGCCCGTGCACCTCTACTCTACGAGTACGTAGTGGATGCCGTACCGATGCAACGAGTCACGCAGGTACGTGATTTAGGGGTTGTTCTCACTCCTGAACTGTCGTTTCGCGAGCATATAAAGAGGATCTGCAAAAAGGCATTTAGAAACTTAGGTTTTGTTCTGAGGCAGACGCGAGACTTTACCAGCATCACAGCTATCAGAGCCCTGTATGACGCATTAGTCAGGAGTCATCTGGAACATAGTGCTGTCATATGGGCTCCACATGAGGCTAAGTACTCAGGGATGTTGGAACGAGTCCAGAACAAATTCGTGCGCCACCTGTACAAGAAACTGTATGGGGTATACCCATTTTACCCTTTGATGTACCCCACTCTATTCGTACTGGGTATGGTGGGGTACAATCAACTAGGGGTGCGACGGGAATTTGCGCTGGTGTCGTACGTGGTGAAACTGCTCCGAGGCATTGAGCACAATCCGAGAGTGCTGCAGCGGTTGCACTTGTACGTACCCGACCGCTATGTGTGGAGGCGAAGGCCCCCGCCACTGCTGGTCGTACCATCAGCCAGGACCAACTTGCTGGCCAAAACTCCTCTTACTCAAGCAATTCGCACCATCAATGAAATTCAGGTCAAAATTGATATATTTACATGTCACTGGGGTGAATTCGCAAAAGTACTATTATTTATGTTATGTTATAAACTATGATCTTAATTTTAATTATGTATACATTCCTTGGCTATCGCATTAGGCTACGACCTGTAATGGTAGTTTTTAAGGCATTTAAATAAAAATAAATAAATAAATAAACTTTTTTCAAGTTTGTCAGTTTGTACGAGTTCGTCTACAGGTCGTATTTTACAACCGATATGGACGAAATTTGGTGTACAGGTATAACGAACTTTTGTAATTTTTAATCGTCGGGAATTTTTGATTGGAGGCCTACTTCCTCCAAAATGGGGCAAAAACCTACTGAATATCTCCGCCTTATGAGATCCTATAACGATGGTTCTTTTTTTATTTGAAAGGTGGTAACTTTAAGAATGTCTCAAAAAAAATGGTGTTGATCTGATAAGCATCTTCGGCATGATGATCTTTGCCTGTTCAAAAAAATTTGTTAATCGGGTCACTCGAAAGTTTTGAACAACTTTCAAACGGACCCGTATCTACTTTTGAGATCCGCACAGACCCCATGTAACTAGTAGTGTGATTATTTTCGTTGCAAAAAGTATGTGCCCGCGAGGTCTACTGTTCGTAGAACTACTAGTAATATGTAAGGATACATAAACTCACGCCTTCTTCCCATGGGGGTAGGCAGAAACTATAGAACGCCACCTGCTACGATCCTTACATACTCCTTTTGCTTACTTTTTGGTACTAAGAAACTACAGAATTGAATCTACCAACAAATGTTTTGTTTGAATTCCATTTAGCTCCGAATAAAAACAAATAAGGGTTCTATACGGGACCTTAAAAAATACGTATTCTTTTGTTTTGTGTGTTTTTGACGGATGTATTTGCATCTACATGCAGATCAATAGGGAATATGCATGTATTTTTTTAATATTTTTATTCGATAGTTTACATCGTCAAATAATAGTTTTAAAAAAATTCGACGGCAAAAAAGCAATTTAAAGTAGTTAAAAAAATGTTTAAAAATATCCAACCGATCCGGGCTATTTAAACGCCCTCCATTTGGCGCGCTTGGTGTGGTGACGTCACAGTATGGAAAACAGACAAGCAACTGTCAAGTCAACGTCAAACACTCCTTTTTCTATGAGCGTTTGACATTGACTTGACACTTGTTGATTGACTTGACATTGACATTTTGATTGTTACCCCGGATTGTTACGTCACATCCGCTCTTAGCCTTTTCAAGTATTTGAATTACCCACAGTTTTTTGGGACTTTTTAAAAATTAATTTCTCGCTCAAAAAGAAATTTTATTCAAAAATATCGATGGAGGCATAATTCTGAAGTAACATAGTTTATAGAAAAAAATATTTGACCCATATTTGAATCACATGCATATTCCCTATTGGTAACCAACACTTTTAAGCGAAGAATACATTCTGAAAACTTTCAGCAAACAGACGAATAACAGCCGAAATAAAGCTCAGTTACAAAAACGAACGAACGCAAGCAAACGAAAACATTCGACTGACCTTTTAAATTGATTCTGAACATCGCTTATCTCTGTACGAGTATTTAGTGTAGACTCAGCCGTTTTCCTAGAACTCTAGAGGGAATTTTCCGATACAAAGCGGGAGAGGATTTGTTGCCTAGCAACGAAAATTGAGCATCCTACTCCCAACCAATAGCGATAATTCTGTATACCGGAGGTAAACTATCCTAAGTCACATTTAGCTAATTATTCATACACATGTTTAAAGTATCAATTTGAACACTAGCCACGTATGTCACTTAATTAAATTTAATAAAAAACAGAATTCTGTGAAATTCTAAGAAAAAAATTTGTTGTTGTTTAAAAGTAGGTTAGATAAGTAGTTTTTTATTACAAAAAGATATTAATAAAAATGTAATTCATTAATTAAATAATGGACTTGGGATATGCTACCTCTAAACATAAAAGATGAATTTTCATTATTTACATGTAATAACAGAATATCCTAAGTCCCGTATTACATTGTATTTCAAGTATTATGAAGCCATAGCCAAAGGAATAGTATTATGAAACCATTTAGGCCATTATTTTGCTTTTTGAATAGAATTTAAGAAACAAACTACGAGTACCTATCCTATTTGGACTTAGGATGCGTTCGTTTTTTATATTAAGCGACACAAAAGCATAAGTCCAGGAGAAGAGATGGTATACCTCTGGAGTGATCTGGACTTAAAACATAATACCGAATTCGAAATTTTGTAGTTTTTTTTTTTGGACTTTAAATAGTATATCACTAAGTAGATTTTTAAGTGTTTGTTTCAATGACATTAAAAAGTGAATATCGAAAAAAATGGACTTAGGATAGTTTACCTCCAATAAACAGAATTATATTTCTAGTTTTATATACCTGGAGCAGTGGAGGGTTTGTTTCAGACAATTAGCTCAACAGGGGTTGTAGCCCGCAATTCAGTTTATTGATAAACGAGGATTTGATTTGACTGGGATTGTAATAAAACGAATTGGAGTACTTTTGTAGAGAAACGGTTTTATTTGTATGAAAGAGAAATCTTCGAGTGTTTTTACATGCATTGTAATGGATAACATAAAATGGATTTGGAAACGTATTTGTAACAATGTAGTTAATTGTAACATGTAGGCAGTCGCTCCATGTAAAATACTGGTATTCAGCTGCATCCGGTTAGACTGGAAGCCGACCCCAACATAGTTGGGAAAAGGCTAGGCAGATGATGATGTAGTTAATTGTAACATAAAGCGGGGTTTACATTATGAAACTAGTGTCGTGAACAGTAAGAGTATTTAAAAAAACCCGCACTGGGCCCACGTCCTTTCACAGAGAGGAGGCCTGTGTCCCAGCAGTGGGAACACTATAGGCTGATTATGCTGTCATATCTCATGTTAACTGCTCAGAAGGCCAATTCTCGTGCTTAAAAAACGTTCACATTCAAGTCGCAATCTGTCAAACTTGTCAAAAATGTTGTTAAATTGATAGTAATTTTGACAGATTGCGAATGAGACGCGAAAGAACTGTTATTATTTATCTATAAGACAGCGTGTTAGTTGAATTTATCATTTATCCAAAAGCTGCCCGAAACAGAACAGTCAAGCTACTGTTTCACGACACAAATATTTTTGTTTGGTGCCATCTATTTTAATAATAACTGAACGAATATGTAGATCGGTGTAATCGGTATTTTGAAAACCAAATTATCCGATCTCCGTTTTTTTAAAGTGATTTAGCACCTACTTGTCCATATTAAGTAAGTTATGGAGAAAAAATCGTTTCAGAATTCTTAAATTAAAATAATTCAAAACATGTTGTCAGATCAATAGACAGCAATGTTTATTAAATAAATGAGTATTAACTTTGGTTAGTATTATTTAACTTAAGGACTAGGAGAATAATAGAAATAATAAAAATATACTAAAGAGTATTATGTAATTAACTTAATTCCATTATATTTGGTGTCGTTACAGATCTTAGGATTGCACTTGTAACTATACATTACAATAAAAATAAAACAAATACTTATTTATAAGTAATAGGTAATACAGGGGCTGGTATCCGCAACTCCACGTCAAAGCGCGTTTTTTGCGAACGGTATTTATAAGTAATACTTATATACAAGCCAAGTTCAAGAAAAGAACTGACGACGCAGCAGCCGTGTGTTTCTTATATTTCACCGCTAGTTTTAATCCCCAAAAGCGTCTATACAGGGTGAAATTGAATTCGTGAGCATCCTCTTAAGGGGTCATTGTACTCGTCATTATGAACAACTTTCATTATGGGACAAACCCTACATTTTTTTCGCCTAGCTCGCCAAAATGTAGGGAACAGCTGATTTTTTTTCCAAAAACCGCATTTTTGCATTTTGATCCAAAAAGCGGTGCAATAAGAACACATTTTCGAGCAAGTTTATCGAAAAACAATTTTTTAACCGCCTACGTTCTTTAAATAATATTAAAGTACTATTGTACTAAGTAATAAATAATTATCTATTTATATTGTAAGACAAATTCAACTATTTATTTTATTTTATTTTATTTTATTTAATAAGTACAGTTGACAGACTACAGACTAAGACAATCAACACAGTTAGTACAAAAATACAGTACATAAATCTGAAATCCAATTATTCAGTAGGAGTTTTGTATCTTATATCACAACCTCGATACGCAAACTCTTGAAGCAGCCTGTTAATTTCCTCTTCAGTCATAGATTCAGACCAACCAACTTTGTTAACTAACACATTACGTATTGCTTTGTGAAACTCGTGGGCTGCCATCTTGGTCGGCTTCGGCAAGACTTGACCTTTGCGTACGTCACTGTGGGGCTCCGGAATCATTCTGGAATCAAAGAGAGGGGCTATTTTAGTACCTGTGTTCAGGAAAGTTCCATATTTAGATTCGTATATTTAACGTCAATTCAGTATAAAGGTTAAATGATTTTATTTCTGTAAATAGGTTCTCAAAACGGTGAAGGAAAACATCGTGAGGAAACCGGCATTTCCTTGAACCAAATATTCGAAGACATGTGACATCACACATCACATGTTTTGTTTAGGTTATAATTTTACCGTGGTATGTGCTATTGTTGAGGATTGAGGAGGAGCTCGTGGCTAAGTATTAACAGCCGCACGGGTCGATCCATCAGGTTAAGCCACGCTTGCCGGGGTTGGTCCGTGGATGGGTGACCATCTTTACATACCGAGACTCCTCCGTGCCTCGGAAAGCACGTTAAGCCGTTGGTCCCGGCTGTCATTTGTGGATCTTTGACAGTCGTTACGGGTAGTCAGAAGCTCGAAAGTCTGACAACTAGTCTTATCAAGGGGTATCGTATTACCCAGTTACTGGGTTGTGGAGGTCAGATAGGCAGTCTCTCTATATAAAATACTGGTATTCAGCTGCATCCGGTTAGACTGGAAGCCGACCCCAACATAGTTGGGAAAAGGCTAGGCAGATGATGTTTTTGTTGACACGAGCGAAGATGGTATCGAAATACCTACACTTTTCAAAGATGAGAAAGATGTATACAAGCAAAATATTGTAACAAGGTGACTAGAGAAAACCATCGGACGAGCCATTTTCGGGTTTTTGCGAGACTAATGCACGGCAATTGATTTATAGATAGATTTTATTTAATAAATAGATAGATTTAATTGATTTATATATAGATAGAAGATAGATGGAATAAGTTATGAAATAAAATCCTTGTAAAGGTTCTACCAATCCCTTTCGAACTAAATATCACTTTACTCGGTAATTCTCTTTACTCCCTGAGTGCAGACACACAACTTTATACCTCAGTCAATAGAAAACTTCAAGCTGCGGCACCTCTTACTTTAATGCAATTACTGTGGATTCCACTCTAAGGAAAAGTACTTACAAAGAACTAATTCTAGGTAAACAATTAAATTATCTCTAGGAAATACAAATACTGGAAATGTAGTCTTATAGTTAGTAGGTAAGTGATGTTTTTTTGAAAAGCAATGATTATTGTTGTGGTGGCCAAGTGGTAACGGCCGCGACTTACGAGTTGTAGGTCGTAAGTTCGAACTAAGGCACTTTACTTTATGTAAATTATTTTATCACCACTGGAAACGGGATTTGTCGACGGAAGAATAGACAAAGTGACAGATAAACAATCACAATCTGTAATTTTGTCTATTCTCCCGTCGACAAGACCTCGTGACGAAACAAAAAATTCGAAGACGTGTGACGTCTACCAGCCGTATTGGGCCCGCGTGCCTCTCATCGAGAGGAGTCCTGTGTCCCAGCAGTGGGAACATTATAGGTTGATTATGTATTGCATTATTAACGTTGTTGAGCGTTCGAATTTTACCTGTCATCGAGAGGAGTCCTGTGTCAACCTGTGACATAATCAACCTATAATGTTCCCACTGCTGGGAAGCAGTGGGAACATTATAGGTTGATTATGTATTGCATTATTAACGTTGTTGAGCGTTCGAATTTTTCAAACCTATGAAGGATTAGTAACTTCCTTCAAAACCCTCGGGATTGTGAATGAAAGTATTTACAGATCATGGGAAAGCGTGCAATTGTGATCAATGATAATAATTTTGACAACTAGTTTTTTGGAAAGTCCTACAAAAAAGGTGATGCTTAGCTGCAGGTGTACACTCTGCAATAAGTAATTTGATTTCACAGCACATTTAAAAAACAGCAAATTTATTCTATTTACTTCGCTGTTGCGATCGTCAAAAGGATAATTGAGTATTTTATCGAACTCCGCGCTTGAACCATTTACTTTAAGAGAACAAAAAGCTGCACTCTTAAACTGACAAAATATTTTTGTTTACATGCTGTTTTTCGCGACTTTATTTGCATGAAAATAACCCTAAATTAGAGGTTTTTGTCAGCATTCATCAACAAGAGGGATATTAAGGCGCCTAATTTTGAGCGACGCTTTCATCGTATAGACAGATGATAGACAGATGCCAGGACTCCAAGAGAAATCTCATCATCTGATGAGCCTTTTCCCAACCATGTTTGGGTCGGCTTCCGGTCTAACCGGCAGTTGAATACCAGTATTTTACATGGAACGACTGCCTATCTGACCTCCACAACCCAGTTACTGGGTAACACGATACCCTTGGTAACACTGGTTGTCAGACTTTCGGGCTTCTGATCTCGTAACGACTGTCACAGATCCACAAATGACAGCCGGAACCAACTGCTTAATGTGCTTTGCGCGACACGGAGGGGTCTTGGTATGTAAAGATGGTCAACCTTCCACGGACTAACCCTGGCAAGTGTACCTTAACCTGATGGAACGACCCCCGCGGCTGTCATCACTTAGTCACCAGCGTGGGGCTTGCTGCTAAGTAACAAGTGGCACTCCATGAGAAATCTATGAAGTATGAACATTTATTTTGTTTACTTTTCCAGAGATTTGATGGTAGGATTTCGCTTTCATTCCAAAATTAACCTATCTAGTAACAGTTACGAGCTAAGTAATCCACAGGCAACGAAAACTTCATTTAATTAATAGAGAAACACGTTACCAAAGTTAATCTAGGGACACATAACACTGTGTAGGTAGCCCTGTCGCTTGCAGTGACGACGCGGTCGAGTTTGTCTACCTATTGGTGCATAGGCTACTTTGTTTGGGTTCTAGCCACAGAGCGTACGGTTAACCTATGAATAGCGTTTATTTGGGGAAGTCCTGCTTCCCTGGGCGCCTTTGATAACGTGGTAGGTAGAAAATGCAGATATGTATACTGTTTAGGCACAGATTATTCAATAACTACGTTCTATTTTCTCATAAAAGTTTTAGGGGTTTATTATTATTTGTATTACCTATATATTAAAGTGGTTATTTAATTAAGTAAGTACGAGCTTTTGCATGCGGCTTCGCCCGCGTGGCTGTCGGAAAATATCCATTCATTCGTTTTTGCGGCAATCCGGAACATAGGTACATCCAGATAAACGGACAATAATCCAAAATCTATATTTTCGGTATCAGACTCGTTCCCACACCTCGTAGCACTTACTTTTTTTATAATCAATGTCAAGACCAGTGGTGGCCCAGTGGTAACGGCCGCGACTTACGAGTTATAGGTCGTAGGTTCAAACCCTGACAGGCGCTTTACTTTGTGTAAAAAATTTGATCGCCACTGCTCTCAAAACGGTCAGGGAAAACATCGTGAGGAAGGCAGTCGCTCTATGTAAAATACTGGTATGCAGCTGCATCTGATTACACTGGAAGCCAACCCCAACATAGTTGGGAGAAGGCTCGGCAGATGATAATTGTGTCTATAACTAACTATCCATTGCTAAAACAAAGGGCTGCGGTACATGGCTTCTTAGTGCTCGGCGACACGACGTCGCTACCGCGCCGACGCTGCGCCGCCACCGCGCTGCCACCGCGCCGCCACCGCGCCGCCAGCGCGCTGCCACCATACCACTAGTATTTTTAAACTGTTTTTTTTATTCCATCGCCGGCTGCTTACAAAAGTGCACGCGCTTTATAATACTTTAATTAATCAAGTGTAACGGCGCAGCGTTGGAGCGGCGGCAGCGCGGAGGCGGAGCGGCGACGGCACGGCGGCGGCGCGGTTTCGACGCGGTGTCGGCATCGTGTCGCTGAGCACTTATGTACACATAATGAGAACTACCTAGTACTTACAGGAAAAAATGCGATCGATCATGGGAACAAGACCGCTGCACTGTAGAGTCAGTCTGTGCTGTCCACCATAATTTGCACTGTCGTGCCAATTATGGTGGACAGCACAGACTGGTCGTTCACAGTGACATTACGAAACGAATTAGTATATAATTAAAGTAACTAGCGACTGTTACTATGGTATTTGTACCTTTTATATATTACTGATATGTTGTGTATTGTTTGATTTCCCGACAATTTACGTTCAATAAATACTTTTTCTTTCTATTTAGTTCTCTTTGCTACGTTTATTATGTGTTGGTGCAACCAAATTATCGAACATAGAAATATGTATGGTATTTTGGTTTATTATGGTATTCTTATAATTATGTATGGTATCAAACCTTTGGCAGTGTTTCTACCACATAATCAGCCTATAATGTTTGTTCCCACTGCTGGGACACAGGCCTCCTCTCTGTGAGGAGTGAGCCGTAATCAACCGCACGGGCCCAGTTCGGCTTGGCGGATGTCACGTCTTCGATTTTTTTGTTCTAGGACATGCCGGTTTTCTTCATTGAGTGGTGATGAACTGAGTGAAAATGAAATGTGTTCGAATCTACGACCTAAAACTCGTAAATCGCAGCCGTTTCTACTGGGCCATCACTGTTTCATAGGCTTTCTATCGATATAATTAAAAAATAGCGGCCAAGTGCGAGTCGGATTCGCGCACGAAGGGTTCTGTACCATTATCTATAAAAACGGCAAAAAAATCATGTATGGGAGCCCCCTTAAATATTTATTTTATTCTGTTTTTTAGTGTTTGTTGTTATAGCGGCAACAGAAATACATCATCTGTGAAAATTGCAACTGTCTAACTATCACGGTTCATGAGATACAGCATGGTGACAGACGGACCGCCAGACAGATGGACGGACGGCGAAGTCCTGGTAATAGGGTCCCGTTTTACCCTTTGGGTACGGAACCCTAATTACCTAAAGCTGCTCGATCTTTTTAGTCGTGACTAACTTCTAATAATTATCATACGAGCATGTTCTAATCAGTTTGCGAAGGTGAATACATTGATACGTACTGTCAATCGCCTTACAATGTCAATACCACTCACATACGCATGGGCCTTAGCGTGTCAAGATAAGAACAATAAAAATGATATGTCAACTCTTGAGTAGGTACCTAAGTGAAAATTACGAAGATTACACGACAATTCACGTTAACCTGACAATACAGCACGGCTGTTCTAATCCAATGCTTACTATTACAAAAACTGTACAGAAAGTATCTGATGAAAATGTAAACAAAGAAAAATAAAGAAATTAAGAAATACATTTATACAAACCCTACTAAGGTTAAATTCTTACGCAATCACTTAATGGCGTTTGGTGTTAGGAACACATTCATCTGTATTTAGAAGGTTGCAATTTTACATCTCAGCACTTTATCCAATAAATATTTTTTGAATAACTTTTTTAAATTGTGATTGTAAATCGTCAATGAAAATTGTAGTTATAAAATTGACGTCAACTTTCACATCAAAAACATCTTTATTGTGATGAAACCCGAAATTCTAATCGTGTTTAAATATTCAAGTAATCAAATGAAACACTCAATTTGAATGTGGCATTACAAATTGGCCGCCACAGGTACCTGTGGCGGTTTTCTGATCCATTTGTTTACATTTTGATCAGATACTTTGAGAACAAACCATACCTACATAGATGTTGTCTGCACGTACAACTCAATACCGCTATAGAAATATAGAATGGTAATTTTCAATTTACTCATCTCTCTTTCAAAATGCAGCCCATAAACAGTCCAATTCCTGGAATAAATATATTCAGTCAACTGAACTACGTAAACATGAGCGATCAAGTGTGTATTTACCCTTGCCTCGCCGTACTTTTGCATCAAAAGATAATTTTTCGCTCATGACTGAACGCATACTGCCAGCGATGGAGAAATGTTCAAAATTCATATTTGTACTTTCATAATAAACAAGCTAGTTTTAAAATTGAACCATAAACACTTAAACTCAAAGTATAATTTCGCACAACGTTTAATTTCGACATAAATGAGGATTGAAAATGAGGATATGACATCGGTAATAAGCGTACTTGTTACAGAAATTCCAATAATTCATGAAAAGTAAACACAAACGAATCGTTTTGCTTAAGTACTAATGGTAGCCTTTTTTATTGCCAAACTGGGCATAATAAACAAATTCGTTTTTATATGTGATAGCTACTTCCAAATGGGAGGGTCTACTATGCAAAGCTAAGAGGTATTTGCTCCATTATTGGTAAAGATACAAGAGTCCTAATAATAACCAATAACGGTCCGTAAAATACAGGAATCCGCCATTAGTCGAACAAACTCGTATGAAAGAAGGGAAACCTGTTAACGAAAACATATGTTGTTGAATGACTCACTTGTCGTCACAGCCGGGGGTTCCAAAGAAAAAAAGAGCACCTTGCCACCGGCGCCCCTCCGCGATATCTTGCGCAAACCTTACGATTACACCTTTAAAATTACAAGAAAAAACACACACGCCACACGGAGCTTTCAATCGCACCCGAACTGTCGACAAAATGCCAGGGAAAGACCGTCAGAGTCATTCAAGACCACCTTTTTTTTCAACTAGCTCGTCGTTCCATCAGCCATGGCAAAATCTACCTTGTTCGTTAGAGTTAAGGTTTGTTTTCGTCTGGGATGGTATATTTAGGGGTGCATCTGGTAGCCGGCTGGCCCCATTTGTGTGATTTACCCCGGCATGTGGCGAGCCCGTCGGATCCGCTCTAAACGGGAATGAAGCGTACTCGAGCTTCAAAAATGAATGATATTGCAACGAATATCACAAAAGAGATTCCTTTTTTTCGATTTTTCGAGGATTTCCTGTTTCTAGTGGAGCTCTAATGTATTGGTTGGCTAATTAGAGGAAATGCACTGCAGAACATTTTCTGTTTGTTTTATGCTAAAGGTTTACTGAATTATGATTCTAAACAACAAATAAAAGGTTGAAAATAAACTTACCGAGATTTTATTCTTTAGATCCCATTTCCAATTTAATCACGTACAAAAATAACTGTAAAAATGTTAAATGATTCCATAAAATAACCCTTTTGCACGTCATCAATCAAAAATAGAACATTGTTCAAAAAATAAACCGTTAGAACAAAGAAAACAAGTTAAAAATGGAACCCTCGAATAGTCACGAACTTCGGATAAAAATATCAACAAGAACGCGTGGTTAGAACGCGCATGGAAGGATTCTGTCAATCGTAGTCACAAAGGATTTGCATAACAAGCCCATAGACCCGTGGCTAACTATTGTAACCACCCTAACTATTGAAAAAAACGGTTCTATTTTATAGAGCTTTGTTTAGAACAGGGTTAAATCCTGTGTCGAATTTATTCATGTAATACTGTTGATAAAAGAGAGTGCATCGAACCACAACCGAACCCAGGAACGCCCGATATGTGAGAAAGGATTGAAAATTTGAAAATTGCTTAATATTACAATTGTTTTTCTAATAAGTAAATATTATGGACTAGTCTCCTGTGATCTTTTGAATACTTAGTGTTTAGTCAATTTAACTAAAAAGTGATTTCAGAGATACTCAAATTGTTCCGTACTTGACCGCATACAAGACCGGACCTAAGGTAGACCCCTGTGGCACACCAGTTTTAATTCCTTTTTTTCCGTTCAAATCTTTGCTTCATCGATTTAAAATGATATTAATAGGTAAAGAACATGTCTATAAGTCCGCCTCAGTACATTTGTGGGCTTCAATTATTAAATAAATATGTAGTAAGCGAATGTTAAAATATCTTCAAAGTGATAATTAAAATATTAACGCTACAGCAAATTATTCGTGTCAATAATGTAGATTACGGTTATTAAAAATTCCTCCTTATACGCCAATTTTATATTCATTCATTTGCTTTTTCCTCAATTCTCTTTGAAATCAAAACTGATACTAATCTAACATTAAAGGCTCGTACATGTTGGCGCAATATCGCGGGTGCTACCCTACCCTTGTTGCGCCCGCGATATCGCGCCTATTTGGGAGCCTTTATCCTTATTGGTGGCGTTCGTTAGCTGCCTTATGAATGGGCCCGGCTTTACGTCACAAGTGGTCGCCCACATCAGTATCAGACACTATCTGTGGGTCCCCAGTGACTCCCCTTTACTTAACCGTTTCAATTAATTTCCTCTAATTCTCAGATCAAACTATAAGAGCGGTAGCACACGGCGTATTTTATACACGCAGACGAAGCGCGTTTCAAAGTTATTATCTGCCGTCCGAAGTCAAGTTCTTGAAACGCGCGTCGTCTGCGCGTTTAAAATACGTGTGCTAGGGGCCTAAGTAAGCACCGGGAAAGGACGCCCTAGACGGCCCAATACTGACCAAATTGGTGATGTTCCTTAGAAAGGTCACATGCGTAGTATGTACTCGCAACCGGCGTTCATGTATGATCAGTTGGTCGATTCTGTTATAATGTCACCGTGAAAACTTATAATGAAGTGAGCTGTCAATAGTATCAATCCCTCGCATCGGGTGGAATGACAGCTCACTTCACTTATGTTTTCACGGTGACATTTTTACAAAATACCTACACCGGCAGATGTATGAACGTAAATTCAAAGTGTACAGTAGTTTTTTTTACTTGTACATAAAGTTGAATAAATAAATTAATTAATCAAAAGTTATGTAAGGATTACAACTCACAACTCATACTCGTAGCGTTTTGTAGTTCTGCCTATTCCCAAGGGAAAAAGACGTGAGTTTATTTATATGTCACAGTATGATGGTTGAAGCCGTGATATAGTTATATCCCTAGGGATAATAACTATACTATATCACGGCTTCAACCATCTTACTGCGACATAATATGTGTTTATATGTAGTATTAAATCCTGGGATAGTGTGCCAATTGCAGATTTTTTTTAAATTATCTCTCATGTAACAAAATTTTCTTTTGGCTGTAGGTATAGTTACGAGTACTTACAAACTCTTTTTTCAATTCTATTTCATCGCGAATGGCAGTGTAAATTAAATTAAATAAAAAATAATTTATTTCGGACAACATCCATAATGTTTTAGTATTATTACAAAACAACTTTTATTCTAGTATTAGTAGTACTGATAGAAAATAGTAAAAATAATGCACACGAGACGCAGAGGATGACCCTGACAAGAAAACATGTTTCATAGCTGAGCAACCTCCGCAAAAAATGTCTGATATTATGAGTATAGCTCTCCGCCACGACTCTCAGGACATAGTTTCGACTACTTCGCAGCAGCGACGCGGTTTTTTTGCGAATTATGGCTTCAGAATCAAAATCAGAATCAGAAATTTATTTACTATGAATGTAGGTATAAGATGTTGTACATAAATTAATGAGATCGGCTACAGTCTACCTTACGCCGTGCCAATTATTACTTAAAATATTATACAAACAAAATAATGTCAACAAAACAAAACAGAAATTAAAGTGAAGTCAATTAATAATATTATTATAGTCAGGTACATATGTCATAGTAGTAAATTAGTATCATTTAGAAAGTCCTTCACTGAGTAATAATATTTGCCTAAAAGTAGTACAGTCACCTGATGACTTGAAAGCCATCTGTGTGGGTCTCAGTCAGCAAACATTTCTGGAGGCGCTGCTGAAACGGGGCAGTCGCAACAGCACGCTTAGCATGTCGGCGGCAGAACGATATTACTAAATTATAGACAAAATGACAAATAAACAATCATAATCTGTCACTTTGTCTATTCTTCCGTCGACAAAACCCGTAGAAAACCTGTGTCTATGGTTGTGTGCAGGGCAAGGGCATCCAGAAATATGTTAGTGTAGTTCACCCATAGAATGCTCGTGGCCATAAAAAGAGTAATTACTTGGTCTACGCACCGCACGCAAATCTATAGGGGCCAACATTAGTTTGCCCCTATAGATTTGCTCGGTGTGCAAGAGTTTAATCGCATTTTGGTTAGTTTGAGATTGTAAATACTGTCTTCATCTTCTTTCAACAATCTAATGAACTCTATTGTTTTCTGTTTCATTGTGTTTCAATCTTTATAAACAGCCTAGTTTGTAGCTGGACTGATATTAAACTATCGATCGTGGGAACGCTGGTCAACATCATAATTTCTTCTCGATTTCGTGTGACTAACCTGCGGGGTAATTGCGTAACATACTAACAGTAGCAATGGCTTTCATTTTGACAGTTCAACAACATTTATTGCGTTATTTACGTTATAGACAAATTCGAACACATCATGAAGCAATGTATTAGCAATATCCTTCAAATTGATTCAGATTATGATTAAACGTGTGATACGCAATTAGAGTGCTTGTGTCAGAGTTTTTATGCCGCCGATGGGCTTCTTACTTGGCTTCACATGCTGTCGGGAAATATCTCTCGAAAATAAATTAGAATCGCCAAACCAAAAGAACCAACCAACCAAACTCTCACACAAGTCACACAAGCAACTTGTGTGACTTTGACATTATTATCTCTCTTGCAGTCACAAGGTCTGGCGATAACAAAAGTAAGGCAGCAATAGGGAATATGTATGTGATTCAAATATGGGTCAAATATTTTTTTTTATAAACTATATTTCTTCAGAATTATGCCTCCATCAATATTTTTGAATAAAATTTATTTTTGTTCGAGAAATATTTTTTTTTAAAGTCCCAAATAATTGTGGGTAATTCAAATACTTGAAAAGCTAAGAGCGGATGTGACGTAACAATCCGGGATAACAATCAAAATGTCAATGTCAAGTCAATCAACAAGTGTCAAGTCAATGTCAAGCGCTCCTACAAAAAGGAGTTTCTGACGTTGACTTGACAGTTGCTTGTTGTTTTCACGGACTGTGGCGTCACCACACCAAGCGCGCCAAATGGAGGGCGTTTAAATAGCCCGGATCGGTTGGATATTTAAAAAAAAAAATTAAGTAAGTACTTTAAATTGCTTTTTTGCCGTCGAATTTTTTTTTACTATTATTTGACGATGTAAACTATCGAATAAAAATATTAAAAAAATACATGCATATTCCCTGTTACGAAATTATCATTTTCTTAATGTTTATTCTGAAAAAGATAATTATATTATATTTACATGAGTTAACAATGCAATCTGTTTGGTAAGAAAATCTAATCTGAGAACAATTGAAAATGAGTTATTCAACACCGTAAAACAATAAAATATTATAACTTCTTATCACAAACCCGTAATAAATATTTACAATAAAGATATTACAATATCAGGCGATTATAATCCGTAAACCATTCACAGACGTACTAAAATAGCCTGAACACAAAACCACATTAAACTAGTTTCCTAAAATACATGAGGAAATAAATGTAATGAAGAAAAAAATTGTACTGTACCATTAAGTGCTGTGCGTCCTTGGAGTAAGGACGATATTGGCGTGAGTTGTTTCGATAAGGTGTGAACTTTAGTTGTGTGTTGTACATGACAATGGTCGCACGTTGTGAGAGGCATACGTTTACAAACTGAGACAAACGTCAGTCGCGTACGCATGCCGTCGATGAAGAAAACTCGTGTTATAAAGCAACTAGTGAATGAAGACGTGGAAAATTGGAAATCAATGGTGTAACATGCGAACAGTTTTAAAGGAAAATTCAAGCAAAGGAAATAAAATAGTGCTAGTGTTTTGGATTTCCATAAATGTAAGATTTCTTTGCTATTTATTATAACAAAATGTCAACGTATTCAGTCTGATTTTCTGTGTCATGTCATCCGTCATCGCAGCCTTTCCTTGTGTATGTTTCCATCGTTTTCCAGTCTAACTTAACACCCGTAAGACTATCGGCAATATTTATAACAATACCAGGAAGTAATGCGCTAAATATTGTTCTAGTTTTCACCGTTGTCACTTGTCACCACAATTTGCACAGTTTTCCGATTAACTTGTTTCCTATATCTTACCGACCGTTGTTCGTTTACACTACGTTCCATAATTCTGTTTTGTGAAAATGATGTGGCGAAATCTTTATAGACTGCTTAGTAGTAGGCGTTCTTTAGAAGAATATCTAACTTCTTACTAATATTATAAACGCGAAAGCTTGTAAGTATGAATGGATGGAAGCTTGTTACTCTTTCACGTAAAAACTACTGAATGTATTTGGATGAAATTTGGCAAATAGATAGTTTATAACCTGGATTAACACATAGGATACTTTTTATCCCGATATTCCCACGGGATCGACACTTACACGGGTGAAACCGCGAGGCGCAGCTAGTACTTAATAAGTGTTCACAGGCTTCATTATTTTCAAATTTATTCTTGAAACAACCTTTTTTTTAACCGTCAGTAGGTCAGGAAAACTATTCATTATTTACGTATTTGAACCGGGCATTAGCCTTTGCCACTACAAGCCCGCCGGTCACTGCTACTCCAAAGAAATCAAAACAATAACATTGAACAGATTGATAAGCAGTCTTACAACGATACAAATTGGTAATTCAATATGATACAATCATAAGACAGAGTACACACTAGAAACAAAACAAATGTCGTTGCGTAACACACTTTCTATCGCAATCGGAAGGATTTTGAAGGAAAACACGTAATCCATTGCTTCATAGGTTTGAAAAATTCGTTTTCTTGACAACGTAAATAACGCAATAAATATTGATGAATTTTCAAAATTGAATTGTTAGTGTGCACCTCAGACCAAATAAAAAACCAAGACATAGCTGCCAGGGTTGCGGGAAAGTCCGAAAGGGATACCGGGTCCCTTGGCAACAGGCAACTGAAGGAACACGGGTGGGTATTAGTCAGTAAAAGTCTGACAAGCTCCCCGCTCCGTCCAGAACGGGAGAAGTCATTTGATGATTTCCCAACCTCAAACAAAAAAATTGACATAGTGATGCGAACAATACAGTGAAGCATGCAAAAACTACACCACGTTCTATGCATACACGCTCACACGCATACATTTACAAGTTACAACCAAACTACACCTCCGGCACAGTAATGTAAGTGCACACAAATGTTTACGAAACCGGCCTCACGTCACTGCGGACAGCGCTGTCTTGGTTTTTTATTTGGTCTGAGGCGCGTATATTCTGACTATGAGACTGTTTTGTCGCGAGTGAGGACGCCATCATTGTTTTCAATAGCAATAGTCTGTGTGTAGCATAGAATTAGTCAGTCTTGTCTTGACTCAGCCTGTGTAGTGTTATTCTTGTGAAATAAAAATTGAATGGTTCTCTAGTGTTCTGGATTCGATTATTTGAAAGTGTTATTGGGTTGTTGTGCTGTTGGGATTATTCGAAATAATAAGTGTTTATGAAGAGATCCGTGGGAGAACAAAGGTAACCGACACAGCCCGAAGTATTTCCAAACTTAAGTGTCAGTGGGCGGGCACATTCCTCGCAGAACAGATGGCTGATGTGGCCGAAAGGTTCTGAAGTGGCGACCACGTACCGGAAGACGTAGCGTTGGAAGGCCCCACAAGGTGGACCGATGACCTGGTGAAGCCCGCAGGAATCCGCTGGATGCGAGAAGCACAGAACCGGTCGAAGTGGCGGTGCTTGGGGGAGATGGGCCTCTCTCAAGCATCGCCACTTCAGACGACGTCTTTCAGCTGAAATAATGATGTTATTGGGTTTTCTAGAATTTCTCAGTGGCAGCCCGGAGACTGGACTTTTCCCGGTTGATGGCAATAGGCTCGCCCGCCCCCCATTACATGAGCCTTAAACATAATTGGTGAAATGTGGGTGTATTAAAGGTACCTCTGCCCAACCCCTCGGGGATTACAGGCGTGATGTTAAGTATGTAAAAATTGCAATTTTGACAAAACACAGAATATTGTAATTTCGGTAATACTATCTTCGTAACACCATAATATCTTATCTAGGTATCAATACTTCAGGAGAAAATCACTTTTGAATCTTAAACGTAAGGTATTTACACTCGTTACTAGACACAGCCTGCGATACCTACGCAGTAGTAATAATAATAAGTGTTGGAAACTGATTGAGTTTCAAGTCACGGTTTGTAATTATTGTGCCTACTATACCTACTCGTGAACTATGTCTTGAATAAGACTAGCTATCTCACGTGATAAGACGCTGAAAAAAGTACGCAACACGCCTGTATTTTAAATTCCTATTATACCGGCGCCAGACAGCAACACACATTTGAACTCTTGTTTGAATACATGTGAAGCACGGTTGTTTGGGTATTTGATCAGTTTGATATCACATTTATTACCGTACCTCACAAGTGTTCAAATAATGTGGCTATGTCTGGCGCCGGCTTTAGGGAGCGAGCCTCTTGTAGCCTCCGGGCGCAAAATACGGACTGAAACTGAGAATTTTCTATTGTAAAACCTAGACTACAGTCCGGTCGTCGAGAGAATGCGTTCCTGACACCTGTCATTTGGACAATTTCTAGTAGTAATAAGGATCAAATTCGCAAAACACATATTCGTTAGTATGAAACTGACAGGTGACAAGAACGCACTCTTGACAGCCGGACTTCACTCTCACGCTCAACAAGCACTTTAGCGACCACTAAACTGACTGCCACTCCTACATATTCTAGCATTCGCATCATCATCGTATAACGTTCCCACTGTTGGGACACAGGGCCTCCTCTCCGTGAGAGGGAGAGGGCCGTAATCCACCACACGGGCCCAGTTCAGGGGATGTCCCATATCTTTAAATTTTTGGTTGACATGGCGGCTTCCTCACGATGTTTTCCTTCACCGTTTTGAGAGCAGTGACAATGAAATAAGTTAATTAAAGCAATGTGCCTGCATGGCTGCGAACCTATATTTGTCCTATTGTTACCTACAATGTTTTCATTTTCATTACATTTTCAATACCTACAAAGACATTTCTCTTTATATTCCTTTCCCGTTGGTTATTATACATCTGCTGGGATTTCCATAAGACTCCAGCTTTATTAGTCCCTTCCCATCTTTAGCTGACTTGGTTCAAGTTTTCCCTTTAGTTTTGATGGTTTCATCTGATCTATCTATTACAATGGTTATCGATATAACCGTACAGTACCGAAAATATTGCATTTTATGGAAAGTACAAATTTTTAACTCACACAAAAATTATATAAAAAGTGATTTTATGTTTGGACTAATTTGTTTTGATTGCTCTCTACTTCACTGACATGAAAATTACAGGAAAGCTTTGAGTAGTCCTTCCAATGCGGTTTATAAGGGATAATCATTATTATTGTATTCATAAAACGTACCGCAAAGTTTATTAACGAGACAGAATCTAGTCAGCTAAATAGTAGCGTTCTAATAGCGGCTACAGCTAAGCTACACGGACTGCCGTTACCATGGAAACATCGGTAGAGTGCACTCTCTAAGGATAATCCCTTCTCCTTCCTTTTCTTGGATATTACGTTCAGGGGATGTTGAGCAGAAACTCTTTGCTAATTAAAAAGTCGTTCGTGACAAAAACTGTGAAAGACTCGGGCGTCGTAAAAAATAAAAAGTTAAAAAATTCATTTAGCGCGAATGGTCCGCGATGTAAGTTTTTATTCAGACACAAAGGACTTTTGTATTATTTTTGCAGAGAAAAAGAAGCAAAACTAAATCTCAAATAGAATTCATATTGAGAGCTATTTTGAAATTATTTTAGGTACCTCTTCTGACTTTATCTGTACTGATTTTCACTGTTAAATATTCTGGTTTCAAATGGATGATCTCAATAAAGGCACATTTTGTTCAATACTAACTGTGCCCCGCGGTTTCACCCGCGTAAGTCTCGATCCCGAGGGAATATCGGGATAAAAAGTATCCTCTCCTAACCCAGGTCATGGTCTACCCCTGAGCCAAATTTCATCCAAATCCGTTCTGCCGTTTTATCGCGAAAACGTTACAAACTAACAAAATCACTTTCGCATTTTTAATACCTATTATAATAAAATAATTATTATTATAGTTAGGATTCCAATCAATGCGATTCATGTAAAATCTGTTTTATATAAATCTGAGAGAAAGTTAACAAATTAACAAAAGCAGAAATGCTAATCCCTTTTTAATGAATACCTGTGATACATACACCCCAATTTGTTCACATTTCCAATAAACCGTTACATAATAAAACCGCGCACACATACGTACATAACAGTACATACATAAACCGTAATACATTATATACAGTCGAATACAGACGCGAACTATGTCAGCGTCCAAAATCAATAACCACGGAGCTTCATTAAAATATCATTTTATCCAGCGAAATGAAACCGAATTAATTGAAGTGTTATTATTTTCAGGAGTGATCGCGACTGTATCAATGTGGACCTACTCGAGTGTGGACATTCCTGGACCTCACATCAGCCGAACTGAAAGGATCAAGATCTATCTGTCAGAATGCATAGTGTGTTTCTGCATAGTATTTTTCATTCTCTGTGTTGGATTGCTCCTGTACTTGTTCTTCCACTTGTACAGCACGGTGACAACAGCTGGAAAACTTGCGGGTACGCTCGCAGAGAGTTGAAGTTTTACTCAGTATTATAATGAAGACTGAGATTCTAGTGTTTGTGAACAAGATGTATGTGATAATTTAGTTATAATTTAGATGAGAGAAGGACTGGAATGATGGAGGATGGATTGAATCGATAAGAAAAACATGGATAACGTTGATAATCGGTTGGAGTAACAAAATGTATCTATCGCCAAATGTGACCCATTTTCTAAGTTTTCAATACTGAGAAATGGGTCACAAAGTACCTTCTCCAAGCCAGCTTATGAGCTTATCAAGGGCAGGTCTTTATCGACCATCGTTTCATTGATGCCAGATTAACTGTCTTCTGTAGAAGGCTTGCCTTGACATTCAACGGTGGCTTCAGTAGGCTCTTTACACAATGGCCCATCTTACATTCAGCGGTGGCTTCAGTGTTACGGTTGCTTACACAATGATCCATCTTAGATACGCCTTTAACACAAGGTCTGATTTTGATTGACAGTGCTACAATGTCTTTTGTAATTTATTTAACTCTATTGTTTCCAAAGAATGTTTACTTAAACAACGAAGGTTACATTATCGAAAACGCTCACATCGTACCGGATTAAAAACTAGACTATTATTACATGTGAAATCCTATAAATAAATATCATTCAAAAGAACCTTCTGGAATTATCCTTAGCTTTTTACCATAACATGTATCAGATAATTACTACATAATCAAAGATTGAAAGCAAGAGCTGTCATGTATAAAGACGATATTGCCAACACACGACCTTACACCTAAATTCAACATAGCAAGGTTCTAAATTCAACGATTCCAAATTAAAAACTTACCTTTATTAACAAAAACCTAAATGACCACCAGCTAAATTAATACGGTCCGTTTGTGGTCCTGTCTCATTGGTTTGTGACAGCTTTGTGGTCGGGTGTCAATAGGACCACAGCATGAATGTCGCTTTGACCACTATTTTGCGACACCACAATTTTGTGGTCGCTGTTTTTCTGTTGATTTGGCGTTTGCAGATTTAGGACTTGTGTATGTGTATATATTATTTTGTCTGTTAAACATACAATTTTGTGCCTCGTGTTTGAACTTATACAACCTGTAACGGAATAAACGCAAGAGCTCATACACCCCAATTAGAATATTAAATTATAAGACTAAAATAATATCTGTAATTTAATTTAATTAAACGACACCTAGTTTTTTTTTACAAAATAGACTTCCTGACTAAACATGAAACATAGGATAGCTATGAGCGTATTACAAATTTGTTTATGCATTTGAATAGGCTTTATTCCTTTGAGATAAGGCTTAAATTTCCTTAAATAAAATATCTTATTACCTTGGTAAGACGCGGTGGTTCTAATTTCAGTTAAAGAAAAGATTTTTTTCATGAAAAATTAACACATATAAATAATGATGGAAATCGATTCAGAAGCCGATTCTGAGCAAACTACTTTCAGGTCTTGCGCTTATTCTGTTACATGTTGTATATACTGATTGTGCAGTAGTGGCCCAGTGATAACGGCCCCGACTTATGAGTTGTAGGTTTTGGGTTCGAACCCAGCAAGACGTTTTATTTTGTGCAAATAATTTCATCACCACTGCTCTCAAAATACTGCAGGAAAACATCGTTAGAAAACCGGCATATCCTTGAACCAAAAATTCGAAGACATGTGACATCTACCAACGCGCACTGGGCCCGCGTGGTAGATTACAGCTAGACCCTCTCGAAGAGAGGAGGCCTGTCCCAGCAGTGGGAACATTATAGGCAGATTATGCTTATTCCTTAGTGAATGTTATGTATGTGTTCGTTTTATTTCAGTGCGATAATCGTCTCGAATCTTTTAATTATCGTTAACTCGTGAAATTAAGATTACCTACTTATTTAAAATCGATGGTGGTACCTAATGTATATTCCAAAAGTATATGATTAAAGTGTAAACAAACCCTTTTTAGATAAAATTCTTACGCAATCACTCACAAAAGGGAATTAGTAACACATTCATCTGTTTCAGAAGGTTTCAACACTTTCAACTTAATACCATGAGTTCCAACAGACGAATTGCTTTTGTTTACATTTTCATGAAATACTTTTGGATCAGACTATAGAATTCGCGACTGGTTCGTTAATTACTTCTGAGTTCTGACACGTTCCAAGAATTATAAAAAATATGTATTAAAAACACTATTGAACTTATTCTGTCGTCTGTACCTACTTACCTTTGTAAATAATATTTACCCAGATTGCATTGTCCTCGAATTAAGTAAATATAGTTCTTATGTGATAGTAAATAGAAGCTATTCCAAAGTAACTTTGGCTGTTATATTATTATACGTACGTTGTAAATCTATTCAATAAATAATATTGTTTTGTTGTTTATCGCATTTTGTTATTCTATGTCAGCCCGGAAATATTTCGTAAGTTTATCAAAACAAAGTTAACACGGTTTTCAAGTGTTGCCATTTTTTCTGCTACCTAAACAGGAATTGTCAGCCAATCTGTTGATAATAAAAACAATTAAAATCATTAGGTTTGTATTTTGGATTCAAACAAGGCAATCAGGCTTAATTATCAATTACATAAACAACTTAAGGCGCTGATAAGAGGCAAATGTAGTAGGCTCGTCTTCAAATTATAATATCTCAGAACTTGGTTGTTAGCAAAATACGTCTTGAAAAAAATACTCTATACTTTACAGTAACCTAACCTTATACCTTGACTTCCAATCCAAAACATCTGTAATAAATAAAAACGTTGGTATATAATTAATAACAAGAACATCTTATTTGAATGCAGAACACATCGCTTGTAATTTATTTTGCAATAAATTACAAGCGATGTGTCATCGCGCTTCTCTTTCTTTTCTATGCAGTCCGACAGTGACCGCGCTTTAGCTCTTATTAGCATCTTAAGGGAAAACGCATAGCAGTATAATTATTACAAATCTTTGTAAATAATACCTACTTACAAACATAAAATATGAATAATTATTTTCGTCACCCATCCATTAAATAGGGTGAGTAAGCGTAAAAAACTATTATTTGGTATTTGCCTACTTATAGCTGCAGGTCAGTGGTGCTGGCCTCTGATAAAAGCGAATCTTTTTACTTACCAATGGTATGTAATGGTGTTATTGTCAAACTGGACATTATATAGATTCGTAAGCTAATTTTACCTGTAATAGCTACTTCCTTTACTACTATGCTACAAAGCTATGAGGTATTTTCTTCATTATTGATAAAGAGTTTAATTTTAACCGATAAGTTGTCCGTAAATTATAGGAATCCGCTATTATTAAATTGAAACTCCGTACTAGCGACGCGTGGTTGACTGTAAATAATAATTATAGCGTTACGTGCTATGAGGCCATGAGGATTAGAGTCATTGACACAGCATAATAGAAAACAAAAGAATTTCGCAAGACTGACCGTGGACTAAGGAAAACAATCATTTATACTTCGTTCCCATAGCAACGAAGTATAAATAGGAGTTTAGAAACTGTTTAATAGCTTTCTCACTAGCGTCATTTTTTTGCATTAGTTATGTGTTGAGAAAATAACACGGATGGGCCATAAATCTATGAGCTATTATTAAAGTCAGTATTTCGCCAGTTAAGTAATTATACTAGGTAGCTGTAGCCCGCGACTTCGTCTGCGATCCAGGATGTAGCCTCTACTCTTCTGGTCATGGTCTACACATGTGCCAAATTTCATTCAAACCCGTTCAGCCGTTTAAACGTAAAAGCGTAACAAACAAACTCAATTTCGCTTTTATTATATTACTAGTTAGGATTTAAAGCGCTCGTCTATAGCAGGCGAGTATATTGTGATTGTGATATAAATGTACTTTAACTTCTAAATTGTAGATGAATGCATTTCATTAAAACAGCGAAACCATAGCAATTAAATTTCCGTGATAGTACTATAATCATTTGCCGGACCAGTCAAGGTGACAGTTAATTACATACAAACAGAAGTGGTGGCCAAATGGTAACTACAGCGACTTACGAGTCGTAGGTGGTAAGGTAAGTCCGAACGCTGAAAGAAAATCACTCAGAACGGTGAGTAAAAATAGGAACCGGCTTGTCGGCTATAAGCTTGTTTGGTAACTTGGTAACCCCCTGTAGCTCTCTGAACTTTCAAAACTGTTACCTCTGCAGTTTTCAGCACCTTAATTCATCATCTGCCTAGCCTTTTTTTCCCAACTATGTTGGGGTCGGCGTCCAGTCTAACCGGGTGCAGCTGAATACCAGTATTTTACATGGAGCGACTGCCTATCTGACCTCCACAACGCAGTAACTGGGTAATACGATACCCCTTGGCAAGAATGGTTGTCAGACTTTCGGGCTTCTGACGACCCATAACGACTGTCAAAGATCCACATAAAATGGCAGCCGGGACCAACGGCTTAACGTGCTTTCCGAGGCACGGAGGAGTCTCGGTATTTAAAAATGGTCACCCATCCACGGACCAATCCCGGCAAGCGTAGCTTAACCTGATGGATCGACCCGTGCAGCTGTTATTACTTTGCCACGAGCACCTTAATTGCGTAACACATTTTCAATCACAATTATGGTACAAATCTTAGAAATGGAAATGCGTTGCAGTCAGGATGCAGTTAGTTTATTTTGGCAAAGTTTAATATTACAGTATTTTTCCTTTTCCGGAAATACAACCAGTAAAAAAGGAGCATTTAAAACCAACAAAATGAACAATTTATCAAAATAATGAAAAAAAAAATTAATTTTAAAAATTAACGACCTGTACGAGGCCAAAAAGACTGCTACCTCTGAATAATACTGGGATATAAAAAAAAAAGTAAAATGTACAGTTGTAGGTACATGTGGTCAAGGTTGACTCTATTATTATTTTGATCGCATAGTTTTGGCAATGCTGTGATTTTCCTGTTTCGTATGTTGGTCATAGGTGTTGGGTGAGGTCAGTTTTCAATGTTACCTAATGCCTATTTATTTACAAGTCTAACAAAAAATTAAGCCGTAGGTAAACGTTGCCACATCAGCTCATTGCACTCATGAATCTATCACTCTTATTATAAGGCTTTTTATTCTGCAGCAATTATTTGTCTTGGATTGACGTAATTTTGGTAAGTAAACATGTTAAAATTAAACAAACTTACGTACAAAAATAGATTTTTATCAAAACACCGCATAATTTTTATCTTTTACGTGAGCTTAATTAGACAAAGTATGATTAGTCATGGAAAATACCTCACTATCATTATTTTCTCTTAGCCCTCATCACGAGCGATTTTTTATGTCGCACTAGATTTGCCACGCAATGCTTAGCACCAAGTGTTGAATATCCTACAGTGTGTTTTTGACGCACTGGTATGCATTCTATTGGATTCTCAATTCTAGGCTAAATACCGAGAGTTGAAAATAGCGTGCTCCTTATAAAATCGTCGTGTTAAAAAATCACTCGTGCGCACCTGGTCTTACTCTATGACATCATACAAATTCTATAATAGACTTAAACAAAAGGCTCTCATAATATTTAATTACGTCTTAATAATAATATTTAATTACGTCTTAATAATAATATTTAATAACGTCTTTGTTTCTGTCATTCGTGACATATTTGCTCTTTATGGCACTTCGTTTGATAATTTCTTTTCAGTCAATAAATCTTGACTGATAACGTGGTAATGATAGTCGGTTAAAAAGAAGGTATAACAAACGTACATTTTTTAACAAAAACATAATATAATAATAAAAATTAATATTTTTTTGGTGACGTAAATCTGGTAAAACGTATATTTTTTCTTGGGCGAAAATCTTTCGATTTCTCGACCTCCTAAATAAACTATAGATTTGTTAATGGTATAAGATTTGATATCAGAATTAGGTATCAAGTAACCATAATAATAGACTCAGTAATCTATAGATCTACACTTACTTAAAATAGACCCAAAACAGCTTCAAATTATGATTTATTCTATTTAGGGCTGATTTCATCAAAGCCAGATATCTTTTATCCGTGGAATAAAATTGTCATCTGACAGGTTTTTGTATGGAAAAACTGACAAAAATTCAAAATTAATTCGCAGGATAAGACTTATACTCGGTATAAAAGTTTGGTGAAATTCGCCCTTATTCAAATATCAAAAACTAATACCACTGTTATTACTTACCGGATACCAAAGAAACGATGGATGGACTGTGTGAAAGATGATATGGCTAGAAAGGGGGTGACTATCGAGATGACGGCTAATAGAGAAGTATGGAAGAAAGGGACATGTTGCGCCGACCCCAAATAAATTGGGATAAGGGCAGGAGAATGATGATTACTTACCGGATACCATTGTTTAAACTAATACCAATACAAGTTCAAAGATTTAAGGTACCTACAGCCAGTATAAATATGAGTTTTAACAAATACCAGCGGTATTCGTTTTTGGTATCATAATGGAATAAAAATTATGGTAGAGATATCAATCCGAATTAAAACTCATATATTAGTATTACTGATAGATAATCTCAACACGTGCTTGATACTAACCAAGTACAGTAAAAACACACTTTAACATTGACAGCTCCTTTATGTCGTAACTATAAGGGCGATTTTCGTATAGCAAGTGACTGATTTGCGGTTGAATGTACCTAAGGATATAACAGCTACTAACTATTATTACCTATCTCGACTTGCGGTTTGCAGTCTGCCAAGGCAATTAACATTCTATTACTGACATAATGACTTCGATCAATACAGGTAAATACTCGTACGTGTCAATTAATGTTATTATGAAGGTAAATACAGTTTATGGTGTTGATTAGGAGTAAGGGGATACAGTATGACCGAGACCGCTGTTCCGCGCTTGAGGTATGTGCGCGAGGAGATGGGGGGGCTGTGCAGGGCGCTAATTCATTAAAGCTGATTGGTCCACGCTGCCGGTCTCGCCGCGCATTCCTAAGGCGCGGAACAGCGGTACCGGTCAAACTATAATAAATAATGTTTCAGTTTGCAGTTTCCGGCAATTAAGTCACAGCGTTTTGGGATCAGTTAATAGAAATCGTGAATAACTCTTCCAATGGTTGTGTTTACTGACTGGGGCTTTGCAGGTAGGCTGCGCAGGCCGTTAACTGTTACGTGGATACCCTGCAAAGCCGAAGCCATTAAAACTGGTAACATTTTAATGGTAGTATTCTCTCGTATCCGCACGGCATCATCATCAGCCTACAGCAGTCCACTGCTGGACATAAGTATTTTCTATTCAACTCGATTTTCGGCAACTCTCATCCAGCTGCTACCACCCACTCTTCGAAGATCGTCACTCCACCTAGCCAAGCGCGTCTTACCCTACGTTTTCTGATTCGCAGTCTCTAATTTAGAATCGGAATTTGGTTTCGAATTACTACTTCGTCAACTCTCAACGGCCCATTTAGAACGACTTGCAGAAAATCAAAAGAACGTCCTAAATGGGCCGTAGGCATGTAGCACGAGAAATGCCAGACAACTATTGAGTGCCTGACGCTGTTTTCAACCGGACCTAAAAGTGACGGCTGTAAATCAGTTTTATAATGTAATGTGTGTATGCATACTTATTTAAATAAAATAAAACTGTGTATAATAAAAAATATGTTAATCTAAATAATGTGATTGTCTATAAAATTGCAAAACAACAAAAACAGGCTGATAAATAAATGAGACTGACGCATGATAGACCATTGGAAGTAAATAAAGAAATCCTACGAAACGAGAAACCTACGAAACCTGTTTTAGCTTATTTATAGCTAAACAGTTTTGAATAAATGTCAATTTTTAACCGACTTCTTCAAAAAGGAGGAGGTTCTCAATTCATCTGTATGTTTTTTTTTTTTGTATGTATATTACGCGATTACTCCGCCAGTTATGAATCGATTTTGATGATTCTTTTTTTGTTTGGAAGGTAATGCTTCAAAGGTGGTCCTATATAAATTTTATTAATTTTGCTTGTGTAGTTTTTGAGTTAGCTTCAATAATTACGTATTTTTCCCACTTTGCGTATGTAGACGATTTCACTCCGTCACTGTTATTTACATAGCAGATAACGGTAAACGAATTTGTGTCAGTTTTTACAAAAAAAAAACAACCGATTTCAAAAAACAAACACAAAAAAAGTGAAAAATAACTTTAATTTCGGAAGTCGGTGGCAAAAAACGAAAATTGAAAAGCAGACACCGACTTCCGAAATTAAAGTTATTTTTCACTGTTTTGTTTGTTTTTTGAAGACGGTAATTTTTTTTTTTTTAAGTTTTTATGTAAAGTCAAATTAAGTCTCTGAATAGCTATAATTTTGCTTAAGGAGGAGGAACCTAATCTGTTGTCACTAATCTAAAAGCTGTTGTGATTATTGGCCAAAGAAACAATAGCCAACCAGATTATCAACCCGGTCAGAAGCGACCAAACCACGTTTTGTGCTAAGACGGAAATAGCACTGTATACAACCACAATGAATCTGTGGAACTGGCAGGCTGTTATTAAGCATTGTGGACACCGACAAATAGGATACTACAATGTGGCACAGTGTAACAAATACTGTTCAGATGAAAGCAAAGCAATTTAACTTTGTCGCACTGATTTTTAGGGTTCCGTACTCAAAGAAACGGAACCCTATTATTAAGAGTCCGCTGTCCGTCCGTCTGTCTGTCCGTCTGTCACCAGGCTGTATCTCATGAACCGTGATAGTTAGACAGTTTCACAGAAGAAATTTTCCAACCTTACCAACTCTATATCCGCTGATGGTATAGTTATAAAACTTACTGGACTACTAACCTAACTTAAAATACACAATGTTACCAGTCACTTTTAGAAGTTATTTCTTCATGTTTTATATTTTTTAAGATATTATTGTTTATTAATAAATATAACGGCGATCGGTCAACGACTCGGCCTAGAGGAAATGATAAGGTCTGGTGCAGACACTGATAAATGACACTGGGGGTCTGTGACGTAGCAACGAAGATTGTGGTACCTAAGGGAATATACACTGGCCGTCAAAACTAAATACTTTTAAAATTGCAATAACTTTTAAATTACACAAGATAATTTTCGAAATAAAAAGGATTGGAAAAAGAATTTAATTTTTATATAAAAACTATAAAGCCAACCGCCAAACTAAAAGTCATTGGTCTATTCGTGATTTGAATTTTTGATTTGAATTTTGAATTTATTTTTAACTTTAATTTTGTTCTAAATTTCTGATTACTATTTTAAATTTTATTTTATTGTATCGAATTATTATGATAATTATCATCACAACTTTTTTATTATTTGAATTTAACTAAATCTAATCATCTCTACTTGTTGGCTATTTTTTGTTTAATACTTGAGGGGTTTTTGGCGCTGATAGCCGAAATACAGGCTTTCAGGCCTAGTTCGGCTACAGATGTCTCAATCATGTGTCACAAGAAAATATAGCCTATAAGACATGTGTATACATTATAACAAATTTTTAAAAAAACTTATATATATATATATTATTCTTCCGTCGACCAAACCCGTAGACAACCCGTTTCTATGGTTGTCATGCTACGCGTGCAGGTACACTCTTGTCCACTCTGAAATGTGCCCCAGTACTTGCCGGATTTTACACACACGGTAATGAGGTGATGCGGTAATGGAGCACGTCATTTCTATGGTGGCCAAACACCGAAAGTATCAGACACTTTGAACCATCAAGATACAATATACTGAGGAGCTCGTGGCTAAGTAATAACAGCCGCACGGGTCGATCCGTCAGGTTAAGCTACGCTTGCCGAGGTTGGTCCGGGGATGGGTGACCATCTTTACATATCGAGACTACTCCGTGCCTCGGAAAGCACGTTAAGCCGTTGGTCCCGGCTGTCATTCGTTGATCTTTGACAGTCGTTACGGGTCGTCAGAAGCCCGAAAGTCTGACAACCAGTCTTACCAAGGGGTATCGTATTACCCAGTTACTGGGTTGTGGAGGTCAGATAGGCATTCGCTCCATGTAAAATACTGGTATTCAGCTGCATCCGGTTAGACTGGAAGCCGACCCCAACATAGTTGGGAAAAGGCTAGGCAGATAAAGATACAATATACCCATGATTCCTGAGGCTTCAGGTTAAAAAATAGTCATACCTACACACAGCTCTTCGTTCGGAACAAATCCACCACCAAATTAGGACCACCGCAGACGAATCAATGCCGCTATTTAGGTATCGACACACTACACAAAATATCGCCGAATACATGCTATTTGTAGGTCAGATAGTATATTGGCCACCGATTCTGTCAGCGGCTGTCTCCGACCGCCCCGTGCGACGCGCGACGCCCGCCATTAAACCGGAGACATGTCGGAAATATCACAGTTTGTTTTAAAGACCTACTTTTTGAAGTTATTATTTGGTGGAATGTGCAAGCGTAACCTACAGGGTGTTTGGCAGAACGTTGAACATACAAAAATGGTGGAAAGTTGGGGTCATCTGCTACTTACTCAGGGTACGTATTTAGGGTTCCGTTTTACCCTTTGGGTACGGAACCCTAAAAATCGTCTGATTTCACATCGAATAGTTCACTCCAGATTTTTCGTTCTCCGAAATTTCCTCGAAATCCTAACAACCTGCCGCTCCGTGGAGTCCTAAAAGCCAACAAACTATATAGAAACTTTTCGACGATGTCAGTAACTGGAATAACGGAAGCAAAAGCTAGTTATTTCAGCCAGTTCGGAACTTTACCTGGATGTCATCGTGTTCAGGGAAACTACACTGTTATGTGCAGGAAATATGCTAACTGTAACTTGTGCGGTGTAACTAAGTAGATGTGTGCTATGTAGTTAGGCTGTTTTATGTGCTGTGTACAATATTTCAGCTACTCTATCTTATAAAATAGCGGTCGGACCCGTGCTTAACCTACACAGAGAGCATGAGAAGTGACAACTTACGACTAGAGACGAGTATACACGATTCAGCACCGATTTTATCCGATTCAGCGTCACAGCGCATAGTTCGCCAAGTTTTCACTTTAGAAAATTACATAGTTAAGGGGGATGCGCTACTGTGGCCCGCGAAATTCAAATTTTCTTACGTTTTTTGCAATTTGCAGGTGAGTATCGGGTTGTATGTTGATCTAAATATCATTAGCGCTCGTAACAAATATGGATTTATAGAATTATAAACATTAAAATCAGCAATACAACTCTCTAAGCTCATGTAAGTGCATTGAATTACTATTTCATGAAATCGTGACGTTTGGCACTTTCATGAACTTAGAGAGTTGTATTGCTGATTCTAATGTTTATAAATCCATCCACAGCAAAAACCCCTAGCGCATCAACCTTAATATTACAGATGTTTAGGTGCACAGTAATAACAGTAGGTATGGGAGAGGAAGGATTAATAATTGACAAACAATACTGTATTATTACAAGGTATGAAGGTGATGATAGGCCATTGAGCGGTCTCTTCTTCCAATTAGCTGCCGTACTTAAAACCCAGAGCAATAGATACTGTGGAGATTATTACAATAATTTATAAATTAGGTACTTACCTACCTACAGTTTCAAAGAAAACTAGAAAACCAACCAATAGGTACACTGTCCTACACTACACTACCTACTTGTTTTTAAGCCTGAGCAGCCGAGTTGTGCTTGTGGATTTGAAAAATGAAATTAAGTGATTATAAGAACTTAAGGGCTTAACTATGGGCAAAGATCGTCACTCACTGGACGCCTGAAGGAGGACATCGCCGTCGAGGTAGACCGCGGCGAAGGTGGTGTGACGATCTAATCATGTTTGCGGGGCGGGGAAGACCTCTTTTCAAAGTCTTCAAAAACTCCAAGGCACGGAGTAGTCTCGGTATGTAAAGATGGTCACCCATCCACCGACCAACCCCGGCAAGCGTAGCTTAACCTGAAGGTTTGACCTGGGGGCCTAAATCGGCCACTATTCCTCTAATAGCAGTTCATTTCCTGAATCCCAGCTGTCATTAGCAATTCCTCTAATTTGACATAAAAGCAATTCATAATTTGTGGACCATTTTACGAATCTCCATAGAAAACTGTCAAACATGAATTATTTCGATGAATTACACGCAGTTATTAGTAACAATTGTCAGTTTGTGATATGAATATTTTCATATTGATGATTCTGCTGTGCTGAAAGTGACCGTTTTAAGCTCCCTGTACGGCTGTTATTACTTAGCCACGAGCTCCTTCTCAAATATTTAAATAAAAGATATTATTATATTAAACATTATGTTGTGTACTATAATATAACGATGCTATTGCTCAAACCACAAACCAAACCAATCAAAATCAACAACCTATAACTGTTAAACGCCTTATTAAATCTGCTTCAATATTGCAGATCGTCAATTTGCTATTAAATTATATCAGGCGTTCGAATCTCTGCGGTATCGTTCGGCAATGTTAATGGAGAATCTGCTCCGACAAACTGCGCTAATTAATGATATTTTGATTGGTAATCTATATTTATATTTACTCTCGAACATGATTGAGATAGGTATTAACTAATTAATGGATTTCCTGCCGATCGATTAATAACAGCTAAGCAGTAATTTTTCGGTACCTACTTAGGTACACACGGCTACACATCAAGGTATACATTTCCAGTATAAGCTGACCTCGCATTGTACAGAAATCCTATACTATGCTAGCTCAGCATAAACTGGAAATGTATAGCTTGATGTGTAGCCGTGTGTACAAGTGCACATTTCGAAATATCTACCTAATACTATACCGCCAATTGGCACCTGTCTGCTTACCACGATGGATAAATCTATTTTGAAACACAAAGCACGTTAACGCTGAAAAAAGTTACTGAAAAAATGCTTATATGAAAGAAAAAAAATAGAAAAGCTTCACATGACAGAGCAGAATATTCCAATTATTCGATAATAACACGTTTCACTCAAAAAAAAAACAAAAAAGAATTAAAAAAAAAAAGTTTGTTAACCATGTTACGTAAAACGAAACGTCACGTGTCCCGTTGGTTTTTTTGCGATCGGCCCGATCGTTCACCCTGAGCACTGTGCAGACTGACACGACAGAAATAGTTCTGCGTGCACAGTGGGACAAACATTTTAAACAATAAAGTAATCAGTAGTTGACAGAAACATGGCTCTATTGTTATTTAGATGCTCTGTGAAGGCTTGGCCTCGACTAATCGTTGTAACTGTCATAAATAAGGGTTTACAAAGTAATTAATATTAATAGTTAACTCGTGATCTTCTGCCTTCACATAGAAACTATGAAGACAACATGACAACAATATTCTCTAAATAAAGAAAGGTTAAATTGTACTAGCTGCGCCCCGCGGTTTCACCTGCAAAAGTCTCGATCCTGTGGGAATATTTTAAAAAAAGGTATTCTATGTCCTTTTCCAGGTCATGAATGTGCAAAATTTCATCCAAATCCATTCAACCGTTTTAGCGTGAAAGCGTAACAAACAAACCAATAAACAAACTCACTTTCGCATTTATAATATTAGTGATCCCGTGGGAATATCGGAATAAAAGGCATTATATGTCCTTTTCCAGGTCATGGTCTACCCTTGTGCCAAATTTCGTCCAAATCCATTCAGCCGTTTTAGCGTGAAAGCGTAACAGACAAACAAACTCAGTTTCGCATTTATAATACCTAGGTACTAGCTTCGGCCCGCTGCTTCACCCGCGTGGAATGTCGATAAAAAGTAGCCTATGTCCTTCCCCGAGATGCCATCTATTTCCTGGCCAATTTTTTTCGAAATCCGTTCAGAAGTTTAGGCGTGAAAAGGTAACATACAGACAGACAGACAGACAGAGTTACTTTCGAATTTATAATATTATATTAGTATGGAAGTATGGATTAGTATAGTATTAATATAGTATGGATTAGTTGGATTATGTAAGTGTGACATTAGCACGTTCTCAGAAAATTAAAATATGAGCTACCGCGTATGCTACTTCGTCACTCAGACAGAACCAGGAGGCCTTTCCCGCAGGCTGCAATGTTCATACCACCACCCACCCATTTTGGAGGAGGGCTACGCTAGGCCCTCCTGCAGGCGTAGCATGAGCACCGTTTTGCCGACGGAAGAGTAGACAAAAATGACGTTTCTTGTAGACAGTAGACAGTACGAGACGGCAGCAAAATAGAAAGAGTCAACTGCACTTTTTACGAAATTCACTCTTTTACATAATTCGACTCAGAATTCTTTGTTTTATCATAGGATTTATCGGTTGTCAGTGTAATTTTGACAGTAAGGATAGAAAACTTTCTTCCGAAATAGTCTACATATAAAAAGACCTAGACAAAGATCGTTAGAAATGAAAGACAAAATGACACAATTGTAGAAAGATTTCTACGGTGGATGTCAAAAATGAAGAAACGAACTGTCACTTTGTATAGAAAAAGCGATGTCTATTCTTCGTAGAGATAGAAAGCGCCGTGCTACGCCTGCTGGAGCTGGACTACGCTAGGCCAGCTCAAGGTCAATGTGTTACCAGTGATGTGCGGTATACTGTACATATTGTGAGACACGGAAAAGGATATTAATGTTACTAAAGTACGATGAATATTAAGTAACCTGAAACTTAAATTTACATGTGTTAGACATCACGATGGAACCTATAACATTGATTTATGATCGATCAGCGCTGATGATAAATAACAATGAAATAGGATTCATGTCCGTTTTCACTAACACTACGCGACGCCTAAATGTACCTATTGGCTGCTGTTGATTTTTCAACTCTCGGCGCTGAACCGAGCTTTGAAAATCCAACAGTGTGCTCTTACTAGGCATTATTTTGTATGGAATGTTTGGTATGACGTAGTCGGTCATAAAAGTTTAATATTCTAAATACAAATGAACATGGAACTTCCCAATCCCAGATTCCCAGCCCGTCACTCGCATTTAGTGGAGACCGCGAATCTGCAATAGTAGAGCAATGGTAGCCCAGTGGTAACGGCCGCGGCTAAAGAGTTGTAGAACTTAGGTTCAAATTCAAAGCCTGACAGGCGCTTTACTTTGTGTAAATTATTTCATCACCACTGTTCTCGAAACAGTGAAGAAAAATATCGTGAGGAAACCGGCATGTCCGAGAATCAAGAACTTAGAAGACATTTATGACATCTGCCAACCCGCACTGGGTTAGCATGGTAGGTTACCTACGGGCCCACTCCCTCTCACAGGGACGAGGCTATGTCCCAGCAGTGGGAACCTTTTAGGCTGATTGTGCAATGTCGAGAATCCCAACTCACAAAGATAATTATGTAGTAGCAAATGGCACTAACAACGACAGGCGCCGTTTCACTAGAAGAGGATAAGCCTGTCCTAAACTTAACCAAATATTGGGTCCACACCTATGAAATTGGCGGTTTTTTTTACACAAATAAAGAACCTCGTCACTTCTATGATTTAAAATATTCATGAATTGCTTTGTAGGTATTATATCGAATAATGACCATCATAGACAATGACTCTTTGATCATAGACTACCAAATAGTAAAAAAACCTTATTACTTATAGTTTTCTCAACATAAAAAATACCCTAAAAATGACTCCTCATTTTGTTAGCAGAAATGACCACAACTTTTTTTTTAACTTAGCGACTTAGCCAAATCTTATTTTTGTTGCTTTATTTAAGTGGCATATTACGTCTTAGTTTTTAAACATTAGTGCATAAACGTTTTAAAACATTAGTGTTCATGGTTGTTGTATAACTTAAGAAAATATTAGTATAAAAAATGCAACTTCTTTAAAATTCTCCATACAAAACGCTGATTTCATAGGTCTATGGTAGGTATAGGACACCTAATCTTTAGCGTTAAATAAAAGGGTTCCGGGAAGGGGATCCGGTTGGGTTGGACAACTTTGTCTGGAAAACTTCGTCAAGTCTCCTTCCGTTATTTTCTTTTATTATTTTGGATATTAATTTTATGTTTACGTTTAGTTTATATATCTGCTTGAGTATTAGTTCTCGATGTTTTTTTTTTGTTGGTATATTGTCGTGTTTTAGCTGACGTAATTATGGCTAGTAATTTGATTTATGTTTTGTGTTAAAAGTAAAAAAGTAGGTTAAAAGTAAATTATTTTGCATACTAATGTAGAGTTTTTTTTTCTAACTGAACAGATAGCTGTGCTGCTGGGGAGTTTGTTGCGTCACTTCTTCTTCCCAGCTAAAGCACTAGGAAGTGGTGAAGGGGCGGCGTTTTGGGGGACTGTCTTATGTAATTTTGACGTTTGAAAAGTGCTAATTCTCAGCCTAGTTTGAATCAATGACTTTTGATTTTGATTTTATTGGTTTCTTACCCGTGATCTTAATTTAATAGTAATGTGTCTATTAACCTCGATAAATTTGAAATATGTGTGATGTAATTACTTGGCCCACTTTCCCTAAAATATGAGAATATTATTTTTAAACTATATGATTTTGGCGTATTGACAATCTTATAAAATGACTGAGTATCTACCTACAAAACTGTACTTTTGCCAAGAGGAAAAGCCGATTCAAATTAAAGCTTAATTATTATATTTTAGAGTTGATTTTTTTTATGAATGAGTCGTCATACTCCTGTTTAGATTTTACTATTTTTTTCGAGCACATTGACAAGTAGCTAGGTTCCTACATTTATGGACGATTCCTATAATTTACGGACCGTTATTGGCAAATATTTAGAATTTTGTATCTTTAGCAATAATGAAGCAAAAACCTGATAGGTTTTCCTGATAGGTTTGCATAGTAGACCCTCCCATATGGAAGTAGCTATCACGGGCAAAATTTTCTGGTGAATCTATTAATATGCCCAGTTTGGCAATAAAAAATGTTACCATTGCATTGGTAAGTAAAACGATTCGTTACTGTTTATAGGAACCGAGCATTAATTTATATACAGCCTTTAAAAAGGAACTATTCACAAGTCTTTTATTTTACGTATTTTGTGTAAATAATATAATAATAAAATTATATATTGAGCATAAAATACATATACATACATAAAATAGTTGATGTAAAGTAAGTAAGTAAGTTGACATTGATTTGTTTGGTATTATTTGTTTCTTATTGTTCGCCTTATATGCCATAAATCTTATTAATTTAAAACCTTAGTACCTTATTACGAATTCATGCAGTACTTACAATAAAAAATACAACCATGGTTTCTTTTGACACGTAAACATGGACAGCAATAAATTGTATGAAGCACGGATATCTTTATCACATGATGAATAAATATCTGTCAAAGCTTAATTTTTTTTTACCTGTTGAGTTATTGTTAGGACCTTACCTTCTAGATAGATAGGTACGCACGGCTACACATCAAGCAGTATAAGCTGACCTCGCATTGTACGGAAATCCTATATAATGCGAGATCAGCATAAACTGGAAATGTATAGCTTGATCTGTAGCCGTGTGTACATCGTTTTCAATAATGAATGTATACAAAATATTGTAAAACATATTAAAAGAGTAACTGTGGAGTTTATTTCCCATACTTCTCCATACAAAACTACCTATTGAAAGGGAAAATAGAATCAATTTTATTTTCTTATAAATTTTGACGTTTAACAGTGCTTTTAATAAAAGCATAAACTACCTCAGCTTAAATTCACTTTATATCTCGCTGGCACGGGCTCGCACCATACTACTCGCGGACTGAGTGAGAGCGGGACGGAGTTCTGGCGGCTCAAAGGCTCGAAAAGTTTAGGTAATTGCTTTTTACGGTGAAAATAATATTATGAAAATTTTCATGATCTAATTTGAAGTAGTTTTTGAATACCAGCGGTTTATAGTTCGGTTTAGAGGTAACTTTGGATATAATCGTGTTTTCGTCAAACATAGTATCTAGCATCTGACATCAATCCTCAACTTTAACATAAATATTTATTTCAATATTAATGCGGCAGTATTTTTGACATAACGGAGGAACAAGCTAAGCAATTTGAGGTTGTGAGGCATTACGTAAAATAAATGATTTAACTTGACCTAGACAAAATTGTCGAGGTCTATGAAAACAACGATAGTGCGAACATCCTACCATAACAGTCTTAGATGATTATTGTCATAATGTAAGTACCTACTGTAAAACCTATGCTGACAAAGATAGACAAAACAGTTATGTCTCGGTCTGCACACATCCTAAGACGATGAAAAGAATAACGTGTAAAATGAACAATAGGAAATCTGATCTGCTTTATTTAATATAAAGCAGATCGTGATCACTCAATGTTGAACACACTGCGAAACTGGTGCTCCTGACTAAACCATGTTCCATTGAAGTGTCCAAAGTGCTATATACTTGCACTTCTGAGGACCTAAAATGCCACTCACATTGGCGACGGCGTAGCCAGCTACTGGGCCCAACATATCTAACATGATATAAGTAATAAGTTGCGGGAAATTCCGAAAGAGATACCGGGACCCTTGGCAACAGGCAACTGAAGGAACACGGGTGGGTTTTAGTCAGTAAAAGTCTGACAGCATTGCCTCGTTGTATAGCAATGCTGATTCTTTGGCCAAAATTATAGGCCAGCCCTCTGGTCACGTGAAAAGTTGACCAACCGCTTGGCGATGTATTGAAAAACCAAGTCAGCACTTGGATCCCATGGCCCTAGGGTTTCAACCCCAAACAGCTCGAACAATGACGTCTATCAGGTAATTTACCACAGTCAGTTCCAGACTCCTCGCGAGTCTGTGTTAAAGATGGGATGACCTTAACATTTTCAATTCTAATTGCGTACTAAGAGCTGGTGACTAGGGCTGTCAAACACCGCAACTTATTAAAATAGGATAGTTTAAGGGTAGCCGCACACGAACTGGTACTGGTGGCTGACACCTCTTGCTGCTGTACGGCTGTAGCGAGTGGCCGGCACAGACCACGCGTGTTCGGCGCATCCATACAAAACGTATGAAAAAGCATGTGAACTGCTTGTCGTTGGGCTATCGATAGCTGTGGCCGGTGGCTCGTTGGGCCTAGCCTTAGACAGAGACAGGCATGTAATGAGTGACGAAACCGATCATTTTATTATTTCATTTAAAAATTGCTTACACGTACCATATTCATTGAAACGAAGAGTTCCGTTTCATAATTCGCCATTGTTTATCAAATTGACACATTCCGTCAATTTGCCGCGATAAAGCCATTTCATACAGCTGTCAATGTTAGTTGGTACTCAATTTTGGTAAACAATTAGGTAATCGCCCTGTCTTTACATTAACGATAGTTTTACGTTACTATAACTATGAAAAACATCATTGGCAGATCATTGGCAATTTGGGCAGTAATCGAGAAATAAATTATATATTTATTTAAAATGGCGGATCAACAGACGAGTTTGATAGAAGCCGCCACAAATATTTACCTGCCCTGGCTATTTAACTCACTACTCTATATTGGATAGCAAAGTAAACTACTTCTGTACATTTTACTAGGTACTGCAGCTGCGGATGACTGCGTTTTATCGACCAAATAAATACACTTGTAATGCACGTGGACTTATTTTGAATGTTTCTAATAATAATATTTGTTTATATACAAGGAGAAACTGACTGACTGACTGACATATCAACGCACAGCCGAAACTATACTGAAACTATGAACGTGAAATTTCACACACCTTTAATAGTGAAGGCGAGCTTTAAAAAGGGGTTTTTGGACATTCGACTTTTAAGGGGAAATGAAATTAAATTGTATGGAAGTTCCATAACGCGTGGTCCAATTACCTCGAAAATAAATTTACAAGTTTTTGTTTTTTTCGAAAATCGACCGCTAACGGAGCAAAATTCGGAAATTACATTTTATAGGGGGCGTTAAATTTTTGAAGAGAAAATACGAAATCCACGCGGACGAATTGATAATAACTCATGATAGTGTAAGCACCTACTGTACCTACTGCTGAATATCGTATCTATCCAAAATATCACTGGAAAGTTGCAAGAAACAAAGAAACATTGTCATACTAAGTAATCGGTGATCATCAGAGTACAGCCTCAATCTGTCAAAAACACCTGTCTAAGGCTGCGTTTCCACCAGAGATGTGCGAGGATGCGTAGCGAGGGATGTGTTTGTAAAGAACCAATAGAATCGCTTCATTTACCTCGCCTCGGTCAGCACAGCTCTGGTGGAAACGGCTCAGCGGAGCTAGATTTTTGCGCATACAAAACAAGCGAGGGATGTGTTGCGAAGGATGTGTTGCAAGGTTTGCGCATACTGTACCAGCCAGTCCATCCATCCTCGCACCACACATTAATGCGCATTTTCACAGCTCCGCTACACATCCTCGTAGGCACATTTTCATCGCACAGCTTTGGTGGAAACCCCACGCTTTTTCACAGCACAGCTAGACATCCTCGCACGACACATTTCCATCGCACATATCTGGTGGAAACGCAGCCTTACACTTGGCGCGGACTCTACGTACATTTTGAGAAGTTTTTGACATTGATAGTCACTAAGATGAGATTTGAATTTTTTTTTACGAGAATTTGTTTTCATTTCAACTCATTATACTTAAGTTGTTCAAGAAGTTGCCAACCCTAGCGTAGTTTTAGATTCATGGCAGCCGTCGTATGCGCGCAATCCCTTCCTCCTCGGCCAGACAATGCGGCTTCATTTCAACAAACCGTTCGAACCAGCTCAGTGGCTAGATGACAGCGGGACAACTATTTGAGGGTTCCCAAGATCCCAACTAACCAATAATTTTGTTGTTGTTAACGGAATTTCAGCAAAGTTTTGGACATCTTAGTTTTGCCTAATTTATTAGTAACTTTTCATGACTGGGTCTTTAAAAAAAAACAATCCGCCTTTTCCTAAAAGGCTAGGCAGATTAAATTTATTTGTATGTATTTACGTACATATGTATGTAGAAGTATAGATACTATTAATTGTAATACTATTTCAAATGAGTTCCTTAGATTTGCAGGTAATCCAGTTGAACTATATAGAACAGAACAGTGGCAATTTTACTTTGTCCATATTGCTTCTGAAGATTGAAGGTAAAGTCAGTGTGGAAAGTTCTCAGTTTTTTTTACAGAATTAAGTTTTTTTTAGTACTTAGGTATAGTTAGGTAAGTAAAATTGCCACTGTTCAAAGGTTACAGTAAATAACGACCTTTTTACTCAAAAGTATTGTCTTTCCAGTAAAGGTCGTATGTATAAGGAAAACCAAAACAAATAGTCACAAACATCTCAAACTTTTTGTGACTATTTTCCTCAATTACGTCTCTTAATTTAGATCAGGGTAAGATGGAGGAAAATTTATCACAAGCACATTAATGAGACTATTGTCTATCAGCTAGCTATCGCGATTTTTTTAAATCGGATTATTCTACCAGAGATTATAGGTATCTAACAAACAAACTTTAACAAGTTTCTCCGTCTATAATACTAGCTTCTCCCCGCGATTTCGTCCTAAAATATATCCTACTGCTACAGGTGCGCCCCGCGGTTTCATCCTCACAAGTCTCGATCTCATGGGAATGTCGGTATAAAAAGTATCATAAGTCCTATTCCAGATCATGGTCTACCCATGTGCAAAATTTCATCTAAATCTGTTCAGCCGTTTTAACGTGAAAGCGTAACAAACAAACTCACTTTCACATTTATCTATTTATTCGCATTTATTTTATTTTATTTATTTATTAACTAATAATTAATGAAAAAAAATAAAATTATTGTGTTAGAATTATAGTTAGGATATTATACATATTAGTATAGCTTGGTTTAAATTGCTATTGGTAACAATAATGGTTTCTCTGTCGATGGCTATTAGGTCGCTTTTAGCACATCTTACCATTCTATACACACGATTGACGTTCCCGCGTCCAGCTATTTGCAAACTTTGGAGACCTTGGCCTAAAAACAAGATGGCACTCGATTGTTGTGATTGTGACACATTTAACGCTAAACGTAATCATAAGATGATGAAAATACGCGAAATGATAGGAATGAAGAGAGCGAGAATTATTTTTATTAGATGTTTGGCACACTGAATCGACTGTAGTACCTATCCATTGAGTTTCTTTGTTCTTGCAGATTGGTAAAAAGATTATGAATCCCTAATTAAAAGAATAAAAATTCTAGTTATTCGTAAAGTAAATTATACAACGTGCAATTGCGACATTTATTTAACACACGGGTAGGGCTAGTGGCCAGAAAATATAAAAATTATAAGTAGTAATAAAATAATTTGTAAATTTAAAAATTTAAATTTTCAAACAAACTAAATAATAAAAACATAACCAAAATTGAGAATTGGATCCTCTGTAACAGAAGAGAATCTTTTACACTTTTACATGAAAAAAGTGTAAAAGATTCTCTTCTGTGTAAAAGATTCATTCATGAAGTTACCTACCAGCTGGCTTACGTTATCGGTAAGATCCTTTGTCAGCATATAATTTCTAAGAAATTGCGCGGCTTTCTTTCTATTCGCCTACATATGATCCGTGACCCCGGGAAATGACCTCTTCGCTACAGTTCTGGTAATATAGAAAATTGTAAATAAATAAATCAATACATAATAACGTTTAATGAAATTCAAATATTTTCATAAAACAAATACGCAAAATTTTATACGTGTGTTAACTTAATGTCGCCATTGTAGCGGCACGTTGCATACCTAATAGTTATGTATATGAAAGCGGTTCATAATAGTTTTACTACGAATATAACTATGATACGAGCACGATCCAGTAATAACTATTAGGGCACTCCGACCAAATACGTTAGGTCAGAAGTGTGATCAATTACGCGCGAGCCGAGCGAGCGAAGCAAGCGGTGCCGCAGCGGCTGGCGATCGCTACGTCGAAATCGGTCGCAGTAATAAAATTAGGGCACTCCGACAGCTATGAACCGCTTTCTTAAAAATATATTACGGTATATAGTTATATCCCTAGGGATATAACTGTATCAAACCTTCAGCCATCTTACTGTGACATAATTATATAGATGTAAGTATGGTTAATGAGAGAATTCCAATTATTTACTAAATAGTTTTATTTTTAATAATACGTAAAAGAAGTCTATCTTCATCTAAGCAACGTCCATCTTCTAGGGTTTTGGGACTGTCCCGAATTACTAGAATTTATAATCTTTTAATTAGGGATCCAGAATCTTACCAAAGTACGAGGTCGCAAGTTCACAACCCTGCGATATGGGGCTTGAATAATACGTACACATCTAGCTATACATTATTATCCATTTATAAGCTGACCTGGCATTGTACAGAACTCCTTTAAAATGCGAGATCAGCTTATACTGGAAATGTATGGGGAATTCCAAAAAAATACGTGGTCGCAAACACTTGATAACAGATTATTTAATGTTTATTACTTGAATTGTGCAATCAATAACAAGGCATTAAATAGGCAAGGTATTAACTTATGTACAAGTAGTGGGAATTTTTTTTGATTCTCTAAAAACTTACTGACCTTTTGTTAACACTTATGTATATACTTATAATGTTAATCGCCTTTTTTACACTTTCACATTTTCAATCACAATCTAAACGATTTTGAAGAATATTACTAATTCATTGGTTTATATTTTCGAAAAAATTGTCGCCTCAACAAAAATAACGCAAAGGAATCTAGTTGAGCTGTCAAAATAAATTGTCATCGGTAAATATGATACGCAATTACCCCGCAGCTCAAAGGTCAAAGTATTACCATAGACGTGCGGCCAATTGTACACACGGCGTCGGCTACATATCAAGCTATACATGTCCAGTTTATGCTGATCTCGCATTGTATGTACAATGCGAGGCGACGCGACGTTATTAACTCTATGCAATATTATTTTATTCCTCTCCCAACTCGAGCTACTGTCTCCAAGTCTTAGGTTCGTGAATGAGCAGGTAGAAGTGTATTTGTATTCTTTAAACCAATCCCGCTATACCGGATGACTTTCACGTCATTCATTAGCATACTCCCAGGGGACGGGGGGGGGGTGGAAGTACCCATGAATAAGGACAACTTCTACTATGGGTTGAACTTTGAAATAGCGGATTATTTTTACCCAACTGGCCCAGAAGGAGAGTAATGTTTTTCGAGAGTATGTATGTATCTATGTTTGTATCTATGTTTGTATCTAGGTTTGTATCTATGTTTGTATGTATGTTTGTATCTATGTTTGTATCTAGGTTTGTATCTATGTTTGTATCTATGTTTGTATCTAGGTTTGTATCTAGGTTGTATCTATGTTTGTATCTATGTTTGTATCTATGTTTGTATCTAGGTTTGTATCTATGTTTGTATGTATGTTTGTATCTATGTTTGTATCTAGGTTTGTATCTATGTTTGTATCTATGTTTGTATCTATGTTTGTATCTAGGTTTGTATCTATGTTTGTATGTATGTTTGTATCTATGTTTGTATCTAGGTTTGTATCTATGTTTGTATCTATGTTTGTATCTAGGTTTGTATCTATGTTTGTATGTATGTTTGTATCTATGTTTGTATCTAGGTTTGTATCTATGTTTGTATCTATGTTTGTATGTATGTATATTTCCTTGGCACGCTCTGTAGCCTAAACTGCTTGATGGATTTTAACATACGAGGTGTCGTTAGATTTGTCGTGATTGTGGGAGTGACATAGGTTATAATTTTATTACGTCTGCAAAAAACAAAAAAAGGAAGGGGAAGGTTTTTTTTTTAAATAAATTACAACAATATTGGTTATTGTGCAGTACCTAGCCGTTGACACTCGTATGCGAATGGCTGCAGTTGCCTCTGCATATGTTAATAAGTCTTTGTGAAAGAAATTCTACTTCTACAAGGTGGGGAAAAAATAATGTCATAATGTGAATGTGCCACATATTTTTCAAATGAAATCATAATTTCATTGTGATTTGACACATACATTGTAGACGTCCGTTGTAGACAGATAGAGAATTTGTTGACAATCATGTAATGAAGCGATACACATCTCAGACAACGATGGAGGTTTTGAAACATCAATTTCCGGGACGTGTGATCTCCCGTTTTGACGATTCGAACTGGCCGGCCAGAGAACTTAGACAAGTGACAATCGCTTCGAAAGCGTTTCGTATTTCTACAACGACTTTCAACAGAATTGACTGCTTTTCGATAGCTTAAAGAAGAGCAGTGGTGACCCAGTGGTAACGGCCGCGACTTACGAGTTGTAGGTTGTAGGTTCGAACCCTGCCAGGCGCTTTACTTTGTGCAAATAATTTCATCACCACTGCTCTCAAAACGATGAAGGAAAACATCGTGAAGAAACCGGCATGTCTTAGAACAAAAATTCGAAGACATGTGACGTCTACCAACCCGCACTGGGGCCGCATGGTGGATTACGGCCCACTCCCTCTCATAGAGAGGAGGCCTGTGTCCCAGCAGTGGGATATGTGTATGTAGTGTATGTCAGTCCTATACATTTCATTCATTGGCCATTTCCATCATCGTTATCGCTGATAGACTGTCACATTGTCCTGCCTCTCATCGCCAGATCTGACAACGCCAAACTTCTTCCTTTGAACGTTTTTGAAATCTCGCGTAACAAACCACAAACCTTGCAAGACTTGAAAGAAGGAAGAAATCACCCATTTGGAGCAAACTTTCTCAGTACCACCGTTAAACAAGCATCAACAACTCGGTAATTTGACCGTCATCATTTCTTCGACTTAATTTCATCCATTTTACACCTTTAAATAAACTTTCCGTGAAAACAGAGCCCATTTTTTTTCATTTTCAACGAAATGGCAGCCCTTTCACATTAAGTCTTGACTTTATTTCTACCTGTGTATTTTGCATCTTTGCCTCATACGTCGTCAAAGGATGCAGTGACTTATCGATGACTTACATTTTAGTTTTCCTTAAAAGCAAGAATTTACCTGTTACAACAATATTCTTTCCATACCAAGAAAAATCATCGAGGTTTCCCATTCTGCAAACCTACATAAAATAATAAAACATTGCAATACAATTTGTAACTCAATAATTTATATAGTAGTAGGTAGTCAAGACGGCAGTTGATTGAGTAGCGCCAATTATACGATCAGCGTTATCATTTCGTCATAATCATTATCAATGAAATTGCGCGGGCGCATATATTTTGTCCGTAGAATGCACGCCTTCGTCTTATAGTTGTGCTCCAGCCGTCGCGAGAGCCGCACGTCTTTCGCGCGCTCCTGTTTCTAAGAAAACGTGGTTAGAACGCGTGTTAACAATCATGGTGAGTGCTTCTCTTATAAGATCGCGTGCAATTCCCACTATGTGGTCGTGACTTATCAATTTTACAACACTGTAAACCTTGATACAAATTTATTTTTTATGAGTGAAACTGTCGTTCCACGTGTCGAATGGAAACAGAAATGTGACCAATCATGTTAATTTTTCACGGTAATATTTAATGGAGCATTTATTGAATACAAATAGCCGAAGAATTAAAAATAATTATTTTAAATAATTTAGTTGGATATGCTAGCTTCGAATACTAATTAGAAAACAAGCCGAACAAATTATTCAAATGATATAAAGTGTTTGTGGAGTTACATCGTTTTTCATATAGAATACATAATAAGCAATGCTAAGTAAACAAACCGTAGTGTAAGTACCTAAACGCAGACATGTGCTAAAAAACTGAGTAGGCATCGCGTGCATCATGTTTTAAACAACGAAAAAACAGGTATTGCTGAAGGTAAAAAAAATCACGAGGTCAGGATTAATCAGTTACTAATTTTAAGTTTTAATTTGAGCATGATTTCCTTATCTACTTATATGTACCTATTAACTACAACAAGTAATGTTAATTGAAGTAGACGAAAATAGTCCTATTTTTTAAAGTAACAACTAAAATAATAATAAAAAATCTCTCTACACAAGTCAGTGCTCGCAAACTGACGTAGGACACTACACCTACTTTTGGCATTTGCCCATATTTATTTGAATATGAGACACCAAGATACATATATCTACGTGGTCACTTGCTATGTTAATGTTACATCAACACTAATGAGCATTCTGTGATTGTGGCGGTAACAAAAAAGAGGAAATCACATAAAACTTATAAACATTTTTCAAGCCAATGCTGTAGGTGGCTGACGTAAGCTAATTCTACAACATTGCGAAAATCAACTATCACCAATATTATAAGTGTTCGCAGTTAATTGGGACAATTCCACACTAGCCCAAACTCAATCGGCCTAGCCTTTTCTATGATGCTGGGGTTGGCTTACAGTCTAAACGGATTCAGCTGGCTACCAGTATTTTACATGGATCGCTTGCCTATCTGATCTCCACAATCCAGTTACTGCCCGTCTCATTATCATCATCATCAGCCTATAGCAGTCCACTGCTGGACATAAGCCTCTCCAATTGCACGCCATTCTGCTCGATTCTCGGCAACTCTCATCCAGCTGCAACCAGTCACCCTGCGAAGATCGTCACTCCACTTAGCCTGAGGGCGTCCTACTTTACGTTTGCCAATTCGCGGTTTCCACTCAAGAACACTGTTACTGCCCGAACTGCACCATTGCAAGGAAAACCCTCATCTAATTACAGAGAGAACGATTGTTTACGGTGGCTTCATGACTCCAAAAACACTTTGTTTTCGTCTTGTCTTTGTCTTTGTTTCAGAGAACCAGCTTCAGGTTTTCCTATTCAAAGGGCTTTTTACATTTGCATTTATTTTGATTTATTTAAACGATTTAACGATTTTATTTTGAAAATTGGTATGTTTATAAATAGAAAGATTCCAGTTTCATCTACTCAATCTATACTAAGTACACACGACTACACATCAAACTATACATTTCTAGTATAAGCTGACCTCGCATTGTACGGAAATCCTATACAATGCGAGAGCAGCATAAACTGGAAATGTATAGCTTGATGTGTAGCCGTGTCTATGGGTGACACTTCTCAAAGAAAAACCCTTATGGACTGAAGCTCGTCGGACACAACTTGCTACTTCAACTAAACTACTTACATAACTAATGCAAATGTCAACTATAACTTGAGAATCTCCTTAAATCTGTGGTCCATTTCCCTAATGAATAATTGATACTTATTGAAATAATTTAAATGATAATTAAGTAGCAATGTTATCATTACGATCCAATCGAATCAAGTCATTGTATTACGTCTTTGAAAAACTTTAGTAGAATGAATTTTTTTTTTATGTAGCGCTAATTTCTAGTATGTTTTGCATTACTTATCAATTCGTTCTTTTATTAGTCAACCTTAACATAGTTTCATTCTTGTAGTGTTTCACTTTTTTATAGTTAGTACCTACGTTTATTTAGCAATAATGATAAATTAAAATTGTGAACTACTTTTTACTGCACAATTTTTTACATTACCTATTTGCGATATTTTTTTATCACAAATTATCTACCAATGGGTATACTGTGAATTGAGGAGCTCGTGGCTAAGTTATAACAGCCGCACGGATCGAAAAAGCAGGTTAAGCTACGGTTGCCGAGGTTGGTCCGTGGATAGGTGACCATCATTAAATAGATACCGAGACTCGTCCGTGCCTCGGAAAGCACGTTAAGCTGTTGGTCCTGGATGTCATTCGTGGATCTTTGTTAGTCATTACGGGTCGTCAGAAGCCCGAAAGTCTGACATGGTCTTACCAAGGGGTATCGTATTAACCAGCTACTGGGTTGTGGAAGTCAGATAGGCAGTCGCTCCATGTTAAATACTAGTATTCAGCTGCAACCGGTTAGACTGGAAGCCGACCCCGAAATACATAGTTGGGAAAAGGCTAGGATGATTGATTTAGTTATACGGTGAATTTATCTTCTGAAAGTGACTGAAGATCTGGATGAGAGGCCCACGGACCAGGGCAACATGGCATAAAAGGGAGGAGGCCTGTACTCAGCAGTGGGTGGAACAAGGCTGCTAATGATGATGATGAGTAGGCACTGAAGCACGTTTTCCTTAAAAAGGTTTTTCATGAAAATTATCATCATCTGCCTAGCCTTTTCCCAACTATGTTGGGGTCGGCTTCCAGTCTAACCGGATGCAGCTGAGTACCAGTATTTTACATGGAGCGACTGCCTATCTGACCTCCACAACCCAGTAACTGGGTAATACGATACCCCTTGGTTAGACTGGTTGTCAGACTTTCGTGCTTCTGACGACAAGTAACGACTGTCAAAGATCCACAAATGACAGCCGGGACCAACGGCTTAACGTGCTTTCCGAGGCACGGAGGAGTCTCGAAATGGTCACCCATCCACGGACCAACCCCGGCAAGCGTAGCTTAACCTGATGTATCGACCCGAGCGGCTGTTATTACTTAGCCACGAGCTCCTTTTCATGAAAATTATATCCCAAGGAATTCATTAGGTACATTATAATATGCAAAATATGTACTTAGCCAACTGCTACAACTAAGATAACATTAGTTATCAGTATATATCACAAACATCATAAATATATAAAGATTATGTTTGCAAATTAAGATATTTGGAATGTAAAAAAAATTATAATTCATTAATCAGTCGAGATCTGAACCTTGTAGATTATGTTTTTTTTATTTGACACGTGCCAATGAACACCAATGACACCTACCTCTCGATTTTTTTTACTGGTTTATAATTAATAATGAGCCTAGTCAGATTTAACCTTTCCTATTGTCCGCAACGATTTACAAACCCGTTTTTGCTTTTAGTGTTCAATTTTTTTTTAGCATAATTATAGATACATGTTTCAGAACGAAATAATTAATATAATAATAACATTTTAATTATTTAAATAAAGACTAAATATATATATTTTTTTATCAATCATCATCATCAGCCTATAGCAGTCCACTGCTGGACATAGGCCTCCCCAATTGCACGCCATTCAGCTCGATTCTCAGCAGCTCTCATCCCGCTGCTACCAGCCACCCTGCTAAAATTGGGGTCAGTGACAACTCGGCCCGTGTAAACTCAACCCGCATAATACCAGATATTTTACTCCCGATTACGCGTCGCTCCACCTAGCCTGAGGGCATCCTACCTTACGTCAATCATCATCGTTACTAATCATTTTTAGGAAATATTAATTTCTTAAAATATTCAAAAGATAACTCAAGAATGGCAATACAAAATTAGATAAAAAACTTAAATTGTTAATTCCCTAGAAAACGATACCAATGAACATCTAATCATAGCTACTAACATAATGATTACAACGAAAGATAAAAGATAAGTATCAATCGATAATGTAATTAAAACGATTTCAAACGAAATTAATTACGTACATCATCTCCTCAACTATGTCGGGATCAGCTTCCAGTCTAATCAAATGCATCTGAATACCAATATTTTACTCAAATTAATTACTTACATAATTTTCTAATGACCACGAAACACTGCCTACTTTATCTGAGTAAAATTCAAAACGCAACCATGAAAGTTGGTGAATACTTATAAAAAACTTGAGAATACAACGATGTACAACTGAGTAAAATTCAAAACGCAACCATGAAAGTTGGTGAATACTTATAAAAAACTTGAGAATACAACGATGTACAACAAAAAAACTATGTTTTATGAACTTAGAATCAACTGCCAAAAGTTCAAAATTATTTGTAAGCTTTGCACCTGTTGAACAGGTTTGATTTGTTTTTTGTTACTTATAGTTTTAAGGTTTTTCTTCTGCTTAATGCCAATAAACGCGTTTTTCTTTCTTTCTTTACCATTAACCGTTTTTAACGTCTCTGAATACGGCGGAAATAAAAGAGCATTTTAATTTAAAAATATATTATTTTCAATATTATTGTTATTAAATTAGTATTTGTTATTATGTTCTTTTTGGAACGAAGTTCCTAATTGCAAGTAATAGGTACTCTGCATATTTGGCAAATTAGAGCTAGACCGAAATCATCATCTGCCTAGCATTTTCCCAACTATGTTGGGGTCGGCTTCCAGTCTAACCGGATGCAGCTGAATACCAGTATTTTACATGGAGCATAGGATAGGCAGTCGCCTATCTGACCTCCACAACCCAGTAACTGGGTAATACGATACTCCTTGGTTAGAGCTAGATCGAAATAAGTGTAACATTTTGACGGTCTCGACATTTTTTTCGGGTAATAAATGTGTCAAAATGTTACATTTTTCAAAAACGAAAGGAACTTCGTTCCGAACGGGTGTCCCATCATAACAACTCTCGCGAATTCTTTTTGATTCAATTGCATTCCATACTAAATATCTATTATAATATCGGTTTCAGATAGCTACCATAAACTGGCAAGAAACGGAAAAAACCAAGTCATAACTATCCGTATTAATAATATAATAATAAATTTTCATTTCCGAAGACAATATCTCAATATAACACCACGCAGATTATTACCGCCAATATATCAGTATAAATACATACAAATGATACATGCATGCATTGTACGGACCACGGGCTGTCATCATCAGTCATCAATCATCATATATTGTCATATAATACGACGCTGTTACAACCGACCCATAATGACATGTTACAAAGTGACACCTGAGCATCTCGGAGTATTATTTAATCGATTACGATCTTGGCCTTGATAATGTTGAACCGATACTTGTACTAAATCGATCGGAAGTAATCGCCATGAAGTTTGCATCAATTTAATTGAAACATGATTGGATGATTTAAATCATTACGTATTATCAAAAGCTAAGAAACCAACCAGAATTTTAATAAAATAAGAAAAAATATAAATACAGGGTGTTAGGGTAAACACCGTTATCCTTGCAACCAGTGGTTTGGTTTCATTTATAGAACGAACCAAACCGAAAAATTGAACCCAGGACCTCATGCTCAGCAGTAGCGCTTGCGACCACTAGACCAACGCGAACGGGGCAGTCTTTTTTCAAAATAAAGAAATATGTCCCAATAATCAACTTTTATACCTAAATAAGAAAAAAAAGGGAACAGTTTCAATGTTTGTTGTACGGACATAGTATATTTATTTGTATTTTTCAAAACATCTATTTTAATTTAGTAAGGAAATTACAGAGATTTCAATACTACATACTACGGCTTTAAATTAAATTACAGTAAGAATATTATTTATTTTATTAATGTATAATAAAAACTGATGTTGCCCATCCCTGATGATTGTGGTATGTGTTAGATTCCATAGATGCTATGAAGCGGTCGAGTTCCCAATGCTGTCACTTACACGGGTTTTAGGTCTCGACAAGTGGGACCTGGGAACGCCGTCTTTTTTGTGGCTTATGCGGGAAACGGGCCCAATAGGCATGCGTTCGGCACGTCGCTTTGTCCCATTTTGTTATTTTTTCCCACACCGGGATTTTCCTGAGCGTAGTTGCGCTTTTTAGTTATATTTTATTTAAGTATTTTTACATTGCAACATTGTCTTAATTGTAGATCTGTACTAGTGCAATTTTATGAAAATAAAAAACACGTCACGATTGATAAATTATTATTAGTTAAAAATAGCAAAAAACGTACCTAAAAAAAATTGTCCATGTTTTTGTCTATTTTAATTATCGACTAAATTAACTTAAATTAAAACCAATATGTAACTTTAGACCTATTTCAAAATATTGTAGTTTTATATCTCCAATTGCATTCGCAATTTTATTATTTAAATATTAAATAATAAAATTGCGAATGCATTAACAATGTATTTATAGTCTGACAACAAAAAATCAGAAACTCCTAAAAAGTTGACCATGACCTTGATCCGTATGATGTTAATAATACACACGTTAAGCTATTTACATTTAATGATAACCATAAAAAGCGATAATTACTGACTGACTGAGTAAGTAATAAAATAAAAACTGATCTTTATTGTTCATCGATCAACAGCGATCATTGTCGACCAGTTGAACAGATATAAATCACGAGTAATATTGATAAAAAACAACCATAGTTGATCTTCAAGGAAAACCAATTATTTTTAACGTTCAGATATATTATCTCTTGGTACAACAGACCGCACATCTGTGGTCACAAAACCTGTATAAAATGACCTCACTATTGAAACTCCGAACTACGATAGGTCAGAATGGTGGTCGACTGTACCTACTGATGCTGGGGCCGCACAGCATCTGTCGTATCGAAGCAATGCCTGTCAAAGAGTCTTATGTTTTAACTCATAAAAAAGTTGTCACGCTATATTGCGGTGGTCACATTAGTGGTTCCATGAATCTTTGAGGTGCGATAACTGGGACGAAGTTCGATCTCTCACTACGATAGCTGATAATGGTTGGTTACATGATGTGCAAAGGTTTGTGACGGGAAATTTTGGCAACACAAAACAAACAATACTTTATAGTTTTTGAGTTAACATCCGATTCTGTGAGATCGATTTTTAAGTCTATTCAATGAAAATAAAGACCAAAATTCAATTCAATGTGTGTACTAAAGCTTGCTTTTTTATGTCGCTCCATCGCCTACTAACAGAACAGGGATACTACTACCAATATCTGATGGTCCTTCGAGCCGGATCTGAACCACTGAACTATTTCAACAACAGATGTAAGTGTGGCCCCAGCTTTAGCTACGCAGACTTCTCATTTAGTGGAACTAAATGGAATTCAAACAAAAAATATAACAATTGATTTTCGAAGAACTGTGGCATATTAGTAATGGAATTGAAAATGTAGTTCGTGCATAACATTTTTTTTTTGTGTTAATATTATAAAATGTCATTGAGGAGAATTCTGTCACAAATTAAAAGACTTATTTCTAGTCGCCGCTAAAAATATTGTTCTCTTTAAAATTCGGGAGCAGGTAAATCCTATTGAATAACATTAACAGATGCTGAGCTCGGGTTAGATCCTCAGAGCCCCTACCACCAGCTCCTACAGCAGTATTTTTTTAATATTACTTCAGTGTAGGAAAGAGATGAAGCTCTACAAGAGGTATAGCTCCATCTCTTGCTCCCACTGAGTAAAATTAGAATAATACTGCTGTAAGCGGTGGTGGTAGGCGCATTGTGATTGAATTAAGCTCGGGAATTAAACACAACTCTCTCTCTGGCTACCCCTTCGGGGAATGCAGGCGTGATGTTATGTTATTGTAAGGTGAAATTTCACACATTTACGCTAACGATTGGCTCCAAGCATAGTCAGTATTAGTGAAAGCAAAGATAGCTGCTAAATAGATTCAACAGACAACAAGCTATATTTAAAACAATTGAATGCTAAGAAAAGGAATCCGTCGCGTCGTCTACTGTCTGCTATCATTCGCAATGCGTTAGCCCACGTGCGCTCGAGCGCTTTTAATTACCGACGAAAAAAGGAGCACGTTCTCATAAGTTCTCATTAACGACACGTTTTTTGCTCAACGTTGAGCATCCAACAGATCGCGTATCTTTAGCGTAGAAAAAACATTCTACCAACCCGCACGGGGCCCATGTGGTGGATTACAGCCCACTGCCTCTCACCGAGAGGAGGCCTGTGAACCAGCAGTGGGAACATTATAGGCTCATTATGCTATTATGATAAGCATGGTAACTTTACTAAGTTACTTTCATACTTCTCTTTCTTTTTCTTAGCTTTTCGATGACAAAAATAATGCGGAAATATGGCCATGAGATCCCTAATGGCATAATTAAATGGACAAGCCTTTTGAGAACCATAGAAAACAGTATTTTTTTAATCAAGTGGGACTCTTCATAATACTTACTTTTATATTTTAATTAACTTAACTGGAAAAAACCATAGACTCAAATCAAGACACAATATTGTAAAAAAATTAGTAGGCCACTATGGTTATAAATAAGTAATTAAGTAGGTATACTTTTTGTTCGGGCCAAAATTCACCAACAACACGAATATCGTTTGATGACGCATCCATTCGGTCGTCAGGTGTGCAGGTGACAGGTGCGCATGCGGTGCAAGATGGGAGGTGAGCCATTGTCTGTTATACCTACTATAGACAATACCGGGTCAAATTAAATTAGCGAGCTAAACTCCACAGATGTGATGAGTAATAAATATCTACAATTTAATTTAAGTGGCTTTCCTGGACATGATAATTATTCAATTGTTACAGTTGTAAATAGCAATCACGTCATTTGGATTCAATAGGTTTTTTTTTATTATTTGTCTTTTTTATAGATTCTTTTCTATTTTCTATTTTGTGAATCTGAGAACGTTGTAGGCTTAGTGGACTGTAGATTTGTTGAAAATCTTCTATTCCTCCCATGCCTTCCTACTAAGACTGGAATTTGAAAAAATTGTAAAAGCCAATTTTTAAAAGAGTAACCGTGGAGTTTCTTTCCGGCTCTTCTCCATAGGAAACGGCCAATTGAACCCGTGCACCTAGCTTCTGACGTTTCATAAGGGCCCATGTAGGTTTATGTGAAATAAAATATTTTGATTTTGGTAACGATAAAACAAAAAAAAAAAATGTGTGATTTTCTCATACTTAATAGTATTGCTAATTAAATAAGGATATTTTTAAAGGTTAAAATGGTAGTAGCCCATTATTTTCTAGTCCAAAATGCCACAGAAGCCTACTTCCCAAGTTCCAAGAACTGTACGTTTACCAACACAATTTCAAATGGCTATTTCTGGAAGTGGGTGCAAATCCCGTTGCAAGACAAACCTGTAGCTGTTTACTGACTGCATTTATGTGCTTAGGTAAGTACCTAAACCTGGGTGACCATCTTTACATACCGAGACTCGCGAGCCGTTGGACCCGGCTGTCCTTCGTGGATCTTTGACAGTCGTTACGGGTCGTCAGAGGCTCGAAATTCTGACAACCAGTCTTACCAAGGGGTATTACCCAGTTACTGAGTTGTGGAGGTCAGATAGGCAGTCGCTCCATGTAAAATACTGGTACCTATTCAGCTACATCAGGTCTCCTATGAAGATTCGAATAACGTCGTTTCGACACACGCTATTTCGAAAAAAATTGCGTGTGGTACGCCAGTTCGAAAACACATTGAATCGAAAAACGTTGTATCGAATGCCGTTATCGCGAACACGCTGATCCGAAAAACTCTTTGAATGGTACGCTAGTATCGTAATGCACTGTTGCGTTAATTTGTCTAGGAATCGAACTCACGACCCCGATGAGACACAGCAGGCCTCGTCTTTGGATCGGGTTTGGAAAACAAAGGCAGTGAAAAGTATTATTTTGTTTTTAAAATTAATTAATTAATAAACAAAGAATTCATCAAATCAAAATAGTAGGTGGCACTCACCACCGAAAATAAAAAAGAAATGTCATATTTATTGTAAAAAAAATATATTATTATGTGAGTCCGAAACATTAGAAATTGTCAATAATATAGAAAAGTATTTAATGCTACAGCCACAGACCAAATAAAGAACCAAGACGGAGCGCTAACCAACTATACAGTGTGCTAAAACTGCCTCCGCTCTGTGCATATACGCTCATATATGCACACATTTACAACCACTTACAATCAAACTACACCTCACTAAGTGCACCCAATCACATTAGGTAATTAATTTAAGGTCACTGCTGAGATATAGTACTGTTACATATTTATGCTGTGCCTAAAGCAAATCATTGATAATCTAGGTCGTGAGTTCGATTCCTAGACAAATAAACGCAACAGTGGATTTCGATACTCATCATCTACCTAGCCTTTTCCCAACTATGTTGGGGTCGGCTTCCAGTCTAACCGGATTCCGATACTAGTGTACCATTCAAAGTATTTTTCGGAACAGCGTGTTCGCGATAACGGCATTCGATCCAGCGTTTTTCGATTCAATGTGTTTTCGAACTGGCGTACCACCCGCAATTTTTTTCGAAATAGCGTGTGTCGAAACGACGTTATTTGAATCTTTAGAGGAGAACCGACGCCAACATAGTTGGGAAAAGGCTAGGCAGATTGTCTTAATAGAAGTTTCTTACGGGTTGACCTTGACATACTGTATTTAAACATTATGTTGTAATTTTGTTGTTAGGTATGATAAGCCGAAGACAGCACTCCACTTTACATTATTTGCATATTTACAATAACAAACATGCGATACAATTTTGCTGTAAAGATATGTACAAAGATGAACTAATTCACGTTGACATTCACTCTGTCTCAAATAATGCACGTTGTACTTCATACAGGGTGTTAGGCGTGACTTTGCGGAAATCCATTATGAAATACAATAGACGATATTTAGTAACCTATTCCGCTTAACTACGTATTCTTCAAGAGTCATAAAAACTATGTAAAAATCGACACGTGTTTCACCTCTCAACGAGGCATCCTCAAGATGACGATTGACCAGTCGCAAACCAGAACACGACGTGTTGCCACACCTAGCCCTGGACGCAGAGCAGCTGCGTCATATCTACGTCTATTTGTATTCTACTACTAGCTGTGCCCCGCGGTTTCACCCGCGTAGGTCTCGATCCCGTGGAAATATAGGAATAAAACGTATCCTATGTCCTATTCCAGTTCATGGTCTACACGTGTGCCAATCCTCTCCTCTCTAGATTAGGGAACGTCGCGCCGGCGTCGAACGGTTCGCATATTGCATTTTTATATTCATGATTACTTCGAAATTAAATGTCCGATTCGAATGAATTAAAAAGTATTTTGCTGCTACATAAATACCCTTGATGTTAAAACTATTTATTTGAATAAGAATTAATGTTTTGTTGTTAAAACTCCTTCGCAAACAATACATTAGTTTCGAACAAATTTGATTAAAAAATACCATTATAGTGAGTCAATCTTAAAAGATAGACATGTGCTGTCGCGGACTTTTTTTTAGAACTTTTAAAGAGGAATAATTCCATCATATTATATTATATTTGCGTAACTTAAACCGGTTACGCAGCGCACGCAACGGAAGCTCTCAAAAAGGTATATTTTTTCCCGTTTTTGCAACATTTTTCTTTTATGCTCCGCTCCTATTGATCGTAGCGTGATGTTATATAGCCTATAGCCTTCCTCGATAAATGGACTATCCAACACAAACTTAACAGAATATATAAACAGAATTTTTCAATTCCAGCCAGTAGTTCCTGAGATTAGCGCGTTCAAACAAACAAACAAGCAAACTCTTCAGCTTTATAATATTAGTATAGAAGTATAGATAGGTACACCTCTACTCAACCCTTCGGGGAAACAGAGCGTGCAGTTATATTATGTACATTTTAACTAACACTGAAAGCCTTCCAACCAACATTTCCCCCAGAATCTACCTTCCAATCTCAAGCATCATATTTCTTAGTTCGCCCACCGTTAAACCTGTCGATGCAATAATGCACATAAGGGTGGATATAGGGAGAACCCCCCCCCTCCTTCTTCACATGACGTAACCTACCTACGGTTGCCTAGCAACCAGATAGTATGTCAAACCCACTCCTTTGACGGCGTACCTTTAAGCTAGGACGTTGCATTATGGTAGATTTTGTAACAAAATGGTAGGTCGAATCTTAAATTGACCCTTTGTTAAATACAAATACCGTTTAGTCCCAGTTTTCGATAGAGGTTTCTAATTTCAATTTCAATTTCAATTCATTTATTTCCAGGTAAATAACACCCATTGCCAGACATAAAATAATAGAAATCACAATAGAATAAAAACAAATAAAATCAAACATTAAATTAAATCCGATTAAATAAAATCAAATCAAAATAAATCAATAAAAACAAAACAAATCAAATTAAAATAAAATAAATACATAATCAAAACGTTAAAATAATAATAATAATTTACATTTCTCCGTTAAGCTGCGCCCCGCGGTTTCACCCGCGTAAGTCTCGATCCCGTGGGAATATTGGGATAAAAAGTATCCTCTGTCCTCTGTCAAATTTCATCCAAATCCGTTTAGCCGTTTTAGCTTGAAAGCGTAAAAAATTTAAAATATTAGTTAGCATACCTAATTTTATCCTAATCCTAACAATTTTATTTTATTATCATTTGGATGAAATTTGGCACATGGGTAGACCATGACCCGGAGAATAAAGGCTATCTTTTCATCCAATATCGCAGACGAAGTTGCGAGCAACAGCTAGTTCTGAATAAAACAAAAATTCATGAAAGTGTGTCTTAGGAGTAGTTTTACACTCCTAAGACACACTTTCATGAAATTTAACGAGACACCAAAAAACAACGATTCTACAAACGATATCTATCTTCTCGAAAAATTCTTCCAATGCAGGTACTTACACTACAGACTACTTCCCAAACAGTGACGTATCAACGCATGTCCATACAACAACATCGTCAAGAGTATTGCGTTCCTTACTCAAATGTAGCCAACATAAACCGTAGATCAAATCCAAGATATTCCCCCTTCAATTCTCATACACACACACACAGACTAACATACAAGCAGTAGGTCTATACATCCTATACATAGGTAGCGTCCTCCAATTACACAGTTCACTTTGTAACGTCTTCCGACATCATTACATACACGTATATACATAAATACATAGACGCTTATGTACATAGACATCGGCTAGCTATTATTATGTGCCTGAAAATATCTAGTGCAGTATTTGGTCTGTTTGAATACAGTTAACATGATTAATAATTTGATATTAATGTTATTCACCTTGTTTAGCTATACTTCTCTATGACAGAAGTAGATAGATTTATTAACAAGAAGTATAATAACTACTTACTTCTTGTCATTGTCTTGCCAACGTCGAAAATACGGCCTTAAAAAGAGGATCTTCTTTGCCACCAACAGTTTCGATATGAATCCCACAGAAGATTGTTTTTTAACTCGATTTTCATTTCAAAAGCAACTTCTCCCATTTCCTATTAAAAGATTAGCTAAATGCCAACACAATAATTGTATTGCTCATAAAACTACATGTTTAGGAAAAATCAACAAAACTTGACTAAGTAAAAAAAAACAACCGACTTCAAAAAAAAAACACAACAAAGTGAACAATAACTTTAATTTCGGAAGTCGGTGTCTTTGGATTTGATTTTTTGTCACCAATACCGAAGTAGTTAATAAAATTTATTTGGGACCACCGCGCAAGCTTCCAAATGAAAAAAGAATTGAAGAAAATATCGATGAACATAATTATATTATTTAAAAAAAATATAATAATTAATATACCTTTAGGCGTCCTCCTTTTTTAAGAAGTCAGTCAAAAATAATTTTATTATTACAATATTCGTCTGTGTTATTAAACGATAACACTTTTTACTCTGTGTAATTTCATTACTCAGTTTAAGAATCCGCGTACATGCAAGATCGATGCATCTTACCTAGCTCGGCTGACCCAGTTACTATACTAGCTTACTATTACTTGTCACTCGACTTCCAACCGGTCGCCTAGTGCTACTTCAAGATGAAATCGATTTTAAATTGAAATCGATCGAGATACGAGTAATGTAGCAACATTTTCGAATTGAAATTATTGAGAGAAGATTTCCATATAAATATTACCTATATTTTTGCTTTTATGGGCAGATTATTTAGATTTAGATACTATGATGTAAGTGGGTGTTTTTTCGTAAAAAGTCAGTTTTGAATATACTTACCTACCTAATATTCATCATAACCCTCCTTTTTGCGTCGCCGTAGTCGGGTGAATGGTACGAAAAATATAAATTTCTCTAAAGACAAATGAGCCCCGAAATAATAATTATGTAAGTATACTTATGCCATAAATAACCTTCTATGCCTACATAAATCACAAATAAAATAAAAAATCTATCAATTTTGTAAACCTACATAGGATTAGAAAATGGATCGATATTTTGCATGTCTTTACCTTTACCGATTTAAAAAAGGAGGAGGTTATCAATTTGGATGTTTATTTTTTATATAATATATATTTTTTAATCTTTATATTTAATTAAAACTATAAACCACTCATAGGTACTCTTATCGTCAAAAAGCTATCAAGAGTTCACCGTCACATTTGACACAGATTCTGATCTTGGGAACAGTGTCACGTTCATTAATCCAATTTCATTGGATCGCAATCAATCCGACTTCTTGCCGACTTTTCTCCGTAGACATGACAGTGAAGCCGGAGATAGCTTCCTGCTTTGAAAACTCAGAAACGGCTACTGTCTTTTTAAATAAGACATCATTGACTTTGAGTTATAAACTTCGACTGTCGAGAGAAAGTTTGAGTTGGGTTTCTTACTTTGAATCTTAAAAGTATTCCGATTCTGCAAAGATAACATTTGTGTTGGTGAATATAGACTAGAGCATTCGCATGAACGCTACATTACATAGAAATGCTTTTTTTTAGTTAAGTCTTTGCTTGTATTGTACCTACCATTCATGACAACGTTACATTACATGGAAATGCTCGGCAAAATGCTCTAGTGTATACTCACCTTCACATGAATGTATGGTATCTTCAGTATTTTAATAAACAAAAGAAATAACATACATGCCTACATACAATAAACACACGCCTTCTTCCCATGGGGGTAGGCAGAAACGTCACCTGCTACGATCCTTGCATACTCATTTTCCTTGCAGGCGTAGCATGAGCACCGTTTTGTCGACGGAAGAGTAGACAAAAATGACGTTCCCGTAGACAGTAAACAGTACGAGACGGCAGCAAAATAGAAAGAGACAACTGCACTTTTTACGAAATTCACTCTTTTACATAATTCGACTCAGAATTCTTTGTTTTATCATAGGATTTATCGGTTGTCAGTGTGATTTTGACAGTAAGGATAGAAAACTTTCTTCCGAAATAGTCTACTTACATATAAAAAGACCTAGACAAAGATCGTTACAAATGAAAGACAAAATGACAGATTGTAGAAAGATTTCTACGATGGATGTCAAAAATGAAGAAACGAACTGTCACTTTATAGAAAAAGCTATGTCTATTCTTCGTAGAGATAGAAAGCGCCATGCTACGCCTTCTGGTTTACGTTCCAACACCAAAGGGCCTTGACAAGTGACAATCGCTTCGAATGCGTTTCGTATATCTACAACGACTTTCAACAGGATTGACATAAGCTTTTCGAAAGCTTATGTCAGTCCTATACATTTTTGCGTTTTCCATCATCGTTATCGCTGATAGAATGTCACTTTGTCTAGGGCCTCTGGTCATACACGCACGTCCGTTGCGAGTACTACGCACCTAATCTTTCTGAAGAGCTTTACCAATAAGGTCGCTATATGTCCTCTTAGGGCGTATATAAAATACCTTTTGTTACAAATGCTATTTACAATGCAGATGTGAGTGGAAACGCCGGGAGGGGACGCCCTAGGAGGACATAGTGACGTTATTGGTGATGTTCTTCAGAAACGTCAGGTGCGTAGTACTCGCAACCGGCGAGCGTGTATGACCAGACAGATATGCCATACAAAATCTGTCAAAAACTCATGATTGCGAGACCACTGACACGTTTGTAAATTAGTAGACTTGGCCCCCAGATGTATGAACGTAAACGAGGCAAAAGGAGTTTGTGAAGAGTACTTATAAGAAGAGATTACAATTATTGTTCTAAACAAAACATAAATTGTTAGATACATTGACTTTGAGTTCCTATTGTTTCTTAAATTCTAAACGGTTTCCTTTGTTTCCAAATTCAAACAATGAAATAATACATCATATTCACACTTACATTACATGCAATGTTTAAGAAACTGTATATAGGTAATCTAGTTATTAAAAACAAGATATCTTCACGAATGAACTAGTTTTGCTACAAAAATGAAGTCAATATCCAATTAGTTCTAATAAACATTAAATCGAGTACGCGAAATTAAAAATTTAGTTGCATAATAAAATGGCTGCCCACATGTACCTACAAAGTACAACGCGCTGGATTTTATAATGAACTTAATAACGGATAATTGAACCGGACTTTAATTATAAAATGGTGGTCCAACGTAGTTCTGCGAGTTTATTCCAACATTTCCAATAGGTACTCGAATTAAGCCTTCAGGGAAAATGGCTTTCAAAAAATAAATCCAATATTACCTGCGTTTCGTTCAATAAAAGGTTTTAATAAAACAAAGCTTGCTATCGACAGTTTTCGGCGAATCACTCCGTTTTCCGCTGACCTGGTTAACACAAAATATTGGAAAATCAGTACCAAGCTTAATCCGGGTTTTGTGTTACAAATGGAAAATGAAATATGCTTTAATTATGTACCTTAGTACCTAGCAGCAGCCACGCCCCACGGGTACGCGTATACATTTTTCCATTTCCAACACGCGTAGCATGACAACCATAGAAACGGGTTTTCTACGGGTTTTATCTGTTATTTTGTCTATTCTTCCGCCGACAAAACCCGTTTCTATTGTGGTAATGCTAAGAGTTAAAAGAGGGATAAATGTACATACGTTTTTTTTTGAGCGTGGCTAATCATCAAATGACTTCTCCCGCTCTGGTCGGAGCGGAAGGGCGTGTCAGATTTTTACTGACTAAAACCCACCTGTGTTCCTTCAATTGCCTATTGCCAAGGTCCTGGTATCCCTTTCGGACTTTCCCGCAACCCTGAAATGTAAATACCTAATGATGTACTTACTACTTTACATTTTTACGTAACTACTAGGTTTATCTTATTGTCCTTCTAGTACAGTGTGGCAGCTTATTCGTGTAAATGTATAACACAAAGACTAACTTCCGTATTTGTTAGTAAAATACAAAAAACACATTTAAACAAATTCAAAGAGTGTCTGTGGAGTTTCTTGCCCGTTCTTCTCCATAGGTACCTACTACGCTTTGGAATGGGCAACTAGCTTCATCGTTCGGACTGACCGACCCCTTGACAATTCAAAAGTGCCTGTAATTGGTTTATTTGAAACTAGCTTCCGCCCGCGGCTTCGCCCGCGTGGTATGTCGTAAAAAGTAGCCTATGTTAGGACATAGGCTACATTTTGAAAATTTGGCATGGAGATAGATGGCATCCCGGGGCCTACCCCGGGATGCCATCTATCTCCATGCCAAATTTAATCGAAATCCGTTCAGTGGTTTAGGGGTGAAAAAGTAACATACAGACAGACAGACAGACCGACAGACAGAGTTACTTTCGAATTTATATATTAGTATGGAGTATGGAAGTATGGATGAATGCTTTGAGTTCATAATAAAATTTTCACCTGAAGCGTTACTGCATTGTGTTGTCTGCAATGTGTAATTTTTAGTGACACTCTCTTCATGTCACTAAACATGAACATGAACACAATGCAGTAATTAATATTTGATGAACATTTTATTAAAATTTAGACACATACATGGCTCGGACTGCATACACGGAGTGTTTGTCTTTGTTTCCGGCTCACAGGGCACTGTCACAAAATATTTGTTTGACTTTTGCCGAACACGAGTACAAAATATGTCTATGTATGTATACATAATTATACGTTGTAGGTATAGTACGTTAATTATAACTTGTCCCGTGCTGCGAGCTGCGATTCGTAACACTCTGGTGGGCAATTCTCGAACGCTTTTCGCGTTTGTCTGTATGTACACACGGATACAGATCAAGCTATACATTTCCAGCATAAGCTGACCTCGCATGTAAGGAAATTCTATACAATGCGAGATCAGTATAAACTGGAAATGTATAGCTTGATGTGTAGCCGTAAATGTATAGCTTGATGTGTAGTACGCGTTGTTCTTCTAAACCACGCAACAGATTTTGATGAGATTTTCACCATCGTTTAGAGAATTTATTCCGGGAGGTTTATGTGTATAATACGTTAATATTGGAGTTACAGATAACTAAGAAATCTCGACGTTTTGTCTAGTCGTAAAAACTGTGCGAAACAGGAGCGGGCCGCTAGTATATTAGGTATAATTTGATATAGCCAGATGTAGGTCAAGTATTTCAGTCTAGATAATTTATAGAATTAAGAGTTCTCTATCCACTCGGTTTTTTCTACAGAAAGCTAGTCTAATACTTATCACGATAATCAATGTATGTGTAGGTAGAGATATCTTTGTAGTTATGGCTAATAAAATTACACTCAGCTTAATAAATATTTTATTTTTATGTTGCTGTTCTGGAATTACATGGTTAGCTATAAAAATCAGGTTTTGCGAATCAAAAGATACATTCATGGTACGAGTAACAAGTAAAGCAATTAACTTTAATGTAGGTACTATTTTATTGATCCGCAAAAAAATATGCTTATTCCAGTGCTGGGCCGTCCGGGCCTGCCGGCGATGGCCCAGAGCAAGATACTCGTATCCTATGCTTACTATAAAAAAAAGATAGTGCAATAAAATTCGCTGGAATCGTATTACCGTTATAACTTACGGCATTCTACTTATAAGCCGTAAACGGAATGCACACGAAACTAATATTGGCATAAGTAAGATAAATTCACACTATAAGTAGACGTTCAGAAGGAATACCTGCGGAAATGGCAAATCGTGTGCTTTGACTTGATTATTTGAATACTTAAACCCGAAATTCTAATGTGATTGGATGATGGTGATTTTTCACCTGAAAAATGCTTTTCATTTGAGAATTGAGGTTAATTTTATAACCTCAATTTCCATGGATGATTTTTCAATTACTTACAATTTATTTATTTATTTATTTATTAGAGCATGGAAGACTTACAGCTAAAAAAACGTGGACGAATTACAAGTCTTCGCGTTTAGACTTAAATTATGTAGAATTTGTGTTGCGAACATATAAGCAGTAACATAATATTACTATCCATACTTCCATAATTAATATTATAAATTCGAAAGTAACTCTGGATGTCTGACTGTCTATGTGTATGTTACCTGAACCTTCTAAACCACTGAACAGAATTCAACAAAAGGCAAGGAGATAGATTTTATCGACATACTGGGCGGGCGAAGCCGCGGTCAGAAGTTAGTAAACTATATTTAATAGTAAATTCATCAATATTTAATCATGTCTAATATCTACAGAAGTTTATTTATATTATATAAAATCTAAAACAACTCCTACTTACTGACTTAAAATAATTAATAATAATAATATAACATTTTTTTTTTTAAATATTTAATAATAAAGGGAAAGAGCTCATTGGCCATCATAAAAATCTAATTCCCTTAAGTGAGTGATTGCGAAAGAATTATATTTTAGTGAGTATACTGTCCTTTTCTACTTCGCATCGTATTGCAGTGTCTTTGACTTGTATCAGGTAGCATATAGCCATAACTAAGCTAGACGACCGAGCTTAGCCAGTACCGACTTCCGAGTCTCGAGATGAAATTTCGCTCAATCGATTTTCCCTGCTGGTAATACTTGTCGGGGTAAAAGGAAACCAGGCTGTCTCTGCTTATTAAAGCTGTAAAGTTTATAAAGGAAAATGTATTGCGAAAGGTACTTCATCTATTTCTAACATAACATCATGCTTGTATTCCTTAATGGGGTAAACAGAGCAATCAGCCAGTCCCAACTTAGATTAGATTAGGACATAGAATACTTTTTATCACAATATTCCCCACGGGATCGAGACTTATGCGGGTGAAACCACGAGGCGCAGCTAGTTTCATAGGAACCTCATGTAATATTTCCGTAATGCAACATCACTAGCTTTTAACTCATGATGAATTTTTAATCTTATAAAGGAAAGTTCTAATTTTCATATTATGGAAAATGCTACTATCATCCTGTACCTAATTATGTAGTTTTTCTGATGTCGGGCATTTGCAGGTGACGTAAAAATCAAAACGGATATTTTAGTAAATCTGTTTGTCTTTTTTTCTAAAAACTTTATCAAAATGATGTAACTAAATCTACCAATTCATATACCTAGTGCTTCTATAATAATATCGATAGTATTTCTCAAGACGAGCACATCCCTAGCCGAAAGCGACGAGACGAAGCACCGTAACGACGTGGTTATATCGATTACTCACACAACTACATACATAAGGAAGCTCATATGTCATCGAAATTGTATTGGAACTGTAGTTAATGGCCTGTAACCACACCACACTGTGTTACGACACTATTTGTGTATATTATTATAGTGTCTAACACCCTGTTTCTCAAAGGCTAATAAAAACGTAGATGACAGATTGTCAAACTTGTTGGTTTGTTTGGCTGTTGTTATTTTAGTCAGTCAATCACAAAAGTAAATTAATCTGAGTGAGGATGGGTGACCATCTTTACATACCGAGACTCCTCCATGCCTCGGAAAGCACGTTGAGCCGTTGGTCCCAGCTGTCATTCGTGGATCTTTGACAGTCGTTACGAGTCGTCAGAAGCCCGAAAGACTGACAACCAATCTTACCAAGGGGTATCGTATTACCCAGTTACTGGGTTGTGGAGGTCAGATAGGCAGTCGCTCCCATGCAAAATACAGGTATTCAGCTGCATCCAGTTAGACTGGAAGCCGACCCCAACATAGTTGGGAAAAAGCTATGTGATTCCTATAATATAACTTCTGGACTGACCACAGACATAACTAAGTGACGCCACAAAGCCCAGTGTTCTCTTTTTCAACCAGCCAATCTTTAAACTGATGTGAAGTGAGGTTAAGCGCATTTATTCTGAAAGTGGGCAACGTCGCAAATCGATGTCAAATATTTCGCTGTTTTGATTAATTTGGCAATATTACTTTATGGAAATATGAAATATGGCTAGACAACTGTCTAAAATATTGATTAGGAAATGCAATAAATAATATCATAACACCGAATATTTAGTTTTAGTTGTAAAAAAAGGATTTGGAAGCTTTCCAAATGCTTTTTTTACACCTAAAACTGGTTAAAACTTAAATTCAGTGTTATAATTATAATTCATAATCAATATTTTAGATAGTTGTCCAGCCATATTTCATATTTTCATACAGTATTATTGCCAAAATTCAAAACTGGTAAATTGACAGTTATTTGCGACGTTGCCAACTTTCAGAATAAACGCTCATACGATGAGCTATCAAGTGTCAATCCCTAACAATTATGACAGCTCTCTTGAAGCTCACTTCACCTAAGTTTTCACGGTAAAATTTTTAAAGGATATAGTCAGATAGTTTCTGCTCTGTATCCTAAGGTTGTTTAAGGGATTGTAAAATACGGTAAGGTAAGATAGGTTTGTTTTTAATAGAAGGTAGAATTATTATGAGATAGTACAAAAAATATACCCTTTAACTCTCATAACACACAATCTTTGCATTGCGGAATCCATACAGTTTTCATGCCATACTAACTCAAGTAATAGTGTGAAATAATAACATTGTCACAGTGTTACCGGTTATACAGAAAAAAGTGAATAGTTATAGTGAATTATATTTAAACTAGTTCTTGCCCGCGGCTTCGCCAACGTGGATTATGGAAAATATCCCATGGGATCGTATTACCGGGATTAAAAATACCCTATGACGTGTTAAATCCAGGTCATCAATGTATTGAATACTTATTTTGACATCTTCAAAATGCATCGTCATATAATATATCAGTAAATTTACACAAAATCATAATGAATCATACACCTAAACTATCCTCATGAATCACTCCGTCCATTGGTGAAAACCGTATGAAAATCCGTACAGTAGTTTTTGAGTTTATCGCGAACAGGACGACAGACAGACGCGGCGACTTAATATTCCTAGCTGATGCCCGCGGCTTCGCCCGCTTGGATGTCGGTTATTATATGCTAAAACCTTCCTCGATAAACACTCTATCCATTGGTGAAAACCGCATGAAAATAGGTGCAGTAGTTTTTGAGTTTATCGCGAACAGGACGACAGACAGACGCGGCGGTGGACTTTGTTCTATAATATGTAAGAATAAGGATATGTAGTGATAGTGATAACAATGGTGAATCCGATGTCATTTTACGAATGAATGAGTTTGACGTCAATACTATTGTCAGTGATGACCGTGAAATTATGGTAAATTTACACCTGCACTTATTTATACACGCTTCTTAAGCCTCATGCAGACTACAGGCGCGACACTAGCAAAATTTCAGGTTTGGTCCCATAGTAAAAATTGTTCATAATGATGAGCAACAATGAAAAAAACAAAAAAAAAGGGGGTCATTATTAATGACCCCTTTTTTTTGAGGGTGGTAAATCATCAAATGACTTCTCCCGCTCTGGGCGGAGCGGGAGGGCGTGTCAGACTTTTACTGACTAAAACCCACCCGTGTTCCTTCAGTTGCCTGTTGCACAGGTCCCGGTATCCCTTTTGGACTTTCTCGTAACCCTGGCAGGATAATGACCCCTTAAGAGGATGCCCATGAATTCAATTTCACCCTGTATTGTTAATAAACAAGCCAGATTGTGAAACGTAATTTCGCAATTACTAAGCAGCTCGAAAAATGATTTGAATTGGACTATTATACGCTGTACCTAATTGACCAATTAGAGGCAATACGTCATCATTAATTTGTACATCCAAATATGTAGCGGAAGGTGATAATTTCATAGCTGAATTCAGAAGGACAAAGCTTCAACTACTATTATGAACATTGATGCAGGTTTTTTAGGATTCCGTAACCAAAGAGTGCCACCGGGATTCAGTTCACACCGAGACGGGACGCGCACTTTTTTATGATCCGATACAATATCGAATTTATTTACTACACAATAAGGAACGCATCTCAGCGTACTTGACGTCTCAACCCTCGCACTGAAATGATACCTTATCGTGAATAAAATAAGTTCGATAATTGTTAAAAAGTGCGCGCAATGTCGCGTCGCTTCACGTCGCGGTCCGAACTGACTCTAAGTCTCCTCTATCTATCCGACCGTCACAGGGCTGTATCTTTTGAACCGTAATACTCGTAGGTAGACATTTGAAATTTTCCCAGTTTTAACAATGCTGTTAACTTGGTTGTTATGGCGACGGACTTAGATAAGATGGTGGTACTACTTACCAGGAAGCCCTACCACCAACCAAACCGAGCAGAATGGTTTTCCCCCGTTGGGAATCGAACCCGACCTCTGGGTACCACTAGACCACAGAGGCGGTTATAAAAGACTTGCTTTTGATTATATATTTTTTTATTGCATAGGTAATCCAGGTTTACCTCTTAAGGGGCCCATTGACGACCATGTTTAAATTAATATCAAAATAAACATCCATCCTTCCACCTCACTTTTCAAGAGAATCTAGGTTTACCTTTTCGATGCGCACACTGACGCCATGTTTATTTATTTTCTGTTTATGTTTAGTACCTCTATTGAAAATATCTGTATTTTCACCCTAGCAGAGGTCGGTCGACCTTTCCCAGAACGAATTTTCCCAGAAATGAGACCTTTTTCGCCCCCATAAACCCCTTACTTATCTCGAAAATGGCTCTAAATATATGTCATAGCCCTCTATGAGTCTCTATGAGGAGCTCGTGGCTAAGTAATAACAGCCGCACGGGTCGATCCATCAGGTTAAGCTATGCTTGCCGGGGTTGGTCCGTGGATGGGTGACCGAGACTCCTCCGTGCCTCGGAAAGCACGTTAAGCCGTTGGTCCCGGCTGTCATTTGTGGATCTTCGGCAGTCGTTACGGGTCGTCAGAAGCTCGAAAGTCTGACAACCAGATTTACCAAGGGGTATCGTATTACCCAGTTACTGGGTTGTGGAGGTCAGATAAGCAGTCGCTCCATGTAAAATACTGGTATTCAGCTGCATCCGGTTAGACTGGAAGCCGACCCCAACATAGTTGGGAAAAGGCTAGGCAGATGATGAGCTCTCTATGAGCCGTTTTCCAGAACGTGATTACAAAATATATATATACCTAGTTACATATAAATATGATATATATATTGCTCATTTAATAGTATAGGATATCAAAATTGAACCCATAAACATCCATTCACATTACAACATCCAAAATTGCAAAGTTGTTCCTTCACTATCAGTATCTCCATTCATTTTTCGTCTCAGATAACCGCATTTTTGTAGGGCTTAACCGGCTTAGTCTAGTGTTGTCCACGTCACGGCTGTCAAGCTGTCTTTCCCAACACTACCTATTAGATCTACCGTAACCCAGAAAGGGTATCGGAATGTCTATGTCATCGTTCAGCCGTCGGAAAGGATCGGTTGTGCACCTATTTGGTCCTGTGCTGTGCAGTTTGTATTGGTATCACGTAGAGTAAGGCTCAATTTACATTGCTACGGATCGGAGTAGAAGCGAGTTTTTGTAACGATATTGTACATAGCAAAATGAACTTTATGTCAATTGTCTAACGTACAAAGTAGATACGAGCTTCCTACTGCGGGAAATCCCGAGAATGCGCGAGAATTCTCCAGAAGACGCGTGACCCGTTATTTGTCTCGTATCTAGTTTGTGCGTTACACTTTTGATATAAAGTTCATTATGCTTTGTACAAAAAATCGTTTCCATTCTATTCCGCGGCAATGTAAATTGAGCCTTACAACAGGATCTTTAGTAGGCTATCGTTATTAGCTTTGCAGTAGATTTAATTTTTGTACAGTCGTCCTCGTTATTAGGTTATCACTCTAAGGTGGAATGTCACTTGGAATTTATGTTTGTCTACGACGGCAGATAATCTCAGCCGTAGTGAATTTTCTATTAACTGGGAACATAACGTAACCCTTCACAATCTTCAAAGTACCTAGACATTCTCCGAAGTCGAAAAAGATGGAAAACATTGAATCACGCTTAAAATAAGGTGAAATGAAAAGTAACAGTAACCTGCTTATCTTGCAGCGCCGCAGACTAAGGAAATGACATCCACCAGTGTTCGTAAATAGGAAATGGACTGCAGACACACTTCCACAAATTGCATGTTGTTTGTATGCTGTGACTTTAAGCAAAAGAAATGACAAATGCAGTCAGGATGGTACAGGAAATCAAAAACTGTGCCTAGAAAAGGTTGTTCCCAGCTTAGACTAAATAAAAAACCAAGACAGAGTGCTGGCAACAATGACCTGAGGCCGGTTTCGTAAACATGTGTGCACTTAGTGAGGTGTAGTTTGACTGTAAATGTGTGCGTGTGAGCGTGTATGCACAGAGCGGTGGTGTAGTTTTGGCATGCTTCACTGTATTGTTCGCAGTGCTCTATCTTGTTTTTTTTTATTTGCTCTGAGATTGCATGTACCAAGTTAAAAGTTAGAAAAAATAAAATGAAATTGTTTATTCTGTAGATCAAAAAATAAGCTAGATGTAGTTGACATTTCCTATCTGACTACCTCTAACAATCGGCAACAAAACTCGCTCCCTAGGCCGCATCACACAGTTTACACAGTCAGTTTAGTTAATTTGGCGATAAGATTAATTTGGGAAATTCTTCAAAAAGTTAAAAAAAATACAAAATATATAAACTAAGTAAGTACTAAACTCTATAAACTATAAAAAATTCTGATTGATTTTATTCTTTTTCGACGAATTGATAGCAATTATTTATCTTTAATTGAAAGAAAATCGTGAGAAAAACATCTCAATTAATATTTTCCCTTTTCGTGTTAAGGTCAGCAATATAATTATTACCTATTAAAACTAAAACAATTAGTCACCCATTTTGTTATTATTATGTGTACAACGACTTGTGTGGTCAACAGTACATTCCCTCATTAAAATAATGTAGTAAGTATACATAATATTACATAATCTCGTTATCAGTTGATAACATCACTGTTATCAAAATGGAGGCAAAGTGTCAAGTGTGTGTCATTATGAAATTATCATACTTAAGTATTTAACTGTCGGAAACATGCGATTTACTAAACATACAGTAATTCATAGTATTTACATTGATAATACAATGTATTTTTACGCTTGCACAAACAAAGACAATAATTTAAGTAGATAGGTACAAAAACCACCGTAGTTTGTTCAACCGCCAAGCATTATTGCTCTATTTTGGTTCCAAGAGTCATCATTCTTCTACTACTATCCCAATTTCATCATCATCTGTCTAGCCTTTTCCCAACTATGTTGGGGTCGGCTTCCAGTCGAACCGGATGCAGCTGAATCTGTATTTTACATGGAGCGACTGCCTATCTGACCTCCACAACCCATTCACTGGGTAATACGATACCCCTTGGTATGACTGGCTCCTATCCCAATTTAAGACCTCAAATTGCTTAGCATGATCCTCCGATAGGTCGAAAATACTGCAGCATTAATTTTGAAACAAATAGGTATATGTTAAAGTTGAGGATTGATGGTAGGTACTATGTTTGACGAAAACACGATTACATAAAATTGTCTCGATTGAAAGAAAAAATTTAAAGTTACCTCTAAACCGAACTATAAACCGCTGATATTCAAATAAAACAAATTATTTAAAAAACAAAAAACCCGCCTGCAAAAACGCATAACTTAAAAGATAAAAAACAAGCATTATAATCTGTAGAATTGTGGTATCACAGGCGGGGAACAAACAAAAGTTACACCATATTTCAGGTTATTTGTTTGTTCTCCGCCTGTAATACCACAATTCTACAGATTATAATGCTTGTTTTTCTCTTTTAGGTTATGCGTTTTTGCAGGCGGGTTTTTTGTTTTTTAAATAATTTGTTTTATTTCAAGCTTTTTAGTTTAATTAATTTATATATTTGGAATTAACTCATTACTAGCTTTTATTTAATACCAATAATGTATTTTTTTTTTAAATAAAACCTTCCCCTCCTTTTTTTTTGTTTGCAGATGAAATTTAAAAAAAAAACTATAGCCTATGTCACTTCCACAATTAAGACGAACCTAACGACACCTCGTATGTTAAAATCCGTCAAGCCGTTTAGGCTACAGAGCGTGCCAAAGAAATAGACATACATACATACAAACATACATACATACATACATACATACTCTCGAAAAACATTACCCTCCCTCTGGGGCAGTCGGGTAAAAAATACTTCAAATTAGATCATAAGCCTTTACACAATAACTGAACTAACTATAAAGAATTTTTTGATGCACTTTAATAATTATTTCCTCCCCCTTTTTACATACTTGTACATAATAAATATTATTAGTATTGTATTGTAGTGTTAGATGTAAAATAATGTATATTATTCAGGGCGAATTTCACCAAACTTTTATACCGAGTATTAAGTCTTATCCTGCGAATTAATTTTGAATTTTTGACAGATTTTCCATACAAAAACTGTCAGACGCCATTTTTATTCCACGGATACTTAAAAGATATCTGACTTTGGTAAAATCAGCCCTTGATCTTGTAAGTAAATATAATACTATAAAGCAGGTCTTATGTTTTAATTTTTATTTTACTCTAGAATTTTCCGAAGCAAGGAAAATCCGAGCAACAGAATCTTATTCTAACTTATTAGCTTAGGCTTACAAGATTAGTTCGGAGAATTCAATTTTGATATAGACTGGCGTTGGCAGTAAGCTTACAAATTACGTTACTCGGTACGAACAAGTAAATTAGCTAGAGAAACGTAATGAATATCGATATCTAAACATGATAAAACAAAAGTTAGTTTATTCACTTGAAAATCTGTTTATTTTTTGTAAACTTCACGAAAGTGATTGGTGGTAACGATAAAACAAAAGAAAACAATTTTTCTCAACTCATACTACGTGTGACAACACTACCAGCGGTCAAAATCCCTTTTTCTGTAAGCGTTAACGCCAACGGAAAGATCAAATTGTATGGAGTTGACAGCAGCAGTCACGTGACATCTCTAAAGCTAATGTCAACTCCATACAATTTGATCTTTCCGTTGGCGTTAACGCTTACAGAAAAGGTATTTTGTCTATAGCCTCTGACTAGAAAACATCAAATCGTGTTTATTTTTTTATCGTTACCCATCACGTTTTCATCAAGTTTCGCTAGCTAATTTAACTTACTAACTAACAATTTAACTCCGTAGATAGTTTTTTTTTACGTCACCCTAAAGTTGACTAACAGTGCCTTAAATACCTACCTATCCATATCCATACTAATATTATAAATTCGAAAGTAACTCTGTCTGTCTGTCTGTATGTTACCTTTTCACGCTTAAACCACTGAACGGATTTCGACAAAATTTGGCAAGGAGATAGATGGCACCCCGGCGAAGAACATAGGCTTTTTATTATTACAAGCTTTATATTAGCTTGCTCTGTTCGTATGTGTTTCCGGTTACTCCTTTTGTCATCAATTTTTCAAGCACTTCCTGGCATCCGATTGAGCTGAAACTTGGCATACTCATACAACTACCGAGACATTTTGAAAAAAATAATACCATGGAGCTGGTCTGATGATGGAGCCGGAAGTTAGGCATAGGAACTCCTCAATCAAACCAGATAGCACCATCGTGTTTGAACTCATTGGTTATATATTCAAGTGCTTTGACACTAGGTGGCGTTCAAGGTCTGATGATGGAGCCGGAAGGTGGCCCTGGGAAAACCCTTTTTAGTTCATTAAAAGCTTGTTTTAAAAAAAGGTTTTTACTTATATTTTATTATCGACATACCACGCGGGCGAAGCCGCGGGCGGAAGCTAGTTTTTCATAATTCCATCGTGCATAGAAAACCATAAACAAATAGACGGTCTCTCGTATCGAACCGGATAGAAGTGTTTAGTCTGCGTACAAACCATAGCTCACATTCCTTTAAGTAGGGTAAGAATTTAATTAATAGACAACCACTAGAGCATAGAGCTTATATAGACTAGCTAGAAGCGAGACCACGACCACAGAGTCTTGCAAACACTCCGCACTTACAAAGTATAATACTAAAAACTATTGCTCTACCCAAGGATTGTGCACTCTCCTCCAATACAATTAAAGTCAAAAATTCAATGGGAGTGAATAAATCAGAGCCTTTAATTTGTAGCAAAGAACATTCCACAGTTTCAGAGGAAACAATTTTTAGGGTTCCGTACCCAAAGGGTAAAACGGGAACCTAAGGCTCCGCTGTCTGTCTGTCTGTCTGTCACCAGGCTGTATCTCATGAACCGTGATTAGACAGACGTGATTAGACGTGAGTTAGACAGTTGAAATTTTCACAGATGATGCACATCATCTGTATGTCTATTGCCGCTATAACAACAAATACTAAAAAACAGAATAAAATAAATATTTAAGGGGGCTCCCATATAACAAACGTGATTTTTTCGGTCGTTTTTGCTCGATATTGATAACGGCAACAGGTAGACGCTTGAAATATTCACAGAATATTTAGTTATATATTCACTTTAAAAATAAATAATTAAATTAAAATAAAACAAATATTAAGGGGGGCTCCCATACAACAGACATGATTTTTTTTTGCCGTTTTATAGATAATGGTACGGAAAACTTCGTGCGCGAGTCCGACTAGCACTTGGCCGGTTTTTTCAGCTTGGAAGCGGCAACTCGTGATGCCCCTGAGATTCCTTCAACTTGATTGCACTTAGCTAAGCATTGCTATGGTTTATTGCAGACTGTGTAATGGAATGCTTACATCGAGAGTATTTAGAATACCTAGGTTCTGCACTTTCAAAAGTACTAATTTGCAGTACCTAGAAAGTTTTTTTTTCGGGGTCAGCTTTGACATGGAGAGACTAACACAAGCCAGTTACTGGGTAACATGATACCCTTGGTAAGACTGGGAAGTACCAAAACTGACAATAGACTAGTAATGAGAGTCACAGATATTCCAAAAGGAGTAGGTATGTTTCCTAAAAAGTGTCCTATGTCCTATTCCAAGTCATGGTCTACCCCTGTCCAAATTTCATCCGAATCCGTTCAGCCGTTTAGCGTGTAAGTGTAACAAACAAACAAACTCACTTTCGCATTTATACTATTAGTTAGGATTATTATTATATAAAAAATATAAAAATAAGGTCAAATAATTTATTTTAAATATGCACGCCGCTCAACTGTCGATTGACCTTCTAATGGCCGATATCAATTAAAATTCTATTGTGTCTCGTTAATGACAGTTGGAGGTTTAAAGGCACTTTTGAACGTCAAAAACAAAGAAATAGAACTGATTCTAGCCGCCCTTCCAAAAGGTATAAGTTATAAGTTACGATAATCAAATCCATCTACTACGCATTAATCATTATTGCAATAGGTCTCTTCAAAACAGTACATATAGTACCTATTGCCTACTTTATAAAATACGTTTACTGATTATAAATAATGACAAGGAAAATCCAGCACTACCAAATATAGTATCGATCCGTATCTATTCAAAACCTATTTCAATATTCTACGCAAAATCATTTTTATCTGCCGATCTATCCATTGATCGTTCTGAAGACATTAAGAATTCAGGAAGTGTCATCGCCAGGATACATATTTATGTCCCGGAATGGATTTATTTTAAGCTGTTATATTTCTGATTAGATCGGCACGTCGCCTTCGATAGGACAGGTTATGGAATTGTCGTTTATTACTTAGTTGAGCCAAGGTTGATTATTTTTAATCTATCTAATATTTTGAATTGTTTCTTTATTTAATTTTTTTCACATTGTTCTCACATAATATAAGGTGTCTCTATTCATACGATATTGACGAGTACAGTGGCCTCTTAAGAGATTTCGTCTCTTAAGAGGCCATTGTACACGTCAGTATGAACAACTTTCACTATCAGAAAAAAAAAATGGTTTTCCCTACATTTATGTTCGCATAGCTTGTCAAAATGTACAGCAGATTTTTTTGCGCGATATTAGGATTGGTCCCTAGTTGAAAGTTGTTCATAATGATGAGTACAAGTACAAGACCCCTTAAGAGATATCGTGTCATAATAGACACAACTTGAAGCAACAAGAATAATGTACCCAAGATTTAGTAATATCTTGATTTAAAAGAGTGTCATTGGAGTTTCTCGCCCGTTCTTTTCCATAGAAATCAAATCGAGATCTACGTTTTGGAATGGGCAACTAGCTTCAACTTTCTGATTATCTGACCGACTCTTTGAAAATTCAAAAATTAAATTAATTCTTTGAATTTGAGTTGGTGGGTGTCGCCATGTGAGGATGACGACTAGAATTATTACCTAGAATGTCTCCCGAACTGACAAATGCACGCTTCTTACTGTCGCACTCAGAGACGTTCGTTAACCGACCGTGATGCAATCGCGTGGAATTTGCGTCTGGCGTTAGCCTGTTTGAACTTACTCTCTACATCATTACCATCATCTGCCTAGCCTTTTCCCAACTATGTTGGGTTTGGCTTCCAGTCTAACCGGATGCAGCTGAATACCAGCTATTTATTCTCTTTCAAGATGACCAAACAACAAAATTTCATAACACCTAGATATTATGTTTGGGGCCCGCCTGTTTCTAAGGGCTCTTACTGGAACTTTGCCAGATCATTAGCGACATATTTACTAATATTAATATGGAGTAGTAATTACCCTGTGCTAATATTATGGGGCTACAGTGTGTTTGTTTTTATGAGAGGTAAACTTCGAAACGAATGCACCGAATTTAGAATTTGTTAACAATATCGCCACTAGCTGCTCCACTTTGAAACGTCACTTATAAATGATCAATGGGGTTAAAAACTGAAAGTTCATCATAGGTGGCAGGCCAATCGAACGTCTTCAAACCGCCATTGTTGTGTTTAAGTTTACTTTTGTGTCGATCACTAATTATACGAAAACTAGATAAACATGTATGCGACTTGGAGTATTATAAGACGCGTCTACCACTGGTAAAAAAACAGTATTAATGGAAAAGTCAATAAATTATGAACGTTTTATAATTTATAGGTTATTTTGTGTTTGTTGTCTTTTAAGTTCTTTTTTGTTAAAGACTGGAAGCGTACGACAGAAATAACCTGATCAGAGTTGAAAATCAACTCGAGATGTCAAGAGACATCTACACTTTTATTATAATTTACATAATAACACATCACAAGCGCCTGTAGGTACAGAAAACAGACTTAGTTGTCTTGGGAGCATCACATAAACACGAATTTCTCCCATAAAAGTCTTCAGGTTTCAAAATAGTCGCAACGAAATATAGTTTCCAATTTTTTTTTCGGAGTGCTTTCTTCCATAGTTTTCGTATTTTAACATCTTTGGCAAATACATGGGTCCCCGTATTTTTCAGTTAAACAGCTGTGCAAAGGCATATTATTAATTATGCGTAAAAGAAGTCGCTTGTTTACAAAAAATGTATGGATAGTGACAGCTAGCAGGCAAATTCTAAGACGCTGGGTAGTAGCGACATCTGAAGTGAGCAAGTGGCAGTTTTTATCCTCATTCCGCCCCAGAACAGCCGGCTGCGGCCGTGCTAGAAAGATGGTATGGCGCGAGGGTGTCGACACAAGTTGCATGCCACACAAAGGCCTACTTAGCTTCCAAAGCATCATGGTCATTCTGTCTCGCCTGTTACTAGCTATCGTTGCGTGCGAAACCGTTGAGTTCTGCACCCCGGCACAATTGCCCGACGAATGATGTCATTAACGCTGGCGTGCCGTACCATCCGTTAACTTTAATTAATCAGCATAATAATATCTTAGCATATGGCAACAAAAATGAAATGTTCTGAATATCTGATATTTTTGACGTACAGCGTTCCATAAACTTGTCAATAAGAATTAAATGATTGATTATTCATACGAGGGCTGCACTAAAAGTATCGGGAATGGAATATTTCCACTGTTCCTGTCATATAGAAATCTTTTTAATTGAAAACTCCTTGGTTTTAAAAATCGAATACCATTTATTTATTTAAAAAATCATAACCCTCCTTTTTTTTCTTCGCCGTAGTCGGGTAAAAAAAGATTCTCGGTCTTATCACAAGGTTTTGTCAAACTTGTTTAGTCGTTGAAAAAATGGAATTGACTCGAGAAAATTCAAGAGCGATGATTTATTATGACTTTCGAAGTGGTTTAACACAAAAACAGTGTGTTGACCGGATGATTTCTGCATTTGGTGATGAAGCCCCATCCAAAACCACAATTTATCGCTAGTTTGCTGAATTTCAACGGACGTGTCAAGCTCAGTGATGATCCCCGTCAAGGTCGTCCAAAAACTGCAGTCACCCAAGAAAACGTTGATGCTGTGCGTAAGCTGATTGAGGAAGATCGACATGTGACATACCGCGAAATTCAGGCAACTTTAGACATTGGCATGAGTCAAATACAAATAATCTTGCATGAACAATTAGGTGTAAAAAAGTTGTTTTCCCGATGGATACCGCATTCGCTCTGTGAAGAGCAAAAAGCGGCTCGCGTTATTTGGTGCGTCAGAACTCTCGAAAGATTCCACGCAGGATCCTCAAATGCTGTATACAACATTGTATCAGGTGACGAATCCTGGATATACGCGTACGAACCCGAAACAAAAAACCAGTCACGAGTTTGGGTGTTCGAAAATGAGTTAAAGCCAACAAAAATTGTTCGTTCACGGAGTGTTGCAAAAAAAATGGTGGCCACGTTTGTCTCCAAAACCGGCCATGTTCCGACTATTCCTCTTGAGGGACAAAGAACGGTTAATGCAGAATGTTATGCTAGCATTTGTTTGCCACAGGTCGTTTCTGAACTCCGTAAAGAGAACTGCAACCGCCGCATCATCCTCCATCACGACAATGTGAGTTCTCACACCGCGCACAGAACAAAAGAGTTTTTAGAGCAAGAAAACATAGAATTATTAGACCATCCGCCGTACAGCCCCGACCTAAGCCCTAATGATTTCTATACTTTCCCTAAAATAAAGAATAAATTGCGTGGACAGAGATTTTCATCACCTGAAGAAGCTGTGGACGTCTACAAAACGGCCATTTTGGAGACCCCAACTTCCGAATGGAATGGTTGTTTCAATGATTGGTTCCATCGTATGGAAAAATGTGTCAAATTTCGCGGAGAATACTTCGAAAAGCAATAAATACATTTTTAAATAATAATGTTGTGTCACTTACTTGATTCCCGAAATTTTCAGTGCCGCCCTCGTAAGTGATGACTCAGAGTGCGACATTTAATATGTCCACTGCATAACTTGGGATTATAATAAAAGTTATTATTAAAATAGTCAGTAACTCAGTGCTTTTCTCCACCGAAATCTCTGTCCGCTCTTGTCGCCAAATGCCATACTTATTTTTATTAATTTTAACATTTTATTTTGAAATAAAACATCGAATAGCATTCTTATCAAAGATAAAGTCATATAAACCCGATTACAGCATCGTTTTTAATTTATTCTGACTTCTGCGTTGTGTATAATTGTGTGATATGCATTGTTTGATTGCTGATTATCACCTCCTTATCATTCTGTGGATTTAAATAATGTTTGCCTTATCTCATTGTAGATTATGTACCCGTTCACACCTCCTTTTGTTTTTATTCAATACTAGCTGCGCCCCGCTGTATAAGTCTCGATCCTATGGGAATTACGGGATGAAAAATATCCTATGTCCTAACCCAGCTCATTGTCTCCTCTCTCTCGCTCACCCGTGTGCCAAATTTTTATCTAAATTTGTTCAGCCGTTTTATCGTGAAAGCGTAACAAACAAATTCATGCACTTTCGCATATAATTAGTTGGGACCTTAAACCGGTCATCACACTTTCGGAGGCACCCGTAACTTTTATGTCCATACAAATATAATTAATTTTCATTTCCGGATCACACGTAGATCATGCCGCTAAACAATGGAGTTAATTTAATACGGATAAGATATCAAATCTTTATCAAATAAATTGTTAAGTACAGAAATCAATCAACTAATTCTAACAATATTAGCTGACGCCTACGACATTATCGGCATACCAAGCCTTCCGCCTGATACACGGGCGATGACGAAATGTTTGTTGGCCTGTGATATAGCAGCACAATAAAATAATGGTAATCATCGATATCATTCAGCCGAAAGACGTCCACTGTTGGACATAGGCCATCCCCAAGCATCGCCACTTCGACACATCCTTTCTTCTCGCATTCAGCATATTTCCGGAATTTTCACCAGGTCATCAGTCCACCTTTCTGATTCGATCACGCATGGAACTTCCAACCATATCCCCTCCGTAGCTAGTTGTGAACAATGTCATTTTCATAGAATAGAGGAGAGAGCGTGGAGAGACCAATCTGAACAGACAGGTGTAATCTGATCGGTCTGACCGGACGTTCAGACTGTCCAGTTCTAACAATTTCCTTCTATCAGTAATCGATATTAAGGCCGTAACAGCCACACACGGTAAGAATTTCGTTCATATGAGACGGATCTGAAGTTAGAAATTACCATGAGCGTAGCCTTAGAACCTGAAGGCGGTGGCGCGCGAGCTCTGGATGCCTCAAAGTGACGGGCCCGAAACACGGGGCCATCTTGTTTCTAACATTCAACGTGACGTAAAAATATGACACATTTAATCTTTACTTAGTTTGGTTAATCTGAAGATTGGTCCCACTGGTTGTAAATTTACTCCGCGCTTATTAATAAACGGACTATTATTTAAGGTGACAAGATCTTGAAGGTTAAAAAGTGGCGGTTTCAAAAGGCTGAGTGCTGACAGCAGCAGCAGGCGACCTCATAGAAATTCAATTTTCATAGAACTTCCATAGAAACCAGGGTAACGCTGCGCTAGCTACGGACTTGTACCTAAAGCATGCATCACATACCTACATATCTATTTACATTACATCTTGTTAACACAGCTAATTAGGACAGCTAATTTAAGGCACTATCGTAAAGGTGTGTCCAAACATTGAGCGGCAAGAGCGCGGCGTTTGCAGGGCACATTTCTGCCGCGCTCTAGTTAGGACTAAACCGAAAAATGTTTGCGCGGTAGTACTGCGCGGCTTATCCGAAACACGCCGCGTACTTCAGCTAAAATGAAAGCGGTTGCGTATGTCGTAGCTCTGCTTATAATTCGTCCAAACACAATTACAAACGAATGTTCGCTAGACATGTTCGCGCGCGGCAGTCATCCAATCACAGCAGCCGCGAACGATTGCTGCTCATTGGACACCTTTAAGGATAGATGTAGAATCTTTTTGGAGCATTCTACGTTTATAAGTATCTTATGTGCGTTCCTTTGTTTCCCCAAAAGTAATTTCGACTTCTCAATCAGCTGTTTCTACAAAGATATGCAACTTACAAACAAATTAATTTCAATTAAGTATTTATCTGATAATGTCGATACGTCGTGTACTGGACCAAAGAACAAGATTTTCGATATCTTTAGTATTTGGCCAATCTACGATCGTTATCGTTTACAGTACGATTAGTACTGCCGAAAAATTAAGTATTTAAGCTGATACAATACAATTTATTGTACTACTTATCATAGAAGGTTAATTAAGAAATTAAAGCACTAATAAATATCGATATACCTACTCATACCTACTGACTACGCGAAATTCGTCGGACAAAATAAAATTTTATTGACCCCGGATCACTACAATAAGTCAACTACGAGGAATTAGAATTTCAGGGAACTATTCACACGGTCATCTTCTTATTATTTTAAATGAATTAATAAAGACTATCATTTGCATCTTCACCCGCTAGAACTCGCTTTACAGAAGGTTAATTCTTGTACATAAAAAACGTTCACATTCAAATCGCAATCTGTCAAGCTTGTCAAAAATGTTGGTTAATTGATTGTATTTTTGACAGATTGACACACGCGGATTAAAAGTATTCTACCTAAATGTGTTAATCCAGGTTACAAATCTGGGTTTTATTTACAAACTTTGTTTAAAGTTAAGTGACGTTCAAACGTCTAAAATTTATGATTTAAGTCGCTAATCTTTACTTAACTTTAAGCTACGTTTTTAAATAAACCCCTCTGTATGCCAAATTTCATCCAAATCTGATTGAGTCAAACATCCGAATATCAAAACATACAATCCAAACATCTAACATACAACTTTCACATGTATATTATTAAGTAGGATTAATTGGATACTAATTTAGATTAAAAAAAAAACATATTGATGTATAACACAACCGGTAACAAAACCCCACGGTACCAAACTCAAAATAACCGTTGACCGATCTTGATTCTCACAAAATTACGCTCGGCCACGAGACGAGACATTGCACAAAAAAGCCGTCTCACGTTCATTGAACTGCGGAATAAAACTTTGGTTAATTGTAAAGGATGCCTTCACGCAACCTACCTGAGATTCTCAGAAACTTTTTAGCTCCAGAGCGAGGTAAAAAGTTGAACCACAGTGTAGCTACAGGAGGACCATTATCAGTATAACAAGGCAAACATTGACACAGCATGAAACAAAAAAAAAACACTTGCAACTTGTGATTGACGTTTTGAGTTTAATACAGTCAACTGTACTGTGCGTACATTACAACTTGTCCCGTGACGCGATTGGTACGCACTGCACTGTCAGTCGCCATTTTGAACTCTATTACTATTGAAACTAAGCTTGACAAGCAATGGTGCCATCACGGCAAGTGACAAGTTATAGTGAACGTTCTGTAGAAATAAAATGAGACATTTTTGCAGGACCAAAATACATAATAATGTATTATAATTAGATATAGCCAAGGAAGTAGGTCAAGTATTTCAGTCTAGATAATTTATACAATTAAGAGCTAGTAAGACGACACTTATGTTTAACCGATTTCAAAAAGGAGGAGGTTCTCAATTCGCCTGTATATTTTTTTTTTGTGTGTTTGTTACGCGATTACTCCGCCAATTCTGAATTGATTTTGATGTTTTTTTGGTTTGGTAGGTCATGCATCAGAGGTGGTCCCACATAATTTTATTATGTGGGACCACCATAAATTTTATTAACTTTGCTTTCGTAGTTTTTGAGTTAGCTTCAATATTACGTTTTTTTCCCACTTATTATATCTGGACGAGGACGATGTTTTAAGTTACTCCATCAATAATATTTACATAGCAGGTAGTGGTATTCGAATATGTGTGGGGTAGGTTACAACAACTAAAAAGTTAAAAAATAAAAAGTTTTTTTTCCGAAAAACAAGTTGTCAAAAAAAGTCAAATTCTTAGTAACATGGAATGCACGTGCGGTAGACTGTACGATTATTCAGTGTATTTATCTTACCTTCTTCTTCCCTAATAATAATAACCCTTTTGTCTTCGAATTTACTCAACGAATATTTAAAAAACTGTAAAGGAAGTCCATTCAAAATTAACTATTCCTGTAATTGTAGTAAGTAGACGACACTGCTCTATTTGTGTCGCGTCTTTCAAATTTTAGATAACGTCACAGAAAAATTCAAGGTTCTTGGACGCTGTTCTTGTTTGTTCTTGTTCTTGTTTTTATAGATGTATTAGTACTGCAATGTAGCTATTGAAGACAGGTTAATAATGTTTCTAAATATGTACGAGACAATTTTTTACTGCCGACTCTTGGTGAGCGCATTTTCGCAAGATACAGATAAATTATAACGTTTAGTGTGGTGAATGAATCAATAACAATGTGTGTAAAAGCCTGGTGGAGGTATAAAATAGATTGAATATTGTAGCAAATTCATATCTATCCTGTTATTTATTTTAGTGAAAATCAAAAAATACCCTACTTTCCTAAAAAGTAAAATATGATGGAGCAAATTAATTATGATATTGCTGTATATATTATTATATTTATGCTTTAGTAGCAGCAGTCGAACCCAATCAGGCTTATTACTTTGTGAAAATAATTTCATCACCACTGCTCTCCAAACGGTGAAGGAAAACATCGTGAGAAAACCGTCATGTCCTAGAACCAAGAATTCGAAGACATGTAGCCTAAGTTACTGCTAATAATATTAGCTATCTGTCAGTGAAAGCCCTGTCAAAATCGGTCCAGCCATTTCGGAGATTAGCCAGAAAAACAGATAAAAATAAAAATAAAAATGTTAGAAGAACCGTATAATACTTTCATAATTTATGCAAATGCATAATATAAAATATACATATACGGTACTGGTTTTTTATTTTTTTTAACTTATATTTAACAAATGTTATTTTGTCATTACAAAAAGACATGTAAAGATGAATAGGTAGAATTGAGCACAATGAGAGCTATTTGAACAATTTCCTTTGACTCTTTGACTGGCTCTTAAAATAACAGAGGGTCGAATGTGGGCCGATACCCAGCTAGGACAATTGCTTCAATTGCATAACAACAGAGTTCTTAATCTATATTGTATTTGTATTTAAGTAAGTACTTATAGTTTTTTTTTTCGAAATTCTTGGGCTATTTCACCATCTCTAAGTAAGTTCCTGTGAACTTTACTTACTCTAGAACACATCATCATTATTGTGCAAAACTACGATCCGGCTCGAAGGACCAAAATTATGTTAACGTTTAGCTGTTTTGTAGTTTAGCTGTTGCTTGAGTAAAATACATGCACTAGACACCACTATTTAATCTTATTTTAGTTTTTACAATAGAATTCATGGATTGATTCCACAGTTAGGTATAATTATACAGAGAGCCTGTGTGACGAATGGCTGTACCAGAGAGAGAGAAAGAGAGCGAGATTGTGTGAAAGGGAATAAGAGATTGTGTTGGGGAAGGGGTGTGTGGAATGGATAGATGTGAATATACTAAACAAATATAATAAAAATAATGGCAATACTAAACAATCATTATAATTCTTATTTTTGTTTTAGCGAAAACAAATAGCTTATTTGTGACATACCATAGTAGGTATGTCACAAATAAGCTATTTGTTTGCCCTAGAAAACGAAACCGAAAAAACGTTAAAGATAACGTGTTGCGCTGACCCCAAGTAACATGGGCAAAGGGCAGGAAGATGATGACTATGTTTGCCCTACCTCACCTAGACTCAGGGTACATTTAGTTGACCTGCCAGGGTTGCGGGAAGTCCGAAAGGGATACCGGGACCTTGGCAACAGCAACTGAAGGAACACGGGTGGGTTTTAGTCAGTAAAAGTCTGACACGCCCTTCCGCGATCCACCCAGAGCGGGAGAAGTCAGTTGATGATTATTTCCAGCCTCAAAAAAAAAAAGGCTTACATTTAGTAGCATTCTCCTCTCTATTACTGTTGAATTTTGATGGTACACTAAAAACATTTTTAATTATGAGAATGTACGCACAAGTGTCTTGGAAAGTTCGTAAAAGCACATATTTATATTGTGGCACGAGTCAACACAGATGGCTGACTCAAACGTTAAATTGAATTGTCTTTTTGTTGAAACAGAGATCAAAAATGTGCCTTTGTTTGGGGTCTGGATTGCTTGTAGAGTAAATAAAATGTCTTTACTAATGTCTACGAGGATTACCTGGAAGGTGTAACCTGCACCATCCTGCACACATTCGTTTCATTCATTTGTTCACCATTCAATCATGACTAAAAAAAATATAGGCGCTTTGACACTTTTGACAGGTTCCCGGATCTGACGTCTCAGTGCTGCCACCTAGTGAACGTCATTTGAGAAAAACCCTCATTGTATTGAAAAAACAAGATGGCGGCGTTAGTTCCGATTTTGGAGATGCTCCTAAAGCTCCTTATTTATCTATAGTTGGAGAGATGAGCTGAATGTAATAAATCCGTGTTGTTCTCGTCATTAGTAGGGACTTCTTTGTTTTGCAATAAAATTGTAATAAGAGTAAGTAGGTAAGAACAATGTAAATTAGCCTTTTATTAATTTGTATGAAAGTGGTTACACTTGCTAAGTGCATCTAATTGAACAAATAGACACAATCTCAATGCAAGGTCGCTTTACAAGTGAAACGTTCAGCGCGACACGAATTCATAAATGGAATGTTTTCATAGGTAATTTTATTGTCTTTTTAATGGCAGGCACGTCATACGATCATGGCCTAATAAAATAATAATAAATAGTGAGTACCTGAAGGAAAAAAATATGTTTTTATTTTTGGTGGTCATACAATCATCAAAAAATACCTTATTCTCGAATAAAAAACCCCATGACATTATACCAATAATTAATCACAGTTTACACAAAGAGGACATTTTGTAGCTCTTCACTTTATACCTACAACAAGCGTTCCGTCCCTGTTTCGCACGGTTTTTACAACTTGACAAAACATCAAGATTTCCTTATTATTTGCAAATTTAAAATGTATGTACACACGGCTACACATCAAGCTATACATTTCAAGTATGAACTGTTCACGCATTGTGTAGGATTTCCGTTCAATGCGAGGTCAGCTTGTATTCGAAATGTATAGCTTGATGTGTAGCCATGTGTACCTAGGAATTATACCCATAAACTTTCCGGAATCAATTCCATAAATAATAGTGATAACTACATGTAAATCCGTTTCGTAGTTTAGAAGAACAACGAAGTCACACAGATAGACACGAAAAACGACTCTATTTTATAATGTGTAGGTATAATTATAGAAGATATAGATGAAGCGGAGTCCTTTGAACAATTGGAGAGCATCGAGATAAACTGACCAATTACATGATAGTGATCGAGAGCGTTATGGACTCGACTCACGACAACTTGGTATTAGACTAAAACGTTGGGAATGCCAATGAGTGTGGAGCGATGGAGTGATACAGTTTTTTATAATCTAGGCGGTTCTTTATAGTACATTGGTACTTTTATAAAAATTATAAAAAACATTGAAAATTAGTAAATTATTTTACTTATTGAAAACGTTAAATGTTTTGTGTAACTTTAGATTATGTATGTTACATGTCGTATCGCCGCAATATGTTGCTACATAGAAAAGACAGGCGCGCAGCCATTAAAAAATGTGTCTATTTACACAAATACAAACTTATAATATCGTCACGCCCTGCCTCAAAAGTGTTAAAAGTTAAACCTAGTACAAAATAATTAAATCATTCAGTCCGCCATTCACTCATTCATTTTGCTCAGTCCGCGCGAGCTAATGCGCGGGGCTAACCAGCGGGCATGGAATTAGTAAGTACTATAGAGTATACTAGCGGGTTATAGGTGCACATAGGTACAATCACGGCCATAATCCCTGAAGGGCTCAATTTCAATTAGAGTTGAACCACACTATCCACTTTCCGCGTCAACATGGCGCGGGAAGAGTAAAAATAATTGCACTATTCGCACACAATATCTGTACAATAGGTACCAGGAATTAAAATGGGCTTACCTTGTATGCTGAAAACTTAATCGAGTCTGCATTGTCCCTGGGCTACTTTTATGATTGGTTGGCGAAAATAACACGACCAATGATAGTTATTAGGAGACACGTGTGACACGAAAGTAACTTTTTGTGTTCAGACGTTTCACTTCGAGTGATGCCAAATGAAAGACAAAATTGTACATAAAGTGAGGCGTCTGATAGCTGCGTTTAGGAATTTCTCAGTATCAGCCCAGCAGAGTCAGGTTCGGTTGCCTAACCCTTCGGGGAATCCAGGTGGGATGTTATGTTATTTATGTATAAGTACTTATAGGGGTGCAATGCAATACTTACGATTGTGTCCTTAGAATAAATTCAATTCCATACCTGCCTAGATACAGACTATGCCCATAATACATCGTGTATTAGAAATACGTAGTTATATTTAAGGGTTTGGGACTGGGTTGTGGAGGTCAGATAAGCAGTCGCTCCACGCAAGCCGACCCCAACATAGTTGGGAAAAGGCTAGGCAGATGATGATTTAAGGGTTTGGTACAGAATGTTTGTGTGAACACCTGTCCCATACAAAATTTCAATACGTACTCGACCCTAATGTGACAGCTGGAAATATTTTCGCGATTACGATGTTGGTCTCATGGATAAAGTACAGTACAACTGTTTTCTTAATGTCCCTCGCCAAACTTCGTGTTTCGTCAGTCGTCGTTCGTTCGTTCATTTCTATCAGTAGCCCTTTGCACTTGGTGCAGAAACTGGGCAACTGATAGAAATCCGATGACTGACGAAACCCGAAGATTGCCGAGGGACATTAGTCAAGAAAATTGTTGGACTTAGTATATAGTTTAGTTTGATGGTCTGTAACTCTGTACCACACCGTTACACATTTCTGTACATGGATACATACCTAATTATGGTCACCGTACACAGGTAGGTACATGAAAAAAGTTCATTTCACACATTTCACGTTCATCTACTAGCCAATTTATAACGCAGGAAAGAGTAATTAGTTTAACGAATCGCGCGGCTCGATATCCGAGGGCCGTGCGTATAGATTTAGTAAAAAAGGATTTTTCGCGGGATTTCCATTGGCTGAACGGGCGGCGACCATTGCGTGGGTGCAATTTCCGTTTCATGAATGTTACAGAATACCTACATACGCAATATTGGAGCGATATGGAATGGCCGTCATTAATGATACTGTACCTAGGAATATCCATGTATGCTATTTTTAGCTAAAAAGTACATAACGGTGTAGTTTTAAAAGTTAAAGCAATAAATATAGGTTACTTTTTTAATCAAGGGGACATAATAAGTTCTTTTCATAGATAGATAGATAAATAAATCATTTATTTAGTGCACACAACAGAAAGTCCGACAGTCCAAAAGTCCGACAACCAGTCTTACCAAGGGGTATCGTATTACCCAGTTACTGGGTTGTTAAGGTCAGATAGGCAGTCGCTCCATGTAAAATACTGGTATTCAGCTGCATCCGGTTAGACTGAAAGCCGACCCCAACATAGTTGGGAAAAGGCTAGGCAGATTGATACAACAGAAATAGTACACCAACCGATGCGAGCACAATTCAATGATAACTAATGCGTAGACGTTTTAGTAATTTGATCAAACAGGCTGGTCTAGAAAAACTCAATAACACCTTGCCCGGTCCGGGGTTCGAACCTAACCTAACCAAACCTTACGTTCACCAGTTAGGTATGTACTGTCGTCAGTACTATCTCTGACACTGAAATGAAATGAAATTGTTTATTCTGTAAATAGGATATTGGAATCACTTTTACACGTCATATTAAGAAGTTGTAAAAATAAGCTAGATGAGGTCGGCGTTTCCTATCTGACTACTCTGAGAAGAAAGGCCGAAACAAACTCAGAGGTCACTTACCAATTACCTCGGATGTTTTACTGTCAACTCATCAAAATCAGACGGTCATGAAATCATAATCTACATGGTCCTCATATGGCCTGACCAAGATTATGTCTGGACTTTAAAGGAGACGGTGACCTCTGAGTTTGTTTCGGCCTTTCTCCTCAGAGTAGTCATATAGAAAACGCCGACCTCATCTAGCTTACATTTACAATTTTTTAATATGACGTGTAAAAGTGATTCCAATATTCTATTTACAGAATAAACAATTTCATTTCATTTCATTTCATAAGCATTCTCTCTGTTTGTCCTATTTCCAGGTATCGGGTTGAATCCTTAAATTACATAGATCCATCTGGCACGCTTCCCATCCCGGGGTACCTCCCTATTGACATGATAAGTACATAACAAAAATCTGTTGCTGAAAATAACAGCACAGTTACGCCAGAGGCAAAACAAAAAATAATTCTGAAATGTTTTCGAAAAACTCGATGCCCTAAATATAATTAAAAAAAAAATTCGCAACTCCTTTGCAGTCACTACTTCAGTAAGCCAAATTAAGGGCGGATTTCACAAAATATGAAGAAATGAAAAAGTATTAGGAGTGAGGTGTATCAGATATTAAAAAATAGCAGATAGCAATTGCTCCTAACGATAAAAAATATCTGTTACTTAAAATCACAGATCCTCAAGACTGTTACCGCGGCTGTTACTGTTAAAACTTCGGATACGATTTTCGACTTTAACAAAAAGAAATAAAGAAGATATTCAATTGAGTTAAATACGTATTTATCATCCGTACAAAAATAACAGGCTGTTATTTAATAACAGATATTTGGATCTGTTATTTTTTTGTCACAGTCACAGTGATCACAGATATCGTGTTTCACCTGTTACAACCCATCTCTAAAAAGTATTTATTGTGACTCGCACAGGAAGATTACAAGATACATTAAACACAATCATAAAAATATTAAAAAAAAAAAAATTACAAAAAGAAAGTAAACACCAGAAAGCCTGAACTTTTTACCCTGACTGTACTTTAACGTGTGCTCAAGTACGTAATATCTACAAACATAACCATAATGTATACATATAATGTAGAGTTGGCAAACGGGAGCGTTGCCGGACGGGAGTAACCCAACGAAGCCACGCTCCTATCTCGGCATGATAATGCGACATTTAAAAATAAGTATCATTTAAAAAAAAATAAGTATCATTTAAAAAAATAAGTATCATTTAAAAAAAATAAGTATCATTTAAAAAAATAAGTAACATTTAATAAAATAAGGATGCAGAAAGGTTTTTTAACCGTGATAGTGTGTTACACTGTGACCAGCTTATATGAACTGGCTCTCTATCTTACATCTCTATCATACATTTTGAACGGGTTAGTGAACCGCCTTCGAACAAAACAGTATTTAATACTCTTGCATTTTAATTCAAGTTTCGCAAAAAAGATAAAAAAACACACTTAGCTAAGCTACAGGCATAACTTTGATAAAATACACACAGATTCGTAAAAATAACAAACCGAAGTGCTATTGATATTATTTATTTCCTACTTATTTAATTTTAGGATCGTCAACATAACAAACATTGCAGAATGAATGATGTTTTACACATATCAATATTTTATACTTATTTTAGTATAGTACTTAGCAAATAAGGTACCTACAGGCAATCACATTTATATTTAAAAACATTTATAAATATTATAAAGACGTTCTGTCACATATCATTTTTTTTTCTTAGCATAAGAATTATAAATAGTGACACATTTGACAATAATAAATTAAATTCTCAAATTATTGGTGTTAAACACTTCAACATTCATTGAGCAGCTTATAGAACTAAGGACATACACACAGACACAATAAGCGACATTGAAACTAACTATTTACGCATTATCTATAATATTTTCATTTTACAGATACATAATATTTCATTTTTCGATTTTTAATAAACACATTTATTATTTACACATCAAGAACCGTCGGGAGGCTGTTAACATCGGCAGGTTCACGAACAATTCCTCCATGCATGTTGACATCGTGATCCCTATGTCTTGCTGATAACCATCTTTGATTTAATTTATTCACATAATATTCATACCATAGTTCTCTGTTACTCTTTACGATGATCAAAAAAATGTCCAAAACAAATCCGCCAAAATAAAGTGAAAATGTTTGTAGGAGTACTGTTAATGGGGTGGGTAAAGGCATTATCAATGTTGCTATATAATTGGACAACATCAGGACATCGCTCAATATAAATACCAAAGTCGCCATATAAAAGCGACGCCAGTTGTTAGTAGCTGTATCTGAGTTCTCGTTGACACTACTACAAAAGGAATATGCAATCATATTATAAAAAATACAGTTAACTACCATAGGTAAAATCTGACATCCTATAAGAATAATCTGCACTAAATGGTGATAATTTATAAAAAGAAAAGGCATTGGTATAAAAGCTAATCCCCAAGCAAACAGGCTGCTTTTTAAAAAAATACCTTCTTTGAATATGCCAATTGAAAACTTGTACAACATCTACGTAAAGCATATGACATATAACTACCAACCAGTAGTTTCTTACGGTAAATAAGTATTTATTTATGTTGAACAATAAAGATTGGAACAATGATACTTCAAATAAACCGTTCGATCTTCTTCGATTTTCTTCGATCGTCCATGTGGATATATAAAGTAAACAATTTGAGAAAATTGCGTTGAGATACACAAAGTTTCTATAATTGCGATATTTCTTCAAGACACACCATGATGTCACTCCATATTATATACTAACGTAGCTAGTGTCAGCACAAGGATAATGGATTTGATAAAATAACAGAGAATTCGTGTTAATTTCCAATCATAGTAATAAACCTCTACTAAACTCGTATCAATGGTATTATTGTTGGGCATGGCTAATGTCACTTGCACAATATTAATTCAATCACTTTTAATTTGTTTAGTATAATTATGAACAGTTTGCTGTGAAGCACAATCACATCACGTCCTTAAAACAGGCGTTAGCTTTGAAACGGTAGACTGAATACTGATTATATTTTAAAACTTACGGATTCAGGAAAAAAAAAGTCTTTAGTTGGTACGACAAACAGGAAAGTTCAAATATAATTAGTAAGTGTATAATAAAGGTTCAATCATATTTTATAATGCATAAATTATAATAAGTTATTTTTATGAAAGTGAAAAAAGAAATAAAATAAAATTAATTTTTGTTTTTTTTTACATTAGTCAAGTAGTTGTACACCGAAAATGTATTTGAAACTAGCTTCCGTCCGCGGTTTCGCCCGCGTGGTATGTCGATAAAAAGTAGCCTAAGTCCTTCTCCGAGATGCCATCTATCTCCTTGCCAAATTTTATCAAAATCCGTTGAGTTGTTTAGGCGTGAAAAAGTAACAAACAGACAGACAGTACTTTCGAATTTATATTATTAGTACGGGCCCCATGGTCCACTAGTCCTTTAATATTTCCAAAACGGACAAAATTTCATTTCATTTCATTTCGTTGATTTTTGTATGATCGTGTGCAGCCTGATGCATATGATAATAATGCCTTAGACAAACAGGCAAATCTGACGAAAAATTGTGGGCTTTCCCTAAACCTGACGACTTTCAGAGGTCAGATTCGGACAATAGGCTAGTTATTATTATATAGGCTAATGTTCCTTGCGGTATATTTACCTCAAAATTTATGAGTATTTTAGCGAAATATTTTGCCCTATTCAGCAAAGTAAAAATAAAATTGCATTAAAAAATTACCTTTTCTTATTGTTAGTATTTTACTGAAAAAATCGTATTTTGAGGAATATAGACAACATAACATAAAGAAAACTGTCAACTTGCCAATTCCGCCATTCATGTTGATATCGTGAGCCCTATGAATTGCCACTGATTTTTTTTAATACACATTTAGTATTTAGATCGCTTTTAGCGACAATACCGCCCATTGTGTCACCCTATGTTTTTCTACATTTGTATCTGTATTTTTTTATGGTGTACAAAATAAAGAGTATTATATTCTATTCTATTCTATTAGTACTTATACAACACGAACAGTCGGGGGGCTGTCAAAGCCGACAGGTTCACGAACAATAGGGAATATGCATGTGATTCAAATATGGGTCAAATATTTTTTTCTATAAACTATGTTACTTCAGAATTATGCCTCCATCAATATTTTTTAATAAAATTTCCTTTTGAGCGAGATTTTTTTTTTTTAAAGTCCCAAAAAACGGTGGGTAATTCAAATACTTGAAAAGGCTAAGAGCGGATGTGACGTAACAACCTGGGATAACAATCAAAATGTCAATGTCAAGTCAATCAACAAGTGTCAAGTCAATGTCAAACGATCATAGAAAAAGGAGTGTTTGACGTTGACTTGACAGTTGCTTGTCTGTTTTCACGAACTGTGACGTCACCACACCAAGCGCGCCAAATGGAGGGCGTTTAAATAGCCCGGATCGGTTGGATATTTTTAAACATTTTTTTAACTACTTTAAATTGCTTTTTTGCCGTCGAATTTTTTTTTTACTATTATTTGACGATGAAAAAATTTTATCGAATAAAAATATTAAAAAAATACATGCATATTCCCTATTCCTCCATGCATGTTGATATCACGAGCCCTAAGCATTGCCTGTCATCGACCTTTGATTTAATTTATATAAATAATATTCGTGCCATACTTCTCGGTTATTCCGAACAACGACCAAAAACACGTCCAGTACTATTGAATTTAAGTAATATAATATCATTCTTACAATTAATTCTGTAGTGCTAATTTCGGAATTGTAATTATTTGTAACATAATCAGATAATAAGAAGAAATCACTGAATACAAATATCAAAGTAGCTATATATAAGCGACGCCAGATGTTAGTAGCTGTTTCTGCGCCCGCGGTGAAACTACGACAAAGCGTATATATAATTATAATGTAAAAGAAACAATTAACTATTAAAGGCAAAACATAACTTCTCAGTAATAAAATGAAATAGTCCGAAGCTGCTGAAAGAGAGACTCTAGGCACTATGTAATCCAACGCTTTATTCAAACATTGGGATGTAATAAAAGCTCCGCCCCAAGCAAAGAGGTTACTTTTTAAATATCTCCTTCGGATATGCCCACCGAAAACTTTTACGATGTCTACGTAAAACATATTATAGCATAAAACTAGCAACCAGTGGCTTTTCACTGTCGCAAAATATAAATTTATTTGGAAAATTCCTTTAAACCACATTGTATTTTCGATTAGCTTAAAATCAAGTCCACCAAAGACGTACACAGTTGCTAATGAATAGATTAAAAAGTTTGCTAAAATGATGTTGAGATACACATAGTTTCTATAATTACGAAACTTTTTAATTATGCACCACGATATCACTCCATAAACTAACGCAGCTAGTGTCAGCCCAAACACAATGAAATGAACAATATTTCCAATTAAATCAGTAATCGATAATGATTCTTGATTAAAATCACTTTCTGTAGAGCCGTGAACGATGGTATCGTTATCAGACATGGCGATTCTCACTTAAACAGTTTGATACACTTTCAATTTACAGAAGCTATTAATAATTTCTGAACAGCTTGACGTAAACTACTGCCAGGTTTTAAGAAAATGGTGGAGCTTTAGAAACTGTCGATGGGACAATAAGAACACCACAAAGCAAATGATAGAACTAAGTAATTGAAATATATTATTATAATCTTTAAGTATTCATCACTAAAGTATGTACCTATGTATATATTTTCCTGTTTCTATTCATCTTATTCCTAGAAATGTACCTATTGTTACTAATGCTATTAATGCGCATTAAAATTCGCATTAAGGGCGCACCCAATCACAAATTGCTTAGCATGATCCTCTGTTATGCCGAAAATACTGCTGCATTAATTTTGAAATAAATATATGTTAAAGTTGAGGATTGATGCTAGGTCTGATGTGAGGCGAAAACACGATTACATTAAAGTATCTCTATAGAAAAAATAACCAAAGTTACCTCTGCACAGAATTATAAACCGCTGGTATTAAAAAAATACTTCAAATTAGATCATGAAACTTTGCATGATAACTGAACTAACTATAAAGCAGGTCTTATGTGTGTCATTTTTTTTTAATTACCATTATTTTCAACTAAACTTAAAGCAATTACCTAAACTTTTCGACGCTTTAGAGCCGCTAGCGCCCCACTCCGTCTCGTTCTCACTCAGGTCGCGAGTAGTATGGTGCGAGCGGGATGAAATCTGAGGTAGGGTGCGCCCTTAATGTTGAGTAACGTCGAAGATTATAGAAAATAACAATTGTTTATTCAGAATAGTATCTAGGTATATAACATTGAGGGTTGATATTGAAACATACGAATAAGGAAACACGTGAGAATATTGAAGAACCAACACTATAATTTAATTTAAAAAAAAACATAAATGAATTGCATAAGTACTTTAATAAAATGCACATAATCTTAAAGATATGCACAAATACAATCCTTACATACAAAAAGCTTCTTAGAAAAAAAACCAGCACACTAGGCTAGTGTTGGTCCATGTACGCATTTACCCCGGAGACAGGCAATACAGGAACAGAGGCCCTATCTCTTAATGCCGTCTTTATCAGTTTACTTTATTGTAATTTTACATTGAAAAAACAAAATATGAATTTAACTTATCTCTTTTATTGCCCATCTAAGCGACAGCAACTCAGGGGGCCAAGTCTACTAATTTATAAACGTGTTAGTGGTCTCACAATGATCAGTTTTTGACAGCCATACAAAATCTGTCAAAAACTAAACATTGTGAGATCACTGACACGTTTGTAAATTAGTAGACTTGGCCCCCTGAGAGCAAGACAGAGACTGACTCACTTTTACTCGATAATTGAACTTCTTATGAACTTTTTTGTTGAATTGGTTTACTGTTTTTTTTACCCTTCCCCAGCCTCCAATTGGCGTTCATTAGTTTCACGAATAATTCTACCATCCATGATGATATCATGGTCCTGATTCCTTGCATGTGACGACCTTTGACTTAATCTATTTACACAATATTCAAACCATACTTCACGATTACTCCTTACAAGTACTATAAAAATGTCCAATACTAATACAGGAAAGTGAAATAGTAACAATTCTACAAATAATACTATTGGGGCGAGGAAATCCAGTAACACCACAAAGAAAAAATGAGACAACAATACGACGTCGCTAAGTATAAATATCAAAGTGGTAATGTACAAGCGACGCCAGACGCTAATAGGGGTATGTCCACTCGTGTTACGAAAAAGTGAATATAAAATTTTAATGTAAAACAAACAATTTATGATGAGAGGCAAAAATATAATAAAAACCATAAGGCTGTCGACATAAATGGTTATCTTATCATTTAATGATTTCACCCAAGAAAGGAAATAAAACGAAGCGATTGTTATAAAAGGCATGCCCCAACCAAATATGCTACTTTTCAAGTATTTCCTTATTATATACCCATTGAAAACTTTTACAAAGTCTACGTAGAACATATAATTCATAACTAACAACCAATAGTGCTTTGCTATTGGAAAGTATAAAGAAAGAAGGTAGGTTATCAAATATAACCATGAATCGGATTCGTCACCATCGCTGGTAATCATTTCTTGTAAGTAAAGTACAAAGTTTACTAAGATTGCGTTGAGGTACACAAAGTTTCTGTAACCACGGAACTTCTTTATCATGCACCATGACGTCACTCCGTATATAAAAGCAGGTAGTGTCAGTAGCAGGACAATCGTGCGTATAATTATCGCCACTTGAAATAATGATGGAACATTCCCTGCAGAGCCGAGTAGATTGGTATCGTTATCAGCCATGGCGAATGTCACTTGTACGGTTTTGGTCGATTCACTTCTATTTCCGATAAAGCCAAAAAAACTGGCAGGTCCAAAAAAAACAGGATTAATAGTAAAGTCAATGATATTATTGAGTAAAGTACACTTATATCCACTTTAATTTTTGAAAAGTATTCGAGAACGACTTGACTTGTAAAGCACTAGCAAGGCTGAAAACAGGTGCTGACTCCGAAATAATCGATCAAATAATAGTAGTATTTAGAACTTTTAGAACCGAACGCTATTTTAGAATACAATAATTATGTTAATATGTTTTAATTTTTCCTGTTTTTTAACTTAATTATGCACTAATGCGCTGCCTGGCGTTGTAGATTAGATAAAAATAATTGTTTCTACAGGAAAGTGGCGAAGTCAATTTTTTTGTTGTGGTGCCATGGCGAGCGCAACGTTAAAATTGGTCGTAATTACATAATTAGGGCACTCCGACAGTTAAGAACCGCTTTCATAGAACCACGATATATACCACGGTATATATCTATATACCTAGGGATATGACTATAGCACGGCTGCTACGCATAATCCTTCCGGAATCAATTCGCTAAATGATGATGAAACAGCATCAAAATCCGTTGCCATCCATCCAGACCGCCACGCGCCGCGCACCGAGGAACTTCCGATGTCTGCGATACCCCGCACGTACACACGGCTATACATTTCCAGTTTATGCTGATCTCGCATTGTATAGGATTTCCGTACAATGCGAGGTCAGCTTATACTGGAAATGTATAGCTCGATGTGTAGCCGTGTGTACACCTTCCCACGGTGCGTCGTGCGGGCTCCTCTGTGTCCGTCCGCAACATGGCGCACCGTCGGATCACGGCATAAGAAGTCCGATTTGACAGCTATAAAAATACTTTGTGTAGTGATGAAAATATAATCGATTTCTTTAAAAACTGGAGACATAGATTGATAATACTTAGAGAGTTTGTAATTTGACACAAAAGCAATTCATAATTTGTGAACGATTTTACGAATCTCCATAGAAAACTGTCAAACAGATGAATTATTTCGTAATATGATTATGAATGATCAGTTTGTGACATTTTACGATGATTCATAATATTTTCCTATTATAATTCTGCCAATGTGGCCGTTTTAAGCCCCCAGTAACCCGCACCCAAATTGCGTAACACACTTTCAATCACAATCTGAATGATTTTGACGGATATTGCATATTGCACATTGCAAGAAAAGAAATTTAAAAAATATATTCGAATTTGTGTGCTCAACGACGTAAATAGCGCAATTAATGCTTTTGAACTCAGTCAATCTGCCTATTCTAATAGTCTTTTACCAAATATGTTGGGGTCGGCTTCGAGTCTAAGCGGATGCAGCTGAATACCAGTATTATACATGGAGTGACTGGCTATCTGAACTCCACAGCCCAGTAACTGAGTAATACAATACCCCTTGGCAAGACTGGTTGTTAGACTTTCGGGCTTCTGACGACCCGTAACAACTGTCAAAGATCCACAAATGACAGCCGGGACCAACCGCGGCTTAACGTGCTTTCCGAGGCACGGAGGAGTCTCGATATGTTAAGATGGTCACATCCACGGACCAATCCCGGCAAGCGTAGCTTAACCTGATGGATCGACCCGTGCGGCTGGTATTACTTAGTCACGAGCTCCTCAATTGCTACTGTAAGTGTGTTAGTCAATTATCTCACTGGTGAAGGTCGCAGGGATCCGTTGTATGCAGGAGACACCGGAGCTGTCGTTGTGGAGATCCTTAGGAGAGGCCTATGTCCAGCAGTGGACGCATTTCAGACGAATTATAAAGATGATCGGGGCGAGAGTAAAGTGAAATGAATACTTACTGAATAGACAAACTGGATGCGAAAAGAAGATCTACTATCATTAGTACATTACTGTCGCGGCCTGCAACTGGGCTATCGACGGACGATCGTGAAATTGTGGGCCGAGGCGAAGCCGAGGCACACAAACGTGAGTCCATCAATAGCTGGTTGCGGCCAAGGCTTGTATAGTACTTTTCTCACACAATGCGGGGAAATTCAAACTGTAAATTAATTATAATATCCAGAATCAATGACGAACAACGATATTTTTTCACGCGCCAATAATGTTCATTTGTTTCTTCTTTATTTTAAACAGCTCTATTTGCGCTAAAGTAAAAATTTTGTTCCATTTTTAAATAATTCAACAGATATGAGTTTTCATAGTAATTTATTTCGCCGCTAAACACGACAGATATGGATTTTCATACTTTCTTTGCCGGCCGCATCGTCATTTGTTTTTGAACAGTACGGCTATTTCGATTTATCTCGAAGAAGGTTGTCAAACTAACTAACTAAACTAATGCTCGAATTTCCAAGCATGTTTGGGATTTTTTTTTTGTGGTTGGTATAGATCTGCGACTTGGAAGAAGCCAATGATCAGAAAATTACTGCGCAGGCAAAGTTGATTCACCTCACAATAAAAATAATTTGTCTGGTTTAACCGTATTTGATAAAATGCATACTAGCCTACATAACTAATGAACTACGTCATTGTAAGTAAATGGATATCAAAATACGGAAAATTCTCAATTAATTACTTACCTACTTTTGACATTGACATGCAGTTTAAATATAAAACGGATGAAACGACGCGCTTCCTAATCTCAGTGTACGCAATAGTCTCGAGTGTTACGCACGGACGCGGAAGGTGTAGGTTTTAGCTGTTTAATTTATTTAGATGTAGTGCTGGGTACAGAGAATGTAATTTTACATTGAAATAAAGGAATAGTAACTGCAAAAACGATAAAAAAAATTAAAACTTTCCTGAGAAAATTTCCGGTGGAATATGATTCAAAATAAGGAGCTGAAAGCCCCTGTTAATTTGCGGAGGGCTGTCCCGTACACCCTGTATGTAGATATTATCATCGTCAAGGTTATCATCTCATTTGTGAAATCCTGACAAAGAACCATTTCTCATTCTCTCATTTACATAATTTTAAATTTTCGACAAATATACCCGTATCGCCAAAAGTCCAGATAAATGAAAAGGCCGGATAAAGCCCGGACAGGGCCAAAAATCCGGACATGTCCGGACGGACGGTAAATCTGTACGTATACAGTATGTAACAAAAACCCTATCCGATCTGAAAGAGGCACACAGGTACTGCAATAACAATAACAGAAAAAATAAATAAAAAAGTTGTTGCAATTTTAAATTCACATTTTTAGTACCAAAATTAACCCAATTTCATTATAAATCAGCAAAGGTAACATGTTATGACTTGTAGACACCGCCCGCGCCCCATGTAGGTACTAATGGTAACCCCGGTAAAATTCCCGATTGAAAAAAAATGGAGTGTTTTTTTTTCTTTTTTCTAAATAGAACCCCATAAATAGACTCTCAGACAGGGAAGGACAGGGTATTTTTACACGCTGTATAACTAGGGATTGTCGTATATACGCACGTATGTCAGGGTTGATGGCAGCTCCGCCCTAACGAGATAACAGTTCGAATGTGTCGATAAAACTCATACAAAAAAATACTTAGGTACATCGAAACGAACCCAGTTGCGGCTAGCTAGCAGAATACGCACGCATCACTATTACATAAAGCTTCGCCATTTATTCGCGGATGGCTTATGTATTTACCCATCATTATAATTTTACATAAGCGGATTCGTAATTATCGGCACACGTACGTTATGCACGTTAATGATGGGCTGTCTGCAAAGTACTTACAATATACCAGACCTAATATGGCCTGAAATTATATGACTGCAAAGTCTAGCCCTGTCTTTTCAACCGATGTCTTAAAAAAGGAGGCGGTTCTCAATTCGGCTGTACATTAATGTATTTTCTTCGATATTTTCGTCAATTGAAGACAATAAAAAAAATTAAAAAAAACATTTTGTAGAGAAAACTTGCTTAACTTTAGTTTGGGTTTATGAGCTAACTTCAATATTAATATTTTTTTCCACTTCGTGTATGTTGATGAGTTTATAATGAGCCCCTGTCACTGTTATTTACGTAGTAAGTAGTGGTATACGAAATTGTGTAGAGTACCACAACTAAAAGGTGAAAAAGTTATGTGAAGTGAAGAATTTTTTTTTGTTAAAAAGATTTTGTAAAAAAGAACTGACTGCCAGGTTCTTTTTCTAAGTGCTGCTTCTATATTATGTAGATTCGAGACATTAAAAAAAACAGTCTTAAAAATCATCAAGATGAAACTTCTGCAAAATTCCAATTAAAAAAACAGGCTCTTTCCGAGGCAAAGGAACGCGTCTTCAGGCTTGGGGAGGCGAAAAATTACTTGTTTCTGTTGCTAATGATTGCAACCTTTTGTCCTTTGTCCAGCTTAATTGCTACATGGACACGGACCAAGTTTACTCGTAAAATGAAAAAAATACTCCGAGAAGGGATTATAATTTTTATTACCCGACTACGGCGAAGAAAAAAGGAGGGTTATGATTTTGACCGGTATGTATGTATGTATGTATGTATGTATGTATGTATGTATGTATGTTCATCTGTTCCCTCCTATCTTCCAAACCACTTATCACAATTTGACAAATGAGGTATCGTTAGAAGCGTCGCGTGATTGTCCGCTGGTTATAGGCTATGTGAAGAGTCACATTAAATTAAAAATGGCGCCCTCTAGAGGACATAAAGTGAGGAACTTAAAAAAAAATATGGTTTAATCGTACCGTGTTGGGTATCAAATGAAAGGGCTTAATGAGCACATTTCAAAAATATATATATTATAACCCCAAAAGAATTTTAAAAAAATCAAGTAATAAAAACTAAAACCCAACTACGACTTAAAAGGTATAAACAAGACACCACAGACAGACAAATTAAAAATCCGGAGTCACACGTAATCTGTTCGATTTATGCCCTAACACGTGTGACTCCGGATTTTTAATTTGTCTGTCTGTGGTGTCTTGTTTATACCTTTTAAGTCGTAGTTGGGTTTTAGTTTTTATTACTTGATTTTTTGATAGATAGGTTGTAGGTACGTCATAAGTGCGTAAATCACGAGCAAACATATTTAAAAATGCATATTGAGCCAATAATAGTGACCAAAATTCACAATAATAATACACTCGTACTTAAATTATACTTTTAATCGTATTATTTCTTTTTTTTTTTCTTATTATTCATATATTCATATTCTTATTATTCATATTATCCAGGTTTTAATTTGTTTTATTTTGTTTTTCAGAAAGTCCTACTTACAGCAGTGCTGACTGTGGCGGCGTTGTCTTCGGGCAGTGTGGTGAAAGCGCCTGGAGAGACCTTCGAACTCCTCATATTGCACAATAATGACATGCACGCGAGATTCGAGCAGACCTCCCAGCTGAGTGGAACCTGTACAACTGCTGATCGAGAGGCTGGCAAATGCTACGGTGGTTTCCCGAGAGTTGCTCATGTGTGAGTATGCATACCTTACCTAGCTCATATTCATCAGAGTTCTGGCCGTATCGAAATAATTTTCAGGAAAGTCAGTAAAGCCAAGGTCTATCAATAATTGCAACGGACATACAGAATCGCTTAATGCTTCACCTTAATGATTTACCTTCTTGGAGTTCAATAGAACACGAGGCCAGCCAGACGTTTTGTTACCACTGACTTGCGGAGTTGCGGTCTACTGTACTTGCCATAAGAACAGCTCATGCCATGCTAAATATGCAGGCAGCTATGTGGTGGTGGTAGAGTTGACTGCCCATGGTACGCTGGTCAAAGGAATACCTTTAATTAAAAAAAAATTGTTTCCAAATACATAAAAGCCAGCGGAATCTCTGTTTGACTTGAAACTCTCTCAATTTCAGTGTAAAGGAAGCTCGGAAAGCAGCCCATTCTGGACAGGGTCCTCCTGTCCTGTACCTCAACGCGGGAGACACTTACACCGGCACAGCATGGTTCACCATATACAAATGGAAGATCGCCGCAGAATTTGTCAACGCCCTACAACCGGACGCTGTTGTGAGTACCAAAAAAACCGTTTAAAAAAAGAACTTTGTACCGTTTTTTGCCAATGTCATCAACGCGTTTTTTCGTCCGTAAATTATTTGTGCTGTGAGCGTTCCGTCAGCTTTATGAAACGTTGATTTCCATCAAGTTTCGACAATAATTATTTTTATTTGTTCAATTGCTTCTGTTTTGTTTGACGTCAAAATGAGAGGTCAATTTGTGCAAAATTATCATGCGGTTATATAAGAAGGTTACAATGTTAGTACGATATACTTAAAGTTTTCGATAAGTGCCTGTAACTTCACTACATACCCGTATCTGTGTGATGAGTGTATTCATTCACATCTTATGTGAATATGACCTTAGAAGGCTTAGTAAAAAGGTACCTAGGTGCATGTAGACTGGGCTTAAAATGGTGTAGCAAAAAGGCAAAGCAAAATCAGTGTTCATGATTTAAAAAAATACAAGTCACTCTTTGCTTTTACGTCATTCGTGTTAATGTGTTACCTAGGTAGGAATTTGGTTAGCGACTGAGTTCTGAATAAATCAATTTTGAATTTTGACTTGTAACTCCGATTCAGGTCTAAGGCTGAGTGAGATCTATTCACGTTGCTTTGCTAAGCGTTATTCCTGTCACTGTCGCACAACTGTCAAACTACAAGTGCAAGACAGAGACACACACAGGAGGTACATGTCTAAGTCGAAGCTTGTCATAAGTAACGTCGATAGATCTCGTCGATAAATTCTAAGCTCGCAAAAAGAAAACTGTTGCACTATTTTTATTGTAAATCGTGTGATGTCTGCATTTTATATTATCATACCATACCGTCTGTTGTTTTGTGTCGTTTCTCATACCTGCATATTTGTATAGAATTTTTGCATAGGTACAGAATAGGACAACGAAGTGGACTTTAGAAAAAAAAAAATATAGCCTTCCCAACAAGAGTTTTAGTGGCTCTCACTTCTTGATTTTATTTGTTCTCAGCCAATATGTTTTTCTTAACTTTAAATATGATTTCTTAACCTGCTACTTAAATAAATTACCAACTTGATGTTCCTAATGTACTCAAGTGCTTCAATAGAACTCGCATCAATGTAAGATGAAGGGATGAAATCTTATTCCGTGTATTCATTAACTTGTAATTAATTGTAACTTTTATTGATTATTATTAATCCTATATTCGACACAAATGTATTTTTGTTCAGAATAAATAAATAAAATAAATAAATATATTTTCCTGGTATACCTATCGATGATGATAAATCTTTGAGAACTTTTGTCAAAATCGATTTAAAGGAACGAAGCTATAAGGATACCTACCTTGATGGAGGTATTTGAAACAAAATGAAAATTTGAACCAGACCATGACACAATATTGTAAGTAAGTACTTTTTTCATATGGAACAGATCACTAACATATAACCTAGGAATAAGATCCTTACTAAACATCGTCTGTACTAACCAAAATTGAAAACTTTAATAATTTAGGGATATTTATGTCTCTGTGTAATTGTATAGCAATCATTCTCTGCTTTGGTGATGGTAATTTCGTATTGGATGGAGTTAAGTATATATAACGCCCAAATTCTTGAATTTCTGTAATATTTATTACCTTTTGTTATAACTTTATAACTGCTAACTAACAAGACTAATTCCTAAAACTAACAATTATAACATAACTAATACTAATCTCGACATGTATTTTATCCTTTCAGTCACTCGGAAACAACGAAGTTGACAAGGAAACATTGGAGATTTCACCTTTCTTAGAAAACTTAGAAACCTATATTCTAGCCAGCAATGTAAACATAAAATCAGCTGACGGAAAAGCCAATATTAAAAAATCCATCGTATTTGATATACAAGGTGTTAAAGTTGGAATTGTAGGCTACTTGACACCCGAAAACAGTATGTTGGATAGCTTTGGAAACGTTGAATATATCGATGAAGTTCTAGCAATTACAGAAGAAGTAGAAAAACTTCAAGCTTCAAAAGTCAACATCATAATCGCTTTAGGTCATTCAACTCTTGAAAAAGAGAAAGAAATAGCGAGAGAAGTCGCTGGTATCGATATGCTTATCGCCGGTAATAGAAATAGATTCAACTGGAATGGCGAGAGTGCTCCAGATGTACATCAGCCCATAGTTGTGACTCAGGAGTCAGGAAAGCAAGTACCAATAGTTCCATCAACAGCCTATGACAAATACCTTGGTAGTGTTAAAACTAAATTCGATAAAAATGGAGACATATTGGAGTACAACGTTGATCCCATTCTCCTTGATACGTCGGTCCCTCAAGATTCAGCATCACTGGAGATAGGCAAAACTTATTACTCAGATGTCGTTTCAAGAAACACAGAAGTCATTGGAAATACCTCAGTTGTTTTGGATGGCGAATCTTGCTATAAAGAGGAATGCAATTTCGGAAATTTCGTCGTTGATGCCATTATGTATTATTATGCAACAAGGTTTGAGGGTGAAAGATGGACAGATGCTCCCATAGCTATCATCCACAGCAATGCTATTATAGGCTCAATAGCACCAACCAATCGACCTGCTGATGTAACAAGAGGTGACTTACTTTCCGCTTTACGTTTAGATAGTAATCTTGTGACTGTGACTATGAATGGAATAGTCCTCAAGTCAGTTCTAGAACAATCTGTCCGAGATTACAACACAGCAAGCTCCAGGGGACAATTCTTGCAGTTTTCTGGAATACGTGCAGTTTATGATTTGGAACGAGAACCAGGATCTAGGTTAATAAGCGCCGTCGTCCGTTGCTGGGAATGCTTTGTTCCCGAGTTTTATGAAGTCGAAGATGGTAGGAACTACAAAGTATTGATGCCTGCGGCTCTGGCAGACGGAGAGTTTGGATACTCTTTTCTTACTCAACTAACAAAGGATGAGCTTGCATATGATGCGGTGACGTGCACGGAAGAATTCATTAATTTGAGAAGTCCATTATATCCAGAAGTGGCTGGGCGCATATTCTTTCAGCCACGGAGTGGCGCCGGTTCTGCTGCACTAAGTTCCTCTCTACTTCTTGTTGCTCTAATATCCTTTGCTTTGAACTAACTGATTTAATTACTACGCATTTGATTTGAGTTGTTGCATGTACATATGGATATTTCAAATTATGTTATGTTTTATAAATATATACATTTTAAAACAAACTTGTACATTTATTCATTTTACCTGGAGAAATCGTTAAAGTAAGTTATGATGCATTATGATGATAGCGAGTGAATTATAATAGAAGAATATCCTTCTAACTAGTGATGATAAGACATCAAAATTCTAAGTAGTAAGTATTTTAAAAAAGCATGACTTTTAGCCGTATGATATATTAAATACATATTTAGAATGAAACTGGCATGCCCGCAGTTCCGCATGTTTAATTATATAAAACCTACACATGCGATGACAATATTGAATCAGGAATCTACTCATTGATAATGAATTAACTATAATTTATTATTGTGTAACTTTACCTGCAACTGTAGCATTACTGCTAATTTACATTACTGCAAAACGGAATGGAAGACAACTTTTGGAACAAAATTGTGTAAAGCATAATGAACTTTATGTCAATGGTTAAACGTACAAAATAGATTCGAGCTGTTAGCTCTAATTCCCGAGAATGTGCGAGAATTCTCTGGAAGACACGCGACCTGTTTTTCTGCTCTTATCTAGTTTGTACGTTACACAATTGACATAAAGTTCAATAAGCTTTGAACCAATTTCGTGACAACAATTCGCTTCAAATCTGTTTCGCGCTTAATTTACATTCATTTGAAATTCTCAGAATAAACAGATAAGTGTTGCCAAATAGTCTTTCAATGCGTGTTTGTGGATGTCATTGTGACTAATATGCACCATTTTTTATTTTACCTGAACCATTTAATAATTCCTATGGACAAGTATTCGTATGGACAAGTACTAAATGTCGTAGGTAAACCTACCTACTTGTTTCAACATTAGCCTGTGTATCTTCTTTATTGGGCTTTTTTATAATTTCTGACGTGACTATATTATTTTCGGCATCTCGATAATTCAAATTCAAATTCAAATTTTTTATTTCAGACCAAGCATTGGATCCATATAGTGTTAGTATGAACTTAGCCTATGTTAGTAAATTAAAATATCAATACCTACAATACTAAACATTAATTGGCTACATGAACATGTGCACGCACATGTCTGCCAGCCCAAAGCCTGATAAAAGGTCCATCAACCTTGTCCGCCAGTGTAGCTAAAATACTGTTGATAATACAGGGAAGCAAAATTTATGGAAATATATGAAGATGCTTTTAAAATTCCGTCCACGATAACGTTATAACGTATTTCCATACATTTTATGGACATGGATGTGGACTTTCACGATAATATCGTCACTTTAGAAATGATAAAAGCGCACATTCGCGCACCAACTGTAGTCCGGGTATACGCGTTGTGTTTGGTTAAAAATTACCACGACGACAAAGGTTATGCGCGAAATATGGCTGGTGCGTAAACATAGTGGATACCCTGCTTTATGCTGCGACTATTAAAACTTGTACTTACCAATATTGATTGATACCTTCCTAATCAAGAAACTACTAATTTCATCTTTATCATCATAAGCGCCGTTGACTAATTAAACTGGATGAATTTTTGGAGCCTCAATTTATACTTATCCCTTAAAAGTAAATGTTGGCCAACGTACAATACAATACAACGTACGGCTTTTGTTATTGCGCCTTAATGTCATGTTTCAATAATCTAAAACGAACATTTAAGAATGTTGTAACGTTTTAGAAAATGAGAAACCCATTTCCATCCCCTATCACTAAGGTCTAATCACTAAAAATGGTTAACATTGCAATACGTGAATGTCTGTATGTTTGCATGATTGTCACCCGCTAACTATGTATTGCATTTATTCGTTCTTTGTTTCAGTCCCTGGGAAACCACGATTTCGATAACGGCGTACCCGGACTCACTCCTTTTATTAGAAACCTCACATGCCCCGTTTTAGCTGCCAATCTTATTCTCACAGAAGAGCCAGAGTTACAAGCTCAAACTAATTTAATGAAGTCGTTTGTTTTTGACATCAATAACACTCAAATTGGTGTCATAGGATACCTAACACCCGACACTAAATTTCTAGCTATACGCAACGATGTCGATTACATAGATGAGGTCACAGCTATACGAAAAGAAGCAGCTATGCTAAAAAGTAAAGGGGTCCAAATACTCATTGCTCTTGGTCACTCAGGTTTTATAAAGGATTTAGAAATTGCCAGAGAAGTAGAAGATATTGATCTGGTAATAGGTGCTCATACGAACACGTTTTTATGGAACGGGAGTAGACCCGATGCGGAAGATCCTGAAGGACCTTATCCGACTATAGTTGAACAAGAATCTGGCAGATTGGTTCCTGCAGTGCAAGCCTACGCATACACAAAATATCTTGGAAAATTACACATCAAATTCAATTCTGACGGTGAAATTATCAGTTCAAATGGAAATCCCATACTTTTGGATAATACCATACCACAAGACCCGAAAGTTTTAAAACTTGTAAATTACTATCAAGAAAATGTCCGTATAATTACTGAACAGATTCTAGGTAATGCTTCAGTGTTTATAGATGGCCAAACATGTCGAGTAAGAGAATGTAATATGGGAAATTTTATAACAGATGCTATGATACATAAGTATGCTTCTACCTATAGAGGCCATGGTTGGACTGACGCTCCTATTGCTATTATTCACGGTGGTGGCATAAGATCTTCATTTAGACAAAAGGATTTACCGGTCAATATCACAAAAGGAGATCTTTTGCGAGTAATGCCATTTGATGGTACCCTAGTAAAAGTAAAAATATACGGACATGCTATATTGAAAATGCTGGAATTTTCTGTACACAAGTATAACCCATTATACCCCACGGGACAGTTTTTACAAATGTCAGGAATGAGAGTAAAATACGACTTAAGACAACCTCCTAAAAACAGAGTCAAGAAGGTATCCTTGAGATGTGGCAAATGCTCATATCCTGAATATTTTCCCCTAAATACGACAAAAGAGTACAAGATATTGATGCCTGCATTTTTGACGAGTGGAGGCGACGGTTTCTTCATGTTCGATGACTTGCCCATAACTCATTTAGATATTGATGAAATCCAATGCACAGAGGCATATATAAAAAGTCATAGTCCTTTGTATCCTGCTGTAGAAGGACGAATCATATTACATAATATGGAAGACATGGAAGTGGTCGACAGTTAATTTAAGTGAACTGTAATTATGAGTTTCACTATTTACAAGGATATAACTTAAGATCTAAAAGTAAAGGGTTTGCTGAACTACGTCGCGGTATGTTCCTGTGGCCCTTTTATGCACAGTGGAACTATTTGGAATGAAATGAAGAAAATGTGGCTCATTTTTGCAATACATCAAACAAGTCATGGACAAAATAGAATTTTTATTATTTTGTCTTCAAAGGAAACCAGTCTGTCTCACTTACTTGAAGAGTTATATTCACATGGTTCGTCACAATAATTCAGGAATGGAACATTCGCTTGGCATTAGTGCCATAATATATTATATGACATATTATATTTTATGACAAAACACTTGGGATATTCCTGAAGATATGCTCTTTAAACAGTAGGAACACAATGATGTAATTTAGAAATAACAAAAATCTTATTCAGCATGGAAACTCCGGATTTTTAGTACTTCTTATTAAATTATAATGACTTACTCCTAAGAAGAAAGACAAAGTTTATTTTAATAAGAAGTACTAAAAAACCGTACCTCTTAAATAATATACGTAAAACCGATATGATTGAAAGATGTTTCTTCTTTTTTACTTACTTATGTTATTGTATACCTACTACTTTCACATAAAAAAATATTGATCTAATATTTATTTTATTATTTTAAATCATTGTTGGTATAATTTTTCATATACACACTAGAAAAATAAACTACAGCTAAACACCTACACCTTATTATACTACGAAAAACCAATTTCTTCCTTCCTAAATAAGTTATATTATTAAATTTATTAAAAATAAAATTTATCAATTATGGACATTATAAACAAAAAGATTTAAGCGGACTGATTTGTAAGTATTTATATTTTAGTAGGCATGCATTTTTAACTTGGAATAAAACTGTAATCAAATGTACCTCGATTTTTCTAATATGCGCTATATCTAATATAAAAATCGGGTCATAATAACTAACTTTCAACTTGCTCTATTCTTCTTTAGTTATTTACCAATAATTTTATGTGTACCAATAATCTGTATATGCCATATTTGTACTAACTGACATTTGTAGTTTGTTGCACTAACCTAACTTTACTATCATTGTTGCATGTTTTATTTATTACTATACTTACAAAGTATACCTGTGCCTACTTAGATTTTTGCATGATTCTTGGCAATATCTTATCAGCATGCTACATTATTGTATTCTTTGTTCCAGTCCCTGGGAAACCATGAATTTGATAACGGAATATCGGGCCTAACACCTTTTATTGAGAACCTCACATGTCCAATCCTTGCTGCCAATCTTATCCTCACTAAAGAACCAGAGTTACAAGCCGAAAAGAACTTGATGGACTCTGTTGTATTCAATATAAATGGCACTAAGATTGGTGTCATCGGCTACTTAACTCCCGACACTAAAGTATTAGCTATAAGGAATGACGTAGAATACATTGAAGAAGTGATAGCAATACAAAAAGAAGCTGCCAGACTTAAGAGTATTGGAGTGAATATTCTTATTGCTCTTGGACATTCTGGGTTTACCAAAGATTTGGAAATAGCCGAAAAAGTAGCAGATATCGATTTAGTCATAGGTGGACATACTAACACGTTTTTATGGAATGGGACCAGTCCTGACGTTGAAAAACCCGAAGGGCCATATCCAAAATTAGTAAAACAAAAATCTGGTAGATTTGTTCCAGCGGTACAAGCCTACGCATATACCAAATATCTTGGTAAATTACACATCATATTTGATTCAGACGGCGAAATCATTCGTTCTGATGGAAATCCTGTTCTGTTGGATAATTCGATACCACAAGAGCCTGCAGTCCTAGCCATTGTGAATCGGTATCGTGAAAGCATGCTGCAAATAACGGAACAGGTTGTTGGCAATACTTCAGTAATATTAGATGGACATACTTGTCGATTGAAAGAATGTAATATGGGGAATCTGATAGCTGACGCGATGGTACATAAATACGCTTCAGGATACAGAGGATTTGGTTGGAGTGATGCTCCTGTTGCCATAATACAAGGTGGTGGAGTCAGGGCTTCTATTTCTCATATAAATTCACCAGCAAACATAACAAAAGGGGACTTGTTACGTGTCATGCCTTTTGATGGCAACATCGTAAAAGTAACAATTAATGGTAGTGATGTGTGGAAGATGCTGGAACACTCTGTTTGGAGGTACAACCCGACACGTGCTCCGGGACAGTTTCTACAAATGTCCGGAATGATGGTTCAATATGATTTTCGTCAGTCACCAGGGAAGAGAGTGACAAAAGTTTACATGCGATGTGGTGAATGCCTGTACCCTGAATATTCCGTTCTTAATAAGACGGAGAAGTACAATATATTGATGCCAGCATTTTTGTCTATGGGAGGTGACGGCTTCTCTGTGTTCGATGGTCTACCTTCAGCTCCCCTAAGTTATGATGAGTTAAGTTCTACAATTGAATATATTGAGAATCACAGCCCAGTGTATCCCGCTGTTGAAGGACGGATCATAATAGTTAACCTTGAGAAATTGCGCAACTCGGCAACATATTTGAAACTGTCCATAGTATCAGTAATTATGCTCGCTTGTACTTTGGTTCTATAAAACATTATATCGAGAAAAAAAAAACAATTCACTTTTTACGTAGGTACATTTTTAAATTAAGATTGAATTCGTAGATAGTTCACCCATCAGCACCCTAATTACGTAACACACTTTCAATCGTAATCTGAATCATTTATAAGGATATAGCTATCCATTGCTTCATACATTCGAAAAAAATATCTGCTCAACAACGTAAACAACGCAATGAATGTTGTTGATCAGGGGGCCAAGTCTACTAATTTACAAACGTGTCAGTGGTCTCACAATGATCAGTTTTTGACAGATTTTGTATGGCATATCTGTCAAAAACTGATCATTGTGAGACCACTGTCATGTTTGTAAATTAGTAGACTTGGCCCCCAGTTTGAACTGTCAAAATGAAAGCCATTGCTGCTGTTAGTGTGTTATGCCATTACCCCGCTGATTGTTTCAACTCGCAAACATGCAATGAGCACAAAAGTGTAAGTGTATACTTACACTTATTTTTTGTCTTGTATAGGGGTAAGAATTTTAGTTTAATGGCTACTTTAGGTATACTTTTGCGTAGAAACTTACACAAAAAGTCATTCCCTTTATAATAACGCTTATTAACTTCGCATTTTACAGATCAGTATTATTATTTATAATGTTACATGATATATTCTTTTTGAGATCTTTATGTAAGTAGTTTACTAGTTACAAAGTGCAATATTATTATTTGTGTTTATTGTTGTGTTTTTAATATTTTTATTTCTTTATTTTAATAATATAAAACACAATAAATGTATCGATGATGTATTTGTATTAATTTTCGCTCGATGTGGGATCCCATAAAATTTAAATATTTTATAATTTACCTACACAAAATCTTTTCTATACAAATATTTTTATACTATACCTAATAACATCCAATAGGTCGCGCAAGATAAGTTGGCGGGATAAGTTTGTGTTAATTCCGGTAATAATCTATAATTAATAATTAATCTTAATATTATGTATCTTCTAATAATATTTATTAATTTAATTATGTGTAGAATCACTTAATTTGACCATATAATATACAACAAGACGGCGGCATACTTATTAGTTCCGATTTCACCCGAGTGCAGACTTATCTTGCGAACACTCTAGGTACCTACCTACCAAAGACAAAAACGACATTCAGCCATCATAGATCATCCATACTTTTAAAAAACTACACAGTAAGCTCACAGCGAGCTATTTATAAATTCGTCAGTCCGCGGACGCGTAACAAAAATCGTTGCCAGACAGTACATAGGCTGTACATGCGTTCTATGTACTACCTACAGTAATACACCCCACCGCCAATCAATAAAACTGCAATTGAGCTCCGACACAAAATATGTCCGAACAAAGTAATCACGATGATTGAATGATGTTGCACTGCATACATACACGCTCGCGTATGAAACAGGCTAACCACCCCGTGTTTCAAACTTTCAATGGATTCACAAGCGGTGAATTTTCTCTTTGAACCTCGAATTTTGTACCTACCTACCTATGTATATACCTATTGAATTCTGATGTTGGCGTATTCAAACAAAGAGTGACCGGAAAAACAGGCGCGAGTTTATTACGCAGGCGTAAACTAACCCTAATAAATAGAGACCTGGGTAACCTACATACGTATTACGTATGGTATTTTTTTTTATTAAAAAGTGCTTATAATAAGAAAGTTGAATTCTTACTACATTACACGTCTTTGTTTCAGTCTCTCGGGAATCACGAGTTCGACCAAGGAGTCAGCGGGCTCACACCCTTCATCGAAAATCTGACATGTCCAGTATTAGCTGCTAATCTTGTTCTAAATAAAGTACCAGAACTTGCCAAGGAAACGAATCTTAAAAAGTCTGTAGTCCTTAATGTTGCTGGTCACAAAGTAGGTATAGTAGGCTACTTGACTCCCGAAACCAAAGTATTAGCTGTACCAAATGATGTCGAGTATTCTGATGAAATCGAAGCACTCAATGAAGAAGTGAAGAAGCTGCAATCCGAAGGAATTAACATTATTATCGCTCTCGGACATTCCGGATTCCTCAGGGACCTTGAGATAGCAAAAGGAGTAGAAGGTCTTGATTTAGTTATTGGTGGACACACAAACACGTTCCTCTGGAATGGCACAAGCCCAGATGCAGAACAACCAGCAGGCCCCTATCCCACTTATGTGAAACAAGCGTCTGGGAGACTCGTTCCCGTTGTTCAGGCGTATGCTTATACAAAGTACTTGGGAAAGTTGCATTTAGTATTCGATTCTTTAGGTGAACTTATCAGTGCAGACGGGAATCCTATTCTTTTAGACCAGAGTGTGCCACAAGACGAAGAAGTCCTTAAAATCTTGAACAGATACAAAGACAATGTCCTTAATATTACAGAGAAAGTAATTGGAACCACCGCTGTTATGTTAGATGACAGACCATGTGAAACTGAAGAGTGCAATATAGGTAACTTGATTACCGATGCGTTGGTATATAAGTACGCCTCGGAATATACTGGCGAGCATTGGACGGACGCCCCAATTGCTCTTATTCAAGCAGGCGGTATAAGGACATCCATAGTGCGTGCTAAAATGCCAACAAATATAACCAATGGTGATTTACTCGCAGTAATGCCTTTTGATGGCAAAGCAGTAGCGGTAACAGTGAACGGCAGCGTCCTTCTACATACGATAGAACAATCAGTCGCATTTTTTAACAATTTGGCAGCACACGGAGAATTCCTTCAGTACTCCGGTATTAAAGTTATATACGACCTAAGTAAACCAAGTGGATCTAGGATTGTCAGTGCCGAAGCCAGATGTTGGGCTTGCGCCATCCCAAAATATTCAAAAATATTAGCTAAAGATATTTACAAAGTTTTGATGCCCAGTTTCCTTGCTACGGGTGGTGACGGATTCGACATGTTCATAGGTTTACCTACAGAAACCTTAGATTACAATGAATTATCGTCTACTGAATATTATATTTCTCATCATAGTCCAATTTACCCTCAAATCGAGGGGCGGATCACCTTTGTCAGTGAAAATGAAAGTAATAGTTCGTCGTCTCTTGTAAAAGTCTCTGTCGTATCAATTCTGATAGGTTTTCTTACTATATTTCTAGCTTAATCTTTATTATGTAGTACAAATTAAGTAAGTAGTAGTAATTTTTTTTTTTGATTGTATTAATAACGACTGAAATGTTTTTGAATGTTGTGTTACAGATTAAAGATAGCACTAAGTATATTAACTACTAAATGACTGACTACAATGTGTCCTAAACTTGTTTTTTGTGGAATAAATATTTTTACTTAAAATTCCGGTTGATTTTATTTTCTTCTAGTTAATGCTTAGGTAGAATATTTGTGACTCCACTAGCTACATCCCTTAAAATTGTGCATTTGACATAGGTGGACATTGTTACTAAACACTGCGTAGTATCTATAGATATGTATCATAGATACACATCAAGCTATACATTTCCAGTTTATGCTGATCTCGCATTGTATAGGATTTCCGTATAATGCGAGGTCAGCTTATACAGGAAATGTATAGCTTGATGTGTAGCCATGTGTACTCAAGGTAACTCAAGGCAAAAAAATCTCCTTAGAATTTCACAATTTTATCACCATCGTTTTACGCGTGACTGTACAGAGCGATAGATAGGTACCTACCTACTAATTAAGTTTATTTTATAGCAGTAGACAACAGATTTTTGTGACCTGACCCAATCTAATCCAAGCAATGAAATAATAAGATAATAGGTGTATCTGTGTTAATGCTATTTTTATATTTAATTGCATTACTAGTTACAACCCAACTACATAATAAAAGGCGAAAGTGAGTTTGTATATTTGTTACGTTTTCTGCATGACCTGGAATAGGACTAGGAATATTTTCATTCCGATATTCCCACGGGATCGAGACTTACGCGGGTGAAATCTTGGGGCGCAGCTAGTAAATATAAAAATACCTTTATTAACCTCTTGGACCCGACCGTCTACAAACAAACAAATACTAACAAATCACAAACAAACTCGACTCGTACTAACAAATTCCTAACATAACACTAACTTTTCCTTTCAGTCTCTCGGCAACCACGAGTTCGACGAAGCTGTGGATGGAGTAGTACCGTTTATTAGAAACTTGAGCTCGCCTGTCGTAGCAGCTAACCTCATCTTAGACAAAGTTCCCGAACTGCAGAACGAAAAGAACTTATATAAATCAATTGTTATTGTCAAAGACGGTGTCAAAGTTGGTATTATAGGATATCTTACGCCAAAAACAAAAGACCTCGCTCCTAGAAACGATGTTGAATACGAAGATGAAATTCCAGCCATTAGAAGAGAAGTAAAAAAACTAAAAGAACAAAATGTTAACATTTTAATAGCTTTAGGACATTCCGGATTTGTGACGGAATCAGAAATTGCGAGACAAGTCGAATATATAGATTTGGTTGTCGGAGGACATTCTAATACATTCCTTTCGAACGTCAATAGTACGTCAGAGACAGAAATACCTGAAGGACCGTACCCTACAGAAGTAGAACAAGCAGACGGTAGAATAGTGAGAGTCGTACAAGCTTACGCTTTTACTAAATATATGGGAAAGTTACATTTAGTTTTCGACTCTGCGGGCGAAATAATAAAATGCGAAGGAACTCCCATATTGTTAGACCAGGAAATACCAAGGGATCCGGAACTTTTACAAACGGTTAATAAATATCGTAAAGACATGGATCGTATAAACAACGAAGTTGTTGGAAGTTCATTCGTTTACCTGGATAAAGATGGATGTCGACTAAGAAAATGCAATTTAGGTGACTTGATCACTGACGCCATGTTGAACTACACCAGGGAAGAATATCACGAAAAGTATCCGGATGTGAATATAGCATTACTGCAGGGGGGAGGCATACGATCAACAATTTATCATGAAGGATCACCCTTTACTATGACGAAAGGAGACTGGATGAATGTACTACCATTTTCGGGCTCGTTAGCGATAGTCACAATGAACGGAACAATACTCAAGCAGAGTCTAGAACATTCTGTGTCCACATGGCGCACTGTAGATAGTACTGGACAATTCCTACAATTTTCTGGAATGGAAGTCACTTACGACTTAGCGAGACCAGTAGGTTCTCGTGTTGTTAACGCTAAAGCAGTTTGCTCAAACTGTGAATTATACGAATTGCAGGATATAAAAGATGAATATGAATACAAATTGATGATGACCACGTTCCTTGCAAACGGTGGAGGTGGTTATAGTATGTTCGTAAACCTCCCTACGAAAACACTTCCATACAATGAATTAGACTGTGTTTTGTACTGTTTGAGAAAGTACAGTCCTGTGAATACGCAAGTCGATGGTCGAATTGAAATACTAAATGAAGACAATGTTTAGAATATGGAATTTTCCTTCTAACGTTAGTGCCATAGCTTACACTTGCAATATTTCGGTAGATACTTAATGCTCATTTCAATACTCATTCGAATGAATGTAAGGAATGTAAGCTTAATTTAAATGTAATTTATTTCAGTTATACGATATATGCATAGAATTTTAAGAATGATACACCAAAGTTGATATAACATGATAGGTTAATTGGCTAGGCTGTGCTAATTATTCCTGCGTAGCAAGGCGTTCCTAATTGGCGGCCAATCGACACGACCGTGTCATGTTGCGAATACAAATTATAAGATGTTGTTATGTACCACGCATGATGTGTCTACACCTACACATGACGAATAAAAAAATCAAGTAATAAAAACTAAAACCCAACTACGACTTAAAAGGTATAAACAAGACACCACAGACAGACAAATTAAAAATCCGGTGTCACACGTGTTAGGGCATAAATCGAACAGATTACGTGTGACTCCGGATTTTTAATTTGTCTGTCTGTGGTGTCTTGTTTATACCTTTTAAGTCGTAGTTGGGTTTTATGTTCATCTGTTCCCTCCTATCTTCCAAACCACTTATCACAATTTGACAAATGAGGTATCGTTAGAAGCGTCGTGATTGTCCGCTGGTTATAGGCTATGTGAAGTCACATTAAATTAAAAATGGCGCCCTCTAGAGGACATAAAGTGAGGAACTTACAAAAAAAAATAGTTTAATCGTACCATGTTGGGTATCAAATGAAAGGGCTTAATGAGCACATTTCAAAAATATATATATATTATAACCCCAAAATAATTTAAAAAAAAATCAAGTAATAAAAACTAAAACCCAACTACGACTTAAAAGGTATAAACAAGACACCACAGACAGACAAATTAAAAATCCGGAGTCACACGTAATCTGTTCGATTTATGCCCTAACACGTGTGACTCCAGATTTTTAATTTGTCTGTCTGTGGTGTCTTGTTTATACCTTTTAAGTCGTAGTTGCGTTTTAGTTTTTATTACTTGATTTTTTATATTTATAAGTACGTACGTTTACATTTATTTATAATTAAGTAAAGTGTTTTTCTCGTGGACCGGCCACGTCGCACGAATGCACCCGGAGAGATGGGCAAAGATCGTCACTCACTGGACGCCTGAAGGAGTGAAGTGTTTTTCTGCAACTTTTTTTTATTTACATTATGAAAAACTGGGATTCGAATGAACCTATCTACGTAATCGGATGTCCTATGGTCGTCAATCTAACTGCCAAGAATATTTGTACATCTGGTCACAATGAAATACCGCCTGCTTCTGAAAGCCCATCCAATTCTTTAACGAAGTATACTTACTTCGTACCCTACTGGTTGTATAGGGGGCCTAGACGAGTGACAATCGCTTCCAAAGCGTTTCGTATTTCTACAACGACTTTCAACAGGATCGACATACGCTTTTCTATAGCTTATGTCAGTCCTATACATTTTTGCCTTTTCCATCATCGTTATCGCTGATGGAATATCACTTTGTCTAGGGCCTCTGAAAACCGGAATTCTGAAGAACGCTATTTGAATCCCAACTCTACAAGCAGGGTCGTACATCACTGGGTGAGCGAGCTGTTACTTGGAAAGTGACAGGGGCGTCTCGTCCCGCGCTTTTGTTTTACCGCGTTATTGGGTTATCATCACCTAATAATGAACATATTAAAGTTATTGGTAATAAGCACACTGAGTGGTTTATTTATACTTAGTAATGATTAGCGACTCCTAACCATAGATACATTTCGATGTTTGAACTTAGCCTATAATGTTCCCACTGCTGGGATACAAGCATCCGCTCTGTGAAAGAACGTCACTTAATTTTATGCAACGTTTATAAATAAATAAACCCCTTAATTATTATTAGGTAGGTACCTATTTAAATTGGAGAATATTTTTTTATTCAACTACTTAGTTACAGCCGCTGACATTAGATTTAGCAGCAGATTTACTGATCAGAGTCAATCTGTATATAACGACATCGTTTTTTAGGGTTCCGTACCCAAAGGGTAAAACGGGACCCTGTTACTAAGACTCCGCTGTTCGTCCGTCCGTCTGTCACCAGGCTGTATCTCATGAACCGTGATAGTTAGATAGTTGAAATTTTCACAGATAATGTATTTCTGTTGCCGCTATAACAACACATAAGTACTAAAAAACAGAATAAAATAAATATTTAAGGGGACTCCCTTACAACAAACGTGTTTTTTGTGCCGTTTTTGAAAGAGGTAAAATTGCATAAGACTCTGTCAATATTGTAAATGCATCACCCCAAAAGATAGACGCAAAAAATTAAAAATATTGCAATAAAAAAATATCACTGCTCGCGCGACTTGCGTCTGCGACCGCGGCGAGAACAAATGCTAGAAGTTATTACCTAAGCCGCGCTGCGACTTGCGGAGAACAGACTGGCGCGGGAACACTCGGGGGCCGCCGCGCGCGCAAGACACACTGCAAGACGCACCGCATGGTGCACCACAAGACGCTCCGCCGTATGGCCTGACGCAAGTCGCATTGCTCGAGGCCGTGAATGGGTCCGGTAATAGGAATGAGGAATGGCTGCAGATCCTGACATGGCAGACGCAAGAGATTAGGAAAGTAAAACCAATATAACTAACAAATATGAGATGACGTTAGAATACTTTGGAAGGCTGTTCTTCCAAAACTATTTGCCATATGAAAATATTCCAGGACATAATTACGTACCTAATAATAAAGGATACATAAATTTATAATAATATGTTAATGTTAGGGCAACCTTTCCCCTGCCAGGGTTGCGGGAAAGTCCGAAAGGGATACCGGGACCTTGGCAATAGGCAACTGAAGGAACACGGGTGGGTTTTAGTCAGTAAAAGTCTGACACGCCCTTCCGCTCCGCCCAAAGCGGGAAAAGTCATAGAATGAATTCCCACCATAAAAAAAGTGCAACTTTTCCACCAAATAAAGATTTTTACAACTATTTATCCTGAGTTTTATTTCACTCCCTGCTAAAACCTCATTGAAGTGTGTAGGTAGGTATATACTTAACCTTTATTTTTAATGTCCTGCCAAGTTGCTCCGTTACACAGTAACGTAAAGGTACAGTCACGCGTATAAAGCTGAGAATTCTGAAAATTGAGCTTTTTATCGAATCCTTAACCCTTTAAAATCAGGAGAAGGGATAAAAGTACAGTACGGAAATATCTTATAGTGGAGAGAAAATTTACCATTATTGTATTGTATTAACAATATAACATAACACTAACTTTTCCTTTCAGTCTCTCGGCAACCACGAGTTCGACGAAGCTGTGGATGGAGTAGTACCGTTTATTAGAAACTTGAGCTCGCCTGTCGTAGCAGCTAACCTCATCTTAGACAAAGTTCCCGAACTGCAGAACGAAAAGAACTTATATAAATCAATTGTTATTGTCAAAGACGGTGTCAAAATTGGTATTATAGGATATCTTACGCCAAAAACAAAAGATCTCGCACCTAGAAACGATGTTGAATACGAAGATGAAATTCCAGCCATTAGAAGGGAAGTAAAAAAACTAAAAGAACAAAATGTTAACATTTTAATAGCTTTAGGACATTCCGGATTTGTGACAGACTTGGAAATTGCGAGAGAAGTCGAAGATATTGACTTGGTAATCGGAGGCCATTCCAATACATTCCTTTGGGAAACTGATAGTACTTTAGAGAAACCTGAAGTCCCTGAGGGACCATACCCCACAGAAGTAGAACAAGCAGATGGTAGAATAGTGAGAGTCGTACAAGCTTATGCTTACACTAAATATATGGGAAAGGTGCATTTAGTTTTCGATTCAGCGGGCGAAATAATAAAAAGCGAAGGAACACCCATATTGTTAGACCAGGAAATACCAAGGGATCCGGAACTTTTACAAACGGTTAATAAATATCGTCAAGACATGGATCGTATAAACAACGAAGTTGTTGGAAGTTCACTAGTCCTTTTGAATGAAAATGGCTGTCGACTAAGAGAATGCAATTTAGGTGACTTGATTGCTGATACCATGTTGAACTACACCAGGGAGGAATACCACGAACAGTATCCAGATGTGAATATAGCAATAGTGCAAGGAGGACGGATACGAGCATCAATTTACCATGAAGGAAAACCCTTCACTTTAACTAGAGGCGACTGGATTAGTGTGTTACCATTTTCGGACTCGTTAGCGATAGTCCCAATGAACGGAACAATACTCAAGCAGAGTCTAGAACATTCTGTGTCCACATGGCGCACTATAGATAGTACTGGACAATTCCAACAATTTTCTGGAATGGAAGTCACTTACGACTTAGCGAGACCAGTAGGTTCTCGTGTTGTTAACGCTAAAGCAGTGTGCTCAAACTGTGGCTTTTACAAATTGCAGGATATAAAACATGAATATGAATACAAAATGATGATGCCAACTTTCCTAGCTGATGGTGGGGATGGATACAGTATGTTTGTAGAGCTCCCTAGGAAAACACTTTCATATAATGAATTAGACACTGTTTTGTACTATTTGAGAAAGTACAGTCCAGTGGATACGCAAGTCGACGGTCGAATTAAAGTACTCAATGAAGACAAAGCTACAGAATATACATCTGACATTAAAAATGAAAGCCGGAAGATGCATCCAAATTCAGCAGAAACTAAGTATATTATAAACTGGTATTACCTACTTACGACCTTATTTTTATGCAAATACTCATTGATGTAGGCACAGTTTAATATAATTTTCCATCTTATTGCATAGGTACAATAGGTATGCAACTTTAGTGTAGAATTTTAAGGGTGATAAATCAATGTTGATACGATACGTGATAGTTAATTAGATGGTAGTTTATTTGTCCAGTGTTAATAATCTAAGCGCAACGAAGAATAAACATCGACAAATCGAAAATGTATGTAGGTAATTGCCATATACAGTTGGAAGAATTACAATTCGACGTATGCCTTGTATGTAAATGTCTTATGAACCTACAACATAAAAAAAATTTGGTACTCTTCGTGAAAATTTGCTTTCTCACTGCATAATAGGTATTAAATGTTTTTTTCTTAATAGGTACTTAGGTATTATGGTGAATGAATTTTAGTGGTTTTTAAAGCTGTATTTGACGAAATCCATCAGGCCCCGTAGTGTAACTTTCCACAAACGATATTAGCCCTTTATTCGGTAGAAATAGAGATTTTAACAGTGTGACTCGATCGTCGTGCGCAACGGTATTTTCGCAATATCGCTATAGGGAGCCACACCGGGTACAGATTGGTATACATAATATAGTATGTGATATAATCGTTTTGATATTAGTTTATTAGAGCTTTTTTTTATTTGTATAATGATAATAAGTAGGTATTTAGCTTAATTGCATGACAACTTGAATCCATTACCTCTTTAAAGTACAATCGTAAATAAAAAATACGTATATATACATCGTCTTTGTGTTAGTCCATTTATACATTGAGTTTTTTTTTTTATTAATAACTGTTTTGTTTAATGCAATGTATAAAACATTTATTCAGTTCATAACTGAAATTCTTAATTTAATTTTGTTTTTTATCTTTTGGTAATTGATCGACAAATTAAAAAATACTGATATTTCAGACATTTATTCAGGAAAAAAGTAAGATACAAAACGTAGGTACATTCAGTACATAGACAAAAATTGTACAAGATTCATAGATTATTGTGAATTGTGATACAGAAAGTCACCGATATCCGCAGTTCTTTTTAAAGTCTTAAACACGAAATGTAATCTGCGTTTAAAAGTTGAATGTTTAACATAAAGGAAGGCTTTTAGTACTTAACCTTTTTTTTTTCATTTAATGATTATTAGATTCACTTACTGTTGAATGTTTTCTTCTTGAAACCAGACGGATATATACTTTTATAGTACTCAGGTACTAATACGCTAACGCACTGCAGAACTCAACAGGCGTAAAACTATCAAAGGTATTACGCCGTACTTAACATAATTATAAATTAAAAAAAATATTAGTAGTAAATTCACTTATTTGACTACTTCTTTAACAACATAATACAATTTCAAATACAGTAGGAACCATTTTTAATTACCTACATGTGAGGAATAGAAATTAAAAAAAATATTTAATTTTAATTCACATTGTTGGTTGTCAACTTGTCACCGTTTAATCACAGAAATACAAAAATAGATAGCAGTTGTGATAAATGAGAAAAAGTCAAATACTCAAGTAGAAAATAATCAAAACAGTCAATATGGCTGTCCCATTCCAAATACTCTTAAAATCTAAGTACAAAACGTCAAAAATTATAGATCGCCCAGAAAAACTATGCGCTTCGGCAATCATCGCCTATATTCTGAAAAAAAATCGCGCGAAGATGAAATTGTGTTCGTTCTTTCTTTAAAATGGGTGATAAGAACCTTCCAAAGAAATCCTACAGACCCATTTCACTCCTGAACCACGTGAATAAATTGTTTTCAAGAGTCGTCAGGAATCGTCAAGCGCGAAGGCTCAACGAGTTTCAGCCACCGGAGCAGGCCGGCTCTCGAAGAGGATACAGCACTATTAAGGCCACATCCAGACAGAGTGCGACAAATTATACAGAAGTTCGAAGAGTATTATCGGCCCCCGAGGGCCCGATTATGAACTTGCGTTTGTGGACTATCAGCAGCTTTGCGATTCAGCATGATAGGATGAGGTTGACTGGGGGTACTGAGATGGTAAGTGTGCCCCTTACAAAAAGTTTACAGATTCAGTCCAAAAATGTATGGCAGCTAAATGAGTGTGCCTTCTTGGAAGCTTTGCCTCAGTGGAAGGTCGCGACGCGACACTCGCCGGTCGTACTAATTCGGAAACACGATGATTTCCGAAACGCATACCTTTTCTGGTATATATAAACCTTTTTTTACAGTCCGTTCAACCGATTTTGACTTCTATTGCGTTGGTGGCATGACAAATCGCAGCTGCAGTAGACAGTTGGTATTGTGTAACCTTTTTTGCTTCTTAATGCCAACCTTATGCCTACGGTATAGAAGTCAAAATCGGTTGAAATGACTGTAATAAGGTTTGTTTAAATGTCTAATCTTATTTCAAATGGAGTATAGTGTTACTTAAAGATACAGTCAGACACACAGACACACAGATCTGAAAAGACAACGTAAACATCAAAGACTATGTATCTAATATTGTAATAAAGCATAATATGTATTCATATACTACTACTACACTACTACTACACTACACTACTATGTTATTTGAGATTAAAAGATGCTACTTTTTGTTTGAGTTTCTCTTTGCAACCCTTTTAGGTAAGTACTGTTAATAGAAAAAAAAAACAAGCTACGATAATAATACTCCGTTCATTCCCAATTCCAGTCTTTTTCGTTCATTCACCCAACTTTCTATTCTTTACCTACTCATCGTTAGTAAGAAATTTTGCGCCTCATCATATACCTACCTACCTACCTACTCATACCAGCTCCCTTCTAGGGTACGCAAAAAGTACCGAACTTTTGACATCTATGATATCAAAGCTTATAATTTAGGCTCATTTTTGTGCAATCAGACCGTGTTTCAAACCCAGATGGACCAAAATCTCCCAGCATCATCCGAGATTTTCTGGTGCCATTGAATAAAAATCCTTGTTATCAATGTCATTAAGTGCAAAGTTGCACGGACGTAAAAATAAAACGGTCCTCGGGCGTCCCCAAGCATTCTCTCAGGATTCCATTTGCACTATATGACATCGATAATAAAGTTTATTATTCTAAGTCATTACGAAACCCTCTACTCTGCGCTCCTTTCGATCAACACTGAGCCTTAGAAAATTCGGAAAAGCTTGGTAAAGTAAGATCATGATCTTACCAATCTTATCCGAATTTTACGATTCTTACCAGATCTGAAACAACTTATAAACCGATCACATACGAACAAATCACTTATAATAATAACAAACGCCTGAACACAAATCGTTACAGTATACGAGTATCTATCACACGAAATCATTTAGAGACAACATCTTCATTCCAAAATCAAAATTTAAACCCTGTTAGTAGATTGGACACAAATAACACACGTTCTTAAATACTAGTTTAGACTTACATACAAAAAAATCACTGGATATTAGAAAACTTACCATAATATTTATATATCAGCGGGGTAATTGCGTAACACATAAAATGACAATTGATCGCAATGGCAATGGCTTTCATTTTGGCAGTTCACCCACGTTCATTGCGTTATTTACGTTGTTGAGTAAACGAATTTTTCAAACCTATGAAGCAATGAATTAGCAATATTCTTTAAAACTTTCGGATTGAGAAAGTGGTACGCAATTAGGGTGCTGTATCGGTTGGCATAAAGAAAATATGAATATGAATATAGAGAATTAGACACTTTAGGCCGCAGCACAAATGCCATGGTTGCGGGAAAGTCCGAAAAGGATACCGGGACCCTTGGTAAGGTGGTGGGTTTTTGTCAGTAAAAGTCTGACACGCCCTCCCGCTCCGCCCAGAGCGGGAGAAGTCATTTGATGACTTCCCACACACCAAAAAAAAAGGCCGCTGTTCACGTAGACACATAGGGCGTTTGTGCACTACAAGGAATTTTACTGTCCGGCAGTCCGATTTTTTACGGTCCGATGTTGATAGCACCTTTATTTCGAAGCAGTAAGGTTCAGCTGCGTTCACATTTTTACTGCCGGACAGTAAAATTCCTTGTAGTGCACAAACGCCCATAGTAAAGCTTGTTCACTCTGAAATTATGCACCCCACTACCGCATTTTACGTACACGACGCGGCGCCATGTAGGTAAAATGCAGTAGTGGGGCACGTCATTACAGAGTTGACAAGCTATACACCCGACGTGACTAAACGAAATGAAATGTGGGCAAGCCACGCTTCATTGACTAACTCAGCATAACGTGGTACAAGTGAGTTCCAGCCTTTAGAGGTCCTAGCTTAGCGACCGACGGTGGTAACCAGCCTCATAATGCTGACTGGCTTATGTCTAGAGTACATCACAGCATGAGGTGTTTTCATGTTACAAAGTAGCCCATGGTGACATGAGAAAAAAAAGTAAGTACTATCCATTATAAATACGACCAAACCCTTCTTTGGAATGGAAGGTGTTCAGGCAAAGATAGTCACTCACTAGACGCTTGGCCGATAGCGACTGCGTCAAAGGTAGTGTGACAATCTGGACAGACATGACTTTTGCAGGTCAGACATGACTTTTTTTTTTTTTTTTTTTTTGGGGGTGTGGGAAATCATCCTCCCGCTCTGGGTGGAGCGGAAGGGCGTGTCAGACTTTTACTGACTAAAACCCACCCGTGTTCCTTCAGTTGCCTGTTGCCAAGGTCCCGGTATCCCTTTCGGACTAACCCGCAACCCTGCAACCCTGGCAGGCATCGGTCCTAGCGGACCCCGCCAATTGTGCTGACATCTCTTTGAGGCGCGCGTGGAACACGACGCGCCATCGACCCGGGCCTGGTCCTGATCGGACGGCGAGCTACCCATTGCTCGCCGTCCGCAAGCCCGCGCCTATGGTGGCCGGGAATCCGCCTGGGATTCCCGACGCCCAGGGCGTCTCCAGCGGCGGCGGCGGTTAGGGGCGTGAGGGCGCAAACTTTGCCTCTTCCTCACGCGTTCCGCCTCCTCCTTCGCGAGCATTACTGCTTCGCAGAAGGAGGTGACTGCTTCCCATGCCCTCTCGCTCCGTACCATGGCCTGGACCAGAGCCGGACGCGAGAGGTCACCGCCGCCAATCGCCTCCAAGAGGACACGGCGGGGCTCCGCCCAAGCGGGGCAGACCTCCACCGTATGCTCCACCGTGTCCTCCGGGCGATCCACACAGTGGTGACACCCGGGCGTTTCCTCCCGCCTTATACTAAACAGGAACCTCCCGAAGCAACCGTGTCCGGTGAGGACCTGCGTCAGGCGGAAGGTGAGGACGCCGTGGCGCCTCTCTAGCCACTCCTCAAAGAGGGGACTTATCGCCGCAATTGTGGCGTGCCCAGGTCAGACATGCCTGGAAATCGAAAACGATTTAGAGATTTGGATACAGGGGAAGCCTTTGTCCAAAAGTGGGAAACAATATGGGCTGAATAAAAGGAACCGTATAAGTTCAAATTCAAGCACATTGCGCTATGGAACGAGAACACTTCGAGTTTCATTGAACGAGGAATCATCGGGAAAAGCGGCAGAAAGTGGAGAACCGGGTTCAGTTTATAAAAGTAACGTATAGCATATATGATACCTAGGGCTTACCTTAGCTACAACATTCGTGATGTAACTAGCAAAAAATCAAGGTCAAATCTCAATCACTTATAAAGGGCGTTCGGTCTAATTAGACACATTTATTCCCCTCTATTTTTTTTAGTTCTTTTTTTTTATATGGCAAGTGATCCGACCACTTGTATAACAAAATATAATTATAATCAAATCGCTAATCAAATTAGACATTTTGAATAACATAATTTAGCACCAGCAATTTTTGTTGACAGACAAGAATAATTCAATTTACGTATGAATTATTTGAAACTAAACTTGCGTTTCAGTAATTAATTAATTTCCGCCCTAGGGGATATTTTTGCTCATAGTTTTACTATTGATCCGTTTTCATACCCTTTAAGAGTAGGCAAATCTCTCATAATATCATAATGCGATATATTATCCCTGATACATCCAAAAGTCCAACCATTTTCTTCTTTTTTAAAATAAATAGGTACTCAAATAATAAACATTTAAACCTTATTCTAATACGATACTATTGGGGACTAGAAACGTGTAAACCAAGTCAAATCGGTCAAATAATTATAATTTTTAATCACAAAAAGCATATTACTTTTGGTTTTTGGTTTTTACTTTATAGTATATATAGTTAGTTTTTAGTTTTTTAGTTTTTTTAGTTTTTTTTTTTTTAGTTTTTTTTTTTAGTTTTTACTTTATAGTATGTATAGTTTGTACTTTGTGCGAAACTGAAAAACTAAAATAATAGGTACTTACATTATAATGTTTTAACATTGTTTTTTAGCCATAATGGCTGACTATCTGCCTGCACAATGTCATAAAACATCAAGAAGGCAGCTTTATCACTATGTGGGCGACTGGGCATAAATTCTACAAACTCATAAAAAACGCAAAGCAATAGTTTTATGTAAAGAATTTTGCAAAAATGTTCTTTAAAAAGATTATACATAATAAAGACGTTATCTGAACTGTCTTTAATAATTATGTTAATTTTTTTAATCGCTAAGAATGTCAAGTGTGCCAGCTCCGACATAGAACCTCGAAGATATGGGCTGTCCTGGCCTTCTGGGTGCAGGGACTGCCCACTCAGCATAATTGGTAAAGCCTTCAGCGAGGACACCTGACAGTATGGCTAGGCACTGTTTCAGCGCCTCCTGACAATCGGCCGCCTCCTTGCAGGGAACATAAGGCTCTAAAGCAGAGGCTAACTCACATAAGGGCTTGAAGAGCTTCAGTGCACGCTTTTTGTCGGCTTTCTGCAGCGCGTGATATACATCTCCATTCAAATACTTGTTCATCTTCTGAGCTATAGCAGCCGGTAGATCTGGGTTGGTATTCAAGCTGAGGTATAATGGCCAGTCATCAGTGCATGCCTCGCAGACACAGGTGAACTTATACTGAGATCGTAGAGTGGCTTGCCGTTCTTCCCTGGTGTGTACAGCATGATGGGCTCTAAAAACAAATAGTAGATGGTATTTGTATTTTTGTAACATCTAAAAAGATGGTTAAGCCTCACCTTTTCATTTAAAAATGTCTTTTGCTGAACTGACTTAAATACTATCTAACTAAATCAGTCAAAATGACGACACTGATATAACAGCAATATAATGCATTGTTCTCATGTGTACTATGCCTTACTAGCATTGCGAAGGTTTGACATGCCCTCAGTCGCCTCTTTCGACACCCACAGGATATCAGATGGCATATACTTAATCAGTCAGGCTCACATGCACAGCACGACAATATCATCTCGTAGTCTCATCTCGCTCCGAAACGAGACATTTATGTGTACGCATAACAATGTCTCGCTTTGCCGCGAGACAATGCGAAGACAAAACCTAGTCGCGAGCGTACGGTTTCCTGTCTGGTCTTCCTGCACTAGCATGCTTAGTTAGATCAAGCGACATGCTCTAGACACTATTTATGTTTCCAAAAATATGTCTAAGTACTTTTTAGTGATGCTATGCCGCCATTGCAGCGCGCACGGCGCATTTAGCGCGTTCTTGTTGATCCCCTGCGTTGCCATCTCCTCCTGTCGAAGCAGCTCGACGTACCTATTATTAATTTTAAAAGCGTTTGATTGTTAAAAGGCATTGTATTCATACACATGTTAAGATAAAAGATGCATTTATATGAGAGGCAAGTCATAATGTTAGTATATAGAAAACATGCACTTGGAATTTGGAATCCTTGTTGTTCAATCAATTGATATTTCAACATAGAAATATTGAAGTGCTCATGGACCTCAAAACTATTCCTTGAGTTAAACAGCAATGTGATTGAACCATGTGGCTGGCAAAAGAATGTATGCATATACAGGGTGGCGATTTAGACATGGATGATGCAGGTCATTAAATTGCAACACTGTACATAAACTACAATATCATTACAATATATTTAAAAAACTTACCCATAATTATCGAAGATTTGCATTCCTTTTTTAATAGGTCGTAGAGCAACCAAAGTCGTTTGTGTAGTGCCCAGTCTAGTATACCGCACCACATTTGGTGCACATGAATGGTTGATCAAACTCAGGAAAGGATATGCACCACTCCCTATATTATATTCATCTACATAATTGCCTTCTTCATCCTCAACATTAGCAGTTATGCCATGCATATTTGTTGGAGCTGTCATCAAGTGTCGCATCAGTGTATCTGCAGTGAATTTTTTAATTCTTTTTTTTAATTCAGGGTCATCTGATGCTATGAAATTTTTCATAGCCAAGTAGTGCATGAGGACAGCTGCACTGACTGCCTTCTGAAATATATCTGAAATATCTCTTTTTTCAATATTTGTGGCCAGAGAATGCATTGATTCATAATTTTCTGAAGTATAAACCCAATTGCCGTTTTCTGTCTGCTGACATCCTAAATCATCAGCATTAGTGCATGCTTCCACTTTTTCCACTGTATCCAATACTTTTTCCCATGCTTCATAGTCAGTCCTAGCTTTAATTGTGGTTCTCAAAGCAAGCAATTCCAGTTTAGTGAACTTATTATCAAGTAAACTTGCTAGAAAAGGACATTCATTAAAATGATACTCATCCCATGCCTTCATGACACATTTCCTGCTACAGTACATGGTCATACAGCAATATGGACAAGGATACAGATTAAATTTCCTTGAAAAACAATGCGCACAAGTGATTAAGATTTGATTTCTTAAAAGTACGCTCACATATGGATCTTCTTGTACTATTATTTCACCAACTTCAATGTCTTCCACGGCAACTACATGTCTACCCATTTCTGGAGTATGCTTAACTGTCAGCTTTGCGCTTGCAGCTACATATTTTTCATGTTTAGAACCCTTCAAAGTAAATATGTCCTCTATGTCTTTATTCTCATCATCACAATCCCCATCTTGGGCTTCCTGCAAAGCTTCTAAACACATGTTTTTTCTTTTAATAAGTTTATCCCTTAATGACAATGGGCCGGATATAGAAAATACCATTTCAATGTCTGCTAAACATGCCTTATATTGTTTTAAACCTGCAAGCACTGCTGATCGGTTAGAAACAGCTAGAGAATAACATGGAGAGTCTAAAGGTGCATACATCAATGCCAAGTTATAATATTGCCATGCCATATACAGATTTTTTCTTTGATACAGCATGTTACCAAGGTTACGGTAATGTACAGACGTATATACACATTTGTCTTCTTTAAGAATAAGTGGTAAGAGTTGGTACATTTTTATGAGACTGTACACATACAATACTCTCTGATGAGTCTCTCTAATAGTCAAAAAATGTCTAGAAATATCTTGTGTTCTGCCATCTTTTCCTATTTTCTCCAACAGTTTATGGTAAATAGAATCAATAGTCAAGTTGAGGTTATCAAAAGGAAACATTATTGATTATTTCAGTGTTCCATGGATGTTAGGTACCTACTGAGAGAACAGTGCTATAAAAATGTCACACTTTGCGACGCCGTTTCTCGCTGTTAATTTGGGATGTGAAATGGTCTTCGTAATAGACCAGAGGCTCAAAGCTCAGAATATTTCACTGGACAAATCTGAAAAAGGTAAGTTGTAGTTGTAAAAAAATACTTGGGAGTACTATTTTGCCTAATATTTGACAATTTTTTTAAAGATATTTGAATTTTTTTATTGATTTATTTCAGTACTCACCGAAGTAGCGACTATATTACTTCATCCTAAACTGCTCGATGAGTTATTTACACCGCAACCGGTGGCTGCTCACACTCTAGTAAAACAACTACTGCAAGATATTTCCACCTCTTCAATAATGAAACTAGACGATTATTCCATGAGCAAATTGTGGGATCTCATGACTATGATCTTCAAATGGCAATTATCTGTAGCAACAAATCAAAATATTTTCGACATCACTCGCCGCCATCTAAGAAGTGTTGCCATGCTAATGCCACAATTTTTCCCTAAAAGTATTATTGAACAGGTTATGAGACGATTCGAGAGTTTATCTCATCAATTCACTGACGACGATTATAAATGTCTAAACAATACCCTTACAATTTGGTTTTCAGAATATCACACAAAAATTTCTGTTCTAATGCGATTGGGGCTGCAAAGAAAAGATGGAACTTTTAATTTACCTTCTACAATAAGTACAAACCTTTTGCATAACCTCGGGGAAAATATTTATAAGTACGATAACAAGAAAAATCCTATTGAAGAGTTTGAAAACCGATGTGCTGATACGAATGAAATAAACTGTCTTTTAGCTTCAATAGAAAATGTTCATTCCAAGAACAAAGTTGAATTACAGTTGCCTATTGAATTTGGAGCTACAAGTTCAAAAAAAAAAACTTTAGAAATAAGTACAGACGTTCAATTTGAAACGATAGACACAAGTGTCAAAATAAAGAACACTGATCTTACTTTTATTCCAGATATTCCAAAATCTCCACAGGAGGACTTATTGGAAATGTTAGGAACAATAGGAGATTCAATATAATTATAAAACATGTTGAGTGGGATATCTTAAAACTTTCCTTTATTTTCCCTAACTAATGGGACACATTACAAGATTCGGTTAGCAACACTGATATTTTATTCACTCCACAGGAGGACTTATTGGAAATGTTAGGAACAATAGGAGATTCAATATAATTATAAAACATGTTGAGTGGGATATCTTAAAACTTTCCTTTATTTTCCCGAACTAATGGGACACATTACAAGATTCGGTTAGCAACACTGATATTTTATAATGAAAATATTGATGTAAACATGATTTGTATCATAGTTTAGTTTACACCTAAGTTACAACCATCTATGTATACGACTGAAAGACTTGCATCTATGGTCATGAATAAAAAATTATTAAAAAAAAAAAAAAACATCTTTGCTGCTTTGCACTTCAGACACGAAATTGTATACATATACGCATAGTCCGTTCTAAAGTCTACCATGATCAGGCTTCTGCACCCAGGATTGGCTTCAGACGAGGGGACTTGCTAATCAGTCTCAATTTTACAAAGTTGGTAGTCTTTAATTAAGAACGCAGCAATGTACATAGTATTTTTATTTCTAATAAAAATAGAAAGTAAATGCTGCGTAGGTAGTGAATAAAAGTTTGATTAAGTTTACAAAAATACTTTATTTCACACATCACAAGTTCCGAAACCCCATACCGAGTACAGGTTACAAACACATCTTTTATATATTTAAACAAACATTGACTTCTAAAAATGACTTAGGATTCATAACCTATAAAAAAAATGTGTTTGTATTTTCAATACGTCACAAAAAATTAGTTGCATTGAAATGCGAATACAATCAAATAAAAAAACTAATTCTAGTTCCTTGAGATCTTATTTACAAATTGTATTTACATTTCTATTACATTTATTTATTTATCACTAGTACAGAGTAAGCAGAAGAAATGCACACTAACGGCCAGTTCCTTCATCAAAAGTAACAGCCAACTGTTCTTCCGCGCTGTTGGATTTACAACCCTCGCCTCAGCGCCGAGGATTGAAAATAGAACATGCAAAAGAACAGTTGACTGTTACTTTTGATGAAGAAACTGGCCGTAAGACATCATGTCCAGGGGGGTACTTAATTGCATAACACACTTACAGCAGCAATGGCTTTCATTATGACAGTTCATTGTTGAGCAGGTAAATTTTTCGGACATTATGAAGCAATGGATTAGGAATATCCTTCAAAATCATTCAGATTGTGATTGAAAGTGTGTTACGCAATTAGGGTGCAGATTTTCTGTCGTCATACTTCTAATCTCAGACCAAATAAAAAACCAAGACAGAGCGCTGCGAACTATAGAGTGAATGCCAAAACTACACCTCTTTTTTTTTGAGATAAGATAAATTTATTTACTCAAACACGTGTACACATACAGAAATAAAAACGTGCATCAGGATAACATAAAAAAATACATGGCACTGAGTTTTATTTTAGTGAAAATGCTATTCTGAATTTGACGTTTTAACTAAAATTTTTGTTCTATATCTAAAATCCTCTAACTAACTCTGACTATTTTTAATCACGATTAAAAATGTGTGGAATAAAATCAGATGTCATGAACTAAAATTCAAACCAACACCTCGAATCCAGTTGCAAAACGGTACTGTATCTTTTTTTTATTTTCTTTTGCTTATATCTCGAAAACGGTGTGTCCTATCGCAAAAATAATGAAAATTTTGACCCCCTTTGCAACCCGCAAACCCGTGATACTCAACATGTTGGTAATTTAATTTCTTTGTTTTCTTCCAAAAAGTGAAAAATTCCATATAAAAATACGTCGAGACGAACACATTGTGCGCCTCTCCGGCTCAAAAAAAATCACGTGGTAGGCAAACAAGTAGGTACCAAGTGGAGTCGCGATTGTCAAATTCGATTTTAGTTCTGTCAAAATAATTTTCAAATTTTTTTTGGCAGAATAGCTCTAAGATTCTCATAGTAAAAAGTAAGGAATTTTAGTGATAGTTTAGTTAGTTTAGTTCGGTGTACAAGAGAATCGGCACTAATATCATTAATGTAGTAAACTTTAGTAAATTACAAATGTAAATAAAAATAATTCATAAAATCTATGTCAAAATAAATGGTTCTGTCAGAAATTCCTTAACCTCCGCTCTATGCATACACGCTCACACGCATACATTTACAATCAAACTACACACGTCACTGTGAACAGCGCTTTCTTGGTTTTTTATTCGATCCGAGCTTCCAATGTTATAACCGCGTCAAAATATTACTAAGTTGAGTTATTTTTTTAACAAAATTTCCTTGTGTCTAAAAGCGAAGCGAATTAACCATTATACCTACTATAACCAACCAATCAATTATGTCTACAACAATCAATAACCATTATAATAAAATCCAACATCACGATACTTTGGTATCTTTTTGAGAATAACGTTTTCTTATGTCAATTTGGAAATTCAATTTTGATGTAACCATTAAATAAGTGCACAACTTTGTTAAAAACACGACAACAATAAAAGCAAATACATAAATTGTTAGTATTTTCATTTGTTTTCTTAAAATTCCTGCTATTTTTTTTCTAATACATATAATGTAATACTAATTCTGGAATTGGTCTTATAGCCTGACACTATACTCTATTTCATATAGACAAAAGTTGGTCAAAAATGCATATACAGTGCGTTCAGTATTACTTGACCCGTGACGCTATTGTTAGCACTGAATTTTGCAGTCATGTGATTGGTAGTACTGTTCAGTTTTGAACTCTATTAGCATTAAAACTAGACTGCAAAATTCAGTGCTTCAATCGCGCCACGGGTCAAGTTATAATGAACACAATGTACTTACATTTACATACACATAATATAAACCTTCTTAAAATGGGTCTTATTTGTCTTATTTTAAAACAAATAAAGTATCAATAAGATCTGCAAGTCTTGAATGTAAATGTCTCGAATTTAGTCTAACATGCAATTAATTGAGCGAAAATAATCAAGTTTCTGAAAAATAAGAGACCTATTGAGGAGTCAGGAATACCTATTGGAGTTGCCTTACATACAGCAAAGAACTGCTAATTATGTAAGTCATTACACAAATCAATAGTCTTTGTTTAATTAGTCCACCGAATCGCTACGTATGCTTTTTTTCACTGTGGCGGCATCTACATCGCCACATGCGAACTACAGACTACACTGACGTCACGCAAAATCCTGCATCGCGTAAGCAGAATTAACCGCGCGACTAGCATATATACAACGTCCCGACATAAACCAGACACAACACCCGTCTGGTCGGAGGATCCTCCCTTTTCTATGGAGGATGAGTAAACTTTAAAACCTGTTCCTCATACCTCTACATCACTTATCACTAGATGCTGTTGGATTTTCAACGCTCGGCTCAGTGCCGAATGTTGAAAATCCAACAGCACGCTTTTATTTAGACATTCATTTACGAATTCAGAAAGAACGCTAACCGAAAACGAAGTAATAGCGCAGGCTGGATTGATTCTATATGACGCGGGGCCGAAATTTCACGCGTACGTAGTCCGTACGGGCAGAGAAGCTAGTGAAATTATAATTGAAAAATCATCGAAGATAATTGACGTTATAAAATTAATCCCAATTATCAAATGAAAGACATCTAATGTGATTTAAAATTAGATTTACGGGTTTCATTATTCAAATAATCAAAACAAAGCAGTCAATTTGTCAGTAGCACTACAAATTAGCATCAACAAGTAGGTTTTCTAATCAATTTGTTTACATGTTCATCAGATACTTTTGAATAGACCATAGAAGAATGTTGTCGACAGAATTATTATGACTATACTAATTGTTGCCCGCGACTTTGTTTGCGGAGCAGGATAAAAAGTATCCTTTGTCCTTCTCCAGGTCATGTATACCTACCAAATTTCATCCATATCCGTTCAGCCGTTTTAGCGTGAAAGCGTAACAAACAAACAAACTCACTTTCGCATTTATAATATTAGTTAGGATTTTTTTTTATTAATGCTACTTACTTGAACCACAATTTACAAATGATCTTGTTACCTAAACCTAGGACTATGAAAACTATACTCACCTGAGGTTGACTATACGTCCTGATTGGTGAACGGTGACTAATACCGGGTTCACACGGTTCGATTTTAGTTGATCAACTGTTAAGTTGAAAGCGATTTAAAGCGTCTGAACAGACTTTCAATCAAATTAAATTTCATATTCATTCATACTTTATTAAACAAAAAAAGTTGTATAACTAAAATCGAACCGTGTGAACCCGGTATAAATAAAGACAAAAATGGACGAATCCGATTCGCATTGGCCAATGTGTACGGACTCTCACAACCATCCTTTCCTCTGACGTCACCTTATCAACTATTTAATATTACAATACACCGATACGGCGAAACAATATCCTTGTAGGGTTGCCAGATCAGAAGTCGGGACCGACTTGATGTTATAAATGTTAGTTTTTTTTGCCTTGTTATGATTCAGGAACCCTTATACCGTTACCTACTGCTGAACAAATTCAGTCTGATACAGTTCGATTCAAACTTAATGGCGGCTCGGAAGTTAGCTACTCGCTGCGCAGTAACCCAGCCCTCACCTCCGCTGACCCCCCAACTTAATGGCGGTTCGGAACATGAAGCGAGTCCCTGCGCAGTAACGAATTCATGTGTCAGCGGGGTCGACGGGTGCTGTACTGCGCAGCGAGTAGCGCACTTCCGAGCGCCATTTATAAGTTTGAATTTAACTGTAGCTGTACAATTTACCCGGCATACCCATACATGTGCTACCGGTTATACTTGTTGCCATCAGTAGGACCTTGTCAAAGAGGCCTTCATCTCTTAGACTAAACAGAAAAACCCCTAAAATCCGTAATCAGAAGCCTAAAAAACCGCCTCACGTATTGGGCGAGCCCTCTTCCCCTGGCAACCCTTTCCCTTTCCAACTGCTATAGGAACATGGAGTTCCTCGTGGCGTTAGGCGAGAAGCTCTGTTCAGGTAACATGCTCGCGTCGCCGTATACTGGCGCTGTTGGGCCGCTCGACGCGAATGGGCTTCGAGACCAAGTCCTGGACCGATTGAGTACGGGAGGCGACTCTGGAGGCAGCACTGTCTCGTTTGGATCCATCGGCATACGGATTTGAGCCTTGCTCTGCATTCTTTGTTGTACTGTGGAGGAAATTGTTGGTTACGATTTTTATTGATAAACGCCGCAAGTGTTAGCACTACTAACAAACAAACTAACTTAGTAGGTTGTACAACAAAATGGTAAAATACCAAAGGAGGTCGAGTTTGGCACTCTTTTTCACGCATTTTAGCATCGAATAAGACCAGTTGGGGCCCAGTGGTTATGGCCCCGATTTACGAGTTGTAGGTCGTGAGTTCGAACCCAGTCAGGCGCTTTAGTTTGTGTAATTAATTGCATTACCACTGCTCAAACGGTGAAGGAAGACATGATGACGAAACCGTCATGTCCTAGAACCAAAAATTCGAAGATATGTGACATCTACCAACCCGCACTGGTAGATTACAGCCCACTCCCTCTCGAAGAGAGGAGGCCTGTATCCCAGCAATGGGAACATTATAGGCTGATTATGCTATTATACCTCAGTGAAAATTGATAATTCGATGTTATCAATGTTTCAAAAGCGAACAAATTCTCCTTTCATTCAGACACTTACTGTATAAATACGCTAAAGCGGCGGCAGCAACTGTCACTATAGTCGACATGTATGGCCTGATGAGAGAGAACAGAGCGCCTAACAACGTCCCACAAGCGACGTCACATTCTCTTTGCACGTCAACGCGTAGTTCTTGAGCGGTCAACTTTGATTGCACGGTCACCCAGCCGTGACCGCAGGTGGAGGCTTCGTTTGTTATTGTTACGAGAATTTCACCTGCGAATAAATATAAAGAATGTTATTATGGTTGAAAATAACATATTTGCCGGGTCTTGTATTCATTTGGTGGCGTTATATAAAAATAGGTCAGTGATTTTAATGAGGTGTCATTGCAATGCTAGGTTATGTCAACCAATCTGTATAATACATCCTGTATAAACAAGGTGTATTTTGAGATTAACATTGAAGTAGTGTTCACCTGGACAAAATCAAACTGGTTGCTAATCTAGTTGTATAATTTAATATTTGTATATCATAGATTTTTTATTTACATTTTATGATTATTAAACTCACACTGTCTTATTAGTATTACTTGTAAGTTTTTAGGAATATTGTGATATCGTATACTTTTACAATGTTTGTAAATATGTGAGCACCAAGTATCTATCACATACTTAATTAATTTATTTGTCTTTGTCTTTTTTTTTACCTATTGTGGTACAGTAATTGTATTCTCGGTGCATCGTCTTCACATGTAATTATATAATTGATGTATATCACATATTGTAAAACATTTTTTTTAAAGAGTAACGGTGGAGTTTCTTGCCCATTCTCCATACGAAAACTACCTTTTGGAAGGGGCAACTAGAATCAGTTCTATTTCTATGTATTTGACGTTCAAAAGTGCCTTTAATGTGCCTAGTTGAAATAAATTATTTGACTTTGACTTTGACACCACACTAATTATAACAGTTGGATGATAAATTAAGATATAGGATATCCGTATTTTTTAACACTAAGATCCAACTCCAATTTTAATATAACAGCATTAACTTGATCACTTTAGAAATAGTTTGACCGCGACCGCTGTTCCACGCTCTCTGTACGTGCGCGGCTCCCGGGCGGCAGTGGAGGCCGCTTATTGGTCAACACTGCCCCTGGCTCGCAGCACATTCCCAAGACGAGGTACAGCGGTCCCGGTCCAACTATAGATAGATTAATACTCTCACTTACCATTATCAACATTAGTTTCCAGCTTCAATCCGGGCGATGGGGAGAACCTAACTAACTTCAACGCTTGCGGATGACCGGACACAGTGAACGTAGTAGGAGGGGTCAGTAGAGACACTTTGTTTACTGACAGTCGGATCTGAGGCAGTAGCAACACTTTGGTGCATGCCCTGTATGCTCCCCATTCGGCGCATAGTTCCACTTCTGAAGCCTCTATGATTTGAGTAGCTGGGATTATTTTGCAGCCCATTTGTCCTAAAAATAAAAAATAAATTGCATGTAATAATCTATACACACTAATATTATAAATTTGAAAGTAACTCGTGTCTGTATGTTACCTTTTCTCGCCTAAACCATTAAACGGGTTTTGTTAAAATTTCGCAAGGAGGTAGTTGACATTCCGGGGACGGACATAGGCTACTTTGTATCGACATACGACACGGGCGAAGCCGCGGGCGGAAGCTAGTAGTTCATAAATCGCCGTGAGTCATTAATTCATTATGTTAATGATAGGGTTTAGTGCGGAAAAAGTTCGCATACAGCACTGTATGGTTAAGCAGGACTCTCTAATTTAGTGCTGCCAAGTTTACGGTAATGCCAGAAGGCCAATAGGGAATATGCATGTATTTTTTAAATATTTTTATTCGATAGTTTACATCGCCTAATAATAGTAAAAAAAAAAATTAAAAAATTCGACGGCAAAAAGCAGTTTAAAGTACTTAAAAATATCCAACCGATCCGGGCTATTTAAACGCCCTCCATTTGGCGCGCTTGGTGAGGTGACGTCACGGTCCATGAAAATAAACAAACAACTGTCAAATCAACGTCAACCACTCCTTTTTGTAGGAGCGTTTGACATTGACTTGACACTTGTTGATTGACTTGACATTGACATTTTGATTGTTATCCCGGATTGTTACGTCATATCCGCTCTTAGCTTTTCAAGTATTTGAATTACCCACAGTTATTTGGGACTTTAAAAAAAATAATTTCTCGCTCAAAAAGAAATTGTATTCAAAAATATTGATGAAGGCATAATTCTGAAGTAATATTGTTTATAATAAAAAATATTTGACCCATATTTGAATCACATGCATATTCCCTATTATCGTACATAAAAAACGTTCACATTCAAGTCGCAATCTGTCAAACTTGTTGGTAAATTGATTGTATTTTTGACAGATTGCGAATGAGATGCGGATACGAAACGTTCTTAAAAATACGGGAATTAAAAATTTCGTTAACAAGCATCTTGACGCGACAACGAACATGTCACTGTTCATAAATTCTCAAAAGCATGTATCGTTTCCTCACCAGTAATAACATTGAGCACCGGCTCGGCCGCGTGCGGCGCCTTGGTCCTGCAGGCGTAGGGCAGCTGCACGGCCGCGCCCTCCAGCGCGTACCGCTGCTGCTCCGCGCACAGCAGCGGGCCCGCGCGCAGGCCTGCCGCGCTGAACGACAGCGGGACCAGCGCGGACGGCCACGAGCCGGGCAGGAACTCCATCTGGGGATTAAATGTTAAGTATTTTACAGATGTGAGAGGCATTTTAGCGGCACGTGTGAAAATAAAACGCATAAATTAACATATAGTGCAACAAGAACCATCGTGAACGTCGCCATTACATTCCAGCGATGTTTGTCGGACGCATCTCACACACCTTGTCCAACTGTAGCTGATGCAGCGTGAACACGTTGTGCGGGCGGTCGAGCCGCAGCACGTGCGTGGCGGGCGCGTCGTGCGTGACGACGGCGAGCGACACGTCACTGCCCGCGAACACTGACACGCCGGCGGGAGATCTCCAGCCCACACCTTCTAGGCACACGCCCCAGCTGCCTGTCACTACAAAGATAAATATTGATGTTAAAATATGAATATGGGGAACGCAAACGCTCGTAAAAATCGTAGCGGAACTTACCTTCATACAAGCCACAAAGGCCGGCTTGCCCTAATAAGAAACATAACATCTTCTATCAAGTAGACCAGTGTTACTCAAAGTGTGCTCCGCGGAGCCCCTGGGCTCCACAAAGACTCTGTGGGGGCTCCGCGAAATAGGGAATATGCATGTATTTTTTTATTCGATAGTTTACATCGTCAAATAATAGTTAAAAAAAATTCGAAGGCAAAAAAGCAATTTAAAGTAGTTAAAAAAATGTTTAAAAATATCCAACCGATCCGGGCTATTTAAACGCCCTCCATTTGGCGCGCTTGGTGTGGTGACGTCACAGTCCGTTAAAACAGACAAGCAAATGTCAAGTCAACGTCAAACACTCCTTTTTGTAGGAGCGTTTGACATTGACTTGACACTTGTTGATTGACTTGACATTTACATTTTGATTGTTATCCCGGATTGTTACGTCATATCCGCTCTTAGCCTTTTCAAGTATTTGAATTACCCACAGTTTCTTGGGACTTTTAAAAAATTGATTTCTCGCTCAAAAAGAAATTTTATTCAAAAATATTGATGGAGGCATAATTCTGAAGTAACATAGTTTATAAAAAAAAAATTTGACGAATCACATGCATATTCCCTATTATTTGTCACAATTAACCAGTATTTTCGCGGAGCCCCCACAGAGGCTTTGAGGAGCCCAGTTTCCTCAAGAACTAATTTTAGATTTGGCGGAATTTGCTTAATCACGTGTCCTTGCAGGATACAATGGAACAACAACTAGTTTCTTTATTTTTTAATACGCGATACTGCTCCTACGTCTAAAAAAAATGAAACTTGAACCCTGTGAAACAAGTTTTGCAACATCTGAAAAAACGACGAACGGTTTTGATTATTCTAAAGTTCCGTCAAAAATTTCGTTTTCCAAAAGGGTTCCGTCGCCAAAAAAGTTTGAGAACCGCTAAAATAGACTGACGACTGTCCGGCTGGCTGAATAAACTGCGCAAACTGAATTTTCATATGAAAATAGTTCAGACTTACCAACAACCCTGTCAGCTCGCAGATCAGTCCCGGTGACCCAGACTTCATCTTTAACAGTCACGCCACTCACAGAAGCTTGGAAGGTCATGAATGCTCCCGCCGTATCCAGGTTTGGTATCAACAGCTCGGTTCCGAGGACACTAGGAAAAAAACATTTCAAATTAATATTACGAATATTGCATAGTCATCATCTGCCTAGCCTTTTTCCCAACTATGTTGGGGCGGCTTCCAATCTAACCGGATGCAGCTGAATACTAGTATTTTACATGGATCGACTGCTTATCTAACCTCCACAACCCAGTAACTGGGCGATACCATAACCCTTGGTAAGACTGATTGTCAGACTTTCGGGCTTCTTACGACCCGTAACGACTGTCAAAGATCCTCGACTGACGGCCGAGACCAACGGCTTAACGTGCTATCCACAGACCAACCCCGGCAAGCGTACCTTAACCTGATGGATCGACCCGTGTGGCTGTTATTACTTAGCCACGAGCTCCTCACGAATAATGCAGTATAGTTAGAAAATAGATAAGAAGAGCGAAAACAGGCGCACACACAAAAAGATGCGTATCACGGAGTAGTAGTAGTCGACGAGCACTAATATGACTTAGCAACTTTTTAAAAGTGAATTGATATTTTGATTCAAATCAAATCAAAATATTTTATTTCACATAAACCTACATGGGCACTTATGAAACGTCAGAAGCTAGGTAGAAGAGCCGGCAAGAAACTCCAAGGTTACTCTTTTAAAAATAATTGGCTTTTACAATATTTTCGAATTACAGTATTAATAGGTATGAGAGGACAGTGTAGGCCTTTCAACAAGTACCAGGTACTTAATAAAATTGAAAATGTTAAAAAAAAATCTACAGTCCACTAAGCCTACAACGTATTCACATTCACAAGATAGAAAAGAATCTATATAGAAGATAAATAAGATGCTAAAAATAATAATTGACTGATAGATTGTTATTTAATGTTGTAACGAACACAGTATTATGGAACCCGCACTATTATGAAATAAGTGTTGGTATGTCAAAGTTGCCAACGTTATTCCACGAGAAAACCGCTTTTGAACTGAATGCATAATAATACTATGTGCTCGTGACTGTACGAAGTTCACACCAAACGAATTTCAGTCGCAAATACGCCTGTACTGGCTGTACGCATACGCGTTGCTGTGTATGTGTGCGTTTTCTCTCGTCGTATGGAGCTGATCTTTTGTACCTACTGCACAGGCTTGACGTTGTGTTTACCTGTCGCCAGAGGGCGCGGGCCGCGCGTGCGCAGCCAGCGGCGCGATGGCACTCACGTTGGCGCGCGGCGCCAGGAGCGCGCGCCGCACACAGCTTACCTGTCGCCAGAGGGCGCGGGCCGCGCGTGCGCAGCCAGCGGCGCGATGGCACTCACGTTGGCGCGCGGCGCCAGGAGCGCGCGCCGCACACAGCTTACCTGTCGCCAGAGGGCGCGGGCCGCGCGTGCGCAGCCAGCGGCGCGATGGCACTCACGTTGGCGCGCGGCGCCAGGAGCGCGCGCCGCACACAGCTTACCTGTCGCCAGAGGGCGCGGGCCGCGCGTGCGCAGCCAGCGGCGCGATGGCACTCACGTTGGCGCGCGGCGCCAGGAGCGCGCGCCGCACACAGCTTACCTGTCGCCAGAGGGCGCGGGCCGCGCGTGCGCAGCCAGCGGCGCGATGGCACTCACGTTGGCGCGCGGCGCCAGGAGCGCGCGCCGCACACAGCTTACCTGTCGCCAGAGGGCGCGGGCCGCGCGTGCGCAGCCAGCGGCGCGATGGCACTCACGTTGGCGCGCGGCGCCAGGAGCGCGCGCCGCACACAGCTTACCTGTCGCCAGAGGGCGCGGGCCGCGCGTGCGCAGCCAGCGGCGCGATGGCACTCACGTTGGCGCGCGGCGCCAGGAGCGCGCGCCGCACACAGCTTACCTGTCGCCAGAGGGCGCGGGCCGCGCGTGCGCAGCCAGCGGCGCGATGGCACTCACGTTGGCGCGCGGCGCCAGGAGCGCGCGCCGCACACAGCTTACCTGTCGCCAGAGGGCGCGGGCCGCGCGTGCGCAGCCAGCGGCGCGATGGCACTCACGTTGGCGCGCGGCGCCAGGAGCGCGCGCCGCACACAGCTTACCTGTCGCCAGAGGGCGCGGGCCGCGCGTGCGCAGCCAGCGGCGCGATGGCACTCACGTTGGCGCGCGGCGCCAGGAGCGCGCGCCGCACACAGCTTACCTGTCGCCAGAGGGCGCGGGCCGCGCGTGCGCAGCCAGCGGCGCGATGGCACTCACGTTGGCGCGCGGCGCCAGGAGCGCGCGCCGCACACAGCTTACCTGTCGCCAGAGGGCGCGGGCCGCGCGTGCGCAGCCAGCGGCGCGATGGCACTCACGTTGGCGCGCGGCGCCAGGAGCGCGCGCCGCACACAGCTTACCTGTCGCCAGAGGGCGCGGGCCGCGCGTGCGCAGCCAGCGGCGCGATGGCACTCACGTTGGCGCGCGGCGCCAGGAGCGCGCGCCGCACACAGCTTACCTGTCGCCAGAGGGCGCGGGCCGCGCGTGCGCAGCCAGCGGCGCGATGGCACTCACGTTGGCGCGCGGCGCCAGGAGCGCGCGCCGCACACAGCTTACCTGTCGCCAGAGGGCGCGGGCCGCGCGTGCGCAGCCAGCGGCGCGATGGCACTCACGTTGGCGCGCGGCGCCAGGAGCGCGCGCCGCACACAGCTTACCTGTCGCCAGAGGGCGCGGGCCGCGCGTGCGCAGCCAGCGGCGCGATGGCACTCACGTTGGCGCGCGGCGCCAGGAGCGCGCGCCGCACACAGCTTACCTGTCGCCAGAGGGCGCGGGCCGCGCGTGCGCAGCCAGCGGCGCGATGGCACTCACGTTGGCGCGCGGCGCCAGGAGCGCGCGCCGCACACAGCTTACCTGTCGCCAGAGGGCGCGGGCCGCGCGTGCGCAGCCAGCGGCGCGATGGCACTCACGTTGGCGCGCGGCGCCAGGAGCGCGCGCCGCACACAGCTTACCTGTCGCCAGAGGGCGCGGGCCGCGCGTGCGCAGCCAGCGGCGCGATGGCACTCACGTTGGCGCGCGGCGCCAGGAGCGCGCGCCGCACACAGCTTACCTGTCGCCAGAGGGCGCGGGCCGCGCGTGCGCAGCCAGCGGCGCGATGGCACTCACGTTGGCGCGCGGCGCCAGGAGCGCGCGCCGCACACAGCTTACCTGTCGCCAGAGGGCGCGGGCCGCGCGTGCGCAGCCAGCGGCGCGATGGCACTCACGTTGGCGCGCGGCGCCAGGAGCGCGCGCCGCACACAGCTTACCTGTCGCCAGAGGGCGCGGGCCGCGCGTGCGCAGCCAGCGGCGCGATGGCACTCACGTTGGCGCGCGGCGCCAGGAGCGCGCGCCGCACACAGCTTACCTGTCGCCAGAGGGCGCGGGCCGCGCGTGCGCAGCCAGCGGCGCGATGGCACTCACGTTGGCGCGCGGCGCCAGGAGCGCGCGCCGCACACAGCTTACCTGTCGCCAGAGGGCGCGGGCCGCGCGTGCGCAGCCAGCGGCGCGATGGCACTCACGTTGGCGCGCGGCGCCAGGAGCGCGCGCCGCACACAGCTTACCTGTCGCCAGAGGGCGCGGGCCGCGCGTGCGCAGCCAGCGGCGCGATGGCACTCACGTTGGCGCGCGGCGCCAGGAGCGCGCGCCGCACACAGCTTACCTGTCGCCAGAGGGCGCGGGCCGCGCGTGCGCAGCCAGCGGCGCGATGGCACTCACGTTGGCGCGCGGCGCCAGGAGCGCGCGCCGCACACAGCTTACCTGTCGCCAGAGGGCGCGGGCCGCGCGTGCGCAGCCAGCGGCGCGATGGCACTCACGTTGGCGCGCGGCGCCAGGAGCGCGCGCCGCACACAGCTTACCTGTCGCCAGAGGGCGCGGGCCGCGCGTGCGCAGCCAGCGGCGCGATGGCACTCACGTTGGCGCGCGGCGCCAGGAGCGCGCGCCGCACACAGCTTACCTGTCGCCAGAGGGCGCGGGCCGCGCGTGCGCAGCCAGCGGCGCGATGGCACTCACGTTGGCGCGCGGCGCCAGGAGCGCGCGCCCCACACTGTTCCTCATGACCAGGCGCACGCTGGGCTCGTGCGGCTCGCCCGCTGGCTCCGCTGTGCAGTATGTTGGTACTGCCACTTCCACGTGAATGACCTGGGAAAACAAAAAAAAAAACTTTCGAAAACTTGACCAACTTGTTCGCAATGTGAGGAGTCCCCCCAAAACGACGAAGAGTGGTATTTCATGACGCTCAGTTATTTCGAAGAAAAAAAAACAACTGATTTTGATAAGATTTTGGATTAAAATATTTATCTACAATAAAAATGAACTTTACTGAAACATATTCAACACCCCAAGATAATTTTCTATCCCTCATAAACTCATAACGTAAACAAATCACACTCACCGTCTCTCTATAAATGTTATTCCTTTCATCCTTATGCTGTGCCACTATAACTCCATACCCTGACCTGACAGCAGTCACTTCACCTCCAGCGCTTATAGAAAACGCACCATCGCCATACGCCTTCCAGCTTCCTCTGGGCAAAGATTTCAACTTGACCACAGAGCTAACAGCTAGTGCAAGCCGGTCTCCTGAAGACAACTCCTTGGATCGACCCTCGAGTGATGTCCGGATGTCGGCTAGACCTAGAATCTCGATTGTGCTGTCCCAGGAACGGGTTTCTGCTGCCTGTGGTAAATAAAATGGGTTTTAGAGAAGGAAATTCATTTTTTTTTTAAATCTCAGGTCGAATGAAATCCTCCACTATCAAGTAAAATATTTATGAACGAATGAAATAAGGGTTTATTTTAGGACTTAGTTCGTGTACCTTCTAGTTTTTTACGAATGCATCCCTCTATTTTTTTGTGATTTTCTCATACAAAACCAATTCGTTATTTTACCTACAGTTTTTCAAACATATTCATGTAAGTTAGTTTCAAATTCGAACAGAGCTGAATAAACACGTCTTGCTTACGTGTTTATTGAGCCGTATGACCGCAAACATAAAAACATCCCTATCTATATGCAATAACATAGCATTATAAACGTGAAAAATCCACAATATCTAGTATTGAAACTGCTATAATCAAAACAAATGAACTCACTTGTCCCATGTTCCTCACTCTAACATCAATAGTAATTACTCCTGGCTTCAGCGGCACCACTCGCACAGACAGACCTTCGGCGACCGATCTCTCGAGCATATCTGTACATAACAAACACATGTTATAGACAACATTTTGCTATGATATCAACTGCTCATAATGCTTATAATTGCATTGCGTGGGTAAAGAGTACTCTCTGCTTATTAGCTAAGTAAAAATCTGAATCGTAAATATCCGAATCTAGGTGACGCGTGAAATTAACGTCTGAGAAAGCTAGATTTGATACATTACAACAACGTATTACTTGTCGACTCGTCCAATGCTTATATTAATGCTCATTGAAATCTAGAACTTTCTCCTGTTTGACTTTGAGGGCTGATGTAACCAACATCAGCTATCTTTTGTCCGTGGTAAAAATTGACGAAAAATTTACAAAATTATTCCTCGGATAATGATATCTGTCTGGCGTTGGTAATATTAGCGCTAAGTCGATTTGAGGAAGATATGCGTGAGTTTTATAAGGTTTTCATCAGTTACCATCAGCATGCGTAGTGTAGAGCCTGGCGCCGGCCGCGTCGCGCACGCTCCACGTGACGCGCGGCGCGGGCTGCAGCGCGCCCAGCGCGCCCGCGCCCAGCGCGCCCGCCTCCAGCCACACGGGGCCGGGCGACCCGACCAGCAGGGTCTGGGTTGCTGCCTTGACGCGAACGCCTGATATCGGGATTACCTGTTAACGTTTTGATAGGTAAACTAAAGTCTCGCTTATACGAAGAGTTTCTTGAACGTTGAAAGGCAAGAATGACATCAAACAAAATCAAATTCAAAGATGACCGCCGAAAAATTGGCGAATTTTGACATCATGGGTGGCATTTTGGTGGTGTTCAGGGTTGCTAACGCCGAAAAAATAATCTATTCAAAATCCAAGACGGCGGAGATAACAATAAAGAGTGTTTTTTAATAGTAATAACTGTAATATAAATAATTGTCACGGTTTTTGTGGGAGTATATTTTTGGAAATAAGCACGTTGAGTGACTGTTCAATGTAAAATTGAGTTATCATTGTCACAGGCATCTAGATTATGATTTACAAACCTACCGTGAATGAACCAATAAAAATAAAAATAAACAATATTTAAGCAAAAAGTTTACTTGACGTAAACTCAACACAATCAAAATATAATAAATCCTTACCTCAACTTCAGATTCAGCGCTTGCCATCTCAACATTAGCGATGTCAGTAGCCACGAGCTTGATGCGGGAAGTTCCGATTGACAAGCCGTGTACGGAACCTGACGATGTCACCTGTAAAAGAAAAACGTTTTTTAATCATTATGAAAAGCAAACTGGACAGTCGATTAATTGAATTTCTGATACTGAATTATTATGATGAATTGAATTTAACAATGTGGCGGTATCTAGATCGCCACATGCGAACTACGTATCAAAGACCTGACGTCACACAAAAATCTTTACGTCTCATAAATCCTGCATCACGCAATTAGAGTTTACCGCGCGAAGGACATAAATATACAAGAATCCAACATTAATCGTTGGGCAGTTGGGTCAGAGGATCCTCCCTTTTCTATGGTGGATGAGTGAACTTTACACCCTGTTCCTCATACTCCTAAAACAATAGGTAGATATGAAGTTTTCTTTAGTGCGCAGCAAAGGAAATCACAGACAAGTTTTATGATGATGACGGTCTTATCACAATCAGCGATCTCAGCAAGGCAGATAACCTCAGTATGGATATTTATTATACTGAAACCTTCTGGAGAATGTATCAATCACTCAGCCTAGACTTTTCCTAACAACTACGTACTTTACATGCAGCAACTGCCTGTCTGAAGAAAAGTGATTCCAATATCCTATTTACAGAATAAACCATTTCATTTCTGACCTCCACAACCCAGTTACTGGGTACACTTCGGTAAGACTGGTTGTCAGACTTTTGAGCTTCTGGAGAGTGTACAGCAAGCCAAAATACTTATTGCGCTCAAATCCGGACACTTTTTGATGGTTGACTGATTTTTACGGGCTTTATATCTGTTTTAACCCTCGAATAAGGGCCTGGACCCAGTATATCATGCATACCTCAACATGGCTAAGTCCTGACGTAGCTTTGTATTGTAACGCGGCCAGGTGAGGGGGGGGGCCTCCTTGGTGACGCAGTTGTAGTCGCGCGCCCGGCGGTACGCGGGCTTTTGATGGTATCACTTCTAGGGGCGGGAATACCAGGACCTGCAAAATTAAATAGAAGTCTCAGGAAACGTTGGAATAATTTATAGTCTATAAGGTTAGTAAGATTTGTAAAAATCATTTTTAATGAAAAACCCTTTTGTTTCAAAATCAAAAGTCATTTATTAAAACTAGGCTGAGAAACAGCACTTTTCGAACGTCAAAATTACATAAGACAGTCCCCCAAAACGCCCGCCCTTCACGGGTTATTGGGCAAATGACGGCTCTCAGTCTGTGCTCATTTTATGTTTCGACTTGCGTCGCTACATAGGTATGAAATCTAATAGTTTTAAACCGAGATTCATGAATGCACATCATTCTCAAAAACTTTAATTTGTATAGAAAAGAACAGTTACAGTAAGTTGAAAGTGATTTATTGGGGAATAAAACTTGCCAAGAGACTTTTCTTGGACTGTTGACCGCAGTCGATTCGCACCCTTACAAACATCGATTGTTTTGAGACGATAAATATCGACTCGTCGTCAATCGACTGCAATCTAGTTGCAACGGATATAAAATCTTCAATGATTATCAGTCTTACCTCAACCTCAGGGCTCCAGACGCCTGCGAACAGTGCCCTAACTCTCCCCGTGCCCTCCTGCACGCCGCACGCGCGCCCGTCGCGCACGCTCAGCGGGCCCGCGGCGCGCCAGTCGGGCGCGCGGCCCGCCAGGCGCCGGCGCGACGCGCCCGTCAGCAGCGCAGAGATGGGCACGCACGCGCCCACGCCCACTGCGCGGGACGTTGATACCTCCACGCTTAGAACTTCTTCGATGTGGACCTGTTGGCCGGTACATTATGAATAACATACGCGCTGTTTTTCCCGAAGGGTTAAGTAGAGGTATACCTGTAGTATACTACTCTGAAATGACGCGCCCCACTACTGCATTTTACGTACACGCTGGGATGCCGTGTGCATAAATTGCGCGTCATTTCAGAGTGGACCACCTATACAGGATGTAAGGGTAAACACTCTTGTCATTCAAACCATGGGCTTGGCATGGCTTGGCATGGACTTAAATATTAAAATAAATGACCGAACACAACAAAAAAACGTTATTTTCATTAAAAGATTTTAAAAAGTTTCTATCTGACCCGGGCTTGCTAGCGAAACAGCTGACTGAATAAGGGGGGGATCGCGCTCGCTGCCGGTTAGGTCACATCCCGGACCCCCCGCCCCTGTTGAGACGCAAGTTCGTTGCCCTAGCGCATAGGGCAACGAACTTGCGTCTCTTGTGGCAAAATTTAATTTTTTTTTTTTTTTTAATTTTGTAATTTTCCATTGATTTTACGTACTATAAATGAAACCAAACCACTGGTTGCAAGGATAACGGTGTTTACCCTAACACCCTGTATATCACCAGTGTTATGCCTATGGCCGTTCGTCAGGAATAATCTTTAACAATGATTGTACACAAGTATTTCCCTTTGTGGCAATAGAAAGAACTAAGTACTGTTATCGGCCGTTGATATGAAACGGCGAGTTTTATGAAAAAAGAACTTCGTTTTGTGGTAACTTGTTCATCACTCTTATCTATGTGCACCCTTTATCAGGCTGTCTCTCCACCGAAGCGGAGAAAATAGGCGACGTGCGGAGCTGTGCCAATAGAATCTATACTCTAGAGCAGAGTTAAGATTCTAGTAGCTCCTCACCTCTCCTCTGGTCTCCACTCCAGTGAACAGGCGACCTAAGCTCAAAGTGTAATAGTCAATAAGAACGATTTCGACAAAAAATAAAGAAGCATTTTTTTAGCCTGGTCCGGCTGTTGCCGCTGTATGATAACGCTTCGAATAATGCACGTACTATTCTAATCTATTTATGATTCAAAAGTTTCACAACCCTTTTTAACTTCATCTTCAACTCACCTCAATCAACTGTTTCTCCCCCTGAACACACATATCAGTGACCAGCAGGTCATACGAGCCCGGCCCAGGCACAGTGGCCGTGAGCACTCCGCCCTCGACCTCTGCTGCCACCCCTTTAGGCGCTTCCACGGCGTACCGACCGCTGCCGCCTGAGATGCTTGCTATGTTGCTCACTGTCTCGCTTTCCCAGGCTATGTTCACCTAGAAAATAAGTAAACAAAGGTATATGTCACTTCAAAGGAAGCTTGAGTCGAAACTATTTGAAAGAGGCGACCAATAGAGGCCAAAAGAGGCGAATGTTTTACCTTGATTGGATCGCATTTCAACGGCGCGACGACTCTCGCCTGAATAGACGCTGTCGCATCAGGAATGCTCGCTTTCAACACACCAGTCCATCCTATAGCTAGGTCATCAGCTAATACTACCTGAAAACACAACAGTATTAAAAGCATTTATTTTCAACTTTATATCAAGAAAGACAATGTTGATATTTGCTTGGTAGTCAAAACCAAACTGCGCTGTGCGTCACCAAATGTGCGACCAATAGAGTTGAATTAATATGAAGACCATCAAGCATTTGCAGAAACAGACTTTGTATTCCAAACAAACATAGGTTGGCGCCAATGTTGGTTCAAGTCGATCGTAAGTATGGCGAAACACACGTTTTAGAAAAGTTGGTTGGTTTTGTAGACTGCTTTCTCTCTCACTCATACATGTGTGACAGTCTGGTTCTATAATAAATGTGCCAATTTATCGAATTTTGTATCGAGTACGGAAAATCGGGCAGATCCAACTTGATCGTCTACATTCTACATGGACTTCACATGATCTGACAAAGATTTTTTCGGCCTTTCTTCTCAGAGTAGTCAGATAGGAAACGCCGACCTCATCTAGTTTTTAAAATATGATTGACGTGTAAAAGTGTTTCAAGAGATAAAATTACAAGAGGTTTATAATTACTTTTTATATAACTTTATACTTACTTGATAATACTTATTCGGTACAGGTACAGGCACGTACTCAGGATGTGGTTCAACAAACAATCTGTTAGTAGCCTTGTACTGTAAGCCGGGGTGATGAGGTTCAATTTCCCATGACATCTTAGGACCGTTCTCGTCGAGAAGTTCGCGACCTATCGCGTCTAGGAGAGTTACTTTAACCGATAACTCTTGACCAGGACGAAGCCAGATTCTGGAAAAAATAATAAGTTATTTGCATATGAAGAAAATACACAACGGCCTTCTTTTATTCACTAAATTCGGGCACAGAAAAGTCACAAAACTATTGAGCGACAAATGACGATCTGAGACCAGAGTTGGTGACCCAAAGAAGGTGAAGAAAAATTCATACAAACGCGCACTGATAGGTGCACTACTGGTGCCCAGTAGTACAAAACATAAAAGCATTCCTCTGTGGGGCGGTTTTCGTGCTATAGTTCGAGCTCACGGCTGTTCCGCGCCTTAGGAACGCGCGGCTCGCGCGCGGCGGCGTTGACCAATGAGCACCGCGCGGCCACCCGTGTACCGGGCGCGCACCTAAGACGCGATACAAGTGGTCTCGGTCAAACTATAATTCAGATATACAAAGATTACCGAAGCGCATACTTTTGCTTTGCAAAGTTTTACACTACCTACACATTATACATACTTGGGCGGTAAAGAACAATTTCCGGGCGTGTCTGGTGGTTCGAGTCGTACTCGGGAGACGTGTGGAGCGCATCTAGCGTCGAGCGACACGGACTCGCGTTCTTCGTCCGTTTCTGATGTTAGTTCTAGACGGGACTCGCCTTTCTGTGAAAGAATACAAGTCTTGTAATGTAATAATTACTATAGTGGACAACTTCAGGATGAACTAAAATTATTTTGGCTAAAATTATTCGGGAAAATAATTTCCCGTAACTTATTTCTTTATTCTCGCTCTAGCTAAGGAGCAGCACTTTTGCCAAACCGTCATATTTATTCCACAGATAATGTAATAATTGATGAGCAGTTCTGTCCTTACTATGAATAATGAACAAACATACCCTACGACATTTGAAGGTGAACAGTTGAATATCAGGGTATCTGTGAGGCGGCGGTCCGTCACGTGCGGTGATCTCGGCCACTCGGGTGTCGTGGGACAGTGGGACTAGCGCTTCGCCCTCTGCTAGAATCTGTGAAAAATAACGAGGATTAGAACTGAGTTGGTTTCATGAATGTAAGATATACGTCTGAAAGACGTATTATCATAAATTAGCAGAGGGGCAATATACGTCCGTTTAGGAATGTTTTGACATTTGATTATCGCCGAGACGAAATTGCGCAGAGCAATACTGCACAAAGTAGTGGACACCGAAGGCTAGGAGCTGCAAGTGATATCGCCAATTGGCGATTGATATTACCGGGAGTGCGCGCGCGGTGTTGCCGGCGCGCGCGCACGGCCACGCGCGCGGTGTCGCTGGCGCACGCGCGCGACATGCGCACTGTGGACACGCCGCGCGCGACACGCGCCCTGTGGACACGCCGCGCGCGACACGCGCACTGTGGACACGCCGCGCGCGACACGCGCACTGTGGACACGCCGCGCGCGACACGCGCACTGTGGACACGCCGCGCGCGACACGCGCACTGTGGACACGCCGCGCGCGACACGCGCCCTGTGGACACTTACCGGGAGTGTGCCGCCCGGCAGCGCAGCGGCGTGCAGCGGCCACAGCAGGCGCGGCGCGGCGCGCACGGCCACGCGCGCGGTGTCGCCGGCGCGCGCGCGCGACACGCGCACTGTGGACACGCCGCGCGCGACACGCGCACTGTGGACACGCCGCGCGCGACACGCGCCCTGTGGACACTTACCGGGAGTGTGCCGCCCGGCAGCGCAGCGGCGTGCAGCGGCCACAGCAGGCGCGGCGCGGCGCGCACGGCCACGCGCGCGGTGTCGCCGGCGCGCGCGCGCGACACGCGCACTGTGGACACGCCGCGCGCGACACGCGCACTGTGGACACGCCGCGCGCGACACGCGCCCTGTGGACACTTACCGGGAGTGTGCCGCCCGGCAGCGCAGCGGCGTGCAGCGGCCACAGCAGGCGCGGCGCGGCGCGCACGGCCACGCGCGCGGTGTCGCCGGCGCGCGCGCGCGACACGCGCACTGTGGACACGCCGCGCGCGACACGCGCACTGTGGACACGCCGCGCGCGACACGCGCCCTGTGGACACTTACCGGGAGTGTGCCGCCCGGCAGCGCAGCGGCGTGCAGCGGCCACAGCAGGCGCGGCGCGGCGCGCACGGCCACGCGCGCGGTGTCGCCGGCGCGCGCGCGCGACACGCGCACTGTGGACACGCCGCGCGCGACACGCGCACTGTGGACACGCCGCGCGCGACACGCGCCCTGTGGACACTTACCGGGAGTGTGCCGCCCGGCAGCGCAGCGGCGTGCAGCGGCCACAGCAGGCGCGGCGCGGCGCGCACGGCCACGCGCGCGGTGTCGCCGGCGCGCGCGCGCGACACGCGCACTGTGGACACGCCGCGCGCGCTCCACGCGCACTCTAGCACGCAGCACGCACCATCTGCAGACAAAAGAGGAATATAATAATCGATAAGAAACCTTCAATGTTCTGTACAAACATGTAACGAATATACACTTTCTCGAACTAAGTCGTAGATGCGTCTGAGAGACGTAGGTGTTCAAATGATATACTCACCCATAGGTTGCATCCAGTTTGCTACGGTGACATTCTGTGGTTCCGGCCCTTCCAGTAAAGTTACAGCGAATGATCCACAGTTGCATCTGCGAAAAACATAAGTTGAAACTTACATCATTTATATCTTTCAGTTTAATGTCCAGCCAGCCAGTTTAATGGCCAGAATTTTGAATAAACTTGTGAAATGCAACGAGCATTTCACAAGATTATTTCAATCATTGTTATTGATACTCTACTTCATTCTTTAAAAAGTGTAAATTAAAAGTTACTGTTAAAAGGAACAGGGGGTCGAAATGGGTCACAAATGGAATAAGTATAGCCAGCAAAGTAAAACGTTTCCTTAACACCATAGATAAAACACAATGTGACATTTCAGTTCTAGAATATCGAATCAAGTATAACAGATTGTATAGAAAAGTACTAAGTTGTGCAAAAAGAAATGATGTCAGAAAACAAATAGAAATGGCATCTGATTCTAGTAGGATGATATGGAAAGTAGATAATCGACAGCGCAATGTAACTAAAAACCTTGACAATTAACAAATTATACTTAAGATTGACAACACAGTTACTAATAGCTGAAAATGTGGCTAATATATTTTCAAAAAGGTTTGACAACATTGTCCACTTTAAATCTTGTGACCAAAAATTAGCAATAACATATCTTACTGAAAGTATTAACAGAGTAGATTCTAACATGAGTTTTGACGCAGTCACACCCTTAGAAATTTTTAATATGGTAAAAAATATGCCCAATAAATCCACTGCTGGTTATGATGAAATTCCCCTGACTATTTTTAAAGATAACATTGACCTATTGGCAACTCCATTAGCATCGTTTTATAATGAGTGCATTGAGGCAGGCCTATTCCCTGATCAGTTTAAAATCGCTCGTGTGCTTCCAATTTTTAAGAAAGGTTCTGAAACAGATCCTTGTAACTATAGACCAATTTCCCTATTGCCTATATTATCAAAGATCTTCGAAAAAATAATGAAGAATAGGCTCATGAGGCACTTAAAAACTCATAGTATATTAAATAGTCAGCAATTCGGATACCAAAAATCATTAGGAACCACCGATGCTATTGAGGCGTTAATTGACGAGGTCGTCTGTAAGTTAAATGACAAGCATAAAGTGGCAGGTATTTTTCTGGACCTTAGTTCTGCCTTCGACACGGTAGACCATGAAATTCTTCTAGCCAAGTTGGAACATTATGGTATACGGGAGAATGTATTGAAGCTATTCAGCTCCTATTTGCATAACAGACGTCAGTACATAGAAATGAAGTCGGTTTTGGATGGAGAAGAAAAAAAACATAAATCCAACCTAGTCACGGTTTTCCGAGGTGTCCCTCAGGGCTCCGTTCTGGGCCCAATTTTCTTCATCCTATTCCTAAATGACTTGACTATGACGAACAACACTCATTATTTTTGCTGATGACACTAATGCAATAGTTTCTGCAGATACCATAAGTAATTTAGAATCCAAGATTAATACTACCTTAAAAGCTTTTGAAAACTGGTTTAGTACTAATAATTTAAAACTTAATGTGAATAAAACAAAATGTTTATTATTCAAAACGAAATAACGCTAGTCTTCAGGTTGTATCTAGTGGTAACAATGTCGAAGTAGTAGATAATGTTAAATTCCTCGGAGTCCACATTGACGCGTTATTTAACTGGAAGGTTGAGATATTGTCTATGCAGAAGTCAATTAGCTCTGCATGCTATGCAATCAGAAGTCTCAGGGATGAACTCACTGTGGCCCAACTTAGGATGGTATACTTTGCTTTGGTTGAGTCAAGGCTCAGATATAGTATTGAGTTTTGGGGCAATAGCTACAAGTGCAATGTCCACTCGGCATTTGTAATTCAAAAAAGAGCCTTGAGGACGATGCTCCGCATGAAACAGACAGAATCGTGCAGGGATCACTTCATCAGACTTAACATATTAACAGTGCCTTGTCTGTATATTCTAGTGTTGTTAACAAACTTTGTTAAAAATTTGCACGAGACTGATGAAGAAAGACAAGCTAGAGATAGTACTCGTAGGAAAGACTTACCTTCCACAATCCAACCGAAATTGAAAGTGGTTCATCACAGTCCCAGAGTTCAATCGGTCTTTTTATACAATAAGTTGCCGATTGAATTCAAAAGCATTAGCAGCAATAGCTTATTTAAAAACCAATTAAAGACATATTTATTGAGGAAGGGCTATTACAGTAAGTATCGATGAATTCATAGATGACAAGCGACTGTAACTATTAAATGAATTGTTAATTATTATTTTTGTTTATACATATTATTATAATGAATTGTAAACTGTATAATGAATTTTAAATTTAAATGCAATGTGGGTGATTATTTAATTTATTGTCCACTTTAATATTTTCGACACAATGTATTTTGTTATAAAATGAATGACTTATGACTTATCTATTTCAATTTTCATAAATCAAATGACGAGCGCTCGAGATTTGTAACGGCCACAGTTCTGCTTCGAACATTGTTTCATCATCAATGTATCGAGAAACATTTGATGTTGCGGGAAACAAGGATTAGTTTAGTACTGTTCCTCAACTTTGATCTTAATGAATACGGTGTTATGGTAATTTACTTACTTATGAAAGTTGAACAGTTCGCCAGTTTCAGGGTTCGTTGCTGTAACCGCAATGTGTAAGTGATGCGGTTTGCCAACCCGAGCGTAGCCTGAACTAGATACTTGAAGCATCTCGAAAGGCGTTGATAATACTCTGTAATAGATTAATTAATTAAAGAACCATAGAATTGTGTTCTTGAGCACTAAATTTGTAAAGGGTACTAGGCAAACAATATCATAATCCTAACTAATATTATAAATGCGAAAGTGAGCTTGTTTGTTTGTTACGCTTTCACGCTAAAACGGCTTAGCGGATTTAGATGAAATTTGGCACATAGAAATTTACCAGAATAGGACATAGGATACTTTTTATCCCGATATTCCCACGGGATCGAGACTTACGCGGGTGAAACCGCGGAGCGCTGCTAGTACTTTAATATTGAAGAAGCCACCAATTCCGCTTATTTAAAGATTAACCTCGCTTTAGTCCATTTTTAACTTTCTCCATTGAACGGAAGGGTTTTGTGAAAAGTCATCCCATAAAGGGGTTAAATAGGAGAAGAAAGTTTGTATGGAAGTCCGTCATTTTGCCTGTGGCAAATCCCATCGTGCACACGGCTTGCTTGCATGAGATATTAAGGTTAATTGATAGTAAGCTCGTATGTCGAAAGGCCGCCATTTATATTAAAAATAATACCATCATGATCAGTTTACCTTCCAATAGCCTTAACATGTGGATACTTCTTCAACTGCACTCGTACGCCAATCTCGCCGGTCCCTCGGATCGTCATGACGCCATCGGAAGTTAAAGTGAGAGGTCCTGGTCCTATCTCGCTCTCTATCTCAGACCAGACGACCGGCTCGTCGCCTCCACCGATGTGTTTGAGATTGATTTCCCTGGAAATTAAATTAATATTTACTTTTGTACTTAAATAATATAACACGCTTGTATAAACCATAAAGATCAAGTAGAGATGTACTCGTATGATACACCGGCATTTCGTTAAAGTGTATTTATGTTAAAGTAAGGTGAGCTGCTACTGATAGATTCCAAGTGAAAAACCCAATAACATGTCGCCTGACCTGCGGGACGAGCCCAGGATCTCTCGCTCAGCAGTCACACAACTTGCAACCACTAGACTAACAAGAAAGCCAAATAATGATGGTGTGGCGGCATCTGAATCGCCACATGCGAACTACGCATCATAGACCTGACGTCACACAATATCCTACATCGCGCTAACAGAGTTTACCGCGCGATCGACATATATACAAGATCCCGACATAAATCATTGGGCAATTGCCCGCTAGACACGACACCCGTCTGGTCGGAGGATCCTCCCTTTTAAATAGAGGATGAGTGAACTTTCCAACAGAGTGGATAATATCTCTAAAATGATAAAAATATAAGTAGTAACTTACTGCACAGTGTCTGTCCATGCTACATTGATATGTGGTGGTACAATTTCTAATGGATCCACTGCAACGGCTGTGACTTGACCTTCTACCTAAAAGCAAAATTATAATTTTAGAATCACATTGAAACTGACTGACATAAAATACTAAAATGTTGGTATTGAATTTGTAGTAACATGTATCTAAAAGAAGTGAGTAAAGTGATTTATTATAATTTTATATATTGTCCTTCAAAATTAATTTTATCCTTACAAACCAGTCTCTTTGTCTATTTGTTCATTAGTGAGCTTATAACTCAAGAATCATTCATTCAATTTTCATTTAATTCAAAGAAATATGTTATTTGGCTATGTGAGTAGCACAGCTAATAAGATATAGGTCTTCAATGACATACCTTTCTTGAAATTGTCCTTCCAGCAATAGAATGCAACCGCGCAGTAATAGTCAAGGAGCCAGCATTCTGTGCAACCGCGTCAGTCAAGGTCCCATTTTCGGTCGACCGCAACAGATCAACATTAGCTTCTCCTTCCACCGCCAACCTTATCAGAATCTGGTCACCAGCCGTCAACGCATGTCCTTTATCATCTAACACGATACAGTGTACAACAAAAGGTTCTCCTTTTATGAGTAAGCTTGAAGGACGTAGGGTCACTCGAATACTGTGTGCCTCTGAAACGGTGAGTGTTGCCGTGGCAACCTCAGTCGCTCCCGACATGAGGTAGACGTTCGTAGTGCCTATCTCTGTGCCTCTGACTAGGCTGATTGTGTCTTCTAGTTGAGCTATGCTGGTGTCTGGCACTTTTAAGTAGTACATAGTGTCTGTGATGTCTTGGACGGTAAGACGGCCTGCGCGTGCGCGGACAACTCTAGAAAATAAATATTGTTTTAATACCTTTGTAGAAGATCACATACTTCATTGAATTTCATAATTTACACTCTAGAGTACTCTAGACACATACTTGAATCTCTAATTTTGAATGATCTGATCATACACAATCAGAAAACGGTTTTTGGGGCCATGTTTACGAATGTTGTAAACTTTTCATAAATAAAGAATCATATAACTACAACAAACTACCATAAGGGACTAAAGAAGAACATTGAAGCATAGCAATTAATGGATTTAAAATTGCATCTCGCATCTGTTTTTAAGATTTTTTTGTGAACCTCGCCAATAAGATTTAAAAGACATTATAAACTTACCTATATTTCAGCGTATCACCAGGCGCGATGCTTGCCGTAGCAGGCATCAGCACAACACTAGCTATAACTTGTAGGTTGAAATCCGTGCATATGTCATCAAGGCAGGCGGTGACTCGAGACTCGCCCATAGCCTGACCGTATAGCAGGACAGAGTGGGAGCGCAGACCTCGGGCTTCGAGTTCAGTGACCCCGCGAGGCGCTTCGTAGTCTGTGTCCCGCCATCTGACTAACCTGCAGAGTTAGAAAAAAGTTTTAATGGGAAGCAGTAATAGAACAATTAACATGTAAATTAATTACCAAAGAGTTAACAAGTTCCACAGTAATGTTGTTGCTGCAAATTCTAGCTCCTTTCTGTAGATATGATCAGTATACAATTGAGATTCATAAATAATTGCATTTCTTCAATAAACTCAGCCTATCACAGGCCACTGCTGGACATAAGCCTCTCCCAGGCTCCGCCACAACACCCTGTCCTCCGCCATCCGCATCTAGTCTAGTCCACCTTCTTTTGGTCGTCGGTCAATTTAGGTAGGGGGTGTCCCACACTACGTATGCCGATATGCGGTCTCCACTCCAGAACTCGTCAGCTTCACCGGCCATTGGTCCTTCGACAAACTTGGCCAGCCTGCTCCCAGTTCAGTTTGCTTACTCTGCAAGGTATTGCATTTCTTATGTTCTTCCAATTCAAGACATATAAAAATAACTGTCACTAACTGGATAGTCAACTAGGTTACATAGTTGCAAAGGTAGAGGTTGGAAGTAAGGAGTGACAGAATAATAATAATCATGGCTATACGCCCAGGCTTATGTTCAGGAGGAGCTCGTGGCTAAGTAATAACAGCCGCACGAGTCGATCGACCAGGTTAAACTACGCTTGCCGGGATTGATCCGTGGATGGGTGACCATCTTTACATACCGAGAATTCTCCGTACCTCGGAAAGCACTTTAAGCCGTTGCGTTGGTACCGGCTGTCATTCGTGGATCTTCGACAGTCGTTACGGGTCGTCAGAAGCCCGAAAGACTGACAACCAGTCTTACCAACGGGTGTCGTATTAACCAGTTACTGGGTTGTGGAGGTCAGATAGGCCCCAACATAGTTGGGAAAAGGCTAGGCAGATTGATGGCTATTTGCCAGGAAAATAATAAAATGTAGTGGACTAATTTTGTACTTACGTAACCAGAAGATCTTCACCAACATTACTGCCAAGATTCTCAATACTCCATGTGAAGCTTATTCCTTCCAGAGTTGAAAATGTGTTTCCTAGAAATATTAAAAGGTATGTTTCTATAAGGCACAATATTATTTTAATTTTACACTAGCTTCCGCCAGCAAATTTACCCATGTGATATTTATTATATTTGTAAATTATAGCCTTAAGCCTATGTTACTCAGTGAAAATATAGCTTTGAAAGAATGTTTAAAATCAGTCCAGTAGTTTTTGAGTTTTGCGTTACAAACAAAAATACAAATCTTTTCTCTTTAATATTAGTGTATTTTAGATGTCTGTGCCTTTTTTTGCTGTTCTCTTGTTTATGTCTTTTTTTTTCTTTTTGTAATTTATTTTACATGTTTATCTCATAAGCCTGTAAGCAAACACTGCTGAATATCCCTACTAGTTTTAAACTTATGAGCACTACAACTTCCATGGACCAATACAACAGTAAGTCAAAGAAAAAATTGTTATTGTTACTAAACTGGACAGATGAATTGTCGATTGTTTTGATTTTTAGTATATTTTAGTCTAGCTGCGCCCTGCAGTTTCACCAATGAAGTTTCGATCCCGTGGGAATATCGGGATAAAATTATCCTATGTGATGTACCAAATTTCATCCATCGTCCCATGCTTGTTTTATCTGCAGATAGGTATTCTTTCTTGGCCAAATTAATTCTCAAATTTCTTGTAACCTTCTCCCTAATAATAACTCTATTAAAAAAGATACATCATAAGGGTTCTGTTTTTTTTCTTTTAAGGTTGGAACCCTATAAATGGTACCTAAATTCAGATGAAACTTTCTCTAATATTACATAGAACATACCTTGATCATCATAGGCAACAACTTCAAAGGCTTCTGGTGCTTCCTCCAGAAACAGGTTCCATGTTGTACTCACCACTTTTAGAGACCTTATCTTGTCTATATCTACATCTCCTCGGAGAATCTGGACAAAAGAAAAATATTTAGTCCATTCCATAGCTATACTTAGGCTAGTGCTTATGATTAACTTGTGAAAAATGTTTGTTTTTATTTACATAACATCAGGTCTGTTTTTCCCAAAAGGTTGGGCAGAGGCGTACCTATAATACACCCACATTTCCCCAGTTATTTTTAAATCCCATGTAATAGGAGGCGAGCCTATTGCCATCAACCGGGCACAAAACTAGACTCCGGGTTGCCACTGAGAAATTTCAGATGGAAAATCCCAATAACACTTTCCCCAACCCGGGTATCGAACCCAGGACCTCATGCTTAGTAGTAGCGCGTGCGACCACTGGACCAACAAGACAGTCAGTGTTTTTATTTAATTAAATTATCGTTATTAAGTGCAACAAGATTTTAAAAATACCAAACATGACATAGCATCACTACAATTATCAGTGATCATTCAAATAACTTAGGTAAATAATATTTTTCAATGTAAATAGAATGAAGTTTCCTGCCTTTTCACGAGGCTACACTATACCTCGCCTGTGTTGACTTCCTCGGCGAGAATTATCACTGAACCGGGTGGTACACATGACTTGGAGACTGAGACGCGCGCCGCTCGTGAACAGTGCCCTATAGCATCATTGTACAGCGGCTCCAAATCTATGATGTCATCGCGAGACAAACTCCTGCAAATAAAACACTACGTAATCTTTCTGGACAACAAACGGAACATACACGAAACTACAAAAGGTCTCTGCTAAAACTTACCATGTGTAACAACCTCCCTCAATGATTTCAAAGGTAAAATTGATATACAAATCCTCAAACCAAGGCAACAACACCCTCGGAGTGTTTATTTTAGCTCCATCACACGTGCATCCAAGTAAACACAGTAGCGATAAGAAAACCGCAGTTTTCCTAGTCTCCATGATACTATTTAAGTAAATACATCAATACGAGCAATTTAAAATAACTCTATTTTGAAAATCTAACCTATTCATAGATCGGCAAATCGCGCATTTCATTCAAACTTTTGACAGTTGTCTATAGAAGCACTATTTTACCGATTTTAGTTTTTAGAGTAGAACCACAAGACATCTACTATTGTCTATAAAATAAAAAAAATAAAAATCGTTTTGAAACAGACTGCTATTTAAGCATCTTCATAAATTTAAAAAAAAAATGCTCGACAACGTAAATAATGCAATAAGCAATGAATGTTGTTGAACATTTTGAATGAAACAAATTAGTCGTTTTCGTTAACGAAAATAGAACATTTTCGTAAACGAAAACGACTAATTTGTGTACGTAAATAGATAGCAGGTCTGGTTCATTCAATTCTCAAGTCAATGTATTAATTTAGTAAAAAAATCAAACAGAAGATATCTATAATAGTCAGTGCCCCAATTTTTTTTGCTCTCGCATTAGTCGCATTCTCTTTATGCCATCAACAGCCAATTGTCTAGCTCGCTTCGCTCACTCTTGTATTTACATAGTAAGCACACACATGATCGCAAAAACCCCAACCTTCCGAGTCACCATGCCAATTTTATTTTTGTAAAAAACAATACCTTTGAGCTTCGCTGCAGTAAAAGCGGTAAAAAGGGCGTAACAAATATAGACACACTCACTGCCCCCCTTGGGAGTTGGGACCACTGTGTGTGAGCGAATGAATGCATAGTAATAGTAATGTATTATAATGTCCGAGTTCAATCCCGAACGAAGCATAATCGACTATTGTAAAAAAACATATAATTATTTTCTGTGCTAGAGGCACTCTATTGTAGAAAAAAAACAATGAATAAATGTCAAAATGTTAAATATGGCTGCTGTGTATTCGTCATGTTTTGTGTCGTATTTTACATGAATTTTATAAATAAATGGCAAAATGAGTACGATTAGTAATTAAAGTGAGACAATACTAACGCTCCTAGTTAATAAAAAACTATTGGAATAGCGCTCAAGTGTCAGAAATCATCATGTCTTCAGACAAGGCTACTGAAATAAAAGTCAACGAGATCGATAAAAGCAAACGTCGTCATAAAACTGACGACACTGTTATTGCGACAGCGGTAACAAACGGCGTTGAAGATACAGTGCAATTCGCGAAGATGGAGTGTGCAGTCGAAAGCGCGGGCAAGCCCACAGAGCTGTGTCTTCAAGGCAACACTCACTTAATTTCTAGTACAACGAGTAGTTTGGCCGATACGCCTGGTGATTCTGGTGTTTTGTGTTTAGATAGTGAGGCCTCGGAGGCCACGAGCCAAGCGCTCATGTCGCACAGTCTCATAGGGGCCGAGGAACTAGCGTGTGACAGTGTTTACGACGCGCCGCCGTCAGGATCTCAGGATATGATCAAGAGTACCACCAGCAGCATAATGACCCGCAGCGATATCGACAATCAGAACATTGGTGTGCCTGATGACATTGTACCAGAACTAATAATTGAGTCACACAAGAAACCCTATGAAAACTTGCCAGATTTAGTATTAAAAGCATTAGAAAGTGAGAAAGGTGCTGAAGAATCTCGAAAGCCTGCTTTGAGGAATGAGCCAAAGAAGTCTCTCTCTGAGGATATTGTTTATAGACGAAGATGTCGGAAAAAGTCACAAAGTGGACCAAGCTCTCAGAAGAAAAGAGTTTCATTCCATGAAGATATATTGAACAACACAAAAACAGATAACATTCACATTGAAAGAGGTTTTGTATCATATGGACCTGATAGTTCATACTGTGATAGGTTTAGGCAAAAGAATAACATTGTAACAGACAGGTTCTCATGGTGTGCCTCAGGGGACAGAACCCCAAAGTATGCAGCTGATGTAGCTCAACAAACAATGTCAGATATCCTCACCTATGGTGACTCTAAAAATGACCGGAGTGGTATATTTGAATACTGTCAGAATTATCAACCGCAAAACCAGGACAATAATAATGATAAGGACAACAATAATGAACCTAGGCCTACTGGGAAGCTCTATGGATGTGACTCAAACAGCTCAGATTCTAACTTCAGCTGTGACTCTGAAACTTCATCCAGTGAGTCATCTTCGTCACATTCAAATAAAACTGAAACTTCATTGTTGCACAGGAAATGTGACAAAGCTCAGAAATCTTACTCTTGTGATGCATTTGAAAATAATGGACATGTTGCGTTTATGAGAAAAACATATTTTTCTGAAGCTGATATTGATAAGTCCACTGATCGTATGAAAATGCCCCTTGAAGTTTCACATAGTCCAAACACCGTGAAATCTGTATTGAAGAAGAAACGCTACATTACTACTAGTATTGTTGAGGAAAGAAAATCACATAACAAAGTATTAAATCTGCTGGATGCAAACAATATCATAGATTCATTGAAGAATTTTTACAAAAATTTCAACTTCAACTTTGCCCCAGAAAAAGGTTTGCCTGAAAACAGTTTGGAATTGAACAATGTTGTTGAAGCTTTACCTTGTGATGTCAATCACAATAAAAAACTGTCTAAAAGCTTAGACTCAGGGTTCCAGGTTGAAGATGAAGATGACTTTGTTGAAATCAATCTAAATGGCCAACCATTAGAGAGTGCAAAACCTAAAGAAATTACAACACCATCAAAAACCACAGTGGCTGGTGATAGAACTCCCAATGAAGGATCTCCAAGGCATAAACTTACACTGAACATGAAAGCTCAACTAGATAAAAAATCTAACAAAGCTGATCTCCCATCACTTAGCAAGTATGTTGTGAATTGTGAAAGTACTGTCTATGAACACAAGGGAGTCTCCTACAGCTATGTCCATGATACATTCCAAACTGCTTTTGATGCACCCAAAGAGACTTTTGTCCCCATACCAGAGACAACACCAGTGAAAGAGCTAGTCACTAGCACAAGTAAACTCGACCTTAATAAATCTACCGATACTGACTCTTCAAGCAAGACTTCAACCCCCAAGAGACAATTCAACAAAAATATCCAAGACGAGACTGAACATAAAAACGGCATTTCCAAGCATTTGTCTTCACCTAAGAAGCAGAATGTAAATAGGTACAGTCGTAAATCGGCGTCAACAGTGCAGAAAGTAAACGATGAGCCGCCACCGCAAGTGAATAGCGACAACTGTTCAAACACCGATAATTCAACCTTGAAAGGAGCCGAAGACTTTAATGACGACTTTTTCGACAGTCCCGGGAATCAAAAGCTACAATCTAACAAGTCTGCGCTATTGAACCGATACTTGAAGAATGTGTGTCAAAGGAAAGACCTTGAACTCAAAATCAAGAACAATAAGTTCTTTCAATTCAAACTTAGAATGGAGAAACATTTTCCGAGCATAATACTTCCACTGAAAGAGGTATCTGATACGTTCCATGTGTCGGCTAACAGGATGTCGAGGCTCATAGACAAAGAGGTGATAGAGAACAAAAGGTTGTCTGTGAGGCTGTTGACAGCGGACGAGCCGTCCTACTTCGATAGTTTCGAAGATAATGTAGCTATTGAGTGCAATGAAAAGCTCAGGCTACAAATATTCTCGTATCCGAATGAAACTTTAAATAGGGTAATTATGTTTGATTACTAAATCGCACGGCAATTTCGTTCACCGTAATATGACCTTGATTACGCGATGTTTTGTACAAGGTATTAAATTGGCGAAAAAGTTTTGAAAACCATTTTAATCATCGGTCGAAAGGTCGATTTAACGGTTGAAATGTATTCATGAGGTTTTTAGCCTTTTTCTTTCGGCCTTCATTCAGTCTTTGATGTTCTTTCAGATGATGAAAGTAAAGTCAGCATACAGCATGGAGGATGGGTCTTGGACACCTTTGCTAGTTTTCATTACTGACTACGCGCTATATGTCGCGAGTGTCAAGCCTGGAGGTACGGAGTACGAAATGTTGTGCCGGCTACCTCATAATGAACTGGATGCTATTGTTGTAAGTAGTATACGGGAATTAAAAAAATATCATTTTACTAGCTGTTGCCTGCGACGTCGTCTGCGATCCAGGATGGAAAGTAGCCTATGTCCTTCTCCAGGTCAAGGCCTACCCATGTGCCAAATTTCATCCAAATCCGTTCACCCGTTTTAGCGTGAAAGCGTAATAAACAAATAAACTCACTTTCGCATTTATAATATTAGTTAGGATAAGTTAGGATTGCGAACGACTATGTATTCTTTTGTAGTCTTGTGTGAGGAATCCAGCTTTTTGAGCTTTTCGGCATATCGGATTCTGTATTGACGAATTGCAGCAAAAACATAAAGGATCTGATTATATCTCGTAATTGGCGGAATCAAGCCATAATAAAAGCATATCGGGACCATTACACTGCACTCTATGTAATTATGTATCTAAACCTTGAGAAATGTAGATGTTTATGCAGTTACAGACATAACTGAAGCTGGGTCAATAATATCTTAATCATTTCAATGACTAATAACAATTCGATAATATTCCAGACGTACCTATTAGCTCATAGTGGATCATAATATTATCGACCTTATGATATGCAAAGCTGTATAATAACATATTCAAATCAATGCCCCTTATTACGCAGAGATATTGTGAACATTAATTTGTAATGTCTATTGTCTTTTATTATTTGTTTGTCTTTAGACCGAATCGTTTGTTGAAGGGCTGGGAATGAACACATAGTCACCCAGCTGGTTATTTGCAATACCCTGTGACAGTCGTTATGAGAACTCAGTAAGCCGAATGTCTGTGAAATACAGTATGTTACCTAACAAAGAGCGTTCCCGTTAACCTGCAATAGTATAGCGTCTATACATGCAAAAAAAGAAATACCATTAAAAAAAAAAGGTTTTTTAATATTTTTATAGTAAAATATTCACAAAAAATATTAAATTGATACGGAAAAGAAACACTGTACACACACTCTTGTTTTTCTACGTTGAAACACAAGTTTGCAGATGAACAAAGGCTTCTCCAACCCGGTGCTCTGCCTTCCACATCCAGCCTATCCCAGGCCCCAGCCGCCTTTTTAAGGGCCTCAAATTGCTTAGCATGATCCTCCGTTATGCTGAAAATACATTAATTTTGAAATAAATATATTGTTAAAGATGAGGATTGATGCTAGGTCCTATATTTGAGGAAATAACGCTGGTATTTACAAAATACTTCAAATTAGATCATGAAGCTTTGCATAATAACTGAACTAACTATAAAGCAGGTCTTATGTTTTTAATATTTTTTTAATTACCATTATTTTCACCGTAAATAGCAATTACCTAAACTATTCGAGGCTTGGAGCCGCCAGCACCCCACTCCGTCTCTAACTCAGGCCACGAGTAGTATGGTGCGAGCGAGATAAAAAGTGAATTTCAGCTGAGGTAGTATAGGCTTAAGGTTGTCAGTCCATCTAGCTGGCTCCCACGCTACGCTTGCCGATTTCTTACTACCAATATTCTCAACAGGTTGGCCCAGAAGCGCAGTACATCCAAATCTTAGACATCGCTGGTAACATAGCCTGCTCCATCATCACCGGGGAGGCTACACTCGGGGCAAGATTTGCGTCCTCCCTCGAGTGGAGTGCACGGACGTCACCGCTACGTATCCAGCGACCGCCGGCCATGATCCCTCTTGGGTGTAGGGAGTTGGCAGCCGCCGTGGCTAGGCAGAGGCATGAGATGCGGGTATGTATCAAAACTTTTTTATTTCTTCGAGCTTATGGGCGATGTGAAGTTTAGTCTTCTGTGGGTTGTTTGTTCATGTTGAATTGGAGATCATAAGGTCCATAAATCCTAGGAAAGAGAAGGCGTATAAACAATTACACTTTGGCCAGTCGTGTAAAATTGGTCCAGGGAGCTGACAAGTACGATTCTTTCTAACAATGCATCGATTATTAGAAAGAACCGTACTTCAGCGTAGTTGACCTAAGTAACCCTACTTAGGTCAACTACGCTGACAAGTACGATACGAACCGAACTCGGCGGTATGACTGACCCCACTTGGGCACGAAATAGTAGAATGTACAATGTAAATTGGTATTGGGTCGTATATTTGTCTATTATTTATAAAAATAACAACTTGCTCTGCATTTGGGCTACCTTAAAACAATGTTGTTTTAAGGTAGCCCTAATGAAATCATACTATTTCAAACACGTTTCATATAGTATGATTACAATTTGATAGTTTTATTTTTATTCAATTAAATAAATATTATTCAATAGGTCTCTTCGTCTTCATCAACATTTGAGTTTTAGAGGTACTCGACCTGATAAATCTTATTAATTATGAACTTTATTTTTGTTTGACCTCGCTCTATGAAACAATAACAATAATAAGATAAAAACCGTTATCACTACATGTAACTATGTACGAGTATGGACAACTTGTTTTTACGGATTATCGGTTATTGGCTGTATGTTACTAGCCTAATACTACATTTAAGAGTATGGACAACGTGTTTTTACGGATTATCGGTTATTGGCTGTATGTTAGTAATGTTAATAGCCTAATAAAAAGATAAGCGATGCCAATAGTGTTGTTTCCAGTCAGTACTTGCTACTACTTTTTGCCAAAAGAAGAATATTACGATGTCGTGGCTTCATTACGCCCGATAAACTTGGACTGAAATAGAGCAGGAAGTCATCATTTTCGCCTTTTTTTCTCTTCGCACAAAATGCGGTCATTATAGGCCTCGCACAATATAGGGCTTGGTATTAGGAAAATTTCACTTTGGCAATAAGGCGGTTTTCGCCGAATAAAGAAAGTCTTGTGAACTTCTATTATGATCTTAATGCGGCTCGCAATACGGTGTATAATCGCTTTTAAAATGTGAAATCACGCACATTGGGTAAGAGGGAAACTGTAGTACAAACATTTTGTTTCAGATACCGCGAATCCTATTCTACGGGCGCGTATGTTCAGGCGACGCGGGCGACCGTCTCATTGAAGCGCCCGGCGCCTTCGCCCCGCCGTTAGAAGGGTACCTTATGTGCCGGACGGATAGGAGCCGGCGGTTCGAGCCTTGTTACTTTTTGCTCAGGTATAGAGCTTAAATGTCATCACTTCATATTATAAAACAAAGAACCCCTTCGCGTCTGTATGTCTGTCTGAACGCGATAAACTCAAAAGCTACCGAACGGATTTTCATACGGTTCTCACCAATGGTTTAAGTGTATAATTCATTATGGTTTTTTTGAAGATGATTGTTGAAGTTTTCGGAAAAAATCATGCCGAATGGGAGTTTTACTGGCGCCGCATAAACCAATAGAGTTATATGAAAACAATGTGTTCTTTACTTTTATATATTTGCAGGATTGGAAATAAAATATATTAAAAATACTCCATGTAGGACGAACATCAGTTACATTTTAATCTAACCCACATGCTCAACGCAAGAGGCTGATATGAGACTACGACAGAAAAAAAAAAAAATGCTACCCGTGCGAAGCCTGGGCGGGTTGCTAGCTATTACAATAAAATTGTTGAAATATTCTGGAAGAACTTTCGTAAAGTAATTATTATAGAGATTAGTAATCAAACCTTTTTTTGACAGAGACGAGACAACTGAGCTAAACTCTTCTAAAACCCCCATGTGCCTATTAACGGCCGCCAGTATTATACACACTTGTACCCATATATCTAAATTTTTCTTCTTTTCGAGTCGCATTAAGTTAATTTACCTTCGGCATTGCAGCAAGTTGACAATTTGTACATATAAAAAAAAATCAAGTAATAAAAACTAAAACCTAACTACGACTTAAAAGGTATAAACAAGACACCACGAACAGGTGAACATACATACATACATACCGGTCAAAATCATAACCCTCCTTTTTTCTTCGCCGTAGTCGGGTAAAAAAAGAGTAACAGCAACTGTAAGATAATACAAATCTAACTTTTGTTCCCTCGTCAGGGCCGGCGTCCTACACTGGGGCTCCCACTCGTCAGACGGCACATCTCCCCTGCCGCACAACATCGCCCTGCGCTCGGTACTGGGAGTCAGGAGACACCTGGACTCTTCGCGGAGGCCGCATTGCTTCGAGATCGCCTTAGCGGACAACAGCAGGCTCCTGCTGGCGGCCCCGGACGATGCCACCGCGTCCTCGTGGTTACAGAGCTTGTTGTTACATGCTGCACAGGTAATCATAATTATACTCTCCAGACAATATTAGTTTCTCATTCTGCCTGACCTAGTTTGAACGACAATACAAGTACATTATTTTTATTTCATTACTAAGGGTCAGTTCACACGACGCGCACTTTTTTATGATCCGATAAAATATCGAATTATTTACTACACTATAAGTTACGGCTGCAGTTCGATAATTGTTAAAAAGTGCGCTCAGCGTCGCGTCGCTTCACGTCGCGGTCTGTACTGACCCTTATTCTGCCTGCGGCTTCGCATGCGTGGCATGTGAATAGACATAGCTTTTTCTATACAAAGTGACAGTTCGCCTCTTCATTTTTGACATCCACCGTAGAAATCTTTCTACAATCTGTCGTTTTGTCTTTCATTTCTAACGATCTTTGTCTAGGTCTTTTTGTAGGTAGACTATTTCGGAAGAAAGTTTTCTATCCTTACTGTCAAAATCATACTGACAACCGATAAATCCTATGACAAAACAAAGAATTCTGAGTCGAATTATGTAAAAGAGTGAATTTCGTAAAAACTGCAGTTGACTCTTTTTACTTTGCTGCCGTCGTACTGTCTACAGGAAACGTCATTTTTGTCTACTCTTCCGTCGACAAAACGGTGCTCTTGCTACGCCTGCAGGGTTCAAAGTATCCCCATACCAAATTTCATCCAAATCCATTCAGCCATTTTAGCGTGAAAGCGTAACACACAAACAATCAAACCCTTTTCGCATTTATAATATTAGTTAGGATATTAGTAAAGAATAAGGATTAGAAGTTTACGATATGAGAGTAGATAAAATGAGCTCTTAGTATGTGTCATATTAATTAATGGTACTTTGGATACTGACTTCCCTCTCTCTTTTTCAGGCTCTCGAAGAAAAGGATGGTGCTAAGAAGTCATGCGAGCGGCCCGGGCCCCCGCCCGCGTGCACAGTGCTGGTGACGCCGCACGAGGTCATCAGTGTGCGGGATACCCTTGACCTTGCCTTCGTGACTGGAGCCGCTGCTTATCTGAAGGATAGGGGCTCTGAGGCGCTACTTAAAGGTAACTAAACAGCTAATTGATTCAGGCGTGACTTTGCGGAAATCCATTATTAAATACAATAGTCGCAGATATATTTAGTAACCTATTCTGCTTGACTATTCTTCAAGAATCATAAAAAACCCTGTAAAAAACTGTCACGTGTTTCACCTCTCAACGAGGCATCCTCAGGATGACGATGGACCAGTCGCAAACCAGAACACTACGTGTTGACTTGTTGTGTCGATTTCTTACAGGGTTTTTTATGACTCTTGGAGAATAGTTGAGCGGAATAGGTTACTAAATATATATACGTCTATTGTATTTTTTGATAACTAAACAGTTATGTCCAAATATCTTGCCTGGAACTGGAACAAACAATTCAAGTTAAATATTTATGTTAATGACTTGTTTCAAGAATACATAGAGGAGATGCGGACAGACATCGAGATCCTAGCTTGTGGGTCCATCAAGAACTTGACTGCGTTTAAAATACCAGACACTGATGAAAACTGGTGCTGTTTGGTAAGTTTTGAATTTGGAATTCATACTATTAACATAAAAAAGACAAAGTCATTGACAAGATACGAAAGTTTAATATTAAAAAAATATCGGAATAGGAGTTTAAGAGGAAATAGGGTCGGTCTTTTCTCCATAAAAAAAGTCATAATTCGAGGTACGCCTCTCGACTATTTCCTCCTCCAATATTGGACCGATTTGAAAGATATTTTATGAATTGAATACGGATATTTACTGTGCCCCTATGTTTTTATTGGCCTCTGATGACAGCGGTCTAAACATTTTCTGAGGTTTCTAGTGTTTTCTACAGATAATGTATCATCAAAACGGAAAACATAGGGGCATAGAACTAGTTGATATTTGTTTTACTATAAAAAAATCATTGCTCTAAGTCTAAGGTCATCAACCGGAGAGAAAACAGGCGAGAGTATTTGTATGGGTAGGGGACCGACCCTATTTCCTCTTAAGGCCGGAATATTCCCGGGAATCAACTCGTGTGTACTTTATTTAAGGCCAGGTGCTGTGTATTGGTATGAGGGGTCAATGTTGTAAACCCCCGACATGTTTGGTTCAGGAGTGGAGCGTGTGCGAGGCCCGCGAGCGCGGCGCGGGGCTGGCGCTGGTGCTGGCCAGCAGTGCCGAGCTCGAGAGGTTCATAGCGGCCGTCGAGCAGGCCTTCTGTGCGCTCACTGTAAGTGTCGATCATTTATGATCGGTTCCTATAACGAAAACGAATCGTTTTTCTTACCAATGGTAGTATTTTTTAATGTCAAACTGAGCATTTAAATAGATTCGTAAGCTAATTTTACCTGTGATAGCTACTTGCATAAGGGAGGGTCTACTATACAAAGCTATGCGGTCTTTGCTTCATTATTGGTAAAGATACAAGAGTCTTAATTTTAACCAATACATAATATACATACATAATCAGCCTATGATGTTCCCACTGCTGGGACACAGGCCTCCTCTCTTCGAGAGGGAGTGGGCCGTAATCCACCACGCGGGCCCAGTGCGGGTTGGTAGGTGTCACATGTTTTCGAATTTTTTGGATTCTAGAACATGCCGGTTTCCTCACGATGTTTTCCTTCACCGTTTTGAGAGCAATGATGCTGAAATAATTTACACAAAGTAAAGCGCCTGTCTGGGTTCGAACCCACGACCTACTCATAAGTCGGGGCCGTTGCCACTGGGCCATCACTGCTCAACCAATAACGGTCCGTAATTTATTGGAATCAGCTCTAAACTAACTAAAAAGAGCTTGAACCCGATACACGGTTCTGCAAAGTAGTCGTTGTTTAATTTCACGAATGTGTGTCATTGCAATGTAAAGCTTATATCAATACCTATAAAGTCACAGAACGCGTGCTTGTTATTCACAGCAACTTATAGAATATACCGATAGGTATGAACGAACAATGAACTATTCATATAAAAGAATAAACTTCTCAACAAAAAAAATTAGGCTACTCATAGTGATTGATATGATTATGTCTTTTATTTACTTTTTCTCATATTTATATTCCTACTATTAAAGTTATATGCCTTGAAATTCTCATTATCATGTTGCTGTTAAGTTATCCACTCAAATGTTATCATGGAACTTATCACCCCACTACATACTACTCAAGTTAATAAACACTTCGGAATTAATTTTAACTCTCAAACACAAGAGGACAATACGCAAATACAGATGTTTCATTAAAATCTCACGAACGCGCGTCAATTGTTCTAATATATACCTTAATACAATGACATAAGAGCCACATGATTCGCGCTTGTGAATCGCATTATTTATATCAACTTCACATTTTATCTTTCAGTGCGAACCATTCCCGCTATCCGTAGTCGAGGCCACAAAATCCGCGTGCAGTTCAGCGCACACTAAATACGAGGCAGCCTGGTCGCATATGTTACCACAACAGTAATACGACCATAAGATATGAAGCTACATCACTAGTGGCAAGATTTCAGTACTAGGAATGAGCTAGGGATGTATGAATGTTATCGATATCGATAAAAATGGAATGGGTAAAAAGTCTTTGTATGTACTTATTTTGTGTGTATGAGGAAGCAATATATTTGGGGTAAAAAATATTGTCAAAATTTCGATGTATTATAGGTGCAAGTATTAAAATGAGGCTATTAAGTATAAAATTGAGGTATGGAGTTGCAAATTGTTCCTGGTTAACGAATCTTACCACTAGTTTGTAGTTAGGGCAGGTTTAGACTTAATAATAATAGGAAATGTGAATTTTTAGTTGTTAGCTATAAGCGCTTTTTTGCCTCGTTCTACTCAACATAGAGGACCTAGTGAACTACATAATAATTATTATCTATCAACTTTAACAACATCATATAAGTGGGGCATAGAACTCCTAGCTTTCAAAACATACTCCATCTGCCTAGCCTGTTCCCAACTATGTTGGGGTCGGCTTCCAATCTAATCTAAAAATCTAAGTACTTTACATGGAGCGACTGCCTGTCTGACCTCCCAGTAACTGGGCAATACGATAGCCCTTCGTAAGACTGGTTATCAGGCTTTCGGGCTTCTGACGGCCCGTAACGACTGTCAAAGATCCAAAACATACTATTGTCATTAATTCTACAGTTCGATAAACAAACTTATCAACCACAGCTACTGAAAGCCAAAATCTTGTTTCAAAATGTTGTCAAATAAAAAAAAATACTTACTAAGACATGTCAACGGGTTTCAAAATATTTGAGTAACTGACAGTTGAAGACGTTCTAAATCTGAAAGTGCCAGCTAGAATGATGGGACAATATGGACTAAAATCCCGATTTGCCATACTACAGCTCGAGACATAACTGCAGTATCTTCTATTCTCCTGTATTTTTCGTGCCGGATTATATGGTGTTGTTAAAGTATCGAAAGAAAAATCTCAAATACTCAGTTTTAGCTTAATAACTTTACTCTGTGAGACAGAAGAAGCGTCCTGCGAGCACAATTTAGTTAAATTGTAAGATATAATTACATTTCCACGTTTAAGTTTTCGCTCGTGTATAGCTAATTTCGTTGATTTTAGAAGCAAACGACTAAATTGATACAAAACAGATTTCTTGCACATAGAAAAGTAGTATTTTTTTCTTTAAATAAATTACATTCCAAACATTTCCTAGCTTCAATGGCTTACCAAAGACAATTGAAAATGGTTGTACTGTCGTCGTTTGCTTCAAAAACAAGTCGATAATAAGTATTATTTACCATTATTGTTTATCTATGATTCTTATTATGTATTTTGATTATAATGTTATTAATTATTAATGTATCGATTCTAGTTTGTATACTGCTATTACGTAGTTACATGTTCTCACGTTTAGTAGTAATAATTGGTCACAATACTCCACTATGATATTAATTTAGTGTCTATATTAATGCTATAAAAGATTTTAAAAAAACATTACCCTCCTTTTGGGGCAGTCGGGTAAAATGCAATGAGTCTTAATCGTAAAAGGTACTATCAAGTTCAAAAGTGAGATAGCTTTCAATATGTCGTTTGAACCTTGCCTGTCTATAATAATGTTATATCTATACATCTTATTTCGATTTCCCTTTTTCTCTTGACTGCACACTTTGTCTTGACTTAGAAGATGATTTCTGACTTTGTAGCATTAATATAATCACGAAAAAATTATTATATCAAATCGAATATTATAAAAACATGTATAATACATATTTAGCTCTAAATGAAATAATAATAATAATCACTATTCTCATCTAGCTAACGGAGAGTACTTGCATAGACACAACCTTGTAGCCAGGATTATCCATCAGCAACTTGCTCTGAAATACAGCCTAGTGGAATCGGAAGTGCCGTACTACAGGTACGTGCCCGACCCAGTTCTCGAAAATGGAAATATCACATTGTACTGGGATCGATCCATCATCACTGACAGGACTATTGTTGCCAATAAGCCTGATATAGTGGTGGTGGATCGAACAGAGCGGCGCGCAATGATCATTGACATAACAGTCCCGCATGACGGGAACCTCGTGAAGGCCGAGAAAGATAAACAAATCAAGTATCTTGACTTGGCTCACGAGGTTGTCGACATGTGGGATCTGGACTCTGCGATCATTGTGCCGATAGTCGTATCAGCCAATGGCTTAATTGCCAAGAGCCTCGACCAACACCTAAGGAGGCTCTCGTTGGGCAGCTGGATTAAGGGCTTGATTCAGAAAGCTGTACTCCTGGACACGGCTCGCATCGTTAGGAGGTTCCTCTCTCTGGAGCCCTGACCGCCGGTAGCTTGGACCCTGTTCCCGATACCGGTGGGCTACTATTTTTTATATTTTTAAATGTTTTATATAATTTTTTAGTCTAATATTTAAAAATATAATTTATAAGTATTAAAAATGAAATAAAGATCACTATATTTTAAAATCGGCCAGAGTTAATCGTTAAAGCGCTGATACTTTGAAAATTGTATTAAAATAATATTATTTATATTATGTTCTGGTCACATTTCCCAAATGTATATGTAATTATAATTTTGTATATGTATTTCTTATATACTTGTTTAGAAGAAGCACTAAAATTACGTTTTAGTGCAGTCTCCGAACAATGTGCGTTCTTATTAGTATTATATGAAGGGAACAGTGAGGGAAAAGAGCTTTGGCTAAGTGTACTGTGAATTTGCGCTATTCTGAAACTTGGTCTGCGAAAATATATCCTAATCGATAATAATCGACTACTCGGTAATCGTTACAAAGGGATATCGATTTACAAGTTTACAGAATGAGTATGCTTCGTGTGACGGCTTAGTAGATTTTGTATGGGGAAAATTATAGTTTTTTATTACAAACCTTTTGTAGCTTTATTGTTTTTTAAAGCTAATTTAAACGGTTTTGTTTTTAAAAATTGTCTCGTTTTTTTTTTCAAAAAAGGAGCGTTCCCAGGGTTGTTGGGGTGGTGTTATAAGCTTTAATATTTCGTTGAAAAAGGTCTCAAAAAAAGTTATTTATGTTATTAGAACAATTTTCTGACGGTTGTCCGCTCATTACCAAATATATCAATCGTATATCATTTCGTACGTGTATTAGGCCGCTGTAAGGCCGTGTGATATTAATGTATATTTAGGGTAGGTATTAGCGCATCTTGAACTGTGACGTCACGTATTTTTATCTGTATGACACATTGAGCTATAAAATTATCGGACGTTTAGCGGTTTGTATACTTTTAAATCGGTTTCCTGGTAATTAAATACAATAATAAAAACCGCAATAGAGGATTCCATATTAAGGATTTATTAAATAATTACGAGTAAACAAACAATAAAATATTGGTTCTATTACGTACGCAATTTTCAATGATCATTGTATCATAGAGGTAAAATTACGCGACATTATGAAACATAATAATGTAACTGCAAATTAAAATTCCATATTAATATACTTTTACATAGATATCCGAATACATAAATAATAGATATGAATAAATATTATACTCTTCGGCACATTATTTTTATTTTTAATATTTTTCTATGTATTCGTATACTAATATATTTCTTGTATTGCCTTATTACATACTTTGTATATATTATATACTTTGTTTATAATATTTCTCTATATATAAACTTTCTCCTGTATCTTTGTTGTGTATGTGATTGCGCTTATACTAAGGCTATTTTTACTTTAAATTAGGGTAATAAGATCAATGCTATTCGCACAACCCGCGCCCGCCGGTTCTATACCAAAGAGAATGTTTCTCTTAGCTATGGTGCTGGCACCACAACTCCGTTCGAATTTCGAACTAACTATAAACTGTTATAAACAAGGTCAAATTAAATTAATTAGCGAAACTTTACCGACATGACAGATATCGATCGATATCTAAACACGACAATGCAAAATTTTCTCAACTCATAATTTCAAGTAGGTAGAGTTGATTACGTTGTCAATGTCCGCCGGTAGAACCGAGTAGTTACTTACGTAAACCATCGAGCCAATTATTGTATTTTGAACTTTGTTCCAAGCACGGTAAAGTTCTTATTACTAAATTGATAACTTAGACTTGGGTTTTGATGTCAGTTTTTGTACTTAATTAGAACTCTAACGTTGTCGCAATTATGTTCAAATTTAAAAAATGGCTCGATGTATTAAACATTTGTCTAAAATATTGATCTTGTTTTGGAATAAGGCCGTGAGAGTACCCAAAAAAAAAAATGTTTTATCCCATTGTGATATCGATACGCATCACGACTGTGAAGTTTTGCTAGTTAGATCTTAATTGACCTGAAGCCCTAGACAAAGTGACATTTTATCAGCAATAACGATGATGGAAAAGGCAAAAATGTATAGAACTGACATAAGCTATCGAAAAGCTTATGTCAATCCTGTTGAAAGTCGTTGTAGAAATACGAAACGCTTTGGAAGCGATTGTCACTTGTCTTCTTGCCCTCTTGTATATTTTTGACAGTTTATTTTATATTGAGTTGGTTCTTCAATATTTGGACTTATTCTCGTTTCTATGTAAAAATAGCCTGCACTCTATTTGCTACGTACTGTGATTTGTGTTGTAATGTTTACCATTAAGTTTGTTGTTTATGCATAATATTAGATCAATGTTTTTAGCTTTTAGTATTAGCTAATTATAATTATTTGAATATAATACAAGGATTAATCAATAGAACTTATTCGAAGACTATTATCAATAGAATATATAAATTAAATACACAATATATTCGATAATTTCGTCATAAACACAAATTCGATTTATTTTACCAATTTACTGTTGCGCTGTTGAAAATATTGTAATGAGCATGATATTGTACATTTTATTTCATACGATTAATAAACTAATATCTTTTAAAGAATTACAATTTACTAACTGTAATAACACCCGCAGTAAAAAATACAAAATAATTCCTACAAATTAAAAATCTCGTTTCTTTTTTGTCTATGTTTATAATTATGAATTGGCTACGATTGTTATTAATTTTGTTATTTTTTTTTTTATTGGAATCACGACTGTATCTTCCGTTCTATTGTACAATGTCTAAACTATAGACAATGTTTTTTGCTTTTAGTAAACGCATCTGACCTTTGTGGTGTACAGTCAAATAAGTGTTTCAAATGAGATCCCTCGTTAGTCGCACAGTGTTCTTATCGGTGGAAATAGATTAAGATCGAAGACTGCCTCGTTGGTCAAGTGGTCGCAAGCGCTACTACTGAGCATGATGTCCTGGGATTTACTCCCGGGTCGGGTGGTTTTCCATCAGGAATTTCTCAGTGGCAGCCGGGAGTCTGGATTTGTGTCCGTTTGATGGCAATAGGCTCGCCCCCTATTACATGGGATTTAAAAATAACTGGCGAAATGTGGGTGTACTTATAGGTAGGGATGCAAGAAGTGTAAAAAAGTATCGATATATATCGTATCGATAGGTACTTAAAAAGAATATCAATATCGATTTCGATTTCGATATATCGAAAAAAAATATCGATATATCGGTGGAATTTTCAAAAAAAACATTACTTTATGTAGTTCAAGTTTTATAAATGCCAAACTAGGAAAAAAAGTACTAATAATTTTTACGGCTCTGAATTCCAGCGGTTTTAGTCAGCGGCGACAACGCTCATATTTTCAATAGCAACACGCTATTGAAAATATATCGTTTTTGATACATTTTCGATACTTGATATTTTATATCGATACATCGATATATCGAAATAATAAATATCGCCTGAAAATATCGATATATCGAACAAAAAACATCGATATTTTTTCTGCAAGCCTAACTATAGGTACACCTCTGTCTAACACCTCGGGAAATTATAGACGTGATTATTTAGACGTTGTGTTTGTGTTTATTAAGACGAACCAAATTGTTACAAGAATTCATGTTAATATAAAAGAGATCGAATCAAACAAAATATAAGTGGATTGCATTCTGTTCAGGAATAAGCATTCCTGTATCACAAAATTCAGATGCGTACTGTCAGCAAATAACAACTCTATGGTCTATCCCCTTCCGATAGATACATTAAGTATTATTAAGAACAATAATAATGTTAATGCTGTATAATGTAGAAGCTATTTTACTATTGTAATGTACTTTTTATCATTAACCTACCCTTCTTGTCAAAGGCGAGTGTCTCTTCAAAGAGTTTCTTTCCAGAATCTTGTAGGTATTCATTGTTTTTAGTTCATCATCATCATTTCAGCCGCAAGACGTCCACTGCTGGACATAGGCCTCCCCTAAGCACCGCCACTACGACCGGTTCTGTGCTTCCCGCATCCACCGGATTCCTGCGGCCTTCATAAAGTCATCAGTTCAATGTTTTTGGTTATAGGTAACCGATACGTAGTTATCCGGAGGTGGTGAATTTTAGGTCCTAACCTAAAATTCACCACCCCCGGATAACTACGTAACGGTTAAATTATCAAGCGAATAATTACATAAAAAATGTTTTCCACTCCTTATGTTCTATGTTAGGGGGTTTGGTTTCCGCAGTTAGTCCCTAAGGTGGACCATTGTGCGTGGGCCATGGCGGCCATCAGTGGTTATTCCAACCAGCCCACGTCCCTCCAGAAGGTAGGATTTGGGTGACCCGAGGGTTTCAGTTCTAAACTGGGTGACGCCCGTGCATTCAAAGAGCACGTGCGCGACGGTTTCCTCTGCCTCCATTCACGCTCTGCATAGAGGCACTACTTAATTTATCCGGTAGACAGTGCCTTCAGATAGAGTGCAACAGGCCGCAGTATAATGGCCCTCTTTCCAAAAAATGTTACTGTCAGGTTTCTTTTCACAACCCATCTCATAAATTATTTTATCGCTGGTGATAAATGATAAAGTAGGTATACGATGGGCTTTAAATATTATTTAAATATAAATAATTAAAAGAATTTGTAAAATTTCTATTTTTTTTGTAGATATTTCTTATAATCGTTGAAGAGACACGTCGCAACATAACCATTGTAGAATAACAGCATTGTAATGTCCTAAACTCAGTTAAACATAGGTAATTCGAATTTAATATCGCTTGACATTATTGTTCATATAAACAATATTATAATAAATATTTGCGGAAGTAAAATATAATATTTTATTTTGGTATGATGTGTATCCTGCATCTAAATGGGCACCCACGCCGAAGTTACTTTAAGTAGAGCAACGTTTATTACGACGGATAAGAAAAAGTTCTAAAATACGAAATGTTGCTCTACAAAAAGTAATCTCTGTGTGAATGCACCATAGGCCCTACTTACCTTATCTTTCCTTGTTGAGCGGCGCTATAGGCGATCTCATGACAGCCGTACATCTCGCATGCAACTGTTGTTTAGAGGCTCTATGCGGCGCCCGCGCTGGGAACAAGGCTCGTACCAAAGACAAGAAGTTCGCATGCGTTGACTCTGTAAGATTCCGAAATGATATTGGTGCCGATTCTGTTGTTCACAAACTAAATTAAATTTAAGTTCAGTGCATCTTTTTCTTTCTATTTCATTAAGAAAAGGACAAGGTAAAATTCAGTTTACAAATACTACTGAATCAAATATTTGATTCAGTAGTATTTGTTGAACAATAAAGCCGAAACAATTACAACACATATTCGGCTCGTGCCGATCGACACAATCCGTTCGGCAGCTACCCTCGGTGAAAGGAAAAAGGAGGAGGACGATTAGGCTCTGTGCCATCTACATAAAGGTAGGTATACGATTTTGGCGCCTGGCTGTACCGAATCATGCCGACGACAATAACAATTTCAAAGTCTGTTTTCTATTCTCGTAGACTTTGACAGGTGCAAATGTCAAACTAAAAATTGAAAAAAAAGCCGACCAAGTGCGTGTCGGACCACGCACAATAAAGGGTTTCGCTACATTATTGCTTTTTTTTTTTAAATTTTGGTTCTGTCGTTCCGGAGATAAGAATGGTCAATTTTCTTTAATATCTTTTAAAGTATTTTTTTTATGTATAAAAAACGTAGGTATTTGAGATCCTCGCTACAAGCCCTTTCATTTGATATGTCACACGATACAGTTTGCAAAACTTTTTTAAAATTTTCTAATTTGCTTCCAAAAGTTGCCCCCATATTCAAAATTCATTTATTTACGTTACATTTCCGTGTTTGGGTCACAGAAATACATGTGTACCAAATTTCAACTTAGCGAGGTGTTGGCCTAGCTCGCCCTTTGGATCTTGTACCCTACTCGCCCCTTTGAATATTAGATGGCCCTAGTCGCCCCCGATTGTTAGTAGGTTATAAGCACAGTCAACACTCGTAAGTTTTTAAATATTAAAATAAATATTTGTTCCTTAAAACTTCAATCAAAATCTAACAAAAAGAACTAGGCTTGCATGAATTCAAGATAGTAATAGGTAATACGGGCTAGTATTACAATCATCATTAGTATTATCACACTTCCCTTCAACTGACGGCTGTCAAAATAGTCTAGAAAATTGACTGACGTTCGGCCTATTTCGGCTTCACTCACGGCGCCAATCAGACTCAGTCAACGCTCTGTAATTATTGTAAGAATGTCAAAGTTGCCTAGTTTGAGAGTCATTTTGCAAGTTAATTTGATTATTGACGTATTACAAACGCTAAAATGGTTCCAACAGATTAAATATTACCACTTTTTAACAAAACCACACAGCGCTCGACGTCTAGAGATTTCACTCACAATTTTAGTAAAAAAAGAAAAGCTCTATGGATCTATGGGTTTGATTGATTTTAATAAAAACTATATTAAACCCTTACTTTAATATTATTAATGCGAAAGTAACTCTGTCTGTCTGTCGCGCTTTCACGCCAAAACGACTGAACCGATTTAATTGAAATTTGGTATACAGATAGTCTAGAGCCTGAGAAAGGACATAGGCTACTTTTTATCAGCATAACACGCGGGTGAAGCCGCGGGTGGAAGCTAGTTAGCTATAAATTAAAAGCAGTTCTATTTGTGTTCTAAGTGTCACGAGTTGGTGAGATTACAGATAGAGTTATTAAAGTAATCAAATATAGCGTTATTCATAATGTGTGAATTTTTGTCAGACTGTACCTTTTTTGATTAAACAAAGGACATGCCGCAAGGGGCGAATCGGTACATCAAAATAATTATTTAAATGTCAATTTTCCACTCGCCCCTTCGTAAGGGGCGAATCAGTACACCAAAATAAAAAACGGGGTGAGTGGAACATTTTAATCAAAGGGACAAGAGCCAAGGGGCGAGCGGGGCCCACACCCTTAGCGATGGATAGCATACGAGTGATCCTTTTTTCCTTTTCCCAAAAAAAACAATATAAGTATCGATATTTGATATTTTTTCTACTAGCCTAGGATATAACTATATCACGGCTTCAATCATCTTACTGCGACACATAGGTATAAAGTGCTATTTCTTTAACCCCGGAAAATGTAATTGGAGAAGCAAAAAATGCCAACAACAGCCTCTGACCGTCTAAATCAAAAGAAAAATATTTAATTTACAAACAATTTTGATTGAATTAAAACATTCATGGCTATCTGTATTTTATGATTATTTTTTCTGTAACTAAGTATACAACTTTATGAAACATAGTATCCGTAAAAATAAATGTATAAGCGCGATAGATGGCGTTGACGTCGAATTAGAAGTCGCTATGGTTTCGTTCCCACAAAGAGTATATAAGAAGGGTCAAATTATATTCTACTAACAAAAGTAATACTTAACATGACATGATTTCTAAGTGACCGTTATATAATTACACTGTTTAATATTTTATAACGTTGCTTACTTAATTTTGGAAGACGAACTACTAACTATAGTTCGCCTTATTTATTACTTTACTAGCACTAACTATACCCGCGACTTCGTCCGCGTGGATTTCGTATTAGACATGGGCACAGATATTATAATACTACGATCATTATTCTATTTAATTAGGTATGTACTCGTATGTACCTACCTAAGTTAAGTACCAATACAACGTTTATCTCGCTTCCATAAAACGGGATTGACAAGCTGCTAGAGAACGGCATGAATCCAGTTATTTTAATATTATCAATTCATAATACCGGTAAACACACCTCTGTGGTTCGATATCATTGAAGCACTCGCTAAGATTAATAATACTGTGACGCAGTTTTGTTCTTGGAATATAGATTACTATTTAGAACTTAGTACGGCGCAGATTGAGTAGAGGATGCCCTGCCTTTACCTATACCTACCTATCTAACTATTCAGTAAAATGTTGTTGATATAGTGTTTTGCTGTGTAATAGGCACTTTTATAATTATTTATCAACAAGTCAAGAAACCCGCCTCACAAGGGCTACGTGCGTGAGTCCATGTTATTTTCTATTTCTCCAAATTGGAACTTGCGGTTCTAAACAAAAGACTTACATTATGAAAGGGCTTTTTACCAAGTCGACGCAAATAAGATGCGTCAGCATTATTATAATTAATGTAGTAAACAAACTTGTCTACTACGTAACTATGATAAATATAAAAATAGTTACCTAATATTGTGAAATTAGTAAGTAGATAAGTAACCTATAATTATTAATAACGAAGGTCATCATCATCTGCCTAGCCTTTTCCCAACTATGTTGGGGTTGGCTTCCAGTCTAACCGGATGCAGCTGAATACCAGTATTTTACATGGAGCGACTGCCTATCTGACCTCCACAACCCAGTAACTGGGTAATACGATACCCCTTGGTAAGACTGGTTGTCAGACTTTCGGGCTTCTGACGACCCGTAACGACTGTCAAAGATCCACAAATGACAGCCGGGACCAACGGCTTAACGTGCTTTCCGAGGCACGGAGGAGTCTCGATATGGAAAGATGGTCACCCATCCACGGACCAACCCCGGCAAGCGTAGCTTAACCTGATGGATCGACCCGTGCGGCTGTTATACTTAGCCACGAGCCTTCGTTAATGTTTTAAAACTCCAATGACCAAAATGAGTGTTGTCCTACACTCAAAAGTACCAATGAGACTTAAAAAACTTAGGGAAAGTAACAAATCTACGAATCGTGGCCTAAACTGAGTTGTAGGTAATGTTTATACAGGGTGATTTTTGGGAAATAAATAATACAAGATGTAAGATCAGATTCACAGGGGAATGGGGGTTTCGGGGTGGTCTTTTAAGAGGAGACTGTGCCCCCCGCAATGTGCTGATGGTGACCTACCGGGGTGGTTTTAGTGAGGTAAGAACCTGGTCCACTTTCCAATCACCGGGCTTGGTGACTTTTGAAGGTTTGCCCCCCAAAAACAAAAAAGGAATGCCACATTACAAATTATCACAAAATAATATTATTATTAACTGTATCTCAATATGTACATAAATGCCATTCTTTATCATAAACAAACCGGCTACATTTGCATAGCAGTCGCTAGTAAACATCGAGACTCCGACATAGTGGCCTAGTCTGAAGTCGCAGTTGAATCAAACAACTCGTCTGCTATTCAAGATGGAGGAACTTAAGGTAAGTACCTAAGTTTACAAATATATTTTTGTCTTGTAAAGAGAGAAATGCCTAAATCATTTACCAAGAAAATATATGAAGAAGTTCCAATGACGTTGTTTAAAAAAATAAAATGTCGTGGGAAACCAGTTCTGTGAGACTAGTTTCAAGTTGACTTTGAGTAAAAATAGAATATTGTAAGTACGTAGGTAGACATCCTGACTTACCTACTTTATGTGATACTTTTATATGGGACTACTCACACTTATTCAGCTCCATTCGCGTTTCGCTGAACGATTTTGGTGACGCTTATACAGTTCTGCTTCTATCAGCCACGTACAGCGTCGTAAGAATGAGATAAGCCGTCATAGCGGTTATCTCCGCTGAAACGCTTGCACCGTGTCGACAAGGAGTCGAGAACCATCCGTGCACAGCGCTGTTCCGCCGCGTTCGACGGTGAATGCGGCGGAACAGCGCTGAATGCGGCGGAACAGCGCTGAACGTGATAGAACAGCGCTGAACTCGATTTATAGCACTCGCATGGGCGTACCCAGCTTCTATCCTAGGGGGGGGGGGGCAAGTCAAATTTTTTAGGTCGGATCGTCCGCGGTTGTTTTGTCATACACACTACACAAATACACCTACATGAAACATTAGGTATATGTCAGTGTAGTGTGTAGGGCAAACAGCCTACCGAAGACATACCGAAGATTACCGAATACAGCCGATGAGCTACACACAGACAGCTAGATTCGATAATCTTCGTCCGCCATCGTCCCGCGCGGTTTTGCCAGTGTCTACTGCGTGGTTTATTTTAAAGTTAGAGCATAAGGCCTCGTTTATACTTTGATTAGTAATTAGATGAGTTCATACATGTTCTGCGAGATTTCCAGGGGGGGCAGCAGCCCCAATAGTGCACAGCGCTGTTCCGCTGCGTTCGACGCTGAATGTAGCGGAACAGCGCTGAACGCGGCGGAACAGCGCTGAACTCTATCTATAGCACTCGCATGATAACGTCACAACTTGTCGACAAGGAGTTGTGAACCATCCGTGTACAGCGCCGTTCCGCTGCGTTCAACGCTGAATGCGGCGGAACAGCGCTGAACGCGGCAGAACAGCGCTGACCTCTATCTATAGCACTCGCATGATAATAAGAATAACACATTTTTTGTCCTCATTTTATACTTGTTTGCCGAGAAAGCTGAATAGACGCAGTAACCTGAACGGCTGCGTATGCGTCTCCATACAAAATCGTAGTTTTATGGGCATAAGCTGAATAGAGCTGAATAAATGTCAGTAATTAGGATGGTTTCGGTATGATTGACAAAGAATTTTCAAAAAACTTTGTCAAGAGGGCCCGGCGAAATGTGCATGTTTAAAATACCTACCTACCCACCAAGTTAAGTTAAAAGACTTTTCGAAGTTCTAGGTAAAAGTATGGGAATTGTTTTTCTGGTGCAGCTAACTAATTGCGTAACTTATTTTCGTAAGCGATTAAGACTAATTAGTTTCATTTTGAAAGTCAACAACATTCATTCATTCAGATTATGATTGATCGTATAGGGTGCTGGTCTCATGGTATACCTATTCAAGTCGCTACAACTTATAATTAAATAATTTACCTACCTTTATGTAACACTTGATACTAACTGCAATATCTTGTAAGTTAGCAATGCAAAGGGGTCCCCGAAACGATCAATTGCCATCAATTTGTATTGTAGTAATAATGTCAATTGCTTCATATTGTATTTGATAGACGATCAATTTGCGCATCAATGTGTATCAATCATGTAAAAACGGACAATTGCAATTGATCGTTTCGGGGACCCTTAAGAATTAGAACTTATTGCGTCATTCGTTGCCAGTCTATGCAACGATAAATTCAAAAACAGTAAGTATGGCGCGTTCGGAAATCACTCCAGCCGCAAGCCGCAAAAGTTCGAATACAAAAACCCAGCGGAATGACCATATTATATTGATATAAGTATACCATTTGGTTTTTTACTAACATCCTACAATATAGCGGCAGTGAATATCAATTAAGTAGGTTTATCAGGATTGGAATGCGAATATAAGCTTCTATGACTGGCATAAAGCGCTTTCGTAAGTTCGGACGTAAACTTAACCGATTTCTTGCATCTCCTTGCACAGTACCTCTCGGGCTTTGGCTCTGAGTTCACTTCCGAGGACCCTCGCAGGCCGGGCGCTCTCCCAGTTGGTCAGAACAGTCCTCAGCGTTGCCCCTACGGACTATATGCTGAGCAACTGTCCGGAACTGCCTTCACTGCGCCCAGACATGAGAACAAACGGTCTTGGTTGTACAGGTACGGAAGTTCCGTAAATTCATTTGTAGGTAGTCATGAGCATATGTAACGTTTGTATACGTTACACTTACGCAAGATTCAAAAGCGAGACACACACTATGATCTACTATTTACGAAACTTTAAGTAATAGAATCTATTATTTCATAATAAATTGGTACTTAATTAGGTACTATGAAATGCGATTTTTTAAATCACATTTAACAGCTCGTTTATTCTTCGTAAACAGGGACTAAAAAGTATAGTTATTAATTTATTTAGTTCTATTAATTTAATATTTATTTATTTATATATTTATTTGGTGAAATAGGACTTTGATTTATAACGAAAGGGAGCGTGTATGAACAAACCTTTAGGCATACCTATAGGTATTAAGTAAAACTACTGGATGCATATCTAGTCTCTACTCAAAATACTATACCTGGAATACTATACCTACTAAAGTATGTAAAAGCTGTACTTATTGTGACTAACACAATGTTTATTAGATCGTTACGCAAGTGTACTTATATAAAATCGGAGTTTAATTATATTTCAGAATTCGTCCTTCCGTGATTCACAAGCCTTTCCAGAAGTTACAAGTCGCGAAGCATCTTACTCACAAGTGGGATGAACAGGAACCAGATCCTAACCAGGTATGGATGTACGGTTTTACCACAACGACCAGCAATATAGCGTATAGCGCCGTAAAATGCTAGTTTGACATAAAACAGCCAGCACACGCTTTTGTGGCTCTCATTTGGCGCTACAAAAGTAGCTCCGTAGCGGCGGTTTATTTGTAGTAAGTAGGACTACTTTTATGTAGTACAAATATCGCGTCTTTATAATGCCGGGGCTACATTGTCGCGTCATCGCGAACTTTACTTCGTGCGCTCTCTGTTGCTCAGCGAGACGTCGAGCGGTGTGCGAGAGAGAGCGCGCGAAGTAAAGTTCGTGATAACGCGACAATGTAGCCCCGGCATTAAACAGGGTCATATAAAAAGGTAACGAAACTGCGCAGCGTGTTATACCGAAATCCCACGATCCGCGATTTTGCAGACGGACACCGACGAGCCCGGACGACGGACCGTAGGAAGGTGTACGTGCGGGGTATCGCAGACATCAGAAGCTCCTCGGTGCGCGGTGCGTGGCAGTCTGTGGTCGTCTGCCGTGCGTGTCCGTCTGCAATATTGCCGATCGTGGGATTCCACCATTAGGTATCGATAGCTAAAGACGATAAAACAAAAAAAGAAATGATTTTCTTTTTTTGGGGGTCACCGGCCGCTGGTAATGTAGTTACCTACTTGAAGTGGGAGACGTGGGAGTTGAGAAAATCAGTACCCTAATTGCGTAATACACGATCAATCAGAATTGGAATCGGTTTGAAAAAAATGTCTAATCCATTGCTTCGTAAGTACATACGTAAGTTAGGTTGTTGAGCAGATTTTTTTTCGAACTTATGAAGCAGTGGATAAGACATTTGTTTCAATCCGATTGTAATTCTGACCGATCGTGCATTACGCAATTAAAGGTACAGTTCCGACCCATTACTTCTGCACGCAGTACCTATTATAATATCTGTGCTTCTGCGGAGTTTCGCAAGCTAATATCATCTGACTCTGTATTTGTAATCCGGTAAACATGTATCTATTGCGTCGCAGTCCCGCTGGCTTCCATTCGACCTTCCACCGCCAAGCCAATCTGTGGATTTCGTGGCTGGTCTCCACACCGTCTGCGGGGCCGGGGACCCTCGCTCTCGCAATGGACTCGCCATCCACGTCTACTTGTGCAACACATCCATGGACAAGAGCGCTTTCTACAGCAGCGATGGAGATCTGCTTATTGGTAAGTGTTTACTGTTTCATGTGTCGTCGTCATCATAATCATCATATGGGTTAAATTGATACCATCTGATGGCCAACTCTAGTATTCGCGCGCGCTCATTGGGCAAATCAAATGGCGCGCGCGTCCCCGGCTTCCTGTTACACACTTCCGTCCCTTTTCAAGCACTCCCACAGATAGCAGGAAAGCGAGAGGAAAGATGTTATCTTTCTTCTTGCTTGACGTATTTATAACACTCTATTGGCACTGTGTGTGTTCCAGTTTAATGAATAATTTAAAATAGGTACTAGGTAGTCTTACCGAGAGCTTTCATAGGTAAGTACTTAAAGGAGAGCCATATGTAGGAGAAATATATATTTTAATCTCTTCTCTATTGATAAGCATTCTTTCTGATTTACCTGTTCTGAACTTCTACTGATCCGTCACACTCTTTCACAATCCGAAGGATTTTGAAAGAAATTCCTAATCCATTGCTTCATATGTTTGAAAAAATCGTCTGCTGGACAACGTAAACACGCAATGAATGTTGTCGAACTGTCAAAATGAAAGGCAATTGTTAGTGTGTTACGCAATTACTCCGCTGATTTAATCTTGATTTTTAAACGATCTTTATTGTTCCCAGTTCCCCAACAAGGTACATTGAAGATCAAGACGGAGTTCGGGATGATGACGGTGGCTCCGAACGAGATAGCGGTCGTACAGCTCGGGATGAGGTTCGCAGTGGCTGTGGATGGACCTACGAGGTAAATTAAACTTTACCTACCCACTCTTATGGATAGAATAGAACTGCCAGGGCGGCGGGAAAGTCCGAAAATACCGGGACCCTTGGCAACAGGCTGAAGGAACACGGGTGGGTTGTAGTCAGTAAAAGTCTGACACGCCCTCCCGCTCCGCCCAGAGCGGGAGAATTCATTTGATGATTTCCCACACTCAAAAAAAAAAAAGGGGTTGAATAGAACACACAAACTTTATTATGTAGGTATACTCCATCTAGGTGTTTTCTGAAGGCAATTTTGTTTAATTGGACCTTTCACGGAAGGGATTGAACAACACCTCTATAGAAAGTGAGTTTCATCAACACTACTGCGAATATGCAAAGCCGTGGTTATCATATTGTTTAGAAAGAAACCATGTTATAAAAACTAGTATAAGTAGGTACCTATATCTACTTACTTCATTTATATATATATAGCATACAAATATAACTGTAAAATAACGACAGTTATTGTGCTACCCTACCTACCCTACCTACCCTACCTACCCTACCTACCCTACCTACCCTACCTACCCTACCTACCCTACCTACCCTACCTACCTACATACCTACCCTACCTACCTACATACCTACCTACCTACCTACATACCTACCTACCTACCCTACCTACACCTACTTTACGTTTAAACCTTCCCTTGAGGATAACGAACACAACAAAAAAAGAATTGGCCAAATTGGTCCAGGCGTTGTTGAGTTATGCGCTACCAACACATTTTGCGATTCATTTTTTTATATTACAGATGGATTGTTGGACAGCAAAACTCACTTTAATTATTTCCATTTGATTTCAGAGGATACATTCTCGAAGTGTTTGATGGGCACTTCAAGCTCCCAGACCTCGGACCTATTGGAGCTAACGGACTCGCCAATCCAAGAGATTTCCTCACACCTGTTGCACGCTACTTCGACGAGGAAATACCTGGTAAGATAATAACAATAATATATTATATCAGCTATTTTATTTATTTATTTTTACTTATTTATTCACAAGGCAACTAGGTACAACAGGTAGTTTCGGAATGCCATATAGGTACTTTCTGTTGGATTTCACTCATTTCGATAAAGGATCCTTGCTTTTCTTAAGACCACCTCGGTCCTACACAAAATATGATTGGTTGCTGCCAATCACAAGATGTAACATGAACTTAATTCTACAGTAGGCTTTTGAAATAATTTTGCCAGAATTCCATGTAACTGTCTGCTTGTTTGTCTGTCTGTTCGATTTTAAAAGATGCGACAGTAAAACTTCGAAAACTTCACCTTTTGAAATGAAATTAAATGAAATTGTTTATTCTGTAAAAAGTATACAGGGTTTTAGGGTAAACACCGTTATCCTTGCAACCAGTGGTTTGGTGTCATAAAAAGAACGTAAAATCAATGGAAAATTACAACTTTTTTTTCTTTGTTTCAAATCTACATTTTATCACAAGAGACGGAAGTTCGTTGCCCTATGCACTAGGGCTACTAACTTGCGTCTCAACACAGGCGGGGGTGCGGGACGTGACATGACCGGCCGCGAGCGCGACCCCTCCCTCAGTCAATGAGCTGTTTCGCTAGCGAGCACGGTGTCGGATAGAAACTTTAAAAAATGTTTTAATGAAAATAACGTTTTTTTTTTTGTTGTGTTCAGTCATTTATTGTTATATTTAAGTCAACTACCCATGGTTTGAATGACAAGAGTGTTTACCCTTACACCCTGTATTAGAATCACTTTTACACGTCATATTATAAAATAGTAAAAATAAGCTAGATGAGATATTATAGGTACCAAGATCTTCCCCAGGCTTTAAGATAGTGAACAAGTACCAAGGATCCCTATTCGTGGCCGAGCAGAACCACTCGCCCTTCGACGTGGTGGCGTGGCACGGGAACTATGTGCCTTATAAATACGACCTCAGCAAGTTCATGGTCATCAACGCGGTGCTTTATGATCATTGTGTGAGTTTATTTTATAATTGTATATGCTTTATTAAATTAACCATGCTTTGCCTAAAGAGGAGCTCGTGGCTAAGTAACAACAGCCGCACGGGTCGATCGATCAGGTTAAGCTACGGTTGCCGGGGTTGGTCCGTGTATGGGTGACCATCTTTACATTCTGAGACTCCTCCGTGCCTCGGAAAGCACGATAAGCCGTTGGTCCCGGATGTCATTCGTGGATCTTTGACAGTCGTTACGGGTCGTCAGAAGCCCGGAAGTCTGAAAACCAGTCTTACCAAGGGGTATCGTATTACCCAGTTACTGGGTTGTGGAAGTCAGATAGGCAGTCGCTCCATATAAAATACTGGTATTCAGCTGCATTCGGTTAGACTGGAAGCCGACCCCAACATAGTTGGGAAAAGGCTAGGCAGATGTTGAATACAGTGTTAATTATCTTGAAGTGTTTGTAATTTTGACGATCCATAATGTAATTAATAATTAATTTTCATAAACTACGGCACACTTATTGGTACATACTACTATAGGTACTTTACTATTAGTACTACTATATTACTTACACTAGGTATGATAAGCATCTCCATTGCAGGACCCATCAATATTCACGGTGCTGACCTGCCCGTCGCCGAGGCCCGGTGTTGCCATCGCTGACTTTGTCATCTTCCCTCCGAGATGGTCTGTTCAGGAGAACACCTTCCGACCACCATATTATCATAGTAAGTAAATGTTTATTGTAAAAAAATTGAGCGGGTTAGACAGGTAAGACCGATCAGAATAATTTGGACAAAATGCCTTTTAATAATGAATTTCATACATTTTCTAAGAACTGCGTTGGCTTATAGTAAACTAGCTTCCGCCCGCGGCTTAGCGCGCGTGGTATGTCGATACAAAGTAGCCTATATCCTTTTTCAGGCTCTAGACTATCTGTGTACCATATTTCATTTAAATCGGTTCAGTAGTTTTGGCGTGAAAGCAAGACAGACAGTTACTTTCGCATTTATAATATTAGTAAAGAAGTAAGGTTAGGGATGTACGAAATTGATGGAGGACTTCAGGAGGGCCGTAAGCCGTTCTTTTTTGTTTGAAAGTGCGTTGCGCTGCGGCCTTTTGCGGCTATAATATGCGCTTGGCTTTAGATTCCTAACAACAAGTCAAAAAACTTTTTCAGAACATGTTTTAAACGCAGCAGAAAGGACCGAAGGGCTTTGTTCATCTTAAAACTGAAAAAAAAAAACATGTAGGTTCCTGTCTATGTAGGCAAAGTACTGTAAAATCTTTCAGACAGTGTACCTAATGTCGTGTTATCGATCATTTTAAAATGTGTTAAAAAAGTACCCTCGCTGAGGACAGGATTCGAACCTGCGCGGGTATAACCCATTGGATTTCAAGTCCAACTCCTTAACCACTCGGACACCTCAGCTACGAGTACTGGTCTCCAATTCGTTAATGTTATCATACGTATTAGACATGGTATGCACAGATGCTTGACCTAGTGTTTACACAACTGTTCAGAGACATAACAGATATGTATGTAGCACATAAGTACAACCGCGCCCGACCCGCTGCCGCCCCGCGCCCGCGCTCTGTGTGAACACGATGAACCGCGCGACTGACGCGATGAAAACGACCCGACCCGCTCCCGCCCCGCACTCACGATAGAGATGGGATGTAACAGGTGAAACAGGATATCTGTGATCACTGTGACTGTCACAAAAAAATAACAGATCCAAATATCTGTTATTAAATCACAGCCTGTTATTTTTATACGGACGATAAATACGTATCTCAATCGAATATCTTTTTTATTTCTTTTGGTTTAAAGTCGAAAATCGTATCTATCTGTTAAAAATAACAGCCTGTTATTTTTGTACGGATGATAAATACGTATTTAACTCAATTGAATATCTTCTTTATTTCTTTTCGTTAAAGTCGAAAATCGTATCCGAAATTTTAACAGTAACAGTCGCGGTAGCAGTCTTGAGGATCTGTGATTTTAAGTAACAGATATTTTTTATCGTTAGGAGCAATTGCTATCTGCTATTTTTTAATATCTGTGATTTCTATCTGTGACGATAAAATAGGTACGCCTCACTCCTAACTCACGAGTTGCTCTCATCGGGCGTAGGCAAAACTAGACAACAACACGTCTTACGATTCTTACCTACTCACTTTCATATACGTATATCCTCATATCCATATTAATATAGGTATCTAAACGATCTAAAACACCAACGATTCAAAATCAAAGTAACTAAAAAGTCCATCTCGCTGAGGACAGGATTCGAACCTGCGCGGGCAGTGCCCATTGGATTTCGAGTCCAACTCCTTAACCACTCGGACACCTCAGCTGGTTATTATGATGGTTAAATAAGCTTATGAAAGCCTTTTCGCAGCAGAGAAGATCGACACCGAATTTAACAATTTCAAACACCAATCTACATGTAGTCTTCTCATTATCTGACCAAGATTATGTCTGGTCTTTAAAAGGGCTTATTCCCAGGAGCTCCAAATCTATTGTTCTCCAAACAATTTCTCTCCATTAATTGATTCCCAAGAGCTCCATAATTTTAATAGTTAAATAATAAAACACTAAAATTGTTCCCAATCGGTGGTGGGCCCCAATGGTCGACTATCCTATTTTGCTATTGTAGATGGACAGTGCGGTAGACCGCAGGGGTTGGGACGGGAGGTTCGTCATTGTCGCATTACTCCGGTAATTTGTTTGTTGAATCATACATTAATTTAATTGTTAATATATGTATAATTTCTTGTGCCCAGGAGTGGGACAGCGTAGGCTAGGAAAAAAAAAAATTATATATATATATTGCTTTTTTAATTTGGAGCCGCCGGGAATAAAATTATTTGGAGCTCCTGGGAATAAGGCTTTTACCCTAGATAGCTAGTTAGTATTTTTTGTTATAGCGGCAACAGATATACATCATCTGTGAAAATTTCAACTGTCTGGCTATCACGGTTCATAAGATACAGCCTGGTGACGGACGGACAGACAGACAGACGCGCGAAGCGGAGCCTTAGTAATAGGGTCCCGTTATACCCTTTGGGTACGGAATCCTAAAAACGTAAGAAATTTGAATTTCGCTATCTATTGTTCAAGTAACCCCGCTGCCGATAACGTTAACTTCAACTAATTAGAAATGGTTTGTAAATAGTAATTAATGTCAGTGAACACCTGTTCCTAATCATTACTACACATTGTTCTCTTCTAAAGTTTTGAATACCACAATAAATTCACGAATATCATTCGTAGCTGAGGTGTCCGAGTGGTTAAGGAGTTGGACTTGAAATCCAATGGGTTATACCCGCGCAGGTTCGAATCCTGTCCTCAGCGAGGGTATTTTTTTATGTATGCTTTATTAACCCTACTTAATTATTCAGAGGCAAGTAGGCGATGGGGCACCTAATTAGTATTAATAAATAGGTATTTGATTATTTCAGCAGTCACTCCCTTTATTTAGTTTTGTGAGCACAATATGTAAGACACTTTTAATCGTGACCAATGTTTTGGTTCATATTTTAAAAAGTCACAAGTAAATGTCACCGGACTGTAATCAAAAATTTAAAAAAGCATTTTTTCACAAAAAGTTTTTACATAAAATAAATTAGTATCCAAATCAAAACTATACATTGAATATTTTTGAAAAAAGTAATTGCTACGATGTGTATGGCCGTATGGGAACGAGTCTGATGCCGAAAATATAGTTTTTAAATTTTTCTATGGGTGTTCCAGATTGACGCAAAAACGGCTGAACTGATTTGGATATTTGCCCTAAAACTTATCATCGCTTACTACGTTAGAATGACTATTGTTTTGTTAGGGTAGGTGGCATACGACCATGGCTATCCTCTGAACATCACTATGATGTATTAAATCCATTTTTAAGTGTTAATGAAGCCCTTTCATTTGATACCCAACCCAACACGACGCCATTTTTTTTACCCCACTATTGCGAAGCCAAATAGGAGGGTTATGTGTTTGACCTGTATGTATGCATGTATGTCCGTCTCATGTTCCTATGTAGGTAACTACTAAACGACTGAACCGATTTCGATGAATGATATGTTGTTAGATTCGTCTTTGTTTAGCGAGACTCACTCACTGGATGAATTAAAATTTAAAAAATTATAATGCCGCCATTATAATTCCGTGCCAAAATGTATGATTTACAAAAACATTTGAACAGGTAGGTACAACATTTGAAAACAGAAAAACAAGCATTATAATCAATAGAATTTTAGTTTCGCAGACCGACAAACAAAAGTTACACCATAATTCAGTTTTTATAATTTATGCCCTTATGTCCTCTAGAGGGCGCCGTATTCACGGTAACTCATTTGTCAAATTATGATAAGAAATTTAGAAGATAAGAGGGGACAGATCAACATACACACATACTGGTCAAAATCATAACCCTCCTTTTTGCATCACCGTAGTCGGGTAAAAAGGCAAGGCAGATAAATAATCAAAAACAGCAAAGATCCAAAATCATAGCTAATCAAATATTTTTAAGTAGATACCTACCTAAAACATAAAAAGTACGCTCGCTGAGGACAGGGTTCGAACCTGCGCGGGTATAACCCATTGGATTTCAAGTCCAACTCCTTAACCACTCGGACACCTCAGCTGTGAACTTTATGAGTGAATTTATTGAGTGTGCTATTGTAATTGAAAACTTTTCTATTGTAGCCAGCACAAACAATGCGAAGTAATGAGTAACAGATGTTTATTAATTGGAACCAATTGAATAGTCCACAACTAACAGTTTTACACATTAGTTGCGTCAGCCCCCAGATCAGAGGCGCCATGTAGGGTAAACATGTATAAATGTATGAAACTCGGGCTGTAACCTTTATTAACTAGCTAGGCCCGCGGTTTCACCCGCATGAGTCTCGATCCCGTGGGAACATATAGATACCTAATTTAAAATAGAATTAAGGCTGGAACAATGGCCGTTGATCACACAGCAATAGTAGGTAGCTATCGAGAATGTATGTAGGTACATTAAATTACCCATTTATCCACCAACACGCACTGATGGTCCAAGCTCAGATCATCACCAAGGCCCAAGGCACGGCTCAGGTTGTGGAGTACGGCGTACGGCTCGCTTCTCCTCACAGGGAAGAGGACAAAATTACAAGCAGTAATAAAGTGATGGCAACATTGGCAAAGCATTCCATACGAATTTGAATCTTATTCGTATAATGTTAAGGTTTTTCGGTAATACAGGGAATTAGCATTCAATTTCTTGAAAATTTCCAGGAAATTGCATGAGTGAGTTCATGGGCCTTATTCTGGGTGCATACGAAGCGAAGGAAGGAGGTTTCCTGCCCGGTGGCGCGTCTCTTCACTCCATGATGACTCCGCATGGGCCTGACGACAAGTGCTTCAATGGTGCTTCTTATGGAGAGCTGGTTCCCCAGAAGATTGCTGTGAATACGCAGGTACGAGGTCGAAATCTCGTGTCGGTCAGACAAGTTTCCCGAAGCAAATCCGTGGGCAAATCATGTTTAGATATCGATACCCATTACGTCTGCGCAGTTTCGCTAGATAATTTACTTTGACCCTGTATAAGGGTCCAGGGTTATTGGTAAAACACCTACAGCCTCTTAAGGAGTCATTGTACTCATCATTTTGAACAACTTTTACTATGAGAACAAATATGAAATCGCGAAAAAAAAAAACAGCTGTTCCGTACATTTTGACGAGTTATGCGAACATAATAATATACAATGTGGAGACGACAATACAACAATAAATGAAAACACTGGCAATACTAATGCATAAGAGTATTTTGGAACTATGAAATAAATCCTAGCATCGAAATTAAAAAAGTATTTTTTTCAAACAAACTAAATAGTAGTGATGGGCCGACTATGGGGTTTGCCGATCTTTGACTAGCTATCGTAACTAAACTATTGGTTATATTTGATTATTTCTTTGTATGTAGACCGAGAATCTCATTAGATAGACGGAGTTTTATTTTTTGTCGTATTGTCGTCTCCACCTTGTATGTACGGAACAGCTGTCTTTTTTTCGCGATTTCATATTTGTTCCCTTAGTAAAAGTTGTACATAATTATTATGACTGTATACATATAAACGATGTAAAAAGACACTTAACGAAGCCAAAAGTCAGTTATTATTCCCGTCATTGTAATCACACCAAAAATAAAAGTCGTCCCAGCAATTATTTTTGTGCAATGTTACTTAATTTGTGTTACCAGATGAAAAAAAAAACTACCGTGTTGATGGATTAAAAATACCGTGTTTCAGACCCAAAATACCGTAGACATATTTGAAAAATACCGTGTAAATTATCGTGTAAAAAGCAAAAGAAAGAACCATGAATATTCAATATTTGTATTAAAAATTATAATTAACCACTTTCTTATTTTTAATATTGATTTTAATTTTGATCATGGTTAGACAAACGGACAAAATAGAAGCCTTTTTGTATTTAGTCGTGTTAAGATTACGTGATTACGTGTGTACAACATTATGGGAATGACCACGCGGCGGCGTAGTGTAGTATGCAAAGCAACAAAAACTAAAAATGCGTTTTGTTTTACGTATTGGCTTTAATTTTATTAAATTACAGTTACATAAATTACACGGTAGTTAATATTTAAAATTATCGTAGAAAATTACACGGTAGTGAATCATTACCGTAGACCGTGTATTGGTCAAAAATACCGTGCATCTACGGTAATTACCGTGTACCTGGTAACACTTAATTTGATGTAGGTACAGAATTCGTAGTTGACGGCTATGTGATGGGTCTTTTTACACCCTGTATATTACATACAAAGTAATGATGAAACAATAAGAGCAAAGAGCTTAAATGCTCGTTTAATCGTTTATAAACGCATGTTTTATACTAATTCTACGTGTTTTTTCCAGGCGTTCATGTTCGAGTCTTCATTAAGCTTAGCTATAACGAAGTGGGGAGCAGAGACTTGTCAGAAACTGGACGCGAAGTACTACGAGTGCTGGCAAAACTTGCCGAAGCTGTTCTCAGAAAATATCAACGTTTAATGACTTAATTAAGTATTTTATCTGCTGCGGAAAACTAAAACAGCAGCCAAATTGCGTAACACACGATCAATAATAATCTGAATCATTTTGAAGGATATCGCTAACTCATTGCTTCATAGTTCGAAAAAATTATCTGCTCTACAACGTAAATAACGCAATGAATCTTGTTGAACTGTCAAAATGAAACAGATTGCGATTGATCGTGTGTTTAGGGTGCAGGATCATTGTATCAAAGTTACATGCCATCATAAATCATAATACTCGTTAACTGTAGCATGCTATGTGATTTGATTGCAATCATGCTCAAAGATTTTTCTATTCTTTCATTAAAACAAGTTAATAAAGACATTTTGAATACCTACTTATGAGTTTTATTTGCACAAATAAGTACACAGACCCTTGCTTTAACACACTTTGAATCACAATTCAAGGGTTTTGAAGGCTACTGCTAATAAGCTATTGCTTCATTCATAGGTTTGAAAAATTCGTCTCCGAACAACGCCGCACGAGGTTCTGCTGCTGCCGCGTCACTACAGTTTCCATACATTTTCTATAGGTTTTTAAGAGATTACATCCCGAGCACGGCGGAAATGCTGCGTGATTGCTGCCGTGCTCGGAATATAATAGGGCGGAATTGAAAAACAAAAAGCCTGACCCGGATATCGAACCCAGGCCAGTAGTAGTAGCGCTTGCGACCACTACAGTCGCAGTCGCCGTCGAGAGAATGCGTTCTTGACACCTGTCAGTTTCATACTAACGAATATGTGTTTTGCGAATTTGATCCTTATTACTACTAGAAATTGTCCAAGTGACAGGTGTCCAGGAACTATTTGTGATGAGAAAAGTAAAGTTGATTAATTGATTTTGAAAGGTCGATACTTTTCATTTTCATGCCCTTTTCTTTTCACACACTACTTTTTTACGCGTTTTGTAGTATCTGGTATTATTATTCGGGTTGAGTTGACACGGGCCTAGTTGTCACTGACCCTGGGAGTTAACTATGTAATTCGAAAATATTGTAAAAGCCAATTATTTTTAAAAGAGTAGCAGTTTCTTGCCGGCTCTTCTCCATAGGAAACGGCAATTGGAACCGTGCACCTAGCTTCTGACGTTTCATAAGTGCTTATAGGTTTATGTGAAACGTAATAAATTTTTATTTTGCTTAGATCTTGTCAGTTGCCATTACGGAGAGATAGCCTTATTTCCGTCCTGCTTTCGATACAAACAAAACACATATACATGTTGCAGTCGTGTTTAGAATTGGTAAAACACACTATGTGCCTGGTCCCAGGTCTGGTAAGTAATTTGTAATCCCACACGAATTATTACCTAATGTTGGTTACAAAGGTTGGTAAGTATTCCTTAAAATACGAAATGAATCACAGGTGCTTTGTGTACTTACCTATATTTTAATTAAGTCGATATTCATTTCACAATATATCGTTACGCCAATAAAAAAAATATAAGAAAATTAAATGCTATCGTCATAAAAGGCATCAAACTTTGTGCACTATTATGAAATGAGCTTCGCGCGTACTCTTGCAAAAGGCCACAATCCACGGATTTCCGTAAAGCTGTGGTATCTCTAAAAGTTCTGATCATGTAACAAGTCATGCCCGGTGTCACCGCTATAGAGGGCCCCTTCACGTTCAGGGCGTCCTCTACAGTGTTACTCGTCACGGACACTGTCGTTACTGAAGAATTTCCAGTTCCGTTCACAGTCTGTGTCACTTTTACCTCCGTTGTGTTCTTCACAACATGTTGCTCCTTCCGTGTTGCGCTCGTCGGGTCCTCCCAAATAAAACTGGACATCAGATGACAGTCGATGCGCGTCTCGTCGTACTCGCCGGTTCGTTTACTGATGCCCAGCTTGCACACCTCTCCCGGGGTGCCGCTGTACTGCCTCTCGGAGCTGTGATGATGAGAGTGACTGTTGCGGCCCAAGTTGTACAGCGCTAGTCCAGTCAGCAAGTTATCGAATCTGCTGCCAGAGTCTCGGTACTCGTACACATAGACGGGCGGGCGTCCTTGATACACAGGGTAGAAGGTAGACCCGTAGTTCATCTGCTGCGGCGGACTGTAGTGGTAGTGGTGAAGACCTTCTGTTTTTAAGCTGTAGCTATGTTGTTGTTGAGGTGTCTCTTCAGCTTTGGCACTGCTAGAATTGCTTGACTTTTCAGCTATGGTGGGTTTTAGAGTAGAAGTAGGAGTCTTTTGTGCTGCGTTTTGTTGCTGCTGTGTTTTTCCATCTTTGCCATTGTTTGCATTACTCGACTCTCCAGTAGAAGGGTTCGCATTAGGATGGCGAGTATGTTGAATCACGTTTTGTTGTTGCTTTGTTTTTCCATCTTTGCCATTGTTTGCATTACTCGACTCTCCAGTAGAAGGGTTCGCATTAGGAGAGCGAGTAGGTTGAACCACGTTTTGTTGTTGCCGTGGTTTTCTATCTTTGCCATTGTTAGAATTACTCGACTTTCCAGTAGAAGGCTTCAAATTAAGAGAGCGAGTAGGTTTAATCACGTTTTGATGTTGCTGTGTTTTTCCATCTTTGCCACGGTTTGGATTACTCGATTTTCCAGTTGTGGGATGGTGCATGTTAAAACTGAGAGTACCTACCGCCTGAGCCATGACCGACATTATGTTTTACCACGTTAGATCTTTGAGTTCCGTAGCCTCTATGCCTAGCAGGGCTCGGGCGGTTTCCCGCGACGGTTGACAGTAACAAAACTAGTGTTATGAAACTAAGCTTCATATTGACGGCGTGAGCGACTGATCAATACTAACTCGCCGTCTAAGGTTTATATAGAGACCATAGATGTATTACTTTTATGTTTACAGAGACGGTTTTTCTGACCACAAAAAAAATGAAATTTCTATTTGGTAATAGACGTCAGCGGAGGCGAAAACATCCATGAAAGGATTTGTCCTTTTGTTGTCGATATAGGTTAGGTAGGTGCTCAGTCCTAGATGGAAAGTGATTCATTTGAGTAACTACTAATTCTAATAGTTCTGTAACTGTAAACTGTGTAACACGATACCTAGGATTTTTTTTTATCGAACGACACTTCAGAACTTGTCTTCATGATGACAAGTAGTAAAAGAAAAAAAAATTACAACGTTAAGATATTAACATTATAGAATTTCGATAATAACATTAGCAGAAGTGAAATCTTTTTTCAATCGGGCAGGTAATGAGGGTTATGAAAAACTAGTTAAATTAATACGTCAGGGTCTCACAATGTTCAGTTTTTGAAAGATAAGCCATACAAAATCTGTCAAAAACTTATCATTGCAAGACCACTGACACGTTTGTAAATTAGTAGACTTGGCCCCCAGGCGGGTGTTGTATCTGGTCATCTGGTGGGCTACTGCCCAGTTGGGTTTATTTCCCAATATTGAGGTTTTTTTACCCTATAAGGCCCTAATTGCACTAATTTACAAACGTTTCAGTGGTCTCTTGATTGTTTGTTACACATTTTGTATCAAATCTTATAAATAGCTGTACACACGTATAAATGGACCAATGTCGCGATCGCGTGTGTCCACCATTTATATGTATACGTCGTCTTTACAATACATTTAATTAGTAACAAGTTGAGGCATTATCATTTATGTATGTCCCCAACAAATAAACTCAATCGAGACATCTGGGATACGTTTGTAAGCAAGAGGAATCTGAGGCCCTAGTGTGAGTTTCTTTTATCTATCTCAACTTTACTCATGGCGATCGTCTTTTGGCCCTTCACTGACCTTCACTGGTGAAGGGCCAATCGGAGCGCCGAACGCGGTCGATGCGTAAAGTCGAGATAGTTAAACGAAATTCACACTAGGGCCTCTGAGGTCCTAGCAAGAACGAGAGACGGAAAGGTAACGTCATGAACGTTTTTTTTTCTAAAATTGGTACTTTAATAGGTTCATATAGCATTTTGTTTTTTTTTTTTGCGAAATGCACTAGGTATTTGTATCGCCCACTGATATGAATAAAGTCTTAAATCTAAGTTAATATTATGTGCAAATGGGGTACCTAAAGGAATTCCATTTAAAAATCGTACGAATTTACATGATTTTTTTTTTAAATCACTATGCTCTTGGTCTTTGCTCACCTGATGGTAAGTGATGATCAGGCCGAAGGTGAAGCGAGCTTCAACCGGAATCCTCAACCACAGAGGAACTGGCTATCTTACCTGCCAAAACACAACAATGCTGTTACCATTGTTGTTATGGCGACAGACTGAGATAAGACGGTGGTAGCTAACCAGCCGGACTTAGAACAAGCCCTACCACCAACCAAACAGCAGAAAATTTTGTACCTGCTGAGAATCGATCCCGGGACCTCTGGGTCTGACGCAGGTGGTCTTTTTACCACTAGACCACACCCCGCGTTCGTGCTAGGCCCGCAGGATCCAGGTCGTGCGGTAAACTTATATCACGCAATATGCAGGATTCTGTGACGTCTGTGGTGTTTAGATATTGGCAACTTGTTCTTCCAGTAGGTACTAAACTAAGTATTCAATATTTATGTGTAGTACCAATAGGACTGTAATCTGAAGCTTTGCCCCTCTATGGTTATCTTCCATGAGTAGATCTCTTTTACGGTATTGAAAAAAAAAATAAACAATAAGACATGTTATTGAAAAATAATTAGTAAAAATAATTATAAAAAATATTAGTATTAGTATATGTAAGTATACTAAAACAGTAGAATCCTGTGTTTGTCTATCGTTTGTTTGTTCGCGCACATCGCCGGAACTATTGAACGAATTTTCATGTAGTTTTCACAGGTAGACAGAGAGTAGAATATAGGCTTTGGTTCTTTAAAATCAAATGTTCCAAAAAACAGTTATCGTCAATCAAACAAGATAGCAACATCGTGTTTGAACTCATTGGTTATGTATTAACAAGTGCTTTGACACTAGGTGGTGTTCAGGGTCTGCTGATGGAGCCGGAGTATTTCTGTGGCCAGGAGTGACCATATGTGTTTCTAGTTACTCCAATTGTCATCCATTTTTCAAGCACTTCCTGGCATCTGATTGTGCTGTAACTTGGCATACTTAAACACCAACCGAGGCATTTTGAAAAAAATGATTGCAAACAAGATAGCAACATCGTATTTGGACTCATTGGTCATGTATTAACAAGTGCTTTGACATTAGGTGGTGTTCGGGGTCTTACGATGAAGTACAAAAAGATACTACATTCAGTAGAATGGAAAAATGGCAATGTTATCGCTAATAGCAATTTCTTCAACATTGATCAGTTATCACTCACAAAAGTTCAAAACGTGTGCATGTGTTTATGTTGGACACACGTTTTGAAACTTCTGCCAAAAAAAATGCCACCACTTGATTCAGGTTGGTCGCACATCAACTATATTGTGACATAGTACCTAGATATAACTGAAGTCGGAAACATAATAAATTATCTTTTGACTTTATAAACAGACGGAGTCGCTTCTTTATTTTGTTATAGGTAGTTAGTAGCAAAAATAGTTCAATCAAAAATGTAACTATTTTTAGTTTTATTCAAAACAGTATAATAAATGAAAGAAGCTATACTCTGGCCGTTTTCTGCAGAGTCGGTAGACAGTTTACAATTATCCCACTGTACGATCAATAAAAACAATGCAAACTAATAAGTATAGACTTTAATTCGTTTACCCGGCTATTACACGAGGGTCGAAGAGAAAGGGGGTGGATATTACACTATCAAATATATTATCAGGTAATAAAATATTATGGTCTTAAGGGGCATCAAACATTGTGCAACACTTCTATATAATGAGCTTCGCGCGTACTCTTGCAAAAGTCCACAATCCACGGGTTTCCGTAAAGCTGTGGTATCTCTAAAAGTTCTGATCATGTAACAAGTCATGCCCGGTGTCACCGCTATAGAGGGCCCCTTCACGTTCAGGGCGTCCTCTACAGTGTTACTCGTCACGGACACTGTCGTTACTGAAGAATTTCCAGTTCCGTTCACAGTCTGTGTCACTTTTACCTCTGTTGTGTTCTTCACAACATGTTGCTCGTTCCGTGTTGCGCTCGTCGGGTCCTCCCAAATAAAACTCGACATCAGGTTGCAGTCGATGCGCGTCTCCTCGTACTCGCCGGTTCGTTTACTGATGCCCAGCTTGCACACCTCTCCCGGGGTGCCGCTGTACTGCCTCTCGGAGCTGTAATGATGAGAGTGACTGTTGCGGCCCAAGTTGTACAGCGCTAGTCCAGTCAGCAAGTTATCGAATCTGCTGCCAGAGTCTCGGTACTCGTACACGTAGTCGGGCGGGTGTCCTTGATACACAGGGTGGAAGGTAGACCCGTAGTTTATCTGCTGCGGCGGACTGTAGTGGTAGTGGTCATGTAATTCTGATCTCGGGCTGTAGTTGATTTGGACCACGTTGTGTTGTTGATGGTATTTCTGCCGCTCATGATGTGGAACAACTTTCTGATGCACATTGCCACTGTTTGAGTTACCAGACTTTCCAGTCGAGGCAGGGTTTGAGTGTATACCGCCTGAACCACTCTTATCTGGGACTATTTTCTGATGCACATTGCCACTGTTTGAGTTACCAGACTTTCCAGTCGAGGCAGGGTTTGAGTGTATACCGCCTGAACCACTCTTATCTGGGACTATTTTCTGATGCACATTGCCACTGTTTGAGTTACCAGGCTTTCCAGTCGAGGCAGGGTTTGAGTGTATACCGCCTGAACCACTCTTATCTGGAACTACTTTCTGATGCACATTGCCACTCTTTGAGTTACCAGACTTTCCAGACGAGGCAGGGTTTGAGTGTATACCGCCTGAACCACTCTTATCTGTGACTATTTTCTGATGCACATTGCCACTGTTTGAGTTACCAGACTTTCCAGTCGACGCAGGGTTTGAGTGTATACCGCCTGAACCACTCTTATCTGGGACTATTTTCTGATGCACATTGCCACTGTTTGAGTTACCAGATTTTCCAGTCGAGGCAGGGTTTGAGTGTATACCGCCTGAACCACTCTTATCTGGGACTATTTTCTGATGCACATTGCCACTGTTTGAGTTACCAGGCTTTCCAGTCGAGGCAGGGTTTGAGTGTATACCGCCTGAACCACTCTTATCTGGAATTACTTTCTGATGCACATTGCCACTCTTTGAGTTACCAGACTTTCCAGTCGAGGCAGGGTTTGAGTGTATACCGCCTGAACCACTCTTATCTGTGACTATTTTCTGATGCACATTGCCACTGTTTGAGTTACCAGACTTTCCAGTCAAGTCAGGGTTTGAGTGTATACCTCCTGAGCCACTCTTATCTGGAACTACTTTCTGATGCACATTGCCACTGTTTGAGTTACCAGACTTTCCAGTCGAGGCAGGGTTTGAGTGTATACCGCCTGAACCACTCTTATCTGTGACTATTTTCTGATGCACATTGCCACTGTTTGAGTTACCAGACTTTCCAGTCAAGTCAGGGTTTGAGTGTATACCTCCTGAGCCACTCTTATCTGGAACTACTTTCTGTTGCACATTGCCACTGTTTGAGTTACCAGACTTTCCAGTCAAGTCAGGGTTTGAGTGTATACCTCCTGAGCCACTCTTATCTGGGACTACTTTCTGATGCACATTGCCACTGTTTGAATTACCAGACTTTCCAGCCGAGGCAGAGTATGAGTGTATACCGCCTGAACCACTCTTATCTGTGACTATTTTCTGATGCACATTGCCACTGTTTGAGTTACCAGACTTTCCAGTCGACGCAGGGTTTGAGTGTATACCGCCTGAACCACTCTTATCTGGGACTATTTTCTGATGCACATTGCCACTGTTTGAGTTACCAGATTTTCCAGTCGAGGCAGGGTTTGAGTGTATACCGCCTGAACCACTCTTATCTGGGACTACTTTCTGATGCACATTGCCACTGTTTGAATTACCAGACTTTCCAGCCGAGGCAGAGTATGAGTGTATATCGCCTGAACTACTATTATGTGTTACTATTTTCTGATGCACTACGTGTGGTTGTGGAAAGCTTATTCTAGTCGGGGCGGTGCGTTTGTTTATATGCCCATGTATATCATGTCTTGAATGTTCGGTAGACGCGCGATAGTGGTGCGAGCCTCCGTGCCGAGAATGGCCATGGCTGCGACCTGAGACTGTGGACGTTGCGAGAAAAACCACTATAAAAATAAGTCTCATGGTATCGTCGCGAGTGTCTGGATGGGACTAAATTAGTTTCGACTGTGTGCTTTTCTCTCCCCGTCACAAAACTATCACATTAAGCGTGACGCAGTGCGCGCGGTGTGTACAGTCAGCCCCAAAAAGATATATATATATACACGGGCAATGAACCTTTTTACAATTTTTTGTTCCACAACATTGTAGTTAAGTCACGATTTTTAGGGTTCCGTACCCAAAGGGTAAAACGGGACCCTATTACTAAGGCTATGTCTGTCCGTCCGTCTGTCCGCGGCTTAGCTCAAAGACTGTTGGTACTAGAAAGCTGTAATTTGTATACATATAAATGTATGAGTATACATATAAATCAAGCCGACAAAGTGGTTAAAAAATCGTAAAAAATATGTCGTAGATTATAAAAGTTGGGCGATAATAGTCTCTCAATTGATTATTGTAGCACTAAGGTGAGGGTTAACGCCGTGACGCGCTCACTAGAGTGGGGCGGCACGTGGACAGAGTCGTGTTATGGGAAGTCGCTGAGCGACGAGTCAGTCTTGTGTGTGTGTGTGTGTGTGAGGGCAACGAACGGATGCAGACCTCCACTTCTCTTGTGAAACTGTCGGTTTGCCCGAACGTGGAAAGTAGTGCGTGAACATTATTAGTAATGTACCTACTGTGATGATTGTTCTGAAAGTGAAATACTAACTGATTTGCTGTATCATCGCGTTTTATTGTAAATCTGCACTATGGAGTCCGTACCACCGAATCGAGATGATGACGGCACTATCGCTCAGCCATCGCTGACGCCGTCAATTTTAAAAATGATATATGTTACAGTTAAAACCAGTTTTAAAAGGAAAACTATCAGCGCTACGTAGGCTCCACAACTTCCCGAGTAATAATCAACCAACTTAAAAAAATTCACTTGCAAAAACATGTTCTAAACAAGTTTTTCAACTACAATGTTAAGTTTGTTTTTACCAGTAACATCGGTACGCAGTACGCACTGTAACTCTGCTTGCCTGGACGCATTCACTAATGTGATGAAATACTCGAATCTGAACTGTTACATTACACGCAAATGCTCCCGGTGAGTGACTACCTTAAGGGGCCGGGGAGCATCAGTCGCAACTTCAAACCGAGTGCTACAAATGTTGCGCTAGTGTGCCTGTCGAAGCGATACACACAGCTACCGTGAACTGTACGACCACGCACACATTGACATTGACATGACATTTGCTTGACGGGGAGCACTACTAGCTATTGAAAATTTATGATAAATTTGGATGTGTTCCGTAATACGAAAAATGTTGAATGAAAACTTGTTTTTTTCCAATTTTTTCGATAATTTATAACTTGATAATATAGGCTATGTTTCTGCTAAAACAATAGTACAAGTATTGTTGTTTATAATACTGAAAAACCATTATGAAAACATGTCATTTATGCTGTAAAAATGTGCTAAATTCAATTCTCTACAACTTCATTTTAGTTAGGTTTATTGGCAAAAAATATATTTAGGAACCTAGATAAATACTGTCTCAATCTGAATAACAACACTTTATGGCAGAAATATGCTCAAATTGCAAATGATTTTGGTATTACGTTTGTATGGAGAATTCATCGGTCGCCGCGTTAAGATGTGATCGTTGTCATGACAATAATTATAATATTATATATTTCGTTAGGATTTGTATGTGATATCAGCAGAACGCAACGCATTGTTCATATATGCGCTCGGTCCGGTCGGTATATAGTGGACGCAGCCCTATATGAATTCGTACAAAGCAAACCAAAATCCGTTGCGTACCGTGGGTGGGTTGCGGCCGGTCCGGACCAGTGGACGTTCACGGTTCCTTGTCTACTAGGGAGCCCTCAAAAGAATGTGGCGACTCCGCGTCCTTTTCATGTAGACTTGTAGAGTCATAGACAGTTTATACTTATCACATTTTACTATCAATTGAAAAACTTAAATTAATAGAGTAGACTTTAATTAATTTGCCCTTAATATCTTACTAAATATATTATCAGGAAATTAAATATTATGGTCTTAAGGGGCATCAAACATTGTGCAACACTTCTATATAATGAGCTTCGCGCGTACTCTTGCAAAAGGCCACAATCCACGGGTTTCCGTAAAGCTGTGGTATCTCTAAAAGTTCTGATCATGTAACAAGTCATGCCCGGTGTCACCGCTATAGAGGGCCCCTTCACTTTCAGCGCTTCCTCTACAGTGTTACTCGTCACGGACACTGTCGTTACTGAAGAATTTCCAGTTCCGTTCACAGTCTGTGTCACTTTTACCTCCGTTGTGTTCTTCACAACATGTTGCTCGTTCCGTGTTGGGCTCGTCGGGTCCTCCCAAATAAAACTCGACATCAGATTGCAGTCGATGCGCGTCTCCTCGTACTCGCCGGTTCGTTTACTGATGCCCAGCTTGCACACCTCTCCCGGGGTGCCGCTGTACTGCCTCTCGGAGCTGTAATGATGAGAGTGACTGTTGCGGCCCAAGTTGTACAGCGCTAGTCCAGTCAGCAAGTTATCGAATCTGCTGCCCGAGTCTCGGTACTCGTACACGTAGACGGGCGGGTGTCCTTGATACACAGGGTGGAAGGTAGACCCGTAGTTTATCTGCTGCGGCGGACTGTAGTGGTAGTGATGATGGACTTCTGATCTCGGGCTGTAGTTGTTTTTGACTACGTTGTGTTGTTGATGGTATGTCTGCCGCACGTTGCCGCTGTTTGTGTTACCAGACATTCCCGTCGAGGCAGGGTATGAATGTGCACCGCCTGTACCATACCCTGAATGTCCGGTAGACGCGGGATAGTGGTGCGAGCCTCCGTGCCTAGAATGGCCATGGCTGCGACCTGAGACAGTGGACGTTGCGAGAAACAACACTATAAAAATAAGTCTCATGTTATCGTCGCGAGTGACTGGATGGGACTAAATTAGTGTCAGCGTTGTGGTCACTCCCCGTCACAAAACAATCACATTAAGCGTGACGCAGTGGGCGCGGTGACACGCGGCACGGGAGGGTCGCGACCTACCCAGATATCCCGACAACATCGCGTTTCGCAGAATGCTATCGGGACAAATTTGACACCGTCGCATTAGGTAAACTTATTTATCAATACACTTACGTAGGACTTTTAAGTAAAAACAAGTAAGATTATTACAATACTTTTAATCATAATAGGTAATTAATTAGCAGAGCTTAAAATTATTCCATTACTGCATTAACATTATAAAATACCATCGGTCAGTCGCGTCACCAGTGTAAGAGCATCTTTCACTTTCTGCTATTACAGATATGATATACTAAACATTGAACATGCATGTTACATCGAGTTACTATAATTCGATAGCTCAGCATATCACTATCACTGTTGAATTGTTTACGTATTGTATAAACTATGATAGCTAAGCTATCAAATGCTACAATACTACGCGTTTTTAACTGGAAATTGTATCAATTATATCTAATTATACATTATATGTAATAAGGAATACTTATTTGGCTGTGAAAGAGGCCCTTAATATAATAATAATGACAGAACAGAAACACATCCTTGTGACTTCTCGGATAAGAAACAATAAATTAAAATGGAATTAACATGTCACGGCTAGCGAGGTGTCTCTATACAATGAATAGTGTTATACAGGATTCTGGCTTTCGAATTTCACCAGTACATCTCACTCCAGTGGTCTATACGCACATTATTTTAGAACAAAATAAAATAGAATATGTCACTTTTAAATATATAAGAAATATTTTCCAAAATTCATTTAAACTGAAAGTATTTGTGAGATTCTTGTGCATACAAACCACATATAATTGGATCCTTTCCATGTTGACCAGTCCAAAGGCAGAAACTAGTTCAAATAGCATATCTGTTGTTTTTTTTTTGTGTTAACCCTCGAGATTGTCTTTTGGCGATTGGGGCGAGTTCGAAAGAAGATCTAACCTTGCTGATTAATCTCTTTAGGCATAAACCGAGCTTAGCTAACTAGGCAGCTTAGCTAGTTACATTAAACAATTATTTCACATTTTTAATTTCTATAATACAACTGACAGGCTACCAAATTAGTTAAAATTTATTTAAACAACCACAGTAACTCGTCCATAGAATCTTGAGCTTAGTTTAAAATTATGTTTGCAAGAGATCTTTTTGACATTTCAGTCCAATACGAGATCTATTTTTTACCCTAATACGGTGAAACAAAAAGGAGGGTTATACAAAGACAGGAAAGGGTTAAATCAACACGGAAATTAAATCTTAATTATTACATATAGTTTCTACCGATGGACTCAGTCACATGAGCAACTAAACTGTATAATTTAAAGTACAAATTACAGACTCAAAAATAATAATTTTCAGATTATGCAAAAATATTCAATTTCTTTTTCATATCAACAACAAAGTCACCGCAAACAATGATTGCAGTGCATTTACCTCCTAACTCCTAATATCGTACAGTTTATGTACTTGTTGACCATACCAATAATTTTTACATCTATTTTATACGACATAAGATCCAAATTGAAATGCATTTAGAGCTCTTTCATTTTCTCTGTAATATTGAATAGGTTTAGGTTTCCAAATGAAACTTATGTTCATAATTATTACTATTACTTTCGCGTAGATAACACTTAAAACATAAATTTTCGCTTAATTCTAACTACAGACTATGTATTGCAGAATTACGTCCAGTTTATATTTTGGGATTAATATGGAGAATGAAATAAGACGCCATATCTTCAAGTGACAGATATATTCGCAATACTTTACGTGACCCAATTAGAACTAATGGACCACTGGCGCTGGCGTGTCAAATGATAAGTGTGTCTGGGACCTTGTAAACAATTAATTGAAACATACATTACAGTTGATTAAATTAGCATTCCCAATGTGACTTTATTAAAAACTGTATAAAAAACCATCACTAACAGATAAAATACGACCATGAAAGAGCTCATCTCCAGAAACGTCCATAATTGAAATCAGAGGCGCAATTCCCGTATTTTTGAGAACGTTTACATTCTAATCTCAATCTCAATCTGTCAAAAAAACCCTCTAATTTACCAGCATTTTTGAAAAAAAAAAAAGAATTAAATTGTTTTGTTGCTGAGAAGAGATTGTGATTTGAATTTGAACGTGTGAAAATGTACGCGAATTTTGACCTTCTGAAAGTTGCATCGGTGGCCGGTGCTAACTAGTGACGTAGTAAGTATATAGTCTGTGTCACAGTACACTCACAGGGGCAGGTGGGTGCGGCGGGCGGGGCGCTAGCCGTGGTTCACGTTGACTCCGGACTCCAACTCCGACGCAGGCGTCTCTGGCTCTTCGTCATTGTAGATGTTCTCGGCCATTTGCCATACCTGCGCACAAATCACAAGTAATTACTTATACTATATAAGTCACTGAACTCCTCATAAACGGCTGGACCGATTTTGATGCTTTTTTTTGTTTGGGAGCATTGAATGTTTTATATTTACAATTTGACCCGGTAGGTGGCGCTGTTCGCGCAGGACAACTTGTCAGATCCGTTTTTTGTTTTTTTTTTATGTTGACTCACTTTATAATATTGTCGATTGAGAAGTAGTGATGACCCTACCCTAACTATATAATATTATAAATGCGAAAGTGAATTTGTTTGTTCCGCTTTTTTGGCATTTGGCTGAACGGATTTGGATTAAACTTGAATTGGCACATGGGAAAACCATGACCTGGAAAAGGACATAGGTTACTTGTTATCCCGATATTCCCACGGGATTGTGATTATGCGGGTGAAACCGCGGGGCGCAGCTAGTTTCCTATAAGTCCGACATCTTACTATGACTCTATAATGATGATGATTAGTCATGATTTTCAACAGCAGATGAACATACCTGCATAATATTGTCCTCTGAGACGGAGCAGATGACCCACGGCTCGTTGGGGTTCCATGAGAAGTCCGATATCTTGGCAGTGTGCCCTCCGTGGATGAAGAGTAGCTCCGGTGGCCCATCCTCGGCATCTTCAGCCGTCTGCTCCTCGCCTATCTTTGACAGATCCCACACGTGAAGCCTGCAACAATATTCGTTACTTATCAAATTTCAGTTTGGTAGATTCCTGTGGGTGCCACATAGTTATTTTGGGGGTCAGTAAGGTCAGGTTTTGACTGACTGGTCAAAATCAAGTAGACAGAAAGAAACGCACTTTTCGAATGTCAAACAAAATTACATAAGTGCCATAAGTATCTGCACAGCTTTAGCAAATGCAAGATGCTATTCAGCATTTTAGACATTTTGTATGCACATATTTTAGGCACTTTCTCTTCAAATGTTATTATACACTTATATGAATTTCTCTTTCTTTATAAATATGTCGTTTTGTGTATTACCTCCTGTCGGTGCCACTGCTGGCGAGGATGGTCTCGTTGTGCGGCGACCACTGCACCTGGAAGATCTCGTCCTTGTGCGACTCGAACGAGTGCAGCTTTAGCTTCAGGTTGCGGAGGTCCCATAGCGCCACCTAGAGTACAGATGTGTGTTATTATCTTATGTAAAAATCACGTGCTAACCGATTTTAATGAAATTTTGTGAATGCTTTTCAATGAAATTTTGTGAATGTTTTTCAATGACATTTTGGACCCGATGCGGAGCAGAGGGGGTCGCTAGTGTTTATAAATATATTAAACTAATCACCCGCTGCTTCGCACGGTTTTCACAACTAGAAAACATATCCGACATTTCGTATATAAGTTTAATAATAATGTATTATACACATAAACGTTTTGGAATAAATCCATTGCGTAGCTTAGAAGAGCAACGCGGTCTCACAGATAGATACGAAAAGCGACTTCATTTTATAATATGTATAGGTTATCCAGCGCTCGTTTTTCCTATTTCACATATCGGCCAACACAGCGTGGATATCCGCCATCCAGATCGAACGAAGACTTTAAAAAGGTGGGTCAGACTGGATGTGAAAGACGGATAACCGGGTGTTATGGCGCAAATATGTCTGCGATCGGTTATTACAACAACAATCCAATGGTAAGTCTTGCACACACGTTAATGTGTGGCGCAACTTGGCCCAAGTCCAGTAGTGGACTGCAATAGACTGCATTAATTGATCACTACAAAATCTTCCCATAGCGAATACGACATGGGATTATGTGGGTCGGTGCATGTATTTTAATAATAGTTGGTCTAGGACATGCCCATTTCCTCAAGTGAATAGATAATTACCGTTTTATCAGCACTGCCTGTGGCTAGTATGAATTCGGAGTAAGGGTTGAAGCTGAGGCAGTTGACTTCAGCAGTGTGTGCATCCACTGTGTGGGACGGCTTCGACGTGTTGTTACATCTGTAATGAGATATGTATTATTTATTTTTTTTCGTTCGAAATTGTGTTACTTGATTTTACTGGTGTTGGGTAAAATGACTCGGGGCCCAGTAGGTGCCCACAATGGGTGATGATAAAAATTGTTGATGTAATAGACAAATTGGTGATACGTTCTGGAAGATGGATAGGATTGTGATGATGATTTGAGGTTTTCGTTATAGAAGGAAGTCATGCAGAACTGTAAATCTCTTATACAACGTGGACCGTTAAATGGACTTTTACAAAGCTGCTAGAAATCGGTGTAATCAGATGATACGCAACGCTAAACGCCGCCATATTCTCGAGAACATATCTTCTTCTTCACCTGCTGATATCTGGAAGTTCCTTGGTACTCTCGGTATCGGCAGACCACGTCATGTGGATTTTCCTAATACAATTGGCCTTGATGATATCAACCGTCACTTCACAACCACTTGTCATTTGGATTCCCAAATGTTGTCCCAGACGGTCGATTACATTACTGGCCTAGCCAGTCCAATAATAGAACCATTTCACCTCTCTCCGGTCACCTCAGACGAAGTTAAAAAGATCATCCTGTCTATAAAATCTAAGGCTGTGGGCTGTGACGGCATCAGTCGTAGTATGGTTGTGTGGATACTTGATATCCTTCTCCCTCCGATTACCCACATCATCAAGTTTTCTCTTGATTCCGGACAATTCCCATCCTTGTGGCGTAAGGCGTATGTACGCCCACTCCCTAAAATTTCAAATCCCTCCTTACCCAGTCACTTCCGACCCATTTCCATTCTCCCGTTCCTGTCTAAAGTGCTTGAAGCCTGCGTACACAAGCAGTTTGCGGGGTTTGTTCACCGGAACAACCTTGTTAGCTCTTTTCAGTCTGGATTCAGGCCTGGGCACAGTACAGCTTCCGCTCTCCTTAAAGTGACTGGCGACGTTAGAGAAGCGATGGAGGATACCAAGGTTACCGTTATGGTATTCATTGATTTCTCCAATGCCTTTAACGCCGTCAGTCACGATATTCTCCTTTCTATCCTCTCTCATCTTATGGTTTCGTCCGAGGCTCTGGAATGGTTCTCTTCTTATCTTCGGGGACGTCAGCAGTCGGTTCGCGTTGATGAGAGCTCTTCGAGTTGGCGCGACCTGGATGCTGGTGTTCCACAAGGCGGTATTCTTTCTCCATTGTTGTTTTCCATCTTCATTAATTTCATAACTCACTGTCTTCGGTGTTCGTATCATCTTTATGCCGATGATCTTCAATTATATACAGCTGAGCGGGTTGAAGGTTTGTCAGACGCTATAGCAGATGTAAACCGAGATTTAGATGCCATCAAAAAGTGGTCTGTTAGTTTTGGGGTGTCAGTAAACCCCTCAAAGTGTCAGGCCATTGTAATTGGGAGCTCACGCATGATGAGTAGGGTGACGCTCAGCTCTCTTCCTCCTCTAATCTTCAATGGCACTGTCATCCCCATTACCTCTACTGTGAAGGATCTCGGTTTGCATCTGGACTCAACGCTTAGCTGGCAACGCCAGGTCTCTAGTGTTAGTCAAAGGGTCAGCGGTACTCTGCGATCCCTGTATCGTCTGAGGAACTTTTTGCCCGCTAAGACGAAAACTATGCTTGTGCAGACTTTAATTTTCCCCGTCATCGACTATGGTGACGTGTGCTACTTTGACTTGAATGCAGTTTTGCTGGATTAGCTTGACCGACTACTCAACAACTGTATCAGGTTCATATTCAACCTTAGGAAATATGACCACGTGTCGAGCTATAGGTCTGAGCTCAAATGGATGTCCATTCGCCAAAGAAGAAGTTTGCGTGCTTTGACCACGCTTTACTCCGTTCTCAACTCTCCTACTCCTCCTTCTTATCTTGTTTCTCACTTCCAATATCTGTGTTCTTCACACACTAAGACCCTGCGTTCTTCTAACAATCTTCTCCTACTCTGTCCTTCTCATACTTCTGACTTTGTTCATTCTTCTTTTCATATTCAGTCCATTCTTCTTTGGAATGCGCTTCCTCTTGATAACAGGACGGCCACCAGTAGTTATGCATTTAAGCGGAAATTGCGGAGTTTTTTCTCAAATTAAATAGAGTAGAGTCATGTCATCACCGCTCACCCTTGAATTTGTATGTTATATATATATTATAGTATTTATTATAGTAAATATATGTGTAAGTACATGTATCATAAGTTTATAGCTTATTTATGTACTGTTCTGCTTTATCTATAATGCAATATGATATATTATTATTATTATTTTTTCTCTTTGTTCCTCTCAATTAGAGCACCTGCCATCTAATCTCTTCACCACCCTTGGTTGACTGGTAGAGAATGCCTCAGGCATTAAGTCCGCCTTTGTACCTTTTTTAGTGCGAAAAGTTTAAATAAATAAATAAATGCGCCAAACCTCAGACACCCCAACTGATTTTTAATTCAATTGACCTATGACAGGGAGAAAAAAAAAATCATTAAAAAAATTGTAAAGGTTTGTGCTGTTTTAGTTTTACTGGCAATTCTGATCGTTTCTTGCGTCTGCGTCGACGCTCTATCGAGGGAGGGGTCGTCACCGGGCCGATTTTGGCGGGTATGCGCATGTGATGGCTTGACCTTATAATAAATTGACACGGCAACGTGTTTAATGAAGATTTTTTGAAAAATGTGACCTATATTAAAAACTTGTTCAATTGATTCTGCTTGTTATTCTGATCAAACTATTTTCAGGTTTTGCACATTTAACGTGACACGTTGTATAAGGTGTATCTATTCATATACGAAATCTCTTAAGGGGTCATTGTACTCATCATTATGTACAACTTTCGCTATGGGATCAACGCAGAAATTGCGAAAATTTCGATAATTGTTCCCTACATTTATGTTCGCATAGCTCGTCAAAATCGTCGATATTTTTCTACACCAATATACACGCACGGAGACGCCTCGGAGGTCGACTTTCCATACAAACCAAACGTGTCACCTTTTACTCGCACTACGATGCATGAGGTATAGAAACTAACGGCTTTGAATGGTGAAGATGACAGAAGAATGGTGTTATGTTGTGTTACCGGTGCAACGATTCCGCGCCCTTGTACAAATAGATATGATAATGCACAAAAGTATTTTACAAGCATTCTTACCTGGTATCCCAAATCATAAGCTTCTGGTCATCAGCCACAGAGCCGAAGAGTGACTCGTGCAGCAGATGCCACGCGACGTCCTCTACGACCGCCGTGTGTCCCGTGAACACTGACTTGGCTTCGATGACGCGCCCCTCCTTGGGCGTCGCGTTTATGTCCCACAAACAGATGGTGTGGTCATCACTGGTATTAAGAAAAGTTGTTACTAACATATTGAGTCTTTGTTACTTGTACAATTAAATAAATAAAAATGTGATATGAATAAATATCAATTTAGTAAAGGTCTCGTAACTTTTTTCCTAGCTGTCGACTCATAACTTGTTTTTTTTAACATTACATCAATTCACTATGCTTGCAGAGTCTATGACCATTCATATACTCTGCTAGCATAGTGTGAAACAATATATAAAATCAATCTGCCTAGCCTTTTCCCAACTATGTTGGGGTCGGCTTCCAGTCTGACGACTCGTAACGACTGTCAAAGATCCACAAATGACAGCCGGGACCAACGGCTTAACGTGCTTTCCGAGGCACGGAGGAGTCTCGATATGTGAAAATGGTCACCCATCCACGGACCAACCCCGACAAGCGTTGCTTAACCTGATGGATCGACCCGAGCGGCTGTTATTACTTAGCCACGAGCTCCTCAAACACGACGAACGAAACAATATATAGAATAACAACAACATAACATCACGCCTGTACTCCCCAAAGGGTTAGGCAGAGGTATACCTATAGTACACCCAAAATTTCGCCAGTTATGTTTAAGTCCCATGTAATAGGGCAAGCCTATTGCCATCAACAGGACACATATCCAGACTCTGGCCTGCCACTGAGAAATTCCAGATGGAAAAACCCAATAACACTTTTGCCCGACCCGGGAATCAAACCCAGGATCTCATGCTCAGCAGTAGCGACAAGATAAATTAATCTTCAAATAATATTTCCACATCTCGAAACTTGATATTGCACCCGACATAGCATACTTAAAAAGAAGTTTACTAAGCTAAACCAGTTACAAATTCAGCTATCAGATACAAGATGAGCAGCTTCCTTTTAGTCCATCATGATGATAGCAGGCTCAGAACAGGGGGCCTACCACCACCGCTTACAGCAGTATTATTTTAATCTTACTTCGTGGGGGAAAGAGATGGAGCTATACATCCTGTCGAGCTTCATCTCTTTCCTACACTGAAGTAAGATTAGTAAGCAGTGGTGGTAGGCCCCCAGAAAGCAGAAACACTGTAGCCTCAACATTTCTAATTGAAAACATAAAAGGCAACACTAACCTTGCTGACAGAAGATAGCCATTTAGGTTGGGGTTCCAGGATAAACCATAGCCTTCTTTTTGGTGACCACGTAATCTGTGGATAAGGTAGTGAGTGTTATAACTTTATTAACACCATAATTATTATTATACTAGTTGTTGCCAGCGACTTCCTCTACAATCCAGGATGACAAGTAGCCGATGTCCTTCTACAGGTCAAGTTCTACCCCTGTGCCAAATTTCATCCAAATACGTTGAGCCCCTTTAGCGTAAAAGCGTAACAAACAAACAAACTCACTTTCGCAAATTAGGATGTCATGGAATCTTTAAACAATGGATACTAATTGGTCTCACTTTTGCCAAAGCATACAATTCCTCAGTAATTAGTTAATTAAGTCAAACTAAACCAATATCTCCAATGTAATAATACATTATTATAAATTAAAGTCGCTTTTCATGTTAGTCTGTATGTCCGTGTTATTCTTTTAAACCATGCAACAGATTTTCATGAGGTTTTCACCATCTTTTATATAATTTATTCTGGAAGGTTTATGTGTACAATATGTTAATATTAAAGTTACATATAACTAAGAAATCTCGATGTTTTGTCAATTCGTAATAACCGTGCGAAGCAGGAGCGGGTCGCTAGTTACTCTATATGTAGCTAAAAGTCCAATATATATCCAAAAAGTTATAAGACTATTTAAAATCAATAGAATTACTTCAGAATGGGGAGAAAATCAATCCATAATTATTATTGTAATAGCTGTTGCCCGCGAACTACTCTAAAATCCAGGATGAAAAGTAGCTTATGTCCTTCTCCAGCAGGCGTAGCATGAGCACCGTTTTGTCGATGGAAGAGTAGACAAAAATGACGTTTCCTGTAGACAGTACGAGACGGCAGAAAAATATAAAGAGTCAACTAAACTTTTTACGAAATTCACTCTTTTACATAATTCGACTCATAATTCTTTGTTTTATCATAGGATTTATCGGTTGTCACTGTGATTTTGACAGTAAGGATAGAAAACTTTCTTCCGAAATAGTCTACATATAAAAAGACCTAGACAAAGATCGTTAGAAATGAAAGACTAAATGACAGATTGTAGAAAGATTTCTACGGTGGATGTCAAAAATGAAGAAACAAACTGTCACTTTGTATAGAAAAAGCTATGTCTATTCTTCGTAGAGATAGAAAGCGCCATGCTACGCCTGCAGGTCAAGCTCTACCCCTGTGCCAAATTTCATCCAAATCCGTTGAACCGTTTTAACGTGAAAGCGTAACAAACTCACTTTCGCATTTATAATACTAGTTAGGACTTCAGAATGGGGAAAAAATGTATGGTGGGTGGTATGTTTTGGCTATATACAGGTCCAATAATCTATAGGATCTTGACATACCTGAGGTCTGGGTGGCATTCACCAGAAGGTTCAGGTTTTGATGGATGCTTAGTGTAGTCAAAGACCAGCACATCGGACGATGGGGTCTTAGTGGCAATGACACAAGGGTTCTGCGGCATGTAGCGTGCCCTGTTCACCTCACCTTCATGGTTGATCTTGATTTCAATGTCGATTTTACCTGACACGGAGCCAAAGCCTCCAAATTCTGGAAAGTTAACAATGTTGTGTTGCTTGATTTTTTCTTTGTTGAAATAGTTTTATAGTTGAAAATGGTATGTTCATGATTTACAAGCAATGATGAGAAATTAGCCACTGCCTATCTCACCCCCACAACCCACTAAATGGGCAACACAATACCCCTTGGTAAGATAGTACAGTATGAGTTATTGCAAGTAATTTTACAAATTATATGCTCTCAGTACATACCTCCCTTATCATTGTCATAATGACTCGCATCAAACTGTGCATCTTCATTGGGCAGCTGGACACTGGCGATCAGCAGATGGTTCTGTTCATCTGACGTGTGTGTGCCCAAGATCAACCTACATAAACAAAAAGTTTCTATAATCTAACACACACATACACAGAGGTGGACTAGTCATTGATACAAGGCAGAGACTTTCTTAACTCATTATTTACAACAACTATTTGAGTATCTCACAGAATCAAAGGGTAAAATACCCATGTCCCAACTAACAACAAAAAGGTAGAACAAAAGAAGTTGTAAGTAAGACCTTTAATATAAACATTTTTGGGACAAGCAAATGCAACCGGAAATTGTTAGATGTAAGCAATGAAGATAACAAGGGTATTATTGACATGACTTTCCTCAAAATGATGTGCCAAGGAGTAGCATCAAGAATCAAGCAAGCACAGAGTATTCGAAATGTGAACAAGGTTACAGTACCTATGAACCGAGTAGTCCTTTCCTTCAGGCCGGGTCACGTCTGGAAGCCACTGGGCAGTTAGCGAGGGCCACTCCAGAGCGTGTGTCATCACCAAATCATACAAAAACGGAGTGTTCTTCTTCCATATTTTGTACTCCTCATTGATCACCCTCTCTTCAACCGCATCATCAAAGGTTTCTACAAACGACAGAAATTACAGATTCTCTATGTAGTCTTTTTTGATAACCAAAAAATCACTGGCTGTCAAGCTCAAGCGTCAGCAAAAATCAGCAGCACCACTAGGTCAAACATTGATTTTGAATATAATTACCTCCGTCACCTTTGTCAGCCATTATATTTAACAGAAACTTGTATTTGTTTGATGTAAATTGATGAATTTATCAGTAAAACCGACCGGCCCCGTAAAGGCGCCAAACAAAAGTCCTTGGCGTTACTGGTAACAGACAACACTCAAACTTCCGGTTGCCAAATAATGGTGGTGTTTACAATACAGGAACCAGTAGAAATATAATTTTACGGTTCATTTTTAATAAGTCTTGCAAATACTTTAAACCTTTTGATAAAATTCTATTATTTTTACAATTGTATTAACAATTACCGGTTTTTCAGAGATTTCGAAGTTAACTCGAATTAGTCGAATTCCCGACTTACCTAGTTACTTAACTAGGTCACACGAAGAGGCTTTGGTCACCGGCACTCACCGAAGTTTTTGTGCATATTTTAAGTTTGCGAAGTCACTCCTAATTTTTCTACTAGATGAATGGACAAGGGGTGATACTTACTTGCTCGATACGTACTTGCTCGCACGTCGCGAGCAAGTACGCGTACTTAAGGCTCGGCGAGCTAAAGTTGATGATAGACGTGCGTACTTAAAGTACGCGGTCTTTAAGTTCGCGACCATCCTCGGCTCGCCGTCGCCGTCGGTGACACACGTGAAGCTTGCTCAAAGTTTTCGAGCTCGCTTCATGTAACTAAAGTTACGCCCCTGAAAATACGCGCTCAATAGGTGCAAAAGCGGTTAACGCGGGGTTATGTTATGACTTATGACTTACGATTACGACGCCTGACGCTACTACTAAACGGCTTAGGGCGGCCAAAACTACTAATCCGCTCGTGTGCACATATAGATTTTGAAATCGCTAGCGATAAATCTGCTCTCAAAATTTGTGTGTGGACGGAAACGGGTGATAGACGTGCGAGCAAGTACGCGTACTTATGGCTCGGCGAGCTTACTCGCCCGTCTGTCATCGCCGCGAGCCAATTTGACAATTTAACAATGAAATTCTAAGAAAGCTTCACATGTGTCACCGACCGCGAGCCGAGTAAGGTCGCGAACTTAAAGACCGCGTACTTTAAGTACGCACGTTTATCACCCACTTGAGATTTTGAAATCGTGTCGCTGCGTGTGTAGGTACCTAGCATTACTTCTTAGGATAATGGCAAAAACCAATACATCGTTAATTAATCTTGAAAATTCGAAAGAAATTGGAAGGAAGTAGATAATTTTGGTAATATGAATAAGCTTACAAATAAAGATAAATAAGTAAAAAACGGCTTTCGATTTCCAAATCATAAAAAAGTGTGCTGGCAATAATAAATAAAATGTCATTTGATTAATGTCAACATGGCTGATGCTGCAGCAGCTCGTCGCGAAGCTCGCAGAAAGAGAATATTAGAAAATTCTCACAATAGACTCCAACTTATATCCGGGAAATGTGGGGACGAAAGTCCCAGAGGTATTACAAATACTTCTATACTAGTGACTCATCATAGCATACGTGAGCTAGCCTTTGCTTATCACATTGTTTCCTTTTCAGAATCTCCGGTGAGAAAGATTATTTCTGATCCAATTCCGGAGATTTCGCCTCTTTCGGACGATAGCCGTAGCAAGACTTCGCTCAACAATGGTGTTATGATCGCTGAACCAGATTCTTTTGAGTTGTTATCATCACTCAATCATGACATCGCGGCAGGCGATGGAGAGGTACCCAGTGATTTGGCACCTTTCGTAACACCGGCACCAGAACCTGCGCCAACACCATCCACCTGGGAGAAACTCAGTAATAACAAATACGACGTAGTTTTGGTATCACTTTTAATTCAATTACTGTACAGTTTGTCATTGGTCATATTTGAAGGTACTTACTTTTTCTTACCAATACTCATTTATGCTATAACAAAATTGATTTGGTTTCCGTCACAAAGAAGTAATTCTAAATTTGCCAATGCATTGCAACTCTTGCACATTGTGTCTTCTCATAGAGTGCAGAAACTTATTTACTTGACACAATGTATGGGTGTAATATCATGTGACATTTGTGTATTTCTATTTACCACAATTTGCATACAATCACTACTGATCACCTTGAAGGATGGATTAATTACATAGTAATTACTTCATTTGCACCCAAGCTGAGGGCATTAAATTGACTGAGCAGTTTCTAACAATAGCTGGCTAGAATAAATTGGGGTAGTGTTCAAAATTCAACTCAAGTTTGGTAAAAATCTCAATGTGTTGTGTATGTTAACTGTAATGTTGAATTTTGAAGGTGCTCCACAATGTTCCATACATAATATTTTGATTGCTTGTGCCTTTATTCATAAGTGAGAAGATGTGACATGTGTGCGTTTTAGTCACATATTGCCATTTTTAGTTTTAAATTAGAATCAATTTTGTATATAGCAACAGAAACAAGTTTTAGTTATGTTCATAATATATTTTATTTTTGCTCAATGCATTCATTTTGTGTATAATATTTGTGTAATTAGATTATTTTATTACTCCGTAGCATTTAAATTGTATTTATTTCAGTAAATTATGCGAAAGCAACCAAATATTGTATCTATTATACTTGAGAACGTCAAATAATGTGAAAAATGTTCAATAGTATGCCAAATTAGTAAACTATTTTCATGCTTTATACTTGTAAAATATAGTATTTTGATAAAGGAATATAATCCTTTGAATTATTATGGCCTGTATAACCAATTTCAAAGGCCTGAACTTGTGAGTATATTTTATAATCTTGAAATTTAATACTATACTTATCCAAAGTTGTTAAATCAATTATACTAACCACTTTCTTGTATGGCAGTCTGTGACTTATAGACACTTTTGTAGATATTTTTATTTAATTGGTTTTGTTAATACTTTTAACCTTTTTAATTCTAACACTGCCTTAATATTTTTTTTTATATCAATTTATTAAAAAATATAAAAACGGTATGGTAGGTATATCACTACTTACCCAATACAACTGACCCTAATATAATTAAAATCAAATTAATTGCTTAATTGTTGAATCCTAATGTCCCAAAAATGTCCCCTCTAATAAAATCTAATATTTTTAGAATCGGTTTCTTTGGTAATGGAATAGTTATTTTTTAACTACAATTCGGAATTAAGCTGGTATGGTAATACCAAAGATTTAAATGCAATTTTTTCTTTGCTCTGCCAAACTTTTGTCTTCAAAATCTGTAAAGATTTTATTGATAGCATAATCACAACAGGCTGTAGATATACATTGCTGAATATATTTGCCTTAGACTAGCATGATGTCTTTGAACATTGCTGTCTTGTCAGTAGCCACTACCCGCTAGGTAAATTATTACAATATGACATGTCTTCCTTCTATTTGTACTTCTGTTAAAATAACATTACATTGTTCTCTTCATATTTTCGGCACTAGCATGCAAATGAAATATTATACATGCATAGACAATTTTATATAGTTATTTCTTGTTGTTAAATAACTCAAACAGTACCTCAAACTCATATTACTCTATGCTCGAACTAGATAATATTCCGCTTAAAATATTACATGTGAATAATTTAGTGTATCAGCTTAATTCATATTGTATATAAAGGTCAAACAACTATAAATAAAATAAAAGTTTAATTATATTTTGTAACATCTTTGAATTAAAAAATGGTTATGAATGGTATTTTGTTTCTTTTTTCACTGTTTCCTCCATAGGCGTCGAAAATAGGCTGAAATAAAGTCCATTCATTATTTAAGTACTTCTACTTATATTTATTCTGAATTTGGCTGTTTTAGTAAAAATACCAACTCTAAAAAATTGTTTATGTAGTTATACACAACTGAAAAGTTGAAGTAAAAAAAAACTACAAGGTGAAAAATAGCTTTAACTTTGTAGTGTTTTTTTTGGAAGTCTGTAGTTTTTTTAGATAATAGGTTTTATTTTTCACTTTTTAGTTGTGTTACCTACAATAACTAACCACAAAAATTCAAATACAGATCGATTCAAACTTAATGGCGGCTCGGAAGTTAGCTTTTAGCTGCGCAGTACCCCACCCCTCACCCCCGCTGTCACATGAAATTGTTACTGCGCAGCGACTCGCCTCATGTTCCGAGCCGCCATTAAGTTCGAATCGAACTGTACCTGCTATGAAAATAACAGTGACAAGAAGTTATAACATCATCCACATAGACTAAATGGGAAAAATACGTATTATTGAAGCTAACTCAAAAACTGCTCAAGCAAAGGTAATGAAATTTATATGGGAATTTTCAAAATCTGTTCACGATTGACGAAAATATCGAAGGACATATAAAAAAAAAACCTTTTTAAAGGATAAAAAAATGGTTTCGGTGTAAATAATGTGAATGAGATGTGTTGACAAAATATTTACCTCCTTACTAATCAACGTTGTATAATAATATCATCTGTATAGTTAAACAATACTTTGTCTTCTTCTTTCGAAAGTAAAATTACTAACGACTGAAAGAGAGAAATAGGTGTGTAACTATTCACCTGATATAATACGTTTATTAGTAAGGAAGTTACAGTATAAATTAATTTACCATACAGCTCAGACAGACAGAGCAGTGCTGCTCTCTGCGCCAACTGCCTCCTTAGATGATGGCACTTCTGTCAGTGAGGTAAGAATAGCAACAAATGAAAGTAAAAAACATAATTCTGTAGTCATAAACTATATTGTTATGAAACTAATACAACTGAAAAAACAAAAACATGGTACAACAAATGCATGATGTGACGTCAAGATCTACAAAACTAAACTTAACGATTAAAAAAGTTTTTAATACTACTGAAGATATTCTTAGTCTTACTTTGATTCGGTTGGCCACTTTGTACGGACGCTTTATCTGGAGTGGCTACATCACCCGTGCTCCGACGATCTGACTCTGAAGAAGAAACACTTTGAGGAACTACGCTTTCTTTATTCGACGTGTCTGGACTAGTGGAAGTATGCTTATCAATACTTTGTACAATTATATCCTTATCGCTACTTTGAGGGTTAGAGTCAGCTGGTTCGTCAGAGCACCCGAGTTCCTATTGTTTTTTTGCAACTGTCTTTGGCTTCTTCTCTCGTAAAGGTTTGCTGCGGATAAGATCTGTGCGCCCTAATGATATCATTTTAAGTTCCCATGCGTCTAATTCTTTCCTGAAAGCAAAAGAAAATAAATTTTAATGACGATAATAAATACATTTTCATATCACTAATGACCCAAACTTCTCCCAAGTTTATTCAACTATAGATAGTGCGAACCACGAAGACACGCCCCGCTCTTCTTCCTAAACGCGATTACCGTACTGTAAGCGTGTGGCGCCTCGTCGTGGATGACACTATCTATACTAAGGTATGAAATTGTGTAGCAAAGTTTACTAAACAATGGATTACCAGTAAACCAGTAAACGGGGCCTAAATAAAGGGCAAAATGTTGGTGTAATTTGTGATTTGTCCAACAGTGCGGTGTTTTCAAAAAAACATAATTACCTGTATTTAGTCATTAGGTCCGCGGCCTCTTTATCCAACTTAGCTTTTTCAGTATCAGTTAGTTTTAGCCATTCTGCCTTCACTTGTTCTTGAAATTGTTTCAAGTCTTTGCCTTTAAACCCTTCCTTTCTAGATTTTATGAAGAGGAAATATGAAGACATTGGCTTTTTCGGACGTCCAAGCTCTTTGTATTCCTGTAAAATTATAAATAGGAAATATTAATGTCATTTTTACGCCATTGCGTGACAGCAAAGACAAGGTTTTCACAAAAAAACATTTATTACATAATTATGAAAACCCTCAGCTGAATGAAAGCCCGCGGCTCCGCCCGCGTGGTATGTAGATAAAAGGTAGCCTATGTCCTTCTCCAGGGTTCAAAGTATCCCCATACCAAATTTCATCCAAATCTGTTCAGCCGTTTTAGCGTGAAAGTGTAACAAACAAACTCACTTTCGCATTTATAATATTAATTAGGATATAAGGCTGAAATCACCAACCTGTCTTGAGCAAGCGTAGTGAACAATGCTCCACGGCTCATACCTTATCTGAATGAGAAGTGGCCTTAGCCCTGCAGTGGGACAAATTATGAATAGACTGGTACAGTTCAATTCAAACTTAATGGCGGCTCGGAACATGAGGCGAGTCGCTGAATAGTAACGATTTCATGTGTCAGCGGGGGTGAGGGATGGAGTATTGCGCAACGAGTAGCTAACTTCCGAGCCGCTATTAAGTTTGAATCGAACTGTATTATTTTATTATTATTACTTACAGCTTTTAGTTTTCTTTTTTCCTTTGCCTCAGCCAATTCAAGTTTCACCCTTTTAATGTCTTCTTTTTGTTTATCAGTGAGTGAAGACTCATACATCGCCTTGATCTTCTTATAGTCTTCCAGATCTTTTTCATATTCCTTTCCCATCTGAGTTTTGGTCTACAAATAGAGAATCAGATTATTTTTAAGTTGGTGTAGTGGTTGCATGTGTGATTATTGAGCATCCAGGGGTCCTGGGTTTGTGTTCTACGCGCACCTCAGAGATGTCAGTACAACTCTGGCACCACTAGGGCCGATGCCTGCCAAGGTCATGGGAAAGTCCGAAAGGGGTACCCTGGCTTCTAGCAACATACAGGTAACTGAAGGAACACAGGTACGTTTTACGGCCTGGCCACAGTTTCTGGCGGTGCGGGGCGCGGTGAGGCGAGAGGCGCGGCGGGCGGTGTGATTTGCGGTGGTATGCCACAGCTAGACTAGTAGCGACCACGGCGGCGTCAGCGGTGGACGTATTTAGGGAACGGCTAATCTATTAAAATGCCCCTGTCAAAAGTGGCACGGTATTGCCTCGAAACAAGTGCGTTCTTAGCTCAAGATATCATTCAGTCAAGAATAGGAGCGCACCCAGTTAACCAGAAAAGGAGAGAACTTGGCGAATTTCATACTCTTTATTATGAATATAGGAACTATCCTGATAAATTTTTTGAATATACGAGGGTAAGCATAGAAACTTTTGATTATATACTCGGCCATATACACGAAGACATGAAAGCTAAAGTTAAAACGCGCGGTAGAAACAAAATTATTTGTTTCAGTCGCGCGATGCCTGAATGCGTCCACCGATGCCACCGCCCGCGCCGCTCTGAGCTGTGGCCGCCTCGATACTGGCTAGTACATTTGTTTCGCTCGCACACTGCGCAGCCCGTCGCCGGCGCGTACCGCGCGTCTCTCCCCGCGCCGCAGGTCGCGCCGCGCTGCGCGTCGCCGATAGCTGTGGCATACTTCATAAGTTGTCTACCATTTGTTTTCGCCGCTCACCGCTTGCCGCTTGCCGCGTCTCAAACCGCGCCGCAATCCACGCCGCTCTTGGCTGTGGCCAGGGGGTTAGTCAGTAAAAGTCTGACACACCCTCAGGAATAGTTATTTGATAATTTCCCACACAAAAAAAAAAAAAGGGGTCCTAGGTTTGATTTCCAGGTTAGGCAGTGTTATTGGGTTTTTCTTGCAGTAATTTCCCTGTTGTAGTCCTGGATCTGGATCTGTGGCCAGTCAATGGCTAGATACATCTGCCTCGCCCTTCATAGAATACAAGCCAAGCTTCTGTTATGTTGTTGTTTTGATTGAGATTTCATATGACTCCTGACATTAACCAGATTCTAGCCTACCTCTAAATCCAACTGCTGCCAGTGTTTAGAGGTCCAGGAAATGGCCTCTTTGGAAGAAATACCAGGGTTTTTAGCCAGGAGTGCTGGCCTCATCTGTGTCATGAACTTGAAGAATGGAGTCAGAGGCCGCTTTGGCTTTTCCAAGCCCAGCCTCTCCTCTGCAGATTTCTTCGTGTAGTTGCATGCTTGAACGGGGGCCAGCCAGTTTGTTCTGTAACAGAAAAGTGAAAACTATGATTTGTTTACCAATGATTTGTATTGTAATGAAAAAACTTTACACTAACTCAAACTGCAATTGATAAAGTGAATACTTTTACTTAGAAATCTCAATAAAAGAAGAAAAAGAAAGATAGCAATAGATTTTTTCTAAATAAACAATACCCAAGCGTCATAACCTCAATCTTACCTCCCATGTAGAACACTTTTATAACTTCCCACAAAGTAATTACTCAATCGACAAATCTGAGTAAAAGAGGACATTATAAAAATTACTCGTTTGGTCGATTTATCATAGAAATATGAAGGAATAACACCAGTTTTCAAAAATGGAGCCAGCGATTTTAGCTTTGTGCTTGGTTGGTTACAATCTGATCTGTCAACTGATCAAGAAAAGTGGGGTTCTTTAGCATAACCTGAGTGAGACTGAGATAGCTGTAGGCGTTACTTTGTTACTTTCAAGAGAAAGGCAATCAAAAACGAATGCTAAAATTACGTATTTACTAATTATCGAAACGCTTTTTTTGACATGACAAACCAGTGATGCCAGCGTTAAAAATTGCCATAAAAGATTAAAAATTCCTAAGAGGCTAAAATCTTACAAAAAATCACGTAAAAGAGGTTTAATTGTCGATTTTTCTTTTACTTACGTAAATAGGTAGCCCTCGGCAGCAGCGTCAGCCTTGGAATTTTTTGAGGGCACGCTAAGGGCGCTCGGCAGAGGCGCGCGTCGTACGCGCGTTCGCCACGCGTATGATGCGCGCCCGCGGTGCCCTTGGACGGCAGCGCATAGCCTTGATATAATTCGTCAAATAGAAATTCATATAATTTAATTGAACGCCCAAAAGGCAGCGTGAGCACGCGCCTCAGGCGCTTGTTATAACTAGTCCCTTAGGCAATTAGAGTGCGAGTAGGTTCTAAGGAGGACTAGATATCTACTTAGGTACTTTTAATATTGTATTGTATAATGAGCATAAAATAAAATAGGTATTCGTTTCAGTTTCTTGCCAGTTCCTACGGCTCCTAGGCCAAGCTAAGCAAGATTTCTTTGCTTGTCTCACTTTTTGTGCAATGGTGCAACCTCAAAGGCAAGGCTCGGATACCGGTTTTTTCAAACCGGTAATGATGTACTTGACGCAAAAACCTTTACATTCGGTTTCGCTCGCATAAACCGTTTTTTACCGGTATTTGGAAGAGTATTATATAAAGTTTTTTTCGGATAAACCGGTTTAGAGCTATAAAAACTGGCTAATACTTTAGTTTTTATTCAGCGCTGCATATTCACAAGTAATCACAAGTTGCAACGCTTTTACCGACATGCCGCTCGTCGAATAATCCGGCAAAGGACCATGGGGGATTTTGTATGGACTCCGTCCCCACCCTCCAACAGTCATAGGATACGTGTCAATATGTTTTTAGGGATCCCGAGAAAGACTTACTGTCTTGCTCCATTGCAAAATCAATGGGGTTTTTTTGTAATAACAAAAAACTTTTCTGTTAGCTAACCTAACCTAAGCTATAATTGCCTATCCTTGCCAAACATAACCTAACCTCACCTAACCTAACAGTGATAATTTGATCTTGGATTTTGAAGGTCAAATGGAACTCCTCAATGATGAACAGCATTTGTGTATTCTTGTGATTGGATAATTGTACAAAAAACTTTAAAAAAAACGGCTAACCTAACCTATTTTTTTTTTAATCCTCATGGATGACCTCTGCCCTGAGGCGGGCGGAGGGGTCTGTCAGACTCTTACTGACTAAAAACCACCCCAGTGTTCCAGCTCACACCATCGCCGGGGGTTACGGGAACGTAAAAATCTTCCGCAACCCCAGACTGGCCTGCCATTGCGGGACTCCTCGGGTCAGGGGCCCCCCCGTGACCCGAGGAGTGAGGTGTTTGACTCCCCCCGTGACGTCTAAGAGGGGCGCGCGTGGAACACTACGCACCGCCACCTCGGGTCCTGATGTGTAGGGGGCGACGGACGTCCCCCCCTACACATCAGGACCCGAGGGTAGGGTTTACCGCCCTCCACCGACGCCCGGTGCGCCTGCTGCGGGCCGGGTGAGTGGAAGAGATCTCCCTCTCCCTTTCCGCAGCCACCTTCTGCGAAACGACTGTCTCACGGAAGGAAACCACCGCGTCCCAGGACTCCTCGCTGCCGACCATCGACTCGACTACGGCCGGCAGCGACAAGTCACTGCCTTCTTCTGAGATGAGGGCACGGCGCGGCCCCTCCTAAGCGGGACACTCTGCCAGCGTAGGCCGCGCCGTGTCCTCCTGGCATTCAACGTAGTGGTGACACCGGGCGTCCGGCTCCCTGTTTATGCGACATAGGTACTTCCCGAAGCAACCATGCCCCGAGAGCACCTGCGTGACCCGAAACGACAGGGAGCCGTGCCTCCTCCCGAGCCAGCGCTCGAGCACCGGCCGGATTGCCTCGATAATGTCGAGGCCGGCGCTGGAGCGTGAAAGCCTGTCCCGCCATTCCGCCATCAGGACCTCGCGAAGCTGAGACTGATGCAGCTCTATGTGCCGCTGCATCGGTTGCTCGCCCCGCGCCCTCGCTTCCTCGCGCCACCGATACGATGACGCGAGTACTTTCGCCTCGAGGTCCCAGGGCGGGGATCCGGCCAGTGCACAAGCCGCCTCGTAGGAGATCGTGCGATACCCCCTGATGACTCTGACGGCCATCGCTCTCTGCGGCTTGCGCAGGACTGCGATACTACCGGCCGTCAGGTCAGCCACCCAGATCGGGGCCCCGTAAAGGGCCATCGATCGCACGATTCCCACGTAGAGCCGCGTTGACAGCGTACAGAAGCTAACCTAACCTAACCTAAACTTTTCAGTTAGCTAACCTAACCTAACCTAAACTTTTCGGTTAGCTAACCTAACCTACGCTATAATTACCTATCCTTACAAAACATAACCTAACCGAACCTAACTTTAAAAAAAGGAATCAGAGAAAAAAAAAATGGTCCCTGATAAAAAGAAAGGTTGTCATGAATGAGAACCATATTTAGGTCGCTATATTCTATGCCTCTTAAGTGCAAACTAAGAAAATATATAAATGTAAAATAATGCTAATATTGAATAAAAAAAGTAATATTCCAGGAAAACCCCACATTTTTGAAAAATGTCGCCATAGTAAAAAAGTATCGAACCCACCAGACGCTTCGAATGACACTAGTCTCAAGCGTGTTGGTGGGTGGGGACGTTTCTTCCCATGGTCCTTTAGGTTAATAAAGGTTAAAGGTCTAAACGTTCGAGTTCTCTAGAAAAGTTCGGAGGAAAACCGAAATAAACCGATATTTTTTAAACCGGTTCCGAGGTAGGCCCGCGCGGCTCCGTTAAGCCAAGCCGCGTTGCGCTTGTGAGGACGCACCTTTAGGTACCTAGAACTTTGAGCCTCCTGAAATATCGCGCCAGTCTGCACGACCCTTTATAGATAGTATAGCTTGTCCACTCTGAAATGTTGCGCCCCACCACCGCATTTTACGCACACGGTAATGTTATGTATTTCAAGTTATTTAGGTAAAGTGAAACAAAAACATTTTAATAATATTTTATTGTAAACCTAGCTCATTAGCCACTACGTTCTATTACTTACAATAATATTACTTAGATAAATAGAACTTATTTAATTATCTAATATTCACAATCAAATATTTTCAGTCATTATTTACATTATATACTTATATAGGTAATATTTTGGCAATAAGGAGGTGGGTTTTCTCGCCGTGGATTTCTTATTTTTTTAGCTTTGTTTTTTTAAAGTAGGTAACTGATGAAATAAGTGTTGTTTACTCCTTTGAGGGAAACAAGCATGATGTTAAGTTGCAAGCAGTCCGGTAGAAACGAGTCAGTTATTGGTGCCGATTCTCTTGTACACCGAACTAAACTAACTAAACTATCACTAAAATTCCTTACTTTTTACTATGAGAATCTTAGAGCTATTCTGCCAACAAAAATCTCTAAATTTAAAAATTATTTTGACAGAACTAAAATCGAATTTGACAATCGCGACTCCACTTGGTACCTACTTGTTTGCCTACCACGTGATTTTTTTTGAGCCGGAGAGGCGCGCAATGTGGCCGTCTCGACGTATTTTTATATGGAATTTTTCACTTTTTGGAAGAAAACAAAAAAATTAAATTACCAACATGTTAAATATTACGGGTTTGCGGGTTGCAAAGGGGGTCAAAATTTTCATTATTTTTGCGATAGGACACACCGTTTTCGAGATATAAGCAAAAGAAAATAAAAATAAAATACAGTACCGTTTTGCAACTGAATTCGAGGTGTTGGTTTGAATTTTAGTTCATGACATCTAATTTTATTCCACACATTTTTAATCGTGATTAAAAATAGTCAGAGTTAGTTAGAGGATTTTAGATATAGAACAAAAATTTTGGTTAAAACGTCAAATTCAGAATAGCATTTTCACTAAATTAAAACTCAGTACCATCTTAGTGCTGTCAAACTAAATTATAGTTAAGTTGTGTCGCTTTAGTCTATTTTCAGAATAGGAAATCGTCGTTTGACAGGAATAAACTAAATTTTAGTGATTTTTAGTTTAGTTTAGAGAATTTTTGACAAGAGAATCGGCACCATTATGTAGGATGTTAGTGTAACTGTAAACACCGTTATCCTTGAGACCAGTGGTTTGGTTTCATAAGAACGTAAAATCAATAGAAAAATACAACTTTTTTAAAAAAGAAAATCTACCTTTTTCCACAAGAATATTTCACCCTATACGCAAGGGCAACGACCGGCCGCGGCCGGCGGTTGGCGGGGGTGGGCGGGGGTGGGCGGGGCACGCGGGACGTTATATGACCGGCCGTCAGCTGTTTCGCAGCTCTCTCGAATGCGTATCCATGAGTATCGGGACAGTGACGGATATATAAGTACTTTTTGAAATTTTTGAATGATGATAAGGTTTTTTTTTTTGTTGTTACTGGGTCATTTATTTGTATATTTAAGTCAACTAACCATGTTTTGAGTGACAACGGTGTTTACCCTAACATATTGTATTGTTGATTGCAATAAAATAGATAAGTAAGTATTTCAGGAACATGTTTCTACTGACTTTTATTTTATCAGTTTATCAGTAACAAATTAAATTCGCTAGAAAGTCCACAGACGTGATGTTTATCGATATCTAAACAGGATTAAACAAAAAACAATGATGTATTTTTTCGATATCGATGTCGTCTGCGATAGTTCGCTAGCTAATTTAATTTGACCCTTTAAACAATATTATTTTTTGTACGAAAACAAAATCGCGAAAAAAAAATCAGCTATTCCATACATTTGTGTTCACTTCAATCGACAAAATTTATGGTAGCAGCTGTTTTTTTTTTCGCGATTTCAAGTTTGGTCCCATAGAAAAAGTTGTTCAAAATGATGAGTACAATGACCCCTTTTCGGGTTTAGCATAAACAAAAAATTATGTTGTATAGTGTAATGACAACATGGAATCAGTAAGTACTATTTAAGCTACCTACTTAATAGTTACAGAAACCTGAAATCCAGAAAGAAAGAAATGTTGCAGATAGTTTTAAAATTTATAAAACGTAAGAAGATGAGGACATAATGTTCTTAATATCTACTTAATCTTTTCCATTCGTATTTACAATTCAGAGTAGATATTATACCTACTCCTTAAACTTATTTACATTTTCTTTAGTAGGTTATTAAGTATATAAAATATTTACAAAAAACAAAGTTATCTTATTACTGCTATAGGCAATTTTCTCGGACTGAGCCTTAAACCTATGTATATATACATAGAAATATATTTGATATTGTAGATTGAAAGACAACCACTCGGTTTTGTAGGTACAAACGGCTACACATCAAGCTATACATTTCCAGTATAAGCTGACCTCGCATTAACGGAAATTCTTCACAATGCAAGATCAGCTTATACTGGAAATGTATAGCTTGATGTGTAGCCGTGTGTACAGATACTCTGTAATTTTATTGATCCATATACTCCATTTAAATAAGTTGATACGTTCATAGCTACCACATTTACTTCAGTTTACACACTTATGTAGATTGATTTGTTATAAATAAACAACCAAATGCGAGGCTTGACATTTTCACCATAGCAAAAAACAACCATTCTTCATAATTAAATAATTATCCATCATTCATAGCACTGTGTACATAGTTATTACAATTATAAATACTTAAATAGCTATTAATAATGGCCATCATCCTGACTGACCTCGGCTAATTACAAAACTAATGGCACTTGAATATTAGTTCATCCATACACACAAATCTTACAAATAAATGCAGCAATGGAGGTTTGGAGGTCCCTTCTCTCAAAATTGTCTTTGAACCGTCTTTGAACGTTAATGAAAATGTTCTATGACCCATTATGCTCGTCAGAGAATAGTTTCGCCGGCTGAGTAATGGTAGTGTCTAGGCTTCCTATACGAATGCGTCTGTGGAGGCCTGTACGTAGCATACTTGTGTGGATGTCTCGTCAGGGTGTGCGGGTGTGTCGCGTAGCAGTGCAGAGTCAGCGGAGTGGGCGGTGGGCCCGGCGGACACTTCGCCATCGGCGGCTTCCTCGGCCCAGCAATCCTCCTCCACAAAGCCTTCAAACTAGGCGTAGCGATCCACACCGCAACCATGACACCGAGAATCTGTGTCGCAAATATTCGAAATAGGAACACCCAGAACGCTGGTTTTGGATGTGTTGAAGGTTCTGTAGAAGGCACTGGAGCAGCCAGCCACTCGTCTCTCCATGCGTACTCGTACACCCACGTTGCAAGTATGCATGCTGAGGGCACGGCGTACAGTGCCGCAAACGCTCCCAATCTCAGCACACTTTGGTCCTGATGAGGCTGAGGCGGCGAGTTCAGCAGCACAGATGGGGCTGGCACGGGTGCTGGACGACGAAGGACAGCACGGAAGCCCGATGAGAGGAACACGGAGCCAAGCAACAGACAGATCGCTTCGGGAACTATAACCAGCGCCAGTAATGACTTACTGGATTGGTTACCCACGAAGCATGTCCCTGTAACAAACAGAAGAAACCCTTTAGTAATCGACATCAGTGGTGTCGAGGTTAGCGGATACCGAATTCTTTTTCTCAAGTGCTCTTTATAGATGTGAATAACATTCCAATTTCCACTAAGGCTGCTCTCAAAGCGAACACCTACACAAACATACGGCGAGAAAAAAGGCTTGCATTAATAAGGCGGTTAAAAGGGCCGATTTAAAATTGAAATACGAGCGTGCGAGGAGGAAAGGTGTCGTATTTAACGGCTCGAATAATGGTCGAGCATTTCTTTCGGCCGCCATAATGGAAGTGGAATGGAAATAATAAAAATAAAGCACAATACTCGTGGCATGATTGAAACTGCAATATGCCTGAGAATCGGGCCGCGTGGCACTTCGCTTGCACTTCGCATAATGGCGATAAAAATAAATGTAAGAGGATTTTAAAATATATCCACAGCTCACAGTCGAGATAAACAGATAGCGGACAAACATAGAAACCAAACATCAGATACGCTCTGGCGGCTAAGTAGTGAAAGACTAATAATTGTATTCGCAAATGAGAAACTTGTTGAAGGACAAACTAAACCTAAGGATGTCTATGAACATTTTTTGGGAGCTCAAATCAAAGAAAACTAGTTGTGCGACGCCAAATTCAGAAATGAAAATAAAAACCCAAAAGAAGATCCACGAAAACTTATTAAAATAAATATAAAACATGCTGGTTTCCATAAGGGACCGTAACGATGCTGTCATTAGCATGATATAATAAACCGTTCAGTTTTTACCGATCATGAATTTATTACAGTCGACAAGTGCGACGGGGCCAAGTGATTTACGTCCAAAAGTTTATTTATACAGCCAGTAAAATATTTTTAAGTAAATGTCCTCATAATTCAGCTTGATAAGTGATGATTGGCTCATTGTTCTGTTTCATTCGATAAAACCATTCTTGGAAAAGGAGGAGAATAAAATAAAATGGGAAGATAGGTAGGTATGTCTTGTGAAAAGTTTTGATGTTTCCGACTAGGTACTTACATTTATGAAGAAGAAATGGGTAGATACCTAATTGATTAAACAGACTAAAAAACATTACATCGAAACGAATGTGCCTATTGCCATTTTAGGAGAATAAAGATCAATCTTGTTACAGTTAGGCATAGGTGTACCAAGAGAAATGATTGAAAATGAATGCAAATTATCGAATCTCATATTTCCCAACTCCCTGGATTATCTATAAAGCTTCGGAAAAAGGTTGTCAAGGGACCAGTAGAAATCTTAATGTAGGTAAGCATATAATCTCGCCACTTTCAAAGAGGACAGTCTTTGTCGGCACCGCCGTTTCACGCAAAACCACAAAGGCCGAGTCTTGTGATCCAAGTATTACCGATTATGATAAAAAATCTTTTTAGTTTTTACTAAACGTTATCATTGCGCTGCGGTGCTTCTGTGTCGTTCGCTTGTCCGTTATAATTAATCGTTTCTAGCTTAAATGATAAGAGGATTTTTTGATAACTCATGTTTCCTGCCGCTACATTGTTAAGTAACAGAATTTTAATATCTAAAGCTACTGTTCCTGTATCTGGTGTTTCAGTCTTTCATGTTACCGCTTCGACTGTGCTTTTTATCTCTCGTGTTTAGATGCTTCCAGCAAACAGACACGTGTACTTCGCTATGTAAGTACTACAAATTTGGATGTAAAAAGCCGCCTGTAACGCGGTCTCATTGTAAAACCCCAAACAGCGGCACATGGTATGATTCGACGACAAATCTCGGGATTTACTGATACCGATACTGTGTATCTTTCCGAAAACCCCGACTCTAGGTCAGCAGATACGCGCAAGCCGGCGCGGCGGCGCGGCGGTTTCTTTTAAAAGATTAAATTAATATTTATAAGAAATTATGAGATTGCTTCCTTACTTTTTTATTCTGAAGTGGTCTCTTCGGTTCCTACAAACAGAACTGTAGAAGTTTTCTTATGCGCGCCGCCTAATGCAGCTAAATTAGAACTGGCAATAAGTAGACAACTCCTGCATTATTTATTGTCATGCTCAGTAATCTCCACATATCCTCTAATGGCACAAACCGAGTCAGAATCTCGTTTAGCACACGAACAACATTACAATGAGCCGGTACTTCCATACAAACCACTCAATACCATTACAGCATGAATACGTGCTCCCGCGCACTCGTACCAGATTTAATCGCTTTGAAAAATGCCGCCGATCAAATAAGAAAGGACTATTAAAACAGGAACGTTTCTTGCATTTGTGTTGTTTCGCTACGGACGTGTATTAGGACCTGATTGATTGATTCAGGAACAAACAATGGGTCTCCGAGAATATTGTGCGTTGTTCCTGTCTAACAAGTTGTTACAGCGTTGTTTAGGTCTTTCGTTATTTGATTATTAAATCCCTTCACCTTCTTTCGACAGCAACGGTGCATTCTAGGTATTACATATTATACAAAGCTAGAAAAGTAGTTAAAAACTAAACGCACATTTAAAATACTTTCCAATGTAGTTCGTTCAATCAATGCTAGAAGATATGGAATCCAATAAATAACATCCTGTATGGTGAATCACCTATAATAGAGCAGCCTCCTTTGGAAGCGTTGAACTTCTAACATGACCATTTAAAGATGTCCAAGCAACAAGAAAAACGACTCGTGATCGACTGACTATTCGATATGGTCAGGTTATATAGGATTTGGTTTAAAGATTTGGTCAGACCGATTAGATACAAACTTATCCTGTATTTATCTTGCTTGAAGAAAAGGTTCAAAACTGAATTAGAATTCCTATTTGTTAGTTCATTAGACATTTTGTTAGTCCGATACATGCAGTACTTTATTCCGCCTTCTGCCGCAACAAACCTGCCTCATCTGTTCTCAACTATCTACTCGCTAACTATCGAACCGGTCTTTAACTACCATAGTTGGTAGACCCAGTTACTGAGAAACGAGATGTTATAAAAACATATGATGTAGTCCAATGATGGTGTGTAAAAGTCGTCTGTATATCGGAATTGTAAAACGTAAATTACATTTTTATAAGAAAACTTGATCCTAATTAGGTGTCAAATGCTCGTTAAATTTACATCGAAAAAGATAAATGTCACCTTTTTTTAAGAAGATGTGACGACTCCTCATATATTCTAGTGATGACTAATTGATTTGATATTAACAAATGGTATCTCATTAGTTGTACGCAAACTGTTCAACATTGTTATGGTTGTCACTCACAGGCATAGGAGTTGACATTCCGACCTGTGTGTGAATTAATTCAGTTAATTAGGGCGGAATTCAGTTCCTAGTTCTTATATTAAAAACTAATGATATAAAGCCCACTCCTAAGGCTACAGGTTTTACTTGAACTGTATTAATTTAGCGACCACAGAGATCTTCGTTGCGATTACGACTGCGGAATGCCCCAAGGAATTGTCTTGGACCCACAAATGTGCGTTTAGTAGTAAGTAATTTAGTAAAGTAAGTATCGTCTGTGATTTGGATCTCCAACTATTCCATCCTTACAAAACATTTTAGCAAAGGCATAGAAAGCCTCATCTACATAACACCTAGTGTAAGTTTTTACATAGAAATTGGTTTATTCTTTGCATATAATTTTGTTTAAGAGCCAAACACGCTGATCGAAAATTTTTAGATACTCTTCTATGTGCGGCACATATTTCCAAATCCTTACAAAAATATATATATGTATAAAAAGAGGTCCAAAACGCCTTACCGGTAAGTTCATCAGCGTCAACATCTCTGGTGACGAGCACAGCCGCTGCGAGGGCTGCTGGCACTCCCCACGCTGCCAGCTGCAGGAGTGAGGAGTGACGGTTGTTGCGGGCGCCTGCTGCAGGTGTGGGGGGACGCATCACGCTCGCACGCCAGGCTCCTGCTACTACCACCCACCTGCAAAAACATAAAAATAAGGGTTAGTTAGAAGAAGTTTAATTTCGAATATCAAATAAATATGTTGATACTCTGTACTTTATGCCATCAAAAGTATCTTTATTTAGTGGTAGCTGGTAGTAGCAGCTAGCAGCAGTAGTATAAATGCTACGATACTGCTGAAAGATTTAGTAGAATGGATCTGGTTATCCCTGAATTCACCTATGATTTTAATTGGATTGAACCAATCCGCAAATGACTGTGGACGATAGAGCAGACCAGAGTATACCAGAACAACTGCTAGTTGTGAACACGCGAGTTTTGAAGGAAAATATCTCACGTTTTCCATGTTTACTTTAAGTAGGGCTAAAAATTTCATATGATCTAGCTATAAATTGATGGTCATCGCACTTGGCGCCAGTTCAGTGTACTAGTCTACCCGGTCATAGTGCCCGCCATTACCGTTGATCTAGATCTGACGAGTATACGTGTGAATGCGCTACTGCCACTCACGCGCAGGTTTGGAGTCCACATGTCGTAATACTCGTAAGTAATGCATGTTATAAAACATGATAAGTTAACACTGACTGGAAGGCTTTATGCTGTTGGACATGTTTTGGAAATTTAGAAAGAAGATTTTAATTGTTTTTTTCAGATTGATGAGGATTTACTTTAGAACTCTTTGATTACGTATATTTTTATGTCTGTTAAACTAGTTGGCCAAACCAATGGGTCATAAAATAAATGGGACATAGAGGATAACAAACTTTCACTTATAGCTATAATTAAAACTTCCATAATAAAACGTAAAGTAAAAAGTACTCGACCAACTAAACGAGATCAATGATGGTTCGCTAAGTAATTAAGATAATTAAACAGTCAATAGGCAAGGACTAACAGCTGTAGTAAGCAGGTGTCTTCCAATTCCACTAAACGAACTAAGTACGGAGACCTACGATAACGGTGGAATTAGGTACTATCAAGATTATATTTAGTAAATACGATGACAAGATCGCTTGTAAAATATAGATCGTGTTAGATTATTAGATTAGCTTATCAATATTTTGCAATATCGAGTATTCTATTTTTTATGTTAGTTTATTTTTACGGTGTCAACAACGGTTAACATGCGCTTGGTCTAGACAGCGCGTCTACAAGATTGTAGGTACCTAATAAATTGTCTATGGAATACTGTTGCGTTGTTTCTATTGTTATTGGATAGACTTAGGTAATGCAAATACAGTTTAGCTAGGTAGGTAGTAGGTACGTGATAATCAAATTGATACTTAAGGTAGGTAGGTGTATTAAGACCTTTCTAGCGTCCAAATTATAAATGCTTTTTGCAAAACTTAAACTATACCTCGCATTCGAATGATAATGAAGCTTTTCAAGTAATAAGTTTAACGTTTTCTGCATCTTTGACGATCTCAACAACGCCTCTCTCAGACACCCGCAATTTTGTCCACCTACTGGGCCCAAACCGTCGAAACGAAAATAAGAAGAAGTTAAACAATCATTTTAATACCGTGGGAGATATCTGTAGGAATGTTTGAAACTCTACTTAAGCTAGTGAATTTTCCACAAAAGCTTTTATCTTTTGCACGTGTTAGAAGTGCAATTATATGAGTAATTAAGAAAATATTCGGAAAACAAGTTCTGTTTGCCAAACAATACATAAACCTGTTTGTTTTACGCGTGTCGAAATTATAAATAACACAAATTATTCACACAAAAAGGGCAATTAGAATCTGACACCAGTTTTGCGGATTTAGTGTTGCTATGTACGCTTTTTGCGAAGAATTCTGGTTTTATCTGCCTTTGATTTCCTCTTGTTACCTACTTATTAAAAAAGTAATCTGATCTGTTCTATATGCAGCAACAATGTAATTTTACACCAGCCTCGTTGGGTCGCTGATGTAAACAAAAAAGTGGTTGTAATCAAGATGACAGTGTAATTCGATGCTGCTGAGACTTGAGACTCGTTATACTATCATAAAAAACTTTTTGTTTTCATCTTTTTCTACTTATAAATTTAAATTTTACGATCTCGGCCACTGATCGATAAATCGTTAATTTCCGAACCCCGATTGCAGCGTTCCTAGTTTTATTTTAGTCCAATGATCCGAGTTCTCGTTCTCGGAGCCTCGTAAACGCTCTTGTTGGACTTCGCCTCGAGTAAATTATAGCCTTTGTCAACCCTTACTTAGCTCGTTAAAACATTTGACAGGTAAATCCTTCCCACTACGGCCGAGAAAGGTGTCGCCTTGTTTTGAACCGCCACCACTGTAACAAGACCCTCTCCGTCCCTTCCTGCTCATTGCCGGATAACTGACAAAAGAGGGACTCAAAGGGTTCTTAGGGACTTTCTTAAGTTGGACTGAGATCTCCGCAGTGGCGTGTCACTGGCACTTGAACAAACAACGGTCCCTATTTGTACAGAACCGAAAGTGGCGATAGTCCAAACACCGGTGTTTGTTCGCTTGCTCGTATGTTTGATCCGGCCTCCGCCGCCGGCACATGTTGGCTAACATTTTACTAATGTTTGTACGATTTGCATTGTGATAATTAGGCTCATTTCTTTCAAGTACTTACCGAACACCCCACGCAACGGTTTTAGAAGTTTAAGCGTTCAATAAAGTACCTATAATTTTAAGATCACACGGCATTATGTTGAAACTAAAGTTTACTACTTTTGAAGTAATCGAATTTGTAAATGTTATGACAGTCAATCAGTATCGCAATAAACCAAGAACCTTTTAGCATATTAGTACAAAGTACTTGGAGTGCGATTTATGACTCAATAAAGCATTGGGATCTATCGAGAGCTCGACGCGCCGCGCGGAGCAAGCGCGAGTCGTTTGTCTGCGCCTCTTGCGGCGCAAGCGCAAGGAAATGCAAATGTTATTGCATCGAGGCGCGAACGGACGGACGCTTTTAAGAACATTTTTTATTTCTTTTTGTGTTTATGTGGCGTCGTGTCGTGGCTCAAGTGGCCATTAAACGATAACGCTATCTCCACAACGATTGGTTTCACGCCGTAAAGAAATATATTTATTTGACAAGAGCGAGATGCGATGCGATGATTATTTATATGGTTATGATGTTCATGAATATGTATTGTGATGAAGTAATGAGATGTGCCATGCTCCCATAGTGTCCGTAAGTGTTACATCAATATTATTAACACGTACCTAACTATATGTTTATGTGAGTAGGTAATTTAATTTTGTAATTGGCACTTTCATTTCTGTAAAAATACCGGGATCTAGTTGTAAGTAATAACTTTAGTAAATTATGATGTATTTGTATCTTATCTCACGTTATTGCTGCTGGTACGGACTAATACTGAAATTACAAACAGCAACGTTACGATATCATTTTCTGACTGTTGCTTACCAAATATTCTGCACTTAGCTAGGATTTCTAGTTTGATTCAGATTACTAGCTCACAGAGTTTTCAAACGCTCTATTCTGCTTTTTGCAGTCTTACAGCTTACAAATTGTAGTCTTTTACCTTACAAGCTTTTGGAAATCATCGGAATATTCAGTTTTACAACTAAGTAGAGCGACATTATAGATATTTCTGGTTAAAAAGAACCTAGCAAGTTCAGCAGGATACAGTGCAATCAGAATACATTCCTAAGGTGCAATTAACACACGTTTCTTCATAAAATCATTAGTAATGAGATATTTAATACTTTTGTTAATAACTTTCTGGGGTGTACACACACTGGCATGTTTACGAGGCCACACATGTGGCCATTACATTTGTATTCTTATTTCAAATGTCGGGTAGTCGTAAATGTCGACATGACATATGTCGGTTTGTCCCGGTGCGCTTGCGTCGAGACACCTCGGTTCTACTAGTACACCTACGTCAAACAGCTAGACATGATTGACGGACAGTGTTTAAGTTATGCTTGAAAAAATTAAGATGGAGTGTCGGCTCCATCGCGCCATGTTTACAAAATTAAATGTCGGTGGATATTTTCAGGTAGGGTTATAATAAATAAACTTTTTTATTGACATAATACGTAAAACGGTTCGATGTCTATTGAGTTCTTGAATCTGTGAGTATCTCTCTGAAAATTCATGAATAAGAACGAAATAGATCTATTTTCTCCATAATATAACGGTCTCCATCAAGTGATCACAACATTTTAGGAGATCCTAAGCTCTTGAAAATTACCAATATTTTGTGTCATAATCATCAGCCTATATAACTAGAATTGTTTCCAAACAGACTATTTTCGATGATCCGGAACAGAATACGTAAAAGTAATTCATATGGAATCGTTTACATGTTTCTGTTTGTGAAAGGGAAGACGGACTGACGAAGCGTTCGGTGTGGACGCATGGCAGTGCGCATGCGCTCGTTAACCCGCTCGTAACAATAAAACACAACACCCACAGCACTATTTGGGTGAACGGACCCATTTATTGCCTTAGACGGGACGCTATTCTGCTACAATACTGTTTTCTATAATTTGGATAGTATTAAAATACTGTTTCCCTATTTTGACTTTAAATTACGTTCCGTAAATGGACTCGCCCACGTTAAGTTCGTGTAATACTTGTTCTGTAGCTGCTAGATCACTTGGTCATAAAAGGCGTCCGACATATTGATCGAATTCTTGATTAAACGAACTGGTTGAACAGTGATGTCATGTTAAATAGTTGAGGCATAGCATAGCTAATGTAAAAGCAAACTTCGTATTTAGAATCAGTGCGTTTGTTTCTTTAACAACATATGGACGTCCAGTCATACATTCCCTCCAGTATTAAAAGAACGACACAAGCTGGATGCAGAATGTGACCGTCGATGATGCATGTTGTGCCGAAGGGACTCGGTTTATTTCGGGAGCTCGTAAAATCGATTATCCGTCCGATTCGGGCGCTCAGCTCGACACTCGGGCGCAACACTCGTCGCCGGCGCGCGCGCATGAACAGGATGCACTATTTCTGTTACGGCTCTGACAGAGATATGTGTATGATATTAATGAGATTCGAATGTATTATGAGCCTATTTATAAGGATAAATACGAGTTGCTGACGTAAACACCGTTAGGTTCCTGAAGTTATGCAATGGAGTGTTCCAAAATGGAAAGCTATTTCTGAGACTGTCCGTTTTGCCAAGCTACAATGCAATATAATTTTCCTAGTTGTTTAGTCTGAGAATGTGCATCGTTACGTTACTCTAACATAGAAGCCCTAACGTTTAATATAGACCGTATGTAGGTATTGAATTTTAGACCAGGGTAATAGACTCTGCATAAGGCATCCAACTGTTCAAAGTTCCAGCATGTGAGCACCTTTGAACTCCATACTCAACTGCCCAAAATGGCAAACAAGTTCACAGCAGGTGGCTAAATATGGCCTCGAGAGTTGAACGCACCACCATAACCATCTGACAAGTTTACTTGGACCCTCCTTGGACGGATAACTGGGTGTCAGTGAAGGAGATTAATGACCCCCCAGAGGTCTAATTACACTGGTCGTGTCATAATGTGGAATGGATATTCGATCAAGACTAAGTGTTGAGATCGCATATGATTGATGTTTTTCGAAAGGAAAATAAATGATGGAACACTTTATACAACGTGCTGGGAATTCAAATAAGGGAATATTATGCTACACTTTAAACTTTATTTTTGAGTGTTACAAGGTATTTTTGTTTGTATTCATATAAATTGCCATGTAGTTACCTGTTGCCAAATGGAATTAAATACGAATTGATGCCCCTGTCAATGAATGGCAAGGGTGTAAAGCGTGTTATTCGTGTTTAATTAGTGCGATTAATTAGGTTTTATTTGTTATTTCCAGTTTTTATATTAAGAAGGCACCTAATTACAAAATAAACGTATTTTATGGAAAAGGTCAGATAAGTTAGTTTTTAATTACACACAGTAAGAGGCAAGTATCACACTTTTAAAATTACAGACTACTTTGTAAAAGCTCTAGATGCCACTATACAGGGTTTTAGGTTCATTTATAGAACGTAAAATCAATGGAAAATTACAACTTTTTTTTTTTAAAGAAACTTCATTTTACCACAAGAGTATTTCACCGTACGCGCTAGGGCAACGAACTTACGTCTCAACACGGGCGGGGGGCGCGGGACATGACCTGACCGGCCGCGAGCGCGACCCCTATTATGTATTTATTCATGTGTTGTGTAGGTAGGTAGGAGGGGCGGCGACCTCGGGCGCATATTCATGAATTTGCGGACAGTGTCGGATAGGAACTTTTTAAAATCTTTTAATGAAACTATATTTCATAAACTCACCCCTTTTTCCCATGAGGGTAGGCAGAAACGACAGATAGCCACTGTAGCATGACCAGTTTAAGTTTGCAGTTCACGGTGGCGCTGCTTCTCAAGGACAAATGCAACAGCATCTCAAATTCGGTACATTAAGTTTTAGTTCTGTGTTTTTCCGCCTGCACAGATAAGTTTGAAGCGCTGTTAATAATTCCCGACCCTCTTAGAACATTATTAAAGCTTTGTAATTCCAACTACCAAAGAAACAAATACAAAAGTTATTAACACAAGCTGTTATTACCCATTTCCTTCTGTACAATTCATGTGATCTTATAAATATTGATTGATTGCTCGCCAACCAACATGGCGGCCGACCAGTCGTGCGTCTTGTTAGGCAACGACAACATGACAAGAGTCTTTTATGGCTGTGTCGGTTAATTAAGTTTGTTTTACGATGGCAAATTGCAAGCACGCCCCACAAGAGAACGGGGGCATAATTTCTTGTTAGCATAATAAGTAGGCTTGTTCTAGTAAGTCGAAATTACCTTGTTGATGTAAGCGGATGTTGGTTGAGGTGGTTGAGTTGGCGTCAATTATAATTTGAGTGGGATGATGTACTGTACACTGTGCAGGCGGTGTAAGCGTGAAATAGAGAACCGAATTGAAATGTTTTAAGCAAGGAAGCAGTGCAAACAGCTTCAGCAGGATCTTTTTTTTTAAATTGATGTTAGGAAATCATCAAATGACTTGAGTGCGTGTCAGACTTTTACTGACTTAAACCCGGCCGTGTTCCTTCAGTTGGCCAAGGGTCCCGGTATCTCTTTCGGATTTTCCCGCAACCCTGTCAGGAGCTTCAGTAGCATCTGCATTTGGATTTTGGAGGATGTAGCTAATGGTAAGTCCTCTTTTGAGCTCCTCTATCTCCTCTCTCCTGCCTCTAACCACGCTCTCGGCGTAGTTGTCCAAGACGAGGGGCATACACTTAAAGGGACTGTTAACTAAAAACTAAGTTTAACTTTCTTGTACCCTACACCTATAAAATATGCAAAGAAAATGACTGAAAGACCAACATAAAACTAAATTGCCATACCGACCCTGCATCAACGATGCACTTTACCGTCAAGATCCAATCTGTAGTACAGTCGACCGCGCTTTTTTGGTAACACTAGGACCTTGAGCAGGCTTAACGTAGTACGAACTTTCAATACAGGGTCAAATTAAACTAACTAGCAAAACTCCTAACCTAACGCTTTAGCGATAAAGTTGAAAATCTACTAAAGAAATTCGAAGACATGTCATGTGACATCTACCAAACCACACTGGGCCCGCGTGGTGGATTACCGCCCACTCCCTCTCACAGAGAGGAGGCCTGTGTCCCAGTAGTGGGAACGATACTGACTGATTATACTATAGAATAAGAGCCCAATTTATACTGGTGTTGTTACCACTTACGTGCAGCGTACTGTAGTAACAAAAGCTGTCCGTAACTCGTATGTTCCGTGTCTTCTCGTGACAGCCTAATATTTACATAATGGGCACTGAGCACGGTTAACGAAACAGGCTCTGCGCATACAAAACACGTATTTACATTTTCTTTCTTTTACAAGTCGCGGTGATTGGCGACCAGCACTTTATACTCTATGCACGGAATTGTAAGCGAGCTCGTTATACCACGATATCTTTTGTTTGAGGGAAACTTTTTGGATGCTAAACATATTCAGCAGAACACAGAAAATAAAAATGATTGGAAAGGGAATCAAACAGTCAGGTGGCGGATGGGTTAAGACAAAAGCTGGCTGAATATATTCAGCAGAACACAGAAAATAGATGGCGCTAAACAAAAGGAGAGGTGTCGTTAAACAAAGATGAAAATGGCAATTCCTTGTAAATCTATTGGACCCACACAATTGCCTACCCTATTGTTAAAAGAGCTATTATATTGTCCTGTGAATCTAATCAGTTATTCCAATAAACAATTACTTTTTCAATCATGTTTTACAGCAAAAATAATTAAAGTTTGCAGTCATCAAGTTATAGCGGTTGGCGCTGAACAATTTTCTTAACAACCCTTCAGCTTATAATTACCTTTGAGATTGATAGTGCTATGAAGTAGACATGTGATCTTAGCTGTTCGATCATAAAATAGCTAATTTTCTAACATGATACATGAATGTGTCAGTAAAGAAGTAATGAGGTAGGCTGAAAGGAAAATTTCCAAGCAATTAGAGATTTAAAAAAACCTTGCCGCCATGAATTTTCTTAACGGCCCATTTATTCGAAATAGACCGGCGTCGTAAAATCATGCGACACGACTTTTAAACCTTTCATTAGTGAATCCAGCTTTCAAATACCAATTAATTTAAAATTCCAGATTATTTTTATCTGTCATTAATTATTACCGACTTCAAACAAGACGCCAAAATGTTGTCAAAAAAAGTTGTTGACGGCAGGATATCCGCTGTTAATCAGCTATCAAGGAAACGGTCATAATTACCGAATAACTAAATTAGAAAGAAACAAGATGTGCGATGATTGATACGTCGAATAAATTATTTGTTTACGCCACCAAAGTCAAATTAGAGAACAATTTTACTGAATTAAATTATTCGTGGCAACATAATGGAAGCTTTTATAGAGAGAAAAACAATAAACATTTTATATTTCCACGCTTAATTTGTTAGATTAATATTATTTACGGAACACAAAGCATTCAAATTAAGTTCTTTACCAACCAAATTGCTTAATTCTCCAAATAGCGTTCGGAAAGCAATTTCAATTCCAATCAAACGTTATTTAACGAGGGCAGTGTCAGAAGGCACTTCAGCTGCTTTCTTAAATTCATCTATAATAACAAGAATTCAAGATTTAAGCTTCGATTGAATGACAGACAATTCCTCCGGCCGCTGGATGACTGCGCTAGTTTTGTTGTGGCACGGACGGAGATTTCAAAGAGCTTTTTAATGCCCTGCGCATACACATCTCGTTCGAAACTATTACGGCATACTAAAGCCGATTACACGAGGGCTGTTAGGAGCCTGCGCGTGCTTCTTTGAAATAGGTGTTCAAATAGAACTTATTTTATGTTTAGGTACTATCGACATTGGTTCGAGAACTTTCCAGTTGTAGTCCGTGACCTAACGAGCTCGGGAGCACTTTTGTAGACGCGTACCTAATTATATATCAGTCAGACTAGCTTTTGCTCGCGGCTCCGCCCGAAAAATCGACTTAATGCTATCGTGGATTTTTTGTTAAACTTTTTCAGATAGACTATCCTGTAGAACATTAATTTTATAAAGTCTCATACGGTTTACGCGGCGCATACGCCAGTAAAGTAAAGCTCCCAGTCGGCTTTTTTTTCCGACATCTTATTATTTATTTATTTAATATTAGGCTCTTCAACAATGAGTACACTATTACTTTACTATTTGTACGTTGCAAACTTAAGTCTAAGCGCCTCATTACTTACAGAAAAGCACAACGTGCACTACATTATGCGCAGATAATAACACAATAAAGAATTAAAATCAAGTAATACATAGTTTAGACAAAACTAAGAACTAAATTATTAAAAACTAAAATGACTACAATACATCTTCAACAATAATTGTCGTATTTCAGCCAATTTACACAAAACCTTAATGAATTATACATGTAAACGTTCCTCATGATTTACTCCGTCCATTGTTGAAAAACTGTTCGGTGGTTTTTGAGTTTATCGCGAATAGAGAGACAGACGCGGCGGGTGACTTTGTTTTACAATATGTAAGGAATGGATGTTAGGATAGTACGGATAGATACACTGGCTAATGCTGTAATGTAGGACAGACATATGATGCGAACATGCGCACAGTGGGCCTCATTCATCACTGTACTCTAACATCATAAATAACAGAGAAATGACTTTACATTGCAGACCATTTCGACAGACGCTCTTTACACTCCATTTATTATCACTTGAAATGTTTCTGATTCATTCTATGACGAATGAAATCCAAAATTGTCTCACGTACGAAGTAATCTGGGAGTTAGAAAATAGGCCAGCCAGCAACAGACGCATAGATGCACGCACAGTCAGAAAAACAGATTTTAAATTGTTCGTATATTCAAATGACAACTGTCATTCTTTATCAGTCGTATGAAATGGCTCTATACTGCAAAGTGTGTTAATCTGCTGAAGACTTCATTTCCCTAACTGTACAGTCAAGCTGTGCGCCTACGCAGGTTTCTAAACAACCGTCGTGTGCGCACCGCTTAATTCCATCGAATAGTTTTTCGGCACGGTGATTAACTCTTTGACTGATCGGTCCGTCGACACGATGTAATCTTCTAAATTGTTATAATGGCTGTTGTTAATCTTACTCGGATGGACCACAGTTTGACCATAAGGAGCAGATACATCAATTACGTCACACGTTATGGGGGAGGGAGGGGGTCAACAAAGTGTGACATCGTGTGACAAGGAGTCATAAACTTTAAAAACATATTACCAACTCCATCAATATTACAATAAGGTATAGATTACAAAATATGTGACGTCACACCAGGGGTGGGGGGGTCACACAAATAAGGACGGGGCCGCGGGGGGCTCCGAAAATCATTAAATTCGACTGAAGGAATTTATGGATGGCCCCTTACCATTAAGTACACACGGCTACACATCAAGCTATACATTTCCAATATCAGCTGACCTCGCATTATACGGAAATCCTATACGATGCGAGATCAGCTTATATTGGAAATGTATAGCTTTACGAGTATATGTAGCCGCGTGTACGTGTTACATCCAACTAAACTCAGAAATATTTAGCTGTATGGTAGGTATGTAAAGTCGTGTTGCTTTATGCAAGCGTTGACTTAGCTGTTGAATATTAATTTCTTCGCAAGTAAATAGTCACATAGAAAAGCTTCGGTGCCTGTTGAAAGGTAAGCCGAATGTGTGCTTTTGCGAAAAGGTGTACATGTGTATCAAAATTCACAACCACATAGCATAATCAACCTATAATTTTCCCACTGCTGGGACACAGGTCTCCTCTCGGTGAGAGGGAGTGGGCCGTAATCGACCACGGGGGCCCAGTGCGGGTCGGTAGATGTCACAAGTCTTCGAATTTTTGGTTCTAGGACATGCCGGTTACCTCACGATGTTTTCCTTCACCGTTTTGAGAGCAGTGGTGATGAAATAATTTACACAAAGTAAAGCACTTATCAGGGTTCGAATCTACGACCTACAACTCGAAAGTCGCGGCCGTTACCACCTACTATACCTCACATCCATCACAATTCACAACCACATATTATGATGATAATATTCTCATACCACACAAGTGTAAAATAAAAAGCCATAAGAATACCCATTGAAAATATAACTCGATAATGAGCCGGTCGCCTTTACAAAAGTATTTTTATGTGTCAAGCGAATTTTCGAAATAAGTACGTGCGCGGTATAAAATCGGTTATACTTATAAGAATCGATACAAATACGAAGTTGGTTCGAGAAGGAATCGATTGAAGCTTCAACGAGGCAATCGGTCGAGTCGTTTTCTACAGAAATACCACTTTTTTTCTCTTATTTCTGTCCGGGTCGGCCCAGGAGCGTTGGCTTCGCTATAATAAACAAGAACGTTACTGTAGCCATCGCTTTTAACCTGTTTTACAGGATATAATAATATATTTAAAATGTAAAAGTAAAAATATCGAATATCGAATGGTGTACTTTTACACTTAGCTGTAAAAATATTTAAAAGTGCTGCGTACAGTTTATTGAAAACATTTTTAAGTCTTGTTCTTTTTTTATCCACAAGGGGGAAGCTCTTGGCCTGAATCTCACCTGCAGGCGTAGCATGAGCACTGTTTTGTCGACGGAAGAGTAGACAAAAATGACGTTTCCTATAGACAGTAGACAGAACGAGACGGCAGCAAAATAGAAAGAGTCAACTGCACTTTTTACGAAATTCACTCTTTTACATAATTCGACTCAGAATTCTTTGTTTTATCATAGGATTTATCGGTTGTCAGTTTGATTTTGACAGTAAGGATAGAAAACTTTCTTCCGAAATAGTCTACATATAAAAATACCTAGACAAAGATCGTTAGAAATGATAGAGAAAATGACAGATTGTAGAAAGATTTCGACGGTGGATGTCAAAAATGAAGAAACGAACTGTCACTTTGTATAGAAAAAGCTATGTATATTCTTCGTAGAGATAAAAAGCGCCATGCTACAACTGCTGATGGTAAGTGATGATCAGGTCGAAGGTGGAAACTAGGGTCACCCGGAGTCCTCAACCACAGAGGACATGGCTATCTTAGTTCTAACTTGTAGACTTTTTTTTGAACATTTTCTATTTTTTTATCTACCTACCTGAAACTTTTTGAAAGGCCTGTCCTCACATAACTATTAACACTGTAATTCGAAAATATTGTAAAAGTCAATTATCTTTTAAAAGAGTAACCATGGAGTTTCTTGCCGGCTCTTCTCCATAGGAAACGACCAATTGGAACCGTGCACCTAGCTTCTGACGTTTCATAAGTGCCCATGTAGGCTTATGTGAAATAAAATATTTTGATTTTAACCTCTAACTGCCGAAACACAATAACGTTTTTTAAAATTACTTTTTAAGAACCTCAATTTTTTTCCCCGTTCTAAATCCTCATAGCTACCTACATCCTTTTTGTTAAGCCACACGCTCAATAAATTATAATGATTATGCAAAAGCAATAAAACGTTATAACAAGACAAGCTACCAATTAAATCCTGTCAAACTAGTACAGGAAGCTCATTAAGAGCTAAACAAAAAACATCAATACATTATTTCAAATGTGTCTGTGTATAACTTTTTTAGAACAGACGAGATCATCAGCTGATCGGCTCAAAAGTCTCAAAACAAAGTTGAGAGTCATTAAAATGTATAAAGAATTTAAATTGATTGCAACTCGGAACTTACTCGAAGATAAACGTAAGGTGTTTTCTTCATGCGATTATCCTGAGTGGCGTGACGGGATGGTGTCAGTACACGAGCGAGATAGCGCCGTGTGGGAAAGAGATGGGTAGATGCGCACGATTCAGGTGTGAACGGGACACGCGCGGAACATACCGAGCGAGCCTACGACTGAGATGGTCAAAGTTCAGAGGTATGCAAGTAAAGCTACGTTTTGGATCTGTAAGTATTAGTTTTATACATGGTATGAGTTATCCAGAAATGCCAACATTTTTTTAAAGATATACAGACTGATTATAAAATGTCCTGTTGCGCTCTGAAGGTTAATTATTAAGAAGACAAAGAGAGAACTAGGTTAGTAGATACTACCACAATTTGCACCTAAGAAGTATATCAATGAACAAGTAACACAACTTTCTAAACAAAGAAAAATGACAAAAAAAAAGTATAAACTTTGAGAACCTTAGTAAGGCTCGTGCTTTTCCTTCGCTTCTCGTTAAGAGCTTTTAACGAGCCGACCTTGCCGTAACGATTAGAAAGAGAGAGCAGCACCCACGCGCACCCAAACACCCGCGCTAGACAAGGACGGAACTCACACCGGTAACAATAAGCTTACTAACAAGACGGACTCACTCACTGAAAAATGTCGTAACCACCATAATTACACATTGAATTATGCAACCTATTTTTATTTAGTTAAGGTGTGATTTTAAATAAACAAACATCGCCACTTATGAGACAGGTCCCGCGGCAACTCGTCTGACTAACGAGAATGACTCAGGCGCAGGTTTTTTGTCGTTTTTCCGATATAAACCTTTCAGTCAAACAGGAGGGTTTAAATTAGATTGGTGTGGAGGCTCGCTACGGGGTTTTCTCATAAAAGCCCTTTTGAAATTTATTTAAATTGGTTTTTCGTTGCGCAGAGCTAATCGTAGCTATAAAGTATGTTAGAAGCGCATTTTTATGAGATGCTATCGTTTCATAATTATTAGCTAGCCGTCTTCGTGGGACATGTTATTATAGGTATAACACTAATCATGTTTTTTAGTAGATTCCTATTAGATAAATACGACTTAGGTAGGAAACCTCATTAGAATTTGGTCGTTAGAATGTTAAATATTACAAGGAACTTGTTTTTAACTGTTAAAGTAGACAATAAATTATTTTACTTACGTGGGTCGTTTTTTTCCGGTTACGGGAGAGGTCCTCCCTTACAAAAGACATCAACGCACTTATATTGAGGCACCTTCAATTTCGATTGCAATTAAAATTGTTTTGTAAGTACGAACTAAATTACATAAATGAATATAACTTCTTACAGTTAATAACAGAATGATAAAAATGTTTATCTATTTTTTATAGTTAAAAATGAAAAATAAAATAGTTATCTACCTACTTGCTTCGAGCTGTGAACATTAAAATGCCACAACAAACAGAGATAATCTTAGGATTCGATCTACTGTTAGTTAAAACAACTAAAACAAACCCCCACTCAGTTTGTTTTAAAACCGTTACTAAAACAAATCCTTTTATCAGTTTATTTATCAAAGTGATTAACTCAGGGCAGCCATCTTGGAAAAAACTCAGGCGCACAGCGAGCCGTCAGTCAAAATTTGACAAGCGAACATTAAAGTTTAACAGCACTTGAAAGGGTAAAGGTCTTTTAAAGAAAGGAATTTAAATAAATATCTAAGTACAGACGCCAGCAGGTCAAGCTTCCCGAAACTGTCAAATTTTCCCAATCAACCTTGAACCTTATACTGTAGGAATAAAGTTCAAAATCTAATAAAGAAATCTGACAGATTGTAGTAGCTTGATGTGCTGGCGTCTGTACATCACTATGTTGCAAGATATATTTTGACATGTTAGTAGTAATGTGACTGTTTTGATTAGTGACACGCGCATTTTAATTATCACATTTAAATTATTATTAGATATCTAATACTCTATAAAGTTTAGCAGTGGCTCTGCTTGCTAGGAAGTTCTCAATAGAGCCGATTTTTAGTAATAAACGAACAAATAGACAGATATAAATAGCATAGGATCATGGGATCAAGACCGTTACAGGACATGTTAAGGAGCTGCTTAGGGCTTAAGGCGACATTAATTGAATATGTATGTACAGTCACGAGCACTAATATGTATACACTTAGCAACTTTTAAAAGTGATTTTCTCCTACTGTATTGATTGTCATTTTATGATATAACGACCATAGTATTTTTGAACCCAAATTATTATGAAATAGGTATCATCTCAAAGTTATAATCGTTATTCCACGAGAAAAACGTTATTGAATTTTGCTGAGTGTATACATATTTTTGCTCGTGACTGTACGTAATCGCACATACTTAATCTTCAAGTTCCTTCTCTTGTTGATTGAGCTTCAATTACTCCAGTACCTAAGTTTTTATCTCTTCAAGCCATTTTACTTACTACTTATAACATTTTAAAATATTAGGTTACCTATGAAATTGGCGTTTTTTTCTCACTAATACAGAACCTCGTCACTTCTATGATTTAAAATATTCATCAATTGCTTGGTATTATATCGAATAATGACCATCATAGACAACTACCAATAGTAAACAAACTTTATTACTTATAGTTTTCTTAACATAAAAAATACCTTAAAAATGACTCCTCATTTTGTTAGCAGAAATTACCACAATTTTTTTTTAAATCTAAGTGGCATACGTTATATTAGTTTTTAAACAGTAGTGCATAAAAGTTTTAAAACAGTAGTGTGCATGGTTGTTATATAAATTAAGAAAACGTTAGTGGGAAAAATGTAACTTCTTTAAAATTCCCCATACAAAACACCAATTTCATAGGTGGGGGGACCTAATATTAAAACAGCTCATTGGAGAACCTCAATTCCGCCCAACAGAACCAAAACATCACCCCAATATTGTAAAATGCCAATATACAAAAACAAAAAACTCACGAACTTTTTCTCCATACAGGTTTTCCAAATGTCTCATTACGAGGTCCGTTTTCCAGCGACCAATTAGCTGGTGAACAAAAAAACGTAGTCTATTGCTCGGTAAACATTGTTGTTGTCTGTGTCGGCGCTAACGCGGCGAGTCGTCGATCGTGTCCAAAGTTATTACAACACGCCTCGTTGAGATACCACCGAACGTGGTACCGTAAAAAATGTACGGTCATATCGTTAATATGGCGCTCGATAATTTGATTGGGCTTGTAAATTATATTTTGTATTTTATGCTGTTAAAATAAAGAATTTCATGTATTAACTCGTAGTATTAAAAAGATCAGGCAACTGTAAAATATAATACTTTGAAGTGATTATTTATCATCAATGGTAAAGCAAAAATATTAAATTACAAAAGGTATTTGTGCAAAGCAACATTTGAAGTTTGACGTAAAAATATTTGTGTGATTGATCAAATACAGAGCTTATAAATAAAATGTGAGTTTTTGATTTCTCTGTGATCTTTTTGATAGATTAGGTACGTCATAATACGACCCTAACCTCATTGGCTACAAAGATATATAGCCTCTGCGCAAAGATATTTGGTTTTTCTGGTTAATAAAATCTTAGTCATCTGACAGGCTTTGATTTTCATTGAAGTGTTTTGGACTCTTCTCCTTTATTTACTTCCGCTCATTATCAACTATCAAAGAAAACAGAAAAATACTCAACATCAAAGACAGCTCAAATATTTCATCGACTTCCGAATCATCCGATACAACGATGAAAATAAAAATTTCGAAATATTACCCACTAAAAACACTATCTAACTGATTGTACTATCAAATCAGTCGGTGAGAGTCAACAAGCAACATTTTAACGCCCACGGGAGGTGCGTGGATACCTCCTCAGCATCGGGCGCGGAGGGCATGATTACTCCTTTGACGTGCCGCCTCGGAGATGCAAAATAGAGTTCAAACTAGCCGCCTGCGATGATTGTTATCGTTGTTTATCACTTTCCAACTACAACGAACTATTATAATGATTATCGAGTTGTTTTTAGTAGGTGTGCTTTTTAATGGCGCAGCGGTGTTAACTATGTGTGGCAACTGGCAACTGGAGATAGTTATCATAGGAGTGTATGTGGGAATATTGCTTAGTTTATTGTGAAACATTAGTTTTAGTGCTAATATGTAATAAGTAATAACATAGTTGGGTGTTTATGAGTTTAATGTCTGCAAACACTATAATCGAGAGATGCAAACAGACAAACAAAGATTCTGAAAGAAAATTCATAAAAAATGGTACAATAAATGACTTTGAACCAGTCACAGTTCTCAACTCAACTCAAAGCATTTATTTGAATTAAACCATTTACCTACAGGCACTTTTGAATTGTCAAGGAGTCGGTCAGTCAGAAATATGAAGCTAGTTGCCCATTCCAAAGCGTAGTAGGTAGTTACCTATAGAGAAGAACGGGAAAGAAACTCCACGGACACTCTTTTAAATAAAAAAATTGTTATAATATATTTTATTTTATTTTATTTTAATAAGTACAGTTGACAGACTACAGACTAAGACAATCAACACAGTTAGTACAAAAATACATACTGTACCTAGCATTCAATGCTTAATATGCTTCATTAGTGATGGTGAAAGTGATGTAATATGGAGAAGTAATAAATGAAACTAATGTAATTACAATTTATACAAACAATTTCTAAATTCGTTAAAACTGCTCAAGAACAAGTCTACCTTAGAACATATTGCATTATATTGATTACACATTCTGGATAACGGGTTATTCTCAGATACATTATTGTTACTAGAGGAAATACCAAATAATTGTGGAGTGCGCACAGATCGAGTTGGTATCCTAAAGTTTAACTGGCCAAGTAATTTAATGTCAAAGGATCCATTAGCAATTTTATGAAATGCACTTAAATGACTAACCCATCTCCTTCTCTCAAGACTCTTCATGTGAAAGTGTGTGAGTCGCTGATTGTAATTGGGGAGTTTACGTCTGAGGCCACATATCGCACTTAAAACTCTAACAAATCTTCTCTGTACAGATTCTATGCGATCTACATGAGTGTTATATATTGGAGACCACACAGAGGAGCAGTACTCCAATATAGATCTTACCAGGGAATAGTACAGTATTAATAGTGTTTGCGGATTTTTAAATGGTTTGTATATATGGGTTACATCATTCATGTTGTCAAATAAATGTCACCCAAGCACGACATCACAATTTATACAAAAAGTTACCAACAAACCGCACATAAATATATAGAAAATCTAAAACCCATAACACAAACTCACATTAGTACTAAAACAAGGCAATAGCAATCGTAATTACGTACAGACGGACAACGATACGATCTGACTGGTCACTAGTCAGGCATTAGACATGTCTAGAGTTTACACGACCCGTTATCGAGGCGAAACAACTACACACGGCTACACATCAAGCAACATTTCCAGTATAAGCTGACCTCGCATTGCACGGAAATCCTATACAATGCGAGATCAGTATAAACTGGAAATGTATAGCTTGATGTGTGGCCGTGTGTACCATATGCACCCAGTCTAAGGTAGTTTCAGACCAACATCAGCATAAGCCAAGTATAAACTAGTAATGAGGGTAAGTAATGTAGGTAATGAAATAAAAATGAAGGAAGTTGTATCTAATACAATATACGCAGATATATTTAGTAACCTATTCCGCTTGACTATTCTTCTAGAGTCATAAAAACCCTGTAAGAAATCGACACGTGTTTCACCTCTCAACGAGACATCTTCAGGATGACGATTGACCAATTGCAAACCAGAACGCGACCGTGTTACCACATCGAGCGCTGGACGCAAAGTTGTATCAGCAACTGCAAGCTTCTAATGTCTCTGCTTTGAGTTTCATTTGTTTTGGCTTAGCCTCAGGTAGGTAATTAATTACTAATTGGTGTAGTATGGATTTCATTAATCAATAATGTATAGGACAAACTTAGTTCAAACAAACTTGATGGTATAGTGCGTGTATTCCCGTTCGTCCCACTGGCGTCGTCCCACTGGTGGGACGAACGGGAATGATTTAGTAGTGCATGTCAGGTTCCAGCCTGTCCCTTGTTGCCCTCCTCCACGGACGCCCTATGCCGAGGTCCGTACCCCACAGTGCCCTTAGCGTCTAGTCGCTTAGTTTATAAGTTTTATGCCCTGGTGGAGGACTTAATTTATTAAGGCTTACCGGATAGCCCGGTTTTGCAGCCGACAACATCCGAGGTTAAACTGCGAGAGGCGAAAACACAAAAAAATCGAGGGGCACCTGCAGCACCCTAACGGATTTTGTTCAGCTAATACTCAGCACATCCAAAGTCATCAAATTGAAAAGCCTTCGTGACTGACATTTCACCAGCACCATTAATACTGAGACAGTTCCCACCAGAATTATAAGTTACTAGCGCGCTCCGCGGTTTCTCCTGCGTAAGTCTCGATCCCGTGGGAATATCCGGATAAAAAGTATCCTAAGTCCCAATCCAGGTCATGGTCTACCCATGTGCCAAATTTCATCCAAATCAGTTCAGCCATTTTAGCGTGAAAGCGTAACAAACAAACAGACTTTCGCAATTAAAATATTAGTTAGGATTAGGATAACTATAAGTCTAGGCACTAGTTCCAAGTCTCGTAATGTGCATACCATTAGGGCTATTGTGTAAAGTTCACTTGGAATTAAACAAACCCTCAAGTGAACACACGAAAACGAACATAAGTACTTTTTTTTAATAGTTTCTTCGTGGATTCGTACCTTGCCACCGTTCGAATTTCAAAGTTCGAAGAATTTGGATGCCAAATGGAGAACTTCAGCTGAACTGTTGCGTTCGATGCGATGATCGGATCGAGATTGTAGTGATATTTTTATAGATTGTAATCAAGATAACTTGGTTACTTCGTTGTGAATCATTGAAGTTGTTTTTTAATTACTTTTTTAAAGTTGATTGAGATCACAGAGGAAGGAATAAGCTCTGTTTGTTATGTATTCTATGATAAAGAACTGTCTAAAACGGTGCGAACACAGAGTAATGAATTACTAGAAATGCATAACAAATGATAGAAAGATTCCTATTTGAACAAATTAATGACTAGAATATCCAGTAATATTTACTATAAGAAATAAAAAGCTCGCAAAAGCTCATTACTTGTTTTATGTACGTAAGTTTGCAACCAACTACGAATTCTAGCACCTTCTAATAATATTGCTTGACGGAGGCACACCACCGAAGCGTTTATAATTAATAAATTTGCCTCGTAAACTCTCCAGCTCGTACATATCACCATTCGTCATGCACATCGCCCTTAACGCTCGCTACACACTATTTCAGTTTTACACGCCATTGTAATACTTAGAGCATTATCACACTGTCGATTTGCCAGCGTAGGTATTTCCAGCGAAGCGATTTGTGAACGTGCTTTCCGCGGGTGTAAAGCGAGCTAGCTGCGACTACGCTACGTGTTCTCCACGTTTTCACAATATTGTACACTTGCTTGTCTGGCTCCCTCTCCTAATCTCATGTCAATAGCTCTCGTTACGCTAACGCGATCAACACGTTGCGCCAACGTGGCATGCAGCACGCCACGTTTGCGCAACGGCACGCCGCGTGCTCGCTCCCTGCGAAATTACCTTCTGGAAGGGGCAACTAGAATCAATTCTGTTTTCTTGTTTTGACATTTAAAAGTGCCTTATAAATGCCTAATTGAAATGATATGATTTGACTTTGACACGACAGCGAGCGCGTTCAACAATTACCCTGGAAACGCACTCGGAAATCTCCAGTATGATAAGGTCCTTAGAACCTCACAGTAAGTGAATTACTTGGCCTGCACTGTGCAGGCGTGATGCACCCTCGAGCTACTAATAATAACCGATAAAGCACGCTTTGCCTACTGATGGGGAAAATTTGAATTTAGAAGCGATTACCTCTATTCTGATTCGTAGCTTCAAGCTGTCTGGCATGGGTTTTTCTCATAATAGATTCAGTACCTAGTGTGAATCATTGCGTAATAAATTAACAACAATCCCAATTGATTAGACGTGGTAAAATGGTACCTACCTAATAAGATTTTGCATGCAACATGCTACTTGTTTCATGCGAATGTTATTGTTCATCTACCAAAGTAGTGTTGCCTACTGTTTTTAATACGCACGAATCTCGAATTAACTTTACGATTTAAAAAAATCGAAAACGGTAAACGATTTGTAATTCAAAATATTAAATGCCATATCCCAAAAAGGCTAATCTCGTGTGAGTAAAACGTGTCGATATAAAAGTAAGTGTAAAATTAAGAATCGAGATAAAAATCATTCGATTTGGGCATCTGTATAAATCGGTGCGGGGACTGCGGGGCATGCGGCCGGCTCGTTATAACAAAGTTTATGGCCCGTTCGTAGCGCTTGTTTTACATACAATCGAGCCTTTTCTTATAGTTGCGATGTAAATAAACTGGTTATCTTGTTCTTTGTTAGGAGATGCGTGATGCTGCGTCTGCGCTGCTATCGAGGATACGTGGGTAACTACATGCTTATGAGATCGAGAGATTTGAAATTTAAATTGTAACTAGCCAACTAACTTGCTCATACAATTTTATTTTGTTCATTCGTTATTCCAAAAGTTTCTCTAGAATGTACATTTACCAAATAAATAATTACATGTTGCTTCTTTCGTTAATTACTTAACTGTAAAAGGAAAGGTGCGAAAATACGGAGAGCCTTACCAGTCATTTAATTTGCCGGATTTAAGAAACTTCAATTTTAATTAAAATTTTAAACAACACAGCATATTTCGCAACAGACAATATTGTAATTGTATCTAGGACTAGACCTCAAAGCCTACTAGACCTTATTACGTCAAGGGCGAGGACTAGAGACCTAAATTGCTTTACCTACATCATAATATTAATAACAGTACCTGGGGGCCAAGTCTACTAATTTACAAACGTGTCAGTGCTCTCAAAATGATGAGTTTTTGACAGATTTTTTCAGTATCTTTTAAAAACTGATCATTGTGAGACCACTGACACGTTTGTAAATTAGTAGACTTGGCCCCCTGGCCGACCGAGCTCTGCTCGCGTGAAAATAGATAGACATACTCGCACCCACGTTGTATGATATTCCCGAGGCTGTCAAAATCAAAATAGAGAAAACGATTTTTTTTCCAGATATGAGCCCTAGCTACAGCTATCGAAATCGTTAGAGCCGTTTTCGAGAACGATTCCAAATTATATTACTTATACTTAGGCAAATCAACCAACATTTGGAAAGAGCTTTTACAAAAAAAATACTCATCTCAAAATTCTACTTACGTCTTACATAATCGTATAATTCTTACAGTAATAATGTAATTTGTAGAGCTTTTATTCTTATCTCTTTCTCCCATATTGGACAGCTATATTGTGTGAAAGGAACGGCGATGGCAGTAAAAGGATAGATAGCGGGTGGACGCAGGTATCGTGTAGATGTGCATCTGCTTAGCGGGGCCACTTGGAACAAGGGATGGGACGGAGTAGCTTAGAACTGTATTTTTTATACACTTTCTATAAAGCTGAAAGTTTCCCCAGTGTTTTCTATATGTGATTGTAATTAGATGAGCATTTCTTTTTTATTTATTATCAGTTAATATCTGACACGTTTGATTGTTTGAATTATTTTAATTGCATGACTCTCTTCGCAGAGTTATATTAAACATGCTGCCATATTTCTAGACATAATAAATCTATGTTAAAAAAGTATGCCGAATAAACAAATTAAAATAGAGCATTAGTAATATGGCGCCTAATGTTGATGAGTGATTGATATATTTATACGAACTCCATTCCATACCCAAACAATACTCTACTATACAAATATTTCACACTACGAACTGATAGATCGAATCAAAATATAACACAAACATAGATATGGCACGCACGCACACGTAAATACAGCGGGTATTTTTATTTTATCATAAACATGTCCAAACATTGCCCTGTCCGGCTCCAAAACACGGCCGGCTTTTTGGATGCCCGTTTAAATTACGGCCGACGGGATTTCTCCTTACGATCAATAAATCAATAAATATATACGGCTAAGCCTGTCCGTCTGGCGGACATTAATGGAAATCTGTGTTTGTTTAGGACGCGATCCTCGGACGAAAACGTTTGTTATTAAACGGAAGCTTCATCGCTCAACTTCCTGCGAGCTGCTTTGCTATTTTAGAAATTATGATTTACTTGTAACGACAATTTGTTTAATGGCTTCCTAACTGCGTTGGGTGAGGCGGTTTAGTAGAAACATTGCTTTGCAACGGCAGTTTAACTTGTTGCTCGTGGGCGGTACCGTGAGCTTTTATAGCTCCGAATTGTATGGCATATGTTTAGGAAACTGTTCTTGAAATTGAATTCTTGGGTGAGGTTTGTAGACTCTCCTGGCAAGTATCATGATCTGTAGCTACGGTGACCAGTTACTCAGGTGCTGAACCTATTGATTTAACTCAACATTGCAAACCACCACCGCCACCTAAACCTGTCTTACCAAATTCGAAAAGAAAGGATGTTTTCAGCCGACTTTATACAATAACTGTCCCCGACACACACAACTACTGTTCAAAAACAGCCGGCTCCAATAAATTACGCGTTTTTTTCTCCACCAGTACGGCCGTACGGCCAGCAAAAAAGTCTACCTGCTCTCCGAAACCCGCACAATGGTTCCCTCGACCATTTATTTGGGCGAGGGTCGTAACATTTCACGTTTTCGTATGCGGAAAAAACGAACAAACTTGCACACAAAGAAATCTTTGCATTTTCTGAGAACAAACTTAACCTTGTAAGTTAGAAGTATAAATCAGTTAACGAGACATCGGACCAGTAAAAATAAAAGGACACATTTAGTCTTTGTCTAATCGTTGAGCTAAGAGAAAACTAGTTACGGAATCTTTGATGATTTCGAAACGGAACGTATCTAAAAGTACTACTAATTAACAGCGCATTGTTGGGCGTCAGTTTTGGTTGTGTTCGTGGTGTCAAAATGAACCGTGAAAGCTTTTAAGATGAGTACAAGACAACGCGGGCGCAAGCTCGTTTAGAAGAGCAGGCGCTAAACGACGCATACGCATCCGTTGAGGTAACCACGAGTTTTGAAGCTGCAAGACTAGCAGTGATGGTAAAACAAATCCTTTTAAAAATGAATAAAGTCAGTGCTATACATTTCCAGTTTATGTTGATCTCGCATTGTATAGAATTTCCGTAAAATGCAATGTCAGCTTATACTGGAAATGTATAGCTTGATGTGTAGCCGTGAGTACAACAAAGAAGATTTTTTTTAAGATAAGTAAAAAAACAAGATGATGTACATGCACACAGGTCAATGATTATCTGCAGCCCGATAACATTGTTTCCGAACAGTGGCCATATTACACGCCGTCATCAGGTACCGCTGAACGCGTAGAATGCAGTCTTGTGTTCACGCTAAGAGCTGTGTGAGTCAGCGACCACAGGGAAGCGATCCCGAGAGAAGTTATTGGTGACAACCATACTGAATGATATGTAAACTAGCTGCGCCCCACGGTTTCACCCGCGTAAGTCTCGATTCCCTGGGAATATCGGGATAAAAAGTATCCTATGTCCTATTCCAGGTCATAGTCTACCCATGTGCCAAATATCAAAATCCGATCAGCCGTTTTTGTGAAAGCGTAACAAACAAACAAGCTCACTTCCGCATTTATAATATACTAGCTTCCGCCCGCGGTTTCGCCCGCGTGGTATGTCGATAAAAATTTGTTCAGGCTCTAGACTATCTGTGTACACACGGCTACACATCAAGCTATACATTTCCAGTTTCTGCTGATCTCGCATTGTATAGGATTTCCGTACAATGCGAGGTCAGCTTATACTGGAAATGTATAGCTTTATGTGTAGCCGTGTGTACCAAATTTCATTTAAATTCGTTCTGTAGTTTTGGCGTGAAAGACTTACTTTCCCATTTATAATATTAGTAGGTAAGGATTCACTAACATGTACACACGGCTACACATCAAGCTATACATTTCCAGTTTATGCTGATCTCGCATTGTATAGGATTTCCGTTCAATGCGAGGTCAGCTGATACTGGAAATGTATAGCTTGATGTGTAGCCGTGTGTACCTACGACATAACTTGTGTGAAATCTCACTGCAGGGTAAACATTCGTGCTAGAAAAGTTTTTGACTATAAATAAAAAAGTCGATGATGCTACTAGTTGAAAAGGCGGATGAAAGAACACCCTGCACCCTTATTACGTAACGCACTTTTAATCACAATCCGAAGGTTTTGAAGGATGTCCCTAATCCATTGCTTCCTAGGTTTGAAGAATTCGTTTGCTCAACAACGTAAATAATGCAATGAACTTGGCTGAACTGTCATAATTAAAGGCATTCCGATCAATTATCATTTTATGTGTCTGAGTTTCCTATTTCTACAACCACTTTCAACAGGATTGACATTGCTATTCTGTAGCTATGTCCATCCAATAAATTGTCGGCTTTTCCATCAACGTTAATTATCGCTGAGAGAATGTCAGTTTGTCTAGGCCTTTAGGAGATAGTGGTAAGAGCAAAGAAGGGCCGCTGGCCTACACCCCAATTGCGTAATACACGATCAATCACAATCCCAATCGGTGTGAAACAAATTCCTATCCATTGCTTCATAAGTTCGAAAAAAAAACAGCTCAACAAAGTAAATAACGCAATGAATTTTGTTGAGCTGCCAAATTGAACAGATTAGTCATAATCGGTTACGAAAATAAGTTACGCAATTAGATAGCTGATCGGCAAACTTAGCAAGTAAGTAGGTACTTATGGTAATATCAATTGCAACTCCACTTTAATTTATTCATTCACGAAATAAAACTCCATAAACCAGTCTCCATAACCACGATTACCAGCAAAACAGCTATCGATAATAAGCTTATTACCATAACCGACTATACACATTAACAACAATTTTAAAATTCCACCAGACTACCCAGTTTCCCCGAGGCGGACGGGTAGACAGATAATCGGCTGTAATTACACGGCTATCCATCACCGAAAACCAACAAACGAGGTAGGTTACAGAAATGATCGGCCACCCACTGCATAGCTGACCTTTGAGGAACAACCTCCTTACAGACAGGGGAACGGTCGAAATCGACAGAAAGATGATCCCATGTCTTTCAAAATTCTCAGATGAAACGCTAGTAGTTCAGAGTGGAAAGATAAATAAGTACGTGACACACTTTTAAAGCGACTATTCTACCTGTTTAGCGTCCAAAACATCAAACATATCACTGAAATGAATGCCACTGTTGAATGAATGAACACTACTCTAAACTGTGCCAAATTGTCTACAAAAAACAACGTCTTAAAGCTTTCATGAGATTCTGAAATAGCTGCTGTAAAAATACTTCGAGACACCCACAAAATCTGAAGTAAAAATAGAAAGTGACAGTCATTCACGATCGTAACGTATATAACGTAGTGACGGGGAACAATGGGCGGCGATATGATCGTGGCAGGCGAGCCAGGGACCAGTTGCCCAGCCCGCTTGGTGCACCAACCGAGATAGCACAAAGTTTCTCGTAAAATAACTTTGCTTTAGGAGACGCAAGCAGCATTTCTTATGACTTAACTTCGAGATAAAATATTTCTACAATAATTTTCTTGATCTCGTCAGTGGCTTTGTGAGATAGGCAGAAAATTATGAAGGTGGATGGCTGGATTAGCGTTTATATTTGTTTAATGGCTCTCAAGAATCTTATCTCTTGAAAAACATGGCTTGCGATGCAGCTATGCGAAGCTCTTCCATGAGGCGGTGTATCAACAATGTAATGTTTCAACCGCCATAGTTTCTTAACGCTATCATCTCCCTCATACAATAAACATGAGATTATCGATGCATGATGCAATAAGACTTGATAATTGTAGTAACAGAAATGATGTTTCAAAAGAAATTGGACTACGGCCCTACGCGCTACGTAAGAAAATTTCTTGTTACTTTTTTTACTAGGTAGGTACCTACATAGCTCTTCTCACAATTCTGTATATACTATTTGTACCCAACAAAGCGTGTTCCAATAATGAGGATCGTTCGATACGATCTCGGCTGCGCTGTGCCCGCGCCGATCAGAGAGCCAGATATGCAGAATCCTCGCTCCTCGGCTCCTTTGTAATCCGGCCAGGGTAAACACCGCTTTGTGGCTCTGGCGACCCATCTCACCGCACGTGCATTGTTTTTCTAGTTCAAATTCAAATCACCAAAAAAATAGAATCATGACGAGCCCCTCCTCTAAAAATACATGTTAAACGATTTTGCATCGGAACGATCAAAGAGTCCATAATATAATTAATAGCCAGCCTATAAAAGACAAGTGACTCCTCAAAATGTGTTTTTACAACAGTGATTCTCGAAATGATTTTATTGCCTGCTATAGGCGGCTCTACTTATTAGCTCGTTACGATATTGTATATATTTTTTTAACTACATGATGAAAATTACAGCAAAAATAAAAACAACTATCGGATCCATCTCGTCATTCCATAACGTGGTTCTGTCGGGTTGGTATGGTAGGTTGTTAAAAATGAAAATTATTCTGCCAGCGCAAACTACGGTGATTACATATCAGGCGGGCCGAAGCCCGAGGGAAGCGCGTCTCTCTCGCTTATTGCCAGATGATTGAAGACCCCGCCGCCTACGACGCACTCCTTTCTGGCACAAGAAAGAGACGGCACCTACTCCTGCCGTGAGAGGAAACAGGATGGCGACAGCTCAGCATCTGATTAGCATCCCAATTACGGTGCGGGCGCGCAGTGGAATCGAAGTTTCCTCCATAGTGTTGTACAACAACATTTTCAGCAGGAGTTTTTATCGATATTTTGAATGTTAGTGGTTTAGTTCATTTACCAAACAATTGTTGAACATTGAAGTATGATGACAGAATTAAAGGTTAGTTAGTTTAGTACTATAGAGAACTTTCGGACTAGTTGGACATTGTGGTGCAGCAGCGACACTACAAAAATATGGCCTGTAATAATATTTACAATACGTTGTAGCTTAGCCGCGCTGTCGGTTGTCAATGTTATCTCTAACAACAATCACAGCTGGGTTATTGATCGATAATAAAATGTAATAACGAGTGGCAGCCCTATTAACGAGAATGGCGGCACGGCGCGAGGCGGGGCGCTCTCGTGTCGAGATTACATCGACGAAGCACGGAAATTTTAAATAAACAAGGAATTATGAACCGACTCCAGATTATACACCTTCGTATTGACCAGCACCGGACGGTAACTAGAGGAAATTACCACACCAACAATTATTTATAAGCACATACCTGCCATGAAGCGGGTGAGTTTGTTGCTTTTACGAAATAAGTAGCGGAAACTCCGCTATTTATTGAAAACTATCGAACGCTGGTAATAAGCTAATAACATGTAGGTATTATGACTTTCTATTCCGCAATAGTCATTTTAGGTACCTATTGAGGGATCGGAGTACATAATTAGAGATTGCAAATTACAACAACACAATGCTCTGAAAGCGCACTGACGGAGAAAACCTAATATCATCTGGCTGCGTTACGAAACAACAACAGTTGGGATCCATGTTATGTTTAGTGCCGTATCCGCGGTATTTCGTCTAAATGAAAATAAAATTACTGTTATTTCAAGCACAGAAAACCTGCAGTTTTGAATTCTTTTCACAAAAGGTTTTAAGTTTAAAGGCATGTCCACAAAGCAAGCGCTTACATGAATATTTCTAGAGTTAAGTTAATTTTAAGTTAGTTTTGTTTAATTAGCATTTATTTAATTTATGTGCACGAGAGGATATATAAAAGTAAATTGGTAACCCTTTGGTAAATTCGTTGTTTCCAGAATAGCTAAACTGCAAAATTGGTTTCGAAAGTAAATAAAAAAAAGCCATTAGAGATGCTGAAACCTAGCTGCAAGGAGAAAATGCAATGACTATTGAGTCAGAAAAAGACTCAAACATTGAGTGGATTTAAACAAATGATAACAGAGCGCGTCCGTAGCGTAAGCTCACTGCTCGAGCGCATGAATACAAAACCAATTTGACGTTTCTCATTACACAGCGACCACAATATGCGCCGGAGTCGCTCGACTAACTAGTTCCGCGCTGAGCGATCTGTTATTATGTTAATAGGGCTAGTTTAGAGGCAAGAGTCTCTGTAATACTCAGCATCGAGCCTTCGCCTCACATAAGCTGCAAACAATTAAACCGGCCTCTTTCATGTGTCAATAAAACGCGATAACTGCTTGTAATTGATGCTATAACCGGCGCTGCGACTGGTTACGCACATTGTTACTGAACGGTGAACAGTCATCGACTCGGTTCGATTGTTATTAGCGGCCTAGGGCGCTTTGTGATACTAGGTCATTGAGGCACTTAGGGTCTCTGCGGCTTGAGGCTATTAACACACATGTTATGGTTTTAATAAAAAAGCTAGTCTCTACTAAATATCTCAAAATCTACAAAAATATAAGTTATGAAAGCAATGGTCATAAGCAGCAATCAAAAGAAAAACAACAGCAGATTCATCAAAGTTTTATCAGCTGGTTATTTTCAGGAAACCAATAGTGAACTCTTTTTATTAAAGGCACTTTTTTCATTCAATAACTTAACTAAGACACGAGTGTAATAAAACTATGATAACCAATAACACAAGTGTGAATGGATACGCGGATTATATTACCAACGTGATTGATTGCATGAAATCCTCGATAATGAACCACGTTATTTACAACATCCTATATCTTTAGATCTTATCTGCGATATAATAATCTACGCATTTAAACACTGAAATGGAAACAGTAAAACTATTTCTGTTTCGTTTATTATGTATCAATATTTTCTCACAAAAAATGTCCAGGATTAACATTAAACACATTCAAAGAACACCGACGTCGTATAAATCACCGGGAAATTATCATAACGAGTCATTTTTGTAACGAAATTGTGGCTTTCTAAGAAATTAATAATGTCCGCTATAAACCGAGATTTACAACTGTTATGGGTGTGTGTCCTCCTTAAATATTATCTGCGTGTGTGGATAGCGGTGGCGTGACGGAATTGGAATCGACGATACACTAATGCCTTTAGATTTGGCGAGGTGATGATGGTTGGTCTAATGGTAATCTGTAACTTCTGTAAGATATGATAGATACATTAGGTTAAGCTATGGCGTAGGTGACGATTGGTAAACCTAGTTCAAATACTAAGATTGAATTGTGCATTAAATCAAAGATCTGCATCAATCATTGTATGAAATGAAGCTATCTGGCTCGAATCCAGATCAAGTAGTAAGAAAGCAAGGGTCTATCCTGGACGAAGAACTTATATTGTATAGATTTGAAACACAGGTAGGTACTATAAAGGTAAGCCTAATTTCACTGTGATGCCAACTCTCCAATCATGCTGGAACTAGAGAGACTTATCTAGTGGAAAAGCTTGTAAATAGATAATGGAGGTGTTTACCTTGGGGCAACACAAATATAAATAGTTATGTAATTCCGAATGAGAAGAAACTGTAGCTCAAGATGAACTTTCAGATAACAACGGTCTGTTAAATGGAATGTCAATGAACATTTTATTTCATGAGAGATCCTTCTTAACAAAATAACATGGCATCAACCTCGCCGGAACGTTAACGTTCGCAAGGTGAGTGATTATAAGTTTAATAACCTTAAACAAGTTGCGAATTTACACATTAAAGAGATAACCACTTTAAATTGCAGATTAATTGCAACTTCTCATTGTACTGATGAATAGACTCTATACTTCTTAATGTCGCTTTGATAATCAGTAACGGTTTTATATACTTAGAATGTAAGTAGTTACTAAGTTAGAAAACTAATACGTCAACGAACTTTAAAAGGGCAGCGTTCAAAAGTTAATGTGCTTTGGCAGGAGTAAGGAAATTATTTGAAAACCATGCATCCTTTAGCACAGGATAGGATACATCTATTTACCTTTAGCAATTGTTAAAATTCAATAGCTATGTGAACACTCATTAACTTAACTGCTAATAGCCCATCAACGTACATACCTACTCGACCTAAACAATTAAGTATTATCGACGTAAGTACCTACCCCACTGTTGAAAATTCTATTAGGTAGGAACCCTTACAGGAATCAAAGTACACATAGCCAATAGTACTTGAATGTCAACTCGTTAAAATGTCAGGCTCTCTTAATTAATACTAAAACCGTTGGTATAAGTAGTATAAAAATCGATAAATTCGAGCACGCACGTAATTGGTAAACATAACAAACTTACAGTAGGATAAAAACGGTATCCATAATTCAATTTAATTTCATCATTTGTCTTTAATGTCAGGTAAAATGATGTGGAGCAAGCAACATGCAATAAACTTAATGGTCTAAAGTATATCTACAATCGATAAAGATGACATTTATATGGCTAACAAATTGTAGCGAAAATATAATTTCGTCATGAAAAGGATAAAACAAGTAGTGTTTATAACGCATTTAGTAAACTATTTAAAGAATCAAGTTTTACTTTCTTAAACGTGTTATGATTTCGCAAAATGTCTTCATTAGCGCATTGGTTTCGCAAGCAAGAACAACACGTATTTCAGGAATGACAGGAATATGTTCCTTGGCTGGAATTTCTTTTTTAATTGGTAAATCTGAGACAGGAGCAAATTTTTCATTTAAAAATCTATCAGTTATTAGTAACAAAGTTTAAAGTTCGTTTTTGCAGTGTGAGTATGTATGTACTGTCTAATGTTCTACCATTTTTTACAGTATCTGATACAAATACCTCATGGTGTACGGTACGGATGATAGCTTCTACAAAAAGCTGCACATAATGTTTAATGTTCGCCGCAAGAAGTCGATCGCCAATATTTCTCAGATACCAATCATGGATCGCAAGCAACTGCTGTATGGGTAGTTAAACCAATATTTATGTAGAAATGCAAGACGGCGAGTTTTTACTGCACCACCATGTCGCTTCAGATTTACAAGCTTTTTATTACCGCCGTATTGTATCTTACTGTTCCAAAAATAAGATTTATATTTGAAAATCAACAGAATGTTTGCTTTGCAGACTGTTCAGGGCTAGTTTTTCTGTGTCCTCGTCAACTAAATGTATTTTGTTACAAACACGTGAAGTTTTACAGCTGCGTCCTATAATTTTTTGTGGAAGGCGACCATAACTCATTTCCTATGCAGTAAAAATGTCAGTTTAAACGACAAAATGAATGGCCAAGATATTCTTAGAACTAATTGTCTCATTATGGGCTCGGCCCTGAGACGTAAAAGTATAACTTCGTATCTACTGTCCTAATTTAAATTCCGGTTTAATTTCAGCATATGTAATGAAACACACTCCTCCGTGGTTCGTGAAAGATCCACGAATGACAGCCGGGCGGGACTGTCGTTAGCGTTACCTACGGGTCGTCAGAAGCCCGAAAGTCTTACCAAGGGGTAGGTATCGTATTACCCGTTACTGGGTTGTGGAGGTTAGATAGGCAGTCGCTCCATGTAAAATTCTGGTATTCAGCTGCATTAGACTGAACAACTGTATGAGACTGGAAGCCGACCCCAAAATAGTTAGGAAAAGGCTAGGCAGATTGATTTTATGTAATGTAACACGAAGCCTTTCCGAGTTATGTCCGTCCTTCTTTGAAGTTTGAACTGTGTACAATATAAGGTGCGTTAAACTTACGGAGTTAGGGCCACGTACACGACCCGTGTTTCGTCGCTCCAACCGGCACAGTCCTCGCCTCCTCGTGATTTATTGGTCCTCGTTTATTTTATTCCCCAATTCATTTTAGTTTACAACCTCGATGTTCCTCTATCGTTCTCTAAGGAAATGGTCTTACAAAGAAATTGTGGTGATTTATCTTCTCACTGTTATGTGAAATTGAAAAATGGAATTCTTATGTTGCGTTGTAAAGGATGTAATAGAAAGTTTAGGATTTAAAATGATTATAGAATATGAAGAAAGTCTTGCGATTGGAGATGCCTTTGTCCAGCAGTGGCCTGTTGCGCTTATGATAGTGTTGAAGAATGTTTAAAGATTTTAAAAGTATCTAAGAAGTAGGTACCTACATAAGTTAGAATCGGCATCAAGTCTACGCGAATGTGGGTAAATATCTGTCCGCATTTGACGAGGAATTCAAAAGTTATCTACATATTGACGTAAGTTTGGATATTACAGAAGTCACAGTTAACATTCCTATGAAGGAATTGCACTTACTATTTGTCTTGTTCAAGAATTTAAAGTGATTTCGTAACGGCAGCATCTATTACTTACGAACTAGACAAAGCGCTAGTTCCATTTGTGTCTAACCGTTTCAAAGCATGACTTATTACTAAGAAAACAATAAGTATTCCATCTAGTAAAGGAGTTTGAACTCTGTTAACTCTATTCAAGTTTAAATAGCTTTGTGTAAGCTTCCCGGCTCTGACTACAAACAATGATAATAATTTCTGATTTTGTATTACAAAGCGCGAACTGTGAAAGAGTTTGAGCTCGTTGCATTTCTAGCTTGACAAAAGACGAAAGTTGTTCTATGTGCATTTGTACCTGAATAAACTTCGGTGTTGTATTCAGGTCTGTTTGTCAAAGCCGAAGCGACAGATTAAAGGACATTATAACACGACAAGTGACAAAACATAATTGATTGTCGTCGAAGTTAACGTTGGGGACGGGTCCAGACAATAAGGACAGGTACCCAAATGGAAATACAAGAAATCCATTGTCCATCCTGCTCGGAGGCGTCAATTGTTGCCAATTTTTTTTGCTGACTGAGCGAATTGCTTGTTTTGTTTGCTTTGCACAGGTACCGACTGCAAGGTTTATGCCAATTTTTTATTGGGGTCCCAATTAGGATATTAGGAACATTGACGAAGGTAACTGAATATTTTTAGTATGAGGGTGTAAAATTTAATGGTCTAAACTGTGGCAAAGATCAGCCGAGGGTGTCGTTATAAGCAGCTTAAGAGTAGGTGGATGTTGCAATGCTGCTTTTTGTAGAAATCTATAATTTATAGGCCTTGTTTAGCAGAAAACATAAAATCGACTTACCAAACCGATGCAGCGAGGCCGAAGTAATACAGCAGCAGGAAGACAACAGCGCAATTAGGATTCGCTAGTCCGTCGTGTGCCAGTAACATGCGTGTCGGCGAGGTGGAGTCCTTCGCGCAGCCAGCGGCAGCGCGGCCGGCGGCGGCGCGCACTCCCCAGCCCGCCGCCGCCGCGCACCGGCACAGCGCCACCAGCACCAGCGCACGCTCCCCTGCCCCGCCGCGGTCCCCACAGGCCAGCTGAGCCCCCACGGCCGCCAGGGTACACGCGAAACTCAAAGCTGCCCAAGTCGCCAACCACACCTCTGAAGCTTTCCGCTCTCCACCATCCCAGAGCACTTCTGCATCACAATACTGCGCGCAACGTGCTGATCCTCTCACCCACACCCAGTTATTAGGCTTGATGAGTCTGCGGCACGCTCCCCTGCCGCCTGCATTCCCCATGTCCAGGGGAACAGTTCCCACTGGCTGCGCACGTTCTCCCGGACCTTCCATACACATATGTTCGTGGTTATTCTCCGCAGGGAATAAGGAACAGTCTAACTCTGGAGGCCAGAGGAACCCGAAGCCGTGTAGCACAGGGTAACACCTGGTGTACACACTCTCGCACAAGCCTCTGCAGGGCCCGATGGGCAGCGCCACCTTATCGGTGCACATCGGCACGTACACGGAGCACAGGAACAGGTGCAGCTGAGAGGAGCAGCCGTACTGCACGAGCGGGCTGAATGTCTGCAGCGTCACGTCAGCGTCCGTCTGCAGCGTGTGCCGCGCCAAGTTCGGCATCCCGGTCTGGTTGTATCCAATGTTCTTACACATCGCCACTTTGATAGGTTCACATGTCCGCACGGAGGCCTCGGCGGCGACTCCGGTCACTAGGGTCACGGTAACAACAACAGCCACGATGCACTTCATGTTCGGAGACGACATATCCGGCGCGTTACATCAAAGATCTCATTGTAGTCGTGAATGTTTACGCGCGAGCGCCGCGGACGCGCCTACAGCGTGCGTGCGTCCCGAGTCGCGTCTCAACACGGTGTATGTGAGGAGTGCGGCCGGGCGTCGGCCGCGAGCTGCGGGGGGACAACCATCACAAAAAAAAGGTCCGCAGGTATGCGCTACACTGTAGCGGCGGGAAAGGGAGAGAAATGGCCGAGGAGCCCGCCGTTTGTCCGGAGTGTCCGGGCCCGGCCGGTGTCCGGTGTCCGGCCGCACGCGTGCAACTGTCCACGCCGCACTCGCTTATCATCGCCGCACCTTATCACTGAGGGTAGATTCCGACTCGTGATGCGGTTTCATTTATCCAGTATCGATTTTTCGATAACTTCGATATCGCGCGGTTGATATGAAACCTGATTAAATTAGATACTCAATTTGGATCTTCATTTGGAAACATGTCATGAAATTGTTTATAACTGTTAGGTTTTAAATGCGTCAATTAAGTAGCCTTGCTTATATTGATTTAGATAACGAGTTTTTGCTACCTCATAACATAAATCAGCTGTACTGTACGCTTAGAGCTTTTAGCAAAGACATTAATTTTGAATATTTATTAATTTTAGATACTTCACAAGAGCCGAACTATAATTCCTTGCGCCAAGTCATCTCTCATTGTTTAAATACAAATACTAATACAATTTTGAAATAAATTTATTGTACATAATTTACTACATTGTATTTAAGCATTACTGTATAAATTTTTATGAAACATAAATAGGTAAATAGGTATAATGGTGAACATTATTAGTAGTACAAAAATTGGACCAAAATGTAGATCAGTGGGGTTATTCAATAAAGCGTTCGACAGACGTTTCTCTGAGAATCAAAATATTTACAGTGCGATGAGGCTGCGATCTAACTGAGGACCATATACTTAAAGTTACGACTAAAATGAAAGATAAATACTTTTACAATAATCTTATTATAATACAAGTTTTATTATAACACATATTTCAGTTGCTAATATTGTAATATGATAGTTTATAACATCTGCAGCGGCCCCCGCGCGGGGCCCCAATGCGTCGATACCTACTTACAAATAACAATCTAATGTACTCTTCATACTTCACAAGTCTTGTACATCGTGTTTCCCTTTAGTTCTTACATCTTGACATTTTTACATTCGCTAAGCTAATGTATAATACAACATTCACAAAATTTTAACAAATACACCCTCCGTCTGATGGAATTTTACACTTAAAACAATGACAAAGCAAATTATAATAAGGAATGCTAATCAAGCACACTAGCGCCACCCTGCAGTAACATTTTGGAGTTACAACTAATTTCTAATATTGTACAAACGTATTCTACGAAAATTATAAATGCCACGGTACGAATACAACGAATTAGACAATTTGGAAAACTATGAATCTTATAGATTCTCAAGTATTTGGCCTCTAACAACGAATTATTAGTTTTCTGTATTTTTATAAATTACAAAAAATATCGTCAACGGATACAAACATTATTATTTAGTCTTATAATATTAGCCTTTTGCCGATTTAGATTTTACAAACATATTTTATTTATTGAACTTTTTTAATAAACTAAATCTCAAGTAAAGACAACTCGTTTCGATATTCAACTGGTATTTAAATATGAATGGAAGTACTGACAAAATGTGTAAGCAAGCACAACCACTGAATAATACAATGCTTTATAATATACTTAGAAAACCCTAGAATTAGCGACAATTTCAAATCAATTATTTAAATCATATTTTTGGTACTTACAATTGATTTGAACATTGATCATGTTTGTATTGTAATTATAAAACCGACGTTATTGTAAATTCCTTCAATTCATTGAAGACCGTTTCATAGTGTGTTGGTGAAGACGTTTTCTTATATTTAAAATTTTGCTGTTATTAAACCCAAAAACTCTCGCCCTAACATATCTAACACTAATAAGTCTTCAACAGCTAACTCTGGAAATGTACTGGAGTGACGTCGTTATAAATTTAATTATATACAATACCATAAACTACATGTATACAAAGTTATATAATGTGACCAAATAATAGTAAATGCTACTGAGACTACGGAAATTAGTATAATGACGTTAAATACTGTGGCTCTATTAAATAATATAGTTATTTTCAAAATAGCCTCTAGAAATAAAAAGTTAATGAACCCTTATGCTCAAAAATGTAAAAAGGCACAAAAAATATACTGCTCAACGCTAAGCTAGCTAACGTCGAATATGTCACAAAACGCATCTTTACAACCTTATGCCTCACAGCATTACGCGCAAGCAGAATTGTATAAACGTGAAGGCAGGTCGAGGCCGAATTAGTGGGGTGATCAGCGAGGGTCGAATACAATACACCGGCATACAAATAATTAGTCTCACCGAATATACGATAACAATACTACATAATAAACGATTCACATTGCATGAGATTACATATTTGAAACAATAACATGGGCGTGTGGCGTGGCGGTGGCGTGACTAGAGGAGCGTGGCGTGGTCGAGGCGCACGCGCAGCGCCTCGCGGTCGCGCGTGACGTCGGCGAGCTCGCTGCACAGCGCGCGGCACACGCGGTGCAGCACGGCGTTCTGCTCGGTGAGCGCGCGCACGTCGGGCTCGGGCGACGAGTCGCGCGGCTTGCGGTACACCTCGAACGCGCCGTGCATCTCGCGCACGTAGCCGAGGCCCTCGTCGTACTCGCGCGGCGCGAACGCGTCCGGCGGGAACGCGGGCTCGCCCTCGCTGCGCTGGTTGATGAGGCGGCGCGGGGGCTCCGCTGTGGACGGGGACGCGCGTGGCGGGGGCTGCGGGGGAGGTGCGGGGGCGCCTTTGAGGCGGTTGAGGTCGAGGGAGGAGGAACGCGCGTGGTTGCGCAGCGGGCGGGGAGGGGGCGGCGGGGGCGGTTCCTTCTTAGGCGCGTACTGAAGTGACGCGGGCCCGTCATCGCGCGTGGGCGGCGGCGGCAACACTCCAGCCGGCTTAAAGGGCTTGCGCGGCTGCGGGCGCTGGATGGACTTGATCTCGGCGCCGTTGGGCGGCGGCTCGGCCGGCGGCTGCGAATTCAGGCGCTTCGGACTGGCCAGCTCGAAGGCGTGCGCGAAGTCGTCGCGACGCGGCGATGTAGACGCGCGTGTGTCGGTCTCCAGCGGCAGCGCGTTGTTGTCGGGCGTGACGCGCACGGCCACTGGGTGAAAGATCTTAGGGTCACGTTCAACGGCCGACTTGTGGAAGTCGAAGTTGACAGGCTTTGGTCCGGGACTGGACACGCTTGATGTCGGCGAATCCACAAACTTCGTCCATTCTTTGTTATTAACCTGGGCTTCAGTTTTCGGCGGGGTGAGTGAAGCTTGTCGTTCCTCTGGCTTCTTAGGAACCGCCTTCGTGGCATCGTAAGGGTCGATAGGTTCAGTTTTGGGCGCGAAGTTGAAGTCTGCGGAGGTGCCGGAACTGAACATGTCTGCTCCGAGGTCTACCAGGTCGGTGGTGACGGCTTGGGCGGAGTACCGCGAGTCCACGCGGGGCACGAGAGCGGAAGGCAGTGCCTCGGGCACAGGCACGTTGTTCCGTCGCAGCACTATGAGATGCATCGCTATGCTGAACTCCTCCAGTGTTAGCATGCCATCCTTGTTTATGTCTGAGAGCTGCCATATTTTCCGCAGGTCGGGTACAGGAAGGTGTGATTTTTCGAAAAATAACCTGAAGCAACAAATATGTTGTTTTTATAATCTATACAAATAAATACAATCGAAGTGTCTGTTTGTAATGTCAAAATAACAGCTTATTACTAAATGCTTAATATTATGAAAGTACGGTACTTAACTTAAAATAAAACAATAAAAATTGACAGTGTGATTGGTCCAGCTAATCTCTGAAACGGATGGACTGATTTTGACGGGATATTCACTGGCAGATAGCTGATGTTATAAGGAGTAACTTAGGCTACTTTTATTTTAGAAAAAGAATTGGGGTCCACGCGGACGATGCTGCGGGAAGCAGCTGGTCATACCTAAAAAACCTCGTTATCATTTTAGTTATCCAAACACTACGCCAAATTATTTATAGAATTTGGGAGTGAACGTGATTGTCAATATATTACATCGCTAATTGTGTCATCATCATCGCTAATTGTTCGTGATTTAGTTTCCAAAAATGTAAACAAATGTGTTTTTGAAAAAACTGTTTTAACTACAACAACTAAAGTTCAGTTTGCTTTACAACTTGATATTTTAATGACTTTTTCAATAATCATTCTGAAATCAACTTAATTTATAACATCAAATGAAAACAAGGATTTTTATAGATTTTAGTTTAGTTTTATACTGTAATTTCTCAGTAGCAGGCTCGAGCAGAGGTGCACCTATAGTACAAATGACCCACATTTGTAATGTAAGGTGCACCTCTGCCTAACCTTTCGGGGCATACAGGCGTGGTTATATGTTATGTATGTGTCTTGTTTAGTTACCTAGCAGTCTGTCCGGAGAGCATGCCGCGCTCGGGCCGCAACGTCGCAAACTGTCCTGCGTAATGCCGCGCCTGCGCGTCGCTGATCGCCCAGATATCGTCCACGGCATCACCTTCCTCCTCTGAAGAGTGCCGGTCTGAGGACTCCTCTTCCGTACCTACAATTAAATAAGAGTGGTGTTGAAGTTTTGGAAACACAAACTTAATGTCATACGTGATAACGTTCAAATTCCATTGCAATCAAATCTTTGTATTCCAAACTGTCATTCAAAAATCGACTTAGAATACAGAACGCTAAAGTATGCAAATTATCTTAAATAGACAGATTAACGAACACAACAGACTATTAGCCTGTCTGTCAGATGTAATGTAACTAAGAAGGTAAGGTAAGGTTGTTGTTACTAGTTGAATCCAAAGCAAAAAATTTCTCTTTAGCTGTATTAAAGCAGCCGATAAATTTCCAGTCACGTCAAATCATTTATTTCAAGGCACTTTTGCAATTACGAAGTCGACTATACCTACTAGATTATTTTATTGTTTGACCGAGACCGCTGTTCCATGCTTTAGGGATGTGCGCGGCGAGGCCGGGCAGGCCACTCATTCGTCAACACTGCCCACTGTCTCGCCGCGCACTCTTAAACCGCGGAACCGGCTGTTCCGAACAGGGGTCTCGGTAAAACTTTAGTTAGGCCACTAAGGTCTAAATAATTTTATCTAAAATTCTGATCAAATTCTTAGGTTTCCGTGAGCAGTCTGCGTGAGAATTCTATGCGTGGGGTCTAAATATTTTTAAAATTCAAGTATTTCTTTAATTTCTAGATTTACACACCTTATTAGTTGAAGGACGGATTCGACTTCAAGATTGTATGAAAAAGTGAGTCATTGAGCAGTGAAAAAAATAACTAATTTAGCATAATAAGCCTATAATACTCCCACTGTTGGGACTCGGGCCTTCTGTCTTCGAGAGGGAGTGGGCTATTCTACTACGCGGGCCCTGTTCGGGTTGTTAGATGTCACATTTCTTCGAATTTTTGGTTCTAGGACATGCCGGTTACCTCACGATGTTCTCCTTCACCGTTTTCGAGAGCAGTGGTGATAAAATTATTTACACAAAGTAAAGCGCCTGATTCGGTTCAAACTCACGGCCGTTGCCACTGGGCCACCACTGCTCTAAATAGCGCCGAAATACGAAAATATGGCTAATTAAGGCCAATTGTCACTATACATAAAAACTAGACGAGTGTATGTGTACTAGACAGAAGTGACTAGAACAGTGAGCTAGAAGAAATCTTGACTATAATTCAGTTTTATAAAGTTTTTGTAAGATTCGATTTCACTTTTATTTTTAATACGACTTAAACATTTACACTTGAGTTGCGGTTAGAGATCGGATCGAGTTATTTTATAGGTGACGTAAAGGAAATAACCACAAAGCCGTAGGAATACTATTTATATTAAGAATACAATAACTTCTGGCGGAAAAAACGGAAAAGATTGTCGGTAGAGGAAAGTGTGAAGTTTCTGTAGTCTTGTTCCTGCCTTTTCAATGGACGAACCAAACTTCGTTTCTCCGTCCACCAAAAATGAATGAATGAATTGTACTTAATTTAATGATTTTATTTTCAGGATCCAATGAATTATAATATTTATAATGTACTTATTTATTTTAATGATGGAATGAATTGTGTATATTTAGTTTGTAAGTAGCACAGATATTATAATACTATGTACAGATACCCAATCCCATACAAAGAAATGACACCACCCTAAGTCTGGCTATTGAGCTGGCTATTTTTCTTCCCCTTTTTTTAAACAGATGGCAGCATCATCGACTCACTAATTGCCAGAGACCGTAGTTTTAAAACGCCTAGATTTTTTGTTCCTTTTTTTACGTTTTTTTCTTCCTAGGTGTTCAATTCTTATATTTCTACGTAAAGTACTAGATTAAACAAAAATGTTGTTTGATTTTCCTTAATGAAACGACTAAACGTTTAAAGTGACCTGTCATCACTTTAGTAAAACGCCATCTATTGCAAAGAGCTCTCAACCAAATGATTAACAGATAGCTACTTTATCATTCTAAGGATTCGAATTGAAGTAAAAGACTTAATTTAAGTTTTTTGTTGAAAATACGAGATTTATGAGTGTAAATACATAAATCAGCATTAAACAAAGATGTTTTGATTTTTACTAATATTACTATAGCCAAAATTTGTCGTATAACGCTTTTTAGTAATTGTTAATTTCATAATTGTTACATTATGCTGCCATCTATGATTTTTTTTCAAGACTAATTATAATTTGTTCGAGTTGGGACCCCATGAAAAGTAGTATATTATTAACGCACCAAGTCCCACTTGTTGCGATAATAAATAATTATATAAATTGTAAATAAAAACATTACTAAAATTTAATATGCAGTGCGTAAAAGCAGGTATTGCAGAGGATTAAAAGTGGGGTCGAGAAGTACCTAGCTTCGGGAGATCTCTCACTTCTGCACGTCCGCTAGTCCTTATAGTTCGCGCAAATTCTATAGAAGAATAAGATCCGATGCAAGTGCAACAGACCATAAAAGAAGGGTAAAGTCTCCTACCCAGTAGTCTCGTGTGTTCCTCCCCGGTGTTAGCTGGCCATACCCCCCGGCCGGTAGCGCTATGCTCCCACACGGGGTGCACCCGCTCCGCCACACTATTCGTCGGCGTCGGACTCTCGCTTGCTGTACTCCACGGCGATCCGGTTTTGGGTCCTCTTCTCTGTAAACAATTTTGAATGATTATTATTTATTTGCGTCTGATACAACAGTCATCAGTGCTTCAACAGATATGGATGGCCCACTGCCACTTTAGAAAGCTGATTCTGCAAATAACTCCAGTTCTTTTCCGAAAGCTTGGCTGAGTCGGTTGATACGCTGTCCCTCTCTTGGGCAAAGGCCTCCCTCAACTCCATCCATCTTTCGTGAGCCCGCGCATCCTCCTTCCAGTTTTGACGGAACCTATCCAGCTCGGCCCGCCCCATCTCCTACGTGGTAGTATGTAACACTTATCTTTGTGAAAAACATCAAAGGTGTCGTGACGACAAATCCGCACTGTGCTCATGTGGTGGTGCGTTAAGGCTCTTACATACTGGGGCGACTCGTCACGCGTTGCGACGCCGCCGCATTGTTCGCCGTGAAATTGCTTTGTTAAAATTCGCGTCGCGCGGCGAATCGCGCCAGTATGTAAGAGCCTTTACATCTCACAGAGAGGTCGGGGCCCCATCAGTGCTATATAGGCTAATTCGTTTTTATTTATTTACCAGTTTCTGAACTAACAAACGGCTATCTAATCTCATTTTTGCCTGAATTTAGAGGCATAAAAGCTGGTGAATGAGGAAACAAAATCCCGAACTTACTACAAAAATATGTATAGTTAATTAGTTATACAAATAAGGGAAAAACTGTGTGATATCCCCAAAAATTTCTACTTTTATATTGAAATTGATAACAAATTTCCTCGTAATCAATTTGCAAAAACTAGCGTCGTAAACACACATAGTACACGCATGTACGTATAAATATGTATCAGTAAATTAACAGCACACCTGCAAGGTCACGAGCTCACTAAAACTGTACCGATGACAAGTATGGCACATTGATACGCCATCTTGTGACGGACAGCCTTTGTTCATTCACTAGTGTATTTTATTTTGGGTTTTGGCATAAAATTAAGGCTACTATTACTTTACAACGTTGGTCTAGTGGGCCCTAGGCATAAGACCCTGAGTTCGAACTAGGTTGGTCAAAATATATCTGGCGAGCGAGATATATGCGTACCTACGAGTACTTTGCCTTTGCCTGCCTTTCTGTTGCCGAGATTCATACCTAGTGAATATCGACAAACAACGCGACATACGACGTGAACATGCAATATTTTTTGTCTATCATTGTCTTGGATATTTTTTTTTGTTGCCTCGAAAGTCGTTATACTTATGCATTATGGTTTGAGCTCAGCAAACTTGGAACTGGCTGTTGATAAAAATGATTGGATAAGGATAATTGGCAATTCTGTGAGAAAAATTCATATGCCAAAACAACAAATAATGCAGTTTTCCTCTAAGCTGGGCCGCTTACAGGCAAACTGTATTATATTTGGCCTATCAATATTTGGTTTGGTGGATATTTGGTTAGCGAGACTGCACAGCAAAAACAACAAAACTGTTACGTCTAGAATTCTAGATGGTACATGATAGAATTTGTAGGTATTATGCATAATTTAAAAAGTGTTAGACATAAGCAAACAAAATAATGAAATATTATAAAATATTTATTTAGCTTTGTGCATACATGAGATGACACATATAGAAGGAAGAAACAAAAGAAGATATAAAATACTTAAAATTAAAAAGAATAAAAATGAAACACAAAAGAGGTTTTATACTATCTTGTTGACTCTAACAAAAAGTTTTATTTTATTCAATTTAGTACCTAGTATAAATAGTTAGTTGAAAGAAATAACATAGCCATCACGCTTGTATTTCCTGAAAGGTTAGGCAGAGCTGTACCTATAGTACACCCACATTTCACCAGTTATTATGTAGTCCCGTATAATAGGGGGCGAGCCTATTGCCACTAACCGGGCTCAAATTCAGACACCGAGCTGCTATTGAAAAATTCCAGATGGATAAACCCAATAACACTTTGACCGACCTGGGAATCGAACCCAAGAACTCATGCTGAGTTGATCACTACACCAACGAGGCCGTCTTACTGTCTCAGAAAATTCTATGTCTGTCTGTGTGTAGTCTTGTGTGTTGGTTGAAAGAAATAGATTTTCATTTAACAAATAATGCAGAAAAATTAAAATAAATTCCTTCAAGATTTTACATACTTATGGGTTCTTATAGATGGGTGTTCGAACTTTCTTAGACAGACATTGTAAGTACGTGACGAAGTAAGAAGTAATAATCCTAACTAAATATTATTAATGCGAAAGAGAGTTTGTTTGTTTGTTACGTTTTCACGCTAAAACGGCTGAATGGATGTGGATAAAATTTGGCACAGTGGCAGACCTTGACCTGGAGAAGGACATAGGATACCTTTTATTCCGATATTCCCACGGGATAAAGACTATTCGGGTGAAACCGCGGGGCGCAGCTAGTCCATAATAAAAATGAAACACAATCCTGTGGCAACACTACAGCTAACAGCTGATTTAAACTTGTTCTTGTAATTTTAATTTTAATTATTAGTTTCTTTGTTTTTTTATGGTCTATTTCCAATTACTCATCAAGTAAATAGGATAATATTGTGTATTTTGTATTAGATTCACATACTAAGTGCAAAATAAGTGTAAATATTTCAATGTGAATCGGTGACAGTTACCGGTACAAGTGAATTTTTGCATTGTCATCTTGTTATCAGGTATAATACTTTTTATTTAAGTTGCTATTAGTTTGTTTTAGTACTATATTTAACCAACAGTCACATAGTTCACTTTTATTAAGGCTACTTATTGATGCCAATGACCTATAGACGTAAACATAACCTTAGTTTTGTTTGGTGACAGAACTCCTTGTACATCTAAATTTCATTTTTCCTTTTAAACTAATCATCTCTTAAGCTACTGCCACAACTACCTTCTCTCTTCCACTTTCTTGTCGCTTCCCTTTAAAGTTATAATCATGATTATGACTCGCAGCGCCCGTGCTCGCCTCGAAGAGTCCAAACTCAATCAGGCTTTGAGCGAATTAAAGGCGTCAAAGGAGTCCTGTGACCAACTGACTAGGGAGATAGATGACAATGAAAAGGTGCTCTTTGATGCCCATGAAAAGATTAGGAAGTTAAAAATTGAAATGGCTCAGATATACACTCAATTCACTGAGGCCATAGAGGAACGGGACAGACTTCGACTTGTTGTGGACGGGTTCAGCCAGTGTAGCATAGAGTATGAACAAGCTCTTAGTCACAAACATTTATTAAAACAGCAGCTACATGAGGCTCAAAGTCAAATAACAGAACTTCAGACTACAAATCTTAACATCACCGCCTCGCTGAATCAAAGTCTGTTCAATGAGTTGATGCCTGTTGCCCCATCAATGGTTTCTGCACTAAACCCCTCTAACACTATAGATTTGACAGGTGATGACGATTCAAAGTCATGTAATTCAGTGAGGGTAGTCACTAGTAAAAACAAACTTAAAAAATACATTAAAATTAATAAATACATTGTTAAAACACAAAAGATGGTAAAAAGACAAAAGTTTTTTATTAAAAATGTTAAACTTAATAGAGAAAGGCTAAATTTACTTAAACAATTAGATATGTATTCTTTTAACTTGGAACAAAGTACCAGGAGACACAACATTGACACAGGGTACTTGCAATCTGAACTTGACCATTTACAGGAGAAACTTAGTTCAATGACTAATAAATATAATACCTCTGAACATCTAATGAGGGAATATGTGTTGGCAATGAATGAGCTGGTGAAATCACAAACAAACAACTGTGAGCAGTGCCGAACACCATCCCAAGTACTTACACCAGACCATTCATTGACATCATGCAATACCAGCTTACCGCAACCCTGTGTTGATCTGACTTTTCCTGCTATCAATAGTTCAAGTAAACAATGTAAACAAAGTGTAAACAATGATATAGTATTATTTTGTGATGAGATTGGAAAGGACTTAGGCCACTTGTTGACAGATGAATATCCGGGACACTCCATAATAAATTACTGCATGCCTGGTTGTTCTTTGTTTGATATTATGAAAGAAATTATTAAATGTAACTTTAACCAGGACACTACATTATTAATATTTATGGGTAATAGGGGAAATGTGAACAAAGGAGAATTGCTCCAATATTATAGAACATTATGTAATCTTAGTTTAAGAAAAATTGTCTTGTTTACATTCCCTTACAGTGAGAGTTTGCCACAGGAAGAAAATAACCTACGATTTGAATTAAATATGACATTACATAATTGGACATTCAATAATAATCTGTTTCATCTAGTTGATACTAACAATTATGTTGGTAATAATTTACATTTGACAAGAGATAGATATAATATTCTTATGTACTATCTTTCTACCTACTTTAAAAGACAGATAGCTGTGTCGCTATCATATTTTTTTTCTATTTCAGCCAAAAATTTGGCTAAACAACTTGCTTCTTTTGAGCAATGCAATGTAATTTTAAATAATTCTGCCAATAATTTGGCAACAATTAATGACATTGATTATAATTTAAATTAAAAATTAGGACAATAGAGGAAACCTCTTGCTTAATAAATACTGGTTTAAATCATCAAAATGTTACAAAACGTTCTTCTTTAATATCCTCTCACCCATCAAATTGTAGTAATTTAATAAATAATAATTGTCTAAAAATAGTCCATCAGAATATACAGGGTGTGATAGGTAAGGAATTAGAATTGGAGCTGTTCATGAACTGTAGTTTTATTGATATCTTATGTGTAACTGAACATTGGTTAAAAGTCCACCAGTTCATGTTCAGCTTTAACAACCACCAGGTTGCCAGCTCATTCAGCAGAGTTAATATGATACGCGGTGGGTCTCTAATAATTATTCGTAACAATATGAAATTTAAAGAACGTAAGGATATTGTGAGCCTCTCTGTTGAGCGAGTTATTGAAATAGCTTGCATTGAGCTTGAGCAGTTCATTGTAATAAGCGTGTACAGGCCCCCATGTGCTTCATATGATATTTTTGAGAAATCTATGGAAGAAGTATTATTAAAGACCTGTAGCAGTAATAAAACAGTTGTTGTCTGTGGAGACTTCAACATCAATATATTAGAAAAATCAGCCACAGTAAATAAATTTATAAGTCTATTAAAGTCGTATAACTTGTACAATACATTCTCTGAGCCGACTAGAATAACTGCCACTAGTGCTACCTGTATTGACAATATTTTTACAAACTTAAGACCTTCTAGCCATTTAATTATAAATGAGTTGGACTCTGATCACTGTGGCCAGTTAGTCACTTTCCCTCTGAAAATAGTCAGAGCTCAAAGAAAACTTGTGAGTTTTGTTCCTGTAAATAAAAGTCGCTTAGAACAATTTAAAAATAATTTAATGGAAAAACTACCCGGTTTGCCTTATCACAACGACCCGGATCAAGATTATACCGCACTATTTAACCTCATCAATTGTGAGTTTGGGAAGGTTTTCACCACAAAAACATTGCCTGTTTGTAACCGCTTTATATTTAGTGATTGGGCAACACCAGGAATTTACAAAAGTAGGCAAAGGTTATTTGAATTATATCATGAAAAAACATATAACCATGATGAAACTTTTAAAGAATTTGTTAAGACATATTCTAAAACTTTTAAAAGAGCCTGTTCCTCAGCAAAAGCCATACACATTAAAAATAAAATAAAATCTTCTGGAAATAAAATTAAAACAACCTGGAATATTATTAATTCTGAAACGGGAAGAACGACAGTACGGAATCGTGACTTCCATCTAAAAATCAATGATGTAGATATTAAGGCAGACGTGGAGGTGGCAACTGAGTTTGAAAATTTCTTCACTAATATTCCAATTTTAACAACCAAAACTCTGTCATCGTCATCCTCGACTTCTGCTTATTCAATAATAAAAGAATGTGTACCAGAATGTGACAAACTTTTTGAATTCACAATTGCTACTGCTAAAGACATTATAGAATCTTTTAAAGAACTCGATGTAAAAAAAACTGCTGACCTTTGGGGATTATCAGTATATACCATGTCTTCAATAATTGATGTTATTTCACCCTTTTTGGCAATTGTTTTTAACTCTTGTATTGCATCTGGTGTATTTCCTGATCTGATGAAACTTAGCAAAGTGATTCCACTGTTCAAGTCTGGCAGCACAACTGATCCCTCGAATTTTCGGCCTATTTCGATTTTACCTACGTTGAGCAAAATCTTTGAAAAATTAATTTTTAAACAGATGTTAGGACATTTTAATGCACATAATTTACTCCATCTAAAACAGTTTGGTTTTACAAAGGGTCGTTCAACTACAGATGCGGGCGTGGAATTACTGAAAAGCATTTTCGAGGCCTGGGAGGAGTCGCAGGATGCTCTTGGCATTTTCTGCGACTTATCCAAGGCTTTCGATTGCGTACATCATGATACTCTCATCAGGAAACTGTACCACTATGGTATGAGGGACAAGGCTCTCGACCTTCTGACTTCTTATCTGAACAACAGAATTCAGAGGGTCGATGTTAATGGCAAGAGATCTGCAGGATCTTCGGTCACCATGGGCGTTCCGCAGGGTTCAATTCTAGGTCCTTTCTTATTTCTCATTTATATTAATGACTTGCCTTACCACATAAGGGATAATCATAAGATCGTTTTATTTGCAGATGACACATCCCTCATTTTTAAAATCAAACGTCAGTTAGTCAACTTTGAACAAGTTAACGATGCACTCTCTAAAGTTGTGCATTGGTTTAATGTAAATAATCTTCTCTTGAATGAAAAAAAGACTAAACTCATTAAATTTTCAACGCCAAATGTCAGGCAGCTATCTAACAATGTTAAAGTTAATGGAATAGAGTTGGACCCCGTTGAATCGACAGTTTTTCTTGGAATAACCATTGACGGTAAATTACAATGGGGCCCACACATAGAAAAATTGTCAGGTAGGCTTAGTTCGGCCGCCTATGCCGTTAAAAAAATTAGACAGATAACTGACGTAGATACAGCCAGAATTGTTTATTTTAGTTATTTTCATAGTCTTCTGTCTTATGGGATTCTTCTCTGGGGAGCCTGTGCGGACATTAATGCTATCTTTGTTTTACAGAAAAGGGCTGTTCGAGCCATTTACAACCTAGGTCCAAGAGATTCCCTTCGAGAAAAATTCAGAGAAATAGATATTCTGACTGTAGCCTCACAATATATATTTGAAAACCTATTGTACGTACACAAAAACATATCAAAGTTTAAGAAAATGTCCGATATTCATAGTTTAAATACCAGGAATAAACACAATCTTGCTGTACATCGCACTCGTCTCCACAGAGTAGGCAACTCGTTCATGGGTCAATGTATACGCTTTTACAACAAACTTCCCATTGACATTCGAAACTTACCCATTAAACGATTTAAAAGCTGTATTAAAACCAAACTTTGTAAAAAAGGGTACTATAAAATCTCAGATTATTTAGAAGACAAAAATGCATGGGATTGAGCTGCTCGCTCTGCTAAGCATTGTGACATTTTGAATATTATGGAAAACCATAAAAATATACCTACCAGTTTTATATACAAATTGACATTATTGAATATTATATAAAAAATGACATGATGATTACTTGTAAAGTATTGTTTTATTGTGAATGTGAGGACTATGTGGATATTTATTTTTCGTTCTGTTAGTTTTAGCGAAGGTCTGGCAATTTGAGAACTTTATGCGACCTACCCAAATGTCCTTTCTTTGGTATTGTTCGTCGAGTCGTTGAGCTCCTTAAGTTCTGAGTTGAGCTCCACTATTACTGACAAATGCTTGCACTGACTGGACAGGTCCACTCAAATCTGTGTGGTTCTTTCCTCAAAAGACCATTTCAGACTCTAATCTACATGGTCCTCATATGGCCTGACCAAGATTATGTCTGGACTTTAAAGGAGACGGTGACCTCTGAGTTTGTTTCGGCCTTTCTTCTCAGAGTAGTCAGATAGGAAACGCCGACCTCATCTAGCTTATTTTTACAACTTTTTAATATGACGTGTAAAAGTGATTCCAATATCCTATTTACAGAATAAACAATTTCATTTCATTTCATTTCATTTCATTTCCTGTGCCAAATTTCATCCAAATCCGTTCAGCCGTTCACGCGTGATGGCGTGACCAAGGGAAATAGGGATTCATTTTTATTAATATAGATAAGATTAACAACTGATTTTTCAAGGATCTGATAATAAATTAATGTCAGTATTTCTTCAGTATTTCTTAATAAGTACACTGTGTCGGTTCCAATTATCAGAGTAAACACTACAAAGAAGTTATTTATTATAATTGTTGTGCTAATATCCCATAATGATGCAATAAAAACAACTACTATGGCAATAGCAATAAAACCATAGAACTGCAGAATTATAATGCAGTCATAATAAAATTAAGGAGCCCTGACCACCATCTTGGACCCTGTTCCCGATAATGGAGAGCTACTATTTTTTATAAACATATTTAACAATATAATTTATCTCTCTAAATGAAATAAAACAAACTTACCTAATTTTGTTGCTTGGTTGTTATTTTAAATAAGACATTTATAATCCTGGATGCAGGTAGTACAGGTATGAGGTAAGGTTGAGACAGCTTCAGAGTATTTTGGTTTGAGGAATAGAAATGTTACAAAACACCATAATGATTATCTTGTTTTGCCAAACTGGAATGTTTCTTCATTGGAAAATGTAATTAATGATAGAATCTAGCATTTAAGGCATGCCATCCTAACTAATATTATAGATGCGAAAGTGAGTTTGTTTGTTTGTTACGCTTTCAATGGCTGAACGGATTTGGATGAAATTTGGCACATGTGTAGACCATGGCCTGGGTACCAAAGACATAGGATACTTTTTATCCCGATATTCCCACGGGATCGAAACTTATGCGGGTGAAACTGAGGGGCACAGCTAGTTGGACATAAATATAGTCTAGCATTAATCACTTATTTATGATATTATATATTTATTAATTAATTCTTTCTGGCTATGTACTTACATACTTAATTACTGACTTTAACACCAACACTGTACTAATACCTAATGCAAATAAGTGATTATGATTATGTAAATTTGTTCAAATAAAATAATAAAAGAGTTTCTTTGTATACCTGAACCAAAGAGTGAGTACAGATGTAACATTGTTCTGTTATCAACCTGCATTCTCTGCTATTAACTGGTTGTTAACCTGACTGATAAAAATGTCACCACAAAATAAAAAAAACTCTTTATCTTGTTGTTATGTCTTAACATATCAATCAGAAACCTTTTACTGTAATTAGAAATATTTCCATTCATAACACGGATTAAATTATTTATAATATACTTATTTGCCAAAGTCTATATGTTTAGATATGCCAAAATCTATACTATGTTTTATTACGAGTATTTAGTAATTGAAATCTTTCTACATATAAATTGATTACAGTATTTTCAATTAATGTAGTTTTGAGGTGAAAATTTGGTAGCTGTTCTTATCTCTATCATTAAACCAATTTCGTAAATTAATGATTAACTTGACTAAGAAAAAAGGGTTTATGGTCAATGACCTACCCAGTAATTTATCAACAATAGTACCTACTTTGAAGATAAATTTTTATTATAATTTTTTGTTGAAAGTGTTTTTTGTTCTATCAAAGAGAGCATTGTTCTACTAACAAAACTGGGTCATATCAACTAAGCTTAAATTAATTTTCTTGTCAGTATTCTTACTTATTCTTATTAATGAATGAATTCTGGGAATAATTTTCTATAAAGTATTGTATGGTGCATGGTGCATGCTGCATTTGAAATATACCAAAAGGGGTTTTCAAAAAATTCTGAACCTTTCTCATATTAGCAAAACAAGTGTAAAATGGCAAAATAAGAATAATGTAGTTTCTTAACAATCACAATTATTTTGTGTCTACTTTAATGACCTTTTCTTTCCTAATAAAGACAATCATAGTTAACTCACCCCACGGGATCCTGACCGCTGTGACAAAGTTTCAGATTCAATTTCAGAGTCTGTACTTAATCCTTCAGTTGTATCGTGAGACAACACCTGTGGGACATCACTGTCAGACAAGTTAGATGACAGTCTTATAGGTTCATATGCACCAAGGGTTCCACCAAAATTCCTTTCCCTTTTACTCAAGTGATGTTGGTGATCATGTGGTGAATTTGATAGTTGTATCAAGTCAGCATTCGCTTCAGAATTTAGAGCCCATGTAAACCTCGGGAGAGGCAAGTCAACAGGAGTAGACAGAAGCTCAGGCTTTACTGTCATGTTTGTCTGATGGGCTGCTATTAGTTTCAGTGCTGAATAAAATTGTTTTCTGTTCATGTGACTCAGTGACGCACAGTTATTAGGAGCAACGCTTATATCCATGATCTGTAACATATAATTAGTGCTCATAATCACTCATTCACAAAATGTGTTATCGTACGCCTAACCTATACCACTAATTACCTGTTTTAGGACGTCGTTGTGTACATTTGAAGATCGAAACAATTCTGTTGCTTTTAAAATCGGTATTTTCCCATTGGATTCCTCGTCACAACATAAAAACAAATCACCGAAATATCTCATTTCGGTTTCTGTCAAATTGAGATCCTCCATTATAGTAATAAAATAACAATATTATGGACTTCTACACAGTGTCTTTAGTTTATTATTAAATAGGCAACATAAACAACCATTATCTATTAATGTACACCATATTCATTGATAAATAGACGGATTCGAAACTTGTACATCACAAAATTTACACGAAGCAAACCAAATGTCACTGACAGACTGGACAGCTGCCTGATGCGGCCATTAAAATTTTAGAGCTCGCTTTCACGTTTAGAAACCGATAATAGAGTAGTCCCGCCATCGGTATTTGAAGATTTCAGTCGCCGGCAACACAAAGTTCTTATGGTCCTATGCTAGGTACACACGCAGCGACCTAGAATTGAATATTGAAAAAAAATACACTTGGACTGCCTACATCTGAACCTCTTCGTTTTTATTAAGAAAATTAAAGTAAGTATTGCAAACATAGTTCAACACTCCAAGCTACAGTTCGATTCAAACTTAATGGCGTTTTTTTCGATTCGACCTTTACCCCCGTTGATACATTAAATTGTTACTGCGCAGCGACTCGCCTCATGTTCCTAGCCGCCATAACGAACGTTTGAATCGAACTGTACTAGTGGTCCGTTTTCCTGAGTAAGGAACCACTAAACCAAACAATGCGCAATTCGCGTACTCTTTCAAAATGTTGGTCGATGTTGTTACCAAGAACAACTTATCTAAGAACTTCGACATTTAGCTACCTATTTGACTTTGGTATTTTCACAGGGTAATTTGGTTCATCAGGGTTTTATGATGACTTCATATACTGATGACTTAATTTTTCACCTTACATCACGTTTCTGAAAAATCTATCTTATCCTTAAGGCGCGTTTCCATTATGCAAGTGTTTGCATACATGTATGACGTCAGACTTGTGTGCAAGTGATTTGAATTGGAAACACGATTTTGTTCAACTTGCAGCTTGCATACAAGATTTTAGTGGTATACAAGTTAGTTAAAGTCATAAACAAAGTAATCCTCTATGCACGACCCCATGCGCTTGCTTGCAACTTGCGTGCAAATGTGCCGACTTGATTATTGTGCGTACAAGTTTAAACCTAATTGCATACAAGTTGCAACTTGTTGTTTCCACTATACAATTTGCATGCAACTTGCAACTAGTATGCAAATCACTTGCATAATGGAAACGCGCCTTTAGAATTTTCATATTTATGTATCAATTGTATCACGTAGGAACACACAGCTACACATCAAGCTATACATTTCCAGTTTATGCTGATCTCGCATTGTATAGGATTTCCGTACAATGCGAGGTCAGCTTATACTGGAATATGTAACTTGATGTGTAGCCGTGTATACCTACTCAGGAAGCACAAGAATACTCTGCGTCTGTGTTCCCTACAAGAAGGATCTTTCGGCGCTTGAATTTCATTGACAAGGGGGCGGGCGGCGTCGTATTGACAAAACAATACGGCGGCGCTCGTTAGATCCGAAACCTTCTTTTGGAGGTCTTTAATAGTCTATTTTAGTGTGTGTGAGTATTGTTCCTTGATTAGTGTCGTGCTCGTCAATTTTAATGTTGATAAGTCCAGTCTTTCAAATTGTAATTCAGTCGCAAGTTTCAACGAAATACTGCAGTGGTATCAGCTATTTGTGGAGCAAGCAGATGATGTTTGCATAGAAAGGAAAAAACAAAACAACAAAATAATTTCGTAAATTTTTATTGAGTTCTGATTTAATCACGATACTGCATTGATTATATAAATGTGATAATTTATACGTGTGATACCACTATCAAAGTAGTTAAATAATTTAGATTTGTCCGCTATACTTAAGCTTAAATTATAAAAGTCGATCTAGTCGACTAAATCATATTCTTAAACATTCATAACAACATTTATCTACGCAATCTAACATTTAATCCTTGGTCTGGATGTACTTGATGAGATCGATGACGCGGTTGGAGTATCCGAACTCGTTGTCGTACCAGCTGATGAGCTTGACGAAGTTGTCATTGAGAGAGATACCGGCAGCAGCATCGAAGATGGACGAGTGGGTGTCACCAATGAAATCGGATGACACAACTTGCTCGTCAGTGTAGTCCAAGATACCCTTCAGGGGGCCATTAGCTGCTTCCTTAACCTTCGCTTTGATAGCATCGTAGCTGGCGGGCTTGGCCAGGCGAACAGTGAGGTCAACAACTGACACGTTCGCAACAGGCACACGGAAAGCCATACCAGTCAGCTTTCCGTTCAGAGCAGGAATGACTTTGCCGACGGCCTTGGCAGCGCCGGTAGAGGCGGGAATGATATTCTGCTGAGCACCACGTCCATCACGCCACAGTTTTCCAGAGGGTCCATCCACAGTCTTCTGGGTAGCAGTGGTAGCGTGAACGGTGGTCATCAGACCTTCAATAATCTCAAAGTTGTCGTGGATGACTTTAGCGAGAGGCGCGAGGCAGTTGGTGGTGCAGGAAGCGTTGGAGATGACTTTGTGAGATGGGTCATATGACTCAAGGTTGACACCACAAACGAACATAGGTGCATCAGCACTGGGGGCAGAGATGATGACCTTCTTGGCACCACCCTCTAAGTGAGCAGACGCCTTTTCTATGGTTGTGAAAACACCGGTGGATTCGACGACGTATTCAGCGCCAGCCTTACCCCATGGGATAGCCTTGGGGTCCCTCTCGCTGAAAACGGCGATTTTGTTTCCGTTGACGACGAGGTAGTCACCTTGGATTTCAACGGTGCCCTTGAAGCGACCGTGGGTGGAGTCGTACTTGAAGAGGTAGACCATGTAGTCAAGGCCGATGAAGGGGTCATTGATAGCAACGACCTGAGCGCCTTTCTCGACGGCAGCGCGGAGGACCAGACGCCCAATGCGGCCGAAACCGTTGATACCGATTTTGGACATGTCTGTAACAGAAAGAAACAAAGAACATGAACTATACGTCATAATAAAGCCAATCGAAGATGGAGTAACATCGTAATTGTTAGGCGTGTGAGTCATTTGCCATAACAGCATATCTGTATACCTACAACTTTACATTCTTAATGATAATAAATGTGTGTAGTCTGATTTCATCAAAGAGATAACGTCAGAAATTCTATTAAATGCTACTGTTAAAAGTCTAAAACTTTATTTTAAGAGTCTATATTTTGCTAAGCATTAAAAATCTACATTATAATTCGTAATGAAACATCTTAGGAAACATGTTGAGAGTTTTTCCGGTTTTTTCTTCAAGGAGGTGTGTCTCTAAGCTAGAAGAACCAGAGGTCATTTACGAATGTCGGAAGATGAACCTTAGGACTTTAAGACTGAGTGGAAAAAAATATTTAACGAGGATCCTATAAAACATTTGAATAAGTTTTTAGCTCCATTTTTCACAAAACAATGTAGAAACACTATAAAATAATATTTATGTAAGTACTTAGGTATTGATAACAACGTTACATATGTTTGTATATTACGAAAAATCTTGTTTGTATGCCAAAACTATAAGTAGCAGCAAAAACATGAAACATTATTACGAAAAACATGAAACAATAATACGTGACAACTACCAATCGCACCTTGATGAATCATATAAAACTAGGCATTTCCTCTAAGAAATAAGAACAAATATGTAAATTCATGGTGCAATGTCTGGCAAAAAAATATCAAAACACAATTTTTTGCCAGGATTTCCTTAATTCCTGTCAGTCAATAATAAGGGCGGAGCAATTACTTTCCTGTAATGGGGCGGAAATATTTATCCAAGTATGGGTTTACGACCGCAGTGCATTTCAAGGTCATAGGAGACATGGGTTAAACAGTTATTTAATTTAGATCATGATTTCAACGGCATCGGTAAAGTTTGTTTATAAGATAGCAACTAAGTTCTAAAATATATTTAGGTACTACCTATTCAGTTAGAAGCCTACAGAAATAAAACAACAACCACGTCAAAACAGGAAAAAAAGAAAGGAAAAGATCTCTAAAGGTAAAACTTTGTCAATTAATGGCATTAAACGGAGCTTGTATAGTAAATCTACATAGTGAAATCATTAGAATTCTAACAAGACTGTACTGTAACTGGCAGAGCTGTTTGCTAGCACGTAGGTCAGTTAGGTACCGAAATATAAATAGCAAATTCCGGAAGCCGATGATATAATCGTATCGCTTTAAATCTGTTGCACACATGTAGGTATTAATTGCATTTGTTTGTTGCAAACTTAGATCATCTTCCTGTAATTATTAGTGTAGGACGATCGAATGCCGGCCGGTATGGAGGTCATGTAGAGGTCACTCATAAAAACGGAATATTATACAAACGAAATGAAAAACAAATACTACGTAATGATAAGGAGATAGACTAGCATATTCGTCCATAGAATCTACAACTAAAAGTACTTGATAGAAATCTTTAACAAATTATATTATACTAAAAGTCGCCAAAATCACGTTTATCTACGTGGTGAAGAAACGCAGAAAATTATGCAATAGGTGCACGACTAATTGTTAAAGTAAGCTCGGAAAGACAATGGCAAACGAAATTAATTAACATGTAATTGTTTGTGGTGAACACTTACCGGAATAAATTTATGTAGAAACGCGTAAATAAGTAACTCCACGTATGCTCTCCACGAGATGGAGTTTTAAAATGTCAGCTGAAGGACAAGCCAGGCAGGACGGGCGTTGTATAGACAACTTCCAGAAGATCAATGAAGCATAGAGCAAGCAAATAAAAAGTAGACACGACAAAGTAAAAAAGGTATTTTGTGCTTTGTAGTGTCGTACTTAACCAGCACCCTAATTGCGTAACACATGATCAATCATAATCTGAATCATCTTAAAGGATATTGCTAATCCATTGCTTCATAAGTTCGAGAAATTTGCCTGCTCAGAGGTGATATCTGGCGAGACTTCTTTTGCCCCCCTCATTGATGATTGGCTGTGGCTGACTGAATCGTTACTTCCATAAATCGTTTTTATGGTTGAAACATACAGATTTTCTTAATTGCTTTTCTTTTTTTATTTGTTTTTCAATACTATTATTTCTTAGTCACAGACTATGCTTAGTTAGACTAGTTCAATGAACAAACCAATGGACTATTCATCGTCATAATGATCCATCATTTCAGGTGAAAGATGTCCCCTACTGGACATAGGCATAAAACCAATGGATAAAACACACTAATTAATGACCTTATTTGACCATTTTGATATTTATTTTTTACCTACTTGCGGTTCTTATTAGATGTTTATTCTACAATCTCACCTCTATTATCTCGTGTATAGTCTATGAACTCTAGTGATTGCATTATAATTTACCGGAAACAAAATGGAATAAAATACCGGTTTTCTGTTTAGATGTACATATTTTTTTTGAAGTTACGCGATTTTTCATTTTTAGTAACAACGTTTATAATCGTGATAAAGTATATAAGAACGCAAAATGTTGTAAAAATTGATTATCACATCTCATTGAAGCGGGCGCGTAATTCAAAACGACAACCAGCTCGTATCGTCAAATATATAACCAAAATAAATTATTATTCAAAATCTAATAAATGATTCAGTCCAAATTCATCGGGAATGGTTATAAAAGTGGGAATAAATGGTTTCGGCCGAATTGGAAGGGTAATATTCAGAACGTGTCTTCAGAATCCTGACATTGAGGTAAAATGTTACTTGCAGATTTTTTGTCCCATGATATTTCGTAGATAGTGCTAAAAAGGAGGGTTATTTATCCACACAGCTTTTGTCCAATGGGCTTTAAACGTTTTGGGACTAGGATGCTTTTAAATTGCCGCGGAGATATGAGGTTATGAGGTACCAATGAAACATAACTACAAACACTGTTTGTGTAGCTAATACCTAAGTTATGATCATCCTCCGGCATATCAATATCTAGTCCAATAATTTATTGTGTGGGTAGCAGTATTAAAAAAGTTTGAGTACTCTCAATATCGAAGAATTAGTTTTCCACACTCTACTAGTGACCCACAAACGACATTACCTTTTTTAATGTATTCTGCGTTGATTGGTACAGTTATCTGCGATTAACGACCCCGCGATTGACATTGACTACATCTGCTATTTGATTAAGTTCGACTCCACTCATGGCAAATTCAAAGGAAACATCACGCACACGGAGACTGAAATTAATATCGATGGTAAATTGTGTTTTTATTCGTATAGGTTATAATTAGGAAGGTAGTATAACTTATTGTACACACGGCTACATATTAAGCTATACATTTCCAGTACAAGCTGACCTCGCATTGTACGGAAATCCTATACCTCCCTACAATACGAGATCAGCATACACTGGAAATGTATAGCTTGATGTGTAGCCGTGTGTAGGTACCTATGCAGTAGAGGCTTCAGGCTAGGCGCAGCAACGATCTTGAATGAAGCCGAAGAATGAGTTAACCGCGTGCTTTTGGAGACAAGGTACGAATCCAGGTTTATTTCTGGGCCCTCCCAGCACATGGGCCAGACAGATTAGAAGTGTTTCCCATAATTATCTTGTATTGCACTATGCTGTTTTTGAGATTCATTTTTTTTCAATGAAGATAATATAGTAGCCAACTTCTTCAGCATTCATCATTGAAGCAATGTTTTGATAGAAGATGTGCACTCAGGCTAGTCCATTCAGACGATTCGATTTTATTTTACTTACACATTTTACTTGGCACGTGCCCCTCCCCTGGATCCGCCCTAATTTGGAGATGCCTATGTCCATTAGTGACCTGATATATTTGAAGAATTCTGTGGTTAATGGTACTTAATTGGAGCATCAGAGTCGAAATATTAGATATTGAGTTTATTTTTGGCGTAGGTAATCTGCTGCCCCCAGATAGCTATAAGCGGCGATAAATAGCTAATGAGCTAAACTGATGATACCTATTCACCCAATGACCCAGTGTCTCTTCAAAGTCAATTGATTTATGTAAAAACTGACTACATACATCACTCGGTAGTAGATTATATGCCGTTTAATCTTGCTGTATAAATATAGAACAGGAACTAAGTATCTTTTGTAATTTGTTTTTAAGTCATATCATCATATTGCTGTGTTAAATAAGAAAACGCCTTCTTTTTTAACCTATGAATGACATTTCAAACAAGATAATGGAAGATCACCGTGTTTAATTTGAGCAGGGGCGCGGTCGATGTCTTATCGCCATGATGTGATGATACCTAGACCTACAGATGATTACATTATGACCTTACGTCTTCTTGCGTCAGCAGAGTTATATAGCGTAGGTACAATTGAGTAGCGATACTTCAGTCACGTCGATGATTATCATCACTTTTGTATTATCATGATTTGTTTGTTCCGGACACTCGTCACGTCTGTAATATTTTGCCAGTTAATTCAATTTGATCCTGTATAGATGTCACAAGCAATAAAATTCTACTAAGAATCCTAATAGATCATTATAACAGGCCGTCCCGGCATATGCTTGGTATAGATAGTATTATAATATCTGTGGTATAGATATAGTGCCATCCACGAAGACGCGCCCCACTCCGTTCCGCTCCGTACTAAAGTATATAGCTTACTGTACAGTAATCACGGAGTGGGGCGCGTATTAGTGGCCATCCACGAAGACGCGCCCCACTCCGCGATTACTGATACAGAACTCACCTCTTCAATCAATAATGCATTATAAGACTCACCTAGTATTTTTTTATTGGTTAGATACTTACTTCAATTTTAGCCTACTCTTGTACAAAAAATCGACCCAAAGGCATCGAGATATAAGTACTAACGTACGTACGTACGTACGTTAGTACTTATATCTCGATGCCCAAAGGTATTTATTCCCTCCCTATTGACGGGCACCGCTATTAGGTAAGCTATTCCTAATTATAAAATAACCCAATGAAAAGGCTGCAAGTGCCATAGCTGCTTTCAGAGAAAAGCTAATACTTTCATCTCGCCATGCAGGTCGGCTTATCAAAGTATTTCGCGACAAACTGCCACACACTGTGCCGTGGCAGGTTGCCGATGTGCAGTACGTTATCGAGGCCTCCGGAATGTTCACCTGTCTTGAGAAGTCTTCGGTAGGTTTTGTTTGTATACTTATTGTCCTGAAAAAACCTGCAGGAATTAGCAGAATAGTGTCCTAAAGATTAGGTTATTTTGGTCATCATCGATTCTGTCACTATTAAAATACATGAGGCATTCTTTGCGACCGCCTTTTTTCTACCTGTATTCCAGTGGTGTATCCTGCGTACTAGAAGGAAATAAAAGAAGTCTAGCCTCTAGACATGAGTATGGCCCTTCTGAAGATATTTTTTTTCCATTGTGTGCCTTAATCTGACTAAAATATATATATATATTTTTTTCAACCTTACCACTTCTAGTTAAACCCACCTTCCCCAATTCATCTGAAAATAAGGCAGGTAAAATAAAGAGCATACTTTAAGGCAGTGTAGTAGGTACCTACTCATGAAAATGTATCTACTTTTTACTGTGGGACCAACGCTGAAATATAAAAAAGAATTTACCTGTTCCATACTAAAGGGCAGGAACACCAGATTTTTTTTTTAATATTTCAGTGTTGGTCAAATAATAAAAGTTGTTCATTTTCGTGAGTACCTACCTGCCATACCTTTTCATCACCTCAGGGTCATTTGGCAAGTGATGGTGTGAAGCGCGTTATAGTGACAGCGCCCAGCGTGGATGTACCCATGATCATTCTGGGCGTTAATGACAATAAGCTAAATGCAGGTACCTAATTTAAGTCACTAGCTGATACCCGCGGCTTCGCCCGCGTGTATGGATTCTTTTTTCGCGATTTCATGTTTGGTCCCATTGTAAAAGTTGTTCATAATGATGAGTAAAGTCAAGTGTTTAAGTATCGGACACTAATTACCAGACACCCTGTATACTAAAACCTTCCTCGAGAACCACTCTATCCATTGGTGTAGTAGTTTTTGAGTTTATCGCGAACAGGACGACAGACAGACGCGGCGGAAGACTTTGTTTTATAATATGGAAGGATTAGTGATGCGGTTTTACGAATCGATAAATGCGTTTGCATACAATCGAGCGGGTCATGACTCATAATTAAACTTACTGGGGAAATTATGCAAGTTGGATTAGTTGGAGTCATGAGAAAATTGGCTTTATTTCTTTGAAAAAATCATGAAGGCATTAAAATGGAATCTTTTTGAAGGGAAGTTCTACCACTACATGTTCCATTTATGTCGCGAAGTATCGTTGAGGGGCATCATGCTTAAGAGGCGTAGCTACCAGTACAAAAATACCCAAATACAACTCAGGGTCGAGGGTTCAATTACCGCATCGAGACATTCGGGACAAATATTTTGACCCACAGATAATTATTAGGCGTGCTATCGTTCGGCCGCAGTACGATTGAACGTAGTGAGGTCTTTATACACAGATTGACTGCAATATCACTTTTATGAAAACAAAATAAATTACTCACATAAAATAACATATTTTTAGCTAAACATATTTCTACGTGATCAGGATGTTAGCACTACCATAGACATTGTACTTATAGACACCGACGATTTACATAAATCCATCAAAATAATATTTGAAAAAGGCCTGCTATACCGTACCTGTGCCCATGCTATACAATTATGTACAGTAACGAGCATAAATACATATATTACTATGAACAGATCGGCAATAATATCTGATTTCATGATTCATCCATTAATATCTGTCGTCAAGATGCAGGCAAATATATGCCATCATTTGTGGAAGGTATAAACGCCAAAACTATCTGACGAGCTTTGCCAAAATATAGGATGCTGCATCGGCTTCAAAAACATGTCATCTTTTAGAATGCAATCATATCGGACATATCTTGCGTTATAAATTCCTACCTTCTCAGTTAAATTCAGAAGAATGTGATAAGTACCTCATGATCAAAAATATCTGACATCACTTTCTTCCCTTAAAAATAGGCATCAGACACAAAAAGTTCTAATAATATCCATATTTCAGAACAAAAGGTCCTATCATGCGCATCAAGCACGCTGTACTGCCTAGCGCCTATCGTGAAGGTTCTGGAGGAAAATTTCGGTGTAACGGAGGGTTTTATAACCAGCATACACGCGATGACACCTTCGCTCAAGCCTTTGGATGGACTGTGCTTGAGGGGAAAGGTAACGAAAGACATCATCTTTCTTGGAACACAAAAATGATTAGCAACAACGCCCCCTGTCAATGTCATCCGTGCGCCGAAATATTCTTGTATTATTAGCACTTTTCATTCTGCCCCGAATAATATGCAATGTTAGTTGTTTCCTATTCAAGGTACCTGACCAAACAACTTATAGGTACCAACCCACTGGTCAAATCAAATCAAATTAAATAATTTATTTACCTGAATATGGGTACAGCAAAAGGTCTTTAAGCCATATCCTACCTAAACAGGTGTGCAAATCTGTACTATAATAAAATATATTTTACATTATTCATTAATTTAACTATTACAAATGATGGTCTCATATTATGTTTCTGGAACAACTGTGAGCCTTCTCTTGCTTTGGCACTAGCAATAAGTACGAAAATAGCTGAGCAAAGTTTACTATATCCAGGATGCTACAAACTTATTGTAAGTATCTTCACTGATCCAATGTCGCGATGGTCATGAGTTCATGAAATTATCGCACATAAATAGACAAAAAATACAAAAAAAATCCCAGTTTCACAGTTATTTTTACATTTATTCAAAACAGTTTCTAGATTTTTTTTTATGTAACTATAAAGCGGAAAGAAAGAAAATTTGATGCTTATAAAAATGCGAGAAAGCTTTTCCTATTACAATTTGGCGATATATTCCTATTACATATTCGTGGGGTGTTGTTTCGCTCTCCTATACATACGAGTCGTCTACCGAAGCACCTCAGGTAAGGTACGTGTTTCCATCACGTTATTAGATGATAAAAGAAAGCCCCAAATGTCAGATTTTCATCTGGCTTTTAGGTAACAATAATATTGATTGATTGATCAATGTACCTACTTTATAATACTACTGTATTTTACCTGTCAGTCTTAAGGTAAAATTCCGTAGCCAACCGCAGGCGGCAACTGCAGGCGACGTTTCGCCGCGACAGTAGTTTCAATGAATTTCTATGAAATACCTTCCGTAGCTAGGGACACATGAGTATCATAGAAATACAAAGACACCAGTAGTGTCGCGGCGACACGTCGCCTGCAGTTGCCGCCTGCGGTCGGCTACGCAATGGTTCGTTTAATGTACAATAAGACTGGACAGAGTAGGGAAAAACAGTTTTCCACCACACCTGCTTAAAACAACGTATTAAATTGAAAACGTCAAATTACTTAGCTTTTAAAGCCCTAACCTCAGTGTTTGTAATCTTAGCTATCGAGATAGTATGTTGAGCATATCAGGGGCATATTTAGACCTTATAATTTTCCTTTAACCAGCATTGGCGCGACCACCGGAGTATCCACCAGAACATAATCCCGGCGACTACTGGGTCGTGCAAAGCTCTAGCCAAGATCATTCCGCAAGTTAAAGATAAGATGGCCGGACTGGCCTTCAGGGTTCCTATTGTTAATGTTTCAGTGCTTGACATGACTGTAAGGTACGTTAGTCTATTAAACATAATCAGCCTATAATGTTCCCACTGCTGGGACACAGGCCTCCTCTCTATGAGAGGGAGTGGGCCGTAATCCACCACGCGGGCCCAGTGCGGGTTGGTAGATGTCACATGTCTTCGAATTTTTGGTTCTAAGACATGCCGGTTTCCTCACGATGTTTTCCTTCACCGTTTTGAGAGCAGTGGTGATGAAATTATTTACACAAAGTAAAGCGCCTGTCGGGGTTCGAACCTACGACCTACAACTCGTAAGTCTATTATATTTGTCTGAATAGGTTTGTCTGCCTCATTGGTCTAGTGGTTACAAGCGCTACTGCTGAACATGAGGTACTGGGTTCGATTCCCGGGTCGGGCAGTGGTGTTGGGTTTTTCCTTTTGAAATTTCTCAGTAACATCCCGGAGTCTGGATTGGTGATCGGTTAATGGCAATAGGCTCGGCCCCGATTATACGGGACTTGAAACATAACTGGCGAAATATGAGTGTACGTACACCTCTGTCTAACCTTTCGGGGAATACAGGCTTGATGTTATGTTAGTTTTAGAAGAAGAGCCAGTAGTAGTAGTAGTATTTGTTGTGTTTGGTGTTCCGTACTGTAGATTAATGATGTCAGTTGTGCATTGTTGTAAAGAGATCGACAGAAAACGGAAGGAAACCGCGGAATCATTTTGAAATTGTTAGCAATATTATTAGCGTATTGATCTTTATATTTTTCTCTACACAGACTAGATACCAACACAAATCTACCAGACATAATCAAAACAGTAGAAAAAGCAAGCAAAACATTTCTTCAAAATATCATAAAAATATCAAACGAAGAAGCTGTCTCCTCGGACTTTAGCGGTGACAGTCACTCGTGCATTCTCGACGCAGACTCCAGTTTGCAACTAAAACCAGACTTTTACAAAATCATATGTTGGTACGAAAATGAGTACTCATACGCCTGCAGGGTTTTGGACTCCATATTTTTCTCGGAAAGGCAATTTAATAAGCCAGTCACACTTCCATGTAAGATGACATATGTCCGAGCAAAGATTACGAAAAAGCAAGACGAAGTACAACAAACTGAGCGTGACGCCAAAGAGACGTTAGCTCTAGAATGTAACACCGAGGCACCGAAGAGCTGCACATCAGCCCATGAGACTACGTGTAAACGAAAGCTGCCAGTTCGGCCAGCGGTGGTTTTAAAGAAACCGCTGTCTTCACATAACTCTGGGATCCCCGCTACAGCAGCTGCGGTCAATCGCGATACTAAAAAGAGAAATGAGCTATTCAAAATATGGAATGACAATAATGATGCACAAAAAAATGCTGGAAAACAGACTAGAAGTTCTTTTTTCCACAGTTGCATAGCATTTCCAAAACAAACAGAGAACACGGATTGCATGAAAGCTCAAGAACGTTTGGAGAATGTCAAGAAAGAATTCTCTAAGATGGTAAACATAACCGAAGATTTACTCAAGAAGTCGAATGCAAACAAATTGCAACTTGGAACTGCGACAAAAAGCTCTTTAGAGGGAGGTAAGTTGGGTGCTAATGGAGGATCGCAGGAGCCCAAAACTGTTAAGTTAAATATTACACAAGCAAATAATTCAATATTCGACATATGTGGTGATTACAAGAATAGGCTATGTACCAGTCCTACTGCATCCAACAATGAAGAAGTACGAGGCAGTAGCTGTAGCGACCGAAGAGAAAACAGTTCAGAATATAACATCGCAAATGCAGTAAAAAGAATTGTTAGTAATAATAAACCGTTCTTAATCACCTCTTCTATCTTTAAACCCTCTCGTGAAAAAATTGTGAGCTTTGCAAAACAGAACTCGGTTACTTATTTTAGTCAAAACGCCACAGTTCAAAATAGCTTGTCAGCTAAGACAAATGCTCCGTTGAAGAAAAATAGTCTTATGAATACGACCGTGAATTTTAAGGGGCAAATGACTAAAACTGACAACTATTCTATGGATAGTTCTCCTAACGAATCACCAGTTCAAAGTGCTAAGAAGGAGTGCAAAGAAATTTTTCCAAAGAGTCCTGATAATGTCGTTAAGAAGTATGTGAAAGAAAAGCAAATGGAAGTTAAAATGACAGAAGGTAGCAAATCACCGCAAGTGCCTCCTGAAAAAAAAGCACGCAATAGTCGAGAGGCCGACTCGACCGAAAACAAAGAATTTAATAAATATTTACACAAAAAGGATTACAATATGCGTCTCATTGACGGAGAACTACAAAAGCGAAATATCGTATTAGTGAACAATCAAAAACAAAATAATTCTGAAGTGAACTTCAAATCCCGTAATATGCCTTTAAAAGACAGGGAGCAATTGATCGTGGAAACTGAAACACGTAACAAGAATATGAATAAACAGATTCTAGAGAGCTTGAGTAGAAAGTTTCCGGGGCCAGTGGTGATAGTACCCGAGGAAACTACGGGATGCTGCAGTCCCGACGGGACAGCCACTACCATAAGTAATGGGAACGGTACAAGAACAAAACCTGACCTCTATGACAAATTGGACAGTGCCAGCGCCACGGACTCTACCAATTCATTCGAAATTAATGAGAGGAAATCTCAAGTTATTCAAATTTGTGACTTGACAAACTCTTTAGAGGATTTGGGACGTTTGGACAAGATTTGCCGAATCATAGAAATCTCCGACGAACTCTCAGATAAATTATTCTCATCTCTGGACCAACCGGAACTCACGGGGCTACACGAGAAAAAATGGTCATTCAGAGATTTATGTGAAAGGATACAGCTAGACGATTTTTGTAACAATGTTTTTGGTAAATCTAGAAATTAGTATAAATTGTGATTTGTTAAAATTGAAACAATGTACGTATTATATGAAATACAGCTACTTTTATTTCAGGCACTTGTACAGTAAGTTTTATTTCTAATGGCGTACAACTTAGATCATAATAAAATACTAATATCATACATAACATACCATACTTGATACTATGAATTACTGAAAGTATAAAAAAAATATGATTTCATTATCACAGAAAAAAATATTTCGTAAACGCGTAAAAAAGCTTCAGGTACTTTTGTAAATAAAATGATACAATCGCCTCAATATGGGCTAAATCATAAAAAAAATAAGCTTATATCCAAAGAAGAAATGCTGCTTAGTGCTTACCCATTATTCGCTAAATCTGTATGTCTTAATAGTTTCATGTTAAGATCTATGATGGTCCTGGGGAAGATGGCGTCGTTCATATCGACAAAGTCAGCTATGACAACGTTGACGGTTGAGCGTGCCACTTCATTGCGGTGACGTGAAGGCGGGCCCGGGGAGAAGTGGGTCAGTTCTGGCAACACGTCTTTTATTACTGGGACGGCACATTTTTGACGTAAGCTTGATATCCACCTGGAATTTTATAAAGTATATTTTATTGTTGCAATACAAAAAAAAAAATATTGCCTAAATACACACTGTATATGCCGGGAGCCGTAGCCTATCAGACATACCTGAGAGATATTTTTGACGGCATGTGAAGCCAAGTCAAAGGACCATGGGCGGCTTTGAAACTCTGACACTAGGTTAGTGATTAACCACACGAAAACAGAAGAATGCGGTTTTCACGATTATTTAGAATATTTATTCTGGAAGGTTTATGTGTATAATTCAATTTTAAAACTTACTTAATAATAACGAAATCTCAATGTTTTGTCAAGTCGTAAAAACCGCGTGAAGCGGGGGTACCTTGGATTTGTATAATATTGAGTAGGATTCCTCACCGGAGCACAATAAAGGTGGGTGTCGGCGTAAGCACAGCCTGATGAATGAATCCAGTGCTGGGGGGCCTCTCGACGTTGCGCAAATAATTCAGGAGCCCCGAGATGCTGTCCTGCTGCGGCCACGGCGAGGGCATCATTTGCGGCTGCCAGAACTCGCCCGTCGAGCTTACCGTCTCATTACGATATACTACTATCACCTGAAATGATAAATGATGAATGATTTATTTCTATAAATCTATATCTACGAGTATATTATATACCTTGTCCACTCTGAAATTATGCCTCACTAGTAATCACTACCGCATTACCGTGTACGTAAATACGGTAGTGGGGCGCATAATTTCATAGTGAAGTTTTACTACAAATAAATCAAATTGAAGTGCCTATTTGTCAAAAATGCTTTTTATTAAATGAAAGAAAGGAAGTATATACGGTACATCATAGCAAAAAAAAACAATTTCTAAAATTTTTGTCTGTCTGTTTATTTGTTCCGGCAAATCTCCGAAACGGCTGGCAGATAGCTGATGTTATAAGGAGTAACTTTTTTTTTATTAAAGCCATTTATTTCCAAACTTTGGGTACAACATTAGCTTGTTAAAACAAGTATTTGGGTAATCATAGTATGTCCCGCAGCTCGGTGTGTCTTTTGACATAGGCCTCCTCCAACTGTCTCCATTGCGCTCTGTCCTGAGCAACTCTTGTCCAGTAAGGTCCCAGGGTTAGGCGGATGTCGTCTTCCCATCTTGTTTTTGGGCGTCCCCGGTTTCTAGTCCCGTCTCTTGGGTACCACAGGGTCACTTGTTTGCTCCATTTGTTGGCTTGACATCGCAGCAAGTGTCCTGTCCAGCCCCATTTCAGATGGTCTATGCGAACCACTATATCCTTTACCTTGGTTTTTCCTCTAATATCTGAGTTTTTTCCCTTAGTTTTATTCCAAGCATGCTTCTTTCCATCGCCCTTTGGCATTTTGCTAGTTTCTCTCTATGGTTGTCGGCGAGCGACCAGGTTTCGCAGCCATATGTTAAGCAGGGAAGAATGCAAGTGTCGAAAGTTTTCCTCTTGATATGCATGTTTAAGTCTTTGCTCTTCATTATTTCTTTCAAAGACCAATATTTTTTCCATCCACAGGCTATTCTTTTGTTGACTTCCTTAGTCATTGAGTCATTGGGGGAGATGATTTGTCCTAGGTAAGTGTAGTCATTCACATATTCTAACCTGCTTCCATAGACTTCGATTATGAACTCTGGGGAGTTAGACATAGTAGGAGTAACTTAGGCTTCTTTTATTATATTTTAGAAAAATAATTAAGCAGCAAGTAGGTTATAAAATACACTTTTACTTACAGGTTTTTTTTTTTTTAAACTAGATGAGATCGGTGTTTCCTAAAACTATTCTAAGAAGAATCATCGAAACAAAAACTCATTTCAGTCTCTTTAAAAGTCCAGGCATAATCTTTAAAAGTCATATGAGACCATGCAGCAGATTAGTTTCGGAGATGGTCTTTTGAGGAAAGAACCACACCGATTTGAGCGGGCCTGTCCGGCAATGCATGCATTTGTAACTTGTAAGTAACTTGTTGGTGTTTGCTTGCATAGTTTATTTAGGAACAAGGGAAACATAACAGACGAAAGGAAACAAACATACAGGAATTTAGAACAAAGGTATGTACGGGTGGAGTATCGTTTGAAAAATATTGGGGAAATAAAATGGGCAAACTACAACGTTTACAATTATTATGCTGCGGTCCCACGGCCCGCAAAGGTAAAGGGCAGAAACTACAACGTTTACAATTATTATGCTGCGGTCCCACGGCCCGCTTTCTCACAGGCCAGATCGTGCCAGGCCAGGTCGACAGGCCGTAAGAACCGTCCCCTCCGATCCTTTGAGACCTAATACTCAATACTTTATTGCATTCCACATGTAAGACGGATCCTAGCATCATGTAGGTACCTGTGGTGGGACATGCTCGACACAGGCCGCGATATACCTCGACAGGCAGGTATAATATATTTTTTAAATAGGTTAAGAACCACCTCAAGAATTCCTGTGGCGGTTTACGAATCCTTTATGGGCTTTTTAATGGGCATTCTAATGCGTGAGTTAAATTATAATAATTCACTAATGGTTTGGTTGAAAACAAAAAGCTCATTTTGCTCGGTCAATTAGGTACTAAAAACATTAATTAGTTGAGTATGTTTAGTCAAGAGCATTATTTATTAGGCTCGGCAGCCATCAGTTAATGTGGTTCCTACGTAAGGCATCTGTCCCACAGTCGACGAGGCGATGAGGAAGCGACTAGCTATCAACGATTTTCTTGCTCAAGAAACGTACACAATATTGTAGGTCCCGTGTAAGTAAAAGAGATATATAAGATGTATGCATCTAATACACGAAATCTATTCACGAAAAATATCAGCTGTTCCCTACATTATGTACGCATCGTCAAAATTTAGGGAGCAACTGATTTTTTTTTCGCGATTTCAGTTTTTGTCCCACATTTAGGGAACAGCAAATTTTTTTTCGCGATTTCAGTGTTAGTCCCTTGGTGACTACAATGACCCCTTAAGAGATTTCGTGTATGAAAAGATACACCTTATATACAAATATTAATAATAGGCTGATCCCTGACTGTACACACCGCCAGCAAGTACTCGTTTATCGCAGCAACAAGAGCTATTAAAAAGAGTACTCGCTCAACGACTGTCGTGTGGCGGGCAGAACGACTCACGCTTGGTAACTTCGCTAACTGGTTTTAAATTGCAAGCTTTACTCACTTCTCTTTAATCGCCGACCGTGGGACAGGTGCCTAAGCCTAATTAACTTACCTAATTATGTTGTAATGTACTCTCTCTCATATGGCACTCCTTTAACAACCATTCAGTTTATTTTGGGTTCATGGAAAACCAATGACCATGGAGAAATAAACCTCAGTTGCTTAATTAATTGCGACCGTAAAAATAAGTTTGTATTTCTGCAAAAATACTACGAAAAAGATTTCTGTGGTTGTAACCGAAAATATAGCAAAGTAACAGTCACTTAAAAACTTTTTTTTTTAAATATAAGTTACGTTTTTGCAATTTGGATACAGAACCCTAAAAAGCTGATGACTTACAAATAGGTGAAGTTTTTTTTGATGAGATAAGTTATAAGATTCTGATTTGAAATCTAAAAGTCCTGATCCACCACGGTTGCGTTGCGCCAGTCAAGCTCGCTGTTGGATCATCGCAGGAGAGTATTAAAATAAGAATTTTGGTGAGCTGCGGTGTCCCGATTTAAACCGTAGTAATTGTCGATCAGGGACTTTAAATTAGCTAAAATACAATATACGTAGATATATTTAGTAACCTATTCTACTTAACTAATCGAATAAAAACCCTGTAAGAAATCGACACGTGTTTCACCTCTCAATGAGGCATCCTCGTTGAGGTGAAACACGTGTCGATTTCTTACAGGGTTTTTATGACTCTTGAAGAATAGTTAAGAAGTAGGTTTTATAGGTATTTTACAACCTTTTTCGTTAAGCGGAATAGGTTACTAAATATATCTACGTCAATTGTATTTTATAATGGATTTCCGCAGTCACGCCTGAATCAATTAACTATTTATATTAGCTGTTAGCAACATACCTGCATTTTCAGTCTATTGAGCGAGTTGAGCGTGATAGCCTGTAGGTCTATCCGTCGAGGCACCAGGCGTGGTCCGTACAGGTCCAGTAGGTAACCCCTCAGTCTGTGATGGTCTTGACGGGTGAAGTTGTAGAAATGCTGGCAGTCTAGGATGACCACCTGTAAGGTTTCAGATGGAATTGACAGGTTTTTTAAAGAAAAAAGGTGCACGGCGGCTGTTTCAGCGATTTGATACTAAACTATAATGATTATGCTGTAATGAAATTGTTTATTCTGTAAATAGGATATCGGAATCACTTTTACATGTCAAAATCAAAATCTGCCTAGCCTTTTCCCAACTATGTTGGGGTCGGCTTCCAGTCTAACCGGATGCAGCTAAGTACCAGTATTTTACACGTCATATTAAAGAATTGTAAGAATAAGCTAGATGAGGTTGGCGTTTCCTATCTGACTACTCTGAGATGAAAGGCCGAAACAATATCTCAATGAAAATAGAGAGAGATGTTGAGGTATTAAGATTAGCCAATCAGCAGGTGGCAGAGGGGCCTGTAACTGGTTTAGGTATTTGAAATATTTGCTTTAGTTTGAGTATATCACCTCTCCAGGATGTGTGTCAACAAACTCCTTGACTTGAGCCAAAGCTGTAGTTATTTCTTCACCATATAGTCCATGAGTGAAATAGAAACTATTTTCTTCATCCCCCTTAGTAGCTAGTCTCAGATCAAAGTATCTGAAACATACAAAAAGTTTTTGGTTACAATAACATTCAGAGGAATACTGTAGAATATTGCTCAGGCTTACATTTATTTATTCTGCGAGTAGATATTTTAAATGAGCGATTTGAAAATAATTAGATGAAGCTATTTTTGTGTTACGGTGAAAGATAAATTAATTAGTAAGTAAAAGTGCTAAATGTGCTAATTGTTACTTCAAAGATACCTAATGCCAATGAGAAGTTGGTGCCAAGTGTCACTGGCCTGCGTTATGGTCCATCGTAAAATCGTACCTCGGAAAAACGGGTACAGTCGGTTGAGTATTGGTTCGGCATCTGGGGCTAACGTACTAGACCTAGTAATGCCATATGTCATGGAGTCATGGCTTCCTGTAACATCATTTAAAATGTATGAGGAGATACTTGAGCTTTGGTCCACAAGTTTAATTTATTTGTATAATTGTATTACTAGCATTATGATAACAGAGACATGCTTTTATGGTGAATTTAATCCTTAGAAATAATATGTAAGATCCAAATTGAAGAATGCGCCATAGATATAGGTTTGGAAAGACAGGTACAATTTTTTTAAAATTTTGTTCCTACCTATATTTCCATTAATTTTATTTCATGAATTTAGGCTTATCCAATATTCATCTATTAAAAGAAAAGAGCAATTCATGAGCTTTGACCAAGCCCAACCAGTTTATAGTCATAGTTCAACAAATAGATATCTAGGTCAAGGTTCAACAGGAGCATTTATTAGAAAAAAAAGTATTCTGAAAGAAACATCAATATTACCTGGTATAGCAAGATAGATGAAAGGCACTTCTTTTATTGAAGGAGGCAGGTCACTCATCCAGTGTTCTAGGCGAACCCTTTGTACTTTAATATCTTCACCCATTATTGCAGCTAAAATCACAAACAAAGAAAATTTTACTGATTAAAACATCGAGATATAAGTACTAAGTACGTTAGTACTTATATCTCGATGGATTAAAATTTATTGGAAAATAAATTTAAATTACGAACGTAATTTATTTGATATACTAACTAGTAAACACGGTTTGCGAAGAACAAAATATTACCTAGCTACATGCTACCTACCTTGAACAGAATTTAAAACCACGATTGATTTTAAATACAAAGGAATCACGTCATTCTAACAAAGTACTAGCTAATTACGCATACGATTAACGTAGGCCCTTCGACACTATTTATGTGCTTCCAAATATTTATATTATGTGGACCTTTTCAGTCATGAAATTATGAAATAAAACTAATGTGTTATCCACGCATTTTTGATACTAATTATAAGACGTTGCATTTTTATTGACGATCAATAGAAAGGGATAACCGGGCGTCTTCCTTCCTATTAAATTTAGTCTTTTAATACGTCAAAATCAAATGACATTTGGAACAATGACATTGATTAGAGGACATTGACATTTGTGGTACGTTTCGTTAATGGTAAATCATTAACAAAAGCTTACCTTTTATTATTTTAATGCCGCGTTTTGTTTCCTATTTCCTAATACGTTCTTATCGTATCGAATATTCCAAGGATATTATTACTAAAATAACTTGAAATAACAAGTTTTTTACCGGTTATACAAATGCCTGATTTTTCCTGTTTGGAATTCTAAGCACGGCGGGCTGTGTTTAGATATTTTTAAAGGATTTTTTATATTCTTAATTTTTTATCGGTTGGTTACTACTTTCAAGTCGCTTAATCTTTCAAGTGAGAATTCAATAGAACATGAGTTCTCGAAGAGTAGGTTAGTCATTAGTGAAAGTTCTGAAACGATTGGGATGACGGTAGGAACTAGTAGGAAGATGACATCAGTGAAAGTTTTGATGAACCAGGAAGTCCAATTAGAAAATAGGAATTAGTGAAGTAGACATAATGTACCTACAGGCCAGTGTATGTATTTTCCGGTTTCAGAACAGGTACCTACTAGAGGACTTTTAGAAAACCAGTTTTTTTGTATATATGACGGTTGATTGGGCTAGGTGACAACAATAAGAACATCAGTAGAATAGTCATGAACTCTTACACAATTTACAATCTGCTGTTTACATACCTATTAAAAACAAACTGAATCCAAACTTCATGTTACCACAAATAAAAAGTTTGTCGCATGTGTAGCGGGAAATTCGTCGGTTAAAAACAGCACTACACCGAACAACCGTTATTGTGTCCACAAAGTTTTAGCACGTGTGTTACTTCGCACATGTAAATGTACTCTGCCAAGATTGAACTAAAATGAACATATCATGCACTTCATTGATACCTACTACAGATGTTAATAAATGCAAAAAGTAGGGTTAGGCACTGTTGTTATTAAACCGGTGCAGAAATTGCTTTGCGCACCTGAGCCTGATGTCCACTACTTTGATTAGGTGAAAGGAGACTTTTTTTACCTTTGGTGCTCCAATATTAGCACTGACCTTGAATACATTAGATTCGCCATAGAATGGCCGATTGTCAGGAAAGAAATAGGTAGTTACTTACTCGGGAAAATTAAGTAATGATGTTTATAAATATTACGGTAAACGTGATTGTGAGATATAACAATGTAGTTTTTCGTTGCATTTTTCTACTTCAACAACGTAGCTATGGTCCAGCAGAAAAAAAAAAACTATAAAAAAATAACTGCGGGACCGCACTACGGTTCTCAATACGGAGGAAATATTGCCTTTGAATAGAAAACTAGTTCAATCGCGACAGCCCTTATTGTAAAGGCATGGACTGTTAATGTTATTACAAAACCTGTATCCTGTTATCTTATCATTTGCTAGTGGTAGCTTAGCTTCACATCTATAATGTCGCAGACACATGATGTACCTAACTGGGATCTTAGGACTAATCAAGAAAAAAAAAATCTGCCTAGCCTTTTCCCAACTCTGTTGGGCTTAGGACTCCTCAAGAGTTTAATTATTTTGGATAAGTATCTAAATGGAAAACGACCTCTCCTTTCAACAAAATTCATTACAAATTACTCTGGAAATTAAACAAACAACTCGGATCTAATGCCCTAATGCCCCTGATGCATGTTACCAAGGAGTAACGTTTGGGGTCACTGCTAACAACACGCAGATAATTAATCATTGATACACATTGCACAAGGTTGAAACATTGGGTTGAAATGGATACGTTTACGTACCTAGGTTGCAAATATTAAAACCAAAAATACTAATTATGTAGGTACTTACTTATTAATTAATTTTATGTTTCCAAATTCAAAGAAAACTGAGATGATGCAAGTGTATCAGAGGTCCTTGGTTAGTTTTAACCATTAATTACTCGCATGGGGTCACCACACTTACATGTGACGAAAAAAAGTCCTTGCATTGGTTGAAACGTCCTGGCGCTCCCAGTAGCTTCAAAATAAGCCTCAAAGATATACTTTAGCACCGGCTAGGCTGCTGCAGCTGGAGGATGCGTCGCTGCTCTCTCCTGACTTGAGCCGTGAGGCGGCGAGTAATTGCGCAACTTTATTGAGCTGGATAAGTTACTCATATTTTGCTTTGTTCAACGAATTTGACTATCATTTTATTGTACTTTCACATTCATTTTTAAACAAATTATCTTTTTTACAAATCTTAGAAGGAATTTATGCAATATTTACACATTTCCAGAGGTTTTCTTCATGCGTCAGTACTAATATGAGGCAAAAGTGTTGTAAAATTGTTTTGGGAAGTTATTTTTTTAAGAACATCATGTTGGAGGTTCAGATTCGGAATTTGAAGAGGAGGAGGGAATGGAAGGGTAGGTACCTAATTGGAAAAGTTAGAGTATCATTTTCTGCCAAGCGTATATGTGCCGAAATTGTAGGCAGAAAGCAGCAAATGCACAATTCTTTATGAAGTAAATAAGTATGTTTTCTTCGAAAGTTCATATAGTAAATTGTTACGAAGAAATAATCTTTCATTATCAATTTCAAGTCTAGTCGGAATTTAAAGGAGCGCGTTCACAAGGCGCCCCTACTTTTATTATATTTTTTCAAATCTGTGATGACATAAATTCAAATATTTAGCACATATGAATGGAGCTTCAAAAATTTTTTTCGTAATTTCAATTTCTAACTTAAAAAAAAATTAACATTTCTAGTAAGCTCCGCTAGCAAGCAATAGATCCTGGCTGTCAGTTGCATGGTTGCATTACCTACCTACTGCCGCTGAAGAACGAATAAAGTTTCTGTAGATCGACCTTTAGTAGAACTTACCAAACAATTTGAAAAGTGAAAAGCGGTTTAAACAGTTAGATACCTATGAGTAGACTTTGGACAGTGGATTATTAACTTCTTTTTATGTAGGACTTTTTTGTTCTGCCACAGAAAAACTATCCGTCTATGTGTCTGTTTTTTGTTGTCTGGCTTGCGGCAAACCGAACAATCTGAATAATAAAAATCGAGTGCTGGAAAAAAAACGCTAAAGGAAAGCATGACGAGATGATTTTTGAAATGCTGATGAGATGGCATCTAGGGCTCTGCTGCCGCAATGTATGGCCAATACAAGGACATTAGAACATGGGTTTCATTTTGACAGTTCAACAACATTTATTGCGTTATTTACGTTGTTGAGCAGTCAAATTTTTCGAGCATATGAAGCAATGGATTAGCAATATCCTTCAAAATGATTCAAATTGTGATTGAAAGTGTGTTACGCGAATAGGGTTCAGTGAAACATTTGGAACTTACCTAACAGATTGCCTAACTTTATCAACACATAATAAGAGTTGTTTGATAACAGTAGTCCTGCAGCAGTCCTATTTAGCACTGCATCGATCGCTTTCGTGTTAAGGTCAGTTCAGTGCGAAATGCAATCGGCAAATGCAAGGCCTTAGTGATTACTTGTCTGATGTGTTGCATTATTTATGGTTTCGTGCATAAACGAACGCTGTAAATAAATTATGAAGTTGTACTCAATCGATATTGCCAATCGTAGTTCTTTGTCAACGTTTAACATTGACTAGGTGCCTATATGTAATCAATGTAATAATAGGGTTGACAATCTCCAATGACTAAGGCCTATCACACACTGCGATTAAAAATCGCGCCAAATTTTTATAGCAATTCTGTACACATTATTATGTACAGATTTTAAATACATTTCTTAAGTATCAATACGCACTGACAATTAAAAATTTTCGCTCGTTGCAATACACTGAAAATAAACAGCGCGAATAAAATCTGCAGTTTATATTCAGTGTACCGAACTGCAACTAACACGCATTGCGAATAAAATTCCTCGCGATTTTTTCTATGCTGATCTCAGCCGCTGAGACACATGTCTACAATGGCCAACATAACTAATACAATACATTTCATTATTTGTTTCCAAAAATCTTACCTTAATAATTCTATCGTGGTATTTCGCATCAATCTTGTTCCTCAGAGGTCTGCTATGTATAGCGGTGTACTACTAAGCGGTGAGCGCCTATTCGCGCGATTTTTATTTCGCTATGCGGTTTGTACCACGACCACAAAATATTCGCGTGAATTAAATTCGCACCGCACCGCGTCAAATCTGTATTAAACCACAAATATTTTTCAGCGCAAAGTTTATTCAGCAGTGCGGGTACATATACATAGATACCATGACGTGTTACAAAATTGCGATAAAAAATGTCCCGTTCGTTTATTCCAGTGCGGGCTAGGCCTAAAACATAGGAATGACATTATCTACATGTGATCGGTCGGCTTATAAAATGTCCACTCATGTCTATGTTATCCGTTTGCCTTTCAAGCCTTCTTTCGATGTAGGAAGCTTCATTAGTTAACACTTGGCAGATGCCAGTTGGTTGTTCTTTGACCCTCTGCGAAAGCCCACGCGCATCCTGTCTGTATCATAGAGCTGTAGGTAGGTACCTACCTAATATTTGAACATTTTTGTTGCCTCTTCTAACAAAAAAATGGTTTCCAGCTTGCCAGACACTTTAACAATGGACAAAAGAATCCCAAAACATTTTGAGAGAAAATTCAAATTCTGTACCTACCTATAAGTAATCATTACAAATTAAAATACACACTTATTATTATCGTTGGTGGGACGATTTTATTTACAAATATGTATCGACGTCAATACTTTTCGCTTAGCGGTCATTCACTTTGCACTACCAACCAGTCGACAAATCTTGCTAAAATTGTTTGTCTACCCGCAAAAGCTTTTGATCATGACATCATCTTGATTCATTACTTACCTACTTTTTTATAGAGTACACAAAGAAATGAGAGTCATCGTTGTTGCCCACCAAAAAAGGTACCTACCTATATCCAAATAAGATGAGTACATAAAACAACCAACAATAATTATTCGGGACGAAAATAGTCGCATCCTCTTTGTTTGATTGACCCACGGATATATCTAGGTATAATATATATATATCAGATATAGGTATCTATATCTGTGGATTGACCTGACTGATTCAGGTTACGAACTTTGTTGGAACTAAATATAAAATATAAATATTAAAATTAATTTTGTAATCACGGATCAGCCTTTCGATTAATATTTTTTTTAAATTCTAAAACGCTGTCTCTGATAACTTATCCGCAGAGTGCGCTTTCCCAAAGAACATTTTCTATTTACTGACCTAAATCGATTTTTTTCTTATTTTGTATAGGTTTTTTTTTCGTTATTTTATTGATCGACCAACTGAACAGACAGCTGTGCTGCTGGAATCACTAGAAAGTGGTGAAGGGCGGGCGTCTTGGGAGACTGTTATATTATGTAATTTTATCGTTCGAAAAGCGCTGATTCTCAGCCTAATTTGAATAAATGACTATTCATTTTGATTTTGAACGAAACGATAGATGGACTGTGTGAAATATGATATGGCTAGAAAGGGGGTGACTACCGAGATGCCGACTAATAGCGAAGTATGGAAAAAAAGACATGTTACGTTGCGCCGAACGCTAATACCCGACTTGGGATAAGAAAGCAAGGGAATTATTATGAGTTAGTGTTAGATGATTACAAATACATAGACATTAAAGACAAACATAATAGTTGGATAGGTACTTACATGACAGTCTAAGCGCGGTTGGTGCAGCTGCTGTTTCTACTCTTAATAATTTTGTTATCTTATATTTAATTGATATCATACGTTAATTTCCTTCCATTATTTACTTTTATTGTCTTGATTAGAACATTCATATTATGATAGTAGACAGTAAAGGCGATAACGTCTGATGTCATTCATATAATTTTCATTTGATTTTCTATAAATAAAGGATGTGGGAACCCTTTTGTTCTAATTATTTTACCATAATATTATTGGCATCAGCATCTTTACCATCATCATTAACAAACTGTATCAAGTTCTCGCAAGGAGACGCGTGTAACAGGTTTATCTTCTATGTCTTGTCATCGAGTTAATTTACACTATCCAAATATTGTTTTCCTAGGATAAAAAGTATACTAAGTCCTAACCCAGTTCATGGTCTCCCCATGTGCCAAAATTTCATCCAAATCCGTTCAGCCGTTTACGCGTGAAAGCGTAAGAAAACAAACTCACTTTATAATATTAGGATTAGGATTCCCTTTCAAAGTGTTATTAGGTTCAGGTTTTTGAAGCGCTGTGATTAATAATAATGATAATAATTTATTCATTGATAATCCTTCTTGTAGATAGGTGATAATTTATGCTAAGATAACAATTTAAATGTGCTAATAACTGCAGTCTGCATCTTGTTAATCAATATTGTATAAGAGCTAATTTTAGCTCAAGACTTATGTCTCTTGTCTGGAGACACAGTACAGCGTCTTTAAGGAGGCAGACAGCATTAACACATGTTGTTAATTCATTTCTAATGATTTATTTGTGAATTATTACTATACTTTGGTCGACTTGTATGAACTTGGAAAATAAATTTTGATATATAGCTAATGTCTAGCCATATCTCGTTATTTGATAGACATTGTTGTGACTTGTGATTGTAGCCAACAACATCGTCCTTTCGGTACCATCCCACTGATCATTCACATCGATTGATAAACCGATTACATATAATGATTTGATGCATTGATTTATAAACCTCTTGTCCTTTTGGGTGAAAAGAACATCACAACACAATCCTCAGAAATATCTGTGGCCTGACCTGAAGTCCTAGCGACCTAGAGAAGATGAGATTCATCATCTGCCTAGCCTTGTCCCAACTATGTTGGGGTCGGCTTCCAGTCTAACCGGATGCAGCTGAATACTAGTATTTTACATGGAGCGACTGCCTATCTGACCTCCACAACCCAGTAACTGGGTAATACGATACCCCTTGGTAAGACTGGTTGTCAGACTTTCAAGCTTCTGAAGACCCGTAACGACTGTCAAAGACAGCCGGGACCAACGGCTTAGCGTGTTTTCCGAGGCACGGAGGAGTCTCGATATGTAAAGATGGTCACCCATCCACGGACCAACCCCGGCGTAGCTTAACCTGATGGATCGACCCGTGCGTCTGTTATTACTTAGCCACGAGCTCCTTCTAGAGAAGATGAGATTATCTAGCGATAAACCAACAACGTGAGATGCAAACAGCATATACATATAGGGTGGATTTTTGAGATGGGCAGTATATGGGCTTACCTTAACCGTTGTACTACAGGAAAATGGTCTTAGGAGACTGTCCTTGCGTCGTGTTCCACGCGCGCCTCAAAGAGATGTCAGCACAATTGGCGGGGTCCGCTAGGACCGATGCCTGCCAGGGTTGCGGGTTAGTCCGAAAGGGATACCGGGACCTTGGCAACAGGCAACTGAAGGAACACGGGTGGGTTTTAGTCAGTAAAAATCTGACACGCCCTTCCGCTCCACCCAGAGCGGGAGAAGTCATTGGATGATTTCCCACCCTCAAAAAAAAAAAAAGGAGACTGTCCTTAACTTGTTGAGATATTTTGATTTGCAGTATGAATGACTGGCCGTTCATCGGCTACGAGAGAAGAAGTGTGAGGATATTGATGCTACAGTGATCAGTCACCAGCATTTCAAATTAGCTTGCTTCTTGAGTTAGACAGACACATAGGGGAGTCTAAGTGGATTGTTGATTGATCTGGTAACAGCGATATAAATAGACACTCTGATGATGATGGACAGACAGAGGTTGTTCTGAGTTAGTTGACTTTAAAAAAATGCAGATTTCTTGAAAATCATCATTTATTGTAGTTGCATAACTAAATAATTTAATTACTAACTCTATTAATTAGCGAGCCTCAATCACATGATTAACTCTGAAAAAAAGTAGCTAAACATAAAAAATTACATTTCACCTAGACATCACTTTATCAATTCCTTGTTAAGTACATTATATTAAAAAAAATCGAACTTCAACGACCTAAAAACCTACTAGATTAACAAGTTATTTAATAACATTGGCCCTAGGATCGAACCTTGCGGAACGCCACACGAAATCGTAGAGCGCAGAAGTTCTGACCTCTTATTTATGAATATTGCTAGAACATTAGTTTGTTTACATGTTTGCAAATGGTTTTTACGCGACTGCCCTAGAAGGAGGGTAATGTTTTAAATTAAATAAACGATGAGGAATGTTGGATGTGAACTGCCTCGTTGTTCTAGTGGTTGTAAGTGCTACTCAGATGTACCTATAAGTACTACAATACTAAAAAGGGCAGATTTTTCAATAGTCAGATAACATAATATCTGAGCAATAATTATTGCAGTTTGACAGCTTTATAGAAAAATATGTCAAACTGTCATTAAAAGTTAATAATAAGTTAATAGCCAGCTATTGAAAAATCTGCCCAAAGTCATATTGGTGGAAGGAACTAGAATTGGGTTCAGTCATTTACTTTTCTAGATAACTTTGCTGATAATGAATTGTGGCGTTAATTAGTGGCGTGAGGGATTAATAAAAAGTCCAACGGCTTTTGTGACAAAATGATTACATCGATATAATTAAGAATTCTGTATTTATGTCGACCTAGTTGTTTCTAGAAGCTTTAAGTACCTGGTCGACCGAGCTCTGCTCGGGTGAAAATAGATAAACATATCGTCTAGTTATACCAACGTTGTATCACATTCACGAGGCTGTAAAAATTGAGAAAACGTATTTTCCCATCTGGGAAATCTAGATCGATTTTTCACCCGCGTAAATCCCTATATTTATATACAACTTTCATCGAATTCGTTAGAGCCGTTTTCGAGAATGTGATTACACATATATATATATACCTATATACATAATATTGCTCATTTAATAGTATAGGATATGGCTAGACTTGTGTTACTAGTGTGGCTGGCTGTTTCCATGACCATTGCACTGTATGGCGAATTGATGATTGAACTAAGTGTATGGTCTGATTGTGTTGTTAAGTGCAGAATATTGTGTTCTGCTCTTATCTGTTTCATTTCCAGTCTTCCCTGTAGATAACACTGCTGTGTATGTGTATACCACTGTGTAATTAACTTATTATAAGGTACGGTATAACCCTATAATACCAATATATGAATTCAATGTATTCAGTGTACTACAACCAGAAAAGTACAGCATGCCAAAACACTCCCACCACCCGTCGCGCCGCCGAACGTGGCCGAACGAGAATCGATGTCACCCGAAGCCAGTTCGCTTGCAGTCCCGCTGACGGCTCCCTTCCATACATAATAATCTTGCCTCGCTTTCGCCACGCTGCGACCCAACGCCAGTCAACAGTCCACGTTATCACACTGTGCGGCTGCGTAAACACTTTTATTGTGCATCATTTATTGACAAAACTACCAATATTTACCTGCTCAAAAACGCTTTAAACGAGTTACAATGAGCAAATTAAGATCCGGTGTGAAATAGAGACGGGCCGAGGCCACGATATCGACGTTTTATTTTGGATCGCTGGACTAACGATACGAAACTGTATAATTACTGTGTTACATTTCCTGTGCGATGTTGGGGGAGAGTTTTGGTTAAAAAGTTGACATTAGACGTTTACTGGGACTTATTGCGAATGTGTATTGAAACGTTCATCGCTATCCACGGGCGCACTGCTATGCGCCACGATTTGGTGCATTTTATAAGACACACATCCTCCGATCACTACTGCGAAGGAAGAATTTAGTCACCGAAGCAGGTAAGAACAACAATTTGTGTTAAGTTTTATGTAATATGCTAATTAGCGAGCTGTGCTCTTTCTAGAACTTGACGAAGTGTGCAATAATATTGAATTAACATAACGAATTAATGAAACGTGTGAATATCGGCTTGTATGCTCCTAACGCAGGAGCGAGAGCAAGTTAGAAATTAAAAACAACCATTTGTGTTTATTTGTGCACTTCAATGTGGTGCAGTGTGCAGACTGCTATAGAACTTTTGTTGATACCACTACACTGCCTATAAGCTGAACTGTTTTTAGAAAAATATTACATTGAACTGCAAAAATTGGCATAACTATTCATAATTGTCTTTAAGCGGAATCCAATTAAAATATAATTAAGGACAATGATTGTTTAATGAGCTTGGTCGGATAGCGTTGACCACATAGATTACGATAATATAAACAAACAAACAGGCGGTTATAATGCGAGCCACACACAAAGGAGTATTAATATTCTTAACTCGTCAACCTTGTAAGTTCATGCTCTGCTTCACCTCTGAAGAAACGGTAACGTAAGCAGAAACATTAAAATAAAGGACGACTGCAAAACAAAGACACGCACACTTGGTATATAGTAGCCTCCTGCTTTTAGATTCAAGAGATTCGCCTTTTATTGAAAACAGGAGGAGGAATACAAAAACCATATAAAAGTCAGGAGACATTTTATAGGTACTATAGATACTTGAGATTTTTTACAATATACAAACAAAATAAAGAGGGTCATTATTTATTTCTGTTAACAAAACAACTACAAAACATGCTGAATACAGTCATTTAGAAAAAACCAAAAACAAACAAAAGAAGATCTCATTGGCACTTTTACAAAATGACCTACCTTCATTGGCTATCTTCATCAACAGGGTTTGAATATATACAAAAGTAAGTATTTGTTTACAGCTATCAAAAGATTTATAGAGAACCAGGCTATATGTTGCAGTACCTATGTTAGAGGATGTAATTATATTCGTCAGATTCAGCATAATATTCCTCTTTTTCATATTCTGGATATATTTCAGTGAAGTTGATCACGATAGGTTGAAAGTAACTCGAAATCGTTGCCCACAAATCCCGAAAAGAGCAAAGAAAATAAATTAAATTAAATTTGATATAGGTAGCATAAACAATTTAACACAAGCTATAAATCCGGTTTTATTTGGTTACTACCAGTTTTAAAACATTCAGATTCCAAGCAATGGCAGATAAAAACCACAATATGATATTTATGTATTGCTTCTACGAATTCTATTGATGATTATGTGGGGACGTAATACCGCTACCCTTCACCCCTATAGAGGCACATATTGCCATAGTACACTTTGAAATTAGGACTAAAAAGGAAATATTGGGAAGAATGATTGGTATAGTGGAAGAAATTAGAGCGTGATGTATAGTACAACAATCCAACTTGAAAATAATAGCCTGACATCTTACAAAAATATCAATCTCCATAAAATATGGGTTGTGCAACATGCATTACAGATATTGACTTCTGCCCAGTTAAACCAGTAACTTCCAGATAACTGGGACGTTTGTACTTGTAGGTAGAATAGAACAAGGTTTCCACAAAATCCCAACTACTCAACTAAGTGGCAGCATTTTGGAAATAAATCTACTGCACTACTAAGATTATGGATGGTTGGAGGTTGGATGCATAGCTTTTGCCCAGCCAGTCGTAAATTAACCAATGCTAACCTCCCACTGGCAAGAAGGTAGCAGAGATAAGCTTCGAAATTGACGTCTTATCTGTAAACAACCCAGAAAAATGGGTCAGCATCATGGGTCCGGCTATAAAGTTGAGCAACAGACGAGAAATAGTTTAAAAGCTTTGGCATGTTTTACTGTTGAGGTGCTTTCGAGTATATTACACACGAAATCCCCTACAGACGACCTAGTCCGTGAAAATACAACACTGACATGTCCACAGAAAGTGTTAACGAAATATTCATGGCTATTTTGCTGTAATACAAACTTGAATTGATAAACAGACTGTCAGTACGTACGCTAAGCAGTGAAATAGATTAAAAAACGAAATAAATATGAAATAATGGATAATTATGTCAAAGGCTGTGGGTTTAATGCCATGTATGTAAATAAAAGCATGTTGGAAAGCATAAAATAGAATAGAAGAAAATAAATAAACGTCGTCGCCTATACGAAACGCTAGCGTAGTGACTGGAGATGAGCCGAAGAAGGTAACACACAAGGAACAGTGGAAAGCTATGTGGGAGACCTTTGGCCAACAGTGGTTCAACCTGAACCTGATTCAACCTGAATAAAAACAGGAAAACATTAATGATTGTGGAATTTAGAAACTTGAATCATTCACAAATGACTCGATGACAATAGGGAAAATGAATTGATAAAAGACAATATTTACCTACTATATTTTAAGTGTACGTGACATTTAAGCAAAAAGACAAATAAAAATATTAACCGCAATGACCACAAGACGGTGAAATCCATTTTTTGCATAAATCCTCTCTACCATATCCTTTTCGTAGAGTCTATTACACGAAGGTTTACCTGCTATATCAATGCTAACTCGTTAATGTGTTCACATTAGCATACGACATTGTTATTATTAAATAGCTCATATGACAGTATTATATTACAGTAGACTTGTTACGTAATTATTTCCGGTATCGCACTTATATTGAAATGGATAAATTACTTCCGAAAGGATCTTTCAGAAGCGTTTGATACGCTAAACTACTAAAGCATAAAATTACAAGTAATTGCTCCAAAATTCATGAATCCAGGCCACTTCACCTTAACCTAAATAATGAAAAAGAATTAGAAGAAACAGAGAGAGACAAACATTTAGACAACGCAGAACACGATAAAGCTTTTGGCGTTTTTGTCTGTAATATTCCTTTCTTTTAAAATGCCTGCTTATCTTTTGAAAATTCTTGTTTGGTTTGTTGTTAAATATTCAAGACCCTCACAGATTTACGTAAGTCGTGAAACGAGTTGCCTCGTGGATGGGACATACATAATGGATCAACCTGTATATTGGACAAATAACATGTGGACAGGTATAAAGCTGGCATATACTAATTAACGTGTTATTCATAAATATAATGAGGCGTGTGGGACCTATTAAAATGCGGATATTGCAATGAAACAGAGAAAGTACTGAGTAAACACATACATAACAATCATGAAGATAACGATTCTATATATATATTGCGGAAATTTTATTCAATAGTAAATGAAAAGGTTTCTGATATTTCATCATCAACAACTTCTTATAATTCTCCATTCTGCCGAATGATTTGTTAGTAAAACCTGTTAAGTAAATGCTTTTGTATTTTTTCTATCTTTATAGAAAAAATACAAAAGCATATACCTACTTTTAATAAATATATATTTTTCAACTTGTTTTTGGTCCTTCAATACATTATACTTACTTTAGATATCGTTTCCAAAGACATTTTTTTTTTATATAGCCAGCTTTCTAACTTCCAACCATGGATATTATCGGACTGCCAGTTCTAGTCGCAAATTAAAGTTAAACAATAGAATGCGCTTGATAAATTAACACTATCAATTGAAACAAGCGTAGACTATATTTAGATCATTGAATGGGTTCATATTTAAAGTAAAAAGTTCTATCTTGTTCACTTCATCAAGTGTTAAAGTCATCTTTTCTGAAAATACTAAAAGCATACAATTCACCTCCAAAAATGAAAACTTCCTGAAAATCTGACCACATTTTCTTTTTGTTCCAGATCGCTATTGATGGCGTTACTTAGCATCCAAGGCGATTGGTACTTGTATTTTTGGTTAATATACTGTAAAATCTATTCAGCTATTATATGGTTGTTCAGCAATCACTGCCGCGGAGCTGATAAGGTTCGCTCAGTGATAACGAGTGGAGTTAGCGGACAGTCGCCTGCAGGCCTTCATAGAGTGCGCCCGCGTCGTAGAAGAGCTCCACAGCAGCACCGCGTCAAACACATCGTTGCTTTAGCAAGGAGACCGTCTCTTCGAAGGATCGTCATGGCACCAGGAGCGAGCACCGCCCACACCATGATGGAGGACAAGGAGAAGATCCTCCACGGAGCTTTGGCAACCGGTGAGTTCATTGTTTTAACGTTTTTGGATACGTGAACTATACAACCGCTTTGTAAAAGGACTCTTTTGTGTTGTACTCACGCTTATTCTGGCACATTCAACAACAAGGTGGTTGGTCAACTGAGATATTGTTCGGTCACGATGTTGTTTATTTACCCATGTTTTCTAAACTCATGAACACGCCTCCGTCCAGCGAGTTTCTATAGGTGCTCTGTTATTGACATACATTTGAATAATATTCTTGATTTTATCACCGAAATGTTATGCAGTCGGTTGGCCAGTATTGTTAGGCTTGAGTTTTGCTTAATCAAAAACCATATTACGGCCATTAAAATCTGCCGATTCTTGAGATGCATTCTTCGCATTTGCAATGTACTTTTCAATTTTCCATGTCGCTAGCAATAATGCATGCAAACAGTTATTAATCAGAATGAACAGAAATAAATTGATATGAATGTATATAAATATATAGAAGTTTTATAAGTAGCGTTATGTTGTGTTGTGTGAATGAGTTGATCAGTCTTGTCGTAACCGTTCTCTAAGATTGCTTCCTACTTAGGTAGTTCTTGTCATCGGGGAGGTCAATAGCAAAAATAGACAGCAAAAAATCAACAACTGTTGATGTTTAAACATTGATTCTAAATCAGGAACAAAAAGCCTGAAATACGTTAGATCCTTGAATATGCCCATCAATTTCTTAAATTACATTCAAAAGAGCTTAAACAGGTAGCCTTCCGCCATCTTTATTCAGTAACGATAAATAACAATTTAATATAACCTTAATGTAACTTCTTACGTCATGCGTGAAATTAAAGCGGTGGTTTCGTTTTGAGCTTGTTTTGCTTTAGACTCCTCAGTCCGAATTTAATTTCTAAGTAGGACTATTCATAGCACGATGTTTGACTACGAAAATTCGTGATGTATAAGTCTTTATTAGACCAAAACAATGCTGTACATTATCCGCACTATGACCAATCAGAGCAAATTTTCACGCCTTAGGTAATTCTAATGTATAATAAGCATTGTTTTGAATGTCGAATTCATTACGAATCCCGTAAACAGTCGCATTGTTTGACTTGTTAGTTGTTACCTCATTACCTGCCAGTACTGATTCGTATCCAAATCATTGTTCAATCTTGGCATCAAGTCTAAGGCTACCTCGCTCATTTCTGAGAGTCCCTGGATGACTTCATGGCAATTGCCGGAGAACTGCAGATCTTGATGGCAAAGCGCCAGTAACATACGGTCTGGTCTGACAAATTTTCAGAGAAACCATTGGACGGCTATATTTATCATTTCACGTTTAGTCTGTGTGATGACGCTAAGTTAGATATATTAGATTTTTGCCATAAACACTATCTGATACGCTGCAGTGGACATTTGCAATCGATAGTTCTATTACACCACTCAACGATGGCGGACATTATCTGTAGGTACCTCTTTTATTATCTCGGAACATTATTCATTTTTGGCAATTTACGGCTTTTCTTTTGGCACATCATATATTCGGAAATTTTTATTTACTTATTTATTTTAATAATTAATTACACATCTTTTGAAAGTGGAAATTATTTTGGTACTTACCCACATTAAATTTGATTGTCATTTGTCATCAATTTCAACTCTTGAATAGAACTTAAACAAACTTAAGATTTATACCTAAAGTGGAATTTTTTTAGAAGTCATGCTACAATAACCTGTAAATTACTTCAATAAACAGGAGTAAATCATTCATTCACGAGCATGACCATTGATTTTCCCACTGTACCGAAGGCCCATTGTTGGATCTCACGGTGATGTGATGAATGATGATTCACTCCTTCTAGTGTGTCGAACTACTATTCTAGATAGTCTTACAATGATGTCAGGTACAAGGCTGGATGACCCCGTTGGCGCAAACACAAATCCATCAGCCAAATCTCTAAACTCTAATGAGTGTTCCGAAAAATGGATCACTCATCAACAGCGTACATTTTCTTCTTCAGTAGAGCTTCTAAGAAATGTCTCGAATGTCTGTCGGTTATAGAAAGTCAATGAAATTTTTAGTTCGTTGCGTTGCGTACTGCAAGCTCTGTGCGACGGTCAATTGCCTCCGGCCATCGCTTCGTTGCCAGAGCCACATGCAAGAAAGGACCGCATTGAACTTTGCACTATACTAAAAATAACTTTTCACACTTACAATATTAGATTCAATCTGCATCGTGCATGGTTGATATACTTAGTGTGAAATCTGTTTGTTGATAGTGATGTTTAATACTTGGTTTCAGTATCGGTCTCGTCTTTTCAGTATCGGTCTCGTTTTTTCAGTATCGGTCTCGTGTCTTTCACGCCTTTTGGTCATCTCGATACGAAATCGTTAACAATGTAGGTCAGAGAACTATTTTGATAAAATGTTCTACAATCATTGAATGACTTAAAGGAATCACCTTTTAAATTGTTAAGATCATCACTCGTGCTATTGTAACGTTTATATCTTGCCACGTGTAGGTAAAATGATGTCTGTAATTAAAGACCAATATTCATTAAGATGATCATATCGACGGTGGATGACGAGAAATTAAAACAATATTACAATCACGGGTCTCCGACCTTTAAAGATGGCCGGTTATACTTATCAAATAAAACATAGGAGATAAAAACTGAAATAAAATACATTGTTAAGAAAATAATATGAAATATGTTATTTTCTAAATCTATGTAAGTACGCACGAGAATTTATTTTTAAAACATTTTTTTTTCTCCAGTGACACTTGACATCGTAGTTAAAAATCATTGGCACATTGACGTGTTATTTAAAAAAAAACAGCTAATCGCGCCATTAGTGACGTCAGCGCCACGCCTCCGATTAGGACCGTTGCTTTGGAAACAAACATCTGCAAATGGTTCTGAACTTGTGGCAATAAAAATATGTATAATAATAATGTTTTTATTATAATGACGTAAGAAAATATGATTTCCGTTCAAGCTCTCAAGTTTATTGATAAAATAATTTGGCGTGAAAATGACATGCAATGATTTTCTTGATAATTTTTTTATTATAATTGAGCCACGTCAATGGCTAAATTGACGAAAAACAAGCAATTTTTATTTCGCTTCGTGTGATGACATAATTGTTTTACTCAAAGGAGATAAGCAATGTAATTTTTTCTTCTAAAAGGGAGTGTCTCTATCGCATTTAATTACAAAATAAAGTTCATGAATAATTTCGATAACATTGTATTGTTAGATGTAAGAGATTACGTGTGTGTGTGTACAGTACACTGTTATCTGCCCCCTGCAAATTTATCAGTGGGGGTGTTGCTATGTTCATTATCAAACTGGCTCTTCAACTATGTATGTTTACAAACCATAGTACAAAGACTTTACGAAATTATTATGTATAACTTTAACTTTACGAAGATAATGTTGTTTTTCATTCCAAAACACTTTATCACCTACATAAGGTAACACAAGGTGCCGCATAAATTCAATTTGCTATTTTATTAAGCACTGGTATAGGTACATAAATATTGCTTTAGGTACAGAGGCGAATAATTTTATAAAAACTGCAATTAGGTATGCTTCCTTGTAGTTTTTACCTTTGTAGAAAAAGCAAATTCATTTTCAAGCAATTAAAATGATGTAGTCATCGATTTAAAAACATTACTATCAATTAATAATATATTTTTAATCTCATTATTAAACAATCATTGCTCAACGAGAGATTATTTTATATGTCTACAAATACTACGAAGATGTATTACGAAACACAAACCCACTGAATGGTGGGCGTGGGCCAGATATTCTGGGTAGCTACGATAGTTACTACTCAGATACTACGCCAGATGACGGCATAAAGTCTAGATTTTTTACATATTATAATTATGATTCAATTTGGTTTACTTATGCACTGTGTACAATTTCTTACATGTAAATTTATTGAATTCGATTTTCAATAAAATGCAACTGATTCATAGAAAGCAGGTGTTTTCATAACATGAAAACACCTGCATACTATGAATCAGTTATTTATATTAAAAATGCAATTGAAATATAAACAACATAATATTTTTCCACCATTTTGCTTTACTTTGAACTACTTATCCGTATCGAAGGACCATTTTTTTAAAAATTGAATGCCAGTTGTTTTCCATTCGCTCCACTTGATCATAAAGATGGCAATTAAAATAAAATAACTTGTAAATCACTTACTCTTGTTCATTGTTGTCCTTTATTTACAAAATAGTTCCTAAAATATATCTTTAGGTATATAGCCAATATTGGATGATTTAATGTTAGCCATACTTAGATTGATTTTTTATATAGAAAAGTATAATATTATCTATCATTATAAGACTTGTTTTGTTTAACATGAATGATAAATCTTTCATGAAAGTTGTTATTTTCAATCTAATCTGAATGTATGTGCAAGAGGGGTCAGTTCTTAGAATCGACGTCACTTGATGACTTGACCTGATGACTGCAAATCAATAATAATTTTATAGCTTCACGCATAAAGTGCATGCTACACACGTCACCCATTCAACGAGTTGCAGTATGTATGACATTCACTTTATTGCGTACCATATTTATGACTCCAACTATATACAATCTTGAGAAAATACAAACAAAGATATCAAATAAAACATTGAAAATATTCACGATTTAAATAAACTGTTCGACATTGGAATTTAAAAGTTATTTTCTCATGGACATCTAATGATTTAACTAGAGAAGCCTAACGTTTTTTGGAAAGGAGCCATTACAATTTCCAATGACAATTCTCTCTAGTTTTGTGTTGAAATAGTACAACACTAATGAAAACGCAAGGTCTAATAATTTGGAACTATAACTCTAATACAAAGTGCTAATTTTGTGTACATTTTGCCTAGAAAGATGTAACACTTAGATTAAGGTACTTTCCAATCCATCGTATACGCAAATCCGGATTGCTATGGCAACTGTTAACACCAACACTGTATAATAATTTAGCATTCTGGTAAATTCATGCGACAAGGTTGACTCAAACCCCTATGTCTTTGTTCCCTTCTTTTCTTTGTCTTTTTCTTTGAAACCAAATTCATGAAGTGCATTTCCTTTCCAAATAATTTGAAACTGCCAATAAGTTTCTCAGAAAGATGTTTTTCATTCGGAACTACAATGGTACAATCATCGAAGTATATACTTCTTCCTTCTAGTCATCAATACATCTCCAGCCCCTAATATCCAAACATACAGTCTGAACATAGAAATATTTGTTAGTTTTCTGGAAGTGTACCGTACTTTATATATTTTATTTAGTAATAAATAGACCATTAGTAAATGCATATATCACCTACTATCTGTCGTATGTAGTTTATCTTTTGAGTATCCATTCCCGTTTTATAACACGCATGCGATGTTCAACGTGACTTGTCGTATCTAGGAAAACTACGCTCAATAAACGTGTTACCTTTGCTTGTACTTAATAACTAATGTAATTAACTTGTATTGTAGGTAATTAACCAAAAAAATTCTCGTGCTTTGGCACATTCTTTTTTTTTGTATATGTTGATAATTTCGAGTTTTTTTTAATTATATTTAAATATCTTGTCAAATGCTTGTGTTCACTGCTTTAACGGTCAACCTTATTCAAAGTCACCATTTCTTGCATTCCGTGATAACTTGTCGCTTCATATCACTTAAAAGAAAATCGTCTTCATCTTCAAAGATGATATTTTATAATCTTGAGAACATTTTACCACTTGCTAGCGTTTCGTGTGTAATTGATTTGAGTCAACTAGGCTGATGAGGTCAAACCACGCTTTATTGACTGAGACAGTTCACACGCTGCGTCATATGTCACATTGTAAACTTCAATAAGTATACAAAGTATGGAAACATTGGAAACCGCAATTTAACCATTCATGTCCATGTGACATGAATTTCATACATACATGTCTATTCACCATCAAATTCCAGAACATGTAGGTTTATACAATTTTACCCATCCATTGTGTAAAGAATTTTAAACAATAGATGAAAAGATAATATAACGTAACAGCTCTTATATTTTCATTTGCAAATCTGCAGAATGGAAATTTAAAATGTACACAGAGATTTATTTGCCAAGACTTCTAGCATAATATACCAGTTTCTAGACATAACAGACTTTGTACAAATAAAGCAGAATTATATAACTAATCTGCTATCACTAAACCTATACAAAGTAGTAAACTTGTAAAACAAGAATCTTATGTAGCTGCACAGACATTCCTTTTTAGTTAAACAAACAGCATTAATTTAATCATCTTGAATTTGAGCCAAGTTAAGCTCACCAGGATCATCTGGTCTTTGAAGTCAAAGACCCTTATTGGTATGCAGTTGAAGTAAAGGACCAGAAAATGTACTTCAAAAACGGTTTTTATTTAAATTTTTATGAAGGAACATAAAAATCAATCCGAAGGCTGGCGAAAGGTGTATTTCCTGTTTCTTGAAAGTTGTCTTGACAAAATTGAAAATAGGGAAATGTTAACCTTAACGATGAAATTTTGAACTGTCCCGTGCAGGTCAAATCACGAAAACTTTGTTTTATATCATTATTGGGTTATCAGGTTATCACTTATTTCAATTTTAGAGCCAATCAATTGTATAAGCAAAATCGTGACCAGCCAGACAGTTTTCTTGAAAGGGTTCATTGACTGCGTGACATGAGTAGGAAACCCTGATGGGTATTTAAAAAGTAATAGATATGAGACACACCTCCATCGTTAATCTAAATATATCGCCGGTCCACGCGTTGTCGGAGCTCGATCGTTTCCTCGCCGGTACAAAGTCCGTACTCTCTGGCAGTTGCGCCCGCGCTGTTGTATACCGCATGGCCGCGCCTGCATATGAGGCCTTGATGGCCGTTGCGAAACGAAAGTGTCTGTTATACTTATTAGTTATGACACTATTTCAATCAAAAAAGAACCTCGTCTGGTAATATAAAACAAACATAAAATGCAGTTTAAAGCTCTGAAGAATTCGATAAAAAAATATTCGAAACACTGAAACTAATAATTAACTGAACAAATTCATACACTACACGCATTCCTGTTGCAGCTGAATTGAAACGTTGGAACAAATAGGAAACACAATTTGACTTCGTAATGCGTGGAAAATCGATTGATTAACTATCAATCATACTCGTTGGTAATTGATAAGACGGATTAGAGAAAGGAAAAATTAATTTTACCCTAAAATGAAGCTGAAGCTGCTATTTTCGGAAAGCAACCATAATAAAAAATTAGAGAACAAATATTTTTGATTATTCAACAAGTTACACATCTAAAAAGCAAACTATTCATTTGCGTCGTTCTACCTTTAAATGCAATCGCGAAAAAAGTTCGGTATATATTTGGTTTATTCTTGTCTAAAATTGTATGATGTCATTGTTTGTTAGAGGCAAAGGCAAGGTTGAAGGCGTGTCGGTCGTGCCGCATTTTTATTGGTCGGTTTATGCCATATCAACAACCATAAATGCCACTTGTACAAACCACTAAGGTGTGATGACGCGGCTTGTTCTTTCAAAGTGCATATCTTCATGTGATTTATTCTTAAAGCCACGTACAATTTGCCTAGTTTCTTTACTGATATCGGTCGTTATGTTTGTAATCTTAAAATATCTTTTTAGGAAGATTGGTCTTTATCTCTGCCGGGTTTACTCATTGTTTGTCCTTGATCTATTCAGCGTTTGGTCTAATAGGTCTAAGCCTATCTTCTTTTAGCTTTATCAATTTGTGTCAACGATTAATTTTAACTGGCAAGGCGTTTCGAGAATGGCCTTAATTTTCCAGCGTTTACAACTAATGCGACTGAGTTTCAGAATATTCCCTTTCTCTCTGTCTTTGATAAGATCATAGTTTTCATAGATTAATGAAAATGTTAATCCCCAGTTATTGTAAACGATAAACAGTTGTTTACAATTTAGCTATGATAGCATGAGTAAATATTATCATGATTTTGACCCGGACTCGCAACTAAGGTTAATGTTACCGATTAATATTTCGCTGACGAATAAGCCTGTGGCAATCAATCTAATAAATATTCTAAACAAATGTAACTTTAGCATCTATTATTGGAAATTGGAACGTATTGAGAATTCATTATGACACTCACATGATATGCTTCTTCAAAATCGTTTATTACTTCAATAATATTTGATTGTTCAATAAAGTAATTAAACATGGGATTAAAAATACACGTATATGTCTATATTGCAAACACATTCTGTTAGCAGCGTCCTCATTTATTTATTCAACAGTTATTGGTCCTTAGGACCACAAGATGAATCTATAACTTGATATAGTATTATACTTATGAGTATTGTGTCATTGTTTTAGCATCGATGCGCTCACACCGCATCAGCCAGTTTGCGCCACTGCTCATTGCGCTGGTGGGTCTACCAGCGCGCGGCAAGAGTCAGCTCGCGCACAGACTTTCCAGGCATCTCAACTGGAACGGGGAGAGCACTAAAGGTAATCTATACTTACTTGTATTACAAAGTTTCATCATCATCTGCCTAGCCTTTTCCCATCTATGTTGGGGTTGGTGTATTACAAATTTTCATTCATGTATATCTGTATCATCCTGGCAAGAAGGACAAAAAAAAACATCAGAAATCTTCACGACAACACTTTTTGTATCAATCACTCACTTCATTCAATCAATCAATCAATCACTTTCGATCGGCCTCACCGCAGAAAAGAGGGAGAGATTGTCTAGATTCCAAAATTTTTAAAAGAGAAAAGCCATTTGTTATTTTCAGTCGTTTATCCTGTAAGCCCAGATTAATAGTTTCTATCAGTCCCAAGACTGATAGAAACTATTGATCAACTGTAGTTGGAAGGCCTAGTCTTATCACGAATAGCCAAGTCTGTAATAATTATGATTTATGACCTCTAACTGTTTACGAGTCAAATAAAAAAAATGTATTGTCATGGATTAAGCTTTGACGTCATATCAATTGACTTCTTTTATACTTTGTTGGAGCTGAAGATCACGAGACTAACAAAGCCTAAATGGAGACTTGCATTTGAGTTCCAAATTGGTGTTATTGAAGCTGTCTGAAATAACTTTTTGTCTCGAATTATGTCGCCATGACTGATGATAATTATATTGTTAATTATGCTTGCGGGGGTTAGACTTTAGAGCGATCTTATCTTGGCGTTAAATAAACACTCACATGACCAAGTAGGTAAAATTTGATCGATGTTTTCTCGGTTTTCTCATAAAACTCATTGCGATTAGTCATTTTTTATTTTCCTGGTGATGAAAATATCCGATTAATTACAAAGAAAGTACATATTATCGAACATTATTATTGATAATAAGATAAGATAGTTTTTACGAAGTATTTCATAATTTAAATCCTTGCGGTGAATTTGTAGATTCAGATTAGGGGCATTTATTCATAAGCATTCTCAACCAAATAAATTTTGAACTTGATTGCCATTATTTGAATGATTAATTTTATTTCATTCAGTAGGTAATTGATAATATCATTATTACATAGGTAAGTAGGTATTTTAGTAGTCCCTAGCACAATTCTTAACATAAAACACTATTTATAACCCGTTGTCAGATCGAATTACAGAGTCGTGTTATTTACAAAGTTGTGTCTACAAATGAGTGTTTATGTACCAGTAAGCGGATTGTCCAATAAATCACATAATGCAGAATGTGTGCGTATAGGTACACAACACATAAGTAGGTACAGTAGCCCTGACCCAGATGGGAACGCTGGTCTCGTCTCTGTCTCTGACACAACATTCACGACCTAGCTCGCGAGATATCTTTATAACTGATTAGATATTGTGGGATTCATCTTGATAAAAAGTGGCCTAATTGAGGAACATGACAATGCCCATCAAGGAATGATACGACATTGTTTGTTTGTTGCTTCCACTTGTTCTAGATTGTTATAATAAATAAAGAAGCATTGCATAATGTCGCAGGCGTAAACAGAATAACATGTATTGTGCAATATTATCACGGTCAAAATAATCATATTAACTAAGGGCGCGTTCACACTATGTCGTGACGGTTAATTTATCGTTTCATTTTCGTTGAAAAAGTCGTGGACGACAGGTCCTTTATGTGAATACCTCCATTTAAATACACAAGCCACGACGCTTTAAACGACTCGATAATCTATCGTTCCGACATAATGGGACCAGGGGCCTAATGGAAAAGATTTGAAATAACATTATGGTTATATACTTACTTTTGATAGGAAGATTTTCCTCGCAGAGGAATTTATAATTAGCAACCTAGCATTTACAAATCTTGAAAAGTTTCCTACCTCAACAATTGATTGACTCAATAAAGTAACTAGAGAAGTGTTTTGTTTGGAAAGATTCCTTTTGTTATATTATGTTTACTTACTGTTCAAAGCAGGTACTTACTTTAGAAAATGTAGGTATTATGCAAGCGTTTACATAATGCACGCCTGGTAGTTTCCTGGGTTTGACAAACAACAGTGATTGTAATATAAATTAACGCTTAGCACAATGAAAATACAGAACACGTAATAATACTGGAGAAGCACGTGCTACACGATGGAAAGGACCAATGAAAATATTTTGACAACTTTACTACTAATTACGTACTTAACTAGCACAATGTTATAAACTACGTTGTTTATTAAGATCCCAAGAGACCACGGTCCCAAGAGACCACGAAGTTATCTGATAATTCTTTTAAAGCATCCGCAACTTTTTCCTCAAAATTTTTGGTCCTTCGAGACGGCTTCAGCCTTAGATGAATATTCTGTCAGTTTCCCACTTTAGATGAATCTGCTGTCAGTTTCTCACAAAAGCTTTTGTTTCCAGTGTTCGATTGCAGCGAGTATCGTCGCCGCCACATGTTATTGTATGGCAGCCATGACATTTTCCGCGCAGACAATGCCCAGGGCTCCGCGATCCGTCGCCAGAGCGCCCGTGAAGCAGTGCAGGATGCCGTACTGTGGCTCAAGGATGGAAACAGTGTCGCTGTAAGTTTACTTTTAAAAATGTTGACATTCCATGTATTTGTATATTTATAATGTCCGTGATGCATGCGGATTATATAGGCTCGCCAAATTTTATCAGTAGTGTAAGTAAATAAAATGCTTGAAAAATCTTTCGATTGATTTGAGTTTCGAATTTCGCATTCATTTCACAACGTGTCTTTTGAGCCGCGCTCTAATTTTCTGTAATTAGTGTGTGGACTAAAAGTGATATACCTAATAAAAAATCGCTTTAGTAATCCGGATATTTGCGTAGGTTAATCTTGTTTACAATACGGAACCATAAAGATCACAAACAAGTTCATACTTAACTAATCCGCAACTGAACCCGGAACCCTGCTAACTGCCGCAAGGACGCTGAATTCTCGATAATCAAATGATTCGAATGCATTGAAACGTGATGTCGGTAATTGGTATATTATACATACTTGTACCTTTTTATACGATTTATTGGATGATTCATTGTGTTCCAAGCGTAATTGTGTAGGAAAGTCGGGACGTGACACGTGCTTCTGTTTTGCAAAATTAATTATTTATGGTGAGATTCGAGATTGATTATTTTCCTTTATTGCTTACGTTAATTTTTGAGTTTTGATTCGGCATACCAAACTGAATGAGAGAGCCTTGATCAGGGTCTTAGTGTTAGGTAATTAAATGTTGGTGAACTTATAGGTAAATAACTTACAAATAGGCCTCATGTAGTAGATGATGTAGGTAGTTACAAAATACAAGTGTATAATAAAAAAGTCCTCAGATTATCAATTTTATGTCACTGCAATAAAACAATAAAAAAATTCTAATATGATAATTGTACGGTGCAAGCAACATTGCATATTTACACCCTCATCAAAATTGATTTGTTAGCTTATTAAGCATAATCAGCCTCTAATTCCCATTTCCTACTGCTGGGACACAGGCCTCATCTCAGTGAGAGTGGACCGTAATCGACCACGCGGGCGAGCAGTACGCGTTGGTTTCGTAAATGTCTTCGAATTTTTGGTTCTAGGACATGCCGGTTTCGTCAAGATGTTTTCCTTCACCGTTTTGAGAGCAGTGGTGACGAATAAATTAAAATAAACAGGCGCTTTATTTTACTATAAATAAATATCGAATGAACACTTCAAGATCCATCATACGGATTAACAAAGATTCAGATAGGATTATAATGAGTCACTGCTGTTTTCAGGAAATAAATAAGCTATTTTTGTGTTTTATCGGTTCAGTTTAAAATAAACTGATTAGATACGGACAATGCTTAAATTGTTAAGATTACGTAAAACACGTAAGTTCAATACAGATCAAGAGATTTTTTGTAGATATATTTCTTGTTCTTTGTTTGCAAACATTTTTAATTAGATGTTCATATTGACGTCTATCGGATACTTGATTTAATGACATCTAAGTTGGCTTTCTCATTACCAAACAATATTATAGATTTATCATAAATAATTTCCAGCTCTTTAAATTAATTAAGAAACCGGTTTTGCATAAATAACGTTCCTTCTGACCTTAACCCCTTTTTCCTTCGTTCCAGATATTTGACGGCACGAACATAACGCGAGAGCAGCGCCGCGAGCTGAGCGAGTACTGTCTCTCCGATATGGGCTTCAGGATCCTCTTCATAGAGTGCGTCTGCGAGGACCAGGAACTGCTCGAGCGGAACATCATCGAGATCCTCCACTACTCAGCGGACTACAAGTCCATGAGTGAGGAGAACGCGGTCGATGACCTGCGGAAGAAGATGGAGCACTACATGAGGCAGTATGAGCCTATTGATGCGGACCTGGAGACGATCAGCTTTGTTCGTATTGAGAATGAAGGGGAGACCGTGACTGCGCACCGGGTTGCTGGGCAGAAGGAGTCTGGTATCCTGGGATACTTGTCTGGGATGAGAGGATTGCCGCAGACCTTGTACTTCACTAGGGTAAGTGTCTTTCAGCACAGCTTTCGTAACCCCTTTTTTTTTTAGTTTGGGAAATCGTCCAATGACTTCTCCCGCTCTGGGCGGAGCGGAAGGGCGTGTCAGACTTTTACTGACTAAAACCCACCCGTGTTCCTTCAGTTGCCTGTTGCCAAGGTCCCGGTATCCCTTTCGGATTAACCCGCAACCCTGGCAGGCATCGGTACTAGCGGACCCCGCCAATTGTGCTGACATCTCTTTGAGGCGCGCGTGGAAGGCCAATTCTCGTGCTTAAAAAACGTTCATATTAAAGTCGCAAAGTGTCAAACTTGTGAAAAATGTTGGTAAATATAGACAGATTCCGAATGAGATGCGAATGCGAACGTTCTTTAAAAAATACGGGATTTCGCCCTCTGATTACAAGTACTTACAGTAAAATGTTTTAGGAGGTAGGCTGACTATTAATTTCGAGGATTCACTAGTCATGCGATTTCATTGTTCAATCTATAAAGTAACGTGTCTCTCAGTCTCAGTAGATGATAGATCATCTTTGTTGTCACTGTGTCACCTTACATCCGCGTAAATAAGTGCTAAATCATCTGATTAGGAAACAAACATGTTTTCCTAGTTTAAGTCCATGTTTATTTTGAGCGGGAATGGATTGATTGAAGTCGACATTTTCCCGTCATATGGTTCCAATCAATAAACAACTTTGAATTTTGAAACTTTGTTTACAATAAACATAGCGATGGCGGATGCATTTTTGCTGTATAAATATCGTAAAATTTTGTTTGGTGTTTCGTCCGAAATCTTCGGATGGACATTTCCTTTAAACCGAACGCGGTTAAACGAAAAATAGGATATTCTGAGAGAAGTAGGTTAAAAATATTCACTTCAAGTTTAATTTGGGTTTGGGTTGATCACTACACCCAATTAATATATTCCAAACTTAGTTGACCTATTTCGAATCTAGTACTGGCATTTATTTTTCATCACTTGTACCGAATGCTACATTATTATTTTAAACTAGGCTAATTCTTGAACCATTCAAAGAATTAACTAGCCGTGACATATTGTCATGTTTCTGGATAACATTCAAGGTATTATAACGCCGCGTGCGCACGTCACAGAGCACAAGTTCAGCCATTTGCAATGTCGCGCAACGAATCCCATATGGGTGCCAACTTCGTCAGCTGGCCTATTAAATTATAACTAGGAACACGTATTTCCTGATATTACATGCAATACCTTGATGATATTGTCCCGTTGTACCGTATGCACCATTGAAATGCACCATCATGTATGGTTGCAAATTTAGTATAATTCTTAAATATTAAAAAAAAAGTTACTTACTAAACTAAACTCTCAAATATACATATAATCTGGAAGCACGGCAGAGCATCAAAAAATCCAGCATAATAATGATCTAATCGACAAGTTTCATGTTGGGTATGGCTGAGCACTGTCCGCCTAATGTAGTCCTGACCGTATTTTTAGTCAGCTGCTGTATAGCTTAACTTAAACCGTTGTATGCTTAAAGTATTTTATAAATAAACACTTTCTTCACATAACTCTAATTTCCTAATATTTGTCCCTACAGCACGGCGAAAGCGAGTACAACGTCTTAGGCCGTATCGGTGGAGATGCATCTCTGTCACCCCGTGGTCTTCTCTACGCGAGTGCCCTGGCCGAACATATGAACACCCTGGCCTGTCGTGACCATATGACCGTGTGGACCTCCGAGAGGTGGCGCACCAAGCAGACAGCTGCCGATATTAGGGCCCCGAAGAGAGTCGTCAGGGCGTTGAATGAGTTGGATGCTGTAAGTACCTTGATGTTTTATAATTTCCTATCCTTTTGTCTCATCGCCAGCGTTTGTGAGCACAGATTAGTGATTTTTGTGCGGAACTGTTTATGTTTAGTTGTTATTTAGAATCTATCTAATGTGATAAAATCTTGAATATATTTATTTTGCATAAAATATGGGAAGTACATAAAAGGTAAGTAAATGTAAATAGTTTTACATATTTTGGTTAAATCTTTCAGCATACAAAAATTACCTTAAATTTTTTTTTTTGACAAATACTCTGCACTTATTAAGTACATACTACTGAGATCGAGAGAAAATAAAACTTAAAAAAAATACATTATTTATTATTCATAATACTTATTTTTGATGTTTCTAAATAAAAACAAAAGCGTTGACGTATCATTATCACGTACACCAAATTATATCTAACTGCGTAATACACCTAATTAATCTGACCCCAAGCAAGCTATGCTGACACATCACAGATAATGTTAGTAAAGTACCTTAGTAACCTAAGCTATGACATGATAAACGATAATTATCATCCACAGGTACCTACTTAAAAGCTAAGTGTTTTGACGTTAATCATTAACAATCGAAAATTAGTGAAAAACATGATCGATAAACAATTAAAGATAATTAGGAAAAACAATTAATGTCACAAGCAGGTTGTGATCACTATCCAGATTTGTTGTTCAAAAGCTTTCGAATGTATCAACGTCACAAAGTAAATGTATAAACACGATCAACAAACATAAACAATTTGTCTGGGAAATCCAATGATATAGGTACTTATGTGTACGGTTTCAAGAATATTCCACGGTAGTGCGTACTCGAATCTAAATAATTCTCTAAAAATGCTTTTGGTTGAGTTGGAACGTACAGAAATAGGCTGCAACCTAATTGCGTAACACACTTCCAATCACAATCAGAATGATTTTAAAGATATACTTAGCTAATCCATCGCTTCGTTTGAATTTGTCGGCTCAATAAAGTAAATAACGCAATGAATATTGTTGAACTGGCAAAATGAAAACCATTGCTCCTGTTAGTGTGTTAGACAATTACCCCACTGGATACACGACATAGCAGCAATAGGTACCACTTTCAAAGCTATCACTGGGCAAAGTATATTGCCCTGCAGTACCCCATCCGACTGACTGAGATTAATCGTCGGCATAACAATGTATAATAGCAATTGGCAAAGTCCCTGTTGATGCCGATGGCGATGATGAATAACGTTTGTCGTTTGTTTAATTTTTCATCTGTTTGAGTTTTCTCATACTTCTTATTAGTCATCTGCCTAATTTTGAACAAGAAGTTGGATTTGTCCTCTTTAATTATTTTTGGTAGGCCCCGGTATCCCGTACTATTGTACGCGATCGTAAACAAGCACTTGTTAGTGATATAACTATATATATTTTTTACATTTTCCTTTTCATGACATGCACTTATCAGCCCGGGGCTATAGGGGATTCGACTGTCGAAGCTTTTCTTCTTCGTAATACAAATCAATGCTGGTCACAAATATTGATGCTATTTATGTATAAAATAAACTCGCGAAGGTTTTATTCTAAAACCATGTTAAGTTAAAGCCTGTACTTTGTACTGTTATCGTTTAGATTTGTTCCTGACATCACATATTAAGTATTATGTTATTTATCAGTAAATCACGTAAATACGATGTTATCATAGCCGATAACTAGGTATTGATTAGGTTCCGGAGTGGCGCGATCGTTGCCATTTTCAAGTATTTTCATTGCCATATATATTTATAGTAAAAGCTGTGTACTTTCTTTCGAATGTTTACAAAGAACCTTCAATATAAACACTGTGATTAAAATATAATAAAATATCTTCCTACTTTGTTAGTTCCGTAACGTTACGCAATTACTAGAAATAATTAGGTATCATCAAGCGATTAGTATCAACTCAACCATACGACCTATCAGTTTCTTATTATTAAAAAGCATGCCAATCAATTGATTGAATTTTCCAAGTGACTGGCAGCGGAGAATATAGAAAAACATGTTATTCAGACAGTTATCATGTAACCTTCACAACTTAGAATATTGAGCAGCAATTTAGATCCATATCAAATCGATTAAACATTTTGATAAAAATCTTGATAAAAACGTATCTATACTTTTCATGTTACCTAATGGTTACATCGAAATAGTTGACAACGCATAAATTACGGACAATTACTGAATCCATAAAACAGATGATTGAACCCGCAGACTTGGCTACAGCTGTTGCCTTTGATATACGGCGTATGTCCGTTCGACCTATATCAAATGACGTCTTTAGATAGTCGTAGTTACTTAATTATCTTAGGAAAAGTACTATCGTTGTCTATCGATATTCAGAAACCGCTGATTCTATTTATTGTCACCATTGTGAGTCATAGAGAATAGAATTGCAACTTTGACATTGAACTGGTTATAAATAGGCTGAAACGTTCTCTGAATAGTTTGTAACAAGATGTAATAGTTTAGAGAAGTAATTTTTGTAGATGCTGTCTCATTTTAAGTAGGTAAGTAACTATAAATATCTAGTCATAGATCAGACATAATATTCCAGTCCTTTTTTTACCCACGCTTTTTTAAGTTTACAACGAAATAAGAACTTATATGTATAGGTACAGCGTATTTTATACCAAAATTAGGCCACATCTAGTGCCAAATAATAGTCGCAATAATTTATTAGGTACTGAACATATCATTAAGTAGCAACTCACGTGTATCTCAACGGGGTGATATATTAAACTCTCTGAACTTAAACATAATACATGAAGAACGTTTTCTAGGCGCCGCTACTGATAATCCTAGTCTGTATTATTATGATTAATAAAGCTGTCTCATTACTAATGGAAAAACCCAATTACACACTACTACTGCTACACTCTACCTATCTTTCTCTCTACTTGTGCACTAGAATATCTCCCGCGCCGAAGGCAAGTCTCCGTTGAGATTGGCCGCCGTGGCCGAAATACGGTCTGGAGGACTGTTATTTTTATTAACTTACAGTGTAACAAAACTAAACCTTACTAGAAATTCAATTTATATTTGAAACTCTTTACTAAAGCAATATAATGTAACAAATTTATGGATCAGCATACTCTGGGCCACATTATATATGGTCCTCATCCAGACCGTATTTCGCCCATGGTGGTCAATCTCAACGGAGACTAGCCATCGGTGCAGCACATATTATTAAAGTGCACAAGTGTGTGCGCAGACACAGGTGTACTCAATTCTACTCAACCGGAGAGAGCTCAGGCGCAAGACCAACGGCTTAACGTGCTTTCCGAGGCACAGGGGTACACACCACCGCCACCTGGGGCCACATTAGCACCTTGCTGATCCTCTCACCTACTACCTACCAGTCACCCAGTCTCACCTACCAGTTCCTGCCGCCATGTCAAAAGAACTGCATCCAGAAATGTATAACTTTCTATTATTAATAATCGTTTTTCTAAATCTTCTCCAGGGCATCTGCGAGGGTCTGACATACGAGGAGATGCAGGAACGCTTCCCCCAAGAGTTCGCATGGCGTGACCAGGACAAGCTCCGCTACCGGTACCCTTGGGGCGAGTCCTACATTGACATCATGACTCGTCTGCGGCCAGCATTGTCGGCTCTTGAGGATGAGCATAACGTCGTGGTGGTCGGCCATCAAGCCGTGCTTAGATGCATGCTTGGCTACTTCTTGGATGCCAAGCTTGGTAAGAACCTTTTCTTTGTCTTCTTAGTTTGTTGATGGCAATCAAAATTGAGTCAGCTCAGAACTGAGCTGTCTTTGTGAAGCAGGCATAGCTCTTTTTATCGAAATAACTCGGGTCACTTTTAATTGCTCTCTTATCCTTTGTCGATGATTTAATTGTGATTAATTTGCTTGCTGATAATAGTAATTTGAAAGATAATTCTTTGTGTCGTAAGTGCAAAAGTCCTATTTTGCCCTTTACTTTCAGCCTGAAGTCTGCCAAACTATCATTAAATGACAGCTTCGAAGGTTTTCATACTTACCCAAGTCTATCAGTACATAGCACATTTTCCCATACTTCCTAACCATCTATTTGTCTACTTCCAGATGAGCTGCCTTACATGACCGTTCCTCTCCACACAATCGTGAAGTTGACGTCATACGGATACAAGTACAAGGTGGAGATGATCAAGCTGCCTGTCGAATGCGTTGACACACACCGCGTGCAGCCCAAGGTAGGCATACGATACTTTTCGACAATTCACCACTTAAAACTGCCAATTTAAAACCTTCACTCAAGTTTTAGATTAAGATTGATGTCTAGTCAGCGTCATTCGAGGATACAGACCCTCAAACCATTGCTCAAACCCCAATATAAAAATAAAACGGAATATTTAAATGAATGAACTGTGACAGTTATGGGAACTTAGCTCTATTTTTTTAATATTCATATCTTTAATGGGAACTCTACTGCCTAAATGCCAACAGAAAGGAAAAACCCGAAAACATACGGCTACAGTATTTTGACGTCATTTTAGTTCTTTGAGCACAAGGAACATTGTTCCGACAGATATTTTAGTTACATTGCCAAAAATGCTGGCATGTGATTGCCATAGTAGTTAGTATTGTATTTTTTCTGCCGTCAGAAATATAAAATATATTGATATACTAACTGGCGGCGATAATATGTATGTTACATAATGATACTTCACTTGCTTTATTATATATTTATGGAAAATGTTTACCTAACTCATTTAGTTTTGTTAGATAGCCGTGAAGAGCAAAGATAAAATATTTACATGCGTAGCTATTTGCTGTGTCACTGAGTGGGTTGATTTGATTGTGGGAAAGCTGAGTGTGTTATTATAGCACTTTATCAAAGGCAAAAATAACTCTTCATATCTATTGTGTTAATGGTAATGGAATGGTCAATATTGAAAAATTATTGGATGTCTACGTTACAATATTTATTTTAAAAAAAACCTTTCGTAGACCAAACTCATATTACCTACACTTGAAAATAAAATAAAATTTCACAATACATCAACAGAAGAGATAAAAATAGAATAAAATGTCATTGCAATTAAAATAAACGAATGAGAGGTACCTACAAATTATATTGGTCACAGAACAGGTGCTGGCAACTTAATCAACAGCCTGTTTAAGACATTTGAATCCATTATTTTTTGGCAGAATTCGAATATTTGAAAACAGTATTCTTTTCCTTTCGAAGAACGAACCGCTTTTTTGTTTCGAACACACGTTCCCATCACGTTTTAGATTTCATCTAGCGAGTAGCGATATTGTAGTGTAAAAAAAGTCACGAAAATAGTTGTTGGCAACATTTGAGAGCACGTTTTTGCAATACCCGTGAGTGCGTGTTTAATATAGTACAACAGGTTGATAGGTAGGCGTATATATATGACTGTCACGCACGACGGCAAAAAAAAATTTTGAACTTCGTATAAAGTCCAAATGTTATCTTTTTTTTTACACTCAGATACGTTTTTCAAATCACTCGTAACATTATTTAAAATGTAGTGATAGTCAGTCGAAACGATAGATAGCTAATACAGGTTCATTAGTTTATTAATGTGAAAAGGTGTATCTTTGGTTATCTTCAGAGAATAAACGTATGCGTGATTCGATCGAAGTTGTTGATGTCATTTTTATCAACGATTTTCTCAGAAAATTTTAATCGGTCATTTAATTACAAACATACAATCTTGTGTAAGCAATATGATATTGTGCCATCGTCATAATAATTATTAATATAACCCCGTATTGTCCCACTGCTGGGCAAAGGCTCTCTTTCCAGTAGTTTCAATGTAAAGCGGCTAAGAACTCTTTGTTAAAGCAGCATAAGCGAGCGTACGTAACAACGTTTCTATAAATTGTATTTTTATTGTTTCAGAACTGCTCAATAAGCAGGACAACAGCTGATGCGTTGGTCACAGTCCCGTCGCACTACGACACTCTTCCATCAAACCTGTGGCAAAGCCCCACCGAGGCGCAGCTTTAGGCGCCACGTCTGGGCTTGCGAGTTTCGCCGCCCATCATACCGTAGCAGCATTACCTGGGCAATAAGCCCGCGGACCCAAGGTCTACAGTCCACGGACTTGAAAAACCATGGACTAGGAGAACACGCCACGCCAAGATGTTTCGGGAGTCATCTAGCGATCTCTATAGAAAGACTGGTGTGAGTGACCCTTCACCGAATGAATTTGAATTTTGAATGTATGCAAGCCGTACAATAGCCAATTATAATTTTAAGTTTAGAATAACTTTGAAGTATCTCTTTTTATTTTTAAGCCAGTGTTGCCAGACACGTTAATCGATCTGTTAAGCTCAATTGAATTCGTACAAAATAAATTATTTGAAAAATGATGAAGCACGCTGTGTGAATCTTCCAACATTTTTATAATATAATAAGACTGAACGAGTTGAATTCTTCAAAATCAATTTCATCTTTAGGTACATGTTAATAATTTTGTGTTCTTGTTTAAAAGTACGTATGAAATAGGTCCCTATTATTTTTTAATGTTACTCCTTTATTCATAAGCACTTGGCGCTCACAGATGCTTCATACATATCTCACCTCTCACTCATTTCCTTATAATCAGAATGAGAGGACAATAGTTGCAGAGTGTTAAGTTACACTGCTTATGAATAAAGGGGTTAAAGTTAAAATAAGTAGAACGTAAAGTAGGTATCCAAGTTATTTTAGATTTTATTTACTTTAGTCGAATAGTTACATAATCAAAACGGACATTCAGTTAACTCTATATTCCTTATTCTAGCTCTAACTACAATTAAGAATAACTTTTAAATGAAATAAAAATCTACATAATTTAGTTCTTTATTGTAATTTCACTTATGATTGTGTTAATTTCACTTTAGCTACTTGTAAGCCGGGATTAATTTCGCAATCTTACGTTTTATGAAGGTTTTGTGCTATCTTGCTTACTTAAGTCCTACTTTAAATGGTGAAAGTAATAAGTACCTACTTTTAGTTTTAATTTTTAGACTCGGAAGTACTTAGAGGGATAGATATTTGTTGTATTTTACTTGTACTGTATAGCTACGTAAGCCCGCCGGGCATATCCTTGGAATATACTTAGTATTATAGTGTGTCAATTAGGATAGACTGACCCTACGAAATGTAACAGTCTCTTAGTGAAATGGTGACACGGGAAATGTAGTAATTTCAACTGTCTTTGCATGTATTTTTATAATAAAATAAATATGCTTAACGATAAATTATGAGATTGTTTTATTTATAACTAGCTGATGCCGGCGGCTTCGCTCGCGTGGATGTCGGTTATTATACAGGGTGTTTGGCAGAGCGTTGAATATACGAAAATGGTGGATAGGTGGGGTCATCTGCTACTTACTCAGGCCTAATTTATTTGGCCCTGGCCCCCTGGATATTTCGAGGCAATTCTTAACTTGCACAAGTCTGCGTGACACGGGCTCGGATACTTGTGCTTATTCATCCCACACACGTTAATGTATCTACTTGTGCAAGTATATCGTAACGTGTGTGGCCTGCATAGGCAAGCATGGAGGAAGGCGACTGTACCAAACCCCCTAAATTAAAACACAAAAGCAATTGACTGTGGTACTAGATACTAGTAGACATTGTAAATGTTGTTACTTCCTGCCTTCATGATAAAAAAATCAATCAATCTGCCTAGCCTTTTCCTAACTATGTTTGGGTTAGCTTCCAGTCTAATCGGATGCAGCTGAATACCAGGAGCGACTGCCTATCTGACCTTAACAACCCAGTAACTGGGTAATACAATAAATACCCCTTGGACAGTAACAACTTTCACTATGGGACCAACCCTAAAATAGCGAAAAAAAATCACGAACAATTCACGACAAAAATAAAAAAAAAAAAAAATTTTTTTGAGTGGTAATATTTTTATTAGCATGTTTACACGCTATACTATTGCAGGTTAACGGGAACGCCCTTTGTTAGTTAACATACTGTTTATAAAAAAAACAATATTTAAAAGAAAAACTGATAGAACACCAAAAATAACCATGAGATGTACTTGAGTCAGACGTCAAAATTCGCCAAAAAAATATTCTAAGTCATCATAATAAGTTAATAGGTGGTCCAGATTCGGTCCGAGTTGAGTTACTTGGCCATACAGTAATGCGCAGGAGTCGATTATATGTCTGGGTAAGGATAGTGACAAAATTCAATTAACACTTTAGATTTTGATTTAAATCGAGCACGGATAAAAAGAAAAATTGGTGGAATTGAAGGGAAATTCTTTTATGTCTAGAAACAGTGTACAACAGCAAAAATAATCCTATCGTCCAGATAATCAAAATACTTTTCACTGCTCTATACAACACGTTCATATTATGTAACTTCGCAAAACTTCCTTTCGAAAGTGACGTGATGAAATGTGAACCAGTCTGGACTGGGTCATTACTGCTGCCTGAAGGTTGCGGTCGTGTATGTAGATCAATATCTATTGGGCAATCTAATGTTACAATTACTGTGTCTTTAAAGCTGATTTATAGCGATTAGTCTCATATTTTAAGCGTTTAGATGAAAATTATGTGCTAATACCACAGATTACTAAATGCTACAGTTTTCCATTTTACCTGTTTCCACAGAGAGGGGTGATGGTTATAGGCAGGTACCTTGAAGGAATTGCTTGGCATATTGATCTACAACATGTTCCTTTCATATACCTAACTGTAAGGCTATATGCTATAAGTAAAAATAATACTAAAGTCCTAGAACAAAAGTGCTCCAATAAAAACTTTTTGGAAGTCAGTAGTTTTTTTTATAAAAAAATTTTACTCACTTTTTTATTGTGCACAAATTCGAATACCACTACCTGCTATGTAAATAAAAGTGACGGAGTAACTCAAAACATCGTCCATGTAGACTTAGGGCAAACACCAAACTTTTATACCGCGTATAAGTCTTATCCTGCGAATAAATTTTGAATTTTTGACAGTTTTTCCATACAAAAACTGTCAGTCGCCATTTTTATTCCACGGATAAAAGATATCTGACTTTGGTGACATCAGCCCTAAGTGGGAAAAATATGTAAAATTGAAGCTAACTCAAAAACTACGCAAGCAAAGTTAAGAATATGGGATCACCCATAAAAATATAAAAAACAGACACAGTTACTTCTGTGTTAAATATTAGTATGGAATAAAGATAATCTGGATTATTGCAATATTTATTTATTTATTTCCAACTATCCTCTATCGTTACAGGGTAACCTATTGCGAGTGTACTGATCTAACTCATAGCCTAACTTATTATTAACTTATAATAAGCCCTAATATCAGTCGTCTTCAGGATCTTGTATTATAACTGCAAGCATAAGGGTCGGTCGGAATACGCATAGCTTCTTCGTCACAAGGTTATAATTAATGGGGGTTTATCCTTTTTATCCCCTGATGTACCCGAGTCTGTTCGTCCTGGGCATGGCCACTCGGGTACATACATACACCAGTCTAGCAGTAAGAAGGGACGTTGCGCTGGTCAAGTACGTGTCTCGCATACTGCTAGGGTTGCTGCACCACCCGGAAGTGCTGGCAGCGCTGCGGCTGCGCGCGCCGGACGGGTGCGTAGGAGCGCGCCGCCGCCCTGCTCTATCAGACGTGCCAGTAGCTAGGACTAACCTACTCAAATTTACCCCTATGTCTCGAGCGGCACGTATTATTAATGTTATTTTACGATATCGGAGGATATATTTGGCCAAAACCTGCCGAAATTCATTACTATGGCACAAAATTTTATTGAAAGAGGTCCCATCTTATAAGATTTGTCATGTTTATATTAATTGTTATATGACTTGGTAGGTACCTATACAATTCTTTTTAATACTGCTTACGAGTACAAGTAATGTTTTTTAATTTGTGTAAACAGTGTACTTATAACATATAATTGTGATTTAAATAAATAAATAATTATGTAAGTAATATACAAACAAGTTAAGTTCGCAAGTTAATATAAGCAACAACTAATCAAATATAGAATAGGATAGAACTTTCAACTTTTTCCTTGTTATGTACACCATAAAATTACAGATATAAATGTAATATTATTACGTAAATATATTATTATTATGAAAAAATTAATGATCACTTTGGGGATTCCCAGAATTCTAGAAAATATTATTCTATAGACGCACATGTACGTATAGCAGCAAAAAAGTCCATCATAATGGCGTAGAAAAAAAGAAACACAAAACAATAATTTTAGAATTAACCTTGAAACTTCTGAAAATAGCTAATGACCAAATCGTCAAGTTTTTGTGTTAAAACGTGTAAATTTTTTACGGCCTTAAGTATTATTATGATATCAGCGAGTTCAAAACACAAAGTTAAACAAAAACCTACATAATTATTATATACCTTGTAATCACATTCTCGAAAACGGCTCTAACGATTTCGATGAAACTTGCAATATCCCGGGGGTTTACGGGGGTGAAAAATGGATCTAGCTAGGTTTCATAACTGGGAAATTTCTTTTTATCTATTTTCACAGCCTCGGGAATATGATACAACGTCGGTATACCTGGACGATAATTATGTTTATCTATTTTCATCCGAACAGAGCTCGGTCGACCAGGTACTAAATCTAAATTATGTTCCTGTAAAAAAATCTGATAGGATATAGTATTATACGCATCGGTGCTTGCCTGACTTACCTCGTCGATGCAGGCGCCGCCGGTGACGTCTACGGTACATACAGCCCATAGACTACATGGGATATTTTACAGCCCTTGATGCACGGTAGGCGTGGTGGTGCTGGTGACCCCGGTTGCTTAAAGTGATATACCACTTGGCAATAGGCCATGAAATTAATATTCACAGAGTACAAAAGGGCATAAGGACTAACAAAGGCAAAAACAATTCTCACGACTCAGCAGGCAGCACTCAGCAGTAGTTAATGAAACTGCGGATATCGATGATGATGTAGATATAGTAGAGGCTAATAAATAATAATAGTACTATAATTCATGAAAAAATTCCAAAGACAGCAGAAAACGGTATGATATTTCTACTTATAAACATAATCATGTTAAATGTAAACAACTATAGATACCCACAGAGAGCCGACACCAACGTAACAGGATGATAAAAAATAACAGGGTAATGAACTTAGGTATTCTAGATAGAGCCTAGGCTGATTATAACCAAGATGCGGTTAATCTAAGCAAGTAACTACATTGTCATTGAGAATTCTTACATATTATAAAACAAAGTCCTCCGGCGCGTCTCTCTGTCTGTCTGTTCACGATAAACTCAAAAACTACTGCACCGATTTTCATGCTGTTTTCACCAATGGATAGAGTGGTTCTCGAGGAAGGTTTTAGTATATAATAACCGACATACACGCGGGCGTAGCCACGGGCATCACCTAGTACATAAAGCCTACTAGACTGATTATAATCAAGATGCGGTTAATCTAAGTACCTAGATTGTCATTGAGAATGTCTTATAAATTAATCTGCAACATCCACCATTCCACCAAATCATTAATGATACCTGTACGAAAAAAATGATAAATGCCTAAAAGATTACCGGTATCAAGTATGATTGATAGTTTTCCTTCCATTCATCGTTCGAACCGATACTGCATATCGATCCCATTGATCGCTGCACTCGGAAATAAGTGAGAGGCTTGACAATACGACCGTGGCTTACTTCATTGACAGATGGTAGCCTGCGACCGACGGCGACGACCCCACAGCGAAAAATATACGCGCCGCATTGTCATACAAATGTTTTGAACGCGCACACGCACGTGAAACACCGCCGTTTATAAATTTAACTTTCGTGTATCGAATTTTGAAATGAACTGTTGGTTATGTGGAATATATTCAGTGATATAAACGAAAAAACACAAAGTAAGTTTCGTGTTATTGTTTATATACTAAATTGTGATGTAAGTTAATTTTGTGTTTAAGGTAGGTAGAACATTATTGATTTCGTATAGATTGTGAGTGATAAGACTGGTTTAATATGAAAGGCTTGTGATAATAGACTGAGAAATGAACAGTAAAAAATTGTGTCATTTTATCCTTTTAGTAGTGCATATTAATAAGATAGCATTTAACACACTAACGTTAGCATTTATGATTGAATATATAAAACATAATGGGCTCTATAGACAGGGTAAATACTGTATGGGGACCTATTATATCCAGCTCTATTATATTGAAGGTTTGAATTAAAACTTTAAGGACACTAAGTCGGCAACTTTGATTATCCTCTCAAAAAAAGAATGAAATAAAATGAGAATTTGTCGTGAACGACCTGTTTATTATCCTCAATCAATAGGATCGCGGTAAGACCATTTTGTGTAAAAAAAAAAACAACATAATATGTATGGCGATCACCATTATCATATCTATTGCTAATTTGACAGGAATACATTACCCGAATTTCGTATTCGTAGGTCGTAGTCAATGACTATATAGCCTAGGTTTAATACTCTTTGGTCGTAGTTGTTGTAGGGCCGATGCCTGCCACGGGAAAGTCCGAAAGGGTTACCGTGGCGTTTGGCAACACACAGGCAACTGAAGGAACACGGGTGGGTTTTAGTCTAAGAGTATAATAATAATATGGTTTTAGTCAGTAAGAGCCTGAGACACAGAAATTATTTGATAATTTACCACCAAAAAAAAAAAATGTTTTTCTTATTACGTTGCAATTGAGATTACGGAAAAAATATAGGTTTTCTGTTACGAGAACCCATTAAAGTGACGACATTAGCTAGCAGCCTCTTTATGATGCTAATTGATCAATTTCTACAATACCAGTTTCCTGGACTTCAACTATATAACTTGTGATATTATTGTAACCATGTAAATACGAACATCGACATTATATGTCGTACCTAAGTGTTGATTCATTAGCTAAGCGTCAAAGTAATGACACCTGACGTTTTTCTTTGTTACCATGTAGATATGTGATACATCTAATAAATAGGTAAAAAAATATACTTAGTTCCTCTTCTTTACCAATATTAAAAGCAGAAGGTTTTGTATTCGAAAGGATGAGTTGTGACTTGTTCAAGGAATCAAGAACCCTTTTTTTCATATACATTGACATTTTATAATAAACCATGTCCTTGCCAATTAAACAATGTAAATAAAGTGAGGGGCAAAGGCAATTATACTGTGACACCTTTAAAGATTAATTGAAGGTATAAGGCAAGGCTTTGTACATTTATTTTTTGCATAAAGGCTTATTAATTAAATTAAATATATTTTCAAATCCTGTTTCCTTTCAAAACTCTCGGCGTTCGTAGAACGAAGAAGCTGCGTAGCTGCCGCGTAGGCACTCGCATCGTAGTAGTCGCCGGCGTAGAAGCGTAGCAGGGCCGCAGCTACCGTACAACCCGATTCCTATCGGCTTCCCTTCTGGAATTCGAAACAAAACCACTATATCGTCATTGAAAAATGACACAGTCAGTAGTGTTTAAAATGCCTTTTAAGTAATCACACCAGTGGCGAAGGGTGATTTTTCGGGGGTGGGAACCCGAAGCAAAAAAAAAAAAAAAAAAAAAAGAAAAAAAAAAAACTATACTGATGAATTGAGAACCTCCTCCTTTTTGAAGAAGTCGCTTAATAATACTTGTTATGATGTCACTTCGGACCTTCCTTGTGGCCGCGAAAACCTACTTCTTGTTTTATTTACCTAACAAAAGAACGGTGTCAATAAACCGTTTCATTAAATTCCTATTTTGATGTACTTTTCTCAAACTTATTTATAAACTCACATTCAAAAAGCCCGCTTTCACAAACCACGCACACTCACACAGTTCAACAAGTGATTTCAACCGCACTACCGCAGATCTATACTAAGCTCCTAATAGCGCAACGCCATCTAACGAAAATATCAGAAAAGCAATGCATTTTGTCAGTACAAGAACGAGATATCTCCATTCAAAAAATTCACAAATAATTAAACAGAGGGCGCGTTTAACGAGAAATTTTTAGGGAGTGGCATTTTACAATTCAGAGTTTTCGCTCACGGCCACTAGAGGGAATTGGCCGCGCGGGTGTAGAGCTTCAAACGAATTAGCGAAAAATCGTCAGATTATGAATGTAAAAACCCCTTTATTACATAAACTACTAGAATCTGAGAAAAGTAAACAAGGGAAACAATACATTTTATTTTATTTACAACTGCCAGTCAGCTATTCATATTTATCGTAAAGGGAAACATTAGAATGTTTGAAAAAACTATCACGTCGTTTGTAATTTATACTTATATCTGAGCGAGCACGGCCTAACGTAATTGTGTTTCTTAATTTCAAAACTTAACCTTGGAAAGCATGTTTCCTCACAAAGAAAATAATCCTAAACAACAATGTATAGGCTACCACTAAGCTACCAGACGGGCCGCACGCGGCCAAAAGACATTGTAGTTAATTAGAAAGTCCTTGACGAATTATTGCGTGACCGAAGTGACGTCATGACGCCTTGATTTTTGAAGGAGCGATAAGCCAGCCGCGCCGCCGAGTTATTTTAGAGAATATTTTTTTGCTGTTGGGACACAACAAAGACAAAACATTGAATGTAGGCGTTTTGTATAGTTTTAATTATATGGTGTATTAAATACCTATAGTGTGATTATCACACTATAGGTATTTAATACACCATTCAAGGCGTCATGACGTCACTTCGGTCACGTGACACCCCGGTTTTATACGCTTCGAGCAAGCCGGTCAAATACGAGTTATTGTACCTAAAGCGATCTAAACTTGCGTTCGCGTGAACGAGATGCCGCGATATCGGTTCGGTAGTTTTCGTTGAATTTCGTAATGCGTTCGGCTCGGAGTTCGGACAGGACGCTATTGTGTGGTTGCTGTTTGACGTAATCGCATTATAATTTGTTTACACTTGCAGTTAATTTGCATTTTGTTCGTATTATTTATTGAATACATTAGTTTATCAGTTCGAGAATCGTAGTAGTAGTATTAGTTTGTTGGTATAAAACAGTGATTAAAGTGTTTTGACTTTAGTGAAAGTGTACGTTGTAATTATGTATTTGGAGTAAGTAGATACCTAGTTAATAAGTTGAAATTTCTTAATAGATTTGAAAAGTTATTAGTACTATCAGTAGGATTAGGATGGCGGCAATAATTCGTCAAGGACTTTCTAATTAACTACAATGTCTTTTGGCCGCGTGCGGCCCGTCTGGTAGCTTAGTGGTAGCCTATACATCGTTGTTTAGGATTATTTTCTTTGTGAGGAAACATGCTTTCCAAGGTTAAGTTTTGAAATTAAGAAACACAATTACGTTAGGCCGTGCTCGCTCAGATATAAGTATAAATTACAAACGACGTGATAGTTTTTTCAAACATTCTAATGTTTCCCTTTACGATAAATATGAATAGCTGACTGGCAGTTGTAAATAAAATAAAATGTATTGTTTCCCTTGTTTACTTTTCTCAGATTCTAGTAGTTTATGTAATAAAGGGGTTTTTACATTCATAATCTGACGATTTTTCGCTAATTCGTTTGAAGCTCTACACCCGCGCGGCCAATTCCCTCTAGTGGCCGTGAGCGAAAACTCTGAATTGTAAAATGCCACTCCCTAAAAATTTCTCGTTAAACGCGCCCTCTGTTTAATTATTTGTGAATTTTTTGAATGGAGATATCTCGTTCTTGTACTGACAAAATGCATTGCTTTTCTGATATTTTCGTTAGATGGCGTTGCGCTATTAGGAGCTTAGTATAGATCTGCGGTAGTGCGGTTGAAATCACTTGTTGAACTGTGTGAGTGTGCGTGGTTTGTGAAAGCGGGCTTTTTGAATGTGAGTTTATAAATAAGTTTGAGAAAAGTACATCAAAATAGGAATTTAATGAAACGGTTTATTGACACCGTTCTTTTGTTAGGTAAACAAAACAAGAAGTAGGTTTTCGCGGCCACAAGGAAGGTCCGAAGTGACATCATAACAATTATTATTAACCGACTTCTTCAAAAAGGAGGAGGTTCTCAATTCATCAGTATAGTTTTTTTTTTTTTCTTTTTTTTTTTGCTCCGGGTTCCCACCCCCGAAAAATCACCCTTCGCCACTGAAGCGTAGGCACGCACCGTCGTAGCCATCCTCGGAGTAGAAGCTATATGTAGCAGCCGCGTAGGCGTGCACTTTGTAGCTATCGTTGGCGTAGAAGTTGCGTAACAACCGCGTAGCAGTCGCGTAGGCACGTATGTCGTAGCCATCGCCGCGTAGCAGCCGTGTAGCAGCCGCGTAGGCGCACAAATTTTAGCCATCGCCGGCGTAGAAGCCGTGTAGCAGCCGCGCGCACGTCGTAGACGTCGTCTCAGGTGTAGAAACCGCGTAGAAGCCGCGAAGGCATTATAAAATAAGCCAAGCAAATGCGTACAAAGGACAAGTACTTAGATACCTGTTCACAAACAAAATTAATGGATTGAATGGTAAGCCAAATATGTCCAAGTTAAACACGCTGATCGATTGACACTGTCAATAACTTGGACCTACACAACCGCTCAAAATCACGTAATGTATGAGGATTGTATGGGAGCGATAAAACCGGTTTTATATAGGGACAACTTTTTGTATGAGATTTGTAAGGTCCCAAATTATGGTCGTGAGCACGTGTTAACATTAACACGTGCTCACGACCATAATTTGGGACCTTTTAATAAAAGAATCTCCAATAGTCAAAGAGGCTCAAAGTATTTGTTAGCTAAAAACATCTGATGAGCATTCACTATCTACCGACAACAAATATATCCTGGACAGTCTCCTATGTCGTCAAATGCCTGTTTTTACCAGCTTTGCAAAAATAATATTCAAAATATGATGAACCACATGTTTAAAGTTTCTTGCCCATTCTTCTCTATACGAAAACTACCTTTTGAGGGGGCAACTAGAATCGGTTCTATTTCTTTGTTTTTGTTTCGTTCAAAAGTGCTATTTAAGTGCCTAATGGAAATAAATTATTTGACTTTGACAAAAATCGAAAGAGGAAGAATATTTCACAACCCAAAATGGACTATCGAACGGAATTATTGCAACACCGACCGCAGCCACAACATTAAAACTAATAACACCTCTATAGCAAACTCCTAATCGCTAACGATCAAAACGATTATCGATTACCGACACATATTCGATAATTACAAGAACAGCTATGATATGGCCAGATCACACGGTCGCAAGCTCGTAATTCGTAATTACAATGACACGAACACGACATGCTCGCCTTGGCCAAAGAACAGGATCCCAATATACTTGATGCTAGTTTTCGCTCGCGACTCCGTCTCGATATGTGGCGGATAGAAGATGTTGAAGGTTTGCACGTTCAAAGCAGTGGAAGAAAAAGGAAACTGGAGCATTAAACCAGCGGAGGCCTTGAAGAAAAGTCCGCTTTAGAGTAACTTGATTAGTAGTATTGTACCTGGCTGAAGAGACTGAGACTGGAACTCAGTTGTTTCAGTTATTAACGCCACGTTAGCTGATAGCCATATTATAGTGCAACCGGCTTGGCGCTGGCTGGATAATCTGGTTTCATAGTTCATCATTAAATGTGAACTTGATGACGTAGTTATAATATGCACCAGGCAAATACACACGAAATTGTCTTGCAATTTCATAAAGTAATGCAACGTTAGGCTTCCAACGCATACGCAGATGACCACATGTTTTTAAATTTGGGACTTTGGGACTAGAACATAGGGTAGGCGGAGCCGTGGGCACAGCTACTTAGTAATAAATCTATATTGTTACATAAAATAACTAGCATAGTTGTCCCCATAGTGGGTGCTTGATTTGTAGATGACATGAAATATTAAGCCAGGAAATGCTCGTCATTCTAACCAATACTGTGTCTATTTATATGTATCTTTACGAGTACTCGCATCTCAATAGCCATGTTCAAGAGAATGACGTCGCACCAAACAGAGAAAGCTGATGTCATAGATAAGGCTTAGGAAATCAGTTCGTCTGTGAATAAAGTCACTACAGGTTGGTTCAAAATCGCGCGATGGAAGTTGGATTTCATTGTTTTACAGTCATAGGACATTTTGGGCAGTAACCTTTCGTGAGAGGAAGATAGTCCTCGTCGAAAAGTGTAAAATAGGGTTGCTGAGATGAGCTCGGTCCTACGGTTCCTACATCCATTGTGTCCATTCGATCACTCTTTGCAACATTCTGGAGTATCCCAGCTGGTAAGTTTGTTGCTTGTTTGTGTGTTGTTTACAACTGCCTACCTACTACCGGCAGATTGGCAAGGCGGGAAATGCCATAAATATCCGTGCCGTAAACAACCTTGGACACCAAAGTAAAGACCGTTTTAAGAATTTCAATAATACATTTATTATCCTTTTCTTTATCGATTGGAAGGTGTGCTTTATTTTACTTAGAGCCAGGCCTTCCACGCTAGGGGCCATCCACTAATAGGATCGAGTTGCTGTAAATCCTCGGACTTGCACGTGAATTTCTTACTTCACATGTAACAAATTAGCTACGATGACATCATTGTAAGACGTATTTATATTATGTATTTTATAGTCCGTAAAATATCAATATAGTTTTATGAGGTGTTAAAAATGATAATAAGTAGGTTTAGTTTACGATTCATTCAATAAACACGTGCTAGTCAATGCGAGACATGTATTTTTACATAAATAAATACATATATTTCTGTGGACTGATGGATAGGTGACGCTTATTGTTCAAATAGTGTAATATATTGTTCAAATAGTATAGTAAAGTGGGATTACTTCCGCGTCTAAGTTATAGCAAAAGGAGGATGGGCAACAACAAATTTCCTTGTCATATTAGAAATAGTAAGAACTATAACGAATTCAAAAGTAATATTTTTAAGCTACTAAATGACAAGGTATATTATTCAGTCAAGGAGTATCTGGATGACAAATTATGATCATTTTTAAATTTTATATTTTTTAATAATATGACAATTGTATAATTTGACATCTTTGTGTAAATTTGACATTGAATGTTTCATATTAATCTAATTTTGTATGCCTATCGGCGGGACATGGTTTGTACAATAGACATTTATATTTCGAAAACACCTGTAATCACCTATGTTTCACAAAATAAATAAATTAAATGAAATGAAATGAAAAATTTATGGGACGCGTCCCCAGCGACCACTAATAAATAGACATTATTTCGTTGAAATGCTCTTTTTTTGTCTGTTATTAGTTAATATCAGTCTCAAATCATTGTGGGGAAAAAAATTACAGCTGAAAGAAAAACCTGTCATCTTGGCATCGTTTATTAGAGTAAAACAGGGTAAACCGGGATGAGCTGGACTTCTTCAACAAGAACTGGTCCTTAGCAGCTTTAAACAGAGAGAAGTGGAAAGAGACCAGTAAGGCCTTTGCCCTCGGTAGGTTCATGTTCCTATGTTATAGGGTTTGGTTTCCGCTTAGGGGACCATTTTGCGTGGGTCATTGCAGCCCGCCTCTCCAATGATTTTAGACTGACCACCATAGTAACTTATGATAGGCACGTTTTCAACGATATACGTCCAATCGTTAATGGCCAGTGGAGACGTCCTGTCGCATCATCCTTTTGTTAATTTAAGCTATAATCTGCTTTTAAATGTGCCTATTTAGATATGTATAAAATTAACCAAACCAAAGTTACTATGTTTTTAACAGTTTATTTCAGAATCATCTGTTGATTCTTTTGCATTTATTATATTGATTCTGTAAAAGATAATCTGAAACAAAATTTTATATATATATAAATATACCCACGTGAAAGTCCAACGTTATTAATAATTGTCCCTTTGAAGATAGTGAAGCTGAAATTCATCTAATTACCATCTTGTTCATAATCCTGCACATAATTCACTCTACATAATTAATATATGGAAAATAATAAAAGTTGTTGATACCAAATTGCCAAAACTTCTCTGTCTCCCAACTAAGTTGAATACCATTATGTTACACGGAGCGACTGGCTATCTAAAGTCCAAAACCCTTTTTGTGTTTCTCGAGTAGGCACTCAGACACGTCTCAACTTCGTCGACTGCCGCCGCAAACTTCCAAAAAACACTACAAAGTTAAAAATATGTTTAATTTCGGAAGTGGTTGTCTTTTATGCTACACGGTGCTATAACTAATCACAGACATAGGGATATCAATTTAAGGGTGTCGCTTTTTTTGGTGGGAACTGCTTCTACCAACCATTTCCAGGCTCTAATAACTCGAAAATGTTAAATTAGCGTATAAAGGAATGAATCCGCACACACAGGCAGGTGCGTGGGAAGGTGGGAAACGTCAAAGATCGGTGCTTTATATATAAGGACACGACTCATTTTAATGAATGAGTCAAGTCCGTCCTTGCCTTACTCCTTATTCCTTAAGGTGGATGCGCTAAAATAGCCCGCGAAATTCAAATTTTCTTACGTTTTTTGCAATTTGCAGGTCAGTGTCAGGTTATAATATGTTGATCTAAATATTATTTGCGGTCGTAACAAAAATGGTTTTACAGAATTATAAACATTAGAATCAGCAATACAACTCTCTAAATTCATGTAAGTGCATTGAATGACTACTTATTTCATGAAATCATGACATTTCACATTTGGCACTCTCATGAACTTAGAGTTGTATTGTCGATTCTAATAGTTATTTATGCAACTGTTATATAATAAGGGGTATTGTGATAATAGTATCACATGAGTGTTTTAATACCTAATTAATTTTTTACAGTTGCATACAAGACTTTATCTACACCCATGATATGAATCTTCTATAAAAGTTTCTTTGCAATACCAATATCAATAAAAATGGCGCGGTATGACGTGAATTCGAATTTTTCGGATTCGAATGTTTTGTTTTTAAATTACGGTGCTTTGTTAGTGAAACGCTCGTGAATGACAATGTTCTTTTTTTTAAATGAGTTGCATTATGAAATTCAGTTCAACATTATAACACCCGTTTGGATGATAAATTATGGTTACCATGACACTGGTTGATTTAATGTTGGCAATAAGCTAATAAACTGTTTCAGAAACTTTCAGAGAGGATTAATAGCATGGGTTTAGGTAATTATTCTAATGTGCACCGTCCGTTGTAGACTGTAGTGTTAATAAAATTTAAGGTTACCAACTTTTTTTAAAAGAAATTAAGTATTTCTGATTTCTGTGACGATAAAAATGTACAGATTTAAAAAAAAAGAGTATTACTTTTAGAACAGCAATTTTCCTCTTTTTCGGAAATCTGAAAAAAAATATTGCGAGCGAAGCGAGCTCGAAAATTTTAGCACCCCGCCTGGGAGAGGCTGGGGGAGGATTGAATATATCAGAGAATGCTGAAGTTGCAGGAATTTATTCAATACAAAGTCAAGAGTCGATAGGGGGTCGATCTCTGGATTGAGATTCTGGTTCCCATTTCCGGGGGGGGTTTGAACAAACAAACAAACTCACTTTCACATTTATAATATTAGTTAGGATACGCAATAGTTATGTAAATATTTTGTAGTTAGTTAAATCTTTTAAACTTATTAAAAAGTTGGCATTTTGTTTTCAGAATGAACGAGCAAGATCTGATGGTGGCACGCGCATTAGCGGCGGAGTCCAAGGAGAGCTCGCCAGGCGGTTCCCCTGGACCCCTCCGGAAGACTGTGCTCACCAACCTCGCTGATAAACTTAATACATTCAGGTATGAACATTTTTGTAATTATTCCCGGGATGCGATCCCTGTTTCTGCATTCGGTACTGTGGACCCTGAGACTAACGCTTCTTGATAGTTTAACTAATTATATTAACTCCAGAAATCAAAGATACGCACGGCACACATCACGCTATACATTTCCAGTATAAGCGGGCCTCGCATTTCCTATACAATGAGCATAAAATGAGCATAAACTGGAAATGTTTAATAGCTTGATGTGTAGCCGTGTGTACTGCTAAGTAGGCTGTACAATAGTAGGTACCTACCTGCCTTCTTACGTATATGTAGTTACAAAAAAATGTTATGCGTATTCATTATACAAGCAAGATACGCCTCGACATGAGAACCTCTTTTTTTTCGTCGGTTAAAAAACCTTAAACGTCTAACCGTTGGGGTTCCCTACCCCATAATCTAGAATTATAGCCGGATAGAGTGAAATTTGGTGCGATGCGATGGTGCGATGGTTTTTTGTAAAACTGCAGTTTTGCCAGGCTGGCAGCACTGTGCTACTGAGCACCGTGAGCACAAAGGACTCTCCATCCATACTTTTATAATTTCAGCACAAATCGAAGTTGCCATAAGCATTCACCCTTGACACAATAATATAGTAATCTATGTTTGACACCCTCTTGCCTCGGGCACACGGGCCTCTCGAAAACAAAACTTACTACCTATTTCACTTCCCTGTCTAGTACTAACGTTCATTGCTAGATGGCGCTACATGTACGAAAGTGAAAGGAAAAACAGAGCAATCAATATTATCTAGTTTAGAGCATTGTTTTAGACCAGTTACTTGTTTTCTTTGATTTATATTGATACATATTACTTAAAGAAATCGAATGAAAATTGAACAAGCACGGCATAATTGCCGCCCCAAAAGACTCGATAACGTTTCTGAAGCAATAATGGATGCTTGTGGATCTGTCATGTCAGTGTCAACTAAGAATGTCAAAAGTAGTCAAAACAAACGTCAACCTAACATATTTTTCACGGGCGTAATAACCTAAAATTACGTTTTAATTTAATATAAATACGTATCTAAGCCGTTTACTTCTATAATGACAGGTTGTAAACATAATGGCGATATCACTATCGAATGTGACTTTAAGAAATGAGTAATATTATGACATTTTTGAGGAAAATACTGCAAACACTGTGTTTTGAAGATGGATAGTACTAAACTCCTAGTAAAACAGTCGAAGACTCGTCCAACAACCAGCGTAGAAGCTGCTGACGAAGATGACAGGTCTGTAGTCTCGTACGTAAGATTATTCCCTATTTTATGAATTTTAGATAGCAATTTAGTACCCGTAGGAGTTGATGATTAATAATTCGTGATATCATACGAGGCTGTTCCACCGTCTCCACTTTATATAAATAACTTACTTATTCTTTTGTAGTTCGTTTCTCTCTTCTATTGCTGCTTTTCGAAATAGACAAAGTTCATGATTTTACTTGTTTTTATATAAGTAAATCGTTAAATTTTTACCTTTAGGTTATCCAAATCGTAAAATGCTATTCTTTTGCAAATTGCAATTTAACGGAAGTTATCGGTTTTTCTGTTGTTTTCACATCTCTATTGAAGCTGCGTTCAAATTACGTTATCTGTATGAACATCTGGTCCATCATAAGTAAAACATCTCAACTTTCGAAATTGTTTTTGAGGCCTCTGGTTTAGTGATAAAATTACTTACGAAAATTTACGAAATACAATCTAAAATTAAATAATATTCTAGAACTGAACCGTGAGCCGCGTATTATAAAAAAAAATATTTGTATTACCTACGTCATTTTCTTTCACTACAACAACTAATGATACATTATACGAAAATCAATAGTTCTCTATTTTGCCACCTGCTTCGATATTTAGGGCGCACTATACTCTGTTTGCGGACAAGGCAGTGCCATTTAAAAAAAGGGTACCGTCGCTGATTTTTGCGATGCGACGCCGCAACGCAGTTTTGTGTACATACATGCCCTAATTTCTCTTACTTCGTGTACTAATAAAATCCTGCACTGTCAACATAATTATATATCCGTATTTTTTAAGGAAAGAGTATTTATTATATTCTATGTCCAAAACTTCAAATCCTTCGTTGGTACCTGAGGGCACCCGATCATTATCGTTCCGATTTCAAATGTGTAGTAGGTACTTATGCCCTTGTCCACTACTGTTGTCGAAGTCTCAGGCTGTGGGCCCGAAAGCAGCAACGAGGAGCGATGGTCAAGCGGGGCGGTGTCGACGCCAACGGTACAAGATTGTTCCATCGCCACTACCCAACTCGGCCATCGCTCTTTGCCGTTGGCTTCGTGCTCGAAACCTCAGACTCCTGCTAAGTACCTATTTAACATAAAAAATTAATAACCTTCATTCAATAGAAATATTTTTTGAACCAAGCAGTTTCTAGTACTTTCTGGAACTACTACACTACGCAGGCAGGGTGCAAGACCGCAGAGCCGCAGACTATACTCAACCTGTTCATAAAACATGCGCGTATCAAAACTCCTTTCGTGCTTAGATCGCAGACTTGATGCAAAGATTCTATCATTGAAGTCCAATGTCCCCCGTAAAACCCACGCGAGTCCTATGACACGGTTTCGGCAAACTAACTGACTGGCGGCTACTACTGTTTCAACTTTTGGTGTCTGACTCATACAACTGACGGTTGACCCGCCAGGAATGTACCACTTTTAGGACAATGACTTTTGGCCTACACTCGAATTAGATTCACGGTACACGGCATGGCAGGAATATGTGGATTTATAGTGTCAATACCCCATGTAGGTCCGTGTTCATGATCTTTACGGGAATTCCATCGGTATTGACAGTGATATGGTTCAAGCCGTTCAAGTCTGTTTGCGTGTAACTTGTAATTTAAGCCAAAACTACACGCCGCGCCGTTACTGTTCTTGTTCCGAGAAAATGATCGTTTGCGAGTAATGTTCTGTTAAGTTAAAAAATTCTGTACTGACTTAATTTGAAAAAGAAATACTAGGTTGTAAATAAAAAGAATGCATTGCCTGACTATTAGAACGTAAATAAATAAGATCCCTTCAGTCCGTTGCGGCATCAATCAATCCTAATACCATTCACGGTTATGTGCGATTGACATGCGATTTCAACAAGTTTGATTGAATTCAACAGGTGACACTATTATTTCCGCCAAGCCCCAGCCTGCCTCTGCTCCTGAATTATAATTCCACTCTTGCCTGCGATTTCGTCACATTGTAGCCTTGATTTGCAACCTGTTTTTCGGGCCGAAACTCCTTATCGTATCGATCGATAATACATTCCGTTTCTGCACCCAATTTTAACTACGTCAGTTATTTTCGCAACCCACGTATGTTCGTCTGTTCAGCATTTAGACTTTCATAGCCATAGTCTACTTTGGCACTGTTACATAAGCTATCATGATGCTATGTTTACATTGTTCGCCTTATCATTTTGGCAACAGAAGATAACGCTAACTCTTTATGTATAATCCATACTATCCATAGTAATAATATAAATTCGAAAGTAATTCTGTCTGTATGTATGTTACCTTCTCACGCCTATACCACTGAACAGATTTCGACAAAATTTAGCAAGGAGACAGATGGCATCCTGGGGAAGAACATAGGCTACTTTTTGGTTCAAAAATAATCTTATAGGGGATGGAAGTTTGTATTTAGAATACCAGAGATTATGAAGATTTATATTCACCGCAGATTTTCCTAGATTTGGTGAAGATATGGAGAAGCTATTCCATTCATGTCTCCCCATTCCCATGCAGTTATTCAGGTAAATACTGAATATGAATGGGGAAAACACAGGTTCTTGGCTGTGTTCCAATTTATATATTTTATCTTTCCTCATGACTCATACAATTTAGGAAAAGTACACATCTTATTGTGTAACCGTATCCCATCTAACTTCTAACTAATATTATAAACGCGAAAGCTTGTAAGTATGGATGGATGTTTGTTACTCTTTCACGTAAAAACTACTGAATGGATTTGGGTGAAATTTGGCAAACAGATAGTTTATAACCTGGATTAACACATAGGATACTTTTTATCCCGATATTTCCACGGGATCTAGACTTACGCGGGGGAAACCGCGGGGCGCAGCTAGGTCAGAAATAATTCGTTACTTTTAGTGACCTTTTCAAGAATGCTTCCTTCGTATAAGATCTAAACGTCAGAATCTGTCGATGTGAATTATACATGAGCATGGCAAAGCGGGAGGACGTAATGTCAGTTTTTTTTACATTCACATTAATTATTTACTCACCTTTACCCTTATGGTATTGAGAAAAGATTACCATTATGCCTAGATGACAACATAAATATAATAGTCGTCATTTTGTTAAGGCAAGCCGTTTTAATAACTAAACACAAAATATCACAGTTTGGCACGTCTAACAAATTGCATCCTCGCTGGAAAAGTACGGACTTTTCCTCATTGTTCAATGATGATCTGTATAATTTATCATTTCGGTCTGCTGCGTGTCTAGGAGTTGTTAATTAACAGACACTTTCATTATTTAGCGGATGGCTAGAAACGGACTCCAATCTTCTTTTACTTTTGTTTATATATGCAACAAAAATGGAGATTGTACATGAACCACGAATTTACTCGGCATAATTTAGTATTTTGATGAATCAATAGAAAAATATGACAAAGAAATATTTTACTTTGTATCGCAATCGAATGGTAAATAAGGTGCCGATCGGGTTATCGATTGGCAATAAAAACATGTTTGGGTAGCATGGATGATGCGATCGAGTGCATAAGGTGAGAAGTAACAGAAGACCAGACTCATAACGATGAACGAGTTTAATAGGACCTTATGTGGTATTTACAGAAGAGAAAAGCAATGTTTCGTAAACTAACTAACTAAATGAAAACTACTGAATGTACCTAAACTATTGACTAATTACGGTTCAAAATCCATACGATGTAAAAGAGTGCGATAACGTGAATACTTTTAAAAATAAGCTTGTTCTGCATTATCATACTTATTACTTTGTATCTCATTACAAGCGGACTGGAAGTTCTTATGAGAAATAAATTTCTTTAAACCGAATGTTTCGTAAAACAGAACAGTCATGAAGAACTTAAATAATTGGTCAAAAAGTGCAGAAAGATTATAAAGGATCAGACTGGACAAATCTTCAACAACAGCAACAACAACAAGGAGAGTGTAGTAGATTTCGGACCCCTGTTGCTCAAAGCCAGTAACACTATCTATGTGAGCGCAAAGAAAACAGCCTTTAGTCACAGAGTACCTCCTGCTTGATAGTTGGCATCTGGAAATGGATATGAAAGAAGCCGACCCATTACTGTCGATGCAATCTTGTACCATGAAGTTATATTATTATTATTCGCAGGATGCAGGCACTTGCGTCATATCTGATTCGTACGACACGATACCTCTGTGGTCCTATTAAAGCTATCCGTGTTATGATAAAAAACACGCGATGTGTACACCATAGACCCAGTCACTGTGACGGACAAATGGACGACATTTCCGCAGTTGAAAGAGGGCTTAGTACATTATTATCATTCTTATAGTGATGCGTACGCTTTAATGTGAATATCACCAAGAATGCTCGTCATGTTCATAAAAGATGATATTCACTGTTCTTCGAGACTTATTTGACTCCCAAAACAAAATTACTCTTTGTCGCTAAAGACATAGGAATAGTGTGCGTCAAAAGAAAAGTTTTCGGTGGCCTAATTCGTGTTTTTGGCCTCTCCCTTAATAGTCCCAATATTTGTAGTTCGCTCTTCTAATATTTATCCACCAGAACAGACCTTTAATTCACAGTTTGCCTGACTAGCGTTATTTGAGGGCAAATTTTACAACGTAATAATGATGCCGAGAAGTTTCAAGACCTTAATTTCTGGTCCTTGTAGCAACGGAACTCAATTCGCCTACTTTCATTCAAGGAATATCGTTAACCATCCGCAAAGGCCATGGACTGTTTTGTTTCTAAATTTCGACACGCCTCACTTACCGCAATAAAAACAAGAGCATGTGTGTTACAGGCAAGTAGATTAACATAATTTCTTTAAGTCACAATAAAGTCGGCGTGATCAAGCATGATGCCCTCGTTGTGGTCACAATCACAGCGATAACGGCTGGCGTCCAGACACCTTTTGTTTGCAATTTTTTGAGCATTCGGCGGTACCGTGGTCGTGGCGGGAGGTTCGCTGCTCGCGGCACTCGGGCCGTCAGTCGGCCGCATCTCGCCGCCACGGCTCCCGCGCTCTCACGTACTCGGTCGCGGCTCGCGGTCCTTCGATCCGCTTTGCGCGATACTGACCGCAAACCATTTCCGTATACTTGCTATAATAACTCGTAATTCACGACTCGCAGAAAGCCTCGCAGTATTCAAACATCCAATTTTACTAGCCTCCCGTGTACGAATTTTGTAACGCGATTTCGCGCGCCTTTTCCTCAGTAGAAGGTTGCAGCACCAAAACATCGTCTGTTGCAACATTTTACACACAAGTTTTTGGAAATAATATCCAAAAAATTGCAAGAATTGAAGACGTCTCGAAAATCTTTAAAGGCCCTCCAGTAACTTGTTGGATTGGTCGTCTCAAATTGCTGTTGCAACAGTGCAGATTCCAAGGTTGCTCGTGAGAAAACTTTTGAACAGTAATTGATGTTCAGTGATGTGTTAAAACTAGCGTGAAACAATGTTGTCGATGGATTCCTTGTGGTGTGGTTCGGAGAGTGAGCTGTCGACGTTGAGATTGTGCAAAAGTACTGCTGACAGACCGGAGTACCGGCTGACGAGACGCAAGCCTTCCAAGAGCCTGATCCCGCAAGCCCTACTCCACGCGCCGGAGCAGCAGCCCAGGACACACCGGCGACGAAGGTCTGGTACTTGGCCGTAAGTGTATACCAAACACTGGCATACTCCACGTGCTATTTGTTACATGATTCGTTTGGCCGCGCGGTCCTTATCAGCTCTACTAGTATGTAATTTATCAACGTTCTTATTATCGGCGTACTATAAAATACCAGAAGCATCGATGAAGACATAAACAATTAGCTAAATAGCATTTTTATCATTATTATGTCATGTTCGTCGAGAATTCCGAACGACTGCAGAAACATGCAGCGCGTAAATGACCTAATTAGCTCAGGTGTCGTGTCGGACGTGTAGACTGTGATTGAAACTGCAATGCCACACAATTGTATGCCTAACATAATGGTGTACACACGATTATTTTAATGTTTTCATATTTTATTGCCGGTTACAACGTTGACTAAAATTCACGTTGGTGATAATGTTGAAAACGATGAGCGACGTTTTATTTCTGTATCGTAAAATTCTCCACCCGCTTTGGTCTTACCTAACAAGGTTCTATTCGCGCTTAGATAAACTAAAACTAGAACCAACTAAATATAAATGGTGTTGATAAAATTAATTTGTGTAAAAAATGCAGTTTTTGGAAAACACAGAAACAGATCGTGATACACGCACGCACGACCTAAACATAGTTTTTGCACTCTGTCGTTCTTACAATTTCCAGGCAATTATGATAGTACATACCAAATACCGTTACATTCTAGACTCTGGGCCAACGCGATTGGAGCAACGTTCCAGATATACCTGTTTAACATGTATTTCAAATAGTATGTGCAAGTATATGTCACACAAACTAATATTACACTTATATTTGATTTAACGACCTTTCTCTTATAAGAAAATACATATTATCAAGTCAATGCAAGTTTCCGTAGACCTACAGACTCCTCTGTAGGTAGTAGTTCTATGGTTTCACTCGGTACCTTATGTCTTTACATCCGTTCCGACCCAGATAGCAGCTGATGCATTGCAGCTTCAACCTTCGGTAACTTGGTCAATATATTACAAGTTATATTTGAAACTATTATGGTTACAACAGCAATTAAAGCTGTTGTGATGATTTGATGCTTTGTTTACACTGCGACCTAGTTTTCTTTATTTAAATATTGAGGTAAAAACTAAACATGTTTTTTTTTTCAAAACATTCCTATTTTGAACATTAAACGTATTAAAATACTTTCCATGCCGATTGCCGCTCAGAAATACCAAACAGTTGGCCAAGTGTCTTCTACATTTGCCACTCGAACAGTAAAAGGGGAGGCTGCAAACAATAGTCGTGAGTAATCGCAGCGCCAAAGAAAGAAGGCACACATTAACATACCCGATGCTAATCTTCATTTTTTACACGATGACCCACACTACACTGCATTCGTGCATTCTGACGTCATAACACTGCACCAAAAAGGATATGAACAGATACTAATTGTAGGCAGAACCATTCAATTCACTCCGGTCGAGGTTATCGTTTGTAGAAAGTCGATCCTGTTTCAAACATGCTTTCCTGCTGAGATATGCCCATGGAACTGTGGAAACCCTATTTCATTAAGAAGCACGTTAGCATTAGCAACGACCAATACCTTTTCTATAATGATTAAAACTGTTATGTCATTAACCAGTTAAAGAATGTTAATGATTTCGCAAATTAAGTCGCTGCTCTCGAGTTGTTGAATCAAGTGTTCATTTACATAATTAAGATACACTGTTCGCTACATTGCTTTTGTGTTTTCTTTCAATTTCATTGTTGTTAGCACTTTCGCTGCATATCTCAGAGAAAAATGGAAACTGTAATTAATTGAAACGTAAATAAATATGTATTAATAACTTCTGCAGTTCTTTGTTCGAAGCTGTCATTCTTCTATTCTACGAGTATATCTATAATATCTGAATACTCACAGATCCTTAATAATTATGATGTGTGTGGAAATGCAATATCAGTAGGGAAACCTACACGTTCACATGAAATGGCGTCCGTTAGATGAGCAATGTTTGCTTTCCTGCAGTAAGCAACGTTTCATATCCGTAGCTATGCAACAACCGCGTAATCGCACTAAATCCACTCCGCTCTGCTATTGTTTTACTTTAAGCAAGCTTTTGTTTGTGTAATTTGTATATTTTATAGTAATTACTTTGTGTTTTATTATCAAATAAATTATTGGATCATGGTAAAAGAATGAGCCTACAAAGCGTCGTATTCAAAAGATTGAATAGATCGCAGTGATCGATTGTGCTAAACCCAATGGCGTCAGAGTAATCGATGGGCTAAAAATATTGATAATATAACACTGTCTCTTTTATCGTTATCACAAAACTGAAAATTCCCATAAACATGCTTCACTTCCTTGTTATTTAGGACAACACTGATATTGTTTAGAATTTTTCGCATCATGACGATATAGTCTCTGACGTATTAATTATCAACCTACAGTATATCAAGTGCGTGCAAGTAATCATATGCAGTAACTGTTATGTCAGGATGTGGCTTATCTTAATTCTCCGTCCATGACTCCATGTCTTTGGTTATCTTACTTGCTTAGACTCGGGTATCATTTAAAACTTAAATCAACAGACGTGACAAAAATCGACTGTGTTCGCATGCATCAAAGACGGCATTAATGGGAAAAAGCGTTTTCTGTATGGCTCCAAAAATTTACAATAAAATACCACAGTCATATAAAGCATTGCCGGTAAATATGTTTAAAAAAAAGATGCGAGATTTATTAACAGACAAGTGTTATTATAATATAAGTGACTTTTTGAATGACACTACTATTGTGCCTTTAGTGACGTAGTATTATTTAAAATTTATGATTATTGTTTTTATTTTTATGATTATTTTTTTATTTTTATGATTATTTTTTTATTTTTTGTAAATCTTATAAATTTGTACGCCGTATGGGTGAAACATGGACGTACGTAAAATATTATTATTGTGACATCCTGCATGCTTTGCATGTAAACGCATGTTTAGACAAATAAAAATTATCAAAAAAAAAAAAAACGAAGAAAAGATACGTCATGCAAAGAAATCTCGACTCTTCCTCATTCATATTCCCAAGGACTATAGAAAAGACATTTTTAATGTGGCAGAATAATATGATGTTGCTGTTATATCACATTATCCATCATTTTAACTCACAATCGCTTAATGGTAGAAACTGCATCATAAAACTAATCATGAAGGTATCTCTCTTCCCTATGATCTAAGATGCAAACAAATTAAAACTCTGATCATTACAAATTTATGTTCCTCCGAGGCTTTTTGATATAGAGGAGACGAACATTATCGTTGCTCATATAATTGCAAGCCTACATGCACATTGACCACCAAATAACTCTATTAAATTTACTTCTTACAAAATCGCCAACAATTGTAAAAACAACAGTACTTAAACTTTTTATTGTTAATTGGCATTTCTTCAGCCTTAGTTACATATTCATTCACGAACGGTTCATGTTAAATATATTATCCGCAAGATAAATGTTATCTTAGAAATTGTACGACTAAAGTATCATTTATTCTATGTTAGTATAGCCGCAATTGCTTCCATAAGATATTAATGTACATTACATGAGTCCGTTGCTTATATCTTTAGTACTTAATGCCTTGTATGCAGAGTATATAACGATTTCGTAATGTCGTAATGTGCCCATTTGTTACGCAACCTGCTTAGGTGCCATTAGGGTGTGTTGAATTACAAGCAGGCGAGACTTGCCTGGCTGGCTACCGTTTAGAGACATAGGTACTGCTGCAGTTATATCTAGTAACCTACGTACTGATAATTAAGCCTGTTTGAGACACCTACAATAATTCTGGCACACATTTAGCAGATAATTCCACTACCAACTTTGGTGACGTTCGTTGGCACAAAAGTGAAAGAAAATTCTTATGATAATGTTGCTTCCCATATACTATATGTTTCATTTATTGCAGATCACACATAAAAGTACACACAATCCATGTATAGGATTAGTAACAACGACTTAAAAAATTATGTTAGTAAAACTTACAAACTAACGACAACCAACCAACGAGCCACATATAGAGGCCCACAAATATTTAATTTTATAAAATAATAGCCTCAATCATGTCTTGAAAGACCAAATATTTGGCTAATCTCCCTCAGTTATTTGAACCCGAAAAGAAAGTAACGGTTGGCCTTTGTATTTATTATTTATATTTAGCCGAACACCGCAGCAGCGTATTGGCGGCATATCATGCAGTAGTATAGTAAATAATGACACGCATAATTTAAAGTACCTAGTAAAACAAACATATTTACATCTCCTGAGTCCTGACGTACTTGCGTGGGTGATAAGGATCTGAATAAGTGTAATTGTAATTAAACCTAGCACGGGTTGTCTTAGAAATTGTGCAATTACTTAGTTGTATAATTTCCGGACGGTTCAGTGCCAAGTATTTCAATAAATATTTTCCTCAAAGCAGTATTATTTTTGAATTGGTTCGATGCACTACGCTATGTCATATACGCTGTATGTTTTGTGAGAAAAATCTGCACTGCGCTATTCGGCGTTCAGCTTCCCCTAGTTCAAATATGTAGTTTCCCTACTTTTAAAATCTTCACTGAAGTACTAGTCGCTTGGGAGAGAGGGAATGCTTTATAAGTCGCTTCGTGCTAAGTTCTGAAAAGCAATATTGTGTCTATTTTATTTATACAGTATTTGACTAGTGCGCGGATTAGTATAGTAAAGAAGAAGAGTCACTGATTGTTCTACCAGACATATTAAGAAACATAAAATTGAACATAAAACCATCAATAAGCAATATCGTCAGTATTGTTTAAAACTTGATAATAATTATTTTATGAAAACCATCGTCAGACACGCCATAATAAAGTGAGAGTTCCTCAAGATACTGTCTTTGGTCCCGTTCAGGGGCCTATGATACTCCCCTGCAGCATTAATTATGTCATTGATGTCTCGTCACAAAATCTCGTTATACTGTACACTGGTGGTAGTATCCGTATGGACACCCATCACAGTCGATTTAGAACCGCCAGTAATAATCATTAACTATAATTGAGTTTTATAACGTGGCTTGCGTGCAATTTTATAATTATATTAATTTAAAAAAAAAATTACATCTTATCTGTGTATATACCTTCATTATAAGCGAATAAGTGATGATTCTATTACTTTTTTATTTTAAGCTGATGAGTAGAGAATGCCTTAGTTTCCGTTAGTCATCAACTTGAATCACTCGTCTCCCCGCTAAGTCTATTAAGCCATCAATGTTCTAATTCCGTCGTCTCGCACGACTCGCACCTAATCGAAGCACTTAGGACGTCCAATCGATATTGATTATTCAATTTTCTTGTCTTACCGTTCCAATTTCGATGCCGACGATGATAGGTAATCTGATTGACTCTCTTTAATCTTCCAGTTGTTTCTTTAACACGGTTGATATCGAATTACATAAAAGATAATGAAACTGCAATTCTGTTTTTTTTAGAACAGTCATTTTTAATATTGGTCCTACCTGTCTGATATTTTTTTTGTATATTTTATATTAAATTGAGCTCTTTAAAACAGATACTGCAGATTGTTGTGTTTTTGAGTCTGTTTTCAGCAAAATCAAAGTAGAAAGTAAATAATATAAAACATACGTTTTGCAAACTAAAATTGAAATTTTAACCAATAACCATTCTATAATCTAGTCCACGTTCTACAGACCATGACCACCTAAATAGCTATTTGTGTATATTAGCAAACTCTTTGTTTCAGTCTACATGTTTTTACTTTCACAAAAAATAAAATTAACTTGCATATTTTTTCTAAGACTAGCCTTTCTCATCCATTCACTTGCATTGTTAATTTAGTAATTACCGCTAGATATCCTGCTTTCAAACCCCTATGTTTTTGTAATTATAACTAATCTCAAATGATGATTGGTGAATTGGTAGGAAAGTAATAATAATAATAACTATGTGTTACCATCATCTGGAAATACAACTCCTTATAGTACATGTATTTTCAAAAATTCATAGTGTTCAGGGTCTCCGTCTCGAAAGACCAATACACCTATGGCCTAATAAAATAGCAACTCTGATTCGAATTCATCTTTTAACCCTAACACGGAAACCGTTTAGCGATAGCTCATATTTCCATATACACAGTATGGCGCTCTTCCTCATATACAAAAGGTATTGTACTCTGCAATTTATTCACGTCCGCCCCATTTATGGAAGGTATCAATTTACTGTCATGTAAGAACGCAAGTAGATCATTTTATTGTTATCACAAAAGGACACCTGTCAGAATCGTGCCACGTATGCTGTAATCGTGAACATGGTTTTCCCGATGCACCATCATGCATTCGCCATCAATGATCGACATCTTACTATAAATTTTCTTTAAATGGCGTTGTATAACTTGGAAACCTTTCAAGTACCATGATTGTGTCTGTCGAAAGCTAATCTTAAATCACTTCTCTTAATTTTGACGTAAACCCAAGTATTTGATTTTTGATTATAGAATCTCACTTTTTTCGGGTCTACTGAGTCGGGAATCGGTGGTTGGTACAGTTTTATTTTAACGACAGATGGCTACAATCGTGCACAGAGTTCGATAAAACTCTAGTTTTGTCTATAAGTGATCGTTGTGCCATTGACACGAAAAAAGTTCAGTCCATTGTCTGCGTGTTCATTTATATTTAGGTACGGTTGCGTTTTGCGCATTTAATCTCATGATTGATTCTCGATCGGTCAGCAGCTCCTAACCTTATTTTGCGAATTAAATTGTAATCATAAAAATCAATGCGAATGCACTCCTATGTTATATGTTTAAATGAAATGGCTCCTCAAACTTGTTCTGCGTTTTACGTAAAAATGCTAAAATCATTGAAGGCTAGCTACAATTATTATTTATTCTGCATTTTGCCAAAAATTTAATTCATTTTTTTTTTCATTCTTTATCAATATCCGCGATGATTAAATGGAATCGGACAGTTTTGGTCGTAGCGTTATTCAGCTGGTCTGACATAATCAATAATAGGTCAATTGGACAAGGAAAATGACCACCAAAACTTAGGCAAAGTCTAGTGGACCGTTTGACTCATATATCGTTTTCGTCCACCTCTGTTGTTTACACCTCGGTTACCATGGCAAAGTTACTGGCCTTGGTGGTTTTATATTTTATTAGCCTTTTGATAACAATAACAAACATTCTCATTTTTTTTCTTTTGTTCAGCTATAAGGGTTTTCGTTTTGGTAATTTTCATGAACTTGCCATTCTTCTTTCTTCATTCCACTCCTGGCGGATTTCTATTGGAAGCACCTTTGTCCTCCGCTTAGGCTCTTCTTCACCACAATGTTCTGTTTAGGCTCTTGGTGTTGCCGGTCTATCTTCTGTTTGGAGTAGATAATCCATCATAAACTAGTTAAATGCAAGAGCAGGTAAAAGTATAACACTCTTTTGCAAAGCTCAATTAAACTCATAATATACATAACATATATATACATAATATGCCACATATCGGAAATAATGTAATGTCGTTAGTACTATTATTTATTCTGTGGTACTGTTTTCACGGTTTAATGGTCTTGAACAAGTGAGCTAATGATACATTTTTGTTTTATAAACAAAATGACGTAGCATGTTGTTATCGTATCACATTGTTTATGTGTAATGGTATTGTTGAAACAAAAAAACATCATTCGATAATGAAAGTGGCACGGACCTTATAATGCTGTTGTGTGTGTTTTGTTTTTGATCGGTTTATTTATTTGTTTCATAGATAACACACAATAAAATTTGTTTATGTAGATAGGTATTTTATTTTTATTTTTATTTATCGTCTATTTTGTCCTACTGCGAGGCAAAGGCCTGCCTTTCTTCCCTTCCCCTCTGTTTTGATCTAGTGAGTGTGGACCAATAAACTATTTGTAGGCGCCAAGATAATGATTGAGATTTAAATACTAACATTTTCCATATTATTCTTTTCTGTAAGGCCTTTTTTTCTTTTTAACCCCCTGGGAAAGACCAACGCACTCGCTGTCTCGTTCATACATATTCATAATTCCTCCTTGTAATTGCTTCCTACTGAATCGATCATTGTTTTATAAGACGTGCTGATTCGATCCGATCGATGACGTGTTGTCATGTCACCGCAAATGGAAAGTGAAAGTCAGTACTGCGCCCAACAGCGTATCATAGGACCAAATTCCGGTATTTTTAAACTTGTATATTATGAAGTGTCAATTTACACTATCATGCCGATACATTAATTTTGTGTTGAAAGATTCGTGTCCCGATTGAAATTATTTTAGACTGGTAAAATTGGTGTCTAGTGAATGAATTTGATATTGCCTAAAATATTTTGAACCGCTTTGTTCGCGAAATTGCACCAGCAGGCGTAGTATGCACCGTTTTGTCGACGGAAGAGTAGACGTGACAAAAATGACGTTTCCTGTAGACAGTAGACAGTACGAGACGGCAGCAAAATAGAAAGAGTCAACTGCACTTTTTACGAAGTTCACTCTTTTACATAATTCGACTCAGAATTCTTTGTTTTAACCGGTTTTAACATAGGATTTATCGGTTGTCAGTGTGATTTTGGCAGTAAGGATAGAAAAATTTCTTCCGAAATAGTCTACATATAAAAAGACCTAGACAAAGGTCGTTAGAAATGAAAGACAAAATGACGGATTGTAGAAATGAAAAATGAAGAAACAAACTGTCACTTTGTATAGAAAAAGCTATGTCTTTTCGTCGTAGAGATAGAAAGCGCCATGCTACGCCTGCAGCATCCAACGCTTGTTAGTGATAATTCTATTAAACCTTATTATCACACAATACACTATTATTAATATTATCACTGCAAATAGTGTTAGTACAATACAAGTAAGCACTTTATAGTGATAAGATATTACAGTTATTTATTTTATCACAATCCAAGATGTGACTTAATATTTTTTCAACTTGATAGTAATACTTCGGTTTATTCTGCTCTAGAAATGACATAGCATAAACTACCATAAAATTTTCTATTAGAATCTATAATTAATTTACTAAGGGTTTATTATTTATTAGAATCTATAATAAATTTACTAAGGGCCTTATCATACTGGCGATTGTTCAACGCGCTTGCTGCGTGTGCGTAGCGAACACGCCATGTTTGCGCAACGTGTTCGCCGCGTTTGCGTAACGAGAGCGATTGACGTGAGTGTACAAGAGAGAGCGAGACAAGCAAGTGTACAATATTGTGAAAACGCGGGGCATACGTCGCGTAGTCGCGGTTAGCCCCGGTACGCACCCGCCGGGAGCACGTTCACAGATCGCCTCACTAGAAACACGCTGACAAATCGTCAGTGTGATATGATAACGCTCTTACAACACTGTAAAACTAAACAAAGAGAGATTGGAGTCGTTATCGTCATAGCACCCATATGATGACCTCGTGCTCTTGCTTCCAAGTCATCGGGGGAGAGATAAGGGCACGTGGTTCACGCTCCACGACCTATTCTAAACTGATCTAGTTATCTAGTATATTAAGTTCTCTGTAGTGATCAGTGATCTGAACAAGGCTACATATATTTTGTCAATATACTGACAGAATAGAATACTCACACACTCATGCTATGGTTTGTTTTCTTAGCTGCACACCAGATACTTAGCTTTAGTCGTCAGTTGCTTTAGGCGTGCACACACAAAATTCGAACATACCAAGATTCGGTAAAAATATCCTTGAGGCCAGAATTTTTTTAAAGCCATCTGTTATCTGTAATTCTAATTTAATGCAATGCTCTTTTTCTTCGGTTTAGGCTTAAGAAAGTTGAAGACCATGTGCTAAATACTGATCATTAAATAATTCTGGTCAAGGATTTACAATTTTAGTTGTTTTTGGATGCACGCTTATCAGCTCATTAATTTCCCCTGCCATGCGTGGTGAATTCTTAAGATTTCTTTCTTAAATTGTGTTAAAGATTTGTTTTGCCAAAGGATATAAAATAATACTTTGGTTCTTTAAAAAATCTGTTCCTCTTGACTTTACATTTTTCATCTTTATCGTAACATTCGCTACTAAAGATGTCACATAAACTCCAATAAACGTTTTGTGTACATTATTCTGGCGTCTTTATTTTTTTTTACTTTTGAAAGGCTTACTTGTTAAAATTTCGAAAATACTGTCACCTTCATTGCCATGTTTTCTCTTATGACGTAACTTTGGGGCACCCCTCTCTCGCTAAATCATTAAGGTGAGGCATCTCGATGATGAAACTAGTCGTAACGTCGCGCGATGTTCTATGTCGGTCAATGTTGCCATGTTGACACCTAACTCGAGTCTATCGGCTCATAACAGCCTTGGCCGTAGTGTTATTGGCCAGGAAAATTATTTCCATAACCCACATAAATAGGCCTCCATGTTTATAAGAGCTAAGTTCGAAGGACTGCATTGACGTCAGAATTCAATGTTCTTCTGTTTTTTACGTTTTATATGGTTTTGTTTTTAGTATGGACTATGGTAAGGATCGCCCATGACGTTACTCCGTTTCTAAATACCATGCACGGAGCACAATGCTATTGTATACAATGCAAAAAAGTAATGTTAGTTTTATCTTTTCTCTGTATCTTTCCACAATTTGCTTTTTGTTCATCAAGTATGTTACTAGTTTTTTCATTTTTTTGTAACGTTTACTGGAAACACGTTTTGTATTATACTTTTTGCTTTTATTGTCGGTTTATGGGTGATGTCATGATCCACCTTTATCGGTATTAATTTCTTACCTTATAGTATAGATTCTATATGTATTTTATAAAGCAAATAAACGAATCTGAATATTTTCTATTCAATTACGGACAAATACAACAAAGAACCTCAACAATTTCGCCCACAGAAACGTAATTCATAACTGAAATTTTTTTTTTTTACTGCGGCACGGGTCATCTCACGAACTCGGTCAGCCAATGGTCAAACGTGCAGGTATATCGGTCAATGTCGACTTGACCCGACGCAGATTAACCATGCTGATTCATTCGGTCTCCAACGAACAATATGCTAATCAGAACCAATTCATATAAAATTTGACGATTCTAGATTTTTCATTTTGATTACAGTTTTTTTTTAATCATCATTTTAGCATTGTCCTGCCCTTATGACAATTAATTTGGTCTAGGTAGACGAAGCAGCATGTCTTCTTCAATGAATACGTCTTTATCAGCCGCCTTCTCAGTGCTCAGCCTTTTTCTAGCTGAATCATCTTTCACACAGACTCCTTCATTTCTTTAGCCTACATCTCATTACTCTGTTCTTATATTTTCTATACAGAAATGAGAAGAGCATCCAATCCGTCTAAATTACCGACATTCTCCTCCGTCATTCAGTACTATTATCTACATATTGTAATTAAATAGCGCATATAGCTAACCCTGAAGGTAGTAGATTTTTAGTCGATATTGTTTGATTAAACACTAGCAAGTCATCACACTTCTAAAAAGGTTCGATTGGTCAGATAATTTATCGTAAACTTCAACTTCTTGATCAATATTAAAAACAAGATGTCATTGAAGCAGATAACAAATAATAACATCAGAATCCGCGCCATCATGCATTTGATAATTGATTAGATATCTAAAACAATGGCAGCACAGTAGCTATCTAGCATTAGTAACCAATACGTATGTTTAACGTTTGTAACGCGAATGAACTCGGACAGACGGCGGTCGCTTCCGAGTGATAACATCAGGTTTATATGAGAAACGGTTCGTGGACCGACAGACGCTCACGATAATCGCGCGAACACGCGCAAGGTCAGAACTGTCACTTGGGACGAGCAGAGCCTCGCGTGGACTCCTGCGCAGCGTCAGTCGCCAGCCGCGCACGCGCCTCTTCGCGCCCCACCACCGCGGATCAATAGGAATTCGACATTCCAAGTTACTGCAACAATGTCTTAATCTTAACATAGTGGAATATTTGTTTTAAAATTAGAACTTTCTGATATTTACAAACATGTTTTCTCTAATAATGATAATGTAAAAAATATTAAATAGTGAAGTGTTTTGTGTCAATAATGTTGCGGCGCCAGTTCTCACATGAGTCCGGAAAAACAGAACTTGTTAGGGCAAGAGAAGAATATTTCGATCGGAGGTATGTTTCAAAATAATTGCACGTAACAATGCGATTTAATTTAATATTGTAGTTAATTGTAAATTCTGAGTTATTAGAAGTATGCAACCGCGCGAGTAACGTAGTTCTAGTTATTAAATGAACGAGCTGTAATTAAGGGTCGGAAACTAATGATAATTATGATTATAAATAACAGCATTAAAAAAACGGCCAAGCGCGTGTCGGACTTACACGAAGGATTCCGTATCGTAAGATCGAGTAAAAAAACGCTTTATTTAATTTTTATTATATTTTGTTATAGCGGCAATAGAATTAGGTACACAATCCGTGTAATTTTCATCTGTCTAACCATATATTTTGGTTCATGAGATCCAACCCGCTGACAGACGGACTGACGGACAGCGGAGGCTTACTAATAGGCTTCCGTTTGGCACCCTTCGGGTCCTCAATCCAATCCTAAAAATTATACAGACGGAAAATAAATATATAAACAATATTACATATTAGTAGTTCAGTGAGTGTGACAGTTTATTATCAGTAGGGCAGTAGGTGTTGTTAAGTGTTTGTGGGTATCTTGATTAAATATCCTATCTTATTGATAAGATCATCGAGTATTTTTTGAATTGTCAGTGTTTCCCGTACTCAGTGTATTTTTTATTTATTTTAGTTTACACTGCTAAGTGCTAACTTACCTCTTCCCGGCTTTATTTGTGCTTTTTCATAAGTGGAAATCATTATAATTTTAATGTTATAATCGATGTGATACACCAATTCATTCATCTCATCGAACAAACTATTTAAAAAAATAACAATAAATAAAAAGCCTCGACCAACATCTCTCGAGGTTCTCGTTAGGCGGTTGGATCAAGGGCCTGATTCAGAAGGCAGTACTCCTTGATACGGCTCACATTGTGAGGAGGTTCCTGTGTCTGCAGCCCTAACCGGTAGCTTGGACCCTGCTCCCGACACCGGTGGACCTCTTTTTTATATTAGTAATATATTTTTTTATAATTTTTATCTTAAGAAATATTAAAAAATTTAAATAGGTAAGAAAAAATAATAAACAAAATAAAATAGCCTAACTTAACTAAATCTACTACTACCTACATCAACAACTTCAGGTCCAAAATCCAAACCTTTCGACCTTCGAATAATACTGATGCTTAATTCTTAATAGACCCATTCCATGGATCAAAGTACGAAAGTAAATAATTTTAGCATTTGAATCGTTGCAAGCATTATTACAGGTAATTTTAACCCTTAGGAATCGTAAAGTAGATCCACGCGAGACACAATGACTTTTTATTTGTTACTGTAATTACGATACGAAAGGTTAAAACACCGAAACAGTTATTTAATCATCATTTTATTATCAGCTTACCAAAACTACACAATGTCCTTTAATTGAATAGGTACCCGAACATTTAGCGATTGCCAAAATCATGCGTTTGAAGGGAAACAATCACGAAAAACATCTAAAAATATTACGAATATCGAATCCTTTTGTGATTTTTTTACCCGCTCAACTGTCGATTGGCCTTCTAATGGCCGATAACAATTAAAATTATATTGTGTCATTTGTGTCTCGTTAATGACTGTTGGAGGTATAAAGACTCAAATATTTTTTTTGTTTTTGTGCATAAGGACCAATTTTGTACGAACAAATAAACAAACAAATAAATTACCTCTGATTCGAAATTCGAACCACGTCTCACAATGTGTTTTACTATAAACCTACTACGTTGATTAGCTTTTTCAATATGAGTGGAGCAAGGGGCAAGGGCAATATGCAACATAACATCACGCCTGTAATCCCCAACAAGCTAGGTATAGGTGTATCTACAGTACCTACACCCACGACAACGGCAATGTATGCTTAAAACCCATCAACATTTAAGCCAATGACAAGTCACAACTAAAGGCTGCAAACAGGCGCCACGGTTGCGACGCGATTCTAGTAAAACACTAGAGTCGCGTCGCGCCGGTCTGCGGGAGCCTAGACGAAGTTACAATCATCGACACTATAATTAAGATAATTTAATAGGTATTCATGACGAATCGAAATAATTGAAACACGTGTAACTACCGGTTTTTATTGTTATATTAGGTGCATTTATGTATGTAATGTAAGGTACCTACAAAAAGACTCGTAAACAATCATCACAAAACATGTAAACGGTCTTAAAGTAATCGTAAATATCGTATTCTTAACTACATACAATGCTTCCTAGGTCAATAGGTACAGTCACGAGCAAAAATAATGATTTTCTCGTGGAATTACGATTGTAACTTTGAGATGATACCTATTTCATAATAATATGGGTTCCAAAATATGGTCGTAATATCATAAAGTTTCCATCAATACAGTAGGAGAAAATCACTTTTAAAAGTTGCTAAGTGTAGGTATACATATTAGTGCTCGTGACTGTACTCATCACAGCATCATGATTTTCATACAAATGCCTGGATTGGATTACCTGGGCAATAAAACTATGAATAGCAAATATAGCAATAAATTCTGTATGGTACTGCCACATAAATAATAGTCTTGGCTTTCCTCATTCATTTCTTTGGTCCTGCAAAAACACTAACCCCACGAAAATAAATTCTTCACTCAAAAGAAGTACAGTGGGCAGTGGCCCTGTAATAGGGTCACGTTTTACCCTTTGGGTACGGAACCCTAAAAATCAGCATCCTCATCCTCTAGTCCTCTAATCCTAACTAATACTATAAATGCGAAAGTTAGTTTGTTTATTACGCTTGCACGCTAAAACGGCTACCCATTTGCCAATTTTATCCAAATCTGTTCGATTTGGATAAAATTGGCTAATGGGTAGCCCATGACCTGGGTTAGGGCATAGGATAATCCCGGTAGTAAGTTCCCGTGGAATAATTTTCATCCTCGCGGATAAAAGCTAGTAACATATATTATGAATTTGAATTCGTTTCTGATGCGTGTAGTTTTTTCAGGAGAAATCTTAACATTCGTGAACTTGCAATTTCTCAGTTATTTCGAATATTTTTTTATTCTATTGTTCCATTAAGTTCTCCTTATTATCTTAATTATATCGCTGAAGATACGCTATTAATAACAACCACGTACACAATTTTTTTATGGGTTTTTTGTATTTTTTTCCTCGTGCACGCACCTTGAATACGTTTTCGTGCTGACTGTCATGTTTTGCTCATTAATAATGTCAATAGGGTTACTTAATACATTAGTTATTGTGCATAATGTTTTGTATTCATACTCATTAAAATTAAGTACAGTGTGTTTTAAAAAGTTTCGTTATTTAATGAACATCCAAAGTAATCCTAACTACTCCTTAATAATCCATACTTATATTATAAATTCGAAAGTAACTCTGTCTGTCTGTTACCTTTTCACGCCTAAAGCACTGAACGGATTTCGACATTTGGCAAGGAGATAGATGGCATCCTGGGGAAGGAAATAGGCTACTTTTAATCGACATCATCACGCGGGCGAAGCCGTGGGCGGAAGCTAGTACGTATACAATATAATCCTAATCCTAACTAATATTATAAATGCGAAAGTGAGTTTGTTACGTTTTCACGCTAAAAAGGCTGAACGGATTTAGAAGAAATTTGGCACATGGGTAGACCATGAAAAAAAAATCTTGTCCTAATCCAGTATTAGGACAAGATTTTTTTTTCCTGATATTCCCTCGTGATCGAGGCTTTCGCGGGTGGAACTGCGCAGCTAGTGTTGTATAAAAATACCAATATTTAAATTAAACAACAAAATCTCAAGTTACCTCATTTAAAAAAAGGAAATTCCAATTAAACCTAACGTTGTTGACATTATATATAAATGCGGAAATGTACTTCAAGGATAACAATATTAATACTTGTTAACTTTAATAATATGTACTTGAAGACTTAGATATGTTCAAGTGTTTTAATACATTATTTAAATATAAGTGCTTCGCTCACGATATAATTGCCTTCTGTAATCACAAAATAATAATAATATTATGCCGTTTACGTTTGCATTATTTAAAAAAGTCTTCAAATAAGAACCTAACATCATTGACGTTTTTTATCCGTAAAGGCTACAAACATTATTATTATCAACATGTTAATTTAATAAATGAAATCTATCGACAAAATAACTAGTAATATCTAAAGAAAAAAAAAAACCGCGATGTTATTGCGTAACACACACAGTAAAACAACATTCATTGCTAGCAATGGATTAGCAATCAATATCCTTCAAAATTATTCAAATTGTGATTGAAAGTGCGTTACGCAATTAGGGTGTTGGTAAGATGTCTGCTGTATTGCAGGTGACTAAGGCTTTTTACTTACGCTACAGTCAATGATATTATATTTAACAGATATGTTAAAAGCGCGCAATCGTGAAGACTCGAAAACATTCCAATTGTAACGTTTTTACTTGTAGTGAAATGTAAAATGAATGAAACGTGGGTATGTGTGCCGCTGCTGCGCGGGTCACATTTTTCGGTTGTTTTGTGAGTGTATAACATATCTGTTAATATAATATCATTGTCTAAAGTGCTATTTTTGGTCTATTTTATTTATTTTTTTATTTTCAAGTAGCGTTTTCCCGTGACTTTTTCCGCGTGGAAACAAAACAAAATATATCCTATGGCACTCGGCAAGTGTACCTAGCTTTCTATCAGAAAATAATTATTTTATACTAGCTTCCGCCTGCGGCTTCGCCCGTGTGGTATGTCGATAAAAAATAGCCTATGTCCTTCCCCGGGATGCCATCTATCTCCTTGCCCAATTTTATCGAAATCCGTTCAGTGGTTTAGGCGTGAAAAGGTTACACACAGACAGACAGAGTTACTTTCGAATTTATAATATTTGTATGGATTATTAAGGATATTACTAGCATCTGCCCGCGACTTCGTCCGCATGAAATTTCTTGATTAAGCATAAAATATATCCTATGACACTCGGCAATACTGTAGCTTCCCATTGGTTAAAGAATTTTAGGAATCGGATCAGTAGTTCCGAAGATTACCCCCTACAAACAAACACACAAATTTTAAGTTTTATATAAAAACCTATGTCATTAGTAATTAAAGCTTTAAATAAAACAACAAAAAATATGAAAAAATAAATTAAAAGCAAAACAAATGGGAGCTGCCTGTATGTGAATAAAATAAATTAACATAAGTGTACCACAGTCGATTCGTGTCTGTGTATTTAGTTTGTTAATTCGATTGTGTTCTGACGTCCAGCTCTTCAATGGAAGCTTTATAGTAAATACGTTCAGGTATTTGTGCCATGCTTGTAATTTATTTACTTGTGTTTCGATTTCTGCAAAAACCTCTTTAGTATCTAAAAGCAACATTTTATTCTTATTTATTTTTGCAAGAATTTTCAACTATTCAGTCAAAACTAAATTTAAATGAATTAAGTACCTACCAAAAAAGCATAAAATTCTAAATTATGAAATTAAAAAATTGTAGGTAAAATTAACAATCAATTTGTGCTTTTGGTGATTAATTTCACCCAAACTTATTCATGCAAAAACTTTATAAGTACAAAAATATTATAAGTAAGTATGTATATTTTAATGATTTTCAATTGATCATTTTGTAATAATATGTATGAAACCAATGATGGGACTAATAACCGGTCACATTCCTGCCATGTGCAAAAGCCGCGGATGAAAAGACCATTTAAATATTATGCAGTTTTATTTTCTACGTATACAGTTATTTTAGCAGGTGATATTAAACTCGTTAACTCGTTACCATTTCGACCATATAAAAAAACCTGATAACCAATTACTCCAATAATAATTAAAAGGACCAGAAATAAACTACAAGTAATGACGACTTAACTAATTACTTTTCTACCATAAGAAATATCCGAAAAAATATTTTGAGTAAAACGATTTTTTTTAAAGATTTTTATTTAGCCAAATGATTTAAAAAAAAATCCTAGTCGATACTGTGTTATCTAAAATCACTTGATTTCCATACGTATAATTAATACCCACTTAAACATCTGCAATAGTTTTACAAACAAAACAGGTTTAAACATTCAGAATTTTACATTGTTAGCACGTTGACTTGACACTGCTGCGAGGTCGTATTTACTTCATATTTTGTTTTGATCCAAATATTTTGTCACGCTTATTTCACGTGTGATTTAATCATACGATTGTTTCAATTTTTTTTTTTTTTTGTATATAGCCCAGCTGTTTATTAATGTACCTAATTAGTTATAATTTGTTATAAATAATAGTCTGACAACCAGTCTAACCAAAGGGTATCGTATTACCCAGTTACTGGGTTGTGGAGGTCAGATAGGCAGTCGCTCCATGTAAAATACTGGTATTCAGCTGCCAACTATGTTGGGGTCTGCTTCCAGTCTAACCGGATGGTTAGACTGGAAGCCGACCCCAACATAGTTGGGAAAAGGCTAGGCAGAAGAAGAATTAGTTATAATTTAACCGTATTTTTGTATATTGCTGTCTTATGTGTGCACCAAATAAACGTTATATCTATCTATCTATCTATCTATACGTCACATACTTAAGTTAATACGTAGGTATGAGGTATCATTAATGTATTCTTTACTAACGAGACGCGCATGCTTCGCACCGTTTTAATGATTTGACAAAACATCGGGATTTCTGTTTTTTAAGTAAGTTTAACATCAACGTATTATACACATAAACCTTCAGGAATAAATACCCTAAATGATGGTGAAAACTGCATCAAAATCCATTGCGTAGTTTAGAAGAACAGCACGGTCACACAGACAAACACGAAAAGCGTATTTAATTTATAATATGTACGTATGGAACTAGAAAATCACATCATTAGCCAGATCAATGAGGTGTCAATCAGTAACACCTTAACCCGCATATTAATAAACTCGGAGTAAAGTTATTCCAATCATAAACCTCGAAAAATATACGGTTAAACCGAAGTTAATCCTTGTTTAACTTTACTTAGGGCTAATTTCACCAAACTTTTATACCGAGTATAAGTCTTATCCTGCGAATAAATTTTGAATTTTTGACAGTTTTTCCATACAAAAACTGTCAGACGCCATTTTTATTCCACGGATAAAAGATATCTGACTTTGGTAAAATCAGCCCTAAGTGTATTAAAATGCTTCGTAGTAATTGTGATTTATGCAACAACTACAACTGCATCTGTTTAATAATATTGCGAACATATTTCATCCCTGCCAAGATTAGTAATTGTAGGAGTTCCAAGAAATATTTGTGATTAATTCAATTATCAGGAAATTATGAAACTCCGCGTCTTCATTATGTAGACGTTAGTCTCCAGACACGTTTAACAAATCCAGAGTCTTCCAATTATATGTAAATTGTATTATAATCATATACACTGAAGTATAAACAGTAGAATAGTCGGTAGATTAGCATATTATACATAAACGTGTATTAACGGTCTGTGTCTTTATTACAGAAGGACGCGGTCCCTGAACGCACCGTCGCCGATACAGCAATTTGGACCATGCGGAAGGATAATGAAAAACTCGGCTATGGTTATGTGAGTAATATACAGCTACATTTTTAATACTTACATAGGTACTTCACTACAATGTGTATAAAGTCTGATCCAAAAGAGACGGAGATAGGCACTGCAATAACATCGTCAATAATTATTATATTATTGAAAATGCAAAAGTTACCTACAGCTACTTATTTAAAAACGATTACCAATATACCCCATTTTAGTTAAAAATTAACCAAATTTTCAACAATTTTTTTTAAAATAATTTTTGTTTTTGTTTTATATAATTTTTTCCTTTTTTTTTGCTAAAAATAACCACATAAATAGGCTCGGTTTTTTTTAAATATTGTAAACCGCACATATGTACGAATTTCGCTAACCTCTTTGCATTCAGCGAGCCTGCAACATTTTCCAGAGCACTGACAGTTTCTTTTAATACTATTCTATGTTTTTTACGAATTAATAACAAAGTTCGTCTCAAGAGCGTAGGCTTTTTGTCCATTTTGTTTTGTTGGTTTTATTTTCTGTTAGACTGTTAGCGATGTTATTACTACCTTAGTACCTACTTTTAAATCTTTATTTTTAAAGTTACCTTCACGATTAATTACCTCCATTATTATTTGTTACTTTATTCACTACGGTTCCAGTTAATAATTCAAGGCTGATGATTTATTATATTAAGATACGAGTACGTCACGAATTCGCCCAGAAAATATACGAATTGTGTATTTTTCTGCGTAGGTATTTAAAATGCGAATATTAAAAATGTGTGTTACCTAATAGGTACTATTTGTTTGTTGTTTTGAAGTAATTAGAGGTTCCTTTCTTGTTTCGTAATAAAAGCAATTTATTACCTATACTAGCATTTTTGCTTTGGAATAGAAGATTAGAGTCTTCCAAATTGATGTGCTCAGTTGAGTACTTAGATACCTACTACATATTATGAATAATTAAAACTACCTTTTAAATTATCCAAAAAAGCGTAACAGAATGTCTTTAGACCTATTAGAAAACATTTGAACATCACTCCTTCAATACCTACTAATGCTTTCCTACTAAAATTACAGGCAGATCCAGGATCCGGCGTCGCAGCGGCTGACATGGTACAAGCCGCCGCTGACGGTGCTGGTCATCAAGAAGGTGCACGACGCCACCATCCTGATGCCTTTCGTGCAGCTTGTACACTGGCTGGTTCATGTAAGTTGAGCCTTTCTTTTGGATTCTGTAAACAGGACATTTTTTGGATTCTGCACACTGGCTTTTCAATCACAATAAATAACAACATGTAAATAAACATAATTTAAAAAATAATAAAAATAAAATTAAGAATATAGAATTGAAATTTGATTAAAATCATGAAATCAAATTAAAATCATAAAATTAAAATAAAATTTGATTAAAATCACATAATAAAATTAGAATGCTTAATAATACGCCTGCCTCCGAGTCATTTCTTTGATGGTCATTACATTAACCATATAACAATGGACAACAGAACGGACGTTGGATTTTAGAACAGTCTTATTAAGTATAGTTTTTATTTTGGGTAAACTTGTGGATATTTGTATCAGCTTTAACGGAAGAACCAATTTTTTAAATATTATATAGAAGTCCGTCCTAACCTATGGTGCACAAAGTTGGTCACTTACTGAACAACAAAAGTCCAAACTCAAGATTTGCCAGCGGGCAATGGAGCGCAGCATATTAGGTGTCAAGCGAACAGAGCGCGTTAGGAACACCACCCTGCGCTCCATAACTCAAGTAGCGGATGTTGGAGAAAAAACAGCCAGGCTGAAGTGGGAGTGGGCCGGCCACGTCGCACGAATGCACCCGGAGAGATGGGCAAAGATCGTCACTCACTGGACGCCTGAAGGAGGACATCGCCGTCGAGGTAGACCGCGGCGAAGGTGGTGTGACGATCTAATAATGTTTGCGGGGCCAACATGGCCAGAAATCGCACAAAATAGAGAGCTTTGGAATGAAAAAGGGGAGGCCTTTGCCCAGCAGTGGGACACACAATAAGCTATAAAAAAAAAAATATATATATATAGAAGTTGGTCCTCCGGTAGGTTCCTTCGGTAGGTTCCTACAACTTTGGCAGTTATTACGTGCAGTACTGACGTAACGTTACTTTACTTCTGTGAATAGGGGGGGATTTTTACGAATATTTATGAAAAACACAACGTGTTTTTTATACAAACGTATAAATAAGGATTTAGCATACGGCACACATTAATAAAAAATAGAATACAATTAGTGTTGGTCTTTCGACCCCTGTCCTTGCGAGACTTTGAACGCTGACGTTGCGTGACCACTGAATGTGTGGATAATTATGACGATATAGTGATAATCTAAAGTCCATTTGCTAAATATACGATTTTCTTCGCGTTAGTTAATTGTTGAACTCCACATGAATCTGTCGTGATACAAACATTATCTAACGTTTGTTTTTAAACTAATTGAACTTGATAACTGATTTAAGAGATAAGTGACTGCACTAGTTCATTGATTAATTCATATCGTGTATATGAAACAACAAGTATATTGCAGTAAATTTCGATCGTCGACATATAAATACAAGTATTAAAATACCTATAAGTACAATGGTTTCAAACAAATCAACGGGAACATTAAATCTGAAAACAATTTACAGAAGCATGATTTGTTGAAACTTGCAGCTCGTGGCCAAGTAATAACAGCCGCACGGGTTGATCCATCAGGTTAAGCTACGCTTGCCGGGGTTGGTCCGTGGATGGGTCCATCTTTACATATCGAGACTCCTCCGTGTCTCGGAAAGCACGTTAAGCCGTTGGTCCCGGCTGTCATTCGTGGATCTTTGACAGTCGTTACGGGTCATCAGAAGCCCGAAAGTGACAACCAGTCTTACCAGGGATATCATATATTACTCCGTTACTGGGTTGAGGTCAGATAGGCAGTCGCTCCATGTAAAATACTGGTATTCAGCTGCATCCGGTTAGACTGTAAGCCGACCCCAACATAGTTGGGAAAAGGCTAGGCAGATTGATTGGTTTGTTGAAACTTGGCGGAATTCATGGTTTAGCTGAAGCGTGGATTGTTGAAAAATAAATGAATTCAGGGTTCCTCCAATGTGAAGATTAGTTTATTTATATTTGGTCATCTATTGTACCTACTATCTTCTTATTTTTGTCCATTATTTTTCGTGATGTTGAAGGTTTTAAAATTGCCTTTTTTGACGACCAAAACGTGTATTTTTTATGACCGTCGTGTCGTGCAACTCTAATTAACATAAGATAACATCAGGCCGGTATTCCCCGAAGGTTTAGGCAGAGGTGTACCTATACCCACACCCACATGAGATGGAAAAACTCAACTCTAATTTACTGAACATAATCATATAGACTTTAGAGTCTAAAGTCTAGACATACATAAGTAAGTACATTTACCTATGTAATGAGACTTTGTAAATAAGTACTTGTTTGACATGACAAGCAAAATCTATTTTTGAACAAAAATACTAATTAACATGATATAGTATATATACATTGTAACAGCGAATCAATTTTAACGCCTCCCCCTTTAGACATAGGACAAATATTTTTTGATATTCGAATAGCTCAAGAGTCATGACATAAAGAGGTGCCATAAAGAATATGAAATAAAAATCTCTCAAATCAAAAATTTAAGCAAAAACGCGAAATTTCGCGGGTGGTTTGCTAACAATACATAATTATACAATAGTAAATATACAAAAGACAAATACTATATACAAAAGTAAAATGATTACACAATAGTAATTTCGAAATTACAAATGCCTTCGCGGAAAAGACAAAAATTGCCGTACCTATCTGACTTAGAGATCTCATTTGTCAAAGATGAAATTACACAAAACACATACCTACTTCTACATTGTCTTAGTCACAGAACCATTCAAAATAACAATTCGTGCATCCGATGGGATTTTCCATCAGTAAAACTAAAAATGACTTGCATAGAAACTTGTATTCTTCCTTAAAGGTCACCTTCGTTATACATAAGGACGTCTAGTGCAAAATTTCAAGTTTCTAAAGTTTTTTATCTACACCCATGCTATAAATCCTCTATAAAAGTTTCTGAAACAGTTAGCTTATTGCCAACATTAAAACAACCAGTGTCATAGTAACCATTATATCATCCAAACGGGTGATATAATGTTGTACAAAATTTCATAAAGCAACTCATTTAAAAAAAAGAACGCTGTCATGCAGACGCGCTTCACTAAAAAAGCACAGCTATTAAAAAAAAAACTATATAGTTTATTCGAATTCTTAAAATTCGAATTCACGTGTATCACGCCGTTTTTGTTCGATATTAGTATTGCAAAGAACCTTTTATATAGGATTCATAACATGGTTGTAGATAAAGTCTTGTATGCAACTGTAAATAATCAGGTATTAAAACACTCATGTGATATTATTATCATACTCGGCTTTACCCCTTATTATATGACAGTTGCAATAACTATTATTTACTAGTTTTATCTACAGCTAATTATTTCACCTGTAAGCAAAGGCGCAGCGTTATATCATTATCTTGAATTCGACCACAAAGTGCTTTATCCAGACAAAATAATATTCAATGAAAGGTGATTCACCCCTGCCCTAATTATAGTTAGTTTATACGCGCCAAAAGTTGTTCGCGGTGCGTTGACTCAGATTGGCAATGTGCATGCGCAGACCGATCCAACTGATTACCTAGACCTACGTAGCTAATTTATTTTGTTAATGTTGTAAAATAGATTGAAGTACCTAAATACTACATCAGAGCAGGAAAATTGTGCTCATTGGTTTTCAGTCTGGGATGCTTAAGAGAAGATGGAGTCTGCATCATTTTTGTTTTTAAAACCATAAACAAAACAAAAAACTAACATCTTACAGAAGCGAAATCACGATTAGGACATCTTATCTTCACAGCCTGGACATCGTCTTACAAAACGTTATCATAAGTTCTGGTGATCAAAATTAACCATATCCATAGCATGCTCTTCTAAAATAAATTATTTATCTATCTATCTTATAATAAGACTTTATTAAAACTTTCTCCTTTAATTATTACATTGTTTTGTCTCGGTATGCATCTTCCGTCACGCAATTTTCCCTAACCTAAAGAGCGGAACTGCAAGCCGTATTGACACGACGATGACATTTTAGATTCAATTTAGCTGTTGCATTTCTTCATCATGTCTTCATGATTATCTCAGACATCTCCAGATTTTTTTTAAATTATTTCCATTTTATACCTACATTACAAGAAAAATCTGGTCAATTTGCTTTTGTAGCTGTATGACTTCCTGATCATATAACATCGACACACGCATTTGCGTCCCGCAGCCCGCGCGGGATTCGCGTCAGTGTGGTCAGAGCTTAAACCTTGCTATTGCTACTAATGTTCATGGAACTCGCGTCATCGTCACCGAACGCTTGAAGAAATGAATCACTTCTATGCAGTCCCCAAAAACTGTTCCGCATGGTTTTTTTCAACCTGAAGTAGGTAGGTAGGTACTTATACTAAGTACTTAAAAATTAAAACGGTACCTAGTCTAGGTACCGTCTACTATTTCGAACGAAAATTGCTCAATCATTTTATTAGACAAATATCGATTTTTATTGATATGAACTTGAAACCGTACTAAGTACATCAGTATTCAGAGACGTAAATTACCAGTTCACGGTGGACATAATGATTCAAATTGAGTCATAAATGATAGAAGTGGCCACATGCCGCGCCGCCGCCGGTACGATTATTGATCGAACTTCATACAATCTTAATGAGTGTCGGCCATTGTTGTCATGTTAGGCGAACGGTCGCGAAGTTTCATAGAAATAACGAGATTGTTTGAATGTCACTTATGGGACAGTGGTAACTTGAATATTGACGTGACATTCGAACTGATATCTAGCAAAGAAAATTAATGATAATGCTGGAATCCATAGAATCTTATTACCAACTCGTCTCTACAATCTCGAATTGGAATCCTAACTTAATATTATAAATGCGAAACAGAGTTTGTTTGTTTGTTACGCTTTCACGCTAAAACGGTTGAACAGATTTGGATAAAATTTGGCACATTTGTAGACCATGACCTGGGTTAGGACATAGTTACTATCCGGACATTCCCACGGGATCGAAATTTATGCGGGTGAAACCGCGGGGCTCAGCGAATACTAGCTAAATCACACACACACAACTCATAAGGCAATATTATGGTATAGTCTAGAATCTAGGAATTTCCATTGTATCGGTAAAGTGTTGATGCCTGGAAAAACCCACAACTTTGCGTACTTGAATGTATTGTAGTAGACAATGATAAAGTAGGATCGTAACATGCATACAGCTATTGTATCTAACTGGTCCATGGGAAAAAGACATGAGTTTGTGTGTATATAATCCATACTAGTCCATACTAATATTATAAATTCAAAAGTAACTCTGTCTGTCTGATTTCGATAAAATTTGGCAAGGAGATAGATGGCATCCCGGGGAAGGACATAGGCTACTTTTTATCGACATACCACGCGGGCGAAGCCGCGGGTGGAAGCTAGTACTTAATATGTCTTGTCTTGAACCAACTATAATAACACTAAGTCCGAATAATCTGTTAAATGTTCTACCTCTTTGCTATTAGACACGTGGATGTATTCAAATGAATTATTTGAGGGGTTTTGCAGAATTTGGTCAGCTGCCAATAACAATTTATACCTCGTATTTACGACGTATGTTCATCAATTTTATTCATATAAACACGGATACATTAGGAAAATGCTAATATTGTACAAACAAATACGTTTAAATGTCTATAATTTATTATTTTTTATTTCGGTGTAAATAAAAGTATTAATAGTAGGTATGTGTTATTTCCACGTGTAGATTCTTTTAATTTAATATTAAATCATTAGAATTTCAATAGGAAGGAATTATAATGACATAAAAAATGTAAATTGATTGCCATAATACAAAACCTTTTGCGCTTTTTTCCTATGACCCTTACCATTTTCTTCTTCGTCGTTCCCTCAATGCTGAGGATCGCGACCACATATGACGCGTCTCCAAACTATGTGGTCTTCTGCAGTGTGGACCGCTTGATAGATGCTGCCTCCAACAACCCTCTTGATCGCGTCTGAATTGTAGATAGCCGCTTGGTGATGTTGAGTTCCTCCAGTATGGATTCATTCGTTCTCATGGCGGTCCATGGTATACGAAGTAGCCTTCGCCGCCACCACATTTCGAAAGCATCACCTAACCATCTAACCAGGATCAAATCCGGGCAGTGGAATTTCCTAATTCCATTAGAATTTCCTAATGGAAAAACCCAATCACTAGCCGACATGATGATCGAACCCATTGTAGGAAGCCACGGTCGGCGGTCGCACTGCCAGGAAGAAGCTCCACATATCTTAAAATGTTTATAACAAGCCGTGTGCCCGATAGTATTCCCATTAGCAAAAAACAAAAAACTCGACTACAAAAACACATTGACTAAGTAACTGAAAAGGAAAAAAAACAAGCATGAACTTTGTTTTTTGTCAGGTATCGTAGGCACAAACAAAAGTTACCCCCCGGTTATTGGTTTGTCCCCGCCTGCAAGGGGGTAGGTGTAGGGGGTGAATTTTCTAAATATATTCCTTTGTGCTTACCTTCTTTATTAAAGGAACTCTCTCAATTTCAAACTTGAACCAGCAGTATAAGCCGTCAGTGAATTCATGATTTTTATATTTGATTTATTTTTGATTTCAGGACAAAAGCATGGTAGTGTTCGTGGAATCAGCGGTGTTGGATGACAGGCTCCTGGCCGAGTACGGGGACTTCTCCTCTATCAAGGAGAGGCTGATGACCTTCAGGGCTGGCACTGATGACCTGACGGACAAGATCGACTTCATCATATGTTTGGGTGGAGATGGGACGCTGTTGCATGCTAGCTCGCTGTTCCAGGTAAGATTTTTTTCAAGGCTATTTCTTGGTGCTCACCAAAGAAGGAATCTCATCCTTTTCGCTCTTCTTTGATTTGATTTTTAACGATACATATTATGTACGTTCGACGCACCCCGGGCATGTTGCCCTGTTGTCAATCTTGCCGACTTGCCAATCTGTTTTGAACTATTTTAAACATATCGACAACATAACTTCTCCTGTTGTCCTTGTCGTGAACCCGAACAGGGCGTGTGGCTCCACCGAGCGCCGGACGCACCGTGCGCCCGTCTGGCGCTCGGTTCGCGACAAGTCAATCGTCATCCTGAGGATGCCTCGTTGAACGGTGAACCTCGTCGATTTCTTACAGGTTTTTTATGACTCTTTAGGAATAGTTAAGCAGAATAGGTTACTAAATAATATCTAAGTCTATTGCATTTTATAATGGAATCCCGCAAAGTCACGCGCCTGAATCAATTAACTATTTAAAAAAAAAGGTTAGTTCGCCGGAAAAAGATGGCACGTAGTGCTCGTTTAACTTTCAGACTATACCCGTCCCTGACAGAAAATGGAAGTGGCATGCCCAGTTATTGGCTGACACTGGAAAATTAATTTTTGTTTTATTTATTTATTTATCCAACATGTAACAGAATAAGCGCAAGACCTGAAAGTAGTTTGCTCAGAATCGGCTTCTGAATCGATTTCCATCATTATTTATATGTGTTAATTTTTCATGAAAAAAATCTTTTCTTTAACTGAAATTAGAACCACCGCGTCTTACCAAGGTAATAAGATATTTTATTTAAGGAAATTTAAGCCTTATCTCAAAGGAATAAAGCCTATTCAAATGCATAAACAAATTTGTAATACGCTCATAGCTATCCTATGTTTCATGTTTAGTCAGGAAGTCTATTTTGTAAAAAAAAACTAGGTGTCGTTTAATTAAATTAAATTACAGATAATATTTTAGTCTTATAATTTAATATTCAAATTGGGGTGTATGAGCTCTTGCGTTTATTCCGTTACAGGTTGTATATACTTTATTGTACACCACAAAAATATAATAACGAAAGGAAAAAAAAACAAACACTACAAAATATACAATGGGCGGCCTTATCGCTTTCCGCGATCTCTTCCAGGCAACCTTGGAATACCTTACCTTATCTTGTTTTACCTTTTTTTCAGCAATCAGTTCCTCCTGTGATGGCATTCCACTTGGGCTCGCTCGGGTTCCTTACGCCTTTTGAGTTCAACAACTTTCAGGACCAAGTTATGAACGTTTTAGAAGGTAAGATTACACGGACTCTAAATTGTAAATTAAATTAAATTAAAAAAAAAAAACATGCGGGGCAGTGTTGGGGACTGCTGATAGAAGTGAAAACTAAGCAACAATGCGTAACCTCAACGTAATTCAAACGGTAGACAATAGATGGCGCTAAAAAAAACAAATCACTTCAAGGGTGACGATGACGCGAGTTCCATGATTTTTGTTCACACAAAAAGTGCTCAACGCGCCTAAAGAAGTTTTCACTTCAAATTTTTTTTAGAACTACCTACATAGATGAGTCTTAGCTTATCAATTGCAATTTTCTGCTGTAATAGATCATGAAGAAGAAGCATGCAAAATTTTCAACAAATTATGGAAAGCTGTTTTTTTTCACCTTGTATAATCCTACTAGCTTTTGCCCGCGGCTTCGCACACGTGGAGGTTAGAAATTATCCCACGGGAACGTACTACCAGGATAAGTATCCTATGTCCTAACCCAGGTGCCAAATTTCATCTAAATTCGTTCAGCCAATTTAGCGTGAAAGCGTAACAAACAAAGAAATTCTCTTTCTCGCATTTATAATATTAGTTAGAATGTTTAGAGTGCAGTGTATTCGTGTCGAATAAGAAATTTAAAAAAAAAACATTTTTGAACGCATTTTTTGACCCATGTTCAGTTTACGTCTCCTATACGATTTCCGCATGTAATTTCTCAGTCTTCACAATTCTCTAAAAGTCTCTCTTCAAATAATTTTCAGGCCACGCCGCCCTTACGTTACGGTCGCGTCTCCAATGCGTGGTTCTGCGCAAGAGTCGCGACGACAAAGATGGCAAGGACAAAAAGAAACCCACCACTATCCTGGTGCTCAACGAGGTGGTGGTAGATCGAGGACCCTCGCCGTATCTCTCCAATATTGACTTGTTCCTGGACGGGAAGCATATCACCTCCGTGCAAGGAGATGGTGAGTTTCTAAGTTGTTATTATTACCTGAAAATACCTTTTGTAAGCTATTTGCAGCTATTTTAGTGTTTTATTTTTTATTAACGTCGAAAAATGTCACCGTGTGTTCCAGAATCATGTACTGAATCCATGGTTCCATGGTAACAAGTTGCGCGTCGATGTATGCCACCCCGAATTAAACACACCACCCCAATTACTAGAAAACTTTTTACAAGTTTTTATTTTTCACTTTTTAGTTGTGGTATCTACTCCACACAAATTAGAATACCACGACCTGCTATGTAAATAACAGTGTAACAAAGACTGATTGCTCATGGCAACATTACTTACCACCAACCAACATCCTCTCTTACACCATATTTATTACCTCTCCAGGCCTAATAGTATCAACCCCAACGGGCAGTACAGCATACGCAGTAGCTGCCGGAGCGAGTATGATCCACCCGTCAGTCCCGGCTATCATGGTGACCCCCATCTGCCCTCATTCGCTGTCCTTCAGGCCCATTGTGGTCCCCGCTGGAGTGGAGCTCAAGGTAAATATGGGTTGAACACAATACGATTTACGTGTGTTTCGGAATAGCTCGAGTAACTTCGGGCTCGACCTGCACGCATCAATAGACAAAATGACAGATGCACAATCTGTCATTTTGTCTATTCTTCCATCGACAAAACCAGTTTCTATTGTGGTCAATACGCGTGCAGGACCCCATGATTAGAAAAGGCGAGATTTTGACCCGTACAAAAGTATTCGGGCACTTGCGAATCATACTTGTGAGTAGACCCGGTATATTTGAATAGTAGATTATAAAGTAGGTCAAATAATCAAAAGAGTTTCCTGAAACGGTTCAAATTGTAAAAAAGAAATGCACAATTTTAAAACTGATGATTTATATAGCGTTTACTTTTTGTTTCAAACACTCTTCTTTCACAGGTTTGTATTTTTTTTTAGCAATTTAATAATATTTGAAACACTATAGGCTGTAAGTATATCCCACAGTTAATTTAAAGCTATATTCTAGATCGCACTGTCCCCGGAAGCGAGAAACGCCATGTGGGTCTCATTCGACGGCCGCAACCGACAAGCGTTGCAGCACGGAGATAGGTACAGGGCTCTCTGCCTACCTCGTACGCTATGCACGCCGCTATACGCTTAGAACATAGTTACTTATATACCCGCATGTTGTACATACAGTTTTTCAAAGAAAGGTACGCGCTTCGTGTATCTTCGTCTATTTTCGTAAATACGAACGCACGAAGATGAGATCTAATATAGAGCTGTTACAACCGTGAAAATACTTGCCTATTTTGTATTATCATGTTAACAAAATTATAGATTAACAACTCTATGCAATTCCAAAAAACTTATCAAAACTTTTGAGTGACAAATGACGGTCTGAGACAGGAGTAGGTAGCCCAACAGAGAGAAAACTTCATACAAACACAACGATATGTGCCACTACTACAACGCGCAGTAGTACAAAACTTAGAAGCATTGTCTCTGTGGGGGGTTACTCTGTGGTGCGATGTTCGTGCTAATTCGGAAAAACGAAGATTCCCGAAGCGCATACTTTTCTTTGGAAAGTTGTAGTCTTATTTGCAATAACTTTGTCTAGGTAAACTAATGTTGTATAGAAGTAACAAATTGTATTTAGAGTAGGTTGGTAGGTGTGATCCAGTTGTATTTATTCTAATGTTAGTAACCTTTCATCAGGGTAATATAACTAGAATTAGAACTAAAATCCAAGATTTAAACATCAGAAAGCGTACGTTAGTGTTCTAGGGCTGACTTACCAGAGATTGTCAACCATAGGGATTCTTTTTAAAATAGGTATACTTTGGTTCAGATCAATCTTAGTTCTCATCATAACATAATAAAGTTGAATAGCCAAAACCAGAGAGCTTTCTGGTCTCCAAACCTACTGAAACCCCATTTTTGTAAAGCAACAACGACTTACTCGGTAAGTTCGGTCCCAAAAATCAGTCGTCTATCAAAACTATAAAGCCTGATTACACGGTGCGACAAAATTGCCTGCGGCATACCATTAGGTAGTTGGAGCAACGATAAAAGTTGCACCGTCTAAACAGTGTTTAGACGATGCAAGCCCTTTGTTGCTTTAATTTTATTGTATGCCACAGACAAGACACTTGCATCGTGTAAATGGGGCTTAAAAGTCCTGTTACGTCCATGATAGGCATAAAGTTACTTGTAGCATTGAGCTGAGGTCTCGGGGCTTGTTTCAGATAATGCCCACGCTAGAGGCGCGTAGTGCGGCCAGTGTGTCGTTCGACGGGCGCTCGCAAGTCACCCTCAGGCCAGGCGATAGGTAACAGGACATGCTTCACTCGCATCACTACACTACACATTGGAGACGGCATGACAAGGAGTAGATAGTCAATGGAGGGTTCACTTCGGGGTTCATGAAATATATGATAAAGATAAATGTCGGTCATTAGATGATCCTTGGTTGCCAAAAAGTTGTTTTAAATCGACATAGTGCATTGTGTAGACTTTGAACATGGTTGTATATCAATTACAATACATTCAACATTATGTTTGGTTTTGCTCAATGCTCAGTCAGAGATTAAAAGAAACTCTGTTGCCAATAAAACTGGGTCTAAAACAATATTTCATATCACTCAAATAGCCATATATGCAATTTTATCAAATTAAATCCATTTATTTGCCAGAATGTACGTATATCTTAAGATAGGTTTACAATCTAATATCTTAAGACTATAATGACCCCTTTACATTCTACCATTGCATATGGTGTGCAAATAATTATTTTTATCCTGCACAATGCTATTATTTTAATTAAATTTTAAAAAGAGACGGCAACAACTTATAAGAGCTCATGCATTAGGATTTGTATGGTTATACATTTAAATATTTAACATACGTTTAATTTAACATACGTTATGTCAAAAGCCTTAATTTTATATGGCGTAAGGGTAAATGTTTCGAGTGCCGTCTCCTGTTTACATGCCTTAATTCGTACATATAGTGAGGTCCACCAGTCATAGACTACTTCTCTTATCATAAACATGGAATTCTGTGTGCGGGGATAGTTGTTCAGATTTTATTTTATCTGCTTTTTATCTGGTGAAGGGCTATATTACCTATTGTATTATTTCTTTAATTAAAGAACTAGGTTCTATAGTATTATTTGCATAGTAAATGTAGGAAAAAAAAAAACTTTAGGTCGATTCGCTTATCGCTTCTGCTTTGCATGTAAGCGTACCTAACCATTGATTAACATTAACCTCATTTAGTTTTTAGTATCATCATACCCACATGCATGTCGTGTTTATTTATGTGTTCGATTAACTTAACGGTTGATATTCGATACTCTATGTATTAATATCTATCTATGAAGTAGCCAATAATATGCGGCTATCTATCGAATCTGGTTGCGCATGGCAAACTTTATCCGTATAAGCACTCCATTTGTTGACTACTCCATGATTTTGGCAAACCCTTTTGGCTATTTTGTACAAAAGTCGTCACGATTATGTTGTAACTATGTGAATAAAATAGTAAATATTCCTCTTGCGTTCCTTAATGCATTTTTATCCAAGTATAAGTAAAATCGAAAAATATGGAAATAATTTTGGCCCCTATTATTCGGAGTGTTTTTTGCTACTTGAAGACATAGCGCTGTCAGCAATGAGTGACGCTGGTTTCGTAAACATGGTGTGCATTTATTTTACTGTGCGATGAGGTGTACTTTGGTTGTAAATGTGTGCGTGTGAGCATGTACGCACAGAGCGAGGTGTAGTTTTTGGCATGCTTCACTGTATTGTTCGCAGCGCTATGTCTTGGTTTTTTATTTGTTCAAGACTAGATTCCTAAAAACACGTGGATGCAATATACGTTACAAAATTGTATAGTCACGCCCGGTTTCTGCAAAAATTTTCTAACAAATTGTCAAGCGCGTATACCTAAACTGCTGTGATTGGTTGACTGAATATCAACAGCCAATATTATCCCTTGCCTTGCGTTTATTTTTGACGCGTCGATGATTATCTTTCCAGAAACCGGGCGACATGACAGTCTCATTATTGGTGAGACATAATTTAAAACATCATTTTCTCATCCACAGCCTCTACGTGACAACCTCGGTGTACCCTGTACCATCGATTTGCGCACAGGATCAAATCTCTGACTGGTTCGACTCTTTAGCCGAATGCCTGCACTGGAACGTTCGGAAAAAACAAAAACAAATCGACGAACTGAGCGACATGACGCATTCGTCCAGCGATAACCTTGAAGAACTGGACCACAACCACCACGATGAGCGACCCGCTGACACATGACCAGTGAAGGGTCAGTGAGCTGAAGTGTTTCTAGTATAGGAAAGGAAGGACGTGAAAGAACTTTTATTTCTTTGTCTGTAAGCGAAATGCCTATGTTTGTATTTCTATGTGTATGAAAATGACGGTCGAAAAGTGAAGTTTAAAAAGGGTTAGTTGGTGTCGAAACCGCCTAGGGCTCTTATTTATATCAATGAAAAAAAATGGATTAATACGCCGAAATTCAAAAAATTTAATCAAGTTTAATGACAAAAACCTGTATTCTCTTGTTCTAATAATATGTTTAAAAAAATAACTAAGTATATTAGTGACCAACGAATATTTTTATGCGACAAGTTTCGGTTAACGTGTGTGAATAACGGTGTTTCGATGCGGTTGAGTTGTCAATAACTTTCGGTTAATAATGTGATACTAATTTCGATTATTATGTTGTTTTTGACATTCCCTTGGACAATAAAAATAAATGTGTTATGTCTTTCTCGGGTATGTTCGGTTTTTCTATATTTTACGTGTCCAATATTATTAAAATCTAAGTTTTTCTTTCAACTTTTTAGAATGGACTGCTCAATATTAATAGAAATCACTAAGTAAACCGTGCGTTTTACTAATAAGTGGGTCCGCATTTTTGTTTGCGAATATTATCCAATCTCATAAACATAACTTGTGTTATGTTAACAACTTTGAAGGTGCTAACTGAAATAAAACAGTGCCAATGTTAAATGTAGGGTGAACAGCAAACTTTAAGAATAATATTCTGTTAGTTAGAAATAGAACAGATGGCTGAAATTGCTAGTTTCACCCTTATGCAGCGATACTCTACCTTTTCCTTCACCTTGCAATCTAAAACTTATTGTTTTTTTTATTTCTAAGGGTGAATTCGAACAAACTTTATGTTTAAAATAATTTACTATCTGGTTAATACTAGGCCCGTATTTTAAATTATACTTATCTAAGCCTAATCCAGCGAATACATTTTTTAATTTTTGACAGATTTTCACACACACAAAAACTGTCAGAAATTCATTTTATTCCACGGATAAAAGTTATCAGGCTTTGGTTAAATCAGGCCTAAACGGATTTAACTAACAATTTTGAATTGAATTTAAATAACAATTTGAAAATTAAATTCTATAAAAATTAAATGATATTTCTCGTAATTTTACTTGAAGAAAAGGTTGAGTTTCTCTGCCTATAGGTATACCGCTAGTGTTCAATGGCGAGCACAAAATGCAGATAGTTGATAGATTTTTTTACTTTCAGCTGTTTTAAATGTATAGGGATTGATTAGTAAGTGTACAAAAGAAATCACGATATTATTTTTATTTTAATGTGACATCACAGTAATGAAGTTCCTTGGCTGTTTGTAATATTAATATTGTCGGCTTATAAATAAAAATTGTCATTGCCAAATAAAATATCAAATCGCAATCGCAAATATCTTCCTTGCAGTTAAGAATTACATTCAAAATCGATCCGCAATTTTACATATTGCACCAAGTTGTATGTACATTCTTTAAACTTGCAAAAATCTATAATTTCTTGTTTCTAATGTTCCTGAATGATTATTTTACAAAGCATTACCTATATTAATTTATTTGGCGATGGTTATTTTATTCGCATTGCAATAATACAAACATCTTTCCTTTTTTTGTTTCCTGGATGTATGTACTTGTATTGGTGTTCCATGAGTATAATAGAAGAATAATTATGTATATAGGTTTACTATAAATTATATTACGAATGCGAATTTATGTTTTGTTTCATTTGCCCAAAATATCCATAAGTTACGATTAACTTATCCTGTATGTAGTCTGTGCGCAGCCACTCTTTGAACATTGATTGGATGGAGACGTCGCGGGTTCGATTCCCTCAGGGAAAAAATATTTTAAGGGCCTTTATTATTTTGTTCAGGTTCTGACTGTTCGTGTATACGGGATTTCGGTTTGTGCACCCACGATACAGGAAAAAAAACCTAGTGTGGCTCAAAGGAAATACAATAGAAGATCCATAGGATATCAAAGAAAGCTTCTCACGAATTTTTGGAATACCTACCATAAACTCGAGATTTTATTGCGAAAATTACCGGTTTTGACGGCCCTACGTCTAATTCATAATGTCATTGTCAAATCAAAATATGTCACAACAATGACATTAGCATAACCTCTAAAAAATTGTGCAAAGAGCAATATTTACTGAAGAAAAATGTCTAAAATAACAAATTTTATCAATTTTATATCGAAAAGAAGCATTTCATTATCAGCACCAAGGGAAGGCAAAAGGAATTTCAGGAAGTTCGTGATCGCTAACAAGAGGGGTTCCCGAATTCATCGTCAACAGCAGATGACCGATAATAAAGTGTTAGAGGTTGATAAGCGAGGAGTTCGTGATGTAGGACACTATATGAATGGCCGTTTCGTAACTGTGCCTGAAATGATACCTGAACTTATTGTTCCTGATTTAAAAGACTTCGATTTAAAGCCATATGTGTCGTACAAAGCTGCTAATGTTATTCAGAGTGAATTCACGCCAGAACAACTGTTTGAGGCTGTGTACAGCAAGAAGATCGTCACTGACTACAAAGAAGGCAAGTTAGATGAAGAAGGATACCCTAAAGACCCATCAGAGGAGGAGAAACTACAACCTGATGAAGCGGTTTGCAGGGCAAAAAGAACAGGCTCAGATATATTTTGATTTCATTGATACTTGTGTAGTTTAGTTTTAAATAGATAAGATTATTGAATAAATACTATTAATTTGTTGTCAAATATTCTCTTGTATTATTTCTCAGTAAGAAGTAAGTAGCTTTTAATGTATTTAGTGTAACATAGCTAGTCCCATAAATTATTTATATAACAATAGTGTAAAGGTTAGTGTTATTCTCTTTTCATCAAATTCCTCTATATTCTATGGATTAAAGGAACCTAGAATTTGGCTAAAATACTGTATAAGTATTATTCATCATCTGCCCAGTGTTTTCCCAACTGTATTTGGGGTCGGCTTCCAGTCTAACCGGATGCAGCTGAATACCAGTATTTTACATGGAGCAAAAGTATTATTATACAAGCATTTGTCCATTAAACTGGGCACAAATCTAAACCTTGAGCTGCTTTCCAGTAACACAATATCAGCAGTTGGTGCACTTGTCGCTTGAGACAAACCAAGTGTAGAGTCTGGGTTTTCTTGGCACTTTTCATGCTTTTGTAAGGATAACGTCAAGTAAGGGTTCCTCCCAAATATGTGTGTAGGCTTTTTTATCTGATGATATTGTTTCTACTATGTGTAAAGTTGGTCATGTATTAACTATTAACACTATAATGCCTTTCAGTCCCTTTCCTGTAGAATTAGTTTAGTTTCCCTGCTGAAAGTAAGATTTTCTAAGGGTTTTTATAAGGTTTCACTTCAGTTTGGTCTACGCAGAGCACTAATGTGCTCGAGCAAACAGACAATGCCTCTACTCGTCTTCATGCGCTCACTCGGGGTAGGTTGCCAGCCATTCACCACTACGTCTTCTGAAGGGAAATGCATAAAAAGTGCCTAGCTTTGTAGCCGCCACCATTCGCTCGGCCCGGTTTCTAAAATAGTCAATTCTGCTCTCTCTTTAGTCTAGCACGGCGTCAGTTCGTAACAACTTTTGAAAATACTCGTAATTAACTTGTTCAACATCTAGCTCCCTCAAAATCACAATTCATCTTCACGCATAACATCGAAATCCTCATAATATTCAGGCTTCTCTGAGTCGATAATGGGCGCTAGACTTCGTATCGTAATAGGTTTTCCACTTATGCAATTATTGCATTTAGTGCTCGACTGACGGCGACGGTCAGTGCTGACATCGGTCGCGTAATGGACTCGCACGCGCTGAACGTCGTCGGTGCTACACCGTCTATAGTCTATTTATCGTGATCGTCTTGGTACGCGACCGACATTAGCGTAACACTAAATCCAGCCTTAGAGTAGCCCTAGCTAGCACAGTCATTGTCCAAAAAGATATCACTCTCGACCTGGGAATGGCATTTGAGCAAGTACTAGTCTAGTCTGCCTACAAGTAACTCGTTCTAGAAACTGGTGTCAGTCTCCGCAAGTAAATTAACTAACAAACCTTTCGTACATAATAGATTTAGTCAAAATAATATGTAACATGACAAAGAATCCAATAGAACTAAAGAAGGAATACCCCAAGGTCGAGTTCTTGGCCCTCACCTAATCTGATGATTCCTGTCGCATTTTCTTTGCCGATAGAAGAAAGGAGGAACTTTAAATTCTTGTGTAGTAGCAAATAGTAAACGTAAACATTCTGTTTACTATTCTAAGCTAGCGATTATTATCATGGAATCTTCACGTACCGGACATAATTATGTATAACTTAGCAATTGCCGATTATAGGTACCGTCTTATATAAATGTTTTATGGGCTTACATAACATTGATAGGCGTAGGTATTTATGTACTTAGTATTATTGACAGCCCAGTATCTGCTTATCCCCTCTAGTATACTTAATCTTGTATTTAAGATAGTCGCGACAGTATTTACAACTGACAAATAAATATGTAGGTAGGTAGACTAATAATAAACTGCTTAAACTAATTTGCAAGTCAGTCAATATGGTAATTTTCCGTTGCCAATAGGCAGGTAGAGGCAAAATTTATTATCCTCTATGTAACATTATAAGATACACGTGTGCAGTAATCGCTTTAAGTGAATATTCGACAAAACCTGTATGTAGAGTATTATTGTAAACGAGTTAGTCATAATCTCATACAATTTACTGCGAATAAAAATTGCGAGTAAACTGATGATAACATATCACGAGATCAAAGAATGTTTTATAACACGAATTGATATTGTATTTTTTTAAACAAATGACTAGCCCGTGGCCAAATGACATCAAATACTGAAGTGAAGCAAAGTCTTCCGTGGCACGGATGACCCGAACTTTATCTAAATTGTAATAAACTTGTCTACAGTTCATAATAATATCGAACCGCTTTATCATTTAAACGAGCGATACCATTTCGCGCGGTTGTGGTGCGCCTGCGCAGTTCGTACCGGTTTGACAAATAAGCGGCTATATAGACATAATGGGTGGTAACTATTCAGCTATGGACCCGATGGAAGTACCCGTGCCCGACATACAGAAATTATTCGATCGCGATGGTTATTTGAAGCCATACGAACGGGAAATACGACGCAGGTAAGCATTTAGTGTTCCTAATACATGTTTTAACGAAGTTTGAGTGAAATTGTGGGAGAAAACAGTGTTTTTCGGTGATATTTTGCCTCAATTTAAGGTTAACCTACCGTGTTTACGAATTGTTGACAATAAAGCGTTGTAGCGCTTTATATTTTTAGGCGTACAGAAGCGTTATAGAACTTTGTTTTGAATATTTATAGACTTTTAGGTGGAAGTAGTAGATAAAGAATCACTACACGACTATTTTCCGCCTTTTTAGCATAAACATATTTCTGTATCGATATTTATTTCCTAAGAAAAATATCGCGTTAGCTGGTTCAGCGCTGCAATCGCTCGATATTCGATATGACGTTCCCAATGTCAAATCTAAGGTCAATTCATATCAGAAAATGCAGAATACTTACATTAGAACATAAATACTGATTCAGTTCATTTTCTGTAGGTAAATAATAATAGTCAAAGACCTTAGAGATAAACTTAGCTGGCCAGCCACGATTAGGTAGGTATGCTAATTCCATTATCAGTCATAGTTGTAGCTAGGTAACACTCATAACTCCATGGTCGAGCGTAGCAAAACAATCAAGATGCCTAGGCAGCTCTGTAATCAAGTGCATACAATATAAAGCATATACTTACCTAGGAGGTACCTATTTAAATACCTAATTAACGCATGCTATGCGAGACTGGAATTTAGAAAATACCCTCATTTAACTTATCTCAGTAGGTATCTTAATCAATTTGAAGTTGCGGTTTTTTTTTTCATTAAAATGCTTGTCCGTTTTATTATAATCTCAATTTTCTAATAGGTAACTGAAATCTCATCATCCTGAACATACTTTACTAGAGATTTGCAAGAAAACATCCATTTAATTTTGTCGACAACGCAATTTAAAATCGAGAGGCTATGTTGAATTGACTGCCATGCTTTTAAATTGCGCTGCTTCTATGTAGTTTTATTGGACTCTACTACTGGTGCATGTCTCATTAAAACACCCAAGAAGCGTTAGTACAAACGGCACACCACTGAAATCTCCTTACAAATGGTTTTGCCAATATTTTGGATACCTCGGGTGGGTTGACAGTTCCAGGAGTACACCAAAGCACTAGCCTCAATCAAATAAGTGTTTTATCTCAATTTCAGATATGGATGCTACAAAGATCTGTGGGACAGGATCGAGTCCTGGGAGGGTGGTTTCGACGGGTTCACAAAGGGGTACAAATACTTCGGGCCTCAGTACAACTCTGATGGGTCTGTGACGTGGCGGGAGTGGGCCCCAGGGGCACACACCTTGCACTTACAAGGAGAATTCAGTACGTTATCCATACTTCTACAACTAATATTACTTATGAATGCGAAAATAAGTCTGTCTGATAACGTCTGTCTCTGTTACCTCCTCACGCTTTAGGTAATGGCGGAATGGAGTCCAATGAAGTTTTGCACACAGGTAGACCATGCATTAGGATGTTTGACACTTTTTATCCCAGTAGTACGTTCCCATGTACGCGGGCGAAGACGCGGGTGAAAGCTAGTCGGTTATAAGATGAAATAGCCTCACTGCACGAAAAGACGCCAGTCGCCAGCCAAAAAAAATGTTCCATATTACTTGTCGGCTCAATAAATTCGTATGCCGAAATGCCCAGTAGTAGCTAGATGGCACATTTTGCCATTTCTATCGGCACAAAATCTTGTCCGCAAAGTTTTACAATTTTTTATCACGATCAGAGAACCAGAAGTAAAAGGTGGAAAGAATCTGCTTTTTAAAAACGTGCCGTATTTGTTAAACATTTAATTTGAAGACGGTTGATAATTCGTTACATTCAAATAAAAAATGATCAACTAAAATGTGCATTGCGCATGCGCATGCTGCCCCAGAATAGACTAAGGGCATTACTCTCGATCTTGACTAGTCCCGTAAATTCCAATGAACCAAGACTTATTCCAAACTCTGTTCCATTCTTCATAGAGTTCAAAATGCCAATAGTAATGTATTATTTGAATAAATGGGGGTCAATCAACCACCAATGTTGGGGTCAATAAAAGTTTATGGATCGCCCCATCACACGCAATGCGAGATTTTGATCTTTAATAACATAACTATCTTATATTTTTAAAAAACAACCGACTTCCAAAAAAAAACACTAAAAAGTGATAATTAACTTTAATTTCGGAAGTCGGTGGTGAAGTGGTTTTTCGAATACCACTACCTGCTATGTAAATAACAGTGAAGGAGTCACTTAAAACGAAAAATACGTAATATTGAACCTAACTCAAAAACTACGCAAGCAAAGTTAATAAAATTTATATGGGAGCACTTCTGAAGCTTGACCTACCAAACAAAAAAAGAATCATCAAAATCAAGTCATAATTGTAGGAGTAATCGCGTAAAAAACAGAAAAAAAAAAAACATACAGATGAATTGAGAACCTCCTCCTTTTTGAAGAAGTCGGTTAAAAATACCAGCCTATTATTGTCCCTCTGCAGGAAAAAGGCTTCTTATCATTCAGAGAAGGCACAAGTATATTGATCACCACCCTTGCTTGGTTGGTTAATTTTTTTTATCACATTGCAGATGGCTGGAACTCAAAGAGTCATCCATTCAAGAAACAAGATTATGGTAAATGGGAGCTCACGATAGCGGCAAACCCCGATGGGTCCAGTCCACTAAAACACGGCGGCCGTGTGCAACTTATTGTCAACGACAATTTGTACAGGCTATCCCCGTGGGCCAGTTATGTCAAGCCTTTCGAGGGATTCACATACCAACAGTTTATATACAGGCCAGAACACGTAAGTAACTATTTATTTGCTGTCGACTTGTGCCCACATATGAATTTGGCCCAAAAGGTACTGTCGTCTTACTGTCTTAATATTTGTAAAACTTCTAGCACAATTCCTACTTGATATTTTTATTAGACATTAACTTCGCAAACATAGCACACCAATTGTGTTTTCTCATTACAGAAAATCATTAAGTTAAAACATTACTTACTTAAGAATGCAGTCGACGCACATGTTTTGTCTCATTTACGAAAACCTGACCATATATAACGTTACAACCTGCTCTTACGCCATCCATGAACAGAAATTTTAGCTGTGAATTTTGAAGATAACTGTTTTTATTTGTTCCTGTTTTTTTTTCAGCCATATGAATTTAAGCACCCCAAAGTAGCGAGACCGAAGTCTCCCCGTATTTACGAGTGCCACGTCGGTATAGCTACATCGGAGGGCAAAGTCGGTACATACAACGAATTTAAAGATAATGTTCTACCTAGGATTAAGAATCAAGGTGAGTTAACAATTTATTTGCATGTTATAAGTAGCTATAGTTTGTCACGGGGGGGCAATGCAGGGCGCTCATTCGTAAACGCTCACGGCGTCCCGCCCCCGCCTCGCCGCGCATTCCTAAGGCGCGGTTCACTGAGTCTCGGTCAAACCATAAAATCATCTTAAAATCTACTACCGCTGCTATGGCCGCCATTCAAATTAAATTCTCTAAATAATAATTAATAATTCATTCTAAATAATCTAACTGCATTACCCATTCCAATAATCCATACTAATATTATAAATTCGAAAGTAACTCTGTCTGTCCGTCTATCTGTCTGTCAGTCTGTATGTTACCTTTTTACGCCTAAACCACTGAACGGATTTCGACAAAATTTGGCAAGGAGATACATAGCATCCTGGGGCATGGGCAGGACATTGGCTACTTTTTATCGACATACCACGCGGGTGAAGCCGTGGGCGGAAGCTAGTATTAAATATTGATTTGCCATTTATAATTTAAAAATAATTTGCAGGTTACAACTCAATACAACTTATGGCCATAATGGAGCATGCATACTACGCGTCCTTTGGATACCAAGTCACAAGTTTCTTCGCAACAAGCAGGTAATTGTTGTTCCCATTTACATAATATCAAAAAGTATTCTTCTTATCTCAAAAAGTTCTAGAACAAGAGTTTCATTATCATCTTCGGTAACAATTTTTACCATATTAAAAAACGTTTATGATTATGCACAACATTTAATTTTTTCTTCCTACAATTTATTTAGACCATTTTAAATAAGTAATTGTAATTGTTATACGGGTTAAAAATAACATCATTTTGTTTTCTCCTCAGTCGTTACGGCACGCCCTGTGAGCTCAAACAGCTGATTGACCGCGCCCATGAGCTGGGTCTGTATGTTCTCCTCGACGTGGTTCACTCCCACGCCTCCAAGAACACCCTGGACGGCCTCAACGAGTTCGATGGCACCAACTCCTGCTTCTTCCACGACGGAGTGAGGGGAACCCACCAGCTGTGGGACAGCCGGCTGTTCAACTACTCTGAGTAAGTTGTGGTGTTAGCCCCTTCTAGGGTTGCGGGATAGTCCGAAAGGGATACCGGGACCCTTGGCAACAGGCAACTCAAGGAACACGTGTGGGTTTTAGTCAGTTAAAATCTGACACGCCCTCCCGCTCTGGGCGGAGCGAACCATCAAAAAAAAAAAAGCCCCTACTAGTCAATGTGTTTGTGACGGAAACATCTCCTGGCTTTCATTAATAAATAATAATTCTTTTCTACCAAGTCAAATTAAATGTCCGAAAGACGCAGAAAACCTATAAGAGTTAAAAATGTGTAATTGCTTGAATGAAAGAACCACGTTTAAATCGGTTTTCAGGACGGAAGTGCTAAGGTTCCTGCTATCAAACCTGAGGTGGTACCAAGAGGAATATCAATTTGATGGATTCAGGTAAGAAAAATTAATTGACTGTCTTTTCTCATGGTGTAACTGTAACGTCGAGTTTATTTCACTTACAATTCTGTGCACACTATGCTTCAAAATGTCGTCATCTGCCTACCCTTTTCCCAACTATGTTGGAGTCGGCTTTCAGTCTAACCGGATGCAGCTGAATACCAGTATTTTACATAGAGCGGCTACCTATCTGACTTCAACAACCCATTATTAGCAAGACTGGTTGTCAGACTTTCGGGCTTCTGACGACCCGTAGCGACTGTCAAAGATCCACAAATGACAGCCGGAACCTACTGAAAGAAAGAAGAAAAATAGGTTTAATTGTCACAGAAACACCTGCATACAAAAAGATAACAGTAATCAGCAATATTTACCACAATATATCTAAATACCATTAAAAATTAAAAAAATAAACATGAGATCACGAGTATAGATAAATAATCGGCAGCTGCACGTCATGACAGTGACAAGAAGGCTTCCACTCAGCATGATGCTGCGCTATGGGGACCCACACCCACTGGGAACTGCTGTAACGTGCTTTACCAGGCACGGAGGAGTCTCGCTATGTAAAGATGGTCCCATCCGCGGACCAACCCTGGAAAGCGTAGCTTAACCTGATGGATCGACCCGTGCGGCTGTTATTACTTAGCCACGAGCTGTTATGCTTCAAAATGTACGAGTAAGAATTGCCGAAGACTTTGTCTGTCTTGTAAATAACAAAATTGACTATTCAAAAAACTCACTTCTCAATACTCAATATATTTATTGCATTTCACAATGTGAACTTAGGTGGTAGGTTTACAACGACAGGATCACTATCGGGCACAGGAAATTAGGAGAGAGGAAGGAAGAGGTCTTTAATGTGGGCTATTCCCATCTTTTGCCAAACCATACCCCGTTACAACTGACCCCTGTATCCTTACAGATTCGACGGCGTAACCTCAATGCTGTACCACTCGCGCGGCATCGGAGAGGGCTTCTCGGGCCACTACGACGAGTACTACGGCCTGGGCGTGGACACTGAGGCGCTGGTGTACCTTATGTTGGCTAATGAGATGGTGCACAAGATCGATGCCAGGGCTATTACTATTGCTGAGGTGAAGACAATAGACACTATTGATTACAGCGACCTATTCTGTAAAAATCTCACCGTAAACCATTTGGGTGAAGAATTTTGACCGCAAACCATTTGCATGTGCTTGTTATTTAAAAAAGAAAACATTTGGGGCACTTCCCACTATTTTTAAAGTTCGCATTTCAATTTCAGTCTTACGGCCAGTTTCTTCATCAAAAGTAACAGCCAAAGTAACAGTCAACTGTTATTTTACTCTGTTCTATTTTCAATCCTAGGCGGCGGAGGCGAGGGTTGTAAATCCAACAGCGCGGAAGAACAGTTGACTGTTACTTCTGATGAAGAAACTGGCCATCATTCTGTCAAAAATACCTCTAAGTATATTTCTTATCCTCTTCTTAAATTTATGACATTCATTGTCGCTGAGTTGTCATTGCGACTAGATTTTTAACTTTTTGAAATATGGGAAGTGACCTTCTGGTAGGAGTTACGCGAAGGCCAAAATACCAATGTTAAAAAAAATCGGTCTTTGAGAAAGCTCAAAGTAAAACAATCGGTATCCTCAAAAGTCGTCTTTGGAAGTCATAGATCTTCGTCAATCAGCGCGTCCTTTGACGCATAGGCCTCCCCCAGGCTCCTCCATTTGTCACGATCTCGTGTGTCTCTAGTCATAGACATATACCATAAATAATAAAGACTATTCTCAAGGAGCTAAGCTGATGCTGCAGTCTCCATTTCCCTTTATAACTACTATAATCTTTTATCATCCTAATACGCCACCACAACCACCTCCACATTTCACAAAAATAAACTACTTTCTAAAAAACACTCTCATCTCCAGGATGTGTCAGGAATGCCAGCTTCCTGTCGCCCAGTCAACGAAGGTGGCACCGGCTTCGACTACCGACTGGGCATGGCCATCCCCGATATGTGGATCAAACTGCTCAAGGAAGAGAAAGACGAGGACTGGAAGATTGGCCACATCGTCCACACCCTCACTAACAGACGGTGGATGGAAGGCACCGTGGCGTATGCTGAGAGTCACGACCAGGTACTAATTTCCCAAGAAAAGTATGTTCTTCGGGAAGCATCGTTTGTCGTCGGATGTACGAACGCGCGATGATGAGATCTAATATAGATGTTACAACCATAAGAAGTAATTTCGTATAGAACAAAATTATAGATTAACAACTCTATGCAATTCCAAAAAACTTTTCATAACTTTTGAGTGACAGTTGACGATCTGCGACCGGAGTAGAGTCCGCGCCACCGCTGAAGTCCGGCGGAAAATTATGGAACTACATTTTTTTTAATGTTATTTTATGCAATAACATAGACGCGTCTATCTTAAGTCGGAATATAAATATGGATTTGAGTGGCAGCGTGGACTTGAGGTAACCCGACAGAGAGGAAACTTCATACAAACGTGCAATAAAAAATACAATAGACGTAGATATATTTAGTAACCTATTCCGCTTAACTATTCTTCAAGAGTCACAAAAAACCCCGTAAGAAATTGCACCAAATTCACCTCTCAACGAGGCATCCTCAGGATGACGATTGACCAGTCGCATACCAGAACACGACGTCCTGAATCAATTATCTAAAAGTGCAATGATAGGTGCACTACTACAAAGCGCAGTAGTACGTGGTAGTAATGTAGAGGTTTTATGCGATATGCAACCTCACGTTAGGCTGGCTGGTAGAACCGCAGCCTTGACTTGCGAACGCTCCAGCAGTCGTTGTTTAAATATTGACAGGTGGGTTTTTTATGTGGAGTCGGGGAGATCCGCCTGAACCCTTAATATGTATAAACGTGTCTTCTAATTAATAAACCCTTGGAAAACCTACTCCTCTTTGGAATTCCCTCCTCACACACTCCCACACATCTAGTTAACGCCCTTCAGGCGTTACAGTACCCAGCTTAGAAGCTTTGCCTCACACAGAGATTACCTACCGAAGCGCATACCTTTTCTTCGTACCTGTATGTGGTAGGTTCGTCCTAGTAAGAAGTATTCAAACGGTTTTGTTCAACTGTAAACTAGTGAAAACCAAAAGGATGTTCAAATTTTATATTTTTTTAAACTGGTTGAATGCAATACCTCCTCCTAAAAATAGGCTGACAATTAGCTCAGATATATCCGTAATTTACGAGTTGAAGGAGGAGTATATTCATTACATAGTATAGTTAGACTGTATAATTGCCACTCCTAATGATTAACCAATTCCCCACCCTTTCAGGCTCTCGTAGGCGACAAAACAATAGCATTCTGGCTGATGGACGCAGCCATGTACACGCACATGTCCACAATGAGCGAGCCAAGTGCAGTCGTCGAGCGAGGACTAGCACTGCACTGTATGATACGACTCATCACACACGCGCTAGCAGGCGAGGCGTATCTCAACTTTATAGGTATGTTCAGGGGCGTAGCTCCCTACGGCAAAAATGACCGTGGCCCGGGCGGCAGGCTGCGAGGGACGGCTCTGCCTTATTTTCTTGATACAAGTACTGTACACTTCCAGCCGGGCACCCCGTAGCAAAAAAATGTTCGCTTTCAATTTTCTCGCTATTCTTGAGCTTTTCTGCATAAGTCGTCAAAGTAACTTCAATATCATCTGTATGAAAGTAAAGGAAAAGTTGATGGTTAATGACTAATTTCACCAAACAAACCAACCCAGGTATTTTATGAGATGCGGGAAAGTCCGAAAGAGATACCGGGACCTTTGCAACAGGCAACTGAAGGAACACGGGTGGGTTTTAGTCAGTAAAAGTCTAACACGCCCTTCCGCTCCGCCCAGAGCGGGAGAAGCCATTGGATGATTTCCCACCCTCAAAAAAAAATGGTATTTTATGGGAGGTTTATCCTCAATTCGACCACCTGGGCAACCTACCAAACGGTTTGACTTCTAAACTACACAAGTAAAAAAAAAGTCACAAATCGAAAAATCCACAAAACATACTTACATAAGTACTAAAATAATAATTGTGTACCGAGTATGCCTGGAAATAATCGTGCATCGTGTCTACGTAACATTCTTTTTTTTTTTTCAAAATTCCTTTTTTTTTGGACATAATCGTGGCTACTTACTTATCTCTTTTTTTTTTCAAAATTCCGTCTTTTTCCCCCCTCCAGGCAACGAGTTCGGCCACCCCGAGTGGCTGGACTTCCCGCGCGCCGGCAACAACTCATCGTACCACTACGCGCGGCGCCAGTGGAACCTCGTGGACGACGCGCTGCTCAAGTACAAGTTCCTCAACCAGTTCGACAAGGACATGAATGCGTTGGAGGAGAAGTATGGATGGCTGAGTTCCGCGCCGGTTAGTATAACGAAGTTGTTTTGTTCTTATTTTATTTTGGCTAGTCTGCAGTTATCTAGTAATAATAGTACGTAAGTCCAGCCTTTAGTTCAGCCAAAAACAGAATAAGCACGCCGAAGTGGCAATGGGCCGGCCATATTAGCCGTAGAACCGATGACCGTTGGGGTAGACGTGTTCTTGAGTGGAGACCGCGAATCGGCAAACGTAAGGTAGGACGCCCTCAGGCAGGTGGAGCGACGATCTTCGCAGGGTGGCTGGTAGCAACTGGATGAAAGCTGAGCCGAGAGCTGAATGGCGTGCAATTGGAGAGGCCTATGTCCACCAGTGGACTGCTATAGGCTGATGATGATATCATAATAACGATTATTTTGTGAAGGCCGCAGGAATCCGCTGGATGCGGGCAGCTCGGTACAGAAGCGGTCGATGTGGCGTTGCTTAGGGGAGGCCACCAGTAGTAGTGGACTCGTCTTTCGGCTGAAATGATGAATGATCATTATCATAATAAAATTCTGATATGATCGAGTTGTCTTTAGGCCTACGTATCATGCAAGCACGAGGGCGACAAGGTGGTCTCGTTCGAGCGCGCCGGCCTGCTGTTCGTGTTCAACTTCCACCCCTACCAGAGCTTCACAGACTACAGGGTCGGTGTTGATGTGCCTGGCAATTATAAGGTAAATATAATTTAACATTTATCAAATACTAGCTGCGCCCCGTAGTTTCACCCGCATAAGTCTCGATCCCGTAGGAATATCGGGATAAAAAGTATCCTACGTCCTAACCCAGGTCATGGTCTACCCATGTGCCGAATTTCATCCAAATCCGTTAAGCCGTTTTAGCGTGAAAGCGTTATAAACAAACAAACTCACATTCGCATTTATAATATTGGTTAGATACTTAGGATTCTCATGTAAAACGATGTAGGTACCATAGTAAGAAATAATTACTTAAATAGCGTGTAAAGGAACAATAAACTTAATATTGGAAACAGAACAGCACACAAAACAAACCCGATTAAAAAAAAATACCATCCTGTATATTTTAGTATCTTTACGTATTTCATGTAAATTGTACCCAGCGTTAGTGTTGCAAACAGTTGCAAGGATCAAATCCTGCAAAGGAATTTCATCTGACCAAGATTATATCAGGACTTTAAAAGGGACTGTGACCCCTATAAGTTTATTTCGGCCTTTCTTGTCAGAGTAGTCTAATCAAACGCTGACATCATCTAGTTTTTAAAATATGACTGACGTGTAAAAGTGTTTGTACAATGCTACTTACAGAAATAAAATCATTTAAGTACTTATCATAGAAAAGGTAGGGCAAAAAAAGAAAATATTTGTTATATTTTTATCGACTATAAGAAGATCAAAGTATGTAAGTATTGATGATGTAACTGATCGATGCATTTTTCCAGGCGGTCCTGTGTTCAGATAGCAAGAAATACGGCGGCTTTGGTCGCGTAGAACCGGACGGCGAGTTCCACGCCACACAGGGCCAACCATGGGGCAACAGAAGTGATTCTGTACAGGTATAAATAATAACTAACTGAGATTTATTTTTAATCATTTATTTATATATATACCATATTTTAAAAACATCAACTTTTGGCACATTCAGATCTTACACAAACGAATATTCAATTCATTTAATGAATCAACTGTTTTTTTCAACCTCAAAGTTAGCTTTCCACTAAAACTCCTGTGTGTTGCCTTCTCTGGTAAATCTTCCATCAAATTATTTTAATGAAACATCTACTTTAAATATTCGGCTATCCAGAGTTACATTTAATTGATATTACGCAGTGGAAGTCTATACTATGGTTTCTAATTGGATATTAGGCATAAAACCTTGTTAACAACATTATTTGATATGGAATTAAAATAGTAAATCTAATTTATTTCAATTATTGGTAGGTATTTACAGTCGAACAAGCAATTTGGTATACAAGCAATTTTGTGTTTTCAGTACCTAGTCAACAATCCATTTACGTCACTCTTCTAAGCCATAGGATCAAAAAGTTAAATAACACACACAATCAAAAGGAATTTTGGCAGTGTAGCAGAAAATGAATATATTTTGCCTGTATACCAAATAGCTTATTCGACTGTACTAGTATTCAGAATTCCTAATTGATATTATGCAATAGATATAAAGTTATTGTTTACATTTATAATTGAATAGACAATACTTGTAATGACAACCAACATTACTTGAAACTGTAAAGAATTATTTCCACTATTGATACATCCAGAATTACTAATTAATATTATAAATAGACCTCAACTTATTATTTAAGTTTAATTGAGACACATAACAACAAACAACTTCTATTCAATTGTTTTTAAACAGTAAACAATTATGTTTTCTATTGGTACATCCAGAATTGCTAATTAATATTATAAATAGACCTCAACTTATTATTTAAGTTTAATTGAGACACAAGACTTATAACAACAACACAACTTCTATTCAGTTATTTTTAAACAGTAAACAATTATGTTTTCTATTGGTACATCCAGAATTACTAATTAATATTATAAATAGACCTCTACTTATTATTTAAGTTTAATTGAGACACTTATAACAACAAACAACTTCTATTCAGTTATTTTTAAACAGTAAACTATTATGTTTTCTATTGGTACATCCAGAATTACTAATTGATATTATGCATTTGACAAAACCTTATTATTTCAGGTGCATTGAATAGATACTTAACTTTTAACATTGAATAACATTTTTTCAGTTATGTTTCAATTAGAAACAGTATACAAATTGGTATTGGTATCCAGAATTTCTTATTGATATTATGCAGTAGTCAACTAAATTAAGTTTATAATTGAATACACACTGAATACTTAAAATAATAAACAAATTTTTCCTTTTTTTAAATTGAAACATCAAACAATCATTTCTATTAATTGATACATCTTGAATTACCAATTGATAACCATCAACTTATTATTTAAGTTTACACACATTATAGTTTATTATTTAAGTTTAGACACTTAAAATTTGTAAACAACAAACATTAACATCAAATACAATCATTTAAAATTAAAACAGTAAAGATTCATAAGTTTATAACAGGAATGTCCCTGAAGTAGGCTATTAATATCGGCAATGACCCTTTTCAAATGACTAGAATTACTGGCAGTAAGCCTATTTTACAATTTATTTATTTTTTCAGATATATATCCCGTGCCGCACTGCCATTGTCTACGCAAAAGTGAATTAGATTTAAATAAAAAAGTGGTAAATTTGGTACTTTTACTACATAAAAGTATTAAAATTTGATGCCAATGATGTTTATGCTTTAAAATCAGTTGAACTTTGTTTAACTTGTAAGAACAGTGTGTTATCGAAAATGATTATTTTTGGGAAGGTTTAGAATAAGCTATTGTTAAAGTAGGTATGAATTCTACATTTTTAAAATCTGTTAATACAATAAATGATCTGTTATAAAAGGTTGATTTTTATTATTTATTTTTCTGTTGATATTCCTATTAATAAATTGTTTTTAGGTGTACACGTAACAGGCTTCAGTCTCATAAGTGTTACTTTGTATCCAAACTCTTCAGCCAAGCGAGCCCTGTCGGAATCAATGGCTGTCATACACCTCGCTCCTCTGACAGCTAAAGGATGCTCCTTGTGTGTCTGGTCTGCAGCATGGGCAATACACAAGTATTCATCAAAGGGTATACTGGAAAACTTCTTGCTCCTGGGATATTCCATTCTACAGGTACCATGTATAGCTCCATAGCAGCATGGACTTAGGACAAACCTAGCATTTTGCTTTAAACATTTGTCCAAAATCAAATCAGTGGCAATCCCACAAGCATGTAATCCAATTCCTATATCAAACTCGCCAATGAAAAAGTCCAAGTTACACTGGTAGTAAAATACATTTTTCAACCTCATCTTTTTAACCCTCTCTTTAGCTCTGTAGAGAGACTGCACTTTGTTCTCCAATAATATTATACTGCATCTTGGCAATAGATAAGCAAGGAGAATGCCCAAATGTCCAGTTCCGCAGCAAAAGTCTACAATCACATCTCCATCTGTAGCCATACTTAGCACTGCTAAAGCTAAATTTTGTAATTGCTCAGATTTCCTTTGGACTCTTGTACTAGGTAGATAGCCAGAATATGGATTTGCATGCTCTGGTATATCATTCCATTTAAAAGAAGGTTGAAACTCATTATCAGAAACGGTAAGTTCCATTCCGTCCGTTATGGAACTTAGAGCTTTTTCAACATCCTCATCCTTAGTATAAATCCTCTTTTTAGGATTATGCCTCTTTGGGTCACATTTGTACAAGCTTACATCATCAGGTGCTGGCATAGTCATATTATCAAATGCTAACTGTTTTAAATTAAATTGGCTCATGAGGGACATAAAAGTTTCCTTTATTCTTGGAATGGATATCAAATTTTTATACCATTTGTAAGTAAATGGCAATAGAGATTCAAACCGTGTCTCCCCAATAGATTGTATTATAACGTGATATGATGGCAGCAGTACTAGATCTGCTAATGTTAAGTATGGACCTTCAGCAAATTCATGATTTACTTCAAGGTCCTCCATTTTTGTGGAACAATCAATTGCAATCTCTTTCTTTTTGTGAGATTTCCATTTTCTTGTTTTAGAAGTTCTTTTTGTGCCGGATGAACCTTCCCCGCTTTCTTCTGGATCCTGTTTATTAGCAATAGCTTGTTGTTCAGCATTCGTATGATGCTCAGAATTTGCCTTCTGTTCAACTTGCTCAGTATTTGCGTGTTGTTCAACATTATTTGTTTGTTGCTTAGCATTATTTTCTTGTTGTTCAACAGTTGTTTCTTTCTGAACATTTATTTCTTGGCCAGCTTTTGATTGGTCCTCAGCATTTGCCTGTCGGTCAGTAATTCCTTGTTGGTCAACATTGGCTGCTTGTTGCTCAGCTTTTGCTTGTTTCTCAGCATTTAAACTTTCTTTCTTAATATTTTGTGCAACTTTATACACATTATGAATTCTAACAGGCTGCCTCATATGATCTTCAAATCTTACCAAAGCATTCGGTACTTCTTTAATATCATCAGATGTTAATAATTCTAGGACAGTTCTTATAATTTCTACTTCACAGAATTTTGTCCATACTGAAACCTCATTTGGTGCTTGGAGGCAAGTATGACGAAAACCAAGCAGACCGTCGTCATGTTCCTGCCTTAGTGCATAACAATTCCTGTATAAACAAATTTGTCTGGTCACCGCACACAGACCAGTTATTATAACTTCTTCAGCCATAATGACTGGGTATACACATAAAGCCACTGTCCAGGGAATTTCATATTCATTTACCAGAAAGATGAAAGGTTCTCCTTCTTCCTCTACTAAAGTAACAGCCGCCTTCTCATTCTCAGGAGTTGTTCTTATTGGGATGAATCTTATAGCAACAAAATTGCTGGTACAAAACTTATGAATGCAGTAACAGATAAACGAATCTAGGGGCACTTTAATTTTATGGGTCTCTTTGTATTCCTTGTAGCTTGTATAGCTCTCCAAATGCACAATGTTGAGTAACTTCTTCTTGAAACTTATGCCCACCATGATTGATGGTAAAATTAATTATTCTTGCGGTCAGAGGGTCGTCTTATCACTTCACAAATCAGTGAAATCACACAATATTCAGCGAGCTTAGTACATCATTTTCATCGATGATCTATAATATGTCAATCAATTCATGATTATAGGAATTTCACATGACCCTTTAAATAATAGTAATTTAGGTTCACATGTAAATTGTAAGTAAATGCTAAATGTGTCAGTGTCAAGCACAGAATATTAATACTAGTGTCAAGTGAGTTGAAGTGAGTGACGGCACAGAGTATAATATAAATATTTTTTTTAAGTTTTTTTTTTTTTTCCCTTCTTGGCAATTTTTTTAAGTTATCTGACGGTGATCAAGTCAAGTCAACTGTCAACCAAAATCTCTCAATGATATTCTCACTCTGTGTGACTGACGTGACAACTCCACTCTTTTGATAAACGTTGAATGCTGCAAAGTAGTTTTGTTACCAATAATATATTTTTAATGGTGAGTTTTTCGTGAGGTCATCATATCATAGATGGTTTATTTATAAACGTTGCATTAAAGGGCTTCAAGTACATTTTAATTAGCTTCGGTGTTTTTTGATACGCGCGCGCTCCGGCCGGTAGCTTAGCGGCTTTCTGACGTTTCTGATTGTGATTAGCGTTAGCGACAGCGACAGTTTTAACCATAGTACTAGAGAAGACACCGTAAATTCCTACTTTGTCTCGTTCAACTGCGGCGATCGCGCCGCAGTTTGTCGAAGAAAACGCGTAAGTGCCGTGATTTACATGGCGCTTAAGACCTTTTTGCCGAGAATAAATACACTTCCGCAGCTAATCTAGCACTGTGGTAAATTAGGTACGGTTTAGACGAATTGTTATTATTTTAGCGCTGCAGCGAACTAAAGATTCAATACGAAGAATAGGACAATTCAGTTATTTGACGTAGCTTCTCTAGTACGTTAGTACTTATATCTCGATGGTTTTAACCATAATTTTTTGACGATTGAACGTCACACTTGCAACGTTTCTTTAAAAACCCCTACTTGCTGCTAGAGGTAAAATAAAATAACTGTGCAAGGACTGTACAGATCGATTCAAACTTAATGGCGGCTCGGAAGTTAGTTTTTAGCTGCGCAGTACCCCACCCCTCACCCCCGCTGTCACATGAAATTGTCACCGCCATTAAGTTCGAATCGAACTGTATCTGTGATCAAGTAATTACTTATTCCATGGATCTGTGACATTACAAATATTACAATAGCTAGCTAGAGTATGGTGACATTCAAGCACGGACAGAAACGGACAGATTGATTGTTTGACTGACTGAGTGACTGACAGTGACAATTGAAAATTACAATTTTCAATTTCAAGCAAACAAATCTTTTTTTATTTAATCTCTCGGCGATAACTATAAAGCTGACTATTTTTAAGGCTATTTATTAAAACTATTTCAGTCCCACATTTACTTTGGAGTTTGGAGTAGTCTTTATCACAGTACTTAAACACAATGTTGGAGGTTATGAATGGATTTCTGTTGGTTTATTTTCTCATTTTATGTACGCTCAGCGCTTTAGTTCCTCAGTTAGTGAAACCGGTAAGTACCTACTATGGGTCTGTTCGTGTTCATGCTTATTTCTATACAAGTTAACATCAATTTAAACAACACTGTTATTTGTTTGTAGATAGCTGCATGTTTTGTAAGACCATCCAATGAAGAACGGTCAGTGTGGTCCCAAATCGTGACACTCAAAGCGGAACAAAAGGGCTTATCTATGAAAGACGAGTTCGCCGCGTATTCCAAGTTGCAACGGAAAATAAACAGTCTTGAAAATCAGCTGAAAGATGACTCACAAACACGCATAGGCAAGAATATGGCTGTTAAAAGTAGTGTAAGAATGGGTCTTCAGATTGGATTAGGTCTAATGACTGTACTGTCTGTTATTTGGTTTAGGCGGGAACCCATTGTTGCTCTGAAAGGTGACCTGTTTCCTCTGGCTGGAATATTGAGATTCCCAAGTGACATGCCAAATGCTATCTCCTCTCATGTATGGGTTGGAATATCAAATGTTGCTGTCAGAACCCTTTTAAAACCCATTTTATGTTAATCTCATTATTTATTTATGATGCATTTATTTGTTGATGTTGGAATAAATTATTTTTAATTTGGTTTGTGTACATACTGCAGTTCTTATTTCGTTTTATACTCAACACTATCTTAGAGGGTGTTCGCTACGTTAAGCGTGCGTACGGACGGCTGCCCGTCTTGCGTGTTTGTATTGAAACAGTCTTGCTTATATTTATATCCTCCTATATGCCCATTTAAAATCTTTATGTACTTATTATTTCTAATACTCTGGGCCATAACACTGAACTTACTTGTTGTATTTTTAGAAAAGGAAAATGAAACTAAACAATATTATATTTATTTAAATATTTTTATTTATTAAACAAATAATAGTACTTTATACTCAGTCCGACAAATGTCCAAATGTGTCCTCTAAATTAGCATAACCATCAAAGATCTACCTGCCTATGTCTGGAAACCTTATTATGCTTAATTTATAAATCACTGTTAACTTCGATATAATTAGAATATTTAACAATCTTATCAATCATAACAAGTATGACTGATACCATCCCACACAATTAGTGTTCCCAGACAGAATAAAATCTATATAAAAATTAACACAATTCTCAAATAGTGGTGCATTCAAACTTAGTCATTTTCTGTTACCAATTTCAAGTTCATTGTGAATAATCATGGTTCACAAAATGTTGTAGATTTATATTTTAACATACATCAAAAGCTAAACTCACAGTTGACATTCACCCTGAGGTCAATGCGTGCGGCATTTATAAAGGCCACAACATTATGTTCAGAGCAATAACAAGCATAAATAGACCACCATGTTCACATTTCAATAGTATGTAAGACGGAACTATGTGTGACCGTTATATTTTATTTTCCATAACTAATATTTACAAGCTCTATATCACAGCTTACGTTTTACTATTTTGTGTGCTGAGACTGGAATATTAAAAGGATTTATGAATTAAATCATAGTCTTGTGCATATTACTTTGAGTTTGTGAATTAATTTTTAACTCCACATACTAAGGACGAAATCGTTAGGGAACTAATAATGGACAATAACTGACTAGTCCATTTTAACAGTAGGGTTCATAAAAACTACATTTCTATTGTAATAAAAAGCCTGCTTTGACACAGTTAAGACTTACACAGATACAACATCAATAAAGCAATAATTCTAACCAAAGTTCCCAAAATAATATATTTCTTATATTGGCACAAGTTACTTCAATTTTTGTGCATTTTAAATCAGCAAAATTTATCATACTATTTAATGTAATCATCTGATGACTGATCCTAATGAAATGATTAAGGCATTTACATGGTTCAAGCACTTAATGAGACTAGAAACTAATGACTAAATTAATTCAGATTGCTGGTAGGCGGATTATTGTTGTAGAGTCAATTCTCGACAAAATAATCATCAATCAACTGAATGAATATATTATGAATGACTTTCAAAATAATTCTGATTTCAAAGTATTTTTCATGAAAATATAACACTTTTGATTGCAATATTTTATCTTAGAAGCGCGATTACTTGATTAATAAACTGGGAAACTTACATTTTTTTTAATCTTATACTAGCTCAACAATGAGAATATTTTCAGTCATACCAACACTACAATACTAAATAATGACAAAAACAGGAAAATTGCACCAATTATATATTTTATAGCACTTGATTAGGTTGTTGACACACATTTTGCAAATAAGATCAATTTTAATATAATAAAAAATAAGTAAAGATATGGAAGTATTTCAAAAAGGGAAACTTGAAGTTCCAAAGGTAAAAAAAAAAACGGAAGTAATCGTATCTTATCTGCATAAGTTGTATCACCTTGTAAGTACATTTAAAATCGTTTACACACTTTTACAATGATTAATATTTTGATTTTATATAAAACTGACCAATCAATGGCGTTCTAGGTTTAAAAATATCTGCGTGTTACAGTCTACCTTATTTGAGTGACTTATAAAAATAGGTAAGCAAGAAGTTTCAACATTTTCCATACAGCCACTTTTACCCCTGCCTAGTCTTGATGACCTGGAAATTCTAATCATTTTTGAGAACATAGTGTTACGTTTACTTCCTACCATACGAAGACTGGTGGGTTTTGACAGGTTTCGTAATTTCTCAGCCACAATCATGCACAATGTCTCTATGTGAACATTCGAGAACGTTGTCATCTAATGTTGGCTACGAAACTACTGTTTTGGCGCTCAACGCGGCTCGGACACGACTAACGATTCCTTAAGCAGTTAGCTAGGTGTTCTCATAAAAGGAACTATTAAAGTGTGTAGTAAGAAGATACACGACAGCTTCGTATGTTGACATCATGATTGCCGTGTTCGGTATCTGACGTACTAGTTGTGTGCCTAAGCCCCTGAAACGACAAAGAAGTTATTAATAAAAGTTGGCACAATTAGCGAATATGTTGACTTTTAATAAGATTGCTGCAGTGCTTACCTATAGACTCCTCGGTATCCCTCCTCCTTCAGTACTGTGTGCAGCGTTTGCCAGAACTTGCGGTATTTGTCACCTTCCTCTCTGAGCCGTGTTCTTGCTACCTCTGGAAATGAAAAACGAGTTCATAAAGGACCCACCCATAAACCACGAATAAATTACATGGTCGGTCTTTAAAGTGTCATACTTTGTGTGATAGAAATAATCTTATTTGCTTCTTATTCTTAATTACCGGAAAATAACCGTAAGTGGTCCAGACAACATTTGGTATAACACAAAACAGCGCGTCACTTCAAAAATCCACTAAGCAACACGGTCCGTAAAGATGCCATTAACTCGTGCTATCAGGCAGACGGAAAATGTACCAGATAAGGTGACACTTCGGTTTGCTTATACTTAATTAAGTTAATGACCTGCTGCATCTGATCACTAGCTAATCTCTTTATCCATGGTAAAGAGCCAATGATCCCTGAAGACTCTTATGTAGGCATTACTAATTAGGAACATTAGCGACTGATGATAATTAAATGCATCTCTATTTGATGATCATAATTATCATTGTGTAAATGTTTGCTGCACATCAACTTTGCAGGCAAATTAATCATCGCATTAAAATAGTATCAACATCGAATTGCTATCTTACGAAGTTGAATTTGTACGTAGTAGATTTCGAGGCTTACCATGTGGATATGCAATGCAAGAAGCGACTGTCTTCGAGAAAGCGCCAGCTCCCATGAACTCGAGGAAGTCTCTAGGAGAGCGATGGTCGCTGGGCACACCATCAACACTCCTTGCTGCCATCAGCCTCGCCTTAACACCCTCGTACAGCACGAAATGGACCACAGTCTCGCTGATGCCCATGTACGAAGCTGTTATGCCTTTGTAGAAACCCCATATGCCCTGGAATCAATCACCCTAGATGAGTTTGATGAACTATCAAAACACATTTGAGCTAAATGTTTTATAAGCATGCAGACGGACATGTATATAACATATCTCGCCTTAAAAAAAAGTGGTTCAGGTACCATTTTGGCGTATATCCTCTTAATACACTGCACTGCTGTCACATTCTGTCCATCCAACTGCAACCGTGTCTTAACAAACCATATTGGATTAGTCATTGTACAAGACACAAAACCTGAAACAGATTGTTCTTGAAACCTGTGCGTGATAAACATAGTGCGTTACTGAAGCCAACGTGAATAAATTAGCAGGGGAACGAGAGAAAGACAATGCGATAATACAATGTTTATTATAATTTGCATTTCCATGTCTCATAATATGAAAGAGCAGCGTTTGATGACAGAAACTTGAGTAAATAATATAAATATTTCACGAACAGTGTAAAACGTGTTTTACCTGCAGCACTTGCTGCGGATAGGTGCACGATCGGAGTATCCGGTGATATGTTTTGATTCAATATCGCCTTAGCTTGAGAGTATGTGCAGAAGTATATGGCCCTAGACGGTGCTACCCCAACTATGTTGGGTCCTAGACCTTTGAACAATGCTCTAGGGCCCTCAGTCTGAACTATGTGTCTGGAAACAAATAAGCTCTTGTCAGTAAATCACCTTTGCACCTACGTCGGTGATAATTATTGAGTTAGTTTGTGACGTAAATGGATATCTCGTCCATTGAGATAAAGTTGTAATGTCAACATACAAGCTGCTATAATTACTGAGTTCGGTTGAGGTCGAGTCACAACCTCGAGAAAACTGAAGTTTAAATTTTCTACACAGGAGGTAGATATTCGTCCTACATCCGAGATAATAGTCTAATGAAAAATGCAAACTGATAAGCGATCAGCCGGTATTGGCAGCAGCCGGCTAATCTGTAAACACAGAGCGCACCAATGGGGTCGCGATCGCGAATCCGGTCCACGTTCAGCTCTCGTGACACTTGGGCATCACAGTTGTTATCTATTAACATACACTTGATAACAGGTCTAGTTGGAAGCGGTTTGAACTTCTTCTGTTTGCCGGTGCTTGATTATTTAAATACACAGCAAATGAATTGTTGTAGGTATTTTCATTTCGATAAGTGTGGAATTGTGTTTTTCCACTTAAATTTGACGGACTAGAAATCTTCGTGACATCAGTTCCAATAAGTAACAAATTAAAGGTCAACAAGACAGTTATATATGTCTGGCGTACACTTAGTAACGCAGAAGCCCCAATCACAGTCACTGAGTGGCTGCAAGCCAAAACGACAATCCACACAAAATAACAGATAGGAGCAAACACATCACACAATTCGTGCTTGTGTCGGAAATCAAATTTATAAGTCCTAGAACAACTGGGAAGAAAATGGCGTGGCGTTTGATGGACGGATAATAATAAATCCCGATAATGGAGCTCATGAAGTGTTAACGCTCACGTAGACATGACACACAAACGAAGTATAAAATGTCTTACCTGATGCACTGTATAAGGCTCATCCTGGACGGTGTCCTGGCGTGTCCTGCCCTCGCACACTGCTGAACCTGACAATTGTACGACATCAGCATACGATCTGCTTGCTTGCTGTATGCGAACATCGCGCCCATCGTACGTCTGTAGCCCCATTTGGCCTCCTGCATTATATGGCCAATTTTATTATAACCATCGCTTGTGTCGAGCACGCATGCGGTCAGGGATAACTAGGTTATGTAAGCAGTCTCAGGTAAAGCAAATGGATAATGAAAAATTGTGTTAAACACATTGATTTATACTTCTAGATCCCATTTGTGTAGGACTAAACTATTATTTCAACTAAAAGCTGACATTGAATTTGTATGACCTTCGAGTAGCGCAAATATTTTCGTTATAAAAACATAAATTATTCTCTTTTCTAAAAACATAAAGTGAAAAGCAAATAAGTAGATGCGCTTTACACAAGTGATGGAAACAATGGGACCTACGCAAATGTTAGGGCCAAATGTTTCCATACTGCCAGTTCCAGAGTTAAAATATTTACATTTCATACATAGATGAGTTTTTCATCTCTAAGAACAACACCATTATTCTCAGCGGCTTATAGGTAAATTAACTGACGGAAATAGGCACCTAACAATGAATCAACTCTCATTGGTACCTACATATACCACAAAGTACGCAGCGTACGCTACTATTTATTTCGATTCAATACATTTTCCTAAAACAATGTGCCTACCATAACATACATGTAAAGAATATAATAATTATTAAACCGAAAATATTAACAATCACACAGGAAACTTCCTTCAGCAATTTTAATCATCCTAGGTGTTTGTGCAAATGTTATGCTTACATCGCCGACATCATAATTTTTAGGATAAACATTTGAGAAAGAGCAGAGGACCAATGAAACATTATGTGTATCAGGCTATGGCTCGATGAGTTAGATATTTCATCACGGCATTATTAGTAGCAAATTATCGCCAAAAGTGTTAGATTCTGGCAAGACGAAGACGAACTATGTATGATAAATGATTAAAATGAGTGCTAAAAATATCTCAGTGCAAAACTATATCTATCTACATCAATCAAACTATGGAAAACAACAGAGTAATCGTCTCGGAAGCCTTGGAAGTTGATTAAATCCAGGCCAGATGAGATGATATACCTAGTATCGTTTTAGTGATTTTATCAGTTCCAAGCATCCCGATTCAGAAAGTTCTTCGTTTCATTTAAAGTAAGAGTTGGATTTATCGTTAATGTCAAACCTGTCTGACAGACCTAGAAATTCGGAAATGTAATGTAATTTCGAGTAATATTTATGTATAATATTGTTAGCGAAAGTGCATCGGCAGGTATGCAAGCCAATGAATGTATATTACAATCCCAACTTGCTATGCATAATTCTACTTTTAGAATAGCCTTGAGCGCCGTTAGCTTCAGTATATATATATAATGACATTATACAAGGTCATTATTAATATTACATAGAACTACGTCGTAAAAAGCGAACAAAACAATATCACGGTAAATTAATTTCCCTTGTTAACTGAAGTTTAAGTACTACAGTCAATTAAAAACGATTAAAACGGATGCCCATCTTTACACTGTTCGAATCGCGTTGGCTGGTAAACAACACAGGAAGAAATAAGTATCTCGTCAAGAATTGTCTGGCCTAGATTTCGATGGTTATTTTCGAATACTTCTAGAATCTGCGAAGCTATTGGAAACGAGAGAAACAAATTTTACGACTTTAGCGTTCTAACATCGGCATTGTTTTCTCGTTTTCAGCAATCTATCATCAGACGGCCAACTCAAATACCAGTCACTGCACTTGGACACATATTTATAAACATCCTTGATGTATTTCGCGTAAATAAATTGATCTGGCGTAGCGTGGCAAACTAATTTAAACATTTAGGCGTGCTATCTGGATCGATATAGACGCAGAATGAAATCGAGCTACGTAAAACTTTTCATGATTCAATACAGATAATTTAATGGTTTCGGTGACTTATGTGGTAGGCACGGAAGTTAGGGTGGGGTACTGGAGTCTGTAAATGAATACTACTTTCCCACCGCCGAATCTGGCATGTTGATGTACATCAACATACCTACCTATATTGTTAGTTGGCCTAATGCCAACGTTGGGTCACTCACTAGCTCAATAATTTCTTTTTGATTTGTGCTGATATTGATAAAGCAAGCTTGTTTGTTGTTATCAAGTGTATTAACGTCTTCGACGAGACCTGATGAAGTGACGTTTTAAATTTTGTTTTTTTTTGAAGATAATTATGATGGGCGTCATGGTAAATTCTTTATATTTGACGACACACAAAAATTTGCATAAAGCGTGTAATTTGATTAATTTATGATTGGGCAATGAGTAGGTTGTTTTTCTAAGACGTTATCTCATGTCAGCTGGTGATTTCGCATCACATATCAAAACCGATTAAGTAACACGAATAGGTATCGTGAACCGGTTTATACAATAGTTTTACGTGCAAAAAATTCGACACCCTGATAGTAAAGTGCGCAGTTTGTGTACATTAGCAACAAAATATGCAATACTTTGAGTGGCGCGTAAAATTACTTGAATTCTTTACGAGTAAGCGCTACTCATGTTACGCGTCATTCAGAAAAATATGACCTAGGAACTAGGAATATGGTAAACGTTTTATATTCAAAAAACCTTAATTATTTAATTTAAGTACCAATTCGCGAATTTGTGCATCTTTCATATTTAGGTGCACCTACTATTTGGATGTTAATGTTAATTGGTTCAAACAATCAGCCAGTTTATTCTGTAAACACCTCACCGTAAATGCTCAGGTGAGATTTTGACAGAATACATCGGATGATGCTACATGAATTGACACTATTGACAGTTTTAAGGTCACTTCACAGTTCACGGTAAAATATTTACTGAATAGCACTACAGGATACGTTTTATTTTTTATACATTCTCTTATAATATCTGTGACATTGTTAACAAATTACTTTTAGAAAAGCGTTGATAATAAAAGTTGCACATTAATCATTAGGTGACTAGGTATGAATTTGAGTAATTTTGTTTGAAGTTGCTTATGTTTTGTTTACATTCGTTGGCAGAAGTTAGCGTGTTTGTATTCGTAATTTCCTGCAATTATGCCCTGATAGCACATTATCTCTGCCGCCGCCGCCATAATCATTATAATACTTATCACTGTATGCAACAATATTTTCTTATGATTATTTTCTATTTATAGCATAATAATAAATGTAAACACTCCTATTAGCTAGACATTTGTACGTGCTTAGTTTATTATGTAAGTACCTAAATGAAATTTTATACTTATAATGCGCAGTAATTTGTATTAAAGTTTGCATTATCTTTTAAAACGATAACCGATTTTTATATGATGAATGAAATGATAGGGTTTATCCGGCTGATCTATGGACTGAGAAAAAAATATGCTGTGTACCTCATTATGAAATTTCCTATCCAAGATCTCGAGCCAGCTTTTACTTTTTAAAACCAAAATTAGAGTTCCATGAACAGTTTAAATGTACATTGATAAATATTAACACACCTTCAGAGGGTAGTTTTGAAACACCACAGTTGAGAGCGAGACCACCAGCACCATACCAGAGTTGTTGGCGAGTATTGTATTGTATCCGTAAAAAGTTTGTGACTACGGATCATGGAATTAGTATGTACTAATTCCAAGATCCGTAGTCACAAACTTTTCAATAATATTTTCTGATTAGGTACTTTTGATTGAAGAAAACCAGACATGCATATTATGTGATGTACTTGTCGTATTGTAAACGGTCATTAGACACCTGACAGTGTTGAATTAACGAATACATGAATCTTCAGCACTGAATGAATTTAAAGTAAACACGTTCGTCCATTCATGTTCTTGTCATTAAAAAAGTTGGATAGGTAGGTAATTATTGCATTTGCACAATAAGGCCGATATAATTTGGCACTTGACAGGTCTGAACATAGGCGCGCATCTGAACTTTCGCGCATGTTCTTTCACTCTCTCACTCGCCTCATGTGACCATTTGGTTCCTAAAAAATGTTACTGCGCAGCCCTCTGCGCGAAGTTCGGAACTGCTAAGTTATATCGGCCGTATTGTATAACATCTTGTTAGTCCGATAATACATATTATTTTTGACACGTGAGCTATCCTAGTAACACATGTTTAATATCTTATCATTTTAACTGTTTTGACTGATTTAATTTAAAAGCATGTTTTATTCTATAATTATCTTAATTACAGACCTAACGAAGACGATATGGTGCTGTTAGCTTGATAAGATGCAGATTAAAAAATAGAGGGGGTACTATACGGACATTCCAATCTGAGAGTGTAGTAGTCTGGATCGAAGTTGGAGGAGCCATTATTATGAAAGTGGCGAGTTAAAATGTTTTAACCAGATAAGTTTTTAACAACAAGCTGGATAAAAAAAGGAAAGGTCCAAATTGGCTCTGGGCCGAAATAACGCGAATTTAAAGGAGAACCAAAATCGAACCGAAATCTGTGAAGAGGAAGAGGTGCTTGAAGTAATAGGACTCTTTCCCCAGCAGAGGAATAATGCATCCTCAGAATTAATTAAATAGTTACGTCATAGTGGGCAGAACACACTGATTCAACTGCATGCTTGAAGAGTCTTCTAGTGATGTCCAATGGAAAAAGACCTTCGATAGGTTAACAAAAAACTTTCTTCCCATTTTGACTTATGTTATCACTAGCTTGTGCCCGCGACTTCGTTCGCGTGGAAGTCGTAACACACCATAATATATTTACTAAAATAAAAGCCAATTTTTTTTAATAAAACTTCTTTTTATTGGTCACGTCGAATCGTATCGCACGCCCGCGCTTTTAATTCGTTTTCTTTTTTTATTTGCTCGGCTCCTAAGGTTCGTAGCGTGATGTTAAATAACTTATAATAATCTTCCTCAAGAATTGGGCTATCAAATGCAAATATATTTTTTCAAAAACCAACTGATAGTTCCAGAGATTAGCGCGTTCAAACAAGAGAGGAAAAGGGACAATTAACATCAAAAACGAAACCATTAATTTCTGACATTGTTTTGTTATAATTGTTATAAGTTGACTGATTATTGATAATTTTATTACATAATTAGTCGATGGCTTTGATGATAAGGCTGATAATAATGTATTGATAGGTTAAAACAATATCCGAAGAAAGTACCTACTTAAGTAGGTTTTAATTAAAATTTATTGAAATCATAATTTTCACGCGGTTTTAATATTTGATAAAATGGATTAAAATTGCATTGATTTGACGTAAAGGGGTTTGTTAGAGTAGTTGGGTATTATTTTAATTTCAGAATGAGCTCACTTATACAATTTCAATCATCTTTCTAGTACATCCATGTTTTGGCTAAAAGTTCATAAAATACGAAAGAATTAACATTTTAAGTATATACTTATTCGTTTACACTTTTCATTATTTAATTAAATCAATAGCTTATTTTTCTAAAGCTTAGCATAATGCTAGATGTGAATATGCTGAAAGTTGTTTACTACTCGTATTGTAAACTGCGTGAGTCTGCGTGACGACAAAGCCAGACGAAAAATTTGCATTGATGGGATCTTATCTTGTTTATATTTTTGCGAATAACATTTTGGTAGACTACAAAAGAAATAATCGGTCATTTCTAGTACAGTAGGCCACATGTCAGTGGTAACAGTATATGTTGGCCTTTTATTCTATTGAAACTCCATACGTTCCTACTACGCTAGGCCAGCACAAGGTCAAAGTGTTACAACCGACGTCAGGCCTTCTGTACAAAACAGAATTATAAGGCGCGGGATATACACAAGAGGCGTTCGGCGTTGGCGTGGCGACGGTGTGGCGCGGGCGTTGCGCCGCTCTTTCATATTTCATACAAAATATATAAGAACGACGAAACGCGGGACATACTCAGGCGGAGGGTCGTATTGTCGCTCCTATACATTGTATGAAATGTGAAAAGAGCGGCGCAATTCCCACGCCGCAACTTATAAGATGTCATCATTACATTATTGGCAGAATAGAACTCAAGAATAAGGACCAAGTCATTTAATATTTTTCAAATGTGACATGATGAACCTAAACAACGAGAAATTCTTCCGCAATAAAGTGAAACACAAACTAACAATCAAACCGATTTCTTTTACTAAACACACGATCAATGGGAAAAATTTCTTGCCAGACTGAAGACTTAGTAATAGCATTCATTAATTTCACTGGTTTTTGTCGGAATAGACGAAAGAAATAGCGAGTAGTAAAGCCAAACCAATGCATGATCAACAACTTGAGTCCTCCACTTCATTATTAAATGGAGTGCTTTAAGGAGGACACAGATTTTTCTGTAAAGTACCTCTTTTCTGGATAAAAACTCATAGATAGGAGCAAAGAGATTCAAGCATGTCTTTGCTTAGGAGTAAACCGCCCTGTAAACGATCAAATTGTTTGTCAAATTATTTGATAGTGTGCAACTTTGTTTGACGCCTTTGTCAAATAGTCTACTATCGAAAACGTGAAGTTTGACCAACATGTATCTATCACATACTTAATTTATTTATTTGTCATTGCTCCATTTTTAATTCTTTTTTTTTTCCTATTGTGGACTGTGGTACAGTAATTGTATTCTCGGTGCATCGTCTTCACATGTAATTATATAATTGATGTATACCAAATATTGTAAGACAATTTTTTTTTTAAAGAGTAACGTTGGAGTTTCTTGCCCATTCTTCTCCATACGAAAACTACCTTTTGGAAGGGGCAACTAGAATCAGTTCTATTTCTATGTATTTGACGTTCAAAAGTGCCTTTAATGTGCCTAGTTGAAATAAATTATTTGACTTTGACTTTGAACAAAGTCAAATAATTTGATCGTTTACAGGGCGCTATATGTATAGCCAATGCTTCTCACTCGGTTGTTGGATTGTTTGTAATGGCTTACTATACACCCTGTTTTGAAAAGTTTGACCCGAAAGACCCTAATTGCGTCATACACAATCAATCACAATCTGAATCGGTTTGAAACAAATTGCTAATCCATTGCTTTATAAGTTCGAAAAAAAATCTGCTCACCAAAGATATTATACCAATGATATTATATTAACAGATATATTAAACACTCACAAAACAACCGAAAAAAGTGTTCCGCGCAGCAGCGGCACACATACCCACGTTTCATTCATTTTACATTTCAGTACAGGTAAAAACGTTACAACTGGAATGTTTTCGAGTCTTCACGATTGCGCGCTTATAACATATCTGTTAATATAATATCATTGTAAATAACGCAATTAATGTTGTTGAACCATCGAAATGAAACCGATTAGTCTTAATCGGTTACCAAAATAAGTTACGAAATTAGATAGCGGGTTGGGTTTGCTTTGAATAAGGTGCGTGATATTTCGATAACAAACTAATACTAGAAGGTACTCGTATGTTATATGTTATTAAAAGGTGTACTTAGTAAAACAATAAATAAGGAAAAATACCACATCTAGCATGATGAGGAAAACCATGATAATATCAATTTTAATATAGCGTTCAAGAAGTTAAATCGATATTTGTTAGGTACAGACATTCGCAATAAACCGTAAGTTTGATCGAAAGTACTTCGGTGCACGATAGACGTAATTTACGAGCCAAAAACAAACAGTTTAACTTTTATCGATCCAAATTCCAACTGCAGTTGACTTTGGTAAACATAAATGATGCATTGGGTCATCGATCGACATCATAGCCTTGGCTATTTTGGTCTACTTTATATGGCAACTGTTATTCTTCTAAAGATCCGCGGGGTAATGGTGTAACACAATAACAGTTTCATTTTGACAGTCAAACAACATTCATTGCGTTAATTAACATTGTTGAGCAGAATTTTTTGGAACTTATAGAGAGCGAAGCAATATCCTTAAAAAATCATTCATATTGTGATTGAAAGTGTGTTACTTAAGCAAATAGGGTGCGGGTGTATTATCATTTTATTGCAACCATGTGTCGAACACAAGAACGCAAAACCGTTTTTTTTTAGTTGGCAACATTGTGAACTGCTTTTTTGTTGTTATTTATAAACCGTAATAAATGTAACCGGTTAGGTACTTATTACAAAACCGACTCGACTTCACCCGCGTGGTCCCTAATTCTTTTTTTTTAATAAAGTACCTAGGCTAAGATACTTCATAAAAAACAATATCCCGTCAAAATCTGTCCAGCCGTTTCGGAGATTAGCCGGAACAAAAACACAGAAATTTTTAAAATGATTGTTTTTGTTATAAGTAGTTATATATACTTTCTTTAGCAATTATTATACTTTTGACACTTCAATTTTATTACCTAATTTGTATCTACGGCTACAATATTGATTGCAGTTGGCAGCTGCCCAACAGTGACAGTGACTGAACTCAAAAAGGCTAACTTGATTAACTATTCAAGGCGTGTCAAAATTTGGCCATGGGCGATGTTGATTCCATTGAGACTACAATATTCGCCGATTCTTTGTTTATATTTTGCATTTTTTCAAAATCACAACAAGTCCCAATAATATTATTTTATTAAACTGAGGTGGAATTTTTTAATTCCTTAAAATTTCATTTTTTAGAACAAGAAAAAAATATGAAGATACTTTACACTCTAACATCGCAATCACTAAACCTGGGCTTGGTGTACAACTACATAAAGAAACTCACACATTTATGCACTTTAGGTAGTCAAGTCAATGATTCTCATAATGCAAAAATGTGGGTAGTTATTTGTTTACATGTTTATTCTTACTAGTCTGAATTAAGAGACTGGTTTTTTCTAAGAGGTTCCATTTAAAAACTCTTCTATGTTTAAATCAAATAAAATGATTATTTAGGTTAGATTGCAATTTTAATCTCTAAATGATTATCACTAACTTGCCAGCCCTGATAAATCATGTTTCAATTGATTACAAGTCCCTGATAACCTGCAATTTTTTTTTTAACAAGTTTTAAAGATACTCAAAGTATTTCTCTAAAAATTTCTCAAAGTTTATCGTCCAATGTGTTTTCATTAGCATAAAAATTATAACTTTTAATTCATACCTGATGTCTAGAGATCTTCGAGCAGACTTTCCTAGCATTGTTAGTGCTATCTGAAGGTGGAGGCTGAGACGGTGGTGATATTCCAACTCCCTTTGACGATTGGAGACGAGTCTTAACTACTTCTAAAGGACAAGTTACCACAGCTCCGGCTGTGCCAGCCACTCTGAAAAGAGGAATGTTATATTACGGCATCTGAATACTGGCCCTTGTCTGTTTATTAACATCACGGAACAAAACATTAACATTATGAAATTGATTGTTTTTAAATCTCATGTCAAAGTTTACAATAATTGGTTGTTGTTTTTAAATTGTTAACCAATGAAAACAATTATTTACCAGTAGACAAGTAAATAATTGTTTTCATTGGTCAACAACGTTACACTAGAGTAGCAACAGAGAAAAGTCAAATTAAAATCACATAGTAATATGAAATCAAGTTTTTTAAATGAAAGGAGATCATTCATTTTGGGCTAAAATAAGAAAGTGCCGGTCAAATAAAAAAATGATATATTCCGTTAGAACATGTTATTCTCTTCACTTTTAACTATTGGGCCAAACCTGTATGTCAATTCCCTGCAATGTTATACGATTTTGAAAAATACTGTTTTCAGTATATTTTGTAGTTAAAATAATTCTAATTAAAGTAATAGCTCGTAGTAATAAAAAATGAAGGGAAAAACGTACTCTTTCGGAATATAGCTCTAGCCCAAAAATGTATGGACAGTGAACGATCTCCTTTAGTGGACATCCTGATTTTGTGAATTTATCTTTGAGAACATTCTAAATTATGTTGAATTCATACAAAAAGCTAGTTTGGTAATCTGAACTAGATTTTTTATCAGTATACATATATACGGCTACAAAATGTATGCTCTGTGTGTATGCACTGGCACATGGGATAATCAATTGTGTACTTACTAAGTTTGGATGTTGCAATTTTGTTAATTTTTGTGTGACAAAAGTATTTTTCATGCCTCATTCCACTGTTTTTGTTTATCTCATTAGGAATATTTATTATGTTTTAATTCCTATGTATAGTAAACAAAAACTGTGATGAAAGATTGTGCAAAGTTAGTTGATGGTGGTTAATGTAAATATCAATTAGTGTTATGAAATACATTGTAGAATATGATAGCAATAAATATTAATATTTTCCTTTTTGGTCACAATAACACAAATTATGTACTTTTTTTAACAGCAAAATAATATATTTTTTAAATCTATTGGGACTAGGTACTTACTAAAGTATTTGCCTCAACAAGAATATAGTACCTACTATTGTACTACAGTGCTGTTATCTACATTCTCAAGGTGGTTTGTCGTCTGCATTTATGTAACAAATAGAGATTGAATAACTGAAAACTATTACAATGTTTGTGGTGTTAATTCAAAAGTCAATATGAAACTTGGCTTGTTTATTCAAAGTTCATGAGTTTAGGATCAAACATTTTAAAATGAAGTTTTTATGTTTGTGCAGATTGTACAATATGTATGCCACGCGTAGGCACTGTGAAAACGCTGGCGTAAACAACGTCTCGCCACATGTGCCAATACTTCTGAGTTCTGTAGCCATCGAGATTCTGATAATGATTTATGTCATGATAACGCACTACAAAAAATGGTGTTTATCTTAACACGGACCTCCCGCGGCTTAATACTCACCCTCCGGCTAACAAATGTATCGCAGTATCCTTCTGAGACATTTTAGCGCCACAGGAATAATTACATGACTGCAAATTGCGACTGTCTATAAATAAACAAATGCACCGCTTATTATAGCAATGTCCACATTACGCTGGAAACACTTGGACTACAGCTAATTATTTAATTGTACACTTAATTTAGCTAAGAAAAGTTTTAATTGCGAAGAAAAATATAATAGCTAGGTATTCATGTGATCACAATAAATATTGGCAAAAACAGCACAGCACAGCACACAGCACTGTCGTACGTTCGTCGTCTCGTAACACTATGCACACGAACACACTGTGAGTGTGAGCCTGTAGCTCACGTGCACACGGCTCATGTACGCACACTAGTTAAACAACTACCGCGACCTAGGGATGCAAGAAGTGCTAAAAAGTATTGATATAAAAAAAAATGATTTCGATATTCCGATATTTTTTTCGTTATATCGAAATCAATATTTTTTGAAAATATTCAATAATCAACATTTGGTGAAATTTTCTAAAAATGTTTGAAAATTATAACAATATTTAAAAAATATTTGTGAAGTATATGTTCAATTGTATTTATTTTTTATTCATATAAATACAAAATTAGAAAAAAAAGTCTTACTTTTTACGGCTCGCTAAATCTATTTGATACATTTTCGATACTTGTTTTTTTACATCGATATATGGAAATGATAAAATATATCGCCTAAAAATATCGACCTATCGCGATTGCAACTACGTCACAAACTACATGAAGACGAAACGTCATGTAGTTTGTTTCAGCACAGCAACCCACTGAACCCACATCGGCATTCGGGGGGTAGGTTACCAGTATTGGGGTAGGTACTCTAGGTACTCGGCCGGTATCACAGACTACTTAGAGAACTAAGGTATTTGTTTATTGGTAAAAACAATCATCAAGCGAAATTGTAGTGAATATTGAGTTCTAGTAAAATACCGACATTTGAGTTAAAAAAAAAAAGAAAGTGGTTATCTTATTAACGAGAATGTCAGCATTTCGGAGAAGGAAAAAAAAACCGACTTCCAAAATAAAAACTACTGGGTCAAAAGGAAGCCGAAATTAAAGTTATTTTTCACTTTGTAGTGTTGTTTTTGAAAGTTAGGTGTTTTTTTTTTGTAAAATAAGTTTTTATTTTTCTCACAAAAATGTGACAGGAATTTATTATTTATTTATCATCTACAAGTGGAAAAAATACGAATTTACTGGTGTAGAATTTTAAGGATCCAATATTCGATATCAGACTGGACAATGTCAAGACGCTCTTATTATATTACCCAGTTTATTTACGATAACAACGTTGAAAAACCGCAACATTCACGCAATGCTCAATGAATCTGAACCTAAAACCTAGAAAAAAATATTTCAATAATTTTTACCGCGCAGTTTTTGAATTTTCTTGCACCTCAACGGTTAGCATTGGTAAACAAGGAAAAAGTTGAACTCAGTTTACTCAGTAAACACTACAACAAACCCACCCATGTTGGTAAGTTTCAGTGTGAAAAATTGTGAAAACAGTTGTAACAAAATTGATAAAGAACGAAACGCAATTCAAGCAACACGTGTAGATAGTTTGGGCACATAGTATATTTTTACCTTCCTACATAATTATTATACAATCAGCAAAACTATGTATGTATGATGTGTTTGCTCATAACTTCTAAACTACTCATCATAATTTGACAAATGAGGTATAGTTGGAAACACCTTGATCGTCCGCTTCTAACTTTTTCTTGATAGACATGCGTACAGACGGCTACACATTAAGCTATACATTTCCAATTTACGCTGATCTCGCATTATATAGGATTTCCGTATATTGAGAGCTCAGCTTATACTGGAATGGTATAGCTTGATGTGTAGCCGTACAAATACGCGGTTTTAAGTTCGCGACCTTACTCGGCTTGCCGTTGGTGACACACGTGAAGCTTGCTCAAAATTTCATTGTTGGGTCGCCGACGAACTTACTCAGCGATTTTAAAGTCCGCGTAATTAGCATGACACACGGGTGAGTAAGCTCGCCGAGCCATAAGTACGCGTATTTGCTCGCACGTCAATCATGGCCTTACATTGAGGACAAATGAACGTTTTTTTTTTAATGATGCTGTGTTGGTAAGGGTTTAATTAAGAAGATATACGTGACTTCGAATTTTTACTTTTATAACTTTTATTTTAATTTCCTCTGTGCAACACTGAGACTTCTAATCTGTGACTGTGTTAGCCACTGCTCTGTAGTCTGTGGTGTGGAGGTGGAACTTTGACATTGACATTTGACACTTTGCTTTGACAGAAAAAAGAAAGAATTGCAATTTTCATTGAATCTGTGTGCACTACGCTGTTGCATAATTCTGCATTTTGATAAAAATTGTATTGGTAAACTGGTAAACGATTGCCGGTAACTTTATTTAAAGTAACAATTGCATTTCTTTCACTGCCTTTCATAATGTTTGCTACTCGCCGGTTGCTGTAAGTATCTTTTAAATAATGCAGAACCACCTTCAAAAAATCATAAATTTTCACGTGATTTTTAACCATGATATTGATCGACGGTTCTTTTTTCTGCTTCACTTATTTGTTTTACCTAAGTGCTCGTTTACACCATTATTTTAATGTATTTTATCAAACTGAATGGCCTAATTATGTAAAACGGACATTGCCCCGGCCGGCTGCACTGCAGTAAGTGGTCATTGCGTATTATTGATTTGACCTCTCGTACTGTTCACAGCGGGTCTGTGGGTGCAGCTCGCATGAAACACACTCTCCCAGAGCTGCCTTATGAGTACAATGCCTTGGAGCCTGTGATCAGCAGAGAGATCATGAGCTTGCACCACTCCAAGCATCATGCCACATACATTAACAACTTGAATGTTGCAGAAGAAAAACTGGCTCAGGCACAGGCTAAAGGTAACTACCAAAAGTGTTTCAGAGATTAGACTAATATTCCTTAAATTTTCTCCATTAGAAACTGTTACTCCTTATAATTGTTTACATGGATAAAACATTGCTAACAGTAATCCTAACGTTTATAAATGCGAAAGTGCTTGTTTTTACACTTTCACTCTAAAATGGCTGAACAGATTTGGATGAAATTTGGCACATGGGTAGACCATGACCTGGAATAGGACTTAGGATACTCTTTATCCTGGTAGTAAGTTCCCGTGGGATAATTTATGACATCTCCGCGGGCGACGCTGCTGGCGAAAGCTGGTACTTGTCTCTTAATTTTATAATAATATTTTGGCAGCAGCAGACACGAACATGGTTATCGGGCTTCTCGGTATGGTAAAGTTTAATGGAGGGGGTCACATGAACCATTCTATTCTATGGCCGAGCCTTACTCCATCTCAAACTTGCCCTTCTGAATCTTTAAAGAAGGCTGTTGACACGTAACAAGACTTTATTTTTATTAAGTTATGAGATTTTAGTATTGTGTAAAGTAAGACAATAATAGATTTAGCCTAGAAGTTATTTTTAATCTATTAGGTATGTTAATTAATAACATTATCTGGCTTTTATAGTATCTTCATTTCATGGTAATCTTGTATACTTACTGTATTTGTAAGAAGAAAGCGCCAGGGTAGCCAGCAAAATTCAATTTTTATTAAGTTTATTGAGAAAATATGATTCGCGATTGTAACAAGTATGTATTTACAGAATAATATTTATTAAAAAAATCATCAATTAAACTCTCTAACTTCAAATAACCCTATTGAATGAAATCACATTTGAAGCCAAAACTTCGAGAGTTTTATTGATGTTTCTAATGATTAAAATTCTGTAAACATATTTGTTACAATCGTGAATCATATTTGTTACGGTCGCGACTCGTATTTTGTTCAACATAACAACCTGACTCTGACCTGAAAATTGCAAAAACCTTAAGACAATTTAAATTTCGTGGGTGAACTTATCACATCTCCCTTAAGCTCTATATTTCCAGCAGAATAACCAATCAATTCAGTCTATTCTCAAATCCCATCCTACATAATATGATGGGTCAATGTTAATTTTTAAAACAGCTAACATGACTTGATTTAGCTTTCAGAATCCAAGAGATAGTGCAACCAGACTTGAAAACAAATGTGTGAAATCCTTTGGGTATAAAATTCTAAATTGTTATGACCATATCTTCAGGTGACATCAGCACAGTCATCAGCCTAGCTCCAGGGCTGAAGTTCAATGGTGGTGGTCATATCAACCACACCATTTTCTGGCAGAACCTCTCCCCCAACGGTGGGAAGCCTTCTGGTCCGCTCACACAAGCTGTTGAGAAGTAATTGAAATTAGGGCCGATTTTTCAATTGATAACTGTTATCTGAAGAATAAATACCTGAAATAAAATAAAACTGCAATGTTTAATCCTGAGATAAAAGTGATATGAACATTGAAAAATCGTCCCTTAAACATACTTTTTGCATGTCTGCTTTTGGGTGGTTTTTGGCTTTATTAAATTCAATTTAATTTAAATCTTATTTTAATATAATTAGGTCTGATTATACCAATATCAGATATCATTATCATTTTGAGGAATAATTTTGGACAGTTTTTCCATGCAAACACTGTCAGATATCAATTTTATCCTGCGGATAGGAGATATCCGTCGGTAAAATAAGCCGTCAGTATTTTTTCGCTTGTAATTAAACTTATTGTGTACTATTTCTCTCTTGTATTGTTTCTATCATTACTTTATCAGCACTAATATTGTCTTTAAATTTTTAAAACTGTTGTGTACCTAAAGCTATTAATATGTAACAGTGATTCTTAAGTTTATCAGTTAGACTTGACTTTGTTTATATTAATTATGTATTGTTTTGCTTTTTAATTTGTGGAAATTACCGCCTTACGTCAATGGCTGAGATAACCTGCATAGTACTTTGGCAAGTTAACCTATTATTAAGATAAATTCGGGATTTGATAGGAGGCACCTGATATAATTACTTAGCAAAAATCAATAATATTCACGTGACTGGGTTTTTAGGTTAGGTACCCAAAGGGTAAAACGGGACCCTATTACTAAGGCTCCGCTGTCTGTCTTTCTGTCTGTCCGTCTGTCACCAGGCTGTATCTCATGAACCATGATAGCTATACAGTTGAAATTTTCACAGATGATGTATATCTATTGCCGCTATAACAACAAATACTAAAAACCTAGAATAAAATAAATATTTAAAGGGGGGCTCCCATACAACAAACGTGATTTGTTTTTCCGTTTTTATAGATAATGGTACGGAACCCTTCGCGCGCGAGTCCGACTCGTACTTGGCCGGTTTTTTTTTTATTTAACTGTAACTGGGGCTATGCATGTGATCTCAATAACACAAAGGACTAGGCGTTGGGTACAGTCTTTACAACACTTCACCAACAATATTATTAGAGTCAGTTGGATAATTAACGCCTTCTCGCACATTTAATGGCGATATTGTCATTATGATAATAAAATGGCGTATTGGTCTATGCCTGCAAAGGTGTTAATTAGGTACAGTCACACTCAATTCTTTTATAGGCATACTAATGGGCTAAATTGGCTATTACATGCTTTATTTTGGACGTAAGTATGCCTGTTAAATGGGAATAGTTACACAGACATTGGTGAATAAGTACTAAAGTTTCTCAAACGGGTGGTTTTTGTTTGAAAAAAACGTCAAACGCATGATTAATCTGTGTACAACCAGCTTAACAAATATGAAAATAAAAAAGTATTACTTTTAAATCCTTTAATAATTTTAGGGACTTCGGATCGTGGGATAACATGAAGAACCAGCTTGCAGCGGCATCAGTAGGCGTGCAGGGCTCCGGCTGGGGATGGTTGGGCTACAACAAACAATCAAAGAAGCTGCAAATTGCCACTTGCCAAAATCAAGATCCTCTGCAAGCAACCACTGGTAAATACTGCTGTTATTGAGGTTCAGGCACCAGTCCCCTGCCGACGAGAAAGCGACTAGCTATTGACTATTTCCTCGCTCAAGAAACGTACAAAAGATGTAGGTCCCGTGTTAGTAAAGAGATTAATTTATTGATAGTTGATCGCTGCCGGCGAGAACTCTTTCTCCATTAGTTTTTGCAGCGAGAAGAGCTATTAAAGATAATACTCGCTCAGCGACACTCGCTTGGCGGGCAGACCTCTCGTTGATAGTAGTATAGTACCTTCGTTTGGTACATACGCATATCAGCAAGTGACTGGGCAGTCATTCTACTCGTCGGACTCGCTCACAGCCCGGCGACAAAACTATCCCAACTCCACACTCTGCTACTGCTTGTTGCTCTCCAACTCTCTTCTAGTTGCTAGCTTTACTCGCTTTTCCCTTCTCCTCGGCGGTGGAACAGGTGCCATATAACGGTAATCAAACAAGCTGTGAACAACACATCTATGATGTGAGACAACTCAATAGGGTTGTTAAATCATTGAAAAAAGTTATGTTGATTTTGGCCAGACACTAGTCTTGGTGACTCAAATTAAATGTTAAGGGCGCACCCAATCACAAATTGCTTAGCATGATCCTCTGTTATGCCGAAAATACTGCAGCATAAATTTTGAAATAAATATATGTTAAAGTTGAAGATTGATATTAGGTCTTATGTGAGGCGAAAACACGATTACATAAAATTTTCTCGATAGAAAAAAAATCCAAAGCTCTGCACAGAATTATAAACCGCTGGTATTAAAAAAATACTTCAAATTAGATCATGAAACTTTGCATGCTAAGTGAACTAACTATAAAGCAGGTCTTATGTGTCATTTTTTTTAATTACCATTATTTTCCCTGTAAAAAGCAATTACCTAAACTTTTCGACGCTTTAGAGCCGCTAGCACCCCACTCCGTCTCGTTCTCACTCAGGTCGCGAGTAGTATGGTGCGAGCGGGGTAAAATCTGAGGTAGGGTGCGCCCTTAAGTGCGCAAGGGCTCTGAAAGTGCACTCTTTAGTAATGACGAATTCACGTAACCCAAGTCTTATTTCTTTTTAACCGACTTCAAAAAAGAGTATTTTCACATTTTTTCGGAATCATATTTTTTGTTCAACCTTTTCTGTCCCAAAACTGGGTCAATCCTCCGAAATCTTCGCCAAGCTTGACTATTTGACTTAATTGCTTGTTTTTACCATTACAGGTCTCGTGCCCCTATTCGGCATCGACGTCTGGGAACACGCGTACTACCTACAATACAAAAACGTGAGGGCGGACTACGTAAAGGCAATATTCGATATCGCTAACTGGGGAGACGTTTCGAAGAGATACGAATCTGCAAAGTAAAACTATAACTTACTACTCCAATATCTCAATTTTATTTGGTTGGAACAATCTTGATGTAAAAGCTTTAAATTATGTTACTCACAGGCATGTTATAACATGGTGAATTAGATTCATGTGATGCTGAAATAAGTTTTAGAATTTTTTTTTCCAACTGTTGTGTTTTATTTATCTTCTGTCATAAAAAACCCTTGAACGAGCCGAAAGGTTACGTTGCTATGCTGGAAAGGCGGTGAATACCGAGATGGAGACTAATAGTAATTGTCATTACAAATATATGGATCATGACGTGTTAGCGACAATCTGTTAGTATTTTCACTTTGCAGTTACACAAAGGTTTTATCTATAAATAAATAAATACTTAATAAATAGAAACATTATAGGGTAGGCTGATTATGCTTAGACCATTCTAAGCATAATCAGCCTACCCTATAATGTTTCTACTGCTGGGACACAGGCCTCTCCTCTCGGCACAGTCCACAGAGTATATTCTACCCTCTCGGTGAGAGGGATTGAGCAGAACTAGTGGGAACAAACGGAGCCGTGTAGGTAATCCACCACGCGGCCCAGTGCGGGTTGGTAATTTCAAACGTCTTCGATTATTTTTTTGTTCTAGGACGTAGGATTTCCTCACGATGTTTACCGTTTTGAGAGCTGTGGTGATGAAATAATTTGCACAACGAAAGCGCCTGTCTGGGTTCGAACCCACGACCTTCGTAGGTGAGTATATGTTCCTTGCTGCGACCTACAACTCGCGTTACCACTGGGCCACCACTGCTCACAGAAAAATAAAATAAAAACAAAAAATGCTCAAAAATGTACTCTCGCCGGTGAGTATATGTTCCTTGACTCTGTACAAGAAGCAGTAGGGTGATATAGCGTAGGAGGAGGCTAGTCTTGACACATTTTAATTTGCGGTAAGTATTGTTTTTGTATCGTGCTGACTGCTGATCGTGTTTTTTATAGGGAAGAAAGATTTATAAAAAGTTTAGAATGTGGTTTGGTCATTACCTATTATACGTTAGGATTGAACAAATTCAAGCACTTGAAACGGATCGTAGATGAGGCAATTGAACTTTCATTTCGTGTAACGGGTCGCAAAAGTCACATCCATCTGTCAAATCAGATGATTGTCAGTCTGCTTTGTTGTAACTTGTGGTGAAAAATAAATAAATAAAAATAGTATTCTGAATCATTAAGAGGTCTTAACTTCAATCCCGGGTTCCCGAAGACATTCCCTTCAAACCTGTGGAGAGGTAAGTTAGCACAATGTGTATAATAGCTGCAACTTTGATGAAAAAGAACGGGCGAGAAAGCTCGGGGCAGTGTTATTGATTTTTCAGGCTGTAGACGTTACCTACATAGTTCATGTCTTGAAGTAGTGAGAGCATCGAGAAAGCAATTTTACTATATACTTTATCTGTGCGTGCGTTCTGCTACCATGAGAAAGGTACGTGTTCGGTTGTTATTTAGTTATTATTGCGAAAACTCTCGAAGGTCGACATTGCAGTGTTTTGAAATCGACCAGCAGTTATTGAAAATTGAAAATTGAAAATTGAAAATTGAAAATTGAAAATTGTTTATTATTCTAGCAAGTAAACCTTAACAACTAGTGATTGGAGCCTCCTTTTAAGCAAATATGCCTGTGTTAGGAGACTCCGCTCTTCCATAACTTGAATAAGTATCATTTACTTGTCTTAAACAATTTTTTTTATTTTTATTAAAGCTAAACATGCAGCACGCACGCAGGCATGCGAGTGTGTGAGTAAGAGTGATAGTGTTTAAATGTGTGTGTGAGTGTGTGTGTGTGTCATGCATGAGGTTAAGAATGGTACAGGAATTGACTAGGTGTAGGGTTATATTTTATTCCAGCAGCGCCTCCGTGTCGTCATAGGTAAGTGGTTTTATCCAGTTAGTAGCAATTTTTTTAATTCTGTTTGTTTCTTATTATGTACGTAAATCTCTTTGTTAAGTCTATTGTATAGCTGAGCTGAGCGTTTGTTGTATTGTATACGCGCGAACTTGGTTTTCGTTTTAGGAACTTCTGCTATTATATCTTTTCTCCTTTTCAAAGTCAAGCTGGGGTCAAAAGGAAGGTTATGCTCAATGCATATCTAGGTTTTAAATTTATTTGCAGCATCTAACATACCTTGACGAAGTCTCGTTCATGTTTTTCATGATTTATTTACCTATTATAACTTTTATACATTTTATTGCACTTTATTAGAGTGCATATAATATTATCTTAACTAGGTACAAAAATGTGTTTATAATACTTCTGGATATGTTATTGTTCCATTAACATCTTTATCAGAGTACTTATTGATCATTACTTAAGTAAGTATGTCAATTATGGTGAAGCTCTTTTAAACCTTCACTATTATTCAATTTAAGATGACAATTAAATCTTATATATTTTTATACTTCAAGACTAGACACAGCAGCCTTAAAATATCTTGAAACAAACATTCAGGTTTTTACTAAGTAGGTATTCATATGCAACATATTTGGAAATAATATTCTTTGTCTTAGGACAATATTTTTATGATACATAAGTTGTAACCGCAGTCAACTTTTAACAGAGAAAATAGAACACTCATATTGTACTTATTACCTGTTATGGAACATTCAATCAATTAATTATTTTAAAAATGTTTTATATAAATTTGACAAAATTGTACACTATAATGAATGAAAAATGTATCCTAATAAAGAATGTGTTACTGTACATGCATTAATATGCTTAACCATTCAACTATTTATCCTTTTCTCGGCTTGTAATAGTTTAGATGAGTCATAACTAGTACTAAGAGCAGGTTATAGTATATCCAATGAAACATTCTAAACCAGATGTTAAGAATGATTCATGTTAATTTACTGCAGAAATCCAACCGTGAAGGAATGTCTGAGTCCCTTTTAATTGTGGGCCTAATTGAAAAATGCTGTATGTGAAAACAAGTTTTTGCAACTGTGTTTTTGTATAAAATATCTCTTTGTAAAATTGCTCTACCTATATATTTACTTTTTTAATGTTTGATTAGAGCCAAGATTTATTTCCAATGTATATTTTATTTCCAAGCTGCTACTGAGACATTCCTGATGAAAAATCCAACAATTGCTTGACCCGAAAGCAGGACCACATGCTTGTTTATTGATGGCAATAGGCTCGCCTCTATCCATGGGACTTAAATATAACTGGCAATGTGTGGGTGTATCATCTACTGGGTAACACTTAGGGGACTATGTTGTATGGTTTGGTTTCCACACTTAGTCTTTAAGGTGGACCATTGTGCGTAGGCCATGGCGGCCATCGGGGGTTATTCCAACCAGCCCACCTCCCTCCAGAAGCTAATTAATGCTCCTGGTCTGTTCAGAACATCTGTGAAAGATCTGGGTGCCCCGAGGGTTTCTGTTCTGATCTGGGTGACGCCCGTGCATTCAAAGAGCACGAGCTCAACGGTTTCCTCAGCCTCCATTCATACATGCCCTGCACAGAGGACTGTCCGATATGCCCATTGTGTGGAAGTGTTTGTTTAGCGATCAGTGCCCCGTGATGGTCCCCGACACCAGGCGCAGGCCGTACCTGTCCAGGCGTAATAAACGCCTGGTTAGCCTGCTTTCTAAAGTTGGCATAGCTACCTTGGACTGTCTGCAGCCAGGTGTCGACGTCCACCAGTTCTCTGCCTGTGTATGGGTGAGCTCCTGTAGCCACCTGCGTATTTGTTTTAAGGGGATGGGTAAGATAGGCTCTGGTCCACAGACTGACTTGCCGGATCCTCTTCTAGCAAGTTCGTCAGCTGCGTCGTTACCCAACGAGCCGCTATGTCCTTTTATCCATTGTAGTGTCACTGTGTTGCGGCTAGATACTGTGATACTGTTACTCGTTCTAGTGCATTATGACATTCTAGTATTAGCTTCGAGGTAATGACATTTTTTTTTTTACACTTTGATGGACAACATTGATGTTATATTATTTTTTAAACACCATTATTTACTTATTGCTAGTCGCTAGTGTGATAAATTAATCTTTTTAATAAAATTCGAATTCGGACGTAGGAGAGGACTACTATACCAGAGGCATCATGCGTTTGCATTTGGCATCCAAGAAACAAAACTGAAATGTGTAATTTTTATCTTATAATAATCAGTCCTGGGACTGAGCAGATGTGATGTTTCAGCTGTTCCCATGCAGAGTGTACTCTCCATCGAGGGGACCTACTCATATTGAGTAGCCTGGTGCTACTGTCGATATTTACGGCTCTTGGACATTAAGTCATTTAAGCCGGTTAGCATAGTTGGAAATGTGTCATGTGCATGAAATAACACCGGCACAAATATCCTTCAAACCGAAACACAGGAACTTGGTTGTAGAAACAGTGATAGGTACCTATATTACAATTGTACTTTACTGGTCGCGGTCGGTACCGTAACAGGTACTAAAATACCGTTAATGTACTTGTACCTAAATATGAAAACAGGACCTGCCTCAATATGGAAATTACACAATGCATGAATTTAATTACGTAGCAGGTAGGGAGAGGGTTATTGCAAGAAATATACCACGTATAGAGATAGGTCGTGCATTGGAATAGGGTGACCATGGTGTGGTGAAATTTAGTTTCAGGAATCGATCGCTGAACCTATGTGGAATGAAAGCTAAGAGCATACCTACAGGTTTTTGGAAAAAATGGTGTATGGTTGGTAAAGCTTAAGGAACATAATATTTCTGCCACAATATGGTAAGGGAGGGGGCGACACTGGTCCAGAAAACCGTAGACGCGACAAAGAGGCCGCTCTGTGAACCTTGACGATAGCACACCAGTTACTCCAGTTAAGAGGAGGCGTATTTATCGTCACACATAGAAATCACAGCTATTAAAAAAAATCAAGTAAGTAACAAAAACTAAAACCCAACTACGACTTAAAAAGATATAAATTTGTCTGTCTGTGGTGCCTTGTTTATATCTTTTTAAGTCGTAGTTGGGTTTTAGTTTTTGTTACTTGATTTTTTTTAAAATTCTTTTTGGGTTATGATTTATATATTTTTGAAATGTGCTCATTAAACCCTTTCATTTGATACCCAACATGGTACGATTAAACCATATTTTTTTTTACGTTCCTCACTTTATGTCCTCTAGTGGGCGCCATTTTTAATTTAATGTGACTTCACATAGCCTATAACCAGCGGACAATCACGATGCTTCAGCCGATACCTCATTTGTCAAATTATGATAAGTGGTTTGGAAGATAGGAGGGAACAGATGAACATACATACATACATACATACATACATACATACATACATACATACATACATACATACATACCGGTCAAAATCATAACCCTCCTTTTTCTTCGCCGTAGTCGGGTAAAAATAGCAGATAGCAATTGCTCTCACAAACAAGAGATCCTCAAGACTGTTACCGCGGCTGTTACTGTTAAAACTTCTGATACAATTTTCGACTTTAACGAAAAGAAATAAAGAAAATATTCAATTGAGTTAAATACGTATTTATCATCCGTACAAAAATAACAGGCTGTTATCTTATAACAGATAGATACGATTTTTGACTTTAAACCAAAATAAATAAAGAAGATATTCGATTGATTTACGTATTTATCGTCCGTACAAAAATAACAGGCTGTGATTTAATAACAGATATTTGGATCTGTTATTTTTTTGTCACAGCCACAGTGATCACATATGTCGTGTTTCACCTGTTACAACCCATCTCTAACTCCAGTAACTAAAGAGAGAAAGAAAAAAAAAATTCTCGCTCTAGTCACTTGAGCAAGAAAGATTCACTAGTCTAATGAATGATGCTTCTGACTGATATGCGACAGTAGGAGAAACACTTAGTTACGGGAGATTGTGAATCCGGGCGCTGTTTTAGCCGACGTTACACTTTAGAACAACATTGAAGTTTTTCCGTTAGTTAACGCCGAAGTTTGCTTTAGCAGCACACGTAATTCAACAATTTATAAGGCCATAATATTTTTTGCATATTACTGCACTGTCTTTAAAACTTATGGGAGGTTTATGGGGCGCCTACCGCTGCGATGGTTTATCGGGATCGGCGCCGCACGCGATCCCACCGACGGTGAATGCACTCCAAAGTGAAGGGGTGAGGGGAGGGGGTTCCGTAATTGAACCTCAAGGCTTTTTGTCTTATGTATTTTGTATTTCTAGGCATTAGAACGAGGATATGTTTAATCTATACTTAAATAATGTAAAACATAGTCGCTTATCGTGAAAAAACTTCCCCTCCCTGTATTTGCAGATGCAATATATAAATATTATTTATCCTATGTCACTCCACAATTCAGACAAATCTAACGACACCTCATATGTTACAATCCAGCAAGCTGTTTAGGCTGCAGAGAGTGTCAAAGAACGAGACATACATACATACTCTCGAAAAACATTACCCTCCTTCTGGGGCAGTCGGGTAAAATTAAAATGTCGTTTCTGTCTTCATCTCTCTTATTTGTCCAGGGTGCGCTTGTTGCACATTTAGGGTGCCTTTCCACCAGAGATTGCTATGCTAAGTTGCTATGGATGCGTTTGATATCCACCAATCATATTCATTGGTCTCACATTACTCGTTCACATAGCCAATGAATATGATTGATTGGTGGATATCAAACGCATCCATAGTAACGTAGAATAGCACATCTTTGGTGAAAAAGCAGCCTTAAATACGTAGGGAATATAATATCTTAGGGCCATGGTATTAGGGCTTCCAACCCTAGCATGGTTGCAGGCTAGGGTTGAAAGTGTGCCAGTAAGATGGCACAATATAATCGTTTCCTATTGTCCGTTGATAAACTCAAAACCGTGTGGGTAGGACTGTAGTACAGCACACTTTATTCTACCATAGTCTGGCTAGAAAGTTTTTGTTGGGTGCTGGCCACTGCTGGCATTCTAAACTGCCGATAGATAGATAGGTAGATATTCAGTAAAAATCTTAACGTGAAAACTTAGGCCAAATGAGCGGCTCACTTCACTTAAGTACTGTACTGTGTGTAGTGCTGAGGATGAGGTTTTAGAGGTATGAGGAACAGGGTGTAAAGTTCACTCCTCCACCATAGAAAATGGAGGATCGTCCAACCAAACGGGTGTTGTGTCTGGCGGGCAACTGCCCAACGATTGATGTTGGGTTCTTGTATATATGTCCACTGCACGGTAAACTTTAATTGCGCGATGCAGGATTTATATGACGCAAGGTTTTGTGTGACGTTAGGTCTTTGATGCGTTGTTCGCATGTGGTGATGTAGATACCGCCACAAGGTCTTGGGTTCGATTCCCAGATCGGGTAACTGTTATTGGGTTTTTCTACCTGGAATTTCTCAGTAGCAGACCGGAATTTGGATAAGTGCTCGGTCGATGCCAATAGGCTCGCCCCCTTTTGACACGGGACTTAAACATAACTATACCCCATTTGAAATAAGATTAGACATTGAAACAAACCTTTATACAGTCCGTTCAACCGATTTTGACTTTGATTGATTTGATTGTCCGCTGGTTATAGGCTATGTGAAGTCACATTAAATTAAAAATGGCGCCCTCTAGAGGACATAAAGTGAGGAACTTAAAAAAAAACATGGTTTAATCGTACCATGTTGGGTATCAAATGAAAGGGCTTAATGAGCACATTTCAAAAATATATATATTACAACCCCAAAAGAATTTAAAAAAAAATCAAGTAACAAAAACTAAAACCCAACTACGACTTAAAAGGTATAAACAGGACACCACAGACAGACAAATTAAAAATCCGGAGTCACACGTAATGTGTTCGATCTATGCCCTAACACGTGTGACTCCGGATTTTTAATTTGTCTGTCGGTGGTGTCTTGTTTATACCTTTTAAGTCGTAGTTGGGTTTTAGTTTTTGTTACTTACTTGATTTTTTTTTACAAAAAGTATTTTCTAAAATTTACTCAGTTTGAATTTCCGCGCATTGTTTGAGAAAAGTACTATACAAGCCTTGGCCGCAACCAGGTATTGATGGACTCAGGTTTGTGTGCCTCGGCCCACAATTTCACGATCGTCCATCAATAGCCCAGTTGCAGGCCGCGACAGTAATGTACTGAAGCAAAAGGAGTATCATACGTAAGGAGGCAAAACACGGATTTATTAATAAATAGGCAGCAAAATTCATTACCATGTTATTACCAATAAAAAAATTAAAGCCTCAATTTGTTTTTACCTACTTAATTAATTGACCATATTTTACTATTAGGTATATCAAATAATTATCAATATTTACCTGTTGGTCATAATATTTTACTTTTAGGTTTTCTGGAATCCATTCACCATTGAAATCCGATTTGTATTGGTATGAAAATATTATTTTCCTTCCTCCCATGAATGTTGCATTATGTCCTACTTCCTTGCATTTAAAATAAATAGGTAAATAGGTAATTACTGAGTTTTTAATTCATATTAAATGATATAATATCACGCCTGTATTCCCCAGGGTTAGCCAGATGTGTGTGCTTATAGTAAGTAAGAAAGAGAGAAAGAAAAATATTTTATTTGGGACACGCACAGGTTACAAACAGGAAAAAAAGAGCAAATTAAACATAACTATTATAAGGGAAAGCGAAAGTGTATTGAATGACTATTTCATGAAATCATGACATTTGGCACTTTCATGAACTTAGAGAGTTGTATTGCTGATTCTAATGTTTATAATTCTGTAAATTCATATTTGTTACGAGCGCTAATAATATTTAGATCAACATATGTACAACCGACTTGCAAATTGCAAAAAACGTAAGAAAATTTGAATTTCGCGGGCTACCAGCGCATCAACCTTAATGCTACGGCTACACTTGGCGTTATCGCGAACTTTTCTTCGTGCGCTCTCTCTCGTACACCACTCGATTACTCGCTGAGCAACAGAGAGCGCACGAAGAAAAGTTCGTGATAACGCGAAGTGTAGTCGTAGCATTACAGACAGGGTCGCCAGTGAATGAACTAGAATTTACTTCGGAAATTATTATCTGTACCCATCTCTTGGGGAGATTGACATTTCAATCAGTTTCTTCGATAGAGGGTGTGTCTTTGCCTGTGATTGAGAAACTATATACTGTTTGTTTGTATGTGTCGACGGGATTTTACTTATCGTTTGAAAATTGAGTAGGTGGTTCTAAAAGTTTTCAGTGTGTCCAAGAAACTGCATTGATAAGTAAGTGAATGAGTCGAGTATATCATTTTATGAATATCGATTCTGTAAATAAAAATGATACTTAGCACCTACACTAGTTAGCAGCTAACTAGCCTATACAGCACGCGTAGTAAGACCACAATATAAACGGGTTTTGTTGACTGGAAAATTCTTGATCAAAATGACAGATGCACAGTCACAATCTGTCATTTCATTCACAATCCGCCACAAAGGAACAAACATACATACATACATACATATAAAACAATTACCCTCCTTTGCGTCGCGCAGTCGGGAAAAAAGGACAGCACACACACATATTATTATGGTGGAAACTTGGTTTTAATTAAAGTACAAGTTTAGATCTTCATAGAATACGTCCTCAAATCAAATTCTTCTCAGTTACAAGAGATATTAGTACCTACTTCTTTACAATTTCAATACTTGGAGAAGTTCTCCATAATATCAGGCCCACAAATGTCCAAAGTTTGTACATTATGTGTTTGATAATAACTTCACAGCCGATAAAACAGGCTTTTAACCATCGGTTTATGGCAATCAAAACTTTGTCTTACAACAATTTAATTTGTGTAATATGCGTAGGTAGGCATCCTAGTCCTGCGCAGATATCACTACATACATATCTGTCTGAACGCGATAATCTCAAAAACTACCGAATGGATTTTTATACGGTTTTCATCAATGGATGGAGAGTTTCTATGAATGTGTATAGTTTATTTAATTTGTGATATTCAATAGTTTTTCTTTGTTTCTTTATTTTAACCATCCTGTTGCATTAGGTACCTACTGCAGGTAAATCAAAACCTGCCAGCTTTTCATCCTGGGGTACCTATAGCCTCTTTCTGTACCACTGCAACGTCACTTTACGACTGAGGTTGCACTGGTTTTGACGCCATACCGTGCACTTGTTACCACACATAACTACATGCAAATGAATACTGATTAGTATTAGTCTGTTTCAAGACTACATAATTAATCTAATTTAAATATGTTCCCTACGGTTTTAAACTATTTACAGGCGAGTAGCAACAAATCTCTATTAAACTAACTAAAAACAAATTCGTAATGTGCTCATGTAATTAAATCTACAAGTTAATTAACAACTTACAGCCGTTAATTAAAGTTTGAGTGGACACGTGTTGGTCCTGGGGAATACGAGTTATAAAAAAAAAGTTAGAAACGAGGTAAATTTTATAACCTTTGCACTGCATGTTCTGCCTTTTAATATTTATGACTTTTTTCCCTTTATGTCCTGTATATTATCATCGTAATTATTCTCCTTCCTTCACTCAATTTTGTGTTGGGGTCCGCGCAGCATGTCTTTTACCATGCATCTCCTTTCCTTCTTTTCAGTATTCGTTCCCCTTTCCAGACATATATCATCTTCGCACAGTCCATCCATCGTTTCGTTGGTCATATGTCGAGCAGGATGGAAAAGATTTGGCAGGAAGGCTTGTTTGAAAACCGAACATTACATTTCCTTCCATGTATTTTTTAAATTTTATTTTAAAAAACTAGCTGCTCCCCGCAGTTCACCCGCGTAAGTCTCGATCCCGAGGGGATATTGGGATAAAAAGTATCATATATCTTATTCCAGGTTATGGTCTACCCCTGTGCCTTTCATCCAAATCCGTTCAGCCGTTTTAGCGTGAAAGCGTAACAAACAAACTCACTTTCCCATTTATAATATTAGTTAGGATTGCGGAATGGCTCTTGAAGTCTACGATGGAACGAGAGCGTGCCCAGAAGATGCCTGTTCACTCTTGTTTTGAAGGCTGACTGACGGGTTACACGTGGTATCCAACACAGATGCTGGCAGAGAGTTCCACACTTTGGGCGCATAATACGATAATTAATAAAGGTCCTCTTAATTAGTCGATAAATATTTTTTGGTAGTCCTTCTATGAGTATTTATGAGCCAGTAAAATATTTCTTTCTTATGGACCGTTGCCATAAAACCTTAATTCGCTACGCCAGTGATATATTTTCGCCATCATTTAATTCACAATAACGCCTTTGTAAAGCAGAATGCTTTGTTGCAGGTCTTCAGTGGAAAATAAATGAGTTTTCTCTCATATTCCATTATGTAGGTACGTCGGAGTCGTATCGTGTGACAATACAGCGCGAATGTTGGTAGGAATATTTTCCCGGCGACTATCGCGAAGTATATGGGTAGAGAAGGCCTGCTTCGAACAAAGCGCGATAGCTAACGTCGTGCAAACATAACTATGTGGTTAGGTTAATCTCCTGATCTCATATGTTTTTTTTTTATTTTTTATTTTTAATTGTATTTAGATCTATTTTGGTTAAAATTGCTGATCTTTTAGTATGCACGTGTTTCTGTGACAAATAAACCTATTTTTCTTTCTTTTCTTTCTTTCTTTCTATATAATTAGAAAAAAAGAACAGTCGTCGCTTCGTTGGTTTGACATAGCCCGAAGCGCAAAGAAAAATGGTCCTTACGTACGATTTTTTTTTTATACTCACGGAAAGATAAATTATACTTACCAAGAATTATCATTTAGTCGTGGACGGTTTCATAACCTATGTTTATAATTAATCGTAAAGAATAATTGTAAGTCTTCTATATTTTTTACCTTGTGTTACAGCTAACGTTATTAATTATTTTACCAACGAGTGCAGTAATGTCTGTAAAATACGCCCCCCTGTGAGTTATGACACTCATTTTATGTGATTATCTTTTGCGTGTATGTCTGAGATTCATAGTTACTTTCATATAATACTTGAAAGAAAAAATAAGCAGACAAAGCACTTATAACGTTAAAATACTCTTTGCAATAGTGGATAGTGCTGGTTATGTATTCTCACAGTGTTTAAATATGGACTGGTTGGTAACACGTAATACTACTAATACTACTATTGGCTGCCTACACGGCGACAGCAGGCGTAACATGGCGCTTTCTAACTCTACTATGTCTATTCTTGACATAGCTTTTTCTATACAAAGTGACATTTCGTTTCTTTATTTTTGACATCGCATCGTAGACATCCTTCTACTATCTGTCATTTTGTCTTTCAATTCTAACGATCTTTGTCTAGGTCTTTTTGTAGGTAGACTATTTCGGAAGAAAGTTTTCTATCCTTAGTGTCAAAATCACACTGACAACCGACATTTGTCTAAGGTAGTGAAGACAATTAGATTTTGGAAAAAATATCCTATGACAAAACAAAGAATTCTTAGTCGAATTATGTAAAAGAGTGAATAAAAAGACTCTTTCTACTTTGCTGCCGTCGTACTGTCTACACGAAACGTCATTTTTGTCTACTCTTCCGTCGACTAAACGGTGCTCATGCTACGCCTGCTGGTATGAGCAGGACCCCAGATAGACGTAGTCATAAAAGGCCTTACAGAAAGCGAAGGCTCCAAAGACGAAGTGAAAAACAAAATGTAGCGGATGGAGTGCTAAAATGAAAAATAAAAACTTTTTACAAAAAATAAAAACAACCGACTTTCAAAAAATACTCTAATAAGTCAAAAATAACTTTAATTTCGGAAGTCGGTGTCTTTGCTTTTCAGTTTTCGTTTTTTGCCACCGACCTCTGAAATTAAAGGAATATTTCACTTTTTTAATGTTTTTTTGGAAGTCAGTTGTTTTTTTTTTTGTGAAAAGGCTTATTTTTCACTTTTTAGTTGTGGTACCTACCCCAAAAATTCGAATACCTACCAAACAAAAAAAGAGTCATCAAAACCGATTCACAATTGGCGAAAATATCGATGAACATACACAAAAAAAAAATACATGCAGACGAACATAGAACCACCTCCTTTTTGGAAGTCGGTTAAAGAGAAAAAGACAAATAAATTTGCACACAAACCCGTACATCTAAGGTGACAGTACTCCCACCACACCCCGATTTCGTTATTCGTTGCCCCAAAGAATGTAATGTGATTAGATTAACACAACATAGAAGCCAACTTCAATTAACTGATTCTTAAAATAGTAGCTCACTCTTAGTAGGTATAATTGGTTTCAGGAAACACCCACCTTATTCCTATACCATGTAACATTCGTGCAACTTCCATTGTTCTCGAATAAAAAAGGGGTTTTCTTAGGGCTTTGCTTTTTGTATCTCATAGCCTTACATCGCAACACCGAACCCAAAATTTAAAGGTAAATAACTGTCACAAGTTGTGAGATTATACGACATTATTTTTGTTTATGCTAAACCCGAAAAGGGGTAAAAAAAAAACAGCTGTTCCATACAATTTGTCGATTTAAGTGAACACATATGTATGGAACAGCTGATTTTTTTTTCGCGATTTCAATGTTGGTCCCATAGAAAAAGGTATTCAAAATGATGACTACCTACCCCTTTTGGGGTTTAGCATAAACAAATAATAATGTTGTATACATTAACTTCCTTACTAATAAACGTATTATAAGGTGAATAGTTACACACCGATTTCTCTTTTTCAGTCGTTAGTAATTTGACTTTCGAAAGAAGAAGACAAAGCGTTGTGTAACTATACAGACGATATACAACGATTATTTATAAGGAGGTAAGGGTCTTACTAACGTGTGTCTAATGTCAATCTTACGTCAAACTCCATACATAAATGTCGTATTTAAAAGGTGTTTAAGCTAAACAACTGATAAACACGGTTTTGTAATAATAAATAATAAGGTAATTATTTATGACACGTGTAACTCCCACTTAATAATCATAAAAGGTAACAGAACAAAGATGTCGTTCAACATTTTAATTAAAATCTTTATTCATACGGTAATCCATTTCCTTTGCCAGTGTTGCCAACTGAGAAAATATTAATTGAATCCCGTTAAGCGGGTTGCAATAAAACATAACATACGTGCGCCGTCGGTGGGAGCACCTTGTGGGGTGGTGCACCTCGTAAAACGGGTTTTTAAAGAGTGCACCCGGTTTTTAAACGAGCCCCCCGTCTACTCCTCCGTCCTGTTTGAATTATTTCTGAACTACGAACTGCAAGAGTGAAATATTTTGGACTATTTGTTACGGGGAAACAAATAGGTGAACTTTTAAATGCGTTTTCGTTTCGAAAGAGTGCTTTGTACGAAATTCGTAGTGTATTTCGTTTCGATAAATGGCTTTCCGTAAAATTCGAGGCTCGCTGTTGCTGCTTCTTTCAAAAGCACGCTACTTGATGATAAGTTTTGACTAGGTATTCGTTCATCTATGAATCCATACTTTAATATTATGAATTCGAAAGTAACTCTGTCTGTCTGTATGTTACCTTTTGACGCCTAGACCACTGAATGGATTTCTATATTTGGCAAGGAGATAGATGGCATCCTGGGGAAGGACATAGGCTACTTTTATCGTCATACCACGCGGGCGAACCCGCGGCAGCAGCTCGATTAGGCAGTCAATTCTTTATTTCAGTTCAGTAAAGAAACTGTGTAGGTAGATCAATTTACGTCTGGGTTACTTACATTTTAATATAACAAAAAAAAGCGTTTGTAGCACTCTGAAAATAATACTTTTTATGAAAAAACGAACTTCATTCAAGTCAAAGTGGCAGCCGTCATCGTATTCACTAAAGTGCAGTTTTTACTCACTTTCAAATTCATTTGTCTAATTTCACCTAATCTTGATTAATTTCAATAATTGTATTTCATCGAATTTTGTCTAGTTTATAAGTTATGTTAATCTAATTTTATATGTAATTCCTAACAGATACTGACCGTTAACTTATATGTGTGGTGCAACTGTAAATATAAGTTGGTTGTTTAATAAATAAATAAATTCTGCTTTGCTATTTTAAAATGAAACTTATATGTCGACTTATCTAAAGATTTGTCGAATCTCAAAATAATCAATCTCGAATGTCAAAGTAATCCATAATATTAGGTAATGTTCTATCATCGGATTACTTTATATTAAACAATGTTAAGTAATCTGAAGGCAGACATCTTTGTTTCTCAATAAAATCCACTTGTTCCGCTCCGGGGTTTTCCGAATTTTATAAAAAAATAACATAATCTTCGTCAAAGAAAATAAATGTTTTTATTCGAGCTTTATTTAATTTAGTTGTCTGAGAGCTTGTATTATTTCATAGTCTGGAGAACGTTTGTTTACATAAAAGCTAAAGGATCGCCGGCGGGTGTATCTCCAAGAATTACAGAAAACCCTTCTCGAAAACGGTATCTGCCAAAATAATATCCAGGCAGGGTTTTTAACCTAAATGTATAAACTGTGAGAACACCTTGTTTTATCATAGTAGTGATATAATATATATATATATTCCACATTTACCTTAGCCACTGTCTTACATCGTCAAATAATAGTTTTAAAAAAATCGACGGCAAAAAAGCAATTTAAAGTACTTAATTTTTTTTTTTTAATATCCAACCAATCCTATTTAAACGCCCTCCATTTGGCACGCTTGGTGTGGTGACGTCACAGACCATGAAAACAAACAAGCAACTGTCAAGTCAACGTCAAACACTCCTTTTTGTAGGAGCGTTTGACATTGACTTGACACCTGTTGATTGACTTGACATTGACATTTTGATTGATATCCCGGGTTGTTACGTCACATCCGCTCTTAGCTTTTCACGTATTTTAATTACCCACAGTTTTTTGGGACTTTTTAAAAATTAATTTCTCGCTCGAAAAGAAATTTTATTCAAAAATATTGATGGAGGCATAATTCTGAAGTAATATATATGTAGTTTATAAAAAAAATATTTGACCCATATTTGAATCACATGCATATTCCCTATTAATTCAAAGCATTGGATTGGATGCGAGAAGCACAGAACCGGTCGAATTTGGGATGCTTGGGCGAGGCCTATGTTCAGTGATGGACGTCTTTCGGCTGAAATGATGATGATGTATATTCAAAGTTAAATCCTCTAATCGCAATAGTGGCTATCCTATTGATTTATTGTTTCTTGTCATTCAATCTATGTTGATGTTCATACAAAATTAATGGAATGTTTTTATCAATGTTATGTGTGTGTGTGTCTGATTTCGTGCAATAACAAGCTAGTAATAATAAACAAGAGACCGGAACACTGCTCATTCATTATTTCTTCGAAGCCAAAAACACATGACGTCAAAGTAACACACTTACAATGGCAATACTTTTCATTTTGACAGTCCAACAACATTCATTGCGTTATTTACGTTGTTGAGCAGATGAATCTTTCAAACTTATCAAGCAATGGATTAGGAATTGCCTTCAAAATCCTTCGGATTGTAATTGAAAGTGTGTTACGCAATTGGGGTGCAGGTTAATGCCATAACAGTAGCTTTCCGCGAAATTTAGAGAAACAGTCATTCGCAGACTGGTTGAAGCATAGGTACATTAGTTAGGTTGTCACAAACTCATTGTTTAAAATACTTAGCTAGTGCGGTTACATTTTTTTTAATCTATTGTAATGCCGATAGTTGATGTAAATTCCTGAGGGCCTAGACAAACTGACATTCTATCAGCGATAACGATGATGGAAAAATGTATAGGACTGACATAAGCTATCGAAAAGCTTGAAAAAAGTTGTAGAAATTCGAAACGCTTTCGAAGCGATTGTCACTTGTCTAGGCCCTCTGAATTTCATGACGTAATTCGCTGAAATGTCACATGCCAAAATCTTGTCGAGTAGAGTGGTTTATAATGCGGTTTGCGTTCTATTTAATTTCAACCCTGTGAGATTCCCATCCAACCCATGCCAGATTATTTCAAAATCCGAATCCGTGCAATGTTCTTCTTAGGTCGTACGTCCACCTGCCAGGGTTGCGGGACTGTCCGAAAGGGATACCGGGACCTTGGCAACAGGCAACTGAAGGAACACGGGTGGGTTTTAGTCAGAAAAAGTCTGACACGCACTTCCGCTCCGCCCAGAGCGGGAGAAGTCATTGGATGATTTCCCACACCCAAAAAAAAAAAAAAGATCGTACTTCCAACATGCTTTGGTTCTGGTCCTAAGTTCTAAACATCTTAATTAAAATATAGTACGTGATAACTAAACGAGCTCTCTTCATTATCTAAGTCATTAGAAACTCGTGACAAGTCCGCGGCGAGGGCCGTCGGTGGCGACACTTGATGCAAATTTAACTACCCGACGGACGTTAAGGCTTAATTGGACAAGCTTGTTCTTGTATACAAACATATTGTCGCTTTAATATTATGATGTTACCCGCAAAACGGTTTTAAGCTGTGCATCTTTACTCCGTAATTTATTAGTACATTTTACGTAAAGTATTGCTGAATTTTGCACCTAGGTTGCACTTTCAAGCCATTAGCATGTTTACTTAAGCGAAAATTTGCATTCCACCCACCTCCTCCTTCTTACATCCTATAATGCTTCGCTCCATTAAAGCTGAAATCGAGGCTTCCCAAAAGGTGCTATTGAAGTCATCTAAAGTTCATTTTAATTTAGCTTCGACCCCTCAGAATTATTTATGATGGAAAAATTCTCGACTGAAACTCTGCCCAGAGATATTATAATGTCTTGGTCTAACATCGTTAATGTAAAATATTGCAGTTAGTTATATTAAAGCTAAGCGGATTTGTGAGGGATTATGAGATTATTTAATTATTTAGTTCCTGTTGTTTTAAGTCAAGGTCTATACTGTGGTGCGTCATATTGTTTCAGAGCGAAGTAGGTCACATGTAACCGATGTAAAACAATTTCATTGACTTAATATTCCTTTGATTATTGTTCTTTGAATATCTTGAATCGGAATTTAAATCAGCACCCTAATTGTACCTTAATCGTAATACACGATTAATCACAATCTGAATCGTTTTGAAACAGATTGATAATCCATTGCATCATAAATAAAAACATGTGGGGTCGTGGGACTCCCGTCAGAAACGAAGTTCCTTCCCACGTAGGATTGAATTAAAACAAAAACAAAATTTTCGAAGCCGCCATCTTGAATTTTCATTTCACCACATTCACACTTACTCTCTCTCGCAGTGTACTCGAGCCGATGTGTACAATTTTATCCCACGACACCGTAATCACTTTCCTCTTTTCTTTTGTTTTTTTCAGCCGGCGTTCTCCCTCTCCCTCTCTTCTTTTCTCTTTGAATTAGAAGAAGACAGTCGCAAGTACGAACGCTTTTAGCGTTACATTTTTTGAAAGTTTACAAGCCGCGTAAAAGAACTTCGTTACAAAAATCTGCTGATCAACGTAAATAACGCAATGCTTAATGTTGAACCGTCAAAATGAAACAAATTAGTCTTAATCGTTTACGAAAATGTGTTACGCAATTAGCTGGACAGGCATAATTGGCTTTTATGCTATTCTATTCGCATCTGATTTCCATTTTCACCTTGGGACTGCACAATATTATTGTGCCAGGTTAGCAAATGCCAAAACTTATACTCCTAATGCAGAAAATCGATACCTTATAAGATGTACTAACATAGAATATTTGATCATGCGTGGTTTGCCAAACGAAACGCGAAGTACGCTTTTTGTTGGATAGTAAACATAGTTCAATCATATTATTTATATTCACGGTGCATTACTTGCGGCGCTTGCAGGCGTAGCATGAGCACCGTTTTGTCGACGGAAGAGAAGACAAAAATGACGTTTCCTGTAGACAGTACGACGGCAGCAAATTAGAAAGAGTCAACTGCACTTTTTACGAAATTCACTCTTTTACATAATTCGACTCAGAATTCTTTGTTCTATCATAGGATTTATCGGTTGTCAGTGAGATTTTGACAGAAAGGATAGAAAACTTTCTTCCGAAATAGTATACCTACAAGAAAACCTAGACAAAGATCGTTAAAAATGAAAGACAAAATGACAGATTGTAGAAGGATTTCTACGGTGCGATGTCAAAAATGAAGAAACGAACTGTCACTTTGTATAGAAAAAGCTATGTCTATTCTTCGTAGAGATAGAAAGCGCCATGCTACGCCTGTTGGTAGGCGTGTAATTCTTCTCGACACGTGTTATCAAATTTCTATTACTTGTACTCACCTAATATTCCACCTACGTCGTCTTCTTTTAAAAACTTCACCGGACGGACGTGCGGTTCTGTTTTCGTATTTATTACTGAGTGGGCTTACATTCGATGTAATTTCGACTTTATGACTGTAAAATAAGGTCGCTTTTAAAGTGGAAGTTTGTTTGAAAGTCTGAGGTGTCGTTTTGGGAGCTTACTCGGGTCGCGTTATTAGAGTCTTGTCCTTCTTTATTGGAATAGACGAGGGGTTTGAAGCCTCCCCGCGCCCCGCGCCCCTCCCCTGGCGTTGAGGAGGTCTGGTAAGGCCGACGGCTGACTGTCAGCAAGGGATGCGTTCTAGATCCTTCGATTAAGTAATTGCTTCATTTTGGCTTTGGGTCACCTTCATTATGAATGTCTGGATGATCCGGATTGCCGGCGCCATTATAATTAGTGTTTTTGGCTGTTGTCTCTACACAGACATAATTTGGTTAACAAATTCGTTTTGACTATGTTGATGACGTGATTAAGGATCTACCCTAGGAGCCCTAAGATATTCAGTATTGTTATGTATTGATGTGTCAATTCAGACACATAATTTTGATCAGTTAGGTACTGTTTACTCTTAAACTACATAGCCTATTTTCTCTTTTATGTCATTTTATGGGAATATTTTTATTATATAATCACATTTTCTCTGAAGATGGCATAAAGTTTTATGTACTTGTGGCGTAGAGGTACCAACAATAAATTGCTTTATCAAAATCACTTGGTATCTTCTGCACATAAAATAACATTTATTTTGATGGGATATTATGTCTTGCAATTTTATGATATTTTTAAAAAGGCAAATTGCACGTATTCGTTTCACGTAGCGCTTCGTAGCGGCTTATATGAAAAGCTGTCGTAGCAGCGTAGCGTTTACGTAGCGGTGCTACGAGGCGCCTACGCCAGCGGCACACTGCTTTGTTTCACTCGATGTTAATACGGCATGAGATGGAATTATATTTCTGATTTGGAGAGGAAAGCCAGGAGGGAATATTAAATGACTACTCACATATAGATAGAAATATTTACTGAAAAGATTGTTAAAATCACAAGAAAAGTCGAGTTGTAGAGTCATCGACAATGTTGAATAGGACGATTTATGCCCAAAATGGTCGGTAACAATAATTATATTGTCACAATGATGCTTGTTGACAACTTAGTACCGGCGGATACCCGTTATCAACAAAAACGTCATATGTACTAATCGAATGGCGTCTATATACTTGTAACTAATGTTACTTTAAAGTCACATAGCAAGTTATGTATTTTCGTATTTTCAAGGCGCTAACATTTCCATTGCATACTTAGTTCACACTCCCTGCCTTCTTCCTATATTTTATTTACCGTTAATCCGGGTCACGTACGCAGCGTGTTGCAGCAACGTGCCCCTAACAGCGTTCGCTAACAGCTGTAAAACGTTGCAGTAACATTGTTGCACTTTACGTAACAACATTGCGATTTTCTCATTACATTTTATGGGAGTTTTCTTTGCTGTGGGAAATCCTTTGAGGTGTTAGCCTCTTTTCAGACGGTGGCCGGGAAAATTGTGGTACGTGTGAAGGCTTTCTTCATACTTACTTAACCAATACATTTCGCTTCCGGGTACCCGGGACCGACTTACCGGTAGCGGAACGCGTGAATAGGCATTAAAGTATAAAAATTGGCCTTTGGTAGGTTAGCTTCAGAAAGATAAAAAGGAACCGTGGTTTCTTATATTTACAGGCCAATTTTTTACCACAGGCCGTGGCCTAAGTCAGTAGGCCTTACCTTTAGGTTTCTTTTGTTGTTTTTCTGAACTTAATATTCGGAATACTCTTACTTAATTCGGTTAGAGTATCGTTTAATAGTCCCAGCATTCTAACAGGGCTTTAGTGCCTTTGGCGTTTTTTTACATGTATAAAATATCTATCCATATACGAGATCTATTAAGGGGTCAGTGTACTCATCATTATGAACCAACCTGAAATCGGGAAAAAAAAATGCTGAACCCTACATTTTGACGAGCTATGCGACATTAAAATAAACATTAACATAAATGTAGGGAACAGCTGATTTTTTTTTCCGCAATTTCAGATTTGGTTCCATAGTGAAAGTTGTTCATAAAGACGAGTATAATGGCCTCTTAAGATATTTCGTGTATGAAAAGATACACCAGGTATATATTTATTTAGTTTATAATATTTTTTTAATTGCAAAGAGTGTCTGTGGAGTTTCTTGCCCGTTCTTCTCCATAGGTACCTACTACGCTTTGGAATGGGCTGAAAAAGGGATGAAAATCTGACCGATTCAAAAGTGCCTGTAAATGGTTTAATTGAAATAAATGCTTTGAGCTTGATTTTTGAGTAACAAACATGTTATTCTTGTTACAGATGACACCAGCCTAATAAGGCGAGTTCTACATTAAGGTAAGTTTGAAGAGATTCCCTGAAAAAGGTTTTGATCCACCGATGACGTTATGGGCCTTATTTCAAAAGAATTCTAAATCCTATTAGGATATCACCGCGGGGTGTAATTCCTCGTAGGTCTATTAACTTGATTAATGTTTCATTATTTTGAGTGAAGTCTAAGGCTGCTATGGTAATTTTTATGGAAGTTTTTATTAGCTCTCTCTCTTAGTCTGTTTGATAGGTACTCTTTTATGAGATATCGGTGGTTTGCTGATTTGATTGGGCTTCTTTAGCCGGAGTATCTGTATTTGCATATATGTTTTACGGCATGAGAGTAGATCTTCTTGGATTTTATCTCAATCTGCCTAGCCTTTCCCCAACTATGTTGGGGTCGGCTTCCAGTTTAACCCGATGCAGCTGCGTACCAGTATTTTACATGGAGCGACTGCCTGTCTGACCTCCACAACCCAGTAACTGGGCAATACGAGACTCCTTGGTAAGACTGGTTGTCAGACTTTCGGGCTTCTGACGACCCGTAACGACTGACAAAGATCCACGAATATCAGCCGGGACCAACGGCTTAACGTGCTTTCTAAGGCACTGAGGAGTCTTGGTATGTAAAGATGGTCACCCATCCACAGACCAATCCCGGGTATCGTAGGTTAACCTGATGGATCGACCCGTGCGGCTGTTATTACTTAATTAGCCACGAGCTCCTCCTACTTGGCTTTTATCTATCACTACATATTATAAACCAAACGCGCGCTGCGTCTGTCTGTCTGAAAGCGATAAACTTAAAAGCTACCGACCGGATTTTCATGGTTTTTATGGACGGAGTGATTCATGAGGAGGTTTAGGTGTATAATTCATAACGGTTTTGTGCAAATTGACTGAAATATGATGATGATTGTTGAAGATGTCTAAAGAATCGTGGCGACTGGGAGCATTAGGTAGGTACTGGCTTTGGCTTGCGGCGCGTAAACCAATAGAGGTATATGAAAACAATGTATTACGGAATTAAACTGTAGCAACGCTATAATATGTCTATCTGCATTTTTCATTTCTCTCCGTACCCAATTATGAAATCGCAAACGTAGTCGCGGGCAGAAGCTAATATAATTATATTAATTAAAAACGCTTTCCGTGTCGTGTGTGTGTGACCGTTGGTTTTCTAAACTGTGCAACGGATTTTGATGTGGTTTTCATCATTGTTTAGAGAATTATAAAGAAATCTCGTTGTTTTGCCAAGTAGTTTTAGTTAAAAGAAAGAAAAAACCGGCCAAGTGCGAGTCGGACTCGCGCACGAAGGGTTCCGTACCATAATCTATAAAAACGGCAAAAAAAATCACGTTTCTTGTATGGAATATGGAAAAAACAGAATAGATTAAATATTTAAGGGGAGCCCCCTTAAATATTTATTCTATTCTGTTTTTTAGTATTTGTTGTTATAGCAGCAACAGAAATACATCATCTGTGAAAATTTCAAGTGTCTCATGAACCGTGTTAGATAGTTGACATTTTTTAGCCTAGTGACAGACGGACAGACAGACAGACAGCGGAGTCTTAGTAATAGGGATTAGGGCCCCGTTTTACCCTTTGGGTACGGAACCCTAAGAAAAAGAAAAAAAGGTAGGTAGGTTGCTAGTTGTATTATAAGAGACAAGCACACAATTAGCACATACTCGTAGCTCCTTTCTCAGACTGTGACAGCTCCCACTTGTCACTATATTAAGCTAATTCATGCCTGCCACAATTACACGTCAAGCCTAGTTTCTACCCCAGATTATGTTACCGCAAGGTAATGGATTAGTTTATACGCTGTCAGGTGACGTCACGCGTTCATGAATGACGTTATTACTGTATAATCTGCCATTTAATATGGGCACCATATTCCAGCCACCGGGAGAATGCGTTTCTGACACCTGTCAGTTGGACAAGATTAGGAACTAATATCCTTATTACCACAAAACCGTGTTTATCTGTTGTTTAGCCTAAACACCTTTTAAACATGACATTTCTGTATGGAGTTTGACATAAAACTGATATTAGACACGCGTTGAACAAAAGTGTCTTAAGTTTTTGTGGTAAGGCCCTTAAAGTTTAAATTCGTAAAACACGTATTATTTGGACTTAGCCGACGGGTGTCAGAAACGCAGTCTCTTATCGGCCGGAGTGTAACCTGTATTGAATGAGGAGTTGTGAGACGAAATGGTTCATCATCTTGACAGTTCTCAGAGGCCTGTCAGACATTGCTGTCTGACAGTTGACAGTAGTGGTTAATACCAAGCTATGAAATCATTGCCTATACCTTTATCTATTGTCAATTAGAGTAGTCTGTGAGAATAACAATCTTCTGGACAAGACGATGTGCGCCCAGAAGGCTAACTCGCTTACTTAAAAACGTTCAAATTCAAGTTGCGTTCTCATCTCAGCGACAATCAATGTCAAAAACTTGTTTTTGAACTTTAGGGAAATTAGACATACTTTTGACAGATTAGAGTGTGATCGTTCTTAAGAAATACGGGATTTACCCCTCTGAACTGATAACTAAAATTAAGTATAGACGTCGATTATTCTAGAAACCTTAATTAAAGCAAAATCGCACCTCTAGCTGTGTGTACTAAGTACTTAGGAGCGAGACAAGTACTTAAGTAACAACTTAATCAAATCCAGGCTCCGCAAGGGGTGTCATTGTTCAGTATACCGCCATTGTGTGAGTACCTCGTTACGTTCATTACTGCGCCATTATTTGATTACCGCGATTGTTTCAATCACAATGAGAGACAACCGTGTTAATTTGCTTCTGGCGATATTATATTGATTGGTATGTGAGGGTATATTCCAGAGAGTTAGGAACCTATAGTTTATGGATTATATTTTGTTATGTTGTCTGGATTTGTGCCCGGTTGGTGGCCCCCTATTACATGGGACTTAAACATAACTGGCGAAATGTGTGTGATAAGTAGACACCTCTGCCTATCCGTTCGGGGAATATGGGCGTGATGTTATGTTATGTGTTATATTTTGTTATAGACTTTATTTTGGTTAATTACACTCTCCTGATTCAAAGAGCAGAGTTTTTATGCGGAGTTTATACACTTTATAGTCACAATTTAACTTGTACCAAAACTTTATACTCACAATTTAACTAGTACCAAATAATACATAACTATCGTGTTTCAACACCGTTTGATACCGTGTTACTATTGGTCCTCATCGCCAATCGACGCAGCATCTGGGAGGGACCTCGTTTCTTCCAACTGGGTCAAGGAATTCCTGACATCCGATGTAGTCCTGCGGTTGGGGCTCATGTCTATGTTAGCTACCTAGCTGTAGTACATATATTGTGTTTGTAACCTAGAATAAGTAAGGTGTCTGCCCTCTTTAGATACCACGGATGGCTGTATTATATTACAAACTATGTTTAGTATTGAAGTCGTTTCTGTAGGTGAGGTGCACGTTTTGTTGTAGTAGGTACTATGTATATTGCCTAGATTCAGGTGTTAGATTTCATAAATGCATCAAGCTTTAGCAGGCACACGACGTTTTGTAGCTATTTTTGTTTTTTCGGTCTTGAAAATGTTCATCATCTGCCTAGCCTTTTTCCAACTATGTTGGGGTCGGCTTCCAGTCTAACCGGATGCAGCTGAATACCAGTATTTTACATGGAGCGACTGCCTATCTGATCTCCACAACCCAGTAACTGGGTAATACGATACCCCTTGGTAAGACTGGTTGTCAGACTTTCGAGCTTCTGACGACTGTCAAAGATCCACAAATGACAGCCGGAACCAACGGCTTAACGTGTTTTCCGAGGCACGGAGGAGTCTCGGTATGTAAAGATGGTCACGCATCCATGGACCAACCCCGGCAAGCGTAGCTTAACCTGATGGATCGACCCGTGCTGCTATTACTTAGCCACGAGCTCCTCTTGAAAATGTTATTAACTGTTTTTATCATCATGTCTTTACAAATCTTATCATGCTATCAAAGCAAAATATAGAAACAATATACCTATTCTCGGCAAACAACGTGAACTTCATTAATATTATCGCAATTAAAAGCCTTATATCAATATCACCTGTATCAATAACATGGGACAGTAAACAAATTGGTTACATTAAACATTTGCTTGGAGAGACTTGACCCAAATCCTGTAAAGATAAATTAATGCTGTGACATATTAATTAGCGGTTACCGAGAGCCTATCTGTCGGGGCTAATTGGCTTCGTATTACGTTGTAAGACGGCGCTGAACACCTGCGTTCTTGAAATATGCACGTTTTTGCCCTTCATTGCGTAAGAGAGGGTTTTATTTGAGTGGGGTAATAGAAAACTGAAATGTACAGAAGAATTTTGAAGAAGATTTGGTAGTGCGATATCCAGTATATACTGTATGAGCGGCAAAGATCCAGAAATACAAATCTGTCATAAACCATTTAGATCCTTAAGCTCCTTTATTGCCTTATATCAAGGTGCCTTAAAATGTCAATGATATAGAACTTTTCATCTTTAAGCATATTCATCTAGATATCACCCGCACTGGGCCCGCGTGGCTGGTTACGGCCCACTCCCTCTCATAAAGAGGAGGACTGTGTCCCAGCAGTACATTATATGCTGATTATGCTTATGTTATGTATCAAGTAAAGTCCTTTCTTCACTTTGTATAGCATGAAAAGGGAATATTCTATTTAACCATTACAAAATACCAACTATCTTCTTCCTTTCTTAGCTCTTTTCTCCAATTTTATTGACATCAGAAACTAAACCAATTGAGGTCCGTCCACCTTATTAATTGTATTTACCGGTCGTGTCCGGGCCGTACGGCTGGTTTACGACCGGACCGGCAGCCTCTGGGGATGTAACTTACCGGACCGGTACTTGGCCGGTTGAGTTACGGCGCGTCTTTCGTACCGTTTTTATATAAAATTCGATGCTTGATGATTGATTCTGTTTATAGAGAATTTACATAGTTAGAATAAAGAATTTATATATTTTTGTGTCGACTAAAGCAACTATGGATGGACTGTGCGAAAGATATGGTTAGAACGGGATTGACTATCGAGATGACGACTAATAGAGAAGTATGGAAGAAAAGGTAATAAAAATACAAAACGTGTGCGGTCACAGCCGTCTTGGATTTACATTTTAATGTTACGATCGGCTTTAACAAAAATTTTTCGTCAGGGTGTCGTTTTCATAGTTTTCGAGGAAAACTATGAACACGACACCCTGAAGGAAAATTTTAAAATTTTCGCCGGCGCTGTCCTCGATTAAATTGGGATAAGAGCGACTACTTTTTATTCCATAAAAGTCCAATTGGTCCTTTCATCTTTTTCTATAATTTTTTTATCTTTGTAATTTTTAAGTAACTTTTTTTCTTTTCATTGGATACAGAATGGCTGTTCGTTAAACGACCTGGGAGCTAACAATTGGTTTGACCTGTTTGTAACTGGGCGACCCGATAAAAGCCCGACTCGACCCGGCGACGTCCCCTATCTTCGTCGCGATACTATTAAAGTTTTATTTAAGGCCAGGTAGACCAAGCAATGTAGGCATTTAACGCTACCACTTTTACGCGACGCGAGCCGTGCGCTTACGTCGCCTGCGTGAACTTACATGAACCCAACGCCGAGTGGAGAAGTGTCACAGTACAGGTAAGCATGTCGTATAGGCAGTAGGTCAACTTATTTTATTATTAATTTGTTTTAAAAAATAATAAAATACGCGACTTGATCCATTATTCTTGTTTACCGATATACGTAGTAATCGCAAAGGCCGAAAATTAATTTCATGGGTTGTAAATACATTTTATTCAATTATTCGGCATTTTAGTTTCATAAAGTGTATCTCACGAAGCAACACGCGCTTCAGTTGTGGTGGTGGCTAGGTGTGGTGTGTTGTGGTAACTTTAATAAAAAAAAGCAACCGGCATAAAAATATAAGTGCAAAATAAGTTTCGAAAGTCGATTTTTCCTTTTTAGACACCGAAACTATTATTTTGCACTTCGTAGTGTTTATATTTTTATGTCGGTTATTTTTTTTTGTTCTAAAGTGATTTTCACTCAACCGAATTGAGAACCTCCTCCGTTTTTTAAAGTGGGTAAGAAAACAACATGAAATTACTTTTAAATGATTTAAATACGAAATAAAATTAAATTATAAACACAAAATGACTGTATGGTGTTTTCCATAAATTTTACAATGTTTTCAAATTACCGAGAAAAACTCTTTATATTTGTGTTTTTTTTGGACGCATACATTCCTTTGCATCGTGGATTTGATGCACTGCAACAATAAAAAAATGTTCAAGTAAAACATTATCAAGTTATTCTACTGTTATGATTCTACTATGTAATATGTAGGTTTTGGTAAAATAAAATGTGTAATATATTGCACTTCATAGATATTGTTTGTAAACATTGATTACATAAATCGATTAGAATTAGACAATACTTTGAATATACGTTGTATACTTACCGGCACCGATATTGAAGTCTCAAGGACGAAGTGGGGATTGCTTTGCGTATGGTATGAATGCTGATAGACATAGGGTCTATTTTACTTCTGCACGCATGTGCGCCCAATGCATCCTTGAGACTTCAATGTCCGTGCCGGCGATTATACTCGGAAATCGATAGGTAGGTACCTATATCCGTAGAATAGAACAGAGATATTATTGGTTCATATTTCATTTCTTCCGGTTTCATTCTCAACAATGAATCAAACAACTGGATACGATGGCCACTACCACGATAGTTTTTTGTGCATAAGCCAAAGTTCACAAGCCTAGCGCGACCGCCGAGCGTAGATATGAAAAGTGAAGTAGGTACCTACATACATGTGATTTCCTTCTGTACTCTCTGTATTTTGTGTCCCTACTAATAATACTATAAATGCGAAAGTGTGTATGATTGTATTTGTCAAAATTTTACATTCGTCAATTTGCACTATCGATAATCCCTAATAACGTCTAAACAGATTACCCTATTTGCACAATTTATTTTGTCGTATCCATTTTAGACCTAAACCTATCAAATGACACTAAAAACAACAAAATATCTACACAAACAAAAAACCATGTTTTCAACTTACGTAATATTTGGTGGCGTGAATTTACCTTACAAAAAAGTTACTTCGTTTATACTGATTCAAAATAGGAAACTTAGGAAACTATTAGGTATATAAATCGAGCTTAGGTGACCGTAGGGCGGATTGAAAAATCAAAAGACATAATAGGTTGATAATATGTACACACTTTACACCTGGCCACTTTCTTGTATTTATTTTTATTCCCCATAGGTACCCACTTCTGTTCACTAACAAAAACAAATAAGTGATTTATTTTAGTTACACTGTACGTGATAGCCGCGCGCTGGAAAAAGGGACATAGGTCGTACCTCGACAAGGCCTGGCGGGCGACTGAAGTGACGAACGCGAGCCGCTGTGTTATAAATAATTTATTATTAAAAGAATTAAGCTATTTTTCAAAATGTAACCACTAATTATTTTTCTTTATGTTATTATCTTTTTTTAAGATGTGGTTTTTAGTAGTAAAACTTTTATAAGCTTCGAGAAAAACCAGAAAAACATTAAAAAAATATCGAATTTGGCTGTTCTTCGGATTTTTTTTTGATCGAGTGAAGTTTTCGATATCGTGTTTCGAACCACAAATTGTCAAAGTACATGAAGTAAACTTCATTAAGTTTTTTTTTTTGCTTTAAAAAATCACGATTTCTTTGTTTATTATTAAATCAAAGTGATGTAAAATTGGGAATACCTGCCCTTAATTGTTAAAGTTTTTTATAGAAGTTTTCTAATGTATAAACATTTCGACTCTGAGATGGTTCATTAATGTCAAATCTATGGCCAAGCTTTGTGAATTCGCAATGTATCGCGTAGACATCTTTTAAAGTTTGGTTATAAACATAGACTTGCGTCAGTCAGGCAAAGGGGATGCAAGGTGTATGAACCTTAAATGCACAACGGATATTACAAATTTTAGACTTTAACTGAATTTCCCGCGCAGACAATTTGATTGATTGGGCCAGGAAGCTCAACTCGTTATAGAAAATGTTGTCTCTTGCCTACGTTCGCTTACTACCTAACTTGATTCGCTACGGTTAGGAGTAAAACTATTTGATTTGATTTGATACTAAAATGCGAATAATTTTACGAAACATAACCACATTGTTTTACGATTCCGATCAGTCAGGATTAAAAGATTTTTGCAAGAGATAACTTTTCTGTCACCGGTGCCACTTATAGACTTCCTCGTATGGACTCATTTCTATTCATTGCATTCGTATATTTTTAAAGAGGGCATTACATAGGATCATACCCTCTTGAAAAACGTTCATAGATATAACTAAACGTAACGGTTGACCTTATTGGTCAACCGTATGCATACTCATGATGTAAGCTGTAAGCTCCAGATACTTATTTGGAGCGCGGCAACGCCCGCCTTCAACTTCATTTCAGTTTCACGGAATTCATATTGCATTTCGTTGCAAGTTTAGTACGTGTGCAAACTACGAGGAATTATATTAATTGCAAAACTTTTCAAGCGTAGTCTATTAAACGTTTCATGTCATATTTACAGTTTATTTATGTTTTTCAGGACTCCTCCTTGTAATTAGTATGTTTTTAATTTGGGTTACTGAGGGTTGACTTACTACTTTATAGTATTATGCTAGCCACACACATAACGCATATTTGCACAAATTAAGGCTTTACTTGAGCAAAGTAAATCGTAACATGTGTTGGAAGATTTTTGCGCAAATTTCTTCCAACACACGTCATGCTAAAGTTGCGCAAGTAAATCGTTTTAGCACGACACAACTTAGATGTAGCATATATTTGAAAATTTCCATTCATTCATTTCAATTTTACGAATGTATTTCGTTATAAAACTTTACAAGTTATTGCGTTTGCATAAAGATCATTTCCACCTAAAGCAGTAATAAAGATTGCAGATCGGTGATCGGTTTTACGAATTTTGCCGATGCTACATCTAAGTTGTGTCGTAGTGTACGTGTGTGGCTACCATTATACCTTCCACTAGTATTTCTTCTTTGTGTTGAACAAAGGCATTGCTTCTACACAAAAACCTATCATCACTGTGTTCCTGAAGGCGGTAGCCAAAGGTGTACCTATACTACGCCTACATTTTGCCAGTTGGGTCTAGACTTGTGCCCAGTTGTTGGCCATGGAACTTAAACATAATGGCGTTGCTTCTACTGAAACAAAAAATTTTAAAGACACCAGTTTTCTACCTGTTCCTATGTTTTACTACATTAAGAACAATAAACAAATTTTAAGCTAGTAAATAAATATAATAATTAAATAATTAATTAATAAATGGATAGACGTATATAAAATATTAATAGAATAAGAGAATGAATGGAAATATAAATACATAGGTAAGATATAAATAATCCCTAACATAATAACAAGAAAAACTTGTAAAGCGCTCTTCCGCTCTCAACCTATTTTAAAAATTTGCTGTGCCCGACAGGGTCCATAATTGTTTCATTAATTTTTATTTACCACCTAATTTGTACATTATGGATTGCAATAAACAATTTGATTTGATTTGATTTTTATAAAAAAGGATTTCTATAATCAGTCACGTCATATCACTGATTATCAGTAATTTATTTTGTTTATCTTCCTCAATCAAGGAAGATTGTACCGCAGCCTATTGTAATCCTTATAAACGATTCACAGTAGGTGGTCTAATACATTTACAGTACATTTCGGGAACATATGGATCATGGCGTTATATTTTCCTGTTATAGTTTATTTCATAAAGTTTCAAAGAACTGAGTTTTTTCCGTAACTTGTCTTCGCAAAACAAAAGCAAAGTAACTTGGAAACTTATGTAAAATTTTATCTGAGTTTCTCAGAGAAAATGTCCTTGCATGATTCATAGGGATGGACCGAATTCAACTTCAGAATATTTTTGCAAACCCGTCGTTTCGTCTATAATGGTAAATGCGTCAGTTTCGCACTTTCAGCCAATTGCTACGTCACGGATGACGTTATGTGGTGGCAAAGTTTTAATGTAGCACTCCAAAAAGGCTTGAATCAGACGTCTACAAAGTTAAGGTGACTTTGCAGGGAAGATGTCTAATCCTAAGTATTGTAAATAAACTGGTAATTCCCAGACGCTGGTTTATCTTTTCAATCTGCTGGTGCGTCACAGGCGCGACTGTCGGGCGCCATATTCCTCGGAGCAACTTCTATGAGTGGGCTGCATGTATTCCACTTATTATTATAATTAGTCATGACCCCTTTATGACTTTAGTTTACGCATGTACTGTATTTTGGATTTTATGACTTGTTACGTCATAAGATAAAAGGGTGTCGTATTACCCAGTGACTGGATTGTGGAGGTCAGATGCTGATGATGCAGTTGCTCCATGATACAGGTATTCAGCTGCATCCGGTTAGACTGCAAGCTTACCCCAACATACTTATAAAATGGCGAGGCAGATGATGATAACTGTCCTGGTTTAATTTAGACCCTAAAGATTTTTTCTTCTAGAAACCTAAAGAAAAATAAAATGCTTGAGCTCATTTATTTGATTAATCTACCAATTAGACGGAGTAGGTCCATTTCGCCCGTAAACCTGCCCAGGCTTGCGTTTATTCAGGCTTTTGGGACACTCATTTAGACTATCCTAATTACTCTAAATTGTTGATCATTTTGCTGATTTTCCAAACACGAACGATAATAATTACTCTTAACACTGTTTGCTTTATTAGCCTTTGGTCATTTGAATGGACCAGTTTACAATTATAAAGTCCTTATTACACAAGCTTCGCAAAAGCTTGTGTAATTAAAATTATGTTTACATGTGTGAGTAAATGAAAATGGCATGTATAGTTAATCGTTTGTACCTCAAATAATTCCCATTTTGCTGTCCTTAAAATATTATTGAACACACTAATATAATGATTGCGCCTCTTTTTGTGAACCTCAAATCATTCCTATATACCTCCAACTGCCATTAACGAGGCACAATAGAATTTTAATTGTAATCGGCCATTAGAAGGCCAGTCGACAGTTGAGCGGTGGGGTCTTAAAAATACAGTTACTCCAAAAAAATGCGACCAAATTGGATGTAGTGGTTGTTAAAAAGAGCATCAATTAAAACGAGAATCAAAAGTTAAAAAGAGCATCAATTATTTAAAAAAGTGTGCATCGTTGATTAGAAGCGCAACAAGTTTTTAGGTGTTCATTAATTCATCATTAGAGGTCAATTTTGAGAGGATCTGTTAAATATTTTCCAATGAAAATTATTGTGTGTAAATTGTGTATATTTTCTTTATGAAAGTGTCGTAGTTTACAACACCTTTTAGTTATTAATTGCGATGAAGAAATAGTTCATGGTCGGGTCGACGAGATTTTCTATTTAATTTATAGCGATCCCGTCCTCGGTGCTTACATTTATTTGTTTTTAATTCGTTTAGGAAGATTGATCTTGTGAGTTAGTGGCTATACGATGGAGCTTTCAATAAACTAAACTTACCTCGTTATTGGAAAGTTATACAAAACTTTAATAACGGTTTTATTTTGCATAGGGGAGGCCCACAAAGAATTTTGTTGTTCTATATAGGGTGCAGTTACCTGAAAAAACCGGCCAAGTACGAGTCGGAATCGCGCACGAATGGTTCCGTACCATTATTTAAAAAACTGCAAAAAAATCACATTTGTTGTATGGGAGCCCCTTTAAATATTTATTTTATTCTGTTTTTAAGTATTTGTTGTTATAGCGGCAACAGAAATTCATCATCTGTGAAAATGTCAACTGTCTAACTATTACGGTTCATGAGATACAGCCTGGTGACAGACAGATAGACAGACGGACGGACAGCGGAGTCTTAGTAATAGGGTCCCGTTTTACCCTTTGGGTACGGAACTCTAAAAAGCGTTGGTAATGACTACATTTTCAGTGCCAAGTCTTGCTGAGCAGTCTATCGAGAAGATACTTTGTGGTGAAATGGTTACCAGCTTACAATCACACACAAGTTCCCGTAACTGGGATTCCTAATAGTCCTTTGTTGAATCAACTCCTTAAATGTATGTTTCAATTTAACGATAACTGTACCTAGTGTAACATTAACATTCTAAACTAACCCTAGAATAGAACAAGAAAGCTGGTTTAATTGTTTAATAACACGATTGTTCTTTACCTACACCGCAATTAGAGCTTGTTAATCTCGTAATGTTAACCACGTGAAGTACTTTCAGCTCATTATTACTGTTAAAGCAAAGAATATCAAGCATATTCGCCATGGTATGAATGACTGGATATCCATGCCTATGTTACTCATCAGTCTCTTGAACTTATCCCAATTTATTTGGGGTCGTCGCATCATTTATTTATTCAAACATATTATTTATTTACTCTTACCACTTACATTAGTTTTTAGGATTCCGTACCCAAAGGGTAAAACGGGACCCTATTACTAAGGCTCTGCTGTCTGTCCGTCCGACCGTCTGTCACCAGGCTGTATCTCATGAACCTTGACAGTTGAAATTTTCACAGATGATGTATTTCTGTTGCTGCTATAACAACACATACTAAAAAACAATAAAATAAATATTTAAACTCCCATACAACGAACGTGATTTTTTTGCCGTTTTTATAGATAATGGTATGGAATCCTTCGTGCGCGAGTCCGACTCGTACTTGGCCGGTTTTTACAGGTGGGAACCCAATATACATACGTTCATATGTTTCTATACTGTCATCATTTTGACTGACAGGGTCATCAAAATCATCAGTCAGGGTCATGATCATGTCTTCATGACCACTTCTCTATTAGTCGTCATCTCAGTAGTCCCTCCCTTTCTAGCCATGTAATATTTCACCTAGCCATCCACATGTAGCCGTCCAGCGTTTCTTTGGTCTTCCTCTATTGCCATCTACATTCATACTCAATCCTTTGCTCACGACATTTTTCTCATTCTTTCGCATCACATGATGCCCATACCATGTCTATGTTACTATTGAAAACTATTTAATTGAGGTACAATGATTCTATCTAAAACTTGCACGGTAAATGGTTCAGCATTTACCATAACTTTTCATATAAAAAACAAGGTTGACTCTGCAATATAATTAAGTTTTTTGGACCCTAAGGAATACAGTCGATTAATTCATCAACATTTGATTCATATTAGATAATCAACTAATTGTCAAGCTTATAATGATGGTAGATACCTAAGTTTTATAAGCATTTGCTACTAAATAGTTAATCAATTGCTATTTCGGTACACGGGCACAGGGCACATGGGAGTTGGTCGTTTTTTCTAATACTAGCTACCCGCCCCTGCACGGTTTTTACGACCCTACAAAAAATGGAGATTTCTTTATTATATGCAAGTTTAATATTAATGTATTATACACAAACATAAACCTTCCGTAATAAATTCTCTCAATGATAATGAAAGCCTCAGCAATTTCCGTTGCATAGGTGTTTTTGATGCCTTTCTATACTAATATTAAAAAGAGGAAAGATTTGGTTGTTTGTTTGTTTGCATTGAATAGGTTCCGAAACGACTGAACCGATTTAAAAAATTCTTTCACCATTAGAAAGCTACATTCACTCTGAGTAACATAGGCTATAATTTATAAAGATTACGCGCGGGCGAAGCCGCTGGCGGCAGCTAGTAATTTATAAATGTATAGAAGAAAATAGATACATTGACACAGTTATCATGAACGCAGAATCAGGAAACGCTTCTATTCCAGGTGATTCTTTTCGTGCATACCTACGAACGAGTAGAAATAGACCTGGTTATGGATCCAGGTCTAGTCATAAGCTATTTGTAGTCTTATATTATACGTGGTTTTCCATAAAGGGATTATTAATATAAACTGCATTGACGGAAGGTTTTCTTTGAAATAGTGTTGCGTGTTTCTAAACTCTGGGGGTTGGTTCAATTGTTCGCGTTGATTGGCGGTCGTTGGCGACACTGTGGCGCCATCACATTGTCTAAAACATTACTATTGAACTACATTTCTGCTACATTTAGTACTTCGGGTAGGATTTTATTTGGGGCAGCTGTTTTGGTTAGTCTGGGCAATTAAAAGGGGTTGTCTGAATTGGAGTGACCCTTTTCTGAACATCCGAATTTAGTTGTAAATAAATAACAGCCTCCAAGGACCAGTATTAGGAAACAGCTTCAAATAGCATTGAAAACTCCGTATACATCATAGAACTTCTCCATAAAATCAGCAAACACGATCATTCATAATCCAATTACTAACAGGAACAGTCGAGAAACATAATTAATGCATTTATATAAAAACTTGATAGCAACGCCGAGCCGACGTCGAAAGCCTAAAGGAAAACAATTACATTTGTGTTTTTGTTATATAAAAACGGAGCATTTCATATGAACTTGTTGTCCCATTTAACTATGAATTTATAGAGCTATAAATGTCCTAACTTATGGTATCTATTAAGTATTTCGTGCTGCGTTGAATCCAAGGTAACTTCAGTACAGACGATGCTTCGTGAAATATTTTCTTCATTCGGCTACTTACTTTATGTAATAGCGAAAATATCCGAATTTTGTCGTCTGTTGCCAATCATGTTTCTATTCTTATTTCATTCGTTTGTGTGGTGGAGACGCACTTGTAGGTATGTTTTGAAATTAATCTGTTTGATAAATAGATCTTCAAAGATGGGTCTGTCTGGGTCTAATTGGATTGGTCAGGAGCTCGTGGCTACGTAATAACAGCCGCACGGGTCGATCCATCAGGTTAAGCTACGCTTGCCGGGGTTGGTCCGTGGATGGGTGACCATCTTTACATACCGAGACTCCTCCGTGCCTCGGAAAGCACGTTAAGCCGTTGGTCCCGGCTGTCATTTGTGGATCTTTGACAGTTGTTACGGGTCGTCAGAAGCCCGAAAGTCTGATAACCAGTCTTACCAAGGAGTATGGTATTACCCAGTTACTGCGTTGTGGAGGTCAGATAGGCAGTCGCTCCATGTAAAATACTGGTATTCAGCTGCATCCGGTTAGACTGGAAGCCGACCCCAACATAGTCGGGAAAAGGCTAGGCAGATGATGATGAATTTAGATGGGTCTTATGTTCCAGTGTTTTTTTGGTTGTTTTGTATATTGTTGTCTTTCTCCTTGTCTTTTTCACTGGGTCTTTTGTACTGTGTTATCATAAGTACTGTAGAAACTAGAACCTCTTCGTTCTTTAAATTGGTTTTGTCCATCTTAAATTCACAACTTGTTATACCGACTGCAAAATTTCTTAAAATATTAGTTTCCAGTTCAACAGACATCAGTATTCTGTAGCTGTTCGACCTATTTCTGGGACCTCAAAAGCAGCCGTAGTTGGGAATGAAGCAAATACAAAAGTGCTAGAATTTCTTGAAGTTACTTATCATTTTGGAACTTTGTGAGTTGACGCCATGTTTTATCTAGAAACGTTTAATATCAAGGTTTGAGATATAAATAAAGGTAATATAGGCATGTAATGATTGCGATAAGTATTTTATAATTTTTACGTGCTCGGAAAGTTATTGGATGAGCAATTAAGCTTTTTGACGGCATGTTAAGGAAAAATATTAAGTGTAACAGTTTTCTTGTGTCGCAGTAAATAATGTGCCAGTTCTCAAGAATATATGATTGACATATGTAGAATAAGAATAGCACGAAACTTTTTAACACAATAAAAATGGCGATTGAATAAGATGCAACTTAAGGTACCCGTATGAATGTTATGGCCATTATACATAAAATATAAGAAAGAAGCAGATCCAATCAGCTGAAAAGTGCAAATATGAGTATTGTGCACTTAAATGTAGTCAGCGTCATTCAGGAGTAACAAATTATATCGAAATTATGAAAATTTTTCCTCCTTTTAACTGCGAAGGGGACCTGCGTCCTGTTAAAATAATTGTACCATCATTCTATGCATTTTACGGTTTGTTTTCACGGGGGTGACGCGGAAATGCCTGGGGATTTAAACTGATATTTTGTTTTACATAATAGGTTAAGAGTAAGCCATGTGTGAAATTGCAGAAAGTATCATTGAGTTTTTCGTAATTGTATATTCTCTTGAGTACCGCATTTTGGATATCAATACAAATTCTGTCGATTTGGTTATAACATTGTGTGACGAAACTAGCATTAGGCTATACAACATTGAACTCAATTTCATGTCAAAGTTCAACCACCAATCTGGTTCTCCTACTAATATTATAAACGAAAGTTTGTAAGGATGGATGGATGTTTGTTACTCTTTCACGCAAAAACTGCTGAGCGAATTTGGATGAAATTTGGCACACAGATAGTATAAACCCTGGATTAACACACATGATACTTTTTATCCCGATATTCCCACGGGATCGAGACTAATGCGGGTGAAACCGCGGGGCGCCAGTATTAAAATGTATGAAAACGTGTAAATAATGCACAACAAAGGATACAGTTCAATATTTGCTGCGATGCCAGTTCTGGAATCTTCCTTTGTCTACGTTGTTATTGTCTAGTTTTCTAGAAAGAGTGCAAGGAAATCTAATTTTAGATAAGAATAATGTGTATGTCTGCGGAAATAAAAAGAAGATTGCGAAGTTGTTTACACAAAGCTCTTCTGGTCACAAATAATTTCAAAATTGTTCTTTCAACCCATTCAGTTGTTTATGGTTTAGTCAATGGTCTTACACACACACTCACACACCCAACATCACGCCTGTATTCCCCGAAGGGTTCGGCAGAAGTGTCCCTATAGTCACAGATATTATAATACTACCTATAGTAACACCCACATTTCGCCAGTTATGTTGTTCAACAAATCATGCTTCCTATTAGTTTATTTGAAATCGAAACTAACCTTCTCACAAAAGAAAAACTCATTTCTATTGTAATCGTCTTCTCAAGTGACTTCTCCAATGAATTCTGCAGGATGTTATAAGCAATAAGAAATGCAACACCGAAGAGTGCCCCATTTGATTGCTCTGAGACCTTCTGCGTTATTTATTGCATTGCTGAAGCAACAAACGTATCTTTCATAACGATCTCATTTTCTTTCGTCTTCGTGTGGTTACTGACTTACCTGGTGTCAGAGTTTTATGCCGCCCATGGGCCTCTGACTTGGCTTCACATGCCGTCGGGAAATATCTCTCAAGCATTCCGGTTTCCTCACGATGTTTTCCTTCACCGTTTTTCGTCCTGTTATAACAGTATTGCTATGGTTTTTAGATTGTATCATTGAAATAATGGGACTCATATCGTGAGTATTGTTTGTATATGTTTTGTCAGCGCAACTTAAATTGTCTTCTTCCATACATCAGCTGTCATGTCAGTATTTACCCGTTCCGGGTCATATTATCAACCTGAAAATATTAATTTTGTTCGTGTAAGTTCATTGCTGTATCTGGTTTTCCCCAAAAGCGGGGTTAAGCCCGTACAAGCCAAGCTAGACAAGCAGGTTTTGACTTTTCATATAGATTTATGATTGGTCCTATAATTTGATTTGAAGTAAAACAGTATTACAAAGTTGTTTCAAAAGTTACATAATATTTTGTTGTGATTCGTTAATGAACTTAGTAAAAGTTTCGAAATTGGTTCTTAGTCAGTTATCCGAAGTATGGCGAAATTTCGAGTTTGTTCCTGCGTTGGTACGGCTGCTCGAATTTCGCAACTTATTGTAGATAAGAATAAGAATAATTTTATTTGTTCCAAAATATACAGACATAAAATAATAATATGGTGATACACTACTTAATTCTATGTTCAGATATTGAAACATCTGTGTCTGAACTAGATATAAAATATCTGTATTTCAGACATCAGCGCTCTTCCCTTGTTGTAGGCGACACTAAAAATTAATTAAATTGTTTGACCTCTATACACATCTATAATAGATTCGATAGAACATTATAATAATAAAATAACTCTCGGATTCCATATACCTCAGGTCCCTCTCCTCATCTGAAAGCTATAAGTATTTGGGTATGTCGGAAGCGTTAGGCATCAACGTTGCTGACATGAAGCAATCGTTGAAGGAGCGCTTCTTTGGTCGCCTGAAAAAAGTATTAATTAGTCTTCTTTCAGACGGAAACAAGGTGCGCGCCTTCAACGGTTGGGTCATGCCGGTTCTGATGTACTCTTTCGGCATACTCAAATGGACTCAGACCGAACTCGACGCCCTGGATAGGAGGGTTCGTACACTGTTGACCGCAAACCGGATGCATCACCCACGATCATCGGTGATGAGATTGTACATCCCGCGGAAGTGCGGGGGTCGAGGCTTTTTAAATGCGAAGACCCTCCACAATCGCGAGGTGTGCAATCTCAGAGAATATTTTTTAAAAGCCGAAGTGGGTATGCACCGCGATGTGGTGGCAGTGGACAAAGGACTCACCCCGCTCTCCATGGCTAAAGAGAACTGGCGCAAACCTGTGGTGCTTACTACGGAAGACCGCAAGGAGGTATGGCAAAGCAAGGAGCTTCACGGGCGCTTCTATCGGGCTCTTCATGAGCCCGGTGTAGATTTCTTAGCGTCCGTATCCTGGCTACGTTTTGGTGACCTTTTCGGGGAAACTGAAGGTTTCGTCTGTGCAATTATGGACGAAGTTATCCTGACGAATAACTACCGGAGACATATTATGAAGGACGGGACAGTTGACGTGTGTCGGGCATGCCACCGTCCGGGTGAGTCCATCAGACATATTATCTCTGGTTGTTCTCGTCTGGCTAACGGCGAGTACTTGCACAGGCATAATCAAGTGGCCAGGATTATTCACCAGCAACTTGCGTTGAAATATAAACTTGTGGACTCTGAGGTACCGTACTACAAGTATGTGCCCGACCCAGTTCTCGAAAATGACCATGTCACGTTGTACTGGGATCGGTCTATCATTACTGACAGGACTATTGTTGCCAATAAACCTGATATCGTAGTGATAGACCGATTAGCGCGCCGCGCAATGATAGTCGATGTTACCATCCCACATGACGTGAACCTCGTGAAAGCTGAGAAAGAGAAACAAATAAAATATCTCGACTTAGCACACGAGGTTGTCGACATGTGGAATGTGAGCTCGGCTATCATTGTGCCGATTGTCGTAACGGCCAATGGCCTGATAGCCGAAAGCCTCGACCAACATCTCTCGAGGCTCTCGTTAGGCGGTTGGATCAAGGGCCTGATTCAGAAGGCAGTACTCCTTGATACGGCTCGCATTGTGAGGAGGTTCCTGTCTCTGCAGCCCTAACCACCGGTAGCTTGGACCCTGCTCCCGACACCGGCGGCCATCTATTTTTTATATTTTTAAATGTTTTTATAGATTTTTATTTGAATTTAAGAAATATTTAAAAATGTAAACAAATAAGAAAATAAATAAATAAACGGAAATAAATAACTTTAGATATAATGTACTTATATTTTCAATTAATTTGCTACAGGTAAATTCAAGTCAGATTGTCAAGCGAGTTTTACTTCTATTTGATGATACCCTTTACTTCAATAGACGCCTGACGAACAAAAAAAACGTTTTTTAGTCTCTGACAGATCACTTACTAGACAAATTCTCTCAAAAAGAATACGTAGACAGGCGACACACGATATAATTTTGAACAATTCACGAACATAACACTGTAATGCTGTAAATATTTCTTGTCGACTGCAGCCTTTATCAGCCTTTATTCCAAATGCACAACAAAGAATTACTACTCAAAGACACTCTATGTTTTATCTTTTGGTATTATAATGAAGATGCTAATATTTCACAGCCTTCAGTTGATATGAAAGTAATGTTTGGAATGTGACAGTGGCATAATATATTTGTCTATCTCGATGATATAATGGTTACATCCATCCTACGTTATTTAAGAGCGATCTCCCAATACATCAATACCGAATTTGCATGTGACGCATAAATAAAACCCAAAAGGTTAAATAATTCTCTCCTCACAGAAAAATACCGTCTGAATTCTGAAATTTGAAGTAATTCAAGATGCGTGAGAAGAATACGTGTGGGATGCGAACGTTTGGCTCGATTTATGGACGTTAGACGCGAATTTGTGCCCTTCCCGACCTCTGCCTTGTTTATACCGACCACCTTCGGGATAGCTGGGAAAATGTATACAATGCGAGTCAATAAAGAGGTTAGACGAAATTTGTTAATATTAAGTGGTGTTGGATTAGTTTTATTCGTTTAGGCGCCATGTTTTAGCTGTTGGGTGGTTGGAGCTACGAGTACGTTCATATTGGAAAGGATATTTTTCAGGAGTTCAACGTAATGTAAGCAAGGGTTTCCTAATGTTTTCTTTGTTAGGGCTTATATAAATATTGAATTTCGTGATTTTGATAAAGCATTAAAAAGGTTCCATGCTCAAAATAAATAAAAATCTATTTCAGTGAATTTCTCTGTAGAGAAATGGAGTGTACTTTTATAATTAGTTCTCTTTCAAAGTAAATTTTTCAGTGCAGTAAATCAATAACTGCGAAAGTAACTATGAGTATTTATAGTAGAAAGCTTTTTCATGAAAGCAAAGTCGGCCAGGCAACTCAAATTGAATTTACCGAACGGAACTCGGAACTTAGCTTCTTTCCGGTGAAAAGTAACCAGAACAAAATTCTACTGAAATAGCGTCTTTTATGAAATTCGTGAAAAATTGATGGGAATAATTTTTAGAGCAGAGCCCTAAATTTACCAACTGTCTTTTATCAAAGTTAAGTATAATGAGAAATTTAAAATTTTCTTTATGACTCTTAAACGAGCTATGAAGATTTACTTAATTTAATTACGCTAGTCCTGTCTAAGGCATACAATTTATGAACAAATGCATAAATATATTACTACAGAGTATTGATATAATACTTTTTAAACAATTTTAGTATTGCTACAATACGCCCTTAATCATAATGTCAACAGTCAATATTAAGTTTCAATACGTTAGTTGTATACAAAATGCTTAGATTGGTCAATCGTATCAACGGATTGAACAGGAGTCCTCAATTCTTGATTTCAACATATCAATCTAGCAATCATTTAGCTTATCTTTACCTAAACCGACTTAATGGAATAATTATAACATATAGGTACTCTAACAGACTTAAAAATAAATATGTATATTATGTACAAATAACAGAATTAAAAAGAAAAAATAAAGGGCTATTACTACATGTTTTTATTATTCTATAATAACAATGACGGCAAAAGGTAATGTATATGTAGCTGTAATGAAAAGGTTCATCTATCATCCCTAACATGTGGTGCCGAGATAATCCAACCGATGCGATTTCTTCTTAGTCTACCCTCTTTTGGCCTTTATTATTTTCGTATTTTCTTTTATCAATTCTTTGACAACGCTTTGGTTTTTGGTTTTATTCTTCTAATATTTGTAAAGATCACCGTTTCTAAATTTCGAAGCACTTTATTATGCAATCCAAAACAGAAGTAGGTAATGGCAAAATAGTTATTTATGCAACTGTTATAGGTATAATAAAGGGTAGTAGAACACGAATGCGGGTAAGGGTATCACATGAGTGTTTTAATACCTAATTATTTACAGTTGCTTACAAGACTTTATCTACACCCATGATATGAATCTTCTATAAAAGTTTCTTTGCAATTCCAATATCGAAAAAAAATGGCGCGGTACGACGTGAATTCGAATTTTTCGAATTCCAATGTGTTTTGTTTTTAAATTACGATGCTTTGTTAGTGAAACGCCCGTGAATCACAATGTTCTTTTTTTGAAATGAGTTGCATAATGAAATTCAGTACAACATCATAACATCCGTTTGGATGATATTATGGTTACTATGACACTGGATGTTTTAATGTTGGCTATAAGCTAATTATTTCAGATACTTTTATAGAGGATTTATAGCATGGGTAGATAAAAGAATAAAGAAGTAGGTAATGAATCAGCTCACAGAGGTGAGCTTATTCTTCGTTCTGAAAACTATCAACTGTGTCATTTTTTGTTATTTCTCACACACGTGTTATTTATATTCATGTCATTTTATTTCGGTAGAAATCAGCTAACAAAGGTGTACTATTACCTGTACTATTCTTTGTTATTTCTCATACACGTGTCTTGCATAAAGCTACAGCGGAATAGATCCAACCTTGAACCGTTACCTAACAACTTTAAAGCCCTTGTCATCAAGAGAAACTTTGGAAAATTTCCCCAATCGTTAATAGATTACCATCGGCCGTCACTCGACATAATACGGTAATTAAAATTCCAGGAGATCAGCAATGGATGAATGCGGGCCTCGAATTTACATTTGAGGGCCATCATGTTGATCTCTTGAATAGGTCTGGACACTTTCCATTGTTGGTCCTTTATACCCATGATATACAAACTTTTGTTCTGCATGGAGTCGGATTATGGGGCAGGCTTAGCTGATTATGCGGTCGCAATAACCGGACAAAACCCCGGGATTAGGGTTACACTGTGGTCTTTGTAGCACCAGACACATCAAACAATTTTATTGTTGTGGTATAACCGAAATTTCAACAGCTGTGGCTCGACATTGGCATTGTCAACGTAATGTCAGTCAGTTATGATTTTTTTACTAAAGTTATCACCTATTCCAAAATCAAATTGATTTGTCATTGTTGAACAAACCTTAACGTGTACAGCTTTGAACACCGATGCTTCATTGATGGCCTAAACTATAAACAAATGCAGATCGAAGGACCAGATTCTTAACGAGAGTTAAAAACGCTAATGATCAACCGCATCCATACGCCATCTTCCAGTATGTATTTAAAAACTATTTTAATGTCTTTCTTTTTGTATATTTTGTATGCGAAATAAAAAGGCCGTTAACAAATGTCCCGTATCAGTTATCTCAGTAGGTGTTGTGTGTCCAGCCTGTCTGTCTGACACCCCGTCTGCGACTAGGCCTTGCCCTTGGAGCTTAGAGACGAATCGATCACCAGTGTCGTTTGCATGGGAATCGTTTATATTTATGTCGGAGATGTTATTAAATTGTTGGGAGTTCTTATGTACTTTTACACGTATTAAAAAGAAAGAAGAATATTTATGAAGCTTGTGTCTTTAAAGTGGCAATCCTATCTTCCATAAATCAAGTGTTTCTATTATTGTCGAAAATATTTGAAGAAAAAATTACGCGCGACACAAAACTTTCGCTTAGGTTTTAAAACTCCAACGTCTGTCGCTCAGTAATAAAACCTAATCAAATCGCAGAACACCGCCGCGCCGTCACTTTAAAAAGTTATGCGCGTTCTAAAATTCATTTCAATTGAATTCTTTTAATTCATTACGTACGTCAATCCGGCGACAGATCCGACGACCAATCGCGTTCGAGCGCTTGGTTTGACGCATGCGCGCCCGTGGGCGTCGGGTCGATACCGCTCGTGACGTCACGAGCGCTGACCAATGGCGCCGACTCGTCGCACGTCAATCGATGTGAACGATTCTGATATTTCGTCGGCTCCTTTTTGTTAATACTTACGGTATTGTGTATACCTAAATGCGTCTTTGTTTTGAATTTTCACGGTCTTCGGAGTCCTTTCATTTCCAACCATTATGATTGATTTTGTGGTTTTGGTATCTTCTGTGTAGAAACTTTATTTGTTAGTTATGTTACAATGTCTAATAAATTGTTGCTATTTTCCACGCTTTTCTTGAAGACCTCAGAATGCTTTCCAATAAACTTTCGGGCTCTATAGAAGTTATTGTTGCAATTATATGTAATGATTGCAAATAAATATACCACATTACAATTTCAAATAACATTCGAAATTGCCATAACCTAGTTTTTCTAACATCGCTTGTAATTTTCTTCACATTCAAGGTGCCTCTAAAAATTATATCCAGTTCAGAAATTATATTTCTGAACTGGATATAATTTTTATTTAGATATAACGAAATTGTCTTTTAAAACGTATGCTTGTAGCAAAAAGGCACTCGGGAATATTATGAAATGTTCACAAACAGTGCAGATGGATGTTTTTATCTCATGAATTTTAATGTCTTGTATAATAACGGCTCGACTCGAGGGTGCTCGGGTTCTCTGAGCCTTGAGGGCAGATATTGTCCTGAAAAACCCTTTCACCGACGGAAACATTAAATAAAATCACTATATAGTCTGATAACGCTATACGTATTGGGTAAAAATGGTTAGGGTAACAAGGGTAATCGTTACCAAAGGCTATCTTATTGCCTATTACTTTAGAGAGTGTGAGAAAGTTTCCATTTACAAATACTTTATTCCGGTTCTTTACCTCCGGTTTTAAACCATCCCATAATTACTTTGTAAAGTATTATATTATTTTAATTCTTGTGAATGGGAGGACTATGTAAATCTTTTTTTAAATATTTATATATTTTTTCTTTGTCCGTTAGTTTTAACGATAGTTTGGCAGTTTAAGTACTTTATGCGGCCTACCCAAATTTCCTTTCTTTGGTATTGTTCGTTGAGTCGTTGAGCTCCTTAAATTCTGGTCCACTCAAATCTGTGTGGTTCTTTCTTCAAAATACCATTTCAGACGCTAATATACATGGTCTTTATATTGCCGGACCAAGATTATGTCTGGACTTTAAAAGAGACTGCGGCCTGCGAGTTTGTTTTCGCCTTTCTTCTCAGAGTAGAAAGATAAGCTAGATGAGGGCGGCGTTGAGCTTATGTTTAATATGATGTGTAAAAGTGATTCCGATATCCTATTTACAGAATAAACAATTTCATTCGCCGAAGTGATTTATCTTTGCAACATTGTGTATTCTTTCGATGTTTACAAGGTATTCCGAGTTTTCTTCGAATGCAACAACGGCGCTCTTGTGGAGAATTTAAAATGTTGAAACAGGTCGGGTGTCTGGGCGGTTTCATTCTCTCGAGTATCTTGTTATTGCTGGATTTCTAGATCAATACCATGTAGGTTGTTTATATTATTAGAAATTATATGAAGCAATTCAAACTGATCATAAATTAAAATTAAATTAAAAATTTAAAAAACCCCCGACAAAAACAAAGCGTCTAAAAAGTAAAAAAATAATATCATAAAAGTTGTAGGTAATATTTTGATCCAAGCGTCGTCGTGTCGGGGGACGGCTAATGCAAACGACAACACACACATAGGCATAATGAATGTATGCTGTTGTAGAAAGGATAGCTGCTGTTAACTTCCTATTTTCATTAACCGTCCCCCGACACGACGACGCTTGGATCAAAATATTACCTACAACTTTTATGATATTATTTTTTTACTTTTTAGACGCTTTGTTTTTGTCGGGGGTTTTTTAAATTTTTAATTTAATTTTTATTTCCAGCTTTTTAAATTTTATATTATATTACTAGTAGAAACGCTACGATCAACACGCAGCTCGCCGAAATCTGCGTAGCTGTACGTTTTTTGCCACAGTGAAGCTTGTTACCTACTAATTTACTCTCATTTATCTTTCCTATTCCATCATCAGACTTTGACCATCTGTCTGTAACCCATTTGTTGAGACCTTTCCAATGAGTCCAAACACGATACCTCTGCTGTAAGTTCGTGAGGGAGTTGGGTATCCTGCAAATTCCAGGTGATGCTGCAGCATCAGCTCAAGATTACTACATATATTCTTTTCATATCATTGAAATAAGAGAATTCTAAATTTCCAATCGATTAGACCTGTGGAAGATGCTAACATCCATTCATCAACTAGAAAAGAGCTGATAATTTTCAAACGGCTGAACCGATTTTCTTGAATCATAGTTAAGAACACTCTCGATTAAGTCACCTTTCAAACAAAACCAAAAAAATCAAAATCGGTTCAGCCGTTTGGCAGCTACGATGGCGCAGACAGACACACAGATACACAGATACACAGATACACAGATACACACGTTAAACTTATAACACCCCTCTTTTTCCGTCGGGGGTTAAAAAGGGTTGGTAAACATATTTCTTATACATTTTATTTATTAGAGGTTTCATTTTGTCAGTGACTAAAATCATCGCTATGTCCTTTTGAGTATGATTATATGACAGGCTAATCTTGCCCCAAATTACTTACCGGAGCCAAAATTTCCCACCTGTATAAATATGGATATTGTTGGAAGTTTTAAACAGTTCCGTTCGGAGCTTTTGTGCTTCGTTTATATACAGTTTAAACAAGTTGGGAAGCGAACGCGGAATTACTAACTTTTACGAACGGGTATTGATTTACGAAGCGAGTGCAGGCTTTGGATAGGGATATGCTTAACGTTTTAACACTTGAAGGCTCAGCTGTAGTTGTGTTCACTGTTGAGTGGGTTGCTCTGATATCGATTGTAACCTCTTTCGGTGAACTGGCTGGTTTTCTTTTGTTTTTTAAATTATAGGAAGCCTCACATAAATCTGTCCTTATTTTTTCTTGGCACCAAAGCAGGACTCTCGTCTATGCCATTTACGAAACGAAGGAGTTATTCTGAATTTCAAATACGACTTTTCGGTAAAAGCGTATTGAAATTCCGTAGAAGGATATTTCAAGTCAGACAAACTTGCTCCAGTATCAACGAGATAACTTAAGTCAACCGAAATTCGAAGAGCCGTATCACTAATTAAACTTTACCGAATTTGGTCGATCCTTAATGGAGAATGTAATTAATGCTCGGCCAGCTGCTGAGCTGACGATATCGAACCATGGATTTGTTTTTCTTTGTCTTAGTATATCTCATAAAATTGATAACTGTTCTGGTTTAGCATGGAAACCTTAGTGGCTATTTTCTTTCAACTTTATGACATCCAATTTTCTTAAGCTAGCTGTTGATATTTATAGTTGAGATGATTTTACATAACCTAATCTTCTATCCAATAATTTTGGTTGTTACGCAGTGTAGACTGTATTACTTTCAGTCACTAAGGGTGAGTTCACACCGAGACGCGACGCGACGTGCACTTTTTTATGATCCGATACAATAGCGAATTCATTTACTACACAATAAGGTCGCGCTGCGCGGCACCGCGCATCTCAGCGTACTTTGTCAACGTGTCAACCCTCGCACTGAAATTATACCTTTTCGTGAAGAAAATAAGTTCGATAATTGTTAAAAAATGCGGGCAGCGTCGCGTCACTTCGCGTCGTGGGCTGAACTGACCCTAAGTTTTCAGTATTTTCCGACAGCTTTTTGTTGTACTGAATTGCATCATCAAAATCCATTTAAGGTACGGTTCGTACGTACTATATTTCTCAAAGTCAGATTCTTACAGTGTGACAATGACAGATGATTCGATAAGATCCCGTAACCCCCATGGTGCCACTATGGATGTAATTTGTCACTGCGTTTTCGTAAAAACCGCGATTCGTATCACTATTTAGACTCGCCTTGAACCAGTTTCCTATCAGATATAGCATGCATACAAACAAATTTTCAGCCCAAATGTGTCAAAGTTCGTGCTGGATCCAAATTTCCGCTGATGTGATAATACTAATTACTAAGCTGTTAGTCTATGACTCTACTTCACAAAACAAATTATGGACTTCAAATAAAAAGGAACAAGGATGAAGAAACTGATACAGAAGAATTGAGTACAATAATAATATCCGCAACGGAACTGATAAATGACAATCTTGCTTGAGAATAATTTGATTTATTGTCACAATGAAAAATGGCGGGATTCTGTAAACTGCCAGGATCTATTTATTGCCGTTCATCATTTTTAATGTAGTAACAAAACCCAGGAGGCTGTACCTAAAGATACCGAGGAAATTGAATATATTACCATAATGGAACATGGTTATAAACAACCCTGAATTAAGCACAATGTCACAGAGAATAACATCACCCAAAAACACAACATTGAAAATAAGGACAATTATCGTCCTTGAAACCTCTCCCTTGGCTTTAGCCTTAATTGTTCACACACAATTATGAATACCAATGGATTACCGTGATCCACTTAGAAACAAGGAGGTTTACCCGTTGATGGCGGTACAGTCGTCTTGATAAATTAATACTCTTCAGCTGTCAGGGTAGCTCTTAGCTTGTCAAGAAGTATTAGCCTTCGCTTTATTGTATTCTCCACTGAACGATGTTGAGAGTTCACTTGACTGACCTTTGGTGCTAACCTTACTTAAGGTACATCTAAATGAGGTTAGTGTTGATTCCAATTGATTGTATTAAAGAAAAGAGTTAAATCTACGTTGGTGATGTCAGACCTATTTTACTTTTCACCGTCTTTCGCAATATCGTCGTGATGTTGGTATATCCTATGTTTATAAATTATATTATAATTATACCTCCTTGGCTAGAGCTAAAAATAAACGGCCCCATCGTATCCCGTGGGTGTCGTAGAATCCGATTGAAAGTAAGGATAGCTACATCATCTTGAGCTTTCGTTATTTTTACTCTAGCCGCGTTACTCAGGCACATCTTTCGAGAAAGCACCATGTAGTTTTTCTTTTCTTTCTTTTGGTACTTTATTTTCTTTTAGTGTAGATTAAAAAGTAAAAACCTCTTCTATCAAAGCTTCATTTGCTCCATGTTTTTCCTTAACACTTTTATCGTAAAGGGTTGTACAATGTACATCGAATGATGTGTCCGTCAGTCCAGTTTGATGGATCGGCATACGCGACCATACGACGGAAGATCGATTGGTCTGCTAAGCCTTTTACATTACCTTCCCTTACGTATAGGCTGGTTTATACATTTGTTTTGCTATATGAATTTTGTTAATGCGTCCAGGCTTGCAGTACTATTGTTCTTTTGCATAAAGGCTGTCAATTGAATTCTTGCCAAGTTAGTAAGAGATATGCTTCTTGCATTCGTTGGTCTTTGAACATCGACTAAAATGCTGGAAAATTTTGATGAACCCAATACATACCGAATCCATTTGAATATAAATCTAACCATTTCAATAAAGATGTAGAAAATTATATAATTACCAAACATATTCAAGTCAACCTTCATTGGTCCTTCGGTACCTATTATTAGTATTACAGGCGATCGTTCTTACAGATTGAAAGCGAAGTATGTAGGTAATAGGAATTCCTTTCTCAGCCTAAGGAGGTTTTAATATTCCGTGAGGGAGTATTTTTTTGCTCGAACTTGCATTAAGATTCAGGGTCTAGTTTAGGTCAAACCTAGCGACGTTCATGAATTGGCCGTCTATTTTAATTTTTGTAATGGAGAAGGGGAATATTGCGTGAGCCTTTTTATCGTTTCAGAAATTAAAGTAACTTGAAGATATTCTGACCTACATATTTCATATTTTACCTACAACAAACTACAACGAAATATAACGGTATTCAGTGTAACGCTGATAAGGTTATGTGTTAATATTGGCGACGGCGACATGACAGCGTACTCCGGGGTTTTATAGCGTCCCAAATTCAAGCCCCGTAATGTGGCAAATGCATTACTCTTAATCTTTACACGCTTGGCCCCTTTCTTTTCTTCTCTTAAAGAGTTTGGCCCCATTCTTAGGTATTTGACTTACTGAATGAGGTGAAAAGAGCCTTACAGGAATTGTATGGCTTCTGGTTTTAAGATTTGGAAATTTTTGTGTTATGCATATACCTACATTGATATACATACATGCAGCGGCTATTAGGTATCTTGATGAATACATAATATCGATCAGCACAAGAACTTGCGAATACTTGCGATTAAACCTCACAAATGTATGCTTGATGTAGATGTTGATTGCAGACATTACAGAATTGAGATAAAAATCTGCGCAGTTGACTGGCTTACACGAAGAAGATGTCTGTGTTAAGAGGAAATAGTGTCGGTTTTTCTCCATACAAAAAGTCATAATTCGAGGTTCGGCTCTCGTCTATTTCCTCCTCCAATTTAGACCAATAAGATATTTTATAAATTGAATAAGAAGGATATTTACTGTGCCTCTATGTCAAAAAAAAAGATCGCTTTTAGCGATAAGACCGCCCATTGTGTCACCCTATGTAAAATTTCTAATTTATGTCTGTAATTTTTATGGTGTACATAATAAAGAGTATTCTATCTATCTATCTATGTTTTCATTAATAGTTGTCAAAATTGTACAATAGGCCTCTGATGACAGTGGTCTAAACAGGCAATTTTGAGTATTTTCTGAGGGTTCTAGTGCTTCTACGGATAATGTATCAACAAAACGGAAAACATAGGGGCATAGAACTAGTTGATATTTATTTTACTGTAAAAAATCATTGCTCTAACTAAGGTCATAAACCACAGAGAAAACAGGCGAGAGCGTTTGTATGGAGAGGGGACCCACCCTATTTCCTCTTAACATTATTTTAGACTTAGTTCAGTTCAATAACGCAAGAGACTCCATTTCGGTTAAATCTATAAATCTATGAATTAAAAATCCAAATCGAGATCCTCCAACGCATTTGTTTGACTAAGAGAAATAGGTTTATTACATAGCACGTGGGTGTCTGGCTAACAATCCGTCACTACTGGCACACTGCAGCTATGGGCTTTAGTGCACTTTAAAGCGCTTCAATGTGCTTCAATATGCTTCTACAATTTAAATTCTATACGTTATTGCATTACGTGCCTCTAAAGGTGCACTAGGGAAACGCTTTACAGAGAGATCGAACGACGGATATAAAAGGAATAATGTCTGTAAAAGGAAAGATACTTCTTTTATGAAAATTCGAACTACGTACTTAGATTTTATTAGTTCTTTGTATATTGTAGAGAAAAATCAGATTAAATTTATGATATTTGTGCTGTAAAAATATTATAAGTTGATATTGCATGATTGTTATCGAGATTTATTCTGCCTTTTTAGAGATGGTTGGTATCGAAAAGCTGATTAATTGGGACAAAGATAAAAGTTTAATTAGCCTATAACGTTCCCACTGCTGGGACACAGGCCTCCTCTCTGTTAGAGAGAGTGGGCCGTAATTCACCACGCGGGCCCTGTGCGGGTTGGTAAATCGATATATTCGGATTGTAAGAATTGATAACTAAGTCGATTCTGCCCACAAATATTCCGGAAGTATTCTGTATTAATAATGTTTATTTTACTAGAAGAAAATACATATTAAGTATCACCCACACAAATATTCAACTAACGCCCACTTCACTGGAAGTAACTAATCTAAAGTTTTGATAATATTTGCTTATCTACTTAAATAAACGCAGGAAAGACTTACGGTAGTTATCAATAGTTTAGATATTCATTCCGAATAATAAAACCTCCTTTGCTTTGCCGGTACAATATGAGGGTACAAATTAGTTCTTGTCAAATCAGAACCTGAGAGCAAACGCAAACTCAAAGCATTTTTTTCAATTAAACTTATTACAGGCACTTTTGAATACAGAAAAGTTAGAAAAAAGAAGCTCTTATGGAGAACGGTTCCTATGGAGAAGAACGGCCAAGAAACTCCATGGACACTCTTTTAAATCACAATATTGTTACAAAATAGGTACTATTTGCATAATTCATGTTGAAATTATACAAGTGAGAACGATGTAGAAAGACGTGCACGTTAAAAGCGAGCCGCGTTCGTGTTGGTACCTTAATTTACCCTTGATCAATAAACATTCTACATTATGAGACCTTTTTGCAATAATATTTGCAAGTTTACCTGGACTACTAGACGATTGAGTGGGTTACGACTTCAGCTAGGCAACCAGGTACACGATAAAAAGTTGCATAACTCTTGGTCCTTGCATACGAACGTCCTTATGGAAGTGGTGAATGAATGAATGAGTGAATGGAAAACATTTATATGTTAAACACAGGGTAGGTACATTCATTTTGTAACAATTCAGTTGACTATCTATGTTTTGCCAGTGATTTGATCTACATCTTAAGTGGGTGATAGACGTGCGTACTTAAAGTACGCGGTTTTTAAGTTCGCGACCTTACTCGGCTCGACGTAACGCTTGCTCAAAATTTCATTGTTGGATCGCCGACGAACTTACGCGGCGGTTTTAAAGCCCGCGTACTTAGCATGACACACGGGCCATAAGAACGCGGACTTGCTCGCACGTCTTTCACCCCTTTTAGGGTCGCAGCGTTTGTGGCTGTTGTGTGCGGCGAGTCCATATAAAATGTATGAAAACTACAGGAAATATGCCGGTGGCGGCGTTTTGTGGTTGTGGCCGGAGGCTCGTGTGCGGAGACCCTTAGTTTTATCGTAATAAACAAGTATAGGGTGGAAGTTTTTACTATGTTCTAATGACGTACGCTTGCATCACGTGTACACCCACACGCCGTCGGCACTAGATTAACTTTTAAATGGATTTCGTTTTCAACTTACGCAATGAACTATGTCCCTTTGTTTCGATTGATTATTCGTTGACAAGGTTTAACTGTTCGATTGTTGAGAAGGTCAATATAATATCAACGTTTTATTAATCGGCCATTAGTAGCTGCTACCTTTCGCAGTGCTCAGTAATGAGCGTTTTTCTATTTAAATTGAGACTGACCCAATGGTATAACCTTTTTTTTTTTGAGTGTGTGAAATCATGAAATGACTTCTCCCGCTCTGGGCGGAGCGGGGAGGGCGTGTCAGACTTTTACTGACTAAAACCCACCCGTATTCCTTCAGTTGCCTATTGCCAAGGTATCCCTTTCGGGTAGCATTTATCCTAAGAATTTGTTCGAATTTTTGCAAAGGGTTTAATAGTTACAGTTTTTGTTTTGAAAGCAGGTATTTGACTAGTGCCTTCATTCAGTTGTCCCCTTGGCGTGCTGACCATAATGTATCTCGTCTTCTGTTTGTGACTGTTGCAGTTAAAAGGTTAAGCTATAAGAATCTTCTATGTAAAATAATACTTTTAGACGTGCAGTATTGATGTAGCTTCCATGTAGCAACCATCTTTTTTAACATACATTTATTTATTCGGAATTCCATTCGCAACATGTGCCGTTTGCAAATGGCTGAATGCTGTATCGCACTCTCAACAAAACGTACCGAAAATAGACGACATAAAATTCCTTTCGACGAATCAAAGTAAAAATTCTTCTATATATTTTCTCCATGTACCTACTTCTACTCTAATCAAATGGAATGGGATATCTAAGCTTTTAAATGTAATGGCGCGGAAAACAACTCGTAACTTGTGGTTACAGTATATTTATTGCTTTCATTTGAACCCGCAGAAGTGTGTAAAGGAACTTCGTGAGATTAGGGTTGTCGCCCGATGAATGTCGGGACATCGGATTAGTGTCTCGTGTTTACAAACTGAACTGTCAACGCTATGTCCACTCATCGCATCTGTGTTGTCAAAAATCTTGTTACATTTTGTTGGCCAGTAACAATTTTACTGCGCTAGTTTACCTATCTTAGGATATTAATACTAACTGCTCTGGTGAAATAGAGATCGCTCATTTATAGGTATTACTAATTCCATGTATTGTATAGTAAACACTAATTTCATGCTGCCATGACATTATTCGAAGGTAGCCATCTTGTTCTTAACTTTGGGCGACCAAGCTCTGCTTGGGTGAAAATAGAGAAAATTAATTTTCCCAGATATGAGACCTAGATAGATCTATTTTTCGTCTCCGTAAACCTCTATATTGCAACTTTAATCGAAATCGTTAGAGCCGTTTTCGAGAACGTGATTATTAAATGTATACATTTAAGTAAGATTAACATAATACTGCTATAAGCGGTGGTGGTAGGCCCCCTGATGCTATGTTACTATAAACGTTTCGATAGCCAAAACCTTACTACTGATTCTTAAAAACATCTTCTTCTGCCTAGCCTTTTTCCCAACTATGTTGGGGTCGGCTTCCAGTCTAACCGGATGCAGCTGAATACCAGTATTTTACATGGAGCGACTGCCTATCTGACCTCCACAACCCAGTAACTGGGTACTTAAAAACATAATAGGCTAATTATTATAAAAAGCAAATTGGTCCTTTTATCTGAATCCCAGAAAAACATCTGTATGATACATACGATCACAATTCACAAAGGTCCTTTACACGAGGTCTTTATAAAAAAATAACGTGTCACTTTGTATGATCCGCGCTTTTCGTCCCCTGTCGGCACTCCTCTTTGTCACCCCCACGGGGTCCCGACTGAAATCTGTGAAATGTCAGAGTTCTAACGGCTTTTGTCAATGGACTCGCATATCATGTAACGTAGCTATTTCAGGCCTGGTGTTACGTAGGTAACTAAAAAGGATTGTTGACGCACATAATTTATATTTTGTTTAGAATTTAATTTAAACTTTTTGCACGACTTCGCCGAGTCAACAGTTACTTATATAAGAAAGCCACACAAAGTTTTATAAAGTTACACAAAAGGTTTTTTTTAAGTTTTATTTTATGAAACGTTTGTTTGAAAGTTTTTAAAGGATACTAAGAATAATTATTTCAGGGAATAATGCCTACTAACGTAACGAGCTGTTCTATGTAATATTGTTTCCAATTAATACAAGCTCTTTATTTTACTACGACACTTCAGACTGCTAGATGGTATAAACATATATATTTTACTTTGTATATTCAAGAAATTACAACCATAATAAAGATGTACCTTTATGCGGTCCTTAAAAACTTTCGCAATATGGTAACTAAAAAACAAATTATATTTAGTCCGTCAGTAAGTTAAAAAAAAAAAATATTTGACACATTTTTTTTTCTTTATCATATTAAGTAAGTAATAATAAATGACTTAAATAAAACGCATTCAAGTTGAGGAGTTGGGAGCTCTCTACGTCACAACACAAGTAATATAGAAACCACATCCTAGAAGTGACGTCATGCCACATTTTAACTCAATGTATCGTCGTAATCTTTTGTTTACATAAAAAAAGAAAAAATACGTGTCCAATATTTTTTTTAAATCTACATGACGGACCAATAAAAACATTTTTAGTCATCATGCCTATTGACATATATACATTGGGTAACTTATTATACTAAATCGCTGTTTACGGTAGTGCGCAACGCAACGCAAGCAAAACATTGTGTTTATGGGTGCACTAGAAAACTAAAAGAACTAACTATATATATGTGCCAAAATGTTCCGATACAATAAAACTTCATCTTATATTCCGTGAACGTGTCCATTACAAAGTTTTAACGGTCTTGAGAATGGCCTAGGCTGAATATCCCCTAGAATCTTCGAGAAAGATCTATAGTTCGCTCGAGGCGCCTAATATTCACGCCCACGGAGTTCTAGCATTCATTTAGTTTAATTTCAAAGCTTTCCACCTGGAATTTCGCACAGTCCAGGATCTGGATTTGTGCCCGATTGATGGCAATAGGCTCGCCCCCTTTTGACTTTTGGACTCAAACATAACTGTCGAAATGTATATATGTACTATAGGTGCACCTCTACCTAACCCTACGGCGAATACAGGGGTGATGTTATGTTTCAAAGCTTAATATCGCGAATAATCTATTGTAAATTCTGATGACGCAACAGGCCGCGCCTTTGATCACGGCGTAGCACATGTCTACGAGGTACGTAGATGCGCTACGTGTTTTCGTAGACGTCATATTACTGGCGTAGCTGTTTGGGTTTTGATTGTGCAACATAATTACCGTATCGATTTTAGAAAAAGTTAATGAACTTTGGTGTTCCATTTAGTATTTACAAGAGACCCGCCCCTGCTTGGCGCGGGTGCAATGGTGACATGCCAATCCATCGAGATTTCTGTACTGTATCTTTATGATGGTGAAAACAACATCAAAATACATAGTGTAGTTTAGAAGATCGATCCGGTCACACAGCCAGACACGAAAAGCGACTGTGTTTTATATTAACGAACTATGTATTTACCGAACGGAAATCTATACACGAAAATAAGTTATACAGAAATTGTGTTCAATTCAAAGAAGGAAAATACCTTATCTGGGTTTCATTTTATCACAAAGAAAGGTTAAATCCGGCAAAGATTACTAATGCACCAATTTCTAAGGTCATGTTTCAACAAATCTGTGATATCGGAAAGTCCTTCAGGCGATCTTGTGGGGAAATGATTTCATCCCGTCCCATCGTGGGGTATGTTGGGTCGTATCGATTGCGCGATGCTGTGACCTTTGTCCCACCCGTCCCACACACACAGCAGACTGTTGTGTAACCCAATTACATAGTGTTTACTTATCTCTGTCTATGCTAAACAAATTCTAGTCTAAGTGAAATTAAGGTAAACATTTTAAGGCTTTTAGCGTGGCTTTAATAAAAAAGATGTTTCGTTTTATATTTTCGGTGTGCAATTGTTTTGTTTCAGTACCGTACCTATTCGTTTTGCAAATATTATTCTCATGTGAGACATAGTAATATGCTGGAGAATGCCGACTTTAATAACGAGTTATAAATGTTTTCTTTTCATTACGTATTATTTTCTTTTGGTTACATACGTATTGTAGGCGAAATAATGTTTCTATTAAGGCGTATATAGTGTACGAATTAGCACAAAGATCACGACCTTCCCTCACCCTAATGACCTTTAATTTTTTACACGGACAAAATTTTCCTATGTAATTTAAATCCTGGAATTCAAATAATTTACCGGAATGACTTTTATTAGCCTCAATCCAACAGCTTCCAGTAATGGTTCTAATATAAACTAATCGCCCGACGCATCGAGAGAGATCGTTAACGTCTGTGGGACACATGGCCATTGCCCCGTGGTACAACGATCCCCAAACCAAGGGGGACTGACATCTACAACTCTTGGTGACTGGATGTTTCCAGTATCTTTTTATTACGAAGAGTACAATTGTCAGTGGATCTAGTCGTTTTGCTGCGAGACTTTTATTGGTATTTTTATTCGAACTTGTACGAAAGGACCAGACTTTTTGGTAGTAAATATGTGGTTTAATAGCAGTATAGCTGCTGAGTGTTCAAAATAACTGAATAAAATGGGGTTAGAGTTAAAATAAAAATGTTTGTGTTAGAAATGGATTTAGTGAATATAATTTATATTTTTAGAACGACTTTGGTATTACAAGAAAATATTCCATAAGAAAAAAATGGCCGTCGTTTTCACAAGCCGAATAAAAGAGTTCAGAGGCTTATCAAAAAGGTAGAAAATCAGGCGACAACGAACTTTTTGACACACAAATACATTATTTATAAAAGCTATTGTCGCTCTAAAAGTCCTTTTTTCCCTTCAAACATCTTACAATAACAGTTAACGAAATTATCTGGTCGGGTTTCGTCAGATAGACTTTCCATTATCCTGTTTTGGTGAAGGAACTCCGGATAATCCGTCTTGATTATCTCCCTGTTAAGTTTAATGCCCGAACATTTCTTTGAGATGCCATGTTCTGAAGTTGTTTGTCATGAGACGGGTCGTTGAACTTCTAAGCGGAAAACCGGAGGATATGAAAGCTGGGGAAAAAGGGGTCGAGTTATTATGGGAAGGCTAAATACTTAGAACTTGACCATGTTAATAGATGTGATAGAATGTATGCTATATTGTAAATCATAAGGAGAGTGTCAATACAATTGGAAGAAAAGAAGTGAAGTACATCACCCTCCTCCCATGGGGATAAGCAGAAACTACAGAACCTCACCAACTGCGATCTTTACATAGGTACTGCTATTGCCAAGTTAGGTTTAAAAAAAATACATTTATTTGCACTCAATAAAAAATAAAACACTCGAACAGTAAGAACATAACTTGTTCTCATTGTTTGAGTGTTTTAAGTTTGGCGAAAAAAAAACGTCACTTCCATGCAAAACGGCCATCGCTCAGCATAATGCTGTGCCACTATGCGAGACTGAGCTTAATGTACCAACTAAACTTAATTTAGGCTTTTGCTATCTCTTTCTCTCTGATTAAACTTGAAACAGACGTAAATAAAAGCTATAAATGCTAGGCATGGCTTGAATGGAGAGGAACGACAAACACGATGTTTTGCTATTCAAAGACAAAGTTTTTGTGAGATAAAAAGTAACGTTAACCATTTTTACGTAACAACACCGAATGTAACTGTAAAATTCACTGTCATTATAAAAACATCATAATAAAAGTGTCATCAGTATTGATGTCAGGAATCAATTGAGTAAGTTTGTGTTACGGTTCAACAGAACATTTTTAAACACAAAAACTGTGTGATCACAGAGTACCTACGGAATTGCCCGAAGCGTCTAGAGACGGCAGTACTAAAGTTTGACCGAAACCACTGCCGCGCTGTACCGCACCTTAGCAATGCTCAGCGAGGTAGGGGCGGGACGCCGTGAGCGTTGACGAATGAGCAGCCTGCACTGCCCCGCTGTCTTGCCGCGCATATGTTATATACTTAAGGCTCGATACGGCACAACTCCTATCACGGACCAACAACATGGTACAACACAGTGGACGGCGTATTAATCTAGAAACATTTGGATTTGAATTTGACCGCCATTCGAAGCTGTCAGTTTCTATACGTCATTTATGTCGTAATGTGAGTGAATCGCTTGGTTTGTAAGGAAAGTGTTGACAGTGCCGCCTGAAGCAGCGGCCGCCGAGGCGTCTCCAAGATCTGTGTGTACTCGTGTACTCGTCGCTTTTGATTGGTCACGTACTATAATTTGTTCGTTTTTATGCTTCCGTACCCGAAGGGAGCCAAACGGAACCCTATTACTAAGCCTCAGATGTCCGCCCGTCTGATCGTCCGTCTTTTTGTCAGTGGGCTGTATCTTATGAAATATAATCGGTAGATAGTTGAAATTTTCACAGATCGTATATTTCTATTGCCTCTATAAAAAAAAAAAACTAATTTAAAAATTAAAGGGGATGTCCATACAAGAAACGTGTTTTTTTCGGCGTTTGTTGCTAAATGTTAAAAGTATGGTGGTACTGAACCCTTCGTGTGCGAGTTGGCCGGTTTTTTATCGCTCAAGTAGGTAGGTACAGCCTAATACAATTTGTTAGTTTTTTGCCATTCAAATAAATCGGAACATGATTCAGCATATTCAAGCAAACGCGGATCTAATACAGCTCGTTTAGATCCCAACGATAAGTTGCACTACTTTAGTTAAAACGCGGGTTAAGTTAACGTTTGTTTTGTGATATTAAGGGCAAAAGAGTTAAGTCACTTATTTGCATTTCTAACTTGTTTAGGTAATTCGTTATGTTCGTGTTTTGTGGGGGAGTTTGTTGTGACAGGAGCTATTTAGATGTTTTATTGTTAATTTATTACTGACGTTTTCATTTTGTTGCTTACAAACTTTAGATATACATTTTTATTTTACAGTATAAATAATTGGACAAGATATTAATTTTTTTGTAAGTTTTCATCTGCTGTTTTTAAACCAATGTCAGACTATGAAAAATAACTCTCGTTCTAGATAGAAATCTTCAGAAAATGATTTTTCAATACGCAAGGTCTTACCTTGCAAATATCCCCGAAGTGTCACCACAAAATCAGACTCATTAAAACAAGATCAATCAGTTCGCGTGCTGACGTCATCGACATCTTTGATGTGTAGCGTGTGCGCAAACACCCTTGCCGACCCGATACCCTTTGACAAGACCATCGCCAGTGTTTAATATTGAAATATTCATGAGGTGGGCTGGAGACGTCTGCCCGCCCAAGACATTCCAGTAAAGAGACTAAAAATATGTTCCCTTATTAGATAGAAACGTAATAAATACTGTACTTAGGCCTTAAAAAATTCAAAATCAAAAAATCAAAATCATTTATTCGTTTGCAAACATGGGTACATAGATGTTTTCCTTTTTTCTAATAGTGCTCCATGTTCTACCGTCACCTGGGCATGCAAATCATATTTAAAAATACTTTTTAATAACAATTAAGAAATTAAAATAATACAAAAATATGTCAAATAGTTTGAGTTACATAATACATGTCAAATTGTTTATATTACAAAATGTCATACTAATACAATGTCGGTGCAATGAAACATTCCAATAAAATATAATAATAATAAATTCTAGTATACGTTGTCAAATCAATAAATTATAATAATAAATAGGTGTTTATAATGTGTCAGCTAGGAATTCGTTCACCGTATAACATGTTTTCTCGCATAATATCTATTTTCAGTAAAGCCTTTTTAAAATCGTGTATGTCGTTTATTTCTTTAATTCGTTTAGGTATTTTATTGTAGATCCGAGGTGCCATTCCTAAAAAACTTTTTTTATAAAGAGCAGTGCTATGCATTATATTATTATAGCATTCAGAACGCTGCTTAAGGAATTACAGGTATTAATACTTCTGGGACTAAAAAAACCATTATCGAGTAAAAAGTGCTGTAGTTTATCGCGAAGCAACTACACGAGCAAAGCCTTATAAATTGTTTATGAGACAGTAATTAAATAAAGTAGGGTAATGCCTTTCACGTATAACACTTTGTCTTGTATTTTAATAAAGCCCTGAACCTAACGTAGCCCGCAATTTAATTTCGGGCATAATTTCCTTTGCGAGCTTCCATGTCAGCACTCAACGAGATGAAATTATTACTTTAATAACGATACACAAGACTATGAACGGCGATGCACTGGCGAAACATTACAACAAAACATGTTTAAATCTCTAGTTCCTGTCAAAAATTGTATGGAAGGAACATTGACAGAAGATAGAGATTTCAACATGTTTCGTCGCAAATGTTTCGCCAGTGCAAACGCACGGTAAGACTTTAAGTATTGTTGTAGTAATGTCAGGTCTAGGAAGGTTTGCCCAACAGTTGCAAAGATCCTTGGGTAAGCGAACACAGTCCTACGGGCGAAGAAACAACTACATAAGTCCCTAATTGAAGCGGCAAACCCGTTTGTATCTAATTAAAGCCTTATTTGCAAATTGAACTGTTTCTACAGTTTGGTACAGTACGCCACAACTTAGATGTAGCATGAATTTGAAAATTTGCATTCATTCATTTCAATTTTACCAATGTATTTGGTTATATGACTTTACAAGTTATTGCGTTTGCGTAATGATCATTTTCACCTAAAGCAGTAATAAAGATTGGTGATTTTGAAGGCGCACTCAGTTCGGATGGTGATCGGTTTTACGAATTTTGCCGATGCTACATCTAAGCTGTGTCGTACTGTATAGGTGTGTACATATTAGAATCGTGAACTTGGGCCCCTATAGACCTCGTAAGGTCGCTCCGCTATTTGTCTTTGTCAACCCTGCAGAAATGTAAGTGGAGTAAGTATTGATTCCTTAAAATATGTTCTCTTGAAGAAGTTGTTTCTGAATTTCTTGCTGAATATGGAAGTGTAGGATCCATATTGTAAACGAAGTTTTATGTCGGAATCTGCGTGGATTTTAACTGGAATCATGGTCGACTTCTAGACCATACAAATAAAATTCAAATATAAGGTCCCATTAAAATAGATGGATAATAAGTGTTCAGTACGTCTAACCAAAGATATCCAAGCAAAAAAAAAACACAGATTAAAGTGGTTATATTTTGACCTAAAAAAATTAATTGCTGGCACACTAGACTAAACACATCCATTATGGGTAGGCCTCACGAAGCGGGTGCTCCGACTAACGAAACAACAGCTGCGAACTGTTACAGCAGCTATAACTGGCCATGGGTCTTTTAATAAACACCTCTTTGTCATAGGAGTCACAGACAGTCCGCTGTGCAGGGCCTGCATGGAGGACGACGAGACAGCAGCTCATGTGCTACTACACTGCCCGGTGGTTGCCACTTACAGGGCAAAGTACTTCGGTAACCCAGGTACCCTAAGAGAGATGGTCAGTAACACCAAGGCGTTGCTGGCCTTCTTGGAGGAGCTGGGGTGGATCGAATAAGTGATTTCCCACCCATACGCAAAATACGCGCTTTGACGTGGAGTTGCGGATACCAGCCCGTATTACCTATTATTACCTATGGGTAGGTACTTGCACTCGCGCTTGTTATTTGTTATTGTTTAATGTTTATCTGTAACGATAAATTCGCCTCACCCTAGTAACCAACATTTTAAGTGTATTTACGCTAGCCGATTTTTTTTCTTGTAAGTAAGTTATGCGTTTTTTCTTATTATTTTTTTACCATTGTCCTTATTTTGGTGGTCTGAATGATTTCTAAAAGTTTGTCCATTCATTTTAATAGGACCTTATATATTCTCTACTTCAAATTAAAGCTGTTTACCTTCGGAAGCAAACTGCAAACTTGCTAAGACCACACAAACAGGGTGAAGTTTTAGACAACAAATTGAACTGCTGTAGAATACCTCAATTCTCTGTAGACGAAAACTTTTTAAGTGGCTGCAACCATGGTTCGATTAGGTTTACTATTTCTGCACTTTCGTCTCGAAGGACCACAGTTATGTGTAAGCTACCAAAGAATTAATTAGAGATAAGTTGTAACAGGGGAAACATGATATCTGTTATCACTGTGACTGTGACAAAAAAATAACAAATCCAAATATCTGTTATTAAATCACAGCCTGCTATTTTTGTACGGACGATAAATACGCATCTCAATCGAATATATTCTTTATTTATTTTGGTTTAAAGTCGAAAATCGTATCTATCTGTTATAAAATAACAGCCTGTTATTTTTGTACGGATGATAAATACGTATTTAAATCTCAATTGAATATCTTCTTTATTTCTTTTCGTTAAAGTTGAAAATCGTATCCGAAGTTTTAACAGATATTTTTTATCGTTAGGAGCAATTGGTATCTGCTATTTTTTAATATCTGTTATTTCTATCTGTAACGATAAATACGCCTCACTCGTAGAATTAATCGAGTTTTGAAATTATATCGATACCTACGTGTTTAGTGATTCTAGACACGAGTCGAATTTCAAACAGAATATTTCAAATGCTGAAGAACGTTTAAAAATTGAACTTTTCTTCGACGGAAAGACGAGGAAAAATATCTTGAAGAACGGCACGTTAATAATATATTGTGAACGTAGGCGAAGCCCGAGGCAGTAGGTTATGTCACAACAACGTCACTTGGACGGGAACAGCCGCCAGCATGATACATGGAGCTCCCAGCTAGAAAACTGACATTTAATTTAGCTTGTATTCAAGACTACGTGAACCTATTCGCACATAATCGGAAATCCCGGAATATAGAGCAAATAGTGTATACATACATACATAATCAGCCTTTAATGTTCCCACTGCTGGGACACAGGACTCCTCTCGGTGAGAGGGAGTGGGCCGTAATCCACCAATTCGTCTTCCAATTTTTGGTTCTAGGACATGTCGGTTTCCTCACGATGTTTTCCTTCACCATTTTGAGGGCAGTGGTGATGAAATAATTTACACAAAGTAAAGCACCTGTCTCGGTTCGAACCTACGACCTACAATTCGTGAGTCGCAGTCGCTACCACTTGGCCACCATTGCTCGTGTATGCTGCATATATATTTGCTGTTTGTAATGTTAATTGCTTAAATAATTCAAATACCTATACGGAAATGCAAGTACACCTACCTATTATTGGCAGAAGCTACCATAATCACGTTATTCAAACGAAATTCATAGCAGTTTTTGAAAATATGACTTGATAAATAACCGAAGTAACTTTTAATTTTTTGCAGGAACAGTAACCTTATTTCAATGCAAAGTTACAGAATCTTTTTCTCTTAAACTTTGAACTTCAATAAACCTTATTCTGAGTATAGCTATTCGGTACTAGAACAAAGGAGGTTCTTTGAAAAGTTTCAGAGATGAATTTACACGAGCATTACGTTGGACGTTGTTTTAATTGCTTTGGCTTCGTAATGTTCTTTCAACATGCGAAGGCGTGACTCCACAATTTTAATTACATTTTTGTTTTATTGTTTTTAGATTAAATTTTCGTACACGAGGCCTGAAAAATACTGAAAATGTTAATAAAGGTAGACAGATCCCAATAGTCGTGTTATTCTTTATACTTAAATAATCTTTGACCTGTATCGTTGGTGTAGCGGTACCTACTGCTGAGCATGAGGTCCCCGGTTCGATTCCCAGGTCGGGAACAGTGTTATTAGACTTTTTCCATCAGGAATTTCTCAGTAGCTGTCCTGAGTTTGGGTTTGTGGCAATAGGCTCGCCCCTTATAAGTTTTAAACATAACTACCTAAATGGGGGTTTACTAAGCCTACCTCTGTCTAACCCTTCAGGGTTTACAGGCGTGGTGTTATGTTATGTAATCTTTGACCTTTTGTTTTGGTCGTCGTTTTCCTATACAATTTTGCATCATCAAATATTTGGACTATCGAATGTTCCGATCGGATGGGAACGTTTGACATTTCTATTTCTCCAAAACCTGCAGGTATTACGGTTTCATGGAAGTTTGAATCCCATTGAGCATGCGAAGGTTGGCGGTACCTACTTCAATTTCATACCAATATTTGGTCCAACCCCTCAGGGTGGTGCAACGACGCAATCAGACAACGGAAATCTCTTCTCGTATTTTATTGATATAGTACAAGCAAATATTGCAGATCAATAATGTTTTGGCTTTGTTTTTATAAACAGGGAAGACAATAGATGTATTACTTTTAGCTAGCAGTATGAACAAACACTCATTCAATGCATTCAAAACTCAATTAGATTGATTGATTGATATTCAATCACAAATAAAACCCCTCACTACATACATTGGATGGGTGATAATTGCTACAGTGATTTCTGTGACGAATATTTGTAATTTACTAGCTGATGCCCGCAGCTTCGCACACGTGGATATCGGTTATTATATACTAAAACCTTCCTCGAGAACCACTCTATCCATTGGTGAAAACAGCATGAAAATCGGTGCAGTTGTTTTTGAGTTTATCGCAGACAGACGCGGCGGAGGACTTTGTTTTATAATATGTAGTGATTTAACGCATTGTTCTCTTGTAAATAACTTAGTGTCTTTTTGGGAATAAATATCTTAAACCTGAAACATTTTAAAAGACCCAGACCCAGACTGAATCCAGTATATCTTTGAAATTGAGAATCTTTGAAATATCTGGAAAATTATTAGCATTACAATATAGTAGGAACTTTTTGTTAAGTTACTGCGCAGGTCCCGCCTACGCGCGGAAAATAAAAGCAATGCGTGGTAGTGGTTCATATTCTGATTTGAATTTTTAGTTTATGCAAAAACTCACAGTTTCAAGTAAGTTTTCATGTCAAATGATCATGGCTATACTTGATACGCACACAACTGACGTATTGCAGTTTATTAATGTCATGGGCGAGGAAAACCGTTTGTCACTGTTTGTAACTGGACTTTGAAATTATAGTCTGTGAACGTCATTCCTGATTTATGTGACCGAAGTATGTGCATTATTATAACTTTGGTAATAGTTATAAGTTTCTAACCCAAGTGAACAATTTTAAATTTCTTTAAAAGTAAATAGGTACGTTCAATGTGTAGGTACGAGAAACAAGGTCAAAATAATAAAATCTGAGGCTTTTGCGAAGCTCAACGGATTACGATAGGTTTAAAATATGATTGTATTAAAGTTTCAACATAATATTTATCTACAATTTTTACAAATACTTATCTCGAAAGTCTTATTTATGAATATGTCTAACAATGAAAATAATGCTAAGTAAAAAAACTAACATAGATCTTGAATGAATTTCTTATTATGAACAATAATAATTATTTTAAATGATGGATTTAAAAAAATATTGTATTAAAGCCTAAGCTTATTATGTACGAGTCATCATCATCATCATCAGCCTATAGCAGTCCACTGCTGGACATAGGCCTCTCCAATTGCACGCCATTCAGCTCGATTCTCGGCAGCTCTCATCCAGTTGCTACCAGCCACCCTGCGAAGATCGTCGCTCCACCTAGCCTGAGGCTTATGTACGAGTATCTACAGTTTTTTTTAAATACCTATCTTTAAGTCTCAATCAATCAATCTGCCTAGCCTTTTCCCAACTATGTTGGGGTCGGCTTCGAGTCTAACCGGATGCAGCTGAATACCAGTATTTTACATGGAGCGACTGCCTATCTGACCTCCACAAACCAGTAACTGGGTAATACGATACCCCTTGGTAAGACTGGTTGTCAGACTTTCGTGCTTCTGACGACTCGTAACGACTGTTAAAGATCCATAAATGACAGCCGGGACCAACGGCTTAACGTGCTTTCCGTGGCACGGAGGAGTCTCGATATGTGAAAATGGTCACCCATCCACGGACCAACCCCGGCAAGCGTAGCTTAACCTGATGGATCGACCCGTGCGGCTGTTATTACTTAGCCACGAGCTCCTATCTTAAAGTCTAAGATATGAAAATGCTTTAAATAAAAAAAATAACAGGACTTAGGTCTTGAATGAATTTCAGTAATACGAACTTAATCACCGTTTGGAGGGTCAGTTATTAAGTGTAACGAATATTAACGTTGACTCTAACTAACTGTAATACTAATTAATCATTCATAAAACCCTTGAAAATAGCTAAGACTTGCTTGTTACTTCATAAGCCCCCTTTATTATCTCTGAAACATTTTCTTACCTGTTTATGTGTACTAAGATATTAGTTTTGTTGTACTATGTGGCGATTTTTTTATTAATATATATTTAATTTGTTTATTTATTTCAACTCATATCATTTTACATTATTGAATAATTCATTAAAAATATAACATAAAAAAAACATATTTTTAGCATTGGTATCGTTTCCACACCCCGTGTAGCACTGATATTAATTATAGATATTACATTGAATTTTATAGTTTATTTTTAATTTCGGTCTGCTTTTGGCTGTTCTAGTCCCAAGATACTTACTTTTTAAAAGGTTGAAATGAAATTGTTTATTCTGTAAATAGGATATTAAAATCACTTTTACACGTCATATAAATAAAATAGTAAAAATAATCTAGATGAGATCGGCGTTTCCTATCTGACTACTCTGAGAAGAAAGGCCGTACAAACTCAGAGGTCGCAGTCTCTTTTAAAGTCTAGACATAATCTTTCATAATTCTGTAGATTAGCATCTGAAATGGTCTTTTGAGGAAAGAACCACACAGATTTGAGTGAACTTGTCCAGTCAGTGCAAGCATTTGTCAGTAATAGTGGAGCTCAACTCAGAACTTAAGGTTGTTATTTATCAACCTTTTAATTTTAAGCCGTATTATCTTCAGTAAATGGGTCTTGCGTGATTCAACAGCTTAGCCCACGTCAGATTAAGATTGAAGGCTCCCGTTAACCCCATTAACGTCCCTCACATGTTGGGCCAGTTTTAGCGCATTGTTTTCTTATTTAATGTCTAATCTACTTTTACTCTCTTTATTGCCTTCATTAAGAAGATTAACTATGTTTGAAAGACCTAAAATTAAAGAAAAAAAACGAAAACAAGTACGATCGCGGTCTGAGAATGTTTACCACCTTATAATTGCATGCACACATCTATGTCACAAGGTTGATGCTTCCAAATATAAAATTCAAACTTATTTTCTTTGTTACATGTCATTATGGTAATGTGTCAACTTTCAAATTAAGAAATAAAAGTAATAAGAAGGAGATATAGCATTTTAGACTTTACTGCACATAGTGTGGTAAAGAATCTAATTTGAAAACTGATAAACATTTTTAGACCGCGATAGTAGGTACAGTCACGGACTTTAATTGATGAGCCACCTGGCACCGTTCGTATTTTAGCCGTGTAATGCAAATCGGGTTAATTCGGTTCCCGACACCCAAAGTCATGTCTTCGTATTAGAAGAAGAAAATTATATTTCATATCTTTACCGGTTGGCTAACCTGAGAGCCAGAACTACAAACTTGACAGCAGAGTGACTCCCAACGTCAACCAATTGCAGGTCTAGCAACAGTAACATAGCAACGATAAACAATCGTTGCTAGGTTACTGTTGCGATAGTAACGTTAGCGTACGGAGAAATAATAATAGTCATTTCGACAAGTTCGAAAGTAACGTCTCTGACATCTATATTTCAACTGTCAGTGTCTTCAGTTTTGTTACAGAATTACGAGTTGAGCTATGATTCAAAGGAGGTCGGTATCAAATAGATTGGATAAACATAATGCAACATTGTATTTATTTTTATTATTGAGAACTTATTAGTCAACCTCTATGGATAAGACTATTTCCGATTAAAAGTAATTTATTAGTCATCTTGTTTACGAGCGTGCGATTTGAGTTCGTGTTTAATCGTGTAATCTCGTGAATGTATGAAACTGCAAAATTGAAAAGTTTGAAGGTGGCTCATCAATTAAAGTCCGTGACTGTACCTAAATTGTCTAATCTTATTGCCAGAGTATTCTAAGAAATTCTCGTCTATAAAAGGCACGTAATATTCTGACAATAGCATAGCATCCAGAGCAAAAATAAAATCCACCCGCATTGTGTCCAACGAAAATAGATTTATACGACGTGAAAAGATTTAATAAAGATAAACACAGCTTCTTAAAGGCACAGAAAGAAAATAAATTGGGAGAGCCGTTTAAATGTCATGCCGATAATGAAAAGAGCCTTAATGTTCCCTGAACAACCAAGTAACTAACCCTTTGGTCCAATGAGCCAGCATAAAGGGGTATTCTTTTCCTTCTGTACGTTGACATTGAAATCCGCGGGTAGGTAGGGAATTCGAAGGCTCTGTTTGATGTACTCGTAAAATACTCTCACGCGTTGTTGACTCCACGTGTACGGATTAAACCAACGTTTACTGAAAAGGTTCACAGTCAAATTGTAAAAGGTTTGCGGTTTAATATTTGATATGTCATCGTTTTGGGATTTTTGTATTTAGATCTTTTGAAATGACACAACTTCAGAAAGAACGATTGCTGGGGTTAAAGATTGGTAATTTATCACACAAGCATAAATAAAAAAAAAATATAAAACATAAAATTTCTTATTCGCCATGATTTGTTTACACAATTTCGTCGCGACGATCTAGATTGGTCTGGAAATTTATCGTCCCGAACCCAAAAGTCACGTTAGTTGTATAAATGAAGAAATCTACAGAAATGATATTGCATAAAACCGATAACATGAAAAATATAAAAAACGGTCTTCAAACGGAGGTGACCCGTGGCAAGGGTCCCTTCATAAACATCTTTTATGACTGCGTTACGTTGTAATGCGTGCCCAAAAGGCATTCCGCCTAATATGGAGCAGTAATATCAATCGATGCTATTGCTAATCCTTAATTGTATTGGATAGAAGGTCTTCAACGTCTTTGTGCACTACACGACAATCAGTAAAAATTTAATTCTCATCTTTTCCTTATCCGAATTTATTTGGGGTCGTCGTCTTCTCAGTAGTCCCCCTTTCTAGCCATATCATCTTTCACACAATCCATCCATCGTTTCTTCGAACCTCCTCTACTGTTAGCTTATTGTAATGTGCATTATTTACACCAATACCCGCAATATTGCCTATACCACAAACTAACTTAATTACAAACTTTTCCTCCCCATTATAGATATAAGGTACCATTAGGTACCTTATATTATTCTCTTTAAGTATACGTAGCTTAACTAACTGAGCTACAGTTTCGAGAATGTACGAATATGCATTCGATGTCGGCGCCTCAAGCTACGATGCGTCATCTTTCTAGAATGCAGGCGTGCATAGAGCGACTGAAAACCGTTACATTTCTCAATTATTACTTAATCTCTATTACTAATACTTAATTAAATGTAGTCTTGGCTTGTCAGCAATGTATTTCAGCACAGGTCCAGATATTGGTGTGAGTCGAATCGATACGTTCAATTGCGTCACTGCCAGTTCAGCTCCACAGTGTAAGTGCGTAGTTTGTCTAGTCCTTTGACCCAAGATTCGCCAACGAAATGATTTATGGTGTCTACTAGCGTCAGCGGACTTTTCGAGGAGGTTCGGGGGGTTCTAAATAATTTAGTTTTGGGCGTCCTCTTTCCGCGTTTTGGGACTTGATTCATTCCTGAAACTGTTTTGTTATTGTTTTGGTCCTTGTGTTTGGAGTTTCAGTTATTTGCGTTAGTAAGGACCATTATATTTTTCATTCTTATACTTAATGCAATTTTTGTCCATACGTTGAAGAGCCATGATGCTTATATGTTTCAAGGTATACGTAAGGGTTGGTTAGAAGACGTAGCTAGGGAGTACGACACTGCTTCATTTTAATTGCTTGCATCAAAATTCATGACAGGTTACCGATCAAGTTGATCAAGAGTACTGGAATCAAAGCGTACGTGCTTAGAATGATCTCAGCGACTTCCGTTCCAGATTTGGTCGGCCCTTTCCTCTTGTTTGCATTTTCAATTAGATACCTGCTAACCCTTAAGGTACTTTGTCAATATCGAATGTTTATTTAAGACGACGCGACGTTGCCATAATTCATCACGCCCTAAGCTTTTGAGAAAATAGCTTCATATGTGGGAGTGTAGGGGAGGCGGAGACTGCGACGAACCTTAACTAATACGATTGCGTCGCAAAAGGGTACCTTTCAGCATTGACGTTTGCTACGAAGGATGAAGTAATGTCATATGAGGTGTGGACGTTTTAAATAGCAATTAGTGTCAATTGGAACACGCTTGGTCAGCTATCGGGCAGTTGAAATAGTCAGGTTAGTGAGGATTGTGTTATTTGTGGTGTAGGGTGCGCGTCAGCGGTACGCGCATGGCGGCGTTAGATCGAAGGCGCGGGGGCGCAGCGCGCATGCTCCGCCGCGGCCTCTCCGGCGAGTCGGCCGGCGGCCGCAGTCGCACCGCGGAACCAAACGCGACGCGCCATGTCGGCCGGCGCTGCTACCTGACCGAGCTACCAGCTCTTGGAAAACAAAACTTGTGAAATCGCGTTTCAAATCGTCGCCATCGGTCGCTACCGCACGGGGATTCGGGTAAGTCCGTAGCGGATCCGTTCACGCCTCATGTAATCGCGCCGAGTGCAGTGCCCAAGGTTAAAGGCTTCCGATGTGCTTTTCCCGGATACCGATCTGCGATCTCGGGAGGGTTGTAGGTGGCGCTAGTGCGCGCGGTGAGTCATCTCTGCGACACGTTTTTTCATGGCCGCCCCTTCGATCTCGCGTACGATTGTAGGCTAGCTGAGGGTTTTGGAAGATGTTGGTTGCAGTGGATGTTACGTAAGTGCGTTGGTAGTGCAGTGGCCGTGGTGGCCGACGCTTTCGATACGCTCGGCGCGCACTCGACCGCGGCCAATTACAGCACGCGAGGATCGTTTTCAGGAAAACATTCACCATTTTGTATGCGGCGCTCGCGGGAGCAACTGTGAGTTTAGTGATCAACGTCATGAATCCATACGTTACTGTGCCCAGTACACCGCCGGGACATTCAAGTGAAATCGTTCTATTGTGCAAGTGATTATAATCGGCTCTTTATAATTATTGTTTTTGTGCTGCATTTTATAATTACATAATCGGAGACACCAAAAGAGTAGGTAAAGGTTTTATTTATTTACTGATTTGGCTGAATATTTTACTGCAACTCATTGCACAATCTTTGATCTATTGTGGAAGATTAATAACTAAATCTATGTTTATTAAATATTGAATAATGATTACTACCAAAACAAAATAAATCATTAAACTTAAGTACATTTTAGATAATAATTGCATTAACGAAAAACAACGCTACCAAATGAAGACAATTTCTTTATTCTGATTTATCCATTAGTAGCTGATGGATTCTTATAAGTAATAAATTGAACGCACAATGCTATAACAATGCGTATCGAGCGTTTCACACATATTACGCACAGTTGTTATGTAAAAATCAGTTTTTTTAAGTTTTTTTTTATCCAAAAAACACGATTCCCAAATCACAAATCATTCGTAAAGGTAAATAACATGACATTAGTCATACTAACACAATACTCTACTTAATGCCATTGTAGGGCAAAACACGGATCAGCTGAGTCGCTCGCGCAACCGTCACAGCGCATGCGCGAGCCGTGACGTTCGGTAATCAAACGGTAGTTAGATTTGAACGTCGAATGCGCAAAAAATAAACCGTAATGGAGCCATTCTCATAAGAAATTTCATAAAAAACATAATGGTGTTTTTGGAGGTTCGTAAAGCGACTAAAGTGTCATTAAATGTCAATTAACACATTAAAGGTGGTAACTGTAAACATTGGAATGGTTTTTAGGAAATAAGTTTCTGAAATGGAAATCAATAATGTAATTTGACAAAGAATTTAACCATTTCATGCAGCTTTAATTCAAAAAATCAAGTCCTTTGCTTATGAAAATAAAATGAATACTTACATAAGTTTCTACTAACTGTTAATAGTTAAATGATTAAAAAAAAAAAACATTTGTGCACATAGTACTTGCCAGAGTTCATTTAATTTAAATTGACAACTAAATCTAAAATATCGTCATATTTTTGTAAACATTAATTCGCTAAAAATTAAAAATCGCAAAACAAAAAACGTCTCTTCAAAATCGTCACTGAAAAAAATGACATACGAATAAGAAAAACGTATTTAAAAATTCTAACTTTGGTGAACGCCCCTTACTACAAACAGTTTTAAATCTCGAACTGGGCCATCAGCGGCAACGTCTCAATGACGTCACGGAAACATTACTAGTAATTCCAGAACGTTGGATAATTGTTATTGCTTGTGAAATCGCCTGGAGGAGTTAGCATTTGCCTTCCAACGACCCTCCCATGCGACAACCTCATTATGCTTTTATTCCTCCTCTAAGCGAATACTTCTTGTCTACATTTTTATTTCATTTTCAACGTCTTTGAACCGGATCTTAGGACCATTTGATGCGTAGTTCTCGGATTCATGAGGAATTATATTCAAACGTTATTCGTCTTGGTCCTTTTAGTAACCGTCGTTTGCTTTGGGAAGACTTACATGTCTTTGTGCAGAATGACATAATTCTTCGTTATAATTGGCAGATGTAAAATTTATACGGTCAGAAGATTATTCAATGAAATCCTTAACAATCGCAGTTTCTAGAAACAAAAACAAAATGCCACAAAAGAGCCAAAATCTAACTGTACCTACCTCTTCTAGATTGTTATACAAGATAACACACTAAGTGCTTTAACAGCTATGTTAGTGTTCTACTTTCTGATTTCAATTATATTTTTTGGCTAAAGTATTTTGGCAGCACGGCATCGTCTTTACCGTTCGCGTGTTGCCACTGACCCTTTATACTAAAAATGTAAAGGTATATGTAACATGATTTCTGATAATCATAGAATAACTGAAGCTTTAGTAGAAAATAATCAGAAGTCAAGAATCCCCAAGTCATAGGTCTCGACTTCACCAAACCTTTTGGCTTCAAAAACGGTGAAGGAAAATATCGTAAGGAAACCTGTGAGATATTTACGGCATGTGAAGTTAAGTCTGAGGCCCATGGGCGGCATAAAAACTGTGACACCAGGTTAATCACTAACCACACGAAAATAAAAAAGAAATTAATCAAATTCAGACTTCAATAATACAGATGCTATTCTATTTTATATATCTGATCAACGATTTGTTAATACAGAATACTCGGGTCGATGACAGCAGGGCGGAGACGAAAGGGCGCGTTAGGTTAAATTCAACGTTATAAGCATTAAATAAAGAAGCCTGTTTTCATGATTTCGATTGCGACCGAATTGTTAATCGATTTTGTATTCGATATTCTTTTTAACGATTCGATTAGGTCAGTAATGATAACAAACGAGAACAGAACCACTATTACTATAATCATAACGCCATTAGCCATTCATAAATGTAAAACTTCTATCTAACAGCTGATTGTAAAAACTTTGTTGTTACGATTATGAGCCTTAAGTTTTAGCTAATGTATTATAATAGTTTTGCAAATCATTGAACCTGCCTCTATTGACCTCAGTTGCTTCTAAGGTTAATAGTCGTGTGACCTACACTGAATAAATACTTTAAAATATTTTCAATCATATTAAGCTGATCGGGTTATAATAAAATTATATGGCGATCTCAACGCCGTTCTTGGAAAATTAATAAACTTTCAGGGATTTTTGTGATTTATTAGACTTTTGACGTTAAGACGATTGATAGTTTCAAATATGGCTTTACAAACTGTATTCGTATCAATTCGTCGGGTGAAGAAAGATGATTCTCTATCTAAGCATCAGTTTTCGGTCCTAAGTTCCGCGGTGGTCTTTCTCCAAGACCTATTGTTGTAGTATCAATATACCCCATGGGGATATAAAACGCGTATATCGGAATCCTGAGGCATGGAATTCTGCGCAATTGCAATTCTCTTTTCATCCAAATCCATCACACTTACCAAAAATTGGTTGTCTGTAAAGTCGGTTTACGGACGATAGATTAACGTGACAACGTCAATGAGCGTAACGGGACAATGAGCGCAACGGGACAATGAGTAATCCTTTTTGTGCGTGCAGCCGGCGTTCATCGATTTATTAGACGATGTCACGTCAAAAACATTTTTTAAATCTTTTCATCACTTCCTAACGATAGTCCTTTGTTCCAGTTGTAAATCCGGCCCCGTACCGATGCACTAGTGGGTGTGACGACAGAGCAAGAAGCCACAGCCGCCATGTCGTCGGTAAAGGTGGCCGTCAGGGTTCGCCCCTTCAACTCCCGGGAGATTGCCCGGGAAAGCAAATGTATCATTGAGATGACCGGGAATACTACAGGTAAGAGTTAAAAGTTACGAGAATGATAAGTAACGACAAGCGGTTATACGATAAAGGAGAACCAAGACATGTTAACATAAACAACTGCAGGCAAAATGGAGTGTGAAGATTTAAATCCATGTAAACAAACAAACAAAAGCATGAATAAGAAAAAAACAAAGAAAATGCCTACGGCGTTAAGTCCGCCTCTGTACATTTGTTTGCTTAAAGTATTAAATAAACAAAAGGAATTAGCTATGCAAATACTAAATAGTGCTAGGGCAATATCAGCTAAAACGGTAAGAATGAAAATAAATTGCAAAAACATACCTATCCAAATACCATGACGTACTTCAAAGTAATAGACCGAATTTTGGTTTAAACTTGAAACATGATTCCATGGAAAAAGCTCTTTAAAAAAAAAATTAAACTAATTTTTTAGGTAAAAATGTCAACTAAAATCCCATTATACTTACTCTTCTCTTCAAATATCATTCAGAACAAATACTTTTCACATTGTATCGCCCGGCGTTCATCAAGGTTCTATCTTCGGCCCACTCCTAACATTTCCACAAAGAAATGCTATCTATCGACCTTTTTGATCTTATCAGAACATTTATGTACAATGTTAAGTACCATATCGTCTGATTTATGTAGCCAATATAACAATAACACGTATCAGAGCTTAGATAATGCCTGTAATGAGCTTTTTGTGATACAGTGCGCATTCTCGATGTTATAACCGTCTGGGTCGTTCATAACACGTTTTATATGATATGGTTTGTGTGTAGATAAGCTTTTTTCACGATTCATAATAAAATTATGGAATAAATGACCGTATCATGACATAGGCTGCAAATCAAATATAATCTACATTAGAATTACTGCCCATGTGTCTATATGTTATTTTAGCGACACAATAGAGAGTATAATTATGTGATAGCTATCTTCGTTTTCATATTCGTAGATATTTTTTCGGCTTTTTTAATCAAAAATATTGCTCATACGAATTAAAATGAGTCAGACAAAGACCATTACTATCAAGTAATCAACATCTTAAATCTTCAGTGGATTTTATTAGCCAAGTCACCTTGAAAGGCTTTTAAATTAGCCACCGTCCACGCAGCCCTAGATAACGAAGATTGACTTTTACATTGCAGTAAAACCCCGCCCTTTGCCCTCAGTTACCTATAAAGTGGTGAATATAAAGCCTGAGGAAACCGGCCCTTTGATGGAAATTGATTTATGCGTTGAAGTGGATAAAGATAAAGACGTATTTTGTAGGGTTTAAAAGATTAAGTTACTTTAGTATGTGACGTTATCATCATTTAAGCTGAAAGAAGTCTACTGCTGGACATAGGCCCAAGCACCGCCACCGTATGTGACGTAAACAACAACAACTTGACTAGAAAAAAAAAACATACGTAATCACTTAAGAAATAGAATCTTCACACGTCGTATTTTAAAGATTATTGCTTCTTCGTTTCTCTTCATTTCATTTACAAGTTATTCTCCAAACCCAATAGAGAGATATATGACTAGCCATTATAACTTCATTCAATTTAGTTACACTACATTAAATTGTTAGAAATCTGTAACTATTTACGCTCAATATGCCTTTAAATAAATATCTACGCTCCAACGACGTCTCTAAATAAAATAAAGGTCGTATTATAAATCGCAATAAAATTCAATCTAAGCTGAAATACAAAAGTTCTTTGTACAAATGATTTTTTTTCTGAAATAAAGATTTTGGTATTTTATATGCGCAGTACACACAATGCGTGCGCGAAGTACTTTTAGAAGGTCGCGAACGAAACCATACAAGGTAGCAATGTCAGCAGAAATCAATTGAGCTGATTACTAATAGGGATGTAAAGTGTACCTACAAGTTAATATCATGTTACTAACTTCAAAAATATATCGTAAAAACTATTGTCTTCTTTGAACCCATGTCTGAATTTTTTCCCATATTGAGGTCAGTCGAAAACTTTTCAACAAAATTGGGTCAGACCGTCCCAAATTCTCAACATACCTTCTAGTATTTAATGTGAAAATTCTGAAGCATTCCTAGAACATTATCACTGAAGAACATACTCTCCTTATTAGCGGAGTTTGTTCTTTGTTCCAAAAAAACAACATGTAATTTTCGAGGGCTCTCCGAAAATATCTCGGGGGAAAGCCTCACTCCTGTGGAGTGGTCCGTACTTGACTGTGGCAAGTTTTAAATTTATTACCTTGGCCTCACACAATTTAATATGTTCTGTTCATTGGATATTCAGCTTTGGAATTTATATTGTAAAGGTCATTTTACTTTGACCTATAAAAGTTAGGATTTTGCGTCGCCTGTACATTATTTACACTGTTCAGTAATTTTGTTAGACTAAGAGAAAACTTAGTTTATTTAAACAATTGTAACTGGAATTAGGACTTTGTAAACATCGCAGTTGTTATATTAACAATGAGAACAAGAAGGGTAGGGACTTGTTAGAATAATGGTTAATGAAAGCCATTGTCTGCCCACTAAAAAAGATGGCGTCCCTAATGAATAAATACTTCTGTAAAAAGTAAAAATAACCTGTGCCTTTTGAAGTATTTTCAACAAAAAATACTGTAAAGTATCGTAAAATAAAATAGTTTTCAATCAGGTTTTCGAAGTTACTGAACCTTATCGAATTTCAGGCGATGAACGATAAAAAGCAATATCGAGAGCACTGCACTATTTAATATTGAAGTCTAAAGCTCTTAAAAGATACTTGTCAAAGGCTATAGGAGATAGTTGTTGTAGTTAAGTTTATGGATTGTTTGTATACGAATGCAGTGATCACAAAAACAGATTATGATAGTACTTTGGTCAGATATTCATTTGTTTTTATAGAATTGGCCTTAATTCTTGTTATCTCTAGATTTGCTCCGATCTTTAGCAGCACCTAAAACTTGTTAAGTAGATGAAATCACTACATTGACAGAAAAACTAACCTTGAATTTTGAGAATTTAATTCCGTTTGTGCAAAGATCTTAACCGATTTCAGTGACACTACGTTTTACCCTTAACTTTTTGACCCAGAAAATCGAAATGTTATCCTTATTTCCTTGGACTTTCCGACTTACATTTCTCTCACTAAAGAGTGGTGGTCGGCGCTACCAATTACTGCTATTAACAGCTCGGCAACTGGCCTGAATGTGTCGTCACAGTCGATGAAACTCCCATTTCTGTGCAGTGCGCTCACCTAACGAGCTCGAACCTCGTTAGTGCTAAACTACGTACATATTTATGTAGGTTTCCCTTACGGTAATGTTTTCCCAAGCGTTGAGATCTACATTGAGGAGTGTCTTCGTTTTGGCATGTTTATCTTCAATGTTTTTTGAACTGTTTCGTTTGTTATTGAAACATGCTTTCGGATTACAAATAGACAGTGCATCTCCTCTCATCTGATCATCGCTCTTTTGAATTCATAAGGATGATACAAATCGTTGAATTCAATGAGGTTCTCACTTCGTGGGCCTTCATAAAATGCCACATCTAATCCAAATTAAATAATCCCGTATGATCAGCTACTTTCAAGTTCATTGTCACGTCTCCAAAACATGGGGGTGTTAAAGCGACGACTCGTAAAGGGCAAGGCATGACGTCATAACATGCGTCATACTAAGTATTAAGCTCGGATACCATTAATATGCATTAGCATGGACACTGTAAAAGCTTTCACACCCATCTACTGACGATGTTCATGGCTGTTTCAGAGACAGCGAAAATTACTTGTGAATTTCCAATATGTACATTTTATACATCTTCTGCCTGCTTTGGTCTCATGTGACTTGGGGTCGATGCATTTTCTGTATACATGACATTGTCTGGGTACTACTGAATGAATTCCGAGTCCAAAGGAATGAAACCAGGTATTCAATTTTCAAGTAAAAAATATATGACTCACTCCAGTTCCACAAAAAACTACCCTACTAGCTTGAGTCATTTGCAAACCCTACCCAGCCTTGAATTTCGTGGCCAGGTGTTCAACATTCGAAAATCATTCCACTCCTACGCCCCTGTTCCCTTCCCATGCGTTTCAATGGCCTATAAACCCTATAATGACCCATAAACCTTGTCCATGGGCTGCTCCATGCCTCTCGTAAATTCACCGCAGTTTCGCTTCCTGCCTCTAAATGATTCGCGTGGTTTCATTTCATTTAGTTCCGAATGGATTTGACTGGATGAATATTTGAAGTTGGAATTTTTTGTTTTCATTAGATCGGTAAATGCCTTTTATTTAACCATTGCTGTGTTAGTTTCTTTGATGTTTTGCAAAACTCGTCTAGTAAGATAGCGGTTTAAATTATTTTCATCTTGGAAACTTCTATGCATCTTTTTTGTCGTCACGAAATTAAGATATTCACAAAAATTCTTACACCCAAGCCAAATAAACAACCAACCCCATAGATTTCATGGTTCATTATTATATAGAGTACGTGTTTGGCGTTTTGATTACATGCACGCAAATAAAATCATAATGTCACATAAAGTTTTATTAGGTTACCGTTTTCTACGAGTTACGTCCGAAACGTGTCGGAGCCGTTGCGGTTGCGCTCGTTTAAATTGTTAACTATATATGGCTGTACCTCATCTGTGGCTATGTGGTTTATGTTGGTAATGTGCTGTGCAACTTTGACGTTCTGTGAGGACTTGAGAGGGATATTACTGTGATAGTCTGCAGCTATTCACTTATCGGGGTTATTGTGTATAGGAATGCAGCCTTCTATTTACTCACTTACCTATACTAAATGGTGGTTTCCTGTTCGTTCTGGTAGAAGAACCCGTTCATCACATACTTTAGGAATGAATGCTTGATATTTAGGACCTCTATCTTGAACTCTTTTGTTTATAAAAACGTCTATATCTTTAACTGTACCACTTTCTTCATGACTTATCACTAACTGTTCTACTCTTTATAACATACATTAAAAACGATTTTTAAATTCTAAACTGGGGTATAATATATTAGCTACGTATAGTTTACGGCACACAACATGTTATGTTAAGCATGCGGCCGCACGCAACCCTGTTCTTGGCTACAATTTATGCTGAAATGAGCATTTAGGTTGAATATTGATCAAGGTCTAAAGTTGTTTCATGATACGATTTTATCTGATGTTAGTGAGAAATATAATAAATCTTCAATGAATAGTTGATACTGTTTTATGCATCTTGCCAAAATAAATCTGCTGTAATAGTAAATCATTATTTAATTAAACATGACATGACAACAATTTTTCCATCAGGTGAGATGCAGGCCAAGAATTTCCTCGTTGTGGTTAAAAATAAATAAATAATAATCATTTACTGAAAATTCAGATAGTTTTTTTTTTCTATTAAATAATTTAATTCCATCAGCACGAAATGTAATCAACCTTTCACGAAGTTCAACTTCGTTTTTTTTTGCAAGTAAAAAAATTAAAGCTCCATTTTTCTCTTTGGAAATGGCGTAAATATTCTCTCTGAAGGCTCTTGAGGCATCAAAGCAATTAGTCACCGTTAATTACGTTTCGTCTCAAATTCTCGGGAAAAAGCGATCATTTGTGAAGTGACTCTTTTTTGATGGAGAGAACAAAAGCGTTCCAGTATTTTGTTTTCAATACAAAATAGGGCTTCGCAACCAAATATTTGGGGCAAGCTTTATTTAAGGGATTAAAGCAGAGTATTGTTTCTTTTGCCCTTATCACAAGCTTATCCCATTTCATTTGGATTTAGCTCAGTAGATCTTTTTTTTCTATACCTACATCTTTATCAGCCATCGTCTCACTACTACTTTCCTAGTCATCAATCCATCTATATCTTCTTTGGTCTCCCTCTTATTTATTACTTACTAGGTGATTCCCGCGGCTTCGCCCGCGTGGATGTCGGTTATTATATACTAAAACCTCGAGAACCACTCTATCCATTGGTGAAAACTGCATGAAAATCGGTGCAGAAGTTTTTGAGTTTATCGCGAACAGACAGACAGGTAGACGCGGCGGAGGACTTTGTTTTATTATATGTAAGGATATAACCATTCGCATTTAGATTCAGACTTAACATTTTAGTTGTCGATTGCTCAAATTTTAAGCGCACCACGTCTATCAAGTTTTCCAAACAGACTAAGGTGCTCAAATTTTCCACATCATGCCTCCACAATCACGACCCTCACTGGTAAATCTCTTGGTACTTCGACCCTTCGGATTTTGATGCCTCATTCAGTTTTATAACCATTTTTCATCGGAACAAGCAATGAAACGTGGCGCTTGTTTGGTAGCAGACCTCGTTAAATAAAATGGCGCAGCCAATTATTGGCCGTTACACGAAGTTCATGACACTCATGTTTTTTGTACAGTTCAGTGACTTACGACTTACTTTGTGGTGATAAATTGTTTATTTTTGCACTGGATCTATTGTTTAATGTTATTTCTTTTGATGTTATTGATTTTTTTAATGAAAAGTTGTCTAACTTTGGTAATTTACAACGTCGTGGCCTGAAATTTGTATTTGCTTCATTTTCATCTTGTCTTTGCATTAAGGTGGATTAAGACGAAACGAACACAAGAAGACAAGAATTTGAGCCGTTTGGTGGAAATCATCCTTTAGTCGTCATTTTGTTAGTCACCCCCTTTCTAGCCATATCATCTTATTCATAGTCTCGATAGATAAATACAAGCAATATTGTCCTCTACTCACAACATGTATCCATAGTATACTTCAACTTTTGCTGTGACAATCGAATGCTTTGTTCGTCGACCTTGCAACGTTCAATGCGGGCTGGCTTCCGATGCCGGAAGCCTCTCGTCTGTTCCGACAACATGGCCGATTTACCCTTGTTGCGTTCTAATGCCTATAGGTAGTGGTAGATGTGTTTGAGTAGAAGTTTACTTATTGTAGGTGTTTGTTGATCAGTGACTGACAGAACGTGGCTAAGTTATTACAGCCGTGCGGGTCCTTGTCGGAGTTGTTCCGTGGATGGGTGACCATCTTTACATATCGAGACTCCTCTATGCCTCGGAAAGCACGTTAAGCCGTTAGTCCCGGGTGTCATTTGTGGATCTTTGACAGTCGCTACGGGTCGTCAGAAGCCTTTCGGGCTTCTGACAACCAGTCTTACCAACAGTTACTGGGTTGTGGAGGTCAGATAGGCAGTCGTTTCATGTAAAATACTGGTATTCAGCTGCATCCAGTTAGACTGGAAGCCGACACCAACATAGTTGGGAAAAGGCTAGGCAGATTGATTGATCTGATGTTAATCATTTCTAAATAAAATCTGCATATAAAAAGCACAAGCACGGCAACGCATCTGCAAAGGCTGCATTAATGTACAAGCTAAGATTTCCTAAGGCAATTATTAACCATTTTTTTGTCCATAATACTATTACTACAACTCAAACTGTCAAACAGATGCATTGAGTGTTACCATGGTTCTCACTCAGCCCATGGCCGACTCTAGGAAAAGGAGAAAGAAAACATACATATTCAATAGACGTGCATTGATGTAACGATATATTAATGACCTATGTCGCCATAGTTTGACAGAGTACCTACTGAAGTTTACCTTAGCATCTTAGCAAACCGAGAACAGCACAGCGCGTTAGCAGCGCGCTTGACTCACACCGCCATCTCCAAACAAAACGAATTAACTATTTCCTTTCCATAAAACAGCGTCATAAAGCAAATAATAAATAATAACGACATTGCTCTCAGTGTGATTGCTCACCCCTGGGAGCCAGGGACGGTAAAACAGCTGTATATCCGGACACTAAATAACTCAGTGCAGCGATGCATTTATGACTCATAATGTAAGGCTAGGTTTATACAGGCGATTTTAAAGCGCGTCTGATTCACGGTGTTTGAGTTTGGATTTAAAAAAATATGTGAGTGTAACTACATAAGCAGCGCTTAGACGAATAAGGAGTGAGGTGAAAGGTATATAATTAATATTGATCTTGCAAGATATTGTGTTAATAAACTCATTCTTTTCTATAATTAAGCTACTGCGCTCTAAGCTCTGGATACGTATCTGAAAAATGTTGAGTTGTTATATTCAATTCGTCTTATTTAGTAAAATTTAATGAAATGAAAATAGTAAAATAATATCACAGTTTATTAAGGTACTTATAGATACTAGGTATTTTATATCCAACGATTCCTGCTGTAAATATGAAGTACTTAAACTCTTTATTTTCTGAAAAATACGTCTGAAAACGAATAACAATGCTCTCTATTAGATTGCTTTCCCCGCATCAGCATGAAGTAGGAAACTATTCCCTGGCACCCAGTCTGTCTGGTTCCAACGATGCAGCTCTGTGACTCATATTTGTAATGTAAAGCTAGGAGCAGAAAGACAATGAATAAGCGCGTTTGTTCATTGTACACAAACATGTTTTGATGGCTGCAGCGACACTAGCCGAACTATTATTTATTTTATAATTAGTTTACTACGATGGGACAAACAAAATCATTGATAACTTGGATCCAACATTATGTTGTTTTGTTGAACAATTGACTTAGTAACTACAGCAATTCATATTCCTCTTGCATAGTAACAAGCTTCATTAATCCGAAATTTTGCAACAGCCAACAGCAGGCCTAGGCTCTAGACAGTTGGTCTCCATAGTATAAGCTGGGTCTATATATTTTGGCACACAATAAATTTTGCAGCGCTGGATCTGTGACTCTTATAAACCCCGTTGCAGAATAATGGTCACGTCAGTTATAATGGTCGTTTTATACTGGTGTACTCAGGTACACCTCTGCCTAAACCTTCAGGGAAAATAGATGTGATGTAATTTTATGTTGTTATATATTAAAATAATTTGCTTATTTGTTACATAATCATACATACATAAATAATCAGCTATGTTCCCACTGCTGGGACACAGGCCTCCTCTCTGTGAGAGGGAATGGGCCGTAATCCACCACGCAGGCCCAGTGCGGGTTGGTAGATGTCACATGTCTTCGAATTTTTGGTTCTAGGACATGCCGGTTTCCTCACGATGTTTTCCTTCACCGTTTTGAGAGCAGTGGTGATGAAATAATTTACACAAAGTAAAGCGCCTGTCAGGGTTCGAACCTACGACCTACAACTCGTAAGTCGCGGCCGTTACTACTGGGCCATCACTGCTCTCACCACTGTTGTTTGTTAAACCCTTCGCATTTGTCTTGCATAATTTCGGCTTAATACTGCCAGCCAAGACCTAGACAGTTTGCTCTAAGTAGATTGTATACATTTTGGCACACAAAACATTGCAGCGCTGCATCTGTGACGCATATAAACCCGGGTGCAGAAGAGCGGCGGTGGAGCGCGCCTGACTCATACGTTATTTTACGGTTCAAGTCTATGATGCTAGGGGAGGTTTATTAAATTAGATATTGTGGGGGCCGAGTTTGATGTCTTGTGGGTTATATGCTATTAGGGATTAACGTTATTGGAGACTGGATGCATTTATCTTAGGTCATATTAGTTGGTCGTATTTATTCATAAACGATGATTAAACTTAAGTAATGACGACTGTTTAACCATACATTTTTATGTTTGAACGTCACTAACTTTAATCATCGTTTATGAATAAACCCCTAAATGTGAAGCTGAAGTCGATCAACAGTCAATCCTGTAAAAAGTCTCCTTTTGTTACAACTAACAGCTTTCTGAAGAGAATTCGATTTAGATTTCTTTAGTCTAGACTCTAGACTAATTGTCTTTCAAGTTGTACGCCTGATCCAATTGCTTTTAACTTCGAACTTGGCTGAACACAACCCAACTCTTAAGTGATCCTAAGTCGGGGCTAAGTGAATAGTTAGAGGGTATTCTAACTTTAAGTAGCGCTTTAGAATTAACCCGTTCAGTCTGTTCTGAACACTAGGTAACTTAGAACTTGATAGGGTAAGTTACCTCAGGTTTGGCATTGGAGGAGGCAAGGTTGCAAGTTGGTCTTAAGTTATTTAGAATCTCATCTATATTTATAGCAGAATACATTATGACAACATGAACAGATGGCTATTTATAACATTGTATGTTATCTGAAATATTTAATATCAATAAAGGCTGGAATATACATGCTATTAAAAAGCATGCTTGTTTGCTAGTAATTAGTATGCTTATTTTAGCATTAGGCATAGCATAGGTATATATGTTATTGTATATTTCTTGTCATTTAGCGTATGCTCTCCGTGTTTGTAAAAAATCATCCTATTTTTGAATACTCATGGTAATGGTGTGTTATTAAGTAGCATCTGCTAATAAGCATGCTATTGTTCATATAGCATGTGTGTGTATTCCAGGCTTTCATAGAAATATTAAATGAATAACTACTTGTTTCAACATTTCAATTTAAAACGTTATGGAATCAAAAACAAGCTTTTCAACACTGAAAAGTGATTACCGACAGTAACACAAAAGCAAGCAATCAAGGCATTCACAGCAATCCTAGCAACGCATTCTTTACAAAGCGCGACTCTTTCGCTCGTGTGAACCAGTCCTTACTGAATGCAAGCGAATGGCGCCGCGGCGACGACGACGTCGACGGTCGATACGTCGCGACGCGTCGGCTACTCATTTTTGTGTGAAATATAAAATGTACAGTCAACCACACTTCCATGGTTTTAATTCAACATTGACAGCGCCTTTATGTCGTAGCAGTAGGATTGGTTTTCGTCGTTTAAGTGTTGATAGTTGCGAGCCAGAGTATCTCGTCTAGTATACGTATACGGAGCTGGTCAATGACGGGCTTGAATACGATTATGAGGCTTGTTGCTATCCGTGCACTATTAATGACTCTGTTTTATGTGTCTAGGATGAACTAAGAGGATCCAACTCACTTGTGAAGTCGTAAACATTTCATGAAGCACTACACACACCACAAATATTTCATGAAGCACTGTCTCGCATGATGTTAGGATCGATTCGAGTAGTCGAATTTCAAAGGGAACGAATAATTTATTTGTTTCTTACAAAGGAGAATGGCCATTTTGCCCTTTTCATGTTATGATATGTTAAGTTGTGGGAAAGGGATGTGTATTTCCACAATACCACTACACTAACGGCTTATTTGCAACGTTAAAGATTTGATGTTATTTTGTATAGAATGTCAATTGACAACATAACGGGAGTGCATTCCTTTGCAATAACAACAATCCTATTGAGGATTGAGCAGTAGTGGCCCAGGGCGTCACCACTGGGCCACTACTGCTTTGACTTACGAGTTGTAGGTCGTAGGTTCGAACCCTGACAGGCGCTTTACTTTGTGTAAATTATTTCATCACCACTGCTTTCGAAACAGTGAAGAAAAACATCGTGAGGAATCCGACATGTCCTAGTAGAACCAAAAATTCGAAAATATATATATATGTGACATCTACCAACACGCACTGGGCCCGGGTGGTGGATTACGGCGCACACCCTCTCACTGAGAGGAGGCCTGTGTCCCAGCAGTGGGAACATTGTAGGCTGATTATGCTTATGCTATTGCGGATTTATACTTCATACTAACATGTTTTTCTTTTGTTTCAGTGATAGTAAACCCGAAGGCACCACCTGGCAGCAAGGATGGCGCTAAAAGCTTCAATTTCGACTTTTCATACTGGTCACATAATGTAAGTATCTTTGGAATTACTTTGATATCCTTGCAAGTCAGGCAGTGGGCTGTGATCTGCGTCTCAGACTACGAATCATTCTCCTTGAAATAAAAAAGGTGATATTTAGTAATTAGTTGAAGGAAGATATGAAATACAATAGACGTAGATAATATTTAGTAACTTATTCTGCTTAACTATTGACTATAACGACACGTGTTTCACCTCTCAACGAGGCATCCTCAGGATGATGATTGACCAGGCGCAAACCAGAAACCGACGTGTTGCGACACCGAGCGCTGGACGCAGAGCGCTCTGCGTGTGCGTCTGGTTTTTTATGACTCTTGAAGAATAGTTAAGCGGAATAGGTTACTAAATATATCTACGTCTATTGTATTTTATAATAGATTTCCGAAAAGTCACGCTTGTATAGACATCTAAGCCTATCTGGGAGATATGAAGTAAACCTTCCTACTCAAATTAACGTTAGCAATTGCGTAAAAATTACTTAGCCTGTCAACCATCTGGTTGCTTAATAACCTAATAAGTTAATTAAATTGAATTTTTTTTATAATAATGAATGCCTAATAGAGGCTCATTAAGTATTCGATTTCAGGAAATCAATAACATTCCGGAAAATGAATGTGTTGTTCCGCTCTTTCCTATAAAAATTATCTTTCGTTTGAAATATTTATTATTTTATTGCAAATGTTTATAAATAATAATCAACTTTCAGCTTATTTGAACAAACCTGTAGTATTTCATGTAACAATAAATCCATCGAATTCTTCAAAAATCTCACTCAAAACAGTGAAAACCTTAAAATCAATACAACATTAAACATTTACACAGCAACTCGCTCAAACGGACTCGGTGTGGAACCAATCGTGTTGCCGTTGGATCAATAGTAAGTAGATTGGCTCCCCGTGGCTCCGGTTTCCTTGCACCGGAGATGCGATACCACAGTTAATCAAAGTCCGAGATTCTGCTAGCTATTGGTTTTGCAGTAACCACACAAGTAGGTACAAATGGCGAAATAGTCATCTATTTAGATGGAGAACGAATATACTGAGCATCACTGGCAGAGACTACCTAAAGTGTGTCTGTTTTACTTTTCCTTTTTTTGTAAACAGAATGTGGCGTACGCAGCTTTCGATTTTGGGAAATAAATGGTTAACTCGTCGCATTTGTTTATGTAATTTATACCGCATACGTTTCTGACAAGACGTTCTCACTTTATAGTGAGAATCATGCAAAAGTTCGTGATATTTGTACCGTGTTTGTTTACCAAATACCTAATTAATAAAAATGCACTGTATGCAGACAACAAACAATGATGGCGGATGGTTGTGGTCGTTCTTGTAATGTTTTAAGCACATAAAAAAGACTTGGGCAGTCATCTTTACCAAAAACCATAACATCACGCCTGTAATCCCCGAAGGGATAGGCAGAGGTTTACACCAACATTTCGACAAGTAAAATGGGCGATCCTGATACCATGAACCGGGCACAAATCCAGACTCGTGGCTGCTACTGAGAAATTCCCAAAAGAAAACCCAACAACACTTGGTCTGACCTGGAAATCGAAACCACAACCTTATGCATCTTTACTATTGCTATTTTAAAATGCATTGCAATTGTTTGTCTGCATATATTGTAGCTCGTAGGTTCGAACCCAGACAGGCGCTTTACTTTGTGTATATCATATACACTCACTACATCGCCACTGCTCTTAAAACGTGAGGAAACCGGCATGTCCTAGAACCAAATATTCGAAGTCATGTGACATCTACTAATTCAAAACTTTGCCCACGTCATGGATTACACACCTCTCCCTCTAACCGAAAAGTGGCCTTTGTCCCAGCAGTGGGAACATTATAGGCTGATTCTGCATGTATCCAAGCCTTTTGTCGTGTGAACCCTTACCGGTACCTTATGCGTGTAGTCTCTACACGTGGAGAACTCTTGTTTGTAATTTGTCGATCGATAGCTAATAGCAACCTCGTACCTAATGCCCTTGATTTACGTTTAACGATCAATTTCAATATCACAGACCGTCAAAATATTGTTAATAGGTACTTATTAAATTTTCTTCATTGATCTAGTTGATCTAGTCTTAAACACCTACAGTAGGGACAGGCGCGGTCCGAGGGGGGGGGTCCTGGGGGTTATGACCCTCCCCCCCCAAAATCATTCAAGCTGTCGAGAGACTGAATGATTTACGTGTCTTACTTACTAAAAACTTTAGTACTTAGACTGTAGGTACTTAGACACTAACCCCGGTGGGCAGATGGGCATATACAAAAAAAGTTTTTAGAGTATTATCAATTAGGTAACCATTTCCCTAAAATTATTCCTCGGCACCAATGGTGACCCCCCCCCAAATCTTGGGCTGCGACCGCGCATGAATAGGGAGCCCTATTTTAATTGACATAAGCCAGGTTGATTTGATTGCATTCGATATATCTAGCCTAATTCCTTGATGATGAAGCCCACTATAAATTTTAATTTGTGAGTAGATAACGCACAAAGAATCACTGCAGTGCTTTATTTGTAGCAGTTATTCCTAAAACTAGGAATTTATATCTATCCATAGGTACATACATACATGCAAATAAATAAAATTGAAGTGTCTGTTTTTAATGTCAAAATAACAACTTTTTACTAAATACATGAGATACGACACACAAAAAAACAATTTTTAAAATTTTTGTCTTTCTGTTTGTTTCGGCTAATCTCCGAAACAGTTGGACCGATTTTGACGAGACTTTCACTGTCAGATAGGATGTTATAAGAAGTAACTTAGGCTACTTTTATTTTAGAAAAAGAATTAGGGCCAACGCGATCGAAGCCGCGGTCAAGAGCTAGTAGGTAGTAATGATATAATGAAGCCAGATAATACTTTACAGCGCCATTATCATGCTAAACGATCAATTCTAATGTTAACGGCTACCCATAACATTGCACGCGATTGTCCGCCAATGTTACTGCTTGTTCAGTTTTGGATGGCCGCCATATTGGGTGCAGGCCATATATTCTAAGCGGATTAATAGTCCATTGGTTTTAGTGTAGATTGATTTTAGGATTTTTCAAAGGTTGAGACCTTTTTTCCAGCTTTCTGAAATTCTATAAAAATATGACAATTTCTTTTTATCATAGAGCTATTAAAGTATAAATGAATAGGCTACACTGCTATTAAGCATTCCAATGCGACTATGCTACGATATTCGCAAATAATATAAAGCGTTGTTTGAATTAACAACGAGCGGATAGAGTTTTAATCGAGTGGTCCTTGCAATTAATGTGAGAATGTTTAACACCAATCAATACTTCACAACATAGCACAACAATGTATGTTTTCACCAAATATTTGTACGTCACATGAAAACATCAGAATTGCTGGCAAATGACGCTTAACCGCAGAAACCACGTCCATTTGGTAGCCCGGAGATTGCGCCGTGATGATTAATTTGTACCATTCGGACGCAATCATGGGCAATCGCCTCGGTTTGTGGTCTCATCTCACACCACCACATGGTTTGAAATTCACAATCATAACGATCGAGGGATACACACCATAATGTTATTATACATTTACTATGAGTAATGTGGCCACGGGAGCCAAACTATAGCTGTGTTTAACTGGTTTTGGTGTAATGATAAGGTACAATCATGTTATTATAATATAATATTTTATCTACAACCCGCACATAGTGCACATGTTATTCAAGTTAAAAGGTTTTTTTTAAACCTTATTTAAAAAATATCGAAACTTTATTGTTAAGTTCATAGTTCATACGACAACACAACCCCAGGTACTGAAATTAAGTAATTTAATTCAGTTCAGAACAAAGTATACGTCTTTGGTTCAGAATCTAAAAAGGACAGCTTTGTAAGCAGACATACAAAAAAAGTCGCATACATTAAACAAAGTTAACGGCAAAGAGCAGCGGAATTTACTTAATTTGCAATTTTAACGAGTGGATTCGGGGATGGGTTTAATTCATACAAATGTATGCGTCTGCGACGCGTCTGTAGTCACAGATGTTACTATGATAATCTGGTTTACTTAGTTTTTCCCATTTCAAATTGTTGTCTTAATTTGGTTATGAAGGTTTAGGTTATAGGTAGGCTATGTATCTAATAATAGAATTATCATATATTCTATGGTTCGTTGAAGCGTGTGACGAATTTGCATATTTTGAAAAATACCGTAGTGCCAATATTCAACGTGATTAAATGAAGTGAACATACATCTGTTAGTGTGGACTGAAACAGTTTTTTCCCATCCCTTCCCACCTACATTAGAATTAGTACATTTGTTAATTGGTGCCAGAACATTTCTTGAAATTAGGGCACCCCTTAACTTCTTGGCCATTCTCCTTTACAAATATCCATATTCATCTATAGGCTTTAGGTACCTACTGTGGCTAACTAGTAAGCATCGCTGCTATACAAATCATGGTTAGTCCCCTTTACAAATAAATACCTAATTTCACCTACAGGCTCCACAACCAATGGTCCACATAAGCCCTAAACCGAAATAACTGGTAGTCATGGGAGGAGGCCTTCGCCCGGGGGCCATATTATGACGTTTTAATGTTATCATGATTCCAGTGCTAGAGGGAGACGAAGCTATGCATGACCGATAGCACCATCACCATTTCTTTTTCGGACAGAATCATGATGGATACTTCATAATACGCCCCCTGCACGCATAGCATGACAACCATAGAAACGGGAATTCTACGGGTTTTGTCGACGGAAGAATAGACAAAATGGCAGATTGTGATTGTTTAGCTGTCATTTTGTCTAAGTATTCTTCCGTCGACAAAACCCGTTTCTATTGTGGTCATGCTAAGCGTGCTGGAGTGAGATGATACTGGCTGGCAGTGATCAGTAACCTATAGACAGCGTGTGACTATTTATATCGAAAGCCAATTATTTTTAAAAGAGCAACAGTGGAGTTTCTTGCCGGCTCTTCTTCATAGGAAACGAGCAATTGGAACCGTGCACCTAGCTCCTGACGTTACATAAGTACCCATGTATAATAGGTTTATGTGAAATAAAATATTTTAATTTTGAATATTTTTGTTGCAGCCAAGTGACCCAGAGTTCTCATCACAAATCATGGTGTACAAAGACATCGGCGAGGAGATGTTGCAACACGCTTTCGACGGTAATAAACATTCGCTTTCCTTCCTACTTTCACCCACTGCACACTAACAATTACGCTTTCTTTTCGCGAATTGCCATATCTGTGCGTCTCAGATCGGCGTATCTTTGTGATCTACTTTTGGGGATAATGTTTAAGAGTTAAATGGACATGAGAATAAAGTAATAAGTACGTATTTTTTGGTAATATCCTCGTGTTTAATTCGTAGGAAACTTTGACTATAAATTTTATACAGGATGTAAAAAAGACCCATCACATAGCCGTCAACTACGAATTCTGTACCTACATCAAATTAAGTAACATTGCACAAAGATAATTGCTGGGAAACGAATTTTATTTTTGGTGTGAAAAATCGCTGTTTATGGTAGTGCGTAACGTAACGCATTAAAATTAAGTTATAACATTTAAAACTGGCTTTCTTTAAAAAATGACTGAAAAAGTTGGAACTCTGTCCTTCAATATGTCCGTAACCAGAAGGTTCCCAGGCATACCTCGGCTTCGTTAAGTGTCTGATGAACTATGGAAGAAAAGTACATGTTGCACCGACCCTAAATAAATTGGGATAAGGACTGGAGAATAATGATCATGGTGGGAACTAATAAATAAAAAATATGAAACAAAGAGTAAATAAATATGAACGAAGTCGATAGATATTCTAATTTGACCTACCTACATACATAAATTGATTTCCGGCAATCAGTCAATGGCTTACTCGATATTTAAAAATGTATTAAGTTTCATAGAAATATGAATAACACACACCGTTGTTTCAATTAAATTGTCGTTTTGTCTCTAAATTATAGTAGCGTCAATTACACTCCCAATTCGGTTTCGATGGTCGATTGTTTTATATCGATAACCCTTTTGTAATTTAGAATAAAGCCATAGGATTTGATACTTTAGGTTTGACACAGTACAGTCGAAAAAATTGAATTCTGACCCACCATAAGCTTATTTTCTTACAGACATTCAAATACAATTAGGGCGACATTCGCGTAAACATACATTTCCTTGGTAACGAATTTCCGAGTGACTTTTTGACTCTTTGTCATAATAATATCGAACATGGTTTTGAAAAAGAAAAAAGTTAATTCCAAAGAGTTTGTATTCAAAATATGATTATTATGCTTTATCTAAAATATGATCTATTGCAGTGATGACAAAGGTTAAAATTGCATAGATCTCCTACCCGTATTGACATAGATTGCTTAGTATTTAAAACGTCGTAAGTGCGGCATGCATTGTAAAGGATAAATCTATTTTGACAGTTCAAACGATTTATCGTCAGAGTGGGTCATGATTCACTTAGCCTGACTGTACGTAACGGTGTCGGAAACTTAAAAATACATCCCATATTTCAATGACCCAGTATTCCATACAAAACTAACCAATTGAAAGATAAGCTATTCCAACCAAAACAAAAGCGCATCATTCCAATACAAGCTCTATCATTCAAAATTCAAACTTATCCATAACGGACTTAGAACTAATATCTATTATCCTACAGGCTACAACATATGCATATTCGCGTACGGGCAGACAGGCGCGGGCAAGTCCTATACCATGATGGGCACCGGCAAAGATGGCCAGGAGGGCATCATCCCGCAGATCTGCAAGGACCTCTTCAGGCGCATCAGACAGACCTCCTCCGATGATCTCAAATATTCGGTCAGTATACTAAGATCTATGTGTGTGTCATATAATAAAATTGAAGCAATGAATGACTTGCATCGTCTAAACATTAAACAGTAAAACAAAACAACAACAATAAAACAAACTTGTGGTATGCCACAGGCATTTAAATCGCACCGTGATGTAATAATTTTAGTTAGTTAACTTTCTTTATTACTTTGTACTTCAATATTCTAATTATTTAAACTTTTTTTTTACGTTACATAAAAAAAATAAGTTTTTCCAAAATAATTACTTCAACTAGGTTCATAAATAATTATTTGCCTTACTTGGGAAGAGACTGTACCCCACGACACAGGGAATCCTAGTTTGGGATTCAGGGAATTTTTAAAAATCTAGCACCGAAAGCTCCTATGTAATCTGTTACTCGTTTTTTTTTTCATAACGTACTGGATGTCTTTTTTTTTGTGTACTGAATAAAGTTTTTTTTTTATGTCTCATACTGACTCTGTCTCTTTCTCAGCAGCGACAGAAGCACGTTTTAAAGTTAGGTAGCGTTTGAGTCGTCGTTGGTAACACGGCCAAGCCATGTTCATTGAAATGTTTCTAGACACGGCCTTTTACAGTAAAGTGTTCTCTATAACTGAAATCACAGAGTAACAAATTGCGTGAATATATGTACTGTTAAAACGGTTATAAAATTGATTGTTACGCAAGGGTTCTATAAATATCCCCGCCTACCACCCTTTTCAACCCCTACGTCCGAGCACTGTATGACGTAGTTACTGTGGAACTGTAGTTTATTTGTTTACTTTGAGTTGCCAACGAATTACATACGCATAACTTTGCATGGCTTTATTCCCTTATGGGGGATGCGCGAAGGTAGCCCGCGAAATTCAAATTTTCTTACGTTTTTTTCAATTGGTAGAGTCAGTTTGAATGTTGATCTAAATATGATTCGCGACCGTATCAAATATTTATTTATAGAATTACTAGCTGCGCCCCGCGGTTTCACTAAAAAGTGTTAATCCAGGTTATAAACTATATGTTTGCCAAATTTCATCCAAATCCATTCAGCCGTTTTTGCGTGATTGAGTAACAAACATTCAAACACATAAACTTTCACAGTCATAATATTAGTAGGATAATCATAAAAATCATCAATACATTAACTCTTTATATTCATACTATTGAATGACTATTTCATGAAATCATGACATTTGAGGCTATTGCTGATTCTAATGATTATAATTCTGTATTTTTTCATGTAAGCCATTTCAAGGTTATCCATTTATTACCTGGCACCCTGTATAGGTAGATTCTTAACGCGGCACAGCACAGTTTACTTTGTTGTAATAATAATTAAAGTTAACTCAACGTTTTATTTTAAGCGACAGTTGCTTGAAACTGACCGAAATATAAACGGTTCGTCTTCATAAAACAAGTAGGATTCATAAATGAATATTCATACTCATTCTAATTATATCATTAGCAATTCAAATTGAGTTTATTTAAGGTTAATAACACTTCCGAAATACGAGAAGGAAATATCCTTTTAAGTAATTATTATACTTCACAAATAAGAGAAACTGTTTTTCCTGAATAATCTAGACCCTTCATTATTGTAACGTTTCACCGATTAAACGTTTTCACGTTTTGTGTGAATTTGGGCAGTTTTTAAGTGACCGTAGTTTCTTGTTATAAAAACTTATTATCAGTTTCAAAAAGAAACAGTTGTATTCCTTCTCGAGTTGATCACATAATCTCTAGAATAATCGTTCTTCAAGGTAAACCACCAACAACTTTTTAGGGAAATTTGAAAAAGTTTCTATCTAAACAGGTTTAATTCTATCAAATAGGCAAACTGTAAGCTAATTTATGAAAATAAGAAAGTTAAGACATCTTCCAATATAACATTTTCCTCTATCCAAACAGGTGGAAGTATCCTACATGGAGATATACTGCGAGCGGGTTCGAGATCTCCTGAACCCTAAGAACAAAGGAAACCTCAGGGTCCGCGAACATCCAGCACTTGGACCCTACGTGGAAGACCTCAGTAAACTCGCTGTGACGTCATACCAGGACATATACGACCTCATTGATGAGGGCAACAAGGCTAGGTAAGGAAAACTTTTTTCGTACCTGCTTTTGTTTCTAGCCAGCATTTTTTCCCGTGTGGAGAATGTTCTGGTTTGTGATAGTAAACCTGGTTGGTAGTAGAGTGTAACAAGACTCTTTTGGCGCATGAATGACTTTGACAGGGGGGCGTTGTTGGTAAATATTTGTAAAATTGTCTCAGAAATTGTATTGAAAAAACAAGATGGCGGCGTTCGTTCCGATTTTGGCCACGCGCCAAAAGATCCTTGTAATAATTTTTTCGATAATTTTAAAATGTTTCATACAGTATTTTAAGATGTCATACCGGTCATCGTATTGTGCTACAATAGTAAATGATAACACTTGGCGTAACATTTGACAGGACTGTGGCAGCCACGAACATGAACGAAACCTCGTCGCGTTCGCACGCTGTCTTCACCATATTCTTCACGCAACAGAGACATGACCAGACCACCAACCTTATGTCGGAGAAGGTAAGACACATTACTCTTTCATAACTTTGATGATTTATGTGTTTGGAGATTACTGCTGAGTCATCATCAAGTCGTCTTGTGTAGAGTGGTTACTCCTTGGAGATACGTTTTTTTCTTTTATTCAATAAAGTTTTTTTTAACAGCTTTTGTATACAGATAACTGAAATGATAATATTTTATTCAGGTAAGTAGTTCCTTTCTTTTAACTATCGGGACAATGAAGATATTTAAATAAAAGAAAAAACCCGTCTGCAAAAACACGTAATTAACTGAAAAGAGATAAACAAGCATTATTATTTATAGACTTTTGGTATCGCAGGCGGGACAAACAATAGTTTTTCATTGAATAAAACCAGCAAGAAAATTTTCCAACTGCAAAAAAGGCCTCTCCATATACAGAGAAGTCTCTGTATAGCCAAAATAATACCTTCCGTCTTTGCCCGCTCTTCTTCATAGGAACTTATTACACGTTGGATAAGTATAACAGATGAATGAATAGGTATAACACCGATGATATCGGCTTGTAAATGTCTATATGCAAAGGGCTCTTTACATACAGCGCTTCATTCAACTTGACTGACTTCTTGACTATTCAAAAGTGCCTGTAAATGGTTTTTTTTTTTAATCACCTTTATGTAATAATATACAACTAACTTGGTCAGAGGCTACGCATTTCCAAACAACGTGGTAATGCCGCCAGTCTCTTGGGTACATTACCAGCCGACAGCGATGCGGAGAAAATTTTTCGACGCCATATTTTAGTTATTAATTGTTTATTTGTATAGTTGCTTTTAATTTATATTAGTTAGGATTTAATTATTTAATTAATAGTTAATGGTTTAATTGAACTCAAAGCATTTGAGTTTAACATCTTCTCTCTTTCAGGTATCCAAAATCTCCCTCGTGGACTTAGCAGGATCCGAGCGAGCGGACTCGACGGGCGCTAAAGGCACTCGTTTGAAGGAGGGAGCAAACATCAACAAATCTCTGACTACCCTCGGAAAAGTCATCTCTGCGCTCGCTGAGATTGTGAGTTCATTACTTTGTTTTAATTGGTGGTAGTAGAGTAGTTTTGTGTTAGAGAACAGTTCTTCAGAAAACCATGAGCCCATGACTTAGAAATGATGAATTTATTTGAACAATATGACAAAGAGTAGTGCAAGGCTACTTGTAATAATCGTCATCACTAAATATTAAACGGTTATTGGGTTTTCTGAGTTGGGATTTGGTGCTAGGACTACGTAGACTAATTAAATCGTGTGCTCGTCTGCTAGCGTCAGCATGAGTTAAATTAAAATAATTCATGCTGTGGGTGAAGAGATAAGCCAGTCGGCAAAATTGGTAGTGGGGCGGACTGACTGATCAAAGATAGCCAAAGTTGGCACAATAACTTTGATAACACAACTAGTCATTATTTCGCTAAATTACAACGAATTTGGCTATCTTATCCTAGATGTTGTGTTTAGATTACTGTATATAATATCTATTACCTACATAGTTTTAAGAAAATAATTTCCAACGGACCGCAAGATTTTTGTAATTTTGATTGATTGTTGCTGTTTTCTAGATACCCAACTAAAGCACGGTGTGCACTAGTAGGTTTGATTAGGCAAGTTTACTTTCGTAACCTACTTGCAGCTTGCTAACACTAACAGTTATAGTTTGACCATTACCGCTGTACCGCGCCTTAGAAATAAGCGGCGAGGCGGGGGGCGGGACGCCGTGAGCGTTGACGAATGACCGGCCTGCATTGCCCCCCGTGAGCCGCGCACATACCTAACGCGCGGTACACGTTGGTCGACGGTATCGGTCAAACTATAGTCGTATTGCGTTAACTGTCAAAAGGTCGATTCACGTTCCGTCAAAGACGAAAAATATCTTGCATACTTTTTAGTAACGTTTTCGAACTTGTTCGGTATTTTGTTCATGTACACTGTTCTGGTTCGGAGGTTTTCGGGCCCTGCTCCGAAACGCTGAGGGTCTGTACGGCCCGAAACTCATGCCTATTCGGGCCATCCACACCCTCATAGTTCTGGAGGATACACTGACGTACACGAACAAAGAGCCCGAAAGTTTCCGACCCGAACTGCGTGGGCAGAACTTTACAGTGCAGAACGGTCGAGGAAATAAACTTACGCCATTAAACATACTAGTGGACCGTGCTTTACACGTAGATGTATGCTAAACTAACGAAACATTCACGTTTGTTTTAATGCCCCGTATCTCCGTGGAAATTATAATATAGTCGGTGAGTTTTTATAATAGAATACTAGGAGTGTGTGTGCACATTACTAATATTTTGTTAACCCCTTAGCGAGTGATCCTAGTGTAACGATAGCTAATCGTCCTGCTGGTCTATTTCGTACAAATCTCACCGTAAAAATTAGGTGAAGTGTGCCCTGATACTACATTCCACCTGATACCACAGATTAATACAGATGTTACACTCCGCAAAACAATAAAAAGCGACTCTAGTTACGACACAGTAAAGTGCAATTCAGGTCGCACGGCGCTAATTACCTACAGTTATATTCATCTAGAAGATGCCTCTATTTCCCTCGCGTAACTCTTATAATATCTTCTGACAAAGAGTCGCCGTGGGAACGCAATGAAAGAAGTGCGTCCACAAAACGCGCGACAGAATCGCTACAAAAAGGAGCCGTGGGCGAGGGGCCTTATGCTCACTGAATTGGCCGGACAAGAGCCCGCCGCGGACATGTAGCTTCATACCTAAAATGCGGAGTGCGCCTTCTGTACTATTCTGTGCTACTGTACCGTCTGTCGTTCTGTTGTGTGTACTGGGGATTGACACTATTGACAGCTCATGTCAAGTTCACTTCACCTAAGTTTTCAGGATGAGAATTTTACATAATAAATTGGGCTCCACCCTAATTGCGTAATACACAATTACAATCTCATATGTTGCTGTTATTTTGACAATTCAATTATATCCATTGCGTTATATTTTCTGTCGAGCAAATGAATTGTTCAAACATATGAAGCAATGGGTTTTGTTGTACAGAATGAAGTTGACGTAAATTTGCTTATTATTTTTTTAGTTGTTACGACTAAGTGGGAACACTCGCTTTAAATTAAGCTAAATATGCTTGTGCTAAGAGTGGGTTCACAGCACTGTGAGCTTCAACCTCATGGCCTAAAAATTGCCTAACCAACGCCTTAGCCAATCGGCTATTGTTGCTTTTATTCAATACACATTTGGAAAATTTAAATTTCGAAACCCAATTTCTTTGTTATCATTGGTTCACTTGCAATATTTGGCTTTTCGTCTCAGTTCAGATGATCGTACGATGGTAAGTTTTATGCTTTAAAACGCTCTAGAAGGTTCTAAAAACGTGTATCGTCGCACGACTGTCTGTTCGTGGCCTAATGCTTAAGACTGCTTGATCTAAGTCAGGGCACATAACTTAGATCATGCCTTATCCGTATTAAAAGTTATCGGAAAATATCTGAGTAATCCTCCTGAAAATTATCTAGCTGGTCATTCGTTTAATAAGTTCTGAACTGTACTTTAAAGTAACATATCGTTCTCGAAGGCCTAAGTTGATATTTTCGGGGGAAATAGTCCAGCCGCACTTGGGACGTTTTCGTACGAATTGAATGCAAATACGTACGAAAACCCACCCGTCCGGATCGTTGAAGTACTGTGTAAACTCCCACACTGCCGACTGTCACCGTCAGTTGACGTCAGACATTTTGCGTCTTCGTGCGTAACAATTAAAACGGACGTTGTATCTCATCTGCAGCTGGTCTTACACCGATATCTTCCGATAGCTTCACCAGCTTTGCTACTACGTGTGCTTCATAACAATAATCTTCTCCCATCAGGCTTCAAAGAGCAAGAAGTCGAAGAAAGCAGACTTCATTCCGTATCGTGACTCCGTGTTGACGTGGCTGTTGCGAGAGAACCTCGGAGGCAACTCCAAGACGGCCATGATAGCTGCAATATCGCCCGCTGATATCAACTTTGATGAGACTCTTAGTACACTCAGGTAAGCACGCATGACATGTCATAGTTTCATTAAAAAAAAATGTGATTTGACGTGGTGAATTGACGTAAAGTCAGAGATTCAAATCCCGAAAATATTATTTTCACCTCACAAGCTCGGAAAGAGTCTGTTTATCATTCGAAATCTGAGTGCAAAAGTGCATTTTATCCGCTAGCGGGGAAAGAGTTTTTAAAATTCGAATCTTTCTATTTAATAATTTTCTATACCGCCGGGTCCACTGATAATGCATGAATACTTATTTCATGTCAGTGCGCCAACCAGATTTTTAGAATAATCGCAGTGGCCAGCACGAAAGTAGCAATAGAAGTTAGCAGTGCGGAGTTAGTACAAGGGGAACATAATGCCGAATCGAGCTTTCTTCCGGAAAAATTGCGCGAAAAGTACATAAAAGCGTACAATATTTGTTCAATGCAATGCACCTAGCATTTTCCTCGCTATAGTGAGGTGAAAAGTTGTGTGTTTCGCTCGGCAGCAAAGTTATTTTGCGTCTCGTACCTTTGAAACCCTCGCAACGCTCAGGATTCTATATTTGAATCATTCGCTTCTCTCATGGTTCAATCCTAGAATCCTTCGCTTGCTCAGGTTTCAATACAAGTACTCGCACTAAAAAACAACTTGCATGCAGTCGTTGCGATATCAATAATAAGTTAATTTATCAATAATAAAAATATTAATAATATTTTTCCCCATTCAATTTCACAACACACAATCCTAAACTCACCTACCCCCCACAGATACGCCGACCGCGCCAAACAGATCGTGTGCAAGGCGGTCGTCAACGAGGATGCCAACGCGAAGCTTATCAGAGAGCTCAAGGAGGAGATACTCAAGCTACGGGAACTACTCAAGGCCGAAGGCATCGAGGTTGAAGAAGGTAAGTCTTTGTGTGTACGGGGGTGTGGCCTTCAGTTATGGTTGTTGATGGTCGATAGGTAAACTGACGATGTAAAAAAACTATCCTTCTTTCGTACGAATTATTTGAAAATAGTCAGCAAGGCTGAGTGTCCATGCTAAATGCACTTTTAAAAAAAGTGCCAGTATGAAGTTAGGGAAGCGGTCTGCACAAAGTGGAAGTACAGGTTCTTTTAGGGGTCAGCATTATAGATTTTATTCAGGGATGATCTTGCTGTAATTATAGCTTTTTCTTGTGACAAAATTGTCTTTATACCACTATTGCTATACTAGACTTTATATAATGTAATTTGTGTAATAATATAACTTTTGCCAAAATAGAGCGGATTTCTCGTCAATTTATCTTTCGACCTTCACGATAGCTTATTCTCGGCCTTGTCAGCAAGTTAGGATGTTTAGACGTCTTGTGATGATAGACCGTCTTGTGTGATCGTTTCATAGCGAACAAGCCGCACCAGTGTGCAGTGTTACGATTAACGCCACAATTACCATTGAATTAAGTCTCATATTCCTGATACTAAAACTTGATTCTGTTTCCAAAATCCACACGAACTAGGACCAGATGGTAAAGTCCTTTATGAAAAGAAACAAGAGCCCACCAGTAAGTAACAACGATAAAGAGGCTTGCGCATTTTTGCATCTGTACACCCCACCTGTACGCTTGGCCTCCATTTTGAATCGGGGTTGCCAGACACGAAAAAATATGCAAACTTTTTTGATACAATTTTCGTTAAATGATCTGGCAGCCTGACAATTTAATGAAAAAAAAAAGCAATTTATTTTGCACCTTGTCCAGCGCTTGTGGCGTTTGTAGGCATAAAATATATAGTATTATCACTTCACGAATACTTATGAATATGATATGATATGGTGTGGGTCATGCCATAAATATATATGACAATAGATATATAATTGCGCTTATCTATCACTATATTCTTTTGGTGTTGGTCAGGAACACCATTGAACATGGTTATATACAGATAGTGTATGTATGTAGTAAATTATACTTGGTGTGCTGTTATGTATTGTACTGAGCATTTTATTTATCGTATATAAAATGTATTTATCAATAGAATATTATTATTCTATAATGCTCAGTCCCGCATTATGAAAACAATCGATTTTGATTGACAAACCAAATATTCGACTTCGCATTCTTGGATAAAATATTGCAACATGCAGGCATATTATTACTGAGTACAACTATTTCGTATTGGTAACATTTCATTTCGTGACCCCTCAGCAGCGAGTCATACTCTTTACTGTCGTCCAACATCGATCAATCTTCTTCAATCTGCTGCAATTTAGTTAACACATCTTCAAAATCGATTGTCAAACCGTCTGTTGGCGGCCATATCACAAACATTGGCATTCGAAGATTAATTGTATTGGTCAAAAAATTTCATTGGTCGCCAAACGGCAGTTATATTGTGAATATATTGCATTGCTACAATAAAAGCTTGATAGCTTCAGAAGCCTTGCATGTTTTCCCATTATATTTGTGTCAGAATAGAATAATTTTGGTGTCAAATATTTATTTTGTGTAGTAACTATAATCACTTTCAATGATCATAATATTATTGTAGACTTCGTCTATACGTGCAATAGTTTGCACAATGAGAATAAACTTGATTTTGCACATTAATTTGCACTATAACTCACTTAGTGCAATATTAAGATGTTTTATGGAAAAATATTTTAAAAAAAGTATACAATTAGAATAGAAAACCGTAGATTCGACATAAAAATCGAAAATATTTACCTAATTATAAAATTAAACGCATGCTTCAAATTAAAACATATGATCTTGATGTATTCGATACATAGTATCATGGGCTTCCAATGATTTAAAAGTTACGTTTGCAGCACCCAGCATAGTCAAGAATGCCCTTGATTCTACGTAAAAACATAAATAAAAAGAGATGACAGTACAGTGAAACAAGATATCTACACTTTCCTTGACAGTCTACTAATGAATACCTAAATTCATAAATAACAGCGAAATCCATACCTGTTAACATAAAAAATAAAATAAAAGATTTGATATAAAAAAATATATCGAGCCTTCCCCAAAGTCTACAAACTTCTATATGTCTCTACAAAGTTAACATTCCTTCACTTTATGATTATAACAGCAGAAGAGAACAACTCTTCGCCTCAACGCAAGAAGAGCGAGGCAGAGGTGCTGTCCCCGAAGTTGTCCCGAGCAGCCACGACTATTGCCGAAGAGGCCGTCGACCAGCTACAGGCTTCGGAGAAACTTATTGCTGGTAAGTTTGTGTAACATGTCAACAGATTGGAAAAAAATTAGTCTTACAAATGTTGATCTACATTGCGGTCGATTAACATTAACTAGCCAATATCTGTCGCCTCTAAATCTAATAGATGCTTGATCGATGAACGTAATCCGACTGCCATGCACCACACCGGATCAATTTGAACGGTCGATGTTATCAAGTAACGCCATTAAGTTGCACAGGCAAAGACAAGCTTCAATCAATCAACTCAGCCTATTACACTCCACTGCTGGACATAGGCCTCTCCCAGGCTGCACCACAACACCCTGTCCGACGACTTCCGCATCTCAGCCAAAAAATAAATACGGCAGCGCTGGTACGCGCGTGATACTGACAGATATCAAATCAAAAGTCATTTATTGAAACTAGGCTGAGAATCAACACTTTTCGTACGTCAAAATTACAAAAGACAGTCCCCACAAACGCCCGCCCTTCACCACTTCCTAGTGCTTTAGCTGGGAATAAACTCATTTTATAACTATTTTCCATCACCAACAGAACTAAATGAGACATGGGAAGAGAAGCTCAAGCGTACCGAACAGATCCGAGTACAGCGCGAAGCTGTGTTCGCGGAGATGGGTCTCGCGGTGAGGGAAGGAGGAGTCACTGTCGGCATCTACTCGCCCAAGAAGTCGCCCCATCTGGTTAACTTGAACGAGGATCCTAATCTGTCGGAGTGCCTCATCTATTATATTAAAGATGGTAAGTTTACTTATAGCTTCACTTCTCAAAGCTAAACGTACAAGAATAGTTAATGCCATTGTAAAAACACTAGGAAGGGAAAGTCCCTACCAGGGTTGCGGGAAAGTCCGAAAGGGATACCGGGACCTTGGCAACGGGCAACTGAAGGAACTCGGGTTTTAGTCAGTAAAATTCTGACACGCCCTCCCGCTCCGCCCAGAGCGGGAGAAGTAATTTGATGATTTCCCAAACTCAAATAAAAAAGAAAGGGCTTACTTAGGCACCTTAAATCTTCGTGAGTTAACAGCTTGTCCAGTCCAAGCAAGCAAACTTTGAAATCACATTACTATGCTAAGTCCTTTTGCAGAGCAATTCTTAACAAAAAACAAATAAAAATCATTTCTATCACAGCACCTCGAAGTACTTAATTATATTTATTGTTTTGGGGTACAATATATAAAATATCTTTTAATACCCAGGCGTGACCCGTGTGGGTACTTCCGAGGCAAACGTCCCGCAAGACATCCAGCTGTCAGGCTCGCACATACTTAGCGAACACTGCATCTTCGAGAACACTGACGGCGTCATACTGCTCATCCCTCATCGAGATGCACTCATCTATGTTAATGGGAGAGAGGTAAGGAAACACGGTGATAACATTATATATGAACTTTGAAACTTAATATGCTGGTTGAATGACCATTTGTTGATAGATTTCCAGCCGCAGAGACTCGCCATAGTCTTGTGGCGGCATTTACATCGCTTATGCGAACTACACACACTGACGTCCCGATATCAATCTTCGGGAGATACCCGTCTCTGGTCGGAGGATCCTCCCTATTCTATAGAGGATGAGTGAACTTTACATCCTGTTCCTCATACCTCTATAGTCTTTACGGTCTTTTTCGTACCTGTTGTCTTTCAGTCTTAACAGATCCAGCCAAAAATCTATATTTTAAGTGAAGTCCTCTGACTTTTACAAAATTGGACACGTACCCAGAGTTGCCAGGTTTCTTAGTTTATGTTAGGGTCAGTTCACGCCGAGACGCGACGCGACGCGCACTTTTTTATGATCCGATACAATATCGAATTTATTTACTACACAATAAGGCACACGCGCCGCGCATCTCAGCGTACTTTGACACGTGTTAACCCTCACCCTGAAACTATACCTTTTCATGAAGAAAATAAGTTCGATAATTGTTAAAAAATGCGCGCAGCGTCACGTCTCTTCACGTAGCGGTCTTTACTGACCCTAAGACCACCGAGCCTGTCACAAAATATGGTCACCCAAATACACGAAATGATTCTAATCAGAATGGTCCACTACTCCAAACCAGACTGCTATGATATCGGCTTATCCTCCAGACAATCCATGACAAACAGCCAGTTAACCACGTGCCCTTCCTTGACCTATCTTCCCAGCTCGCCGAACCAGTGATCCTGAAATCCGGGTCCCGCGTGATCCTGGGCAAGAACCACGTGTTCCGCTTCACGCACCCCGGACAGCCGCGAGAGGAACCAATCAACAAGGAGAACAAAGAACTCGCCGATTCTGCCAGCAATGCTGAGAACGACTGTAAGATTAATGTATTTTATTCAGTTTTATTTAAGAGTATTATGATAATTTCGGTGTTTGCAAAGTAACACAACGATTTCTAATTTAACAGTGGATTGATTGCACTCTTAATATATTGTGGAAGAGTACAGATCCACCTAATCAAAACACAAATGGTGAACTAAAAAAAAGACAATTATCTCGCTATAATATATTCAAGTTATCCAGTTATTACTTAATAAGACCTTCGACTGCTTCTGATACAGATTTTTTAAACTTTTATTTGCCCAACAGAATTTCAATTAATAAAAACTCAAACTTACTTAAGAGTTGTATGCCACTCATCAACTATATTTGTCCAATATGACTGATAAAAAAAAAGATGGATGGAACAAAATTCTAAAGACCTTTTCTTTATTAAATATTAGCCTAATGCAGACCACACACATTACGATATACTTGCGCAAAATTGAACTTGTACAAGTATAAATTAAAGTGTGGGATGAGTTAACATAAGTAGTAGTAGTAGTAGTTAAGTATCCGAGCCATTCGGTCTCACGACGCAGACTTGTGCAAGACTTATACTTGCGCAAGTTTGTAACGTGTGTCCTGCATAATATATTGGGCAAAGATTTTTGACTGGTGGCATTCCCCCTAACTTATAACATGTCTCCCCAGCCGGCAGTACAGACGCGGACGGCAAGAACGTAGACTGGGACTACGCGCAGTGCGAACTGCTGGAGAAGCAGGGCATCGACCTGAAGGCAGAGATGCAGAAGAGACTGCTGGCGCTTGAGGAGCAGTTCCGTAGAGAGAAGGAGCATGCGGACCAGCAGTTCGAGGAACAGCGCAAGGTGAGAAACATTATATAATATACGTATAATATACCTTCTCATTTAATTGAAATGAGAATGACAAGGATAAGATATTTTTAAAGCGTTTATACATACACTAGCGACCCACTCCTGCTTCGCTTGGTTTTTACGACTTGACAAAACTTCGAGATTTCTTAGTTAAATGTAACTTTAATATTAACTTATTATACACACAAACCTTCCGGAATAAATTCTCTAAACGAATGGTGAAAAGCTCATCAAAATCTGTTGCGTGGTTTAGAAGAACAACGCGGACATACAGATAAACACGAAAAGCGACTTTTTATAATATGTATAGATGCTAGTTATTTGGCTACGGGTGTTTATGTGGTACAATCTAGCTACAGAACCGACTTTGATGCATTTGGAAATTATTTTGGTACAAGACTTGGATAACAACAAACTATACATTTCGTCAACAAGACACGAGGGTGCAGTTAGATCTTTACAAGTCCCTTTCTGAATTCAGGCTTTTCTTTTATCAAACCATTTTAGGATAAATATAACATCATGTCATTTTATTTATCTGTTTAGTCAGCGAGTAACTAAATAAAATAACATAAAATTTATTTCAAGTAAGACCCATATCAGATAACATATAAATTTGAAAAAACCGTAAATGATTGACCTTTATTTTGTATAAACAGATTAACACAACCTTTTTACAACTTTTTTACTTTTAGTTCGTTTTTGGCAGCCGTCGTTGTTTTTAATATTTTTTCTGGTAATCCTGTTTGAGACGTAATCCAGCCGTTTTATTAAGAGTCTTCATTCACAATTCCTTGATATAGAACTACGAAGCCCGTATCGACGCGCTACAGCGTCAGGTCGAGGAACAGAGCGTCACCATGTCCATGTACAGCTCGTACACCCCTGAAGACTTCCATAACGATGAGGACATATTCGGTAAGTTTTCACTATCATGGTATGGAGAGCTCAGCTTCCCTCGGCATTATTTATTTATTAATCTTCGTGCAAAATACAGGTACACTAGAACTATTTTCTTAATGGCCTTGGCAAACTTCGTGTTTCGTTAGTCGTCGGATTTCTATTAGTTGCCCTTTGTACTTGGTGCAGACCGGACGCTGTAAACCGACTTGGAAGTATATAGAGTTGTTAATACTCTTTTAATTTAATGTAATTTATTTTTTAAATGGAAGAAATAGTTCAAAGAAAATAGTTTTACAGCTCTATGTTATTCACACGGAAATCAAAACAACAAATTATTATACACGATAAATCTAATAATTGATGGACATGGAAATTAGCATTCGTTTGTATTCGGAAATGCGATGATTCCCGAGAGACATTAGGAAAATTGTTGTACTGTTAAAAGGCGGACTCAATGGTTATCATTTGTCCTAGAGATCTGTTACAATGTATTGTGGGTTGCTATTTTTGAGCACGAGCTCTCTTAGAACGAAACAGTTCCCCAACTTTACAACTACGCGGTCTTTTTTTACTCTGACTGTCACTGCGAACAATTAGTCGACAGTCAGCCTAATTTAAATGCCTGCTACATGGTTGCCAACCGCATCCCTGACAGAAGTGATCTATGTTGGCGACCGGCAGAGCTGTTTCAAATTTGGTAGTAAACCATAATCTAGACGGTTGTAAACCACCAAGATCACTTGCCTGCTACAAGGGACCCGTGTAGCAGGCACTTAAGTTTTGTATAACCCGTCACGGTTATTGTCGCAGACAATTTTGCAGCTCAAAGTACATCTTATAATACCTATCGAAATGAAAATCTAGAATCATTTATTCAAACTAAGCTGCTATGTTTCTTAACAATGTAACTTTGTTGTGTAGTAAACCCGCTATTCGAGACAGAATGCTGGTCGGCCCGCGAGGTGGGTCTGGCCGCGTGGGCGTTCCGCAAGTGGAAGTACCATCAGTTCACTTCGCTGAGAGACGACCTGTGGGGAAACGCTATTTTCCTCAAGGTAAGCTCATAATAACCATTATTGTACGTTCCCTGCTGGATATAGTCATCATAATAGAACACTTCTTTTTTTGTAAGAGATTTAGTAGAGTAATATTATCTACCTAGTCATCGCTAAAAACGCATCGGTAAAAAACTCACAGCTAAAAATCACGTTGATTAAAAACCAATAAATACTTTCACAATACATTATTTCCAAAACTTACAAAATCATCATCTTACGTTACGTTCCCACAGGAAGCCAACGCAATCTCCGTGGAACTTCGCAAGAAGGTTCAATTCCAGTTTACTCTCCTAACGGACACGCCCTACTCGCCCCTCCCCGCTGAACTCGCCCCTCGCGACGATGCGGACGACGAGTATCGCCCCTCGGCCCCGACTGTCGTCGCTGTAGAGGTCACTGACACCAAGAACGGAGCCACGCATTATTGGACGCTGGAGAAGTTACGGTAAGTGGTGTAATATGGTGGGGTTATCGATAGAGATAAGAAGAGAGAATAGCACAAGTGTATAATGTATAATAAAACTGGACAAGATGAAGATTAGCAAAAACAGCTCTACGAAGACCAAGTCATTATTGAATCAGGTGATTTACATTGTTATGATAGTGAGGCAAAAACATTGGTCCCGACTGTCATTTGATGATTTTTGACAGTCGTTACAGGTAGTCAGAAAGCCCGAAAGTCTGACAACCAGTCTTAATAAGGGGTATTGTATTACCCAGTAACTGGGTTGTAGACGCAGATACGCAGCCGCTCCATGTAAAATACTGGTATTCAGCTGCATCTGGTTAGACTGGAAGCCGCCCTCAACATAGTTGGGAAAAGGCTAGGCAGATTGATTGGTAGGAAACTGATGAAGAGAAGTGCAAAAAAATAGGATAAATTATCCAATTAATTTGGGTCGGTGCAAGATGTCGTTTTCTTCCATCCGTGGCCGATCCTGGCCGACCCCAACATAGATGGAAAAAGGCTAGGCAGATGACGATAATTTATTAGGCAAAGAAAATATCATAGCTTTATATCATATCTTTATTTTGTCAAAAATAATTAAGTATTCAAGATTTAGATTATCCAAGAAAAAAATCAGGTCCTTTATAATCATTATAATGTACCTTTTATTCTCGTAACTATTATTAATTTAATTTTAGTTTTGTTCCTCGTAAAAAAATATATATGTACGACTTCACATTCATTATTTCGTTAATTTTGTTGCATTTTGTTTTTTGGTCTTTTCGTCCGAATACTTATATTTTATTCCCCGAGAGTTGAATATAAACCCTGTTTTGCTGGTGCCGTGTTGAGAATTTTCATTATTTTCATGATTGTATATAAGGTGGGTTAAATATCTGTACTATAGACATTGTATATAGATTGGGTGGGTAAGTACACTTTCTATTAATAGGACTTTATTTATAGTTGCAATGTCTATCCCATTTCTAATAGCGCTTGTTTTTTTTGCTGCTTCATTATTTAATTTCTCATTTTAACGTGCTATCTTTTATAACGGGTGTAAAAAGACGCTAAACGAAGCCGGAAGTCACTTGTTATTCCCGTCATTGTGATCTATTTTTTTTCTGGATCATACCTGAGAACCTTCTGGTTACGGAGATATTGAAGGTCAAAGCTCCAAAATTTTCAGACGTTTTTTAAAGAAAGCAAGTTTTAAATGTTATAACTTAATTTTGAATACCCCCACGAACCCTGAACCGTTGCATGCTGCCATAAACACAATGTGTTGCGTACGTTACGTTGCGCATTACCGTAAACAGCGATTTTTCACTCGAAAAATGAAAGTCGTATCCCAACAATTATTTTTGTGCATTGTTACTTAATTTGATGCACATAATGCGTAGTTGACGGCTATGTGATGGGTCTTTTTACACTTTGTATATAATGTTACGATAGATTCCCTCATATTAAAGAAATCATTAGGTTGGCAAATGAAAAGAATTCATTACATATGTTTGTCAAACATATTTGCTTAGTAAAAGCGAACTAATAAATACTCCTTTTAAACCATATTTTGTTAGCCTATCACATTATACAATCCAAAAGAAGTTCGCATGATGAAGTTCTGATCATTTGCTCGATCAAAATGAGAGGGCATGCCTGCTCCTTACGAGATTAGCGTAGAAGGACCAATATTTTCTTATATATCTTTATAAATATGTATAGAAAAACGTGTTAGAATTTTCTAGTTTTCTTATTATTATTTAGATACCGTTTATATAAAAATTATTCTGAGAAGGGCTTCATGAGGATTGGTCCTCACATACCAGAGAGGCATATCCTCTCAGACACCCCGGATAGGTCCAACGGATAGGTCGGGCAGGGCAGCGGCGGGCTACATGGCTGTATTGTCCGTAGCCATCGGCTGGAGCTCATGCGTCAGATATACAACATGAACGAGAGCGCTTGCGCGGAGGATGATGCAGCGCCGCCAATGGTGCTGGCCCCGCCGCCACTGCCGGCCATTCCCGGCCACACGCTGGGCCAGGCTGGCCAGGCCCCGCCCGCCGACATACTGCACTGTATATCTGCGTGCGCGCAGCAGACGCGCCTCTCGCTAGCCAACCTGCTGCCCTCCAGGTTTGTGAACGCCGACCTGCGCCTCGCTTAAGCCCTTATTCACGTCGAGATTATTAATAGCGATTTAGCTGTGTAAACTGATCTATCTGTACGTTCTCACAGTCCAATAAAACTGTTAACAGTCATAAATTGAAAGAGAAATTTGTTAGGAAAAAGCAATGGGATTTTCATGCAACATTCAAATCTTTATTTGTTGTTTTATAGTAGGCTTGTCCAGTTAAATCGCTAAATTCAATCAAGATGTACCGGGCTTCAAAGACAGACAGACCAGGGACGCAGAGCTTAGGGCTGACTAGGCTGCGCGTGAAGGACGCCTGTGCCATAGCAGTGTTGTTGCACTGAGGACTTACGTGTGCCATGCACTGACAGCTTGCAACATGTACATACACACAAACAGATCAATTGTGGCTGTAGAATTGAGAAATATCTGTATTTTCAATGTAAATTGTACAATATTTACAAAGCTTCCCACTTATGAGTATTTATAATATAGTTGCTGTAGATTATGAGCATGCGTTTAGTTTCTTTTGTTCATTGACATAAGGTTCAAATTTTAATGATAAATTTTATATGTAAACTGCTGCAACTATGTTGGAAATTATTATGATAGCTTTGTATATGATCACGAAAGTAGTTTTATTTTGCGACTCCACGCTTCCCATGTAGCTTGGATTCGATGTAAAAGATTGTAGGTATAATGCCTTTATCACGGAAATAGGGTAGTTGACAGTTTTTGACAAACCAATTAGTGATGTTGCTTGTGGTTTATTTTCCTCAAAAATATTTTTCTCGCATAAAAAGACAATGTTTTTCTTCGATTTTGCCTGCGATTTCGTCTGCAATCCAGGATAAAATGTATGCCTATGCTCTTCTCCAGGTCATGGTCTACCCATGTGCCAAATTTCATCCAAATCCGTTCAGCCGTTTTAGCATGAAAGCGTAACAAACAAATAAACTCACTTTCGCATTGATAATATTCATAAAGTAAGGATTTTTCTTACTGTCAACTAGCCTATAATACACTCAGGGTGAAGCTACACGAAATACATATGTGCGCAGTGTAAATTACGTGACTCTCTTCAAATCAATTTGTAAAACGTTTGAGTGCGCAAATAACGTTTTTGCGCAATTATTGCTGTAGTCTGGCCTCACGCTTAGTTTCAAACATGAGTGTTCGATTGTCTTTATTTATCAGAACTTATATACCATTCCTTTGTGTTCCTATTTAAATCTATTAAAGACATCACCAAATGTGGAAATATATTACTTGCCGTCTTTTTATGTAAAAAAACAATCTGTTGAAATGACGAATGACTGAACCCTGCAGTTGTTTATTTTGCTACTAGCTTCTGCCCCGACTTCGTACGCGTGAATAATCTTGTTTTAACAAAAAAAGTATCCTATGACACTCGGGAATACCGTAGCTTCCCATCAATAGTTCCTTATATAAAAACTCACAAGTAGTCAGTATAGGTGTTTCATTCATACACAAAACCTCTTAAGGGGTCAATGTACACATCATTATGAAAAACTTTCACTATGGGACCAAAAAAATCTGCTGTTCCCTATATTTATGTTCGCATAGCTCGTCAAAATGTAGGGAACAGTTGATGTTTTTTCGCGAGTGCAGTGGCCTCTTATGACTTTTCGTTTATGAATAAACACCTTATTTATGTTTGGTTCAACAAAAATTGAATGTCATTTTGACCGATTGTTCACTCTCCTCGTAGAACATGACTGTATTGACTATAAAAATTATTTACTATGCGATCAAAATAGGAATTATCTTTCATTGTAAGTATTGCAACATATCAGCTTTGAAACTAAACTCCTTTGAATTGTTTTCGAAAAGTTGGTTAAAAAAAAAGTTTTTTAGTATAAAAACTTATACCTACCTATTCTTATTCTAATCGTATAGTATTTGAAACCTGTGCTTTATACCTGTAAACATACCTACACACTGATTTTAGATAATAGGGAATATGCATGTATTTTTTAAATATTTTTATTCGATAATTTACATCGTCAAATAATAGTAAAAAAAAAATCGACGGCAAAAGAGCAAATTAAAGTACTTAAAAAAAAGTTTAAAAATATCCAACCGATCCGGGCTATTTAAACGCCCTCCATTTGGCGCGCTTGGTGTGGTGACGTCACAGACCGTGAAAACAAACAAGCAACTGTCAAGTCAACGTCAAACACTCCTTTTTGTATGAGCGTTTGACATTGACTTGACACTTGTTGATTGACTTGACATTGATATTTTGATTGTTATCCCGAAATGTTACGTCACATCCGCTCTTAGCTTTTCAAGTATTTGAATTACCTACGGTTTTTTGGGACTTTTTAAAAATTAAGTTCTCGCTCAAAAAGAAATTTTATTCAAAAATATTGATGGAGGCATACTTCTGAAGTAATATTGTTTATAAAAAAAAATATTTGACCCATATTTGAATCACATGCATATTCCCTATTCCACATTAATGTAGCACTAGATGTGATTATGACTATTATATTCTGTATGTACTATTGTTTTGCAAAACAATTGCAACTTTGTTTTCAGAGTTCTATTATTTTCCGGCTTGCTTTGTGCTAACGCCTACAAATGTACCTTGTATACATGTTGCATGTATAATATTAAGATATGTAGCTACACGTGAAAAACTACCCCCTATTTCGTAAATACAACTTTATTCGAAACTAGAATATTTTTACCACATTTATATCCTTTACACCACCACATGTATCTTTGGCTCCACAATTATGAACCATGCATTCAATAACTTAGCGTTCAAAATGGCGTGTAACGCGACTGCTGCACAAAGTAGCTTAGTATTTGTAGAGATCGTTCCCACACATACACTTATATAGTCTTTAGACTTCAATAGATAATAGCTGCATACATGAGTAACTATTAAGCTTAGCAACTTTCAATCTTAACTCAAGCACAATAACGACTAATTTCGCGTTTCAATTTAGAATCTCTATAACACTCTTACAGAAATTACCTCCTAAAACTACACTCTACTTTCACGTTTTTAATCCAACAAATAAATAAGCTACGTTACACAACTCTAACCCTTATTACTAACTTCATAAAGCCTAATATACCGCGTTTATTCACCAGACAAAGGCTGGAGCTTATGCGCGAGATGTACCACAATGAGGCCGAGTTGTCTCCCACATCGCCGGATCACAACATCGAGTCTGTCACCGGAGGCGATCCTTTCTACGACAGATTCCCATGGTTCCGTCTAGTTGGACGGTAAGTACATAAATTATAAGAATTAAGCATAATAACATTCTATAAAACTGCATACCGCAATATCAAAACATTGGCTGACTCGGGCCGAGCTGTAACTGACCCTACAAAATTACATGTCTTGGAAAAAGAATTTTGTGAACGCTGCACATTGTTAAAAAACTTAAAAAGAGAAAGAAATCTACAACTAGTCCTAAAGCTCAAAACTTAACAGCAAAAACGACTGAAGTACCTAACACTAGCGGAAGGGCCAATTTCGAGATCGCATCACTTCATTCATTCACAAGTACATTATTAAATGGATATTTGGCGCTCGAATGACGTTGTCACAAGGACGGTGGTGGTAATCAAATGTGAAATTGTCACAGAAATTGTATTAAAACAAGAAGACGGTGGCGTTAATTTCTACTTTGCCCACGCGCCAAAACTTCCTTGTATTTTCATACCTACATTTTTGATTACAATATTCCTTGTTCTAATCACGTAATTTCTACAGGAGCTTCGTATACTTATCGAACCTGCTGTACCCGGTTCCGCTCATTCACAAAGTGGCCATTGTGAACGAGAAAGGAGACGTCAAGGGGTACCTGCGGGTGGCCGTACAGGCCGTTATCGACGCTGAGAAGAGTGAGTACTCCCTTAATTGATAAGAGATAACGAAAGTATCGGTACATTCGAACAAGCTATTTGGTATACAGGCAGATAACTTACAAGTGGAACTACTTTAAACAATTTTTTGAGTGTTTTCAATAGTCAAACATCCTTTCACGTCACTCTCCTAACCAGCTCAAAAAGTTAAATTATCTACTCAAACTAAATGATTTTTTGCAGTGTAGCGGAAAATGAATATATTTTGACTGTAAGTATACCAAATAGATTGTTCGACTGTACTATATAAAAAAAATTGTTAGTATAAACACGACTTGGAAACTAGTGTTAGTACTTTGCCTTTGAACAGATAAAATGGCTAAACTTAAAAAGCTTTCAAGTTACAAATAGTGCCATCCAAGCTTTCAAGTTACAAATAGTGCCATCCACGAAGACGCGCCCCACTCGTACTGTACTGTAAGCTGTACTTTAGTACGGAGCGGAGCGGAGTGGGGCGCGTCTTCGTGGATGGAACTATCTATATTCAGAATTTGAGATTCTAAATTCGTCGTTTCTGTTCAAACTTTGGACAAAAATTACTAACCCAATCTATTCATATAAAAATATACTAACTCAAAATTAGATTACAACGATAAAGGATAGTTTTTTTAAATTCACTATCAACTTAAATTGTCCCTGTATATTCAAATCTTGTCTGAACTGTAATTCTTTAAAATTTATATAGAATGGCTTAACAATGAATTTCCCTAACTGAGCCTTGCTGTCTTTGCCTTACTTATCTCAATTCAATTATTATTTTTAATAACCTAACAATACACAAAGTCACATGTAATAATACTTTAAGTCAGAAAATTCCTGCCCTACTATTTCAAACTCTCTCTTTGTCCCCTATTCACCTAAAACTCCCCACCAACAACCCTCTACAATCTCATCCTATCCTATTCTGAAGCCTTCAAACGATTTTGTAGACAACGCAGAATTCGCAGCGGGCGTGAAGCAGTCGGCAAAGATTTCGTTCGACGACGACGTGGCGCCGGCGCGTCGCAACAAACTGTCGGCTGTTGACAAGAACAACGCAATCAACCTCGACGAGCGCATCACTGATGTGCCTGACTCGAATATTAAGATTGAAGGTTAATCATTAAGCATAATCATAATTGTTTAGTAGCGAATGTGGGTGGACACCACATGAATTTTAGGAAAATGAAATATTTTACCATTCAAAAATCCTGTAATTTCATGATTTTTTATTTTTTATCATTTGCATTAAATCAAGTTTTTTTTTGTGATGTGATTATACGGGAAAAAAAATTGTGTTATTTTTTTAGATCATGGGTGTTGCCAGCCCATTTTACGATAGTTCGTTATTCGCTAAATATCAAGAATATTCGTTCGCAAGAATATTTGAACGCCTAGTGGTGTTCACACCTAGTTGTGTAATTAAACAATGGTTAAGTATAGAATCTTTATTTACTGTGAATGAAGCCTTTTCATCATCTTCATATTTTTTTAACGTTTTAATGTCGCCGGTATTTCTAAATAAAGTCAGGACACCCGGTTGGAACGGAGTTCCTTTCGCTGAATATTATTATTATTAGATAACCCTGTATTAGTAAACAAAAAAAATGACACTTGAAACATAACGCTTTTTCGTTACGTGACGATTTCTACCAGTCAACTCCTACATGTGAGAATTCTTGCTACCTTTGATTGCTTATCATTGAAAATGTACAATTTTTTATTCCATCCATAACAGAACTGGCAATGGGCGAATGCGACGCTGACAGCGGGCGCGGTGACAGTTCCCTTGCTTCAGAACTAAAAGAGGAAGAGCTTCCCGAACACCTGACTCTTGGCAAAGAGTTCACTTTCCGAGTCACTGTGCTGCAAGCACACAGCGTGTCTACTGACTACGCTGACGTCTTCTGCCAGTTCAAGTGAGTTTTATACTTGTAGTGATATGGGTCATAATTGCTTGCCAAATAGATCAACTGGCCCTCGAAGAGAAATGAAAGAGACGGCTGACGGCTTCCTGTTCAAGGGGAGCTTTATAATTTGTTGGCAAATAAAATAAAAAATCGTTTGCCAAGCAATTGTTAATCTCAGTTGTGTCCATATAATGAGTGACTTCATTTGGGTTACGGTCGTGGCTAAGTAATAACAGCAACACGGGTCGATCCATCAGGTTAAGCTACGCTTTCCGGGGTGGGTCCGTGGATGGGTGACCATCTTTACATATCGAGACTCCTCCGGGGCTCGGAAAGCACGTTAAACCGTTGGTCCCGGCTGTCATTCGTGGATCTTTGGCAGTCGTTACGGGTCGTCAGAAGCCCGAAAGTCTGACAATCAATCTTGCCAAGGGGTATCGTATTACCCAGTTACTGGGTTGTGGAGGTCAAATAGGCTCGCTCCAAGTAAAATACTGGTGTTCAGCTGCATCTGGTTAGACTGGAAGCCGACCCCAAGATAGTTGGTAAAAGGCTAGGCAGATTGTTTGTTTTGGGTTGCTCGAGTACTGGCAAAATAGCAAGGCGTTTTGAAGAACAGGATTACAAGATCATGTTTTGTTTCAGCTTCTTACATCGCAACGAAGATGCCTTCTCGACAGAACCCGTCAAGAATGCAGGAAAGAACACACCACTAGGATTCTACCATGTGCAGAATGTAAGAACATATTCACCTTTTTTTTAGTAGTTTTAAATATAGGTATATTATTTCGGTCCGAATAGTTGGTTACCACAAGGTTTTTTCTTTTTTTTTCTTTTGTTAGTTTTATTAGAAAGTTTATTACAATAATTCAATAATATACATCTATCACTTAAATAATAATAATACGTACAAAAAAGGGGGTGGGAAATAATCACTATATTGCATCAAAAATTCATCCGCATCGCTGTCAGCAGGAAACGTGTCCAAAAGGCTGGCAGTATTGCCATGTTGTATGGCAATGCTTAAATACATTTCTTAAGATCTAAATTTTTGTTATTTCAATTCCGCCTTGTATACTTTTGGGTCCTTGCAGTCAGATTCTATTTATATTGGTCCAGACAATATTTTCCAATACATAGTTTACTTTGTTGACAGATCACAGTCCCCATTACGAAATCCTTCGTGGAATACATCAAGACGCAGCCGATCGTGTTCGAAGTGTTCGGACACTACCAACAACACCCACTCCACAAGGTAAGCGCAATTGTACGTAACATTCTACTATTACTGTGTTTGTATGTACGCATGGATGGTTTAATTATAAAATTAATTTAATACATTGACGGACTCTAACTAAACGCCCCTAGGCGTTGAGCCGCTGTTCCGCGCCTTAGGAATGCCTGGCTCGCGGGGGCAGTGTTGACCAATGAGCGGCACGCTGCCGCCCGCGAGCCGCTCATTTACCGATGGCGTGATGCAGCGGTCTCGGTTAAAGTATAACAATAAAACTTCTATTGTGTCTCATTCAGTGTCTTTCTCCCGATAAAGTTAGTTTACCTAGATATTCGCTATTTGCGTATGCAAATGACAGCTCAATGTTTGAACCTATATCTAGCGCCATGAGGTATTGATTTGTAAGGTCGAAAATGGGAAAAAAATGATACCAACGACTAACGCATTATATAATTCATATTATTTTATTATTATATATTATTACTTAAATATTATATTTACATTACAAATTGATGCAAGTTTACTAATAAACTTGAAAGATATTTTGTTATTTGTTTGGTCTTTCAAGTCGGATAACTATTTATTTTGTTCCTTCGAGTCGGTATTTTTATAATTTTTTTTAGGTTAGGGTAGAAATAAAACGACGAGTAACTCACAAACCGAGACGTTGTATTTATTGAACCCCCCCCAGGACGCGAAGCAGGACGGCCCGGTGGGCGCGCGCTCGCCGCCGCGCCGCATGCTGCCGCCCGCCATCCCCATCAGCGCGCCCGTGCGCAGCCCCAAGTGGGGCGCCGCCGCCGTGGCCGCGCCCTGCTGCAGCTCGCACCTGCACTCCAAGCACGACCTGCTCGTGTGGTTCGAGATCTGCGAGCTGGCGCCCAGCGGCGAGTACGTGCCTGCCGTGAGTGTCGGGAACTGAACCTTATTTAAAGCGTCACTTTTTTAACCTACAAGAAAAAAAATACAATAAAGACCAGTTATGGGTATGCATAACATCCACGCAAAACGGCCAACAAAAACCATAAAAAAGGCGAAAGATGTCGTGGGATTATATTGGTCCATTTTTGAATTTAGAATTTTATTCCAGTAAAGATAAAGTTCTAATTACAGAAACTGATGTTACACTATTGCTGCCAATTTTATATTTTAACATTACGATAGTCTGAATCAAAACACAATTACTGGCTTCAAGGTATAGACTTGGAGTAAAGTTGGAACTCGTTTTGTAATGAGATGGTTTACCTTTTCACCTTCAGGTGGTAGAACACTCAGACGAGCTGCCCTGCCGCGGGCTGTTCCTGCTGCACCAGGGCATCCAGCGCCGCATCCGCATCACCATCCTGCACGAGCCCTCGCAGGACCTGCAGTGGACTGACGTCAGGGAACTGGTTGTTGGTATGTATCTACATGTTTATTATGACTTCAAAATTCTTTCACGACGAAAGTATGTGATTTTGATGAAAAAAAAAAGACCTAACCTATGTGTAACCTATATCCTATGAGGATGTCCTAGTTCAGGGTTCAAGACATACGAGGGGTGTTCAATAAATAGTGAGAATGAGTATGACGCAATTATCTGTTATTAAATGTTATTTTATTTTTCGATGTAGTCACCTTTCAGGGTTACACACTTTGTATAACTTTTTTTTTAAACTAAAATTCCCTTTCTAAAAAAATCTTCTTTCCGATCCCATAAAAAATCTTGTACGGCGGCGACTACTGCGTCATCATCTTCACATTTCTGGCCCGTGAGATGTTCTTTTAACCGCAAAAATCGGTAAACATCACTGGAGCAAGGTCCGGTGATTATGGAGGATGTTCCATCAATTCGAAGCCAGCTTCTTGAATGGCAGCCATCGCAACTCTAGATTTGTACGCGGGGGCGTTATCTTGGTGAAAAAAATTAACTACAGAACACGTTCCGAAACGACGCAAACAAATGACTTTTTTTTAAACAAAAGAGAATCGATTGTTTTTTTTATTATCATCATAGCTAGTGTCTGGGCTATCCCTGCCCGTATTTATTTTTTTTCTTTCGAAGGAGAATGTATCGCATTCTCACTATTTATTGAACACCCCTCGTATAAGTAACGTGTAATGAAGTTTGGAAATAAATTACTAGAGTCTGTCTAGTGAAAGCTCAGAGTGAAAACAGAGCGGCAAACTTAAAAAAATACGTTGTTTATCCCCGGATCAAATAGGAAAAAACGTATTTGATAGAAAAAACAAAACTAAATATTCTGTATAAAAATATTCAAGTATCAAATACGTTTTTTAAGTCTGTAGTATTTCTTTTCACATAATATACTTGTTACAATAGTATGTGATGTCGCAGGCCGCATCCGCAACTCCCCGGAAGCGAATGAAGACACGACGGACGGAGATGAGGATGGCGCGCTGTCTCTTGGGCTATTCCCGGGAGAGAGGCCTACGCTTGATGACAGGGCTGTATTCAGGTGAGGCAATTATTATCAGCAATCTGAAGGCTTAGGGTTCAAATTCAAGTCGCAGAGATGACTATCCCAGCGACAATCAATGTCAAAAATATATGATAATTTGAGATATTTTTGACAGATTGCGACAGATTAGAATGTGAACGTTCTTAAAATGCAGGAATTGCTTCAAAAATTTTGGCTTTCGGTTTTTTTTTTTTAAAGTGAAAGGATTATTAGAAGCAGTTACAAAACTAAATGCCATTTTTTAACACTACGGATTGGACGTAAACAAAAAATTTCGTAAAGTTGATTTCAGACACTTCACTGGAGTGAATGTTTACTTTTTTTATTCATCGTTCGACATGACTCTGGGGAAATTTCATAGAAATGAATGTGCATCTGCTCATTTAATTAAATTTTTCCATCATCGGAGTTTGAGCGAACGACCGTCTGGTATCAGCTTTAATAATAAAGTCTTAATTGCAACAAAAATAATATAATTTTGGTAATATTAGGTTCGAAGCAGCCTGGGACAGTAGCCTGCACGGCTCCCCGCTACTCAATAGGGTCAGCGCCAACGGAGAGGTCGTGTACATCACGCTTAGTGCTTACTTGGAGGTCAGTATACCAATCATATCATAGAGTCTGGCAAACGAAAGTTGATCCTGAAAATACGCGCGAAATTTAAAAAAACAAGACTGTTTATCCCTGTACTTAGTGCGATATGACGTGTTGATACTTGAATTTTTATTTTATTTAAATGAAATTAAGTTTCAATTATGAACACGTGTTCTTGCACTATGTGCAGGGATAAACAGTCTTGTTTTTTTTAAATTTCGCGCGTGTTTTCAGGTTCAACTTTCGTTTGCCAGACTCTATCATACATCTTCAAGTACTATCTTCGCAATTAAAAGTTGCGCAAGGTTGTCCAATTTTAGTGTTTATAAACTTGTTTTTTTAAATATATTTTCGATTCCGTTTGACTTAAGCTACATCACGCAAGGTGAGGAGAGGGGGAAAAAGCACAGCGCGTCTCGCATTTCTCGAAAGTTTTGGTTTTCTGGGTAGACCGAAGGCATAAACCTGTATAATATTAATAGACACAAATTTAAAATGCCCTGTATTTTGCCTCAGGTGGACAACTGCAGCCGGCCGGCCATCATCACCAAGGACCTGTCGCTGGTGGTGGTGGGTCGCGAGGCACGCACGGGGCGCTCGCTGCGCCGCGCGCTGTTCGGCTCGCGAGCCGCGCGCGCCGACCACATCACCGGCGTGTACGAGCTCAGTCTGCACCGCGCGCTGGAGCCAGGTACTGAAAAGAAAAAAAAGTATTCATTGAAATTCGCACAGGAAGATAATTACACAAACTTAATATTATAACTCAAATAGAAAAAAAATTGTCCTGTATGAGGCCAAAAGATATCTCAGCATGGAGATTGATGCCACGGACAGATAAGGCATTAAATATTCACACTATATCATCACTTACCACTAGGTCATACTACTAGGTCATAAACGATACGAAACCTTATTTATTTTTATAAGCTCACTAATATTAAATATTTTTGTTTTTTTTATTAAGAGTTAATTAAAGAGATTAATAGCGTTAATTATTAACTGAGACTGTTCCTGAGGTAACTGCGCGGTGCGGGAGGGGTGACAGTTGTCACAAGTTCACGAGCTGTCGCGTCACGACACCCGCACGGCGCTGCTACCTCAGGAACGGATTCAGTTAAGCGGTCGACCTATACTGCCCCCGATAGAAAAAAAGACGCATCTAACAGTTTTTCCAGATTTGAGTTATATACATTGCCGGAATCAGAAAAAAAAGGCGCATCTGCTTGTATTTTTAATATTTTTCTATCTTCCTCCAGTGCCGTTTTAGCACAACAAAATAGGGCGCTTCTGTTCATTTTTTACACCCGATTGAAGATGAAAAGACGGATTTATGTGTAACTTAATTAAAAAGTCATTTTTTTTTTGTCGGTAATATAAGCATTTGAAATTTAAAGGACGTATCTGCCCAGATGCGTCCTTTCAATTTCAAACGCTTCCTTGCGAAATGAAGAAAAATATTACATAATACTTGATTGAGTAGACGTAAATATCTATTTACGTCTATTCAATTAAGTATGTAATACTTTTCTTAATTTTTTATGCTAAGATAAAACTGTTTTTTCGTTATTTTTATTATAATAATTAATAAATTCATATTATATATTAAACCAAGTTAAAGCCTATTATAGTGGGCATTATTTTCAACTTTTAGTATGTAAATATTTTAATTTACTCGAAGACAGCAAACGATTTCCCGTTTCATTCATTAAAACATTTATTTATCCGTTTTTACTTTTTGTTAGATACGTCTTTTTAACTATCGGGGGCAGTATAGAGTTGTTAGTTTTTTATTAGCTAATGGGGTTATGAAAATAAATAACTCTTCAAGTCAAACCAGGCGTACCATACGCCCTGGAATTGTAACAAATATCCAGTAATTATAAACAAAAAATACTTACCTTTGTGATATCCATGCACAGGTGTACAACGTCGCCAGCGCCGCGTGCTGGACACGAGCGGCACGTACGTGCGCGGCGAGGAGAACCTGCACGGCTGGAGGCCGCGCGGGGACTCGCTCATATTCGATCACCAGGTATGGACTGTCATCACAGTGTGCCTATAAAATAATAGAAGCAATGAAGTCGGTTAAAATTAATGAGAATTTTATCAAAATAACATATCGAAGTGCAACTAACTAAGAAAGAAAGAAAGAAAATACATTTATTTAGCACAGACAGCAACTACATTGTGGTTGATCGACGGTGTCTAGTCGATATTGTTCAATCGATGTTGTTTAATCGATGGTCGATCTATGAATGTAAAGCGTTATTTATACGCTGCAGGTTTCTTGCATGTGGATAATAAAATTGAAGAAACAAATGACTTGAGTCTAAACACTGTTTAGACGGTGCAATTTTTATTGTTGCTTCAAGGAATGGTATGCCACACCGTGTAAATTAGATTAATCCAGGCCACAAAGGAATTATTTTATAATTTGATGTTATCAATGGACCGCAATAAACCTGCACCTTTATTGATAGTATTATCTCTGAAATCATCAAAAGCCGTCCAAACATTTGATCAAAATAACTTTTTTTTCAAAATGTACGACTTTCTCAAAAATGTTACGCTAGTTATTGCGTAAGTATTGCTAGTGAACGGGACATAGAAATTGGCACTAGAAAATGCTTTTTTAATGGCATGTTTATCAATAATAAATAACACGTAATTCCCGTCCGCAGTGGGAGCTCGAGAAGATGACGCGCCTGGAGATGGTCGGTCGCACGCGCCACCTGCTGGCCCTGCGCGAGCGCCTGCGACACGGGCACGAGAACACTGTCGCGCCCAACGACTTCACCAAGACAGAGAAGGTACGGGGACATACGTCAATACATTTCTCAATTTCCTCATAATTATTGTCGTTTCAAAAAGTCCAGTGAAGACTAAAACAATGTGTGATTAATTTACTTGGATAAAAATGTTACATAATGTTACTTATTGTTCTTAGTGTTAGGTTAGCTTAGGGGGAGCTCGTGGCTAAGTGATAACAGCCGCACGGGTCGATCCATCAGGTTAAGCTACGCTTGCCGGGGTTGGTCCGTGGATGGGTGACCATCTTTACATATCGAGACTCCTCCGTGCCTCGGAAAGCACGTTCAGCCGTTGGTCCCGGCTGTCATTTGTGGATCTTTGACAGTCCTTACGGGTCGTCAGAAGCCCGAAAGTCTGACAACCAGTCTTTCCTAGGGGTATCGTATTACCCAGTTACTGGGTTGTGGAGGTCAGATAGGCAGTCGCTCCATGTAAAATACTGGTATTCAGCTATATCCGGTTAGACTGGAAGCCGACCCCAACATTTTCACCCCAAGTTGGGAAAAGGCCAGGCAGATGATGATTGTTCTTAGTGTACCGAAAGACCAATACGGTCCAGCCTGTAAGTTTTGTCTGCTCAATAAGAAGTATCTGTCGTACAAAAAACAGCCGATGAAGGCCAAATCAACTTAACTCAAAACTACAACTTAATTGTATGTGATTTCATTTCAATCAACTAAGCTAGCACAATAAAATTTATAACGATATTTGTTAAACAGGAGGTATGCAACATGGCAGCTAAAGCAGCTGCGGACTGCGCACGCGACGAGTCGCTGTACGAGCCATGGGACATGACGTCACGCGAGAAAGAACTCTCCACCAAATACATCAAACTTATACAAGGTATGTTATAAGATAAGACAAGATTATCATATTTGCGCAAATATGAGTACAATACAGACAACAAAAAATGTCAGCATTAAAAGTAAAAATAATAACAAATCATCACAACTTTTGCCTTATAAAATGTCATGCGATTAATTGCTTGGTAACAATTTCTATATAACACCCATTGCCAAACATAATTTAAAAGAAATCAAATAAAATAAAGTAAAAAATCAAATAAAACCAAAGAAGATCGAATAAAATATAATTAATACTATAGTTGCGTTATTAATCCGAATAATTTTATTACATGGAAAAGATGCCAGGTGCCAAACCACAGTGATTCTCATTGCCAAACAAATATCAACTTTCGATTTACTAACGTAATGGTGCCGATTCTCTTGTACACCGAACTAAACTAACTAAACTATCACTAAAATTCCTTACTTTTTACTATGAGAATCTTAGAGCTATTCTGCCAACAAAAATCTCTAAATTTAAAAATTATTTTGACAGAACTAAAATCGAATTTGACAATCGCGACTGCACTTGGTACCTACTTGTTTGCCTACCACGTGATTTTTTTTGAGCCGGAGAGGCGCGCAATGTGGCCGTCTCGACGTATTTTTATATGGAATTTTTCACTTTTTGGAAGAAAACAAAAAAATTAAATTACCAACATGTTAAGTATTACGGGTTTGCGGATTACAAAGGGGGTCAAAATTTTCATTATTTTTGCGATAGGACACACCGTTTTCGAGATATAAGCAAAAGAAAATAAAAAAAAGATACAGTACCGTTTTGCATTTGTTGATGACATCTAATTTTATTCCACACATTTTTAATCGTGATTAAAAATAGTCAGAGTTAGTTAGAGGATTTTAGATATAGAACAAAAATTTTGATTAAAACGTCAAATTCAGAATAGCATTTTCACTAAATTAAAACTCAGTACCATCTTAATGCTGTCAAACTAAATTATAGTTAAGTTGTGTCACTTTAGTCTATTTTCAGAATAGGAAATCGTCGTTTGACAGGAATAAACTAAATTTTAGTGATTTTTAGTTTAGTTTAGACAATTTGTGACAAGAGAATCGGCACCATTGTTGATATTTGATTGGCAAAGTGAAGTAAGTAAAGTTAAAATGAAATAGTTTCCTTTGCAGGAAGGATAGGCTCCTCAGGCAAGGAGGTAGAGGCAGCTGCATCGCCGGCCACCCCAGTGGACGAGGGTGTCTCCGCAGACATCTCCACCCCCAGCCTGCTGTCTTCTATACACAGTGCTAGCAGCTTCGAGTGAGTACCTGACAGTTTCTTTTATTTACAAATGTGTTTTGATTTCATACCCTTATAATTAAATTTATTTGGTGTCGGTGCAACTTATCTTTTTCTTCCATACTTCTTTATTAGTCGTCATCTCAATAGTCACCCTCGTTCTAGCCATTACATTTCAGACAGTCCATCCATCGTTTCTTTGTTCTTCCGCTACTCTTATAGCCATCCACATTCATACTTCACTATCAAAACTTTCCTCACGAGATTTTCATCATTCCCTCTTATCGCATACCATGACAATCGATTTATTGATTACTCGAATACTTAAAAACCCGAAATTCTGATTTGAAATCACCATCTATACGTAAGGTGATTTCAAATTAGAATGTCGGGTTTTTCAAAAATTTAGATAATAAAAATTAACCTGTGATATAAAGTTGAAAGCTTCTAAATACAGAATTACAGATGATATTTGACACTAATTTGTTTTTGGTATTATTATAAGGTCCTTATTGTTATTTAAACATAATTAGAATATCTTTTAAATTTGTAATTAATTATGATTTGCATGCATATATGTGACGGTAGAAAATGGAGGAATTTATTTAAAATAAAAAAACATATAATAATATGTACTAATTACCCATGTTTGCAAAGTATGTTTTGATTTGATGGAAGTGTTACTAATTCGCTTTAGTAAGTGACTGCATAAGAATTAAACCTGAACATGGTTTGTTGACACTTTCATCTGATACGTTTAGATTAGAACCGACTATACAAACAACCTATTATTTTTTGGTGCACATATGACATTTGCCTTACCGCGCTTTTCAGACTCTGCTCCCCGGAGCGCGGCTTACTAGAGAAGTCGATGTCAGGCTGGGCGGGATCGCACGGGGCAGCACTAGGAGCCCTCGGGGCCCTGGGCGCCATGGGGCCCGGCGCGCTGGGGCCCGCGCTCTACGTGCCGGACTGCGAGGAGGTGCGCGTGTCGGCGGCGGTGGCACGGCGGGGACATCTCAACGTGTTGCAACATGGCACACATGGATGGAAGAAGCGCTGGCTGGTAGGTTCATACTGTAGTTTTTTTAATGATGATTAGTGTGGTCGGTCGGGTCTTTATAAAAATACAATAGTATTCTAAAAAAATAATTATAAAACTCTCCTTACATCTTGACACTTTTCATTAGGTGCGAGAAGTCAGTGAAATTATCAATTTATTGAATATGGTTGAATAGTTAGTTGAATAGTTAGTTAAAATAATGATCAATACAAAAAAATATGCATGAATGAAGACTTTTGTTTTTTTTAACCGACTACGGCGATATCGAAAAGAAAGTAATGTTTCCAATAAAACCTTCCCATTTTTAGGTGGTCCGACGACCCTACGTGTTCATATACCGCGACGAGCGCGACCCTATCGAGCGCGCGGTCATTAACCTCGCCAACGCGCACGTGGAGTACTCCGAGGACCAGGAGCAGATGGTCCGCATGCCCAACACCTTTAGGTACGTGACGTCACACCTACGAGTTTCTATCGGAAACGAATCGTAAAAAATACAGCCAAAACATATGGCATCTCCGTATTTTTCTCTGATCCCGTGTTTTGTGTGGTAAAAATAATGTAGGATATACAAAACTGACGATGAAAGGAGTGGATCCCAGGCGTTTGCCCAGGAAGGGCCAGAGAAGGATAGCAAAAAAAAAAACATAATAATGGAAAAAAAACGTTGATACCTATTACCCATTTGCGCAGACGCATGCTTTAATTAACTCGTCAAGCGAGTTGCAAAGCACTGATGTAATGGAGCTATTCGATGATCGCTTCAAAGTTGTTGATATCACCTCACCCCAATTAGATTTATTCTAACGATGTCATTTATTTATACACTTTAGAAGACTTATAGCTAATTAGAATAAACTAGTAAGTTACAGTCCGGCCGTCGAGAGAATGCGTTCTTGACACCTGTCAGTTTTATACTAACGATCGATCTTAATATTGGATAATTTCTAGTAGTCAAGTACGCAGTAGTAGTTCAAGGACGCATTTTCTCAACAGTCGGACTGTAGTAGAAAAAGCTGAGTATTAGTAGTTCATGTGTATATATTCTCGTTACAGCGTGGTGAGCAAGGAACGCGGCTACTTGCTGCAAACACTCGGCGACAAGGAAGTACATGATTGGCTGTATGCCATCAACCCACTGCTCGCCGGACAAATCAGGTGAGTTGACCTTCTCTATTACACACACTACCCCTTCATTCATATTAAGAACATGCATGACCTGACGTAGTATGACAGTTATCTTGAATTTACTTCTTACAAACTTACAATTACCAAAATAATCATATTCTGCTTATCTCTTCATTTTTGGGCTAAGACTCCAAGCCATACTGCCACTGAGGCAAAAGCACCAACCCCTACAGCCAAAGGTAAAACCTTTACTGTCAACTTATAGGCATAGGCACTCGACCTTTATAACCACTTTTTTCAGACAAAAGTATTAAGCCCATTCAGCCAGTAGTGTCAAAAATTTCCCTGTTGTTAAGGCGAAAGCGCCAGGGTAGCCCACGAAATTCATATAGACTTACGTTTTTTGCAATTTGCAGGTCAGTATTCGGTTGTATTTTGATCAAAATTTGATTCGCGACTGTAAAAAATATGTATTTACAGAATAATAATCATTAAAATCATTCATACAACTCTCCAAGTTCAAATTACCTGAATATCTATTTCATGAAATCATGACATTTGAGGCTAATTTTAACTTAAAGAGTTACGTTGATGATTCTAATGATTAAAATTCTATAAAATCACATTTGTTACGCTTGCGAATCGTATTTTGACTAACATACAGCCTGACACTAACCTGCAAATTGCAAAAAACGTTCAAAAATATGAATTTCGTTCCCCTAATGAGTATGGCTACCTTAGCGGGTCCCCCTAAGTGGGCTGGTTGTGTCGGGCCTGTCAATATACACGTGTGAAGTTGTGTCGTGTCAGGTCGCGGTCGGCGCGACGCGGCGACAAGGCGGCCGCGGCACCATGAGACGCCCTCATCATGGAGTCTATCCTCGTTTATTAAGTGCGTCTCCAACGGAACGCTCGCTCACAAAGCCTTGCAAAGGAATTGAAACGGCTCGGACATTCGGTTTATGGAATTAAACTGGGATTAAATGTGAGAACTGAAAATGTATTACAAATGCTAGAGACAAAGGCAGCTGTATTGACTTAAGATCGGGTGAAGTGAAGACTTCTGAGTCATCGCTAATTTAAAACGATTAAAATTTATGTATGTTTGTTTTAAAATGTTGTCGGTTTCATCTATGGAAAGAAAACTAAAAATGTGCTTAAATAATATTACCATTATTACCTATTGTAATATTACTTAAGATAAAGTGAAGTTTCTAAATTCACTGTGTTTCAGAAGTGTTCACCAAAATGTGATATCTTTCTGCATATCTTGTATTGAAGAGTTAAAATCCAGACTGACTACGCTAGTGTATAGTTAGGGTAGTACGCAAAAAGTACTATAATAGTACTTTTAGGATGATTTTAACAACATAATTTATCATCTTAGATCGCACTGTGTGAGCAGTTGCACAAATATTATGTCAAATTAAATATATGATATGCATGAAGACTGGAATGAGGATAAAATATCTAGATATTGTAAAAGAACCCTTAAGTGATTGTTAATAAAGTTTTAATTCCAAAGACCGAGTGAACTAATCGTTGATAGAGAAGGAATATATCCGTGACTGGTTTGGTGGGGCATAGTCATTCTATAGTCACTGAGCGCTCAACGAAGAGCTTTCGTTTACTGTGGTCCATTTTTATAATATTTAGTGAGATAGTTCATTTCGTATTCAAAGTTGCCAAAATTATTGACGAAGGTTGTACAGCGGTGTTACCAATTCGAAAAAAGATTGAATACCAAGACTTGATATTTTTAACCATCACTAGTAAGTGAGAATTTTCATACTTTTTATACGAAGTTAACTATTTCTATAAATTATAATTTTGTTTTGTCAACTCTGGGACCACAAGATAATACGAATAGAGTCAGAGGACATGCAAATGAATCAATTATTTTAGCATATCTAAGTTTTATTATCAGTATTATATGAAGCAGCTGCATTTAATGCGATATACGATATATACGTAAATAGATATATATGTATATTTTATTTATTATATTTGCTAATTGGATAAAAGAACCGGTCTTTGGCACTGACATTGGACTTATATATTTCTGATTAAAACAATAAAGTGTCTTTTTAAATTATACAATATTGATATAGCTTAATTCCTATTTATATTACAAAGTAATATTATACTCGTGAAAAGAGATTTTATTATTTTAAACAAAAATATTCAAGTGCCAAATATCTTGCTAATAACTGGGCAATTAATCCTGAAGTTTAGAATTTTATAGTTTAGTGAACGGGTCGAACGAGTCGGGACCAAACCGGTGCACTGATTAGAACAGGAACGGGGTAAAGATAATATTTACATTGATTATAAATACGTACTCTATATTATGTACGTCTAGCTGAGATTACGAGCTGTTTCAATGTCTTCAAGGCCTATTTAAAGCTCTTCTTTTTATCTATCTTGTAATGGCAACTTTGGACCACGATACTGACATAGCTCCATTAATATATAAAGTCTAAAATATATAATAACGACACCGTAAGACTACCAGCATTTATGTAACCTACCTATCGTGGTCCATCGGCCATCTTGTAGAACATGTTAATGCGTATGTCTACGTACAACTTCCGTGCAATAATAAAAATAATTGTGTTGCGCACAAATAATATCGGCGATGTGTGATAGACTCCATTTGTAACTTGACTATATACCTAAGAATTTAAGAAAAAAAACATTGTACTTGTGAAAAGACAAATTACTGAACTATATAAATTTTCTTCTAATGTTGGATACATTATTATTAATTTACCTTGTATATACGTATGACCCGAACGGTAGTATAAAATTATATTTTGAGGCTCAAAGGCCGTGGTGGCGGTAGTCCGAACTCGTATGTCGTCATACGTAATGTTTCACGTTTTAGTATCGATTGTAAATACATTAAATATTTGTAGTTAAATGTAGAGTATGCATTATAAATCATTTACGCTACAGTATGTAGTTAGTAATATCATTTAACTTAATATTGTTTTGTGTAACAATGTTTTCTTTCAAATTCTTTATATGGGATGTATAAAGTAGGTTAATGCGATGTTACTCAGGTACATCTCGATGATTTCTCGATTACCGATGATTCCGTTCGGAGCATTCCGTACGTTCTAGTCATATACCGTGTAGGTACATGTATGTGATAGAGTAGCCCCATGCTGTGCTGTGAACAATCACAAAGTAGTGTGTTAATACGTGTTTCAGTGTTACGTTGTCCCCTACCTCCCCCCTTGTCCCCCTGTCCCCGTCGACTCACCAGTCCATAGTATCCATAGTCCATTATATTTATACAGATACGACATCAATATCATTGTAGGTAGAAAATGAATGTGACTGTAGTTTTATATGGATGATCTTTATAGGCATTACTTTTATCTAAAACACTGTTGTAACTCCGAGCAATTGTTTAATCTCGTTACCGCTTTGATAAATGTGGAATAAATATAATAATTGTCACTATAATATCGCTTCTAGGTGACTATTTTTCATTCGAAATCGAGCATACATAGTTATAAAACAAACTTGTAAGCTTAAGACTTATTAGTCGTTGTAAATATTTTACTTCGTTTGGTACTTACATGGGTTACAGAAAATTACAAAAAAAAATGGCTTACTCCTGTTAAAAGTCCAGTCACACCGGCTTACACACTAAACTGTAGACATAACATATTCGGCTAACACTAGAGAATATCCTGATAATAATTTAGCGTATAATAATGTAGCTATAAGAACAAAAGTATTATCCAAAATTTAGACATGCTGTGTGTTTATAGGTAATATTTCTTGAAATTGAAATTAATACAATCGTCGTCGAGATTATTATGTACCGTTTCAGTTTATACAGCACAACGTCAAATGTTGCAAAATTATTTTTCATTCGTGTACTGGTTCAATACTTTGGCGATGTGCTTTATTGAAACACGAAACGCTCTTAATTAAAAATATAAGGATCTAACAGATTACTATGTCCAAGTACTTCTTCACCAAAATTGATATTTGTGTAACTTCTTCAATAGGTGTGTTGATAAATAAGGATGAACGAGATCTCAAGCTGAATGACATGTTTGTTATTACCTTTCTTTTCTAGTCATTTTTTTTTTGTATTTACATTCCAAAGTTTGTATATTACTTATTTCCGTTTTTTTTGAAATAAATAGGGTAATGTATTTTGCATAGCAAAATGGTGTTTACGTAGAGTAATAGCGAGCAGAATGATAAAACCACGGGTGTCGAGGCGGCTGTAAAGATATATTTTATAGCTTTTTATTTCCTTTGACATTTCATTTGCTAATTCGCGTTTAGTTATTATATTATTGTAATTCTATGGAAACAAAACATTTTAAATTAGAGATACAGCTGGACGCTGGATTATATTTTTTTATAGAGTATACTGTCTACGCTATACTGCTATTTTTATAGGATTAGCTGTTGTTTTGATTACGTTTGTTTGTTTCTCAACTTATTTATTTGGTATGCGTCGTTGTTCTGTGGCGCGCGGCGCGGCCGCCTGTGACGTCACAGCGGCTGCGCTGGCGCCGCTCTTGTGATTACGATAGTGATTGTTGATTGTTGGGCGAGAATGATATTGAAAAAAACAAATTATATATTCTATATATAATTTATGAATTTCATTCAATTTATGAAAATAAGAACAATGTAATGATTGGTAATATTACTCATTGCTCTAAATGTACTATCAAAATATATTATACACAGTGTTAAAGGTCATAAATAAAATGCTTTGAAAATTTCCAAATCGTTGTTTTCTTTATCTTACACCAAACAGATTTTAAACATCTGCATTACGATGTGTGAAAAGCTCAAAATAGTCCTGAATATTTGAACCGAAAGAGGCAAAACGGTAAAATAACCTAACATCAAATTTTCTATATTTTAATGGCAAAATAATTATTCCCAAGACGTAGAAATTCACTACAGTAGACTACACAGGGTCTAAAAATGCCTAAGGGCATTTTCGCTTCGTCTTAACGAAGCCTAAAATCTATGCATAAAAACGACTTACTATGGGTATTAAAAAACAACTATCGCTATCAGTAGCGCGTAATGTAACGGACGCAAGGCATTATGACAGACTATGCTTGGGTGCTTACAGAAATTACAGAATGGTTATTTTGAGTCCAGCGTTGGCTCAGTGGTAACGGCCGTGACAAAATAACTGAAAACATTTTCGTAATAAAATGAGAAACCTGTACTCCATTTGAAATACGATTAGACATTTAAATAAGCCTTGTTTACAGTCTGTTCAGCCGATTTTTAACTTATATTGCGTTGGTGGCATGACAAATGGCAGCTGCAGTAGACAGTTGGTATTGTGTAACCTTTTTTTGCTTTTAATGCCATCCTTATTCCTACGATATAGAAGTCAAAATCGGTTGAACGGACTGTAAAAAGGTTTGTTTAATTAAATGTCTAATTTTATTTCAAACTAGCTGTTCGTGCCCGGCGTCGCCCGGGTGTAATTCCGACTTTTCCGGTGAATTTTTTCATACAAACCTTGTCCAGATACGAATACAACAAAAAAAAGTTAGCCAAATCGGCCGAGCCATTCTCTAGTGATGAACTTTCTTTCATACAGGCGACAATTGATTTTTTTTATTTATAGATAGATAGCAGTCATGTACTTAAAATAATCTAAACGTGAATTCAATTCATGCAAGCCTAGTACTTCTTGTTAGTTACAACTATTTGAAATCCTATTAGTTAATACTATCGTTTACCTATTACTATCGTGAATTCATGCAAGCCTAGTACTTTTTGTTAGGTTACAGCTCGGAAACTGCACAATTCTCATTCAATTCTTGTGAACAGAATACCGTCAAGATGCATTTAAAACCTGGAAAAAAAAAAAAAACATGTGTTAAATCCATATATCTTTTGATTCTGCAGGTCGATTTTTATGAAATAAAGACTAAATGTTACTCACAATAAAGCTTCTTATTGTTCAGTAATTCAATTTGGAATCCAATGAGTGGCTTTTACGTGATGCGCTCACAAACAAACAAACAAACAGACAAAAATTACAAAAAATGTTTTTTTACTTTCTATTACTCATTTCTCGCGGCTTCCAGTACTTTTTTTGCAAAAATCTTTAATGTACAGACACGGACCGTTTACGATTTTATTATATGTATAGATAGATGGAGTATAAGTATATTTTGAATTTCAGACGTATTGTGATAAAACGGATATAACCTTCTGCCTATTATTTTTGACATAGCAGAAATGGGCCCCAATAAAGTGCCCACTGCGACGTTACTGACCGGTACTGAGTCAGATTGATCACCGAGTCGGATCCCCAATCATCTAAACCAGTGGTCGGCATCACGCGGCCCCCTGGAATTTTGTAAATGACAGTCTTATTCTTATTTATTACCTAAGTAAATAATTACGTTATGCGGGCGCAATGTTTCAGCGAGCGAGCATTGATAAAATGAAAGACATTTTAATACAGCTACAAATCAGTTCAACGACAGATTTGGTGAATTTGAAAAGTTTACCGTATACAACGGTTTGGCCGTAAAACGATGCGCTGTCTGCTGGTTGTCTGTCCATTGCTTAATTGAAGGTGGCGGGGAAATTAATGAGTAGAAACATAAGCATAACTTAAATTATATATTTATTATCACATGCAATCATGATACAAAATGGATATAGCTTACAAAACAATACATAGTTTCCATTATGAGCCTTTATATTATGTACATAAAATCATAATGAATGTCTAAATAAGGAATGTATTTAATATTTTACAATACATTTTAAAACAAACTAATTTTAATAAAATTTCAGGGAATATCATATTTAATGTTTTGACTAGTTTGTTTGATAAATAAATTCGTACAAGTCAAAATTAATAGCGATAAGTAAATGATTATAAATATAATTTTTATTTAAAAGGAAAATATCAGACCTATGTTTTACATGAAAATAATATAATACGACAATAGTAGTAACTATTAATTGAACTGTTATTCTTTATGTAAAAGGGGTGATTTATTGTAAAACCATGCATTCTGAATCTACAAAAACTTCTAGACCGATTTTAAAAATTCTTTCACCAGTAGAATGCTATATTATCACCGAGTAATAGGCTATAATTTATAAAGATATCACGCGGGCGAAGCCGCTGGCGGAAGCTAGTACATAATATACAGCTAGAGGAACGTTTCAACCGGGTTTTAACTTTTCCCACGACCTCCCTACTTTTTTATTAACATAATGTTTTTATTGCTATAAAAATCCATTGCAGTCTTCTATCGTTTCTTTCATTGCATGAAAGTGAAGTGTACTAGCAGAATGTAAAAACAAAATTACGGATATGTCTTCTAGTAGTGATGGCATGCCTGTTTTCAGTTGTGCTTCATCCCCGGATAGGGGCACATACTCATGTAAATCGTTTGAAGAAGACAGAGACAGAATGATAGTAATAAGTAATACTTTATTTAATTTATTCAAGTGAAAACATCTGTCAGTGCGTAGAGCGGTATTATTCAACCAAATTGATTATTTTTGATTGAAAGACTGAGACTCCTCCGTGTCTCGGAAAGCACGTTATACCTTTGGTCCCGACTGTCATTCGCGGATCTTTGACAGTCATTACGGGTCGTCACAAGAAAGTCTGACAACCAGTCTTACCAAGGGGTATCGTATTACCCAGTTACTGGGTTGTGTAGGTTAGATAGGCAGTCGCTCCATGTAAAATACTGGTATTCAGCTGCATCCGGTTAGACTGGAAGCTGACCCCAATATAGTTGGGAAAAGGCTAGGCAAGATTTATTGAAAGGCCAATAAGCACCATGAACAGTATGGCCGACAGTAAATTGGTATCATAGTGTGTGGCTGAAATGTAAAGCATAAAATACAAAGCAAAAATTTTTAATGATTGCTAATAGGTACTATAATTTATCAGTACTCCGTACTTTTACATTATTCGCGGTTTCAGAGAAGTACCGTGAACGAAAAGTACACAGTCCAACTACTTAGCACACCACGTGGGCCCGATCACTTCAAAGTTTGACACAAGTCTACTAGCACTCGCTTCATGAAAACGGATTGTAATTGCTGTCATAATCATCTTCTTCGTTAAAAGGATTCGTTGGTTCCGTAGCTTCTTCCGCAAACGGGTTTTTGGCTTCATCATAAGTTTCATCTTCGAATGGATTTTTCTTTGAATCATTGCTAATGGCTGCAGAAATATTATGATGAACGACAGGTGAGACTCCAGTACTTCGCGGCTTCTCTTCAAATCGTTTCTTGGCCGTCATTGGTGAGGAGTACGGGGATAGTTTGTGGACCGGCTCGAGTTTGTTCAGGTTTGCTTCGAGGCTCGAGCTGTATCGTTGTTGCTCGATTAGCCTCATTCTACCCTCTGAGACTGGGACGACTGTGGTGCCTTTTGGTGCTACTTGTTTTGCCGTGTTCGATACAAATACTGGAAATAATAATAATAGGTTATAAGTAGTTAGTTATGATGATATAATTGATTAAAAAATGACCTTGTTTTTAATGGTAAGTTCGTTGGGTTTTGATAACACAATATTAATTAACTAGCTGCGCTCTGCGGTTCCACCCGCATAAGTTTCGATCCCGTGGGAATATCGGCCTAAAAAGTATCAAAAGTCCTTCTCCAGGTCATGGTATATCCCTGTGCCAATTTCATCAGCCGTTTTTGCGTGAAAGCGTAACAAACAAACAAACTCACTTTCGCATTTAACATTACTAGCTGTTGTCCGCTACTGCTAGACTTGCTGCCACTGACTAGTCTGTCAGAATGAGAGTGATCTTTATTTTCTTTCCAATAAGGCTGCTTTCGGGTTGCTACCGTCAGAGGTAAAATTACTGTGTAAGGACTGTAACATACAATTTCTTTTCTTCTTCTACGTGACGTTAAAATACGGTTTTAGTTCAACTCACCCTGCTTGCTCTGTCCCTCCGTTTGCCTCAGCTTAGCCTCAGCGCCCGGTCCGTAGGGCTGCGGGGCCGGCGCGGGCGCAGGCGGTGTCGGCACAGCGGGGCCGACCGGTGTGGGGGGCTCCACTGTCCCACTCTCTGTTACTACCGTCAGTTTATTGAACAGGCCGCGTCCGTAGTATTCTGAGACTACTGCGTAACTAGAAAGTGAAAAGGGATATTGGTTAAGGAAAATAGTCGATAATATACAGTATCTATAGGTACATATTATAAATTAAAGTCGCTTTTCGTGTTTGTCTGTATGTCCGCGTTGTTCTTCTAAAGCACACAAGATTTTGATGAGGTTTTCACCATCGTTTAGAGAATTTATTTCGGAAGGTTTATGTGTATATGTTGATATGAAAGTTAACTATAACTAAGAAATCTCGATATTTTAAATCCGTGCAAAACAGGAGCTGGTCGCTAGTACTAATATACTAGTGTGTAGCTAGAAAAATGCGATATGTTTGATGATGTGCTTTCCGAGGCCCGGAGGAGTCTCGGTATGTCAAGATGGGTCACCCATCCACAGACCAATCCCGGCAAGCGTAGATTAACCTGTTCGATCGACCCGTGCGGCTGTTATTACTTAGTCACGAGCTCCTCTTAAAACAGAACATAGTGATAACAGAAAACTGGAGAGGGCAAACGAAATAGGAGCTTAAAATATAGATTGAATAAAAGAGTGTCTTATAAGAAATATTGAGCAAGCATTTAACAATAACCATTGTGATTGCGACGTGTCAAGTATGTTTATAAAACACGGTAACACATTTTCCGGAATGAGGCTCGACGATGGCTTGCTTACCAAAACATGTGCGACCAACATGTTACTCTTGCACAAGACAATGGCAGATTACAACACAAGGCACTCAATGTTCGTACGGTAGCCCACTAAATTCAAATTTTCTTACGTTTTTTCACTTTGCAGGTCATGTTGTATGTAGATCAAAATATGATTCGCGGCCGTTACAAATAATGATGTATGTAAGGCTTCTCCCGCGTGGTATGTCGATAAAAAGTAGCCTATGTCCTTCCCCGGGATGCCATCTATCTCCTAGCCAAATTTTATCGAAATCCGTTCAGTGGTTTAGGCGTGAAAAGGTAACATACAGACAGACAGAGTTACTTTCGAATTTATAATATAAGTATGGATAAGCTACGAGGCAGCAACTCTCCTGGCCGGATCAATACCCTGGGATCTGGACGCGAAAATCCTAGCGTCTCTATAGCGCTGGTGGAAAGTGGAGCTAACGAGTGGTCAGCGTCCGGTTTCCCGGGAATTCGAGACACGAAGGACTGAGCTCCGGCAGATGCTAGTGGCTGAATGGAGGGAGCGGCTTGCGCAACCCAGATGGGGGCTCGCCACAATAATGGCGGTAAGGCCTGTTATGGAGGAACGGCTGGAGAGGCAGCATGGAGCCCTCAGTTTCCGGCTGACGCAGGTACTTAGTGGTCATGGATCTTTTGGGAAGTACCTGCGTCGCATAGGTCGGGACCGGACGGCCGCTTGTCATCACTGCGTGGACTGCTCCGAGGACACGGCCCAACATACGCTTGAGGAGTGCTCAGCTTGGGCCCAACAGCGCTGTGCCCTCGTCTCAACACTTGGTGCGATCTTTCGCTTCCGGTTGTGATTCAGTCCATGGTCGGAAGCGAAAACGCGTGGGATGCTGTCGCCTCTTTTTTGCGAGGAGGTGATGCATGCAAAGGAGGCAGTGGAGAGGGAGAGAGAGCATACCTCTCATTCCACCCGCACCAGAAGAGCAGCCGGGCGTCGAAGGGCGCTTAACGATCTCCGGCCACCATAAGGAGGGGCCTGCGGGCGGCGAAATTGGGGGCTGTGTCGTCGCCCGAACAGTCAGGTCCAAAGGGGTGGCACGCAAAACATCATGCGTGCCTTTATAGGAGGACGTGCGGTCGTGGGATCGGCCGCACTTTGTGATGAGGCCCGCTAGGCAAGGCGGGCTGATACCAGTCGGGGGTGCGGCGCATGTACAAGTATCTCCCCATGGTAAAAGTAGGAACAGTGGGGTTTTAGTCGGTAGGAGTCCGACATAACATCCATGAGGATTTCCTCACGGAAAAAAAAAAGGATATGTTTACCGCTATTCTAATATGATCATGTTATTATTTAGTTAGGTGCAATGCAAATGCAGTAAGAATATAAATGCCTGTTATGTTGTTACAGTTTACAGTACTTTGCAATAACAGTTACTGATAAACAAAATCGCCTTAAAAACATACTATTTAACTATGAGCAATAACAACTTTTTATTACAGCCTTGATGGGTGAAGGGCGACGGTTGTTTTTTCTATTAAAGAAATAGGCTAATTTAAACCATAGTCCATAGTTAAAATAAAGCCTTAAACCTCACTTCAGCGAAGCCAAAAAGAAGGGTTTGTGTTTGACCTGTATGTATGTCCGTCCCTATGTTCCCTCGTAACTACTAGAGGGCTGTACCGATGTTGATGAATGCATGTTATGTCGTTAGATTCCCTGGGTACATTAAAATTATTTTATAAAAATGGCGGCAAAAAGTATGTTTAAAAAAAAACCCAAACCTATCGAGTGGGGTATCAAAATGAAGAGTTTTAAAAGGTAGGTAGGCAACAAACAAAATTTATATACAAATTATATGTTTTTTGGAATGAGAAATGATAAAATAACTTAAAAGTGTAACATATAAACGGTAGATTAAAAAATCAAATACATCGAGTATTTGATTTTTTAATCTACCGTTTGCCTGCCTGAAAAGTGAACTTAAAACATAGAACCACTTTTTTGGAAGTTGGTTAAAAATATATTAACAAGATGACCTATTTCTGTCTCCCACTGAATACTACATTATAAACAATCTCATGCAGTTGGAGGCCTTTATTGATTTTAAGAAGATGCCTCCGAACGCCTGAGATTTTTTGCTTTTTTTAATTTTTAGTCACTTGCTTTTGAATAAATACACGTACTACTGGTCTACCTGTGTTCCTTTCATCCAATACCGTCCAGCCGTTAAGGCGTGAAAAGCTAACAGAAAGACAGACACACGGACTGACAGACTTACTATCGCTTTTATAATATTAGTTTGGATTATTAAAGTTATCCGGAGGCTGGATTTGTGCCCGGTTGATGGCAATAGGGTCGCCCCTTATTACATGGGAGTTAAAAATATCTGGCGACATGTCGGTGTATATTATACAGGGTGTTAGGGTAAACACCGTTATCCTTGCAACCAGTGGTTTGGTTTCATTTATAGAACGTAAAATCAATGTAAAATTACAACTTTTTTTTCTTTATTTTAAGTCTACATTTTACCACAAGAGACGCAAGTTCGTTGTCCTATGCGCTAGGGCAACGAACTTGCGTCTCAACACGGGCGGGGGGTACGGGATGTGACCTGACCGGCCGCGAGCGCGACCTCTCCCTCAGTCAGTCAGCTGTTTCGCTAGAGAGCACGGTGTCGGATAGAAACTTTTTAAAATCTTTTAATGAAATAGACGTTTTTTTTTGTTGTGTTCGGTCATTTATTTTTATATTTAAGTCAACTACCCATGGTTTGAATGACAAGACTGTTTACCCTTACAGCCTGTATAGGGTTGGGCAGAGGTGTACCTCTCTGCCCAACCCTTCGGGGATACAGGCGTGATGTTATGTTAGTAAAGTTATTTATATTTATTTATTTTTATTCTTCAACAAATTTACATTTGTGTCGAACAATGGTTTTAACAATAGTGATTCTAATAATAAAATAACTCAATAATATAACAATATCGTAAAGTCAGGAAAACAACAAACATTAATTCCACATTGGTCACACTCACAACATTGCAGTCTTAATATTAATCAATTTAATTATAATAATTTAGCTTAATATTAATTCAAAATCAATATAAATTTAATTCAAATAAATGTATGTCAATAAAATTCATTAATATGTAATGTCATGATAGAATGTTGGATATAAATTACGAACACAAAAATCATCATAAAGTCAGGAAAAAACTACCATTAGTTTATTAGTTTTTTAGTAGTAGTAGTTTATAATGTTCAGTTTTATGCTTAGCTTTATCTGTTAATTACTGTCATTAGCGCAAGCCGTTGTAATTAATTATAAATAAATAAATTGCTAGTTTCTATCCGCGGCTTCGCCCACGTGGTATATCGATAAAAAGGAGCCTCTGTAAGGACATAGGCAAAATTTGGCATGGAGATAGATGCCTAGATGGCATCTATCTCCATGCCAAATTTTATCAAAATCCGTTCCGTGGTTTAGGCGTGAAAGGGTAACAGACAGACAGACAGAGTTACTTTCGAATTTAAAATATTAGTATGGATTGTTTTGTTGTTTTAATATTATCATAAAATATTATTACAATCAAAGCATTTTACATGCAAATGTTTTACTAAAACACAATACAATTTGAAAGGGAACGATAAAATCGTAAATCATTCCGATAGCATATCGATAGGTATTAATGAAAACACACAATATTTTACCATGACTTGTAAATACTATGCAATTTTTCCATTAATAAAGTAAGTACTCTGACATAAATATGAATTATTGTTGAACATTTCTTTCATTTAATTAATTAAATTGGTACCCACAGTTAATGTAGTCCTTTTTCATCAAATTAACTTCGTAATTTTCTTGTTTTTTTGCAATTTGCAGGTCAGTGTATCAAGATCAAAATATGATTCGCGACCATAACAAATAATTTATTTACAGAATTATAATCATTAGAATCACTAAGTTAGAAGTTCTCTCTAAGTTAGATTTGTTCTCAAATGTCATGATTTCATGAAAAATTCATTCAATGGCGGATTCTCCTAAGTTAGATATTATAACACAAAAACCAGGATGTTTTGACGTGTCGCTACATCAATAGATCGCTTCAGTGCGAAGCAGGGGCGTGTCACTAGTATGAAATAATCTAAACAGCTTTTGAAACTAAGTTTACAATAATAAGATGTCACTCACCCATACCTATCTTCCGTATTATTAGGAAAACACCACGAAAATGGCGCAATGGTGATAGATTTAATCAATGATAAATACATGTTTTTAATTTGTACACTATGTTCCACGTTATCGCGTTAATATTGTAGTGAATTAAATGCGATTGAGGTGATAAGACGACATGATTGCGTGCGCGCAGCCAACTGACTGGCTCAATTCGATCAATGTTACGTCAGGTGTACACAGATTACGCTGTACGAAGTTATTTCTTTGAGAAATAGTAACAAAAAAAAGTAATGAACCCTTTTAAATTCTATTTAATTTTGTACTATTTAAGTCTTACGAAATACATTTGTATAGTCCGTCTATCTATACTTTAATCAATATAAACGTCAAAACTTTCAACCCGATGAAGAATATCGTTAAGAACTCCATTTCTGTTAAACTTTCGAGATTTATTACACTTAACGAGTAAGTGAGACAGTTACCTTTTTAATACTAAGTTCCCATGTTATAAGACCTGGCTATATAGCCACCTGAGACAACACAGTGACATCAATCGATTGCTGTGAAACAATAGTAACGTTTCATAGAAAATTTCTTTGATTTACAGTAAAATGTTGGAATGTCATACAACTGTTAGTTGCTGAATGCCTTTGTGCTAAAACGATCGTACTAACGATTAAACCTATTTATGATACGAGGTATAGGGTTGAGGAGCTCGTGGCTAAGTAATAACAGCCGCACGGGTCGATCCATCAGGTTAAGCTACCCTTGCCGGGGTTGGTCCTTGGACGGATGGCTATTTTTGCACACCGAAATTCGTCCGTGTCTCGGAAAGAACGGTAAGCCGTTGGTCCCAGCTGTCATTCGTGGATCTTTAACAGCCGTTACAGGTCGTCAGAAGCTCGAAAGTCTAACAACCAGTCTTACAAAGGGGTATCGTATTACCCAGTTACTTAGGTCAGATAGGCAGTCGCTCCATGTAAAATGCTGGTATTCAGCTGCATACGGTTAGACTCCGAACCGACCCAAACATAGTTGGGAATAGGCTAGGCAGATTGATGTTTCAAGTGACTACAATATGGTCGGCTGACGACCACAAAAAAAAACATAAAATTAATGATTTTTTTGTTTTATCATGTTTAGATAACGATACCCCTCACATCTGCAGTTTCGCTAGCTAATTTTATTTGACCCTGCAGTTTTGAATTGTCAGAAAGAAGTGTCCATTTGAGCCGCCAGTAACTAGACACAGAATTTTAGACAGTAACTAAATGTAGATTTAATAGAACATATTCGTCCACTACTTGTGAAGACTACTAGAGGTTGGCAACTGTCACATAATGTGTACTTTATTAGTGAATGGACTATTTCCTTGATTACTGTGACAGTTATGTTGAATTACCAATTATGCGAGTAATCATACAATTACGGGTCAGGTTCGTGCAGTGTCTCGGTGGCATAAAATGCAGCTGTGTGTATAAGCAACGAAGACTGTGCGCCTCAGCGCCGTAGAATGTGAGGCCGAGATCTATGATTTTTACTTATAGTCCGGCCTAGAGAATGCTTTCATAACACCTGTCAGTTTCATACTAACAAATATGTGTGTTGCGAATTTGATCCTTATTAGTACTACTAACTACTAGAGATTGTCCAACTGACAGGTGTCAGAAACGAATTCTCTCAAAACGGCCGGATTGCACGTAATTGTGCGGCTCTTATTACTTAGTCACAAGCCCACATTCAGAATCCTAGATAATTTAAATTAATTGCCATATAAATTTTAGTGATATTATGATGTCGAGTCAAGAGTCATTGATTGATGAAAATGGAAAGGTCCTACATTAATGGTAGCAATGGAATTTGAACTTTGTCATGTATGACATTGAGTTTATTGTTCTAAAACGTTAGTGATATAGAAGGTGTAGTACTTACGGGTCATGTTCGTTGTGCAATCTTGCGTGTAACGCCTCTGCGACGTGCGGTTGTGAGTCTGGTCGCCGCCGGGCGCTCGCACACACGAGACATTCATTTTCCGATTCTGCGTATGTTGTGAAACAGCTGAAAACAAAATCAAAGTTAACATTTGCGGCACCCATTGAACACGTCATTATTATACAGATTTTATTTAAAATAGCGACATAGTTTAGCGCTGCTAGAGGCAGCATTGTCAACTTTCCATACAAAGTTTGTATGGAAACCGTCACAAACCAACCATGTTATCATTTACTCGCACTAAGACAGTATGCTCGCAGTTTAGCGCTGCTAGAAGCAGCATTTTCAACTTTACATACAAAGTTTGTATGGAAACCGTCACAAACCAACCATGTTATCATTTACTCGCACTAAGACACTATGCTCGCAGTTTAGCGCTGCTAGAGGCATCATTGTCAACTTTCCATACTAAGTTTGTATGGAAACCGTCACAAACCAACCATGTTATCATTTACTCGCACTAAGACAGTATGCTCGCAGTTTAGCGCTTCTAGAAGCAGCATTGTCAACTTTCCATACAAAGTTTGTATGGAAACCGTCACAAACCAACCATGTTATCATTTACTCGCACTAAGACACTATGCTCGCAGTTTAGCGCTGCTAGAGGCATCATTGTCAACTTTCCATACTAAGTTTGTATGGTAACCGTCACAAACCAACCATGTTATCATTTACTCGCACTAAGACAGTATGCTCGCAGTTTAGCGCTTCTAGAAGCAGCATTGTCAACTTTCCATACAAAGTTTGTATGGAAACCGTCACAAACCAACCATGTTATCATTTACTCGCACTAAGACAGCATGCTCGCAGTTTAGCGCTGCTAGAAGCAGCATTGTCAACTTTCCATACAAAATTTGTATGGAAACCGTCACAAACCAACCATGTTATCATTTACTCGCACTAAGACAGTATGCTCGCAGTTTAGCGCTTCTAGAAGCAGCATTGTCAACTTTCCATACAAAGTTTGTATGGAAACCGTCACAAACCAACCATGTTATCATTTACTCGCACTAGGGCCTATGTCCAGCAGTGGACGTCTTTCGGCTGAAATGATGATGATGAATGATGAGGACACTAAGGGGCGGGACATGCACAAGAGGCGAGGGGCGCGGGCGTTGCGCCGCTTCTTTCATATTTCATACAAAATGTTCATTCGCCTAATGATGTAATGAAACTGATGGCTTTGAAGGCGGTCCGTGACAGAAATGTGCTCAAGGCACTTTTAGTGACACGAATTTCCCACGACACCACAGCGTGACAATTGGAACACGACGGCCTGGCTCTATAGCACGCTCCGATAACTTACCTCTGATGGAAGGAGTGCTGACATAAGAAGTGCATGGTGGGCAGTTCCAGCGGCTTGTTGCAGACGGCACAGCGTGACGACTGGAACACGACGGGCTGGCTCTGTAGCACGGTGGTTTGTTCACGCATTTTTTCGCTCTCGCTGCGGTATTTAGATGAAAGTTGCTGTTCTCTAGTTATTACTTCGTTCTCGGATTTTAGCACGTCTGTTAAGTATCTGTGTAAAACAATAAAAATATATACCGTAGCATGAGCATAAGAGCGTGGCTACGTAATAACAGCCCCACGGGTCGATCCATCAGGTTAAACTACGCTTGACGGGATTGGTCCATGGATGGGTGACCATCTTTACATACCGAGACTCCTCCGTGCCTCGGAAAGCACGTTAAGCCGTTGGTCCCGGCTGTCATTTGGATCCTTGACAGTCGTTACGGGTCGTCAGAAGCCCGAAAGACTGACAACCAGTCTTACCAAGGGGTATCGTATTACCCGGTTACTGAGTTGTGGAGGTCAGATAGGCAGTCGCTCCACGTAAAATACTGGTATTCAGCTGCATCCGGTTGGACTGGAAGCCGACCCCAACATAGTTGGGAAAAGGCTAGGCAGATGATGACCGTAGCATATGCATAATCAGCCTATAATGTTCCCACTGCTGTGGCACAGGCTTTGTGAGGTAGAAAAAATAATTTGTTATAGTAAAATAAAATAAACTATTAGGAAAAATACTACTAATACTAGACTAGTAATCGACTTTAAGAGCATATAAGCTAAGTCGATTTTCGAATGTCAAATACTAGTAATGGAAAATTAACCATTCATAATACTATTATGGAATCTTATTGCAAAGTGGTTAACATATACTTACTTTCGAACATCTCCTAAAGTATATGTAGGTGTGCTAGCGAGGCAGTCGATGACTAGAATAGGCGAAAGTAACTTTTCGTTTGCTGTGGACAAAATTGATTAAATTAACATACATAGTTATCATTTTGAGATTGCATCTTAAAAAGTGCTGTCATGTCCTTTTTTGTTTTTAGAGATTGGTCACACAGTCTATTGGTATCTCATTTCATGAAGAATACCGAGGCGTATAAGTTAAAACGTAGTACTGTATGTAGGTATGTAGTGACCGATACGTCGAAGATGTATAAAGTGAAGATAAGGTTACGTAGTGTACTGACAGGTGACATAACTAGCACGTAGTGTACTGACAGGTGACATAACTAGCACGTAGTGTACTGACAGGTGACATAACTAGCACGTAGTGTACTGACAGGTGACATAACTAGCACGTAGTGTACTGACAGGTGACATAACTAGCACGTAGTGTACTGACAGGTGACATAACTAGCACGTAGTGTACTGACAGGTGACATAACTAGCACGTAGTGTACTGACAGGTGACATAACTAGCACGTAGTGTACTGACAGGTGACATAACTAGCACGTAGTGTACTGACAGGTGACATAACTAGCACGTAGTGTACTGACAGGTGACATAACTAGCACGTAGTGTACTGACAGGTGACATAACTAGCACGTAGTGTACTGACAGGTGACATAACTAGCACGTAGTGTACTGACAGGTGACATAACTAGCACGTAGTGTACTGACCGATGACGTTGAGCAGCTCGGGCAGGCAGTGCGGCGGGGGGGGCGCCCACAGCACGTCCAGCCACACGCGCGCGCAGGCCGCCCCGCGCCGCCTGCACACTGCTAGTGCTGCCTCCGCGTCGCCGCTGCGCAGGTGCAGTGCTACTTGGGAGCGCCAACTGGAGGGATTAACAGTGCGCTTTTATTTAGGCATTAGCCTTTACACGTACGCTCTTTAACGCGTGAAAGGGCTTTCGCGCAGGAAAGAGCGCGCATGTACTGATACAAAACGAGAACGAGAAGGTACGCGCGCGCCGCCCGCTCGCGCATCTCCTCATACCTTTCATGCGTTCAAGTCTGCGCGCTTCGAACATAATTTACACGCCCGTTATTGTGAAAACGATTTCCGTCGTAAAATGGTGGACATTAGATTATGGAGGAAGGATCTTATTACAAAGTTCCTGGCATTATACATTATACAAGTCTCATGCATGCCTAAGGAAATTTAAATCCAAGGAGTATTAAAAAAAAAAAAAATAACCGGTAGCTTAAACCCTGCTCCAGACACCGGCGGACTTCTATTTTTTATATTTTTAAATGTTTTTTTTTAGGTTTTTATACAAATATTTTAAAATGTAAATATATAAGAAACGGAATTAAAATAATACTATAATAATCTAAATAATATTTTAGATCAACATAGTAAAAAAAAAATGAATTTCGCGGGCTACCTTAGCACATCCCGCTTAATTGCATCTAGTGTTAGTAAAAAGGGCCATAATAATGTTAGGATTCACTTGGAACAAGCAATAGGAGAATCGACTACGGAATCAGTACGCCGATGCTCAGGCGTTTCCAACATTCTTTCTCGCTCTAGTGACGCGTGCCAAAAATATTTAGAGTTACGGGGTAATAGGGCGTATCCAGGCAGATAGGCTAGCATCTGACAGATGTACACTGATCCTTGTCGTAATTAGCGTCAGGGTGTTACTGCTAATGTGTAAGGAACACATTAGCAGTAACATAGTAGAGTATACTCACAGTTTGTTATTCTCGTACAGATACAGCCCGCCCGCTTGGAAGCCTAGCACCTGACAGATCATCAGTCTGATCCTTGTCGTAGTTAGCGTCAGGATTCCTTGCACTGTATTAGTAACATAGTAGAGTATACTCACAGTTTGTTCTCCTCGTACAGATACAGCACACCCGCTTGGAAGCCTAGCATCTGACAGATGATCAGAGTCTGATCCTTGTCGTAGTTGGCGTCAGGGTTCTTTAGTAAGCGCAGTACTTTCTCTTCGTATTCTTTCTTCTCGCTTTCTGGAGATTTTGCCCTGAGGAAAATAAATATTTTGATTTATTTATTCAAATCAAATCAAATCAAATCAAATCATTTATTTGTTTGCAAACATGGGTGATTAGTACATAGATGTTTTCTTTTTTATATAATAGTGCTCCATGCTCTACCGTCACATGGGCATGCAAAACATATTAATTTAAGTATATAAACTTAAAAGACATTTTAGATGTAAATAACAATTTATAATGATACAAAATTCAAAATTAATGTCGAATCGTTTGAATTACATGTCAAATCGTTTAAGTTACAATAATTGTCATATTAATAAAAAAAAAAAAAAACGTCAAATGGTATCAAAGGTTGAAGAATTATAAAATAAAATAAAATGTCAAATGGAAATAGTAGCATGTCAATCAGTCAGTGCTTCATCATTAAGGAAGTCATCAATTGTGTAATAACATTTGTCAATTAATATTTTGTTTAGTGCCCTTTTAAATTTGAATACAGTCATATTTTTAATCGTATTAGGTACTTTATTATAAATGCGAGGGGCAATTCCAAAAAAACTTTTTTGCATTAGTGCGGTTTTACATTTCACTTGACACAATTGATTTACATATTGAGTTCGTATTGGATTCTTTCTGACTGCCGACAATTTTTGAAATAAATGTGGATTATTTTTCACAAATAAAGCCGTTTCCAATATATATAAAGACGGAAATGTTAATATTTTCAAAGATTTGAAATAGGGAACACAGCTATCTATTGTTTTAAGACCACACATAGATCTTATACAACGCTTTTGCATCCTAAACACAAGTTCTTTATCAGTAGACTGCCCCCAAAAAATAACGCCATACCGCAAAACAGAGGCAACTAGTCCATGGTATGCCGTTAAGAGAGCCTGACTGTTGACTTTCTTTGAAAGTTGAAATAGAGCATATGCGGATTTACTTAGCTTTTTACACAGTTCTTCAACATGAGGTTTCCATGTGAGTTTGTTGTCGATCACTATACCTAAGAACTTAGCTCTTTTTGCTTCCTCAATATCACAGCCTCGGTAGGTAATAGATACGTTTGGGTTTTCGCAGCGTTGATGAAAGTGCATAACTTTTGTCTTACAGAGATTTATAATTAAATTGTTGTTATCTAGCCAATTTATAATGTCATGTAAACAATTATTGATGTCATGCTGATAATTATTTATATTTGTACACTTTATTACAGCTGTACTGTCATCTGCAAAGAGAACCATTTTGTTTAATGTTACCTTCGGGAGATCATTTATATATACTAAAAAAAGTGGCGGCCCTAGTACGCTACCCTGCGGGACGCCATATCTTACGTGTCTTGGGTTTGATAGATAAATGGTTTCTAATTTACTCTTTGGACATACTCTAGAAATTTCTGTAAATTGAATCCTATTACTTAAGTACGATTCTATTAGTTGCAGGATGTTGCCTCTTATACCATATCTATGTAATTTTTGTAATAGAATCTTATGGTCCACATAGTCAAAAGCCTTGGTCATGTCAGTATAAATTGCACAGACAGGATTTCTCTTATCTACAGATGACATGATATTAGCTAGTAGATCAAAAAGTGCCATATTAATCGTGGTATTCTTACGAAATCCCTTTTGTTCTTTGCAAAATAATTCAAACTTTTCAAAATAGGCGTATAAAGAATGAGAGATGACGTTCTCAAAAATTTTCGAAAAAATTGGAATTTTTGCAATAGGTCTGTAATTTTTTAAATTTTTCTTGTCTTCTTTTTTGTATAAGGGTTTTATTATAACTTTTTTGAGCTTGTTTGGGAATATGCCATCAGCTATACACAAGTTAATGATATGGGCTAATGGTGCTGCTATTATTTCTTTGGTAAATTTGATTACTATTGTAGAAATGCCATCATATCCAAATGTATTGGTGTTTTTTAGGCTGCAGATTATTTTTATTATGTCGTCAATAGTTACGGGTTGCATAAATAGCGAATTTGATGTTTGTTTATTTACATTAAAATTATTCATTGTGATGTCAGTTTTTACATTGTTTTCAATTTCATCAATAAAATAATTGTTAAATTCATTTGCAATGTCCACTGGGTGTGTAAACGACAAATTGTCTCTATTGATGCACATTATAGGCTCCTGCGGCAAACACATCTTGGATGAATTTATTATTTGCCAGGTGGCTTTTGCTTTATTTTGGGCGGTATTTATGAAATGATTATTCTGCGCTTTTTGTGTTAGTTTTATAATTTTCCTATAAAGTTTGGTGTAGTTTTTAAAAACTATTTTAATCTTTGAGTCAGTGTTTATTCTATGGGCCCAAAGTAACTGCCTTTGCTTCTTACTACATATTTTTATTCCATGAGAGATCCATTTCGTTTTGATGCTTGTTTTTATAGTTATAATTTTTTCCGGAAAACATAATTTATATAAAAGAGAAAAATCGTCCATGAAATTGTCAAAAGCTTCGTTTGCGTCCGTGGCATCATGTACTGTCGTAAAAGTCAGGCAGTTCAGATGCTTTTTAAAAGTAATTAAATTTGCCATGCATATATCTTGCTTTCTAGTTTTCCAATATTTTAGTTTGCATGTTTTCTTAATAGGCACTTTAAGGATCTGAGATGTATGATCTGAGAGAACCAAATCTACAACTTCAGCTTTGTATTCTTTCCGGTAGTTGTGCGCAAAATTATCAATACAGGTGTGACTACTTAACCTAGTGGGCGTATAAAGCGCTAGTTTTAAATTGAACTTCATTAGAAAACATTCGAGTTCCAATGTAGTTTTATTTCTTTTCAGAACATCAATATTAAAATCTCCACACAAGACTATTTTCTTACTTGAAGATATACTAAGTTTAGTCAAGATATAATCTAATTTTTCATAAAACACGTCATAATTATGTTTAGGAATCCTGTATAAACAAATAATAATAATATTGTAAGCTATTATCTCTACAGCGCAGCATTCAAAGATGCCTGAAACTGATTGTTTTGCTATATCCGTGATTTCTCTAAACTGCAATCCTACTCTAACAAAAATGCATGTGCCTCCTCTCTTTGTGTTTCTGGAAAAGAAAGCAGCTGGACAAAAATTTGCTATGTGTAGTAAATCCTCATAACCCGTTTGTATAAAATGTTCTGTAACGCAAATAACATCTATAATAGTTCCTTTGTTGAATAATTCTACTAGTTTTACAGTCCAGTCAGTATTGTATTTTGACTTTGCGGAAATCCATTAAATACAATAGACGTAGATATATTTAGTAACCTATTCCGCTTGACTAATCTTCAAGAGTCATAAAAACCCTGTAAGAAATCAACACGTGTTTCACCTCTCAACGAGGCATCCTCAGGATGGCGATTGACCAATTGCAAAACAAAACGCGATGTGTTACCACACCGAGCGCAATTCATTAAATAATAATAACCCTTTCAAAATTTTACACACTTGCGATAAAGGATTTAAAATGTCAGTATTAGAGAGTTTAGAAATTGTTAAAAATAATGAAAAACACGTGTCGATTACGTCTATTGTATTTTACATACTGCAGATTTTGAGAACAGAAGTTATTATGTAAAATTATATTATCAAACCACACAAAACAATTGACTAGAAAAACGACACCTCAGAAAGCTGAATTTGTACCTTTTTAATAGCAATAGGTTCGCCCTATAGTGAAATATGTGTTTTCTATTTTCTATACATTTCTGCTAACCCTTTCGATAACTAGGATAACTCCTTTTTTTTTTTTTTTTGATGGTTGGAAATCTTCAAATGACTTCTCCCGCTCTGGGCGGAGCGGCGTGTCAGACTTTTACTGACTAAAACCCACCCGTGTTCCTTCAGTTGCCTGTTGCCAACGTCCCGGTATCCCTTTCGGACTTTCCCGCAAACTAGGATAAGTCTGGGGTTACATGGTACCTGCTAAAGTGACTCACCAAACATGAATATAATGTTCTATCAGCGCATCAAACACTAATTTGGAGCAGTCCTTCTGTTTCTGCGTCATGTGCTCAAGGAACTCTATGAGCCGCTCCGAGTTGCTCAGGAACATGGGTATGTAGTCGTCAGGGAGCGCGCTAATTGGCTCCTTGACGCCGCCGGAAAGGGAAATCTCGTCAACTAACGGCTTGCTGCGGGGTTTGTAGTCTGTGCATAGTACTGTGGACAAGTAAGAAGTGAGATTAGTTGGTGCCAAATAAGTTGTCAATAGCGGTTATTAACCACTTTATTTATAGATTCTGGCCTTCGTAAATACGGATAAAAAGTTAAGTTATTATCCGTGAATATCTTGAACTGATACCAATAAAAAAATGTCACAAATGAAGAAACTATACATCAACGTTGGTTTCTTTTCGGAGTCCCACGTATCAATGATATTTTAAATATATTAAGCAGTAAACGGTGTTTATTTCTAATCGGTGCTTAAAGTTAAGTAATGAAGGGACTGTTTAACCATTTTTTATGTTTGAACGTCACCTAACTTTAATCAACGTTTATAAATAAACCCCATAATGGTTTTCCTGTAATGGTATTAAATGTAAGTTGATGAATAAATAAATACATGCATTATGTATCATCATTAAAGTGCAAACTGTCCTAATTTGACAAATTATTGTTTCAAAGTAATTTGACAAGTTTTTGTTTCCTTTTAACACCATTGTCGATATCAATCCATATTATTTCACACGTTCACACTTCAAAAGCTTGGTCTTACTCTACTCGTATAGCCACCCACATTCATAATCAAAACTATCCTCAAATAATAGACAAATTCCCTAATATTCAATTTTAGGCCGTCGCAGTTCCTAGGAGACAAAAAAACCCTACAAAAATTGCTAGGATTTTTATTTTAAATGTAACATTTGACACACTCACACTTCAAAAACTTGGTGCTCTCCTCTGGCTCATGCTGTATGAGTCGATGCCCGTACTTCCTCATGTACTGGTCGGCGTCATCAAATTCCAGTTCTACGATATAGTCCAGAGCCTTGCGGTAGTCCTTCTTATCGTCCAGCATCATCTTCAGGTACCAGTCGTGACGCTTGTGGTTCGCGGCTAGCGATAACGCGTCGTCTACGCTTACTTGCCGCATTACCTGTCAATGAGAATTTTGGTTTATGAAAGTAAGTTTCTGTTTGTTTTAAGTGTGGTGTACACACGGCTACACATCAAGCTATACATTTCCAGTATAAGCTGACCTCGCATTGTGCGGAAATCTATACAATACGAGATCAGCATAAACTGGAAATGTATAGCTTGATGTGTAGCCGTGTGTACACCGTGAGCTAAGTTTGAATCTGTTCTTTTGGTTTAAGGTTATAGAAATTTATTTCTCTATAAGAAATTACAAGGTTTTTACTTAATTGAGAACATTTTTAGAAATTAAAATATATTTTATAGGTATTGTTTTTCATTATAAGAAGTTGCGTAGGTGCCTATAGCTTATCGCAGTTAATCTAAAACAATGGGTCTAACTGGAAACACATATGAACGAAGCAAGCTAATATAAAGCTTGTAAAAAGTAATTGGATCTAGCTGTAATAAAGACTTGTTATAGTGTAATATAACTGTGTCACAAAAATTTCTTTATTTACAATAATTTTCTCAGATTAAGGTCAAGATGAGAATTCATAAATTAGTAAAATCTTCTCATGTTCATCATTGACAATGAAATTACTAAAATGGGTATAGATTTTTTCAACTTTATAAAAGCAGACTCAAGGGGGGGCGGGTTTTGTCGACGGAAGAATAGGCAAAATGACAGATTGTGATTCTTTATCTGTTATTTTGTCTATTTTTCCATCGACAAAACCCGTTTCTATGGTGGTCATGCTACGCGAGCGGCATAAAGAATTAGTACTTCAAATAAAAATATGTAATAAGTAATAAAATACCTTAATAGCGACATTAACATCAAAATCAATGATTTTATCCTTTGAATTGATGAATTCCTTCAGCTTCCCTTGTTGATCGTGCTGGTCTATCTTCATATAGCAGGTCAGTAGTAACGTAGTATGGTCCTCAGTGGCGCACCCCTTCTTCTTATGAAGTTCTTCTAAGTATTGAACTAAGGATTCCAAATGTCGAGATTCGAGATACTTCCGGATTACATATGAGGTTTCTAACCAGCCAATAGTTTTGACATATTGGTCGATGGCGCCTTTTAAGTCACCCTGAAAAATTTAATAAGCTGTTAGTTGATTCAGAAAATAAATTGAGTTCTACAGCTGATACTGATCATGGAGATGAATAATAGTATATTTCTGTATTAGTTAAGGGGTTTATACAATATTAGTTTTTGTTTATGCTAAACCCGAAAAGGGCTCATTGTACTCCTCATTTTGAACAACTTTTTCTATTGGAACAAATTCGAAATCGCGAAAAAAAAAATCACCGCGATGTAGTCTTGAAAGGCTGACTGACATCCTTTAAATTCGGAACCGTAAAGATAAATTACTTTAAAATAGAGAATTTATCAAAATCAAAAATCATTTACTCAAACTAGGCTGAGAATCAGCACTTTTCGAATGACAAAATTACATAAGACAGTCCCCCAAAACGCCGCCCTTCACCACTTCCTAGTGTTTTAGCTGGGAAGAAGTGGCGCAACAACTCCCCAGCAGCACAGCTGCTGTTCAGGTAGAAAACAAAAAACAAAAGATTCTATACATCATCTGCCTAGCCTTTTCCCAACTATGTTGAGGTCGGCTTCCAGTCTATCCGGATGCAGCTGAATACCAGTATTTTACTTGGAGCGACTGCCTATCTGACCTCCACAAAGCACTTACTGGGTAACACGATAACCTTTGGTAAGACTGGTTGTCAGACTTTCGGGCTTCTGACGACCCGTAACAACTGTCAAAGATCTACAAGCAACAACGGAGGAGTCTTGGTATGTAAAGACGGTCACCCATTCACGGACCAATAACCAGCGACAAGGGTAGCTTAACCTGATTGATCGACCCGTGCGGCTGTTATTTCTTAGCCAAAAGATTCTATACAATAATATGCAAAATCATTTACAATACGCGTATATTATTACGTACCTTACTATACAAATGATCACCATACTGTTTATAAATCTCCGTCAGCCCTGCCTCGTCATAATGTTGACTGCTAGCAATCCTAATAGCAACATCATACAAATTCTTCTTAAACAGCAATGTTAGCTTCGACTGCAAATCCTTTTCCTCCAAATAGATCATTTCTTTATTCTTCGTCAGAATGTAAAAAGATCCCCATTCTGTCAAAACTGCATCGATTTCTTCGAAAGTTTTCGAGAAAACTATGAATTTGTTTTGTATGTCTAGGATTGTGAGGTGGTGTGATTTCGGCGCAGGCGCAGTGCTGGTGGATGCGGCTGTTTTGTTGGGAGTCTCGTTGGTGGTGATGACTAGGTAGCTACGGAACCAGTCTAGGCGGACCTTCTCGCCTTCGAGGGCGTAGCACGGACCCCGGCCTTCGGTCGTGTAGCAGTATAGAGCCTGTGGAGTTATGGTGGTTTTAGAGCTTTTAAAAGAGAGAAAAGAATCTGGGGATATCTTCAGATGTATTTGACGCCAAACTCTAGCACCGCGCGCGCTCATTGGTCAAATCAAGTAGCGCGCACTTCCCCGGCTTCCTGTTACACACTTCCGTTCCTTTTCACGAAATCACTCCCACAAATTGCAGGAAAGCGAGAGGAAAGATGTTATACACCAAAAACAATCAAAAATACTGTACAAAGGCTAGACTTAATGCGTGAGGCATTTTCTACCAGTCAACCTTAGGGTGATGATTATCTGCCAGGCTTGCGGGAAAGTTTGAAAGGAATACCGGGATCCTTGGCAACACGCAACTGAAGGAACACGGGTGGGTTTTAGTTAGTAAAAGTCTGACACGCCCTCCCGCTCCGCCCAGAGCGGAAGAAGTCGTTTGAAGAATTCCCCAAAAAAAAAAAAAAGGGTGATGATTAAAATATATTTGTGCAGAACTTAAGGTCAACACTCACATCGTTATTAGCCACAGTGAGCCGATGGTTGTCTGCGAGCACGCTGCATGCGGGCGCGGCGCCCATCGCGTCCAGCGTGACACAGCGCTCCGAACTTAACCAGATCACCATCACGCATGCGCGGGACACTACGAATAACTTGTCTGCTCCCCTAGTCAATATAAAGTTTGATGGTAAGTAAAGATTCATGATGAAAAAGTAATATTTCATTCAAACGTGTTATCGTTTTGAGAAAAATTGCAAATAGATTGCAGGCGATCGAAGTCGACCAGATCGGTCGACATAATCGATTGAAAGTCGATCGAAAAGACAAACTGCATGGATTGATCAAATTCACACAATTGATCTGAACTGAATAATATAGACCTAATCTGGCTGCCACAAAGAAAAAAAGAAAATACATTTATTTGGCACTATACAGTATGTTAACTTACAAAGAGCGTTGCCGTTAACCTGCAATAGTATAGCGTGTATACATGCTAAAAAAAATATTATTACTAAAAAAAAAAAAAAAAATTTTATTTGTTTCGTGAAATTTTCACAACACGATTAAATTTAAACGTAAAAGAAACACTCTGTACACGCACACTTGTATTTCAACGTATAAAAACAAGTGTGACAAGTGGGCGTGTACAGAGAGTTTATTTTCCGTAACAATTTAATATTTTTTGTGATTATTTTACTATACAAAAACAAAAAAAACACTTTTTTTTAAATGGTAATATTTTTTTTACCATGTATAGACGCTATACTATTGCAGGTTAACGGGAACGCCCTTTGTTAGTTAACATACTGTATACTAAAAGGCAAACACACAGATCAAAAGAAAAAAAAAATGCAATGCTATCTATTGAAGTCGATGAACAGCAATATAGTTGCATCTATAAGTAACAATAGTACTAGATTTCCGATGAGTGCATCAAAAACGGCCTGAAAAATAAGTCCACAAATAATGCTGTGATTCTATTTTGCAACATAGTTTTTTCAACCTTATTGCTTAGAAATTATGATTTATTTTCAATAAACATATTATTTTTTTAAATACGTTTACTTTTCTCGAATTAATAAATATTTATTGCAAACGATAATAAACTCTATACTTCAGTGTTAACGTTTATAATCAAGTTACATGCAATCGGGGCCACTTGAGCGTTGTGTTTTTGTTCCTAATCTCTAGTCAAGTGCAAGCATATGACTTAGTTATTAGTATTACAATATGTTTATATAGAAGGAAAAGGTGCGACTATCATGAAATAGGTTACAGTGAAAAGGAAAATTATGGGTTTTGTATTGCATGGGTTTAATTCAATCTAGTTTGGTAAAGTTTTTATGATAAACAAACCATTTATAGTTGTTATTTAACTGAAAACACACACTCAATAGTTAATGTAACACTGTAACTAAGATGAAAAACAGATATGAGTAGAATATTTGACTTCTATTTAAATATGTATAATTTTAATAATGATATATTTTTTATTTTTAATCTTACATCTTTTTTTTGAAAAAATAAATGTCTTTAAACAGATTATTCATGTATTCAATGAAATAATTTTTACTTCTCTACGAGTAAGCTTACATGAAAGAGAAAGAAAACAGACAGGGTCTAACTTCTGAGATTACGTCTAATAGAGATGTATGGAGGAAGACATGCAGCACTGACCTCAGATACATTAGGATGGGGGCAGGAGAATGATGACTTACTTGAAAGCGAGTCCAGTAATAGGGCTTGTTCCTGACTCCGGCAAGGTCCTCATCTTCCCGCTGCGCTGTCGAGCGATGACACCGCGGAATAACGATACTGAGCCATCCAGGAATCCAACTGCCAGAAGACTCTGGAAACCGATACATAAAATCACGCTTGTATTTTCTAAACAGGTGTGCAGAGGTTTTATAGTACACCTACCTATCAATAACAATAATTAATACAAAATTGGTAAGTAACATTAGGCTCGAGTCTGTTGCTTTACTGGGCACAAATCCATACTAATATTATAAATTCGAAAGTAACTCTGTCTGTCTGTCTGTATGTTACCTTTTCACGCCTAAACCACTGAACGGATTTCGACAAAATTTGGCAGGGAGATAGACGGCATCGTGGGGAAGGACTTTCGCTACTTTTATCGACATACCACGCAGGCGAAGCCGCGGGCGGAAGCTAGTCCTGTCTATATTTGTACAGGGCACGACTCCAGGGTTGCTGATAAGAAACACTGCGGAACCCAGGACTTCATGTTCAAGTCAGCTAACAAACTTTGACATTGCTTTTACTTAACAAAAAAAAGTACCTTATTCTCGTGCACGGCGAGCGCAGTAGCCTGTGTGGGTCTCATGTGTGAGGGCACGGCCCGTGACACTCTTGCGCACGTCGGGTTGCCATGGCGGTCGCGGCGGGACCAGTCCCACACCTTGATCAGGGGGTTCGTGCCTGCTTCGTCATCCTGGAATTAGTTTGTATAGATTGTCTAAATCTGCACACATACAGGGTGTAAAAAGACCCATCACATAATCGTATCTTGCATTGTGTGCTCAAACTACATAAGTTACGTTGAGCAAAAATGATTGCTGACTTTAATTGTGAATAACTCAAAAACTACGCGAGCAAAGTTAATAAAATTTATGTGGGACCACTTCTGAAGCATGACCTACCAAACAAAAAAAGAATCATCAAAATCGATTCATAAATGTATAATTATACATATGTGTAACTCGATACATTATTATTTTAAAAAAACATAATTAGCTTGTTATCAAAAAAAGATAAATTGGCATTGCCAGCCACACAATGCGTCCAGTTTATAGACAAAACCATAACAAAAATATACTTACACCAATAGTAACAAGATAAGGGTCATGCGGCAGCTGCTGAGCGAGCGAAACTGTCAACTCGTAAACCTTGAATGGGGTAACTTCCCAAGAGCGGGAGATGAGGTAGGCCCAGCCCGTATAGTCGCACAGCACAACGTGACCATTGCCGCTAGTTGTAGCAGTCACTTGTGTATCCTGAAAGTGCACAAATATTGGATAACACAAAGCAAAAAGAGCTATGGTGATAATACAAGTAAGTAAGTAAGTTGTTTTATGATTTTATGTATTTTATTTTCTCTTCTACTCAACAACCAGTCTAACCAAGGGCTATCGTATTACCCAGTTACTTGGTTGTGGAGGTCAGATAGGCAGTCGCTCCATGTAAAATAATCGTATTCAGCTGGTCTAACCGGATGCAGCTGGCATCCGGTTAGACTGGAAGCCAGCCCCAATATAGTTGGGAAAAGGCTAGGCAGATTGATTTTGATTTTCTCTTTTACTCTTACACACAGTGTCTACATCTCTTTCTATCCACTTTCGAATCGCGGGTATACTGGAAGAGATTCCTTTACAAATAAGTGATAGACATCATTTTAATACTAGAAATAAAGATAAAATAGATCAACCATTTTTCAGATTAGCTAAAGTATAAACATCTTTTATGGGGTACTGCGTTAAATGCTATAACAAAATATCTTGTGATATATTGCATTTAAATGAAAGAAAATTTAAAACTCATATTAAAAGTACACTTTGTAAACAAGCCTATTACAAATTAGAGGATTATATCCAAGATAAGAATGCTTGGAAACATGCTGGTCTTGCTCCATAGGACAATTATTCGAGTCTAGACAAAATCAAACTGGTTGCTAATCTATGTAGGTAGTTGTATAATTTATTATTTGTATGTCATCGATTTTTACATTTTGTGATTACTTAAACTCACGCACTGTCTTATTAGTATTATGTGTAAAAATGTTAGGAATATTGTGATATCGTATATGTTTAAAATGTTTGTAAATATGTGAGCACCATGTGTCTATCACATACTTAATTAATTTATTTGTCATTACGCCATTTTAAATTCTTTTTACCTATTGTGGTACAGTAATCGTATTCCCATGTAATTATATAATTGATGTATACAAAATATTGTAAAACATTTTAAAGAGTAACGGTGGAGTTTCTTTCCCATTCTTCTCCATATGAAAACTACTTTTTGTAAGGGGCAACTAGAATCAGTTATATTTCTCTGTTTTTGACATTCAAAAGTGCCTTTAATTTGCCTACTTGAAATAAATTATTTGACTTTGACTTTGAAAATAAGCCACCTCTATACATATTTTTCTGTCTGTTTATGTGTGTACACACGGCTACACATCAAGCTATGCATTTCGTTTATGCTAATCTCGCATTGTATAGAATTTCCTTACAATGCGAGGTCAGCTTATGCTGGAAATGTATAGCTTGATCAGTAGCCGTGTGTACATAAATGGGTAAATAAATAAATACAAAAGTAGCCAGTTAAGTTTGGAGCGAGCTTGATATAACCTCACAAGTCTTGTAGTAAAAGACAGTGTGGCTTTTGCTCAATACTGAGCCAAGCCTTTTTAACCGAGTTTCAAAAAGGAGGAGGTTCTATGATCTGTATGTATTTTTTTTTGTTTTTGCTCATCAATATTTTCGATACTTGAGAACCGATTTTACTAAGATTAATAACAATAAAGTTCACGTTAATGTTGTTAAAATTACAAAAACAATTAGTTTATGTTGGGTTGATGTTTAAAAATTCATGTGACACAAACAAGGAAATATTTTCTTTATACAGATGTGACATCAAATTAAATAATACAAAATAGCATACACATGAACTGAAAGAACTTACTTGCAAACACTCAGCTACTTTCCCACTGTCAACGTTCTTGTGGAGGTCGAAAAATGAAAACTTTCGCCACTGTAAATCAAGTACATTTGTTGAAGTAAATATAGGGATTAGGGGTTTCTTATTTTCATTCATAATGGCTTGCTGGTACTCTATGCAAGGTTAATTTCGTAAAGTAAATAAAATCAACAAGGTAAGTACTATTTTAGCAGATTTTTTTGTAATTATTCAAACAAAGATACAGAGCAACCAGACAACCATTCGTTACGTTACTTAGTTGTAAAATCAATGTCCTTTTAATTACCTCCAAAAAAGCCATTGTTATCGTATTTATAGTTCACGCACTGATCATATCATCGATAAAATCACTGAAATTAACAATTTTCATCGTTTTCCTCATGCAAGATGTAATGTAAATTGGACACACAGTAGGTATTTTTTTTACAATCAATCATTCGCTGACGGCTGAAGCAATATCTCTCTCCGTTACACGTTACTTTATTTCAAAGTTTTCGTGTAAGAGGGATAGACATACGATTCTTTCATGAGTGTGACAAAACAAGCTAGTATATAAATAATAAAAATACAGGTTTTTAATCGTGTAACAGAGTGAGAAACACCCTCTCAGACTCAGACTGACTCTGACTCATGTCAGCTGTCACTGTCAAAAATATTGTTGTCAGCTCAAAATTGACAATTCTACCACCAGCGTCATTAATGGTAATTTTATTACATGTTACCTATTTCATTTCAGCCAACAAGTCTACCAACCCCTGAAACCACTAATTGAATAAATTATAGTGCGTTTCATCAAATAGTTCCTATACCGTAATGTAGTTAGTGTGTATGCACCCCAGTCAGGGTGTGAGGATAGTGTAAAAGAGAAGTTTTGGAAGGATTTCGATCGGGTTATGATGGAAGTGCAAGATAGTGAAGAAGTGTATGTGGGGGGTGATTTTAACGGGCATGTAGGAAGACAGAAGGATGGCTATGAGAGAGTGCATGGCTGTTGGGGATACGGAGACCGTAACACTGACGGCGAAACACTGCTACAAGCTGCTTTGGCCTTCGACCTGGCAATAACAAATACGTGGTTCGAAAAACAAAATGAACATCTTATAACATATAAAAGTGGCCGCCACGCGACACAAATTGACTTCTTGCTGGTAAGACGGAACAGCCTTAAAAGTGTCAAAAACTGTAAAGTGCTCCCAGGTGAAGACTTAGTCCCACAACATAGACTCCTATTAATGGAGGTGAAAGTCATTGTCTCGTCCAGTAACAACAAGGAACGGCCCCCACCCAAAACCAGGTGGCGTATGATAGAAAAAGAGGAATGCGCCAGTATGTTTAAGAGCCAAGTGGTAGATAAGATGATTAAAATGAAGGATATGGAAGGAAAATCTGTGAATGAATGTTGGAAGGAGATGGCGGATTGTATAAGGAGAGTAGCAAAAGATGTGTTTGGAGAATCGAAAGGGAAAGGTGTGATAGAAAGGGATACATGGTGGTGGAATGAAGACGTGCAAAATATGCTTAAAGAAAAGAAAATTGCGTTTAAAGAATGGCAAGGTGTGGAAAACGGGAATGAGAGTTTGAAAGATGATAAGAAGAAGATCTATAAAGAATGGAAGAGAAAGGCAAAAAAGGCGGTAGCAGTTTCGAGGGCTATGGCGCAGGAGAAGTTGTATGACTCACTGGACAGCCCTAAAGGCCAGAAGGAGCTCTACCGGATTACAAAAGAAAGAGAAAGGAGAACGAGAGATATAATTCATATTAAATGTATAAAAGACGACGCCGGTAAGGTTCTGTCCAAAGATGACTGAATAAAAGAACGATGGAAGATTTATTTTGAAAAGCTAATGAATGAAGAGAATATATGGAATGGTGTGCTCAAAGAGGTACAAGTCAATATGGGTTTGGTGAGGGAAATTAGCATAGATGAAGTAAGAAAGGCAGTTCAAAGTATGAAAAATGGAAAGGCTATGGGCCCAGATGATATACCAGTAGAAGTATGGAAGTGTTTAAAAGAAGATGGATGTATGTGGCTGACTTTATTCTTCAATAAGTTGTTGCATGAAGGAGGGATTCCACAAGAATGGTGCAATAGTTCGCTAGTCCCCATCTTCAAAAATCAAGGTGATGTACAGGACTGCAACAACTATCGAGGGATAAAGCTCATGTCACATAGTATGAAGGTATGGGAGAAAGTAATAGAGAAAAGACTGCGAGAGGAGAGTGAGATAACCCCAAATCAGTTTGGGTTTATGCCAGGTCGAGGAACAATGGACGCCACCTTTGTACTCCGCCAATTGTGCGAGAAGTACAGACGTGCGCACAAGAACTTGCACATGGTGTTCATTGATCTGGAAAAAGCGTATGATAATACCTTGGGATGTGTTGTGGTGGGCCTTGAAAGAGAAAGGTTTGCCCGGGAAGTATGTAGAGTTAATTCGTGCTATGTACAGTCAATCTCGTACCTACGTCCGGTCGGCTGTTGGCAATACCGACGAGTTCAGTGTGGCTGTAGGCTTGCACCAAGGGTCGGCTTTAAGTCCTTACCTCTTCCTATTGATTATGGACGCTCTGACGTCGGACATACAGGAAGAGGCACCCTGGTGCATGCTGTTTGCCGATGACATTGTTCTTGTCGGTGAAGATGAACCTGAGATCCAGAGCAGATTGGAGAAATGGCAACAGAAGCTGGAGAATGTTGGCTTGAAAATCAGCAGAACCAAAACTGAGCATATGTTCTGCGATTTCGGCGGTCTCTCCAGTTCTGGAGCCATAACGCTTGATGGCGCACTTCTCCCAGTCTGCTCCGACTTTCGGTATCTCGGTTCACTCGTGCAAAGCGACGGCGAAGTAGATCGGGCGGTTAAGCACAGAATTAACACTAAATGGATGAAATGGCGGCAAGTCACGGGAACAATCTGCGACTCCCGCATTCCCCTTAAACTTAAGGGGAAGATATATAAAACAATAGTTAGACCTGCTGTCTTGTATGGATCAGAATGTTGGGCCACAAAAGGGATGAATGAAAGACAATTGCATGGAGCTGAGATGAGAATGTTAAGAGGGATGTGTGGTGTTACACGAATGGATAGAATAAGAAATGAGTACATAAGAGGAAGTCTGAAAGTGGCACCGGTGACTGAAAAATTGTGCGGAAATCGGTTGTCATGGTATGGGCACGTGATGCGAAGGAATGAGGAAAATGTTGTGAGGAAAGTTTTGGGTATGAATGTCGATGGCTATAATAGTAGGGGAAGACCAAAGAAACGATGGATGGACTGTGTGAAAGATGATATGGCTAGAAAGGGGGTGACTATCGAGATGACGGCTAATAGAGAAGTATGGAAGAAAGGGACATGTTGCGCCGACCCCAAATAAATTGGGATAAGGGCAGGAGAATGATGAGTTCCTATACCGTAATGTTGGCTCCACTGTAGTTGTAGGACCAATATGAATACCTACGCTACGCGTATTCTTGTTGGTTCGTACTACAATATTATAGTGGAGCCAGAATTACGGCATAGGAACTATTTGATGAAACGCACTCTCGGTGACGCAGTGGCGGGCGGTGACTACAGTGCGTTCATTATAACTTGAGCCGTGACGCGATTGAATTTAGCTGCTTTAAAAAAAGTTCAAAACGTATCACATGGCTGCAAAATTCAGTGCTACCTACGTACTCAGACCAACAAAAAAAGAAACAAAAACTTTTTTTATTACATTACGAACCAACAAGAATACGCGTAGCGTAGGTATTCATATTGGTCCTACAACTACAGTGGAGCCAACATTACGGTATAGGAACTCATCATTCTCCTGCCCTTATCCCAATTTATTTGGGGTCGGCGCAACATGTCCCTTTCTTCCATACTTCTCTATTAGCCGTCATCTCGATAGTCACCCCCTTTCTAGCCATATCATCTTTCACACAGTCCATCCATCGTTTCTTTGGTCTTCCCCTACTATTATAGCCATCGACATTCATACCCAAAACTTTCCTCACAACATTTTCCTCATTCCTTCGCATCACGTGCCCATACCATGACAACCGATTTCCGCACAATTTTTCAGTCACCGGTGCCACTTTCAGACTTCCTCTTATGTACTCATTTCTTATTCTATCCATTCGTGTAACACCACACATCCCTCTTAACATTCTCATCTCAGCTCCATGCAATTGTCTTTCATTCATCCCTTTTGTGGCCCAACATTCTGATCCATACAAGACAGCAGGTCTAACTATTGTTTTATATATCTTCCCCTTAAGTTTAAGGGGAATGCGGGAGTCGCAGATTGTTCCCGTGACTTGCCGCCATTTCATCCATTTAGTGTTAATTCTGTGCTTAACCGCCCGATCTACTTCGCCGTCGCTTTGCACGAGTGAACCGAGATACCGAAAGTCGGAGCAGACTGGGAGAAGTGCGCCATCAAGCGTTATGGCTCCAGAACTGGAGAGACCGCCGAAATCGCAGAACATATGCTCAGTTTTGGTTCTGCTGATTTTCAAGCCAACATTCTCCAGCTTCTGTTGCCATTTCTCCAATCTGCTCTGGATCTCAGGTTCATCTTCACCGACAAGAACAATGTCATCGGCAAACAGCATGCACCAGGGTGCCTCTTCCTGTATGTCCGACGTCAGAGCGTCCATAATCAATAGGAAGAGGTAAGGACTTAAAGCCGACCCTTGGTGCAAGCCTACAGCCACACTGAACTCGTCGGTATTGCCAACAGCCGACCGGACGTAGGTACGAGATTGACTGTACATAGCACGAATTAACTCTACATACTTCCCGGGCAAACCTTTCTCTTTCAAGGCCCACCACAACACATCCCAAGGTATTATCATACGCTTTTTCCAGATCAATGAACACCATGTGCAAGTTCTTGTGCGCACGTCTGTACTTCTCGCACAATTGGCGGAGTACAAAGGTGGCGTCCATTGTTCCTCGACCTGGCATAAACCCAAACTGATTTGGGGTTATCTCACTCTCCTCTCGCAGTCTTTTCTCTATTACTTTCTCCCATACCTTCATACTATGTGACATGAGCTTTATCCCTCGATAGTTGTTGCAGTCCTGTACATCACCTTGATTTTTGAAGATGGGGACTAGCGAACTATTGCACCATTCTTGTGGAATCCCTCCTTCATGCAACAACTTATTGAAGAATAAAGTCAGCCACATACATCCATCTTCTTTTAAACACTTCCATACTTCTACTGGTATATCATCTGGGCCCATAGCCTTTCCATTTTTCATACTTTGAACTGCCTTTCTTACTTCATCTATGCTAATTTCCCTCACCAAACCCATATTGACTTGTACCTCTTTGAGCACACCATTCCATATATTCTCTTCATTCATTAGCTTTTCAAAATAAATCTTCCATCGTTCTTTTATTCCGTCATCTTTGGACAGAACCTTACCGGCGTCGTCTTTTATACATTTAATATGAATTATATCTCTCGTTCTCCTTTCTCTTTCTTTTGTAATCCGGTAGAGCTCCTTCTGGCCTTTAGGGCTGTCCAGTGAGTCATACAACTTCTCCTGCGCCATAGCCCTCGAAACTGCTACCGCCTTTTTTGCCTTTCTCTTCCATTCTTTATAGATCTTCTTCTTATCATCTTTCAAACTCTCATTCCCGTTTTCCACACCTTGCCATTCTTTAAACGCAATTTTCTTTTCTTTAAGCATATTTTGCACGTCTTCATTCCACCACCATGTATCCCTTTCTATCACACCTTTCCCTTTCGATTCTCCAAACACATCTTTTGCTACTCTCCTTATACAATCCGCCATCTCCTTCCAACATTCATTCACAGATTTTCCTTCCATATCCTTCATTTTAATCATCTTATCTACCACTTGGCTCTTAAACATACTGGCGCATTCCTCTTTTTCTATCATACGCCACCTGGTTTTGGGTGGGGGCCGTTCCTTGTTGTTACTGGACGAGACAATGACTTTCACCTCCATTAATAGGAGTCTATGTTGTGGGACTAAGTCTTCACCTGGGAGCACTTTACAGTTTTTGACACTTTTAAGGCTGTTCCGTCTTACCAGCAAGAAGTCAATTTGTGTCGCGTGGCGGCCACTTTTATATGTTATAAGATGTTCATTTTGTTTTTCGAACCACGTATTTGTTATTGCCAGGTCGAAGGCCAAAGCAGCTTGTAGCAGTGTTTCGCCACCTGCTGTCTTGTATGGATCAGAATGTTGGGCCACAAAAGGGATGAATGAAAGACAATTGCATGGAGCTGAGATGAGAATGTTAAGAGGGATGTGTGGTGAACTTCAGTGCTACCTACGTACTCAGACCAACAAAAAAAGAAACAAAAACTTTTTTTATTGGTCTGAGCCTACGTATAATTTGACGCGAAGTTATAATGAACGGACTATACTTAGCTAAGCCGTACGTAGTACCTATTATCACATGGATTAATATTTCGCCAACGGATCCCTTCATCTAAAAATGGTTTGCACACATTCACTATTTTTAAACGACCTTTTTAACGAAACCCCACACCATGGGATAGACGAGAAAAAAAACATATCCACTTCAAGAGTATAGGGAGGTACACAAAAAAAAAACCTTTTTCGACGTGATTAATATGTAATGCAAAATTAAAGCTTTCTAGTACTAAGAGTCTCCGAGCTAAGCCGCGGACAGACAGACGGACATCGCGAAAGTATAACGGCGTACGTACGTAGAAGAAGAAACGTAGAAGTACGAGCCAATTAAGGTGGCCTACGAGCAAAATTTCAAACCTGTTGGATCGCCGACGTACTCAGCGGTTTTAAAGTACGCGTACTTAATATGACACACGGGCGAGTAAGCTCGCCGAGCCGTACGCGTACTTGCTCCCACGTCTATTACCCCTTTAAGGGTTCCTTGTTGACCACGGAACCCTAAAAATTTAAGTAGGTAGGTACCTACACACGGCTACACATCAAGCTATACATTTCCAGTTTATGCTGATCTCGCATTGTATAGGATTTCCGTTCAATGCGAGGTCAGCATATACTGGAAATGTATAGCTTTAATGTGTAGCCGTGTGTACATAAATTAAATGCATAAATAATTGGCAAAATTGTTTATTCATTTCGTGTCGTAATATATTTTTTTAGTTGTGGTGTATATTTGTAAATAAGCGGATTCAATAGTTTAGTATACATTTTAGCTCTTGTTTCTATTTCAACCACTTGATCACCTTCATCAATGTTTACTTGCAAGTACGTAAATAAGCGCCTCAGTTCAAAAGTATCCACTTTAAAGGATAGAGATGTTAGTCCATCCAATAGATTCAACGGAGATGGGGTTGACAGATATTCGGATCTGCGGGAAAAAATATTTGAGCAAAATCAGAAGTAGGTATTACCTATCAAAATGCCTATGGCAGTTGTACTTACTTATGCCATAAAGCTAAACCTTTTCCAATCGTTTTGTATTTGCCAACAAAAGGGAAACTTTTTTCAACGTAATAGTTTGTGGCATTTATTCTGAAAACCAAAATAGAGAAGTTAATTTAAAAATATACATACAATTAAGTGCTTTTGCAATGTCCCCGCAACTCATTTTTGTTGTTGGTAACACAGACAACCTTAGTAAGAAAGGTAGAATACGGGGGTGAACTGAACTAGTGATGCGCTACCGTGCACAGGTGCACTGCACTGCGAGACTGCGAGGGTGTTCGGCGGGGTCAGTATACCTTGTTTTTCCATAAAGAGGGTAGTTACTATCATCATCATCTGCCTAGCCTTTTCTCAACCAAGTTGGGGTCGGCTTCCAGTCTTACCGGATGCAGCTGAATACCAGTATTTTACACGGAGACACTGCCTTTCTACGTACTATATATCCTATAATTATTTAATTCTTAGTTACTCTGGGAGCGGATAACGGCCGATTAGGTTTTACTATAAAAAACAAAATGCTGTTCACGATTTATCCATTTTACCGGCTGAGGATGAGTAGGATGGCTGAGGGCGTGTAGGATAAATAGCAGGCAATCATAAGTCGTTTTCTGGTTACCTGTAATATAAATCGTAATAATCCGCATCGTTTCCCCAGTAGGCATTTGAAAATCCGTTAAATTTCAGAAACTGCTCCGGTGTGAAAGCAATTGCACCTCCGATTAAGGGCTTGTAGGGCGCTCTAGGAAATAAGAAAACCACTACAATAACGTTATTTGTTTCAGTGTGAAAGAGAGGTGAAGGTCGAATAGAGAGAACCTGTTGTGGCTGCGCTACTAGTAGCTTACGGACTCTGTTCGGTACAGTTAAGGTTTATGTGTGTGTATGTTATAAGCCCACCGTCATAAGCGCGATACTCCCGCAGAAGGAGGTAAAACAAATGTCAAGGTAATGGCGGTGTCAGAGTTGCTGAAGATTGAGCTCAGTGACATTACAATTGGAAAGTCCTAACTAAGTCCAGCAGTGGGTTCACCTTTACCTATATTTTGACCGAGACCGCTGTCACGCAACAGCGTGCCTTAGGTACTGTAGAGGCTTTACTCTGCATGGTGTGGATTAAAACCTTAGTGCTTTCAAGTTGCTGGCATGTTTAGCAGACAAGCATTAGATTTATTTTTAGAATAGGTAAAAAGAGACGAGGGGGGCCCCGTGAGATGTCAAGGGGGGAGCCAGAAGATTAATATAAAATAATATGAAGTACGTAGCCCATTCATAGGAATAATTACTCATTACTATCGTAACATGGTGTTTTATTAGTGCCGGTACCGTAGGCTCACCTCGGAGTTCTACATTTGGTGGAGGCGCCGCCGCTGACACCCGTCGAAAGTATTTTTTCAGAGTATTAGTATTTGGGCGAAGAATCCCCTACAGCATAATAATATATATGATAAGGCGAGGCCTATCATAGATGGGCGTTGGATCGAGCGCATAAACGCTGAAGTTGAGAAAGCTAAGTGGTTTTTATTATTTTTTTCATGAAAATGCAGTTCTTTTCTGGATTCAATGGCGTGTGTCTAGAAGAATTTATAAATGAGTTCAGGAGTGTTGCTGCCTATAATGAATGGCAAGAAAGCGATTGGGCGCTAATAATAGGGGTATATTTCGTGGGCCCTGCAAGAATTTTTTTTAACTATACGTACCACGAGGGTATGAGCTTCATGTCAATCTGTGACGCGCTATGGGCTGAGTTTCCGTGCAAATGCCACAAAGATTTGCACAGGACGCAAGAAGCAGAGATCATACAAGTTGTGTCTGATGAAAGCACACAGGAAGACAGCGCGACCACAGATAATGATAATAATTTATTTTCTAGCGAAATACAAGACGACTTGTTGGATATTGAAGATGGCTGCCAAGAAGGCAGTAATGTTGATGATGAGGTCGATGACGAGCACAGCTGCCAAGGGTGCAGCACTGCCAATATAGAGGAGAAGTCGGTTGAAGTGTTCGAGAGTGAACACACAGAGGAAATTAACGAATCGGGTCAGTCCAGTCCTTTCATTAAATCTATTAGCTATGTTGCAGAACATCAAGAGGTGTCCTTAACAGGAGAGAATAATGATCACGATGAGGAAATAAATAAACACAACTTCGTTGATGATCAAAAATATATGGTAGATGTTGGTACAGAATTCACCGAGACACAGGAAAATGCTCATCTTATGTTTGGGACCGAAGTAGTTGGGAAAGATCATCCCTCGTTAGCAGTTGAAATGGATCAGAAGGCTTGTAATTCAGTGTTACGTGTTGATGATGTTTGTATATTGAACGATAATTTAGAGTTAGATGAAGGTGTGCTGAGTCTTCAATTTCGAACCTCGGAGGTGATAGTTAAGCATAACTTTCGAGTTCGAAAAGATTTTAATACAAAAGACAGTTCATAAGGTCACAAAGAACTTATTTCCTATTCGGTTAGGTGTTAGCAACAAGTTCAGGCGAATAACTAAAGGAAGTCTTAAATTAGAGGCTAGATTACATAGAAGCCCACGGCGTCATTTGGGTAAAAGGAATTTTATTTTGTATTATATTATAATGTTAAAAAGAATTTTCAGAAGCATGTCTATTGACATAAATAGATGGGAACTATGTATTTTAAGGATTGTGTAATTTTTTGAACTTATTATTCTCATTCCATCATGTCTCAGCATTATTTTCATTTTGGCAGAATATGATGTATTAATATCTTAATTTTGTTTCATATTCTGATGATTATGGCGAACGGAGGAAGAAGAAAAGATGTCGATTACACCGACATCATCGTTTTGTTTCTAATTAGGAAGAACACGCTCCAAGGTTTTATTAAAAGATTTTTTTTTGGGAACTGTGATCCTTCTTGAGGGGGGATGATATTGGTCTAGGCTGAGACCAACTTTGCTAACGGGACATAGTCTTTGCAAAGCGTGTTTGTTTGGCACGATTGGTTTCTGCTGATGTTTGAGGATCAACAGTTCGGTCAATATGGACCAGTAGGAAGATTCAGGGTCTAGACTTTTAAGTCATGATTTTTCGAAGTTTTTACCTTTGGAGTGGGTTCATGAGTTAGGTGCAGTTGATTTCTTGCGGTTCTGCTTTTCACTTCCTCTGACGTCATAACGTTCGCTGAAGTTTAAACCATTGTTGTGTGAGATCTTAGTATATTTAACCCCTTCTGGGCTGATGTGATTTGCCATGTCGATTTATTAACTTGTTAGGAGGCTGTGTCGCATCTTTTTCGCCAGTTTTGATGTGACGAGGTTTAAGCATGACGAAGTTAGTTTGTGTGGGTGCACATTGGCACATAATAATATTTAACGTGATTGACACTTGTTATGATTCGTTCGTCCTGACTTAAGCCGTCTTTTGCAAAAGGCAGACCTCATATTGTAAATGTTGTTTCTGGTGTTAGGTAATTCTTCGTATAGGTTTAGGTAGGTCAATTTAATGTTTGTCTGAAATGGATAAAACTGGACACTACGTTAGCCCTATTTTATCCAGTAGGGGCGTAGCTGATGTAGAGGCTTTACTCTGCATGGTGTGGATTAAAACCTTTGTGCTTTCAAGTTGCTGGCATGTTTAGCAGACAAGCATTAGATTTATTTTTAGAATAGGTAAAAAGAGACGAGGGGGGCCCCGTGAGATGTCAAGGGGGGAGCCAGAAGATTAATATAAAATAATATGAAATACGTAGCCCATTCATAGGAATAATTACTCATTACTATCGTAACATGGTGTTTTATTAGTGCCGGTACCGTAGGCTCACCTCGGAGTTCTACAGTACCTATATGCGCGGTGAGAAAAGGGGCCGTGCAGGCCGCTCATTCGTCAACGCTCACGCTGTCTCGCCGCTCATTCGTCAACGCTGGCCTGGCCGCGCATTCCTAAGGCGCGGAACGGCGGTCTCGGTCACACTATAGGTACCTATTTTAGCACTTGAGAGGACCGCGCTTGGCACTCACGGCGTTTGGGCTATAATATGGTACCCCATATAAAATTCATACTTCTCAGGTCTCTCAACGACTGCGGCGAGTTGCTTCGGATACCAGCTGCATCGGTACAGGTTCCTGGTGTCCAGAGGTACAATGTGAGGCTCATGTAGGATGATGCAACGGAACCCGTCATTGCGATACCGACTGGCTACAGTAAAGCCAACGTTCAGAAGTTTCCCGCGATTGTACGGCTGGGTCTTGTTACCTTGGAAAAACTTTGTTTTAAGTTTTTATTCATATGGATAAACTATAAAAGGTAATACGCATGTAACGGGTGATTGAAATACCATTGGGAAAGCAGAAATCTAGGCATAAGTACTGTATACTTTTTACCCTTTATACACTACAATGATGATATTGGTGCCGATTCTCTTGCTACAAAATTCTCTAAACTAGACTAAAATTTTTATTCCTGTCTAGTCTGATTTCCCATTCTGAAATAGATTTTAATGACACAACTTAACTATAATTATTAGCTTGACAGCACTAAAATGGCACTGAGATAATAGTTTAGTGAAAATACTATTCTGAATTTTACGATTTACCAAAAATTTTGTCATATCCTCTCTCTGTTTGTTAATCCTCTATGACTATTTTTAATCGCGATTAAAAATGTGTAGAATTAAATTAGATGTCATGAACTAAAATTCAAATCAACAGGATGTAGAGGAGGCGCGATTGTCAAATTCGATTTTAGTCGTGTCAAAATAATTTTTAAATTTAGAGATTTCTTTGGCAGAATAAGTAAGGAATTTTTTATATTTTTAAATGTTTTATATAATTTTTTATTCTAATATTTAAAAATATAATTTATAAGTATGAAAAATGAAATAAAGAGAATAAGTAAGGAATTTTAGTGATAGTTTAGTTAGTTTAGTTCGGTGTACAAGAGAGTCGCACCACTGTCTTGTTCGTCATTTAAAAACACCTCATCTCAATTCGCATTGTGTACCTATGCTTACATGATTTACAATTTTTTTTTTCTTTGGTTTCAACTAAGGGAGGTCGGAAATTATTCCACAGGAATGTACTACCGGGATATAAGTATCCTATGACCTAGCCCAAGTTAGGTCCACTGGTATGTCAAATTTTATGAAATCCGATCAGCCGTTATGGCGGGTAAAGGTAACGACTAACCCTCTTATTCATAAACGTTTCTTAAAGTTAAAGAGTCGTATAAACGGCGAAAATGTATGGTTAAACAGTTGCTAATTCAGAACTCAACTTTAAGCAGCGTTTATGAATAAGGCGGAAAATCTATAAGGAATCGTCAGTTTTCATACAAAAAAACTACAGCGAAATGACTGAAAAAAAACAGGACCCACTCACTTTGTTCGATCACGAAGATTTGGTAATCCAATTGTTGTTTCATTAGGAATGGATGTAAGATATTCATAAATCTTGTGAGGTAACTTTTACTGCCTCTGCATTTGAAATAAAAATACATTCACTTTAAAGACGGCTTCTTATTAAAGGCAAAGGTACAACGTGAATACAATTTGTTCATAGCCATTAGGTCGTCACGTGCAGATGGAAGGTAAGCACCGGAGACCTGGCGCCGTATTATGAAGTACTAATGCCACCATTTTTCCAGTGTGAGAGAGAGACGGAGCTAGACAAGGCCGCTAGCACCATCCCGTTTCCGCAGTGGAATAATGATGGCATTAATACTTCATAATAAGGTCCCAGAGCTTGAGACATTCTGCTGCCAAACAGTGAAATACATTGCATTTATGAGAGTAAAGTCCATCCGCTTAAATAGCGGCGTCCTCTGAAAACTACCGAGAGCCACGTGCAGCAAAACATCAAAAGAAGTTGCTTTGAGATTGATTAAACAATACCACCTTATACGACGTGGGTGAACAGCGATTAATTTAACAATTTACCTGTAAGCCATTATAATAGCAACACTTTGCAGAGACTTGCAGTTTGTCGGTTGGTATATACCACCCGGTTTCACATCATCCAACCTGGCTTTCAAATAGTGCAAATTTGTAGCGATAAGTGATCGATCCACCAGTTCAGGACCTGATGGGGTTAGAATAGGTTCAATTTTCCATACCATTTTTGACTGGAACTAGAGATATTTCAACATGTTTTGTTGTAAATGCAATGCAAACGCACGGTTACGATAGAATCACTTGAAACATGTACATTTTACCGTGCGTTTGCACTGGCGAAACATTCACGACAAAACATGTTGAAATCTCTATTTTCTGTCAATGTTCCATACAATATTTGACAGGAATTAGAGATTTAAACATGTTTTGTCTTGAATGTTTCGCCAGTGCAACCGCACGGTAAGGCATGCAAAATGTATACCTATAATAAATGTAGGTTTATCAAAATCAAGATTGACATAAAGTAAACAAAAACAGTGTTATTTATAAACACTAGTTAAATTTTAATCTATCACTAACATAATGCAATTATACAAAGCGAAAAAAATAAAATAAACGAAGAGCTCATAGGGCATCAAAAAAATCGTCTGCATCGCTGTCAGTGGGAAAAGTGCCCAAAAGGATGGCAGAGTGGCCACTCTGCCATCTTTTTGGGCACTTGGCAACGTGGCCACGTGGATGGCAATGCTGATTCTTTGACCTAAAAATTGTCCAGCTCTCTGGTCACGTGAAGGATTGACATTGAAATATGACTGATTTGATTTGACAGCCCTATTACATATCTACTGGGGATTGCTAATTTGAATCTTTCGTTGAAAAGGGTTAAACAAAATAACGACTTTGCAAAAATTTTGGCCCTTTTAACATAGGGTCGTTTTTTGGAAATTTTCTGTTTAAAAACTGCTCATTATGAGAAATCTACTCCATTCAGAGGCCCTGGACAAAGTGACATTCTATCAGCGATAACGATGGCGGAAAAGGCAAAAATGTATAGGACTGACATAAGCTATCGAAAAGTTTATGTCAATTCTGTTGAAAGTCGTTGTAGAAATACGAAACGCTTTCGAAGCGATTGTCACTTGTCTAGGCCCTCTGGTCACTTAACTTAGCCCTCGTACTCACGGACGACTTTTTAACGCCGCGACTTGTTACCGCGCACTGGATTTTAAACGCACTACGTAGCGCCGAGACTTGAAGATCCAACAGTGTATTTGATGATGCGCTGGGATGCACTCTTTTGGATCCTCAATGCTCACCTAGCAACATCGATACTTAAAAATCCAGTGCACGACAAGAAATCGTAGCGATATAAAATCACCCGTGCCTACCTGGGGGCCTACCACCACCGCTTTCAGCAGTATTATTTTAATTTTACTTCGTGGGGGGAAAGAGGTGGAGCTATACGTCCTGTAGAGCTGAAGTAATATTAAAATAATACTTCTGTAAGCGGTGGTGGTAGGCCCCCTGGGCGTAGCGTAGGTACATTTTTCTCAGAGCCCATAACAAATGAATCAGATCAGGCAGTGAGGCAGCTTTTTGTAGGTATGTCCATAGAACCTGTTTGTTCTCTGTTTTCTGTAAGATTCTTGTCGGGTTTTCTTACCAAGGCCAGGAGGTAGTTCGGGACAGTTCTCCATTTCCTTCCCAGCAGTGGTTTTAGGGTTTTTAGACAGCAAATAGTAAGCGGAGAAGGTGGTTAAATCGAATTTGCTATAGTTGTTTCTTCGGCTGTCATTTGCGCATGACGAGTTCATATCATCGCTTACTACCACTTCTGACCAGTACTTTGGATTTAATGTGTTTCTGCAATCAAAGCAAAGTGCTCAAACTGTACTGTATTTTTAACCGACTACGGCGAAGAAAAAAGGAGGGTTATGATTTTGACCTGTATGTATATAAAATGTATGTATGTAAAATGAGGTATCGTTGGTAGCGTTTTGATCGTCCTCTAGTTATAGGCTAGGGTAGGCTGTGACGTCACATTAAATTAAAAATGGCGCCCTCTAGGGGACAAAGTCAGGAATAAAAAAAAATTGTTTGCTGAAATATAATAATGAAAGGGCTTAATAAGCACATTTCAAAAATATATTATAACCCCAAAAAAAATAAAAAAAAATGAAAGTACCTAATAACAACTAAAACCCTACTATGACTAAAAAGGTATATATAAACAAGACACCGCAGACAGACAAATTAAAAATCCGGAGTCACACGTAATCTGTTCTATTTATAACACGTGTGACTCCGGATTTTGAATTTGAATCCTTTTTAGTCGTAGTTGGGTTTTAGTTTTTATTACTTTAATTTTTTTCAACTTTTGCAGATTTGCCTCTTCTAAGCAAATACATAAACTACTTCGATATTAATTACGTCATAAGCGGCTGCGTGCGGGGCCGGGCCACTGCTAAAGTTGTTGATGTCAGCGAAACGTGAAAGAAGAAGAATAAATGATATCGTGAGTATTTATCTATATCCTGCTTCTTTTTCTATAGTAGGTATTGATAACACCATTTATCTTCAATATTGTTCGCACAATGCCCTTTTTTTTTTGTTGGCTGGGAAATCATCAAATGACTTCTCCCGCTCTGGGCGGAGCGGAAGGGCTTGTCAGACTCTCTACTGACTAAAACCCACCCGTGTTCCTTCAATTGCCTGTTGCCAGTGTCCCGGTATCCCTTTCGGACTATTCCGCAACCCAGGCAGTAGCCCAATGCCCTAGGTACACAATCCTAATGCTTGCATACGCCATTATGATCCAGGTATCTATCGCCACCAGCCAGCCGATCCTACTGGTAAGTTGCTTACTGCTGCTGCAGTATCAAGGTAGGTAATCTCCTAAAACAGGGCTTCCTCGCTCCTACCCTTTTGCTGTGCCCTACAAAGTCCATAATGATCTAAATTATATATAGTTACCACTTAAGTATACATTATTCATGTACTTACCAATTTTTAAGAGGCCACAGGTTCCTATATAATACAAAATTTATTCTACAACTCGGTAAGTAGTACCTATTTAGGTAGGTATATCATTTTTATCGAAAGTATCCTAGATATATTTACCTTAACAAAGTATAAAGCTTAAAAAGCATATATTTACCTTAACAAAGTATCTCTGTGTGCTCTCTGGATCCGAGCCGTGTTGTTAACCCTCACAAGCAAATAATTCGAGATATTTAGAACAAGTGCACCGATTAGGAACACGGTCATCAAACGGAGTGAAAAATTCGCCATATTTTATCTAAATATTAAAGGAAAAAAGGAAAAAGCTCCCAAGAAATAACATATCAAAAAAAAGCGTTTACAAAAATGACACTTCATTCTGTGTTGATATGACAGACTTCTAAAATTTTTGAAGGTAGTTACAGAATATAGAAATTATCCAAAAACTTTTCAATGCATCCTGGCAATGTTCTAAAACTTCATAAAAAGCAAAAGATATTTCATATGTCACAATGTAATGTCATTTTGGGATCATCGTGAATGTTGTTCGAGTAACATTTTTTGCAAAATTTCTATTGAAAGATGCCGAAATACTATAGGTTCAGAGCGACAACGCCGACTAGGAAACCAAAACGGAGCAAAGAGAAGGAAAAGGAGAGGGAAATGGAGAAGTGAGTTGTTACTCTATGAACTGTTGGTACCAGTAGGTAGGCAGTAGGCAGGGCAACTACTTAGTACTTTCTGGGAAGTCACAATGGTCGATCCAAGGTGTTATAAACTTGTTCCAAAGAAAGCTACATTATTTTATGACAAAAATCATCATGCAACATCGAATTATTATAAAGTACCTGGTCTGTCGGTCTGGTGAAATATAAATTTAAACATAATATATCGTCCAGGCATACCAATTACCAACGTTGCATCACATCCCTGGTTCTGTGAAAATAGAGAAAACGTATTTTCCCAGATATGAGACCTAGCTAGATCGATTTTTCGCCCCCCGTTGCCCGTTTTAAACCCCTATTTGGCAAATTTCATTGAAATCGTTAGAGCCGTTACGTGATAACAAATATTTAAAGGCACATAAATTTATATACAAAACTAGCTGCCCCGCTCCGGCTTCGCACGGGTAGCACTAAGTACCTACCCTACCCCTACCCTACCTACCCTACCTGGCCTACCTACCCTATCTACCCTACCTACCCTACCTACCCTACCTACCCTACCTACCCTACCTACCCTACCTACCCTACCTACCCTACCTACCCTACCTACCCTACCTACCCTACCTACCCTACCTACCCTACCTACCCTACCTACCCTACCTACCCTACCTACCCTACCTACCCTACCTACCCTACCTACCCTACCTACCCTACCTACCCTACCTACCCTACCTACCCTACCTACCCTACCTACCCTACCTACCCTACCTACCCTACCTACCCTACCTACCCTACCTACCCTACCTACCCTACCTACCCTACCTACCCTACCTACCCTACCTACCCTACCTACCCTACCTACCCTACCTACGCTACCTACCCTACCTACCCTACCTACCCTACCTACCCTACCTACCCTACCTACCCTACCTACCCTACCTACCCTACCTACCCTACCTACCCTACCTACCCTACCTACCCTACCTACCCTACCTACCCTACCTACCCTACCTACCCTACCTACCCTACCTACCCTACCTACCCTACCTACCCTACCTACGCTACCTACCCTACCTACCCTACCTACCCTACCTACCCTACCTACCTTACCTACCCTACCTACCCTACCTAAACTATCCTATCTCTCAAGTTGGATCGAACTGCACATGGTGTGCGAATTTTATTATAATCGGTTAAGTGGTTTAGGAGTCCATTGAGGACAAACATTGTGACACGAGATTTATATATATTATATTAAGATATACAAATCCTTTTAAATAAAAATAAATCCCTATTTCCCTTGGTCACGCCATCACGCGTGAACGGCTCGACCGATTTCGCTAATTCTTTTTCTGTTGTATTTGTTATTGTCAGGAGAAGGTTCTTATGAAAGAAAAAATTAAGAAAATTGCGCGGAAAATTAGAAAATTGACAGGACAACGTCTGTCGGGTCAGCTAGTTTTATATACAATACTGCTCATAAAATGGTATCTAGCTACCAATCTACCACTCGTAATTTGCATCTTTTTCGTCGCCTTAGCTCGATAAATCATATTCACTAATAGGTATCTACGTCTCTTTGCGCAAGTATCTAAATTCTAAATCCCATATTGTATTACAACTAGAATATGATATCAAAACTGCCATAATATAGCATGTATTTAACTTTTTAGGACCAAGTTTGAAGCTGAAAGAAGTTGGCTGGACTTGACATTAGCGTGCACACCAGCGCCATCTTGGTATTTGCGGCGCACGTCATGGCGCGAAAGCCCGCCCCTGATGGGTTTGCCGCGACAATTGGCCGCCGGCCTCCGAGCCTCGCTCCAGCTTAGCAACCGACCCATCTTTGTGTTCAAAATCCCAGCCGTTCGCTCCCAGGATGTTATGCGTCCATTTTAAAATTTTAACAGAAATAAGTGTACATTTTCCCGCGTTTTTGTGCAATTTTTTTAAACCTTACCGTGATTCGTGAACGCTTTTTTTATGTGGTCAAATGCGAGTAACACTCCTAGTTTTTTTTTCGTGTGACAGTTAACGTTCTTCCATATTTTGTGATGGTTAATACATTGACTAAAAACCACGATTATCTTTCATTTTGCTAGCATAATTATCTAATTATTTGACTTTTTGAAATCAAACAATCCAGCATGGTATATAAAACAAACCATATTTTTATTAGGGTTCCCTATTCAACAAGCAACCTCTATAGTTTCGCCATGTCATGTCAGGCTGTCCGCGGCTTAGCTCAGAGACTCGAAAGCTGTAATTTGGTATGGGTATACATATATAAATCATGCCGACAAAGTGGTATAATATTTTTTTTAGGGAAGTTTTAGAAATACTAGCATTCGTGATTTGAAAACTGTTTCTCTATTCAAACTTCGTGTAAAAGAGCATTATATTTCCTCTCAACTTTGAGTTTATTATTATATAGGTACCTATAGTGTATTTATGTTTATATATTTAAGCTTTATGTATTTATTTAAGTTGTTAATTTTCTTGCGTATATTTGTAGGTATATTTGATATTTTTAGTTAAGACTTCGCATAATCATGTTTTTCTCTTCTTGTTCTCACACACTATTGTCTACATTTCTTTCTCATTTCTCCTTTCACAGGTTTGAAGAAATTTCTTAAGAAATAAGCAGTACCTTTGTACTCATATTTTAATTATGTCGTATCTATTTTGTATTTTACTGTGTGTACATAAATAATAAAATAAATAAATAAAAATAAATAAGAAAGAAAGAAGAAAGAAAAATTGTTTATTCTGTTCAAACTAAACGCACAATACAAGAATGTTTAGTGATTTAATGAACGCCTGGGTTCGCATAAATACCTAATGGCACAATACTGATATACTGACTGATTCTTCATGACGACCAGGCTATCATAAAAAAAAAATAACAGTAGATTGTACACCATAGATATTTATTTATAAAAAAAGTTGCCCAACAAGAGTTGCCCACGCACAATGGTCCACCTTAAGGACTAAGTGCGGAAACCAAACTCCATAACGAACGAACGAGTTGCCCACCAGAGACGCTCATCTATATTGGCTAGGATGTGCGTGTGCAAGTGGTATCGCATCACTTGCGCTATTCTGTATCTGAGGGTAGACAGACCGTCGCTGCCAAATGTTTTTCCATTCATCCGGGACTTTAGCAACTTAAACCTGAAAATGAGTAAAACTAAAATCAATATTTACTGTGGTGCTGACGAGTGGTAGATAGATAGATCGATAGAATACTCTTTATTATGTACCTACACCATAAAAATTACAGACATAAATTAGAAATTTAACATAGGGTGACACAATGGGCGGTCTTATCGCTAAAAGCGATCTTTTACAGACAACCTTTGGATGGATTAAAGTAAGAAAGAGAGACAATACTGCAGGTAGTCAGTGGTGTACCGTTTACTGTTATCTTTTTATGTAAACGGTACACGTGGTATTGTTTTATGTGGTGGTAATTCACGATATAAATCTGAATTTATATCGTGAATTCTTGATACGCACTCGATATTAGAGGCCCACGTTATTTTCTATAGTAAATAAACAATGCAATGATTGCCAATAATTAATTATGTGATTCTCGAAACAGTTATGCTGAAATGCAAGTTTTAAAGATCTGGCCACACTGAGGCGAAGCCCGCGCGGTATGCGGGATACTAGAAAGAAAGAAAGAAAAATAGGTTTAATTGTCACAGAAACACGTGCATACAAAAAGATAACAGTAATCAGCAATATTAACCAAAGTAGATCTAAATACAATTAAAAAAAAACAATATGAGATCACGAGTATACAGATAAATAATCGGCAGCTGCACGTCATGACTGTGACAAGAAGGCTTCAGCATGATGCTGCGCTATATGGGGACCCACAGCACAGCGCTGATTTTCAATGGTCACCCGAAAAACTACACGCATCGACTGTTTTAAGTAATAAGTAGGAAGCCGCTTCAGTTTGGCCAGAGCTCTATATTGGACAGAGCAACAAAAAAATCATTAACGAGGTTCTAATTAGAGTGTTACGAAACAAAAATGGCTTACCTCTTTGGATTAGGAGTTGACTTCTTATGTTTTAGACTGGCGTAGCGTGCGATAGACATCTTGTACCTTGCTATGTGATAATTATGATCGATTAATCTGTAACAGGTAAAAAAAACGATGAATTTGCAATACTTAGGTCCTCATTTACGGAGACGCGGGGCGTGACGCGTCGCGTGTAGCGTGGCGTTTCGCAGTGCGTCGGACATTTTTACTTTTTGCGGTGCGGCGGCGCGTGAAGCGGCACTTATCATCGCACGCGTAAACACAAACATTATTATGGCAATATACGATATTGGTCATAGAGATGCGAGATGGAAAGAGTGGCGCTGCCTGTCGCTGCGCCTGCTGCGAATCCTCAAGCGTGTAGCGAAACACGCGGCGGGTAACGCTGCGGCACACGCGGGGCACATTGAGCGCGGGGTACTCAAGTCTGTTTTTAACCGACTCCTAAAAGGAGGAGGTTATAAATTCTGATGTTTATATATACATATATTTTTTTCTGTATATCCATAACTCCGTTTTATATAGACGGATTTCCAAAATTATTTTGTTTGAAAGGGTATACTTCCAAAATGGTCCCATTGTTATCCGTTCATAGGATCCTGGAGAAATCGAGGGAAATCTTTAATTATTATAGGCACACATACATCAGGAAATCAGGATGACAACCAACCGATTATCCTTTAAAGTTAAAGTTCGCGAGCACATTCGCAAGAAGCTGGCAGTATCATCACAACGGTAATGTTTTCCCATTGTTTGTCTTATTTGTTATAGTATTTTCGTGTAGTTAGGTGTATTTATTTGTTCTTATATTTATACATATATATTTAGGATTATTAAATTATATATATACATAATATATAGTTTTAACTGGTTCATGTATTTAAATTAATATTTATTCCACACTTTAGTTATTGCACCTACCACTGTTTGTCTCTGCATCACCCAAAGGTTGACTGGTAGAAAATGCCTATGGCATTAAGTCCACCTCTGTACATTTATGTGCTTAAGTATTAAATAAATAAATACATAGAGCGATTTGGGTTTATTTTATAGTAACTCGCTTAGTTAGAAAAGAGTTTATATTGTTTGAAAATTTTGCATGCCGATGCCATAAAATGTATTAGGACCATTTATAAAAATTACACTGAGCACTTTTATACTGAGTATAAGTCTTATCCTGCGAATAAATTTTGAATTTTTGACAGTTTTTCCATACAAAAACTGTCGGACTACAATTTTATTCCACGGATAAAAGTCAACTAACTTTGATAAAATCGGCCCTAAGTATTACGCTTCTTCTGTTCTGCCTGTCGATAAAAACTTACTGTCAACTTAGAAGTTGGTTTATTGTCACATAAAAAGAGGAAATTAATGCTTACCTATAAAACATATCATCGTCTTCTCCACCCCAGCCCCAGAAATTGTTGGAGAATCCGTCAACCGTATGCATCTGTTCCAAGGTCATGGCTGAGACTCCGCCAAATATACGCCCAAAGTACGGTAACCTGGAACAGTTAATTAATTTATATTTTGGTTAACATACTAATATTTCAGGCACTTATTTGCATAAAAATCGTTTTTTTTTTTTTTTATTGACCAAATTATCTTTTCATAACAAAACCAAAATGTTGAATACAATGTAGTGGAGATTTCACACTACAGTTTTGTGCATGTAGTAATAATAGATAGATTGTATCATAAGGGACCAAAATAATATTTTTACGGCGAGGGCGCTAATAGTATCTAATAATAAAACAACTAAAAACTTATATTTACATTTGAGCCATTTTCGCAATCAAGAAAATTTATTTTTATAGTTTTATTAGGATTAAAGATTTTTGTAGATCTTTATTCAGCTGGCGGCGCGACTATGGGCCGTCGTACCAGCCAGTCTTTATTCAAACAATATTTGCATTCGATTTCTTTGGCGCTGAACTTCCAAAGTCTAAAAGTGCGCGGCAAAGATAATTGCGGCGCACTTATAAACAGGATTAAAAACTCATTACTGCCCGCTAAAAGTTTCTTATAGAAAACACCACCTTTGGGTGCACTTAAAAGCGAACCAAGTCGTCCTTTTCGAATAGATGGGATGAAAAATAATAATACGTCAATTTAGGTTTTTGCAAGTTTATGCCAGTTCGAATAAGACGGCTGAAGAAAGTTAAGCGTAGCTATGAATTCTAAAGGAATTATTATGTACGTTTGCCCCGCACGGCTCCCCAAAATTTGCGTTTTAGGTGTGCACCAATGCAATGTACTCGCCTCTACGAGTATATGTACCGGTTTATTTTTCAATGTCCATAATATAAAAGAAATATGACAACGTCGCATTTTCTTAGCTCTCATTCATTTCATTTTATGAATGATTTGTTTGAATGATAATGATTTACTCGTACATATCAATGAAATTTAGATACACACATCGAGAGTTTCATGTTACGTTACCAAAAACGAAACAAATTGAAAAATTATAGATATATGCCAGTTGATTCTTTGACATGGTCTCATTAATACCCTAGAAATAAAGGATAGGATTTCTAAAAAAACACGTTGGATTGTATACCTACACACAGGATCACTGTGTAACCCAATTATTTTTACTTCTGCAGAATAATTATCTCAAAGTAAACTTACTTGAAATTATACCTATCTATAGAAGCAGACATGTGCCTAGGCTGTCGCGTGCAGGAGTACAAGTTCCTTGTATCCAGCGGCAGCAGGTCAATGTCGTGGAAGATGAAGCACTGGAACCCGCCAGGCTCCAACTTCTGACTCTCCACGAAACCCACGTTCATCAGCTTCGCGCGATTGAACTTTTTCACACCTGAGGATACTCATGGATTTTAGATAAGTTAATAAAAAAAGAATAGAATAAGAAGAAAAGAAAAGAAAAATAAAAAGCTATAGAAACGTTTTGTCGTGGCAAAGAAGCAGTCGGTCCACTCGTGGACTCGTATCGCGCTCGCTCCCTCACTTGTGGACCCATATCACGCTCGCTCCCTCATCGTGGACCCGTATCGCGCTCGCTCCCTCACTCGTGGACCCGTATTGCGCTCGCTCCCTCACTCGTGGACCCGTATCGCGCTCCCTCCCTCACTCGTGGACCCGTATCGCGCTCGCTCCCTCACTAGTGGACCCGTATCGCGCTCGTTCCCTCACTCGTGGACCCGTATCGCGCTCGCTCCCTCACTCGTGGACCCGTATTGCGCTCGCTCCCTCACTCGTGGACCCGTATCGCGCTCCCTCCCTCACTCGTGGACCCGTATCGCGCTCGCTCCCTCACTAGTGGACCCGTATCGCGCTCGTTCCCTCACTCGTGGACCCGTATCGCGCTCGCTCCCTCACTAGTGGACTCGTATCGCGCTCGTTCCCTCACTCGTGGAACCGTATCGCGCTCGCTCCCACGCTCGCTCCCTCACTTGCTCATGAAAAATGTAGGTTTTGGGAAATGTAGGTTTAGTATATTATTCATAGAGGTGTAGGTACTATAGGTATTCCTCTACCTAACCCTTCGGGGATTACAGGCGTGATATTATGTCGACCAGAAATAAAATACCCTACCTTTTTGCTGAACAATGTATATCACGTATTCAATTTGTTGCTTCATCAAGAACGGGTGCATGTGATTTAAGAAAATTGCTAAATGCTTTAGGCGGTCTCTGGAAAAAATTTAAATATTTTTTTATTATTTGTCATCTCAGTCGTCTCTCACTTTCAAGGTATACTTTCTTTAGTCAATCAAACACTGCATTTACCCAAAAAAACATCGTCATTATTATGATATCATTCAGGCGATAACTGCCAAAGGCCTCCCCCAAGCATCGCTACAACGACTGGTCCTATGCTTCTCGCAAGCAAAGAGTTTTCGTTCTTCACCAGCAGGTCATTAGTCCACCTTGTGGGTTTACCACACTGCACCTTCCGGTACGCGATAAAAATGCAGATAAAAATGTTGGTCATACCTGTACGGCACTATAATAGCAACTTTATGTTTGGCAGTGCAGTTGGGCGGGGTATATCGACCCCCCCACTGCACTTCGGGGAATTTCACCTCCACGTCATCCAGTACCATGTCAGTTGTGTTGGCTGGTACGAGACCTGTGGAGTTATCAGTGCCGAATTATTATAAGTTAAGTTTTGAACAAAATGCATTTAAGTCATATTTTTTTTCTTTTTAGGGTTCCGTAGTCAACAAGGAACCCTTATAGTTTCGCCCGGATATCTATGGTTTCGCCATGTCCGTCTGTCTGTCTGTCCATCTGTCCGCGGCTTAGCTCACAGACTGTTGGTACTAGAAAGCTGTAATTTGGTATGGGTATACATAAAATGAAGCCGAAAATGTGGCAAAAAAAATCATGAACAAAATTTTTTTTACCGTCCCTTTCACTTAAAGTGGGAACTTTTTTTTTTCTCGCCTATCCCATATTTTGGGGTGTCGGTGAAAAGGTGATTCAAAAATATTGTGCGTTTGTGATTTTTTTTGGATTCAGGGATCCGTTTGCGAAATATTAAGCTTTAAAGTGCTAATTTTATTTTAATTTTAATATGGACGAAATGTCTTCATGGGTCTGCCCCGAATGTCGCCGTGCCGTAAAAAGTGGTGGAGATAATAGTCTCACCCCTGTTGGCTATAATCGGACGGATCCAAACGTAACACTGAGAAGGACAAGAACTCAAGCGCTCAGTACCGGTTCTTTCATTGACCCTGATATTGAAAATAACGATCATATCGCTATGTCTGCTCTGCGTTCTGAGATGGCAACTTTGAAGGATCTGTTAACCAGAGCATTATCCTTGGTGAGTAGTCACGAATTAAAATTGGAAAGATATGCAGTTCAGGCAGAGCAACTAAACATGAGACTTGAAAAATATGAAAAGTCTGGAATGTTTTCAAACGGAGCGAAGGAAATGCAACCAGGGCCTACAAGTCGCCCACTGACTGCTCCCACCGCGCAACGTCTAAAAACTCAAGAAGATGAGCCACCCACCGTGTCTTGTATCCAATCCATCCTAACGAACACCCAGCCTGGGACACCTAAACACCAAGCAATAGAAACGTCGGAAATGGCTAACCGCCGGGATCAAGCAATTGATAACAATGATCTGAATAATGTTAATATAGAATTGACGGGAACCGCAGGAGTTAATGATGAGGAGTGGACTGTAGTGAAGAAACGAAACAACCGGAGTAAAGCGCCACTGTGTGGAACTGCGGATCCTACCGTCATTAGCTTGAAAGCTGTGGAGGCCCGTAAATTCATCCACCTATGGAACATGGCGTCGGGTGTAGAGGAGGTACGCCAGTATCTCGAACAATTATGTCCAACGGCCACGATAGAAGAGATCGTACCCCGCGGAGATTATAAGTCCTATAAAATCGGCGTCCCGGCTCATCATTACGACCAGTGTTTCTCCGTTAAGGTCTGGCCAATCAATGCTAGAATTAAACCTTGGATAAACTACAGGAAACCAGTCCGTCTCACTGGACCCACTAACAGTGCAATAATAGCGCCTAGTCAACGGCAGTCCTTTCGTGGCGCCAGAGAGGCAATGCAACAAAGTTAGTCATATCAACGCTTTCTATCAGAATGTTCGAGGTCTAAAAACCAAACTTTCAATGTGGCGTAACAACCTCGCAATCTCGAACTACAACCTAGTCGCTGTTTCCGAAACATTCTTGGACTGTTCCGTTCAGGATCCTGAACTTGAAAGTGGTGACTGGAGTGTTCTGCGCCGTGACAGAAATACGCCGGGTGGAGGAGTATTGCTCGCGGCGCGACCACCTATTGCACTACGCAGGAAGCAGGAGTACGAGACTGACTTTGGGGAGGACCTGTGGGCATCTTTTACCTGGCGCGGTCATCCATTTCTCCTATGTGTAGTGTACATAAAGCCTAGTGCCAATGATGAAGAATATATGCGTTGGTTCTGTAGAGTTGAAAGTTTTGTGCACAATTATGCAGGATCGATAATGATTATGGGTGACATTAATCTAAATAGTGCTTCAACTTGTGTTAAAAATTATTATTGCTATTTTGTATCTTTTTGTGCTCTTGTTGACAAAAATGTAATCCTCAACAGCCACGGAGGAATGTTAGATATAATATTAGTCCGGGATGGCATCCAAGGCGCGGTAGTTGACAGTGTAGATGGACTTGTGCCACCAGACGCGTATCATCCTCCGTTAAACGTTGAGATAAAGGTTGAATCAGCTCATGGATCGGATGTCATTGAGTCGAGTAACATAAGTCCAGCTAAAGACTGGAATTTTAACAAATGTGATGTCGATCAGCTTTGCCTATCCCTATCCGAAATTTCCTGGGAACCTGTTTTACAGATAAGTGACGTTGGAGATGCGGTAAGTACATTTTATAGTAACGTCTACAAAATATTCGATGACTGTATGCCTAAAAAACATCGTGGCAAATCTACCCGCAAACGATACCCAGTTTGGTTTACTTCAGAAATAATTAGTGATATCAAACTAAAACTGAAACTACATGCAAGCTGGAAGCGAACCAACTGCAGCGATGAGTACAAGATTTTTGCGGACCTCAGGAACTCCTTAAAGCATCGTACTGCGGAGGCTTACAGTTTGTATATCAGGCGCATTGAAAGTAATATTAAAAGCAACCCACTTGAATTCTGGCGACACGTTAACAGCTTACGATCGAAAGGGGGGTTTGAGCCTTGCGTTAGCTATAGTGGCGACTGTTTCTCAGGGGCAGCAGCTGCTGAAGCTTTTGCCAAATATTTTGCAAGCGTGTTTCTGCCTGAAATTCCACAGTTAAATCCAGCATGTGCCAATAATCATGAAACTGGTTCCAACAGTAACTACATAAATATTTTCCAATTCACTCTCGATGATGTCCAGTACGGTATCGATAAACTAAAACCCAAAAGTTCCATAGGGCCTGACAGTATTCCACCTTTTGTTTTGAAACAGTTCAAAGAACTATTCGCCGCTCCTCTATGTCACATTTTTAATTTGTCATTAAAGACAGGCATATATCCACACCAATGGAAAATCTCACGAGTGACGCCTATACCTAAGACTTCCAATAAATCAGCAGTTGAAGGTTATCGACCAATCGCTATATTGTCATCTCCAGCCAAGATATTCGAATATGTTCTTCATAAGCTTATATACTCCCAGGTTGAAAAATATCTGAGTAACAGCCAGCACGGTTTTAGATGCAAGAGGTCTGTTGATTCCAATCTGCAGACAATTACAGAGTACATATCAAAGCATCTTGACAAGAAGCGACAGGTGGATGTGCTTTATTTTGATTTTTGTAAAGCTTTTGACAGAGTTAATAATGATATCTTGCTTCGGAAACTCAGCGCCATTGGTTTCTGTCCTAACGTACTTCGGCTTTTGGCTGACTATCTCCGTGACCGCCAGCAGTTTGTAAGGCTGGGTATCTACGTATCTGGTCCCTACCATACACGCTCGGGCGTAAGTCAAGGGTCAATATTGGGGCCTCTACTATTTCTACTCATGATAAATGACTTACCAGCTGTCGCAAAATTTGCAGAGTGTCTCCTTTACGCAGATGACCTCAAACTTTATAGTACTGTTGACACCGAATCTGATTGCGAGGCTATGCAAAACGATATAAATGCCATATATGAATGGGGAGTTCAAAATAAAATGGAGTTCAATTCGTCCAAGTGCTATGCAATGACCTTTGGCCGAATGCGACACCCAATTGATTTTGAATACAAAATAAATGGAAAAAAAATAACTAGACCAACTAACATGAAGGACTTGGGTGTCACATTCGACCTGAAACTTACTTTCCATGATCACATTTCTACAGTCGCCAAAGAATCTTTTAAAAGGCTAGGGTTTGTTCTCAGGAATGCCCGTGATTTTCACAACGAGCATGTAATAAGGCTCTTATACAACACACTTGTCCGAACCAAGCTAGAAGCTAGTTCTTCGGTGTGGAATCCGCACGAAGCTAAGTATGCACTTCTTGTAGAAAAAGTGCAAAAAGCATTCCTGCGTTTTCTTTACAGAAGAGCTCTCGGTTACTATCCCTACCTCTATCCCACCAGGTTCCTCTTAGGATGTCTGGGATATCATTCACTGGAGACCAGAAGGGCATGTGGCCAGGTAGGCGTTATGCTCAAAGTGTGGAAGGGTATGACAGATGCGCCTGACATCCATAATGAGCTGATTCGACTCTACACACCGAATAATTATCTCCGTGGCAGAAGTCATCGACTGCTAAGCGTGCCTTCGTGTCGGACTGTGGCCCGTGCTGCGTCTCCCCTGCCGCGCGTGTTGACCGCATTAAACAAGCTCCTGGAAGCCAACCCGGACTGTGATCTGTTCCATCAAAGATTCGCCAATTTAATGGTTACGTGCCTAATTTTTTGTGAAAATAATTGTATTTAATTGTTGTGATTCCTTTATGTGTTATGTTTGTACTTACCATATATATTCTGATTTATGTAATTGGTTGTTAAAGCCGTGTAAATCAAATAAATAAATAAATAAATAAATAAATAAATTTTTGTTAAGTGTGAGTGTGTGTGCCCCTGCAAGCTAAAGCTCAAAACAAACACAAGGCGGGCGCGGGATGGCAGCGGGTCGGGCGCAGTACGGCAGCGAGTCGAGCGCGGACGTATCTAGCCAGGCGGCAGCGGTTGCAGTAAAATTGAAAATGTCGGGTGCTTCGGACACGGACGAAGAAGTTATTTCTACTAAGAAATAAAATGTGGGTTCATGAAATAATTAAAAAAAAAACTTGAAAATGGAGAATATCATCGCCTGTGTACAAAATTAATTTAAAATAAGTAATTAAGGAAATTAGAATACTTAACAATATCTAAAATCTTCATAATTAAGAGATCCATCGCCAAACAGAACATTTTTTTTAAATATTCACAAAATAAATTTATTTTACATTTGCAGTTGCAAAAACATGTTCTCCCATACATTCTTTAGGATTTTTTCAACTACAATTGTAGTTGAAAAAATCCTGTTAAGTTTTTTTTTAATAAATTCATCCCAACTCCGGAACCCTTCATTGTGTGTGGTTCGACAAGCACTTGGCCGGTTTTTTAAATTTGAGTTTTTATAAACGTAGCCAAGTGAACTCAAGTGTAAAGTCGGGAGGCTAGTTTGAAATATCAATAAACCATTTTACTCTTCTGCTAATTAAAAAGTTTCTAGTGGAGGAAACAATTTGTTTACAAGTTATTGAATACCTAGATCTGAATCAAGTAATCAAATAAAATGTTCTTACCTAAATCACTCATACTCTCACACATTGGCAGGGTTACTGGAGCGGAGTCACCCTTGTTCACTACTTCACTCCCCTCCTTCATCCCATCCAGTATCTTGGTGATCAGCATATTAGAAGGAGTAGTCTCGTTTTCGGCAAAACTCATAGATATAGGATCTGCGAGGGAGATCCTTTTTAAAGAAGCTGGTGTTTTTTCGGCGTTTCTGGAAAAGGTAAGATCGCGTTAGGCAACTACCACCTCTGCTACCCTGTACTTATGATTAATTTTCTTGATTGAATTCATTTTCGAAGAAAAGGTAAGATCGCGTTAGGCAACTACCACCTCTGCTACCCTGTACTTATGATTAATTTTCTTGATTGAATTCATTTTCGAACTAACAGAAAAGGGGATGTACCTAAATTATTTTTAAACCTTCTATGAATAGCTGTGAAGAGTTTTTTTAACTACGTGCCATTATTCGAAACTTCTTCCTTCCTCACCTGAGTTTAGGCTGCGTGGCGTTATAAAGCGGGCTGTACAGATAAGTCCTGCGGGGAGACGCGTCCAGGATAGATCCGAACAGGTATTCCATGGCCGCAAGAGCCAGCACGAGAAGCAGTAGGCGACGGGCACGAGTCGCCCGCCCGTCGCCCGCGCTTGCGCCGCCGCCCATCAACACATGCGGTGCTGGCGCGTGGGGGCTGCAACGAGCAGATAGATTGATGTAATATTTATTGACCGAGCGAGCGTAGCGAGCGAAGCGTCTCTGAATCAAGTCTGGCAAAATTGGCATGTTTGTCTGTATGTACGTCTCGTCTACAGGTCGTATTTTAAAACAGATCTGGACGACATTGTGTGTAACGAACCTTCGTTACACCAAATGCCGTCCAGATCAGTTGAAATTAAATTTGGGTTACAAAATTAAAATGACAAAAAATTCGTTATACCTGCCTACCTACCTACCTAGGTAGGCAGGTATAACGTATTTTTTGTAATTTTTTTCGTCGGGGATTTTTGATTGGAGGGCTACTTCCTCCAAAATGGGGCAAAAAGGGGCCTACTGGATATCTTGCCTTTTGAGTTCCGATAACGATGGTTCTTTTTTTATTTGAAAGGTACTTATTATATACCTTTCAAATAAAAAAGAACCATCGTTATCGTACTTTAAGTAGTTCTTCAAAAAATTGGTAGTGATGTCATAAGGATCTTTGGCATGATGAGCAGAATAGCTTCTCAAAATGCATTAAAGGGTTCACTATTTATTAAAACGTCTCATTTAAAATAGATTCAGATTTAAATTCACCCTAATAATTGCGGATTTCACCTTTCATCACATTTCATCAGTATATATTTGGTCTGAGGTACATATAAATAATTCCACCAACTGAACGCGATCAGTACATAGAAACCGAGTTCAAGAGCTGTTAGTGTCAGTTTTCCATAACAATTTTGACACTGACAGCTCTATAACGGGGTTTAAAACGAACGCGTTCAGTGACATTGGTGAAATTCACCCGGTATACTAAAGCACTTTGGTTTAGATTTTTGCCGGAAGCACAGTTTCACCCATAGTTATGAATAAAGACATACTTGGGCGTCGTCCAGATAGTGGCCAGCTTAATTTGGTTTCAGCCCTATTAATTTGGTCTGTCAGAGTTTTGAAGCGGCAAAATAGCTTGGGATATTACTGAACATGTAGGTACCTACTGTTTACATAGTAGACAGGACGTGTTTTCCAAACCGCAGAATATGTTCTACAATATTTACACGATCACTTCATCTTACAAATCCATTACTGTACCTGCAATAAATGTTTACTTTACCTACTTTACTTTACATACCTTAACTTTTCGTTATGGTTTAAAATTTCATTTCTTCAGATTTATTGTTTTCGTTAAGAGGATATTCATTTATTCACTAAATTCAGAAAAGTACAGCGGGTTCTTCGAACATTGATTAGTATAAAATGATAATAATATCATCTGACGCAGCTACATAAATTTTATAATGCTCCTTCAAAAGACTTAAAAATATACTGAATTAAAAACTATGTACTAGCTACCCATAATGGAAAGTAAAATATTAATGTTATAAAAAATCAACAAGATATAATCAAATGTCACTACTTTACTTTATAAAGCGTGTAAAAATGTACTCTGTGGTATAAAAATGTACTCTGTGCTCTGTGGTCACTACTAAGGAACATTATACTTATGGCGTGGTCACAACACAATTTGATGAAATCATAATAGACAGAAACACAGAGCACTATATAATACTGGGACAGAAACTTCTTCACAACCAGTCGTTACGTCCATAATATAAACTATTGTCAAAAATTGTGGATTTTTGAACGCTTTCGCGGGTCTTTTAGCTCCAGTCGCTAAAAATATGATTACTCATTGATTACACATTTTATCAAAAATCCGAAATTATAGTGCACTTATATATGTCCCACAAATCATTTAGAAGCAATAAATAAATTAAACGAAACATGGTAGGTACCCTCTAGTTACAATGGTGAAAAATGCCAAAAACGGCAATTTTTATTTTACCATCTTTTATTTTTAACTTGCAATGTTTGTATGTTTAGGCCGAATCTTGCAAGCTGAATTAAAACCTCTTACTCTCATCCTACGGAGATGACATTTTACATGTTGGCCCATTTCCGTAGACCAGTGTTTTTCAACCTGTGGGTAACAAGCCTTACTCAGGGGGTCGTGGACAATATAAAAAGGCAAGTTATTCTAGGTTCTACACTTCACACTAAAAATGCTTTTGATTTGACGACACGGTTGGCGTAGTGGCTGAGCGATGGACTACTGCTGCTGCGCGAGTTCGATCCCCGTACGGAACAAATATTTGTATGATCTGCAAGTAGTTGTTCCGGGTCTGGGTGTTAGTGTATGTGAGTTTCTATGTTTGTAAACGCACCCACAATACAGTAAGAAATTTTTAGTGAGGGGCAACGTTTAAAAAAAAAACAGATTCAGTCAGAAGGATGACTCTAGGGCCTAGAGGGTCGCTAGAATTTTATAATTTCTAAAGGGGTCGCGTATTCAAAAAGATTGAAAAATACTGCCGTAGACAATGCATTTTTGTGATAAGCATGACCTGATTCTTAACCCAGGATTGGCTCCAGACGAAGGAACTTCGTAATTGTATGGACACGAAATTTTCAAGTACCTACACTAGATAGCCCCGTCGCGTCTTGGTTGCTGTTCAGCGTCTGATGATGGAGCCGGAAGAGGGCTTAAAAAGGAACTAAAAAAAAACGAGATAACACTGTTGAGTTTTTGGACTCGTTGGTTTTGTCTTGACGAGTGCTTTTACACTAGGCGCTGTCCAGGGCCTGATGATGGAGCTGGAAGGTGGTCACAGGATCTCCTCAACTAAACAAGATAAAATAATGTGTACCAGAATGTGAAATACTTTTAGAATTCACAATTGCTACTGCTAAGTAATTGAATCATTTAAAAATCTTGACTAATAAAATGGTGCTGATGACCTTTCGGGATTATGAGTACAATATGTTTTCAAATTCAATAATTATTTCACCCTTCTTAGCGATTAAGAGTTATAAACAATAGTTTGTAACTCTTTTTTCTGATCTGAACTAAACTTAGTAAAGTGGTTCAACCGTTCAAGTCTGGCAGCACTAACTGATTCAACGAATTTTCAGCCTATTTCGATATTACCTACGTTGAGCAAAATCTTTGAAAAATTAATTTTAGAACAAAGGCACATAATTTACTTCATGTGAAACAGTTTGGTTTTACAAAGGGTCGTTCAACTACAGACGCGGCCATGGAATTACTGAAGAGCATATTTGAGGCCTGGGTGATGTCAAAACATAATCGAGTTCTTTTTCAAAGTAATAAATCGAGCTGAAAATAATTCTACAGAAGTCAAAGTCAACAACAGCGTACCTACGTTTGTAATAAAAACTCGAGTCAGACGGCTAAAATCAAAGTCAGAAACGGCTGTTATCGCCGTGCAGTCAGCTCATGCGACATCAACTGCCTCCAGCCAGTGCAACAAGTGCCAACACTACCGCACGCTATTGTCATCGGCCATTCGCCCCAGGCTGCATCAACTGCCTCTATGGCAGTACAACAAGAGCAAGCACTGCCGCACGCTATTGTCGTCGGGCAGTCGTCCCCGGCTGCATCAACTACCTCTATGCCAGTGCAACAAGTGCAAGCACTGCCGCACGCTATTGTAGTCGGGCAGTCGACCCAGGATGCATCAATTGCCTCTATGGCAGTACAACAAGAGCAAGCACTGCCGCACGCTATTGTCGTCGGGCAGTCGACCCAGGCTGCATCAATTGCCTCTATGGCAGTACAACAAGAGCAAGCACGGCCGTACGCTATTGTCGTCGGGCAGTCGACCCAGGCTGCATCAATTGCCTCTATGGCAGTACAACAAGAGCAAGCACTGCCGCACGCTATTGTCGTCGGGCAGTCGACCCAGGCTGCATCAATTGCCTCTATGGCAGTACAACAAGAGCAAGCACTGCCACACGCTATTGTCGTCGGGCAGTCTACCCAGGCTGCATCAATTGCCTCTATGGCAGTACAACAAGAGCAAGCACTGCCGCACGCTATTGTCGTCGGGCAGTCTACCCAGGCTGCATCAACTGCCTCTCTGGCAGTACAACAATAGCAAGCACTGAATTATATTGGAAATAATAAAGCGTTTCAGTTTAAAATTAATATTTTAAATTTTTAATCAAAAATTAAATAATCAAATAGACTTTCACATGCAGGATAACTAAGTATATCGTTTCTATTAGGCCTAACGGAAGATACGCCATTACTAAGTTAAAATGAAAATGGCCCATTTCCCTTGCCACTTGCAAAATGTTTTGAATGGTTATATCTTTCACTCATAAACAAAATTACGTTGTATCCCATAAAACTAAATTTAAAAATTAAAAGAAATACCTACTTTCACAGAGGGGCCTGACACTACTATAATGTTACATCGTTGCAACTAGAGATAGGTAATCAACCGGGTTTAACCCCGATTACTGGGTTTAAGTCCGATTACTGGGCTTAAACCCGATTACTGGTTTTAACCCTAACTCTATTTGCAACTTAATCACCCGAAATTAGAAAATCTTACATTGCTTTTCATCGCTGGGCCTTATCATAGTTCTGAACTTAACTATTCAAGAAGTATAAGGAAAAGAGAATTAATATTAGAGATTTGTTGTTTTTGGCATCAATTTTGTTTTAGAGCTCGAGTGGTTAGTGGTCAATATTGCCGGAATTTGGTGTACTTGGCAAAATACACGGTTGACCATAATCATTTCGTACTTAAGCATTTAATCACCATAGAATCCTTACTTATACATATAATAAAAAGCGAAAATGAGTTTTTTATTTGTTACACTGTTCACACTAAAACGGCTGAAAGGATTTGGATGAAATTTGGCACATGGGTAGACCAAGACTTGGAGAAGGATAGGGTACTTTTCATCCTGGATCGTAGACGAAGTCGCAGGCAACAGCTAGTATTAATTATTCCGAAAAGTATTTTATACAAATTATATTTTGAAGGATATACTTGAATAGAATTTTAGAAATAAATAAACTATCAAATGTTACAAAACACACATTACATTACATAACATCACATTATATTACATAACATTACATTACATTACGTTACATTACATTACGGTACATTAGAGATACTTACAAAACATTGAACAGCAAGGACATTATCATCTTTTCACTTTTGAAAGCAATAAGTACTGACAACAATCAACAACAATAAGCTGACAAAAGGGCTATTCTTTGATTTATCGAAAGCGTTCGATTTCGTTTTTCGAGAAGTGTTAATAGTATTTAGATTTATAACATCATAATATTGTCGCACAATTACAATTGACTAATGAGCAGACTTACAAGACACCTTCGCTTACTTACACATTCAATATAAACCAACCGTACAAATAATCACCCAGTATCCAGAATATCAAACACCGAAGTAACACATTTATTATTATACATTGGCAACACTAGTGAAATGTCACTCGGTAATGCGAAAGAGATCAACAACACTGGGTACTGGGTACTGCAAGTAACTTATGTTACCGGTCATCGCCAAATCCGAGCTTGGCAAAATATTATATCCACCAGCTACGCTAGTCTATATTAGTTACGATACGCGTGAACAAGTGGTATTCCATAACTTGTTCTATTTCGTATCTGAGGGTAGACAGACCATCCCTGCGAAACGTTGCTCCATTTTGCAATAGCAGATGGTGCCTGAAAATGAGATAATCTAAAGTCAATATTTGTTGTGCTGTCGATGATATTAAATTAACAGATATGTTATAAGCGCGCAATCGTGAAGACTCGAAAACATTCCAATTGTAACGTTTACTTGTAGTGAAATGTAAAAATGAATGAAACGTGGGTATTTGTGCCGCTTTTGCGCGGAACACTTTTTTCGGTTGTGAATGTATAACTTATCTGTTAATATAATATCATTGTGTGCTGTCAGATTTATATCGTGAGTATTTATATTTATATAAACAGGATATAGGGGTAAACACCGTTGTCACTCAAACCATGGGTAGTTGACTTAAATATAAAAATAAATGACCGAGTAACAACAAAAAAAACGTTATTTTCATTAAATTCATGTAATTTAAATTTCAATATAATTCATGTCGGATAGAAACTTTTTAAAATCTTTTAAAAAGTTTCTATCCGACACCATGCTCGCTAGCGAAACAACTTACTGACTGAGGGAGGCGTCACGCACGCGGCCGGTCAGGTCAAGTCCCGCACCCCCACCCATGTTGAGACGCAAGTTCGATGCCCTAGCGCATAGGTGAAAGGGTGAAATACTCTAGTAGTAAAAGGTAATTAAATAATTAAAAAAGTCGTAATTTTCCATTGATTTTACGTTCTGTAAATGACACCAAACCACTGGTTCCAAGAATAACGGTGTTTACCCTAACACTCTGTATATTATTCATTCATCAAAACAGTGAAGCTGAATTGCAAGTTTTAAAGATCTGGTCACACTGAGGCGAATCGACTGTTTTAATGAGTAGGAACCCGCTTCAGCGTGGCCAGAGCTCTTTATTGGACAGAGCTACAACAAAATCACAAAGTTTTAAATAACAATGACTTACCTCTTTGGATTACGAGTTCCCCACTTATGTTCTAGACTGGCGTAGCGTGCGATAGACATATTGTACCTTGTTATGTGATAATTATTTTTGATTATTCTGTAGCAGGACAAAATAACGATAAATAAATCAATTGAGTTAGCAATGACTACAGAGGATTATTCCGTATCATTGGGCTGTGTATGAAAACTGTTAGGCTATACAGTATGTTAACTAACAAAGGGCGTTCCCGTTAGCCTGCAATAGTATAGCGTGTACACATGCTAAAAAAAAAATTAATACTCCATAAAAAAAAAAAAAAAAAATATTTGTGTCGTGAAATGTTCACAAAACGATTAAATTTAAACGTAAAAGAAACACTCTGTACACGCACACTTGTATTTCAACGTAGAAAAACAAAGGTGTGACAAGTGAGCGTGTACAGAGAGTTTATTTTCCGTAAAAATTTAATATTTTTTGTGAATATTTTACCATACAAAAATAAAAAAAAACATTTTTTTTTATGGTATTTTTTTTTTTAGCATGTATAGACGCTATACTATTGCAGGTTAACGGGAACGCCCTTTGTTAGTTAACATACTGTATAATAGGTTTTAATAATAATTTATGCGAACTTTTCCAAACACTACGAGATTCCCTTACAGTATCTCACTAATCACATCTCCTTTCCACAAGATAATATGATGTCGCTTGTTCTGTCCTGCCTGTTGAGCACAAACTGTCAACAAAGGAACACACAAAAGATGAAATGCTTACCTACCTATAATACATATCATCATCTTCTCCACCCCAGCCCCAGAACTTGTTGGAGTATCCGTTGACCGTGTGCATCTGTTCTAGGGTCATGGCCGAGACTCCGCCAAATATAGTGCTGTATGGTAACCTGAAACAGTTCATGTATTTTGTTTAACACACTAATATTTTAGATACTTATTTGCATAAGGTCTTATGCTAGGAAAATTGGACTAAATTTAATTATCATAAAATAAATCATTATCATCTTCCGAGCCTTTTCCCAACTATGTTGGGGTCGGCTTCCAGTCTAACCGGATGCAGCTGAATACCAGTATTTTACAAGGAACGACTGCCTATCTGACCTCCACAACCCAGTAACTGGGTAATACGATACCCTTTGGTAAAGCTGGTTGTCAGACTTTCGGGCTTCTGACGACCCGTAACGACTGTCAAAGATCCACAAATGACAGCCGGGACCAACGGTTTAACGTGCTTACCGAGGCACGGAGGAGTCTCGATATGTAAAGATGGTCACCCATCCACGGACCAACCCCGGCAAGTGTAGCTTAACCTGATGGATCGACCCATGCGGCTGTTATTACTTAGCCACGAGCTAAAATGAATAAAAATAAAAATAGCCTTTATTTCCTCTGACCTCAATAAATAACAAGTAATGATATTAATATTAATACTAGTAACATTTATTAAATTTATACATACCAATATCTAAAAAAAAACAATCTACAAAATAATCTTCACACCGCGGTGTGCACGGAGCAAAGTATTAGGTTTTCGCAAGTTTCATCCTAACCAATAATTTTAAAATACGGGTGTAGAAAATCAAGCGTAGCTATGAATTGCATTCCACACCACTTAGGTAGGCACATCGCACACATAGTTAAACATAGGATAACAGTAAGTATAACCCAATTATTTTCACTCCTGCAGAATATCTCAAAGTAAACTTACTGGAATTGAAATATATCTATAGAAGCAGACATGTGCCTAGGCTGTCGCGTGCAGGAGTACAAGTTCCTTGTATCCAGCGGCAGCAGGTCAATGTCGTGGAAGATGAAGCACTGGAACCCGCCAGGCTCCAACTTCTGACTCTCCATGAAACCCACGTTCATCAGTTTCGCGCGATTGAACTGTTTCATACCTGAGGACAGTCATGGATTAATTTAAAAAAAAATAGAATATGAAGAAAAGAGAGTTGGTATTCAAAAAAAAAAATGTAGTTTTGAGTGGCAAAGAAGCAGTCGGTCTACCTGATTGTATACTGCACTTACAATTTAGTTTCCAAACATGTAAACAAATGCGTTTTTGGAAAAACAACTTTAAATCCCACACATTAAGTTTTATTTGCGCAACCACCTCAAACATTTGAGTCTTTCAATAGTAATAGTACCTAATTCTGAAATGTTTTACAAGAAATTGAAAAACAAAAAACTTAACTGGCGTAATGTATGCGTACTATAGGTACATCTCTGTCTTACCCTTCGGGCATTACAGGCGTGATGTTGTGTGGACAAGAAATAAAATACTTTACCTTTTTGCTCAACAATGTATATCACGTATTCAATTTGTTGCTTCATCAAGAACGGGTGCATGTGATTTAAGAAAATTGCTAAATGCTGTTGGCGGTCTCTGGAAATAAATTAAAAACACTTAGGTACTTTAATAATCGTGATCTCCGTAGTCTTTATCGTTCAGGGTATATACGATACGATCCATCCATCGTTTCTTTCGTCATCAAACACTCCATGTACCCAAATAAACAAACATCTTCACTATCATCAAACTCAAAACTCAACTCAAAGCATTTATTTCAATTAAACCATTTACAGGCACTTTTGAATTGTCAAGAAGTGGGTCAGTCAGAAATATGAAGCTAGTTGCCCATTCCAAAGCGTAGTAGGTACCTATGGAGAAGAACGCGCAAGAAACTCCACGGACACTCTTTTAAATAAAAAAATGGATACAAAAAAATTGGTTACATCATGAGAATCATTGTTGAAATTATATATGTTAAAAGCGTCCGCAACCGCTATTCTAAAATAAAAACAAAAAACAATTCAAAAATTAAAAATTAAAATCATTCGGGCGTTCACTGCTGCACATAGGCCTACCCCAAGTATGGCTATATTGAACGGTCCTATGCTCCTCGCAAGCAACGAATTTCCCCGAACTTCACCAGGTCATCGGTCCACCTTGCGGGTTTACCACGCTGTACCTTCCAGTACGCGATAAAAATGTAGATAAAAATGTTGGTCATACCTGAATGGGACAATAATAGCGACTTTATGTTTGGCAGTGCAGTTGGGCGGGGTATACCGACCCTCCCACTGCACTTCGGGGAACTTCTTCTCCACGTCATCCAGTTCAATGGCGGTTGTGTTGGCTGGTATGGGACCTGTGGAGTCACTGTCGAATTATTTCCGGTTAAGTTTTGAACTATTTTTTTACTCCTGACTCATGATAGTAGGAGGAACCATTGTGTTTAGTAGGAGTCCGATATAACCCTCCTCAGACGAAGGATGACGGGGATTTCCCCAAGTAAAAAATGCTTACCTATATAGTCTTAAAATGTTTCGTTTTTTAAATTTGAGTTTTCATATACGTAGCGAAGTAAAAATAGTCGGTAAGTTAGTTTGAAATATCAAAAACATACATACAAACATAAGACTGCTAAAATCATAACCCTTCCTTTTGGCTTTGCCGTAGGCGAGTCAAAACCATTCTACCAACTCTTCTGTTCATTAAAAAGTTGCTAGTGGCATTTAATGGAAGAAACAACTAATTGTCATGAAATGAAATAAAATGAAATTTTATTGTTTATTCTGTAAATAGGATATTGGAATCACTTTTACACGTCATATTAAAAAGTTGTAAAAATAAGCTAGATGAGGTCGGCGTTTCCTATCTGACTACTCTGAGAAGAAAGGCCGAAACAAACTCAGAGGTCACCGTCTCCTTTAAAGTCCAGACATAATCTTGGTCAGGCCATATGAGGACCATGTAGATAAGAGTCTGAAATGGTCTTTTGAGGAAAGAACCACACAGATTTGAGTGGACCTGTCCAGTCAGTGCAAGCATTTGTCAGTAATAGTGGAGCTCAACTCAGAACTTAAGGAGCTCAACGACTCGACGAACAATACCAAAGAAAGGACATTTGGGTAGGTCGCATAAAGTTCTCAAATTGCCAGACCTTCGCTAAAACTAACAGAACGAAAAATAATCATGGTAGCGTATCATATTTTGATCAAGATACAACCTGACACTGCGCTGCAAATGGCAAAAAACATAAGAATTTCGCGTTTGAGTATAGTCAGGAAGCTAGTTTGAAATATAAAAAAAACACGATCCTACTCTTCTGTTTATTAAACAGTTGCTAGTGGAGCGAACGATTTGTTTAGAAGTTATTAAATTGATCTGAGTTATGAATCGAATAGATACACTAATCGACCAATGTTCTTACCTAAATCACTCATACTCTCACACATCGGCAGGGTTACTGGAGCGGAGTCACTCTTGTTCACGACTTCACTCCCTTCCTTCATCCCATCCAGTATCTTGATGATCAGCATAGAAGTAGGACTAGACTCGTTTTGGACACAACTGTTCATCACTTCTACAGACTTCGTTCTCGTCTCATTGAAGTCGATTGGCCTTCGCATCACGTTTTTTGAAACAGTAGCTGGAGTATCTGTATACTCATAGGCATAATAACTCCTAGTCATAGGATCTGCGAGGGAGATCCTTTTTAAAGAAGCTGGTATTCTTTCGGCGTTTCTGGAAAAGGTAAGATCGGGTTACGCAACTACACTATCTCTGCTACCCTGACCTTTTGAATGGTTTTCTTGATTTTCAAACTAACAGAAATTATGGTCTGAATGATTTAAGCTTCTGTATCTCAAGACCAATGCGGCCATGTTTTGGGCATGATATTCCTTCCTTTCAATGGTAACGCAAGCAGATTAATAAAAGGCAAGAATCTTTGCCGCCGTACATCTACTACGTCATACGTGTTATTTTGATGAACCATAGAGCTTTTCTTTTTCAGACTAAAATTTTAATTTTAGTTGCCGAAAATCAGACTTTTTCAAAACTAATTTTGACAGCTGTCAGTTGCAGGGTAAACAACATTATAGCGGATTCGAGCGTACCTAACGCACTTCTGAGAATCAGATTCAGGTCGTAGTACCAAGTGCTGCCATCGGACATGCTGAGCTGATGCCCATATGAATAGCTGTGAAGAGTTTTTTAACTACGTGCCATTATTCGAAACTTCTTTCTTCCTCACCTGAGTGTAGGCTGCGTGGCGTTATAAAGCGAGCTGTACAGATAAGTCCTGATGGGCGACGCGTCCAGGATAGATCCGAACAGGTATACCACGGCCGCAAGGGCCAGCAAGAGCAGCAGTAGCAGGCGAGGGGTGCGAGTCGCCCGCCCGCTGCCCGCGCTCGCACCGCCGCCCGTCATCGCATGCGGTACTGGTGCGTGAGTATAGACCCGTGCAACAAACAGATAGATTGATGTCAATTCTTGTTCTTCTTAGCATGGCAAAAATACCTCGTGTAGTATATCTATTTAAAAGGAACACAGATGGGTTTTAGTCTGTAAAAGTCCGACACACCCTTCCGCTCCGACCAGAGCGGGAGAAGTCATGGGAGGATATACCACCATAAAAAAAAAAAAAACAGTGAGGTCACTGTCACTAATGTCAGCTGTCAGTTCAGGCGGGAAATGGTTGAAAGGGTAGCGTGCCTGCACGAGATGCTGGGGGTGGTAATGAGCCAGTGTAGTGAAATCAGCTTAAATACGGGATTAACAGGATTCTACACCTCGGAAAAATATCGAGTGTTTACCCGAATGAGCTAGAAGGGGGGTAAAGTTTTTCGAGAGTATGATACGTGGCCTAAAACTCAGTTATGCGAATACCGTTCGCTGACGCAGCCATTATGTCCTCACAGTGTGCAGGTGACAGGATATGCGGGGCAAGGTGGGAGTTGAGCCATGGTTTAATTAGTATTAATTTTTATGAATTCCAACAAAACAATGCAAGACAACACATCGTCATCCTCCTGTACTTAGCCCCAGTTATTTGGGGGAACAAAATTATATCATTTATTTTAGGCCATGTGCACGAATCGCACGAGTGCGCGACGTAATCGTAACGTAAATTAAAACGATTTTTGAATTAATCTATGTGCTACGAAAGTTGGCTAAAAGCCGATCGGTGGCGGCGTAAGCCGTCAACGAAGTCGGTGACCACCGACCGCCTTGAGTCTGGGGGCCACGCAAAAAAGAATTACATTTCCTATGGCCCCCAAATCTCGAGAAGTACTTTTTAATCATATCCCAAACAAGACCAAAACATGTTCAGTAACAAAGAGGCATTTTGTAGTTAGAGGCCGGCTGGCTACGTATGCGAAATATAAACGTAGCATGGTAAAATTTTCATCAACATCCATCTTGCATTTTCTTAGTTTTTAATATTTTCTGCATAGGTCGACAAAATAACTCCTATTTCTGTATTAGTGTTCTCACTCTATCATCATTTGTATTCTTCTGTATAAGTCAACAACGACAAAGTTTCTCCATTTCTGTATGTACGTATGAATATCAAAAGACCTTTATATTCATACGTACAACGTACATACAGAACCTTACCTTTCCGAGGCGGGATGTTTTAATTTTCGAGCTGCATTCTCATCATTCTCAATATTTTCTGTATAACTTAACAAAATATTATATTCTATTTCTGTAAGAATGTTTGAAATACTAGCTAATTTAAACCATCCGTGGCGGCGTGCTAAAATCAAGCTCGCTTCGCTCGCTTTTGCATCATGCTTCTCACACTTTTCTCCATTATAAATAGAGGCTGGTGTTAGATATGATCTTGAGAACATTCAATGAAGCTTACAGCCGAAAAGTTCGTCTATTCTAATTTGTGTTTGTTTATGTAATTTTCGTCGTCATTTTATTAGCAATAAACCTCATATACTTACTCATACATTACTGTATAATTTAGCTCATTTAATTCGTTTTTCTTTCGTCTGGGAAATTAAAGAGGCTTCGCAAAGCTGGTGTCGCCGACGTCCACGTTCACCACATCTTCCAAATCCTTCCCTTATGGTTGAAAATTTTATTTCTTTAGTTCTATTGTTTTCGGTAATATATTCATTTATTCAATTAATTCGAACAATTACGGCTTTGGTTTATAAAAAAATACAGCAGATTCTTTGAACATTGATGAGTATTATTGTGTCAGCTACAAAAGCAGCCGCTGAAATAATATTAAATTACGCTCCTTCAGAAAAAGATTCCGAAAAACAATTGGATGCTTTAAAGATACTGAATTCAAAACTAGACTTGATCAAAATGCTAAGATGTTAATGCAAATTATCATTACTGTCCAAAAAATCTACAAGAGATAATAGCTATACAGCAACAGAGGCCTTAGTGCGAGTTTCTTTTAACTATCTTCACTTTACGCATCGACCGCGTTCGGCGCTCCGATTGGCCCTTCACCAGTGAAGGCCAGTGAAGGGCCAATCGGAGCGCCAAACGCGGTCGATGCGTAAAGTGAAGATAAGTAAAAGAAACTCGCACTAAGGCCTCAGGTTGTACCGGTGTATGATGACAATGCAGGTGTACCATCACAATGTTTTTACGTAAGCTCTCACCAACACACATTTAAACACATATTTGGTTAGGACGCGCAAGATTTTGAGAGTTTTCCATTAACCTCTAATAACAATTTAGATTCAATGAGGCCCGGTAAACTGTTTGAAGGTAAAACATTTTTGTTTTACGTGGTTTTACTGTCCAAAGAGTACATTTTTATGTTACAGTCTTTGGCAAATGCCAGCAAATGTCACAACACAATTTGAAGGAATCATAGAGACAGTAGGTAACTTCTTCACGACCAGAAATTAATAAATAAATAAATTATCGGCTTTAAACCTATTTCGGATAAGTAAAGGCAAGGCTGCCGCGCGCAGTCGATATATTTGTATTCAATTGTATGCAGTTGAATATATCGATTTCGTTCAGTCATGATATCAACTTCAAGCGGTCGGCTGCAGTCGTGTGAAGTCAATATTAACTGCATACATTCGTGACTTTAACTTTACGCGGTCGGCTACAGTCGTGTAATGTCGACGCACGCTGTCCATCGTTAACCGCCTATCGACGAGTGTGCGGTTAGTCAAGGAACATAATTGTATGTGTACCTACTGTGATGCAGCCAGTCTGATGGCAGCCTTAGGTGCTCCTTAAAAAAATGAAAATCAGTTCTGATTACGCAAAAGAGTTGCTGGAAAAATGTCTGTTATATGCGGAACAGGTAGGGGGAAAGGGGTACAATTCATAATACCATAATGCATTGGCTGATGTTATACAGGGTGGAAAATATCAAAGGAAACTATAATTTTTAATTTTGCATGCCTGAATTGGTAAATGCAGTGGACTGCGCATTCACTTAACACCTGGAAATGCATATATGTACTGTGTTTTGCAATAAATATTTTGAATTTGAATTTGAAACCACAATCCTTAAGATATATTATTTTAGTTAAAGGAAAATTTCTTTAGTTTGGAAAAGAAACAAAACTGCATTCATAGTTTTCTCGAAAAGCTTACCTAAACAGGGAATCGATAAAAAAATCAAAAATAACAAATAAATGTTATTTAGGGGTATGAGGAACAGGGTCTAAAATTCACTCATCCACCATAGAAAAGGGAGGATCCTCCGACCAGACGGGTGTTGTGTCTGGCGGGCAACTGCCCAACGATTGATGTTGGGTTCTTGTATATATGTACACTGCACGGTAAATTTTAATTGCGCGATGCAGGATTTATGTGGCGTCAGGATTTTCGTGTGACGTCAGGTCTTTGATGCGTAGTTTGCACGTGGCGATGTAGATACCGCCACAGTTACAAGTCAATCTCCGCCTTTAGATGTAGATTTAAACTTACCCATTTCAAAAGTTTGACATCCGTTAATACATTGACTAAAAACCACGATTTCTTTCATTTTGCTTGCTTATATAATCTACTTGTATTGCCGCTTGCTCTGGTGAAGTAAGAGTTATTGAAATCAAACACTCCAGCGTATATAAAACAAACCATATTTTATTTAAAACAATTTTGACAAAAGAAAAACTAATATATCACTTTTCTTTAAGTAACTCATGGTCTAAGCTAATAGTTATCTAAGGTATTATAACGATCTTTGATGTCAAAGCGGATTTTATACTAGAAACCTAAGTTGCTTATAAGAAATTATCTATAATATGTAAAAAAAAACCTTGTCCGAACCGAAAGGGGTACAAAGGTACTGCAATATATTGCCAAAAAGAAATAAAAAATCTGAAAAAAAAAGTTATTCCTATTTAAAATTCCCAATTTTAGTACCAAAATTACCCCAAATCCATAGAAATTAGGAAATATCCCATTGAAAAAAAAAATGTAGTGATTTTCTTTTTATTTACCACATAAATAGATTTTCAGTACTATAATTAACAGCACTCTCGGATCGGACGGGGTTTTTTTTTACATGTTGTATACGCGAGTACAGAAATTCTTAAGCAAATATTAATAGTATACATTAGCTTATCATTTTATTATTGTGATGTAAATAGGCCTTGGTATTTCTCGCGCATACATTCAGTAAAAGTAGGCATACAAATTCTACATCTTATTTTACGAAATAGCACAATATTGACTGTCAATTTGGTAATCGAATTACCAAAGAAAATCTATGACTGGTAGAATTAAATAAGTAAATTATGTACTTATGGAAAGCATCGATTTAAAAAAATATATACCTAAGTAAGTATAACTAATTTGGGTAAAAACGTTTATCAGATAATGTTTATGAATTATATTGGAAATAATAAAGCGTTTCAGTTTAAAATTAATATAAAATTAATAATCAAAATAATAGAATATTACATGTAGGATAGCTGTATCGTTTCAAGTATTCGTTAGGCCTAACGGAAGATACGCCATTGCTCAGTTAGAATGAAAATGGCCTATTTCTCTCGCCACTAGCACAAAATAGAGTAACAACATAATTATAAGAAAATAAAAGATGATCATAATACATTTATAAATTATTCAACATTTCATTAGGTTTTCATTTTGAGCAACTTACTGTACCAGAGCAATGGTGATATCTTTCGCTCATAAACAGATGTATCACATTGTATCCCTTAAAACTAAATTAAATTAAAAAGAAATAGAAATCCTTACACAGAGGGCCCTTTTTTTTTTTTTTTTGGGTGGGAAATCAAATCACTTCTCCCGCTCTGGGCGGAGCGGAAGGGCGTGTCAGACTCTTACTGACTAAAACCCACCCGTGTTCCTTCAGTTGCCTGTTGCCAGGATCCCGGTATCCCTTTCGGACTATTCCGCAACCCTGGCAGGACACAGAGGGCCCTGACACTACTATACGTTACATCGTTGCAACTAGAGATAGGTAATCAACTGGATTTAACCCCGATTACTGGGTATTAAGTCCGATTACTGGGCTAAAACCCGATTACTGTGTTTAACCCCATCTCTAGACTCGCGACAATCTAAGAAGTCCCTTTTGACAGCTATAAAAATGCTTTGTGTAGCGATGGAAAACAAAATTGGTTTCTTAAAAACTGATTCTCGAGACATATCGATTGAACATACTTGGAGATTTTGTAATCGACGACTTATCTACATTGATTAAAACTGATTCTCAAGGCTTCACGTTTTATTATATGTACGAAAACAAAACGTCAAAACGGACTTCTTAGATTGTCGCGAGTGTAGTTGCAAATTCACCCGAAATTAGAAAATGTCATATTATTTTTTCATTGTCCGGGCCTTACTATAGTTTTGAACTTAACTATTTAAGGAGTCTATGGAAAAGAGAATGAATATTACAGATTCGTTGTTTTTGGCATCAATTTGGTTTTAGAGCTCGAGTGCTCTGTGGTCAATATTGCCGCATTTGAGTGTACTTGGCAAAATACGCGGTTGACTATAATTCATTTAGCACTAAGGGTCAGTTCACACCGAGACGTGAAGCGACGCGCACTTATTATGATCTGATGCAATATTGAATTTATTTACTACACAATAAGGTATACGCGCTGCGCAGCACCGCGCATCTCAGCGTACTTTGACATGTGTCCCTCACACTGAAACTATACCTTTTCGTGAAGAAAATAAGGTCGATAGTTGTTAAAAAGTGCGCGCAGCGTCGCGTCGCTTCACGTCGCGGTCAGAGCTGACGCTTATGCATTTTAATCACCTAATATTCTGAAAAGGCATTCACAAAAAATACTTATACAAATTATATTGTGAAGGGATATACTTGAATAGTATTTTAGAGATAAATAAACTATCTAACGTAGATACATTAGAGATATTTTGTTAAACAAATCATTGAACAGCAAGGACATTAAATTTCTATGTATAAGTCTTCTACCTATCTAACTACAAAAGCTATTTACAATTTCATTTATTTAGTAAGTACGTAATTATTAGTTATAGTAAAATATTTATACACCATATGGAATATTGTATAGCACTTGAGTGCCTAGATACTAGTCAGTATTTAATTGATATTTAATACAAAATAGTTTTGGAAATTCTTATAATATAAATGAAATAAAAAAACACCGGTCTATATGTACCTAATAAAAATTAATGTTAATTTTGTGACCCTAAACTATAATGAGTACTCACCTATGTTTAATAAGTAAAATATTAATAAAAAGAAGCATTATCGAATTGCAATGTTCGTGTATCGAACTCAGACCAAATGGTTTTTTATTTAGTCTGAGGTATCGAATTGGATGTTTATTAAATAAGCATTTTAGATCTTGAAATTAAAAATAATTGCCAAAACGAGGAGAAAGAAAAAAAATCTTCGACATTATTTTACATGTTTGATGCTTAGGCCGCGAATTTCTCATATAAAATCTTAATTTGCTTTTATTTAATTTAGTAACCGATCTACATGTATTTCTAACGCATGCTGACGAGAATTATTATATTAATATTATTAATTTAATAACTGTACTTTAATAATGAACGCTCTCAGCGCAACAATAACACTAAGTAAGTTTGGATTTTATGTACTATATTGTCATTCTGTACTTAAATACAATAAAATGGCCGTCTGTACATTTATCTACAATTTCCGATAATTTACATTTCATACATTTAGGTTTAAATATTACAGAGAAACGATCGAATTGATCGTAAGTTTACATGATATTATAGTCGGCGATGATCATTAAACAAGTCAAAAAAGAAAAAATAAGAAAGGAAAATCCTTGAAAACCTTGTTCATTAAAAATCTACGAGATATATTAATATAGACATCATACAAATAAAAACATTAAAGGGTATAACAGATATATCTAGAAAATAACTGTATGTTTCATTTAAAAATACATAATTTCTCAAATCATTTAAAGCTTATACTAATTTGCCTAAATAAATTAATACAGACATTTATGAAGTATTTAACAGTTAGATAAAAGGCCTATTTTTATAATATGTACCTATATTGTATAGTGTTGACAAAACCCTAGTGTTGCCATGCATAAAAAAATGGGGTCAAAGTACAAGTCAACTTATGACATCGATAATCATGGAATGATTAGACAATTTTGACTAACAGTCGACACCTATATATACTAGTTTTATATTTATAACATCATAATAATTGCCGCACAATTACAATTGACTAATGACAAGACTGACAAGACACATTCGCTTTCTTACACATTCAATAAAAAACCGTACAAAAAATCACCCAGTAGTTATCAAACACCGAAGAAACACATTCGTTATTTTACATTGGCAACACTAGTGAACTGTCACTCGGTAATGCGAAAGAGATCAACAACACTGGGTAACGATCGTATTTTTTTTAGAAGCGTCTCTGCACGTAACTTATGTTACCGGTCATCGCCAAACAAGAGCTTGGCGAAATATGTCCATCAGCTACGGTCATCTATATTGGCTAGGATGTGCGTGTACAAGTGGTATTGCATCACTTGCACTATTTCGTACCTGAGGGTAGACAGACCATCCCTGCCAAATGTTTTTCCTTTTTGTGATAGCAACTGGTACCTGAAATAGGGTAAATTTAAAATCAATATTTGTTGCTCTCAGATTTTCGAGTATTTAATGAACTCTTGCTATGCACTTGATATTAGGGGCTTATGTAAACTAATATTATAAAGAGAAAAGATGGGACTTTTTTGTACGTTTATATGTTTGTTTGTAATGGATAAAGTAAAAAAAAAATAACCGATTTAAAAAAATATTTTTTCTACGTTTAAAAAAGGGGGAGGCGTTTGCTCAGCAGTGTAGGCTAAATAAAAAAATCTTCACATATAAAGCTACAAATTATCAGCGAGTAACATAGGCTGTATCTTATGGACTTCCACGCGAATGAAGTCACGGGCAGAAGCTAATTTTCTATAAATAAATAAGTATTGCAATGATCGACAATAATTAATTAAACTAAATTAAAACAGTGAAGCTGAAATGCAAGTTTTAAAGCTGGCCACACTGAGGCTAATCCCGCGCGGGTTGCGGGATACGACTACGCGTATCGCCTGTTTTTGTAATGAGTAGGAAGCCGCTTCAGTTTGGCCAGAGCTCTATAATGGACAGAGCAACAACAAAATCACTAACGAGGTTTTAATTAGAGTGTTATGAAACAAAAATGGCTTACCTCTTTGGATTAGGAGTTGACCTCTTATGTTCTAGACTGGCGTAGCGCGCGATAGACATCTTGTACCTTGCTATGTGATAATTCTTTTTGAGTAATCTGTAACAGGAGAAAAAAAAACATAAAATAAAAAAAAACACAACACATAATCCGTATCATTGTACCGTGCTCGAATGCTGGTCAACACTTTTTAGAATTACTAAAATTTCGAATTATTCCGATCAACTCAGCCTATGACAGTCCACTGCTGGACATAGGCCTCTCCCAGGCTGCACCACAACACCCTGTCCTCCGCTTTCCGCAATTAGTCTGTCCCAGCCAACTTGTTAAGGTCGTCGGTCTATCTAGCTGGGGGGCGTCCCACACTACGGCTGTCGATACGCGGTCTCCACTCTAGGACTCGTCTGCTCCACCGGCCATCGGTCCTTTGACAAACATGGCCAGCCCACTTCAGCTTGCTTACTCTGCAGGCTCTGTCGATAACTCCGGTTCTTTTCCGGATAATTTAATTTCTGGTCCTCTCCTCTTAGTCCTCACTCTAGAGAGTCCTAATTAGAGAATACTTCAAAGAAATTCAGAAATTACTTAAAAATAATAATTTATGTGACCCTTTCCAAACACTACGCGAGTCCATCCATACTAATATTATAAATTCGAAAGTAACTCTTTCTGTCTGTCTGTCTTTATGTTACCTTTTCTCCCCTAAACCACTGAACAGATTTCGATAAAATTTGGCAAGGAGATAGATGGCATCCCGGGGAAGGACATAGGCGACTTTTTATCGACATACCACGCGGGCGAAGCCGCGGGCGGAAGCTAGTTACAATATAAATCACATCTCGTTTCCGTAAGATATGAAGTCGCTTCTTCTGTCCTGCCTGTCGAGAACAACTTACTGTCAACTTAGAAGTTGGGTTGTTGTCACAAAAAACAATGCTTACCTATAATACATATCATCATCTTCTCCGCCCCAGCCCCAGTACTTGTTGGAGAATCCGTTGACCGTCTGGATCTGTTCTAGGGTCATGGCCGACACTCCGCCAAATATAGCGCTGTATGGTAACCTGGAACAGGTCATGTTTTTTTGTTAACACATTGATATTTTAGTCGCTTATTTGAATAAAAGCCCAGGATAATTGGACCAAAACTTTTTTTCAGACCACAGTCAAAACTGCGATAAAAAAACTTGTGAAGATTTCGCACCGCAGTCTTGTGCACGTAGTAAAGTATTACGCCAATTTGGGTTTTGGTGGCTAAGTAATAACAAGCGCTTGGGTCGATCCGTCAGGTTAAGCTACGCTTGCCGGGGTTGGTCTGTGGATGGGTGACCATCTTTACATAACGAGACTCCTCCGTGCCTCGGAAAGCACGTTAAGCCGTTGGTCCCGGCTGTCATTCGTTGATCTTTGACAGTCGTTACGGGTCGTCAGAAGCTCGAAAGTCTGACAACCAGTCTTACCAAGGGGCAACCAGTCTTACCAAGGGGTATCGTATTACCCAGTTACTGGGTTGTGGAGGTCAGATAGGCAGTCGCTCCGTGTAAAATACTGATATTAATCTGCATCCGGTTAGACTGGAAGCCGACCTCAATATAGTTGGGAAAAGGCTAGGCAGATTGATTGGGTTTTTGCAAGTTTATTCTCACCAATAGTTCTAAAAAACGGCTGAAGAAAATTTAGCGTAGCTTTAAATTCCTTTCCGCATCACTTTCACGGATGCACATCTCACACATATACTCAGGGTAACTATGTTACCCAATTATTTTTACCCCTGCAGAATGTCTCAAAATAAACTTACTTGAATTTAAACCTATCTATAGAAGCAGACATGTGCCTAGGCTGTCGCGTGCAGGAGTACAAGTTCCTTGTATCCAGCGGCAGCAGGTCAATGTCGTGGAAGATGAAGCACTGGAACCCGCCAGGCTCCAACTTCTGACTCTCCATGAAACCCACGTTCATCAGCTTCGCGCGGTTGAACTGTTTCGTACCTGAAAAGTGGGTTTTTCTTGTTACATTTTAAAAGTTTCGTACATGAACCCTGCTAGGGCACCGCAACAATTAGTATGTATTTATAATTACATGCATTCTTATATAAAGTTATTTAAGAATATAATATTACATTTCCAATTTCTAATGTCTATTGTTATCATTTTATTAATTTATTATTGGATGTTTTTATTACATTGCGTGAATTAAAAAAAAAAAAGTAAGAAATTACCGATTGTCTACCTGCGTTCGCAATTTAGTTTTTAATAACCAAACAAATATGTTTTTTTGGAAAACAACATTAATCCTTACGCATAAACCTCAGTTTGCGCTACCACTTGAACATTTTTATGATTTAAAATAGTAGGTACAAGTCATTCTGCAATCAACTTAATTTACACTAGGATAAAGTTTATTAACTTTTGAGTGAAAATGACATCATTTAGAAATAAGTTTTTGAATAGATTATGAATAGTTTTTGATAGATGTCACCGATGGCTATGTCCCAGGAGCGTTGCCATTCCGGAGAAAATATTATGGGGTAAGATTATCTTACCCCAAAAGCAAAATCCAGAATATTTTGAAAGAAATTAAAAAGAAAATACTTTACCTTTTTGCTCAACAATGTAAATCCCATATTCAATTTGTTGCTTCATCAAAAACGGGTGCATATGATTTAAGAAAATTGCTAAATGCTGTTGGCGGTCTCTGGAAAAAATGTAAATAATTTTTATTAATCGCCATCTCAGTAGGCTCTCTTTCAAGATAACTATACTAATATTATAAAGAGGAAAGATTTGATTGTTTGTTTGTTGCATTGAATAGGCTCCGAAACTACTGAACCGATTTGAAAAATTCTTTCACCATTAGAAAGCTACATTCACCCTGAGTAACATAGGCTATAATTTATATAGATTACACGCGGGCGAAGCCGCTGGCGGCAGCTAGTATATGTATATATCTTTTATACAATCCATCCATTGGTTCTTTGGTCATCCAACACTCCATGTCCCCAAGAAAACATCCTCATTATAAGTATTCAGACTTTCACTGCTGGACATAGGCCTCCCTCAAGCCCTCAAGCATCGCAATAACGAACGGTCCTATGCTCCTCGCAAGCAAGGAATTTCCGCGAACTTCACCAGGTCATCGGTGCACCTTGTGGGTTTACCACGCTGCACCTTCCGGTACGCGATAAAAAATGCAGATAAAAATGTTGGTCATACCTGTATGGCACAATAATAGCAACTTTATGTTTGGCAGTGCAGTTGGGCGGGGTATACCGACCCCCCCACTGCACTTCGGGGAACTTCTTCTCCACGTCATCTAATTCCATATCGGTTGTATTGGCTGGTACGGGACCTGTGGAGTCATCATCAAATAAGTATTTATAGAGTTCTCAAATGTCATGATTTCATGAATGAAAAGTCAGTCAATGGAAGAAACAACTAATTGTTATGGTGGCGTATTATATTTTGATCAAGATACAACCTGACACTGCGCACCAAATTGAAAACAAACATAAGAATTTCGCGTTTGAGTAATAGTCAGGAAGCTAGTTTAAAATATAAAAAAAAACCATTCTACTCTTCTGTTTATTAAATAGTTGCTAGTGGAGCAAACGATTTGTTTAGAAGTTATTAAATTGATCTGAGTTATGAATCGAATAGATACACTTATCGACCAATGTTCTTACCTAAATCAAATACAATAGACGTAGATATATTTAGTAACCTATTCCGCTTGACTATTCTTCAAGAGTCATAAAAACCCTGTAAGAAATCGACACGTGTTTCACCTCTCAACGAGGCATCCTCAGGATGACGATTGACCAATTGCAAACCAAAACGCGACGTGTTACCACACCGAGCGCGGTTAATTAGTTAGGTTTACTATAGGTTACTAAATATGCGTCTATTGTATTTTATAATGGATTTCCGCTAAGCCACACCTGAATCAATTAACTATCTTACCTAAATCACTCATACTCTCACATATCGGCAGGTTTACTGGAGCGGAGTCACTCTTGTTCACGACTTCACTCCCATTTTTCATCCCATCCAGTATCTTGGTGATCAGCATAGAAGTAGGAGTTGTCTCGATTTGGGCAGAAATGTTCATGTCCTCTACAGACTTCGGCCTTGTCATATTCAGGTCGATGGGCTTTCGCGTCTCGTTGTTTGACACAGTGTGGTTATTTCCAGTTAAATTCAGAGCTGGAGTTTCTGTATACCCTTCGGCATAATTCATAGTCATAGGATCTGCGAGGGAGATTCTTTTTAAAGAAGCTGGTGTTTTTTCGGCGTTTCTGGAAAAGATAAGATAGGATTAGGCAACTACACTGTCTCCCTGAACTTTTGATTGAATCGATTTTCAAACTAACAGATATTGTGGAGATATAAATGATTTTTAAAGCTTCTGTACCCCAAGACCAATGCGGCATGCGGCCATGTTTTGTGCTTGATATTCCTACGTTTGAGAGACAGCGCAAGCAGATAAAAAAAAGGCAATAATCTTTGCCGTCGTACATCGTCATTTTATAGCTGTTTCGAGTGTATGGCACTCCTGAGTTGCAGTTGAGAAAGAAACTGACGTCACATAAATCCTGCATCGCGCAATTAAAGTTTACCGTGTAATGGACATATTTTCAAGAATCCAACGTCAATCGTGGGGCAGTTGCCCGCCAGACACAACACCCGTCTGGTCGGAGGATCCTTCTATTTCTATGGGGGATGAGTGAACTTTACACCCTGTCCCTCATACCCCTAAATTGGTGACCCCAAATATGAACGAATAATAGATAGGGAGAGTTTCATTTTAATTGCGTTCTTTCTTCCTTACCTGAGTGTAGGCTGCGTTGCGTTATAAAGCGGGGTGTACAGATAAGTCCTGAGTGGAGACGCGTCTAGGATGGACCCGAAAAGGTACTCCACAGCCGCGAGGGCCAGCACGAGCAGCAGTAGCAGGCGAAGGGCGCGAGTCGCCCGCCCGCCGCCCGCGCTCGCGCCGCCGCCCATCAACGCATGCGGTGCTGGCGCGTGAGCATAGACCCCTGCAACAAGAAGAGAGATTGATGGCATCATGTTATTATTGTGGAATTGGTAAATACTGGTATTCCGCTGCATTCGGTTAGACTGGACGCCGACCCCAACATTGGGAAAAGGCTAGGCAGATGATGATGGTGCATGCTGTGGTTTTTTCAAGTAGTAGAGCATTCTTTATATCCGGGTAGTACCTATGTTCCCGTGGGATAATTTCCGACCTGAACCCGGGCGAAGGCGCGGGCAAAGCTAGTACCTATACCTACTTATAAAACAAGCAGGAAAATGGCAAATGACATTCGTGTAGAAATTCGAAGAACAGTACCTTCCATTGACACGTGCGGGGTTAATGAAGCAAACGATGTCATTGTGTTGGCAAAAAGTATGACTAAAGGTCGATTCACACATTCAATGAAGCCACAGTTCCGACACAGTACCGGCACATACATTCTCATGCCGGTGTTGGCACTGACACTGAGAATACTGTCACTGACAAGTGGGGATGCGTTCGCGTTTATAGAGAATGTATGAAAGAATATTTTGCACTGTGCCGGTACTCTGTCGGAACTGTGGCTTCACTGATAATTATGTATGAAACGACCTTTATTTGGCAGTCCCAGTAAAAGTTTCCAGAACAGGAACACATACAATCGCTTTGATGGAGAATCTATCTACCAAGTTCTAAGTATGTTTAATTAGGTAACGTGGACTTTGATAGTCGTGGCTAATTTAGATACGAACTCGAATGTAAATTCTAACCGTCTTGGTTAGAATTTACATTCGAGTTTTTGCCTTCGTTAATGAAATATTGAGCTTAATTTTAATAATTAATAAGTAATTAACTTTATTCGGTCTCCGAAGATGTTTGACTTTTAAAAATATTTGTTCTGTTCTTATGAAATAAAATATCCTTCAAGTTCAAAGATTAACAAGGGGAACGTACCTAATTAAATGAATTTGGATTGATTTTAATTATATTTTTTTTCTACGAAGTGTATTCATTCGGTCGTTCAATTAGAAATTAATTTATGGTTATGATTTATTATGATAGAAGAATATTATATAGAACTCTTTATTATGTACACCATAAAAATTACAGACATAAATTATGACAGATTGTGATTGTTTATATGTCATTTTGTCTATTCTTTATTTCCGTTTCTACGGTGGTCATGCTACGCGTGCTGGTGACATCCAAATCCGTTTAGCCGTTTTAGCGTAACAAACAAACAAACTCAACTTTCGCATTTATAAAAACAATCACAATCTGTCATTTAGTCTATTCTTCCCTCGACAAAACCAGTACGGTGGTCATGCTACGCGTGCTGTTCTATACATGTGCCAAATTTCATCCAAATCCGTTTAGCCGTTTTAGCGTGAGAGTGTAACAAACGAAGTCAACTTTGGCATTTATAATAGTTGTAAAGATATAAGTCTGAAATCGCGAACCCATCTTGATCAATGCTCGTGCTTTCTATGAGGAGAAGAGGCCTTTGCCCAACAGTGGGATTGTAATAAGCTGGGGGCTTAAAACGGCCACTTTGGCAGAATCATAATAGGAAAGTATTATGAAATAGCTGATGCCCGCGATTTCGCCCGCGTGGATGTCGGTTAATATATACTAAAACCTTCCTCGAAAACCACTCTAGGTATCCAAAAAACAGCATGAAAATCGGTGCAGTCGTTTTTGAGTTTATCGCGATCAGGACGACAGACAGACGCGGCTGAGTACTTTATTGTATAATATGTAAGGATCATTGTAAAATTCAATCAATTCATATTACGAAATAATTTATCTGTTTGACACGTTTCTATGGAGATTCGTAAAATGTCCACAAATTATGAATTGCTTTTGTGTCAAATTAGAGGAATTGCTTATGACAGCTGGGAATTCAGGAAATGAATTGATTTTAGAGGAATTGCTAATGTGGCCGTTTTAGGCCCCCAGCACGTCGACGGAAGAATAGACAAAACGACAGATAAACAATCAGAATTAGTCTATTCTTCCGTCGACAAAACCCGTTTCTATGGTGGTCATGCTACGCGTGCTGGTATCTTATTATTGGGGCAATTTATACAGACACCGCTGAGATAGATCTGACAGCACTTAGGGAGGAAGGTACACCAATGCAATACAGACAAGATCTCAATCAGAATAAACATCCTTTAGGTAGGTATGTATAACTCCCTGAGGGAAGGTAGAGACGTACACCCAGTTAATTTACTTGCCGACTGTACATGACAGCTAACGTCACGCCTGTCAGATGACGTCACACATTTTAACGTACACACGTGCGGGAAGCCGGAAAAAGGGTCCTGGGGCAATCCGGATTTTACCCTGGCAAATCTGATACGCTTAAAATCGGTCCACTAACTCGTGAAACGAAATTTCTAGTAAATGTTTAATAATCACCGAAGGGAGTGTTTTGCTATTGTACTGGCTATGACGTCATATTTTCACAATTTTTCGTAAACCTTAAATTGTACAAAAACTACTTCATGATTCTGTTGATCTAAAATCAAATCAAATCAAATCATTTATTTCGCCAGAGATATGGTACAATGGGTGTTTAAAGAAAATAGTCCTTTACACATCTCACCTTTAGGAGGCATGCGAAAATTCACTATATGACACAGTAAAAAAAGTTCCATACAAAAATTCACAAATACAATAGATCACAAACATATACTTAGTTCAATATAGGGATTAAGTCTTACAGTTAAAAAAATCATATAGGGTATAAAAACAGTTATCTACTAACCATGATTTAACTTGCTTTTCTTGCTCTTCTACATCGCCACATGCGAACTACGCGTCAAAGACCTGACGTCACAACAAATCCTAATGTCACGCAAAATCCTGCGTCGCGTAATTAGAGTTTATGATCAACATATATACAAGATCCCGACATCAATCGCTGGGCACTTGCTACACACAACACCCGTCAGCAGGCGTAGCATGGCGCTTTCTATCTCTACAAAGAATAGACATAGCTTTTTCTATACAAAGTGACAGTTCGTTTCATAATTTTTTACATCGCACCGTAGAAATCCTTCTACAATCTGTCATTTCTCTCGTTTCATTTCTAACAATCTTTGTCTAGGTTTTTTTGTAGGTAGACTATTTCGGAAGAAAGTTTTCTATCCTTACTGTCAAAATCACACTGACAACCGATAAATCCTATGATAAAACAAAGAATTCTGTAAAAAAGTGAATTTCGTAAAAAGTGCAGTTGACTCTTTCTACTTTGTCTGTCTCTTTCTACTGTCAACAGGAAACGTAATTTTTGTCTACTCTTCCGTCGACAAAACGGTGCTCATGCTACGCCTGCTGGTCCTCTTCCCTTTTCTATAGATAAGTGATCTTTATACCCTGTTCATCATACCTCTAAAACCTCAACCCAATTTGGGAGCGGTGCAACATGTCTTTTTCTTCAATAAATTAATTAATAGTAATCGTCATCTCCGTAGTCACCCCCTTCCTAGCGATATCATCTATCACACAGACCATCCATCAGGCCTGTGATCTTCCCCTATAGCTATCCACATTCATACTTAAAACTAGCCACACGACATAACGAATTAGAAATCATTAGAGCTACGTAACTGCCTGTCTGATCGACCGTCATTATTGTCTTAGGCTCATATCTTACTAGGACACCAGTGGCGAATAAAACAAAGTCGCACTGCCAAAAAATGTATAAAATGGCTGGTTGTGCAACCGATCGGCCGCCTGGTGAGATACCCACCATAAAGCTGTGTATATATTGCTGGCAGGGCCACCTTGGCTGTTCTAGTGAGATAAGCCTTACAACCAAATGTAATGAATGTTCCTATCCCCCAAATTAACGTTCCGGTAACATAACATAATCCTAAATTACTTCCCACTATCGCCGATGGTTGTAAATCAATTGTTCTTTAGTAGAAAAATGTTCTTTTATTCTCTCTTGAACTCCATTATCAATCAAATCAATCTGCCTAGCCTTTTTCCAACTATGTTGGGGTCGGCTTCCAGTCTAACCGGATGCAGCTGAATACCAGTATTTTACATGGAGCGACTGCCTATCTGACCTCCACAACCCAGTAACTGGGTAATACGATACCCCTTGGTAAGACTGGTTGCCAGACTTTCGGGATTTTGACGACCCGTAACGACTGTCAAAGATCCATGAATGATAACCGGGACCAGCGGCTTAACGTGCTTTCCGAGACACGGAGAAGTCACGATAAGTAAAGATGGTCACCCATCCACCGACCAACCCCTACAAGCGTAGCTTAACCTGATGGATCGACCCGTGCGGCTGGTATTACTTAGCCACGAGCAACGAGCTCTCTTGACCTCCATTATATAGGTACCTAGGTATTACAGTAGGAAACCACAGAGTTTCTATGTTAGATTTGGGTTACTGGGTTTCTACCTCCCCAGTCTAACTAATCATAGTACATAACCATGGTATAAAAAACGATACCCATCCATGCTGGTATGGGGGATTTTGCTTATCTTCATAGACAAATGATTATTAAATCCGCAACGATAAATCCATTGACATTGGAGTTTCCTTATATTTCTAGCTAGTCAGATCTTGATTCAGAAAAAAGGATATTATGTAAGTATGTCTTTGTATTTATCGCACCTATTCTTTACAGGATCACACGGTCCGATTCGGTCCGGAGACACATAGCCAGGAGTTTAAAAAATATAGGTGCGCGTGTACTCGTTCAAATAAGTCCGTCTCCAATGCAGGAACTTCAGTGAAAATGATAAATAATGACGGTTATGCGGTCCGGCGTCCATGACGTAGCATGGATATTTGTGGACAGATCATTATTATTAATCTTAAATATACTCTAACCCGATTTTTGAATTGAGAATTTGAAGTTGAGAACTTTTCAACCTTTACTAAACTTAAGGCGATTCCTTCATCGTAGCCGCGAAATCTAAAATTTATTTGCAAAATCGAAAAAGTACTGCTAAACCCTTAGTACTACCTACCTACTGGTAAAGTGTAGTTGGACTCTATATTAGTGGCTTATGTGGACATGTTAATTATTCAATTTGTTACAGTTGTAATAGCAATCACGGCGTCTGGTTTAAATAGGTTTTATATTACTTTTTAATTATTTGTATTTTATATAGATTCTTTTCTATTTTGTGAATGTGAGAACGTTGTAGACTTAGTCGACTGTTGATTTGTTGAACATCTTCTATTTTATTAAGTACCTGGTACTTGTTGAAAGGCCTACATTGTCCTCCCATGCTTACTAACATTGTAATTTGAAAATATTGTAATCCAATTATTTTTAAAAGAGCAACCGTGGAGTTTCTTGCCGGCTCTTCTCCATAGGAAACGACCAATTGGAACCGTGCACCTACTCGTAGCTTCTGACGTTTCATAAGTGCCCATGTAGGTTTATGTGAAATAAAATATTTTGATTTTGATAAGATCTCCAATTCAGAAACCAGGTATCTGACTGCTAGATAATATTCGTTTATAAACGGAAGTAAACAAACTGTATATACAACAACATAATTAAAAGGTTGCACAGGGCGTCGCGTCGAGGGGAACATTTTACAAATTTTTTGCATTTCCCAACGGTCCGTGAACGAATCCGATTTGGCGGCAGCGAACCAACAAAATAAAAATTCGGTAGCTGAACTCGTATGTAGCTGGTCGAAAACAAATGTTTAAATTATGTTATGTGTATGTATGTGTGGAACCAACGGAATACGGGTCTCAGGTAAACAAAGGTTTTGGTTTTAGGTGCATAACTGGGGGCCTAAACCAACCACATTAGCAATTCCTCTAAAAGCAGTTCATTTCCTGAATCCCAGCTGTCATTAGCAGTTTCTCTAATTTGACACAAAAACAATTAATAATATGTGGACCATTTTACGAATCTCCATAGAAAACTCTCAAACAGATGAATTATTTCGTAATATGAATCGCATGCAGATCATATTATGATTTGTCAGTTTGTGACATTTTACGATGATTCATAATATTTTCCTATTATGATTCTGCCAAAGTGACTGTTTTCAGCCCCCTGTAATCTTTTAAATTGTTATTAGTGCATCTCCGCGTTATGATACTAGAATCATCCCTCTTTCAACAGCCATGATAGCCTAGTGGTGTGACCGTCAGACTGCCAAGTCATAAGTCTCGAGTTCGAACCCAAGCACCTCTGACTTTTCGGATTCATGTGCGTATTGTATAATTATCACTTCCTTGATAAACGGTGAAGGAAACATCGTGAGGAAACCGGGATGCCTGAGAGATATTTCTCGACGGCGTGTGAAGCTAAGTCAAAGGGCGCAATAAAAACTCTGACACTAGGTTATGACTGTCTTTAAGGAAGTCATATCTTTGCAGCACGATATTATCAGTGCACAATGGTTGATGTGACCCATTCATAGTTTATACCCTTTTTTTTTTGAGGGTGGGAAATCATCAAATGAATTCTCCCGCTCTGGGCGGAGTGGGAGGACGTGTCAGACTTTTACTGACTAAAACCCACCCGTGTTCCTTCAGTTGCCTGTTGCCAAGGGCTCCGGTATCCCTTTCGGACTTTCCCGCAACCCTGGCAGGCATCGGCCTTAGCGGACCCCGTCAATTTTAGTTTATACTCTTTATACCTTAACGGTGCTCATGGGGCGGTTGGCATGGACTAACCTCAGCGAAAGTGATGAGCAGAGAAGGCGCTCGGTGAAATTGTCCCATTCTTTTCAATGCCAACTTGTATGATGCGCCATTACACCAGTTCTATCTGAAACAAGGAAAATATAGTTTATTAATTTAACAATAAAATTAGTCACTTGGACACACCCTTTGCAAGTTCGATATTTAGACGACAATGGTGTAGCTAACTACCCCTGTGCTTACAAGGAATGCTGGTGTAATGTATTCATCACTGACTGACAGCCGTACGAAATAATGTGAAGAAACCAGTGTGGAAGTCTCGTTCGAGGCTGTCGATTCGTTTCATGGAATCGAATGATGTTAACATTGTCTAGCTAATTTCTATTCGTTGACCTATGATCACGTGACATTTCGATAACTTATGTCAACCCCATACATTTTTTGACTTTTCTACTAGCGTTGTCGCTAATCGACAATCGCTTCAAAAGCGTTTTGTATATCTACATCGACTTTCAACAGAATTGACATAAGCTTTTCGAAAGCTTATGTCAGTTCTATACGTTTTTGCTTTTCCATCATCGTTATCGCTGATAGAATGACACTTTGTCTAGGGCCTCAGGACTTATAAATAGTCTGAAATCGTCGAGTTCCATATTTATCTCTATGATAAAAGGTCCTCGCTCTGCAGTGGCATAATAAAAGTGCATTGCGCTTTATTATATCTATTTAATAATAGTGTTATTGAATTTGTAATACAACTTGACCTGGCTTATCTGTCTCTATTATTTTTTATGGTTTTATCGACCCTCTTGTTTATGAAGAAATGTCTAACCGAGGATTGGAGTACGGACGAAAATAGCCTAAAATAAAACAGTTAGGTACCTATCTGGCTTTATGCTTCTTTTTATGAATTTTCGTTTGCGAATCGAAATAAAAGTATCCGGTTTAGTGTTTATGGCCTGTTTATGGTAATTCTTGGTAGGATTTGATGTGGAATTGTGGATGTTTGCAATCCACCTAGCTGTTTATAGTCTAATCTATTTTTTTGTGTCGTGCCCTTTACATTGTTCTTCTAGGATAACACTATTATAATAATATAAGTAGAATGTTGATCTAAATATACAAACCAATATTTGAAAATAGCATCAGATATTCGGAAAAAGACGCCAAGCCGGTTGGCATTCAAAGTATGTAGAGTAGTACACCTTTTTTCTTAATGTCCCTCGGCAAACTTCGTGTTTCGTCAGTCGTCGGATTTCTATCAGTTGCTCTTTGCACTTGGTGCAGACAGGACGCTCTCAATGAAATGAAATGAAATTATTTATTCTGTAAATAGGATATTGGAAACACTTTTACACGTCATATTAAAAAGTTGTAAAAATAAGCTAGATGAGGTCGGCGTTTCCTATTTGAGAGGAGGAAAGGCCGAAACAAACTCAGAGGTCACAGTAAATTAAAGTCTGAAATGGTCTTTTGAGGAAAGAACCACACAGATTTGAGTGGACCTGTCCAGTCAGTGCAATAGACTTGGAAGTACCTATATAGAGTTGTTAATACTCTTTTAGTACTAGTATTCTATGTAGTACTAGTATACCTATACTGGAATCGGTTCTGTTTCTCTGTTTTTGACGTTCGAAAGTGCCTTTAATGTGCCTATTTGAAATAAATTATTTGACCTTTGAGTTTGACTTTAACTTAATGTAATTTATTTAAAAAATGGGAGGAAATAGTTTAAGGAAAATAGACTTACAGTGAAATATAGATAAAAATAAAAAAAATATTTTGTTTTATTGTTTTTCACACGGAAATCAAAACAAAACAATAATAAAGCATTTAGTTCTGAATTCAAATTATTATACTCGATAAATCTAATAAATGATGGACATGGAAATTAGCATTCGTTTGTATTCGGAAATGCGATGATTCCCGAGAGACAATAGGAAAATATTTGTACTGTAACTGTTTATTAAAAGAAAATTACGGATACAGTACGAACCTCCTATTAAAAACAAAAGAGTAGTAAGAACAAAGGGGAAGTACCTACAATAATTAATGTATTTAAAAAAGCGCAATTATTTTAGATGAGAAAAAAATGGTGCGGTACGTGTGTTGCCGCCTTAATGACGTTATTTGGCACTTTTTATAAGCAGGCACAGATATTCTGCTGAGGTAAGCTGTAATGCTGTTTTATGGTAAGACTTGTAATGACTACGTGGGTAGGACACTTTATTTTGGTATTTTTTGTGTAAAACTGAGCTAGAAAACGATGGAAGTTATGGATGTTACGTTGTTTTGATGCAGAGGGCTTTAAGGTCAAATTATGGTAAAAAAGATAAAATTATCTTTTGATTCGTTTGAAGTGTCGTCTAATTTAAAACTGCATGCCCCTCCACTATCTATACAAACATTTTAAATCTCTATACAACAAGCTGTACAGGATGTACAATTTTAAATGAGACGAGAAAAGAGTTCAAATATACATATTAAAATTACTAGCAACTTTTGATAAGTAAAGGTTGACATGATGACATCCAAAAAAGGTTAAAAATACCAAAAACAAAACATTTTCTAAGTAAACAATTGATTTCCGGCGGAAAATGTGACGGAACCCGAAAAATGTAACTGACTGGGTAGTCACGTCAGTAACATTTTTCGGGTTCCGTCATTTCGTGCCCCTTCCGGGTGGGAGGGGCAAAAAATTCGCACGCGAAGGGTTCAGCGCCATTTTACTAACTAAGGGTCAGAAAATTCAGGGTTGTATTTATTTTTAAGAAGGGCATTTTGCGAATTTATCGATGAAAATATCGGAGTATGATCTTTAACGGTTTTAAAATCGTAGGTACAAAAATCCGGAGTCACACGTGTTAGGTCATAAATCGAACAGATTACGTGTGACTCCGGATTTTTAATTTGTCTGTCTGCGGTGTCTTGTTTATACCATTTTAGTCGTAGTTGGGTTTTAGTTTTTATTAATTTAATTTTTTATTAATTCTTTTGGGGTTATAATATTTATATTTTTGAAATTTGCTCATTAAGCCCTTTCATTTGATACCCAACATGGTACGACTGAACAATTTTTTTTTTAGTTTTTACCTTTATGTCCTCTAGAGGCGCCATTTAAAGTGACGTCACATAGCCTATAACCAGTGGACGATCAAGACGCTTCCAACGATACCTCATTTGTCAAATTGTGATGGTGGTTTAGAAGACAGGAGGGAATAGATCCTATGTCCCAATCCAGGTCAAACCTGCCAAATTTCATCCAAATCTGTTCAGCCGTTTTAGCGTGAAAGGGTAACAAACAAACAAACTTACTTTCGCATTTATAATATTAGTTAAGATACCCCGAAAGTATTCGTATGAAAAAAAGGTTAAATTAAACAACAACATTACAAAACCCAAATGTAATTTTCCTGGCATGTTCAGAATGTAGGTACTCGTACAAGGGGCTACATAGAATCAAATTACGAGTAATAGAAATTCCTTAACAATGAAATGGGACTCTTTCGTTAAGTAGCTATAGGTTGGTGTTTTGAACCGTGGAGAGCCCCAGTAATGAGATATCAATATGTTAGAAGGGTTGTAGTACTATCCTTTTGTTGTCAAAGTAAGTATCATGTTAATCAGAGACCTTTTAACGGATATAACGGATTTTTCATTGTTATTTCGGTTTAACCTTCCCTGAATTCTAATTTTGATAGAATTAGATTAAATAAGTAGCATGTATCTAATTATTTTTTAATCCTTTTTAGGGTTGCGTACCCAAAAGGTGTCGGCACCCAAACCCTATAAACCGGGACACGGCATAGCTACTTTTTTTTTTTTTGAGTGGGCGTGTCAGACTTTTACTGACTAAAACCCACCCGTGTTCCTTCAGTTGCCTGTTGCCAAGGGCTCCGGTATCCCTTTCGGACTTTCCCGCAACCCTGCCAGGCATCGGTCCTAGCGGACCTCGACAATTGTGCTGACATCTCTTTGAGGTGCGCGTGGAACACGACGCGCCATCGACCCGGGCCTGGTCCTTATCGGACGGCGAGCTACCCATTGCTCGCCGTCCGCACGGCACCGCTGCTTGACGGCAGACTTACGTGATTATGGTGGTAGTATTCGCCGGACGAAAAAACGCAAAAAAGCCGCAAATAGATCACGTTCGAATATTCTTGACCAGGCTAAGGAGCTGGACACCCAGAAGAGACGTGAGACGAAGACGGGACGCAGACGCGGCAATAGTATGCAGATGGAAAAGCGACGCGCCTGCGTCTTGTCTTTTCTATAGGTTTGGTGCCAGATGAAGTCTGCGTCCCGTCTCACGTCTCTCTGTGTGGCCCGCGCCTAAGGCCCACCCACGGTTGTAAAGCCTTAGACGATGATGATTCTCCGGAGTAGCCTCGTTGGTCTTGTGGTCGCGAACATAATGCTGAGCATGAGTTTCTATGAGTTTGCATCCCAGGTCCACCGAAGTATTATTGGGTTTTTCGATCAGGCATTTCTCAGTAGCACTCTGGAGTTTGGATTTGTGCCCGGTTGATGGCAAGGATCGCCCCCCATTACATGTGATTGAAACATAACTGGCGAAATGTATGGGTGTACTAAAGTACTTATAACTCTGCCTTTCCCTTCAAGGATTACAGGCGTGATGTTATTTTATGTAAATAGTCAAATCCTTTACTCTAATAGACCACGAAATACACGTAATATACCAAAATGGTACCCGAAAAGTAAATATTGACCACAAACCAACGTCAAGTGTTTGCGGTCACGAAACTCGAGCGCTGCGGTTTATAAAGCAAATATAATATTTTAATCTTCTTTACTTGTCCGCTGATGTGTAATAGGATTATTTTTAGTAGTCGGTATGTTTTACGTAGATAAAATTCGCAAGTAGATTATTTAAAAATGTATTTTACGTGTTTACTTTAGAACATCAACATTTGATTTAAAAAAAATAATCTTCATGGTTTGTTTAAGATCCGATCAAATTATAACGACTGAGGAAAAGCATGCGTTTCAGCAATCATCGTTCATTTTCGGAAATACGAATGCGCGATTATGATATACAATATAGAGTTGCTAGAACCGTTGAAGTACTTACCGATTTTGTATTACCATGATTACAAATTTTGAGATTAACGACTCTCCGTAATTCCATAATACTTTTAAAACTTTTGAGTGACTTAGGAGAAGCTGCGACCAGAGTAGGTTAACAGAGAGAAAGCTCCATAAAAACCGGCCAAATGCGAGTCGGACTCACGCACGAAGCGTTCCGTACCATTATCTATAAAAACGACCAAAAAATCACGTTTGTTGTATGGGAGCCCCCTTAAATATTTATTTTATTCTGTTTTTTAGTATTTGTTGTTATAGCGGCAACAGAAATACATCATTTGTGAAAACTGTCACAGATCATGAGATACAGCTTGGTGATAGACGGATAGACAGCGGAGTCTTAGTAATAGGGTCCCGTTTTACCCTTTGGGTACGGAACCCTAAAAACACGTAATGTTAAGTCCACTAAGACAAAGCGCGGTAGTACCGACAAATCTCAAAAGTTTCGCCTCTGTATAGGATTATTCTGTGGCACGACGCCGACGTACGAATTCGGAAACACGAAGATTATCTAAGCGCATACTTTTTCTAGTTTACCTGTACTTACATGTATAGCATTAGATCTCGCTAAGTCTTAAACAAAAAGAAAAATCAAAATATTTTATTTTACATAACATGACTACATGGGCACTTATAAAACGACAGAAGCTAGGTGCACGGTTCCAATTGGTCGTTTCCTATGGAGAAGAGCCGGCAAGAAACTCCTGGGTACTCTTTTAAAAATAATTGGCTTTTACAATATTTTCGAATTACAGTGTTAATAGTTATGGCAGGACAGTGTAGAAAGAACCCGATAGTGTATCTACTCTATTGATCGTACTCTTTTATCCATAAAGTTTCTCCAGCATACGCCTGGAGACCTTGAGACACATAAAATACGACTTAACCCATATTATAATTCGAGTTATCCTCTACCCAAAGATATGACTTCGCTAAATCAAATCAGCAATTTTGTGGGGTGAGACTCCCCATAAATAACCTCCTGGGACTAAATCCTGGGGAGGACAGGTGATAAGTCATGAGGGATGGTATGTGACGTCACTATCCCCCAAAAAAGGTTGAAAAGGGTGCATAAAGTGTTATTGATACTTATTTAATAGTGCCAGTTGATGGAGGTCGATAAATTGACAAAATGGTTTATTTTAAGATTGATGTTACCTAGTATTGTTAGTTTAGTAGCCGTGAAGGTTTGCAAAAAAGTTTTTGGCTGTCATTCCAGGCAAAGCAAAGTGTAGTGTCATTTACTTCTTATAGACGCGGGTCTACGGCGCGTTCTTATAGGCGAACTATACCCCTGTCCTATTCCGGACTAAGGTAGCGGCCAGAGGGCATCTAGAGATTCATACTGGCCAGCTACTGAGTGGGATTAGGCGCTAAATTCAAATTTAAATGAAAAACAACAGTTTATGTGCAGAAGTGGATTGCTACCGAGGATTAATACGCCTACGCTAGCGGGTAAGTTTTCGATGACATCCCTTGGTAGAAGCTCTGATTCAAAAATATATGTACAGCTACAATAAAAATACAGTATGCAAGGGTAAACACCGTTGCCACTCAAACCATGGGTAGTTGACTTAAATATAAAAATAAATGACCAAGTAACAACAAAAAAAACCTTATTTTCATAAAAAGATTTTAAAAAGTAAATATCCGTCACTGTCCCGATACTCATGGCTACGCGTTCGACAGTGCTGCGAAACAGCTGATGGCCGGTCATGTAACATCCCGCGCGCCCCGCCCGCCCCCGCCAACTGGCGGCCGCGGCCGGTCGTTGTCCTTGCGTGTAGGGTGAAATATTCTTGTGGAAAAATGTAGATTTTCTTTAAAAAAAATATTTTGTATTTTTCCATTGATTTTACGTTCTATAAATAAAACCAAACCACTGGTTTCAAGGATAACGGTGTTTACACTAACACCCTGTATAATAATAGAGATAGAGAAGATAATAAATATATAGATAAGATAGAAGAAGAAGATATACGTAGATTATAATATTGGATCCCCACCTATGAAATTGGTGTTTTTTTTCTCACAAATAGAGAACTTCGTCACTTCTATGATTTAGAATATTCATCAATTGCTTGGTATTACATCGAATAATGACCATCATAGAAAACTACCAATTGTAAAAAACCTTATTACTTAAAGTTATCTAAACATAAAAAGTACCTTAAAAATGCTCGTCAGTTTAGGGAAATGACCACAATTTTTTTTTTACTTAGCCAAAACTTAATTTTGTCGCTCTAAGTGTAGGTTATCTTAGTTTTAAAAAATTAGTGCATAAAAGTTTTAAAACATTAGTGTTCATGGTTGTTATATAAATTAAGAAAATGTTAGTATGAAAAATGTAACTTCTTTAAAATTCCCCATACAAAACGCTGATTTCATAGGTTTGTTACTAACACTAGTTTCATAAGTTTACATTGTTACTAACAAATATGGAACTGATTCTAAAGTAAATGTTGGTTTATTTATTTAATAAAAGATTGAAGCCAAAAGATGAACTTAGCTAGCAATTATGGCTTTAAAAGACATTTTCCAATAACACAATTAATATCGACGGTAACTTGTTTCTAGTTGACCGACTGCTAAATAACTGTAACGATAACTTTCCTTTAGTTTCTTTGGCAATTAGTTATTAGTTTGTCGAAGGAAAACTGAAAAGAGCAATACACCCCTTGGGCACGGATATTTATCGCTTTGTCTTGATTTGAAGTCTGTTATCCGGTCAGATGCTACGATAGATATGAATTTTATACTGGATCACTGACTCTCAGTTAGTATTTAATCCAATTATTAATAGCATACACAAACTCATGCCTTTTTCCCATGGGGGTAGGCAGAAAGAACAACCCTTGAAATTATCTGCTATTAAGTAGGTAGTTTTTATTTGCAAATTAGGTACCCAAGTAGCGCTAGGATCGATGCCTGCCAGGGTTGCGGGAAAGTCCGAAAGGGATACCGGGACCTTGGCAATAGGCAACTGAAGGAACAAGGGTGGGTTTTAGTCAGTTAAAAGTCTGCCACGCCCTTCCGCTCCGCCCAGAGCGGGAGAAGTCAATGGATGATTACTCACCCTCAAAAAAAAAAAGTTTCCCAAGTAGCTAGTAGTCAATCTTTATACTTTTTATTTTTACAGATTTTCACATGGATAGAGTTACTTAATCCATTACTTAGTACATGAAAACCAAGCAAAGGATTTGATTTTTCACACAGAAAGGCTTTTTTAAATTTTCATAGGCGACCGCCTACGGGAGCGTCGTAGTCAGTCACCGGTCGTAGCACAGTGCGGCTACGCCGTAGCCATGCTGTAGCACGCCGCGCTACGTGCTACGGGGAAACTCAAAAATCTCAAAACATTACACACACAAACTCAATAAATACAGCTCGTGGCTAAGTAATAACAACCGCACGGTTCGGTCCATCAGGTTAAGCTACGCTTGCCGGGGTTGGTTCGTGGATTGGTGACCATCCCTGACTCCACCGTGCCTTAGAAAGCACGTTAAGCCGTTGGTTCCGGCTGTCATTAGTGGATCTTTGACAGTCGTTACGGGGCGTCAGAAGCCCGAAAGTCTGACAACCAGTCTTGCCAAGTGGTATCGTATTACCCAGATAACGGGTTGTAGAGGTCAGATAGGCAGTCGCTCCATGTAAAATACTGGTATTCAGAGCTGCATCTGGTTAGACTGGAAGACGACCCCAACATAGTTGGGAAAAGACTAGGCAGATGATGAGCTACAATAAATACACTTGAAGTCCATTTGTATGTATAATCTGCAGTCAAACCATAAAATATATGAGTACCTTAGTTTTAAAAACTACTACTACTATACAAGAAAAAGGGGCAGATGAAAATAAATATAAACTTTGTTCATCCAGCAAAGCCTCGTGATTAGCATGTGTGTGTGTGTGTGTGTGTGTGTGTGTTAACCATGTGCTTATTGTAAAAAAAAAACAGTCTCTTGCATAACCCGAGTCAGTCAGTCAATAATAATCATGCACATTCAGAATCGGAATCTATAAACGTTAACTCATTGGAATATCAATTCAATCATGTTCTCTTATCTACTGCTTTAATTGAAGTTCATATTCGTAATAACAATCAATATGAAACAGTGCGTGCATTCCTCCAAGGCAGTTTTATAACAGAATCTTTAAGAGATGCACTGTGACTTGATACCATTTCAATAACTAGCATTGATATTATAGGCATCGGAAACCACTTGTCTAAATAATAGGATAGAGGAGAGTTGTATTATAAAATACAATAGAAGTAGATATATTTAGTAACCTATTCCTCATAAAGTCATAAAAACCCCTGTAAGAAATCGACACGTGTTTCACCTCTCAACGTGGCATCCTCAGGATGACGATTGACTAGTCGCGAACGCGAACACGGCGTGTTGCTACGCCGAGCGCTGGAAGTAGAGTGAACACTGAGAGTGAAATGTACGTCTATTGTATTTTTTAATGGATTTCTGCAAAGTCACGCCTGAATCAATTAACTATCTGAGAGCTGTATGAAGTTGCAATCTATTTTTACCCGACTACGGCGAAGAAAAAGGAGGGTTATGATTTTGACCGGTATGTATGTATGTATGTATGTATGTATGTATGTATGTATGTATGTATGTATGTATGTATGTATGTATGTATGTTCATCTGTTCCCTCCTATCTTCCAAACCACTTATCACAATTTGACAAATGAGGTATCGTTAGAAGCGTCGTGATTGTCCGCTGGTTATAGGCTATGTGAAGTCACATTAAATTAAAAATGGCGCCCTCTAGAGGACATAAAGTGAGGAACTTAAAAAAAAATATGGTTTAATCGTACCATGTTGGGTATCAAATGAAAGGGCTTAATGAGCACATTCCAAAAACATATATATTATCAACCCAAAAGAATTAAAAAAAAAATCAAGTAATAAAAACTAAAACCCAACTACGACTTAAAAGGTGTAAACAAGACACCACAGACAGACAAATTAAAAATCCGGAGTCACACGTAGGTAATCTGTTCTATTTATGCCCTAACACGTGTGACTCCGGATTTTTAATTTGTCTGTCTGTGGTGTCTTGTTTACACCTTTTAAGTCGTAGTTGGGTTTTAGTTTTTATTACTTGATTTTATCACAAACAGTTTGATGTTACATAAAATATGCTTGTCATGAATTAGTTAACTGGTTGTTTACCGAAAAGCCACCTTATTCAAAATACAATACAATACACATATGATCCTAATTTTAATGAACCCTCTCAAGTTGATATCTTGATTGGATGTGATCTTTTCTAGGATATCTTCGGAAATCATCATCTGCCTAGCCTTTTCCCAACTATGTTGGGGTCGGCTTCCAGTCTTATCGGATGCAGCTGAATACCAGTATTTTACATGGAGCGACTGCCTATCGGACCTCCACAACCCAGTAACTGGGTAATACGATACCCCTTGGTAAGACTGGTTGTCAGACTTTCGGGCTTCTGACGACCCGTAACGACTGTCAAAGATCCACAAATGACAGCCGGGACTAACGGCTTAACGTAACTAACGGGACTAACGGCTCCTCTGATATCCTCCGAAAAGTTGGCTGGTAAATAGCCGGTCCGGTAAATACAAATAATTTGAATTGCATTACATTGCAACAATAGCATAATTACAAAAAATAACAAGACCCAAAAGCCTTGCATTGATAAATGACTTATCAAACTCTGGTGGATTGAAAAACTCCTAAACAAACCCATTCTCAGCGAAAGGGAAAGAGCTTGTGAAAAGCATTTTTTGCAAAATACGGCCCGTTTAAGTAACGGACGATTTAATTTTAAATTATCTCTAAATAGTTCTGTAAGCAACTTTGGTTAACCCTATAATACTGCAAAAAAAAATTGTTTAATTTAGAATAACTTTTTAGAAAAAATTCTACACTAAAACCACTATACGTTGATTTTACTACTCACCCAACACCGTCCCACCTGCTCGGCTCGTCTCATCGTTGACACCGACCAAGCAAGCGGAGCAATCAGCGTCCGAGACAAAAACTCGTAAAACACAAAATTCATTAGTTACACCTAATAAAACCTTATCTGATCAAAATGAAATACCTCATCACTGACAGTCAGACACACTTCAACCTATAATAAATATTTAGCACACTAAACAACCTCACAGTTCTTATCAATGATAAGGGAATCTAGGAAGCCGGAGTCAAATCTGCAAAATTCTCTAGAAAAAGAGTTATCTAACTACCTTAATAAACGCGAAAGTTTGTAAGTATGGATGTATGGATGGATGGATGGATGATTGTTACTCTTTCACGCAAAAACTACTGAACGGATTTGGATGAAATTTGGCACACAGATAGTTTATAACCTGGATTAACACATAGGATACTTTTTATTCTGATATTCCCACGGGATCGAGACATATGCGGGTGCACCGCGGGGCGCTACTAGTGAGCAATATATCTTTGAAAAGTGTAGATATTTCATCTACACTTTTCGCAAAAGTAGAGGTCGTTTTGAACAGTCGCCCCTTGTGCCCTATGTCCTCATCTTCTGATGACTACCTCCCTTTGTCCCCAAGGCACTTCCTCATTGGAAGACCGCTGAGGGCACTGTCTGAACCTAACTAAGAAAAATTAAAAGAAAGTCACCTGCAACTGCAACGATACGCCTGACTGCAACAAGTTCATCAGCATTTCTGGTCGCACTGGCAGCGTGAATACGAGATACAATGACTGAAGTGGAAGACGAACGAAATATACCTAAATATTGGACACCTCGTGCTTATCCATGAAGAACATTGTACCTCCATTGTATATGAGCAGCATAACCGAAATACAGGTTTTGCCTAGTTCGGCTACAGATGCTTAAATCATTTGTACTCAAAACTAGCCTAAGTTTAATTTGTAAAACATTTGCAAAAAAAATATAGTAATAAACATTTTTATTATTGTGTTAGCGCCTTTTACGGGTTACTAGATTATTCCCTGGTCCGGATCGAAATTCGAGAGTGGCTGATTTTAACACCACTAGTGGCGTTCTACGTCGGCCTATTATCAAACTGTGTCCGCTACCCACTGCCGAAGATTAACTGTTGAAAGACAAGCCTTTCAATTAGTGGGCGGATGTTTAGGCTCCCCTGCTTACTATCTATTAGCAGCGTGTGCTACTTACGTACATTGCTTGCAGGTTTCACTAAGGCGCAATTATCGTGGCAGTGTTTGTGAAAAACTTTATAAATTGACACTTTTTAACTTGCCAACAGCACTAGAGTGGTCGAAATATTTTCTGTCCTCTGAGGCCCTAGACAAAGTGACATTCTATCAGCGATATCGATGATGGAAAAGGCAAAAATATATAGGACTGACGTAAGCTATCGAAAAGCTTAATGTCAATCCTGTAGAAATACGAAACGCTTTCGAAGCGATTGTCACTTGTCTTGGCCCTCTGAAATGTATCTAAAAGTATCATTCCGTATGAAACCAACGTCTCGCTAGCTTCGGAAGGTATTTCATAGAAATTCATTGAAACCAGTCGTGTCGCGGCGACATGTCGCCTGCTGCTGCTGCGGTCGGCTACGGAGTGGTACCTTCAATTAAGTAAAGTGCATAGACAGTGTCAACTTGTATCAAAGTGAACTTTTACCAAAGCTGCTTTGTCAAATCTACTTTTTACAAGTGTGCTTTGATTGTGTCAACGCGGCTTTAAAATAACATTTCTAAAATTTTACCATCCATAAAAAAAATAGAAACTAACTACCAATATTTCTCCGTACAAAATACGTTGCCTGCCCGTTCTAGACTGGGCTATAAAAGAGAACAATGGCTGCCTGCCTGTTTACCTGGAACAGGCCGGAGTCGTTCGTTACGCTTATTTACGAGCCGAAAACGTGTCAAGTTTGGGTTTACCTATGTTTTGTTTTGGTGTTCGTTGTTTTCTTTTTAGATTATTTTTAGGCAGAGGTGTACCCACATTTCATTGTCGAAGTAGTATGACGTCGAAGTCGCGTCATTTCGTAGGTAAGTCTTGTCGAAGAAACGTTTTATCGGAGTAGAGAAGTGTCAGACTTAAGGTATTTCTAAAGTATTGTTGCAATAAAGCCTCTTACATACTGGGGCGATACGTCGCGCGACGCGAATTTTAACAAAACAATTTCTGAGAATACTTCCCGGGGAACAATGCGGTGACGTCGCGTCGCGCGACAAATCACGCCAGTATGTAAGAGCCTTAAAGATATGTCCGAATTCGAAATAAAATCTTGTCGTAGTACGGTTTGTTGAAGGTCATGTTAAAGTCCCATGTTATATTGAAAAAGCCTATTGCCATCAACCGGGCACAAATCCAGACTCTGGGCAGGTACTAAGAAATTCGCTGATGAAAAAACTCAAGAAGACTGCCCGACCTGGGAATTGAACCCAGGACCGCATTGGCAGTCTGTAGCGCTTGTGACTACTAGATTGGTCCATTAGTTGCGAGGCTAAGTTCTTTATAATATTATGATTTAGGAAGGAAAAACATAGTCCTTCCCTTCAAGAAAACTCAACCCGTGTTGGTACGAAAGCTATCTTATAGAAAACTTACTCGAACTTATGTGTTGCACTTGTGTACATTATTTACCCACTTTATAAAGTTAGTTTACTTCGCAAGAGAAGCTTTACAGCGCATACTCTGCAAATGTTTCAATATAAACAACATGTTACGTTTTTTAAAGTAAATAAACTGTTGAATTAACTTTATAGGAGATGATTATTGAATTCCATTACAACACTAATAAACTATTTTAGTATAACTACAGCTACTAATATTACTTCTTCACGACTAGTCGTCACTTCGCGTGACCAGAGGGGCTGGCTCGATTGTTGGCCAAAGATTTAACATTGTGGCAATGTCTGTCAGTTTCTGGGTACGTTTCCTGAACGTTTTCCAGTACTTTGACGCCTCAGTGTTTTTGCAGTCTTTGTTTAAAGATAGATAGAATACTCTTTATTATGTATACCATAAAAATTACAGACATTTTATGATGACACAATGGGCAGTCTTACCGGTAAAAACGATCTTTTACAGACATCATTGGGAGGTTTAGACGAGTCCTAGAGTAGACGAATGCTGGAGTGGAGACCGCGTATTAGTAAGCGTAGTGTGGGACGCCTCCAAGCCAGATGGACCGACGACATTTATAACGATGGCTGGGACAGACAGTGTTGTGGCGTAGCCCGGGAGAGGCCTATGTCCAGCAGTGGTCTGCGATTGGTTGAGTTGATTGATTGATATTTATGTAGATACGTAGTTCTAGTTAGTTATTTAATTTAGTACCTAGTGAAAATAGTTGTAAAGCAAGACTTCTTCTCGTGTATCACTCATACCCGTACTTGTTGAAAGGCCTACACTGTCCTCCTATACCTATTAACACTGTAATTTGAAAATATTGTAAAACCCAATTATCTTTAAAAGAGTAACCGTGGAGTTTCTTGCCGGCTCTTCTCCATAGGAAACGACCAATTGGAACCGTGCACCTAGCTTCTGAAGTTTCATAAGTGCCCATGTAGGTTTATGTGAAATAATATTTTGATTTCATACTTGTGTATTAACTTCCAGCTGCTAATAAAACACTCCCCTTGCATTTCCAGTAATAATATTCCTGCAAAATTAGGTTCAGCCAATGAACGTTGACTTTCCAGCGAGCACGGACACTAATTTAATTAATCTCTTGAATAAATTTAATAGACCCGGTCAGCACGTAATGTATGCAACGTACGTATGCAACGTATATCGGAAAATGTGGCAAGTTATTTCTAATTATTCAGTAAAGAGCATGCGAGGTGCTGATGTGAGCGAGCTTTCATTGTAAGTCGAGCAATTAAAATACTGTAAATGCTTGCGGTTCTGTCTGTTTGAATGATTATGTGTTATTTAATTAGTAACTTGATTAAATAATTATACAGCTTGTTATGTTTATAACTGCGCAAAAAGGTGAGATGGTTTTTAGATTTCGAGAGAAATATCACTGCTGCAAGACCCAGCCGATACTGCAACAGTGGCTCACAAACGCACAATCTAGCCTGCTTACTACCATAGCCAGGATGCTGTTGGTGCTGCCCCGCACCCTACTAACCAGGGATGCGCACCGCTTCCACATCACAGTGTAGAAGCAGTCACCACGAGCTTCAGCATACAATCCCTGATGCGCTGCAGTATCGAGGCAACCCCCTCAACACCCTTTTTTTTTTTGAGGGTGGGAAATCATCCAATGACTTCTCCCGCTCTGGGTGGAGCGGAAGGGCGTGTCAGACTTTTACTGACTAAAACCCACCCGTGTTCCTTCAGTTGCCTGTTGCCAAGGTCCCGGTATCCCTTTCGGACTAACCCGCAACCCTGGCAGGACTAACCCGCAACCCTGGCAGGACCCCCTCAACACCCTGAATCCCTTATTGAGTTTGTGCTTGACTTTGCAGCAAGGTGTAAATAACGCAACCCGTCATAGTTTGCAAGCAGTCCGTATAGTCCTATACTACTTCCTACTAATATTATATCCGACTAATATTATAAACGCGAAAGTTTGTAAGTGTGGATGGATAGATGGATGGATGGGTGGATGTTTGTTACTTTTTCACTTAAAAACTACTGAATGGATTTGGATGAAATTTGGAAAACAGATAGTTTATAACCTGGATTAACACATAGGATACTTACTTTTTATCCCGATATTCCACGGGATCGAGACTTACGCGGGTGAAACTGCGGGGCGCAGCTAGTTACTTATAACGTAGACCGTCCTACTTATGGCATTTACCACTTCCTAATGTTAAAATTAACCTATCTGGCGGATAATTTAAACACAAATTCTGTTCCATTTGCTAATAGTGCCTATACGGGCTCTATGATGATTATCCGGGCTCTGTAAATCCCATCGTAACCCTGCAATATTTTAAAAGACAAACAAAACTAAAGGCCCCATCCCACACAAACTCATGTCGTAATGTAGCAACGCAATCTAAACACAGCCCTGATAACCGGGGCAAGCCCTGCTTTGAATGATTCCCGTATAATTCCGGCATGAATATAAAAAGGTGGGCGTACCCTACCCGGGTTTATCCGGACAGCGGCTGAATTATATTCAATAAGACGTTATTACCGCAAATGGTAATAAAAGTAAGTTTATCGACAATTCTATTTCAGCAGTTCTATTGTGAGTTTTATAAAGATTGCTTGTAAAAGTACATTGTAGCAAATTGTTATGAGCTCAATGAAAAGTTAGTAACTACAAGGCCTTTTTGCAAATACATGCGGAAAGAAGACGTATATATATAAATTAATATATTGATTTAAAAGAGTTTCCTTGGAGTTTCTTGCCCATTCTTTTCTATAGAGATCTACTTTTTGCAATCGGCAGCTAGCTTCAACTTTAACTAACCGACTCCTTGACAATTCAAATGGTTTAGTTGCAATAAACGCTTTGAATTTGAATACGTTCATCGAATTTACATAAAGTAACAACTTCCTTTGGAAGACTTCTAAACTTTGATCTATAATCAGAACTTATTGTGTTGAGAAGTCGTTATTGACTTCAAAAGGCCAATTCCCGTATTTAAAAACGTTCAAAATCTAGTCGAAATTTCATCTCGGCTTCGCATCTTAGCGACCCTCAAATGCAAGCAGTGATAACCCAGTGGTGTGACCATCGTCGGACACCCAAGTCATAGGTCTCGAGTTCGAACCCAAGCCACGCACCTCTAACTTTTCGGATTCATGTGCGTATTGTATAATAATATCACTTGCTTTAAAAACGGTGTAGGAAAACATCGTGAGGAAACCGCCATGCCAGAGAGATATTTCTCGACGGCATGTGAAGCCAAGTCAAAGGCCCTTAGGCGGTTTTAAAACTCTGACACCAGGTTAGTCATAAACCACACGAAAAAAATAATGCAAAGTTAGAGGTGTTTTTGACAGATTGACATTAGAAAGTGACCTTTCTTAAAAAATACGGTATTACCCCTCTGATTAATCAACCCCTAATAAATAGTCTCAAGATAAGAAAAGAAAAGATAGCCTCTACCTAAACGAATAACTACAATTCACGTCCAAAGAGTTTATGTAGGAAACGGATCGGATGTGATACCAACCCGTATCACTAACCCCGTAGTACGTCCCTGATTAATGTAGTACCCCGTCAAAGGCTGCCATTCGCACTCGCCTTAACGATTCATTACTCGACGAGTGTTGCTGAAAAATCGGCTAAATGTACTGGACAATAATCGATTAATCGGTGCGCGATATCTCGATTGTTATAGTGCAATGGCGGTTTAATGGTTTTTGCGATTAAGTTAGTTTTTTTCTGGATATTAATTATGTTGTTCTGTTTGTTGTGGAGATAATATAACGGAAGGTTGATGTAATATTATCACAAATTATTCGTCGAAGTATTGATTTCTATATCTACTATTATACTACTATACTTTATATCTACAGTTCGATTCAAACTCAATGGCGGCTCGGAAGTTAGCTACTCGCTGCGCAGTACCCATGAAATTGTTACTGCGCAGCGACTCGACTCATGCTCCGAGCCGCCATTAAGTTTGAATCTTAAGATACAGGCTTACCTAGTTATAATATTTGAGCACAGATTTTAACATAGAACCAGATTTATACAATGTACAGTGATCCTTAATGGCAAGTTCGGCGCTCCGATTGGCCCTTCACCAGTGAAGGCCAGTGAAGGGCCAATCGGAGCGCCGAACGCGGTCGATGCGTAAAGTGAAGATAGTTAAAAGAAACTCGCACTAAGGCCTCTGTACTAAATATTTCTTTCTTGTTACTCTGTCTTCGTAATGAACGCAGTATTGTATAGTTATTAGTAGATACTTTTATGAGCAATTTTCTCGAAATGGTTATTATATTTTACAAGTACCTACGTTTTTATGTATCTTACAGATGCACAGGAAGATACATCGGCAGTACTAATATCTCATCAGCTTCTTCAAAAGCCAAGCTTTATAGGTATACATGAAGGTAGCTAGGGGCTTGGCGATGGGGTCCGTTAGGCATGGCGGGTTGATACCACTCGGAGGTGCGGCGAATGTACAAGTATCTCCCGGGCCCCCGACTCATGGTTGAAGAAGGACCCGTGGTAGGAGTTCAATAAAACTCTCCGTTCTTCCCAGATGGAGGGTATCCATGAGGATTACCCCACGGAAAAATATTCATATCTATCTCATCTCATCTCATATATATCATTGCGAGGTTTAGACGAGTCCTGGAGGAGACCGCGCATCGGCAAGCGTCGTGAAGCCAGATGGACCGACGACCATAACGATGTCTGGGACAGACTGGAGCCAGAAGGCAGAGGACAGGGCATTGTGGCACAGTCTGGGAGAGGCCTGTGTCCAGCAGTGGTCTGCGATTGGTAGAGTTGATTGATTGATATTTATGTAGGTATGTAGTTAGTTATTTAATTTAGTACCTAGTGTAAATAGTTGTAAAGCAAGACTTTTGTCTCGTGTATCTCTAATACTCGTACTTGTTGAAAGGTCCTCCCATACCTATTAACACTTCATTTTAAAATATAGGCTGTACGACACCAACGTTAAATACCCTTACCTAACCTTCCAAAATAATCCCTAACTTCTCTAACAAGCAATTTCTGGTAAAATACCTGAAATATCGTCACCTCAGCGAACCGTGGGCGTTCGGTTCGCGTAACGAAAATATTTAAGTACTTGCGTGGGTTTCAGAGTTGCGAAATAAATTACTTGAGTTTGCCCTCCTACGTTGTGCATATAGTTCTTATATTATATTATTTTGCTTCATAAACATAACATCACGCCTGTATTGCCGAAGGGTTAGGCAGATTTGCATCTATAGTACACCCACATTCGGCCAGTTAAGCCATCTAATAGGGGGCGAGCCTATTGCCATCAACCGGGCACAAGATATAAGACTATTGAGGAATTCTAGATAGAAAAACCCAATAACAAAAACCGATCTTTATCTAACCCTTCAGGGAATACAGGCCTATGTTTAAAAAATCCTGTTATTTCCAGCTTTTTATCTGCATAAAACCTTTCAACAAAAAATTTTAATCGATTACGTATATATAAACCATATTTCGACAGGAAAGCGGTCCACTTATCATTTAGGATTAAAAAGAAATCGATCGCAATGCCCGGCTATAGAATATAGTATTCCATACTACGAACTTTCATCTTTATAGAAAGGTATGTACAAAAATCCAGCAAAAACTATCCATTCATTTACATACCGGTTTTAACAACCAGCACGCCCGTTTTTCCCGAAAGGTTAAGCAGAGAGTATCTATAGTAACCTAACTACAGCCACATTGCACTGATTATCTTTGAGTCCCATGTGGCAAGCCTTTTGCCATCAACCGGACCCAAATCCAGACCCCGGACTGTTAATGAGAAATTCCGGATGGAAAAACCCAATAACACTTTGTTCGACCCGGGAATCGAACCCAGGACCCCTAGCATGAGCGCTTGCGACTGCTACACCAACGAAGCAGTTTAAACAATTTCTCGGTATTTCTGAGTAACAGCCTAACTAATAAAACCTAACTAATAAAACCGAATAAAAACTGTTTTTTAAATAAACTAGTTACCTACAACTAAATCCTAGGTATACAGTTAATAATTCTAATAGTATCAGCATCTTCAAACTGCCTATCATATTACTCCCGTTACACTTCAAACAGCTTACATTGTTCACATCAAATATCCAGTTACATCCCGTTATTGGGCTACATTGGGCTATCAGCCCCACATAGCTATGTAATAGAGACATAACAAGGCTTACGCAAGGCGGTGCATGAAAGCTTGGCTTTAAACTTTATCGGAAACCTCCTTAATAATGTTCTAAGGTGAAAAAACCGGACATTATCTACAAAAACGGCAAAAAAAACACGTTTGTTGTATGGGAGCCCCCTTAAACAGGACCCTTATTACTAAGACTCCGCTGTCTGTCTGTGTGTGTATCTTCTGTCTGTCCGTTTGTCACCAGGCTGTATCTCATGAACCGTGATAGTTAGACAGTTTCACAGATGATGTACCTATTTCTGTTGCCGCTACACCAAAAAATACTACTATCGAGCAGTGGTGATCTAATGATAATCGGTGCGACTTACGAGTTGTAGTTCGTAGGTTCGAACCCAAACAGGCGCTCTACTTTGTGTTAATTATTTCATCACCACTGCTCTCAAAACGGTGAAGGAAAACATCGTGAGGAAACCAGCATGTCCTAGAACCAAAAAATTCGAAGACTTGTGACATCTACCAACCCGCACTGGGCCCCCGTGGTCGATTACGGCCCACTCCCTCTCACCGAGAGGAGACCTGTGTCCCAGCAGTGGGAAAATTATAGGTTGATTATGCTATGTGGTTGTGAATTTTGATACATATGTACACCTTTTCGCAAAAGCACACATTCGGCTTACCTTTCAACAGGCACCGAAGCTTTTCTATGTGACTATTTACTTGCGAAGAAATTAATATTCAACAGCTAAGTCAACGCCTGCATAAAGCAACACGACTTTACATACCTTATATTATACCTTATTATACCTTACATACAAAAAACGGCAAAAAAAACACGTTTGTTGTATGGTCTTAGTAATAAGGGTCCTGTTTAAGGGGGCTCCCCTTAAACAGGACCCTTATTACTAAGACTCCGCTGTCTGCCTGTGTGTGTATCTTCTGTCTGTCCGTTTGTCACCAGGCTGTATCTCATGAACCGTGATAGTTAGACAGTTTCACAGATGATGTACCTATTTCTGTTGCCGCTACACCAAAAAATACTACTATCGAGCAGTGGTGATCTAATGATAATCGGTGCGACTTACGAGTTGTAGTTCATAGGTTCGAACCCAAACAGGCGCTCTACTTTGTGTTAATTATTTCATCACCACTGCTCTCAAAACGGTGAAGGAAAACATCGTGAGGAAACCAGCATGTCCTAGAACCAAAAAATTCGAATACATGTGACATTTACCAACTCGAACTTGGCCCGCTTGGTGGATAACGGCCCACTCCCTCTCACCGAAAGGAAGCCTGTGTCTCAGAAGTAGGAACGTTAGGCTGATTATGCTATACTATCAAGCAGACAGCTCACTTAATGGTGAGTGATCACCTGCCATTGACATGCACAACGTCGTCTTCGCAGGAACGCAAAAATGTCTCATTTGCCTGTAATATACCGGGACCATTGGTACCCTTCAAACTGGGACACAGGAACGCTGCTTAGCGACAGAAATATTTATGGTCGTAGTACTTTCCCTACAAGAGCTCGTTTATCATCTGCCTAGGCTTTTTCTGTTGGGGTCGGCTTCCAGTCTAACTGGATGCAGCTGATTACCAGTATTTTACATGGAGCAACTACCTATCCACAACCCAATTACTGGATAACACGGTACCCCTTGCTTGGCAAGACGGTTGCCATACTTTCGGGCTTCAGACTACCCGTAACGACTATCAAAGGTCTAGGAATGATAGCCGGGACCAACTGCATAACGTGCTAGGCACGGCGGGGTCTCGCTATGTTTTGGAGGTCTCCACAACCCAGTTACTGGGTAACACGATACCCATTGTTACGACTGGTTGTCAGACTATTGGGCTGCTAACTATCAGTAGAAGAGCTCCTTCACTACTGTAATATCATTTTAATTTTCCCTTCCTCTTAAGTTTTTAATTTGTTAAACCTAAAGTTGATTTTTTCAACACTTTCGGCTTTCTCAGTCGTGTAATGAAATTCCTTCCGCGTCAACGGCTTGGAATATTAAATTGTTACGTTAATTTCATTCGGGTACTGGTTTATCCTTTTCTCTAAGGCTGTGCTTTGGTTTTCAATTAAACTGGGGAAGAACGGATATCGGGTGTATATACAGGGCGTCCCACGGATATGCCACATGTAGGGAAAGTACCTTGAATATTGTATGGAATATTTTACTGAAAGAAGACATTATTTGAATTTAAAAAACAATTTGAACTGCATTCATAGATATTTAAATAATTACATGGTTGAACCGGGAATCCAACCCGTTATTTGAGAAAAATATCAGCCTGTAGCTTTATTATACCGATCGAAAGGCTTCATCATAAGGATTATTTTTTTCTAAATAACACAGTGTCACAAATAAGAGAAGACCATGAATTTTAACATGTGGCATATCCGTGGGACGTCCTGTATATATAAATGTTTTTTTTTTTTAATTATTATTAGTCTTTTAGATAGATTCTTTACTATTTTGTGAATTTGAGAACGTTGTAGGCTTATTGGACTATAGATTTATTAAACATCTTCTATTTTGTTAAGTACCTGGTACTTACTTGTTGAAAGGCCTACATTGTCCTCCCATGACTGCCTACCAACACTGTATTTTGAAAATATTGTAAAAGCCAATCATTTTTAAAAGAGTAACCATGGAGTTTCTTGTCGGCTCTTCTCCATAGGAAACGACCAATTGGAACCGTGCAACTAGCTTCTGACGTTTCATAAGCGCCCATGTAGGTTTATGTGAAATAAAATATTTTGATTTTTGATTTTTGATCGAAGGGTTGATTTGAGAAGAATATGGAGAAGGCAAATATTCTCAGTGGAATGCTTAGCCCAGCAATTTTTTTTCTTTAAATTGAATTTAGCTTTGCCTGATTGAGATGAAGTACCTATCTCATGAAATGGCTAGGCAAAAAGAGAGATCTTTGCCTAGCCTTGTCTCATTTCATTAGGGTCGGCTCTCCTGGTCATTCATTCAATTTCCCAACTAAGTTGGGGTCAGCTTCCAGTCTAACCGGATGCGGCTAAATACCAGTATTTTATATGGAGCGACTGCCTATCTGACCTTCTTCTGACTTCTGATGTCGATAAAAAGAAGCCTATGTCCTTCCCCAGGGTTCCATCTACGAGTATCTTCTTGCCTGTTGAAATCCGTTCAGTGGTTTAGGCGTGAAAAGGTAACATTCTGTATGTTACCTTGTTTACCACAGACGAACAGACGGAGTTACTTTCGAATTTATAATATTAGTACGGATTATGAAATACAAAATACACGCAGATGAAATCGTGGGCAACACTTAGTACCTATCGACATAAAAATTAGCCTAAACATCCTTCCAAGTCCTTATAAAAGTAACTATTAATTATATCAGGTTGTTTGGACCCAAAGTATCCACTTTAATCGAAAGCTCCTCTTTACGAAAAAACGTTGAAGGGGTAATAATTTTATTAAAAATTATCTTTATACACAGAATGTTTTTTTTTGCGAACATAAATGCAGGGAACAGCAGATCTTTTTTTTTCGCGACTTCAAGGTTAGTCCCATAGTGAAAGTTGTTCATAATGATGAGTACAAATAAATAGGGGGATGCGGTAGGGTGACCCGCGAAATTCAAATTTCCTTACGTTTTTTGCAATTTGCAGGTCACTATCAGGTTGTATGTTGATCTAAATATTATTAGCGCTCGTAACAAATATGGATTTACGGAATTATAAACATTAGAATCAGCAATACAACTCTCTAAGTGCATGGAAGTGCCAAATGTCATGATTTCATGAAATAGTCATTCAATACACTTTCATGAGCTTAGAGAGTTGTATTGCTGATTTAAATGTTTATAATTCTGTAAATCCATATTTTTTCCATAAAATTTGAATTTCACGGGCTATCCTAGCGCATCAACTTTAAGAGGATTTACACGACAAAAATTTCATCCAAATCGGTCCAGTCATTTAAAAGGACACGACTGGACCGATTTGGATAAAATTTTGTTTGTATATTTGAGTGGGTAGCTGGATGGTTTGTTAAGTCAATTAGACCCGGTAGATGCCGTCGTGTTTTCATGAAAAAATGGAATTGCTGAACAGTTGACAACATTAAATAAATTCCCAGTAACCTAACAAAAAGTACTAGGCTTGCATGAATTCAAGTTAGTGGTGAGTCTGAATAGTTTGAAAATACTATTAGACCTGCGCTGTTCGGGCAAGACGTCTGCCAGGCCCGCTTCTTTATTATACAATATTCTGTCTGCAGCATAAGAGCATAATTATTTGCTACTAAACTGCCATAAAAAAAATACAAGTAGCAATAAAATCAGCTTGGTATGTCAAGAGCAAAAACAATAGCTTGCAAAAATCCATTCATTACTCATCTAAACAATATAAAACTTTGTAAAAAAACACCTACGTGCATGAAATACGATTAAGAGCATATCACAGAACTCAGAGGTTCAGTTAAAACTTTCCCTATATTCTCTCTCTCTTCTCTCCATCTACTCAGCTTTTGAGATAAAAGTGACTAACGCCTGACTAACTTGTGTGAAAATAAGATGCAGTTGGATGTCATAGGAATGCCTGAGTACGCTTTAAGTAAAGTAGTATATTCAAAATAAAAGAGCTCAGAATTTAAAATAGGAACTTGTTTTCAGAATTACTGAAAATGGAGAATGAATTATAATATATCGCTTACATTTTTACATTTGGAGGTCAAACTTTTTATTCTATACCTAGCCTAAATAATTATGAGTTTAATTTTATTTAACATAACAAAACGGTTGAATTTTAAACATGTGTATTTTAAAAACGAATATTAGAACGTATATAGTACTAAAGAATACAATGAATAAATAGAACACCTACAATACATGGAAAAATTATCTAAAGAATACATTCTACCCTACACAGTCCGGTTAACTCAAACAAACGTTATCCGAACTCTTTTCCCACAATTTTACCCCACAAATGTTTCTTTTACACAAATCTGAAACATTAAATGGCCAGCCACCCCGATTGTTTACGGCCAACAATCCGTATATCTTTCGGACCGTACCTTTTTTCTTTTACCCTTATCTTTTAGATTTTATCTTTATTAAGGCTGGAAAGAATGATGACGAATTTAGCTGTGAAATATAAAAGGTAACTGAGATGCAATAAGAATTACATTTTCTTTTGTGTGTTGAAGTTTTGTTTTTCTTCGAGCAAAAAGCTTTGTTTTGCAGTGTTCTCGCCGTTCGCTTTTTCTCATTTGTGTATTTATTCAACGTAACAGTTGTGACGATTCGTTCTTTTGAATTAGAAAATTTACTGTAGAAGGTATTTGTTTTTAACAAAAAAAAAGAAAGAAAATACCTACGTTTATTTGCGGCAAACATGGCGCTAAGAAAAATTGCTTTTTATTGAGCAGTGGTTGCCATGTGGTAACGGCCGCGACTTACGAGTTGTAGTTCGTAGGTTCGAACCCTGACAGGCGTTTTATTTTGTGTAAATTATTTCATCGCGACTACTCTCAAAACGGTGAAGGAAAACATCGTAAGGAAACCGGCATGTCCAGGAACCAAAAACTCGAAAACATGTGACATCTACCAACCCGCACTGGGTCCGCGAGGTAGATTACGGCCAACTCCTTTTCACCGAGAGGAGGCCTGTTTCCCAGCAGTGGGAACATTTAGGCTGATTGTGCATGCTTTATATTGTATACATCATTAGGAACAGCTTGAAAATACAATTTGAGCTGTTACGGAAAGGCATTTTGAGAAAGTACGGATCGCTGGATGTTATTCAATAAAAATCCGATATTGTGCTAAAAACTGTCGCCATAAGAAAGGCGATTGAAGCACGATTTATAGAATGGAGCTATATCATGAGGGTTTAGTGGCGAGTAACGTTTTTATGGAGTCCCCAGGGAACCTATCCTCGGCCTCGTGAAAATGAAAGAAAGGAAAGTACCTATACTTTGGTATCGCGTTTCAATACGAGAATCATTTTGCGGGTCCTATGTTTTAATTTAAAGCTTTTTAACCATGGTCTGTGGGTTTTTAGAAAGCAGTTACTGACGTATTAACAAACAATTTTACTTAATAATAAAATTAATTAGTTTAAATAAAGTTAAACCTGTATTTAAATACGGTTTTCGTAAAAGATCAAAACAAGAGTCCAAAACCAAAAAATATAAGACAATATTGTCACTGTCTTTATTTTGCATAAAATTACAAACAAATGCAGGTAAATAATAACATTCTAGTCACTGAAAAACATTTCAACAAGAATGTTTTAATTTAAAACTCATGCAATTTTGTCTATCTAAAAGAATTCTAAGTATTTCTAAACTACATGTCCACTTATGGAACAGGTATTCCATGGAATATTTTGTTTCAGTAATTTTACTAAATACCAAAGTACATTCTTTGCAGATACCTAACAGGAAAGCAATATATATAATATATATATATTTAAATGAAAGAATGTTGTTTTACAGTCCTAGGTCATAAATAAAACCCAACTACGACTTAAAAGGTATAAACAAGACACCACAGACAGACAAATTAAAAATCCGGAGTCACACGTGTTAGGGCATAAATCGAACAGATTACGTGTGACTCCGGATTTTTAATTTGTCTGTCTGTGGTGTCTTGTTTATACCTTTTAAGTCGTAGTTGGGTTTGGCTCTAAGTGAATCGTTCAGACACTCACTCGACACTCGATTACAATCGAGTAGTCTGTCAATTGGCCAAAAAAACCGATATGGGTCATACAGAGATTGACCGTGTCAATTGGTATTTGACCATTGATTCACTCGTGTAATTTGGAATGTCATCAAGAACCGGAACAATGTGTGTCAGATTTGAAAGCAGAAAAATTATGGGAACATTAACAAATAGTCTCACAAAGAATGTGTACGCAATTCAGTATCACAGACACCGACAAGCGAGTAGGTACCTACTCATGCCTCTTTAATCATAATGAAAGGTCAGAAAAAGGATCAAAGGAAACAGCGAAAGGAAGTCTAATAGACAAATAAGATCACAGCCATCCAAGAATAAAAGCAATCAGAAAATCTCAGGGACAGAAGCAAATAGAGTGAGATTATTTGATTAAATCAAGGAATTTACGAGAAAATCTACTGATTAAGTACAAAATCTAATAATTCTGTAAAGTTCGTCAAAATATTCGTAAAAAGGTTATTTTTCTACCTTCCTTAATTAATTTATGTTGTAAACTTGTAAACGGTGAATTTAACACTTACCGCGAGAAATGAGTCTACGGGTGCCGCCATTTTTTTTATGGATGAATATTTTGGCGCGAAGTCGAAATGAGGGCATTTCAGCAAATATTGCGTTTCGTTATTCCTTTCGGTGGCAACGTTTTATTAGCTTTTTTAAGGACAATATTGAACAGATACGAATGAAAATGTTTAATGAAAAAATGTCTGTTATTTGCATGTTACATAATATTGGAAATATCTTGCGTCTAAAATAGATTTTAATTTCGTCTTCTCCGGTATCATAGATTATAGAAGTCGTGTTTTTGCTTATTTAAATATAGCCAGGTGAAAGCTTATTTTTATGAATAATTTACTTACATGAAAAGCTGAAAATCGCAAAACAAAAAAGGGAGAAGAGAAAAAAAATACCTTATGCCCAATGCAGTAAGAACATTTATCAGGTACGTATAAAATATGTATATTATGTAATCGAATATGCATAAGTACGAGTAAAATAAAATACGTAGGTAGGTACGCTCAAGGGTTCTGGATCTTTTAATCCGAAACAAATAAAATGGAATATATTGTTTATTAAATGTTCGACTTTATTGCTTAGCCTATTCCATTCCTGAAGTTTAACTGCGAGTAATACGGTTCTCTTTTAGCCTTTGATATATTTAATATTATCGTATTATTTAGGCTTTGAATATTTTTGTATTGTATTGGTGTAATTTGATTTTATTTCGATTGGTGGGTAACTGTCGGAATGAGGAAAGAGTAGGGAGAAGAACCTATCAATACTAATATAATAAACAGGAAAAAAGAGTTTTTACGTAGGGGGTAATCTCCGTAACTACTGATCCGATTTCGAAAATTCATTCACTAATGGCAAGCAACATAATCCGCGAGTGCCATAGGTTTATGTTAAAAGTAGAAACTTCATGCGAAAGAAGTCACAGGCAGTAGTTAGTAGATTATAAAATACCTCAACCGAGTTTTTATTTCTACTAATTTGGTGATTTGATGCCACAAAATATCAATTAAAATGGTTTATTAGTTAAAGCATTTTAATTGAATGTTTTGTGGCATTTTTATCAAACTATTATTGCAAGGACATCAATACTACCCCCATGGGAAGAAGGCATGAGATTATTTTATGTATGTATATATCAATATACAGAATAGTACCGATTAACCTCACCGGAGGTTAATTAGAATCAAAAATAGCTTTCACACGTCAAAGTAAAAAATATATTGTCTGCAAAGCGTTAAAACAATATTCATAGACATTCTAACCTCCATACATTCAGGTGAATGTCAACTATTAATATTTACAAATGACTCATATCCACCACCTGTGCTATTAGGCATAATAAAAATATAATACGGAATATATTTCGCACTTTAGGCGAGTGCCAATTTCTCGAAGTTAGAATTGGACCATTCGAGATTGCCACTTGCCCATTTAGAACGGAATTGTACCTGGGTTCCGTGGTTCGTACGATTGGCTTTACGATATTACCTACCTTCGTTCTTACAGCGAGGTGGGTTTCATCGGCCTTTGTTTTCTTAATTCAGATTGGAAAAGCAAATTCCTATTTCGTAAAAGATTAACGGGAGATTTGCGGTGTTGTTGATAATAGAATTGCTTGGCAATCAGCTTCGATAAGAAAATCGAGTCGAAAAAGCTGGAGGAAATTCTGAGTAGGTAGGTTCTAAGATTTCGTATTCAGTGATTGGAAAATGGAAATGAAACTAGATGACGCAGTTTTCTTTAAAAGGTTTACATTAAATACTAGCTTTTGCACGCGGTTTCGTCCGCGTGGTGTTCGGAAATCATCCCATCCCACTACCAAAACGAAAAGTATCCTATATGTTAATCCAGTTTTTATATTATACCTGTGTGCCATCTAACTCTGTCGGCCGTTTTTGAGTGAATAAAATAAAAATATACCTCATTTTATTTAATACAATAGTATATTAAATAACAGGAGTACTTACTAAATAAAGTTTTTCGCCGATTTTCATTTTCAAAGTAAAAAAAAAATAAAAAGGAAGAATCACGTTTATTTGAACACAGCTCGTGAAACACAAAATACAAATAACAAAATAAAAAGTGAAAAATAATGTTTTAACAATAATAGTGAAAAACAGATACCTATCTATGCCTCATCTAAGAATATTTACGATAATATTAGTATTAAAAAAAATCCCATATCAGTAGATACTTCCATACTAATAGTATCCAAAAGTTTATCTGTATGTCTGTTACCTTTTCACGCTTTTTACAGGCATCGACCCACCACACAGACAGACAACCACGACCTGGGTTAGCACATAGAACAAAATACTTATCTCCGTATTAAGGCTCCTACATACTGAGGCGATTCGTTGCGCCACGCGACGCCGCCGCATTGTTCGCCGTGAAGTTTTCTCAGAAATTGTTTTGTTAAAATTCGCGTCGCGCGGCGAATCGCGCCAGTATGTAAGAGCCTTTACGGTTCCGTGTGTTAATTTCCGAACTCCACTCGGGCGAAGCCTAATGCAAAAGCTAGTACTACAATAAAATATATGGTACAGTCACTGTGGTGGACTTTAATTGATGAGCCACCTGGCAACTGTCACTGTCTTCAGTTAAGTTTTCAGAATTATTGAGTTAATGAGCTATGATTCAAAGGAGGTCAGTATCAAATAGATTGGATAAACTTAATGCAACATTGTATTTATTTTTATAATTAAGAACTTATTAGTCAACCTCTATGGATAAGACTATTTCCGATTAAAAGTAATTTATTTGTCATCTTGATATTTCAACTGACACTGTCTTCAGTTATGTTTTCATAATTATCGATTTAATGAGCTATGATTGAAAGGAGGTCGGTATCAAATAGATTGGATACACTTAATGCAACATTGTATTTATTTTTATCATTGAGAACTTATTAGTCAACCTCTATGGATATTTCCGATTAAAAGTAATTTATTTGTCATCTTGTTTACGAGCTTGCGCTTTGAGTTCGTGTTTAATCGTGTAATCTCGTGAATGTATGAAACAGCAAAATTGAAAAGTTTGAAGGTGGCTCATCAATTAAAGTTCGTGACTGTACTTCTACATTTCTCGTTACAACGAAGTATAAAACAACCATTTTCAAAACTTCACTAACAAGCTGAATAAATCTGAAAAGTTCAGACGCATTTCTAACAGATGTACAATGGTTCAGATGAATAATAGTCTGACGTCAGATAAAGATATTTGTCACGAGGGTGCGTGAGGACATCAGTCTTACGTAATCTGTCCCTGGGGTGTGTCTGACATCTTGACGACTGGATACAGGAAAAACCGACGCTTAATGATCCATTGTATCTAAATATATCACTTGTTTATTTCAAAGGTACTTTAGAGGTATGAGGAACAGGGTGTAAAGTTCGCTCATCCTCTGTAGAAAAGGGAGTATCCTCCGACCGGACGGGTGTTGTGTCTGGCGGGCAACTGCCCAACGATTGATGTTGGAATCTTGTATATATGTCCATCGCGGGGTAAACTCTAATTGCGCGATGCAGGATTTATGTGACGTCAGTATTATTGTGTGACGTCAGGTCGTTGATGCGCAGTTCGCATGTGGCGATGTTGACACAGTGCCATCATTTCTTTATAGATCATAGTCAGCCACGTGTTCGAAAAATGGACCTTGTCACAGTTTTGATAGGGTATACTTTCCTTTATGTTGGTTTCAACATGCTATTTCTTTTCGTTACTGTTGTCCATGAGTGTGAGTCGAAGTCTTTCATACTGTCAGCGAAATTAATTGCTAAGTAAATTAACACCCTACGTCAATTTGTCGTACCATAGTCATTTAATACAACTGTCAAAGAATGAAAGTATTTTTTTTTTCCTTACTTATAATCAGCGAATGTACTAAATTCTTCAGTAACTGTAATTTAGCTTTCATAAAATGTTGGTGTAGGTACAATAAAGCATGAATATCTACATATACCTTTATCTAGTCATAGTATATCACTGACTACCAATAAACCAGCAAACGCCATCTTGGGAATGGTCCTCGGCCAGCCTAAACAAGGCCACAGTATAAATAAGTAACAGTATAACTTCTTCATAGAAAACGGCCACGCTTTGCTTCAAAATGTCAGTGTGTACAAAATACGCAACGGTCTCGAGTGTGCGGCAGTTACGCACGGACGCGGAAGGTTTATTTACCGAACGGCCGTAAGTAATTATTTCAAGGTTCAGGTTTTCAAGGATTATTTCACCTTAGATCCCTTCTTAAATCTCATCCTCATAAAACTAGCTATTATTCTTATTCCTTCTCTGTAAGATTGTGGAACTCACTTCCGCCTAGCATTCGTGATTTAAAAACTGTTTCTCTATTTAAATTTCGTGTATAAGAGCATTATCTTTCTTCTCAACTAAAAGTATCTATTACTATGAGTAATTATATAGGTACCTATAGTGTATTTATGTTTACATATTTAAGCTTAAGTATTTATAGTATAATGTTAATTTTGCTTGCCTACATGTGTAGGTATGTTTAATATTTTAGTTAAGACTTCGTATAATCATGTTTTCTCTTCTTGTTCTCACACACTATTATCTACATTTCTTTCTCATTTCTCCTTTCGCAGGTCTGCTGGAAGAAATTTCTTAAGAAATAAACAACCTTTGTACTCATATTACAATTATATCGTATATCTATGTATTTTACTGTGTGTACATAAATAATAAAATAAATAAATAAAGTCACTGCCGAGGCATAGTACTGTTACTTTATAATACTGTGACAAAGCTCTCCCCGATATCGCATGTTTGTCCATCATGTAATCATGTAATTTAGTGGTGTTAATTTATTGGACTATTGAAGTGCGAGGTCAATCGAACCTGCTTGTTCGCTCTACTAATTACTTTATTCTGTTGAGTGAAGAGACAAAGAAAAGCTTTTAATATAATTAAACCACGAATATCTTAGGAAAATTGTGTGAATTTATTTTCTGTATTGATTATCTAACTACTATTATAAACGCGAAAGTTTGTAAGTATGGATGGATGGATGGATGGATGGATGTTTGTTACTCTTTCACGTAAAAACTACTGAATGGATTTGGATGAAATTTGGCAAACATAATTTATAACCTGGATTAACACAGGATACTTTTTATTTCGATATTCCCACGGGATCGAGACTTACGCGGTCGAAACCGCGGGGCGCAGCTAGTAATATCATATGTAAGAAACGAAAAATCGCACGTACGCTACTTACTGTGCGTTTGCACTGGCGAAACATTCACATAAAAACATGACAAAATCTCTATTTCCTGTCAAACATTGTATCAAACATTGACAGAAACTAGAGATTTTAACATTTTTTTTATGTGAATGTTTCGCCAGTGCAAACGCACAGTTAGACATTTAGGTTTATATTAAGGTGAGTTTAGACTACACGAACATAGAACCAGAACAGGATCATTCCTTTATTTTGATGTTCTTGAAGTTTTAGTATGGTTAGACCAACGAAAGTTAATAACGTCTAACTACAAGAAAACCGCGGTAAAAAAATTACAATAAAATAAATATCTTGAACTCCTGAACTCCACCACAACAGCTTTCATAACTATAGCACAAAAATACCCGCTATAAAGCGAATTGAGACGAAAACACTTCGCTTTCATAAATAACAGTAACAAATTCTTATTGTGATGGTTATTTTATGCAAGAGCTCTGGACTGGCATCAAATATGACATACGTTGTATTCCCTAACGCAATGAAAAATAGTCTTAACAAGTGTGTGAATAAAAAATAATGTAGAATAAATCCGAGATGCTAGGCAAAAAAGCAGGTATGAAAAAAAGTTAGAAAGTTCTCCAGTTGACACGATACGAGTACATAAAACCAACTTGGCGATGAAACTCACTGGATAAAGATTGCAAAGGAATAAATGATTTGAAAGATCAACGTCACCTAATTAGTAAGTTGATATCAGTTTATTATATAAGAGATGGGGAAGACCAAAGAAACGATGATTGGACTGTGTGAAAGATGATATGGCTAGACAGGGGTGACTACCGAGATGACGACTGATAGAGAAGTATGGAAAAAAAAGACATGTTGCGCCGACCGCAAATAGATTGGGATAAGTAAGGGCAAGATAATTATTATTTAATTTATTTATTTATAATTAATTACAACGGCTTGCGCCAATGGCAGTAATTAACAGATAAAGCACGATTAACATAATTCAAAAACAAATAACAAGTCAGAGAAGATAAGGCGTGCTATAATGAGGTAAAAATACACTTTGATAAATGCCTGGACCGCTAAGTGAACAGCTGTAAAGGTGTAGTTTTCGATATCAATAAAATCTTTTATAACACAAGTGGCAATAAATAGTGTATATGGGTAGCTAACGGTGTTTCCAAGTTATCACAAATGTTCCGAGTTTCTATGACGCTGAAATATGAAAGCCATTTCGAAGTCTTGGCACATATACTTTTCCAATTCGCAATGTTCGAATACATTTGTAGTTTTATTTCAAAGTTAGAAATATCCTTTATACGAGTACAGTTCAGTAGAATATTTTAAAAAGGGCAGAGCGCTTTAATGGTCGCTAGCTGTTTGAAGGCTGCACTGAACGTGTTACATAACTGGATTTCAAAGAAAGGCATGCAAACAATTCGGTCGCAACGCCATGCAATCGACCAAAAACTGCCTGCGGCTGTCCTTTGTCTAGTTCCAACTTCAATCCACTGGATGCCGATCAGAGTCGATAGTTAAACATTTTTTTCCATTTGAAAGACCTAGCTATCCGATTTGAAAGTGTAGATGTGGGGCCAGAGTCACTAGCCTTTGAATTTTAAAGTGGGCTCACACGAAAATTCCGCTCCGAGACTTTTTATTACAAGTGTAGAACTGAAGCGTGGAATGGAAAATGCTCAATCAAGGTAGAACGCCAGGATTTTTCTATAATCAAAGCCTGTCTGCACCGGGAATTTATGAGGTTCACAGTAGCGTAAAGGTAACGTTTGCTTATTCCGACCGTATAGCTCCCAAATTGTATGGATTAAAATAATAATTGCTAAGCTGTACATGGCCGGACTAAGTGTTTGCCAAGCAAAAATTGTATGGGCGTAATAAAGAATTAATTTAAATTGTGTTTTTTAAAAAACGGCGTTTGAACAGCGAGTATTTATTGAGTTTGCCTTTTTATTCTCGTCAAATATTCCACCACAATTAATCTTTTTCGCTGATCCAACTACGGCCTTAATCCAAATATTCTATAGAACTGAATCATACAACGGTGGAATACATTTATCAAAATTGAGCAGGAATTCTCTGAAACTCTCGCCGCACGGTATTGTGGGGCGGCTTGGGGGATTAGATTGATATCTGTTCATTCCTGTTTTGATTTATTCCGACCCCAAAGCGAGTTACTCGACACCTATAATCAACACGGCAATAAGAGCTTCGGTGTTGCCGTTTCACGGAGATTGGTTTATTTAATTTTATATAGATGTACAACATGTAACAGAATAAGCGCAAGACCTGAAAGTAGTTTGCTCAGAATCGGCTTCTGAATCGATTTCCATCATTATTTGAATCGATTTCCATCATTATTTATATGTGTTAATTTTTTATGAAAAAAATCTTTTCTTTAACTGAAATTAGAACCACCGCGTCTTACCAAGGTAATAAGATATTTTATTTAAGGAAATTTAAGCCTTATCTCAAAGGAATAAAGCCTATTCAAATGCATAAACAAATTTGTAATACGCTCATAGCTATCCTATGTTTCATGTTTAGTCAGGAAGTCTATTTTGTAAAAAAAAACTAGGTGTCGTTTAATTAAATTAAATTACAGATATTATTTTAGTCTTATAATTTAATATTCTAATTGGGGTGTATGAGCTCTTGCTTTTATTCCGTTACAGGTTGTATACAACTTGACTAATTTAATATTAGCGTCCCTCAAGAATTTACGGGTAACAGAAAATAAATTGATCATACTAAACTCAAACCCTTCAAACTTTCTTCAATCAGCGCTAAACGAAACTATAATCCAACAAAAACTGTCCTCAAACTTGTAACAACAAACAAACGCTTTTAGTTCAACTCAGACCTTCACCGGAAACCTTTTGGATACAAAATAGCCTTGATAAGTGAAGTACATAATAATAGAAATGGGTTTGGACGTGTAATCGTAACAGTCGGGTATCCTTCGGGCGCTGTTGACGGACAGTTTATATAGAGCTACCCATCCTACCTGAATAAAGCGGAAAATTTATTTTATCGAACGTCAGCCCTTAATCGAATTGAGGATTTAAATTATGGAAAGCTGTTTTGGGTGTTCGTGTTGGGAATATATTGTTAGTTTTTTCAAGTTTACAAATGAATTAAAATGTTGTTGTTCCATGATCGACTGTATTCTGTAAAATTATGCGGAGAACGAACGGAGTCTCAAGAGTCTCAACACCGCGACATTCGTCGTCATAGGAATACTCGTAAATTTTTAACCTTTTTTTTTAATACCCGCGACATAAGCTTCAATTAAGCTTAGCTTAAGTGGCAATAATACAATACAAAATACACTATGACAGTATATATAAAACATAATAAATTACCCTGTTGATATTGATCTCAAACGATAGCGTGACGTAGCACGTCATTAGGTTAATCGATCAGCTGAGGTTTGCAGAGTCAATCTGATTCCGTATCCCGAAGGCTCTAGGTTCGTGACGCATGACAGAGTGGATGTGACCGGACGACGTCTAGGTAATTTCCCTTGACAATGGATTGAGGCTGTCCGGTGTAAATTATAGGCGGGTCAGGTCCCATGCTGGGCGCCAATAAGCCTCCATAATGATAATTTGCAATACTGCTACGTCAAATTTCCTCTGCAGTGTTTATTAACTTAGAATTATGTTGTAGTTATGTATATATAGACCTATCTCTCCGTACTTTGCAAATGTTTTATACAAACTAAAGTCCCACCCTGGGCGCCATTATTTAAATGTGTTGCGAATATAAATTAGGCTGACTTGTTTCTAGTTAACAACTACGAAATAAAACAAAACGTTAGCCGTTTCTAACTTAGAACAGACACGACATGCTCATATAGCAGCCATTAGAGGGTCGAGCCGTCATGTTGTCTTTATTACTGTCCCTGAAACAATCAACCATTGACACCTTCATATAAACTTGTGCAAAGAAATAGATGACATTCCCTCATTTCTCGGAAACCTTTGTAGCTTTCATTCGTATTTTCTCAACGTTAACGATTCCGTACATATTTATTAGACGGTAATGAAAATGGATCGTGTAGGCTCCGACCATGAATACTTAAAAAGGTTTAAGTAGGTTTGCAAGAAGGTTTTTTTATGATAATATGGTAGGCAAGCTCGTTGACGTGTGATCGATTGGCAGTCTATCTCTGAAGTGATTGGATGAGTCGCTGATAGAAAATTGGTTGTACGAAGTTTATTTTAAAAAAGAGAGAGGATAAAACGTTTTTTAAAAGATATTGGAAGGTTTTGGTCGGGTGCTATGCGAATATTTCTCGGTCATAGCTATTGATTCGTTTATTTTGATGCGTCAATATTTACAGCATCGTTTTACTAGTGTTGTGGCAGACGTAAAAAGTTTCGCTATCCAATCCCACTTTTATCACCCACAAGACGCGAAGACGAAACTATCTAGTTACATTTAAACGCAACTATGTATCGTAAATGAATATAAATCCTTCCTAAAGTGTACATGAAATCTTTTAATTATAGTCGTAAAAGTAAGCTCTAGAAGTGAACTCCGCAGTTTATGTCCTATTAATCAAAAAGGGTAAATAAAACTTACTAAATATTTAAATATAAATTGCAGTAAATAGCTAAGTTGGGCAATAACAGAGAAATAAAAGTGATTCATATAAAATAAATGTACTTCGTTCGAAGAACACCGCTAGCTCAGGATTTACTGAAATGAGCTTTCTTACTTTATACGGTAGAAAGGCAATTATTGGATCCTCGTGACTTCAAAGAGGTCTATTTTTAGCGGTTTCTTTAGATTAAAGGTTTCTTATATGTTGGAGTCTGCCTTTAAGGAATTTATACGAATTTGCAGATGTTTCAATTTCGATCAAAGTAAATATAGACGCTATTTTTAGACCTGGTTCCGTCCAATTTTTATTTGTTTATTTCATGCGTTTTTCCTGACAATTTCTTATCTTACCCTTCGTGCTGAATGTATTCTTGCTCAAATTAAGTTAGCGCCGACAAAAAGTTTAATTGGCAAGCAGCAAAGTCCGAGGGCAAGAACAGTGGGACCCAAGGGGTGAGAGGAAAAAATTATGTGCAAACTTTTAAATGGCGCCGTTCTCAACGGCCCCCTTGGGAATTTGTACTGATACACAAATTAGCTTGTTTCCAATGCCGGTCGGAAAACGAATGGGAATGTCTCTGGTTTTCGACAATATTGGCTGAAATAGCAGTTGACATCAAACGAAAATGGAACGACTTTAATTTTAAATTCGAAAAGAGAAATCGAAGCGGGAAAGTTACATTTTGAATCTCGAAAGCTTTCGGATTTGGAATAGTCAACCGATATTTAAATAAAATTTAAATATAAAAAAAAATGAGGTCGTGCAGATAAAGTTCTCGTAAGTCTTTGCTTACATTAAACATTTTAATACAATACAAAGCAAAATAAGCAAGAAATATGGAACTTGGGTTTAATATAAAAGAGATGCAGCTGGGACCGGCTAGCCGTAACGACTAGTTTGTGGCACAATTAACTCAGAGATAGGTGTTTCGAGCAAACGGTCGTTGAGCCAGGAACAAACGGTCTTTGTGTACCGTTGTTACTATAATAATTTTAGTTGTGCAATTGTTTTATGATTATGGACAAATATTTATGATACCAGCTGGGCGCGGTTTCACCCGCGTAAGTCTCGATCCCGTGGGAATATCGGGATAAAACGTATCCTATGTCCTATTCCAGTTCATGGGCTACTCCTGTGCCACGTCCAAATCCGTTCAGCCGTTTTAGCGTGAAAGCGTAACAAACAAACTCACTTTCCCATTTATAATAAAGTTAGGATATTAGTTGATTGTCTTGCTTTCCAGCAAAATATAATAAATGTAATATAAGCTAAACATGCATGTAGACATAAGTAGAAATAAGATGAAATGTAACTTGTAACTTGTAAGATTGTTAATAAAGGTTATTATTATATTATAGGATATTAGTTAGGATTAGGATTTGTCCATAACCGAAGTTAAGTAAATATTTTTACACACATTTTTTTTGTCTTAATAAAAAAACCCAGATACCTAAAAAAACAATTTTTCTTACTTTGTTCTATAAATTCGTGGGATCTTAGGGCCTGTTTATCAGTGCCCCAACTGAATAATACAACAGAGTTTGTATGAAATGATCTGCTAAACAATTTACTTGGACCATATACCATACACTGGTCATTAGTGCAATAATAAGCAGATCTCAAAAACTTCCTAAGGCTCTCCAATTTGATACTATATAATAATATCAACAACCTTATACCGATGATCGACGTTTGCAGACAATCCACGTCGGCAAGCCACAGGATCTCCTTTCATACGGTTTGAAAAGAGCTCGGAGCAATATGGCGATATTGCTCGAGTGTTGGATCAGACGTGTTAGAAGTGTTGAAAACCACGTATTTCAATAACACGTAAGGCTTTAGAAAATTCTACTTTCATCCTGAGTTAAAATCTTAGAAATACTAACCGCCTTATTCATAAACGCTGCATAAAGTTAAGTTATGAATTAGAAACTGTTTAACCATACATTTTCGACGTTTATACGACTCTTTAACTTTAAGAAAACTTTATGAATAAGAGGGTTAGTATTTTGGAAGATGATCGTAATAATGAGCTCTGTCTGTATGTTACCTTTTCATGCCTAAACCACTGAACGGATTTCGATAAAAGGCAATGAGATAGATGGCATTCCGAGGAAGGATATGACGATATGATGCTACTTTTTATCGACATACCACGCGGGCGAAGCCGCGGGCGGTTACTAGTAATAATAGAAATGCGAAAATGAGTTCGTTTGTTTGTTTGTTTGTTACGCTTTCACGCTAAATCGGCTGAACGGACTTGAATTATATTTCCCACGGGATCGAGACTTATGAAACTGCAAGGTGAAACTGCAAGGCGCTAGGAACTAATATTTCTCAGTGGCAGCCCGGAGTCTGGATTTTAACCCCAGAGGGCGAGCCTCGAGACTTATGCCGTTGAAACTGCAAGGCGCTAGGAACTAATATTTCTCAGTGGCAGCCCGGAGTCTGGATTTTAACCCCAGAGGGCGAGCCTCGAGACTTATGCCGTTGAAACTGCAAGGCGTTAGGAACTAATATTTCTCAGTGGCAGCCCGGAGTCTGGATTTTAACCCCAGAGGGCGAGCCTCGAGACTTATGCCGTTGAAACTGCAAGGCGTTAGGAACTAATATTTCTCAGTGGCAGCCCGGAGTCTGGATTTTAACCCCAGAGGGCGAGCCTCGAGACTTATGCCGTTGAAACTGCAAGGCGCTAGGAACTAATATTTCTCAGTGGCAGCCCGGAGTCTGGATTTTAACCCCAGAGGGCGAGCCTCGAGACTTATGCCGTTGAAACTGCAAGGCGTTAGGAACTAATATTTCTCAGTGGCAGCCCGGAGTCTGGATTTTAACCCGGTTGATGACAATAGGCTTGCCCCCTATTACATGGGACTTAAACATAACTGTTGAAATGTGGGTGTACTTTAGCTGCACCTCTGCCTAGCCCTACGGGGAATAGCGGCGTGATGTTATGTGATGTGTTTAAAGACTTAAAAGTAGTACTAATGAAGATGGTCGTGAATGAGAGCAGTTTATGAGCAGACATAAATAAACTGAAGTCTGTAATTCGTTTGGATTTTTGGATAGAATCGGATATACGAGCACATACTGTGGCTCTAGTGAAAAGGGATCTAAGTCCAAAAATGCAACTTTACAGGAGACGCTAAAAACACTCCGCGCGCTTCAAATTGCGTGTTTGACCTCGTGTGACATTTAAACCGCTACCAATTGAAATACATGTGAAGTTTTTTATAGGTAAACAATTTATGCTCTTTATTATTATTGAGTTATTTTTATTTAATGTTATTAGTTTTTAAGATAGTGACTTATACTAACCACAAAATGAATTCCTTTAGGGTATAATATAAGTTATACCCCTTCTCCTATAATGTTAAATGTTAATTCATACAAGTGAAAATGAATACGCATTTGGAATGATTATGTTCATACTAATCTCAACAGAGTTACTTTGATTTTTTCCCTTTATTTTAGTGAAAACGGATTTATGTCTAATAATATCACATTACTCACTAAACCATTTTTAAGAACCAGGTGTTGTTGTATTGATAAACACTAACCAAATAAAAACTTGGGTAATTTATGTTAATTTAGATTAAAAAACACAAAATATATTTGAAAAAATCCGTTTAAAAGAATACAAAAGTACTTGAAACCGACTTTTGTAGTTTTTTTTGGTGTCAGTTGGACCCTTTTACACAAGGTAACTTCTTTATTTTTAGAGATAGCTTAGATCCGTTTACACCAAACGATAGATCATTTTTCTCTGATCACTTCTGTATACTTAACTCATTTTCCACAAAATCGGACTTATACCCCTTTTCAATCGTGAAAGCGTTTTATTGCATTGTTGCCAAGTTCTTAAAACTAAAGGATTATAAGTAGCTGATGCTCCCACTAAATGAAAAGAAACAGGGAGTTTTCTCAGACTGAGATCTGAGGCCTTAGTGCGAGTTTCTTTTAACTATCTTCACTTTACGCATCGACCGCGTTCGGCGCTCCGATTGGCCCATCACTGGCCTTCACTGGTGAAGGGCCAATCGGAGCGCCGAACGCGGTCGATGCGTAAAGTGTAATAGTATAAATTACTTAGTAACTCCTCAAACTGGCAGCAAAGATGGTGTCAATATTGAAAATACTTCGTACTTCGACTTTATATTATGTGGAAAATGTTGTTGGTTATACATTTATATTACCATTTTAGTTTTAAGTTCTTAACCATATTGTAATGTATAACCGTTTATTTTCCCAAATAAAATAAAATAAAAATAAAAGACTTATTAGAATGTATGCAAAGCAGTAACGACCTGAATAAAAGTTTTTGAAAGAAAACTTTACACTACCTTCAGAAAGTTAGATACTTTCTATCTAAGAACCTTATTGGCTGTCCATTTAGAAAGGATATTTAATAATAATTTACGTTGTGTTTCATTACTGCTAAGGGTAGAAGAATTGGCCGTAGAACTTTCTAAGAGCTTTCCCAAGTTTAATGAGGAGGTTGTAATCTACCGGTAAATTATGAATTTCGGAACTTTTGTCGGAAAGGAAACGGTTTTTTATCAGAAAGCGGCCGTGAATGCAAAATAACCGAAATTATTTGAATGGTCTATTAGCCTTCCGAGGTAAAGTTAGGAAATATTTTGTTTAATAACAGTAATAAGTAATGTATTTATCACTTGATAATTATTATGCATCTGAAAAACAAAATGGCAGTTGGATCGCCATTTTGTTTTTGCAGACTAACTAGCTGTAACAAAAACTAACATACTGCACGAAAATAAACTCTTAACCGTGTTTTAATAATTAAACGTGCATGCACGTGAACAATGAAAATAAAAATAAAATTTTGATAATCCCATCATGTGTGTTGTCTGTCGTAAATGGAAAGCCGTTTATAACGCTCAGTTAAATGATTAAAGCGTTGGCACACGACAAAGGGGTTTTAATTAAAACTAACTATGCGTGCAGGTATCTCTATGTCGCGATATTGTTATGAACTGGGGCGAACTTTGGCGCACATAAAAATGTCACATTTGACAGCTGCCATTTTGGTATTATGAAATAATGTTACTAGTAAAAAAAATTGAACATGACGAATAGTTAACGGACCATTGAGAGATTTTCATTTTAGTACTTGGAAATCCACTTTGAAGTCATTTTAGCGAACTAGTTTCTTTGTTATTTAATTAAATATGTCAAGAAGAAATCATTCTAAGTTTTATTTTTCTCAACTAAGCGAGAATAAAGTGTTAACAAGGTGAAAATTATGAATAACCGTTAAAACTTTTGTAATTTGGCAAATACCTACATTCTAGAATATTTGCAAATTCATGACGAAGTTTATTAACTTTTTCGTTTGATATTCATTGAAAGTCAAGCATTAAGAAGTAGGTAGGTATATAGAGTAAGTAAGCACCAAGCTTTCTTACAACCAACTGTACCATTATTATAAGAATTATGGCAAAGTAATGAAATAATAATCTATAATACTATCACTTACTGCCACAGTAATCATTACACCGATTTATCACCAAAACACCAAGCTTACCTGTAATAACAAAAAGCAATAAATTAGTAAAGAAATGATAAAACCATAAAAATCTGACGTAATTTATGAGCCAGTAAAAGTTATATCCCTTTTAGTATTAGTTACGTCTGGCAACACCGCTTCTCGATTGTCAACCCACAGGTAAGGGTTAACACCTTTAGGAAATTACGTTAAGTATTAAAAATAATGGAACTTTATGAGGGTTCTAATAGCTTTTATAACTCGTCGTTAAAGTAAATAATGGGGTTTGTACTTATTAGTGTATTTTATGTCATAGTTAGTTTTAGCTATCCAAGACAGTTTTGAACTCGGATTTAACTTTGAAATCTCACTGGCCGGCTTTAAATTGTAAATGAGGAAATGGTATTTTTTATTGCTGGCAATTTTGACGAAATTATGTATGATTAATTTTGATGTATTATCAAATGTCGGGGAACCAACAATTCTCGACTTTTTATTCATTTAATTTCGTTTCAAATGAAACGGAACACGGTTATTACATTTGAGTTTCGTTATTTCCCGTTCCTTTTCGAAACGAATTTCGAATTTTGATCCCTTATTTTATAACGACTTCATAAAGGGTTCTAAAGTTTTACCTTCTGATTGCTCGTCATAGAATATTAAACTTTATTTCTAAAAGCTTAAGAGTTACTTAATTATAAACCGTCAATCAAATCCGAAGTGTACGTAGTCATAATCGTGTTGTAATTTTCAAATACTTACGGTTGAGTTTAAGAAAAGTGTTAATGCCTTTTACCGGATTACTTGTTATTCTCAGTACCTACTCGGCCGTAAATATGACACTTCTTTGTCACTCATATCTGTCTGACAACTCTAACAGTCGCTTTTTAATGCTGAGATCCGACGATCCACGATTTTGCGGACGGACTCGCACGGCAGACGACCACGGATCGCCACGCACCGCGCACCGAGGAACTACCGATGTCTGCGATACCCCGCACGTACAGCTTCCCACGGTGCGTCGTGCTGGCTCGTCTCTGTCCATCCGCAATATGGCGCACCGTCGCGTCGGTCGGATCGCGGCATAAGACCCGATGTGCCATTATAATTTACTGCCATGTAATTAATATTGAATTTGTTACAATTTTTATTTAATTTCTCCGTTGCGTGCTGGTAATTGGGATGTTCGCGTTAATTTCGTTCGTTAGTGGAACAAGGTCAGTTAGCTACGATTTTGTATGACACGACATTCATTGCTTCCTACACGAGGAAACCGCCTTTTTATTATAATTAATTGACCAGTCATCAAAAACGTAGTTAGTAGTTTTTTTTTTTGCTGGAAGACCCGATTCTTTACTTGAGTACCTATATATATATACAACGTGCCGTTACAATGGCGACATTAATTTAACACACGGGTAGGGCTAGTGGCCAGTAACCATAAAAATGATGATAAAATAAAATAATTCGTAAATTGAAAAAAAATAATTTTCAAACAAACTAAATAATAAAAACATAACCAAAATTGAGATCACTCTTTGTAAAAGATTCATTCATGTAGGTACCTACCAGCTGGCTTACGTTCCATCGGTCAAGATCCTTTGTCGGCATAATTTCTAGGAAATTGCGCGGCTTTCCTTTTATTTGCCTACATATGATCCGTGACCCCGGCAAATGAACTCTTCGCTACAATTCTTTAAGTACAGGTTGCTCCAGGATGGTAATTTAGAAAATTGTAAATAAATCAATAAATAATAACATTTAATGAAATTAAAATATTTTCCTAAAACGAATACGCGAAATCGGATACGTGTGTTAAATTAATGTCTCATGGTAGCGGCACGTTGTATATATATATATATACAGTCTGGATGGATTTTGCCTTTTGTAATCCTACTTATATCTACCAATATTTTAATATTATATTTTTATTTTAATATTATTATAAAATGTGTTTGGAAGTTAGGACGTTTGTTACTTAATCACGCAAAAACTACTGATCAGATTTGGATGAAATTTGGCACACAGATAGTTTATAACCTGGATTAACACATAGGATACTCTTTATACCGATATTCCCACGGGATCGAGACTTATGCGGGTGAAACCGCGGGGCGCTGCTAGTAGATAAATAAGTTTAAAAAACTTTAAAAGTCAACAATATGCTGGTAAAACCTAAACTAAAAACAACCGTAGAAAATTCCTATCGTAATGATCAATACCAAATATTTCAATTTTCAATAACTGCTAATAACTGAATTTCATCAGCTAATTATTAGTCATACCTAATTACTGAATAATTATCTTTCAATCAAAATCCAGGTCCAGGAACGAAAACGTTTTAAAAACTTTATTTTTGGGGAATACAAAACTTGTTTTTGAAGTGTCATTTGAATTGCATTCAAAACCGTCGTACCTATGAAAAGTCATTAAAATTAGTTTACCTACATTAATAATTCAAACACGGTGAAAAAAGCATAGGGCAGTTTCACTAATTAGATTTAGAATTCAGATTAATTGAGTTTGAACCGAGAACTTGAGGGTCCTGACTGATCCTGGACTTGTCTCCTGAGATTGGTGATGTTAAGTTATTCATTTGTTCGGAACTGGGTTAATCTGGTAACAACTGTAAGTGGCATGTTTGGGGTTTCCATTAAGGCTCTTACATACTGGCGCGATTCGAATTTTAACAAAACAATTTCTAAGAAAACTTCACGGCGAACAATGCGGCGGCGTCGCGTCGCGCAACGAATCGCCCCAGTATGTAAGAGCCTTTAAGTGTGGGAGTAGGGACGTGATGATTTTAGCAATTGTTAAGCAAACATCAATCGATCTGCCTAGCTCTTTGCCAACTATATTGGGGTCAGCTTCTAGTCTAACCGGATGCAGGTGAATATGAAATTTTACATGGAGCGACTGCCTATCCGACCTCCACAACTAATACGATACCACTTGGTATGACTAGTTGTCAGACTATTGGGCTTCTGACTCTGTAACGACTGTCAAAGATCTAAGAATGACAGCCGTGACCAACGGCTTCACGTGGTATCCGAGGCACAGAGGGGTCTCCTCATGTAATGCAACAAAGTCGCTTCACACTCTCCAAGCTTAAGTACATACGTTATAGAAAACTAAATCAGTAATATCCAATTCCTCCTCTGCTATAGTCAAGCACTCAAAACGACACAAGTTAGCCAAACTTCGTCTTACATTGCTCCATTTACATACAATATGTCCGTCAAGGTACTTGCTAATGCAGCATTGGACGTTGAAGTAAGACTACCTCACAATAGCCATTAGAACAACGAATTCCTATTATTTAAATTGCAATACCCAGGTGTTATACTAAGTAGTCTGAACCAGTTTCAGACTACTTACGATAACGCATTGCAGTTAGATCTATACTTGTTGTAGAATGAGTACTGGAAGAGCTAAGCTCAGTTTGTAACTTTGTGGGTCATTTGTTTAAGCCATTATGTAATTTTATCTACACCCATGCTATAAACCCTCTATAAAAGTTTCTGAAACAGTTAGCTTATTGCCAACATTAAAACAACCAGCGTCATAGTAACCATAATATCATCCAAACAGGTGTTATAATGTTGTACTAAATTTCATAACGCAACTCATTTTAAAAAAAGAAGATTGTCATTCACGAGCGCTTCACTAACCAAGCACCGTAATTTAAAAACAAAACATTCATTCGAATTCGAATAATTCGAATTCACGTCGTACCGCGCTATTTTTGTTCGATATTGGTATTGCAAAGAAACTTTTATAGAAGATTCATATCATGGGTGTAGATAAAACCTTGTTTGCAACTGTAAATAGTTAGGTATTCAAACACTCATGTGATACTATTATCACACTCGGCTTTTTAGGAGCCCGCGAAATTCAAATTTTCTTACGTTTGTCTGCAATTTGCAGGTATCAGGTTTATTTTGATCTAAATATGATTTGCGGCCGTATCAAATATTTATTTATAGAATTATAATCATAAAAATCATCAATAGTTACATAAACTGAAAATGTGAAAGAGCTGAATGAAAGTTAAACATCAACAATATTTCCTTGCATTTTCTAAGCACCTGTAGGCATTTCATTGATTTCCAAAAAGGTGGCTTTACCTTTCCGAAATCTTAGAATAGATAATAGATAATATGTTTATTTGCATAAAACATGGTATAAAGGGGTGTTAAATAATACTATATAGCACAAACATGTTTAGCTAGGTTATAACAAAGCATGCAAAATACTTAAAATTAAGCAAGTAGACAAGGAGCCATCAATAGTGAATAGAACATCAAAATTTTTTGTCAACAAATTCCTTTAAGCTATAAAAACTATGTTCGAGCATCCATTTGTAAAATTGAACTTTAAACAATTTTGAATGTAAGTTTTTAAATTGCCTCGGTATTTTATTATACATGCGCACACACATTGCTAGGCAGTTTTTATTATACTTAGTTAGGCGAGGCAGATCATTCAACACAAGTTTATACGGATCTCGTCTGTTCCGAGGATTGACATCATTTGCAGTCTTAAATAATTGTTTATTTTTCATTACAAACATACATATTTCGTAAATATAAAGTGACGGTAACGGTAACAAACCAAGTTTCCTAAATATTGGTTGACATGAGTCATCAGGTTTTAGTCCACAAATTGATCTCATGCACTTTTTTTGAGCGATGAATACTCTTTGGAAGTCGGTGCTGTTGCCCCACATTACAATCCCATAACGTAGTAATGATTCAACGTATGCACGGTAAGATATTACAGCAGTTTTTACGTTAGTTACATTTTTGACTTGTTTAAGTGCATATACAAATTTATTTATTTTAGTGCTAATATTATCTATGTGTTCTTTCCAATTTATATCTTTATCTATTATTACACCCAAAAATCTTGTATGCGTTACTTCTTTGATTTTATCAATATTAAGTTTTATGTCATTTTTGTGATTATTAGATTGATTAAATTGAATGTAAACTGATTTATCTAAATTTATCTTTAAATGATTAATGTCAAGCCAATGAAGTAATTTGTTAATTGTATTATTAATGTCAAACTCATGATCTAAAATGGTATTATGTTTTTTATTAGATGTCACTATAATGGATATGTCGTCGGCAAATAATATGCATTTATGGTCAGTTATTTTTGTGATGTCATTAATATAAATGAGGAATAATATTGGGCCCAGCACGCTTCCTTGTGGAACGCCACATTTGTTATATTTATATTCCGATGAGTAGGATATTATGTCATTATGTTCGTTCTTTTTATTGATAACGACACATTGTTTTCTATTACTTAAGTAAGACGATAACCATTGGAGTGCTGGTCCTCTAATCCCATTAGCTTCCAGCTTTTGCAGTAATGTGTCGTATGAAACCAGATCGAATGCTTTCGACAGATCAAAAAAGAGACCAGTAGTCATAAAATTATTGTTAATATTTGAAAGTACAGCTTGCATTAGAGAAAAAATTGCCAACGATGTGGATTTGTTCTTCTGGAATCCAAATTGTTTGTCACTAATAATGTTGAATCTATTACAAAAACTAACTAATCGTTTGTACATACATTTCTCATAAACTTTAGACAAAATGGGTATTAAAGTAATAGGTCGGTAATTATTTATATCATATTTGTCTCCTTTCTTGAATAAGGGCTTAACTAGGGACATTTTCAATTTATCTGGAAAGGTTCCATGGGAAAAAGATATATTTATTAAATGAGTGAGAATGCCAGTCAGTTCATCACTACATGCTTTTATGATTTTTGTACTCATTTCGTCATAACCCTCCGACTTGGTGTTAGACAGAGACATTATTAAGAAGAAATACCAGTTAATTTGTAAAGATCTCCCTACATTTTTATTATCTTCTTTTCTATACTCCCTTTTCACCGCAATTCAATAGGGAATATGCATGTATTTTTTTTATATTTTTATTCGATAGTTTACATCGCCAAATAATAGTTAAAAAAAATTCGACGGCAAAAAAGCAATTTAAAGTACTTAAAAAAATGTTTAAAAATATCCACCCGATCCGGGCTATTTAAACGCCCTCCATTTGGCGCGCTTGGTGTGGTGACGTCACAAACCGTGAAAACAGAAAAGCAACTGTCAGGTCAACGACAAACGCTCCTTTTTGTAGGAGCGTTTGACGTTGACTTGACACTTGTTGATTGACTTGACATTGACATTTTGATTGTTGTCCCAGATTGTTACGTCACATCCGCTCTTAGCTTTTCAAGTATTTGAATTACCTACAGTTTTTTGGGACTTTAAAAAAAATAATTTCTCGCTCAAAAATAAATTTTATTAAAAAATATTGATGGAGGCTTAATTCTGAAGTAATATAGTTTATAAAAAAAAATATTTGACCCATATTTGAATCACATGCATATTCCCTATTACAACGCAATCTTTCACATCTCTTCCTTCCAGCTAATGACTACACAGGGGAGTCAGTCGTTACTCTATTAAACCTCCCACTACCGCGTACTATTCTCAAAGGAGTTCTTATGCGGTGGAATAACGAATTAATGTAATCACTTCGCCGACAGGCTAAATGCAGTACCGAACTTCATGGTACAATATTAATTTGTCACTGCAATGAGGAAGGGATGGTGGTGGGTGAGGGGGAGTCTTACCAAGGGAGGTGTTATCCAGTAACTGGGTTGTGGAGGTCAGATAGGCAGTCGCTCAATATAAAATACAGGTATTCAGTTCAGATACATACATAGTTGAGAAAAGTCTACGCAGATTGATTGGTTGATTGCGAACTTGCGTCATTTGAAAAAATGGTCATGTACACACGGCTACACATCAAGCTATACAAGTATAATGCTTATCTCGCATTGTACGGAAATCCTATATAATGCGAGATCAGCATAAACTGGAAATGTATAGCTTGATGTGTAGCCGTGTGTACTGTAACGCCTGAAGGGCGTTAACTAGATGTGTGGGGGTGTGTGAGGAGGGAATCTCAAAGAGGAGTAGGTTTTCCAAGGGTTTATTAATTAGAGGACACGTTTATACATATTAAGGGTTAAGGCGGATCTCCCCGACTCGACATAAAAACACACCTGTCAATATTTAAACAACGACTGCTGGAGCGTTCGCAAGTCAAGGCTGCGGTTCTACCAGCCAGCCCAACGTGAGGTTGCATATCGCATAAAACCTCTACAGTACCCAGGTAAAAAGTATCCTGTTTGTTAATTCATAAAATGGTCCACTTTTGTGTGCCTCATTTCATCCAAATCCGTTCAGCCGTTAGTGTGATTTAGTAAGAAACATCCGTAGGATTGTATGGTTTGGTTTTCTATTTTGATAATAATATATTGATCCTTATTGTTCTCGAATGATAGAGTTAGGTTTTCTTTAACAGACTAAACATAATATCCATACAATACAGCCGCCCACCTTATATTTTACAATAGGTTATATTACATAAAGAATAAGGTTTTTGCTTTGAAAAAAGCCTACTCATTTAAAGCCCCAGGCCCCAGATATAAGGATACTGAAAGAGAACCTAAATATAGCTTCAGAAATCTATTGAAATAGCGCTAAGAATCGGCTCTCGATCTCGGAAAACATGTTTTCTCAAATGTGTCGGCACTTAGTACTTTTACTTTGAGGGGGCGTCTCTTAGAAGAAGGGAAGGCGTTACGTACTCGATACTTCAATGGGTCCCTTTCAACCCACATTTACTTATATTAAAAAAATACCGTGTTTTTACCTTAAGAAGAAGGTTTTCATAATATTATATTGAGGACACAGCCTATATAGGATGAGGTGCCGTTCGGAGACTGAAAATAATTGATATAAACTGTTTCACCGAACCGCACTTATCAAAATTTTGTTTTAGTGCTGTTAGTGGAAGTGCTCAAGTGCCGTTCGGAGTGCTGTTGAAATCAGTGCTAAGAGTAGAATACCTCGTTGTAGGTACCTAAACTAGGTACACGACAATAATAATACATTAATTGCTGATTATCATTAATTATCTTATTAAATTAAGAATAGGTATGATAAACGTACAGTTATTTTACTTTACCGAGCGTCACAAAATACTTCTTTATTTAAAAAAAAAAACGAGGTAGTCTTACCTTAGTCGCATAGGATGTGTAACAACATCTGACATCTTGGCTGACAGTTACCAACCTCTCTGAAAATGAGTTCGTCCGATCTGATGGCCAACTCTAGCACCACCTGCGCTCATTGTTCAATTCAAATAGCGCGCGCTTGTAACACACTTCCGTCCCTTTCCACGAAATCACTCCCACAGATTGCAAGAAAGTGAGAGGAAAGATGTTACACATCAAAAAAATGGTTGAAAACTGTACATTGCATGATCTTCTAAACAAATGCGATTTTTTTTAACTGTCCTGAAATCTACTTTTAACTAGATGAGTTCATCGATTTCAATATCAATATTCAAAAACAATAAAAACATAAAACAATAAAATTCATCTGCGCCGCATTTAATGGCGTTATATCTTTGTACGGGGATTAGTTTTGGCGCCAATCCAGCGTCACAGGTGCGTCCGTGTATGCAATCCGCCATGTTTGAATGTGGCTTGCGCGGGGAATATCTGGAATACGTAATTAATTATTGTCCAATCTTTGTTACATTTGGGACTCCAAACACGTTTTTGGTGGTTCTGTTTATTTGTTTAGGAAAGCTAGAAGTCTGTTTTTTAATCTCGTAGACTAATTTGACAGGTGCAAATGTCAAACTCCATATTGAAAAAACAAACATCAATCACTTGAAATGTCAAATTAGTTTAGGCGATTTAAAAAAACAGACTTTAGTCTATTGAGACTTTTATGGAATGTCATTTATTTCTTTTGTTTTTAGACTTTGATGAGTGTTGTAATAAGAATAGTAGGTATATGTAATGTTGGGATTTCCTTAATAATGTGGGCCATTATGGCCCTAGCGTTATTGTAGGAATGAAAGCTTATTAGGTACTCGTAGATACACGATTGTGTTTCCCTTCATTGAATAATAGCCAATGAGCTGCTCGCTGCCAGTCAGCCGTCGAATCGTCCGTCACTCAGTCGTATACAAGAGAGGTCCATCAGAGTAATTAGTAATCTGTCAATGGATGGACGTGGGATCGTGTCCGGTGTGGACCGTACCTAGTTACTGTTCCACATTCAAACAACAGCGGTCGGTTAAATTCTCGACAACAGAAACTCAGTTCAAAATAATTCTAGTTTAATTAGATCGAAATAGGAAATAGTAAGCCGATTTTCGCGCAAAAGCGTCTATTTCGTACGATTTGAAAGCAAGTTTATGGCTGAATATAGCGACCGATACGCGTTATTATCAAGTTTCAAAATCCGTTATATTTCGACAAAGCATTGCCCGTATTTACGCCGCTTAGCTCAATTTATGGTATGTAATGCCGGGAGCATTAGATTTGCTAACGCTAGCCCCAAAATGCCTCATTGGCCGCTCAGCCTAATTACATTGATGTTAAATGATTTAGAACGTTTCAAATAATTCAGTCTGCACATTGATTTGAACGTGGAAGAGCAACGATTACTAATTTAGACTGAATAGATCGTAGTGTTATTGTTGTTTTAATGCTAGGTTTGTGATTTAGGGCTGTCACATGTTGTGGGCATCATATTAAAATTAAGTACATACCTACATAGTCCCAAATTATACCAACACCAAATTAGGTGACATCACGGCATTATCCAATATGAATACCAACAGTGGACTTGCCTAACGAAAAAATTGCTAACAAAATAGAAATAGACTCCGTGCAATAAAAGAGAGTCCAGTCAAAAGAAATTGCTGTACGGAAAACGAGACCCAGAAGCATGAAATATAAAAGGAAGTCAGCAATGTTCCTACAAAAGGGTATTGATTCAGCAATGAATTTATTATTAGTAGCTTTAGACATCTTTAAAATGTCGTCTTTTACTGGGCAGGTCGCCAACCTTGCTAAGTAGTTCAAGTTGCCTGGGAAGGCTTTCTGCAGACTTGTCCCGACTCATTAATGCACCTCCTTGGAGACTTTATTATGACAGACTTTATTTTTGTTGCCAGCTTAAAAATTTGTGGTTGTTAAAAGGAAGTTAGTCTGAAAGGCCATAAAATTAAAGTTTGTCTGAATTTTCAGTAGCGTTGGCGTGCTTGCTTAAGCAAGTTTTTCTTTTTGCAAGCAGTTTTTAAAGGCTTTTTCGCATTTTAACTAGGTCCATCAAAAACTATTTACTCAATGAACGTGTAGAACTCGAACCATTCGGTATGGCAGCCATTATGTGGGTCAATATCGTTAGTGAACTGAAAACCTTTAACAATCTGATGAGCAACGACACATGGAGTAGTTTACACTGCTTTTACGGAAAAAAAGGCTTCCACAAAAAAGAGATAACGATGCTAAGTCTGGGCAAATAGGTCACCGATTTACATAATGGATTAAAATATTTCCAGCGACTCAGCCTGCCAACATACAGAAACATAAATGATCACGTTCATTCATTGCATTCAGCCTTTGGCAAAATGCCTAAGCCGTTGTCCTAATTGGCAACGACCACGCTACGCGACTCAATCGCTCAATTCATGCGAAATAGGACAAAAATTGATGAACTCAAGCAGGACACAGATTAAATGGAATGTAAACTTTTCAATTTAACAGGCTGTTGAAGTGGTTTAATGTTAAATTTTCTATAAAATTCGGGGTTGATCAACGAGGTTTTGTTAGAAGTCCTCCCCATTAATTAAAATGGACGCTACGAGTGGAAGAAGAGTGGAAGGAAAAATTCCAGGGCAAATTCCAATTTGCCCTTTGATTCTAGTGTATATTTTGGATTAACTGAAGTATTGACTAAAGGGACAAGTGTATTAACCAATTATCCGTCAAACTTTATGCGATAAAATACCCGAAAAATTGTCCGCCAAAGTTTAAGCGATAAAATATACGAAAAAAAACGTCTGTTCTCTACAAAAATATTATTCTATTTTCCATCTCATACGATAACAAGAAATGCCATTCACAAGTTGGGAAAAACATCGTCAAAACAAAACGGTGCAAATATTTTTGCGCAAAAATAACTCGGATTACTATTAAATTTGACGTCAACAGGGAGCTATTATTGGATAAAAGAGCCCCCTTCATTTGGTAGGCGGATATTTTTATCCGAAATCCTAATTTTTCCTTCGATTAAGCCGGTAGGCTGTCTTTATAAGTGTTATCTTTCCTTACAGTCGGATTCCTGTGTAGATATTAGCGGGATAAATCGTTATTGGGTATTCCATTATGCTAAGTACATAAGTGAGTTTTTTTTTTTTTTTTCGTCGCTAAGTAGTAACAGCCACTCGGGCCGATCCATCAGGTTAAGGTACGCTTGCCGGGGTTGGTCCGTGGATGGGTGACCATTTTCACATATCGAGACTCCTCCGTGCCTCGGAAAGCACGTTAAGCCGTTGGTCCCGGCTGTCATTTGCGGATCTTTGACAGTCGTTACGAGTCGTCAGAAGCACGAAAGTCGGACAACTAGTCCAACCAAGGGATATCGTATTACCCAGTTACTGGGTTGTGGAGGTCAGAGTGTTACTGGGTTGGGAAAAGGCTAGGCAGATGATGATAACATAAGTGAGTATTTTTCATTGAAGAAAATGAAACAAATACAGTATCAAAAAGCAAAAATTCCGCTCGGTTAGGCAAAAACAACCCAGGGGAGTTTTTCTTTTAGGGATCGTAGTTCGAATTTTATTGTGAAAACAATCAAATTCGCCAACATTTCATACAGAGTGATTTAAAAACTCGCTCACATAAAAACACATGTTACTATTCTGAATAACAGCATGTATTTTTATTCCATATTTTTTTAATAACTTTTGCTATTGGCAAACTAGAAAAGCTTTTTGGTAAATTGGCATTTATGAGTTAGCACGAAAAAAATAACGAGAACTATGGTTCTAAACGAGTTAATCCAAAGCTTTATGTATATATTTTTTTCCAAACGTGTTTTGGTATCAACAAAGATCTGAAAAATATGTTCAAGATTAACATAATTATATTTTTTCTGCGAGCAGAAACTATAATAATAGATTTGGCAATTTTTTTGTTTAAGACATGCCTATAAATGTTATTCTTTCTTTTGGCATTTACCTGTTGTTAGCGCCTTAAACAGAAATCAAACCGCAGTAATTTTAATTTCTTAATTAAAATAAAAACCAGTAAAATGATAATGACAGAAAATAGTAGTAAGCCTGGAATAATATCACTGTAATTGAAAGCAGAAAAATCTTCAAATACCAATCTTTATTTCAGTGTAAATATTAGCTCGTAATTTATACTCTTTTTACCCGTTTTAGCGACTCTCTTTTTATACTCTTTCTCAGTGGTTTTAAAAGGATATATTTATGTAAAATGTTCCTCTCGCGACACAATCCACTTTACGATGTCACAGTTTCAGAGACGATAAAACTTTTGGAATTGGTTAGCAAGTCAATAAAGAAGAAGAATGATCGGTTTTGCGAAACCTGAGTTCGATCGTAGAGGAGTTAAGTGCATTAAAGGTATTGGAGATAGCAATTTTCTAAATCTCGTAGCTTGCTGAGTAAAGGCTCTTACATACTGGGGCGATTCGTCGTGCGACGCGAATTTTAACAAAACAATTTCTGAGAAAACTACACGGCGAACAATGCGGCGGCGTCGCGTCGCGCGACCAATTGCCCCAGTATGTAAGAGCCTTAAAGAAAGAATCAACGTCACCCCTCAGTCAATCTGCCTAGCCTCTAACTATGTAGAGGTCGGCTCCCAGTCTAATCAGATGCCGCTGAATACCAGTATTTTACATAGAGCGACAATCAACATAACCCCTCAAAACTCATGAAAATGTAGCACCAAGTCGACTCAATTTACGTGTTCTCATAAAAATCGAAGTTATCAGTATGTCACCTACACGTGTAAGACATAGCTACGAGTCGTAAATGAGGCTCGTAAAGTAAACGAGGGAATAAAACCTGCCAATGAGCTGGAGCGGTCGCTTCTTTGACACGACAGTCTTAATTAGGTTCTAAAAATTTGTAATTTGAAGAACGGAGTATAAGAGTATGATGCAGTCTCAGACAGTAATAAACGTTACTTGGCCTATTTGGTTTAGATAAGTTCCCGTCTCTATCTTGCATTTTTAGTTACACATAATTATGTGCGACAATAATAATGCCTAGCCAAAGCCCGTGTTACATCTCGGCCGCAAACTTTACTTTGGACTCTTTTAACTACTATAAACTGTTAAGCAGTAGGTACCTAAGTACCTGCAACGGCACAAATCTCTTTTAGCGCGTGGCCGATTTCGGAACTAACGTCGCTATCTTGCTTAATACAATTTCTGTGAATTCAACTGTCACTGTTAATGTCATTCAAGTGTCAATAGATTCTTGTAGCACTTTAGTTAACATTATAGTATGAATATATCGTAATTATTTACTAGGTATTTCCTGAGCAGACTGCAGAATTACTTCCTGATGGAGCGATCTTGTGACTCAACGGAAGCCACTAAACATACGGGGTGTTAGGGTAAACACCGTTATCCTTGCAACCAGTGGTTTGGTTTCATTTATAGAACGTAAAATCAATGGAAAATTACAACTTTTTTATCATTTTTTTTTTAACTACATTTTTCCACAAAAGACGCAAGTTCGTTGCCCTATGTGCTAGGGCAACGAACTTGCGTCTCAACACGGGTGGGGGTGCGGGACGCGACCTGACCGGCCGCGAGCGCGACCCCTCCGTCAGTTAGTCAGCTGTTTCGCTAGCGAGCACGGTGTCGGATAGATACTTTTTAAAATCTTTTAATGAAAATAACGTTTTTTTTTTGTTGTGTTCGGTCATTTATTTTTATATTTAAGTCAACTACCCATGGTTTGAATGACAAGACTGTTTACCCTTACACCCTGTATAAGTGACTGTCCATTTTCCTGATAGGTATGTAAGAACTTGCTTTTGTAAGGGTTTTCTCCATTTCCTTCCTTATACTCTTATAGGTAGTATTTTGTAATCTAGAACAACTGTTTCTTCAAACAGTACCTACCACTCTACACACACTCAACTAATCCTACAATACAGGAATACTACTGACCGCAGTAGGAGTAGGTATACCTGTATTGTAGGATTAGTTCTACAAGAAGGTAACAATTTGGTACAAAGTTCCAAAAAGTGTATTAATCAATTTAATTGTCAGAAGAGATAATGAGTTGGTAATTCGATCGTGTATAACCTAGGGGAGAATTCGAAAATAATTATGAAGATAATTAAGTTTGGGTGCGGATTTTCGATTTAGCGAATTAGCGCTCCCTATGTTGGCAAGCTTGGTATACGAGTAGAGAGCGCTGCGAACAATACAGTGAAGCATGCCAAAACTACACCAACGCTCACACGCACACATTTACAATCAAACTACACCAAAATATGTGCACACATGTTTATGAAACCGGCCTCACGTCACTTTTGACAGCGCTCTGTCTTGGTTTTTTATTTAGTCTGAGGGTATAATAAAGAATGTGCGTTTGGTGAAACGATTTTACTAGAAGTTCAAAAGAGTTAAAATATCATTGTTTTATTTGTCCTAGATAATCGGAAACATTTATTATGAACTTTATTTAAAAAAAAACATTATCAGCGACGTCCGAATCTCCATCAAATCCGTCGAGACAGAATAAAACCTTTTTATTTCATTAGATTGATGTGATCACCTGTCAAAACTCCCGCCACAAAATGGCGGCTCGTTTAAATTGAAAACAATAGCTATCTATTCATCCAGCGTGAATCCTACGCAATTTCCAGTCCAGTTGAAATATAAACCTTTTGCTTTGTGACTTTTATCGATGTTAATTAAAGCTCACTGAATCGAGACACAATGTATGAAGAGTTAATTGTGTTTTATTAATAAATTGAGTATTATTATTAATTGTATTGCTTCGCTAGCATTAACTTCCTGATTGCTTCGGCAATAATGTAATAATGTCAGCTTTTATTGCTTCGTTTGTAATTGGTTGAGGTATCCCGGTGGGATGGAGGATGGAGGAAGAATAGAAGTCTGCTGGTATTCATTTGGAGCACATTTTGAACGTTGATTGAGTGGACTGGATTACTTGTAAGTGATGGGGTTATTGTTAGAGCAAGCTTTTATCACTATCTTTTTATTAAAAATAAATCTACTACTTTGGCAAGTTTTAAATTAATAAAAGAAATCCTTAGTGCAATAGATACAAAAAAGATTCCAATAGCTGTATTTCTGGACATGAGTAAAGCCTTTGACATGATATCTCTTGACAAACTATTAAATAAACTAGAAAATTACGGTATAAGAGGCCCAGCCTACAATTGGTTTGATAGCTACCTAAGGGGTCGAAAGCAATGCACGGAGATCGTGAAAATGTGCCGTAAGACTAACACCTACGTAACGTATAGATCTAAGTACCTAATTAACAAATGTGGCGTACCTCAAGGGACTGCGATTTCGCCGATACTATTTTTAGCATACATTAATGAACTACCGAACGCAACAGACCAATACACTATACTGTTCGCAGACGATACCACTATTCTGACTAAAGAGGCTACTGTTGAGCAAGCAATAAATGTCACAAATAAAGCTCTAAACGATGTACATGACTGGTTAAACCTAAATAATTTACAAATAAACACAAATAAAACTAAATTTATGACATTTTGCACAAATAATAATAAAAAAAAAAAAATAACCGACACATTTGACACACAAATAAAATATAATAATGACAGAATTGAAAAAGTAAATACTATAAAATTCTTAGGAATACATTTTGATAATTACTGCAACTGGAAATCACATGTAGACATGGTGTGTAAGAAATTAAATAAATTTATATACGCGCTACGGAAAATAAAACAGTTAACGAATGTAGAAACAGCTCTAATTGTGTACCACAGCCACGTGTGCTCTGTACTGAGATATGGGATAATCGTCTGGGGAAACTCCACGGACTCCCAAAGAGCATTTATAGTTCAGAAGAAATGCCTCAGATCGATCTATAACCTTAAATGGACCGATTCCTGCCGACCCGTGTTTACTAACAAAAAACTGCTTACACTCCCATCCTTATACATTCTAGAAATGTGTAAGTTTGTTAGAAATCACCCTTCGCTTTTTGAAAAGGATGAAAAAGCTCCTTTAAAAAGAAAGGTAGCACAAAAGCCTCTGATAGTCCCTCGAAATCGACTAAAACTTTGCGACACGAACTGCTATAGTATGGCGGTTAAGCTATACAACAAGCTACCGGAAAAAATGAGAAAACTAAATGAATTAGAATTCAGCAGAGCCTTATTTAATTGGCTGTGCGACAGATGTTTTTATTCCATAGATGACTTTATAAATTTGAAATCCTTTTGACATAGTAATTATTTTATTATTTTTTTATTATTGTTAATGTTAATTTTCTTGTTTGTGTTAATAATGTAAGAAGACAAAAAATATTTAATTGTATACTGTAATTTACATAGTGATTATTTTATTATTTTTTTATTTTATATTATTGTTAATGTTAATATTATTTTTTGTGTTATTAATGTAGGAAGACAAAAATTTGATATAATTTTTTTTTTTAAAGCTTTGACTATTTAAAAATTTGCACGACTAGAAAGTCGAATATAGTGAAACCATATTATAAAAATTTACCATATACAATGTACCTATATTCTGGCAAATAAAGAATTCATTCATTCATACCCGATTGCCCCAGAAGGAGGGTAATGTTTTTCGAGAGTATGTATGTTTATATGTCTATTTCTTTGGCACGCTGTGTAGCCTAAACGGCTTAATGGATTTTTAGCTAATGAGGTGGACGGGGAAAAATCCAATAACCTGAAATATGGTGTAACTTTTGTTTGTTCCCTGCCCTTAATACCAAAATTCTACAGATTATAATGGTTGTTTTTCTCTTTTAAGTTATGCATTTTTCGCAGGCGGGTTTTTTGTTTTTTAATTTTCTTTTATCTTTTAACAATCTTTTGCAGTTATTATAAGAAATGCGCAGATTTAACCGTATCGAATAATTCTAAAAGCTGTAGCAATAACAATATATTCTAATATATAAAAAAAAAACAACTGCATAAAACATACATACATACAAGATACGCGCGAAAAACATAACCCTTCTTTGGCAGTTGGGAAATAATAATAAAAAAAGGTAACATTAGTGCGGTTGACTGGATTGCCTCGTTGAGCTAGTGGTCGCAAGCACTACTGCTGAACATGAGGTCCTGGGTTCGATTCCCAGGTCAGGCAGAGTGTTATTAGGTTATTCCATCTGGAATTTCTCAGTAGCAGCCCGGAGTCTGGATTTGTGCTCGGTTGGCAATAGGCTCGCCCCCTATTAAATGGAACTTACGCATAACTAGCGAAATGTGGGTGTACTGTAGACACCCTTCGGGGATTGCAGGCGTGATGTTATGTTATTTGTAAGGTTGATTGTAGGGGGTAATCTTCTGAACTACTGATCTGATTCCGAAAATTCTTTCACTAATGGGAAGATATAGTATTGCCGAGTGTTATCCATACTAATATTATATATTCGAAAGTAACTCTGTCTGTCTGTCTGTTTGTTACCTTTTCACACGTAAACCACTGAACGGATGGCAAGGAGTTAGATGGCATCCCGGGAAAGGACATAGGCTACTTTTTATCGATATACCACGCGGGCGAAGCCGCGGGCGGAAGCTAGTGTATAATAAAAAGATGACCATTTAGACAGACAATGAGTTTTAGATATTGGCTATGGTTTGATTAACAAACGTAGGTATATTGCATTATTTTATGTACTTACTACCTAATCGAATAAACATTGCACATCAAAACTGTATACATAAACGCATAACATTTTACGATGACAAATGATCTGCATTGATCATTAACAAGCTTGGTTAGCTGTTAATTTCCATAGATGTCCATTCAATTAATTTATTGGTTGTAACTGAACTGATTTGATACGCACGTTATTATATAAACGTGGCTGTACTGGTATCTCTTACGACGGGACGAGACGGACCTCGTGGCTACATGATAAAGCTTGATTCACACATATCAGTGAAGCCACCGTTGCGACACAGTACCGGCACAGTGCAAAATATTCTTTCATACATTCTCATGCCGGTGTCGGCACTGACACTGAGACACTGACAAATGTGGATGCGTTCATAGAGAATGTATGAAAGAATATTTTGCACTGTGCCGGTACTGTGTCGGAACTGTGGCTTCACTGATATGTGTGAATAGACCTTTACAGACGCACGGGTCAATCGAAGGTTAAGCTACGCTTGCTGCGGTCGGTTCGTTGATGGGTGTCCATTGCATATCGAGACCCCTCCGTGCCTCGGGCCGTTGACCCTGGCCGTCATCCGTCGATCTTTGACAGTCGTTACGGGTAGTCAGAAGCCCAACAGTCTGTCAACCATTTTCCTACCGATTTTTTAATTTAACCGATTTCTGATAAGTCTAACCGTGCGTTTGCACTGGCGAAACATTCACGCCAAAACATGTTCAAGTGTCTAGTTCCTGTCAAAAATTTTATGAAACATTGACAGAAAATAGAGATTTCAACATGTTTTGTCGTGAATGTTTCGCCGGTGAAAACGCACGGTAAGCTAAACTCAGATATGAAAAAAGCAAACATGACAATCTCATGGTAGTTCCTCCTTCACCTTAAACCAGGGCTACCACTTTCCTAAAAGTCGAAATTTTACAACTCAACATCCAATAAAAATGATCTTTAATGCTCAGTCAATAGAGTGCATATAAAACCGTTCACTTAAGATCTTTCAGTTTGTTTGGGGGTTAAAAAGGGTGGCGAGGAATAAGAAGATTTATTCAGTTAAATGGTATCGGAGCTCCCTAAGTAATTGCTGCGGACTTCCGCGCTGATAAAGCATAATTTTGTGGCAGCCCAATAAGCTACAGACAAAGATGGCATTTGTAGACATTTTGTCGGGGTGTTGAAATGGAATGAAATGAAATTGTTTATTCTGATATCCTATAATCAATAGGATATCGGAATCACTTTTACAAGTCATATAAAAAAAAAAAAATAAGCTAGATGAGGTCGGTTCCTATCTGACTACTCTGAGAAGAAAGGCCGAAACAAACTCAGAGGTCGCAGTCTCTTTTAAAGTCCAGACATAATCTTGGTCAGGCCATACGAGGACCATGTAGATTAATATCTGAAATGGTCTTTTGAGGTTCTTCCACATAGATTTGAGTGGACCTGTCCAGTCAGTGCAAGCATTTGTCAGTAATAGTGGAGCTCAACTCAGAACTTAAGGAGCTCAAGATGTTCCCGTCAAGTGTTCGCCTACTAGGAAGCCGTTTGCATGTAAGCGCTCAAAGGTTTTTACGTTTTTGTAATTTTTATTTTATAGCCAATGTCCTAGGCCTTCCCCTTTTTCCTTCCAAATCTCTCTGTTTTGTGCGATTTCGGGCCATGTTGGCCTCGCAAACATGATTAGATCGTCACACCACCTTCGCCGCGGTCTACCTCGACGGCGATGTCGATTTTACGATTTTATAGGGTGAAATTTTATTCATGGGATTAAGGGATCACTGTACTCATCTATATGGACAATTTTCACTGTAGGAACAACCCTAAAATCGCGAAAAAAATCAGCTGTTCCCTACATTTTGACGATCTATGCGAACGTAGTGTTGGGAGCAGTTAAAAGTAATAAAAGAGCTATAAGCTTTGTCCACTAAAATTAATTGTAAGTATTGTCATTTTCAGCAATTTTTTTAATTCTACGACTAAAATCACGTTTCGTGTTAGTCTGTGTGACCGCGTTGTTTTTCTAAACTATGCAACGGATTTTGATGCGGTTTTCACCATTATTTAGAGAATTTATTCCGGAAGGTTTGTGTATTATACTTACGATACTATTAAAGAGACGATTTATTAGGGAGGAGCTCGTGGCTAAGTAATAACAGCCGCTCGGGTCGATCCATCAGGTTAAGCCACGCTTGCCGGGGTTGGTCCGTGGATGGGTGACCATTTTCACATATCGAGACTCCTCCGTGCCTCGGAAAGCATGTTAAGCCGTTGGTCCCGGCTGTCATTTGTGGATCTTTGGCAGTCCTTACGATTCGTCAGAAGCACGAAAGTCTGACAACCAGTCTAACCAAAGGGTATCGTATTACCCGGTTACTGGGTTGTGGAGGTCAGATAGGCAGTCGCTCCATGTAAAATACTGGTATTCAGCTGCATCCGGTTAGACTGGAAGCCGACCCCAACATAGTTGGGAAAAGGCTAGGCAGAAGAGGAGACTTACGATACTATTAAACATAATTATAATAAATAAATCTCGATGTATTTTCAAGTCATAAACACCGTGCGCAGCTGCGGTTCGGTAGTACCTATTTAATAAAACTGCATAGAGGAAACATTCTCCACAATATAAAATAACTGTATTCGCTGTTATTGCATTTGATCACGGTACATTGCACAGAGAGCTAGAGGAAATTAACCCATTTATTCAACTGTTATAACTTATAACTCCAATATTTTTAGAAAAAGTTTTAGTAAAAATATTTTTTTGGTATAATATAATAGTCTACTGCACTATATTTCTTTGGTTTGGCTACCAAAGAAACATAGTGCAGTAGACTCGACAGTAGACACGTAACCATATACTTGCGCAAGTCTGCGTAACACCGAATGGCTCAGATACTTGTGCTAATTAATTATAATAATACATGTTAATGGATATCTACTTGTGCAAGTCCAATTCTGGACAAGTATATTGTAACATGTGTGTGAATGTGTGGCCTGCATTAAGGCCAATTTCACCAATGACACTAAACGAGTTTAGCACATCTAAGCCGCGTTCAAGAGCTGTCAGTGTCAATATTTGATGACACTGTCAGATCTTGAACGCGGTTTAGCTGATCGCGTTCAGTACCTACACACAGACAATAATTCATGAGATCATAATCCTTAAACAGAAGCTTGGGGACAACTCAATTACCAGAAAGGAACCACAAACAAAGATATACATTACAGAAGGATAATAAATAAAACTGATAACAGACAAGAGAAATATTAATAATATATCCACATATATATAGCTAGAGTTACTCGGAAAGTTGCCACAGTAATAAAATGGAATTGGGCTGTTGTGCTGGACACATTAGCCGTATGTCAGACAATCCGTGGGCCAAACGCACGATCAGGACCCCAACTGCGTAACTTAAGCTGGACTTATATTACTGTGTTGTGTCGTGTCTTGACGCCTTCTGACGCAGTGTTAGCCAATCAGAACTCGTTGTGATTTGACGTAGTTCTGAACTGATTCGTCTGATTGGTGTATCCCGCCTCACGGCACAACACGATACAGTAATATTGTGTCGGTGGCTTTAGTTTCAGTCCCAATCTGACGGATTTTGAAGGAAATTAAAATCTATTATTACTTCATATGTAGTAAATGTGGTAAATAATGCAGTATTATCTTGTAGAACTGTTAAAACACACTGGGTTTGCAAGTGGCTCACGCAATTACTCGCGGATAGGTCCCTTAACATGGCAAGTGTCATCGCGGCAGACCGTTAGGGACGCCATTAGGACTGTGCGACCGAATTCGGATATCTATGTCGAGACTGCAGCCCCAGGTGGAGACGGCCGATTGAGTGAGCTTGACTCCTTCGATAAGGATTGGTTCCAAGTCTCAAGTAGTCTTAGATAGAGAGAAATGGACGAAGAGGTACTCTCAAAACTGTAAAGGAAAACATCGTGAGGAAACCGGCATGTCCCAGATCCTAGAACCAAAAATTCGAAGACATGTGACATCTACCAACCCGCACTGGGCCCGCGTGATAGATTACAGCCCACTCCCTCTCGAAGAGAGAGGGCTTGTGTCCCAGCAGTGGGAACTTATTAGGCTGAGATTATGCTTATGCTTAAAATAAAGTCCATTGACGAAAATACACAATACACATTTCTATTTATACGAAAGCCAAAATAGAAATACAAATGGCGGAACCGATTCAACTGTATTAGATCGATACAAGTTCAATATCTAGAGATATATTCGATCCACTGATATTGGACATTGTGTATTGCTGCCTCGGGAAATTGAATGCAATTTTAAAGCGTTGCATAGATGGGCAGAAGTACCGATATAGCGTGTAATATCGACGCTCAAGCGATTGGATCGTTGGAAAAGCTGAGCATTTGTGGAAAATCCTCATTTGAGAAACATATCGTGGTTGTAAACATTGCAGAGTTGAAAATGTCGGGTAGGTACTACATAAAGTTTATAAAAATCCTTGTTTCCAATTGCTGTTATTTCCACAACGAATATGAACTTTATGGTTTTGTAAATTATGTAAGTTATAGCGCAAAATAAACTTTATATGCGGGTATTAAAGTTGTTTTTCCAAAAACACATTTTTTTTTACATGTATGGAAACTAAATTGCGAACGCAGTATACATCCCCTAAATAAAATCATAATGTTGTTTTTTTTGTTTCTCGTCTTTTTTACTAAAACTACTAAGTACAAGTAAATATTAAAGTTTAAAAGCAAGTTTTAAGGAAACGCTTGCCATATAAACCAAGATGCATTGCAGAATGGCGGATTTGTTTCAAGACTGGTCGCTGAACATTAGTGTCTGGCACTGTGGTTTTTAGGGTTCCGTACCCTAAGGGTAAAACGGGACCCTATTACAAAGACTCCTCTGTCCATCCGTCTGTCTGTCTGTCAGTCCGTCTGTCACCAGGCTATATCTCGTGAACCGTGATAGTTAGACACTTGAAATTTTCACAGATGATGTATTTCTGTTGCCGCTATAACAAATAAACAGAATAACATAAATATTAAAGGGGGAGCCCCCTTATACAACAAACGTGATTTTTTGCCGTTTTTATAGATATTTATTTATTTATTTAAACTTTTCGCACTAAAAAAGGTACAAAGGCGGACTTAATGCCTGAGGCATTCTCTACCAGTCAACCAAGGGTGGTGAAGAGATTAGATGGCAGGTGCTCTAATTGAGAGGAACGAAGAGAAAAATATAATAATAATAATATATCATATTGCATTACAGATAAAGCAGTACAGTACATAAATAAGCTATAAACTTATGATACATATACTTACAAATATATTTACTATAATAAATACTATAATATATATATATATAACATACAAATTCAAGGATGAGAGGTGATGACATGACTCTACTCTATTTATTTTGAGAAAAAACTCCGCAATTTCCGCTTAAATGCATAACGACTGGTGGTCGTCCTGATATCAAGAGGAAGCGCATTCCAAAGAAGAATGGACTGAATATGAAAAGAAGAATGAACAAAGTCAGAAGTATGAGAAGGACAGAGTAGGAGAAGATTGTTAGAAGAACGCAGGGTCTTAGTGTGTGAAGAACACAGATATTGGAAGTGAGAAACAAGATAAGAAGGAGGAGTAGGAGAGTTGAGAACGGAGTAAAGCGTGGTCAAAGCACGCAAACTTCTTCTTTGGCGAATGGACATCCATTTGAGCTCAGACCTATAGCTCGACACGTGGTCATATTTCCTAAGGTTGAATATGAACCTGATACAGTTGTTGAGTAGTCGGTCAAGCTTATCCAGCAAAACTGCATTCAAGTCAAAGTAGCACACGTCACCATAGTCGATGACGGGGAAAATTAAAGTCTGCACAAGCATAGTTTTCGTCTTAGCGGGCAAAAAGTTCCTCAGACGATACAGGGATCGCAGAGTACCGCTGACCCTTTGACTAACACTAGAGACCTGGCGTTGCCAGCTTAGTGTCGAGTCCAGATGCAAACCGAGATCCTTCACAGTAGGGGTAATGGGAATGACGGTACCACTGAAAATTAGAGGAGGAAGAGAGCTAAGCGTCACCCTACTCATCATGCGTGAGCTCCCAATTACAATGGCCTGACACTTTGTGGGGTTAACTGACACCCCAAAACTATCAGACCACTTTTTGTTTTTTTTTTTATTTATTTATTGGTTTACCAACAATTGTTTACACTAGTAATGGACATAAAAAACAAGCAAAACAGATAAACAATAGTGCACAATCACTTAAAGGTAAACTCAGCATGCGAAACGAAAGTTGTACGTACAATACCTAGAGGGAAAAAAAAAGAAAGAAAACTATCTTAATCTAAATCAAACAACATGTAAGCAACATGTTATAAGTATAAGACCAGACAAAGAGGGGAAAAAAAAAAAAAGAAGTTAAATTAATCCTTATCTAAGTTTTTCAAAGTCTTCGCTTTTAAACTGTATAGTGAGTCAAAGTGCAAGTCGATTAGATCGCTACTTTCATTAATCATCTTGCTTAACCTCGCGACAGGGGAACTAGCACCTAAGACCGTTCGTCGGGGCGGCGGACGGAGTGGCGTAATTGGCTTACAAGGAATCCTTGAAGGCACACGAAATTTAAAAGAATTTAGTATCTGTGGGCAGTCAATTTTATTGGCCATTACTTTGCACACAAACATTACGTCAATAAGGCGCCGGCGCTTTTCCAGCGAAATCATTTTAAAGTATTTCAACCGCTTGGTATATGAACGCTTTTTTTTTGCTATTCCGCTAGTAAACGCCAGGTGCCACAGAAAGCGTTTTTGGATTCTCTCCAGACGCAACGAATGTGTAGCATAGTGCGGTCGCCAGATCACACTACAATACTCCAAAAGGCTTCGAATCAGACTATTGTAAAGCATAATTTTAGTTTTAGGACACCTAAACTGTTTGCAATGTCTTAAAACGAAACCAAGCATTCTAGAAGACTTTTTTATTATGCTATCTATATGTGGGATAAAGGTTAATTTAGTATCAAAAGTAACGCCGAGGTCCTTTGTTGTGTTTAGTTCTGCTATTTTGGTTTCATTTATGTGATAATCTTGATTTACTAAATTATGCTTTCGTGTAAATTTGACATGATAGCATTTACTGGGATTTAACAGCATTGAATTGCGTTCGCACCACTTAATAAGCCTATTGATATCACTTTGCAAAAGGATGACATCGCGTTGGGACTTAATAATTTTAACAAATTTCAAGTCGTCCGCATACATGAAAACCTTAGAATGTAAGAAACACCTTGAAATATCGTTTATAAAGAAATTAAACAAAACTGGGCCCAAATGAGAACCTTGTGGAACTCCGGAAGAGATATATCGGGTGTCAGACTGAAATCCGTTTATCACTACATAAAAAGATCTGTCCAGAAGATATGAGTTTAACCAAGAAAGTAATGATCCAGTTATACCATAAGTTTGCAGCTTATGAATCAGTATCTTATGTGAGACTTTGTCGAAAGCCTTACTAAAATCCGTATATATGACGTCGGCTTGGTGACCTGAATCAATTGCCTCTGATAATAGCTCGGTAAACAGAAAAAGATTTGTGTTTGTTGATCTAGCTTCCACAAAGCCATGCTGCTCGTCGCTTAGGTACAGTTTTAAGTGCTTTTGAATAAATGGACAGATCAGAGACTCAAAAATTTTAGCAAAACACGACAAAATTGATATCGGTCTGTAGTTAGAGACTAAATCGTCCTTGTCAGATTTATGTATAGGTACAACCTTTGCCAACTTCCATTTTGCTGGAAAGACCCCGGTGGTTAAGGATTTATTGTAAATAAGAGACAACGGGTTGACTAACTCAGCTGCACACTCATAGATAAAGATTGGTGGTATCCCATCTGGCCCAGCCCCCTTATTGCAATCCAGACTTTTTAACTTTTTGTATAGACTTTCACTGCTAAAAATAATGTTTGATAAACATAAGCTATGAATTTCAATGTTACTTAAAAACTCTGTGTTGTTGTCGTTGTAATCGTCTTGAATAGGGCTATAGACTGAAGAAAAGTAAGATGCGAAAAATTCACATATTGTCGTGGGGTCAGATGATGTACTAGTACCATTTGTCATTGTAATGGGATAAGAGCTTGACCCACCTCTTTTAGTTTTAACGTAATTCCAGAAAAACTTCGGATTATCCTTAAGTTCGTCTTCCAATCGCTTCATATAATTGTTGTAACAAAGTTTTGCAAGGTCATTACAGCGCTTACTTATAATTTGCAGTTCAATTTTGTCTAAGGGGTTTTTGTAAATATTGTGGCGATTCCTGATCTTATTTTTGCAATTAAGTAATTTAATTAGATCCCGATTGAACCATGGTGGATATTTACTTTTTTTTGGCACTCGCTTAATTATAAATTTTTCTATACCTTTATGAATAACGTCATAAAATACCTCCACCATCTCATTAACTCCCTGCTGTGCCCTAAATAACTCTTCCCAGTCAATTTTACTCAAATATTTCCGAATTGGTATGTAACTCGTTTTTCGGAAATTAGGTCTACCGCAGGTAGTGTTATATGGGAGTTTAGCTTCCCTATTCAGAGAAATCACAATGTCGAGAGGTGGATGATGCTGGTCAATTTTAGCAATCGGATCCTCACTTTGACTCACTCTACACAATGAATGGTTACACAGTATAAGATCTAAAATGCGGCCTGAAGCATTACATACATTGTTAAATTGATTAAGCCTATTAACATACGTGAAATCTATCAAAGTTTGACCTAAATTAGACAACTTAAGGCACTTATCAGAATTATTGACTATGCTCCAATCAATATCGCCGATATTGAAATCGCCCGCGATGCAGACATATGATAAGTTTAACTGCTCAAACACCGCATTACATTTGTCCAAAAAATGTTCCAAGTAAGAGATACGTACAGGTGGTGGCAGATACACAGAACAGAGAGCTGCCCGACGTACAGATCGAGCCGCAGGTAGATCCAAAATTACCCAAAGGTCTTCGCAATTACTTTCAAATTGTTCTGCTCGTTTGGAATTTATAGATTTTTTTACGGCTATCAAAACACCCCCACCTTCTTTGCCACTCTGTCGACAAGAACTTTCTCTGTCTCTTCTGTGTACAATGTATCTGTCGTCGAACAGCTCGCTGCTCAGTATGGTATCATTAAGCCAAGTCTCTGTAAAAATTATAATGTCATAGTTATTACAACATACATTACGAAAGATGGTATGCGTTTTTGTTCTCACGCCTCTACAGTTCTGGTAATAAATTTTTAAACTATCGAATTTTGTATTATATTCAAGTTACAATTACATGTATTTTTAATTTAAATAAAAAAAAAATATTTTTTCAAATCAACTTATTTAGGGACTCTAGATTCTTAATGAGGATATGCTCGGACCCATCAGTTTTTCTGACGAAGATTCTACCATTTCTTACCCAGACGAATTGATATCCTATAACTTTTGCCTTCAGTCTAGTAGCAGCATGCAGCGCTTTGTTAGAAGGAGACAAATGTTCTTGCACATATATTGGCTTCTTTTCACCAGCCAGTCCTAGGTCCGCGGTATTTAGTTTTTCGATGTTATTCTTGCCTTTATTGTAGTTTATGACAGAAGCCAAGAGCAAGTCACGAATTCTAGGGGAGGCCAATTGAACCACAACAGAGCGCGGGCGAGTACTAGAATTTTGCAGTTTGGCTACACGGGTGCAGTGATGGATATCGGTGTCGCTCAACTTGCATCCAACGACTGATCCCAGTTGCTTAACGACTGTATAGAGATTTTCTTGTTTATTTTCCGGCAAGCACTGAAGTTCAAGATTAGTCGAACGTGCCTGTTGCTCCAAATAGTTAATTCTGAGGCTCATATCCACTACTGACTTCTTAAGGTTAGTATTTTCTGTCTCTAAGTCTTTTACCGAGACTTTCAAGGCCCTGTGTTCAGACTGATATTCTTCAAACTCATTTATGTGAAAGCTCAATGACACCGTCATCTCTGTAAGTTCTTTCTTAATCGGTTCAAGCTCTTTATTTACGACATTGAGTATTGTATCGTTTATTTGACGAAGCATAGAAGCGAACTCAGCCTGTATTACTTCCTGGACGATATCGCGCACATCCTCACGAGTCACAAAGGTTGCTTGAGGGGGCGAGTTCAAAGCAGGTCTCTTGTTCCCCCTAGAGGTGGAGACATTACGGGTTGGAGTATTCTCCTTTTTGGATGAATTCGAGATGAGACTCGCGCAATTAGAACACCTCCATTTACAATAGACATCTGTGTCCTCAGGAATTTCCGGAAGAGACAGGCACTCGAAATGATACAATTTATTGCATTTGGTACAAGTAATCGATTTTTTTGCATCCTTGCTGTTTTCATTAGCACAGCATCCCCATAACAGTGTCGACGAAGCCATTCCAATTAGTCAGTCCACAAAAAATCGAATGCCGAAAAGGTTATATAAAAAAAATAAAAAAAAGAATATATATGCAATTCCAAGTTGGCACACTATTAAAGTCCCCTTCAATCTTTGTTGGTAAAAGTGCACTCCAATAAAGGCCCTGCGCAATACAACGAGCGGACTCACTGCGAGCTCGTGAGAAAAACGTCGTATGCGCCGTGCTATCTGCGGCGCTTACGCGTTTTATTATGAGGCGCTGGTGAATTACTCTTGACGGTAGATGAATTAGTATTTTTGATACGTTTCGGTCTAGACTTGATACACACAGCACTAAGTCACTTATTTATTGTAGTCAGATTGTTGTTATTGATATTGTTCACACGATCAGCACTTTTAACGGCACTTAAGAGCACTTTTAACGCGTACCAACGATATTATATTAGGAGCAGTTCGAATAGGTAGTTACTCGTACAACGTTCTTGAGGAAGCCTTTTGATGGCATCTAAATCTCGGTTTACATCTGCTATAGCGTCTGACAAACCTTCAACCCGCCCAGCTGTATATAATTGAAGATCATCGGCATAAAGATGATACGAACATCGAAGACAGTGAGTTATAAAATTAATGAAGATGGAAAATAACAATGGAGAAAGAATACCGCCTTGTGGAACACCAGCATCCAGGTCGCGCCAACTCGAAGAGCTCTCATCAACGCGAACCGACTGCTGACGTCCCCGAAGATAAGAAGAGAACCATTTCAGAGCCTCGACCGAAACCATAAGATGAGAGAGGATAGAAAGGAGAATATCGTGGCTAACGGCGTTAAAGGCATTGGAGAAATCAATTAATACCAAAACGGTAACCCTGGTATCCTTCATGGCTTCTCTAACGTCGCCAGTCACTTTAAGGAGAGCGGAAGCTGTACTGTGCCCATAGATAATGGTACGGAACCCTTCGTGCGCGAGTCCGACTTGCACTTGGCCGGTTTTTAACTTTTGCTTTGTTTCGCAAGACAATATTTTTCTTTTATTGGACGCGGAAATGCTGGCTCCGCTCACGACCGCGGGCGATGCTACATTGCCTCAAGCGACACGCGCGCGCGTCCCTGTTTCCATCTTTCGCCTCGCAAGTCTCGGTGACTCATGGAATACGCTAAACAGCTTCTTTCATTTGCATCCTCCGCAGTCACTGTCGCAAGACGCGTGTCACTTGAAGGCTCCGGGCAGGCGCGACCCGACACCTATAGAACAATTCCCGTGAAGTTTTCATAGAAATTGTTCCACCAGAGCAGCGTTTCGCTTGTCTGCGGTACCATGAGAGTGTAGCTCGTCGCCGGGGGGTGAAGCGATATTTCGTTGATTAAAAAAACTTTTTACAAAAAAAAAAACAACTGACTTCCAAAAAAAAAACACTAAAAAAGTGAAAAATAACTTTAATTTCGGAAGTCGGTGTCTTTGCTGTTCAATTTTCGTTTTTTGCCACCGACTTCCGAAATTAAAGTTATTTTTTCACTTTTTTAGTGTTTTTTTTGGAAGTCGGTTGTTTTTTTTTTTGTAAAAAGTTTTTATTTTTCACTTTTTAGTTGTGGTAACTACCCCACACAAATTCGTATACCGTTATCTGCTATGTGACGGAGTCAATTAACATGTCATCAACATACGCAAAGTGGGAAAAATACGTAATTATTGAAGCTAACTCAAAAACTACGCAAGCAAAATTAATAAAATTTATATGGGACCACCTCTGAAGCATGACCTACCAAACAGAAAGAAGAATCATCAAAATCGATTCATAATTGGCGGAGTAATCGGGTAAAATACACAAAAAAAAAAAAAAAACCAGACGAGTTGAGAACCTCCTCCTTTTTGAAGAAGTCGGTTAATGAAGTGGACTTTCTGGCTCTATAACATAGGGGCGTCTTGCGGGTGGATTTGATTAGAGACCGTACTAGTACTAGATTACGTTCTAAATGAACACTCCACACAGCTTTATCAAACTGTACCGCGCATGACTATAATTTATTTGAACAATTGTACCTACTGTATCGTTTGTATTGGCATCGTATTTTAGCTTGTAGACTTTTGTTGTATGTTTTAAATGGGGTTTTTCTGTAATCACTGCTCTAATAAAGTAATTATTGGATTTGTGATTCCCGGGAATAAACTCTTAACTTACAAAGGTGGCAATTTTACTGGCAACCAAAGAAATAAAAACAGGCGAGATCGAGGTCAAGAGCAAACCAATATAGCACACAAAAAGAGATTTAAATCGCTAGACTTGCCCTCACCGCAATTAGTCACGCGAAAAAATGTCCATACTATGAAGAGTTAGATTAGATCACACATTATTAAATTGCGTTTCCATGACAGTCAAGTGCAATGGCGTAGTACATTGTGTGTTCTCAAAAGAGACAGAAACGAGACTATCTTTTGACGTGGTAAGGTGAATCTAACGATTTAAATCTTTGTTGGAAACTGCATAGATACGTATTTATATCACAAACAAAAGATGAGATACGAAAAAAAGTCCATTGTTTCCAAACAATTATATAATAAAAATATAAAAGCGCAGTTAACTTCATAAACCGCTGATTTTCTATTTATTTCACAAACACTTCATACAAAGCGAAATGACCAATTAAAATGTGGGTAGATACTACATAATAAAGGAAATAAAGCCTCAATTCCGGGAATTCGGGATTTAAAATGTGGCAACATTTCATCATTGACAAAGGTCGCGGGCGGTCGTTCGCGTTAGTTTATATGTCGGTGTTGCCATAAATTGCAGTGTTTTGGTTTGGTTTAATTACCAGTCGTGTCGCCCCCAAATAACGGATCTTGGTACGATTGTAATTAATTGTCTAATTACTGGAGCGACGCCCTTCCCATAATTTTTGACTAAACAATTGACCATTATTTTGTATGTTTTGGAAATGTAATTACGAATAGAGTTATTTCTTATGTTAATTACTTTCCAATAAATGATTCCCGGAGGCTTGATTTGTGTCTGGTTGATGGCAATGGGCCCGCCTCCATTACCTACATGGGACTACAACGTATCTGGCGAAATGTGGGTGTACTATATGTAGGTACACCTCTGCTTAACCTTCGGGGGGCTACAGACGTGATGTTATGTTTTGTTATGTAAATGATTTAGCTCGTAGGTCCCGTTCTAATTGTGTAAATTACTTTCGTAACCTATTACGACTAATCTGTTTCATTTTGACAGTTCAAGAACATTCATTGCGTTATTTAAGTTGTTGAGCAGATTTTTTTTCGAATTTATGAAGCAATGGATTAGACATTATTTTGTTTCAAACAGATTCCATTTCTGATTGATCTTGTATTACGCAATTACGGTGCGTCTTAATCTGCTTCGTTGCAATAAAAATTGAATAGTGCTAGTATTCCTACTATTTCCTACTACACACCTCGTAAAAGAATAACAAAATATTTCGCAACAAAATAACCGAACAATTTATTAAAGCTTTTAATTCGCATCAAAGTCCAAACCTTTTTAAAACGTCATGTCATCAAACGCACCACAGATTAAAAACTCCATCAGCTTTTCATTGACACAAACAATCACTTCGAATTTCGAACATTCATCAAATCGCGCTCAATATTTCGGCATCAATTTATTATTCGAAATTCGAAGTTTCGAACCAGCGATCAAACACTAATCTGGGAGTCCATCGGTTTCGAATAGATTGTGTAGGACTTTGAGGCTATTCCGAGCTTCATCGATCACGTACGAACGGTTCCGATTCCGCAGGTGATCCATTAGAACAGTCAATACATTGAGGATATTAATAGTTCAGGAAATGGCGGGAAATGTAGGAGACGATGTTGCGATATTGCTTCGTAATTACTTGTGGTTCTCAATAATTGAGTGTGGAAGGTATGTAGTAGGCTGAATTTAAACCAGTAATGGCGGTTACTGTCAAGTGTAAGTTCGTGTGATGGATAGCAACCCGATGCGCTTGTGGCGCATATCAAGTGAACCTCATAGCAAAACATTATTTAGGTTAGTTTGCGATGCTAATTAACTTATTTTTTTTTTTTATCAAGCATATCTATGTCTTTAGGTAGACCGGGGACAATTAAAACAGGTCATGATTGCAACAACTTCAATTTCTCGAAAACCATGATACCCACGTGTGTGACGCGTCGTTCGTTACTTCGTCGGCCATGTTCGGTTTTGTGTTTCTTACGGCTCGAGCGAGCGAGCGACGCAGTTGTGCACAGGAAGCCTCGAAGAATTTCGCGCCAAAAAGTAAGTATTCACGATTTTATAATTTTTGTTATTTACCTATTTAAATCTTGTTGTTTGACAGTTTTTCTTATTTTGGAGTATTGTTTATCTATTTAAGATTGGTTTTATTACTGTTGATTAATGTTAAAGTCAATATAAAACGAAATATTGAGTATTGAAGTAGAAGATGTGAGATGGGTACGTTTGAAACAACTTGTCTGTGGACGCTTGAAACGTTTCAAACGTCCCCGCATATACCGCATTTTTACCCGACTGCACAGAAGAAAGTTGTGTTTTAAAAATAAAGGATTTATGTACGTTGAAAAAATACCATTTACCACTTTAACTCACAATCGCAATTATAAAATTACATCTGTTAGGCAATACAATAACTCCGACGACTAAATTTTATCTATTTTTTTTTAATTTATCTTTTCTAGAGATGCCCTGAACGAAAACACGTTACAGACAGAAGTTCCAAGAACATATTTGCATATCAGCAAGCATTGATAAAGCAATGTCGAAGAATTGATAAATGGAGAGAGAAGAGTCAAACCTATATAAACGGGTCAATAAACGATTGTTATGATTGAAACATTTGTATGATGGAAACCTTGTCATGACTGAAACATTGTTATGATTGAAACAAGCTGTTTTGTATGAGACTGGATTACCTTTTTTTTCTCCCCCATGCAAGTGCCATTACAGCGTAATAGGATATTAGTCTTTCAATAATGTGAAATAGTATTCAATGGCACAAATTAGAGCACTCAAATTATATAAATAAGAGATATTTTGAGTGGTTTATGTTGAAGATGTTTTTACATTTTGTAATTTTCGAAATATTAATGTTACGTTGACGGACTTATCACAACCTCAATAAATAATTTAGTGGTAAGCTTATATTGTTAAGACTGATTTAAAACCTACAGTAGTTCCTAAAATATTTTCAGTATTTCAATTATCCCTACATATTGTTTCAACCGTCCTTGGGATGGGGTCAATAGAACCACTCTGCCCCATCTACTTTAATAGGTGATTGTAGGTTAATTATTCGAAATTGAGATGTAAATTATGTTTAATTTAGGAACTTGATAACGACCCTTTCAGCGATATAAATACGAGGGATGTGGGTAGTATAGATACTTCACTGCACACGTTTTAAGTAAAATTGTTTCAATTGTCCCCGGTCTACCTAGAATTTTTGTATTACTTATGATGCCATTAATAATGAAGGTTAGCCCTTCATATATGGCCAAGAAAAATATACATTTTCCTATTTTGCAATTGGAACCGTAGCAAAAAAAAGGAAAATGAAGGAAAAGGCTCTATACCTAAACTAAATCCGATAGTGAAGGTTTTATGCCAATCCTTTATTACGATTTATTCGCACTAAAAAAGAAGGGACGAGCAGATTTCCCTTTATTAGTATTAGAAAACAATTTATTTTGATGGATAGCCATGAAAGCATTGACCTTTGGAATTTTACTTGCCGTTCTACTGTTGTAAAAATTCCAAATTGTTTGATTTAATTTGTTCATCCAGAACTGATCTGACGATTTATAACGATGAAGTATCGTATTTAAATGGAGTCGCAATAATATTTATTTTAGACAAAGCTGGGTATCAGGGCAGGAGAATTATGAAAGCCGAATTTTGCGTTCTTTTCAAATTCTGTGATGCTGCGATAAAATCGCCACAAAATCTAGGACGAAATAAAAATAATTTAATTGGTTTTGTAATTAAATTGAATATTTCATAAAACATTTCATTCATTTTTTCATTTTTTTTATGTCATATTACATAGTAATGTTTCCTTGCCAGAGAAGTGACATAAAGCCAAACTTTCCCACTATGTCAAGATTATTTTATACCCCACATTGTAGGCCAAACTATTTAGAACACCAGAACTTGGCGACAGCCGCTCTCGAGGTTTTCATAAAACTTAGCCATTCCTAACCAGATGAACAAGCTGTGGATTTTGGGTGCTCAAGGTTTTCAGACGTTGGATATTAACATAAGAAAATAGGCAGGAACTTCTATTTTTGAACCGTGCTAATCTTTTTTCGTTTGACCTTGACAACGGCAAAAATGGCGTGATACTATTGGGCTTAGCAAAATATGGAACACAGGGTTTCCATCAAATGTGTATAGCGGCGCAGAGCTTCAGCGGTTAAATATTTATTTTATTGATTTTTAATATTTGTTGTTATAGCGGCAAATAAATACATCATCTGTGAACATTTCAACTGTCTAATTATCACGGTTCATGAGATACAGCCTGGTGACAGACGGATTGATAGATGGACGGACGGACGGACGGACGGACGGACGGACGGATGGACGGACGGGCCGACGGACGGATGGATGCACGGACGGATGGACGGACGGACTGACGGACTGCGGAGTCTTAGTAATAGGGCCCCGTTTTACCCTTTGGGTCTTTGGGTACGGAACCCTAAAAAGGAACAACTATGAAGACTTGGTGCCATCTTGGATTTTGATTTTCGCCCTATTTTTGTTTTCAGCGCCCTCGAAAACCTTCATAACGGAAGTTTCAGCTCTAGAACTTAAAACTATTGAGTTCCGTCAATGCTTCGGGTAGGTGGTGACAAGACCTTTATCTCTCGTTTACCCACCTCCGGGAGAGTTTTCAGAGCAAGTTTCGCTGGCAGCCGGCCAGATCGTGGCCCACAATAATTATACTTGTGCGAAAGCACTGCGGCTGTACATTATCGGGATTTGCACTGAATTCCCAATAGTTTACAACGCTTTGTTGAAGTTCACGACGGATAACGAAATATTTGTAAATATTGAGTAGGTATGGTTTTCGTCGAAAGCGTGTAGATCAAACAGTGAAACCCGAATTAAATGGTATAAAATGAAATGGATTGAAACTTGAGTATTTCAATTTTCTAAATTGTCTTCCTTGTGTATTCAATACTCAATATCTTTATTGCTTTACCATAATGTGTACTTAGGTGGTAACTATATAATTTAGATCATTATGGACCCTGTAGGGCACAGCAAAAGGGTAGGAGAGAGGAAGCCCTGTTTTGTGAGATCATTAAGTTGTTATTGTGGGAAAATGTTTTTATTTACATAATCAAAATCAGGAGATACTTACTAAAATTTCGCATCTAATATTTAAGTATTATTTTATCTGCAAAAATGTACATAGATATTATAGATTATTTTTACCTGTACTTCTTATTCTTCGTTATTATATTTATATTTATTAATTTATATAGTTTGTTTTTCTTTGAATAATTTGTTATTGCTATAATATTTATTCATAAAATGGTGAATGTTTGTACATCAAGTTCTGCTGCGAGCGAAGTGAAGTTATAGGTACGTGTGTACTCTGACTACACACGTACCGATAATTTCACTCTTATGCATTTGTTAAATTAATCTTGTCAATCAACTACACACCTTGACACCTTGGCTTTTGAATATTAGAATAGGCATTGATCAAGAAATAAATGTGAAAACAAAAACAAAAAGTGTTAAAAGTTGCAACAATTTAAAAAAGAGTGTTTTTAGCCATTCCTTAAAAGACGGTTATCGGCTATAAAGTTTTTATATTAAAAAAAAATATTACTTTTTATTACGAAAATATTATATCTTGTGTAATTTAAAAGTTATTGCAATTTTAAAGTGTGATACTTAGTTCTGACGGCCAGTGTATTTGATTTCGTATTACAACACTACTTTCTTTTTTAGTCTAGCCAAAATATCGCCTCAAACGAACTCAGTTACCAGGACCGCCTGCATTAATTTCCTCATGTCTATTATGGGGGTCGCCATCCTTGACGACCGTCCCAGCCTTCGGAAGCATTGACGGAGCCGGAAAATAACCGTACACGGAGTTTTAGACGGACGGACGCTTTGGTGCAGCCGACCTTACAAAGTGATTTTAAGTCTTACTCATAGTAGTTTAGTGGGGCTTATTCCTCTTTTCCCCCCTGAGAGAATCCCCCTCAGGGGGGAAAACTGGACCCTAATGTAAAAAGAATCCAGAAAGTCCCCTTTTCATTTTGAGTTATTCCACTTTTCCCCCTGAGAGAATCTGCCTCAAAGGGGAAAACTGGACCCTAATGTAAAAAAAAACGGATGGTAAGGGATTTTTACTCTTACAAGTCACATAGTTAAGAGACAAGCCAAATCTATACATTTTATAAAATAAACGCTCGCTTTTCGTGTTTGTCTATATGTCCACTTTGTTCTTCTAAACCATGCAAGAGATTTTGGTTTATTCCGGAAATCCCCACCGATAAATGCCCACCAGTGGGGATTGTTACTTTTTTTTCCAGAAATCCCCACTAGTTTAATCAACTCAGCCTAGTGGGGATTTTTGGAAAAATAAGTAATCATCCCCACCAGGTCTTGCTGTTTCTAAACTGATGTTTGTTAATCAATTAATTAATCTAGTCAATTAGTTAATTATTTTAGAATGATTGATTATAAAATTCAAAACTTCAGTCACCGGAAATCTGGTTTGTCATACCTACATGCAATATCCTACATCCAGAGATAATGCAGTCTGTACAGATTCATACGTCAATCATTAAAAGAAAAATAAGTTTTTCACTGACATAAGATTGTCATGTTTTCATGTTTTGTTAACAAAACAAATTAATCATAATGGGAGAAAGTTCTTCTCCTTCTATCATTGAATACATTCTTAAACAAAAAAGTAAAATACTTGTGCGTGCCGGTCATCAATATTCCCATAAAAAGAAATGTAATAAAAATGGTGCTAACATTTATGGGAATGTGTAAAAAGAAAAAAAGAAAAGTGTAATTGATCTATTACTATTCAAGTGAGTTCATATTATTAACATATTCAAGATTATATGATAGACAAACAACAGACCTAAGTTTATTAAAAAAAAATACTATAGTATCTTTCCGAAAGTGACTCCATTGCTTGCATTGATACCAAATGTGGCTGTCATAATGACATTCTAACTGAAAGAGCTAGTGTCTGCTTACGGATCTGTATGCCTGAAGGCATGGCTGGCATGCCTGAAGGCATAGATACACATCCGATAGCTTGATAATAAGAACGGTACTTAATCAAAAAATTACATGTATACATATATATCTTTTAATTGTATGTGTTTTTTTTTCTTACAGAATACTAATATTCACAAGGAAAGGCCACATAAATGCACACCAGATTTCGAAAAAAATGAAATAGCTTTAAAAATACAAAAACTAAAGAACACTATATCTACTCCAGATTTACCGAATGTTCCCACAGTATATAATTCGTGTGAAACGATTAATGCTATTCAAGAGGTCTTCCCGGATGTAACTGTTAGAGGTTGCTTTTTTCACTATAAAAAAGCCATTTGGAAAAAAGGGCGAGAATTGAATCTGACGAAATCCAAAATTACCTTTACTCAACTGAAAACCTGTATCATTGTACGATGCTGCTGCCGAATTATATACTGTGGGAACATTCGGTAAATCTGGAGTAGATATAGTGTTCTTTAGTTTTTGTATTTTTAAAGCTATTTCATTTTTTTCGAAATCTGGTGTGCATTTATGTGGCCTTTCCTTGTGAATATTAGTATTCTGTAAGAAAAAAAAACACATACAATTAAAAAGATATATATGTATACATGTAATTTTTTGATTAAGTACCGTTCTTATTATCAAGCTATCGGATGTGTATGCCTGCAGGCATGCCAGCCATGCCTTCAGGCATACACATCCGTAAGCAGACACTAGCTCTTTCAGTTAGAATGTCATTATGACAGCCACATTTGGTATCAATGCAAGCAATGGAGTCACTTTCGGAAAGATACTATAGTATTTTTTTTTAATAAACTTAGGTCTGTTGTTTGTCTATCATATAATCTTGAATATGTTAATAATATGAACTCACTTGAATAGTAATAGATCAATTACACTTTTCTTTTTTTCTTTTTACACATTCCCATAAATGTTAGCACCATTTTTATTACATTTCTTTTTATGGGAATATTGATGACCGGCACGCACAAGTATTTTACTTTTTTGTTTAAGAATGTATTCAATGATAGAAGGAGAAGAACTTTCTCCCATTATGATTAATTTGTTTTGTTAACAAAACATGAAAACATGACAATCTTATGTCAGTGAAAAACTTATTTTTCTTTTAATGATTGACGTATGAATCTGTACAGACTGCATTATCTCTGGATGTAGGATATTGCATGTAGGTATGACAAACCAGATTTCCGGTGACTGAAGTTTTGAATTTTATAATCAATCATTCTAAAATAATTAACTAATTGATTAACTAGATTAATTAATTGATTAACAAACATCAGTTTAGAAACAGCAAGACCTGGTGGGGATGATTACTTATTTTTCCAAAAATCCCCACTAGGCTGAGTTGATTAAACTAGTGGGGATTTCTGGAAAAAAAAGTAACAATCCCCACTGGTGGGCATTTATCGGTGGGGATTTCCGGAATAAACCGAGATTTTGATGATTGATTTTCACCATCGTTTAGAGAATTTATTCCGGAAGATTTATGTGTATATGTTAATATTAAAGTTACATATATAACTTATAAATCTCGATGTTTTCGCCGGTCGCTAGTATACAAAATAATAACAAAACAAAATCATAATGTTGATTGAATTTTTAATAAATTTAACACTCGTGTGATACTTCGTGTTTTAATACCTAATTATTTACAGTTGCATAAATAACTATCATATGCATTTATTAAAAATTCAATCAACATTATGATTTTATCTACACCCATGATATGAATCTTTTATAAAAGTTTCTTTGCAATACCAATATCGAACAAAAATGGCGCGGTACGACGTGAATTCGAATTTTTCCAATTCGAATGTTTTGTTTTTAAATTACGGTGCTTTGTTAGTGAAATGCTCGTAAATGACAATGTTCTTTTTTGAAATGAGTTGCATTATGAAATTCAGTACAACATTATAACACCCGTTTGGATGATATTATGGTTACTATGACACTGGTTGTTTTAATGTTGGCAATTAGCTAACTGTTTCAGAAACTTTTATAGAGGATTCATAGCATGGGTGTAGATAAAAGTATATGTATACGATACTTACTTAATGTAACAAAAAAAAACATTTTTAAATTTTTTGTCTGTCAGTTTGCTCCGGCTAATCTCCGAAACGGCTGTACCGATTTTGACGGGACTTTCACTGGCATATAGTTGATGTTATAAGGAGGAAGTTACTTTTATTTTAGAAAAAGAATTAGTTCCCCCGTGGTGCGAAGCCGCGGGCAGCACGCAGCTAGTAATATTCTATGATTCATATTCCGTTCCTCAAAATAGATTATCCAACAAAATAGACGCCATATTTTATCTCAAGACCAAAAACCAACAAATTACGCTTACTCAGCAAATATTTATTTGAGAGATAAGAAAAAATATGTAATCTAATTCGTATATTTTCTATTGGCGATGTGCCAAAGCTCTGCGGACTTCATAGCGGAATTAGTCTAAGCTTCAAATGCAAGCACATCGATTGGTGGCCTGTTATATCTTCTAATCCGGGTATAACAATGTTATTGTGTTCGATTCCAGTTGTTAGTCAATCGTCGGTAGATTTAAGCCTTTGTGGGGGAAAAACGATAATGTTCTTATAGATAGAAAGAGGTTAAATCATAAGTTTAATAGGAAATAGGCTCGGTCTTTCTGTAGGGAAAACATGTCTTCATAAGTTTTATGACGCAATACAGTCTCGCCTCACAAGTCTAGGCATTATGAACGCGAAAAACAAGTCTTGAATTCTAAAAATAGCAACACAGTTTATCCATTGTGTTCCAGGCCGCTCATATCAAGGTCTTAGCCAAAAGTATAAACATAAGACAACTAAGAAAAACAGTCTACGAAATAAATAAAGGAGAATTTGATGTGAAGAGCTTCTGCGGACTTAAAACAGTCACTTTGGCAGAATCATAATAGGAAAATATTATGAATCATCCTAAAATGTCACAAACTGAGAATTCATAATAATCTTATGATCTGCGTGCGATTCATATTACGAAATAGTTCATATGTTTGACAGTTTTCTATGGAGATTTGTAAAATAGTCCACACGTTATGAATTGCTTTTGTGTCAAATTAGAGGAATTGCTAATGACAGCTCGACATTCAGGAAATGAGTTGCTTATAGAGGAATTGCTAATGTGGCCGTTTTAGGCCCGCTGAACTTCCTGCCAGGGTTGCGGGTTAGTCCGAAAGGGATACCGGGACCTTGGCAACAGGCAACTGAAGCAACACGGGTGGGTTTTAGTCAGTAAAAGTCTGACACACCCTTCCGCTCCGCCCAGAGCGGGAGAAGTCATTGGATGATTTCCCAGACGCAAAAAAAAAGGTCCGCTGAACTTCTGTCTTTCAGATAACTAACGCAATTTTTACTGCAGAGAAATAACGATATGAGGCCTAAAAAAACCTACATATACAATGAGTACAATACACCAGAGATTAGCCCGACTGCAACGCACGCTTGCCAACGATGACGTCACAACTGCATGCACCGCGATCCGATCCCGTACGATCCCGCACGATTCGCAACGGAGAACCGCGATTCGGTGCGGACGCTCGCAGTGTTAAAATAACTACACCGCTTTGAGTATGGGACCCATTAACATTAATGTTTTGTGTGTTTTGCATCCGTGTTCATTTAAGTATTATTATTAAGTGCTTTTGTCTTTGAGTAGAGCTGGTAAAACGAGGCGTTGTGACGATGTCGAGGTAATTACGTTGCAGTTAAAATTTATTAGATTTAAACTGGAGTGTCAACAGAAATGTCAACGTGAATGACTAATAATTGGGAGTAGTGAGAAGTGGACTAGTAATAGGTATAATATTGGACAGGTAGGTTAGGTAATTGGTCAGATAAGGAAACAATAACGACCGTATAAATAAGAATTCAATGGTCTATATTTAAGTATTTAATCAATATTTTTAACGTTGAAAAAAAGTGTGAATAAGAATTTAAGTACCTTTCATTACCTCAGACTAAATAAAAACCAAGACAGAGCGCTGAAAACAGTGACGTGAAGCCGGTTTCGTAAACATGTGTGCTCATATTTTGGTGTAGTTTTGGCATGCTTCACTGTATTGATTGCAGCGCTCTGTCTTGGTATTTTATTTGGTCCGAGTTCACTACTTGAATAATATACTCTCGAACTATCGAATTTAAGCACAGTATAATAAAGTAGTACAGTATTATGTTTCGGCAGTGACCTTGAAATAATTACTTAATAATACCAATAAACCTTCCACGTCCGTGGGAACTGCCGCGCACTTGAGACGGTTGCGTACGATATACACTGAGATTTTGAAGCGCGTTGTTTCGGCCGTGACGACGAAGATGAAGACTTATTACTGTTACTTATTTATACTGTGATTTAAGTTATTTCACACAATTAGGTACACATCTCTATCTAAATGTTCAACCAATCTCCAATTTTCAAACCTCCTTCGTAATCCCAGACAAAGTTCTATTACCACAACCAATTCGATAATTATAATTGATTCAGCAATTCCAACCAGAGCGTAGTTGGTATGAATTGCACAATCAAACCGGGGCTGATTCTGAACAGTTTGGAACCAGTATTGATAGCCGACTTCGAAACTACTGCAGAACTATAAACTATAATATTGTGGGTAGTAAAATACGAGCCGATTTAATTTATGTTGCCTCAATTATTTGTTGGTAGATTTTGAATTTGGAGCAATTTGGATAATATTGTCGATGGTTGTCTGGTATCTGTACTACTGAGGTAATGTTTGTCTTTCAATGATTTGCAAACATGGCAGTGCTTCGACAAAACAAGCTTCTAAATAATTGCTCCGTTAATTTATATGTTAGGTACATGACGGTTCACGTTGCTGCCTTATAAACGTTGTTCATTAAAGAGTCGTTAAATAATTAATTATTTACACAAGACCTAGAGATATTATTTGCTGTGTTATATATTTTTTCTGAAAAATATCTTGAAAATGAAACCTCCAGTGGGGCAACAAGATCACGCGACGTAAATTCGAAAGAGTTTTAATCGATACTACAATAAATAATTATAAAAAAAAAAACAATTTTAATGGTTTAATTTTTTGAGACCAGAACAATTAGTATCATCAAATCAATCAATCTGCCTAGCCTTTTCCCAACTATGTTGGGGTCGGCTTCCAGTCTAACCGGATGCAGCTGAATACCAGTATTTTACATGGAGCGACTGCCTATCTGACCTCCACAACCCAGTAACTGGTTAATACGATACCCCTTGGTTAGACTGGTTGTCAGACTTTCGTGCTTCTGACGACTCGTAACGACTGTCAAAGATCCACAAATGACAGCCGGGACCAACGGCTTAACGTGCTTTCCGAGGCACGGAGGAGTCTCGATATGTGAAAATGGTCACCCATCCACGGACCAACCCCGGCAAGCGTAGCTTAACCTGATGGATCGACCCGAGCGGCTGTTATTACTTAGCCACGAGCTCCTCCACAATTAGTATCATCACATTCATCACTCATAGAATATGAATAAAGTTTTAAAACTAAGTAAGTAAAGAAAGTATTATGTGCGAAACGAGTATTTTCAATTTCAAAGTCGTTCGAATTTACGTGACGTTTACTCCGCGCGTTCCTGCTAGGCCCACAGAAGATAAAATGCCTGAGTAGTTTCCTGATTTACAGTAATTACTCGAATCTAAATATAAATAAGCCAAGCCTAAGGTACTTTATCGAAATATTTGTATGTAGGTAGGTACATAAATTCCAGGAGCTCGTGGCTAAATAATAACAACTACGTTTGCCGCGGACGGTTTGCGGATGGGTGATCACCATAACATATCGAGACTCTTCCGTGCCTCGGAAAGCACTTTAAGCCTTTGGTGTCGGCTGTCATTTGTGGATCTTTGTCAGTGTTACCGGTAGTCATAAGCCCGAAAGCCTGACTACCAGTCTTACCAAGGGGTATAGTATTACCCACTTACTGGATTGTGGAGGTCAGATAGCCAGTCGCTCCATGTAAAATTCTTGTATTCAGCTGCACCTGGTTAGACTGGAAGCCGATCCCAACATAGTCAGGAAAAGGCTAGGCAGATTGATTGTATGTAGGTACATAGATTGTCAATACACGTTCCATATAAATCCAGATATGAGCCTATCCAAGGTTTAGGCCAGCATAATATTTTATAGTCGCACTTTGGCGACGATTTTATAGTTTCCCAAAGCGCTAGTAGTAAAATCGATCCCATCTAAGTACTGTATCGGTACAATTTACTTATAGAGCCTACGCCTACGAATTGTAGTATTATTTATCAGATATCGTGACTTGAGAAACGAGATAGATGGATGAGCAGAATGCCCGTTTTCACTAAGCGACACGTAAATGTAGTTAGTAGCTAAATATTATTGCACTGATGAGTTTTTAACTCTCGGCTCTTAGCCTAAAGTTGAATATCACTATTATTATTATTTATTTAATATTATATATCCAACTGTGAGTTTTTATTTAGGCATTTCATTTAGCTGTCGCTTAGTTTGAACGAAAACAGGCAAATTATATGCGATCGCCAGACGACCCGTTTTTATCTGATTTTACCTGATTCTAATCAAGGTAAAACTTTAAGTCTCTTTTATGCAAAACTAAAGGATCTGTGTTACATTATGGGTCAGTAAATTATGCCAACCGCTAGCCGGATACTGGATAATACTGCCCATACACCTACTGGATAATACGAACCCTCAATCGCCTATTATGAGCATTATAATACTAAAACTTACGTCCTAGGAATATTATAAAGATACGGTCAACAAAAGAGATACAATAACCACGGAACTAACTAAAAGTAGTTTTTAACTATCACTTAAACATAACTAGTTGTAAATGTGGGTTTACCATAGGTAAGTACACCTCTGCTTAACTCTCTGGGGAAAAACTAGCGTGATATTAATTTTTATTTTATAATTTGTGGAAACATTACACCTAGCCATGTATATTCATGTGTATTTGTTAATGACACGAATATGTCCAATTTATTACAAGTTTTCACAAATAGGTAAACAAACAATTAATCAAAGAAAGAAATTAAAAAGCGTTTATTGGCATTGCAGCAGAAAAATACACCTTAAAACTATAAAAACAGAAAACAATTAGTGGGTAGAAGACAGTGTTAAATATTTACACGTAAACAAAAGTTATGTTAAGTTAGTTACGTTGATGTACGTGTTCTCAGTACTTAGTCATTGTTAGTCTAGAAAAAAATTACCACGCAAGCAATTTCATGGCTGGTTACTTAATCCTTTTGGTGACTGTACCTAAGTATGTTCGAAGCAGAAAATCGGTAACTTCGAAACTAGTTCTGAATTTGAATAACAATAGGTAGGTAACTAGGTACGTAGGTAGTTATGTTGTCTTCGAAGTTTCCACAGATATCACGTTATTAGTTCTTGAACTCATCTCGTAAATGAGACCGTTAAGTACCAACTCTATTTTCATTGGTTCTTAAAACCACATGGAGAGATATTATGAGACGTTTAATAAAGTTTTATGTCAACCTCAAATTTAATTGGTTTGGCAAGCTTTTAGTTACGTAAATCGATAAAATAATGAAGCAATTCAGATTTTATACATAACATCACGCCTGCATTCACCGAAGGTTTAGGCAGTGGTGTAGTTATAGTACACTCAAACACTAGTTTAAGTCCCGTTCAGATTCCATCATATAAAAGTAAAAAAAAAAAACGTATTTTTTTCCAAAACTGCGTTTATATTGTTATAATTCAAACATTATCTCAATAAAAAAAGAAATCTCATCATAAAATATCTTATTAAAAAAAAACTAATTGATCGAACTCAAAAAAAAAAAAACAAAGAAAACATCTCAAAAGGATTTCAATCCACTCTCCCCAAGCACATGGCGACTACAAAGAAAAAGTAATTTATCAACCCACATAAGTGTTTATAAGAGGTTCGCAAAAAGGGGCTTACATTAAAAAACCGTCCTCTCAAGACAAAGTTTGAGGGCTTGGAACTGGTGTCTTCCACTTTGTACCTACTGAAATATTCTAGAAAAATATGCCAAAATATTTTCTTTTCGTAAATAGAATTGTCGTAAAATACTATGAAATTAAAGAGCGTCTGAGGGCCTAGACAAGTGACAATCGCTTCGAAAGCGTTTCGTTTTTCTACAACGACTTTCAACAGAATTGTCATAAGCTTTTTGATAGCTTATGTCAGTCCTATACATTTTTGCCTTTTCCATCATCGTTATCGCTGATAGAATGTCACATTGTCTAGGGCCTCTGGTCTGCCTTTATCGTGCTTTCCATGACATTACGCCTGTGTTTCTTGTCATGGGAGATAGGCAGAGATTAGTACACGCACATTTTCCCATCAACTCAAAAACTACCGAACTGATTTTCATGCGGTTTTCACCAATGGAGGGAGTGATTCATGAGGAAGGTTAAGGTTTATAATTCATGAAGGCTTTGTGTAAATTGGCTGAAATATGACGATGTCTAATGTACTGTCCTTGATCTGTTTGTTTTAGCTGTAAGTCTCCCATGTTATTTAAATAAATAAATGACTGATGAAGAGGTCGGAAAAAATCATTCCGACTGGGAGCTTTAACTTAGCCGCGTAAACCAATAGAGATAGATGTATGAAAACAATGTATTACGGAATTATTCCTCCTGTGGGGTATTTTCCGAAATCCATGCAGGCAAAACCGCTGGCAAAAACAAGTATGTATTAAATAGAAGTCTTGAAAAACTAAGATATGAGAGAACACCGCGCTACGTGTCGGCTCTTTATCATACTCTGTAAGTTCAGAATCAAGTTTAAGTTCCAGCAAGTTAGGTTAGGTTAGTTTGTTGACTTTTGAATACGTTTGCATTGTCGTGAACTAAGTTTTGAAGCTCTTGGAGGATAATTAGCTCGTCGAGTGCGATTGTATTTGCTGATGTCCTGGAGTCATGTCTTGCGGCTTTTAGCATGGCAGTTTGTGACTTTAGAGAGTCCTTGAGATACTTGATGAAGTTCTTGAATGGCTTTATGGAATCGCCGTTGCTGTATTTTAGATGGGCAGTGCATTTTAGATGAGCAGAGGTGGCCCAGTGGTAATGGCCGTGACTTACAACCCAGGCGCTTTACTTTGTGTAAATTATTTCATCACCACTGCTCTCAAAACGGTGAAGGAAAACATCGTGAGCAAACCGGCATGTCCTAGAACCAAAAATTCGAAGACATGTGACATCTACCAACCCGCACTGGGCCCGCGTGGTGGATTACGGCCCACTCCCTCTCACAGAGAGGAGGCCTTAGTCTCAGCAGTGGGAACATTATAAGCTGATAATGTAGATGGGCAGTGCCAAAAAGTAATCACAAAGTACAATTTACAGCTTCTTTATAAAAAAATTGGCAGTTTATTGGTGACTGAATTACTGAACGCCTTCTTTAACAGCCTTCACATTTAAAATCTACTGCCCCGCATCGATTCCTATAGTCAAAACCAGCGGCAAAATAATGCTAGACGAACGACAAACAGAAAAGTCCAAACATTCACTCGAAAAGGCCCGACAAAAAGGAGAAATCCAAATCTGCCAATACAGCCAAAAAAGCGCTGCCTATTTTGTTCTATCCACTAGACACCTACAAAGGGATTACAGCGCTGTGTCAAAGCGGTACATCGGTGTTCGTTGCACTAAGTTATATTAAAAGTCGCAGCTGTCGCTTACCAACTACCCACATGCATTGGAAGAATTCAGCAAATTGCTGCTGGTACCAGCTAGTGCGATCGTAAGTTTCAAGGGTTTGAGGATATTAAACTGGCTTTTATCGTTAAGCTTTTGAGGAGATTATACTTTTACCGCCTTACTAATAAACGTTGTATAGCGCCTGTATAGTTACACAACGCTTTCTTCTTCTTTCAAAAGTAATTTTAGTTTTGAAAGAAGAAGACAAAGCGTTGTGTAACTATACAGGCGCTATACAACGTTTATTAGTAAGGCGGTTAATGTTGAGTATATTCAGGTTGGGAAATAAATAGGTATAGTCAATCGCACGTCTGTGGGAGCAATTTGACATTGACAGTGCCTCTATGTAATAATAGAACTCGTAAGTACAACTATTTTCTTATTGACGCTCGGCAAACTTCGTGTTTGGTTAGTCGTCAGATTTCTATCGCACTACAAATTGGATTCCACAGGTTTGACACACCTACGTTTTCTGATCTATTCGTTTAAATTTTCATCATATTCTTTTGGAACAGATAATACACTTGTGTGTCACAAGGTGTTATAATGTTGTACTGAATTTCATTACGCAACTCATTTAAAAAAAAAGAACATTTTCATTCACGATCGTTTCACTAACAAAGCACCATAATTTAAAAACAAAACACATTCGAATTCAAAAAATTCGAATTCACGTCGTTCCGCGCCATTTTTGTTCGATATTGAAAGAAACTTTTATAGAAGATTCATATCATGGGTGTAGATAAAATTTTGTATGCAACTGTATAATTATAATTAGGTATTAAAACACTCATGTGATACTATTACCCATATTCGTGTTTTAATACCCTTTATTATATAACAGTTGCATAAATAACTATTATATAGAAAGGTTGTTCAACAATAAACAAACCGTAATTTAAAAAGCCTCAAAATTAAAATTCTCTCCTGCAAAACTCTCACCGTAAACCGCAGTTAAAACGCACAATAAAAACGGGTGTTTAACTCAGTACAGTGAGGGATTTGGCTGAAGGAACATGGCAACATACTCTTCGCCTTGCTTACGTCATTACGGCACATTAGGCACCGAATTGTGTTTGGTTTACGCTTTGTGCTATTTACTTGAGGTACGCGCGCGCCGTATTCAGGATGTTCAGTGTTGATATAAGCGTTACCTAAGGCGTGTTTAGTGCTTTGAATACTGTAGTCAAACGTAAGTGTAAGTATACAGGGTGAAATTGAATTCATAGGCATACCTCTTAAGGGATCATTATTAGGGTTCCGTACCCAAAGGGTAAAACGGGACCGCGTCCGCGTTGTTCTTTTAAACCACGCAACAGATTTTGATGAGGTTTTCACCGTCTTTTAGAGAATTTATTCCGGAAGGGTTATGGGTATAATACGTTAATATTAAAGTACGAGTAACATATACCAAAGTAAGATATCTCGATATTTTGTCAAGTCGTAAAAACTATAAACTCGTAAAAGCAGGAGCGGGTCGCTAGTATATAATAAATCAACACAACTATAAAATGCCAATCAATAAAGTAAGGAATACCTACTATTATTATAAAAAGAAAATATTTGTATTTTTATTTATAACTAGCTTCCGCCCGCGGCTTCGCCCGCGTCGAATGTCGATAAAAAGTAGCCTATGTCCTTCCCCAGGATGCCATCTATCTCCTTGACAAATTTTGTCGAAATCCGTTCAGTGGTTTAGGCATGAAAAGGTAAGATACAGACAGACAGACAGGCAGAAAGACAGACATAGTTACTTTCGAATTTATAATATTAGTAAGGAATAAAAATTCGTTTTAGACCGCCCCAACAAAGTTTACAGTTGCATCATTCTGTCTTATTTCAGATTTCTCCCGAAAACTATTAGTGCAATGCTGAAACACTTAAAACAGTTTCATTTCTATTACCACGGACCGATTTCCCAGTAAAACGCAATACATTTCAAATGAATGTGAATACCAGAGCATTCCGGTTATTATCACATAGTATAGGAGTTAGGTGCTCATCAACATCAAAGCCAAGGCGAACTAGATTTCGCCTGAACCGTAAGATCTGATGTGCACTAGAGAACGTATTAAAGTTATTAGTGAAGTTAAGAGGGTTTCCCAGAACAGACGGCACAATTATGTGAGAAATACTTGAACACAAGTATCCTTAGGCCCTTAGGTACCTGTCCCACCAGTGTTGAGGATCAGAATTCATTTATTTCGCGCCCCGCGGTTGCAACCGCGTAAGTCTCGATCCCGTGGGAATATCAAGAGAAGTAGTATCCTATGTCCTATTTCCAGGTCACGGTCTACCCATGTGTCAAATTTCATCTAAATCCGTGCTTCCGTTTTAGCGTGAAAGCGTATCAAACAAACTCACTTTCGAATTTCTGATATTAGTTAGGATTTTTTAAATAGCATGTCATTTTATTGCGTGTTTCGTTTTGTCCGCGGAGTTAGCTTTAAAAATGTATCCTGGCTATTTCCTCGTCTTACTCGTGTTAATATGTATAAATCTAGGTGAGGATAAAGATGAAGCAATGGGGATTAGCCCAAACGGCTAGTCGCTTCTTACTTAATGAGTGACGTACGGTCATAGTGCCCACTGGCACTAAGTTTGGCAATACTTCGGGCTATGTCGGTTATCTTGGTTCCTATACGCATAGAGAAATCGCTCGTCGCTGTCCTGTTAATCGCCGGGCGGTGGGGCAGGTGCCTTGAATGTATGTATGTACCTAGGTAGGTTGATACGTAGGTACCCTAAGTCTGCTTTAGAACGTGTTCATTGTAGGTTTCTACTTTGAACATTTTGGGAGTCGCAATTGTACTGTAGTTCGTAGGAACACTTATTTTGTAGTAAGTATAGTTTTGATAACCGTTTGTTAATTGAAATTAACAAACGGTTATCGGTCTTGTAATTTTAATACTTGAAGGTTAAAGAACGACTATAGAACTGAGTCGTCGGGCCATAAATCATTGTTATTAGTCTGTCTCGCTCGCACTTATGGAGCTTACGGAGTAGAGGTAGCAAATTATCTATACGACGCAAGGCGATGCACATTCTTATTGATACTGACATCTATGGCCCGAAAACTCGGTTCATAAGGACATTTAGGACACTAATATTTTTTTAAATCTGAGTTGTGATTTCTAGCTCCTTGGTCTGTTATGAAGATTGAAGGCATTATAAGGATTCTACCTTCAAGTCAGCAGAAATATTACTTCTTCGCCAACACAACGCCGACTTACCTGAAACAAAGAACGATGCTAATTAGTGAATTAATAACAATAATCGAACCAGGAACAAAAGGATGGCAACCGAACAATACATTTCCAACACAGCTTAACAACTTAACGTAAAGATAACAATGAAAAAACAATTGAAAGTGACGCAACAAGGAACTCCAATTAGGAGGGAACCCATCATTACAGGGAACTTTGATATTATAAAGTATAGGTAAGTATATCGTGAGTCTAGGTAAAACGACGGAGGTCACGTTCTGCCAACTTGCTGGCTGAATAGGGAATATGCATGTGATTCAAATATGGGACAAATATTTTTTTTTATAAACTATATTACTTCAGAATTATGCCTCCATCAATATTTTTGAATAAAATTTCTTTTTGAGCGAGTAATTAATTTTTAAAAAGTCCCAAAATACTGTGGGTAATTCAAATACCTGAAAAGGCTAAGAGCGGATGTGACGTAACAATCCGGGATAACAATCAAAATGTCAATGTCAAGTCAATCAACAAGTGTCAAGTCAATGTCAAACGCTCATAGAAAAAGGAGTGTTTGACGTTGACTTGACAGTTGCTTGTCTGTTTTCACGGAATGTAAGGTCACCACACCAAGCGGGCCAAATGGAGGGCGTTTAAATACCCCGGATCGGATGGATATTAAAAAAAAAAATTAAGTACTTTAAATTGCTTTTTTGCCGTCGAATTTTTTTACTATTATTTGACGATGTAAACTATCGAATAAAAATATTTAAAAAATACATGCATATTCCCTATTGTCTTATTTCCCTTGACACGTGAACAAAAAGTAGAAAGGGCGCCAATATAATTGAGCGGGCGTCATTTCAATTGAGAATGATATTGTTGTCACCTTTGATGCATTTTTTTATAGAAGTTGAGTTTATAGATGCCAGTTAGATATTGCCTTTGTTATCGTAATCTCTTTTCGGCCAAATAAGGGAACATAATTTTGATAAAAATATTTTTTATGCGAATTTATTGTTAACATTATTAAAATAGTCATGTTATTTCCGCACTCAGAGAAAAGAACATTCTACAATGATCTAAAAACGTTTACATAACAACATGTCAAGCAAGAATCACATTTTAAAACTAAACACAAAATCCTTTGAACAGTGGAACATAGTAAGCAGTAAAATGAGATCAGATCCGGCTGGCTGGCAACTTTTGAGATTACGTCTGCAAGTCCTCAGGCAAATAAAACTGCATTACAGTGTTCCGGTCTGAAAGACAATCGACCTCCTTAGAGCTGGAAACTGCATCGTTCGCGAATTTAGTTCCTTTTTCAAACAATAGATGGTGTTCTTTTGACCCGGGGCTTAAAAACTGTTTGAAGAAAAATTTAATAACACAAAATGGAAAATTCAAAAGAATGGAAATAAAAACTGGTTTAGTTATACGAACTTCTGTGTTCGCTTTATACATATAATTGTATTTTGGTTTAAAACACGTGAACTAAATTAGTTATACTATGTTTTCAGGGTTTATGTGGAAGCATCTGTCAGAGTCTCTTGTTCCATCATACTTTCTAATTAAACTAGTGGTTCCTAAACTCAACACAGAGCTGACTGCATTATGAAATAGATTCAGTACTTCAGCGGGCTATGTGCGTTAAGCCTGCCGCAGACTGCCGTGACGCGACTAGTAAAACAGTTACTATGAAAACTTCATGGATTTTTTTCTACAAGAATCGCGTCGCACCGTCGCGTCGCGCATTGACACGTTCGGTCTGGGCACCTGTCATAAATGTCAAAGCGCATTTCTTTAGTCGTGACGTGACTGAATGATTTGATGAACGAATGATGAAAGAACTCTTGTCAAAGTGGTGCCCAACTGGTGGCGGTAATTTTCATGAAAATGCTCCTGGTCATAATTACCCGCATAAACTGCCATATCACAAACAATTTGGCCGATAAATAAAATACACTTGTCACTACTTTTCCAATTAAATATTTTCATTCTGTTTCCACAACTACCGATAAATTTAACGACAGAGCGTGTTTTATGCCATCATTTACGTTAATCACAGAGCTGTGGTCGCCACAACTACGCAGCCCGATATGATTCCCTCGGAATTGTCATAAATAATTATTAAATTGTTATTTTAAGTAGTCATTGTTGTGTGAAATATAATGGGAAGCTTTCATTGCAGTGTGCGATCGGTTGCGTTAATTACACTACCAGCAGGCGTAGCATGAGCACCGTTTTGTCGACGGAAGAGTAGACAAAAATTACGTTTCCTGTAGACAGTAGACAGTACGAGACGGCAGCAAATAGAAAGAGTCAACTGCACTTTTTACGAAATTCACTCTTTTACATAATTCGACTCAGAATTTTTTGTTTTGTCATAGGATTTATCGGTTGTCAGTGTGATTTTGACAGTAAGGATAGAAAACTTTCTTCCGAAATAGTCTACCAACAAAAAGACCTAGACAAAGATCGTTAGAAATTAAAGAAAAAATGACAGATTGTAGAAAGATTTCTACGGTGGATGTCAAAAATGAAGAAAAGAACTGACACTTTGTATAGAAAAAGCTATGTCTATTCTTCGTAGAGATAGAAAGCGCCATGCTACACCTGCTGGAAAAGAGAAAGAGGGTTTTTACCCAGAAGTGCGACATTCCGGGTTACATAGATAAATACAATAAACCTACCAGAGTCTAGTCTGAAAACTTATAAAAATAACACATAACATAACATCATGCCTGTTTCCCCGAAGGATTAGGTTAGAGACTAGTTATAAAAAGCGCCCGAGCCGCGTGCTAGACGCTGCGGTTTGGGCGCGCGCTGAGCGCGCGTTAGACGCCCGTCAAACGCAACAAGTTTCACAATTATTTCCACATGTTTGTTGTAACTTTTGAACCCTCAACATGCTCAGTACAGGTAACTGTGTTTGTTTACTGACGCAGAGAAAACGACAAGGAAAAATTGTAAAAAAGGAACTTGCGTCCCAAGTCGAGCGCGCGCTAATGGCGCGCTTGATGTAATTCGTTACAATTTACATATAAATTCATACAATTTTATTGAGCGCCTCAATCGCAGCGTACAAAACGCGCTTCTCGGGCACCTGTTATTTATGTAACTAGGGCCTTAGGCAGTGGCAAGCCTATACAATACACATTCATATTTCGCCAGTTATGTTTAATTCCCAAGTTAAATTGAGTTTTATACGGTTCGAGACTTATATAGCGTCCTATTTCTGCAAACTACACAGTGAACACAAATCAGAAACTATTACAATTGGTTTCCTGAAGAAGCTTACGCATAACGGTAGTCGTCTTCGGCCAAAGTTAAATAAAATAATGTGTTGCTTTTTTTGTTACATTTCAAGAGTTTGCCACTCTTCTGGACACACGATTCTCTACGTGCGAACGCATCTCATTACTGTAAAGCCAGGTGTACATGGCTCTATAAAAATTATAAATAGGTAACATCATCGTCTTCCTAGCCTTTTCCCAAATATACTTACCAACAGTGAAATATCTGGCTTATTGCTAGCGTTTTTAAAGAAAGAAAGAAAGAATAACGTTTATTTGGATAAAGTCCGTGAAACCAAAAAAAAAAAAAATTGAAAAATAATGTTTTTACAACAATAGTGTGTGCCTCACGTTTTTATACTTGACCCTGTTTTTAAAACCGGCTTTTTAAAACTTTTGTCAGTCTTTAATTCTGCGTGTGTAGTAGAAAATGAATCCCTTTATTGACTACTTTTAAATGTTGTTGTTGTCATCGATGAAAAAAAATGTCGGGAGGTGTCGTGTCGCGAGACACCCGGTTGGTTGGAACGAACTTCCTTTTGCTGTATATTAATTATATTATGTATTAATACAGAGCCATCTAGTTTAAGTTTTTAGCTTCTAAAAACGTATAATAGATGGCACTGTATAAAAAAACAAAATCAAAACTTTTGACACTACAGACCTTGTGACTTTTCCGGGCATACCTCTTTTTCGTTACGTGACGATTTCTACCAGTCAACTCCTACCGCAAGCCGCGTTAAAAACTTCGTTCCAGAAAATCTATTCTTCACATGACCTATCCTCACACAAAATTGAAAAAATCAAACTAAATTGACTCGTTAAAAATGACAACAAATCATAGATAATGTAGCATCCATAATGTTTTTGTTACAAATAAACACTCATACTTCGAAACTGTCTGAGAGTCTTTGTAAGACTCTCAGACAGTTGTTGTTAATCCAACAAGAAATCGTAAAAAGTTACAGAAAACATCTGAGGTATATTTCTTTCAACAACAGAGAAATCTCATTAAAACATTAAAGTACCTATCAATCACGAACAACAACAAAAAAAGATACACATGGAATTCGCAAATGAAAATGTCCGAAACACTTCTGACAACCTGACAAAGCAAATTAAACTTTATACGACAATGACAGAGTTTGTTTTCTTATGGCTTGATGTAGCAAGTGCTTCATGTGGTCTTCCTTGGTGAAGACAACAGACGAGGGAAATTAAACTTTATTGGAACACGACAGACTTTTTTTTCTAATGGCTTCATGTTGTACGTTCCTCGTTGAAGACCAATAAAGATTGGTATTTCATTAAAATAGTATTGAGTACGAAGGTATTTCTTTGGGTTTGAGGGTGCATTTTTGGCGGCAATAATACGCCGTAAAAGTATTTTGTCAGCAAAATTAATTATATCAGGTACCTATTTGATTAAATACGAGTTTTCTCCCTTTTCCTTTCTAGATCTTCATAAAGAAAAAAAGAACAATACGAACGAACTAGTAGAACAATTTCTATGAAAACTTCATGGAAATTGTTCTACCTGAATAGCGTCGGACAGCACCGTCGCATCGCGCCTGTCTGTGGGAGCCTTTATTGAGCTAGCACGTAGGTATATGTGTATAAATATAAATAGCAGGTTTCTACCGTGGGAAATAGGTACCTAACACACTACATATTTCAATGAAAATTGGACGAACAGTTCACGAGTAAGGTGCCAGGTGGCGCTACCTGCGCCATTCACAAGGTGCCATATAGAAACGATCCTTATCTATTATTCAATTATGGACCGCCAATGTATCGGAATTTGAATTTGGTAGAGGTTATTTATTGTACACACGGCTACACATCAAACTATACATTTCCAGTTTCTGCTGATCTCGCATTATATAGGATTTCCGTACAATGCGAGGTCAGCTTATACTGGAAATGTATAGCTTGATGCGTAGCCGTGTGTACTGTACATGTCTTTTTTTATATTTTACCTAGAGGATAGGCTACAACAGGGGGTAAGTAACTACGGAGATGACGACTAATAGAAAACTATGGAAGAAGACATGTTGTATGTCAAGCTTTTCATATTAAATTAACATACTCCCAATAAAATACGGTTCAATCTGCCTAGCCTTTTCCCAATTATGTTGGGGTCGGCTTCCAGTCTAACCGGATGCAGCTGAATACCAGTATTTTACATGGAGCGACTGCCTATCTGACCTCCATAACTCAGTAACTGGGTAATACGATACCCCTTGGTAAGACTGGTTGTCAGATTTTCGAGCTTCTGACGACCCGTAACGACTTTCAAAGATCCACAAATGACAGCCGGGACCAACGGCTTAACGTGCTTTCCGAGGCACGGAGGAATCTCGGTATGTAAAGATGGTCACCCATCCACCGACCAACCCCGGCAAGCGTAGCTTAACCTGATGGATCGACCCGGTGCGGCTGTTATTACTTAGCCACGAGCTCCTCCCCAATAAAATATGATAAGTTAAATAATGAATTTAGTTTGCGTTTCTCAAAAAATAACTCGTAATTTTTACGTAAAGAAGCCAACTATTTGCAACAAATACAACCACAATTTTCTCAACAATAAAAAACAAACAGAGTCTCTTAAAACTTACTATTTTTAACGATAAGACTATTCATAGAGCACAATGACTGTCGGGCACAAGACCTCGGGCTACAGGCTACAAGGCACAATGGTGGAAAATAACGTGTTTCTCCCTCTTGTTTTAAAACGTAACAGTGGACTTTTGAAGTTTTTCCTTCTCCCACTTTGATTTAGACGACAAGCTTTCAGAACGAGTGTTTGTTTAGAAATAAAGCGACAAATGAATTTTGTTGCGAAACTGTAAAGTGTTAAGTTGTATGGTTGTTTTATCTTGTTCTTTTTGAGCAGCATGGATTCTTGCTACATTATGTCGGTTTCTTAAATCTTCTACAACACAAAAACTGAGTAAACACAACAGAAATATTGAGTAAACACGTGGAACAATTTTGAATAAGTATGTTTTTCCTGCCAATCATTGATGAAAAAATCAATTATCCAAAATTTTCTCAATCACGTTGATCGCGACTTTTATTGCCCTTGATAGTATCGTTTCATGTTTTAAACAACAGTATCGTTTCATGTTTTAACGAAGCTCACGCTAAACAAACATAAAAAACAGAAGATTCCATTTTAGATCCATCGCCATTAGCACTTCAGATAAAACCAACAACACAATACGAACTCCGATCCATCTCACCTCATGTTGATTCACTACGTATAAAACTGCAATAAAATTCAGATACTAATCCATCCTCTCGTTAAATAACTTCAAGCAGCCATGCCTTTTGAAATGGTGTACATAAATATAAACCTATACATAATTAAATAATAAAAATAACAATAAAATATCCTACCTTAACAAAAACTATAACCAAACTAAAACACGGCGTCGAAAAATTCTTCCGCACCTTGTCTTTGTCACACCACAAACAGTCACACAGAACTGATAGAAGAATAAAACAATCTGACACTATCATAGACACATCCCTCTATCCTCTATGCTATATGTATCTGACACAACAAAACTTAACCTTTACACCGCTAACGAGCTCTCACCGAGTAATCTAGTTTCCTACAATTCCGAAGTGCGCTTGTAAATAATGCATATAGGGCAATTGGATTGTCTGTCAGTCAGTCTGGCTTCCTGCAACGACTCAATAACGTGCAACTGTCGATACTTGATACACATGCAAAGGTTAACTGTAATGGAGATTTTAGATTTCTAATTTTCCACGTCTCATTTATTATTTCTGGATTTTAAATTTTCATAGGTTTCAATGAAATTTTGGTACTTAAAGGTTACTTGGTACGCGTGCAACATCTTCAACGGCGCCATCGCTTACTATCATATACGCCAAAGGTGCGTCTATAAAAGATATAAAAAAATGTATAAAAGTTAAAATGTCAGGACAGAAAACAGCGGGTAATTGCGTGCAGCGTAATACACAGTAGCAATGGCTTTCATGTTGACAGATCGACAAAATTCATTGCGTTATTTACGTAGTTGAGCAGACAAATTTTTCCAACATATGCAGCAATGGACTAGCAATATCCTTCGAAATCATTCTCATTGTGATTGAAAGTGTGTTTCGCAATTAGCGTGCCGTAAGTCATTAATTTTTTACTAAACCAGCCGTGTATGACGGAGCAGATTTTTCTATAGTCAGACACCTCTTGTATTTGACGGTTTGACAGCTATACATATAGAAAATGTATTGTGTCTAACTGTTATATTTATTCTTCAGGATATCAGACTACTGAAAAATCTACCCTTATGAAAACAAACGCCAAGTAATTGGGAATTTCATTGTTCATCGATAATTATGTTTTAGTTGTTTCCAATGCACAATGATTTGAGAAATCACAACGCAACGTTACCGCAATATTTGTCGTGTAACAGAGAGAGATATAAAGACAAACAAGGAGAGAGAGTGAGACAGGTAAGATACAATTTAAAACGCGGCAGTATTTCTCGGTCATCTCGGTTGTAAAGTTTAGTGCCTGTAAGATTTAGTAGGCAAGCTTATAGGTTTATTTTTATTATCTTTATTTCATTTTTAATACTTATAAATTATATTTTTAAATATTAGACTAAAAAATTATATAAAACATTTAAAAATATAAAAAATAGTAGCCCACCGGTATCGGGAACAGGGTCCAAGCTACCGGCGGTCAGGGCTCCAGAGAGAGGAACCTCCTAACGATGCGAGCCGTGTCCAGGAGTACAGCTTTCTGAATCAAGCCCTTAATCCAGCTGCCCAACGAGAGCCTCCTTAGGTGTTGGTCGAGGCTCTTGGCAATTAAGCCATTGGCTGATACGACTATCGGCACAATGATCGCAGAGTCCACATCCCACATGTCGACAACCTCGTGAGCCAAGTCAAGATACTTGATTTGTTTATCTTTCTCGGCCTTCACGAGGTTCCCGTCATGCGGGACTGTTATGTCAATGATCATTGCGCGCCGCTCTGTTCGATCCACCACCACTATATCAGGCTTATTGGCAACAATAGTCCTGTCAGTGATGATGGATCGATCCCAGTACAATGTGATATTTCCATTTTCGAGAACTGGGTCGGGCACGTACCTGTAGTACGGCACTTCCGATTCCACTAGGCTGTATTTCAGAGCAAGTTGCTGATGGATAATCCTGGCTACAAGGTTGTGTCTATGCAAGTACTCTCCGTTAGCTAGATGAGAACATCCGGAGATAATGTGACGGATTGATTCTCCCGGTCGGTGGCATGCCCGACAGATGTCAACCGTGCCGTCCTTCACAATAAATCTCCGGTAATTGTTCGTCATGATAACTTCGTCCATAATTGCACAGACAAAACCTATTTTTATCTTTATTAGCATTGTTAACATTTAGAAGGCTTTTTTAGTTGTGGCATTTAGTGTAATTGAAAACCTAGAGGAGGCCTGTGTCCCAGCAGTGGGACACAGGCCTCCTCTCGGTGAGAGGGAGTGGGCCGTAATCAACCACGCGGGACGCGGGCCCATTGCGGGTTGGTAGATGTGACATGTCTTCGAATTTTTAGTTCTAGGCCATGCCGGTTTCTTCACGATATTTTCCTTTGCCGTTTTGAGAATTTAAGAACATAATTCTTGTGAATTATTTTCAATAAGGATTGGTTTATGATACCTACACCCTAGAGATAATTTCAATTTGATAGAGCCTTGACAAAATCCCGATATTGTCGAGTTTAATCAAATTTAATTTGATTTGCTTTCGATTCGTGTCAGTTTAGTGTTTATTAGCTATTATTAAAAAGTATTTATAGTATACCTAATACATAATGAATACAAATACATACAATGAATACATATTGAATTAATTTTCATCATTTTCGATTGTGTTGAGAATAAGACTGATCTTAAAACTGGGCAAAATATTGCCGTTTACATGAGTAAGGAAGGGTTGTGAAAAAAATAAGAAAACGTTGTTCGCTAAAAATATAATACCTAAGAACACGAAAGTTTTCTCATAAAAGGATTAGTTACAAAATGGGTTGAAGACGCTGCAATTTTTAAAACTATCTCCGCGTTCGCTGTAATCCTGCCAGATGCGATCTTGTAATGAATTATGCTCGCTTTCTGTTGTTTTTGATGTAAGGATTTAAAATTTTAACACATTTTATGAATGCTGCAAGCTGCACAGCTGGAAAATGGACCTTCATAATAAATCTAAGAAAGAAACTGGCATTGCCATCCTAACTTCCTAACTATATTTATTATTTAAATCCTAACTTAATATTATAAATGCGAAAGTGAGTTTGTTTGTTTATTTGTTTGCTACGCTTTCACGCTAAAACGGCTTAACGGATTTAGATGTAATTTGACACATCGGTAGACCATGACCTGGTGCCGTATTATGACGTTTTAATGCCATCATGATTCCAGTGCAAGAGAGAGATGGAGCTACACAGGACCGCTAGAACCATCCCCTTTTCGGTCTGGAATAATAATGGCATTTATACTTCATAAAACGGCCCCTGGAATAGGACAAACGATACTTTTTATCGGATCGAGACTTATGCGGGGGAAACAGCGGGGCGCAGCTAATAATAAAATAAAACAGCTAAATATATCGCATCTTATTTCAACATTATTTACCTTGGCCTATTCAGAACTCGATACATACAAATCCCAACTATCCAAAGATACATCTCTAATCAAAATACCAATCATGAATGCAAACATTGCCTACATTAACCACGTATCTACCTCATAACCCGACTCCAATCTACATGCGCCATGTTGTCCTAACCCGCATACATCATCAGCAGCAATAATGCCAATATCCTGGGATTTCACAACTAAGCCAGCATACGATCGCGGCAGAGTTGCCAACCCGCAAAATACAAATGAACTTGGCTTATTTACCATAGACAGGTTGTTGTCGAGCAACGAGTTTGCATAGCGGTTTGTGATGGTCTGTGGTGCGTTATTAATTTGTCTTACCTGTTGCAAAGTTACGACGAAATTTTGTCTTTGGTAGTTAATCCTTGATTTTTAATGTATTTTAATAACACTTCAACCCGTATTAGCGTAATTTGAATCCTAAATTTCAAGTAACAACCGCTTTCAAATCCAATTAAATTAATCTACGTAAATAACTTTACTTATTTATATTAAAGCCACATTTTACCTAAACCATTAACAGCGTAATTCAATTTCTAATTTGCTGTTTATTGGATCGGGTCCAATTTATTAAGCAAACATCCATTCCGAGCAAGTTTCACATAAATTATTTTCTGGCGAAATTTAATAAAACTTCGATCGCGATAACAGATTGGACGGCCGCGAATTCGATGTTATACCTCTCTCCAATCATTGTCGATATCGTTTGCATTGATACCCAACACACTTAAAACCCGTCTGTTTGTTAAAACGTGAAAATGATTGTATTTAAGCCGGTTTATTCTGGATTTGGTTCATATTAAAAACATTGGCCGAAACCGCTGAATAAATTATTCGTTCAAACTGTTTGAATACAAAATGTTGATTTATTTTACCATCATTAATCTGTTAATCTATAATGGTTGTTCTTGTATGTCTGTCCATTTTATGTAGTTAATTCAAAAACATAAATAATATTATTTTAACATTTAAGCATAATAATTATGACTCTAATTGGGTAAGTTCCGTCCGTTTTGGCACAAATTTAATGCATAGACAAAGTAGTCATACGCTTTTTTGTGTTAGAGACGTTAAAGTGGTACAACATACAATACTTCGGTAACCCAGGTACCCTACGTGAGATGGTCAGTAACACCAAGGCGTTGCTGGCCTTCTTGGAGGAGCTGGGGTGGATCGAATAAGCGATTGGCCCACCCGTACGCAAAATACGCGCTTTGACGTGGATTCCAGCCCGTATTACCTATTACCTAAAGTGGTTCAATGGGCGCTTTTATAATTTCTAACGTGACCATACTATCGTGGACCCCCACGGCCACGTCTAGGTGTATAACACAGGGAAGTAAAATGTATGGAAAAAGACGCTTTGAATGTCCGTGCACGATAACGTGCACTTATTGCCATATATTTTATTAAGTCCACGATAATAATCGTCAAGTTAGTTAGAAATTATAAAAATTATTAATAATAATAACAATATCAACAACCTCAATATTATTATTTCCCCATTCACCGATCGATCGTCACTTAATAAGCAGAAAAAGTCTGAAGCAAATGAATGAAGGCAATAAAAGAAGAAAACATTGGTTAATGTGTACAAGACTCATTAAAAGGCGCCCCTTTTGCAGTAATTACACAAAATCGTAAATTGTTTATCGTCAGAAATAAATTGATTCGTTCGAGCCTGCATTGTAATTCTGAAAATGTCGTACATCGCTTGGCGACTTGCCATGTTGTTATTGGGATAGTTTGTTACATAACTTTTAGCAATAAAACGAATAAGGAAGCTGACATCTAAGTATTGCAAAAGCCACGCACTTATTTGTTAGATTTTTCCGTCGATAATCATTTCATGAGCCATTTATTTTAACTCAAAAACATCCGGTGGTACAATTAGTGTTATGTTTCCTTATACCCAATTAAGAGCAATATCTAGGTACGAGTATATTATCTAATTTTGAGGAAATAAGCACTGAGCTACACAAGAAACTAACAATGCCACGTTTACAAAAGAAGTTTTCGAAGTCCAAACGTCAAATCGTAACACGAACAAAGATTGGAAGAGGGTTTGACAGTTTCATAATTAGCCTCTGCTTTGCTGTCAATGTCAAATCGCCTACTCTTTAGCACTCTCTTGTTTGTCAGTTTGACAGCTGCCCATAGATTTGTAAACGCTTTTAGTGGCCCGGTAATTTGGTAGGCTAATTATGGAAGGGACAATTTCCTGGGTAGTAAGCTAACATAACTATTATAATATGTTGACCCAAAACAATTATTACAGTGTAAGGAGGTAACTACATACTAGCTCACTTAGTGCTAATGACCCCTAAACAATGGACGACAGTTACAGACCCATAAATAATACAATTGACTACGCTTTAAATAGAATGGGTATAGAATTATTTTTCATTTTATTTTAGACATACCTAAGCAAGAAAGAAACATTGTTTATGCTGCACAAACAAAACGCAAATTCACGAAAAAAAAGTCACAAATACTCATAAAAAAGTAGCCAAAAGCCTCTTATTCAAATAATAAAAGTTAATTCTTAAAAATATTAATTCTACTAAAATTGAAAAAGATATTGTCGGCATGTAAAAGAGTTTAAGATTTCTAGACGTTTTATTAAATTACCCATTACCAATTACAAATACGAGTTACCATAATTAGACAGCAATAATTAAAACCATACATAATCCCCCACGGCTGTATAAAGCGACACACCTGTGCCGCCTAATTCAGCCAAAACATTTCCCACCGGAATTAAAACGTTCTCAAATTCGGTTTACAAAATTTAGCAAACGTAATTACAGATTACGGAATAAAAGAAAATGGGAAATCGTCCATTTTGAATGTGGCTCCCCTAAAATGTTGTCATTTGTAATAAAATTCTCCATGGCGCGATCAATGCCAACTTTTTGAATTTCTTCATGCAAATTGGTTCTGGACGGCGTTGCGTCGATTTGCATTGCCATTTTTCATCTCCCTAAATTGTTTTACATTAACATTGCTTGGCGTTTTAGACAAATTGTCGCCGATTGTTTATTTTTTGTATTTGTAATTTGATGACGTTATTTAGAGCAGCGGTGTTTGTTTACTGTGGTTAGGGAATTGATTTCGTTAATAAATATTGGGATTTGCGAGACGAAAAATTGTGTCGCCTCAGAAATGTAATTTGCATTTAATTATGTAAGTAGGTGTCTATACTTAGTAAGCAAAGTGTGAATACGTGTGTTTTTTTTCATACTTTGATATAAGTTTTTTATACATTTGTTTATTTATAATTACCATTGTTAGATTCTTTCTTATGAAACGAAACACATGAGGACATTCTATAAACAATCTAGAATCTAAGTAACCTTATAACAATCTAAGTACATAGCCATCGCTATCAACCGATATTCTAGCAAATAGAACGATCATTCATTCATTCATTCATTCAATATTACGTCTCTTTTCATCCTTAGCCATAAATCTTTAGTTTTTACTATAAAATCGCTCAATAACTCCGTAACTCATCACTTATATATAATATAAGTTAGCCAGAGGCTGTAAATGGACCAGCCTATTTGTTATTCAGATTGGACGGACGATACCGCAAGATATAACTTGGGAACAACCCTTCAGGGGTTAAGTGATAGCCTAGTAACTTCATTGTTCTCCGCATAAACAAATTTTGGCGTAAAAAAACTGTTACATAGGTACTAATATTACTAATATTATAAAGAGGTTTGTATGTAGGTGGTAATCTCGGGAACTACTGATTCGATTCCGAAAATTGTTTCACTATGGGAAACTTCAGTATTGCCAAATGTCAAAAGATATATCTGATGTAAAAAAAAAAACACGCGGTCAGAAGCTAGTTTTTATACAGGGTGTAGAATCCTGTTGATCCCGTATTTAAGCTGATTATATCACTACACTGGCTCATCACCACGACCCAGCCTCTCGTGCAGGTACGCTGTCTCTTCCACCATTTCCCGCCATTCGTAGTGAACTGACAGTTGACATTAGTGACAGCGACCTCACTGCTGGCGGGCATGAGATAGTGTTTATATATCTATTAAATAGATACACTACACAGGGTGTTAGGGTAAACACCATTATCCTTGATACCAGTGGTATGTTTTCATTTATAGAACGTAAAATTAATGGAAAATTACAACTTTTTTTTTAAAAGAATATCTACATTTTACCACAAGAGTGTTTTATTTATTCATGTGTTGTGTAGGTAGGTAGGAGGGGCGGCGACCTCGGGCGCATATCCATGAATTTGCGGACGGTGTCTGATAGAAACTTTTAAAAACGTTTTAATGAAAATAATGGTTTTTTTTTTGTTGTGACTCGGTCATTTATTTTAATATTTAAGTTAAATGCCCAAGGTTTGAGTGACAACGGTGTTTACCCTTACACCCAGTATAACCTTGAAAGACGCTGAGGAATCTTAAATTAGGATTTAGTTAAGATATTTTTTATAAGTTAATCTGTATTGCCCCATTGTTGGGCAAAGACCACCCTAATAGCATTACACTCTTTCCAATCTATCTCATCAAGCCTGGCTCCAATGAAAGTTAAGGCTCTTACATACTGGCGCGATAAGCCGCGCGACGCGACGCCGCCGCATTGTTCGCCGTGAAGTTTTCTCAGAAATTGTTTTGTTAAAATTCGCGTCGCGCGGCGAATCGCGCCAGTATGTAAGAGCCTTAACTTAAGCAGTAAGTTAAATACGTACGTTACGTTTTAATTGTTCTTTTATATTACTGCTTGTTTTTCCTGTGCGTGTCCCAAATAAAATATTTTTCTTTCTTTCTTTTACATTTTAAACTGTTAAAAATAAAAAAATCTCGCACTTACTATTTCTCAGATTTTCGCTTAAAGATAAAGTTGAAGATTGAAACTTCATTGGCTGCATCCACCGTTATCTTTTACAAACTTTAGTAAGAAGGCAAAAGTTCTCCGCAAATCTCTTTGAATGTGATCGACCAAGTTAATATAAAACTAACTAAATCCAATCACAGTGTAGACCGATGTTTCGAAAACTTTTGATGCAAATCCAATTTAAAAACCAGCCAAGTGCGAGTCGGACTCGCGCACAAAGGGTTCCGTACCATTATCTATAAAAACGGCAAAAATATCACGTTTGTTGTATGGGAGCCCCCTTAAATATTTGTTTTATTCTGTATTTTTTGTTATAGGAGGAGCTCGTGGCTAAGTAATAACAGCCGCTCGGGTCGATCCATCAGGTTAAGCTACGCTTGCCGGGGTTGGTCCGTGGATGGGTGACCATTTTCACATATCGAGACTCCTCCGTGCCTCGGAAAGCACGTTAAGCCGTTGGTCCCGGCTGTCATTTGTGTATCTTTGACAGTCGTTACGAGTCGTCAGAAGCACGAAAGTCTGACAACCAGTCTAACCAAGGGGTATCGTATTACCCAGTTACTGGGTTGTGGCGGTCAGATAGGCAGTCGCTCCATGTAAAATACTGGTATTCAGTTGCATCCGGTTAGACTGGAAGCCGACCCCAATATAGTTGGGAAAAGGCTAGGCAGATATATATTTTTTGTTAAAGCGGCAACAGAAATACATCATCTGGGAAAATTTCAACTGTGTATCTATCACGGTTCATGAGATACAGCCTGGTCACAGATGGACGGACGGACGGATAGCGGAGCCTTAGTAATAGGGTCCTGGTTTTACCCTTTGGGTACGGAACCCTAAAAAACTACTTCCTCTTATTTATTTAAATTCTATTCGCCTAAGCAAATACAAGTAACAGTTACTAGAAAATATTTATACAGGACCGCAAACTAGTCCCTGTTCGAAGGGATAAAAGGGCCAAAAATTTATTCGATTGGAAAGTATAGGTGTTGTCAATCGTGACGTATGAACATTGACATAAGGTTTAAACTGCAACGGTCGACGCGGGTTCGTGAAATGAAACAAACTATAGGCACCTATCAATATTGAAAGTACACAAAGGGATAGAATTGAGTTATAAATTATAATATATAGACCTTTTTATATACACCACGGTGATATAAACATAACGAGGTCGTTGTTACATTCGATTAGATCAAGTCCACATAAACGCAGAGATGCGGAAAGCGGAACTAAGATGAGCGGAGAGGAGATGAGTGATACGGGAAGTAGTGTTATGTGAAACGGAGATTAGTTAAGCAAAGATACAATAAGAGGTGGGCTAGTTTTTATGGAGATTTAGCAAAGAACTGAGAAATAACCTACCTTGGAACGAAGATGAGTGAAGGCACCCAAGCGCGACGCGACTATAGTAGAACAATTTCTATGAAAACTTCAGTTGTTCAGAAATCGGTGGTCATGGTATGGACATGTGTCTCGGGAAAGTCCGAAAAGGATACCGTAGCCTCTGGCAACTTACAGGAACACGGGTGGGTTTTAGTCAGTAAGAGTCTGACACGCCCTAACGCTCTGCCCAGAGCGGTAGAAGCTATTATGAAGGTACCTGGGTCAAATATGGCCACGCTAAGGTTTCGTGTCAACTTTTTTGTAGTTTTTAAGATATGAAGGCAAGTCACGGTGTTTATTTAGAAAGAGTACATATTAAGCTATCATATTGTAGCAAAAAAAAGTAAAAATTACTAATATCCACAGATGTTCTTTACTTTTTTTTTAAATCAAGAAAATGGCCATATTTCCGACAGGGTAGGTTAATATGCCCATGGATGTGGCCATATTTATCGTATGAATCATTACTCTAAAAATATTGGAGACGCGAAGTTAAAAGAAGAGGTCTGGTTTTATAAAAATATTTATTAAGGAAAGGCTGGAATGGTTTTAAAATTAAATGAGAACGAATTAAAATAAAACAAATAAAAAAACTTAACTTTCAACACAACAATTCTTTGGAAAAAGTAATTAAACAGTAACATTCAGGTACATATGTACGACACGCTTTATCTTAATCAACCCTAAACTAAGAAATAAATGTTTGACAGCAGACAACGCAGACTTCAAGTTCTCCTCGGTCCAGTTGCCTCGAAGCCCCTTACTTTTGTATCGCGCCATTGCTTTAAACAAAAACGTAATACATTACTAGGTGTCGGTAACTCATACGGAAAATATGGCCAATTGTTGGCCATATTTTCAGTCACGCCATTTTGTTATATTTATTCACACGAATCATGAACACATTGATATTTTGAGGAATACACAAACCCATACCAAAATACAATTGTCACACAGCATATCAACGTAAATAGAAAACAATTAAATCGAAAACTAACAAAATTATAAGACAGAACTTACTTGGAATTTTTAATAATGGCAGCGCGGTCTCCCACTTCGACGAAATTTGAGCGACTGAGGTCCGTGCGGGAGGGGTGGCGGGTGCGCCGTTCGGTTGTCGACTCGGACGCGATCGTGTACCGTCGTGTTCGGTTGTTTAAAGTTTACCGTTTTAGTTATATATAGTATGTGGCCATATTTATCGTCTGGCCATATTCGACCCAGGTACCTGATAATAACCCATCCAAAAAAAAAATGGTATGGGCATGTGATGCGGATGAATGCAGAAAATGTCTCGAGTGAAGTTTTGCGTGTGAGTGTCGATGGCTAGAAGAGTAAGGAAAGACCAAAGAAACGATGGATGGACTGTGTGAACGATGATATGGCTAGAAAGGGAGTGACTACCGAGATGACGACTGATAGAGGAGTATGGAAGAAAAAGACATGTTAAGTCGACCATAAATACATTGGGATAAGGACAGGAGAATGAAATTGTTTTACAAAACTAGTGTCGCACCTGTCTACGGGAGCCTTGAAAGGAAGAAACAACTAGCGTGGTTTGAAACGCAGATTAGTTCGCAGATATCAAAAGCAATGTAGTTTGTTACAGAGATGAACGAAAGAAAGTTACAAGAAATAGTCCTCATTCGAACGGAGATGAACGCAGCAATGATAAAAGATATCTTCTAGTTTTCAGTACCTAGCTATATCCACAGTTCTATCAAAGTAAATACGGGCTGAACTGTAAAGAACTCTACGAACTTGAGAGTTCTTGATACTTGAAACTTGTTTCTGCTAAAGATGAATAATATTAATCTCAGATAGGTAATATTTACCGGGAAGTTTATATCTGAAGGAAACTCAAACAATACTATCGATTCAAATTGTCTTGTGATACTAAAATCCCAAAATGGCTCTCAAATTCTCAAATTAAATTGCTCTCTGTGTCAAATCAATTCGTTCACCTAAATCAAGACTTCTAGAAATTAAATTAAATGAAATTGTTTATTCTGTAAATAGGATATTGGAATCACTTTTACACGTTATATTAAAAACATATTAAAAATAAGCTGGATGAGGTCGACGTTTCCTATATGACTACTCTGAGAAGAAAGGCCGAAACAAACTCACAGGTCGCAGTCTCTTTTAATGTCCAGACAATTCTTGGTGAAGCCATATGAGGACCATGTAGATTAGCGTCTGAAATGGTCTTTTGAGGAAAGAACCACACAGGTTTGAGTGGACCTGTCCAGCAAGCATTTGTCAGTAATAGTGGAGCTCAACTCAGAACTTAAGGACGGTCACGGTCACTTTGATCACGGTCCTGAAGTATGAAGCCTTGTTATCTGAGATTCACTAACTAACTTCATTCTAACTTGCCGAGAAGTCGGTATAAAGGCAGTTATGTCCTAGCAGTTACGCTCAATGATGCTTGACGTCGTAACGAATCACATCGGCGATGTAAAGGTGCGTTTCGTTAACGCGAACACGATATAATTAAGCACAAATGGCACGTTAAGGAGCGGATATGGAGCGGAAAAATTGTGTTTTGGTTGTAAAGAGGTTCGTTTAGTTATATTAGTTTATAGTGAACGTTTTAGCGTGAAATGAGCTGTATTTTATTAAGGAAATAAATCATTTGAAATGTGGACATTTTAAAGCGATAATGAAGAGCATCTCAGGTTAAGCTACGCTTGCCGGGGTTGGTCCTTGGATGGATGACCATCTTTACATACCGAGACTCCTCCGTGCCTCGGAAAGCACGTTAAGTCGTTGGTCCCGGCTATCATTTGTGGATCTTTGACAGTCTTTACGGGTCGTCAGAAGCTCGAAAGTCTGACAACCAGTTTTACCAAGGGGTATCGTATTACCCAGTTACTGGGTTGTGGAGGTCAGATAGGCAGTCGCTCCATGTAAAATACTGGTATTCAGCTGCATCCGGTTAGACTGGAAGCCGACCCCAACATAGTTGGGAAAAGGCTAGGCAGATGATGATGATGAATGAAGAGCACCTCTTTTATACAGTTTGTTGAAATAAAGGAACATGCCGGGAAAGATATACCTACGAAAGTTTACACGTACGTGTTCTACGAACATCCACCATCTGCTTCGTTTCACACATCTTTCAGTTTTCCACATTTACTGAAAAGATACTCATTCATTCTTCACTCCGCATACAAGTTGGAAATTTTCTGAAATTCGGGATGCACACGTACAAAACTTCAGGACTTTGGTTATAACAATGTCATTTTTGTGATTTTTTCTGAAGGACTGTTTAATGACGCTTAATGATAACAGCGAAAGTTATGTAGTGTAGAAATAATCGGCTTTCCGAGCCACGGAGGGGTCTTGATATGTAATGGATGGTCACCCATCCACGAACCGACCGCGGCTAGCTTAGCTTAACCATCGATCGACTCATGCGGCTGTTATTTTTTGCCACGAGCAAAACGATTATTGTGTCTTACAAACTAGAATTGCATCCTGTGGGGGAACTGGCTGGAGCGGAGGCCGAACGACGACTTGAGGTAGCCTCGGAGCACCTTCTTGTCGGCGCTTGCCTATCGCCTTGACCACAGCTTCGTCGACTGACTTCTGGTCTGTCTTGCGCTGCTCTGATGGAACGTATTTCTCTTTCTTGGACGCAAAGATGTCCTTAGTCTTATTCTACAACAGTGTCGATAAATACACACAAATTCACGTTAAAAATATGTGACTTTATGTATTTACGAAGATGTTCACGTTTAATGTGTCAAAGAAGTCGAATTCTCAAGCTCCAGTGCACACACGTATCTAAATACTTGTGTTGACAACACTGCAAGAGGAATTTCTTGCGATGCGCAGCTTGCCTCGTGAAATGATAATATTCACACCATTTTGTGAGGGATTGAGGTGTGAAAAACGGAGAGATAAACACGGTTTTCACCACAGGGAAAACGCGATAACAGAATCTCTTTATATTCGCCGAGTTTGTGGTTATTACTAACTATAAATAACACGGATTTTTAAGTTTTAAATATTTGTCGTGAAAAGAGCTATTGGGTTTTTCCATCAGGAATTCTTCAGTAGCAACCCGGAGTCTATTTGACAAACGGTAATACTCTCACCGTATTTTATGGGACTTAAACACACTTACAAATTAGAGGATTATTTGACGTTGATGTGAGTGTTACTATAGCTACACCTTTGCCTAACCTTTCGGTAGTAACAGGCATGTTATGTTATGTAAATACTTGCTCAAAAGTAAATTCTAGAGCAAAATAGAATTATGTATATTGAAAATCTACAAATTCTTAGAACCTGCAATTTAGATACAGTTTGATTTATTTTATTGCATTTGTTACTAGCATCTGTTCAAGTGGTTGTTATTTATTGATTTGAAGGACTTGATTGGGAATAAGCTACTATACTTATTTACCTGTAGTCGTATATTTTACTTCAACCCATTTATTGCTCGCAAATCGTTGGAGCAATAAAATAAGGAGTTCAGGCTTACGAAGCCATTAAACGTTTCCAGACGCTTGCAGGCTGACTGCACAGCAAGTTTTCTATAGTTCACAATCACAAGTTTAAAAAAAATTGCCCCAACAACACCTAATGGTTAGATAAGTGATGGTGGGGCATTTTTTTTATCAGAGGCCATAACCAAACTCATTCACCACAAAATAGTATTTTCTATTTTCATTTCACGAGGCACCCCTTATGTTTCTTCCTTGTAAGATTATTCATTAAAATCTTGTGCGTTTAGAAGATAAGCTTACCGACGCGTCACGTTCACGATCACGGCGTGACTTGTGGAAACTCCTCGTTTTCGCTTCATTTGCCCGCCATGCATAACGTACTGAATGACAGACTATAAATATTAATAATCTGTGCCAGACGGAGATATTACCATAATTCCAACATCTGAGATTCTGAGCAGCTTGGAGATAAGTTAAAGTAATAGTATCTGAATTATCCTAAGTCAATGTTTAGATTCGAAATAATGGTAGAATTACTTCATAAGTACAGCTGTACCTTTATGAATCTTTTGGCGCGTGTTCAAAATAAGAACTAACGCCGCCATCTTGTTTTTTCAATACATTTGACAGAACAATTGCACAACTGTTTACTAACAGCGCCGCCCTGTCAACATCATTCAATAGCCAAATGACCCTTGTAGCATTGTAGTTATTTTTCAGCAAAGTCAATAGGTACAATGGGATTTTTCTTTGTTTTTATCATATAAAATACTATTTATTTTGTATTTGTGCGAGTTTGTAATATAAATACTTTTCCTTTCTTATAAAATAATTGTTTATTCCCAGAAAAAACTTTGTTTGTTTTACAGATAAGGGACTGTCAAAACAACTTTGTTTATCTAATAAAATATTACTATCATTTCATCTGAATACCAATCACGAAACCCTATCACATAAATAAAAATATACCTATTTTATAATGTCGCAATAAAAATAACTTTCCTCTGAGAATTACACAGCATAAACATTATTAACGATGGAACAAAATAGACAAGCCTTTTAAGACTGCTACATTATAAATAGCGCTCCAAATATACAACCAGAGACAAAACAATCCCTTACTCCGCAATACTTACGTGGAACTTGTCTACTGCCGTCAGAGGGCTTATACTCATTACGATACAGAAAAAGCTCTCAATATCATTTCTCCTATTGATAAAAAAGACGCTATTAGTATTCTAGAGAAGCTTAATAAGAAATACGGGGAAACGAAATGAATAGAAATAGTTTGATGGCGAGACATGACGTGGAGACGACGACGACGCCATATTGAATTTCCTATGACGTCACATAGCATAGAAAAATGATTAAAAACCTCATTCGTCGAAATCGGTCCAGTAGTTAAGAGGAAACGCGGTCACGTGGTCGTTGGCGTACATTCGATACTAGCGTACCTACCTACGTATTCCTGTTTTTTCCAGGTTATTTTACGATATGTATATCTACCATTGCCATGTCACTATGTTTTGTTTTTTGGCGTAGGTACTTAATTATATTCATTTAAGAAAAAAAAACTTAAATAGATACGCCATAAGGCTTTGCTGTAGTCAGAAAAAAATATATATTAAAGTAAGTCAAATAACTCAGAAGTAGATTTATGTTTTTCTTGTGTTCGAATAATAATGCAAATAGCACAGATTCCCATCAAAATTGGAACATGAACCTCACAAACAGAGGGCGATCGATTCATTAGCAAGTCAAACGGAGACCTATCTGGAGCGGTATCGAATAATTCGAATAATTAATCGAGAATTGATTAACTCCCGCCGTTTGATCACAACACATTACCTATCACGCCTGTTGCCAATGTTCTGTTTTTGATTCTCGTTGGCGACACATGGGACAGCAAATTTAGGCGTTTGATTTAGGTTTGTGCTAAAAAAATCTTATAATTTCTCGATTTTTGTGTCTCTGACAGAAAAAGGCAAGCCTAAAGACTAACGAATCGTATCGTGATTTGATTTGTTCGGCCAAGAAAAAAAGATGAATTTCCAACAAATAAATGAGACGGAATATTATCATCACCGACACAATAAAAATGTCTATTATTCTAATTCCGTGACAATTTTGGAACAATTTCATCTTTCTCAAAGATTTCCTCCGAAAAGACATCTTAAGAATAACAATCGAAGTCAAACAATTGCAGTATCACTCGCTTCACGTCTCGTTTGCCGCTCGATAGAGCCAGAAGGTTCAATTCTGCCGTATTGGGCAAACACAAACACTGGCCCAACAATAGGTTGTACAAGAATACGGAAAAGAAAAAAATGGCGAAGATAAAACAAGAAAATAAATCAAAGTAACATCGACTTTTGATCACAATAAGACAGCGCGTAGACTAGTAACTATTCTAGCAGGCGTAGCATGGCGCTTTCTATCTCTACGAAGAATAGACATAGCTTTTTCTATACAAAGTGACAGTTCGTTTCTTAATTTTTGACATCCACCGTAGAAATGTTTCTACAATCTGTCATTTTGTCTTTCATTTCTAACGATCTTTGTCTACGTCTTTTTTATGTAGAATATTTCGGAAGAAAGTTTTCTATCCTTACTGTCAAAATCACACTGACAACCGATAAATCCTGTGATAAAACAAAGAATTCTGAGTCGAATTATGTAAAAGAGTGAATTTCGTAAAAAGTGCAGTTGATTCTTTCTATTTTGCTGCCGTCTCGTACTGTCTACTGTCTACAGGAAACGTCATTTTTGTCTACTCTTCCGTCGACAAAACGGTGTTCATGCTACGCCTGCTGAAACGAAGTTTTGTCTTGTGTGAAAACAGAGATAAAGTAAAGTCAGGGACTTGCTTACTTTTATCTGCCTGCGGCTCCGCCCGCGTAGCTAAGTATATAGTTTCATATGCATTTAGTAAAAACCTGTTATTTGACATTATAAAAAGACACTATTTGATTTAATTTATTTGTACTACCTATATAATTATGATCGAATTAATATTAACTCAAATTATTGCTGTCCTTGAAATCACAACTAGCATTCTTTGACAGTGACATAGCAAACTCGAGGTAGCGTGTCACTTTGAAAAACAATGAATTAACCAGATAGAAATCACTGCTTTTAAGGTAATAAAACGGAAAGGTAAAACGTATTTAGAATTATTAAAACTGTTACAACAACAGAATAATATTTTAAGAATGACTAGGCAACAAGGTTAACCGCTGACAGAAGTGTGGTCGTTGAGAAACACACTACCTAATAAAACGGCGCGCGAATCGTTCAGAAACAACGAGGTTAGGTTTCATGCCACCACTGATATACATTTGACACGGCGCTAGTGTCTATGTAATTACATCATATTGCATTTCAAAAAATTTTGTTCCACAATTTTCTGCCAGCCTTCTTTCTTTGCGCACATTTTATGTTCATTCATTCATTCATGAATGAATGAATGAACATAAAATGTGCGCAAACATAAATCATTGTTTATATAAAGCTAGACTAATAGACAATTTCTATTAAGTCTGGCCACAGCCTTTTAACAACAAAAACATTGAAAATAAAAGGTTTCCCTCTAGACCATTTTGCCGTTAGATAAGTCCCTGGGGTCTTATTCGTCTTGGACAAACAAACATTGGCCCAACAATGGGTTCTATTAGATAAAATGCAATTACATGGAATAGTTCGAAACATTGTCGTAATACCCGCTTCCTTGCCGTTTGAGATTCAAATGATCCATTGTTGTTGAAGGAAAGAGTTCGGGACGAATGCACAGTTTGGGACGAATACACAGTTTCGGCACTGAGTTTGTTTTTTTATTTCCTGTTGGATTAAAATGTTGAGAGGAGCAGTTTCAGTTTCCTGTTTTTGTTTGGCAAATAGTTTTGTGTGCAATCTACGCCATCCATACTAATATTATAAATTCGAAAGTAACTCTGTCTGTCTGTCTGTCTGTATGTTACCTGAACGGATTTCGATAAAATTTGGCAAGGAGATAGATAGCACCCTGAGGAAGGACATAGGCTACTTTTTATCGACATACCATGTGGGCGGAAGCTAGTATAGTATAAACGTAGATTATTCGGTCCTTTTGGGTAGTAAATGAAATTAGTTGAAAACCATACAAAATTAACTAAGTAACTAAGAGAACGAATCCATGCAAAGAAAACAAACGCTCTGATCCCGCAAATTCGTCGGAAACAGGTGATCATTTATTCACATGCAACTGATGCTACATATCCAGACAACTTGTTAGCTCTCGCCTGCTCCACAGGCGAAACGTGAATAAAATAATAAAAGCCGGCATTTAACAACCAGAGTCAGTAACGAAACGGACAAAGTCCACAGCTTGCGCTCAAAACTAATGTTAAAACAACTAAACTGGGAAAAGTTGACGAAAACCCCACAAATTTTGAATTGTGATAACATGCAGCTGAGTTTTATAGTTTTACTAGCTGTTGCCCGCGGCTTCGCTCGCGTGGTGCCCGCCGAAAAATCTTTATGATATTCATACCTAGTTATTAATAATACACAAGATTGCGGAGGAATAAGGAACGGGTGACAAGCAAAGATGGATGACTTAAGACCATCTAAATCATAGATAATTAGAGAATCTTAGATTCTCTAATCTTTGGTATGCCGCCAAAGAAAATATGGATATACTAGCTTCCGCCCGCGGCTTCACCCGTGTGGGTTGTCGATTAAAAGTAGCTATGTTCTTCCCCGGGATGCCATCTATCTCCTAGACAAATTTTATCGAAATCCTTACAGTGGTTTTGGCGGGAAATGGTAACAGACAGACAGACAGAGTTACTTTCAAATAATATTGGTATGGAAGTATGTATAATATGGATTGCGTTAGAGATGATGCCTACTGCGCCGTTTCCAAATAAATTGCAGTAAGGGCAGGAGGGAATTATCAAAATCAAAAGTCATTTATACAAACTAGGCTGAGAATCAGCACTTTTCAAACGTCATTTTTCAACATTTTTCAGACAACAACATCCATTTTGTTAGCAAATTAATGTGTTATAAATGAAATGTTTTCCTTTGAAAAAAAGCTTGATAAAAGTAATAATTCAAACAGCATAATATGGGCCCTAAAACAACCTCACAAGTACTCAGAACATAATAAATGAACCATTCTCTTTGAAGAGAGCTAAAATATTACATAAGCCATTTTTAATTGGCTTTAAAACTAAAAGCGTATTGCGTGGTAGTAAAATAATTAATATACAATTTTGCTAACGTTACTAACAATTTCGTTATGTTAGGAGTACCTAGCATAAGGAAATTGTTATTATCTCGAAATTGGTAGTAGATGAGAGTACTCATTACGGGAGTGGGTGTTTTGTTAGATCTACACTCAGACAAAATAAAAAACCAAGACAGAGCGCTGTCAACAGTGACGTTAGACCGGTTTTGTAAACATGTGTGCACTTAGTGAGGTGTAGTTTGATTGTAAATGGTTATAAATGTGTGCGTGTGAGCGTGTACGCACAGAGCGGAGGTGTAGTTCTGGCATGCTTCATTGTATTGTTCGCAACGCCGAAAAATCTAGCAGTTTCGTACATTGTGCCACGGTCTGTTCTCTTACCAGAGGGCCTAGACAAGTGACAATCGCTTCGAAAGCGTTTCGTATTTCTACAACGACTTTCAACAGGATTGACATAAGCTTTTCGATAGCTTATGTCAGTGCTAGTACATTTTTGCCTTTTCCATCATCGTTATCGCTGATAGAATGTCACTTTGTCTAGGGCCTCTGAATACCATACCAATAATATAAATTCGAAAGTAACTAAGCTTGTAACGTATACTTTAAACACAAGAAAGTGCACATTATTCAATTAATTGATCATTTATTGTTCATTTATTTCAGTTACATTTTTTTTTCTATATCAATATATAAGTATCGTAGTAGATGGCGTTCTGCAGTTTCTGCCTATCCCCGTGGGTACGCAGACATAATCGCGCATGCGTACTTAAGCTAAAGTGACACAACACACATCAAGTCGCGCCTGTGGCCCCAACCTATACTTAACATGCTTCAATTGAAATCCTAAAACGACCTCTAAAGCTTTCATTGGATCCGTACAATCACAGATATAGGCACATTTACCGGTTCAATATTGGGGTTAAACAAGGCATTTTCCTTGCCATAAAACGATACTTATGTTACCCTCTATTCCCATAAGAAGAAAGCCGAGGAAAGTGATATGATAATAGTATTAGGGCTATGGTGTTAAATTTCTATTGAGTTATCATCCCCTGCAATTTCCAGTAATCTTGCATAGTTCCGATACTTCTTTCATAAAATAAAAGAGGATTAAAAAAAGCAATCTGCCCAGCCATTTCCCAAATATGTTGGACGGCTTCCAGTCTAACCGAATGCAGCTGAAAGCCGGAATTTTACATGGAGCGACTGCCTATCTGACCTCTACAAACCAGTTACTGGCTAAACATGATAAGTACCCTTCGGCAAGACTGGTTGTCAGACTTTTGGGCTTCTGACCTGTAACGACTGTCAAAGATCTACGAATAACAGCCGGGACCAGGCGGCTTAATGCACTTTCCGAGACATGGAGGGGTCTCAATATGTAATGGATGGTCACCGATCCAAAAAACGACCGCGGCGTGGGTAGCTTAACCTCCGAACGACCCCTGCGGCTGTTGTCATGCAGCCACGAGTCCCTTAAAAAAAGGCAGTATAATTATGTCAAATGGTTCCTGACATGCCGTTAACTTTACATTTAAAATGCCACATTATTAACTGAATATTTAACTTATGCAACACTGAGCTGTCTTGTGGGGAGTCAAACCCACGTAACGCGAGTTTAACCCTTCATTACGCAGATCATTTAACGCAGGTTAGGACGGATGGTATACAGTGTCATATAAAGATGATAGAACAGAAGGCTGGACACACTAAGAACGATGACGTTTATCTAATAAATATGAACCTATTACATGACATACATAAAATCACACATATACCTACATAATCTTCTATCTATACTAATATATTATATAATATTAATTAATTAATTAATATACTAATAATAAAGCTGAAGAGTTTGTTTGTTTGAACGCGCTAATCTCGGAAAGTACCAGTCGGTTTCGAAAAATTCTTTTATCATTTGATAGCCCAATTCTTGAGGTTATAGACTATTCTGGTTCTTCTGGTTATAGGAAATTCCATATTATGGTAAAAACCGAAAACCCAATAACACTTGCCCGACGAATCAATTTTCAATAAACAGCTATCTAATTGCGTAACCGATAACGACTAATTTGTTTCACTTTGACAACATTCATTGCGTTACGTTGTTGAGCAGATTTTTTTTCCGAACTTATGAAGCAACTAGCTTCCGCCCGCGGCTTCGCCCGCGTGGTATGTCGATAAAAGTAGCCTATGTCCTTCCCAGGGATGCCATCTATCTCCTTGCCTTTTATCGAAATCTGTTCAGTGGTTTAGGCGTGAAAGGTACGATACAGACATACAGACAGACAGAGTTACTTTCGAATTTATAATATTAGTATGGATGGATTAGACATTCTATCAGCGATAACGATGATGGAAAAGGCAAAAATGTATAGGACTGGCATAAGCTATCGAAAAGCTTATGTCAATTCTGTTGAAACTCGTTGTAGAAAAACGAAACGCTTTGGAAGCGATTGTCACTTGTCTAGGCCGTCAGCACGCGTAGCATGAGCACCGTTTTGTCGACGGAAGAGTAGACAAAAATGACATTTCCTGTAGACAGTAGACAGTACGAGACGGCAGCAAAGTAAAAAGAGTCAACTGCACTTTTTACGAAATTCACTCTTTTACATAAGTCGACTCAGAATTATTTGTTTTGTCATAGGATTTATCGGTTGTCAGTGTGATTTTGACAGTAAGGATAGAAAACTTTCTTCCGAAATAGTCTACCTACAAAAAGACCTAGACAAAGATCGTTAGAAATGAAAGACAAAATGACAGATTGTAGAAAGATTCTACGGTGGATGTCAAAAATGAAGAAACGAACTGTCACTTTGTATAGAAAAAGCTATGTCTATTCTTCGTAGAGATAGAAAGCTCCATGCTACGCGTGCAGTACATTTTTGCCTTTTCCATCATCGTTATCGCTGATACGCCACTGTCGCGTCGCTGTCACTTTGTCTAGGGCCTCAGGACCAAAATTGCTAGCACAAGTAACCGTAGCTTACGGGAAGTATCTACTATTATGAATTATAACTATGCTTCCGTGCATAACTGCTACTTTAGCCAAAGTGTAATAGGTACACAAACACATTACTGTGGCCGATTTTAGCTGAAAAATGATAAATATCTTAGCTGTGTATTACAGCTAAGATATTTATGATTTTTTTGTGGAAAATACAGAATGAACCTTCTTCATATCTTTGTTGTGTGTTTACCCGTGTGTTATTGCGGTGGCACTGGTCATGTCCCCCCCCCCACGCTTGTCAAGTTTAGCAAACAAAAAACTTCAGCTCAGGCTTTCGCGGCCTTTTCATATTTGCCTGAGCTGCCCTTAAATTATTCATTGCCTTTTACTCATTTCGCCTGAGCTATGAAACGGCATTTTTTATGCGCAAGTAAATAAATATTTACCACTTTTTTATGATGTTTTTTGGTCGTTACATGGAAATTGCAAGTAGATTGAGTAAGTTTGTGAATATTGCTTAAACTATTCGAAGATAAAAATAGGATCTCTTCTTGAAAAAAGTCTAATTTAATTATGGCTGTAGTACTAACTGAATATTATAAATGCGAAAGTGAGTTTGTTTGTTTTTTTCACGCTAAAATAGCTGAACGGATTTGGATGAAATTTGGCACATGAGTAGACCATGACCTGGAGAAGGACATAGGCTTTTCATCCTGGATTGCAGACGAAGTCGAGGGCACAGCTAGTTAGTAATATTTATGTAAAAAACGTCTTTTACTTGTAAATTCAGGTGAATTAACTGCTAAGCAATTGATTACCAACTTAAATTGTCCGTATATTCAAATCACAACTGTCATTATTTTACAAGCAGTTGTATGAAATGGCGATAACGCGGCAAATTGACGTAGGGTGTCAATTTACTCGACAATTATTTTCCCCCACGCCCACGAAAAACATGGCTTCTTAAAAGGTCACAGAGCCTTATTACCCGTCTTAATACTTTTTCTCAAGTGCCACATAACACGACGTCTGGAGAGGGTAAAGGTACCATTCCGAACACGACGCAGGCGGCAACTGCAGGCGACGTGTCGCCGCGACATGCGTTTGCCGTCATGATTCCGAACAGGCGGCAGCAGCCCGTATTCCAGTCGGTAGATAGAAGATAGAAAAACGTATTATCGCTCGAGAGTTGGCGGCAGTATGTACAGGGAGCCAAGTCTACTAATTCACAAACGTCTGTGGTCTCACAATGATGAGTTTTTGTCAGAATTTGTATGGCATATCGGTCAAAAACTGATCATTGTGAGACCACTGACACGGTTGTAAATTAGTAGACTTGGCCCTCTGGTCTGCGGTCGCGCTACACGTGTCGTCTGTTGCTCGCCCGTAGCTACAAACGACGTGTCGCTAGCTACGGAAAATATTCCATAGAAACCAGTCGTGTAGCGGCGACACATCGCCTGCAGTGGCCGCCTGCGGTCGGCTACGGAATGTTACCTTTATAAGGACCTAAATTTCGAAGTACCTAGTGCTTTCATGAAAGCACTTTACATACGACGAGAATTTTAATAGAATATGGAGCTAATGTAATATAAAGTTCCAAACTTCAGACGTTATCCCTCCATACCACTAGGAATGCTAATCATGGAGCTGGGTGCTGTCACAAACTGTGAACGGGGATTTTAATTAATAGAACAGGTTGCGATTTGATTTTTCTACGAGAGTTCCTAACTTATGTCTTTTCAATTAAGTTGGTACTGTAAATAGAAGGAAAAAATGTTTATTCTGCACAAACAAAACGCACATTTAGGTAAGTACAAAAATATTATAAATTCATACTAATATTATAAATTCGAAAGTAATAAAGTCTGTTTGTTTGTTACCTTTTCACGCCAAAATCACTGAACGGATTTCGATAGGCAAGGAGATAGATAAGTTCGCATTTATACGGTTATTTTTACTTGTGCAGTATTTATAAAACAATAAAGTCATTTTCCAAACAAACAAAAGTGTATAAGCCCATTTTGTCTAAAAAATTAAACCACAATAAAAAGATAGCAATTTAATAAAATAAATATAAGAATTCTCAGACATTTTCTTCCCAATAAAACCCGCCATATTTTTATAAACCCGTTTCAGGTGACCGATGTAACCACCTCTCAACACTCGTTACTCACAGCGAACAGTCTCATATGGCGGCGCCGAAAGCCCCCATTTTCATACGAAACTGCTGTAAATCTTAAATATTATTTATAGCTGAGACTGAATGGTGTTGAGAGGTCTTGTGGTGCTGCTGTAATTAATTTTACTGCTAAGTGTAACAAGGTTTGCATGTTTTGGATTCTCTTTCGTGATAATAGTAATAGTGAACGGGAAGTTTTGATGTAAAACGTTGGGAAAGTTTTGTAGCTGTTCGATGATTTTATAAAGAAATGTCAGATGTTTATAATTTTTTAGGGTTCCATATATCCGCATGAAAAACGGAACCCGTATAGGATCACGATAGGTGTTTTTTTTTTTCACTTTCTTGTGAAATAAATTCATCCCAACTACGAAACCCTTCACACGAACATGGCCGGTTATTTTTACTTTAGTTAGAGCTTAGAGATATTTTAATCAACTGTATTTTTCGGCGTACTTAAATCAAAATTACAAAAAAAAAACTACGTTATTATTGGATAATTTAATACTCTCTACTCTAGTACTTTTGCAAACGTATATTAAAAGGCACCCACAACTTTTAAATCTCCATTTAAACATGTCCAAATCTTGGACAATTTCTCAAATCGCACCGGAACTTTGTAACAAAGCAGTAAGGTAAGTAGATCGTTAGTGTCAGACCGTAATATTTGAAGTTTGCCACCGCTTAGTGCCCTTCGAAGTCACATTAGGCCAAAAATCACCACATTTATCACCATAACGGCCTCTATAACGCTTAAATTGATACTTATTTTCGTAAAGATGTTAAGATATCATAAATTTTCGTGTGAAAATATGGTTTTTCCTACTTATCTGGCTTTTATTGAATAAAGAAGAGTATTTAGGAGGCATCTTGCAAAGCAAATATAATATGGCGAAAGGCTACAACATACCTTTAGAGTTCCGTACACAAAGGGTGTCCGTGCGCCTGTCACCGGGCTGTATCTTTCGAACTGTAATAGTTACACACTTCAAATTTTAACAGAGTATGTACTATGGCCGCATTAACAACGAATAATAAAATAACAAAAGTTAAAAAATAAAATTCATATTTTTTTACTAAAGTTTTTAAAAACATATGTACTTATCTAGTGTTAATTATTGTACGGGTACGCACCTAGCTGCTTTATTTTGAAGTCAAATACAAAATAATGTTACTCATTTTTTTTGTTTTGCTGTAAAAGGCCATTCAAGATATTTTCGAGACTATATTTTGAATAATTCTAATCGAAAAAAGCAACTTAATAAAAACAAACTACATAAAATATATAAACTCAACTATAGCCAAGTTAAATCCGATTCTAAAGTTACACAGATTGACAAGAAAACGAGAATTATTCAGTCCTAGTCAGTGTAGTTTCCTCAAACTACATACATATTTAAAAGCCTTTGACCGCAAGGTTTTAAAAATGATTTGGAGGACGGTTTGCCAGATGTCCCGGGTTTTACGCGACGACTTTTTTATTTATACTTTTTATCTTTTTACCTGTCTCGGGGACGACTGGTCGCTCTGGGTGCAGGAAATAAATGGGACTTCAGTTTTGATTTGTTACCTGAAACAGGAAAATAATGTTTGGTTAATTAAATCTCAGTGTAAGCTTATAAAAAAGATCTTATGAAAACTTTTTACGAAAAAAAAAAAACTACAGAATTAAAAACAAAAACTAAAAATGTGAAAAATATGAAGAGGAACCTTTCTAGTGCAGCTATTCGAAAGAAATTCTAGTAATTTGCGAAGTTTTAAAACTTTGTTTCACTTCGGAATCTCTTTTGCGCAACTTCTAGACGTTAATACATTTTCTTTCTTATATTACACTTTATATTCTACAACCAGTCTAACCAAAGGGTATCGTATTACGTGGTATTCAGCTGCATCCGGTTAGACTGGAAGCCGACCCCAACATAGTTGGGAAAAGGCTAGACAGAAGAAGATTACACTTTATATTCTACTAGCTACCCGCCCCAGCTTCGCACGCGTTTTACTACTTGAGAAAACATGGAGATTTCTTTATTATACTTATGTAAGTTTAATAAAAATGTTTTATACACATAAACTTTCGGGAATAAATTCTCTAAATAATGGTGAAAATCGTATCAAAATCCGTTGCGTAGTTTAGAAGAACAACGCGGATATACAGACAGACGCGAAAAGCGACTTTAATAATATGAATGCGAAAGTCAGTTTGTTTGTTACGCTTTCACGCTAAAACGGCTGAACGGATTTAGATGAAATTTGGCACATGGGTAGACAATTACCTGGAATAGGACATAGGATACTTTTTATCCCGATATTCCCACGGGATGGAGACTTACGTGGGTGAAACTGCGGGGCGCAGCTAGTATATAACATGTCTGAAAATTAAACTAATGCTGCCTCATTGGTCTTTGGTCGCAACTACTGCTGAGCATGAGGTCCTAGGTTCAATTCCCGGGTCGGGCAAAGTGTTATTCTATCTGGAATTTCTTAGTAGTAGCTCGGAGTCTAGATTTGAGCCCAGCTGGCAATAGGTTCGCCCGCTATTACATGGAACTTAATCATAACTAGCGAAATGTGAGTGTCTATAGGTACACCTCTGCCTAGCCCTTCGGGGAATACAGGCATGATGTTATATACAGGGTGTTAGGGTAAACACCGTTATCCTTGCAACCAGTGGTTTGGTTTCATTTATAGAACGTAAAATCAATGGAAAATTACAACATTTTTTTTCTTTTTTTTGAATCTACATTTTACCACAAGAGACGCAAGTTCGTTGTCCTGTGCGCTAGGGCAACGAACTTGCGTCTCAACACGGGCGGGGGGAGCGGGATGTGACCTGACCTCAGTCAGTCACCTGTTTCTCTAGAGAGCACGGTTTCGGATAGAAACTTTTTAAAATCTTTTAATGAAAATGACGTTTTTTTTTTGTTGTGTTCGGTCATTTATTTTTATATTTAAGTCAACTACCCATGGTTTGAATGACAAGACTGTTTACCCTTACAGCCTGTATAATATGTATAGATAGTTTTTCTGGGGCAGCTGGGTAAGGGGAGTTACCATGCACTAACATATGTATGTACTTGTAGGTACTCCGACTCCCAATACGTTTAACTAAGTAGACCCCTTTTAATACCCACTCGATCCCTCTTATTTACGCTAGCTTACACGTTTTTATCCTCGAAACACGCACACGTCACGGCTTTCCTCAAAGGGTAGTCATGTGTAGGTACTTGTGTAAACCGACATTTTGTCGATAAGTATCCTGTGACCCCTATTATCCCAGACTGTGTGTTCTGGCTGTAGAGCTATAGAATAATCTTATTCTCTTATTTTAATTAAATATGGCGTGAATGTGACGTATATTTTATCTCAACTTGTGCTTTTTAGGATTCCGTACCCGAAGGGGGCCGAATTGAACCCTTATTAAGCTTCCGCTATCGGACTGTCTAAGCGGGCTGTATCTCATGAACCGTAATAGGTAACCTAATGGTCAGTATACAGTTGAAATTTTCATAGATTGTGTATTTCTATTAGGTACCGCTAAAACAACAAAATAATAAAAATTAAATTAAATTAAAAGGTGATTAATTTTATAAAAATAATTTAATTTAATTTAATTTTAATTTTCATACAAGAAACGTGTCTTTTTTTAACTAAAGTTTAAAAAAAGAATGTAGTGTTAAATTTATTAGTATGGAACCCTTCGTGTCCAAGTCCGACTCACACTCGCCGGCCGGTTTTTATTCATATTTGTGTTGTTTCGTTGCGTCATGTTTATCGCAAATAAACATATTTTCTTCCTTCTAAATTACTTTGATCATATTTCTCTTTAACATCAATGTAGACAAAACATGTTTTGCAGAAGTCAAGATTCACGCTTGAACAAAAACAGAAATATTCTCCCGACAAAATAGTTTTCAGAAAAAAAAAAGCAGCTACCAAAAAATTATCTCTGGTTTCGCGTTTCCCAACACATCAATAAAATATAGCCATACGCCCCAAAAAATATAAAAGCCAGTATAAATACAAAATATATGGCGCTATATATTCTGTATGAAAACCTATCTAGACAGTCGGTACCGCATTGCGTCTGAACTGAGATTCGCTCTCTGTAGCGCTACCTACCGCGCCGCGACGCCGCGAAACGACGCGCGGAAGACACTTTTAAGAACTTTGCAGTAAACAAACTTATAACATTCTTTATATAATCTCATTCTGTCCCTCGAATAACCTGTTAAAAGTTTTATATCTTTTAACTTTAGTAAAAATGTGTGAATTTTTAGAAGCATTGCTGCTCTTTCAAGTAACTTGAATAACTGAATTGTTGAAGTTTCAGGAAAAAATAATACTCCAAAAGAAAAGATAAGGATGATAGACAATGAATTGAGATAAATAAAAAGGACAACACAACCAAATCATAATTTTCGCAAAAAGAAGTTAATAAAAAAAAAACTAAAGCCTGAAAAACAACCCTAAGATATCTGTATTTCTCAAGTCAAGCGCGAGCCGAGCGCGGCCTTATAGGCCGCGTCAAAATACCGACATCTGTCGCTAAGCCTTATAAAGGCCGCGTTACTAGTGCCGTATACAGGGTGTTAGGGTAAACACTCTTGTAATTAAAACCATGGGTAGTTGACTTAAATATAAAAATAAATGACCGAACACAACAAAAAAAAAACGTAATTTTCATTGAAAAATTTAAAAAAAATTATATCTTACACCGTGCTCGCTAGCGAAACAGCTGACTGACTGAGGGAGGGGTCAAGCTCGCGGCTGGTCAGGTCACATCCCGCACCCCCCGCCCATGTTAAGACGCAAGTTCATTGCCCTAGCGCATAGGGCAACGCAATTGCGTCGCCTGGGTTAAAATGTAGATTTTAAATAATTAAAAAAAAAGTTGTAATTTTCCATTGATTTTACGTTCTATAAATGAAACCAAACCATTGGTTGCAAGGATAACGGTGTTTACCCTAACATCCTGTATAATGAGTAATATTGCATAGCAAAACAGTACCTTTCCTGCTCTAACTTGCACCAAAGTGGAATGAAACAAGGATGCCATACAATCGCACATGTTATACACCAAAAAATATTATTGAAATATTGCTGAAATTCTACCTTAAGTGTGATGTGACGAGTGCCAACGAAAATACAAGCATAATTTATGTACGTTTTTATCTCCACGTTTTTACCTCTCCACTCAATATGGCCCCTTGATATTATTACACCAAAACCCAAAAATAACTTGCCATAAAATTATTTTATAACGGCATAAAATTTGCCAGCATTCTCAGCGCAAATCGGTGATAAAGCTGCGTATTCACGATGCGACAAATGCGACACACAGTCTTACGAGTTTTGTAGTTTTCCAAAATTCTCTCCTACGACGTTGAACGATATTTTCTCTGAAAGCATGTTATGTAACGCTTGTGTTGTAATACAGTGAATATCTATCTTTATGTACCAACTAGCTTCTACTTCGACCCAGCAACTAGCTTCGACCCACCGCGTCGCATCGCAACGCGTCGATGCGACGCGGTGGGTCTTATATGGTGGGTATTACTAAACTTCTTTTTGCTTAGTGTTCTTTCTGATTTTTTTGTCTTTGCTCGGCTCCTAAGCCGACCCTTCCTTAAGAATTGGGCTATCAAATGCAAAAGATTTTTTCAAATCCGACTGGTAGTTCCAGATATTAACTGTTTAATCAAAAAATAAAACTCTTCAGCTTTATTATATAACTGACTAGCTGTGCCCCGCGGTTTCACCCGCGTAGGCCTCGATCCCGTGGGAATATAGCGATAAAACGTATCCTACGGATTTAGATGAAATTCAAACATCTAAATCCGTTCGGCCGTTTAAGCGTGAAAGCGTAACAAACAAATAAACAAACTCACTTTCAGATATAAAATATTGTAAGTTCATAATCATAATCATTTATTTGCAATAAGTATTGGTACAGTGTTGGTCTTAAAGTCAGTAATAAGTTCCCAATACATAGTCAGACATATGACATGCAAAACATTACAATGTATTGAATTTAATGCTAAAAGTATAATATTTATTTATGTCCAATGGCATGCTTTAAACGTTTCCATTATTAATTAATTTTACAATACATTCATTATTAATAATTATTATCATCACATTAGGATTATGACACGATTAAGTTAGGATTATGATACGTGATATTCACCTACAACAGTTCTGCTTGTCAATAATATTCAGCTTATTTCGGTTATATTCGTTATGAAGTCACATAGCATATTTATGACACAGAAAAGTGTACGTGTATGAAAATTACCGCAGTGTCAATCGAATTTGGGCACGTATGTAGAAAAATGGTATAATTTGATATTCCAGTCAGGCAGAAAGTGACTGGAGAATGACATTACACACTTATTAATTTATTTATAGATACTTTATTGTACACGAGAAATAAAAACAAACACTAGTTATCTTTAGTAGGACCATATTTTTCAGAGGTAGTAAGTATAATATAAATTGTAAGTAAAAATCTTTTTAAAAACAAGCTTTTAATGAACTAAACCGGATTTTCCCAAGGCCACCTTCCGGCTCCATCATCAGACTCTGAACACCATCTAGTGTCAAAGCACTTGTTAATACATGACCAATGAGTCCAAATACGATGGTGTTATCTTCTTTAATTGAGGAGTTCCTATGCCCAACTTCCGGCTCCATCATCAGACCAGCTCCATGGTATCATTTTTTCGAAATGTATCGGTAGTTATGTAAGTATGCCAAGTTTCAGCTCAATCAGATTCCAGGAAGTGCTTGAAAAATGGAGGACAGTATTAGTAAGCGGAAACACATACGAACAGAGCAAGCTAATTATAAAGCTTGTAAAAAGATGAAGAAAATATATGAAGATTTCTTGAGCATTTTTATCCAACAAAGCAAATGACACACAAGAATCCATTACTACCATATTTTCCGGAACTCAACTACAGATCTGATCACAAAACGGATCTTCGATGTACATAATCTGGTAGTCTCTCAGGATCGGTACCTTCGGGTGGAAAAGAAGTTCTATTGGTTCTGGACACCACCCGCATACGTAATGCACTGTCGAACTCAACAGTACCACGGAATAGATAGATACAGAAGGCCGGATACTTAAACGGAAGAAAACAGGCCCACGAACACATAAAAAAATAAAAAATAAATATTTATTTCAATATAATATTTTTTACAGTACAATAACGCTTAATCTTACATAGACGCTTACGTACGGCCCGTGTGGCGCGGCGATCTTAAGGCCAGTCGCGAGTGCGCGTGCATTCGCTTTACCTACGTGAAGCTTATTTATGTTGCTACGGCAAAAGCGAACTACACTTCGTGCGCTCTGTTTACAGCTAGACGTCGAGCGGTGCCAGAAAGAACGCGCGAAGTGTAGTTCGCCTTATCGCGTCAGTGTGGCTGCAGCATGTGTGCGTGCGTTTTCACAGCGTTGTATGAAGCCAACCTTCTGTACCTACATATTCTGTGACGGTGCCCTATTATTAGATCCGTGTTAGGTACTCACAAAGAACCTTCAAGGGTTTTCAATTTTTTTTCTCAACCTCGATGATTTAAGGGCCCTAGCCTTTTCCCAACTATGTTGGGGTCGGCTTCCAGTCTAACCGGATGCAGCTGAATACCAGTATTTTACATGGAGCGACTGCCTGTCTGACCTCCACAACCCAGTAACTGGGTAATACGATACCCCTTGCTAAGGCTGGCTACTGACCAAACCGCAACGTAATTGGCCAACTAAAACTTATAACAAAGGGCGAGCGAGCCACAATTGCCACAAATTCATTCTCAGTGCTGCAAACAACGTCACCATTTCCACCTAATTCTAGCCATCTATCTTCCTAAACTAACTGTAGACTAAATCTTCCGTTTATAACATGTAATAGTCGCGGATGTCAAGTTAAGTCTCTCTAGACGTTCCCGGGGGGACTGTCGGCATTAACGTCTCTGAACCATATCTACTGTGACGTAATAACTATAATAAATAATAATAATAATAAATTTTTAAATGTTTTGTTTTCATGTTTTTTATAAAAAATATTTAAAAATGTAACAAATATGTATTTAAAAAGAAATAAAAAGTATATAATAATAAAATCTTTATTGACATAAATAAGAGTTACAAAAACAATGAAGCCTCTGAAACCCAAACTAGGTAAAACCTGTATGTCAGATTTCAGCGCCTTCTCCCAATTCATTACATTATATTATGTTTATACCAACTAAGACTTTACTGAACATGAATAATTTTGAGCATGCAGACACAGATAGTATTTTTTAAGTAATTAAAATGTACGTATGTGAAAGTACTGTGTGATTGCGGAGTGGAGCTGCGTGTGTGAGTGTGTGTGAGGGTGAGTTTACTTTACCCAATAAAATATTTTACCTAAACTATGATAGCATTGTCAGGTTATGTTGGTGTTATAGGTAAAGCTAGCGTTTTTTAATTGATTTATTAGAACCTTCTGAATTTTAAATGGTGTTAACAACTTAGGCAAGGAGTATACAACTTTATTTTTTGTTTATGCTAAACCCGAAAAGGGGTCATTGTACTCATCATTTTGAACAACTTTTTCTATGGGACCAACCTTGAAATCGCGAAAAAAAAATCAGCTGTTCCATACATTTGTGTTCACAAAATTTTGTTCGACAAAATGTAGGGAACAGCTGATTTTTTTGAATTGACCCCTTTTTGGGTTTAGCATAAACAAAATATAATGTTGTATATATTTATGGTGACTGGTAATTAGTGACCGATACTTAAATACGTGACTTTCTCATCATTATGAACAACTTTTGCTATTAGCCTGAAATCGCGAAATAAAATCAGCTGTTCCCTCATTTTGACGAGTTACGCGAAAATAAATTTAGGGAACCGCTGATTTTATTTCACAATACCAGGTTTGGTCCCAGTAAAAGTTGTTCATAATGATAAGTAAAGCCCTATAGGGTTACTTTTTGCACTATGAACGCACTTAACCAAAAATTGATATTGAATCCGTATCACTATTATCATACTAAAACCACATTACTAGTAGGTATCATTAAATGTGTAGAAATTAATAAACTATATATCTTTTATGACCCTTTAAACTATTAATGAAATAGCTCTAAACACGCTGCAACCACACTCAATGAACAGTACAAGGAAACTAAGCTCATTAAAATTAAAAGTAATATCACAACCGATAATAAAACTTTATTTAATAAATTATTCATGTAACAGAGGATAAAGATTAATTTAATTAAGTAGTTACATAACCATATAATTTATAAAAGCAAAAACCTATATATTTTATCAATTTATTAATAAATAATATGAAAACAATTTTCATATAACTCTATCGGTTAACGAGAGGCGCGCCTTCAGACTTCTTCAACAACCATCGACATATTTCAGCCAATTTAAACAAAACCTTATTTTATTTATTTATTTATTTATTTATTTATTTGTAAGAATGTAGTTTTACATAGTATGGTGTTAGTATTTTTGTTAGTTCTTACATTCTACCACAAAATATATGGTGTACAAATATTCACTTGTCATTCTCGACAATTGTGATTTACAATATGTCCAACAAGAATTAGTAGGTATTATTATAAAATGTAATTAGGTAATCGTTACTTTAAAATGTCAAAATTAAGTTCCTATCATCTTGGATTTTTGCAATATTCCAAGTATTCGCGAATATCATAGAAGCAGTTATCCAATAACCAACTGGTCAGCTTTCTCTTGAACATAGGGATGGGAAGTTCCTTAAATGAATTAGGTAACTTGTTGTACACCTGAATGGCATTAACGTATACATTCCTCCTAAATATTTGCAATCTACATTGAGGTACATTTAATTCGTATTTATATTTATCTCTAGCAGTAGCCTTTTTATGACTGATTTCTGATTGCAAGCGAAAATAGTGCGGATTTTGTTTTACTAGCATGCATAGTTCTTTGATGTACATGCAGGGTAAAGGTAATATGTGAAGTTTTTTAAATAAAGGTTTACAGCTGTCCAAAAACCAGACGCCAGATATTGCCCTAACACACTTCTTTTGTACCCTAAATGCCATTAAAAGTTCAACTGAATTGCCCCATAGTATCAGACCGTAAGATAGCACAGACGATACGTATCCGTGATATGCAGTGATTGCTGCGTTTGCGGACACTGTTGATCGCAGACGTTTTATAGCGTATACGAATTTGTCTAGCTTATCGCATACGTAATTGATGTGTGATTTCCAGTTACAGTTTTGATCCACTATTATGCCCAAAAACTTTGTGTTTACTACCTGTTCTATGATACTGTCTTCATATTTTATACTAAGTGTCTGAAAGTTTGATTTATAAGTTTGAAATTGAATTATTTTTGTTTTATTTATATTGATTTTTAAATTGTTGTTATTTAGCCAACTTATTATGTCCTTGATTGCTTCATTAATTTCCTGTTCCAATTTATTTTTGTCATTACATTTTATTATTAGTGTCGTATCATCAGCAAATAAGATTGTTTCGTAGCGTGTTGCATTGGGAAGGTCATTAATATATAGCAGAAATAAAAACGATCCCACCACGCTGCCTTGGGGTACTCCTACTGCATTCGTTTTAAAATGAGATTTATATTCCACTTTGTTACCATCAATGACTTTTGATATTTGTACACATTGGCGCCTATCACTTAAGTAAGATTTAAGCCATTCATTTGCTTGTCCCCTTATGCCATATTTATCCAATTTGCTTAGTAATAGCTTATGATCAACGAAGTCAAAGGCTTTACTCATGTCCAGAAAAATAGCTACTACAGGTATGTTGTCATTCATTGCCTCAGTTATTATTTTTATTAAATTAAAACAAGCTAAAGAAGTGGTGCTATTTTTCCTGAATCCAAATTGCTCCTGCCTTAGCAACTTATACTTGTCCACATATTCATAAAGCCTTTTTAATATTGCCTTCTCAAATATTTTTGATAATATTGGAATTAAGGTTATCGGTCTATAGTTCGTCATGCTAGATTTATCACCATTCTTAAATATCGGTTTGACTATTGAGTTTTTTAACGCGCTTGGGAACCTGCCTTCTAAAAACGATATGTTAATTAAATCGCTCAACGGTTTGCATAAGTGATTAGCACAAGCTTTTATAATTTTTGTACTTATTTCGTCAATACCTACAGACGCAGTATTATTTAGGTTTTGGATTATCCTGAATACTTCTATCGAATCGGTAGGATTTAAGAATATTGTATTATTGTGATCAATGTCCATAGTTCTATTTATAGCGTCAATTCGATACTTAAATTCATTATTATTTGTCAATTGGATATAATATTCGTTAAACATGTCACAAATTTTTTGAGGGTCAGTGATGTTTTTGGTTTTTAATACTAATTGTTTTATGTCATTATTTTTTTGTATGTCACCAATATTTTTATTAATAATATCCCAAGTAGCTTTGCACTTGTTTTTCATATTCTGAATATATCTTTTGTTGTGAATTTGTTGAGATTTTTTAATACAACTTTTAAGTATACCACTATAATTTTTATACTTTTTTGTTAATCTATTTTTGTTTGTCTTATTATGAATAGTTTTTAAATGTAAATAGCGTTTCCTTATACATGACTTTTTTAAACCTTTCGTCAGCCACGGAGTTTTATTTTTTCCGTTCGACCTTTTTATTCTTTGCATGGGAAAACATAGTTTATAGAACAGTTGTAATGTCCCATGAAATACCTGAAATGCCTCTTCTAAATTATCCATAAGATACATATCAGAGAATGAAAGCGCAGATATACAGTCACAAAACTTTTTTATATTTTCTTCATGATAGTCTCTTTTATACTCAAACCAGCTTAGTATAGCTTTAGGTTTATTATCCGTCACTGTCAGCGTCTGCCCGGTCTCATGATCAGAAAGAGCCAGGTGATGAACCTCACCTTTAGCTTTTTTAATATTGCTTGCAAATAAATCCAAACACGACTGTTTTCGTGTTGGTGTTTTTATATGCAATTCAATATTGAAATTTTTCAGCAACCCTAAGAGTTCTTGGCAACTTTTACTTGGTTTTATTGTGTCTAAATTCCAATCACCACAAATAATTACCTTCTTTGATTTCTTTGTGACCCTAATTAGTAATTTTTCCAATTTTTCTAGGAAAACTTTGGGATTGCTATTTGGTGTCCTATAAATACAAATAATGATGATTTGATTTGTTAATTCTATTCCAGTACATTCAAAATTAAAATTACATGCAATGTCATTTATTAATTTATCTAATTTAACGCAGGTCATCTCATTCTTAATGAGAATGCATGTCCCACCTCGTTTAGTATCTCGACAGTATGCAGCGACGAGTTTGTAACCAGGAATCTTAACAAGTGATTCTGTTTTGCTTTTTATGAATGATTCACTTAAACATATGATGTCAATTTCCTTCGAATTCAGAGATAATTCATTAAGTGCCATCGTTATTTCGTCTATCTTATTTAAAATACCTGCAATGTTTTGATTAAATAGTATCAAACTTGACTTACTGTGAGGTACGAAAAAATGGTGCATTCGATTTAAGGGAACGTTCTTTTATGTTTGACTGATTAGTTACTTTCATTTTATTGAATAAAAATGGGATAGTTCCTTTCTTAAATGGCATTTCTGGATTGTTAAAAGATTGCATTAGGTTTTTAGGTTTGAAATAGTAAGGAATGGTACCTTTTTTGTTTTCCTCTGGCATTTGGGATATGTACGGCTTATTTTTAGTGCAAACACCTGGCTGTAATAGGTATTTCGTTTTATTAGAAAAGGTTAAGAATTGTTCATTGTAGGTCATAGAATCTATTTCTAAATTAATCTTAGAACTTAGCATACTCGTAAAGTCATTCATTTTATTCAGAAAAACATTTCTGTCGTGCATTTGAATTAATTTACAGTTAATATAATTTTTTACAATCAGATACAACTGTCTGTTAAGCATGTATTCATTAAGATATGGGTTGTGTTGTACATTTGTTATGAGAATCTTTTGCTTTCTAAATATGTATAATATATTACTTAAATTCGACACATATTTGTATACATTCTTGTCACATATACCAAAACACAGTATTACAATATCTTTGTTAGTGACAGTTTTTGCCATATTTTCACACGTTTTTAGTATTTCGCAGCTTGTGGCAGATGATTTTACCATTCCGAATATACCATAATCGTCATTCCATTTACCTTGCCTACTTTCAAGCATTCTTTCAGAAAGATTTTGAGCTTGTTGGTCACCAATAATGTAAATCATTCTTCTTTTTTTATTGTCATTATTTTCTTTATTGTTCTTTCCTTCAGTTGTGGTTTTAGGCTTCACTGTGTTTTGTTCACAGTCACTTCCAACTATGGTAGGTAAGGTCCAGGTTGCTGGGCTAGGTAAATTCTTTATCAGATCCTCGGTTTTGTTGTAGTTTTTTGATATTAAGTCAGTTCCGAAATTATCCGACATTTGGCTGACAAGCCGTTGTGGAATACTGTTAGTATGAGTTTTAGGTGTTTCAGTATGAGTTATTCTACCAGAGTTATTAATTTGGCCACGGGATAAGCGTATCTTAACGTTCGTCAGTTTCTTCAGCAGAGGTGTAGAACCCTTGTTTTGTGGTGTGAACTGTGCGAACACTGGGCTCATTTTCAAGGATTCACTTGACACTTTTTTCAGGAGATGAATTTGCTTGTTGTTGTCTTCCAGTTTCTGCTTAAGACTGTTGCATTCGTGGTTCAGATTTGCTATTTCTTCGTGCGCAGTAGTGAGTTCCAAACGCAGATCTGTAACCTGTTGGTGTATCTGCCGAAAGTCAGCCTGGCTAAGTCCCGTACTTGTCGGCATACTTTTCGTCGACAGATCTAGTACCTCCGTATCAGATACTTCGGATAACGTTGAGCTGAGCAGTGTGCGATCCATGGTTATTGTAGATAGATCGCATTCAGATTTATTTCTCCTGATTGTATTTCTAAAAGTAATGTTTTCCATGACAAATGAACTTCTTGTAATATGCCTATTATTGTTCTTCGAGCCACAGATGAGTAATAATCACAGATTAAGAAGTGTCAATACCTTTCACTGTTGGACTGACAACCGAGATTTAACACTGGCAACAATTGCTTCGTCGGTACAGCAGATGAAATTTTAGCTACCAGCTTTTGATAATAGATGGCGTTAGTGCGTTTTTCGTCATTCAACTGATAACGGATTTGTAAGACAAATATTTTGATATAGGTTCGTTTTTAGTTAATTATTTCAGTTTAGAGATACATGAATAGTAGGAAAATGTATCTATGTTTGTTGGGCGTAGCCTGTATAGGATGGTTAACTCACAGTTTTAGGTCCACACTCGATAAACATTTATTTTCAACGGTTCTTACTGCAATTTATGGAATAGCGGTTTATTTGAAATCCACCAGGTTTTTATTGCAGATAACAATCACCGCAATGTTTTGTCACTTTATTTACTTGTCTTTTGTATTTTAGTCCACACATAATCACTTAATAATATTATTAAAGTAATTTTTATACAGTCGAATGTTTACTTGCTCAGTGTTGCCAGTATATATTAAGGGCCTACCCTACCTCAAATTGCTTAGCAAGATCCTCCGTGCACTACTACTATGTAGGTACACACGGCTACACATCAAGCTATACATTTCCAATATAAGCTGACCTCGTATTGTACGGAAATCCTAAGCAATGCCAGATCAGCATAAACTGGAAATGTAAAGCTTGATGTGTAGCCGAAGCCGTGTGTACCTAGCCTCTGAATACGAGGCTTTTGGGTAATTTAAGAATAAAATGACATTCTTTTATTTTGTACTAGCTGATGTCCGCGGCTTCGCCCGCGTGGATGTCGGTTATTATATACTAAAACCTTCCTCGAGAACCACTCTATTCATTGGTGAAAACCGCATCAAAATACGTTGCGTAGTTTTAAAGATTTAAGCATACATAGGGATATAGGGACAGAGAAAGCGACTTTGTTTTATACTATGTAGTGATAGTGATTGTGCGTTTAGTTTGTGCAGGATAAACAATTTTTCTCTCTTTTCTCCGTTATGCCGAAAATACTGCAGCATTAATTTTTGAAATAAATATATTATGTTAAAGTTGACGAAAACACGATTACACAAAATTTTCTTGATAGAAAAAAAAAACCTTTATCTATGCTATAAATCCTCTCGAAAAGTTTCTGAAACAGTTAGTTTATTGCCAACATTAAAACAACCAGTGTCATAGTAACCATAATATCCTCCAAACGGGTGTTATAATGTTGTACTGAATTGCATAATGCAACTCATTGCAAAAAAAGAACATTGTCATTCACGAACATTTCTCACCGTAATTTAAAAACAAAATATACATTCGAATTCGAAAAATTCGATTTCACGTCGTACCGCGCCATTTTTGTTCGATATTGGTATTGCAAAGAAAATTTATAGAAGATTTATATCTTATATCTTTTATTTTAGCAGAACATATTGTTTCGGAAACTTAGTATTTTTTTCGGAAGTTTGATATTTTTTTCGGTAATTCATTTTAACACAGCTTAGATTATTACAGTCAACCACAGATCGCTAGATATTAATTTGTTTTTCGGAAGCTTTATTATTATTTTCCTTAGGTGGGTAGGCTGACTAACTGAATTGGCTGTTAATCCCCAAAAAATAAAAGGTTTACCTTAAACCGAAACCTCCGTTTGAAGGTAAACCTTTTATACAGTTAAAGTTCTAATTACAAAAACTTAAGTTTTAAACTCGAGTCAATGTTGTCGATTTTGTATTAAGAACTTTACGCTTGGCGGAATTGAGGTCAAAATACAATAACTGGCTCGAACGTTACGACTCGGTTTGGTCGTGTGACCACTGAAAATCAGCGCCGTGCTGTGGGTCCCCCATAGCATAGCATCATGCCGAGCAAGAAGGCTCCCTCTTTTCACAGTCACGCGACGTGCAGCTGCCGACTATTACTTTTTGGTGCTCGAAGATCTATTTTGTTTATTTTCTTTTTTAGATTCCAGCTGTTGTCGCGACTTCCTCTGATGGAAAGTATCCTATGTCCTTCTTCAGGTAATAGTCTACCCATGTGCCAAATTTTATCAAAATCCGTTCAGCCGTTTTAGCGTGAAATCGTAACAAACAAACTCACTTTCCCATTTATAATATCAGTTAGGATTTAAGTTAAGTAACCTTTTAGTAAGCACTTATTTTTGTGACAAATAAGCCTCTTCTTCCGTAATGAGACGGAATTTTTTCGGGACGAGTTTTTTTTGGGACGAGATTACTCGTCCCAAAAAAAACTTCAACAGCAAAATACCCTCCAAACTAAGCCAATTCGCTAACAAGTCAGTAAACAAATGGAATAATTAATTCAATCACCTGACCTAATGCTTCTTATCTAGAGTCAGTAACGGCGCTCGGCATAGTGATACAAGAAATAAATTAGGGAGAAAGTCTGCTCGCCTCGCAAGGCACGCAACGCGAAGTAATTTTAAAGTAATGATGTTGAAAGGAATTAGTTTCCACGCTTTTTTCCTAATTGATTTTGGATTTAGGAGCTTTGGAGTTTAAGTTCGGTAATCCTGAAGCAGTCTTCATGTGATGTCATTTGCATAAACAACTCTGAAAAACTGTCTGTTGCCTAAAGTGCCTGCTACACGGTTGACAACCGCGTCCCCGCCAGAGTTGACCTTGATTGGCGACCGGCAGTGCTGTTTTAAATTTGGTAGTAAACCATCTTCTACACGGTTGTAAACCACCAAGGTCACCTCTGTCGGGACGAGGTTGGCGACCGTGTAGCAGGTACTTTAACAAATATATTCTCACGTGGGTAACCGTGGGTTCCACCAATGCTCTATGGGTATACCTAATCCATAAGCATTATGTTAATTGTTCGTAATTTTCTAATCTTATCCTACTAATATTATAAACGCGAAAGTTTGTAAGTATGGATGGATGGATGGATGGATGTTTGTTACTCTTTCACGCAAAAACTACTGAACGGATTTGGATGAAATTGGCACACAGATAGTTTATAACCTAGATTAACACATAGGATATACATTTTTATCCCGATATTCCCACGGGATCGAGATTTACGCGGGTGAAACCCCGGGGCGCAGCTAGTTAATTAATAATTAACAAGTCACTCTGCTAGATTATTCAAAGCCATGCAGATGTTTCCTGAATACGGCATCAAATTAAATAGAATTAAAGACAAGAAGATCAGAGAGTAACCGATTAACTTTAGATAAAGCATTTAGTAGGCAGAGGAGTGGATTTAAATTGAAATACCTTCCTACTTCGAAGTAACTCAGTATTACTTACTTTTACTGACTATCACCCGTTTTCTGAACTGAGAATTTGAATTTGAAAACGTCTTAATCTGTACTTAAGTATAACTTAAACATTTTTTCGTTTCTGAATAAAGTTTTTTTAAACTTGAATCAAGATTTGAGTAATATAACATCATTTACTTAAATTTGATAGAAAGCATGCTTAACAGTCGTCAGTTGCGTTTCTGAAATTTGATGTTAGCTTGTGAAATGCAAAAAACTTAAGCGCATACTTATGTATTTGAGAATAATCCGTTGAGATTTGCTACTTTTCTCAAATCAGAAGCCGGTTGTAAGTCTGTTGAGAACTTAGCTTGAGAACTATTTAAACATGACACAATTGTCTGTATGTTAATTGTGAGTAAGTCAGAAATAATATAATAATAATAAATGTGAGTTGTAAGTATGTAATTGTTTTTAATTCAAAACAAACTTCAATACTTATTAGACCCAAATGTATGGCAGAGAAATGTATGAACCTTAAAATTTGACCACAGATTTCTGATAGTTGCTTTATAATGTTAAATCGCTTGTTACAATAATAAAAATCCATAAAAAAAGAAAAAAACAATTTTATTATTCAAGCTTTTATCTAGAAGCTATACAGTCAAAATACATGTCCGATAAACATGACAGTTGAAAGAATAATGAACCATCGCATTATCGGTTCCTTGCTACGAAAGCGTAGCTTGCGTAGCGGCTACGTCATCGCGTCAGCTACGGCGTAGCAAGGCGGTAAAAACAGCGTTTTCCTACGGTAAAATTGACAACAAAGATTGCTCGGGCTATCAAAAAAACTATCTGGAGCATTTATACGTTACTAACGACTCGTCCCTGCTTCGCAAGGTTTTTACGACTTGACAAAACATCAGGATTAGGTTTGGTTTCTTATTGTTTAGTAATTTATTATCATTTAAAGTCTTATAATGCGGGAATATTAACAGCTTTAAGAAATCGAAATGGTGATGTTCTTATTTTAATAGCAATTTCTTGAATAATAAATTATGGAAGTTGAAATTATATTTTCTATTTAGAATTTATAAGTAATGATTGAGAAATAAAAATAAATATTGTATCTAAGTTTAATATGAATGTATGATACACAGAAACCTTCCGGATATGTTCTGTTAATTATAGTGAAAACCGCTTCAAAATTGATTGAGCAGTTTAGAAGAACTTAGCGGCCACACAGACAGACATGAAAAGCGACTTCGTTTAATAATATTCGTTTATATGTAGACAAGCTGCGCCCTGCGGTTTCACCCGCGTAAGTCTCGATCCCGTGGAAATATCGGGATAAAAAGTATCCTATGTAGTAATCCAGGTTGTAAACTATCTGTTTGTCAAATTTCATCCAAATCCATTCAGCCGTTTTTACGTGAAAGAGTAACAAACATCCATCCATCCATCCATACTTACAAACTTTCGCGTTTATATAATATTATATATATATTAGTTAGAAGTTAGATAGTTAGATATAGATTATAGGTTAGGATGAATAAAGGCTTTTTACAAGAGACAGTAAACTGGGTTTCTGTAGGACATCTATATTGCAAAAGTGTATTATGTCCGATGCATACACATAATATATAGATGGAAACTCTTCGTAGCGCTGTATACATAATTTATGACTAGCAACTTGGCTGAATGTCGTGGCCAGCTACTGCGAAAAATAGAAATGCTTTCGTATTATTCTAGTTTATGTTTTGAGCACTATAAATATTTAAGGATTTTTAGTTTTATTTGTCTGTATTTACGACCTTCGTTTGGTAAATAAAATTTTAATTTCAAATATACAAACTATGTATTTAAACATCTAATTTTGAATGACAAACTTTTTTTTCGTATGATCGGCCATTGTATTTTTGCACTTCTTGAAACATGGTTTCAAATTTAAAAAATACTGAATTAATTTATATCTATAATAATGTTTTAACACTTTCGTGGATAGTAAACGCCTATAGACGTAATAACAATAAAACTTCAATTATGTCTCATTCAGTGTCCGCGAAAGTGTTAAGGGTTATTCTCGAAGCATGTAGGAATGAACTACGCACGGACTCGGTAAAACGGTTTATATTTGTAACAGCACCATCAGTCCTTAGATAATCAGCCATACAACAGAAAAGTATGGCGGCCGTCACACGATCGCAGCGTGTGCGGTCCGATCTATCTCGATTGTAGAATGGTATATTAGCTGTTTTTATGTATATTTTTAAATCCTCTATAGGTAACAGACATCTGCAAAGATTTTTACCATATTTTCCAAATAAAAAAGTAACCTATTCTGTTTATGTATAACACCGAGCGCTGGACTCTGCGTCCAGCGCTCGGTGTGGCAACACGTCGTGTTCTGGTTTGCAAGTGGTCAATCGTCATTCTGAGGATGCCTCGTTGAGAAGTGAAACACGTATCGATTTCTTACAGGGTTTTTATGACTCTTGAAGAATAGTTAGTTTAGTTAGTTACTAAATATATCTACGTCTATTGTATTTTATAATGGATTTCCACAAAGTCACGCTTGAATCAATTAACTAAATAAAGAAGCAAACAAATTACAAAAAAGCTCAAATAACCCGCTTACCTTAATCGTAACATTACACCGGGGTAACCTACTGTGAAAATCATTACTCCCCTACCCGTGACCGCAGTCGGGAAACAAAACGCATCAGTTACGTGCGAGCAACGGCAGTTTATCAAAGATATAAAGATCGGTACATATGGGTACACACCTACGACTTTAACTTTTAAAGCTGTTTGCATACTTGATACTTTTAGCTGTTTTGCTACTGTTTTGCCTTATTACGTTTATACTCAGGTGACCGTTTTCGAAAAAAAAAAAAAAAAATATAACACGAAGAGAGTATTATATTAGGTTTTTATTTTTTCGAATATGTTGTGAGCCTATTAGTCTCTCTGACTACCTATCTAATATATTTTTAGGTCTCTGCCGACTGGTAGGTTAGCCGACTGACGCAAGTCTATGAACCAAAAACCACATAGGTAGTGTGACCGTTGTAAAGTTAGATAGATTGTTGTGTTCGGAGATAGAAAATCTATCTACATAGTGAGGGATTTCATAAAAATTTATGTCACCAGTTGGCGCCACTTTGACAAGAGGTCATCCATTTCGATAGAATATTAAATTATATGATGACGTTCATCATTTGTTTCATTCATTCGTTCATCATTCAGTCACGACTAAAAAAATTATAGGCGCTTTGACACTTATGACAGGTGCCCAGACCTGACGCGTCAATGCGCCACCTAGTGAACGCTATAAAAAACCCTCATTTTCCAATTTTCCAACTGTCATGCTTTGACAGCTATATGAAATGGCTTTAACACGGAATTTGATAAACAATTAATTAGTTTCTCAGACTACAAGCCAAGGCCCCAGTGTCCTTGCGGAAGACTACTCTTTCAACTAAAGCATAGCTTTTTTTTTTGAGGGTGGGAAATCATCAGATGACTTCTCCCGCTCTGGGCGGAACGGGAGGGCGTGTCAGACTTTTACTGGCTAAAACCCACCCAGGTTCCTTCAGTCAGTTGCCTGTTGCCAAGGGTCCCGGAATCTCTTTCAGACTTTCCCGCAACCCTGGCAATGGCCCATATTTCTTTGAATGCCGATAGTATTGCATGACTGATAAATAATAAAAGTAGTGTAATACGTACTTGATACCTGATATGATGATGTTATGTCATGCAAACCTCATGTGCCACAGCCTAACTAAATCCTTGATACTTATTTGTGATTCATCGCTTTTAATATTGAAAGCCTTTTTTTGGGTTCCGTACCCAAAAGGTGCCTAGGGGGTCCCCTAGGTACCTTTTGGGTATGGAACTATTACTAAGGCTATCCATCTGTCTGTCACAAGCTGCATTTTATTAACAGTAATAGGTAGACACTTGAAGTATTCATATAACACTAAGCTATGGTTGCAATAAAAACAAATAATAAAAAATAATGGGGGTTCCCATACAAGAAACATGTTTTTTTGGCGATTTTTGGTCGATCTTTAAAATGCCAATGTTAAATATTTCACGGTATTACGGAACCCTGCGTGTGCAACTCCGGCTCGCACTTGGCCGGTTTTTTCACTAACACTGGCTCTATGTAAATAATATAAATTGGAAAGTAGCAATAAAACCCACGCACAATCATAATAAACTCGACTTTAATGTCACCTTGTGCACTTATAAAGCGGTTGGAAATATTACAGCCGATGTTTGCCGATAAAATTTTAGTTAAAAGCCATTTAAAAAAAACAGATACCCCCACTTTTTTAGATGTAACATACCATAGTAACTAATCGATTGACACCTCATTCATCAAAATCGGATGAGTAGTTTAGGCGCTACGGTGGAACAAATATATATACGTAAATACAAACATACATACATAGACTGCTAATGCATAAACCATCCTTTTGTCCTAAATAAAATATTTTTCTTTCTTTTTGCTTCGCCAAAGTCGGGTAAAAAGAGTACTTATTGCCAATACTCCCACCAAAACGTAGCAATTATCGTTTAATTATTACTTGTTTTGTACAGTCTGAACTCCCGGCTAATGTATTATGACAACCACCAGAAGCTCAATTCTCGTACTTAAAAAACGTTACGCATAACGCGTCGCAATCTGTCATACTTGTCAAAAATGCTGGTAAAATGATTGTATTTTTAACAGATTGCGAAAAGAGATGCTAATGCGAACGTTCTTTAAACATCCGGGAATTGCCTCTCTGATAATCGTCCCACGAAAACGACCGCTTTAACCTACTGTATAATGTTACACTGTGGCACAACTAATAACATACGAAAAAAAATAGGCGAAGGCATAATTTGTCACCTGGTTTGATTCCCGCACATGGACGGTAATTGAATGTATGGTAACGATGCCCAGCCTTGATGGACATACTGTCATTACGTTTTTACTGGATTTTTATTGTTTTTACTGTCTATTTGCTATAATATTCGTGCAATCAATATCAAAGGTGACCGTGACAGTTTTCACGATCTAGAATTTTCCTAATTATAACGTAAAGGTATTACAATATTTCTAGAGACTCGCTCCTGCTTCGCTTGGTTATTACGACTTGACAAAACTTCGTGATTTCTTAGTTAAATGTAACTTTAATAGTAACGTATTATACACATAAAGCTTCCGGAATAAATTCTCTAAACGATGGTGAAAACCTTATTAAAATCTGTTGCGTGGTTTTGAAGAACATCGCGGACATACAGGCAAACACGAAAAGCGACTTTAATTTATAATATGTATAGATTAGCTTCGCCCGTGTGGATGTCAGAAATGCCGACAGGAACATAGGTACTACCGGGATAAATTGTTTTATATTAATTCAGGTTATAAAGTATCTGTGTGCCACATACAAATCCATTCAGCCATTTTTGTGTAATAGGGAATATGCATGTGATTCAAATGTGGGTCAAATATTTTTTTTGATAAACTATGTTACTTCAAAATTATGCCTCCATCATTATTTTTGAATAAAATTTATTTTTGAGCGAGAAATTAATTTTTAAAAAGTCCCAATAAACTGTGGGTAATCCAAATACTTGAAAAGGCTAAGAGCGGATGTGACGTAACAATCCGGGATAAGAATCAAAATGTCAATGTGAAGTCAATCAACAAGTGTCAAGTCAATGTCAATCGCTCATACAAAAAGGAGAGTTTGACGTTGTTTTGACAGTTGCTTGTCTGTTTTCACGGACTGTAACGTCACCATACCAAGCGCGCCAAATGGAGGGCGTTTAAATAGCCCGGTTCGGTTGAATATTTTTAAACATTTTTTTAACTACTTTAAATTGCTTTTTTGCCGTCGAATTTTTTTTACTATTATTTGACGATGTAAACGATCGAATAAAAATATTAAAAAATTACATGCATATTCCCTATTGAGTAACAAACATCCAAACATACAAACTTACTTATTTATAATATCAGTAGGGATTCATTACGATACGAGTAGGACTATTTACGAAAGAACTGCATCCTAATGATTTTCTTTCTGCTTACGCCACACTGCAAACATTTTGCAATAAAAGATAGACAAAACACAAACGCTGTGAGGAAAACCTCGTTAACTATCAAAGGAACTAAATCAGAATAGACGTACAAAAGTTACACAACAAAAGCTTTTTCGAACAAATCAGCATTCTGTAGTTTGCCGCGAATTCTGTCTACATTTATAGAGAACGATACAAAAAGTCGTAATGTCGCCGGTCTGCAGTCAGCCTTATAGGAGCCAGGTAATAAATCAGCACCGGGTGCGTATACGCGTACCTATGTAAAATCTCGGGGTTGGACCACCCCTTACATTACCATGGTAAACAGTTAAGGGCCTACACAATCTCAAATTGCTTAGCATGATCCTCCGATATGCCGAAATTACTGCAGCATTAATTTTGAAATAAATATATGTTAAAGTTGAGGATTGATGCTAGGTCCTATGTTTGACGAAAATACGATTTCATAAAATTTTCTCTATAGAAAAAAAAACCAAAGTTACCTCTAAACCGCTGGTATTCAAAAATACTTCAAATAAGATCATGAAACTTTGCATAATAACTGAACTAAATATAAAGCAGGTCTTATGTTTTTTATTTTATTTAAATTACCATTATTTTCACCGTAAAAAGAAATTAACAAAACTACTCGAGGCTTGGAGCTGCAGCACCCTACTCCGTCTCACTCTCACTCAGGCCGCGACATCAGTGAGCGCGGCGCGGCGAGAAGTATGGTGCGAGCGAGATGAAAAGTGAATTTGAGATTGGGTTAGTATAGGCCCTTAAATTAGGCCGAAACGGCACAAAATATATAGAGGAGAAAATTAGGAGTTATTCGGTGTATTTGTTTCAATTGTGTATCAACATAATGTTGTGTATCTTGTATGACGGGGGACATAAATTATGTTTTGTTAAATGGGTTAATATCGTTTGGCTCCAAAAGCTTCAGACATTTTGCTCCAGATTCCTTGGACTACTCATTTCCATGGACCATAAATTGTCGTTCTACTTCGGCCATATTTTATTATATTAGAGCAATGCCTTATTGCTCTGCTTTGGAGTTTCGCCCCGGGGAAATAAGACAAGGAATGAGTCAATCTGCCTAGACTTCTCCCAACTACATTGGGGTCAGCTTCCAGTCTAACCGGATGCAGCTGAATACCAGTATTTTACATGGAGCGACTGCCTATCTGACCTCCACAACCCAGTAACTGGGTAATACGATACCCTTTGGTAAGACTGGTTGTTAGACTTTCAGGCTTCTGACGATCCGTAACAACTGTCAAAGATCTACGAATGACAGCCGGGACCAACAGCTTAACGTGCTTTCCGAGGAACGGAGGAGTCTCGATATGTAAAGATGGTCACCCATCCACGGACCAACCCGGCAAGCTTATCCTGACGGAACGACCCGTGCGGCTGTTATTACTTAGCCACGGGTACTGCAAAATATTCAAGCAATGTAGTTCGATAACTTAGCTAGAAACAATATGGCAGTTTGTATAGAACATAGACAAAGATTGTAAGGTATTAGACAAAGGAGGTCGCCTTCTTGAAGAGGCTGGAGGGTTGTTGAACTACAGGTCTTAGGCTACTCGAGCGACGTTCGCTTTGAGATGGATTTCTTTAGATTTGTTCTCGAGATTCTTTAGATTAGAAAAGTCTACAGTCTTCTAAGTGCATGCCCGAATAGCAAAGACTTCCGTGTAGTTACGCAAGTTGTAATACTACTACGTTACTAACCTACTAGCTGAGAATAAAACCGTTGAACGTGCAACTCAGCCAATTTAAAAACAAAACAATTTTAAGCCTTTTTTTGTATTGGTGACCGTTACCTAGTATAAGTTTATTACATTGCTAGCTGCGCCCGCGGTTTCACCCGCATAAGTCTCGATCCCGTGGGAATATCGGGATAAAAAGTATCTTATGTGTTAATCCAGGTTATAAACTATCCGTGTGGCAAATTTCATTCGAACCCGTTCAGCCGTTTTAGCGTGAAAACGTAACAAACAAACTCACTTTCGCATCCTTATTAATAGGTATTATATAAAATTATAAATTCGAAAGTAACTCTGTCTGTCTGTATGTTACCTTTTCACGCTTAAACCGCTGAACGGATTTCGATAAAATTTGGCAAGGAGATAGATGGCATCCCGGGGAAGGACATAGGCTACTTTATATCGACATATCACGCGGGTGAAGCCGCGGGCGGAAGCTAGTTTATAATATTAGTTAGGATATAAGTAAGGATTAGTAGAACCAACAAAAATACAAATCTCTTTATAATATTAGTGTAGATTGTGCTACTACAACAAGTAGGCAAATACAAATAAGAAGATTTTTTCAGCAGACATACTGAAACCAATACGAGTATTTCTAACTTAGTTTTTAAACTCGCAAAATAAAACTTCTAACCATTTTCAAAGTTTCAAACTAAATAGCACACCTGTCCCCAAATGGACTTAATTTCAGCCATCCAGTCAGAAAAAAACCATTTTAAAATATCACGAGGCGAAGTTACAGCTTAGGTCCTGAAGTTAGACCTTAATACGCAAAACTTTTCTGTATAATTTCAGTGGCCTTCAAAATAAAAGCAGACTGCTGCCACGAGAGGCATTTAAATAAATTAAAGAAAATTATTTATTTTCAGAGTTTGGCGGCGTTGGTTTCTTTTATCATGAAAATGCTGAAGGTAATCCTGGGATTTATGGTAGAAAGTCAACTGGTTACCAAAGAGGTTCTTTTAGGGTTCCGTAACCAAAGGGTAAAACGGGACCCTATTACTAAGACTCCGCTGTCTGTGAACCATGACAGTTAGACAGTTGAAATTTTCACAAATGATGTATTTCTGTTGTCGCTATAACAACAAATCTAAAAAACCATAAAATAAATATTTAAGGGGGCTCCCATACAACAAACGTGTTTTTTTTTTTTTGTATTTACTTACTATTTTCGTAGCAAAGAGCAGCTACCTAACTGCGTAACTCATTTTCGTAGCAAAGAGCAGCTATCTAACTGCGAAACTCATTTTCGTAGCAAAGAGCAGCTACCTAACTGCGTAACTCATTTTCGTAGCAAAGAGCAGCTACCTAACTGCGTAACTCATTTTCGTAGCAAAGAGCAGCTACCTAATTGCGTAACTTATTTTCGTAGCAAAGAGCAGCTACCTAATTGCGAAACTTATTTTTATAATCGATTAAGACTAGCCTGTTTTATTTTGACAGTTCAACAACATGTAGCGAAGTAAATATATCAGGCAATACATACATTTTGATACATTGAATTACAGCTTATACTCATCTGGAGCTCATGGCTAAGCAATAACAGCCGCACGGGTCGATACATCAGGTTAAGCCACGCTTTTCGGGGTTGGTCCGTGGATGGGTGACCATCTTTACATACCGAGACTCCGCCGTACCTCGGAAAGCACGTTAAGCCGTTGTTCCCGGCTGTCATTCGTGGATCTTTGACAGTCGTTACGGGTCGTCAGAAGCTCGAAAGTCTGATAACCAGTCTTAACAGGGGGTATCGTATTACCCAGTTACTGGGTTGTGGAGGTCAGATAAGCAGCCGCTCCATGTAAAGTACTGGTATTTAGTTGCATCCGGTTAGACTGGAAGCCGACCCCAACATAGTTGGGAAAAGGCTGGGCAGATGGATTGCCTCAACTGTTAGGCACGACAGACGTAGTAAATGCATAGGTCTCTCACGCGACTAGATTATGTTAATTAATGAATGTCATTAGGAAAATTACTACTGAATTAATTACTAATGTTGATTGGAGTATTGGTCTATTAGAGTTTCTGTATAATTAATGTTCCTGTATTCACACTACATTAAGATTATTTTTTTCAGTAAGTAGTTGTTTTACATTTTGTTTAATAAATAAAATGTTTTTAACTTAGATTAGTTGCATATTCTAAACAGTATAGGAATACTAGCTGCGCCCCGCGGTTTCACCCGCGTAAGTCTCGATCCCGTGGGAATATCGGGAAAAAAGTATTCTATGTGTCAATCCAGGTTAAAAACTATCTGTTTGCCAAATTACATCCAAATCCATTCAGTAGTTTTTACGTGGAAGAGTAACAAACATCCATCCATCCATCCATCCATACTTACAAACTTTCGCGTTTATAATATTAGTTAGATAATGCCCAAAAATAAAAAAAAACATGATGATACAATTTTTTTTCTCTAAAATAAATACTTATGAGGAACTCATTTCTTTGCTTCGTTGATGCCGCCTCCTAGTTAGTTGTATTACCAAGTTTATAATATATGTATAGTAGGGTTAACTAGTGTTTATAACATAACTTAGCATGACATTTCATCTCATCTCATTAACCACCAGCACAAGCGTCAGAGATTTCACACAGTTGTAACCACTTCTTATGTTATAAAGATTTATTATCTCGCCTTGTTTCCTCGAAGGTTTGGGCAGAGGCGTACCTATAGTACTAACACACACATTTCGCCAGTTATGTTTAAATCCCATGTAATAGGGGGCGAGCCTATTGCCGTCAAAAGGGCACACATCCAAACTTCGGGCTGCTACTGAGAAATTCCAGATGAAAAAACACTGCCCGACCCGGGAATCGGGCGTGAAGTTATGCTAAAATAAATAACCCGTGTGTCGGCGGTCTCTGTTATAAAATAGGAGACAATAGCACAATATAATGTAACATTTGTCAATTGTCATGCACCAATGCGGTTACGACTAAAAAGTTATGAAAACATTGGACTGCGATGTGCACACTGCACGTGTTTATTTGTAACTTATATGTACGTAGGTATTGATACGACATTGGGAGTGACTCATTACCCGACTACGGCGAAGAAAAAAGGAGGGTTATGATTTTGACCGGTATGTATGTATGTATGTTCATCTGTTCCCTCCTATCTTCCAAACCACTTATCACAATTTGACAAATGAGGTATCGTTAGAAGCGTCGTGATTGTCCGCTGGTTATAGGCTATGTGAAGTCACATTAAATTAAAAAAACGCCCTCTAGAGGACATAAAGTGAGGAACTTAAAAAAAAATATGGTTTAATCGTACCAAAAATATATATATTATAACCCCAAAAGAATTTTAAAAAAAATCAAGTAATAAAAACTAAAACCCAACTACGACTTAAAAGGTATAAACAAGACACCACAGACAGACAAATTAAAAATCCGGAGTCACACGTAATCTGTTCGATTTATGCCCTAAAATGTGTGACTCCGGATTTTTAATTTGTCTGTCTGTGGTGTCTTGTTTATACCTTTTAAGTCGTAGGTGGGTTTTAGTTTTTATTACTTGATTTTTTTTTATATCTGTCGCAGGGAAATGAGGAAACCACAGAACCATTATTTTTACCTTTTGTGGTACAGTAATCTTATTGTAGGTGCATCGTCTTCACATATAATCATATAATTCATGTATACAAAATATTGTAAAACATTTTTAAAAGAGCAACGGTGGAGTTTCTTGCCCATTCTTCTCAAACGAAAACTACCTTTTGGAAGGGGCAGCTAGAATCAGTTCTATTTCTTTGTTTTTGACGTTCAAAAGTGCCTTTTATGTGCCTATTTGAAATAAATTATTTGACTTTGACAGGGATTTCACGAAATCCCTAGGGATATCAAAAAATGACGGTAGATGTCGAATATTCTTGTTTATTACGTCTTCATATTATTATTTTTTTTAGCTAAGCATGAGGTCCTGGGTTCGATTCCCAGGACAAGCAGTGTTATTAGGTTTTTCTATCAGGAATTTCTCAGTAGCAGCCCGGAGACTAGATTTCTGCCCGGTTGATGGCAATAGGGTCGCCTCTTGTTACATGGGACTTAAATACAGGGTGTTAGGGTAAACACCGTTATCTTTGCAACCAGTGGTTTGGTTTCATTTATAGAACGTAAAATCAATGGAAAATTACAACTTTTTTTTTCTTTTTTTCAAATCTACATTTTACCACAAGAGACGCAAGTTCGTTGTCCTATGCGCTAGGGCAACGAACTTGCGTCACAACACGGGTGGGGGGTACGGGATGTAACCTGACTGGCCGCGAGCGCGACCCCTCCCTCAGTCAGTCAGCTGTTTCGCTAGACAGCACGGTGTCGGATAGAAACTTTTTAAAATCTTTTAATGAAATTGACGTTTTTTTTTTGTTGTGTTCGGTCATTTAATTTTATATTTAAGTCAACTACCCATGGTTTGAATGACAAGACTGTTTACCCTTACAGCCTGTATAACTGGCGAAATGTGGGTGTACTATATGTACACCTCTGCTTAACCCTTTGTGGATTACAGGCGTGATGTTATGTTATAAAATCCAGGCGATATGAAGTGTCGTGTTTCCCGACCATTAGCATTGCTTCTTATGCAACAAAAGTGGTAATCTCTAACAATCTAGCGACCGTCGGCCTGTCGCTTTGGATTCACGTTGCGCAAACATGCAAGCAGACATTGTCCCCACCTTTTAGACATTGCAGAGCCAAATGCAACTTGATTTATATTTTTGTACATAAAAAGGTAGTTCCTTCCAAAGTTTGCTTGTTGCTAGAATAGTTCGAAAAATAACTTTAATTCTGAACCTAATACATGTACATTTATTAGTAGTAGTGGTAGTATTCTTAACACATAAACTCACGCTTTCCCAAGAGGATAGCAAGAAACTACAGAACACCAGTTGCTACGATCCTTACATACTCATACACTCCTTTTGCTTTTTTTTATTAGTATTCTTGCTTGCCAATAATCAAAATTACTGTAAAGTATATGTTCAGGGTATTCCTAAGTCACCTGAAATAGACTTGAAACAATCTGAAGGCGAGTTCTGGTACTTATTAAACGTTCACATTCAAGTCGCATTCTGTCAAACTTGTCAAAAATGTTGGTAGATTGATTGTATTTTTGACAGATAGCGAGTCAGATGCAAATGCGAACGTTCTTAAAAATACGGGAATTGCCCCTCTGTAGTAAAAGCAATCTATTTATTATACTGTTGTCAACAACAATGTTTGAGATTTGTAATAATACTCCGTGAAACAACAAAATACTACAACCAATTATTTCTCCACTTCACCGTTCCCGAGGAACTAAACAAGTTATAGTGACATCACTATTAAGAGAGTACATTCCTAATTTAAATATTCTAATTAACTACACTACTAACAGGAATAGACAATACTTTGTAAGCAACCAGCAGCACAACTTTGCTACAGTTGAATTTGAAAATGGAACATAAATCAAAATGGCTGAACGTGCAAGTTGCACTGTCGGAACATTGTTTGGAGATGAAAGTATTTGGTTAACAAATGGTTTGCTCTTACTTTACCTTCTAAAAGAGGAAGAGGATGTGGGGAACAAACGTTCGAATAGGATAACTATGATATTTATTTTCATTTAAGTAAACTGAAATCTAATGGAATTAAATATGGTAAAGAAGAATTAATGTCGATGGCTAGAGGCCACCCTCTAGCCATCGACATTTATTCTTCTTTAAGTAGGGGACGACCAAAGTAACGATGGATGTACTGTGTGAAAGATGATATAGCTAGAAAGGGGGTGACTACCGAGATGAAGAGAAGTATGGAAGAAAAAGACATGTTGCACCGACTCCAAATATATTGCGATATAAGGACAATACAGAGAAGAATGATGATGCTGAAAGGAGAACAAAGATTGTCTAAATTTTATTTTGTGATTACGATTTTATCAAAGTTTCCTTTCATTATTGACATCTGTGATACCAATGGTTAGCATTTATCATCTTTGTTCAATTGACAACATATTATTATTATCATACCACAAAACTATGTTCTTTTTTTAAATAAATATTGTCTATTTAAAAAAAATCATAGTTTTGTGGTATGATTATAATAATATTTATAGTCAATAATGTATTGGGACGGGAAAGTGCCAGAGAACAGATTTATCATTCGATGTCTTACATAGACACAGTGTGTCTACTGTAGACTGTGTCGGACACAGTCACAACAAAACATAGTCACGAAAATACATTTTGAGACTGTGTTTTAATCATAAAGTAGCATTTACATAATAACACGTCTGTATTCCACGAATAAGTAGCTAATATTCATAATTTCTGACATAATACAGACGCTACAATTGTCGCCCGTTGACATACAAGCCTCACATCTTATTTAGAAGCACAGAACTTTACATCTGTAGCTGCCATAACTCACACGTCGTCGCTTCGAACAAACTCGTCTAATTTCGCATTCGTGCAGATTACCTGACGCAGGCACTTGAGACCGTACCCTGGCAATGTCTGGCATATTGAACGCATTTGTCATGGAAACGGAGGGAGCACAGACGCTTGTTTGAATGCTGGGGTATATTGAATAGAGCTGACGTAGAAAGCGGTATTTATTTGTTAAAAGATGTTACGTATAGTTTCATTTCCGTCAAAGAACTACCATGATGACAGCATCAGTTTGTAATTTATGTATCAGTTTGTAATTTATGTATCAATTTTTAATTTATGTATCACTTTGTAATTTATGTTGTAATCTGTGGAAAATGTAGTGGGTAGCATATTTGTTATTAAGTTTATTGGTATGTTATTTTTGTTTATTTTTAATATGCTACCGTTTGTTTTCCCTTACAAAATATAATTAAATAAAAAGATGACATGCTGATAATTTTACCACGGCATTAAGCGTGGGTCAATTAAAATTCGTCATATGACGTGGATTCAGTGACGTAAGGATTTGACAATTACCTACGTGCAGAAGTTACCTAACCGATTTGATAAACAATTTTATAAAATATTATCGCTAGAAAGACAGCTATCTTATATAATTAACTAGCTGATAGCGGCTTCGCCCGCGTGGATGTCGGTTATTACATACTAAACTTTTCTCGAGAACCACTCTATCCATTGGTGAAAACAGCATGCAAATCGGTGCAGTAGTTTCTGAGTTTATCGCGAAGGACGACATACAGACGCGGCGGAGGACTTTGTTTTATAATAATATGTAAGGATTATAATTTATTTCGATGGTCTAGATATACATCCATCGAAATAATTATAATTATATCAACCTTATCGTTCCCTCTTTATCCGACATGTTCCGAGAACCATCAAAGCAAATACACCATATCCTTACAGCGATTAAAATCAATAGCTTCAAACAATAACTGAACTGACTGTATTATATTCTAAAGACTCATCAAAGACTAGAGTCTTTTGGCGATTTAATCTCAGATAATCCATTAGGTACCCCGTCAAAACTTGTTCCAACAAGTTCGCAACTTTTTGTAACAAATGTATAGAAACATGACAAAGTTTGTTTCTTATTTACAAAGTCAAATAAGTGCGAAGGGATTACCAGAGAATTAATCTTGCGACAGCGCAAACATTTTTTGAATTAAATTATGTGAAGTCTTCTTTATTTACAGTATAAATAAAGCTTTGGAAATAGGATTGTTTATTTAAATAATACGGAACATTTGAGAGGCTTCATTTGAGAATTCAAGGAGGCTGTTTAAGCTCCTTTTCCCAGAGAGTGAATATTTATTTTACCTTTCCTGTTTCCAGAGATATTTGAAAAAGTGACAAAATTCCTTAGCTTCCGCCTTAGCTTAATAAAACAAAAAAAATATTATTAATCTAAGGTCAGCATTACTTTAATATTTTATCATCATTTAATAGGTACTGTAGATGTACAAGCGTATCCATAAATCCTTACATATTATAAAACAAAGTCCTCCGCCGCGCCGCGTCTGTCTGCCGACAAGTTCGCGATAAACTCAAAAACTACCGCACCGATTTTCATGCTGTTTTGACCAATGGATAGAGTGGTTCTCGAGGAAAGTTTTAGTATATAATAACTGACATCCACGCGGGCGAAGCCGCGGGCATCAGTACTATCTACAACGTGTAACAGAATAAGCGCAAGACCTGAAAGTAGTTTGCTCAGAATCGGCTTCTGAATCGATTTCCATCATTATTTATATGTGTTAATTTTTCATGAAAAAAATCTTTTCTTTAACTGAAATTAGAACCACCGCGTCTTACCAAGGTAATAAGATATTTTATTTAAGGAAATTTAAGCCTTATCTCAAAGGAATAAAGCCTATTCAAATGCATAAACTTTGTAATACGCTCATAGCTATCCTACGTTTCATGTTTAGTCAGGAAGTCTATTTTGTAAAAAAAACTAGGTGTCGTTTAATTAAATTAAATTACAGATATTATTTTAGTCTTATAATTTAATATTCTAATTGGGGTGTATGAGCTCTTGCGTTTATTCCGTTACAGGTTGTATAAGAGGAAACGCGGTCACGTGGTCTTTGGCGCTAATTCATACTAACGTTTTCTCCCTGGTTAATGATACTAAGCCAATTTTTTTAAAATACCCTAACTTATATCATAAATGCGAAACTGAGTTTTTCTGTTTACTAGTTACATTTTCACTCTAAAACGGCCAAACGGATTTGGATGAAATTTCGCACAGGGACAGACCTTGACCTGGAGAAGGACATAGGCTACTTTTCATCCGGTCAGACAAAGTCGCGGGCAACGGCTAGTAATATACAGTATGTTAACTAACAAAGGGCGTTCCCGTTAACCTGCAATAGTATAGCGTGTATACATGCTAAAAAAAATATTACTATAAAAAAAAGAAATGTTTTTTTTTTGTTTTTGTATACTAAAATATTCACAAAAAATATTAAATTGTTACGGAAAATAAACTCTCTGTACACGCCCACTTGTCTCACTTGTTTTTCTACGTTGAAATACAAGTGTGCGTGTACAGAGTGTTTCTTTTACGTTTAAATTTAATCGTTTTGAGAACATTATCACGAACCAAGTAAAAAATTTTTTTTTTTTTTTTAGGTGTAATATTTTTTTTAGCATGTATACACGCTATACTATTGCAGGTTAACGGGAACGCCCTTTGTTAGTTAACATACTGTATATCTACCACTCCCATGTTTTGTTACATGGCGTAACTACATTTATTTTAGAAAAACATATAAGTATAATTAAGTACCAATGACCTCATGAACGCGTTTCCTCTTACCCCGTAATGTTAATCAAAGCCTATCACCACGGACAAAGTCAAATAAAGCCATTTGTAACCATCACCAAAGTTACGTCCCACTTTACGAGTTCCCAGTTTCCCAGTTTCAATTTCATATCAAACCGAGAGTTATGGACTACCCTCAACTGTACCTTTCACGCATATATAGTACTAGTTTCAGCCAGCGACTTCGTTCGCGTGAAATGTCTTGGTTCCCCGACCCACCGCGTCGCATGACATCGCCCGTCCGGGCTATTACACTTCGTTTTCGTTGAGCGATCTTTCTAACTTATTCCTTTTTACTCAGCTCCTTCAGAAGAGTCGTAGCGTGATGTTAAAAAACCTTAACCTTCTTCAAGAAATGGGCTATGAAATGCAAAAAGAATTTTTCAAATCCGGCAGAAATTAGCGTGTTCTAACAAACAAACACTTCGACTTCAGCTATACCTATATAGTAACTAGCTGCGCCCCGTGGTTTCAGTCGCGTAAGTCTCAATTCCGTGGGAATATTGGGATAAAAAGTATCCTATGTCCTATTCCAGGTCAAGGTCTACACATGTGCCATATTTCATCTAAATCCGTTCAGCCATTTTTAGCGCGAAAGCGTAACAAACAAACAAACTCACTTTCACTTTAGTTAGGATACCATAATTATTTATTATTATATTTAAGTATAATATAATAAAGATTGACACAAGCACGATAGACACTCACATCCAATAAACGAGCCTATACTGTAAAGTCCCTCCAAGTTCAGAAAGCCACAGAGTAATCAACGCCTCCACTATATTTGTTATCTCTGCAAGTTATCGAGACCCTTTTCTAGAACATTTATTTACATGCGAAAAGTTTGGCGGACCGTCTCATAGCAATGTTAATGAGATGGCCGGGGCTGAGACGAAATTTGTACCAACATGGAAATTGGATGTTTTCTTAGGATCTTTCTTTGTTGGGTTAATTTGGGTTCTAGATTAGTTGTTGGAAGTTACTTTGTCTGGTCTAGTTAGATTATATAATCTCAAGTGGTACCACTTGATATCAAATTACAGACCACCCAGAAGTGGCCTTAACAGTTGACAGATTTTTCGCCAAAATGGCGGTGACATTGAAAAGGATAATGTTATGTTGCGTGTGATTTGCTGTGGTGTTATGGTTACAATAAGGTGTATCTCTTCATAAACGAAGTCTCTTAAGGGGTCATTGTACTCATCATTATGAACCACTTTCACTATGGGACCAACCCAGAATCGCGAAAATCAGCTGTTAGTGTTAGTGCAGCCTACATTTAATATGTTCGCATAGCTCGTCAAAATGTAGGGAACTGCTGATTTTTTTTTTTCGCGATTTTTATCCCTTAGAGATTTCGTGCATGAAAAGATACACCGTATACATAAAAAATAAAATGCTGTTCATTGGTACGCGCATCACTTGTGAACGGCTAGACCGATTTGGCTATTTTTTGTTCCAAAATGTTTGTAGAAGTCTGAATTCGGTTTTTATGGAAAAAAAAACTGAACGTTCTGTTTCCTATGGGTTTTTGAACTATTGAAAGGACAGGACGTCTGTCGGTTCAGCCAGTATTATTATGATTTTAAAAAGAGTTCCCATGGAGTTTCTTGCCGGTTATGAAACATATTGGAACCGTGTAAGTCACGAGCACCAATATTTTTACACTTAGCAACTTTTAAAAGTGATTTTCTCCTACTGTATTGATTGTTACTTTATGTTATAACGAACATAGTATTTTGGAACCCATATTATTATGAAATAGGTATCATCTCAAAGTTGCAATCGATATTCCACGAAAAAATGGTTATTGAATTTTGCAGAGTGTATAGGTACAGACGCCAGCACATCAAGCTACTACAATCTGTCAAATTTCTTTAATAGATTTTCAACTTTATCGCTAAAGCATTAAGGTTCAAGGTTGATTGGGAAAATCTGACAGTTTCGGGTAGCTTGACCTGCTGGCGTCTGTACATATTTTTACTCGTGACTTTATCTAAATACTGTTAAGTTTTACTTAAGTTTTGAAGGCTTAATAAGGCGGGAAAAGGATATAACTATACTTCATTTTCTGGTTAGCTTTAGTATTTAGAATGCTTTGAATGTCGCATGTTAGGAGGTTGTGTGAGATAACTCGGAGTTAAAACCCTGGGATATGCAAATACTGCAGTTAAAAGCGGTTGGATTGTGAATGTGTCCGAAATTCCCATTAGTCCTGAATCAAAGCAGAATTTGATAACATATTTGAAAATCTTTGGAGTGCTTTCATAATGAAAATATTTTTTTTACTGGACATGTTTAGATTTTATTCGTAATTTTGTAGGAACATGTCCTGTATAAAACTGCAAGCAATATAAACTACTTTTTTGTTTAATTTTTACAACAAGCTATTGAGACGTTTTAATTAAATCTAGACTCTGTGACTATGTATTTATAGTGTTGAATTAATTGCATTGCTCCCTTGCGTAAATATGGCATCATCTCTTTATCGAACGCGAAAGAGCTCCATCTCTCTCCCGCACTGAAACAATGATGACATCCCATCCCAAAACGGCCCCATAATAATCAGCAAGGTTTAAACACACCCCCTTGTCACCCAAACATCAAAATTCAAACAGCAATAATCAGCTCACACCAACATAAGTTACACCAACAAAAAGGGATGAATATCGCCCCCCTACACAATGATACCGCTTGAGCGATCACCAAAGTTAGCGGTGTTACTAATTAGCGGTAACTGTGAACACATTAATCAGGACTAATCAAGGACGTGAAGTGGACAAGAAAGGATGTCTCGAGTCAGAGACATTTGGGAGCCAGCGGAGACCAAGTCTTAAGGCAAGTGGATCAAGATTTAGGAAAAAAATGAGGCACTTGTGGAAGGTGTTTTTGGTGGAATTATGCTGCATTTTACTCGCTGAAAGTGGAAAAGTGAAGATGAGTAAGGAGGATAGCAATATTAGGAACAGGGTGTAAAGTTCACTCATCCTCTATAGAAAAGAGAGGATCCGCCGACGAGACAGTTGTCGTGTCTGGCGGGCAACTGTCCTACGACTGATGTCGGGATCTATCTTTTTTATATGTCCATCGCGCGGTAAACTCTAACTGCGCGATGCAGGATTTTTATGTGACGTCAGGATACTGTGTGACGTCAGGTCTTTGCCGCGTAGTTCGCATGTGGCGATATAAATGCCGCCACAACAAGATACTTATCTGGCTAGCACAGAAAAATCGAAAGAGTATGGCGAGATAATAAGAAGTATGTAGGTAAGTATACCTCGTGGGAGATAATTAGGTATAATGTTTATTTATTTATTTAGGATCTCCAACAAAAGATGTACACAATACATGACACATAAATAAAGGACAACATCAGGCATTAAGAAGTGTTACTCACTCCTTCACTTATTCCTGAGAATACAGCATGCACAATAAAATTAACAACTAAACTAAGTTTTATGTAGTGAAAACCGTTTTTTATTTTCAATTGTTTTTCCACTTACTATTTAAATAATAACACAGTTAACTTAACATTGATAGTTTCAGCTTGTCTTGATCAAGTTAGAAGTTAGTAGTTAGTATTTTCAGTGCAGCAGATAAATATGCAGATGGCGCAAGAAGTAAACATTGCATTCAGAACAGAATCAAGCGCCACAGAAGCTTTCTATTTTACAACCGTATTCCTTACTCACTTTATTGGTTTTACAACTTAAAGTTACAAGTTCTACCGAAGTTGGAAAACACATTAGATATAATGTTCATTGCATTGGCTTTCTAATAAATAAGTTAGAAATAAGTACAGAAACTTGGTGTAAAGTTCATAAGATGAAAGGTTTATATACCTGAGGTACTCGACTTGTTATTTGAACTTGAACCAACTTGAATGGAGTAACCGCATAACTTGTAACTCTATTGTGACGGTATTTGGGGCCGTGCCTAAAAGGGAGAGATACTGCAATGGATGATTCGATGGGTACAGTATTGGATTGAATGTATGTCAGATCTGTATAAGTAAAAGCATCCATAAAGGTACTATTCCGTACCCGACCGCAGTCGGCAACTGCAGGCGACGTGTTGCGGCGTCATGTCGCTGCACTCATGGTTCCGAACCCGACCGCAGACGGCAGCAGCCCGTATTCCTATGTGACTGAAACCATCGAAGCAGACGGTAGGGAGAAGACTGCCAGGGTTGCGGGAAAGTCCGAAAGGGATACAGGGACCTTGGCAACAGGCAACTGAAGGAACACGGGTGGGTTTAAGTCAGTAAAAGCCTGACGCGCCCTTCCGCTCCGCCCAGAGCGGGAGAAGCCATATAAATATTTCCAACCCTCAAAAAAAAAAAGGAGGCAACAGCCCGTATTCCAGTCGGTAGATAGAAGATTAAAAAACCTCTTATCGCTCGAGGGTTGGCGGCTCTACTGGTCTGCGGTTAGGCTACACATATCGTCTGTCGCTGCAAACGAGGTGTTAGCTACGGAAGGTATTTCATAGAAATTCATAGAATTCGTATCGCGGCGACACGTCGCCGGCAGTTGCCGCCTGCGGTCGGCTATGGAAAGGTACCTTGATACTCCACTTTCTAAAATTATGTCTGAATAAAAATCCTTAAAAAAAAAACTTATCCCGACATCGCTATCGAATCTTAGACCTTCTGTTATACCATTTCATTAACAACATACTTGCAAGAAAACTATCCCTGTATTAGATTTTATTATATAAAATAAATATATCTTATAAAATATAAGACAAAATCTAATGACAGAATTTGCATGAAATATTGAATATGTTCAGAATCCATTTGAATATTTCAAGAGGAATAGATTCGCACCAGTAATAAATCTTTTGATATCAGTACTTACTTACTGTTAAGTGTTAACTCCATCTATCTTGAATATTTTCTATCAGTTTAGAAGATGGTGTTGAAAAGATAATTTGTAGGGTGTTTTTACTACAAAATTGTTAGGTACCTTTACTATTATTTTAATTATCGTAGTTGGTCCTACGCCTGATCTCTCTCCGGTCGTGTCGGATTCCCGTCCCATCGGACTATGAGAGTGAGGGAAGAGAGTGCACTTGTGTCTGCGCAGCAAACACTAGCGCACTATAATATCTCCCGCGCCGAAGGCTAGTCTCCGTTGAGATTGGCCGCCGTGGCCGAAAATACGGTCTGGAGGACTATATATATATAATTATCGTAGTCATTCTCATGTTGGCTTACGCACAGTTCTTTAATTTACAAAAAAAAAGGTTTGCTTACCAACAGTAACTTGATTCTGGGGAAATTCTATATGGGGGCCATTAACCCTTTAAAAAGATCGCACCGTACGCACGGGCGCGTTTTTAACGCAAAAGTCCAATGCGCGGTAAAAAACGTTGCGTTTAAAAAGCGCCCGTGCGGCTGTGACCGTGGCCTCATAAGCCTAGATCTTAGTAAAAATAGATTGCTTTAACCTAAGGGTCAATCGCGGTCAGTGAGACATCAAATATGGTCTCGAATATTTTCTATTTTCGATATAAATATGTCCCTCATAACGTACCAATCATGTCCGAGTAATATCGAAAGGCTTTCATGATTTATGAAGTTACGAAATAGATTTCCTAAATAAGAAAATCATGTCAGACCTGTCAACCGACAAATGGGAAAGCCGTTTCCTATTTACGGCTGAAAGAAAGGTTCTAATTTCGAATGGTTACTATTTGTATGGGCTGTCGTGCGATCGAGTTATGTTCGGGTAATGAGGTTGAAGAAGAAAAACATCGTGAGGAAACCGGCATGTCCTAGAACCAAAAATTCGAAGACATGTGGTGACATCTAGCAACCCGCACTGGGCCCGCGTGGTAGATTACAGCTTACAGCCCACTCCCTCTCGAAGAGAGGAGGCCTGTGTTCTAGCAGTGGTGGTGACGTTGATGAAGAATAGTTTTGCTTTATATTTTTAACCGACTTCTTCAAAAAGAAGGAGGTTCTCATTTCGTCTGTATGTTTTTTTTTTTAATTGTTTTTATACGCGATTACTCCGCCAATTATGAATCGATTTTGATGATTCTTTTTTTGTTTGGTAGGTCATGCTTCAGAGGTGGTCCCATATAAATTTAATTAACTTTGCTTGCGTAGTTTTTGAGTTAGCTTCAATAATTACGTATTTTTCCCACTTAGTCTATGTAGACGATATTTTATTTGACTCCGTCACTGTTATTTACGTATCAGGTAGCAGGTATTGGTATTCGAATTTATGTGGGGTAGGTACCACAACTAAAAAGTGAAAAATAAAAACTTTTACAAAAAAAAAAAACAACAGACTTCCAGAAAAAAAACATAAAAAGTTAAAAATAACTTGAATTTCGGAAGTCGGTGGTAAAAAAACGAATATTGAAAAGCAAAGACACCGACTTCCGAAATTACAGTTATTTTTCATTGTTTCTGTTTTTTTTTTTATATCATTGTTATCTATGACTTTGTTATCCTCCTCCGTCTTCTTCCCATAGGGGTAGGCAGAAACTAATGAACGCCACCTGCTCCGATCCTTACATATTTACTCCTTTTGCTTCGTATACGTTCAAGATACAAGCGACGGTTAGTTTGTGGCTCACTGAATTTGGCTAAATTGTATTGATAATTCGATTATTTATTATTTGTCATCATCTGCCTAGCCTTTTCCCAACTATGTTGGGGTCAGCTTCCAGTCTAACCGGATGCACCTGAATACCAGTATTTTACATGGAGTGACTGCCTATCTGACCTCCACAACTCAGTAACTGGGTAATACGATACCTCTTGGTTAGACTGGTTGTCAGACTTTCGTGCTTCTGACGACTCGTAACGACTGTCAAAGATCCACAAATGACAGCCGGAACCAACGGCTTAACGTGCTTTCCGAGGCACGGAGGAGTCTCGATATGTGAAAATGGTCACCCATCCACGGACCAACCCCGGCAAGCGTAGCTTAACCTGATGGATCGACCCGAGCGGCTGTTATTACTTAGCCACGAGCTCCTCCTCTTATTTATTATTTGTATATACCTATATTCTTTCGAAGCATGTCTTTTTTTCGTAGACAAGCGGCTACCCAGGATGAATTAAATAAACTAAAGATATTCGTCATGATTGAAAGGCATCTACACTAATAATATAAAGAGGAAAGATTTGTATTTTTGTGTGTATGTTTGTAATGATGAATAAACTCAAAAGTACTGCGCCGATTTCAAAAATTCTTTCACCATTAGAAAGCTACATTCACCCTGAGTAACATAGGCTATAATTTATAAAGATTACACGTGGGCGAAGCCGCTGGCAGCAGCTAGTTTTTAATAAAGGAGATCTGAGGTGGCGTATCCAAAGCGTGTAAACAGTCTCCGGGAGGCAATTCAGTAATCGCCTCAACAACTTATAAGTCAATATCTCACCTTACACTCGACAAACGATAGTTCATTCAGCTGTAAACGCCGATTTTCACCGTCCCTCCATCAAAAATCATTCGTTCACTCCCCTTCACAAGTGGGTCGCAGTCTCGCTCCGTCGACCATTCACTCGGTCCCTCGACCTTCACGGAAGGTCATGCTTACATTTCTTCCCCTCGTTACGTCATGGTCCTTTGCATTCGACTCACTCATAATTAGGAACTCATTGGTTACTCTTTGAGGAAAATACTTTTAGGGACTGTCGTGAAGCGTGAAAATATAATGTAAGTATAAGTATTATGATTTTGAGTACTTTACACGTTAGAATGAAAGCTTTTTGTTTCTCTTTTGTTATTCTCAGGATTTAGGACGTTTCGATGTGTTCTTGGGCGCTCTGTTTTAGTCTGGATTATTATAAATAAAACGTCTATTTCTATGGAAAGATTGTTTAGTCTACGTGATAAATGATCTGACAAATTGTTTTAGTTTAGTTTTCAGTACACAGCTTAAGAAATTAGATATAACTTTAATTATGTAAGGAATTTTAGATTCCCTTCTCAGATTAGAATTATATTCTGAGAAAAGCACTTAGGTACTTAACGTAATGAATAACACATTAATTATGTTATTTACATTCAATTTTATTTGTTATTAATTACGAAAATGGGTCATGTAAAAAATGTCCGAGGTGTCGTGTGACACTCGGATGGAACGAAGTTCCTTTCGCTGTATATTATGTACAAAATCATCTGGTCTCAAGTTATTGAAGGATCGGTATATTAAAAAAACCGGCTAAGTGCGTGTCGGACCACGCACAATGAAGGGTTCCGTAGTTGGGATGAATTTACCATGTTTTTTTTTAAGACCATAGTCATACTTCCTACAGGTTTGCTATAAGAATTTTATATTTTCTGTAATTTTTTCAAAATTTGTACCTAGTTTCGGAGATGCGGGGGCTGAATGGTAAATTTTCATATATTTTCTTAAATATCTTTAAAGTATTTATTTCAAAATGATTAAAAAAAAATGTATTTGAGATCCTCACAACACGCCTTTCATTAGACGGTATATTCACACGGTACAGTTTGCAAAACTTTTATTTTTATTTTCTAATTAGCCCCCCAAAAGTGACCGTATTCAAAATTCATTCATTTTCTTTACACGTCCGTCTTTGGGTCACAGAAATACATATGTGTACAAAATTTAAACTTAATCGGTCCATTGGATTCGGAGCAAATTGACAGACAGACATAAGAGTGATCCTATAAGGGTTTCGTTTTTTCCTTTTCAGGTACGGAACCCTAATAAAAAGACACTTGAACTGGCTTTTTCGGGCTTTTTCGTGACTTTTTCGTTAAATGACGATTTCAGTTTCCTGCTACCGCGTTAATGAAGTTCGTTCCAAAAACGATTACCACCCCATTGTAAAAACCCTTATGCCAGGCGATTACACGTGTGAATTACTAGGTCCTTAAATAAACACACGTGTACCTCCCAACTTAATTGATGAACTAAAAAGGCTATTACAGTCCCAGTTTGTACATAGCCATTAGCCATAATGACTACAAACACCGAGTGGTATGGGAACCGCAAGTACTTGCAGTAGGTTTAAGATACGTTGTGGCTATGTTTAGAAAACATTCAGGTTAAAATTTAAATTTATTTGTACATAACAATCACGCCAGTAAGGAACCAGAGAACCTATAGAACACCCCCATTTCGCCAGTTATATACAGGGTGTTAGGGTAAACACCGTTATCCTTGAAAAAAAAAAAAAACAACGAAAAATTACGACTTTTTTTTCTTTAATTACTTTTTACCACTAGTGTATTTCACCCTTTCACCTATGCTCTAGCGCAACGAACTTGCGTCTCAACACGGGTGGGGGGCGCGGGACGTGACCTGGTGTCAACTACCCATGGTTTGAATGACAAGACTGTTTACCCTTACAACCTGTATATTGAAGTCCCATGTAATAGGGGGCGAGCCTGTTGCATGTTGTTCGTTTTTGTACCTATGTCTCAGGTTTAAATGTTTTTTGCGAGATAGAAAGTGCTGCAATTCTACTAACATCTACTGCCAAACAGCATAGCTGTGTCTCTGAAAGGACACAGCGAGGAAATTACAGATACACGAGACATTTTACTTTTTTTAACCTAGTAACCTCTTATAAACATTATGGAATCCAAATAAAAATATGAATATGACGGCGTAATCATAAAAAATATCTTGGCCTCAGTCTGTTGATGGTGTGGCGGTATCTACATCGCCACATACGAACTACGCATCAAAGACCTGACGTCACATAAATCCTGCATCGCGCAATTAAAGTTTACCGTGGGATGTACATATATATACAAGAAACCAACATCAATCGTTGGGCAGTTGCCCGACACAACACCCGTCCGGTCCGAGGATCCACCCTTTTCTATGGTGGATGAGTTAACTTTACACCCTGTTCCTCATACCCCTAAATTGACAACGTTATTATAGTATAGCATGTAACAAAAACCCTGTTTGATCCGAAAGGGGTCGCGTAGGTACCGCAATCACATTACTAAACAGTAATATGTTATTTTTTTGTGAAAATAAGAAAGTAATTACTATTTAAAATTCACGTTTTTAGTACCAAATTACCTCAATTTCATTATAAATTAGCACATTTTCTACAGAGGTCATATGTTATGACTTATAGACACCCGCTAGACGACCGCTGCCCGCGCCCCATGCAATAATCCGGTAAAATTCCCCAGTGAAAAAAAATGCGGCGAATTTTTTTTCTTTTAAAAAAAAAAAACAACACCCTCACGGATCGGACAGGATTTTTTTTAAACGCTGTATCTTATTGTTACCGAGAGGAAACGATAATTGAAGGCCAGCGGACTTAGTTATCTGTGAACTAAATATTATATTATATTCAGTGAACTTATGAATGGGTATCTGAATTCCAGGAATAGTTGTCACTGATGATAACGCGTGTTTCGCAATGATAAACGGAGTGGTGTGTAATAGTAGACATCCTTTTAAAGATATTATTATACAATGTGGAGACGACAATACAACAATAAATGAAAACACTGGCAATACCAATGAATAAGAGTATTTTGGAACTATCAAATAAATCCTAACATCAAAATTAAAAAATGCATTTTTTCAAACAAACTAAATAGTAGTGACAGGCCGACTATGGGGTGTGCCGATCTTTGACTAGCTACCGTAACTAAACTATTGGATATATTTGATACATTTTTTGTATGTAGACCGAGAACGTCATTAGATATTAGCTGTTTTATTTTTTGCCGTATTGTTGTCTCCACCTTGTATACTAGGTAGGTACCGACACGCTCTGCCTTCGCACGGTTTTATGACTTGACAAAACATAGAAAGAAAGAAAGAAAATATGTTTATTTGCGGCAAACATGACGCCAAGAAAGGACAAATATACGAAAATAAACAAGTTGCGGGAAAATATGCGTCACATTCACGCAAAACGGCCATCACTCAGCATAATGCTGCGACCCTATGCGAGACAGAGCCCCAGCGCTGATTTTCAGTGACAGCCGGCGTTGACGTCATGACGTCAATCGGTGCAGCACATAATGAGTGGACAATAACAAAAAAATAAATAAAATAAATACTTGTACATCGAGATTTCTTTATTTCTTGTATGTTAATATATATTTAACATATAAACCTTCTTATGATAGTTATAAACGCATCGAAATCGGTTTAGTAGTTTAAACTCTTGTTCTTTTAAAATCGGTAACGTAGTCTAAAAGCTTGTTCTTTTAAAATCGATAACGTAGTTTAAAAGCTTGTTTTTTTAAAATCGATAACGTAGTTTAAAATCTTGTTCTTTTAAAATCAGTAACGTAGTTTAAAAGCTTGTTCTTTTAAAATCGATAACGAAGTCTAAAAGCTTGTTCTTTTAAAATCGGTAGGTAACGTAGTTTAAAAGCTTGTTCTTATAAAATCGATAACGTAGTTTAAAAGCTTGTTCTTTTAAAATCGATAACGTAGTTTAAAAGCTTGTTCTTTTAAAATCGGTAACGTAGTTTAAAAGCTTGTTCTTTTAAAATCGATAACGTAGTTTAAAAGCTTGTTCTTTTAAAATCGATAACGTAGTTTAAAAGCTTGTTCTTTTAAAATCGATGCGGTCGCACCGACAAGCGCGAAAAGCTTATTTTATAATTATATTATAAATAAATTTTTCCTCTGTTTGTTGCCAAGGTTAAATCCAACGAATGGAAAAATACAGAAAATATGAAGACACGATGGCAGCGGCAATCAAAGCTATTTTCTTCGAACCAGGCAAAGGCAACCCACGCTGAATGTTATTTTCATACATCCTAACTTTAATAACTTTTTATTTCATATACATTAACATTAAATACTTATTTACAGTCCATACTAATATTATAAATTCGAAAGTAACTCTGTCTGTCTGTATGTTACCTTTTCACGCCTAAACCACTGAACGGATTTCGAAAAAAATTGGCATGGAGACAGATGGCATCCTGAGGAAGGATATAGGCTACTTTTTATCGACATACCACGCGGACGAAGCCGCGGGCGGAAGCTATCCTACTAATATTATAAATGTGAAAGTTTGTGTGTTTGGATGTTTGTTACTCAATCAGGCAAAAACGGCTGAATGGATTTGGATGAAATTTGGCAAACAGATAGCTTATAACCTGGATTAACACGTAAGATACTTTTTATCCCGATATTCCCACGGGATCGAGACTTACGCGGGTGAAACCGCGGGGCGCAGCTAGTATGTTATATATTAGCTAACTATTTACACTAACTTTACCAATAAATGTAAAAGTAAACAAAAGGACACTTAGGCGTCGAAGTATTCGTCCGCATCGCTGTCATCCGGACACGTGCCCAGAAGACTGGCAGCATTGCCACGTTGAACGGCAATGCTAACTTTGGCCAAAGAACAAGCCAGCCCTCTGGTCACGTGAAGTGTCGACCAGCCGGTGAGAAATTGTCATATAAAGGAGACGCACACTCGGGCCCCATGACCCGAGCGTTTTGAATAGGATACAGTAAAATTTTAGTTAATAAGGTTTATATGGGGTACCTTGATACTTACCTTTAGTCGTCCGGTACCTTGACATTGGTAATCAAATAAATGATTTCCCTTACCTAAAACAAAAAATAATAATAATAAGTACTACTAATAAAAAACAATTAGAGATACTGTTTCCTGTAATTGATAATAATATCTAATAGATAGGTAAGGACAGTGTTAAAACGCTACACATTTTGAACATACCCTACAAATAACCCAACACCTTTATTATTCTATTAAAAACCAACAATAAAATATTTCGTTTTTCAATTAATAGCTGATCTAGGTTTGTATGTTAAAAGCTTCAGTTATATTATACTAGCTGTTGCTCTCGACTTCGTCTGCGACCCAGGATAAAAGTAGCCCATATCCTTCTCCAGGTCATAGTATACCCATGTGCCAAATATCATCCCAATTCGTTTAGCCGTTTTAGCGTGAAAGCATAACAAACAAACTCACTTTCGCATTACAATATTAGTTAGGATTACTAGTAGGTATCACACAAAAATGAGAATCACTTATATACCTACTCGTATAGTACACGGAAGTATTATTACGCAAAAACCCGATTTTATTATCAATTAATTATTATAATAATTAATTGATAATAAAATCGGGTTTTTACAGGAAACACACGACCGTTATCCCTATTGCGTAATTCATAAATTATACGCTATCAATAATATTAACAATACTCCTTCCTTTTGCTTCGTTTACGTTCATACATCTGTGCAAGGGCGGATCCACGATTTATTTCTGGGAGGGGCACATGGGCCTGACAGATAAGAAGTGTCTCCCATTATCTTGTATTGCACTATGCTGTTTTTGAGATTAATTCATTTTCAATGAAGTTATTATAGTCGGAAGTCTACTTCTTCAGCGATCATCACTGAAGCCATGTCTTGATGGATAATATGGATTCAGGATTTCAGGGCAGTCCATGCAGGCGATTTTAGGAATGTTAATACATAATGGGAGACATCAGTCTAAGGCCTAGCCCGCACTGCGAATTTTATTCGCTCGAAATTTTTTCGCAATTACAGTTTCGCGCGAATGGTATCATAATGTATCTACACGCACCGGCGATTTAAAATTCGCGCTCGTTGCAATGCTGTGAGAGCAGAGGAGCTCGTGGCTAAGTAATAACAGCCGCACGGGTCGATCCGTCAGGTTAAGCTACGCTTGCCGGGGTTGGTCCCTGGATAGGTGACTGAAGGCGACGCGTGTGGTATATTTTATACTTACCTATTTGTTTGTATGTGTGCACCTGTACCTGGTTTGTTTTCTACGAATAAATCCAGGACTCGCAAGGGCGCGGGAGACGCACGCGAGTGGGAGGGGGGCGCGCGCTTAGCGGCGGCGCTGCGATTTTGAAAAAAACAGTGATCTTTTCGTATGACCGCGCACGGACGTATGGTAATTGCGTCTCCCCCGCCCTTCACCTTTTCGTAAATACGTGTTTTTACTGTGATATTCCACATCCCCTACATTAGTTGGTCTTCGAGTCGGATTTCTGGATGTATCATACACCACCGCGAAGCGTGATGAACACTAGGAGTGCGAGAAGAAAGGAAGAGTACCAAAATGAGGCGCAACAAAAAGACGCTCAACAAGTTCGAGATCAATGCAAAGTCGAACACATAGACATTCCGAAAGAAGCTGTAAAACCTATTGAACCCGGGTACAAGATGGAAGAAAATCAACCTGGACCTACTACTGCCCAAAGTGTTCGAAAGTCTACCCGCAGTAGAAAATCATCGACGTCATCTATTACGGCAAGGAAGAAAAGGCTGGAACTGGAAGCCGCCCAAGCAAAGGCTCAAATTAGAATGGAATTGATAGACAAGAAACTAGATGCAGACCTAGCAGAAATCGATGACGACTGCAGCAGTTGTAGTCTACCCTCCGAAAAAAATATGAATAACCGTGTAGTGGAAAAGTGGCTGGAAAGTGGTCGGCAGGAGGTGATTACTCAGGGTGTCACTAACCTTGGCATCCGCGATGACGTGTTGCGTTCGGCACCGCAGGAATTGCACCTGCACCATATGGAACCCGCCGGCCCGCAACCCTCTACGGAAGTCGCGCTCGAAGCATGCCCGCCACCACCAGCTGCTGGTGGCACTGATGAAACCGTGCGAGCCCTGGCGAGTGCTTTGAAGGACCTTGCCGCTGCCTCTGCTACCGGTGCCAGCAGATCTAACGACAGAATGCTGAATCGCTTGTGTACGCCGAGAGACTTGCCTAATTACTCTGGTGACCCGCTTGAATGGCTTCAGTATAAGCAAGCATTTGAAGAATCCTCTCAAGTGTGCAATTTTAGTGACAAAGAAAATCTGTGGCGTCTGAGGAGGAGCCTACAAGGGCCAGCAAAAGAGGCGGTGACGGCCTTACTCATTGGTGCTACCTCCGCAGTAGATGTAATGAACACATTGGAACTTCAGTTTGGAAATCCTGATGTAATAATATCCAGGATCCTGCAAGACATAAGTAAATTACGCCCCATGGCACAAGAGTATCAGAAGGATATTATTCCTTTCTCCGTGAAAGTAAGAAACTGTGTCGCTGCTGTGACTGCAATCGGACGCGAAGAATACCTAAAAGGAATGAACATTGTATCGGTCATCCTCTCGAAACTACCGATGATACTGGTCTCAAAGTGGGCTGATTACTGTTATCCTCTTATCAGTAATACAGAAAAACCAAAACTGCTTATTTTGTCCGAGTTTCTGAGTGATGAAGCTGTGAAAATTACAAAAACATCTGTGAATGTATCGAACATACAATACTATGCTAAACAAAGTTACAACGAAAACTCTAAACATCGTACTCTAGTGGTGAACACTGAACAAGTGAAAAGTGAACAAGTGAACAATGAACAAAAAAGTGATAAGGAGTGTCGGTACTGTCACGTTTCCGAGCACTTACTAAAAGACTGTAAAAAGTTTAAAAAATCATTACGCAAAGACCGCTGGGCATTCGTAAAACGGCATGGTATTTGCTACAAGTGTCTGACGCCACAGCATAAACAAGATGCTTGTACCGCACCGGCTTGTGACGTAGACAACTGCGGACTATCCCACCATCGTCTATTGCATTATATTGTAAACAAAAACTCAGCGCCGCGTAATAGTGTGAATATAACTGATGTCACCGAGACTGAGACCGAGACTGAATCGCGAGTGGAAACTGTCAATCATCTTCAAGTGAACTGCCGTAAAGTTTTGCTAAAAACTGTGCCTATTTACCTACACGGACCTAACGGTACTTTTCGTAGTGTTGCGCTCCTTGATGACGGTTCAACGGTGACGTTGATAAGCGCCACGCTCGCATCGAAAGTAGGATTGCACGGTAATAAACAGTCGATGCGTGTGTGCGGTGCATGGGACAATAGCGAAGTGGTATGCCATAGTGAGGTAGTCGACTTTGACCTTTCGAACTGTGAAGGAAATAAGTTTACAATTCGTGCGCGCAGTGTAACAAATATGAACTTACCTGTACAAAATGTTACTGCCGTGGACATGAGTGATTATGAACTGATGAAACCGGAATTAAAAAATGCGATTAGTGATGGTCAATACAGACCGGAACTTTTGATAGGGCAGGACAATTACGATTTAATTTTACCATTAGAAATAATTAAGGGTAAACCTACGGACCCCTACTTCACCCGCACTCCATTAGGGTGGTGCATGCACGGGTGCATGCGCACCAAGCCCGCTGCCGATCACGATGTGAAGCTGCAGTCTACCCTGTTCCTGTCAGAAGTAGAAAACAATGAATGTGAGCAAATCCTACGAGAAATGCAAAGCGAGATGCGCCAGTCATTTAAAATGGAGTCTGTCGGAGTTACTAGTAAGCCCCGCCAAAACCTACTAGATGTAAAAGCTACAGAATACCTACAACAAACGGCCACTTTGAAAGACGGTAGGTGGTACGTGGGTCTCCCGTGGAAAGGTACGTTTGGTGAGATGCCTAACTCGTACGATAATGCACTCACAAGACTGAAAGGTGTTGAAAAGAAAATGAAAGCGAATTCAAGCTTCGCAGAGCGATACAAGGAAAGAATCGACCATCTGTTCAGTAACGATTTTGCATCACAACTCACTGAAACTAAAAATCCCAATAGAATATGGTACTTGCCCCATTTTGGAGTTGACAACCCTAATAAACAAAAACTACGACTGGTGTTTGATGCCGCGGCTAGGAACAAAGGCATGTGTTTAAATGACTACCTATTGCAAGGTCCCGACCTACTTACCTCTCTGTACGGGATAATGCTGAGATTCCGAGAAAACAAAGTAGCAGTCACCGGTGATATAAAAGACATGTTTTTAAGAATAAAAATACAAGATATTGATCGAGATGCCTTGCGATTTTTATGGCGAGAATCACCAGATAAACCTATACAAACTTGGGTCATGACTAGCCTAATATTTGGCGCGAACTGTTCCCCATTTATTGCTCAGTTTATAAAGAACAAAAACGCCGAAAGATTCCGGTCCACAATGCCGGCCGCTGTGCAAGCCGTACTTACACAACACTACGCCGATGACTACATAGACTCCTTACCCAATGAACAAACAGCTAATCAACTTGTGAATGACGTCACATTCGTCCACAGACAGGGTGGATTCGAGATTAGAAATTGGACGTCTAATATGCCGTCTGTACTTAAAGATTTATCCAAAGAAAACCTGAAATCGACGTCTGTAATATTCAAAAATGGACAACTGTATGATGGAGAACGTACACTCGGCCTAATTTGGTTTCCTACTAATGATAATCTGGGATTTGATGTGTCATTCAAAAGAATTCCCACGCCAATATTGCTAGGACAAAAGAAACCCACTAAACGGGAAATGCTACGTGTACTAATGTCCATCTTCGATGTCTATGGATTTCTTTCGCCTATCACGATCAAAGGGAAGATCCTTTTACAAGATACCTGGAGGTCTGGAATAAGTTGGGACGACGAAATAACAGACCAAATATTTATTAAATGGACAGAATGGCTAAGCGTAATGAAACACATTAATACAATTCGTCTACCTAGACATTACGAGTCGGCGACTAGAAACACTCGCCACTCAGTACCTACGCGCGAGAGCGAGACGCACGACCTCAGTGCAAGCGCACCGAATAGCGCGTTGCCGGCTCAGTTGTCCGAGCGCTATACGAACCTACAGCTACATGTGTTCTGCGACGCGTCCACTCAAGCGATGTGCGCTGCCGCGTATTGGCGTTGGATAGATTGTAAACAAAATATTCAAGTTGCCTTTGTGTCCAGTAAATGTCGAGTTGCACCTGTAAAGTATGTATCTATGCCTCGCTTAGAATTACAAGCAGCCGTTTTGGCGGGAAGATTAGCCGACAATATAATAAACGAGCATAGAATAAAAGCTGAAAGAAAAATATTTTGGTGTGACTCATCTACGGTTTTACACTGGATTCGCAATAATGCGCGAAGTTATAAAGCCTACATAGCTCACCGCCTTGGTGAATTAGACGAACTGTCGAAAATTGAAGAATGGAGATACATACCTACGAAGTTGAATATCGCCGATATTGCCACGCGAGAAACCTGTGAAATAAAAACATTGGAAAATGAGTGGTTGTATGGGCCGTCATTTCTGTATGAAGAAGAACAATCGTGGCCTGGTGAATCAAAGATACAGCTACCTGATGTTCGCGATGTGGACCTAGAATGCGTAAATAGTATTCACGTTGCACCTGTGTGTTTACCTGCTGTTCCTGAACCAGAAAGGTTCTCTTCATGGCTTCGACTGGTGAAATCCATGTGTGTGGTTTTATCCTTTATAAACAAATGCAAGAAAGTTTCAAGTGTTGGTATGGATGGCGAGATGATGGAACGCGCTGAGAACATGTTGTTGAAGTACTCCCAGATGAAAGCTTTCCCAGATGACCTGCACAACCTGAAACAACACAAAAGATTAGATAAAAAAAGTAAATTACTTACCTTGACGCCAATTATTGACGATGATGGCTTGCTGAGACTGTCTGGCCGCATTGATGCCGCATCCGAGATATCGACCAACGTAAAACGTCCTGTGATACTGCACGGCCGCTGCCATGTCACTCACCTCATTGTGAAGTACTACCACGTAAAAGCATGCCACGGAAACCAGGAAATGGTCGTAAACGAACTGAAGCAACGATACTGGGTTATACGGCTGCGTCCTACTGTGAAGTATATCAGTGCAAAATGCATGTTATGCAGAATTAAGAGGGCTCGTCCCCATCCACCCAGAATGGGTGACTTACCTGAAGCGCGGCTCGCTCATCACCATCGACCCTTCACGTTCACCGGACTTGACCTATTTGGACCCCTACAAGTAACCGTTGGCCGACGTCGAGAGAAGAGGTACGGTGTTATCTTCACTTGCCTCACCGTAAGAGCCATTCACATTGAAATAGTGAACCAGCTGACCACAGACGCACTAATAATGGCTCTAAGACGAATGGCAGCCAGAAGAGGCTGGCCACGGTACTTGTACTCGGACAATGGTACGAACCTGAGAGGATCTGATGCGGAGCTGAAGAAATGTGTTTTAGAACTGGACACGGAGAAACTTAAAGACGGAGCGACGACCTACAGCACGGCAACGACTTGGGTTTTCATTCCACCTGCCAGTCCTCACTGGGGAGGGGCTTGGGAACGGTTAATCAGAAGTGTGAAAGGCGCACTTAAGATTGTATTGAAGGAACGAGCGCCACGTGATGAGACTCTTCAAACGTTATTAGCCGAAGTGGAACAAATAATAAACAGCCGTCCCCTTACCCATGTCGCAGTGGAACCGAACAGTGATGAGACACTGACTCCCAACCATTTTCTTTTGGGAACATCCTCCAACCTACCTACATTGGGTACCTTTGATGAGTCCGATACGTACCTGAGGAAACAGTGGCGGTTATCCCAAAAGCTCGCAGACATGTTTTGGAGGCGATGGATACGCGAGGTCCTGCCTGACATGCGCCCAAGAAGCAAGTGGCACGGGGAGCAAAGACCTCTGCAAGTGGGGGATCTAGTCCTGGTCGTTGACCCTAGCTCCCCCAGAAATGTATGGCCGAAAGGTCTAATACAGGCCGTATTCCCTGGCAAGGATGGCCGCGTTCGAGTTGTCGATGTGAGAACGAAGTCCGGCCTTCTGCGGCGGAATGCGACACGCGTCGCACCAATCCCAATCGGTGATGAGTGCTGTAGCAGCCAGCACTAGGGAGGGGAATGAAGGCGACGCGTGTGGTATATTTTATACTTACCTATTTGTTTGTATGTGTGCACCTGTACCTGGTTTGTTTTCTACGAATAAATCCAGGACTCGCAAGGGCGCGGGAGACGCACGCGAGTGGGAGGGGGGCGCGCGCTTAGCGGCGGCGCTGCGATTTTGAAAAAAACAGTGATCTTTTCGTATGACCGCGCACGGACGTATGGTAATTGCGTCTCCCCCGCCCTTCACCTTTTCGTAAATACGTGTTTTTACTGTGATATTCCACATCCCCTACAGTGACCATCTTTACATATCGAGACTCCTCCGTGTCTCGGAAAGCACGTTAAGCCGTTGGTCCCGGCTGTCATTCGTGGATCTTTGACAGTCGTTACGGGTCGTCAGAAGTCCGAAAGTCTGACAACCAGTCTTACCAAGGGGTATCGTATTACCCAGTTACTGGGTTGTGGCGGGCAGATAGGCAGGTTTTCCATGTAAAATACTGGTATTCAGCTGCATACGGTTAGAATGGAAGCCGACCCCAATATAGTTGGGAAAAGGCTAGGCAGAGTGTTGCTCGTTGCAATGCTGTACACTGACAATAAACCACGCGTTTTTATTTTTATTTTTAATCTAATGATGTGTCCAAGACCGCGGCAGCAATACGCGGCATATGAAGGACACATTTCTGCCGCGCTCTTGTTAGGACTAAACTGACGAATGTTTGCGCGGCAGTACTGGGCAGCATACCCGAGACACGCCGCGCACTTCATTTGGCATCAGAATTAGAATGAAAGCGGTTGCGTGTGTCGTAGCTCTGCTTTTGTGCGCGGCAGGTAGAAAGAAGCGTTCGCGCGCGGCAGGCGTCCAAACACAGCGCGTCACGCCGCGCGCGGCAGCCGCGCACGATTGCCACTCAGAATTTGGACACACCTTTACACATTTTTTTTGTTGTAAATACTACGTAATACACATTCACGTTATTTAGCTCGCTATTCTTACATGGAGCCGAATTATTACATGTAGGACTGTAGGTATGTATAGAAAAGTTTGGCTATTGTTGCCATACCCAAAATGGATGCCTATGGACCGCCATTGTCCGCACACATCCGTAGGGTTGACAGTTATTATTATTAGTATGTAGAATCGCAATGAAAATGTAAAGTAGGTAGATATACATAGGATTTATTCGTGATAAAATTAAGGTAGCTAAGAACCTAATTGAAAAAGTATTGTTGGTAGGTGGCTTTCTGTAGTTTCTGCCTACCCTCATGGGTTGAAGGAGTTAGGCTTAGCGTTAGGCTAGCGTTACGCTTGAATCTGACGATCTGAACTTGGCTTAAGATTAACACCTACCTCAATAAACCTAAATAAAGACAAATTACATTACATAGATCTCAGAAAACACAAGAAAGCTCCTTCGCAAATTGCATTTGGACAACCCTATTTAGGTGTTAACGAGAACAAGAAGAACAAGGAAAACTCTAAGAAATAACTTACGAGGTTAACTAAATGTTGGGTAAGTAATTCGACTGCTCGGCCCCTATTCATCATACAAAATGGCGACGGTGTGACGTCATTTACGGAGATAAGGTCAACCGAATAAATTGGACAGTTTTGAAGCCAACTTTTGATTGCGTCAGTGAAGCAGCCTGTATATGGACAGAAATTTAATTTTTTGGCTCGTCTTGGACTTGGCGAGATAAATCCCCGTTGTTATTAAGGCTTCAGGCTCAATTTGTTGCGAACCTAATCTTCTAAAACATTAATCTTGAGTGTTTTTGTTGAGACCCTTGTACATAACTCAACTTTCTCTTTGTTTTGCGGCAAAATGTGAGCCTTTTTTTTTAAGTGAAAACTTCTTTATGCTACAGCTACACTTCGCGCACTCAGCGCTCTCTCTCGCACACCCCTCGATTACTCGCTGAGCAACAGAGAGCGCACCAAGAAAATTTCGCGATAACGCGAAGTGTAGCCGTAGCATTAGGCACGCTTTGTGCTCTTTCTGAACAGTGGACGAAGCTGAACTGTCACACTCGGGTCGCTGTGACGCTGCATCGGGTCATACTCGGCTGCAGACGGTCAGTGACGCTGAATCGGCCGTACTCGGTGCTGATTCGCGTATACTCGGCTCCCAGTCGTAAGTTGCCACTTCGAATCATCATTAGCACACGCCAACTTTTTTGAACTAACTTGATACAAATTCGTTCACATTACAAATAGAACAAGGTTCTTTTTAGCTTATTACATTACTCACAATGAAAACCTAGGTAGCATCTGACGGAAATATAATTTTAATCTAGTTCACCGTTGTATCTCAAATTCTCAACACACGTATTACATCATATTCCCACGACCTATCAAATCAAAGATATCTACAACTGATGATATAACTGTTTATGACACGACCCATTATTATCTCAAGCTAGGCGAAAAGATTTTACTCACGAAAAAATGGTAGATGACACAACTTAGATGTAGCTACCGATCACCATCCGAACTGAATGCGCCTTCAAAATCTCCAATCTTTATTACGGCTTTAGGTGAAAATAATCTTCACGCAAACGCAATAACTTGTAAAGTCATATAACAAAATACATTCGCAAAATTGAAAAGAATGAATGCAAATTTTCAAATGTATGCCCATCTAAGTTGTGTCCAACGCCAGAAAAATCTGTGAAGAAATATTTTTGGTGAAGATTCTTCTATTTCATTTTCAAAAGGAAGAGAGATCATGAACCTATCAAATCGTTTCCTAATCTATCACAAAGTCAATTTCGATTTTCTGTCTAGCTGCTAAAAGGATCAAAGGAGGTGACAAAGTCCGGAGAACTGCAAGAGGCTGAAGTTAGGAGCACAATTTCCGCTGACTGATTGCTCGGATCTCATTCGCCCGAAATCGACAAAGTTTGTGCGATAAACTAAATACACCAAACATTCAATGCCTCGTTGTTCTAATGGTCGCGAGTGCTACTGCTGAACATCAGGGCCTGAGTTCGATTCCCAGGTCGGGTAACGTGTTATTAATTTTTCTATCAGAGATTCCTCAGTAGCAGCCCGGTGTCTGGAGTGCCCGGTAAAAGCAATAGGCTCGCCCCCTATTACACATAACTGGCAAAATGTGGATGCACAATATGGTTCACCTCTGCCTAACCTTTTGGGGACTACAGGCGTGATATTATGTTATGTATCAAACATTGGCGACGGAAAAACGTGACGTCTTTCACACAGCTCTTAGGACTGTCCGGGGACCCTTTTAGTTAATGGCCGCGCAATAAAGGGGTCCCACATAAACGAAACTGTTTATTTTATTACCGCTTTCAAGATTCATCTTAACTATCTCTGCACTGGATTAATTATTGCAGTACCTATGCAATACTTCCTGAAAGACTTGGGAGTTATGACAGTGTTATATTTTGCTTTCGGTATAATAGTATATATATAATAGAAAGGGATCACGTAGTCACGAGCAAAAATATGCACTCATCAAAATTCAATAACGATTTTCTCGTGGAATAACGATTGCAACTTTGAGGTGATGATACCTATTTCACAATAATATGGGTTGCAAAATACTGTGTTCGTTATAACATAAAATTACAATCAATACAGTAGGAGAAAATCAGTTTTACAAGTTACTAAGTGTATACATATTAGTGCTTGTGACTGTACACCTAGAAACTTTTGTAACAACGCCACATGCGAACTACACATCAAAGGCCTGACATCACACAAATTCTGCATCACGCAAGCAGAGTTTACCGCACAGTGAGTATTATATATATACCTATAAGTATACCTACAACGTCCCGACATCAGTTGCCTACCCGACACGACACCCGTCTAGTCAGAGGATCCTACCTAGGAAGGAAGATGAGTGAACTTTACACCCTGTTCCTCATACCTCGATACACTCAAGATTAGTTGATTTTGTCGGGCTCCTGTTAGTACTAAATGAAATCTACATGACTAAATGAGAAGCCCAAGCTATTGCTAAAAGTTTTCTCATCTGTGACCAAATAACACAGTCCAATACACGATCAGAACCTCCCAATTAGCCTTTGTAGCCTATGAAGCCATGTGAGGAACCTTATTTGAGTAATTATCTTCATGTTAAATGTTTGACCTCTGACCTCTCGCCCGGGGGATTAATTTAAAGGGACATATCCCAACTTCCTCGTGTATTTAATTTGCTTAACCAAAGGCGGACTGTTTTTCTTTGAGTCCTAAGTCAGCACCGGAATGTGGACACGTTGAAATTGAATGAATTGGATTTGTTTTTACCACATCAATTGGCTCTCGTTTAGGGTTTTGTACGTTCTTTATTTAGAATGAGATAATGAAAGTTTTGACTAGAATATAGTGTATTTATTGGAGACTATACTGCGCCCCGCGTTCACTCGCATAAGTATCGATCCCGTGGGAATATCGGGATAAAAAGTATCCTATGTCCTAACCCACATCATTGTCTATCTATGTGCCTATACAAATCCGTTCAAGCGTGAAAGCGTAACAAACAAACAGACTCAATAACGCAATTATAATATTAGTTAGGATAGGATGACTCTTTGACCTACGAAGCCAAAGTAGGTAATTTAGTTAACTAGACGAACGTTGTATCATTGATTCGAAAAGAAGAAGAAATGAAGAGGACATTCCAGTGTTTGAGAAGAAGAGTTAATAACATATAAAAGTTACTAAAACCGGATTTATATTACTGTGTTGTGTCGTGTCGCGTTCTGACGCAGCGTTAGCCAATCAAAACTCGTTGTGAGTTGACGTAGTCCTGAACAGATTATTTTGATTGGTGTACCTATCCCACGTCACGACACAACACGACACAGTAATGTGTCGATGGCTTAACAATGATGATTGAGATAGACAATCAAAATGAAGATCCATACCTAAATGGTGACGAGCTTGATTATTAACTAAATACAACTTTGCCCGAAGCTGCGAAACTTCATAAACTCCTAAGATGTTAATTCACTTAAACCAAGAACACAATTAAAATATAGTAACACCATCACCCATCATTTTCGGCGCCTAAATTATACATTCAGGGTTACTCTCAAAACTGTATCATCACAAGTACTGTCCATAAGACCACTACAGTTGAAGGATCCCAAGGACCCTTTAGAGAGGACTTGGCCAAATCCCTCTTAGCAAGTTTACATTATGATGGTAATACTCTGAATTCATGTTTTTGGTTAGTGCCCGCGTTTATTGGATCATCTATTACGGCGGGTAGAGTGTGTTAAATATGGAGTTAATTGGATAGGGTAATTTAGTATTTATGTAGGAGACTGGATAAAAATATTATGCATCTCAGAAACACATGGAGATATGATGGAACGTTGTTTCTTTAGAAAGGTTGCCTAATGACGTAGTATTTACACGTAGATTTCAGCTGAAATAATGGATAAATCAAGCAGGCAACTAGAAAATACACTGCAAAAAGTATTCCAAAGCAACACGAGAGAGGTTATATGTAGGTAGGTACCTATGCATCAGTGGTCAGCGGTGGTAGCGCGAATTTTACCAAAGGAACGCGATCAACACATCTAAATCATAATCGATAATCTCGCTTGAAAGGTGTGTTTACATATTATAATAAGTATAGTATACCTACTGTATTGTTATATTGTCGTTTATTTATTTTCTTTCTTACCAATTTACATTTTTTAAATATTTCTAAAGATAAAAATCATTTTAAAAAAATAGAGGTCCGCCGGTGTCGGGAGCAGGGTTCAAGCTACCGGTGGTCAGGGCTGCAAGTTGTTATATTATTATCTCTTTATTTCATTTTTCATACTTATAAATTATATTTTTAAATATTAGAATAAAAAAATATATAAAACATTTAAAAATATAAAAAATAGTAGCCCACCGGTATCGGGAACAGGGTCCAAGCTACCGGCGGTCAGGGCTCCAGAGAGAGGAACCTCCTAACAATGCGAGCCGTGTCCAGGAGTACAGCTTTCTGAATCAAGCCCTTAATCCAGCTGTCCAACGAGAGCCTCCTTAGGTGTTGGTCGAGGCTCTTGGCAATTAAGCCATTGGCTGATACGACTATCGGCACAATGATCGCAGAGTCCACATCCCACATGTCGACAACCTCGTGAGCCAAGTCAAGATACTTGATTTGTTTATCTTTCTCGGCCTTCACGAGGTTCCCGTCATGCGGGACTGTTATGTCAATGATCATTGCGCGACGCTCTGTTCGATCCACCACCACTATATCAGGCTTATTGGCAACAATAGTCCTGTCAGTGATGATGGATCGATCCCAGTACAATGTGATATTTCCATTTTCGAGAACTGGGTCGGGCACGTACCTGTAGTACGGCACTTCCGATTCCACTAGGCTGTATTTCAGAGCAAGTTGCTGATGGATAATCCTGGCTACAAGGTTGTGTCTATGCAAGTACTCTCCGTTAGCTAGATGAGAACATCCGGAGATAATGTGACGGATTGATTCTCCCGGTCGGTGGCATGCCCGACAGATGTCAACCGTGCCGTCCTTCACAATAAATCTCCGGTAATTGTTCGTCATGATAACTTCGTCCATAATTGCACAGACAAAACCTTCGGTTTCCCCAAAGAGGTCACCGAAACGCAGCCAGGCTACGGACGCTAGTAAATCTACATCGGGTCCATGCAGGGCCCGGAAAAAGCGTCCGTGAAGCTCCTTACTCTGCCATACCTCCTTGCGATCGTTAGTGTCAAGCACTACAGGCTTGCGCCAGTTCTCTTTCGCCAAGGAGAGCGGGGTGAGGCCCTTGTCCACCGCGACCACATCTCGATGCATTCCCACGTCGGCTTCTAGGAAATATTCCCTGAGACTGCATATCTCCCGATTGTGGAGGGTCTTAGCGTTTAAAAAGCCTCGACCTCCACACTTTCGCGGGATATACAGTCTCATTACCGATGACCGTGGGTGATGCATTCGGTATGCAGTCAGCAGCGTACGGACCCTCCTATCCAGGGCGTCAAGTTCGGTCTGAGTCCATTTGAGTATGCCGAAGGAGTACATCAAAACCGGCATGACCCAACCGTTGAAGGCGCGCACCTTGTTCCCGCCTGATAAGAGACTATTAAATACTTTCTTCAGGCGGCCAAAGAAGCGCTCCTTCAACGATTGCTTCATGTCAGTAACATTGATGCCTAACGCTTCCGACATACCCAAATACTTATAGGTTTCGGATGCGGAGAGGGCTCTTAGGTATATGGAATCCGAGAGTTGGGTGCCCACGGATTCCACAATCTCCCCTCGCTTTACATGCATGACCGCACATTTGTCCACACCAAATTCCATCCTGATGGCTCTACTGAAAGTTTCAGTTACTTTTAGTAGCTCCATCAGTTGTAAATTGTTGGGGGCAAAGAGTTTTAGGTCATCCATGTAGAGGAGGTGAGATATAACCTGTCCGCCTCTCCTCAGCCGATAGCCTAGACCTGAGTCCTCCAGCAGTGTGCTTAGAGGATTCAGGGCCAAGCAGAACCAAAGTGGACTCAGACTATCGCCCTGAAATATGCCTCGCTCGATCCTTATCGGCTCACTATTCCTCTGGATATTTCGACATCCTGGATAGCGAAGGACTGTCCTCCATTGCCCCATACACGCCATCAGGAAGGTGCGCAGAGATGCATCTACTTTATACAACTCCAGCACCCTCATGAGCCATGTATGTGGCACCGAGTCATAGGCCTTCTTATAATCTATCCAACATGTCGACAGATCCTTTCGGGAACGCCGAACCTGTTGGCTAATGGCCATATCAATGAGGAGTAGCTCCTTAGTACCGCGGGACCCATTCCTACATCCATTTTGAGAGGCAGACATGATTGAGTTCGTGTCGATATGTTTGTTAATTTTAACTCTCAAAATGGATGTAAGAACTTTATAGACCGTCGGTAAACATGTGATCGGTCTATAATTTTTGGGTTCCGCGGTGCTACCGGATTTGTGGAGCAGGTGGGTAACTCCTGTAGTTAAGAACTGGGGTAGCAAACCAGAGTCCAATGCAGTCTGGTACTGAGCCGCTAAGCGAGCGTGCGACCCTATGAACCATTTTATCCAGAAGTTGTGCAGCCCGTCCGGCCCTGGAGACTTCCAGTTAGGTAACGGGCGGACTGCACGAGCTACATCTTGGGGGCAGATGGTAATAGCCCCCATTTCTGGTATAGGATCGCAGGCTCGCTCGACTTCCCGAGTCCAGTCCCCTTCAGTGTGACTGACAGGCACCGACCAGATACTTCGCCAGAAAGAGCACATGGCATCATCATCCGGCAGGCGCGTGTCAGCCACACCTTGGTCCGGTTGCTCCCAAGCCCTATATACCCACCTTTCATCACTCTGGAAGGTGCGGTTCTGAGTGTATCGGTCTACTCGCCGCTTATACCTACGAATACGGTTTGCCCAGGCATACACTTTCTGCTTCAGGAAGTCTATGCGCTCTGCGACACGGGATATATAGTCCTCAGGACTGATATCAGTGCCTGAGAACGCCCGTCTCACAAAGCGCATCACTCTAGGACGAGTATTGCCCTCCCTGAAGCAGATTAGTTTGCCGATGAGCGCTCTGGCCCCACCAATACGTCGCTCAATTCTGCACTGCCAAGCTGGTACGGCTGATTTCGGTCGTGTAGCTCTAGATTCATTATCAAATTTGACGTGAGCTACACGACATGCCGCTACAGCCGCACAGTACAGAATCGAGTGAGTATCGGTGAGGTCTTCGCAGTCGTCAAAATAGCTTGACAACTGCGAATCCAGAACCGCCACCAGCGCCCTATTTTTGTTATGCATGGGCAAACGAGGTAAGCGTGGCCTAAGTTCGGGCGGCATGAGCCGATATTCCCGAATCGCACCCTCCAAAGCACTCCTCAATTCATCATTGCACTGGGTACTTACGTTTGTAGCCCTGTCATCAATCGCGTCGTCGGCTTGACTGGTAGTGACCGGTAGTGGTACCATAACAGTCTGCGACGGCGGAGCGATGACATGGCTACTCTGCATTTCATTTCGCAGGCGATCAAGTACAGTATCATCCAACATATGGTTACGCTGGATGACCCGCACCTGATCCGACAGTCGTTGTGCCGACACGTTGACAGCTGACTCAAGCACCTGAAACAGAGAGAGCATCCGAACACGGTACGCGGTCAGGTGGCTTCCTCCCTCTGTAGCCCCATAGTATGAGCGCATGACGTTCTCATTAATGGATCGTGTCCATCTCATGCGCTGCACACTTCCGCCGGGAGCTGGGACCCTATCAGAGGCCGGTGGGCCTCGAGGTCCTAAACCGTCCGGCGGCCGGCGTCCTCCCCGTCGACGAGCAGGTGGTGGCGTCGTGGGCGGGGAGAAATACTCGTCGCTCGAGCTCGACGCAACTACCGCGGCCGGTGTCATCACAGCGCTCACAATTGCACTGTGTACCGGCGGCGGCGAGACGGAGCTGAGCGAAGAGTCCGGAGGTGGTGGGCGTGCTCGTCGTGCGGCCGATCTCGTCAACATAGATAATATTCTTTCTTCATTTTCCTATTTTTCTGTTTGTTTTATCGGAGGTGACATCTGTAATGTCACCTCCGATTCGGCAGTTATAAAAGAATTCTATTACATTTTGTTGATGGTTTTTTTTGGTCTGTTTGATGAGTTTTTATGGTTTTCCGGTTTAAAGTTTAGTTTATTTTTATTCTAAATTTTTGGTTTTGATAAAATAAATTATATTGTTATATTAATTATTAAGAATTTTGGATGAATCATTTAAAATTAGATTAATTTATCCTTATTAATTTTTGTACAACTTCTACATATATGCATTCGGACTTTACCTGCAAGTGATTGTAGCACTGTTGCATAACATAGTACATTTTAGCATGTTAGGTACTCATAAGCATTAATCCAGTGTAAACAATTTTTGGTAAACTAATAAATATATAAATCGTGTTCAAAAGCTGTCAGTGTCAATATTCCACAACAATAATTATGACAGTTAATGTCATTCTCTTGAACGCGGTTTAGACAAGATGTGCTAATTTATTCGTGACCACTACATGACATCCTTTGTATCATACATGAAATAAATTACAAACCACTAAGAATTAAAATAAAAAAAAAGTGAAAAATAACTTTAATCTCCGAAGTCGGTGGCAAAAAACGAAAATTGGAAATCAAAAACACCGACTTCCGAAATTATAGTTATTTTTCACTTTTTTTAGTGTTTTTTTGGAAGTCGGTTGTTTTTTTTTTATAAAAAGTTTTTTATTTAGTATTTAGTTTAGTATTTTTCACTTTATAGTTGTGGTAACTACCCCAAACAAATTCGTATACCGTTGTCTGCTATGTGACGGAGTCAATTAACATGTCATCAACATACGCAAAGTGGGAAAAATACGTAATTATTGAAGCTAACTCAAAAACTACGCAAGCAAAATTAATAAAATTTATATGGGACCACCTCTGAAGCATGACCTAGGTACCAAACAAAAAAAGAATCATCAAAATCGATTCATAATTAGCGGAGTAAGCGGGTAACATAAACCCAAAAAAAAAAAGACGAATTGAGAACCTCCTCCTTTTTGAAGAAGTCGGTTAAAAAGAAAGATATTATTCAACACCCCACAAGGTAATGCTCAGGTAATGGTGTCAACTAGGGCGTTAATGACCTTGTTTTTCACTTGAACCTTTCTGGTCGTTCAAGTGTTATGTTATCGCCCTCGTAATCGCATCGATTGACCACTATACAGCATGTGTCAGAAAGGTGTGGTCAAAAATTATGTTGTACAGCAGGCGTAGCATGAGCACCGTTTTGTCGACGGAAGAGTAGACAAAAATTACGTTTCCTGTAGACAGTGCGACGACGGCAGCAAAGTAGAAAGAGTCAACTGCACTTTTTACGAAATTCACTCTTTTACATAATTCGACTCAGAATTCTTTGTTTTGTCATAGGATTTATCGGTTGTCAGTGTGATTTTGACAGTAAGGATAGAAAACTTTCTTCCGAAATAGTCTACTTACAAAAAGACGTAGACAAAGATCGTTAGAAATGAAAGACAAAATGACAGATTGTAGAAGGATTTCTACGGTGGATGTCAAAAATGAAGAAACGAACTGTCACTTTGTATAGAAAAAGCTATGTCTATTCTTCGTAGAGATAGAAAGCGCCATGCTACGCCTGCTGACCATCAAACTGAACAATTTTGTCAACATACAACCTGTTACTGACCTGCAAATTGCAAAAAACGTAAGAAAATTTGAATTTCGCGAACTACCCTAGCGCATCAACCTTAAGATATGACCACCACCACACATTTCTAATACACGCTGTATACATGTGACACGAACACTAATTATGACTTAATCTAACCCTTACTAACCGATAAAACGTGGAAGAAAGTTGCGTGTTTTCGACTTTTTAGGGCTGATTTAAAAATATATACTATAATGTTTTTTTATAGATTGTGCCTTGACCTTCTAAAAGGCAGTTAGTTTGGTACATTTAAAATTATGTAACGCATTATAGGTTTATATGATTGTTTTAAATAAAGAACTTGGAATTTGAATTGACAAATGACATTTGGGCAGATTTTTTTAAGTTTGGTTGCGTTCCATTTTACGGCTCCGACAAAAAGGCGCGACTCGACCCGACTCTGGTGAAACAGTTTCTATGAAAACTTCACGGAAACGTAAAACTTCTTTAAAAAAATCCTTGCAACCAGTGGTTTGGTTTCATTTAAGTATAGAACGTGAAATCAATGGAAAATTACATTTTTTTTTTTAATCTACATTTTACCACAAGAGACGCAAGTTCGTTGCCCTATGCGCTAGGGCAACGAACTTGCGTCTCAACACGGGCGAGGGGGTGCGGGATGTGACCTGACTGGCCGCGAGCGCGACCCTTCCCTCAGTCAGTCAGCTGTTTCGCTAGCGAGCACGGTTTGGGATAGAAACTTTTTTAAATATTTATTGAAAATAACGTTTTATTTTTCTTGTGTTCGGTCATTTATTTTTATATTTAAGTCGACTACCCATGGTTTGAATGACAAGAGTGTTTACCCTTACACCCTGTATACTATTGCGGGTTTACGGGAACGCCCTTTGTTAGTTAACATACTGTATATTTTATACATCAGTCTGAACAATTCCCTTTTGAGAGTAATGCGTGGGTTTATAGGGGCCTGACAGTGAGGATATCTTGCGTCTGCATCACTCTCATAAATTCAACTTTTCTTTACCTCGGGTTGCAAGTGATACAGCGTATTATCACCGCACTAAAAAACTAGACAACTGTCATTTATCATCAACGCACAGAAATACCCCAAAGATTCCATCGCACCCCAAATCCTCTATCTTTCCCTCTAAAAATGGCAACACTAAAAGCATTCCGGTAACAACCTTCAAGCCAATTTAAACCTTAACACCACTGATTACAATTCAATTTAGTTTACAGATGTGGAGACAAGAACAATAAATATAAAATGTACTAGCACCATCAGGTTCTTCAAAGTACCTCAGGTTTGCGCCGATTCATATTTCATTCAAATGAAAATCTTAACTTGGAAATGCCTTGGAAATTAATGGTTTTAAGATTCAGTGACGCAGCTGGTGTGAACGAATGAGAATCCTCATCAGATCTTGATTGAACTGATTGAATGGATCGATTACATCTGAATGAACGTTTTCTCTGTGTTGTCCAATTAGAGATGGGTTGTAACAGGTGAAACACGATATCTGTGATCACTGTGACTGTGACAAAAAAATAACAGATCCAAATATCTGTTATTAAATCACAGCCTGTTATTTTTGTACACACGGCTACACATCAAGCTTAATACATTTCCAGTTTATGCTGATCTCGCATTGTATAGAATTTCCATACAATGCGAGGTTAGCATATACTGGAAATGTATAGCTTGATGTGTAGCCGTGTGTACGGACGATAATTACGTATCTCAATCGAATATCTTCTTTATATCTTTTGGTTTAAAGTCGAAAATCGTATCTATCTGTTATAAAATAACAGCCTGTTATTTTTGTACGGATGATAAATACGTATTTAACTCAATTGAATATCTTCTTCATTTCTTTTCGTATCCGAAGTTTTAACAGTATCAGCCGCGGTAACAGTCTTGATGATCTGTGATTTTAAGTAACAGATATTTTTTATCGTTAGGAGCAATTGTTATCTGCTATTTTTTAATATCTGTGATTTTTATCTGTGACGATAAATACGCCTCACTCCTATGTCCAATGCCTTGGAAGAGAGCGATAATTAACGATACTAATTAAAAATCTCTGATAAATCTGGTTACTTAGCAATTACGCTCGTATTAAATAGGCATAATTACATTCAAGGTGCTTTTTTCACTGTGGTATTTACCGGATTTTTGTAGATATTATGGCAGGTTTCTGTTACACTGCACAATAGACTGTATTCTTAACTTATGTATTGTTGTAACTTATGATTATGTTAAGGTTGATGCGCTAGGGTGGCCCGCGAAATTCAAATTTTCTTACTTTTTTTGCGAGCTTAGAGAGTTGTATTGCTGATTTTAATGTTTATAATTCTGTAAATCCATATTTGTTACGAGCGCTAATAATATTTAGATCAACATACAACCTGATACTGACCGGCAAATTGCAAAAAACGTAAGAAAATTTGAATTTCGCGGGCCACCCTAGCGCATCCCCCTTAAATTATAAATGTAATTTAAGTATGTAACTTTCCAGCATAAGCTGACCTCGCATTGTAATTAAATTCTATACAATGTGAGATCAGCATAAACTGGAAATGTATAGCTTGATGTGTAGCCGTGTGTACTAGCGACCGCCAGACCCTGCTTCGCACGGTTTTTACGATCTGATAAAACGTTCAGATTTCTTTATTACATGTGTAAGTTAATTATATGAATGTGTTGTACACATAAATCTTCCGGATTTTTTTTCTAAAATATGGTGAAAACCGCATCAAAATCCGTTGCGTAGTTTAGAAGAACAACGCGGTCCTACAGGCAGCGAAACGAAAAGCGACTTTAATTTATAATAATTATTATAGTTATTGATGACTAGTTTCCGCCCGCGGCTTCCCCCGCGTGGTATGTCGATAAAAAGTAGCCTATGTCCTTTCTTAGGCTCTAGACTATCTGTGTACCAAATTTAATTTAAATCGGTTCAGTAGTTTTGACGTGAAAGCGCGACAGACAGATCGACAGAAAGACAGAGTTACTTTCACAAATTATAATATTAGTATAAGGATTACAATAGCGAAATACATTTCTGCTTTTCATCGACTCGCTACCCTTTTCTCAACTATGTTGGGGTCGGCTTGCAGTCTAACCCACGATTCAGCTTAATACCTGTAGTATTTTACATGGAGCGACTGCCTATCTGACCTCCAACACCCAGTCATACTTCGACGGTAGGTAACTAATTGGTCTAAAAACCACTAAAACCTACTCCACCTAAAAATGAGGACGCATCATACCAAAACAACTAGTTATTACTTTTTTTTCAACTGGCAACACTGATGTCTTCCAAATACTTAGTACAAAATAGGGTTCCCTAAACGTTTTTTAAAGGCAATAAAAAAATGTAGTTAAAGGCAAATGTGACCGTTGTTCGAAAACTATGTCTCATTACTGTGCCTCAGAGAGTACTTGCTACTAAACGACCGAGCTAAAGTGGTTTTAGGAACACAAATTGTTCAAAGTTTCCAAAGTATAGTATAATAGTTTTGTTTCCAAAGTAGCGGGTTCTTGGGTCAAAAACAGAGCGGCTGTCAGTCAAACTGATGGTTAATCTACCGTTTGGAACAGATTAACCTAATTGACGCTTAAAAGGTTAAGTTAAAAACTCGTATCAGATATCAGAAACCGATTGTTCGCCAAATCCATACTTCTACACAAACATTATAAAGATAAAAGATTTGTATTTTTGTTAGGAATTAATGAACTCAAAAACTACTGGACCGATTTTAAAAATTCTTTAGAAAGGTTTAAATGCCTCGTGGGTCATGTGATTGCAAGCGCTACTGCTGAACATGAGGTCCTGGGTGAGGTCCTGGCGAATCCAGGGTCGGGTTTATCAATCAGGAATTTCTCAGTAGCAACCCGGACTCCCAGAGTCTGAATTTGAGCCCGGTTGATGGCAATAAGCTCGTGGCTAAGTAATAATAGCCGCACGGGTCGATCCATCAGGTTAAGCTACGCTTGCCGGAGTTGGACCTTGGATGGGTGACCATCTTTACATACCGAGATTCCTCCGTGTCTCGGAAAGCACGTTAAGCCGTTGGTCCCGGCTGTCATTTGTGGATCTTTGACAGTCGCTACGGGTCGTCAGAAGCCCGAAAGTCTGACAACCAGTCTTACCAAGGGGTATCGTATTACCCAGTTACTGGGTTGTGGAGGTCAGATAGGCAGTCGCTCCATGTAAAATACTGGTATTCAGCTGCATCCGGTTAGACTGGAAGCCAACCCCAACATAGTTGGGAAAAGGCTAGGCAGATTGATTTTTTAAAATCAATAAGCTCGCGCCGTATTACACGGGATTTGAACATAACCAGCGAAATGTGGGTGTACTCTATAGTACAGTTCGTACTCTTCGGGAAATAAAGGCGTGATGTTATGTAAAGGTTCAAGAGCCAGATAAAGCCTTAAGCAGCATTTTCCCCAAAAACATAAGATTACGTAACCAAGGGCCTCCGTATCGTGCCGGTTAAGACTTACATCTCGAGGCCCTAATGACGTCAGCCTAGAGACAAAAGATGAGATCACATGCCTGTCAATCATCCTAACATCCTCGAGGAAAAAACAGCTTGCGGCAAATGTTTAACCAGGACTTAAGCGCAAGAGATAGGACTATAACCTGTATGACAAAAGAAATAGGGAGTAGTATCCCGTGAATGTTTTCTCTCGTTAGTCTATCTAGTAATGATGTTGTAATGACGATAAAAATCTCAGTGAAAATGGATCTGTAACTACTCGCTAATGACTTTTTCCATTTTGTAATGTAAACGTTAACGTGTTTGTTTCCAGTAATGTTTCTCAATAGGCGGCCATTGTGACATTTCCTCATGCGTGGGACGGTATTACGAAGGATATTATGAATTCATTGGAAACCTTTCACTTTTCCTTAGAGTGAAATCGTATTTTCCTGTTTTTATTTAACGTTACTAAATGTTTAATCATTTTATCTTCTGATGTGCCCACGATAAAAATAAATTTAAAGAAATACCTACATTCGACTCAGCCTTAAAAAACATTCAGAAAAAAAGTTATTGAAATAATATGTAATTTTTAGGGTTCCGTACCCAAAGGGTAAAACGGGACCCTATTACTAATACTCCGCTGTCCGTCCGTCTGTCTGTCTGTCTGTCTGTCCGTCTGTCACCAGGCTGCATCTCATGAGCCGTAAAAGTTAGGCAGTTGAAATTTTCACACATGATGTATTTCTGTTGCCGCTATAACAACAAATACTAAAAAACAGAATAAAATAAATATTTAAGGGCTCCCATAAAACAAACATGAGTTTTTTGCTGTTTTTATAGATGAAAGTGCCAAATGTCATGATTTCATGAAATAGTCATTCAATACACTTACATGAGCTTAGAGAGTTGTATTGCTGATTTTAATGTTTATAATTCTATAAATCCATATTTGTTACGAGCGCTAATAATATTTAGATCAACATACAACCTGATACTGACCTGCAAATTGCAAAAAACGTAAGAAAATTTGAATTTCGCGGGCCACCCTAGCGCATCCCCCTTAAACTCCGGATGTGACCGACCTTTGGTTTAAAGTTGGTAATTAAGAATTCATAGTCAACGACCAGAAGGAATATTTGATGGCTGACCGCAAGACTTTAACAACCTCACGAAAAAAAAACTAAAAAAGCATATACTCCTACTACATACACCGAATGTGCTTGAAAAACTTACACAATAACGAAAAACAAAAACGATTTTCGAAATTCAAACTCAAGTGACATTCTAATCGAAAAGTTACATGACAGCTGCCACTGTCAAATTATTACCCACTATGCCCACGTAGAAATAGTGTGTATCGACTATCGACCACAATACCGAGGGAATAAATTCATAATAAATTATTTATTGATTCAAAAATATGCAAAATGCATGTCACTCGTAAAAATGTAGGCCATCATGATCATACGCGAATGCGATTCGAGTTTCAGTGCTGAGAGATTCGTTAAACGAATTTCTGAACACTACGGTATTTAAATTATCCTGTTTTTTTTCAGGGGCTTTTTTTTGTGTTGTTAAATAACCCATTCCTACCCACAGCTCACATAATTATAATGATCCAAATGAAGACAGTTTTCGTTTTTCCCAGATCAGCGAGGCAATTCGTCTTCGAATATATCGCCTCCACTTTGTCTTGTTAAAGATTTCTGAGTAAATTCAAGCCAGTACAGGATAGACACACTTACTAGGATTTTGCCCAAAATTGTAGAGGCTTCGACAACAGTAAAGCTGGCGCTCATATGATGCTAATGCTGGGTACACACGCAGCAGGTTTAGTCACACGGGCGACTCGATGGTGATTTCAACATCTTAAAGTTCACACATAGATTTTGACAACGCAAGCGTCAAAATCGGGTGTCAAAATCTGGATATCAAATTTTGAAAGTCGTTGCGTGTGTACCTAGCTTAATGCTAACATGTTGAGCTCTTTATCTTAGCCTGGAAAAGTTTATTTGTTGTCAGACGGCGTCCATTAAGGAAAATAACAGTTCTGAGTCAGGCCATAAGCTGTCTAGCTTGCCAGCATTTTGCGTGCGTAAGTATAATTTCTACTTCCATTGGAAGTTTTGTTCTCAACCTTTATCACTAATAAAGGCGGTAACGAAATTGGCTTACATTCTCTTTTCTCTCGATTTGTTCAACTTTTTGTAACAGTCCTATGAACAAGCGTTCTTCAGGCAATCATTAGCCTTCCATCTAAGGGTCAGTGCAGACCGACGTGCGCGCACTTTTTATCAATAATCGAATTTATTTTCTTCACAAAAAGGTATATTTTCAGAGCGAGTGTTGACACGTGTCAAAGTACGCTTAGGTTCGCGACGCCGCGCAGCGTGTACCTTCATGTGTAGTAAATAAATTCGATGTTGTATCGGATCATAAAAAAGTGCGTATCGCGTCACGTCTTGGTGTGAACTGACCCTAATCTGACCTTTAGGTAAGGATGGCATTGAGACAAGACATGCTCAATTAAATACCTCTCAACCTACAAAAAGTAGGCTAAAACCACGACCTATAAGTTTACGAATCTAAGAACTCTCGGCTGTCTCACGTAGAAAGAAGGGCTCTCCAGTCTTCAAGAGGCCGCAAAGTAAGTACTTGCTAAGAGTCTATCAAATTACTGAAAGTACGGTCAACAGAACTCTTGAAAAACCAAAATCGTCCTTACTATGAAGATATAACGGCGTTTCAATGGCAAAAAACATGCGGGGCAGTCTTCGGGGACTGCCGATAGTGAAAAATAAGCAACAATGCGTAACCTCAACGTAATTCAAACGTTAGACGGTAGATGGCGCTAACAAAACAATCACTTCAAGCGTGACGATGACGCGAGTTCCATGATTTTTGTTCACCTAAAAAGAACTCAACGTGCCTAAAGAAGTTTTCACTTCAAAAATTGTTACCACGCGCGGTAACAATTTTTGAAGTGAAAACACAGGGGAAAGTACACAGGGGATGAAAGCGATAGGTAGGTATTATTATCTCCTAAACACAGGTTATTTTGTAACCTATCTAGGAGAGTAGTACGGCACCCACTAACTAGATTATGCCTTTATGCTTGTGCTTTATGTATTTTTGTCATGTAACCTAGTCCTAGTTGAACAATAAAATTTACTTATTTATTTATTTATTTTACTTACTATGCAGACTTTTTGCTAATTCAGTCTTTACTCTTTATTGGTTCTTCTGAAAGAGGTTAGTATTCAGGCTAATTGACATGGAGATACTTATTTTTACCCCCGACCGAAAAAGAGGGGTGTCATAAGTTTAACGTGTGTACAATGTGTGTCTGTCTGCGCCATCGTAGCTGTCAAACGGCTGAACCGATTATGATTTTTTTGGTTTTGTTTGAAAGGTGACTTGAACGGAGAGTTCTTAGCTATAAAAAAAACCATTTATTAGATGCTTTGTTTTTGTAGGGGGGTTTTATAAATTTTAAATTTAATTTAACTTGTATTTGTTATTGCTATCATAATAAGGATCAGAATGTTACCCAGATACTGTGGGTTGTGGAGGTCAGGTAGGAGGCAGTCGCTCCATGTAAAATACTGGTATTCAGCTGCATCCGGTTAGACTGGAAGCCGACCCCAACATAGTTGGGAAAAGGCTAGGCAGATTGCAGATTGATAAGGATCAGAATGTTGGGCCACAGAAGGGATGAATGAAAGGCAATTGCATGCAGCTGAGATGTGAATGCTAAAAGGGATGTGTGGTGTTACGCGAATGGATAAAATAAGACTTATTATGAGGAAGTCAGAAAGTGACGCCGGTGACTGAAAAGTTGTGAGGAAATCGGTTGTCATGGATGCAGAGGAATGAGGAAAATGTCGCTGGAAAAGTTTTGAGTATGAGTAGTAGGGGAAGACCAAAGAAACGGTGGATTGACTGCGTACTAGATGATATGGCTAAGAAGGGGGTGACTACCGAGATGACGACTACAGGCTCGAGCAAACTGGCGCGAAATTGCGGGCGCGACAGGCAGCGCCACCCTTGTCGCGCCCGCGATTTCGCGCCTATTTATGGGAGCCTTAATAGATGAAAAAAAAAAGACATGACTGCGCTGACCCCAAATAAATTGGCAAGAGAATAATGACGTAAAATAGGTATTTTATTTGTTACCTTATATGAAAACAGCGATGAAATTTGATCACCACTGCGTTCGCGTCAGATAACATTCTGAATAATAAACGTCCGTCTAGCTTCTACATTAATAGATTACATACATCGATTCTACATTTATATATTCAAAAAATACACACAATAATTATGTTCAATTTCCTGATCCTGATGATCGGACCAACATAATTTATCCGCTGTACGGGAAGCTGGAAATTCAATCAATCAACGTGGGATCACGTTATGAGATTCGGATACCAGGCGGTAAGCAAATAATCACATCTGGGCAGATTTACCCTTCCTTATAACATCAACATGGCTGATGGCATTATCTTCTTTAAATCTTAACAGGTCCACTCAATCTGTGTGGTTCTTTCCTCAAAAGACCATTTTAGACACCAATCTACATGGTCTTCAGTCTTCACACATGATCTCACCAAGATTATGTCTGAACTTTAAAATAAAAGAGACTGTGACCTCTGCGTTTGTTTCGGCCTTTCTTCTCAGAGTAAAAGGAAACGCCGACCTCATCCAGTTTTAAAAATTTGACCCCAATTCCACAAAACACTTAGAAATACTTACAATCCGAAGGATTTTGACGGAAATTCATAATCGTCTGCTTCAAAAACGTTTAAAAGAATTATTTTTTTGAAAGTTATGTTACATTATCAAGGGGAGAAATTACCCGTCTTACCAAGGGGTATCATGTTACCCAGTAACTGGGTGTTGGAGGTCAGATAGGCAGTCGTTCCATGTTAAATACCATCCACCTGCATCTGGTTAGACTGGCAGCCAACTCCAACATAGTTGTGAAAACCATAGGCAGATTGATTGATAGGTTTGAAAAATTTAATAACGCGATGAATGTTTTTGAATTGTCAAAATGAAGGCCATAATAATTGTAAGTGTGTAACGAAGTTACCCTGCAATTTTCAACTAACACCCAAATACGTCTTGTTTGAATATGATACCCTAGTACCCAGCACAACGTGTGCTCAACTTTAATATCACTTAGAAATCCAATATAGGAGGGGAAGGCTGCGTCTACTGCATGCCGTTATTAACCCCTTAAACTATGCACAAGGGTTAGTGCAAGCGGTGAATAGTTCAACACAGCGGTACCTTCCAACCCCTTAGCTCGGTAACTTCTACGGACATTATCACTTTACAGGATTGTTCGCAGACTTGGTTTATTGAAAGCTGTAATATATGGTTATGGCTATAAATGTCGAGCTTGTGGTTTTAGTTCAGACTAGTTTCTGCCCGCGACTTCATTCATGTGAAACTTGTTTTAACATAACAAAACCCTGTCCGATCCGAAAGGCGCCTTGGTACCGCAACAACATTACCCAAATGTAATAAAATAAGATTTTTTTTTTTAAATAAGATCGTTTAAACTGACATTATACATTATACTGCAGTGTGTTGCGAGCAGACTGGACTGTTTGTGTATGAATCGCTGCCATTCGCTGCTGCAAGCTTTCTACATCGGTTTTAAGCATGTAGCAGGGATTCTCATACCTGTACCTGCAGTGTTAGGTTAAATTTATTTATTTATTTTATTTGTGTAGGTTAGTGTACCTACTAATATAGTTGATAAGATAGATTGTTACTAACTGTTTGAGTCCTGTTACTTGTTAATTAAATATAAATAATAATTACTCTTTAAAATTCACGTTTTTAGTACCAAAATTACCCAAATTTCATTATAAATTAGCTAATGTTGAACAGAGGTAATAAGTTATCCGCTAATCGACGGCCGCCTGCGCCCCATGTATAACACACGCACGGCTGCTGCGTCGCCTGTTCTTTTCTTGAACTTGGCTTGACACGCGGCCGCGTGTCTAGATAGCTTCCCGTTAGTGAAAGAATTTTCGAAATCGGATGACTATAGTTCCGAATATTACCCCTCTACATACGTTGTTACGTTTGTTACCCAATCACGCAAAAACGGCTGAACGGTTTTGGATGAAATTCGGCACACAGATAGTTTATGATCTGTATTTTAACACAAAGGATTTTTATCCTGGTAGTACGTCCCCGTGGGATAATTTCCGACCTGTCAGCGGGCGAAGCCGCAGGCGAAAGCTAGTTCCTTATAACTATACTCAGTCAATAATTGAAACAGTATCATCATCAATCATGAAATTAATCGCTTTTATAGTTTAACTATACTCGATTTACATGTTCAAATTATACTGTTAAATGTAATTATGTTTTGTATTGATTGCTCGGTTATCGCCATATGAATCATTTCAGATACATTATTAAAGTCTGACATTTTAGTATTTATGAGTTACAGTTACAGTTCAATACTGATCAATGAAAATTATTGCACCAGTTTTCCAAAAGGTTTGTGAATTAAATATACATTTTTCTATTGTTAACTTTTTCAGAGCCATACATGAATCCACGATAATGCTCTAAATACAGATTGACTGTATCGATCGATCAGGTTAAGCGACTCTTGCCGCGGTTGGTCCGTGGATAGGTGACCACTTTTACATACCCAGACCCCTCCGTGACTCGGAAAGCAGGATAAGCCGTTGGTCTCGGCTGTCATTTGTAGATCTTTGACAGTTGTTACGGGTCGTCAGAAGCCCGTCTAACAACCAGTCTTACCAAGGGTCTTATCGTATTACCCGAAGCAGACCCCAACATAGATGGGAAAAGGCTAGGCAGATGATGCTCTAAATACAGTCCATCGTAATAATTTGAATAATTTGATTTTTTCAGGGCCATTACTTCGTAGCAGAGTAGCAGTGTCGTTGACGTACCTGGTGACGTACCGGTTCTACTCCCTAATCACGAAATCCGTAGTTTTGGTCGAAGTTACTGGTGTTTTCTACTCCTTAACACTTGCGGACATAGTATATATAGTAGTCTATGTAATATTAGTTCGAGGCCCGAACTAAGAATGAATGACAACCCGATTTGACAGTCTCTGCTAGACCCCCTCTTCCTGTGCCTGTCCGAAAAATTGAATTTGAAGATTTTTTGTCTATTGCAACTTTTAATAAAAATAAGGTTTGGTAATTGGTAATCATAGTTACACCTTTTAAAAAAGGAAGTTACTCCAACTGAAAATGATTACTGATTTATTTCACAAAATATTTATCGTCAAAGGAATTCTGAATTTAAATTAAAATGTAAATTATTTTTAATAAAAATAATTTACATTTTGGCATACGGTTTGGTAATTGGTAATCATAATTACAGCTTTTAAAGAGGAAGATACTCCAACTGAAAATTATTACTGAAAATTAATTATACAAAATATTCATCGTCAAAGGAATTCTGCATTTTTACAATAACATGACTATGCTGTGATCAATTTCGGTTGTTTTCCAGCCTTTTGATCTGAGCACACAATACATTTTCCGATTATTATTTCCCCGTCATTCAGAATTTTCGCGGGAAAATATTCATAAAATATAATTACCGAAATGAATACCTCTTCAGTAATCTCACTGAAAATGATTATTTTTTTACTGAAACACACGTAGCTCATTTAAAGTAAATGTATTTAAAATGTAATTTTGGACACTCAGCATCTGCGTAGCCTTGTCCCAACTATGTTTAGGTTGGCTATCAGTCAACCGGATGCAGCTAAATACCAGTATTTGGACGTTATTTTTGCATTGGCATTAGCATTTTTTTTTTGTACTGTTCATCTGGATTTTGTTAAAATTGGACGCTTCATCACGGCCACGGTATTTTCATTTGTTGGAATACAATGCTCGTATAAGCCCGTGAAGTACTTCAAACGAGTGCAATGAAAACTAAAGTACGCCAGACTAAGTTTAAATTGCAATATCCAAAAGTAAAAGTAAGATCGCCCGCCAGGACAAACTTACGCCGTTCGGCAGAAAAGATGGATGCCATACAATTTTCTTTTTCCTCGCAACTTAGGCGACTACTCCATACAGCCTAGTTTTAAACTATTGTCCGGCGCACACGAAAAAGTTCTTTCTCAAGATTTTAACACGTTCTAGTTGAGCTAAATCGACGCCATTTTCGCGAAAATTTTCTTTAAAGCCCCAGTGAATTATAGAGATGATGTTTCTTGTGGTAACTGGGTTATTTTCTGCTGTGAGCATTTGTGAAATGAAAATACTGAAAATACTATTGTTTTACGAGAAAAATGTAATACATAAGAAGCAGGAATATCGGACATAATATTTGGCACGATACTACTAACTATTTTAATATGTCCGGGGCCTTCTTAGTATGTCAATCCCCACTGAAATGACATGATAAGAAAACATTACCCTCCTTCTTTGGCAGTCGGTAATAATAACTACAGCGAATTTATAACATAACTAATTCATGCGGCTTCAAACGGGCCGTAACTCGACTCTGGTGGAACAATTTCCATGAAAACTTCACGGAAATTGTTCTACCGGTGCCGCGTCGCGCCTGTCTGAGGGAGGTTTAATGCGGATATCCGCTGCACCACATGCATGTCATGACTGTTAATATAGTGGTAATGGATTAAAAATTATGAAGTGATTCAAATGAGAACAATTCAATAATATATTTTATACGTGGTACGAATGCACCCCGGAGAGATGGGCAAAGATTGTCACTCACTGGACGCCTGAAGGAGAACATCGCCGTCGAGGTAGACCGCGGCGAAGGTGGTGTGACGATCTAATCATGTTTGCGAGCCAACATGGCTAGAAATTGCACAAAACAGAGAGATTTGCAAGAAAAAGGAGAGGCCTTCGCCCAGCTGTGGGACACGCGTGTCACTTTCAGTTAAAGCAAAGCCTGTATTTTGGCTTCGACAGTCAAAATAAAAGTTTTTGGCTACAGTTTCGTAACGAAAAAAGGTTTTTCAGCTACAAAAATTCAATATGTTCAGAAGATATAAGAGTTACGCGACAGAAAGAGAGGCAACTTCTAGTTGAATATTGTGGGTATTTAGCGCTGGAATTTCACTTTATTGTGTTGTAACAAAGTGTTGCTTTATATTTAAATGATTTTGCGGAGTGAACTATCTGTAGGTATTTATCTGTGGTTCTGTCGAAAATGACAAAATAAAAAAGGAGCACCAAACATTTTTTTAGACTCCAGTCCTTGACCCCACTTGTGTATCATGTACTTATAATTTTAATTTAAAACCCCCGCTATTTGTAAAACGGCGAAGAACCTCAAGGGTCCTAAGCCCCTGTAGGTAATATTTTATTTCTATCAAACAATGCTAACAAAGGGCCTGACTATAATGGCTTTATTGCCAGTGTTCCTTTGACGAGGTCCTCAATTGTAATTGGCGTTGTAAGGTGAAAATCGATCTCCTTGCTTCCTGCTCCGACATGAATGATTTAAATTCAGATCGTACCTACGGCTGAATTTAGATTAATTAATTATGGTGGAACATTTCCATTAATTGTTAGGTTGGTGTGGTTCCGGTTTTCTTGGTAACAATAGGTACTTGAACTGTACTAAAAAGGTTTTTGGAACGAAGTTCCTTATCGCACGTTATGTACACTCTTGCTGAATGAGAGATCTACGAAAGTGCATAATTTTGACCGTCACAACACTTTTTGAAGTGAAAACGTAGTGCTGGGCTACAGAATATACAGGCTGTAAGGGTAAACACTCTTGTCATTCAAACCATGGGTAGTTGACTTAAATATAAAATAAAAGACCGAACCAAAAAAAAAAAAAAATTCATTGAAAGATTTTAAAAAGTTTCTATCCGACACCGTGCTCTCTAGCGAAACAGCTGACTGGCTGAGGGAGAGGTCGCGCTCGCGGTCGGTCAGGTCACATCCCGCACCCCCCGCACGTGTTGAGACGCAAGTTCGTTGCCCTAGCGCATAGGGTAACGAACTTGCGTCTCTTGTGGTAAATGTAGATTTAAAAAAAAGAAAAAAGAAGTTGTCATTTTGCATTGATTTTACGTTCCATAAATGAAACCAAACCACTGGTTGCAAGGATAACGGTGTTCACCCTAACACCCTGTAGATGGCGCTGATAACAGTTTTATGTTTTTTAATAGTATTGTTTTTTTTTTGGGGATACAGGGCAACAGCTTAGTGATGATGCTGATGAATATTGTTTAAATCATATAATTATACTTAACAATTTTATGTTTTCATTTCTGTCGGCAGTCGTCATGACTCTTTGCCGTTAGGGCCTTTAGTTACTCCTAAATGTAGGTAGTTAATTTATTTCATATATAAATCGGTAATCTAGCTTTTACTAAGAAGCATGGTTTGCGTACGACGAATCGCATTCTTTGTCAATATTACGCTGAGTAAAGGTGTTTTGAGCAATTTATTTCAGTGTTTTAGGTGTACATGGTAAACGCTACGCATGTTTTTTGACACGCAGAGATGTTTAACCGAATTATTCCACATAACCAAGTTGAATGCCTAAAATTTTTCAGTGGAATCTGCGCATTTTGGGATTTTTCTCAAATTCTTTTGAGGTTATGAAATATTAATGTTTCCACGAAATTTTATGAAAACGTTCCTTTAAATGTGATAGACAATTAGACATTCACGACACGCAATTTAAAAATAAAATATTATGAATAATTCACAAACATGTTAAGTACCTTTGTAAATTATTTCTAAGATTTTGATGTTTAATATTTTAACAATGTTAATTCTGACAAAAAAAATGTATTACCTAATATTATTTTTATTTTTTTAACTTGGTACTAACCACAAATATCAGTCGTGTCGTGACTCGTTAACACATGTAGAAGTGGAACCGGACATTTAAACTGATATCACAATCAGTACTTAATATTATTAGTTTATTGTGTAACCTACAAAATAGTAGAAGCAAAAAGTATTTAATTACACTGAAATTAAAGTTCAAACAAACCCTAGTTTAATTAAAACGTGGTTACAGTAATGATGCTAAAAACTGAACCAAACTATTTCAAAATACGGTTTACGGTTCCATTTTACGGGAATTAGAAAGTTTAATGGTAATTAAGCAGAACATGAACGTTTTACAAATTTGGTGTTAACGACCCTATATTTAACGAAAACTTGTTCTATTAAAGTTAAATTAATTTAGGATTTGTTTTGAATTCCGTAAACATCAATTGGATTCGAATTGCGCTGCGTTCAAAAAAGTCTGCCAAAACAGGGTTTGAATTTGGAATAACTGGATAAAATAAATTCGAACGTCAATGAGGTTTAGAATAAGATCGTCAATGAGGATGTGAATAAGATCTCTATGGATTTTATTAGTTTCTGTAGTAGGTACCTACCTACCTCCAGGGGGCCAAGTCTACTAATTTACAAAAGTAACGTGTCAGTGGTCTCGCAATGATGAGTTTTTGACAGATTTTGTATGGCATATCTGTCAAAAACTGATCATTGTGAAACCACTGATACGTTTGTAAATAAGTAGACTTGGCCCCCAGATAGTTGTTTAAAATATGTTTGAGAGTCCTAGAAGATACATTATTACTACTAATTTATGTCGAAAATCCTCACTATAACTTCATAAACAGTTACAATCAAATACTGACCCAACATCTTCAATAAACACTTCTCAAAGAGACAAATAATCTCCCATTTCAAAGCCGCTTACCCTAATCCTCTAAAGCTATCAAAGGCGAAATCATATTGACACGACAATACAGTTAGCTTCCGAAACTATTCAACGCAGCAGTTTCAAGTTTCGAACGCCGAGCGGAGTTGCCAGCTCAAATAACAGTTGTACTCGCTCCCCGTAGGGCATAGACTATAGAGTTAGACTGAATAATTTGAATACATAGTTACTTTCGAGCAGATTTGTGTGTTTATTGTTCATTCTGTGAGGAGATTAAGAATCGGTTGTTTTCAGTTTGTACTGCAGATACGTTCGTGATTATGAAAGGTTTGAACTTCATTACGTAAAATAAAAAAAAAATAAGTTTTACGTAAAATACAATAGACGCTGATATAGGTATTTAGTAAGTAACCTATTCCGCTTGACTATTCTTCAAGAGTCATAATTATATATATTATATAGGTTATATATATTATACTCGTATAGTTTTACGTACCTATAGTAACAGCTATCTCAACACTTAATGCCGATTTCTTTATTTTACGTACCGTTCAATCTACCTGCCTAGCCTTTTCCCAACTATGTTGGGGCCGGCTCCCAGGCTAACCGGATGCAGCTGAATACCAGCATTTTACATGGACCGATTGCCTATCTGAACTCCGCAATCCAGTAACTGGGTAATACGATACCCCTTGGTAAGACAGGTTGTCAGACTTTCGGGCTTCTGACGACCCGTAACGATTGTCAAAGATCCACAAATGACAGCCGTACCATTATTGGTTTAAATTAAGACCATTAATGATGCAAATACCTCACAGCTTTGCATGGGACACCCTCCCATATAGAAGTAGCTATCACAGGTAAAACTAGCTTACGAATTTATTTATATACTTACCCGGTTTAGCAATAAAAGAGGTAATATACCATTGATAAATAAAAGGATTCGTTATTGTTTATAGAAACCGAGCATTAGATGGTTCAAGTTATTTTAACATAAATAAAGCTTCTTTAATTGGAAAAAAGTATTTGACAACTATTAGGGACGCAAGCGTTTCCCTCATTTCCCCTTGTCACCGGGTACCGATTAACGGCTGTCACTCCGCCAGCGCGCTGATTGGATGGCCCCGCCAAATGTCAGGCCCGAAAATAATTCCGCCAATTACGATTCAGCATATAGAACCGTTGCGAAGCGAAAAGATAAAAATATCGTACGTCAATCTGCCTAGCCTTTTCGCAACTATGTTGGGGTCAGCTTCCAGTCTAACCGGATGCAGCTGAATACCAGTATTTTACATGGAGCGACTGCCTATCTGACCTCCACAACCCAGTAACTGGGTAATACGATACCCCTTGGTAAGACTGGTTGTCAGACTTTCGGGCTTCTGACGACCCGTAACGACTGTCAAAGATCCTCGAATGACAGCCGGGACCAACGGTTTAACGTGCTTTCCGAGGCACGGAGGAGTCTCGATATGTAAAGATGGTCAACCATCCACGGACCAACCCCGGCAAGCGTAGCTGAACCTGATGGATCGACCCGTGCGGCAGTTATCACTTACCATGTCGTACGTACCTACATTTATAAAATGAAAATTACTTATGCATATCATGTTCAAGATACGAATGCAAATAAGAACGAAAGTGCACAAAAGAGGACTAGAGGGAACTGAGTAAAAAGGCTTAAAATACTGCCAAGATAAGAAGGCGGATGCAACAAAGATTTATTTTACATACCATTTAATTTTTTTTAAGCGACAATAGCGATTAGACAAAATGCCCGAGATACTCGAGGCTAGTTTCTCAAGCCAGTTAGCTAACTTAAAGTTGTAATTAAGTAACTAGGTTACTTTCTAGGCTAGTGAGATAGCTAGCTATGACAACTGAATGTATTACTTATTTTACTTTGGCAACACTTAGTAATAACGGTTATCATGGGGGGTAGGGCAAAAGGCATTTTAAATGGTAAAATGTAGTGCAGGGCCAGTCATCGATTGATTGTAAAAAAGTACTGGTGTGCGGAATAAAAGGAAAATAATGTTCTCATTTTCCATTTACCTAAATTTTGCTGAATAAATAGCAGGTGATGCTTCCACAAGGTCACATGAATAGGTACGATAATTCAGAGCTCCAGCACGGGCAGCATGACCACCGTAGAAACGGGCTTTGTCGACGGAAGAATAGACAAAATGACAGATTATGATTGTTTATCTGTCATTTTGTACGCGTGCAGACTTTAAATTAATCCAGTTTTAGAAATAGCTCCCTGAAAAGACCTCGGATTAACTCGAAACTTTCTCATTGATTTAAAAACTTTTCACTCGGCTCAAAGCGGGCAAATTCTCGGAAAAATAGCAATAGGTATTAAAAGACACGAAAAACGACTTTATATAAAATAAAGTCGTTTTTCGTGTCTGTCTGTATCACCGCGCTGTTCTTCAGAAGTGCGCAATGGATTATGACGCGGTTTTCACTATAATTTAGTGAATTTATTCCGGAAGGTTTATGTGTGTTTATTGTATTATAATGTATTGTATATTTAATATAATGTACATAAGATGGCGCCATCCATCGTGGCAATGCCGCCAGTCTCTTGGGTACACTACCAGCCGACAGCGATGCGGAGGAATTTTTCGGACCCATATTTTAGATATTAGTTGTTTATTTGTATAGTTAGTTTTTATTAATATTAGTTAGGATTCCATCAGTTAATAGACAAGTCCAAAAAAAAAATGTTTATTATGAATTAATATTAAATGTACAAATAATAAAAAAACTCGATGTTTTTTCAAGTCGAGAAAAACTGTGCGAGGCAAGGGCTAGTCGTTTGTTTGATATAAGTTTGCGAAGTACGATGACGTTCGTGGACAAGCTAAATCCTCAAAGTAATTGGTTTATCTAAGGGGAGTAGTTTCCGGGTATTTTCGGGACCGGTATATTTTCCTTGGCGTCATCCTTTTGTCAATTGGCTTATCTGTCTACGAAAAGATATGGGTTTGCTGACTTTCTTTGTGCTTCTGGCCAAGATATTTACTGTGCCAGACAAGATCTTAGATAGTAAAGTAATTGAAAGAAAGAAAGAATAACGTTTATTTGGACACAGTTCGTGAAACACAAAATACAAATAACAAAATAAAAAAAATAAAAAATTTGAAAACAATAGTGTGCGCCTCACGGCTGCGCCAAAAAGGTTCATTTCAGCATTAATGCCAGACAGGTACTGTCTGACGCTGGTTTTCTAATGAACCTTTAGTGACAAGTGACGGGAAGTACAAACAGTTTCAACATACCCAATAAATATTTTAACCATTGGTGATACACGAACTAATCTATGAAAGTAGCAGCAACGTACGGAATGTTACAACTACATTTTCATTCGTTGATTTTCTTTTGCTACTAAAAAACTTAGTATTTTATTTCTTGAATGAAAATCATAATGATTTTTTTACCATGTTTTGAAAATTCGAAACTACATACTCTACAACCTACCTACAAGAAAAGACTAGAATAGTCTGCTTTATACCTCCAAACCTAATCTAGACAGACAGCACGCATACAATATTCCGTCCGGATTTATTGGCGGACCTTTATGCATTCAAAATTAAATTCGGATGCCTTATGCCCTATAAAAATTCATATTTACTCTGCCAGCCAGTAACACAACCGACTGTAATGAAATCCGTAGCCCTTTGAAGTTTCGCGTACTAGAGCAAATACTTGACGAGAGTACTCGCCACTGATATATAAAAAGCTTTCAATATTGTCACTGTGTTCAAGAGGAGTTTGCAAACGAGTTTTGTTTGTTTATGGTATGTCCGTTTCTCATATTTTACGCTGGCAACATTGGAGTATAGACGTCATTGCGGCTTTTGTCATGTTACGTGTGCCAGTAAATATTGTGGGTAGGGCCTCAAGTTTAGCCTACCTATATGTATGTATGTAGGCTAGCGTGAATTTATTAATCGGAGCCTACACATTGCTAAAAGATAGCTACAGCATTTTTTTAAGTCTAGTTCATTTCACACATGCAATAAATAAATAAAATATTAAAGAAAACCATTATTATTTTTGCAGAAATAAAAAGAACTCAGCCATTCAGCCTCTTGTTTATTCAAACCATAGACTAACTACAATGAAGGAAAAAAAAAACCGCATGGCTCACAGATTATGCGCAGTCGCTCTTCCGAAAACCAAATATAAAAGCGAATATACTTTGAAAAGCGCTTCAAAGCGTAGTGTAGGGAATGCCAAAGACTTTTTACATCAGTGAATATAAAAGCTTAAAAAAAATACGATGCGTCTATTGCGTTATGACGCAGTGTACTATGTGCCTAAGCGGTTTACTGAACGCCGGTGAATGAAATTTCGAAACGAGCGGAGGGTTTTTCAAATTTTAAATAAGGGACCTACGGACTTTTATTAAAGTCTCACAGAAACGTAACAAAAAATATGAAATGAGATTTCACCGAGATTACTTTTTATTAATTTAACAGCTGTAGGTACGATGACGGGAATAGTGTTGCCATGTTCATTATTACAGCTTCTCAAGTAACAGTGATAATGAAAATTCTAAATTAATATCTTAGAATAGAGCGATACCTATTCATTATTTTTAATTTGAGTTTATTAAAAATCTGTAATTGAAAATGGGAAGACTGTTGACTTAATTATGCTACTTAGAATGAGATGCTAGTAAGACAATCCGTAGATAGTGAGAAGCGTATATCCGCTTCATCCAAGACACATAACAAATAAGGGTCTTAACGTGACTTCACAACGTAACAAATGCACACTGTGAAAGCCTTCGAGATAAAGGAGATCAGTTGAAAGGCGCACCATCGATTATCCGGTAATACGATTTCCTGAATCGTTTTTTAAAAGTTGATTTCGATCATCACTAATCGATTTAAAAGTCGATTTCTGTCGCCACATCCTTACTCCTTAAAATAATAGCTCCATTCGAAGAGCAATTCGAATTCTATTCGAAATTTAAAGTGATTTGAACTTAATGGCGCTGCTATACCAAGAAAAGATATCACTTTTATGCAGAATGCGTGCTGTTATTAATATAATCAAATAAAAATCATATTAATAGTACATGAAATAGAGTAATTTCTAATTTAATTTCGTATTTGATTGCTGTTGATCATGTCAAACAGCATTATTCTGTAACAGCAAATCAATTTACTACGTAACGTTAAAATATTCATAGTTATCGGATAAGCTCGGTTCACGCGTTCAACCGTTGTGCTAAAGAATTAATGTATTAATAACACTTGATACACGCGTTACCTGGCTTTATTAGTTTGGTAACACCGGAAAGTAAGTTCTACGTAATGTTAGTAGGATTTTATGGTGTTTCACGTCATTTTGTAAGTATGTAATAACCTTAGTTTATGCTGTAACCTTTAGAGAGTACGATTTCTACGCATCAGAATAATTTTTGAAAATCTAAAACTACTTACCTAAATGGCCGCTGAGAGAATGTGTTGCTGACACCTCTCAGTTGAACACGATTAGTAATAAATAATGTATAAATTCGTAAAACAAGTAAGTATTCTCAACAAAAAAACAATACAAAACTAACCATTTAAATTATGGAACGTATCTTAAACTTTAATTGTCCATCTCAATACTCCACAATTGTAACAGTAACATCAGAAGCACCATGTAACTTTTACGTCATTACTTATACCTTAGGAACCGGGCTTGCGGGAAAGTCCGAAAGGGTTACCGGGACCTTGGCAACAGGCAACTGAAGGAACACAGGTGGGTTTTAGTCAGTAAAAGTCTGACATGCCCTTCCGCTCCGCCCAGAGCGGGAGAAGTCAATTGATGATTTACCACCATAGAAAAAAAAAAGCCGGACGGGACTGCTTCTCTCTAACATGTGTTCTCATAAACTAGCTATGTTTTAACGTGTACTACAATGTTTTGTTTAAACAATGTATAATAAACTTTAATTAATTAATTAAAAATTAAAAGACACTTTACTAGCGCATAATTTTAAGATTCATAGGTATTTGATGGATCCTGTCAGGGTTGCGGGAAAGTCCGAAAGGGATACCGGGACCTTGGCAATAGGCAACTGAAGGAACACGGGTGGGTATTTGTCAGTAAAAGTCTGACATGCCCTCCCGCTCCGCCCAGAGCGGGAGAAGTAATTTGACGATTTCCCACCCTCGAAAAAAAAAAAGTAGGTATTTGATGGATATTCTTTCTAGGTATTAACAAAAACGTGTAACATGTTAATACTTAATGTACCTTTATTAATCTTCACATTAAAACTGATCAATATGCAGTCCCAAATATTAAGTCAAATCATAACCCACCCACTGCTACAGATTAAGGGGATCGGCTCAAAATCAGAACGGCAGTTAAGCCAGCCCAAGTAAACAGATTAATGTACTTAGAATAATCTACGAATAATATAAACTCCAGGAATATTGTTTACAATCTTATTCCAGTAATTAAATCAGTTTTGAAAGAGATTTTGCAATGACACTTTCGGAAGCCATCTTGGATTACTTAATTAATATCGGACATCGGATCAGAGGGGCAATTCCCTTATTTTTATGAACGTACACATTCGCATGTCATTCGCATCTGTCAATTTACCAATATTTTTGTCAAGTTTGACAGATTGCGGTTTGAATGTGAACGTTTTGTAAGTAAGATAATTAGTTGGCCGTCTGACTGTGTAACTTGAATTTGGTAAAGGCGTACTTAATTCCTTAGTAAGAACCTTACGATCAACAGAAGATCAAGGATACCCTTAGGGCGCTTGTGCACAACACGGAATTTTACCGTCCGGCAGTAAAATGTGAACGCAGCAGTATTACTTGAAGTACGAAAACAGACCTTACTGCTTCGAAATAAAGGTGCTATCACCATCGGACCGTAAAAAATCGGACTGCCGGACGGTAAAATTCCGTGTAGTGCACAAACGCCCTTACGACCTAAACAGGACACACACACACACGTGCACATTTCACATATCGAGTCGAGAGCTGCTAAATAAATGTTAATTTTTTTTAATTTCTTCCATTAAATCCTCTATTCACTTATTAGCCTCATCATTGTTATTAAGAGTAAGACAGTTCCGACATAAGTTGTACTATTGTAAATTACTGGGGCTGCCTTAAAATATGTAGGTAGGTATGTCACATTACATTTTTTTTTTTTTTGTAAGTTTGTTTAGGCGAAATAATTACTTATACTTTTTTTTTTGTAAGTTGGTATACAATTTCGTCGATCCCTTAAAATCTTGAGAAAAGTTAAAGAAGCCCATTTTCTGAAGGTTTAATTTTGAAATGAAACGGTCCATTTTATAACTAAACCGTCAAGAAATGGGATACATTACGGCTCCGTCACGCTCAATGAAGCACGAAACTTTACGCATAGTTACATATTTGATAACATGACATTATAATGTAATTGAAATCGTGACATGTTCAACATAAACAGACGTAGTAGAAAGCATACAACAGATAAGGCTTCCAACGTATTGTACAAATAACTTACAGAAGACTAACTATTGACAACAGTAATTATCAAATTCGTAATCATACAATAGACTGCTTTCGAAACGGGTAGGAACAAAATCGTGGGGAAATCGGCTTGTTCTATATTCAAAAAAAATCCCCACAATTTTCTTCATGGCTCGCGTGGTGGCTTACAGTCCACCTGTCACTGAAAGGAGGCCTGTGTCCCAGCAGTGGGAACTTTATAGGCTGATTGATAATGCTTTAAGCCATAAAGCCTTATATCTATCCAATAGATGCGCTGAATAGATTTTTTTTTAATAGTGTTCTTGGTGTCTGAGAATCTGATTTTGGGCTTTCGTTTTTAGGTCAGCCAGGCACTTACACCTTACCCCAAAAGTTAAAATTCGTGTCTCGTCCTCGTAAGAACCTCATTGCACGTTTCGATAACTTTACACAGGGCAACGTTCGAGCTCGTACAGTGCGCCACAGCTACAAATTGCGCTTGCCATACGTGAACCTTTTACCGTCGAACTCGGCGATATGTTACTGAAAAGCGGTTTAGTTAAAGTGACTTGCAGCGCTCAATGTCAGTATAATAATTGCACGTTTTAGCGAATCGATGATGCACCGTAGTCGTGGCTCACATGGAAACTTTTGAAATGAAATGAAATGTTTATTTCTCTAAGATCTTTTATATTCTGTGTATGCGGCCAGCCTTCAGGTCTCCGAATCAGGAAATGGAATCCGGAAACCGTACGTATGTGGCCAGCCTAAAAAAAAGGTTCACATTCAAGTCGCAACCTGTCAAACTTGTCAAAAATGTTGGTTATTGATTGTATTTTTTGACAACAACTTTTTACAGATTGCGAATGCGTTCTTAAAAATACGCGAATTGCCCGTCTGTTTTTACCCGACTACGACAAAGCAAAAAGGTGGGTTATGATTTTTGTTTCATACCTTCATACAGAGTAGAATTTCTGCCCCTATTCTGTAACATGTCACGTTACCGATAACTGCGTGTCAGACGCCCACTAGCTGTTAACATCCGCGCTTACTGATAACTTGCGTGATGCGATTATGATTGACACACACTGCCATTGTTCATGTTTCAGTTCAGACATCGCTGAATCAATGCCGTATTACTCAGTCACACAAGTCTGGTATCGGATATGTAGGTAAGGAAGTACTTAGGCTGTGTGTGATAAAGTTCTATTCTATTTAGCAATGAAATTGTTTATTCTGTAGGATATCGAAAACACTATAATAATCATATTTAACAAAAAAAAAACTTCATAGGGTTGACATTTTCTATCTGATTAACTCTGAGAAGAAATGGCTCGGGGGTCAGTCTCTTTTAAAGTCCAGACATAATCTTAGTCAGAAATGAGGGCAAACGTGTAGTTCACGGAAGCTGAAATGTTTAACAGACTTGAAAGAAAGAATATACATTTATTCAGCACAGACTAAGAGGCACACAATACACATCAGATAAAAAAAAACAATTTTAAAAAAAAAACAAATAAAGAGTGTAAAAGTACGATGTAGGACATTATCAAGGGAGTGTGCCTCACGGCTGCGGCTGCGACTTGGTTGTATTTCAGTTAAAACTCAGGCCTGAATAACTGGTTTTGAATTTTTTTTTGGCAAATCGTTAAACTGATAAGTTTTTTAAACGAGTTTTTTTTTGTAACCTGTTTAAATAAGTAATTAAGGAGGCACTCTTTATTTAATAAAATCGACTCACTCCTACTTCGCACGGTTTGTATGACTTTCCAAAACATCGAGATTTCTTAGATAAATGTAACTTTAATAATAACTTATTATACACATAAATCTTCCGGAATAAATTCTCTAAACAATGGTAAAAACGTTATCAAAATCTGTTGCGTGGTTTACAAGAACAACGCGGAAATACAGACACGAAAAGCGACTTTAATTTATAATATTTTTTCTTTAATCTAACATATGTTTGTTTAACATAGCTTGTCAGTTTATAACTTTAACGAAACAAACTTAAATGCATAATCTCTTGGATTTCCACATTGTGTTACGAAAATCTTATAAGCTACATCATTATAACATTAACAGCCTACATTAAATAACATGTCGTTATCACGCCAACCCCTTTGAACAACATTCTCAACCGCAGTCTGCCCTCAGGGAAATATTGCTACTCAGCAAACAAACCATTGTAATCATCCCCACCATAATCATATCGAAATTCCTGCTAGTCGAATAAATTACACACTACGCAGCGAGTCAAACTAATCGCCTAACATAATCTATAAATACCGATAATCGTTCATGGAGATTACGAGAGTACACGCCTAAGCCGCGCGTAACTCGAGGCAAAGGTAACTATTTTAGGGAGCCTTAAGGGATCCCCGGAGTAATTAATCTTCATCATCTAAGGATCCCTAAGGATAGTTTGGGGATTGCTACGTACAGGGATACACGAATGGTATCGTGTGCCGGATGGTGGCAGGCCGATTAGCCGATGAAAGGGTAACAGGTCACTCGCATATTTTACCCAACTTTGGTGCCCATTGACATGCAAGCTTAGAGGGGCTCGTGGCTAAATAATAGCAGCCACACGGGTCGATCAAAGGTAAAGCTACGCTTGCCGCGGTCGGTTCGTGGATGGGTGACCATTCATTACATACCGATTCTCTTCCGTCCCTCTATCTTTGACAGTTGTTACGAGTCGTTAGAAGCCCGTAAGTCTGACCAAGGGGTATCCCACAAACAGGTGCGATATCGCGGGTGCGACAAAGGTTGCGCTGCCTGTCGCGCCCGTGATATCGCGCTTCGCAATAGCCTTTACCCAGTTACTGGGTTATGGAGGTCAGAAGGCCAGTCGCTCTATGCAAGATACTGGTATCCAGCTGTACTCGGTTAGACTGGAAGCCAACCCCAACATTTAGTTGGGATTAGGAAAAGGCTAGACAGAGGCTAAAATCTAATTTGTGGTCTGCGTGCCATGTAGAATATTTGTCTAGGTATAAATAAAGTTATTAAAATTAACAGTGAACGTGCTAATGTGAAATTAATGGTCATCGTCCATCCACCTAGACATTAAAATAGTGTGTTTATAATTAGATAAGGATTGTTTATGAAATAAAAAAATATACTATCGAAGCTATTTAATGTGACCTAGCACGCAAACACGCTAATTATGCAGTAGATATCGATTAACTATTGTATTTTTTTATGCACGTATTCGCCTCAGTACTAGGTACATATATGTGGGGTCCGCTAGGAGCGATGCCTGCCAGGGTTGCGGGTTAGTCCGAAAGGGATACCGGGACCTTGGCAACAGGCAACTGAAGGAACAAGGGTGGGTTTTAGTCAGTAAAAGTCTGACACGCCCTTCCGCTCCGCCCAGAGCGGGAGAAGTCATTGGATGATTTCCCACCGTCAGAAAAAAAAAAGGCTGAAATATGCTAAAAAAGGCTATAATTAATCCCATCAATCTTTTGATGAACGCGAAATACGTCACTAATATTATAAACGACCTCATATCACTAATCTCTTATTTTTTTATACTAACAGTTAAATAAAAATAAATAAAAAAGGCTAGACAGGACTTATTTAAGGCCAGTGGTGAGGCTGTGTCCAAGTGGCACTTAGCAAATGTCGACAGTCTCCTCAGTTTTAAGAACTCGACAACCCTTTATGTGCCTTTAGTGATCGCGTTGAGAATTTCAGCAATTCAAGATAATATTGGATCGATGACAGTTCGTTTTGACATCTGTCAATTAGAATTACAGTTCTACCAACTTATCTGTGCACTGAAAGAGGACGGCACCGTCGATTCAGTGTTGCTAATTGATTATACAAATTAATTCTAACATCCTAACATCAGAATGAATGAATTCATCTACATTCTAATAATGATAATAATTTTATTGCGCACTGAATGTAGTAGACACTGATAATCGAATGACATTTCAACATGACGGCCGTAGTTCCAATTTTCGCCATTTCACAGATAAGTTGGTAGGAGCGTACTGCTTGCGGTAATTATTTGATTGGTACATATTAAGTTAAAACATCAGAATTTTGTCGTAAATATTATTTTGAGATATCACCTGCGGGAAGTCACTGTGTTAACCTTTATCCAATAGAACAACGTGGTCACAAAGAGAGACACGAGAAGCAACTTTTTATTATGTATAGATACCGGTTTGCCAAACTTGTAATAATAAAATGATACGTAATTTCTATTAAAACAGTACCTACTTAACTAAAAATAACTTTTGTTGCCATCTCGAAGGCACAAATTACTTTTTTTTTATTTAAGTAAAATGACGTAGGCAGAACTTTGTTAATTTATCTGCTAAACTTGGGAAATAAACTGAGTTCGAGCCATAGAAACTTTTGAGAAACAAGTTCATAATTAAAGTTTTAATTATGTGTTAGCTTAGTCGGATACTTGGTCGTGAACTGTTGGAGACTGATATGTTTTGTTACAGTTAGCGATAAACAGACAAGTTCTTAGGCGTGCTGCATATTGACCACAGCTTTCTGATACACCTTACCTTGTATAAGTATTCTAACCTGCCGCTCCTAAGAACCTTGAAATAATGTTCGAAGTTAGTTTATCAACGCCGAATGTAGTAGAGTATTTTAGCGTTTGTTTTATTGTTAACCGTCGTTGTCCCACTGCTGTCAAAATCAAAGTCAAATCATTTATTTGATCCTGTGGGAATATTGGGTTAAAAAGTATTATGTCCTAATCCAGGTGTGCCAAATTTCATTCAAATCTGTTCAGCCGTTTTAGCGTGAAAGTGTAACAAACAAATAAACAAACTCACTTTCGCATTTATAATATTATAAGTTAGGATACGATACAAGGCACTTTTGAACATGTGTGAAGAATTGATTCTAGCCCCTTCCAAAAGGTAGTTTCGTATGGAGAAGAATGGGCAAGAAACTCCACCGTTGCTCTACACTCTCAAAGTGTTTTACAAAAGAGTAACGTTCCCAAAGCTGCTGCGGGACAAAGGTTTCCTTATAGTTTTCTAATTTTCTTAATGCTGTGCCTTCTCCGGCCATCGGTTAGGAACGAGTCCAAATCGTCACACCAGCATTTCTTAGGCATGCTTACTTTCGTTTAGGTATTTTCATTTTCTCCGTCTTTTTACTCCAAAATTAATTAAAAGCTTGGATTAAAAGACTCATTGAGGTTTGTGGAAAGCTTTCATGGGATTAGCTGCTCCCTATGCGGTTAAATCTTATGCTTTTTTCTTGTTTACTATGAATATTTTTTGTAACAGAGTTTCCTACTATTGGGTGGGGACTAACGTTTCCTACTACGAGTATTGGGAAAAAACGCCTTTTTTTCTCACAAATAGAGAACCTCGTCACTTCTATGATTTAAAATATTCATCAATTGCTTGGTATTACATCGAATAATGACTATCATAGACAACTACCAACAGTAAAAAACCTTATTACTTGTAGTTTTCTAAACGTAAAAAATACCTTAAAAATGACTCCTCATTTTGTTAGCAGAAATGACCACAATTTTTTTTTAACTTAGCCAAAACTTATTTTTCCCGCTTAATCTAAGTAGCATATTATTACGTTATCTTAGTTTTTAAACATTAGTGTTCATGGTTGTTATATAAATTAAGAAAATGTTAGTATGAAAAATGCAACTTCTTTAAAATTCCCCATACAAAACGCTGATTTCATAGGTGACCTAATATTATCTACATACCACATCAGAAGAAGCATACCTGGGTTGTGTAAGTCCTTATTGGAACCTTTAAACGTACCTGTAACAAATACATAAGTAAACATTTAATTATTATAAATACATAATGGTAGTTTAACAAAAATTATACTATGTTTTAGGACATGAAGCTTGTAGACGGAATAATAGTAGATTATTCAGCCGTTTTAGCGTGAAAGTGTAACAAACAAATAAACAAACTCACTTTCGCATTTATAATATTATAAGTTAGGATACGATACAAGGCACTTTTGAACATGTGTGAAGAATTGATTCTTGCCCCTTCCAAAAGGTAGTTTCGTATGGAGAAGAATGGGCAAGAAACTCCACCATTGCTCTACACTCTCAAAGTGTTTTACAAAAGAGTAACGTTCCCAAAGCTGCTGCGGGACAAAGGTTTCCTTATAGTTTTCTAATTTTCTTAATGCTGTGCCTTCTCCGGCCATCGGTTAGGAACGAGTCCAAATCGTCACACCAGCATTTCTTAGGCATGCTTACTTTCGTTTAGGTATTTTCATTTTCTCCGTCTTTTTACTCCAAAATTAATTAAAAGCTTGGATTAAAAGACTCATTGAGGTTTGTGGAAAGCTTTCGTGGGATTAGCTGCTCCCTATGCGGTTAAATCTTATGCTTTTTCCTTGTTTACTATGAATATTTTTTGTAACAGAGTTTCCTACTATTGGGTGGGGACTAACGTTTCCTACTACGAGTATTGGGAAAAAACGCCTTTTTTTCTCACAAATAGAGAACCTCGTCACTTCTATGATTTAAAATATTCATCAATTGCTTGGTATTACATCGAATAATGACTATCATAGACAACTACCAACAGTAAAAAACCTTATTACTTGTAGTTTTCTAAACGTAAAAAATACCTTAAAAATGACTCCTCATTTTGTTAGCAGAAATGACCACAATTTTTTTTTAACTTAGCCAAAACTTATTTTTCCCGCTTAATCTAAGTAGCATATTATTACGTTATCTTAGTTTTTAAACATTAGTGTTCATGGTTGTTATATAAATTAAGAAAATGTTAGTATGAAAAATGCAACTTCTTTAAAATTCCCCATACAAAACGCTGATTTCATAGGTGACCTAATATTATCTACATACCACATCAGAAGAAGCATACCTGGGTTGTGTAAGTCCTTATTGGAACCTTTAAACGTACCTGTAACAAATACATAAGTAAACATTTAATTATTATAAATACATAATGGTAGTTTAACAAAAATTATACTATGTTTTAGGACATGAAGCTTGTAGACGGAATAATAGTAGATTATTCAGCCGTTTTAGCGTGAAAGTGTAACAAACAAATAAACAAACTCACTTTCGCATTTATAATATTATAAGTTAGGATACGATACAAGGCACTTTTGAACATGTGTGAAGAATTGATTCTTGCCCCTTCCAAAAGGTAGTTTCGTATGGAGAAGAATGGGCAAGAAACTCCACCATTGCTCTACACTCTCAAAGTGTTTTACAAAAGAGTAACGTTCCCAAAGCTGCTGCGGGACAAAGGTTTCCTTATAGTTTTCTAATTTTCTTAATGCTGTGCCTTCTCCGGCCATCGGTTAGGAACGAGTCCAAATCGTCACACCAGCATTTCTTAGGCATGCTTACTTTCGTTTAGGTATTTTCATTTTCTCCGTCTTTTTACTCCAAAATTAATTAAAAGCTTGGATTAAAAGACTCATTGAGGTTTGTGGAAAGCTTTCGTGGGATTAGCTGCTCCCTATGCGGTTAAATCTTATGCTTTTTCCTTGTTTACTATGAATATTTTTTGTAACAGAGTTTCCTACTATTGGGTGGGGACTAACGTTTCCTACTACGAGTATTTGGAAAAAACGCCTTTTTTTCTCACAAATAGAGAACCTCTTCACTTCTATGATTTAAAATATTCATCAATTGCTTGATATTATATCGAATAATGACCATCATAGACAACTACCAACAGTAAAAAACATTATTACTTATATAGTTTTCTAAACATAAAAAATACCTTAAAAATTACTCCTCATTTTGTTAGCAGAAATGACCACAATGTTTTTTTAACTTAGCCAAAACTTATTTTTCCCGCTTAATCTAAGTAGCATATTATTACGTTATCTTAGTTTTTAAACATTAGTGTTCATGGTTGTTATATAAATTAAGAAAATGTTAGTATGAAAAATGCAACTTCTTTAAAATTCCCCATACAAAACGCTGATTTCATAGGTGACCTAATATTATCTACATACCACATCAGAAGAAGCATACTTGGGTTGTGTAAGTCCTTATTGGAACCTTTAAACGTACCTGTAACAAATACATAAGTAAACATTTAATTATTATAAATACATACATGATAGTTTAACAAAATTATACCTACTATGTTTTAGGACATGAAGCTTGTAGACGGAATAATAGTAGATTATTCACCGAGGGGATTACTCAATACAATACAATACTCAATCTTTATTGCTATAAAATAATATATTTAATAATATATTTTTATTTTTATCTTTATTGCTTTATTAAGCAGGGTCTTATGTATATTAGGCTTAGGTATTTATGTATATTATATAGGGCGCTATATTGAACCCCGAGCGTAAGGAAGGATTCTCCAGCTTCTGAGCGAAGTGAGGGTGTTAAGACTAGAATCTTAAGTGCAGAAAGAGATTCAACCCAAGGTCGCCCAAGAAAAAGACACCTTTGACGAGACATTCAATTTCGAAATATGTTTTCACACGACTTTTTTGTTAAAAGAAAGATAATAAAACCGGCCAAGTGCGTGTCGAACCACGCACAATGAAGGGTTCCGTAGTAGGGATGAATTTATCCCAAGCACAAACTTAACATTGCAGTTGTACCGGCCGCATAATTGCATGTATTCGACCAGTACCGCAATTTTGATGTATCTCGAAGAAGGTTGTCAAAATAATGCTCGAATTTCCAAGCAAGTTTGAGTGCTTCATTTATTTGTCATTCAAAAGTTTTTAAAAGATTTTTCGAATTGCATTATGTTGTTAATCTATAATTTCTAGTTTTGTAATCATGGTAATACTTAATAGAAGAGTATTTCCATGGTAGCAACAGCTTTATAGATCTTATCATCGTGCGTTCATATTTCCGAAGATCGACGATGATTCTCGAAGCGCATACCTTCTTTTCTTGCGATATCAGAGGCCCTAGTGTGAGTTTATTTTAACCATCTCGACTTTACGCATCGAACGCGTTCGGCGCTCCGATTGGCCCTTCACCAGTGAAGGCCAGTGAAGGGCCAATCGGAGCGCCGAACGCGGTCGATGCGTAAAGTCGAGATAGTTAAAAGAAACTCAAACTAGGGCCTCTGTACTTATAAGCAGAGGCGCCCAAGCTTTAATATTACAAATTACAGCTATCTGCAGACTGCGATACATGTACTATGTAGCAATAAGTGAATTTAGGACCCTCGTAACTGGGTTATGGCTCCTGAAATTGATGCTAACTAACTTTAGAAATTCTACAAGATATAGCGTCACACTGAACTAACTTTAAGGGCTTAGAGACACGATCCAATTTGGCCTGACGGCAGCTAACCAACGGCCAGATATTTTCTCACGTATCGGTAAGACTTAGATAAACGATAAATGGCTCATGAGCGGGTAGAAAGGATTATTTAGTTAGCCAGGTCAGTTGCGGAGCTGACAGTTCGGGGAGCACCAACGCGACGGCGACGTGTCAATGAGATTATTTTGTCCAGAGTGTCTATTCTGTAAGAATCTCACCGTGAAAACTTAGGTGAAGTGAGTTCTAAGTGAGCTCAGTCAACATCAGTCACCTAAGGATCGACATTATTGACAGCTCACTTCACCTAAGTTTTCAGAGTGAGATGGTTACAGAATAGCAATGCTGGTGGAGTTCAGCTCACTTTAAGCTCACTTCACCTAAGTTTTCACGGTGAGTTTATTACAGAATAGCACGACATCCTAGAGATTGACACTGTTGACAGCTCACTTCACCTAAGTTTTCACGGTGAGTTTCTTACAGAATAGCACGACATCCTAGAGATTGACACTGTTGACAGCTCACTTCACCTAAGTTTTCACGGTGAGTTTATTACAGAATAGCGCGACATCCTAGAGATTGACACTGTTGACAGCTCACTTCACCTAAGTTTTCACGGTGAGTTTCTTACAGAATAGCACGACATCCTAGAGATTGACACTGTTGACAGCTCACTTCACCTAAGTTTTCACGGTGAGTTTCTTACAGAATAGCACGACATCCTAGAGATTGACACTGTTGACAGCTCACTTCACCTAAGTTTTCACGGTGAGTTTCTTACAGAATAGCACGACATCCTAGAGATTGACACTGTTGACAGCTCACTTCACCTAAGTTTTCACGGTGAGTTTCTTACAGAATAGCACGACATCCTAGAGATTGACACTGTTGACAGCTCACTTCACCTAAGTTTTCACGGTGAGTTTCTTACAGAATAGCACGACATCCTAGAGATTGACACTGTTGACAGCTCACTTCACCTAAGTTTTCACGGTGAGTTTCTTACAGAATAGCACGACATCTTAGAGATTGACACTGTTGAAAGCTCACTTCACCTAAGTTTTCACGGTGAGATTTTTACCCACCCTTAAAATGAATCCACGTTCATTTGCGTTGTTGAGCAGGCGAATTTTTCAAACCTATGAAGCAATGGTTTAGCAATATCCTTCAAAATTCTCGGATTGCGATTGAAAGTGTGTCACGTAATTAGGGCGCAGGTTCGACATACTTCATAAAATAGTCTTGATTTACTGCAGCGTTGTTTATGGGTTAAAAAATCTTTTATTGGTGTTTGATTGTGCAAACCTGCACGTGTTAGAAGTCACTGTAACTTTGATTTATGATATCTGTGGCAAACTGGCCATAAATCCTAGTGACGCCTTTTCCTGAAAAAATAAATAAAAGAACTACAGTGCGTTCATTATAATTTGACCCGTGGCGCGATTGGTACTTGGTTGCAGTCAGTACTGGATTTTGCAGTCATTTTTTTTTTGTGTGAGAAACAGCCCAGAGTTTTGAAGTTGGCCCCGTGTCTCGGAAAGTACGTTAAACCGTTGGCCCTGCGCCTGATCTCTCTCCAGTCGTGTCGGATTGCCGTTCCATTGGACTACAAGTGAGAGAGAGTGCAACTATGTCTGCGTCTGCGGACACATTTGTGTTGTGCACTATTCCGCGCCGAAGGCTGATCTGGAGGCCTATTAAATAAGCCCTGTGTACGTACAGGAAAATACACTGTAGATAAACAGAACCCCAATAAAAATTTAAAGGTAAAAAAATACTATTATGTCTTTTTTTAGTTTTTCTGGTGATTGTGTGTCAGCTTATCTGCAATCAATCACTTTATTGACACTAACAAGTCAATATCAACAAAAAGCAGTGATGTGTAGTACTTACCGTTTTATCAATCAAAGTCAAATAAACCATTCATGTGTCAACATTATTATCAGCTCAAAGTTTACACGATTATATTGATTTAATAGGTAGAATAAATATCCATTTGGATTTATTTATCTATAGTAGATTGCTTATTTTTAGGGTTCCGTCATCGATCGCTAATTATAAGTGATTCCTTCGGGTTCGGACTTCTGAACCCGAAGGGTGCGCCTCCGCTGTCCGTCGTGTGTCAGCGAGACGTATCTCATGTACCATAATAGGTACACGGTTGACATTTTCACAGATTGTGTATTTCTATTGTATTTTATTTTTTTTAATTAAAGAGATTTCCCATATAAGAAACGACATGTTTTTAACTAACGTATTTAAAAGAAAAATATAGTGTTAAATTAATACGAGTGTTGTGCGGTGGTACGGAACACTTCGTGGGCGAGTCCGACTCGCCCTTGGCCGGTAGACACTTGAAGGTGTAAATATAGTCACCAAAATGTACGAGTAGGTACCGAAATTACTGGCTGGAGTTTGGAATCCTTATTTTGTATGGAGCATACCTACTTACGAAACTCCTTACGGCTAATTTAACCAAAGCCAGACATTTTATTCGGGGAATAAAATTGACGTCTGACGGTTTTTGTATAGAAAATCTGTCAAAAAGGAGATCATTCATTTTGGGCTAAAGTGAAACCAAAACGTGATATGTTCTCTTAGAACATGTTATTCTCTTCACTTTTCACTATCGGACATAGTTTGTAGGGAAATTCCTTGCGCTGCGATTTTGAAAAATACGTGTTTTCAGTATGTTTTAGTCTAAATAATTCATAGTAGTCTAATAAAAGTAACAGCTTGTAGTATTAAAAAATTAAGAGAAAACAGTCGAGCCCTTGTCACCGCCGGCGTACCAGCGGTATTAGAACCAAACGGCTTGGTACGTGACGATGGGAAGAGACCAGATGGCATGAAGTTGCTGCCTTGGGAGGTGGGTAGGCCTCTGGTGTGGGACGCAACGTGTGTCGACACCCTTGCGCCATCCCATGTTCCTAGCACGGCGGGCTGTGCTGGCGCCGCTGCTGCGGCTGCTGAGACCCTCAAGCGGCGCAAATACTGTAACCTTGTGGGCAACTACAGTTTTGAGCCGTTTGGGATTGCGCGTCTCCTTTTTAAGGAAATTTCTCACCGACTGGTCGATACTCCACGTGACCCGAGGGCTGGCTTGTTCTTTGGCCAAAGAATTAGCATTGCCATTCAACGTGGCAATGCTGCCAGTCTTCTGGGCACGTTTCGGGATGACAGCGATGCGGACGAATACTTCGACGCCTGAGGGTCCCTTTGTTTTTATATCTATTAGTTTTTGTCCCTTTGTTTTTGTCCTTTTAGTTTTAGTTTTTTTTTGTTAATTATTAATTCCATAATATATAATGTTATATTGTTTAAAATATAATAAAAACAAGCAATTAGCAGAGAAAATCGTATTTTTTTGTTAGGTTAGGTTAGGAAATGTATGGACGGTGAATGATCTCCTTTAATATTTATTCGCTGGATTAAACTTAAACTAGGGATAAAAGTTTGATCGAATTCGCCCTTAATGACACACTCTAAAGCGCCCTTCAAACTGACACGTGGCCCCTCAATATTCGAATACAGTCATCGACAATTATGTTGATGTATTGATTTCTTAATATCAGCCATTTGTCACGTCTCAAGGACTTCTTGAAGTAGACCATCAATTAAATTAACTGCCTACTGAAATAAGGGCTAGTTTCCGATGCGTGGCAGTTCCGATATAAAAGTGTTAGTAGGTAAAATAAGGAAAATTTATTGTTTATCAAATTGGCTAAAAGAAAGAAAGAAAGAAAATACATTTATTCAGCACAGACTAAAAGGCACACAATATACAGCAGATAATAAAAAAAAATAAAAAAACAAATAAAAAGTGTAAAAGGGTAGGACATTATCAGGGGAGTGTGCCTCACGGCTGCGCCAAAAAGGCCCAGTTCAGCAAAAATGCCAGACAACTAGTGCCTGACGCTGGTTTTCAACCGGACCCGAAAGTGTGAGGTGACAGATGCACTTCAATTGTCTGTAGGTACAGTCGCGGACTTTAATTGATGAGCCACCTTCAAACTTTTCTATTTTGCAGTTTCATACATTCACGAGATTACACGATTAAACACGAACTCGAATCGCACGCTCATAAACAAGATGACAAATAAATTACTTTTAATCAGAAATAGTCTTATCCATACAGATTGACTAATAAGTTCTCAGTGATAAAAAAATAAAAATAAATACAATGTTGCATTAAGCTTGTCAAATCTATTTGATACAAACCTCCTTTGAATCATAGCTCATTAACTCGTTATTTCTGAAAACTTAACTGAAGACAGTGACAGTTGAAATATCGATGTCAGAGACGTTACTATCGAACATGTCGAAATAACTATTATTATTTCTTCGTACGCTAACGTTACTATCGCAACAGTAACCTAGCAACGATTGTTTATCGTTGCTAGGTTACTGTTGCTAGACCTGCAATTGATTGACTTTGGGCTTTCACTCTGCTGTCAAGTTTGTAGTTCAGGATCTCAGGTTAGCCAACCGGTAAAGATATGAAATATAATTTTCTTCTTCTAATACGGAGACATATGACTTTGCGTGTCGGGAACCGAATAAACCCGATTTGCATTACACGGCTAAAATACGAACAGTGCCAGGTGGCTCATCAATTAAAGTCCGTGACTGTACACTATTACAGTCGCCGCGGACGAAAGAATGCGTTCCTGACATTTTCGCATTAAATGCGAAGGTGAGTTTGTTGGAATCCTAACTTCCTTAAGCGTACATTATGACAGCTGGGTAAACGTAACCGACCTATCCAAATAAAGTAAGTAAGTAGTAAGTAAGTAAGTAAGTAAGTCATTTATTTGTCCAAAACACGAGTATACACACACAAGGCATGCAAGATGTTACAATAAATTATGTCACAGTCATGTTTTGCCTTTACGGCGTACAAATTTAGAGGTACAGTACATTAAGTTATACAAGTGTCAATTAATAATTCAATTCAAAATATAGTGGTCTTAGAGATGTCAATATTAATCTATAATATAAAAATGAATCGCAAAATGTGTTGGTAAGCGCATAACTCAACAACGCCTGGACCAATTTGGCCAATTCTTTTTTTGTTGTGTTCGTTATCCTCAAGGGAAGGTTTAAACGTAAAGTAGGTGTAGGTAGGGTAGGTAGGTAGGTAGGTAGGTAGGTAGGCTAGGTATGTAGGTAGGGTAGGTAGGGTAGGTAGGGTAGGTAGGGTAGGTAGGGTAGGTAGGGTAGGTAGGGTAGGTAGGGTAGGTAGGGTAGGTAGGGTAGGTAGGGTAGGTAGGGTAGGTAGGGTAGGTAGGGTAGGTAGGGTAGGTAGGGTAGGTAGGGTAGGTAGGGTAGGTAGGGTAGGTAGGGTAGGTAGGGTAGGTAGGGTAGGTAGGGTAGGTAGGGTAGGTAGGGTAGGTAGGGTAGGTAGGGTAGGTAGGGTAGGTAGGGTAGGTAGGGTAGGTAGGGTAGGTAGGGTAGGTAGGGTAGGTAGGGTAGGTAGGGTAGGTAGGGTAGGTAGGGTAGGTAGGGTAGGTAGGGTAGGTAGGGTAGGTAGGGTTGGTAGGGTAGGTAGGGTAGGTAGGGTAGGTAGGGTAGGTAGGGTAGGTAGGGTAGGTAGGGTAGGTAGGGTAGGTAGGGTAGGTAGGGTAGGTAGGGTAGGTAGGGTAGGTAGGGTAGGTAGGGTAGGCAGGGTAGGTAGGGTAGGTAGGGTAGGTAGGGTAGGTAGGGTAGGTAGGGTAGGTAGGGTAGGTAGGGTAGGTAGGGTAGGTAGGGTAGGTAGGGTAGGCAGGGTAGGCAGGGTAGGCAGGGTAGGTAGGGTAGGTAGGGTAGGTAGGGTAGGTAGGGTAGGTAGGGTAGGTAGGGTAGGTAGGGTAGGTAGGGTAGGTAGGGTAGGTAGGGTAGGTAGGGTAGGTAGGGTTGGTAGGGTAGGTAGGGTAGGGGTAGGGTAGGGTAGGTACTTAGTGCTACCCGTGCGAAGCCGGAGCGGGGCAGCTAGTACTAAATACAAACACAATAACAAATATTAAATAAAGAATACAATAAAATAAACATAAAAATAAAACGTGCAGATTAAATGTCATAGAAATCAAATTAACTTATCATTTAAAAACTCATCAATTCTGTAATACACTTTTTCTAACAAAAGGCTTTTTAGTCTATTTCGCAATTGTTTGGTAGTATATTCCCTCCAATGTTTTGGCAACGTATTATAAAGTATTGGTGCCATACAGAATATGCTTTTGCGCAATAAAGCCGTCTTGGATTGAGGGATACAAAGCTTGCTATTGTCACGTCTATTTCGAACAAACTTCTCTGACACTAAAGGGAATAAGTGCGAGTTCGATTTGGCAAACATAATCGTCTCCAAAATGTACATTGATGGAAGTGTTAATATTTTATACTTTTTAAATAACAGTTTGCAGCTCTCAGTAACCTGTAGTCTAAACATAGCTCTAAGGCATCTCTTTTGCGTTTTAAAAATGACTTCTTTATTTGTTGAGTTTCCCCAAAATATAATTCCATATCTTAAGTTACATGACACTAGACCATGATAAGCAGTTAGCAGAGCATCATTATTTAACATCGGCGCTAGTTTATATAATGCATAAGCGGATCTACTAATTTTTTTGCATAAGGCTTCCGTATGCGCTTTCCAATCTAATTTGCTGTCTATAGTAACTCCTAGAAATTTTGCTGTGTCAACTCTATCTACAAGGTTATTACAGTAATGTACTCTCACATTCGGAATAGTTGACCTTTGTGCAAAATGCATAATATTAGTTTTCTCTAAATTTATTTTCAGGTTATTGTTTTCCAACCATTTTATCATTGATTCCAAAGTATTGTTAATATCAATTTCGTATTTGTCTATATTTTCGCATGGGATTGTAATGGTACTGTCATCGGCGAACAGTGTCATGGGGTGGGGAATACTTTTGGGTAGGTCATTAATATATAGTATAAAAAATAGTGGCCCAACGACAGTACCTTGCGGTACGCCAAATTTAACTGCTCGTTCTTTTGACCTATATATAATTTCCTGTTTATTGCTTTTATTTATTGCTGAGATATCTGTGAATTGTCTTCTGTTACTTAAATAAGACCGAATGAGGTTTGAGACGTTACCTCTAATGCCATATGCTTCTAACTTATCAATAAGTATGTCATGACGGACGTGATCGAAAGCCTGCGTCATGTCGCAGAATATCGTACATACCGGTATGTTCGCATCGACTTTTGGCATGACATTGTGTAAAAAATCATATATTGCCTGATCTATTGTTTTACCGTTTCTAAATCCCTTCTGTTCATTCGCCAAAATATTTTCTTTTTCCAAATAAATATACAATTTTTTATATAAATATTTTTCAAATATTTTCGAGATTATGCTGATAAGAGATATTGGTCTATAAAATTGCATTAGTTCTTTATTTTTCTTTTTGAACAGTGGTTTGATAATAGATATTTTTAGTGCGTCCGGAAAGACACCTGTCTCAATACAAAGATTAATTATATGGCTTAGATGCATTGATATTTCTTCCGCTACTGCTTTTAAAACTTTTGTTGACAGGCCATCGTATCCTACACTATTTGTGTTTTTTAAACCTTTTATAATTTTAATTATATCCATTAGCGAGCATGGGGACAGAAAAAAAGAATCTTTACTTTTTGTAATTAAAGATGTGGCGTTTTTTCCAGATCTCATTATAGGATTAATTTTGTCAATAAAATAATTATTAAAAGCATCTGCAATATCTTTTGGGTCAGTGATAATGTCATTATTTACTTGAATTTTGTCAATATAGTTTTTGGGAACGTTACATTTGGAGTCATTTATTATTTTCCAAGTAGTTTTTGCTTTATTATCTGAGGTATTTATCGTATAGTTATTTTGCGCCTTTTGTGTGAGCTTTACAATTTTTTTAAATAGCCTAGAATAACAAGTTAGCTTTTGTTTATTCACCTCATTTGGTGTCAGTCTATACTGCCATAAAAGTTGTCTTTTCTTTCTACTACAGAGTTTAATACCCCGAGACACCCATTTTGGTTTTCTGATTGTGTTTATTCTAACATTCCTTTCTGGAAAACATAATTTATAAAATAATGAAAATATGTCAAGAAAGGATTGATACGCTACATTAGAATCATTGGTGTTATAAATGTCATGAAATGGTAGGTGTTTTAAGTAGTTTTTAAATTTTGTCATATTTTCATTGCAATAGTCACGTCTTATTATTTTCCAATATTTAATGTTACATTTTTTGTGAATTGGGAACGTCAAAAATTGTGCCGTGTGGTCTGAAAGAGCCAATTCTAGTACTTCGACCTTACATGGTTTGCGTAAGTTGTGAGCAATATTATCAATACAAGTTTTACTTTTCAGGCGTGTAGGTTGATTCACTGCCAATTTAAAATTGTAGTTGAGGAAAAGGCACTCAAATTCAATTATTTGCACGTTCCTTTTTAAAATGTCAATATTAAAATCACCTGCAATTACAACATTATAATTGTACTTCTTTGTTAACTGTTGTAGGAGAATTCGCAATTTATCCATACATACATTTAAATTGGTTACCTTTGGGACTCGATACACACATGCTAGGATAGTATTATAGTCAAGTAACTCTATAGCGCAGCATTCAAACACTCCGGGCTCTGATATGTTGGATATCTTCTTTAATTCGTTGAAACGGTGTCCGTTCTTTACCAAAATGCATGAGCCACCTCTTTTACTTTCTTTTCTACAGTACGACGCCGCTATTTGGTAATTTGGTATGGTTAAGAATGATTCGTAACCTCTCATAATAAAGTGTTCAGTAACACACAATACATCCACATGTATGCCCTTTTCTGATGATAATTCGTCCAAACAAACTGTGACGCTGTCGGATTTGTTAAGTAAACCGGCAATATTCTGATGCATAACACAAATATTATTAGTTACGAAAAAAGTCTGATAACTTCTCTTTATGTACTTCCGTGGTGTTTACCGTGTCATAGTTTTCAATGTCAAAATAGTTCTCTTCATCTTGGTCGTTGAATTGTCGAGTCAGGTTATTTACATTCTCTTGTGTCATGTCATTTGCTTTTGAGTCCAAGTGAAAACGATTGATTTGAAGTAAAAAAATATTAAGTTCTTGAAAAATTGATCGCATGCCAGTGTTATTGAGCTTTCCGCTATGTCTGTAGAACATTGTGTGATCATAGGACAAGTTCTTGTTTGAGTCCAGAAAATAAGCATGTTCATGGGTGAAAATATCACGGCACAGTAGACTATTGAAATATTCTATCCTTCCATTAAAAATATTCGTGTAATTGCCACATTTATATGTTGGTGCGCAGATGATAACATTTGTAGGGTTTATTTTTTCTACAGACGCTCTTATGCCAAAAATCAAATTGGGGAAATCACTAGAATTGACATCTTCCTCTCCTATTAAAATTACACAGAAATCGTTCATTGTAAATGATTTCACCTTTGTTTCTAAGTTATGTATAATTTGGTCCACTGTACGATGAGGCATCAAGTAGTGGCATATCTCTGATTTGAGTTGCAGGGTCGTATTTGAAATCGGGAGTATTTTATTTATCTTATTATTGCTGAAAATATATATTTTACTGGTTGATGTAGTATCCAGCTCAGGTTTTGGTTGCCGTAAAGGTGCGGCTGTTTTCACAGGGTGCATATTTTGCTTGGCTTTTTTATCGTCATATTTCATACTTTCTACACAGTTTGTAAGATCTAGTGATATTAAATTGTCAGTTTGTGTCTCCTTCGTAATAGTTTGTCTGTTTATGGTTTTCTTTGGGGTGATTCTTCGTTTAGCGGGGCTGTTAATTCGTATAAGGAGATCGTTTTTTTTACCTAGTTCGTTGGTTTTTTCCTTCAATTCACTATTCTCCAATGACAGCAACTCAATTTCCTTGTGCGCGCTGCTTAATTGCGATGTTAGTTTTTCGATTTCGTCTTTTAATGCCTTAAGTTGTGAGTCATCTTCGTCCTCAGACATATCAGGCATACTGTTAACAGTTTCATTCCGAGAAATATTACTGTCGTCTTCTGGTTCCGAGCGGGTGCGCGTGCGACGGAACGTGATATTCTCCAGAAAGTTCATTTTTGGTTTAATTAAATATTTCTTGCAAAAACAATCTCATGTGCCGAGATCCGAACCAGAGCCTCTATACGTCCAAGTCTGCTGCGCCGGTCAACTGGCTAGCTGGTAAGTTAATTAATGGTTCAAATATGCAGATCGGGTTCTTTTGATTTCAATAATCTTATCTTTAGACAATAGATGTCGCTAGTTGCAATGTAAAAGGTAAGTATAATTATATTTTTTACAATTGCAACACTTTTTTGCTAATTGGCATCATTTGGTGAGGTCGTTGACATGTCAGTTTGTAAGTTAACCAGAAGATGGCGGCATTGTTACGCGATTTCAAATAAAAAACGAATTTTGATTTTGCGAGGTTTTGCATAATAATTTCGTTTGTTTACTTCGGGGTCAATTTACATTTCTTTTATTACACTGGTTTGGAGTCTTCACACATCTTTGATCACTGTTTATTAGTACTAATTCACTCTTTATTGGTACTGATTCGCTAGTAATTTGTTCGTCTGTTGTAGCTATCACTTTTTATAGTTTGCACACTACGAATGTCGATGATAACACTGCTGTGGTATATTTTGGTGTCCTTTTTCACTTTTACGCACTATTTACAGTCTGTTGAGTACTTTTTATATTTTTACGAATATTATTTACGGGAGCACAATCAAATACTTTGTTTACCTCACAGCGCCCTCTAGCGGAGCATAAAATAATGGTTTTCAACAATCACAATCTAAGGCAGGCTAAGAAGTATTATGGATAACGTTAACGTTGATAACGTTAAAAGAAAGTATCACTTTATGGCTTATGTACACATATTATATGACTGTTGAATATATATCTGATATTATATCTGTTGGTATGTTTTTTTTTTCTCTTTTTTGTAAGTATATTGGCATTTTGTTTTTATTTAAATTCATGTAATTTGTTACATTTAATTGTGCTTTTGTGCGGACTGAATATCTTTTATATCTATCTAGGTATCTATTAAATACAATAAATACTATTCTAAAAAAGGATTATGACTTTCTACACAATCAGAACAGATTGTTCAACTCATCTATTTTATAGTTATCATCATAATCTGCAATTCTGCATAGCCTTTTCCCAACTACTGTTGGGGTCGGCTTCCAGTCTAACCGGATGCAGCTGAATACCAGTATTTAACATGGAGCGACTACATGTATTAGGCAAAATTTTCTGAATTTTCTGAACAAATAAACTAAGCGAATATTTTTCGCACTAAAACATAAAATACGAGGTAATTAGCAACGAATGCGGGGTACGGAAACTCATTAGTTAGTCCAGCGTAATCTATGGCGCTATGGGCAGCAAGGATAGTGTGAAAATTATGGGACTTACTTACTTGGAAACAAAAGAAAAACTTTGTAAAAAAATAGAGTCTAGAAAAAGAAGGACGGTGTTTTGTTTTGTTTTGCAGAATTGTATTTTTCAGCATGACACACAGTTTAGAAATTATTTTATTTAAAAAAACGCGGTTATAAATATTCAAAATAACTCTTGCATAAGGCGAAAGCTTCAGGGTAGCCCGCGAAATACAAATTTTCTCACTTTTTTTGCAATTTACAAGTCAGTGTCGGGTTATATAATTATGTTGATCTAAATATGATTCGCGGCCGTATCAAATATTTATTTATAGAATTATAATCATAAAAATCATCAATATTACTCTCTAAGTTCATTTTATTGAATGTCTATTTTGTATGAAATTATGACATTTGAGAATTATTCTAACTCGAGGTGTTGGTTTCCTGATTCTATTGATTATAATTCTGTAAAGCCGTATTTATTACGGTCGCGAATCATATTTTAATAATACAACCTGACACTGACCTGAATGCAAAAAAAAAACGTAAATAAATTGGATTTTCCGGGGCTACCTTAGCGCATCCCCCGTATGGGGCCATAGCACATGACGTCCTATCCGCTATTTTCATTTGGCAAACGATTCACCAAAAACCCTGTACGTCTACTGACGTCTCTGAGTTGGTGGCCAGGATTGGACGTCATGTACCATCTGTGTATCTTCGGAGACCTCATCTCCTTCATGTACCTATTGTGAAAACAAACTTTTTTTTTTTTTTTTAAACGTTGCCCCACACAGAATTTCTTCCTGTATCGTGTACTATAGGCAAAATACATAAATATTTTAAGAGCATGTCGATTCTTCAATCAGGTATGTTGAGCTTGATTTATTTACGAAAAGTGTCCGGGAATTAAATTTTTTTTTAATAACTACTTCTTTGAAGAGTAACATTGTTGTGTAATGTATTTTATATTTGTTTTGTTTATTCTCTTCAGTTGCTTCTTTACATCACTCTAACGCGGTTTGTACCGTTTTGTAAATTTTATACATGAGTTTATATTTATGTGGAAACTTGTAATTGGCTTTATTCTACATATTACTTCTGACTACTCGAATGTATTAGCTGTAAGTTTTCTTAAAATTAATAAAATAAAATGTATATCAAAAAACATTATGAAAAGAAAACCAATCTAGTTAAAGCAATTTTCACGCGCATTGAAAAACACGTCAATGGAAATTATGTAGGTATGAACGTTTGTGAATGTAGCGAAATAAGTGTGAGATTATGGCTGCTACAATTCGAAACCACACTAAACTTGTTACGGCTGGAAATGCATTGATTTGATAATCTGGTAAAATAAAATTTTACTATTAAATAAGTTCTGAGTTGAGCTCCACGATCACTGACAAATGCTTGCACTGACTGGACAGGTTTACTCAAATCGTGTCAAAAGTTGCAACAATTTGAAAAGGAGTGTTTTTGTTTATAATGTTTTTTTAGCCATTCCTTAAATGACGGTTAACGGCTATAAAGTTTTTATAAAAAAATTAAATTCTTTTTATAGTACTTTATATTTCGAAAATATATCTTATTTAATTTAAAAGTTATTGCAATTTTAGAAGTGTGGTACTAAGTTTTGACGGCCAGTGTAGTTTGACTAAACAGTAACGTTTCACTGTGAGTCTGTCTGTGATGCAAAACACACAGATTCTTATCTAAAGAACCTTGAATTACAAATTAGTGTGACATTATTTGAATCTGAGCAGTGTGAAGGCCGCTCACACTCGATGACTAATTTTATCTAAAAATGAGAGTAAATATTTGTGATTTTTTAGAGTAGGTTGGTAAGCCGGAATTTGTTTCCAAGTACGTATTACAAATGTTTTTCTGTTGTTCTCATTGCATAACTGTGTGACTGAATAGGAATGTTGCTAACCAGATTTCATGATATTCTCATCCGGTGTAGTTTTCCTACGAAAATAATTTACTGAAATCGGACCGCGGACAAAATAATTGTCTGAAACCGAAGGAAGCTGGCTACGTCACAAATATTTATGAAAAAACAACTAACAATGTAATTTGGTGTTGAATTTTATAAAATATTTTCAGATAGCCGATAAGTAAACAGAAAACATATAAGTACCTAATGTATTTCTCACCGACTGGTCGCCACTTCACGTGACCAGAGAGCTGGCTCATTCTTTGGCCAAAGAATTAGCATTGCCATTCAACGTGGCAATGCTGCCAGTCATAATCTAATCTAACTAATATTATAAACGCGAAAGTTTGTAAGTATGGATGGATGGATGTTTGTTACTGTTTCACGTAAAAATTGGATTTGGATGAAATTTGGCAAGCAGATAGTTTATAACCTGGATTAACACATAGGATACTTTTTATCCCGATATTCCCACGGGATCGAGATTTACGCGGGTGAAACCGCGGGGCGCAGCTAGTATAGTATATAAGCATTTAATGTAAGTAAAGAATATCGCAAAACAATGTAGTGGGTTCTGCAACTTGTTAAATAAACCGCAAATCCGAAAAAAGTTAGCCGATATATAAAACTTTATCACCTAAAGTAAACGTTGTATAAAATTTTAAATTTCACCGAAATACTAAAATCACCTCGAAAGCAAGAAAATTAGGTCGCCATTTCGCTCTCCCTAATTTGCTCATACGCACTTCGATCACAAGTGCTCTCCGTTCCGAACGTCTAGGTTTTCAAGCGGCTGCAAATTAGAGGCAAACTAATTATCGATGTTAATTGTGCCAGGTTGTATGTAGCTAATTTAAGGCCTTTTAACTTGAAGCTTCTCGTAAAATGGAGTTTTTTGCGATGAGGTTTTTTCTCAAGAAATCTTTCACCAATCTTGTAGCTTTTTTATACGTCTTGGTTGGATAGTGCGAATCTAAGAATACAATTAGATGAGAGTATTTTTACTCGGCCACGATATGAATGCATGGAAATCTATTTTGAATTGATTGGGAATAACGTATTGAAAGTCGATGACTAAAGCGCTTCTTGTCTATGAATTTCTAGGCTATTCTCAATATTGATCGCCAAAGATAGTACCTACTCGACAGTCGGTATGAGTGGATGATAAAATTAATCTAAACACTCTATTCTGATAGTGTTAAGTGTAGATACCCCAGTAAAATCAACATTGGATCATAACTTTCCAATGACTCCATCAACGTTCTAGTTTCCAGCGAGCAATCTAAAAAAGTTTTCTTCACATAAAAACTAAAAACAAACTGCTTTTCAACATACACACCTTACTTTCCAACTTACTTTTTAATTAACTCTGAAACTCTAACGCTATGCATTAAAGCTGAAGAAGAATTTCGGACTGTGGTTTCAGTTCCCGGTCAGAGCTTGGAGTTGGAGAAGGACACAGAAGAACAACTTTACAAAAAACCCCGTGAATTAGTAAAAAATATACTCAAACTCAAAGCATTTATTTCAAATAAACCAATTACAGGCACTTTTGAATTGTCAAAGGGTCGGTCAGTCAGAAAATATGACGCTAGTTGCCCATTCCAAAGCGTAGTAGGTTCCTATGGAGAAGAACGGGCAAGAAACTCCACTATATCGCTACCTTACCACTATTACTGACAAATGCTTGCACTGACTGGACAGGTCCACTCAAATCTGTGTGGTTCTTTCCTCAAAAGACCATTTCAGACGCTAATCTACATGGTACCCATATGACCTGACCAAGATTATGTTTGGACTTTAAAAGAGGCTGCGACCTCTGAGTTTGTTTCAGCCTTTTTTCTCAGAGTAGTCAATTAGGAAACGCCGACCTCATCTAGCTTATTTTTACTATTTTATAATATGACGTGTAAAAGTGTTTCTAATATCCTATTTACAGAATAAACAAGTTCATTTCATTTCAAGGGGTATCGTGTTACGCGTAACTTGGTCGTGGAGGTCAGATAGACAGTAGCTCCATGTCAAATACTGGTATTCAGTTGCATCCGCTTAGACTGGAAGCCAAACCGTACTTAGTTGGGAAAAGGCTAGACAGATGATGACTTCTCTAGCCATCATCTCGGTAGTCACTAGTCACCCCCTTTCTAACCATTATCATCTTTCACACAGTCCATCGTTTCTTTGGCCTTCCCATACTCTTATAGCCATCAATATTCATACTACAAACATTCCTCACGACATTTTCCTCATTCTTCTGCACCACATAGCCATACCATGGCAACCGCACCCACACTACTTTACAGTTACCGGTGACACTTTCAGACTTCCTCATAGTACTCATTTCTCTTTTTCTTCTCGTTCCGTTTTACATCTGTGACCAATTAAAAGAAAGGAATTATTTCCTCTACCAACGCAATATTGTGCCTGCCTCGAGAAACACTCTGGTTGTGGTCGTTCCCGTTAATCTGCTTCTAATCTCCATCAACACAAATAAAATGACCCACGGTTATTTTTGTTTTTTGTTAATACGGCCGAAGAATCATGGCCGATCTGAACATCGTGCTCTCCGAACTTTCACGCATGTTCTCTCACTCACACTCGCCTCATGTCAACACTTGGTTTCCAAAAAATGCCATGCGCAGCCTGCTGCGCATAGTTCGGACTGGCCATGATTCATGGGCTGTATTGTAGAGGCCACGTAGGTACGTATACCTATAAGGTAAAACTAGTAAATAAATAAATACAGGACGTTAAATTATAATTAATGATAGCACAGTTATTATTGTGTTACCTAAGTCCTTAGTTAGTGTCTAATTATAGTTTTCCTAAAGTGAATCGTTAATTACACGGCCATTGTACCAATAGAAATAGCAATTTTGTAAAATAACTTAACAATTTTGGTGTATATGATGCTTACGAGTACTTAATTGGACGCCTAAAGTCTTTTGTGTTATAGGTGATACTAAATTAAATGACTAACTAACTATAGTCTGTTTTTTAATCTCGTAGAATATTTTGACAGGTGCAAATGTCAAACTCCAAATTGAAAAAACAAAGAACAATCACTTGAAATGTCAAATTAGTCAACGAGACTAAAAAATAGACTTTTATAATTAGTTAGTACTTTGTCGTATTGTAGGTAGGTTTACGATTTCGACCCCTGCATCCGTCAAGGGGGTGACACTTTCACCATGAAACTCATTTCCGATTCGTGAAAAAAAATCATATTCTTATACAACAGTATACAGAGTATTTCGATACAATATGTTTTTTTTTACTCGAATATTACACACGTAATTTTTTTTTCCACGAATCTAATTCATGTATGGGTTTCATAGCGAAAGTTGTTTAGTATGACAAGGTAGAATACCCCCTTGACGGAATAAGATGCAGATTACTAATTCGCCTTATGCATTTTAATGTTAATAATAAAAAAAGCTGTACTCCTGGACACGGCTCGCATCGTTAGGAGGTTCCTCTCTCTGGAGCCCTGACCGCCGGTAGCTTGGACAATGTTCCCGATACCGGTGGGCTACTATTTTTTATATTTTTAAATGTTTTATATAATTTTTTATTCTAATATTTAAAAATATAATTTATAAGTATGAAAAATGAAATAAAGGGAAAAATCCCACTATTGCTTTATTCTAATATTTAAAAATATAATTTATATGTATTCAAATTGAAATAAAAAAAATCCCACTAACAAAGTTATAAGGTACCTATATTCGTATTCATTCCATCTTCAGTTCTTTAAACCGTGCATCATTCTTAAAGACAGTAGGTACTTCTGTACTTTCATACCTCGTGTACCAGGGTTGAGTTCAGATGAATGAACCATCCCCCCTTCATCCCCTCGGAACCCCCAGGCACTCGAGCCTCCGCTCTCATCCATTGTTCGGGGAGAACTAGGTACCTCCACCAACCCGCAGTGTATGCATTTTGCCGGTTAAGCAGACTTTAAAAAATTCATATAAGGATTTCAAAAGGATAGATTTGTATTATGTTTACGTTAAATGTGAATCGGTGGGGAAGTTATGCAGTTGAAATGCTGGTTATAATAGTTAGGTACTTAGTGGACTATTTTGCGGAGATTTTTTAGGCTTTTTTGAGTACCTAGTAGAAAAGTGGAAAGGCTTGATACAAGCTATAAAAAAACGTGTGCGGTCGGTGAACGAAATTCCTTCTCAGGTATGATTTAAAACAAAATTTTCGCAGCCGCCATCTTGGATTTACATTTTGATCTCACTATCGGCTTTAGTACCCTCGAAAACTATGAAAACGACACCAATGACGAGAATATTGAACATTTTCGCAGCCGCGATCTTGGATTTTCATTTTGACCAAATTCACACTTTCTCTCTCTGTCTCCAGCGGCATGCAGTGTACGCAAGCCGAAGTGTAGAATTTATTGCCATTAAAAAAAATCATTCATTTTTTTAAATTGTATTATGTGTTTGTATCAGTGTAATCAATTGTTGATGAACTATAATACAATAACGGAACGGAACGAACGGAATTCTGAAGATGATATCAGAAAGGCCAGAGTCTGCAGTGCTATGGAGGCTTATTCGGCTTCACGTGACAAGATGACGCAATATTTTTATTTTTGGTTTTTATGTATTGTTTTTGACATTAATGGGATTTATTTTTATGTTTGTAATTCGAGAATGCTACATTACTAACATAGTTGTTTAAGACCTTTATTACTAACATTATATGGACATTTTCTTAGTCTGAAATAAAATGAATGAATGAATGAATAAATAAACTTAGATTGATCATTCTTTCAGGTTATAATCGTGAATCTATTATATTTACAGCTCTATGTTGTGTTATCAGCAGCAGCACACGGCTAATAAACATTAATAATAAATGTTAGTAATATTATGTGTTACAACAATTTTTCGTGTTTCAAATGATTAAGTTCTGAATAGCTTACACGCGGCGCTGTAACATTTTTAACCGATTTCCAAAAAAGGAAGTTCTATGTTCATCTATATGTATTTTGTTTATGTTCATCGATTTCTCCATAATTGTTGCCGATTTACGTTTTTTTTTTTAATTTGGAAGTTTAAGCTTGCGCGTTTGTCCCATATTTTTTTATTAATCTTGCTTCAGTATTTTTTGAGATAGCTTCTTTAAGGATCTATATGGATGATGTTATATATAATAACTTCCTGTCACTGTTTATTCTTTTCGATGTATATACAAAACTTTTAATTAGTTAACCTGTTAATGCATCACACATAATATGTTGTCACATTATGTAACCCATTCATAATCAACGGCCATTTATCACAAGCTGTCACAACGCAGTGTTGTCATTATTCACGAATTAACATGCAAATAAGACAAGGAAAAAGTAAGCGGCATAGACATTAGACAATGACTGCATGCATTATGATCCGTTTTACATATTTGTACTTGGCAAGTCACTTCAGAATACCTACTTACATTTAAAATAATAACAGCGATTGTCTGGTTAACAAGCAAGTAATTAAAATTGGAATTTTCCATTTATCACTTCAGAAATAACTACCTCGCATTCGCGTTGAAAAAATTAAATAAAAACAGCAATTAAGCATTCCGGACGATTCACATTATTCTTTACCACATTGCAGATAACATTTTTTAAATTCATTATTTATTTGTGTATGTAAAACAACGCCACAGAAGTAACCCTCAAACGCAAACGTGCTTATTTCTCAGCTCTGCAGAAACTAGCCATTTTATTCGAAGAAACCTCAATGCACCACTGAAAATGTATTTTATGTGCAATACGTGAGAGAGGAGTTTTATATTTTTGAAATCTGTGAACTGTACGGACTGAGATTTGGAGCGAGGGTTGTGGGGGTTAGATTAGCGGAGACAGATATATTTTCACCTACGAGTTTACGGAGAAGTAGCTGACATTCTAGATTTTCTGTTTTCGAATAAAAATCAATAAAAACTTGGTACTACATTTAGAGACTATTTTGTTTATTATTTTATTTTTTACATACTGAATTCTTTAAGGCTTCTGGTGGAACAATTTCAATGAAAACTTCACGGAAATTGGTCTACCGGTGTCGCGTGAAGTGGCGTCGCGCCTGTCTGAGGCTTTATTTATTCAGTTAGTTTGATTTTATTTTCAACTCTCCGATAAAGATTTCATATCAGTACATATTCGTCAAATATAGCCTATATTCCTATTATCTAACTGTCATCCTTCTTCAATCATCATTAAACCAGATTATAAAACGTTCCTTTATCGACTGACAATCCGTCAAAATCCCTCTGTTATGATTTCCTTTGTACAAATCGCACCACAGAATCGTGGTTTCGATAAACGGTCTTACTCAATCTTAGTGGAGAACTAGTAAGGCGCCGACTGCAGCGCAACACTACATATCAGTACATTTCGCTACGCGCGTCTCACACAAGATTACAGCGAAGACGTGCTTCGTGAAATGTAGCGAACGAGACAAGAATAAAAGCATCGGCAGCGCAAGGGTTGATTAGCTCTCGTGTGAGTTGTATGACTGTTTTCTGTATTGTCAATTTATTGCGATTCTTGGGATACTGGAGTAGATATTTTTTACTTTTATTTGTGGAGCAGAAGCAGTGCAATACATAGGTGTCACCTCATTTGTTTCTTGGGTTACAAGGTGTACCTAATTGAAATAAATGTAAACTTGAAAAGGAGTCATTGTATTGCTTGTTTATTATTGAAACATTGTGCGTAAAGGCTCTTACATATTGGCGCGATACGCCGCCGCATTGTTCGCCGTGAAGTTTTCTCAGAAATTGTTTTGTTAAAATTCGCGTCGCGCGGCGAATCGCGCCAGTATGTAAGAGCCTTAATAATATAAACAAAGACCTAGCGCATAGGCATAAGTTATAGAAACACTTGAACAAAAAATTGTTGGAGTAATTGAAATTAAATACTTACATACCACGAGCTTTAGGAATGAGATTAAAATGCGGTAATTACCTGTAACAAAGAATATAATTTAATAAATAACAGCATAATTGAAAAAATCCGGCCAAGTGCGAGTCGGGCTCGCGCACGAAGGGTTCCGTACCATTATTTATAAAAACGGTACGGAATGTTGTTGTATGGGAGCCCCCTTAAATATATATTTTGTTCTGTTTTTTTTTGTATTTGTTGTTATAGCGGCAACAGAAATACATCATCTGTGAAAATTTCAACTGTCTACACTATCACGCTTCATGAGATACTGCCTGGTGACAGACGGACAGACAGCGGAGTCTTAGTAAATGGTATATTATTATTATTTTATTTTAGTAAAAGGGTCCCGTTTTACCCTTTGGGTACGGAACTCTAAAAAGAGGGTGTGTGTTTGTACACGACAGAACTTACGACTGGAACCGAGTACATAAATACGCGGCTCAGCGTCACCGACCGAATGGAGCCGAGTATACCAGTTTCAGCGTCACCGACCGGAGCGTGGCGGTTCAGTTTCGTTCTGCTTCTCAAAAAGAGCGCAAAATGCTCCTCAAAAATCAGTGTAAGTAGGTATATCTTTATTCTTCTGTAACTTACTATAAAAATATCTCTTTTATAAAAAAGGGAACATATTAAGGTCATCTATGTAATTGGACCGCTGCTTTTCATCTTTTCACTCTGAATTCTAATCTCGTGATCAAAGGAATCGATTTCATTGAAGGTAATCAGACAGACATCGCGAATGAAACCAATTCCCCCTGCCATTAGAATTGCTGATAGTTGCTTTCATAAAGTATGTATGTATGTGTTTTTATGCTGTGTTATGAATATGATGTACCTAATACATTTGTACCTACTTTAAAATAGTTTATATTTAAGTATTTAGAATATCGCTAGTCCATGTCCGGACACACTGTATAATATTGTCACTTGACTTTGGAGGCTATTGCTACTCGACTTTGAAGGCTATCGCCACTTGATTGAAGAGACTATGACCATTTGTTTCATTCTTGGCCATGTTGTGTCATGTGATTCCTGGTTTTATAATCTTAACTAATATTATGCGAAAATGAGTTTGTTTGTTTGTTACGCTTTCACGCTAAAACGGCTGAACGGATTTGGATGAAATTTGGAACAGGGGTAGACCATGACCCGGAATAGGACATAGGATACTTTTTATCCCGATATTCCCACGGGATCGAGATTTACGTGGGTGGAACCGCGGGGCGCAGCTAGTTTTTGAATAAAGAGAAATGGAGACTACCCACACGCTTGGAGTCGCTCGTTCAGTATTCAGAGAGCGGTCGACCTAGTAAGACCTTCTAAATAACCGGTTAAAATAGTTGCTGATTGTTATAGCGAAATTATATTATGTCCTTATGTGTGTCCATTTTGGTATTAGTAAAATACAATCTATTAGTATAAAACGTGGTTTTATTCAAATGCAAATAAATTATTCAGATTATCTATGATTTGATATTAATGCAGAAACCTTGTACCCTATTAGGTGGGATTTTTTTTTAAATATATTTCTAGTCACGATGACATTAAATAAAGCATATCGTGCTTTTTGTACATTAGGAGCAAAACAATAAAATACGGTAACACTTTTTCTTTTCCGCTTCATAAAACATTTCAGTATCTGGGAGTGATAAAGTAACAATATTAGACAAACAACAGTACATTTTGTTCATAAAAATAATGTTTCACATGAGTGGAGCCTTACCCCCATAACCCCTCCAAAATGCTTCCAAAGCTATAGCTCTGATAAATATAAAAGACGTTACGTATATGACGGTAAGTGGAATTTTCCTTTATTTCACACTGTTTATGCGCTTGCCTACATAATTTTGTCGTGTTATATCGTCCATAAAAGTTTGTGTCTGTATCGCTCGCGTTTTTCTTTGACAAATAAGGTAAATAAAAAGAATTCCATTCGTTGTACCTACATGTAGTTTGTATAAAGGTATGCCCCTATTTCGTATTAGGATTAAAAGCATTAAGTAGAGGCTGTTAAGGTAATGATAGGCTTACAATAAAACCCACGCCGCCGACGACGCCTACAGACGGACTATGAATACCTCAAATGGGTATTCAATACTTGCGTGTATTCAATACTTGCGTGGGATGGCAAGAAGCCGAACCACTATATTTTTTCTTCAATTTCATAATCAGCCTATAATGTTCCCACTGGTGGGACACAGACCTCCACTCGGTGAGACGGAGGCCCATACCTTCAATTTCACTAAGGAGAAAATAACCAGATTGATTTATTATTAGTTATTATTATTAACTAGCAGTGCCCCGCGGTTTCACCCGCGTACGTCTTGATCCCGTGGGAATAACGGGATAAAAAGTATCCTATGTGTTAATGCAGGTTATAAACTATCTGTGTGCCCATCAAAATACGTTCAGTAGTTTTTGCGTGAAAGAGTAACAAACATCCATCCATCCATCCATACTTACAAACTTTCGCGTTTATAATATTAGTTAGAAGTTATATTTTCAAAACATATTATTTACATCCTAACTAATATTACAAATGCGAAAGTGAGTTTCTCTGTTTGTTACGCTTTCACGCTAAAACGACTGCACGGATTTGGATGAAATTTGGCACAGGGACTTGGAAAAGGAAATAGGCTACTTTTCATTCTGGATCGCAGACCAAATCGATGGCAACAGCTAGTCCTGCCATAATTGGTTGTACGTTTAACTAAAACCGCCAATTATTTCGCATATTTACTCAAAGCATGCACATAGACCACAAATGAAGCCATTCAAACCTAATTAGATAGCATTAAAGTCTCATCACACCACGAATAGAAACGTTAATGACCGCGTCATTCCTTTTAAAGCCGCGTTTCCACTAGGCAACAATTGACGCGCAACATGTTGCACAACAAGTTGCGCAACATGTTGAAAGTCAGCGCGGAACTTTTGTTGAACAACGTTGTCTGTCTACGCATCTACTACTTTACGTCAGTCGTCGACAACATGTCGCCAGAGGAACTTGTGTTGATTTCAGCGGCAGTGGTTATAATTTTATCGAAAAACACTACGGACATTGTTGCGCGTCACGTCTCCACTCGACAACAATTGATGCTCAACTAACGATGCTCTTTAAACAAAGAACAAACCGCGCGTCATGTTGCGCGCCAGCTGGCAACGTCGCGCGCTGTTGTGCAGCGTTGCCGTACATGTTGAGCGTCACGTGTCGCGCGCCAAATGTTGCCTAGTGGAAACGCGGCTTAATGGCAACATCAGTTAAATTAAAACATTACACAATCTGTACTAATCCATACTAATATTATAAATTCGAAAGTAACTGTCTGTCTGTCTGTATGTTACCTTTCCACGCCTAAACCACTGAACGGATTTCGATAAAATTTGGCATGGAGATAGATGGCATCCCGGGGAAGGACATAGGCTACTGTTATGGACGTACCACGCGGGCAAAGCCGCGGGCGGAAGCTAGTCTATACCTATACATAATTAAAGTAGCTTTTCGTATTTGTCTGTATGTCCGCGTTGTTCTTCTAAACCACGCAACAGATTTAGATGAGGTTTTCACCATCGTATAGATAATAATCATATTCTGTGAAAATCTCAACTGTCTAACTTTCACGGTTCATGAGATACAGCCTGGTGCCAGACGGACGGACGGACTGACTGACAGCGGAGTAATAGGGTCCCGTTTTACCTTTTGGCTACGGAACCCTAAAAATATAGCTGTTATTCTTGTATATTGTGTATCTTACGACTTCCACGCGAACGGACTCGCGGGCAGAAGCTAGTTTTAACATACGATAAACGTTTATAGCTCTCATGAAAAAATGTAGTCGTACCAAAATTACGCTAAAAGAGGGCATTCCATTTTCCTTAATGAAGAGAACGAGACTGATGGTAATGACATGACGTTTTAACTTGGAGCCGTTGGGGGGCGCTGTAATCGTAGGCAGGGGAATCGTTCGGGGCTGGGGGACCAGGGGACATTTTTATAACTTCGTAAACGAACTTACCAATGTTTTTTAGGTCGTAATCGTTGTTTTTTGGGACGTAATCGATGTTTTTTGTGACGTAATCGATGTTTTTCTGCGATCCAAACACGAGTGTTTAAAGTTTTATTTTATTGAGAGCACCTCTAAGTACATTGGAAGGGGAATGACTCAGGTTCGAGTAAGTTTTGTTTTTTAGAAGTTGTGGCAATGTTTGTTTGTGTTTTATGGGCAAATTGCAAATGATTATTACATTTGTTCGGCGCCCATTAACCAATGGAAACGGCTGAATACCTAATAATAAATTATAGGTATATATTGTTAATGAAAGGAAATGAGATTTATTATTATGTATTTCATTTCATTTTATTTAAAAAATACTCAGTCGGAAAAAGGTATTAGGTAATGATATGTCGACCTTTTTCGAATATCCGCTAAGTTGGCGATCAAAGTCGCATTGCAGGATTTTTCATTTGGCCCCGCCAGCTTATATCATCGGCATAACTATTTGCATAATAATATTACGAGTTTTCTTCGTAATAAAAAGAAAAATGCTACGTTATGTGAATGTTAAGTGTGCTCCGTCTAGCTATGACAACTTCCTCGTTTATGGGTCAATATAATTAATTATAGGAAATAACCGCTACGTTAGTCATTTCAAGGATTTGTTCTGTGAGTTACAAAAGAAATAAATAACATTTGTTCAATCAATCTGACAACCCTTTTCCCAACTATGTTGGGGTCGGCTTCCAGTCTAACCGTATGCAGCTGAATTCCAGTATTTTACATGGAGCGACTGCCTATCTGATCTCCACAACCCAGTAACTGGGTAATAAGATAGCCCTTGGTAAGACTGGTTTTCAGACTTTCGGCCTCTGACGACCCGTAATGACTGTCAAAGATCCACGAATGACAGCCGGGACCAACGGCTTAACGTGCTTTCTGAGGCACGGAGGAAGGAATCTCAAAGGCCACGAGCCCCTTAACTACATTTGTTAAAGTATTTTATTCAATCACTTAGATAAATTCATCACTTTGTGAGTAATTAAGTAATTACTTACAAACAAAGTAACAAAACAAAAAATAAACATAGAAACTTAGTATAAAAAAATCATTCACGTTTACTTTGCTACGGCAAACGTTGAAAACATCAGTTTATTTTTTAAATAAAAACCTAAACGAGATAAATATAAAAAATAAACATAAAAAAATCTCATTTTAAGATAAGTTAAAATCCTCTCGCATACCTACTGCGCACCCAGCACCAAGATTAAATTAAACAGAAGGGGAGCTCAAAGCTAAAATTACCTAACAAAAAGCATTTCCACTTGTATTAAAACGACAGTATGTAGATTAGGAGTCTAAGTGTCACAGTATCGCGAGAAATCAGTATTTCAAGTCAGGGTAATGTAATAACATGTGCCAGGGAACCGTAATGACCTGCCAGGGTTGCGGGAAAGTCCGAAAGGGATACCAGGACCTTGGCAACAGGCAACTGAAGGAACGCGGGTGGGTTTTAGTCTGTAAAAGTCTTACACGCCCTTCCACTCCGCCCAGAGCGGGAGAAGTCATTTGATGATTTAACACGATCAAAAAAAAAAAAGGGAACCGTAATGGGATATCCCAGGAACCTATGAACGGCTATAGTTTTTGTCGTTTCGATATCTAGGATATTGATCCTACTGTACCTATTATAATTTTAACCTTGCCTTGTTTCCCCGAAAGGTTAGGCAAAGGTGTACTTATAGTACACATTCGCCAGTTATTTTTTAAGTCCCATGTTGTAATAGGGGGCGAGCCTACTGCCAACACCTGGGCACAAATTCCAGACTCCGGCCTGCGACTGAGAAATTCCAGATGGAAAACCCAATGCCACTTTGCGCGACCTAGGAATTGAACCCAGGACCTCATGCTCAGCAGTAGCGCTGTGACCACTTGACCAACGAGGCAGTAATCCGAGATGATACAAAGAATTCTTTTCTTATGTGGCAATGAAAGTTAACAGTATGAACGTTTTATCAGAGGCCCTAGACAAAGTGACATTCTATCAGCGATAACGATGATGGAAAAGGAAAAAATGTATAGGACTGACATAAACTATCGAAAAGCTCATGTCAATCCTGTTGAAAGTCGTTGTAGAAATACGAAACGCTTTCGATGCGATTGTCACTTGTCTAGGCCCTCTGGACCCGATTAGCAAAGTAAATTACGCTTCTGAAGTCTTATAAAATCTAAGTCTAATAACAGAAAACTTGTTAACATTGTTATTACGTTAGTTAACACAAACTCACACCTTCGTCCTATGAGAGTAAGGAGACATTACAGAACTCCTTTTTTTTAACTAGGGCGTCTCATAGTTGATTTTAGATGAAAATCGTAACTATTTAACCGGACTTTCCTGTGGCTGCTTTGAGCTACTACACTCAGGGCCTCCAGCCAAGAGTACAGAACGCCACCCGCTACGCTCCTTATACTCGTATACTGCTTCTGCTTCCTTTACGTTCTTATAGTTATTGTGAAAAATAGTTATTATTTAATAAATATAGTTATTTATGGACAGAAATAACCTACCTACATTCAATATTGAACACTGGGATGGGATTCCCTGTGCAAAAAAAAGTCATACACATAAAGACTTTTCCTTTATAGAAGCGCGAAGTCACCAACACATTACTATGTCGTGTTGTGTCGTGCCGCGGGATAAACCAATCAAGCGAATACGGACTACGTCAAATCAGAACGAGTTTTGATTAGCTAACACTGCGTCAGAAGGCGTCACGACACGACACAACACAAGAATATTAATCCAGCTTGACTAATAAAAAAACATGCTCATTTCAATTTTAATCACCACACTTCAATTTCAATCGCCAAATTTCGATAACTAGCTCACGAGTAAAAATTCCCAATCTAATTCTAAACTCGACTCACTTACCTTCACGAATTAATCTCACAAAATACAGCCTCGCTCTTTACCATGTTCAAATTAAACTAGGGAATTGCCAAGGAACGCAGTTTACGTACTGTGTAGTTAGTGACAATGTCGTAGGTAAAATTAAGTGGATCATTCCCGGTATTATGTCATTACCGTTTAGAGTCCCAGTAATTAATTTGAAGTGCTAACTTTAATCAAATATTTAGATATAAATTCACTTTCTAGTTACAGTTTTGCCAGGGTTGCGGGAAAGTCCGAAAGGGATACCGGGACCTTGGCAACAGGCAACTGAAGGAACACGGGTGGATTTTAGTCAGTAAAAGTCTGTCACGTGACAGCCGGGACCAACGTGCTGCTGGCTTAACGTGCTTTTAGCATGCTAAGCCATGACCAGAGTATCTAAGAAAAAGTAAGTCGGTTACTTTTACGATTGTCAAAATGCCATAATCGCACCAAACCAATCGGAAAGAAAAACCAATTCATTAAATATGTTATAGGTCACGAGATCAACATCGAACGTCATTGGACGCTCATTTCATCAATCATCTCCCGTAATACAAATGTAATATTATCACAGCGGCCATATTGACTTTCTCAAACTAACAGAAAACAAACTAGAAAAGTTTTATTAACATTATTAGCGAAAAGCCTCGAAGGTCGGGAATGAGATTGTTCTTGATAAAAATCTTTGTGATTAAGTACCTACTCTGTCCATGTTATAATAAGATTTATTTTAGTAAAAATGATAACGGAGGCTTGCATTAAATTTTTAATTAAAATTTCGTCCCGATAAAAATAAATAAGGGGTACCTACCTAATCGAATAACTTTAGTGAAAATTCTTGTTTATTTCGTTTGGCCTCTCAAAAAGCTTTTAATGGAAAAATAACAAGGTTATACCCGAGAAAATAACATTGGAAAATAATTAATGCGCTACTTTGTCGTGTGTATTGCACAGAGTAATTTGAAGGCAGAGGCGACCAGATATTATTACAACGGGTCATCGAGATATAAGTACTAACGTACTAGAGAAGACACCGTAAATTCCTACTTTGTCTCGTTCAACTGCGGCGATCGCGCCGCAGTTTGTCGAAGAAAACGCGTAAGTGCCGTGATTTACATGGCGCTTAAGACCTTTTTGCCGAGAATAAATACACTTCCGCAGCAAAGGACTTTGTCTAATTTCGGCTTCGCGTGGACACGATGCTCAAAAAGATACAAATTAATCGAAAATTATGTTTCCTTTTTAAACGCTTATTTCTTCTTTATTTTTGTATCAACTTGAAACCATGAATATTGTATTTAATAAGTACTGAAATTGTTTTATTCTTCGACAGAATGTCAGTACTCCACCTTCATTTATAATAGTGATGTCAAAAATTAATCGTATAGGTTAAAATAATTATTTACAAATTGATTCCGATTGTTATTTTTGAAGTTCAAATAAGTCCTCCTCATTCGTATAAGAGATTAACACTCAATTAAAGCTGTTATTTGTAATCACTTACATTATTTCGAACATGTTTTATCTTTATACTGGAAAACAAAAGTATTTAAAAGTATCGATGTTGGTCAATGACTTACAATTTATAATTGATTATTAAATCGATTATAAAAAAATAACGTGTCTTGCGTGTCACCTGTCACTTCAAGTCACTTGTCATTCACTTTGTTTCTTGGCATCGTAAATATTGTTTTTCTCGTTTTCCTGTGATTATTTTTTAAGTATTGTTTTGGCTTTGAAAATGGACACTGATACCCCTTCTCACGTTGACCTATGGACTCCGAGACCAATCCCATCGTTGACCCCAGCTTGAATATGGATATCGAACTCGCCGACCTGAATCTTACGGATACGAACGAAACTGTGATCCGATGTGCGAATTGTGGTATTAATATCACGCAAAGGAGAAGGCATACCCTCAATCTTGTGGAAGTGGAAGCTGTTATACGGCAGTGGGTCGCTCCACAAGTGGTACGTTTGCATCCATCGTCATAATTTCTTTAAATAATCTTAATAACTGTGCAACCACTAAACCAAACACTTTTTTTGTTTGATAACAGGTTGGAACAGACTGTATAATATGTCACTCTTGCTGGATTGTAGCTTTGAATGAATCAAACTCGCAAATGTACAACACCGAAGCTACAACTACTAGTGGACATCATCGACACATTTGCACTAACTGTGAATGTTCATTACTGAGAATAAGATCTCACATGCTGAGTACTAATACAGAAAGAAAGACTCGCATTAGAGTAAGTAAGTTTATTCATAGTCCTGCTCTAATATGGTAGTCCTTCTTAACCTTAGAACTGGAACTTTTTGCACGAGTCTGTGTAGAAAGTAACTAAGTATCTTCTAGGGATGCGTGCTACATCAACAAAGCATAGTCATTTACTTAGTTCTTACTTAGGTGAGAACTTAGCTCAAAGGCAAGCTTATTTATTCCCAATCAAAATAGATTAGTATAGTGTGTACATTGAAGTAGATTATACTGAATTATATAGTTATCGCTTTTATTTCAGTTGCGAGGGTCAGATCAAATCTGTCATCCTTGTTGACAGCGAGCTGATCGAGCAGCAACTCGCCCTTCAGAGCCATCTCATTCAAGCCAAGCAACAATAAATCTGCCCAACATTTCAAGAGCTTCGGATACTCAAGCTCATTGTTTCTTCCCTGAATAAAAATAAAATGTATTCATAAAAATGTGTTTTATTTAAAAAAATAACAAGTTAGCAGAACAAGTCTTACGAGCGTCATGATACAATCTTATAACAATATTCTCTTTCCTACTGGTATTAGCTAATAGACCTGCATTATAAATAAACTTAAAGTGCCTGTTCACACCAAGCCAAAATCCCATACAAAGTGGACAATGTCCTTTAGCACTGTGGTAAATTAGGTACGGTTTAGACGAATTGTTATTATTTTAGCGCTGCAGCGAACTAAAGATTCAATACGAAGAATAGGACAATTCAGTTATTTGACGTAGCTTCTCTAGTACGTTAGTACTTATATCTCGATGCAACGGGTGTAAAAAGACGCTTGACGAAGCCGAAAGCCACTTGTTATTCCCGTCATTTTGATATTTTTTTGTGCTGGACCATACCTGGGAACCTTATGGTTACGAAGATATTGAAGGTCAAAGGTCCAACTTTTTCAGATGTTTTTTAAAGAAAGCAAGTTTTAAATGTTAAAGATTAATTTTAAATGCCCCCAGGAACCTTGATCCGTTGCATGCATCCATAAACACAATGTTTTGCGTGCGTTACGTTGCGCACTACCGTAAACAGCGATTTACCGTAAGTATGTGGTTGATTGTAACACAAAAAATCGACGTTAATGCCGAAGTAATCGGATTACAATTATCGAAGCCACTAATGGTTAACACAATACGAGCTTAAATGTCACTACAGAGACATAATAGGATTTTTATTATTATCGACTTCTAAAGGCAAATCGACAGTTGAGCGAACAGAGGCCGGATGTCCACCGCCACGTTAACGGGATGTCAACGGGATATGAGATTACTCGAACCAAACTTGACGTCCCAGTGACGGCTATCGTTTGTCCACCTTGAAAGATCTCGGCGCCCTAGTGTGAGTTTATTTTAACCATCTCGACTTTACGCATCGACCGCGTTCGTCACTCCGATTGGCCCTTCACCAGTCACTCCGATTGGCCCTTCACCAGTGAAGGCCACTGAAGGGCCAATCGGAGCGCCGAACGCGGTCGATGCGTAAAGTCGAGATAGTTAAAAGAAACTCACACTAGCGCCTCAGTATGTTATGTTATGAATATGATAGACAACACAAAAGCTGGCGAATGACGGCGCCGTCATTTATAGGAAAGTATGTTGGTATTGGTAGTTATTTCATAACAGAACCTTAGCCAAGTGACAATCGCTTCCAAAGCGTTTCGTATTTCTACAAAGACTTTCAACAGGATTGACTTAAGCTTTTCGATAGCTTATGTCGGTTCTATACATTTTTGCCTTTTCCATCATCGTTATCGCTGATAGAATGTCACTTTGTCTAGGGCCTCAGAATAACGAAACAGGATCTCGTATTACGTATGTTGTTGGATTTTGAACTTTACAACTAAGTAACATTAGATATTACACATGACATGGGTAGACTTGGAATAGGACTTAGGATACTTTTTATCCCGATATTCCCACGGGATCGAGACGTATGCGGGTAAAACGGCGGGGCGCAGCTAGTAGGTAAATGTACAGTCAAATTAACGCAAAATATATAATAATTATATAATTTACATAGAGTTGGCTGAGGACTGTATTATTTAGGGACATAGAGAAATGGTATTCATATCACGTATTGTATGTGACTGGGTAAAGTTACGGATTGTTTTCGTGCCCAATAGGACTGCCAGTTCGAATTTGGCAACAAAAATGATTCACGGCGGTCGTGCCAGCCATTTTTGTGACATAGATATTGTTGAATCTAACAATATGTAATTGTAAAAGGTATGTGCAATAGTAGAACTACTGTGTATTTATTATGGTTTATCGACCGTACATTTTGACAGAACTTGAGAAATGCTAATGACATTCAAATTATGCCCCAAACTCCAAACTGCAATTTGGGCCACAAAATTCCGCATCCTTTTCCCCCGAAACCCTCAGCACGATGGCTCTGAAAAATGCCCGCCTTGACAGACTACAAGGAATTAAGGCTCTTACATACCTACTGGTGCGATATTAAACATAAGTAGACTGTGGCAGAACTGCATTATGAATGAGACAGAATCAGATATTCATGAATTTAATGTGTAAATGACGTCACAATGGCCGTGGCTTTTTCACTTGTCATTGTCACTATCACTGATAGGATAAGTAGATCTAAGTCGTTGGCGGAAATGTCCGTCGCTTAGTCGCATTAGTCAGTCACGCAGGCGCAATGCACATGCAACGAAACGGATGACAGCTGATGACGATAGACTAGGTACTATAGAGGAAGCAGAAGAACGACATAGTCCACACTCCACCAGTTGTGGAGTCCACTCCACAGCTGGAAACTGGTTATCACAGAACACAAAATTATAGTTGCATCCTTCCAATTGTATCGAGACTTCGACAGACATCAACTTATGACTGTTAATTTATTTTGTTTAAAAGAGGCATCATTATTTTGTATTTATGATTATGGCAAAAAAAACCTTGTTACTCATGAGGTACTTCATTAAATATAAATGCATCAACAACGGAAACATAAATACGTTTAACGTTATAAAAGCTGTAGAAATAAATAAAACCAAAGACAACATTAAATAAAGACTAATGTATCACAGACATACTGTCTGTCTCTGACGTTTTTATGGCGCGAATTCTAAACGGCTTATGTCATATTTGTGCGTCAGTGATCGTCTCGAAAGCAGTGAGGCGACAAATCTTCTGACGTTGAATTATCCTTAAATGTTTGAGAATTACTTTTAAACCTTTACACTTTTTATTACTTTTATTTTGTCACGTTTTCGTGTTCTTTGTATAATAGAATGAATACGTGTCAAGTGATGTGCCGTAAGCTCAGACCAAATAAAAAACCAGGACAGAGCGCTGCGAACAATACAGTGAAGCATGCCAAAACTACACCAACGCTCTGTGCGTACACGCTTAAACGCACACATTGACAACCATTTACAATCAAACTACACCAAAATATGAGCACACATGTTTACGAAACCGGCTTCACGTCACTGTTGACAGTGCGCTGTCTTGGTTTTTTATTTAGTCTGAGGCCGTAAGAGGTGACGAATTTCTTGTTCCAATTTGCAAACCGTAGTGACCAGAGGGCCTAGACAAGTGACAATCGCTTCGAAAGCGTTTCGTATTTCTACAACGACTTTCAACAGAGGGCCTAGACAAGTGACAATCGATTCGAAAGCGTTTCGTATTTCTACAACAACCTTCAAGAGGATTGACATAAGCTTCTCGATAGCTTATGTCAGTCCTATACATTTTTGCCTTTTCGATCATCGTTATCGCTGATAGAATGTCACTTTGTCTAGGGCCTCAGCTGCCTTTATACTTTCATTACTGGCAAACATTACTTATGTGGCTGTCAACTTTTCCACAGATGCCTCGAGTACGCATACCTCAATTTCTATGAAAACTTTAGGGAAATTGTTCCATGTCGCGTCACTCCTGTCTACGGGAGCCTTAAATGGGCAGACCCTAGGATAGGTATTTATGGAGACTTCGTCTCGACTCGACTGGCTTCATCATTGACACAATAACGAGTCGTAGCTCACTTAACAACGGCCAGTTAATTATAGCAACTGGGGCAGGTTAATGAGCGATAATTAGTTTTGTCCAAGATCATATAAAATAATACCCCATATTCATAGACATTAGTGAATAATAAATCGCCTATCTATAACTATTCATAGTAACCTTCTACGTGTAATGCAAATCAATTCGGAATGGTATTTTTACGACTTTTTTTACGATTCCATTACTAGCATTACTGATAATGTAAATGAAATGATAAAGCGACGCAACGAGGCGACAATGTCCGTAAAAAAACCTCAAGGGACCATCATTATCATATTTCCGTGCGTATCAAACGTGGTGACATCACCGGGAGTATCAATATTGTTGGGATCGTGGGCGTCTGTTGTAAATCGGTGACATTTGTCTCGCAGACGGGCCCTGCTCCGAGTATGTATTGTGGAGTAAAGCATCGTACAGACAGGCGCGACGTGACACCGGTAATTGTTAAGGCCTAAGCAGACCAGGACGGCATGGCAAGGGATTTAAATTTTTACCAATGGACATTCAAACGTATCCGTATAGAAATACGACATAAATTGCTTTGCTTTAAAATGATGCTATGGCATCGAAAGGGATTTCATTGCACGGCATTCAAAGACGCGCCACGGGCTCCCGCGGCGGGATGCCGTGGCGTACTGCGGTAGGCAACGGCATGCGGAGGACCGCCGGCGCTGGTTGTGTCATGGCTGGAATGCCGCTGTATCTAAGCGGCTAGTCTGCGCTGGCTGACGGCAAAATCCCTTGCCATCCCGTCCCGGTCTGCGTTGGCCTTTATACCGTGAAGTTTTCTTATAAATTGTTTTGTTAGAGTCGCGTCGCGCTAGTCTGCGCGAGGCTTAGCACTTGGACGAATTAAGTGGTAAGTAAATAAGAAGGTATAGTAGGGAGAGAGGGAATATTGGTCTGTTAAAAGAGAACTTGGAGATGTCTGGAGGAAACGCTCTAATTATACGAATATGCAACCGATACTTGTTCTATAATCAGTGTTTAATTTACTAATTTAATTGCAAACTCAACAATGTTACAATTAAAATGATATCTAGTTCTGTTCCTATAAATACATTTCCGCTATAGATAGGTAGCTAGGTACGGCTACATATCAAGCTATACCTGTCCAGTATAAGCTGATCTCGCATTGAGATCAGCTTATACTGGAAATGTATAGCTTGATGTGTAGCCGTGTGTACAACGCGAACCAGATAAAACGTTGAACTCTAGAACGTATACTTTATTTTGTTTCCAATACGACGACAGCAACCTATCGACAATCGACAAATATCTCTACTTGTATATCCGTATCCCAGCGTCCTATTTAAAAGCGATCGACGCCCGAATACGCGATCGTTCGAACTTTTTGCTCGGTGAACCTGAACGCGTGGTCACATGACTATTTTTTATTCATGTCGCGTGGTCGCGCCGACTAAGAGCGAGGCCCCATTAGTGCGTTGCGTTGCGTCGTCGCAGTGTCGTCGCTGCGTCGTTTTCCATATATTTTTTATGACATGCCCCATTAGACCGTTGCGTCGGCGTCGTCGCGCGCGACGTTTCTACGGATCGACGGACAAGAGACGAATCGGGGGGAGGGTGATGCGCTGCGCTGTCGGAGCTCCGGTGCTGTCCACGCGCGGACGCGGTGCAAAAACTAAACGCGCGGGACGACGACGCGCTGCGAGCCAATGAGCGACGAACGACGCGAACTTGCCACTTCCTGTCAAAATCGCGTTCAAGAAAAGTGAGCGTCGTCCGCCTTCCGCTTTGCAAACTATCATAATAATTAAATCTAATAATACAGTCCACTAGTTTTCTCATTGAAGAGTACCAAAACCATCCAAAACAGGTGCGACGACGGACAGTGTTCCACTTCCACTGTTCCGACCCATTGTGGAGACTGACCGAGGTGCGTGCGCCGTCCTCTTGCGCTGCGACGTCGTGCGACGTCGCAACAGGTGTAGCATACAATGCGTTGATCCGTTGCGACGACGCATCGCACCGCACTAATAGGGCATAGCCCTTAGGGCGCATTCTGGTTTTACAAAGTGACATAATTATGCACGCGATCGAACGCGTATTCGCCGGACGATCGCTTTTAAACAATAGGACGCGGCCTGAAGGCAATAACCATAATATGGAATTTCAATTTTGTTCCCTACCCTGACATGATATCAACAATTTGATCACAAGGCTAAGCCTTGTCGTAAAGTATGATTACAATCATAATAATAATTAAAGTGATTGAAAACCAGTAATAATAACTAGGTACCTACACGTCCTACACCTACTAGGTAATTATAAATTGCTATTCCAAGTAGGGCAGGCAAGTACTTATTTTCAGTACAATAGCACATATATTACCTATCTGCCATGTTTCTGTCGCAGGCAGATTGTATAATTCGTCATTTTACAAACGGCGCCGTCCGTTTAAAAACGCTCGCGGTTATGCAAAATCCCTAAGGCAACTCAAGTCATCAAATTGTTATAATTTCGACATAGATTGTTATTATAGGGTGATCCATCAAACACCCTATAATAAAAATCAGGTTGGACATATCAGATTTTATTCCAACAATCAGGTAAGACCTATGAAGACTTAGAATAAGAGTAATGGCGCGTACAGACTGGCGCGATATCGCGGGCGCGACAAGCAGCGCGACGCCTGTCGCACCCGCTATATCGCGCCGGTTTGTGGGAGCGAGAATTATAATATAAGTGTCCGCACACGTATAATTTGCACTGTTTTCAATATTTTTTTTGGTAAATTTTGAAGTTTTCAATATTTACCTTGGTTAATTAGCAGCGACACACGGGGTAAGAAAAATAACTAAATTATTAAATCCATCAAACGGGATTATTATATAGTGACTAAGCAATTTATATTTTGCCTCAGGCATTTTGCATAACCGTAGCGTTAGTAAACGGACGGCGCCGCCCGTTTGTAAAAATAACGAATCATACAATCTGCCTGCGACATTTCTACGGCAAACACTTGAAAATATTGAATCATTGATAATAAAGTACCTACCCGCTAGTAATTACGGTAGGTACTTGTAACAAACATAATAAATTATATACTATACAGAATTAAAGTAGTCATATAACTTGATGAAAATAATAAGTTGAATTGGTGACACCTAAATGATTGATTCTATTGATTGATCCGTTGAAGTTCCGTTCTGGGGGCCTACCACCACCGCTCACAGCAGTATTAATTTAATTACATTGCCAATTTATAACAAGTACGTATGAGATTTTTTTTTCAATAGGGAATTATTCCGGTTTATTACATGGGGCGCAGGCAGCCGTCGTCTAGCGGATATCTACATGTCATAATTTATGACCTCTGCAGATTACCTAGTTAATTACAAGAAAAAAAAAAAAAAAAAATGTTATTGCAATTTGAACATTGAAGTTCAAAGTTCTAAAATGTGAACTTCAAAGTTCAAATTGCAATAACATTTTTTTTTTAATTTTTTTCTTTCTGATAATTTGATTGCAGTACCTACCTTTATTGCGGATCGGACAGAGCTTTTATTACATGCTGTATATCTATTAAGTATATATATTTCAACTCCTACTACTCCGGAGTTAACTTACATAAACAGCCTCTACACGGCAACCCAATTCAAATCGCTGCACAATTAAATTTGAAACGAGCACAACAAATCAACACTAAACGATGCAATGAATAATCAAGCGCTACAGCGCTGTCTGTAAACGTTCTACGTTTTCAGCGCTTAATTGTTCGTAATTGCTATATTTGTGCCTAGTTGCAGACCCCTTCCGCGGCAATTTGTTACCCCTCCTCTACTTCGTTATGGTTTAAAAAAACCGTTTTGCCTTCGGTATCTCGGGAAAGGAAAACACTCTGTATATTTTATATTTCCGCCTAAGTTCTGGCGGGTTTTGGTCGTGACTTCTACATGTTTTTACATAGATTACGTGTATTAGAATTAGAATACGTGTATTATTGTAGTGAATGGGAAATTATTGGCACTAAAAATAGAAAGGTTTTGTGGAAAGTTTTAAGTTATGTATGATTTCTCTACCTACTCGTATTTTTCAGAAACAAGTGGTTTTTCCTTGGTCGGTAGTTACTTGGCAGATATGATCATCATCTGGCTGCCCTTGTCCCATGTTACTTGTGGTCGGCGCAATACGTTTTCTTCTTCCACTCTCCCCTATCAACCGTCACGCTATCATTCACTCCCTTCTCTGTCAATCATTCCTCACACAATCCACCCATCTTTTCTTTGGCCTTCCTCTCCCTCTATCCAACATTTACTTGGCAAATAATGGTAAACGAATACGATTCAGGAAATATAGAAAACTATATAAAGAATTCATTGTTTTTTTTGCGGTTTTACTGCTCCTGCGGCTTGTAGTTCAAGTTACATGGAAATCTAGTAATTTAACGTACTTATAAACAGTATTACAGTCTACATAGACACCTATCTGCCCAGCCTTTGCCCAACTATGTTGGGGTCAGCTGCCGGTGTAACCGAAAATTGTTCAATCGATAGATAACGTACGGGGCGGACAAAACTTATTTACTAATAAAGGTGTCACAGGAGGAGTCAGATAAGTCAGATGAAAGAGTGGAAGAGTAACGTAGCAGTGTGTCACCGTCCCAATTTAGCAAATTCGCACACATTTTATGAGTCATCAAAAAGCAAAAACACTGATCGTTTACATTTTATATCCATCATGTGTTACTAAATTAAACATTCCTCATTGAAGTTCATAATAAAAATCTGAGATATTCTCATCGTATTCTAAGCTTTATTTTTAAGATTTAAAACTCAAAATGGTTTGATGTTAAATCCGAGATTCAAATCTGACTCCGTTCCGTTTCATGTGTGGCGGGGTTAAGGCCTTCCATGCCAAAGTGCAGACAGCGACCGGCGACCAAAGTGACCGTGACTAGTATAGTAACAAATCTTTAACACTGATGAGATGGATTGTTGTGAAACTGACACAGGGGGCTCTAGACAAATTTCACGCTAATTTGATCTTTCCGTTGGCGTTAACTCTTACAGAAAAATGACATTGTCTAGGGCCCCTGATCAATCTGATCAGTGTTACCTCTTCATGTCCTGATGACCTTCTATCAGTGGTAACGATGATGAAAAAGTCCAAAATATGACTGACTTAAGCTACCGAAAAACTTATGTCACTCCTGTTGAAAGTCTTTGTAGAAATACTAAACGCTTTGAAAGCGATTGTCACTTGTCTAGGCCCTCAGGGCTGTCAGTGTCGTCACAGGCAGTACCGCTATAAAGCCCTATTCAGATATAAGCGATATCGCTGTCGTAGACGTCAGCGATACTGGACCGCCTTCTGGTTGGTCAGTTTGGACCCTGTATCGCTACCGAGCGGGATATTTTTTTTGTTTTTTTTTTTTTGTTTGTCAGATAACATGATCCATCATGGTTAGTAACAACAAGAGCTTATAAACTATGTTAGTAGATAAATAATTTAGATATAAGTAACCACAATTAATCATTTTATTTTACTGTCCCAACCACGATGCTTATTATAATTTGAATAGACCTTTGTTCAGATTCTTGTCACATTGAATTACAACATTTTGTTTTTATGTTAGGTCTACAGCCATAATGGATAAACACCGACATTACTCAGAACTTTATGCGATCGACTTTGTTGGATTAAAAAGTTTGGCAAGAGTCGACTCGTTACACTAATTATTACTCTGAAACTAAAATTCTCTTGTCATCAAGAAAACTGTGTGAAAATGTCAGCAAAAGCTGACATTTGAACATGAAAAGCTTTTGCTGACATTGCCGTAAGTACCTATTACTAATAAATGTACCCACTTGAGAAGTACGCATCATTTCCCTATTATAATTTAAGTGCATGATAAAATGATAAAGATATATGTAATTAGTAGGTACCTGGTTATACAACCAGGTACCTACTAATTACATATCTCTTCTCATCACATCACATATCTCTCTATCACATCACTTCTCATCATAATCACATCACATCTCTCTCTACTAATCACATATCTCTCTATCAACAAATCGAGCCGCATCCTGAGCCGAAAGACGCGTAAATTATTTTGTCTATCGCAAAGCGGCTGGCTGATTATAAAATTCATTGACATCCTTTTATTTGTGACACTACGAGTATGTTATTTAGCAAAAATATAATCCTTATGATGAAGCCTTTCGATCGGTATAATAAACCTACAGGGGATTATTTTTCTCATGTAACGGGTTCGATTCGCGATTCAACCATGTAATTTTTTAAATATCTATGAATGCAGTTTAAATTGTTTTTTAAATTCAAATAATGTCTTCTTTCAGTAAAATGTTCCATCTACAACATTCAAGGTACTTTCCCTCCATGTGGCATATCCGTGGGACGCCCTGTATAGAAGAAATAGGAGAAGTATTGCCTGTGCACTACATTGCTAAAGTTTTTGGTAAACTGCGAAAATCGAATTATCTTGGAGATTTAAGGCTCTTACATACTGGCGCGATTCGCCGCGCGACGCGACGCCGCCGCATTGTTCGCCGTGAAGTTTTCTCAGAAATTGTATTGTTCAAATTCGCATCCCGCGATGAATCGGGCCAGTATGTAAGAGCCTTTAAACTAATCAAGAGGGCCTGTTTGACAGCTAGGTCCAAAACAGGATACTTTCGCTTTATCGATGGACCAATTCACTTTAATTTGTCCATCGATAACGCGAAAGTACTAAATGTACGGGATTAAAAACGCAGCTGGTTCCATTTTCAAAGTTAATCTACAAACAAAAATGGCTGCCGTGTGGGACGGGCATAGGGCATGACAATGTGCGCATTCCATTGAGCGTTCCTCTCGCATTTCATTTCGCATTCCTCCGATAAATCAGAGGAATAGCTCACGAATTGATTGGACGGCTTGTCTCCTTGTCTATGTTTCCAAATGAGAATTTGATTTTCGAACTTGGTTTGACATTTGAAATGGATAAGTAATTTGAATTAAGAAATGGAGTTTGTTATAGGAACTTTCTGGAAACGCTGCTCAACAAGATACTTAATAAAATACAATAGACGGTGATATACAGTATGTTAACTAACAAAGGGCGTTCCCGTTAACCTGCAATAGTGTAGCGTCTATACATGCTAAAAAAAATATTGCCATTAAAAAAAATTTTTTTTTTTTGTTTTTGATAGTAAAATACTCAAAAAATATTAAATTGTTACGGAAAATAAACTCTCTGTAGACGACCACTTGTCACACTTGTTTTTCTACGTTGAAATACAAGTGTGCGTGTAGGTACAGAGTGTTTCTTTTACGTTTAAATTTAATCGTTTTGTGAACATTTCACAAAACAAATAAAAAACAAAATTTTTTTTTTTTGAGTGGTAATATTTTTTTAGCATGTATACCTACACGCTATACTGTTGCAGGTTAACGGGAACGCCCTTTGTTAGTAAACTTTGTTAGTATTTAGTAACCTATTCCGCTTGACTAAAAAAGTAGTAGTAGTAGTCAAGCGGAATAGGTTACTAAATATATCTACGTCCATTGTATTTTATAATGGATTTCCGCAAAGTCACGCCTGAATCAATTAATTAAGATACTTAATACTTATATATTTTTTAATTATAATAAAATAGGTATATACTTTGAGCTTCTGATTTTATTATCATGTTGAAACAATAATCATGAAACGCCTACATTTGCATTCATTGTATCATCGTTTGTGACCAACACCTGGCCCAGGTTTAAAAATTATATTTTTTGTATTAGTTTTTAGTAGTAGTTTTTTGATTTGACGAAGCATGGACATTTCTTTATTACTTACCTATATTTAAGTTTAAAATTTTATTAATGAACAAACAAAACATATTTAAAGCTTCCGCAATAAATTCTCTACATGATAGAGAAAATCGTATCAAAATAAGTTGTGTAGTGACGAAGATCAACGTGCTGACACAGATAGACACAAAAGCGACATTAATTTATAATATTACCTATACAGCATGTAACAAAAACCGTGTCCGATCCGAAAGGGGCACATAGGTACCTACTGCAATAATATTACCAGAAAATAATAAATATTTTTTTTTATTTATTATTTTTTTAATAATAAATACTTAAAAAAAATTATTTATTATTTTCTAGTAATATTATTTCCGTTTATTTATTTATTTTCTTATCTAATTACATTTTTAAATATTTCTTAAATTCAAATAATAATAAATAAAAAAACATTTAAAAATATAAAAAATAGATGTCCGCCGTGTGTGTCGGGAGCAGGGTCCAAGCTACCGGTGGTTAGGGCTGCAGAGACAGGAACCTCCTCACAATGTGAGCCGTATCAAGGAGTACTGCCTTCTGAATCAGGCCCTTGATCCAACCGCCTAACGAGAGCCTCGAGAGATGTTGGTCGAGGCTTTCGGCTATCAGGCCATTGGCCGACGACAATCGGCACAATGATAGCCGAGCTCACATTCCACATGTCGACAACCTCGTGTGCTAAGTCGAGATATTTTATTTGTTTCTCTTTCTCAGCTTTCACGAGGTTCACGTCATGTGGGATGGTAACATCGACTATCATTGCGCGGCGCGCTAATCGGTCTATCACTACTATATCAGGTTTATTGGCAACAATAGTCCTGTCAGTAATGATAGACCGATCCCAGTACAACGTGACATGGTCATTTTCGAGAACTGGGTCGGGCACATACTTGTAGTACGGTACCTCAGAGTCCACAAGTTTATATTTCAACTAGTAATATTATTATTATATTAAGTATTGAAAATAAAAAAGTTATTGCAATTTGAAATTCACATTTGTAGTACCAAAATTACCCCAATTTCATTATAAATTAGCAAATCTACAGAGGTCATAAGTTGTGACTTGTAGACACCCACTAAACGACGGCCGCCCTATGTAATAAACCGGTAAAATTCCCCATTGAAAAAAAATGCGGCGACCCACACGGATCGGAAACGCTGTATATTGTATAGCTAGTATGATAGTGATACTTTCATGCATGATGGACGATGGTAAACAAAATAAGCGCTCCTTGAAACTAACCTAATCTATAGACAGCGTGTGAGTTTCCCATTTGAAATTACATATTTTGTCTTATTAACGTCTCGTTTGCGTACGTTGCGTACGTTACAGTTTCCCGGCCTTCCGTTACCAAAGGAAAACTTCAAGTACTTTGTAAACTTAATAATAACACCGCAATCATCGGCGTACAGGTTAACATCAATATTTGAACACGAACCAACGTTTACAAGGTTATCGCGTTATTGAAAAAATATCTTTTGGATATGTATCGAAGAATTATTTACAGACTTAGAATCAAAATAATTGTAGTACTTAACTTTAGTTGGCAGAAGCGTTTTTATTTAAAAAAAAATGATAGAAAGAAAATACTTAGGTACCTAAGTACCTACGTTTATTTACGGAAAAGATAAAACATAAAACGCACAAAACAAACAAAAACATAAACAACAAAAAACACAATCATCAGAAAAAAACAAACATAACTACTACCACACATCATAAACATGTTTATCATCAGAATTAGTTTACAAGGTCCGCCCCAGTTTTAAATAAGCCGTAAAGCCACATAAACCAAGTAATTTCTACTCCTTTTCTAAACCTTTGCTCTCAATTAGGCCTCCCTAAGCCACTGGAAGCGTCTGCTTTTTGATGTAAATTAGAATATTTTACAAGTCTTCTACTTATGTGCGCGTTCAACCAAGAGTTGGATCCTTTGTTTCAACTTTTGCTATAATTCTACTGAGTTTTTAAAAGGTTTCATCCTAGTTACATGCCTATCTTTAACGCAAAGGAAATTTATAAGTACCCTGAGGAAAAGTTTCGAAGAAAATAATAGAATATTATCCTAAACGAAAAAGTAAAACACCCTAATTGTGTGCACACTTTCAATCACAATCCGAATGATTGTGAAGGAAATTGCTAATTCATTGATTCATATGTTTGAAAAAATTCGTCTACTCAGCAACGTAAATGAAAAAAATGAATGTTGCTGAACTGTCAAAATGAAGCATTGTCACTGTAAGTGTGTTCCGCAATTATCCCGCAGGGTTGCTTTCTACTACTTTCATGGAATAAAGCTTAAAGAGTGAAGCTTTTATAAAGCTCCCCTTTGGCTCATTTTGCACAGCATTTGATTCGAACCATTCTCTATGATCTGGGGATTTCAGTTTTAGAAAGATAGACAGATAGTATAACAATAATTATACTCGCGACAATCTAAGAAGTCCGTTTTGACGTTTCGTTCTCGTACATGTATTAAAACGTTATACCTTGAGAATCAGTTTTAAGCAATGAAGATAAGTCGTCGATTACAAACTCTCTAAGTATGATCAATCGATATTATGTCTCGAGAGTTAGTTTATAAGAAACCAATTATATTTTTCATCACTCCACAATGCTTTTACTACGTAAAAGTACGTACTGTCAAAACGGACTTCCTAGATTGTCGCGAGTCTAAGTCAGTTACTGTTAGCCTGCATCATCCCACTGCTTGGCAAGGGCCTTTCTCCATGACTCCCAGCTCTTTCGATCCAGAGCTAATGTGGCCAGTAAATAAATAAAAAACCAAAAGGAAAAAAGATGCTCAAACAATTTTAAAGGTCTTTATTTTTCCTTTTGCTGCCCGCCTGTCTGTAATGACTTTCTTTAATTATTAAAGCGCACACAAAGCTCGTAATGTAAAGATTTAGCGCGTTTATAGCTGTATTTTGCAATTTCGTGCCACTTTGTGGTTAAATGCAAAAGCTGGCGCCATGTTGAAATTCTCAAGTAAGTAAAAATTTGAAAACCGAACAGCAAAATTAAATGGCTTCTTGCTTTTAAATTCTTTACTATATCAACGAATTAATTTTATGTTAGCGTTTATAACATTTAATAAAACCTACTTGCTAACTTCACTAATAAATTCCTAAGCTGTTTAAAAATACCACTAAAAGTCCACTAAGTTTAATGATCCTTCATCATAGCGCTGCGGTTACATACCAAAATTAAAATTAGCCAATATACCTTCGTGACCAAGTTGTATATAAGTGTACAAACCAATTATGTAATCAGTTATTTAAGTTATTATGTTATTCATTTTGTGAATCATGAGTAATCATAACACAGTTGAGTTTTAATGAGCCCACCAAACAACAATTTCATTCACGTATAATTTATACAGTAACAAAGTAGGTTACTAAAATAGGTTTTAGTCCAACAAAAGCAATTAACTAACTAACTTTTTTATCGTATTTATTTAGCAAAACTAAGGATTTTTTCGCAAGAAGACTAGATATTAGATGTCCAATTACTAGAAATGTCCATAGTTAAATCGAAACGTTCCTGGATACGGGAAATTGGCCTCTTTAAACGAGAGTTGAAGTGAAAAATGGCTTCAAAGCCACTTCAGCGCTTTGAACGGCTGATTCAGGACTTTTTTTAACGATTTGGCACAAGGGCCGAGGCGGGCAAGCGATCTCACACAATGAAGTGTGCTAGTTAGCATTTCGTTCCCACTGAACTAACGATGAGAACCGAGCTACACCGCATGTTTTTTACTCTATTTGAAGCTAAGTTTCGGCAGTTTTTTTTACATTTTTGGTTGCTTTCGAGGTCCATCTAAATTAGTACTGGCAACTCAAAAGGCAAAGGCAAAATGACCAACAGCCTTAAAATATTTGCCGTTAACTAGGTATGTTTTTCAAACGCTGGCCATTACCGACAGGCGCTTTTAAACGAGAATGAAACCATACCTCGTGCACAATGGCTGGAGCCAACGAACAAATATCTAACGTCTATTTTGACGACCCGTGCAGTTAGAACCGTTAGTTTATTTTCAAGATTCGAACGTACAATTCGATGTTAGAACCAATAACATCGCAGCATTAGAGATGACTGCAAAGATAAAGTTAGAAAGAAATGTTTGTATTTGTAGTCTACGTGATTGTGTTGGTAGAGGAACAAAGTGTCCTTTGACGAAATCTCTTAAGAGGAAATAGGGTCGGTCCCCTCCCCATACAAACGCTCTCGCCTGTTTACAGTAAAATAAATATCAACTAGTTCTATGCCCATATGTTTTCCGTTTTGATTATGCATTATCTGTAGAAGCACTAGAACCTTCAGAAAATGCTCAAAATTGCCTGTCTAGACCGCTTTCATCAGATGCCTATTGTACAAATTTGACAACTATTAATGAAAAAAGAAAAACATAGGGCACAGTAAATATCCTTCTTATTCAATTTGTAAAATATCTTTTTAATTGGTCCAATATTGGAGGAGGAAATAGATGAGAGCCGAACCTCGAATTATGACTTTTTGTATGGAGAATAGACCGACCCTATTTCCTCTTAAGTTCTTCCTGTTTCTCAGCTACCGAGAGATAAAGAAAACGGTATTAGTCGAAGACTTTCTTTATCTCTAGCGCAAACAAGCTTTGATAGTTCGTTACTTTAAAGATTCGAAATTCGAACTTAGTTGATTAAACAATGGTTCCTACAGTTAGCAAATAATCAACGATAGAGGAGATACTTGAGTGAAAAATAAAATAAATGAAAGATTTTTGTTACTACAGAAAACAAGAAAAAGTAGGTACCTATTTTTTACATTCCAATTCTCTATTATTAGATCCACGAATGACAACCGGGACCAACTGCTTAACGTGCTTTCCGAGTCACGAGGGAGTCTCGATAATATGTAAAGATGGTCACCCATCCACGAACCAATCCTTGCAAGCGTAGCTTAACCTGATCGACCCACGCGGCTGTTCTCAACTATGTACACACGGCTACACATCAAGCTATACATTTCCAGTTATGCTGATCTCGCATTGTATAAGATTTCCGTACAATGCGAGGTCAGCTTATACTGGAAATGTAAAGCTTGATATGTAGCCGTGTGTACATTAAAAGAATGTAGGTAAACAAGCATAAAGAAATAAGTTTACAGGTCTGCAAAATGTTACGCTTTACAAGTATTTTTTTTAAACAAGGACTTGTTATGAATGAAAACAAAAAATGTGTGTTTATGCCCCAGGTTTTATGGCCCGTGAATTAAGCGCCATAAACATCGATCGCACACACACAATTCGCGGCATTTGTTAGGGTTCCGTAATCACCGGGACCCTTACTAAGGCTCCGCTGTCCGTCCATCCGTCTGTCACTGGGCTCTATCTTTGGAACCGTAATAGGTAGACTCTTGAAAGTTTCAGTGGGTGTACTATGGCCGCTATAACAATAAATATTAAATTAAATTAAAAATCAAAAGGGGTCTGTATGGAGACCTCCATACAAGAAAAAACGTGTTATAGATACAAATATAATAGTGTTCAGTATTTAATTGTACGGTGCGGTGGTACGATGAAACCCTTTGTTTCCAAGTCCAAAGATTATTCAAGGGTTTTTCTCAAGGCTTAATACCGGTATTTCATAACAACATGGTGTTGATTAATTACTTTTACCTATACCTACCTTAGCTTCCAGTTGCGTCGTCGAAAACAATGCAGCATCGCGTAATGTAGCAAAATTGCACAGTAATATTTTAGTTTACCTGCAGTTATTTGTATGAAAATACAATCTACAACGCAACTAAACATAAAATAAACAAACTACCAGATAAAAACACATGTTCCACAACCGCCCCTGCCAATGAACGATAAATATCCAATATCAAACACATTGGCCTGTATAACTTGACCCGCGGCAAAAACAGGAACTAAATTCAAATGTACCGAATTTGACACATCGCTGACACTTGTCTATGCAAGCAGCGCCGCAATGAAATGTCAGAATATACTGGGCAGCCTGTAATACAATATCTATAATATTTACATAGAGATTACATTGCTATCGTAAATCCCAGTCGGCAATGACAAAAGCGTCAGCCTTGTCTAAATTTGCTTGTAAGCAAATAGATAAAATATTGACTGTCAGATTTGTTTACAATCATAGATAAAGTAACAACGATAATATGTTTGAGATTGGTAAGTATACAACTGATTATGATGTCAGAGTTATCGTGAAATCTAATATGTATAAATTATAAAGGTGAAGAGTTTGTTTGTTTGAACGCATTAATATCTGGAACTACAGTACCAGTCGGATTTGAAAAAATATTTTTGAATTGGATAGTCCAATTCTCGAGGCCCTTATCCCCCCTACCCCTGTTTTTTTAGGCTATTTAACACCACGCTACGACCCTTAGGAGCCGAGCAAAAAAAAACATTCACAGAATGCTAAGCGAAAACGAAGTAATAGCGCGGACGACAATTGCGCGTGAACAAAGTCGCGGGCGGAAGTTAGTGGTAAGTATAATCAATCAATCTGCCTAGCCGTTTCCCAACTATGTCGGGGTCAGCTTCCAGTCTCACCGGATGCAGCTGGATACCAGTACCACATGGAGCGACTGCTTATCTGACCTCCAGAACCCAATTACTGGGTAACACGATACTCGATACTCGTTGGCAAGTCTGGCTGTCAGATTTCAAGCCTGGTTGCCAGATTTCAAGCCAGGTTGTTAGATTTCCGGGCTTCTGACTACCCGTAACGACTGCCAAAGATCTGCGAATGACAGCTGGGACTAACGGCTTTACGTGCTTTCCAAGGTGCACATAGATTATACATCAAGCTATATACATTTCCAGTTTATGCTGATCTCGCTTTGTATAGGATTTCCGTACAATGCGAAGTCAGCTTTTACTGGTACCACATCTCCATTTGCCTATGTTGGCTGTATTTGGGAGTGGACGTAAATAGATAAAGTAACAATATCAACGTTCAATAAAAGTGAGTGCCTCACTTGTCCACTAGGTACTACTAAACGAAGGCCTCTCGCCAATGTATTACCAAAACGGCCTTGGAGTGAAATGAATCAACCAAACTGAGTACTAAAAGATTTTGTTAAAAGATAGACATATTTCAGTAAAAATATGTATACTTATGACCCGTGAGTCCTGTGCCCCAGTTGGGCGTTATCTTTGATATTTAAATTAAGTACTTACTTGTTTTATTTTTTACATTGTTCTTACTTGAAAAGATGATAATTATCTTGATTTAATGATATTGGCCACATAACATATTTTTTTAAATAAATTCGATTGTTGAAAGTTCATGTAAATTCCTGATTTTCATGACGGAATTCGCAACACCCCGTCGAGTTAGCTGATGTGTCACGTCAAGTGTCCTTGGTGGAGTTTCTTGTTCCTTCATCTAATAGAGATCACGTTTTGGAATGGGGAACTAGCTTCAACTTTCTAACAGGCCTACTCCTTGACAATTCAAAACACAGTCCCTGGTCCCCGACAGTCCCTGGTTTCATTGAAATTGAAACAAATGCTTTGAGCTTGAGTTTGAGTAGATAACCATGGGCATGATGAGAAAATAATTTAGTGATTCATTAAAAAAATTGTAAATGGAAATTGAATCCAAATCAAAACTAAGTACCTAATCGAATATATGACGACACGACAGTGACGTATTTTCATATTTTTTAAAAAGGGGTGACAAATTCTCGTCGCATACGGTACGAGTTACGTCACACTCAATACAGCCTTACTTGCTTTTTACGAGAATTCCTTTCGGCAGGTGAAAATATTAGGGACCTGAAAAGACGCGAATTACGTCATGCACGCACTCATTTTTACTTTTTATAGCGCTCACTAAAGGCTCTTACATACTGGCGCGATTAGCCGCACGACGCGACGCCGCATTGTCGCCGTGAAGTTTTCTCAGAAATTGTTTTGTTAAAATTCGCGTCGCGCGGCGAATTTACGGCACATCATGTGTGATGGGGAAAGCCGAATACATATTATCAGTATGTTGAGAAATAAATAATGTAGGTATTTCACAGTCCTATAAATAAATTGCGTACATAGGGTTGTTCGGCTGTGGTAACGAGGGCATAAATATTAGATAGCGGGCGAATTTCTCCACAAAATCACTAGCTTTTATGTAAGAACGTAGTTGATTTCACGAACGATAAAACGTGAAAAATACAGGCTTTTCTATGAAAGATAGAACAATACACAAAGCTATAAATAATGTTAACTTCTACCGCTTTCTTCGGAAACATTTCAAAGTGAAATAAACAGCTGTGAGTGGCTGCACAAAATTACAGCCGGACGACTTTTCTATTTGAAACAACGATTTTGAGTCCAAGATTTATTTTTGTTACATTTCTAATTCAATTTATTTAATAAACATTACAAAGAAATTGTTTTCGGTTACAAAAATTGTGTACGTGTTTGTATAGTTAATTTTATTTAGGTTATAATACTAGAATTAGATTGTATATTTTATATTGGTAATAACATGTTATTTAAATACATTGTAGTTGAAAAGCATGTTCTCCCATACGTACGGTCAATTCTCCAACTGCAAAAGTAAGTTTGTAATTCAATTTTGAGTTCCATTTCCTTATTTTAAACTGCGATCTGGGAATATTTGTCTAGACAAGGAAGGAGAAGACTTTGTTAAAAGTTGCGAATCGGTTGTATGATTTGTGGCAAAAAGTGTGTCGGACATCCTCTGAATTAGTTACCTAGGTAGGAAAGGTACGTTTACACGAACTTAGAACTTGTAACAGGAGTAGATTATACCTACTATTAACACGAGGTAATCCACTGAGAGCACTGGTGGCAATTTCAAGTTCTTGAGAACTTCTTCCTTTTTTCGTCAGTAAAAATATATACCAACCATCACATATTTTTTTTATAACGTAGACCAAGTGCCGTTCGTGGAATAAAAATAATATTAATAACTTGTTCCACCTAACCGCAATTATTTCCGTGCAGTGAGTAGAACAGCTTAGGTGCCTTTCGGTCAAGTGCCGTTGAAATCAGTGCTCTGAGTGGAGTACCTAATTAACACACTTTATCGATTTAAAACAATGCATGACGTAAGTACTTCTTACGTCTTCTACTTCAGATTTTGTTACACAATGTCGCAATTTATTTTTCTAATTAGTAGAGAGAATCGCAAACTATGGAATTTATGTATAAGAAAACCAAATATCTAAACATCATATTTACCTACATGGCCAAAATAATATTATTATTCAATTCTCCTAATCGATTTATAAGACAGGAAACTTTTTAAGATGCGGAAAGCGTCCGGCATTTTAATGAATTCGATGTAGAAAATGAATCATGGCGTTGCGTCCGCATAACAATGGTTTATGTGACTTCATCGGTAATAGAGCAGGTAGTGCCAATTGATGTACTGAATACTGCCTGTTATCGCAATGTTCTTGATTCGTAATGTCTCGTGGCCTCTAATTACAGACTGACCGAATTTTTAATTTTCGGCGGATTTACCCAGTTTGATTTTCGGCTGAAAATGCATATCAGACCGAATTACAGTAAAAAAATATCCATTTTTGGTTGGACTAAACGTTTTTTACTAAGCTTGATGATGAAATTGCTCTTTTTGGTTATATCTTCCTAATAACGAAGTAGCACAAGGAGGAGGACCAATAATAAGAACTGAACAATATTAGAGAGCTGTAATATGGAGGAGCTCGTGGTAAAAGTAATAACAGCCGCACAGGTCGATTCATTAGGTTTAGCTACGCTTACAGGGGTTGATCCGTGGATGGGTGACCATCTTTACATACCGAGACTCCTCCATGACTCGGGAAGCACGTTAAGCCGTAGGTCCCGACTGTCATTTGTAGATCTTTGACAGTCGTTACGGGTCGTCAGAAGCCCGAAAGTCTGACAACCAGTCTTGCCAAGTGGTATCGTGTTACCCAGTTACTGGGTTGTGGAGGTCAGATAGGCAGTCGCTCCATGTAAAATACTGGTATTCAGCTGCATCCGGTTAGACTGGAAGCCGACCCCAACATAGTTGGGAAAAGGCTAGGCAGATGATGATGTAGTAAGACATGTAAAGGCAATATTTAAATACAGCCACTGGCCACTTTAAGGGAGCCCTGCTGTCTTCGGCTTTTGTTAGCCCTTATGAATTAAACTTCTGTATGTATACAGGAGAATATGTTATGTGCCTTTTAGTCTGTGCTAAATACACGTATTTTCTTTATTTCTCTTATCAGTGCATAAGAACGGACTGTTCTTCCTGAAAACATTATTTTCAAGCGGTTCTTGGTTTCAGATTACTATAAGCCTTTATAGGTAACGGTTATGTAGGTATACTTAATGATATTTACCGACAAGCTTAGGTAAAGTCACCAAGCGTGAGTGCCATAAAAGTAACTACCGGAAACTGGTAAATTAAAAACTACAAAAACCTTCAAAGTTATCTATTATTCTCAAAACAGTACAGTACGCGTAATATCTAATATCATATAGGAACGAAGAACTATTCAAAAGGTATTTCATGTAATATGAACGCCAGTATCCCAGGTAAAAAATCCTGAAAGTAATCAAAATATTTTCGGCTGCCCAGTGCCCCGGATGAATATCCTCTAACGAAGACCGTCCATTTTGGCATCCGGTGGGGGATTTATTCCGGATTTGTCGCCGGTATGAAACCGGCTCTAGACTTGACCGGCTTTACCAGCGTATATCATAAATTATTGGAATGGTTGGCCCGAACGATAATGGATAGCGGTGCATTAGAGCAGAGGACCCATAAATGGAATTCGAAATTTAAAGTAGATCGCTCAGTTTTTGATCAGAGGGCCTAGACAAGTGACATTCTATCAGCGATATCGATAATGGAAAAGGCAAAAATGTATAGGAGTGACATACCCTTCACTACATTATTTTAGAAAACAGTAGATATAGATAATTTACAAGTATTTGTCCAAAATATGAGTAGGGTTGACACACATTATGGCATGCAAGATCTATACATACTTAGGTACCTAAAATAAAATAGTAACGATATTTTTTTGTCCGTTTGTCTGTCTGGATTTACTTATGTTCCGGATTGGCGCAAAAACGGCTGAACGGATTTGGATGCGGTGCCACAAATAATTTATAAACTGGATTGTACAATGTATTTCTAATGCAATTATTATGTACGTTCACGTGGGATATTTTCCGACATCCACGCGGGCGAAAGGCGGCGGGTGTAGAGCCCCTGATCCAAATTAGCCTAGTGACAACCAACGCGAGTCTGTTAACTGCTGTTAATGGGAATAACTACTTAACTGAATTTAATAAGATTTCCAACACTCGAAACTTCAGTCTTTCAGGAAGGTTCAGGAGCAGGAGAATAAACTTTCACGCTGTCTTTAGATTAAATTAATTGTCGACGGAACTTTAAAATTAGGTTCTGAGGAGCTGCCATTCGGAGTTAAGCCGTCCTTATCAAAGTACTGCAATTTTCAGTAAAATGTCGAGTAAATGAGCAATGTTTGTTTTTTATTTTTTTTTATTTAGACAATAAATAAAGTAGTACATAAGGAAGTCATCAAAACTGTACATTGGATATAAAAAAAAAGTTATTGCTACGACTACGAGGTGTGGGAACGATGCTGATGCCGAAAATATAGTTTTTTGAATGTTTGCCTGTTTGCTTGGATGTATGTTCCGGATTCGCGCAAAAACGAATGGATTTGGATGGCTATACAGATGTGTAGCCATCCAAATCCATTCGTTCATTGCTTCATTCAAGCTGTACATTCCCAGTGTAAGCATTAACAAGCATTGTATAGGATTTCCGTACAATGCGAGGTCAGCATAAACTGGAAATGTATTGCTTGATGTGTAGAAGTGTGTATCTACCGCTCCACTGGACTCTTGAAAAGGATCTATAATTCTCCTTTCGCTCGCTCATAGGTGTAACTTACGTTTTCTTAAATTCCAAACTTATCTGCGTATGATAAAGTAGCTACCCTTTCTGTATAGACGGTCAAAAGAAATCGTAACCTATTCGAGGGGGTGTGCTATAGGTACCTAAATTTCAAGTTCGCTCTTGCATCCTGCATTCTCCATATGTTGCCCAGGGCCTCCAATACAGTCAAGACAGCCCTGCACGCAAGCATAATATAAGTTTAGCTCGCCAGTCATAAACACTGCAGAGAAACAATAATAAATGCATGTAACTCTTTACACTTGCAATAAAATTGTGCATAATGCATTTTATTGTCTATGGTCGTAAAGCGTCGCATTCATACGTCAAGCAAGACTACCAACACTATAATGTATGTATTGTTTTATACAAGTTGTATCAAGGTACTTGAATTAAAACTGAATCTGTAGAGTTACTAACACAATGGTGCTTGGACATGGTGAATTAAATTTGAACCAGACGAATAGAAGCTAGATGTTCGTCGTGGATTCGAAACAAGTGCGACTTGCACTTGAAGGGTTTAACACTACATCATTATTTAATAATTGTTGTTCTTGTTGTTATAGCGGCCATAGTAGTACACACTCAAGTAAACAATTTATTGCCATTTACTCAAACGCGTCAGACTGACATATTAATATTGTCATGAGAACGATCACATCATAAGGTAGTCAGCCACCGGAAGATTATTCGTGTAATGTAACAGTTCAGATTCGAGTATTTCATCAGTGAATGCGTCACTTCATACTGGGTCCGCCTTCTGGTTAGTTACTTTGGAGTTCTTGGACCAGGGGCCCAAGTCTACTAATTTACAAACGTGTCAGTGGTCTCACAATGATCAGTTTTTGACCGATACGCCATACAAAATCTGTCAAAAACTCATCATTGTGAGAGCACTGACACGTTTGTAAATTAGTAGACTTGGCCCCCAGTATCGCTACCGAACACGTGACGTGTTGCCACGCCGAGCGGTGGACGCAAAGTCTCTGCTGGGCTGAACTCTACATCCAGCGCTCGGCGTGGGAACACGTTGTGTTCGGGTTCGCGACCGGTCAATCGTCATCCTGAGGATGCCTCATTGAGAGGTGACACACGTGTCGATTTCTTACAGGGATTTTTTATGACTCTTGAGGAATAGTTAAGCGGCATAGGTTACTAAATATATCTACGTCTATTGTATTTTTTCCGTGTATACATCTTTTTGGGGCTGACCTCCATGTACTTGTACATAGGTAACATCTAAAGTTTCGTTTATTACGGCATCCTCCAGCAAGGCTGAAACCTAAACCATGTACTTACCAATTTTATTGAGAGCTCGGTCTACAGCGTAACAATAGGACGACTGCAGCGTAGAAAGCCGTTCTTGCACTGCCGAAGCTCCTGTACTCAAGTAATCTAGCTTCCGTAAGGTATTACAGTTGAAAGGTAGCTACATTTCAGTCGCGTCGCTAAGAAGCTTAGTTTTGTTTCTCTAAACCTGATAAGGGTCATGAACAATGACCTTTAAGTTGTTCAAATTGACGTACGGTACATGTACAATGAAATACTCATTCTGCATGTAAGTACACATCATTCATAGTCAAAGTCAAATAATTTATTTCAAGTAGGCACTTTTGAACGTCAAATACAAAGAAATAGAACTGATTCTAGTTGCCCCTTCCAAAAGGTAGTTTTCGTATGGAGAAGAATGGGCAATTAACTCCACCGTTTGCAAACAATCTGCCTAGCCTTTTCCCAAATATGTTGGTGTCGGCTTCCAGTCTAACCGGATACATAATTAGCATTTCCCTTGAAATTCGATTTATCGAGATTGTATTTTACTTGGAGTGGCTGCTTATCTCTGTCTCCTCAACCCAGTTACTGGGTAACTAAGTCCTTGTCTGTATGACTGGTTGTCAAGACCTTTGGGTTTCTGACTACCCGTACGACAGTCAAAGATCTACGAATGATAGCCGGGACCATTTGATGGTCACCCTCCATACATTAGTGTTCACATAGAATACTTAGACAAAACGTATGGAGCAGCTGATTTTTTTCGCGATCTCCGGTTTTTGCATAGTGATGGAGTATCTACAATAATTTTCCCTTTTCAGGTTAGGAATAAACAAAAAATATGATAAAATATGACCAGCTATCTATGCGTAACACATTTTCGTACAATAGACTTAACTGCTATCTTATTGCGTAACTTATTTTCGCAACCGATTAAGACTAATATGTTTAATTTTGACAGTTCAACAACATTCATTGCGATATTTACGTTGTTGAGCAGACAATTTTTTCTAACTTATGAAGCAATGAATTAGCCCTCTGTTTCAAAACGATTCAGATAGTCATTGATTGTATATTACGCAATTAGGGTGCTGATGTACGAACGTAAACGAAGCAAAAGGAGTATGTTCGGATCATAGCAGGTGGCGTTCTGTAAGTTTCTGCCTAATATAAGATTGTATTTGGGTAAGGGGTATCGTATTACCCAGTTACTGGGTTGTGGAGGTCGGATAGGCAGTCGTTACGGGTCGTCAGAAGCCCGAAAGTCTGACAACCAGTCTTGCCAAGTGTATCGTGTTACCCAGTTACTGGGTTGTGGAGGTCAGATAGGCAGTCGCTCCATGCAAAATACTGGTATTCAGCTGTATCTGGTTAAACTGGAAGCCGACCCCAACATAGTTGGGAAAGGGATAGGCAGATTGATAAGATTGTATTTGGGTATTTTCTCCCACCAGCTTTGGAACAGGAATATATCGTACATATTATACGGACCACATGCTCACGAAACGTCGGCGAGAGCATTAAGACGCCATTATAAAGGCTCAGCGTTGGTAATAATTTAATTATCCAGCACTTTGTACGTAAAACAGCATCAGTATTTAACTCAAGACAATGTTTGTGCTCTTTCAGTCGTGCCTGACGTCTCATTGTTAATGGCGGCTCTGCGGTTGATGGTAAGGCCCGTATTTTAACCATCTCAACCTGACAGACTTGCTGTGTAGATGTACCTAGGACCCTAGGTTAAACAGGTAGGTATACAGGGTGTTAGGGTAAACACCGGTAACCTTGAAACCAGAGGTTTGGTGTCATTTATAGAACGTAAATGCATGTAAAATAGCATTTTTTTTAAATTACATTTTACCACTAGAGTATTTCACCCTTTCACCTATGCGCTAGGGCAACGAACCTGCGTCTCAACACGTGTGGGGGGCGCGTGACGTGACCTGACCGGCCGCGAGCGCGACCCCTCCTTCAGTCACTCAGCTGTCTCGCTAGTGACCACGGTGTCGGATAGAAACTATTTTAAATCTTTTAATAAAAATAAAAAAAAAATGTTGTTACTCTCATTTAATTTTAGTCAACTACCCATAGTTTTAGCGACAACGGTGTTTACCCTTACACCCTGTATAGGTAGGCAGGCATGTTTAAAACATCAAATTTTTTTAGGTTTTCCATACCCAAAAGGTACCAACGGGACCCTATTGCTAAGGCAAGTTAGGTACTTACCTAAATATAATTAATCGGGATATTCGGGACCACACACGATCAATCACAATCTGTTTCATTTTGACAGTTCAACAACATTCAAATTGCGTTATTTACGTTAGTTAATTGATTCAGGCGTGACTTGCGGAAAACCATTATAAAATACAATAGACGTAGATATATTTAGTAACCTATTCCGCTTAACTATTCTTCAAGAGTCATAAAAACCCTGTAAGAAGAAGACACCGAGCGGTAGACGCAAAGTAAGTTCTCACTTTGCGTCCAGCCCTCGGTGTGGTAACACGTCGTGTTCTGGTTTGCAATTGGTCAATCGTCATCCTGAGAATGCCTCGTTGAGAGGTGAAACACGTGTCGATTTCTTACAGGGTTTTTATGACTCATGAAGAATAGTTAAGCGGAATAGGGTACTAAATATATCTACGTCTATTGTATTTTATTTACGTTGTTGAGCAGACAAATTTTTCGAACTTAATTAAGAAGCAATAAATTAGCGATATCCTTCAAAATGATTCAGATTGTGGTTGATCGTGTGTTATATATTACTTATTACGCAATTAGGGTGCTGTTTCAAAGTGGCAACATGAACGCATTTGATGCTAATCATAGATTGTATACCACTTAAGGAAAACATTCGTTCTATCAGAAATAATCTAACAAAAATAGATAGGTACTAATCGAATACCTACCTAGCAAGCAAACATACCTATTGCAGTCAAGGTGAAACATAACAGGAGCAAAACATTCCACTACCGATCACACGAATAGAATCAGTTTACTGTAAGAACCTAAGTATCTATCTATACTAATAATAAAGCGGTGTTTTTTGTTTGAACGCGCTAATCTCTGTAACTAACAGTCGGATTTGAAAAATTATTTTTCCATTTGATAGCCCTATTCTAGAGGAAGGCTTTTAGGCTTCTGACATCACGCTACAACCCTTGGGAGACGAGCAAAAAGTAAAAAAGTCAGAAAGAATGATAAGCGAAAACGAAGTAAAAGCGGGCGCATAATTTATGTTAAAACCTCAGACAGACCAAATAAAAAACCAAGACAGTGCTGCGAACAATACAGTGAAGCATGCCAAAACTACACCTCCGCTCCATGCATACACGCTCATCCGCACTCATTTATAAGCATTTACCACCATCTACACCTCACTAACAGCTGTGTGCACTTAGTGAGGTGTAGATTTTTTTACGAAACCGGCCTCTCGTCGCTATTGACAGCGCTCTTGGTTTTTTAATTAGTCTGAGGTTAAAAACAAGAAATTTCATAGACAGGGCAGAAGCTTGTCTAACTCGAACTCAAACTCAAAGCATTTATTTCAATTAAATCATTTACAGGCACTTTTGAATTGTAAAAGAGTCGGTCCGTTAGTCAAAAAGTTGAAGCTAGTTGCCCATTCCAAATCGTAGATCTCCATGGAGAAGAACTGGCAAGAAACTCCAAGGACACTCTTTTAAAAATGCATATAGATATTACAAAATCCTGGGTACAGTATTTTTTGTGCTTCTATATGTGAGAACAATGTCAAATGAAGAATAATCGAAAACAATTCAAAATATAAGATATATTTTAACAAGTTAGGCCATGCTGCAACGTTCAGTCTTAGGAAAGGACACTCTGTATGCTAATGAACATCTTGAAATCGGATCGCACGTTTGTGGTAACAAAATCAGAATAGAACGGCCTCTTATACTATTGAAGCTCCGTACTATGCTAGGCCAGCTCAGGGTTCCGAACGCCGCTGCACGCAGCAGTGCTGCCGAGGCGTTGTTGCTGTAGCAGTGCTGTCTGCCGCTGCTTCCTAGCTGCTATACATGGTGTCTCGCTGTTGTAACGCCGCACTACCTGGTCTGAAGTGGCGGCAGGGCGACACTGCCGCGCAAGCAGTGCTGCCTCGACATTGCTACCGTGTAATCCATACTAATATTATAAATTCGAAAGTAACTCTGTCTGTCTGTATTTTACCTTTTCACGTCTGAATCACTGAACGGAATTCGACAAAATTTGGCAAGGAGCTAGATGACACCCTGGGGAAGTTCAAAGGCTACGATCGTATCCGAATGCAACCGAAACTACGACGTCAATCAATTTGCAGTTGGGGTCGGCCTCCAGTCTTACTGTATGCAGCTGAATAGCAGTATTTTACATGGAGCGACTGCCTATCTGACCTCCACAACCCATTAACTGGGTAATACGATACCCCTTGGTAAGACTGGTGGTCAGACTTTCGGGCTTCTGACGACCCGTAACGACTGTCAAAGATCCACAAATGACAGCCGGGACCAACGGCTTAACGTGCTTTCCGAGGCACGGAGGAGTCTCGGTATGTGAAGATGGTCACCCATCCATGGACCAACCCGGGCAAGCGTAGCTTAACCTGATGGATCGACCCGTGCGTTTGTTATTACTTAGCCACGAGCTCCTTAAACTGCGGCGTCATTAGGATAAAAATCACGTTCCCGAAACAATGACGCGAACAGTTATGGTAGGACGGAAGAACATTATCAGCATGGGACCGTGTGCATCTAGTAACATCTTGCTCATCTGCTGCCATTATTATCCTCGCACACATGGCGTCCTTTTTAGCACATTGGTAGAAAAAAACCGGCCAAGTCTTACCTACGATCCCTTCGAGACGAGTCGGACTCGCGCACGAAGGGTTCCGTACCATCTATTCTAATATTATTCATTCGAAAGTAACTCTGTCTGTCTGTCTGTATGTTACCTTTTCACGCCTAAACCACTGAACGGATTTGGACAAAATTTGGCAAGGAGATAGATAGCATCCTGGGGAAGGCCATAGGGTACTTTTTATCGACATACCACGCAGGCGCAGCCGCGGGCGGAAGCTAGTTATCAATGAAAACGGTAAAAAAATCACTTGTTATATGGGGGGCTATTTTATTCTGTTTTTTAGTATTTTTTGTTATAGCAGAAATATAACATCTGTGAAAAATTCAACTGTCTAACTATCACGGTTCATGAGATACAGCCTGGTGGGTGACAGACATACGGACAGAGAGACAGATAGACGGACGGACAGCGGGGTCTTAGTAAAATGGTCCCGTTTTACTCTTTGGGTACGGAACCCTAAAAAGGAGCCAAGTGTGACTCGGACTCGCCCATGATTACACGAAGAGTTCCGGTTCCGTATGACCGTACAATATTTAACACTAGTTACATATTTTTAGGGTATAGTAGTACTACACATTCTGTGTAAATATCAAGTGTTTACCAATTACGGTTCAAAAGATACAGCTCTGTGACAGACGGACGGACGGATGGACAGCGGAGCTTTACTAATAAGGTCCCGTGTTTTTATATGCCGGACCCAAAGAAAGGGTCATAAAAACAACATCTTGTAGGTATATGCATAAAAAACGTAACGAACCGCTCATGCATCGTTTTAAGGCTCGTACATACTGGCGCGATAACGCGGGCGTGACAGGCAGTGCTACCCTTGTCGCGCCCGCGATATCGCGCCTGTTTGTGGCAGCCTTTAGTAAACTAATATTACTTAGTAGCTATGTAATTAATTGCTTCTTACACAAGTACTTAACAAATTACAAGAAAGTCGCTGATTACGGAAACATTAAAAACTCAAATATCCTACATCATAAACTTTGATTGTATGGACGGAATAAAAATTCAAAGATAAACAAAAAAATGTTTAATTCATGACATGACAAATTTAGTAGTTAAACATGCTGCCAAATGATAGCATATTTTCATGGCGTATCCGCAGACGTTCAAATACATAAGAATACATGCTGTAGGTCAAAATACACGCTCCAAAAATAATGAATAATGACAGTAATTTTATTTTAAAACCAGCCATGCGCATGTGCTGTAGTTGAGGAATTAGGGGATCCAGGGAATTAAGGACTTCGGTCTTGAGGATAGGAAGGGTGGAACACTGGAAAAGAAATATTACAAATCAGAACTTGGCGATGGAAATTATAGATAGACCCTCGAAACTTTTTTTTTTATATTACTTGCCTTGTGCAAATTGTGTCTAAATTGCTAGGTTCCGTCAATTTACCTAATTAATCTAATTTGGTTATATTAAAAACGCTATTATGTCCAGGACAGGACATAATCCGGACTTTGTATTTTAGGGCCTGGCAACCCTGTTTGAAAGGTCAAGCAACTATTTTGATGAATTTTTCGATGGTAACTTAAAATTTGTCGTCAGTTTTACCATAAGGCTAGTAGCACATCTCCGTACTCCATCGCCAAGGTCATCGCAATATATGTTCCGATGAGAGTGCTTATGTAAACTCCAGATCGCGAGAGTTACGAATCTCAGTTTCTCATTACCGCAGGGAGTATATCGCTCTTGAATTCTTGATGTTATTATTTCGAGGTGTGCTACCGATAATACTTATTGGTATAGTACACATGGGTTGGACACGATGGTTTTAAGAAAAAGGCATGATTTTAGCACGCATTTTTATTGGGGATGGTGATAGTAACGGAAACTGGCTTCCGCCCGCGGCTTCGCCCGCGTGGTATGTCGATAAAAAGTATCCTATGTCCATCCCCGGGATACCATTTATCTCCTTGCCAAATTTTATCGAAATCCATTCAGTGGTTTAGGCGTGAAAAGGTAACCGACCGACAGAGTTACTTTCGAATTTGTAATATTAGTATGGAATACCGAATGTAATCCTAAATAATATATTCTGGAATGCAAATAAATATATTGAGTGTTGAGTAATATTACAAATGCGAAAGTGAGTTTGTTTGTTACGCTTTCACCCTAAAACGGCTGACTGATTTGAATGTTTGGCTCATGGGTAGACCGTGACCTGGAATAGGACATAAGATACCTACCTACTTGGCACGTTCCTGTGGGATGATTTCCGACCTCCACGCGGGCGAAGCCGCGGGTTTAAGCTAGTTTTAATGTACTTAAATTGATAAGTGTTTACGGCCATTCATAAAATTGTAACTAACGTAACGTAATCGTGTTCTTTTTGTCGGAAAAGCATGGCAAATGAATTACTAGTATTATGTCAATACAGTAATACAGACGGCCTTAGATTACGTTACGGCGACGCTCAGCACCATGAGGTCAAACATAAGTCCGCATTTTAATACATTAACAATGACCAAATAATATTATGCAAATGAACAACACTAACCAGATTGATGCATTTAGAACTAGTCTTTATTACGTACAAATAAGGTTCAAAGTTCATTGTAGAGGAACTTTTTATGGAGGTTTATAAAATCTATAATTAGAGGGATTTTTGAAGTTAAATAATTAGGTATTATTCAAAACTGTGATATCATAGTTGAAACAAATAGTAATATACTATGACTGTGACCTTATTTAGTATTTAATTATTTACTTAATTATTAAATAAATAAATCAATATTTAATTACTCAGATGGGAAGTCCGAAACTCAATCAATAGGTACAATCAAGAACACATCAGTACTTAAAGTTCGTTTTTTAATCCCAGACAGTAATTTGACATTTCAAATCTCTGTTCTTTGTTTATTCAATTTGGAGTTCGAAATTTGCACCTGTCAAATTACAATCTGAGATTATAAAACGCACTTAAACATTTTGATAGCACTTATATCATAGCAGTAAGGGCCGTTTTCGTGGTACAAGTGTTCCCACTGATGTTTGGTTGATTGTACTACATTGTTCACAATAATATATTACTGACCAACTATCCAAATGAATAGGTAAGTACTCATTACATTTTTCCAGCGAATATACAGTGAATGGCTTTGCTATCTACTTTTTAAATAAACTATTACTGAAATAAAAGATAGATATTTATATTGTTGTAATCAAAAGTCTTCAGTAATAATACATATAATTCCGCATAACTCAACTGTATAACAAAGGGTTATAGATAGTTAGAAAGATGTGTAAATAATAAATTAACTATTGTGTTGCATTGTAAACTTATAACTTGTTTGAGTAAAGTTGTATGACAGTGTTTTAAAAAAAGAACACAATCATAGTCATACAACTATGTGTACTTTTTTTTAAACTGTGTCTTGAAAAATGCTGGACTTGTATCACAAATGCAACTAATAGTAAAATTAGAGCAGTGTGCCGGCCATACACACATAGGAAATATTTAAATGAAATTATAGTGCAATCACTTCAATGGGCACATCCTCCAGACAATAAGACTTGTCTTGTCGAGGTCATATCAATATTAGAGTGCTAAATTGTACTCTTATGTAACAACCATAGACAGGGGCACTTTTGGGAATATTGTCTTTGGTTTCTTAATTTGCTAGACAGAGGCCAGTAAAAAACAAGTGTGATTTAAGTTATGTTATGGCCGGTGGTTGAAAGTTTAAAAAACTTTTGTAGATAGACTGATGACTTATAATAATATTAAAATAAATATTTCATGATAGAAACCTACCTAATTTTAAATGTTTATAAGGATTTTTTTATGTTGACAAGTACATTACCTAAGTACTTATGTCGATTTTAATTGATCTCTTAACAGTAATAGTAACTAAAAGTAATTGCAATGTGTAAAGGTTTATGAGTTTGGTTTTATTATTTGGTAAGTACAAGACTATAAAATTTCCATTACTTATTGCAAAATATTTATTCTTACTACCAATTTACTAATTCTCAAAAATTTTAGGCACCTTCGTCGGACATCGTGTTCAGGTTAAATATTTTAGTAAAAATAACAACAATCTCCGTAATAGACTTGTACATAAAAACAGGTTTCTATAATTAGACCAACGCTACTAAATAGCCGTGTTTTTTAATAATTGTACATGGATAAATCTACTTAAGTATAGATCTTACCTTGTATACAGTCCACTTAGAATTTCCGAACAAGTTGCGCCAAAAATCAGAAACGAAATACACAAAAAAACAAGTCTTTGACGAAAAAAACACTGCTTACACGATTTTGTTAACTGCCAGTTACAATAATATCACGTTGTTACAGTTATGTCGACACGTTGATATTGTTTATTACACAATGTGATGATAATTAACTGGTGAAAGTGCGAATATTAGGAATATTGTCAATGCGGAAAATCCACATGAGCCTGAACCCGTCACTGCCTACCGCAAACCGCAATAATCAACTGACAATTGACATTTTACATCGGGGAAAGAACAAACCGATGTTACCAGTTCAAGAAATATCTTTACCATTGCAGTCAAACTTTAATAAATCAAAACAAAAGTTAAAATATTATTATAACGATTACTGACTAATAATTCGTGCTAAATGCTGAAGTGTTTTTGCTTTATAATAACAAAATATTTTTGGTTGGTCATAAAATAACGTCAATACCAAGCTAAGAAGTGTTCCTCTTACAAGTTTTACTTGTTTAGTCTTTTGGAAACCTATTACGTGAATTGTGAGTAAATTATTAGTGACAATTGTCCTTTATTTGAAGTAGACTAACTGGCCATGGCAACACAATGTAGAACGTTTCGCTATCCGCAGAATCTTGAATTGGTTTATGTAGGGGTAAAAATTAGTTTGTTCGTTTTAATTTTGATCGAGATAATTGAATACATAATATTATTTGTAACATCGTTAGTAGTTTATATTCTTTTTTTTTTTATTCTCATGAAGTCGTTACAATATGCATAATACGCACAGCGACATCTACCGAAGATATGAGGAATTAAAACACACTGCCCATACTGTTCCTCTGTAGACAGAGGCACTCATTGCCTCTCAACCTTCAGGTTTTAAGAAAAATATGTAGGTATGAAAATACTGGTAGGTATTCAGCTGCATTCGGTTAGACTGGAAGCCGACCCCATCATAGTTGGGAAAAGGCTAGGCAGATTGATGTAGGTATGAAAATATTTGTTGGTAGAGTCCGCGATTTTTATGAGTCCGCGCCACCACTTAAGTCCGTCCGATAGACGTGGCGCTAGTGTCTATGTCGTTGCATAAAATTGCATTAAAAAAAGTAGTTCCACAATTTTCCGCCGGATTTCAGTAGTGGCGCGGACTCTAGGTTAGTGGTGTATTCCTGGCGCAGAGTTCTCTATTTGAAACTATATTTCGTATTGCTGCGACCATAGACATAAATAGATCTAATTAATAATTATGATCCTTGCGAGAGAGTCAGCTGTCATTTTATCTATTCTTCCGTCGACAAAACCCGTTTCTACGGTCACGGTGGTCATGCTACGCGAGGGGTATAAACTGCTTTATATCTTTCGCATTTTGTTGGAACGAAGTTCTTTAACGCAGCTTGTAAACTGGCAGAAATAACGTGACACTTGCGACTGTCTTCTTCTAATTCAAAGAGAAAGGGAGAGGGACAACACCAGCAGAAAAAAAAAGGATGAAAGTGGAAGCGAATATGTCATCAATAATTTTAAATCCGGCCGTAAATGAGCAGCGGATAGGTAAGTGTGTTTCGGAAGAAGGTCTCCAATATCTCCTTGTCTGGGTGCGGCACAAAGAAAAACATAGAGTATAGGTAATCATTTATTATTAAAGCATAGGTTTTTACATGTATTTATAATAATCAACATTTCAAAATTACTTAGGTAGTTCGTTAAGTATATTTCGCGTTAAATGCACACACAGCTAAGTGCTAACAATATGCGAGATATTTACTCAACAAATACTTATCATTTTAAATACTTTTTGAAGTTATACACAACACAACTAACTATTAATTAAGTACCTAAATAAATCCTAACTAATAACAATTAAAACAAACTATACAAATAAAGAATTCGTACCCAGTACCTAAAATAGTTAGAATAGTATAAAAAACCTGTTCTTTTTGTGTACTTATAACACAAACGTAATGGGAATCAATATCTCAATACGATAATACCAAAGAAAACAGTTTTTCTCAACTAAGTAAATACTCCCAAGACCAGTAGTGACCCTATTGGTAATGTTCTTCAGAAAGGTCAGGTGCGTAGTAGCAACCAGCGTGCGTGTATGCCCTGAGGGCCTAGAAAAAGTGACATTCTATCAGCGATAACGATGATGGAAAGAGCAAAAATGTATAGAAATGACTTAAGCTATCGAAAAGCTTACGTCAATCCTGTTGAAAGTCGTTTAAGAAATACCAAACACTTTCGAAGCGATTGTCACTTGTCTAATGTCTAAGTCCTCAGAGGTATAGAACGTTTACGAAGCAATTGGAGTATGTAAAGGTAGTCACGAGGCGTTTTGTAGTTTATGCCTACCCCCATTGTACGGTGTGTGTTTATTTACGTACTATGTGTATTTCAAGTAATAAAACCAGTCGCTCGTAAAAAAGACATCAATTTTTTATTTTTTTTACTTTATCGTGGTTAGAAATCGATACCCTCACGTCTGTAGACTTTCGCAGCCAAAAATTTGAACCTGTGTTCGTCGTCATTTTTACTGGAAATCAAACCAGGTTTATATATATTTAAATCGACTCGACTTTCATAAGGCCCTTAAAAGGTGTTCAAATCGCTGGTTCAAATTATATTTCTACACCTTAAAATATTGTTGTGGCGGTCTCAAAGTGTACTCTTCTGTGATTTTAATTCTACAGTGGGGTTGCGCAAGAATTCAGACAGTAAATTCTTTACATCAGCGGGTTTTATACGTGTTTTATTTCAAATCTCTTTGTACCTTTGAATAAAATGAGTGTCGTATGAATCATGTCATGACAAAAGAACGCATTCCCTTGTGTATCGAGTTTAGTTTCTGAAACAAGGGTAGCATGAGCTCTTCAGACAAAGTTATTTGAAAATTCTCTTCATTCATGATTAACTTAGCAATCTAGTCTGTAGGCCTTGACAAAGTGACATTCTATCAGCGTTATAGATGATGGAAAAGGCAAAAATGTATAAACTGACATAAGCTATCGAAAAGCTTATGTCAATCGAAAATCGTTCTAGAAAAACGAAACGCTTTGCAAGCGTTTGTCACTTTTGTCTAGGCCCTCTGGGCAGCCAGTGAGGTTATTTGATCTTTCACAGCAATTTTACCTGACCTTGATGGTTCTTCACAACCTTCCTCACATAAAATTGAATTATGGATTTTCGTAAGCGTAACCTCTATTTGTCTACGAGTATACTATCGATTAGTTCTTGACTACTCAATTGTAAATAGTTAGATAAGTCGGATTCTGCGTCATTCTCAGACAGAAACTGAAAATTATCTTTCAGCACAGAAGTAAACTTCGATTTATCAATTTTCTTAACAATATCCAATACAAATATTATGAATACATTGATTTTTTTTAGATTAGCTATTGATAACAGTTTGAATTTTTTAACTAAGTCGAGAAAATCATTCAAATTATTCTTTTCTATGTAACATTCGAGTATTTGAACGAAAAATAATATGACATTATGTAACTCTTCGTGCAAAGCGTTTGATAAGGCCCCATTGATGCAACGCGATATCCATGAGAGAAATTTATTGAAGTCTTCATTTTGTGAATGAAATGGCACCTGTTCCATTAAGAATTTAAATATCACTTCTTTATTATTCTCCAAAATACCCATTAGTGCCTTGTCTACTTTTATTTTATGATCTAAAATACCGCGTATGTATGAAAAATTTGGTAACGAAAATATCACATTAAATATGAAATCCATCCATGATATTTGCTTTTCGACATTATTTTCGTTTTTCAAACAATCACATACATATTCAACTGCAAGATACTCAGTAAATGTCATGTGTATGAATATCGGAATTTCGTTTGCTACACTATAAATGAGACCCGTCTTTTCTCCTCCTTTTTCTATAAGTTTTATCGTCTCTTTGATTTCATCCAAGTCTTTCGTACTAAACAATAATTTAAGACTATGCAGATTGAAAATGGCATAAGCTGCCAATTTTTTATGCCTTAAAATAAAATCTGCAAGTTCTTTGTCGTAAGCATTAATAATATCAGGATTATAGATGTTCATTTCGTTTTTCTCCTGAAACCGTTTTTTCATCATGTTTTCCAAAAATCGCTCGCAGAAGGCAAAACTGCTGACTTCTAGATTCCATTTCTCACTCTTTTTGTTAATACTTTTTAAATTGCCTTCGACAAAAACAGCTGCCAATAACAGATGTAAAGGATTCCCATCACTTTTGTCTTGGTGAAAACGAGGTTGATCATAGTTTAGATCAATTTTACAAACCTCAACATAACATCTGATCGTAGAATCATCATATTTTTTCTTATATATCCATAATGGAATGAACTTGCATTTAATTTCGTTAATCAAGTATTGTGCAGCGTTGATATATACACGGTGTAGTGGCATTACAAATGCATTTAGTTTTACGTCTAATTCTGATATAATATATTCAATGAAGTTCTTAACATTTTCCAGTTGTATGTTATTAAACTCTTCTAATCTCAAATTGAATTCCCAAAAGGTTTCTAAATATTTTTTCCGTTTCCGTGTAAGAAAAGTAATCTATTTCGTAAGATGACCCAAACTCTCGCTGCAAAATAGTTTTTACTTCGTTATACGACCTGCTTGTTATCCACATTCTATGTTTACGAGGGTCATTAGTGAAAGTTTTGATACAATTTATAACCTCATTCATATAATGTGGGCAAACTTCATCAAAACCATCAAATAGGAATATAATTTTCCCTTTATTATAAAACTGTAGAAATAATTTCAACTCGAACACAATCCACTGATCGCCTGTACAATGTTTCAGGTACACAACATCGTTTTGGTCTTCCAACGCAATCTCCACTATATTTTCTTTGCCAATTTTCCTGCGAATTATAACTTGGCACATAAACTTTAAAGTCTCTAACATATCGATGGTTGTTTCATCTTCCTTCCACTTGCTGAATTCTCTCGAGTATTCCAATAAATTTATCCTAACAATCCAAACTTCCGGGTCAACTTCTTTTGTTTTAAGCGTTAAGTGAGTGAGTAGAGTTGACTTGCCCATTCCGGGTTCTGCTGTTACAAGTACAAAATCATCTGCTATATCGTAAAGAGTTCTAACGACCACTCTATCATGTCCCGCCTTAGCAATGGATCTGTCAACATATAAGTGTTTCATTTCTTCATAATTTCTATTGACAATTAGTTCACTAATTTCAATTGTTTCTTTGTTGACTATTTTATTCAAAACATCTCTTTTTATACATGACATAGATTCGGCATCGACTATTAAACTTAATTTTACGTTTTTACCTTGAAATATTATTCTAGCGTTCTCCAAGATAGTCTTCTGTGACTCGTCACTCATGTCAATGAGAGTAGTCTTTTCATCGTGTACTATATTATCTGCTGCTGGGAAATATGCTTTTAATACTACATGTGACATTTTGTTCGTAATAACTATTGTATTTTTGTCCTGAATAGCTTTAATGATGTTTTCTAAAGTTTTCTTTTCGTGTCCGGGAGTTGGTATTTGATCGCATACAATAATTAGAACGTTATCTTTATTTGTATTTTTCAGTTCTCTACTTAATGCGTTACGGTCGTTCGTTGGTAGGTCTACAATATATTCAAGATCTAACACGGTATGCTCTTTATCCTTCAAATATTGCATCACTTTAACAACTGTCAGTACACTGTTGTCTGTTATGATAACAGTAGTCGACAGCTGATCCTGCAATTTCAACGACTTAACTGCCTCTTCATTGAATGTGTATTTGAAATGTTTTATTTTGCTCATGTATGTTACCTTTATTAAGCTCATCAACGGGTCTTTAATAATATTTTGTATGGCATTCTCAAATTTGTTAATTTCTTTTGTAAGATAAACTGCTTCATTTGATTGCATCCACCATTTTTGTATATCATCGTGATATTTCGAAAATATGGCGTCAGTTGTAGCTTGATAGTACGAGTAGTTCGCGTGATCACACTGGTAATATTCAATTTCACTTTTTAAAATGTTCTCCACGCCATTCTCATTAGCTTGGCTAGAGTAAAATAACAGTTTATTTAAAAAATCTTTCGCTAAATTCTCTTCATAATCACTACGATCGAATGAAAGTTTAGGAAAGTTGTAAATCTTAAAACTAAATTTGTATTCGTGAAAATTGTGGATTTCCTCAATTAATTTTTTATATAGCCTTTTGGCATGATCTCCTAGTGATTCACAATTATCTGTAACTTTCATAAGTTTGGTGTCATTATCAAGTACAAATATATTTCCGATGGCACCAGCTATACCCCCATTGAGTTGTTGCAGTCCCTTTTCTAAAGAGTCATCTATAGTGACTATGTTACTAGAATTACAGTTGTTTAGTAAATCTTTGATTCTCGACGTTATGTGATTAATTCTTTTCTCTATTTTTGTATCAGTACCCCTTATTGTTATATCTTTATTCCCAAAAGCAGGTGGTACTTTAAACTCCTGGGATAGTATTTCTTTTGCAGCCATTTCGACAGCTTGGTCAACAGTCAAACGAGAAACAGCCTGATTCAATTGTTGGTTCCCGTCTTTTGTAAATGTTTTAAGTAATTCTAACTGGCCATTATTATATGTTATAACAGTCCCTATCAGTTTGCTCAGTCTTATAGCATCACTAGGATTGGCTAAGAATCCAGACAGTAAATTCGGTACATCAGCAGGTTTTATTTTTCTTCTTTTAAGAATCTCTTTGTATAGTGTATCTTTGAATAGAATAAGGTATTCTTCATTGGTGTTAAAGAAGGCATGACGAAAGAAGGCAATCCGTTGTCCATCAGATTTTATGTCCGAAACGTCGAAAACTTTTTGCGCCAGAATCACATGATACCGTAGCACGAGCTCATCAGACATCATTTGAAAAGTCTTATCTCCCATTATTATCTCCGCTATTCGTTCTGCTAGTGAGGTTATTTGATCTTTCATTGCTATTTTGCTTAGAAACTCTATATTTTCTTCGTGCTTGTCAGGTTGCTTGGCCGTACCACCCGTATCAATTAAATCATTCAATTTGGAGAAAAAACTACTTTCAACTTTCGTTTCATTACTAAAATCGTCTCTCGCAGTCGTGTATATAACAAATAAACATTCTGTTTTATCAAACGTACCGTTAAATAACAAGTCGTTATTATTTGATTCGAAAGTATGTCGGATTTTCAAGTAACTGTCAAAGTATGTGGCCAAATCGACCGTAAGTGTTTGTTTCTCGTTTTCTCTATGTTTAGCTTGTACGAAGACCAGGACAGGTTTATCAAGCCCTTCCACTTTTGCTTTGAAACAAATGTCGTCAAAAGCCCCTATGTTGTCGACATTTGAAGCTAGTTGAAACTCTGCAATCCTTTTGTCATGAATGGCTCTAAAATATAACAAGCTTATGAGTTTCGATTCATACAGCTGTCCGGAAATCCCTGATGTCCCTTTACGCTTATTAAACATGGTACAGCTCCTTGTTTGTCCTGGGGCCTGGTGGTACTTCACTTAGCACACAGAGTACCAATCCGCACAGAGGCAGGTGGCACTCACCGTCACGGGGAGCACTCAGCAGCAGCAGCAAACTTAGGCGGCATCAAATGTTCGCCTGACGACCTGTTAACAAACAAAACAGGTTCCTGATTATCTAGCCCTTATCCCAATTAATTTGGGGTCGGTGGAACATGTTTTTTCTTAAATACTTTTCTATGTGTCGTCATTTCGGTAGTCAACCCATTTCAAACCATATCATCATTCACACAGTCCACATCGTTACTTTGGTTTGGTTTAACAGCATGCTACGTGACTGAAATCTTCGAAGCAGATGGCAGAGAAGCAGAGGCAGATCTAGCAAAATTCCTTTTATAAAAGCCACATAATGATGACTTGAAGTTGGTATTTTTACACCTTGCGCTGTTAGGAAGAAGACACGCAGTCACGTGTTCGTTACCGTTAATTCCATCGAATTCCTCTGTTTTCTCCCTGGTTAATGATACTAGTCCAATTTTTATTGTATAATTTAATGTTATTCCCATAGTCCTAATTACTCGTATTCCTAAATTAATATACTCAGCTCGATTATTACCTAGGACCAATCGTGGGACAGCCCATTAATAGCTGTTCCAATCGCTGGTTCTAATCTTATTTATCGTATTTCTACGCCTTTATACAACATTATTTTTTCTCTATGCTTAACCCGAAAAGGGGTCACTGTACTCATCATTTTGAACAACTTTTTCTTTTTGAAAAAATATCAGCTGTTCCATACATTTTGTCGATTTAAGTGAACACAAATGTTTGGAACAGCTGATTTTTTTTCGCGATTTATTGGTTGGTCCCATAGAAAAAGTTGTTCAAAATGAGGAGGACAATGACCCCTTTTCGAGTTTAGCATAAACAAAAAATAATGTTGTATATTGTTTTGGCGGGCGGTCTCAAAATTATACTCGTCCGTGATTCTTCACTCATGTCAATAAGACTACGGTGGGGTTGCCTAAGAATTCAGAATGAAGATTACTTTGTACAGTGGAGAATCTTTGAATAAAATTAGGTTAATTATGATGAAAGAATTTCTTTCGTCTTTACTCATACGACACCAATGAAGAAACTTCAAACTAATAAAAGGCATTCTGAATCCGGCCTTAAATGAGCTCCGTGATTGTAGTACGTGATTGTCGTAGTGTTTTCCTTCAATATCTCCTTAACCAATCGGTTTGAACAAGAGAATGCCTTCTTTCAAAGTAGGCATTGCCTTGTCTATCGTTAGTCTCGAGCGTAACACGAGCTCACCAGAAAATATCGTTTGAAAATTCTCTTCACCTATTTATAATTAATTTTTAGGTTATTTGACCTTTCATAGCCATTTATTCTGGTTCTTCCTGACCATGATGAACTAATCTGACTAAACTGGTTCTTCGTAACCTAGAACTAGCAAAAACATGTGCTATAATAGTCGAGACCACGTATCTGTTTCAGCTCATAGTTCAATAATTAAGATGAAATAAGTCGTATAAAAAGGTAATTAACATTTAATAAATAATAATAAATAAATAATAAATTTATTTCATAAAAAAAGGAGATTGTAGTACATGAAGATTACATAGTTAGGTATACATATAAGTTTGTACCATGTCAAACACAATCTGGTGGGTGAAGTTCTGCTATCCTAGCTAGGTTATAGAATAACCTGTATTAAGGAATAGCAGTCCCTATACCTTACAAAAAGATACAATAAACTAGTACAATTATGTATTTTTTATTTTATAATACTACAACAAAGTTTAGATAATTGAATATGTGCGTGTGTGTGTGAGTGTTCGTGTGTGAGAGATTGTATTGTGTTGGTGGTGTGTATATGCCTGTGTGTGTGATAGAGTGAAAGAGAGTGTGTGTTTGTTTGCATTGAAGGTGTGGTAATATTTGATCTGTCACTGTCACTTACTGAGATAATTTTCTGTTTCATCATAGCTTTTATTCTGAAGAAATGAACGTAGAATCTTGTTACACTTAAAGTTAGATAATCCGTAGATCAAGCATATTTTGTTAAATTTATTGTAAAGAGTCGGACCTAGGTAGTTACAAAATCCACTCGCAAATGATGTGCGTACTTGTGGAATAGTACAAACTAAGTCTTTCCTACGCTTTACATTTAGGTACTCAACGCGATTTGGGCGCAAATTATTCAGCTATTAGTGCTACGAAAGTCTTGTTACTGTTGAATAAGGAATATAAATTTGGAATAATTATCGAGTAAAAGCAAAACTAGACCAAATTTAGAGTAGCAATAGCAATATTGCTGCCTTTACATGATCATTGATGATCAATCAACAAAATCATGGAGTAAATGTTGCCATTTCCTATAAATTGTCATTTTTGTCAGTTAAAAGCAAAGAATTTGTTGTTATTCCACAATTTCGCTCTGCATCAGTTATTTCGTCACTATTATTCCATTAATTAATGAATATTTGCGTGTTTAATTCATGTGTGTGACATTAGAACAAACATCAAGTTATGGTAGTACAGTCACGGACTTTAATTGATGAGCCACCTTCAAACTTTTCAATTTTGCAGTTTCATACATTCACGAGATTACACGTTTAAACACGAACTCAAATCGCACGCTCGTAAACAAGATGACAAATAAATTACTTTTAATCGGAAATATCCATAGAGGTTGACTAATAAGTTCTCAATGATAAAAATAAATACAATGTTGCATTAAGTTATCCAATCTATTTGATACCGACCTCCTTTGAATCATAGCTCATTAACTCGATAATTATGAAAACATAACTGAAGACAGTGACAGTTGAAATATCAAGATGACAAATAAATTACTTTTAATCGGAAATATCCATAGAGGTTGACTAATAAGTTCTCAATGATAAAAATCAATACAATGTTGCATTAAGTTTATCCAATCTATTTGATACCGACCTCCTTTGAATCATAGCTCATTAACTCGATAATTATGAAAACATAACTGAAGACAGTGACAGTTGAAATATCAAGATGACAAATAAATTACTTTTAATCGGAAATAGTCTTATCCATAGAGGTTGACTAATAAGTTCTTAATGATAAAAATAAATACAATGTTGCATTAAGTTTATCCAATCTATTTGATACTGACCTCCTTTGAATCATAGCTCATTAACTCAATAATTCTGAAAACTTAACTGAAGACAGTGACAGTTGAAATATCGATGTCAGAGAATTTCTCAGTACGCTAACGTTACTATGCAGCAGTAACCTAGCAACAATTGTTTATCGTTGCTAGGTTACTGTTGCTAGACCTGCAATTGGTTGACTTTGAGTAGTCACTGCTGTCAAGTTTGTAGTTCTGCTCTCAGGTTAGCCAACCGGTAAAGATATGAAATATAATTTTCTTCTTCTAATACGAAGACATATGACTTTGCGTGTAGGGAACCGATAAACCCGATTTGCATTACACGGCTAAAATGCGAACAGTACCAGGTGGCTCATCAATTAAAGGCCGTGACTGTACCTACAATGGAAGTGACTTGTACTAATATGAAAATGATACCTTTATTTAATGTAGCAATGTACTGTCTATAGAATTTCGCATATCTATGTGCAAAGTAACTTTATCGATGAAATCTTAGGAGTTATTAAACATTTTATTTGTGGGCCACGCTAAAGATTAATAATATAATAGTAATAATAAATAAAGTTAATAAAATTTTATCAAGATGTTAGATGAGGATCCATTAAACAACTTTAAGTAAATATATTGCTATTACATCACAATTAAACGGTTATTAGTCAAATAATTGTATAATATTATCTCATTAGGACATAATGCATGTGTAATAATTTTGGGGTTCTTTTATTAAAATAAAAAACCTATCTAGGATTTCCCAAAATAGTCTGCCATACCGTCTGGTACCTACGGTTCATTATGAGAACTTATTATATATTTTTGTCTTTGTAGATAATAATTATGCTGGCTCATATGGATGTAGATAGATAGATAAAACGTTTATTTGGTGCACACAAAAGACAGCACAACATACAAAAACACGGTTAAATAATAACTAATTACATTAATAAATATCTTCAAGGTGCTAATATACAAAAAAAAAAAAATAAAGACAATAAAAGAAAACTAGACACAGTGACAATATTGTCTATGACACACTTTAAAAAATAACGAAAGAACATGACTTTACGACGGATGTAGACAAATTTATTACGAAAAGTGATTTAAAAATCAAACATCAAAACTGGCCATGGCAGCATACACACTTTAAATTATCAGAGAAATTTTACGGATGTGGGTTGGAACCGGATCATTTTTCCACGAGAAAAATTTAATAATAAAGTTATTAAGACGTGCAATAGGTGCACGTCGGAATAACTTTAATTTGTTTGAATTCTGGTGTAACAACTGTGGTCATTTTGCTATCTATGATCATTTTCCTAGCGATGAATGTACTATTTGCAACTGACTATTTTTAAATAACTATTATATTTAGTTAGGTACTGGTGTGTTGATCCTTATATAAGTATTACATACATAATATTTATTTTAAACTAGCTTCAGATAGCAACTTCACCTGCGTGGTATATCAATAAAAAGTATAAAAAATTCTAATTGACATTCATTAGAACAAACTCGTTCTTACACATTTTCAGAGTTTACAATGTCTGAACTGTCACTGCATACCGGGGAAAGTTCTAGAGAACTATTACAATCTTCGTACACCTACTGATAAAAACTGTACGGAACCTCCGTCACTTTTAGATATTTCACTTGTAAAATAATTAAAAATCAGTAATACAACACCTTATTCAATAAATGGGTTATACCAGCATTCATAACGGTTCAAGTTCAGTAACTGCAATATAAACACTTACATGCGACTAATCGATTTAGCATGCTATTACAGATATTAAGATACTTTTCAGTAAATAGACAGTTTTTATTTGGCGAATTTGCTCTATAAAGTAATGTCGAGTAGCAGCCATATAGTAGCTTCTTAAATGATGAAACTTGAGAATAGACAACTCTAATAGCGCTATTACTGCACTCACATGTGGTATAAACGCGAAATGATAGCAACTATATGAATATTGAATAAATGCAGTATAAGAATATCGAATAAACGTTTATACGACACGGTTAAAGCACTTAAAAGCGAAAATGCTAAAAACGCGTAATAAACGCTTTTACACAACATTGTGGTTACGTAGCAACTACTCGACATTTATTCGATCTGTAGCTGAATAACTCATTCATTATTCGACTGTTTGGCTAGTTGGGGCTTCATCTACGAGTATATGATCGGCTATTTCTTGGCTAGTCAATTCGAGAAAGCTAGTTATGGTAGAATGAGATAAAAACCCAAAATTATCGTAAAGCACAGAAGAAAACTTCGATTCATCATTTTTTCTAACAACATCAAATATCAATATCATCAAGAGACTGTTTTTTTTTTTTTTAGTTAATGATAACAGCTGGTACCTTTTAACAAGGTCAAGAAAATCATTCAAATTACTTTTGTTTATGTAACTTTCGAGTATTTTAACGAAAAATAGTATGAAATTATGTAATTGTTCGTCCAAGGCCCAATAACACGCCCCAGAAATACGACGTGTTAGCCAAATTTGAAACTGTTCGTTGTTTTCCTTATAATAATGTTCTGCAAAAAGTCGCCTCTGTTCCATCAACAAATCAAATATCACTTCTTTATTATTCTCCAAAATGCTCATCAATAACTTGTCAGCTGTTATTTTATGATCTATAATTTCGCGTATGTATACAAGGCTTTGGAATGAAAATATCACATTAATTAAGAAATCCATACATGATATTTGCCTTTCGCTATTATTTTCGTTTTTCAAACAATCACAAACATATTCAACTGCAAGATACTCAGTGAATGTCATGTGAATAAATATTGGAATTCCGACCACTATACTATAAATGAGACCCGTCTTCTCTCCTCCTTTTTTTATTAGTTGTATCGTCACTTTGATTTCTTCCAAGTCTTTTGTACTAAACAATAATTTAAGATTATGCTGATTGAAAATGGCATAAGCTGCCAACTTTTTATGCTTTGAAATAAAATCTGCAAGTTCTTTATCGTAAGTATTAATAACATCAGGATTATAGATGTTCATTTCGTTTTTTTCCTCAAACCGTTTTATCATCATGGTTTCAAAAAATCGCTCGTAGAAGGTAAAACTGCTGACTTCTAGATTCCATGTCTTACTCTGTTTGTTAATACTTTTTAAAGTGCTTTCGACATAAACAGCTTCTAGGAACAGATGTAAAGGATTCCCATCACCCCTTTTGTTGCCGAAAATCCTGTTATTCCTACCTTCCTTTTTCATACCTTTTTTGCTTACCTGAACATCATATGAATCATTATAATTTTTATGATATGTCCATAAAGGAATGAACTTGTACTTAATTTCTTTAATCAAGTAATGGGCAGCGTTGATATAAACTATTAGTAGTGGCATTACAAATGCATTTGGTTTAACATCTTCTAATCTAGATAATATGTGTTCAATGAAGTTCTTAACATTTTCGAGTTGTATGCTATTAAACTCTTCCAATATCAAATTAAATTCCCAATATGTTGCTAAATATTTTTCTGTTTCCGTATATGATAAGTAATCTATTTCGTAAGATGACCCAAACTCTCGCTCCAAAATAGTTTGTACTTCGTTATACGACCTGCTTGTGATCCAGATTCTATGCTTACGAGGGTCATTCGTGACAGTTTTGATACAATTTATAACCTCATGCATATAATGTGGGCAAACTTCATCAAAACCATCAAATAGAAAAATCATTTTCCCTTTATTATAAAAATGTAGAAATAATTTCAACTCGAACACAATCCACTGATCACCTGTACAATGATTCAGGTACACAACATCGTTTTGTGCTTCCAACACAATCTTCACTTTATTTTCTTTGCATTGTTTCCTGCGAAGTATAACTTGGCACATAAACTTTAAAGTCTCTAACGCATCGATGGTTGTTTGATCTTCTTTCCACTTGCTAAATTCTCTCGAGTGTTCCAATAAATTTATCCTAACAATCCAAACTTCCGGGTCAACTTCTTTTGTTTCAAGCGATAAGTGAGTGAGTAGAGTTGTTTTGCCCATTCCGGGTTCTGCTGTAATAAGTACAAACTCGTCTGCTATATCGTAAAGAGTTCTAACAACCACACTATCACGTCCAAGCTTCCTAACGGATCTGTCAACATATAAATGTTTCATTTCTTCGTAATTTCTATGGACAATTAGTCCACCAACTTCAATCGTTTCTTTGCTGAATATTTTATTCAAAACATCTCCTTTTATATATGCCATTGTTTCGCCATCAACAATTAAACTTAATGATACGTCTTTACCTTGAAATATTAATCTAGCGTTCTTCAATATAGTCTTCTGTGACTCTTCACTCATGTCAATGAGAGTAGTCTTTTCATCGTGTACTATATTATCTGCTGTTGGGAAATATGCTTTTAATACTGGATGTGACATTTTGTTCGTGATTACTATTGTTTTTTTGTCCTGAATAGCTTTAATGATGTTTTCTAAAGTTTTCTTTTCGTGTCCGGGAGTTGGTATTTGATCGCATACAATAATTAGAACGTTATCTTTATTTGTATTTTTCAGTTCTCTACTTAATGCGTTACGGTCGTTCGTTGGTAGGTCTACAATATATTCAAGATCTAACACGGTATGCTCTTTATCCTTCAAATATTGCAGCACTTTTACAACTGTCAGTACGCTGTTCTCTGTTATGATAATAGTAGTCGACAGCTGATCCTGCAATTTCAACGACTTAACTGCCTCTTCATTGAATGTGTATTTGAAATGTTTTATTTTGCTCATGTATGTCACCTTTATTAAGCTCATCAACGGGTCTTTAATAATATTATGTATGGCATTCTCAAATCTGTTAATGTCTTTTGTAAGATATTCATTTGATTGCTTCCACCATTTCTGTATATCATCGTGATATTTCGAAAATATGGCGTCAGTTGTAGCTTGATAGTACGAGTAGTTCGCATGATCACACTGGTAATATTCAATTTCACTTTTTAAAATGTTCTCCACGCCATTCTCATTAGCTTGGCTAGAGTAAATCAACAGTTTATTTAAAAAATCTTTCGCTAAATTCTCTTCGTAATCATTATAATCGAATGAAAGTTTAGAAAAGCTGTGAATCTTAAAACAAAATTTGTATTCGTGAAAATTGTGGATTTCCTCAATAATTTTCATAAGTAGCCTTTTGGCATGATCTCCTAGTGATTCACAATTATCTGTAACTTTCATTAGTTTGGAGTCATTATCAAGTACAAATATATTTCCGATGGCACCAGCTATACCTCCATTGAGCTGTTGCAGCCCCTTTTCTAAAGAGTCGTCTATAGTGACTATGTTACTAGAATTACAGTTGTTTAATAAATCTTTGAGTCTCGACGTTATGTGATTCATTCTTTTCTCTATTTTTGCATCGTTACCCCTTATTGTAATATCCTTATTGCCAAAAGCAGCTGGAACTTTAAACTCCTGGGACAACAATATTTCTTTTGCAGCCAGTTCAACTGCTTGGTCAACAGTCAATCGAGAAACATACACCTTATTCAATTGTTGGTTGACGTCTTTTGTTTTCTTTGGTAATTCTAACTGGCCATTATTATATGTTATAACAGTCCCTATCAGTTTGCTCAGTCTTATAGCATCACTAGGATTGGCTAAGAATCCAGACAGTAAATTCGGTACATCAGCAGGTTCTATTTTTCTTCTTTTAAGAATCTCTTTGTATAGTGTATCTTTGAATAGAATAAGGTATTCTTCATTGGTGTTGAAGAAGGCATGACGAAAGGAGGCAATCCGTTTTCCATCAGGTTTTATCTCCGAAATGTCAAAAACTTTTTGCCCCAGAATCACATGATGCCGTAGCAAGAGCTCATCAGACATCATTTGAAAATTCTTTTCACCCATTATTAACTCAGCTATTCGTTGAGCTAGTGAGGTTATTTGATCTTTAACAGCTATTTTACTTAGAAACTCTATATTTTCTTCGTGCTTGTCAGGTTGCTTGGCCGTACCACCCGTATCCATTAAATCCTTCAGATTGGAGAAAAATCTACTATCGACTTTCGTTTCATTACTAAATCCGTCTCTCGCAGTCGTGTATATAACAAATAAACATTCTGTCTTATCAAACGTACCGTTAAATAACAAGTCATTATTATTTGATTCGAAACTATGTCGGATTTTCAAGTAACTGTCAAAAAATGAGGCCCAATCGACTTTAAGTGTTTGTTTCTCGTTTTCTCTATGTTTAGCTTGTACGAAGACCAGGACAGGTTTATCAAGCCCCTTCACTTTTGCTTTGAAACAAATGTCGTCAAAAGCCCCTATGTTGTCGACATTTGAAGCTAGTTGAAACTCTGCAATCCTATTGTCATGAATGGCTCTAAAATATAACAAGCTTATGAGTTTCGATTCATACAGCTGCCCGGAAATCCCTGATGTCCCTTTACGCTTATTAAACATGGTACAGCTCCTTGTTTGTCCTGGGGCCTGGTGGTACTTCACTTAGCACACAGAGTACCAATCCGCACAGAGGCAGGTGGCACTCACCGTCACGGGGAGCACTCAGCAGCAGCAGCAAACTTAGGCGGCATCAAATGTTCGCCTGACGACCTGTTAACAAACAAAACAGGTTCCTGATTATCTAGCCCTTACCCCAATTAATTTGGGGTCGGTGGAACATGTTTTTTCTTAAATACTTTTCTATGTGTCGTCATTTCGGTAGTCAACCCATTTCAAACCATATCATCATTCACACAGTCCACATCGTTCCTTTGGTTTGGTTACATAAAACATGTGACGCGACTGAAATCTTCGAAGCAGACGGCAGAGAGAAGCAGAGGTGGCTCTAGCAAAATTTTTAGGTGGTGTGACAGCTAAGATTGGCACCCCTCTAAATACAAAACCTTAGTCTTCCGTTCCCATTCTTACGCAGTTGCTAAAAGTAAGTAAGTAAACATTTCAACGTGCTATTGGGTTAACTTAAAATTCGGTACGGTACTAATACTTAAAACAAGAAATAAAAAAGTACGTGTTCTTAGGTTTTTCAAAAATCAGCTCCTAACGGGGTGTAAAATGATAATAAATGTTAAGGGGAGATCACAAATGAATGTTCAAAGTGTTGTGTTTTTAGAGGAAAGTACGAAATCAACTCGGACGAAGTCGCGTGCAACGTGCTAGTTACTCATATGATACCAATGCAGAAACTTCAAACTAGTAAAAGGCATTCTGAATCCGGCCATAAATGAGCTACGGGTAGGTTTTTTCCTTCAATATCTCTACAAACAGAGAATGCCTTCTTTCAAAGAAGGCTTTGCCTTGTCTATCGGGTTTAGTCTCGAGCGTAGCACGAGCTCTTCAGACAATATCGTTTAAATTCTCTTCATCATCATCATCATTTCAGCCGAAAGACGTCCACTGCTGGACATAGGCCTCCCCCAAGCACCGCCACTTTGACCAGTTCTGTGCTTCTCGCTTCCAGCGCATTCTTGCGGCCTTCACCAGGTCATCGGTCCACCTTGTGGGGGGCCTTCCAACGCTACGTTTTCCGGTACGCGGTCGCCACTCCAGAACCTTTGGCCCCATCGGCCATCTGTTCTGCGAGCAATGTGCCCTGCCCACTGCCACTTAAGTTTGGCAATACTTCGGGCTAAGTCGATCACCTTGGTTCTCAATTCTCTTCACCCATTTTAAATATTTTTTTAGGTTATTTGACCTTTCACAGCTATTTATTCCGCTTCTTCCTGACCATGATGATTCCTCGTCATCTTCCTGGTTCTTTACAACCTTCCTCACCAATATGGTTCTTCGTAACCTTCATCTACTAGTAGATGATCGACTATTTCTTGACTACTCAATTCGAGGTAGCTAGATATGGTAGAATGAGATAAAAACGCAAAATTATCGTATAGTACAGAAATAAACTTTGATTCATCAATTTTTCTAACAACATCAAAAACAAATTTCATCAATACAGTGCTTTTATTTTTATTAGCTAATGACAGCAGTTGGGACTTTTTAACAAAGTCAAGAAAAACATTCAAATTACTCTTGTTTATGTAAATGTCGAGTGTTTTAACGAAAAATAATATGAAATTATGTAATTGTTCGGCCAAAGCATTTGATAAGGTATTGGGCCTTATTAAATGCTTTATTATATCACTTACCCCAGCGGTGCGACTTGGTAGCAATGGATACGATTTATTGATGTTTTCTTTATATTCTGAATAAAGTCGCCCCTGTTCCATCAAAAAAAGAAATATCACTTCTTTATTATTTTCCAAAATACCCATCAATATCTTGTCAGCTGTTATTTTATGATCTAAAATAACGCGTATGTAGGAAAACTTTTGGAATGAAAATATCACATTAAATATGAAATCTATCCATAATATTTGCTTTTTGCTATTATTTTCGTTTTTCAAACAGTCACAAACATATTCAACTGCAAGATACTCAGTGAATGTCATGTGTATGAATATTGGGATTTCGTTTGCTACACTATAAATAAGACCCGTCTTCTCTCCTCCTTTTTCTATATGTTTTATCGTCACTTTGATTTCTTCCAAGTCTTTTATTCTAAACAATAATTTAAGACCATGCAGATTGAAAATGGCATAAGCTGCCAATTTTTTATGCTTTGAAATAAAATCTGTAAGTTCTTTATCGTAAGTGTTAATAACATCAGGATTATAGATGTTCATTTCGTTTTTCTCCTGAAACCGTATTTTTTTCATCATGGTTTCCAGAAATATCTCATAGAAGGTAAAACTGCTGACTTCTAGATTCCATTTCTTACTCTGTTTGTTAATACTTTTTAAATTGCCTTCGACAAAAACAGCTGCTAGTAATATATGTAAAGGATTCCCATCACCGTTTTCGTTGCGAAAAATTGTGTTATTCCTAACTATTTTGCTTACCTGAACATCATACGAATCAGTATAATTTTTATGATATGTCCATAAAGGAATGCACTTGTACTTAATTTCTTTAATCAAGTAATGGGCAGCGTTGATATAAACACTGTGCAGTGGCATTACAAATGTATTTAGTTTAACATCTTCTAATCTAGATATGTGTTCAATGAAGTTCTTAACATTTTCGAGTTGTGTGCTATTAAACTCTTCTAATCTCAAATTACATTCCCAAAATGTTTCTAAATATTTTTCCGTTTCTGTGTACGATAAGTAATCTATTTCGTAAGATGACCCAAACTCTTTCTGCAAAATAGTTTTTACTTCATTATATGACCTGCTTGTAATCCATATTCTATGCTTACGAGGATCATAACTGAAAGTTTTTATGCATTTTATAACCTCATTTACATAATGCGGACAGACTTCATCAAAACCATCAAATAGGAATATAATTTTCCCTTTATTATAAAAATGTAGAAATAATTTCAACTCGAACACAATCAACTGATCGCCTGTACAATATTTCAGGTAAACAACATCGTTTAGTTTTTCCAAAGCAATCTCCACTTTATTTTCCTTGCCTTGTTTCCTTCGAAGTATAACTTGGCACATAAACTTTACAGTCTCTATCGTATCGATGGTTGTTTTATCTTCCTTCCACTTGCTGAATTCTCTCGAGTATTCCAACAAATTTATCCTAACAATCCAAACTTCCGGGTCGACTTCTTTTGTTTTAAGCGATAAGTGAGTGAGTAGAGTTGACTTGCCCATTCCAGGTTCTGCTGTTACAAGTACAACATCGTCTGCTATGTCGTAAAGAGTTCTAACAACCACACTGACACGTCCCGCCTTTCTAACGGTTCTGTCAACATATAAGTGTTTAATTTCTTCGTAATTTCTATTGAAAATTAGTTCACTAACTTTAATTGTTTCTTTGCTGACTATTTTGTTCAAAACATCTCCCTTTATACATGCCATTGTTTCTCCATCGACTATTAAACTTAATTTTACGTCTTTACCTTGAAAACTTATTCTAGCGCTCTCCAAGATAGTCTTCTGTGACTCTTCACTCATGTCAATGAGAGTAGTCTTTTCATCGTGTACTATATTATCTGCTGTTGGGAAATATGTCTTTAACACTGCAAGTGACATTTTGTTCGTAATAACTATTGTTTTTTTATCCTGAATAGCTTTAATGATGTTTTCTAAAGTTTTCTTTTCGCGTCCGGGAGTTGGTATTTTATCGCACACAATAATTAGAACATTATCTTTGTTTGTATTTTTCAGTTCTCTACTTAATGCGTTACGGTCGTTTGTTGGTAGGTCTACAATATATTCAAGATCTAATACGGTATGCTCTTTATCCTTCAAATATTGCATCACTTTAACAACTGTCAGTACACTGTTGTCTGTAATGATAACAGTAGTCGTCAGTTGATCCTGCAATTTCAACGACTTAACTGCCTCTTCATTGAATGTGTATTTAAAATGTTTTATTTTGCTCATGTATGTTACGTTTATTAAACTCATCAACGGATCTTTAATAATATTATGAATGGCATTCTCAAATCTGTTAATATCTTTCGTAAGATAAACTGCCTCATTTGATTGCATCCACCATTTCTGTATATCATCGTGATATTTCGAAAATATGGCGTCAGTTTTAGCTTGAAAGTGGTTTGCGTGATCGCGCTGGTAATCGTCAATTTCACTTTTTAAAATTTTCTCCACGTCATTCTCATTCGCTTGGCTAGAGTAAAATAGCAGTTTGTTTAAAAAATCTTTTGCTAAATTCTCTTCATAATCACTACGATCGAATGAAAGTTTAGGAAACTTGTAAATCTTAAAACTAAATTTGTATTCGTGTAAATTGTGGATTTTCTCAATCATTTTTTTATATAGCCTTTTTGCAAGATCTCCTAGTGATTCGCATTTATCTGTAACTTTCATCAGTTTGATATCATTATCAAGTACAAATATATTTCCGATGGCACCAGCTATACCTCCATTGAGCTGCTGTAATCCTTTTTCTAAAGAGTCATCTATAGTGATTATGTCACTAGATTTACACTCGTTTAATAAATCTTTTAATTTCCACGTTATATGATTCATTCTTTTCTCTATTTTTGAATCACTACCCCTTATTGTTATATCTTTATTTCCAAAAGCAGCTGGAACTTTGAACTCCTGGGACAACAATATTTCTTTTGCAGCCAGTTCAACTGCTTGGTCAACAGTCAATCGAGAAACATACACCTGATTCAATTGTTGGTTGACGTCTTTTTTAAATGTTTTAAGTAATTCTAACTGACCATTATTATATGTTATAACAGTCCCTATCAGTTTGCTCAGTCTAACAGCATCAGTGGGTTTGGCTAAGAATTCAGACAGTAAATTCTTTACATTAGCAGGTTTAATTTTTCTTCTTTTAAGAATTTCTTGGTAAAGTGTAACTTTGAATAAAATTAGATATTCTTCATTGGTGTTAAAGAAGGCATGTCGAAAGAAGGCAATCCGTTGTCCATCAGGTTTTATCTCCGAAATGTCAAAAACTTTTTGCCCCAGAATCACATGATACTGTAGCATGAGCTCATCAGACATCATTTCAAAATTCTTTTCACCCATTATTAACTCAGCTATTCTTTGAGCTAGTGAGCTTATTTGATCTTTCACAGCTATTTTGCTTAGAAACTCTATATTTTCTTCGTGCTTATCAGGTTGCTTGACCGTACCACCCGTATCAATTAAATCATTCAGATGGGAGAAAAAGCTACTTTCGTCTTTCGTTTCATTACTAAATTCGTCTCTCGCAGTCGTGTATATAACAAATAAACATTCTGTTTTATCCAACGCACTGCTGAATAATAAATTTGATAAAGTATGTCGGATTTTCAAGTAACTGTCAAAGTATGTGGCCAAATCGACTGTAAGTGTTTGTTTCTCGTTTTCTCTATGTTTCGCTTGTAGGAAGACCAGGACAGGTTTATCAAGCCCTTCCACTTTTGCTTTGAAACAAATATCGTCAAAAGCCCCTATGTTGTCGACATTTGAAGCTAGTTGAAACTCTGCAATCCTATTGTCATGAATGGCTCTAAAATATAACAAGCTTATGAGTTTCGATTCGTATAGCTGTCCGGAAATCCCTGATGTCCCTTTACGCTTACTAAACATGGTACAGCTCCTCGTTTGTCCTGGGGCCTGGTGGTACTTCACTTAGCACACAGAGTACCTACCAGCACAGAAGCGAGCGGTATTCTCCGCCACGAGGAGCACTCAGCAGCAGCAGAAGACTTAGCACCATCAAATGTTTGCCTGACGACTTAAGTACCTGACGACTTAAGTACCTGCAAACAAACAAAACATAGTCATCATTCAGAACCCAATTTACTTAGGGTTGACGCAACACGGTTCTTTCTTCCATACTTTTCTTTTATTTTTTTCATCATCTCGGTAGTCACCCCATTTCAAGCCATACCTATCATCTTTCACACAGTCCATTCATCGTCTCTTTGGTTTGGTTTAACACATAAAACATGTTATGTGACTGAAACCTTCGAAGCAGACGGCAGGGAGAATACGAACATTTTTCTCTACCGCACTCATAGACGTCTCTTAAATATAGGAAATTAATTACTTTAAGGGGTTTATTTACAAACGTTGCTTAAAGTTTAATAATGATTAGCGACTGTTTAACCATACATTTTTGATGTTTGAACGTCACTAACTTTAAGCAACGTTTATAGATAAACCCCAAAGTGACCAGCATTATTTTATAGCTTATTACTTTTATAGCTTTTTTAGTCAAAAAAATTGAAATGGAATGGCGAAAACCTCATCAAAATCTGTTGCGCGCACAGACAGATAAACACGAAAATCGACTTTAATTTATAATGTATAGATATAGAAGTTCAAATTTAAAAGATGTATAACGAAACAGAGAGTCCCTTGTACCTACTCCCCGTCATCATTGCGACCATTATCTTTTACCGAACAATAGCTGGGAACCTTCTGGTTAATAATAATAGTCCTCCAGACCAAATTTCGGGTCATAGCGACCAATCTCTGCGGAAACCAGCCTTCGGCGCGGGAGATAATATAGTGGACAAGTCTGTGCGCAGACACAGGTGCACTTCTCTCTTCTCCCACTCTCATAGTCCGAAGGGACGGCGATCTGTCATAGCGGAGAGAGATCAGGCGCACAGCTTAACGTGTTTTCCGAGACACGGGGGTATCAAACCTTCCAAACTCCGGGCTGTTACTAAGAAATTCGTAAGGAAAAACCCAATAACACTGCCCGACCCGGGCATCGAACCCAGGACCGATATCTCACTTTACTCAAACCTTAGTTGGTCCGCAGAGTTTTTTGATCCATAAAAGAAACAGCCGATTGGCATCAAAAAAGTTTCTGTGAAAAATCCCCATTTTTTCCAAAAATGTATGTATTCCTAATATTATAATATATATATTGTTTTTAGGGTTCCGTAGCCAGCAGCCTTATAGTGTCACCATGTCCGTCTGTCTGTCTGTCCGCGGCTTAGCTAAGACACTCTTAGAACTAGAAAGCTGTAATTTGGTATGGGTATACCATATAAACACAAACACATAAAAAGACAAAGTGGTAAAATAAAATCGTAAAACAATTTGTTTAAAAAAAAACATCTCCATTTTACGTGTAGGGGAGGTACACGTAAAATGATGATGTTATTTTTTTCTCGTCAGTTCCATGGTGTGAGGTATCGCTGGAAAGGTCATTTAAAAATATTGTGAGTTTTTGAAAACCATTGTTGGATTCAAGGATACGTTTGCGAAATATTAAGCTTCAAATTGCTAATTTTTGTTGGAGTCAAGTGCCCCCCACCAGCCAGCCCGCTAAATGGTTGGTTTTGGATATGTGAAAAAATTCACGGCAGTAGTACCTATATCCTAACGAATTTAAAAGAAAAACAATCACAGCTAATTAGGCTCGACAAGTTACCGAGTAATAATCGACCAACTTACATTTGCAGTTGCAAAAAGATGTTGACCCATACATTCTGTATCGGAGAACAAGTTTTTCAACTACAATGTTAAGTTTCTTGGATAAATTCATTTCAACTACGGAACCCTTCATTGTAAAAAGAAAGAAAGAAAACTGAAAAGGCATATAATCTACTGTGCGTGCTCCAACACGCACTTGGCTGGTTTTTCTGTAATTACAACGGTCTAGATACCTACCCTTACGGCTCCGACTCAAAAATGCACCCTTTATCGGTGACACCCAGCCATAAGCCCGGCGTCCCCCCGAGCTGGATGGATGTGCTGAGCTGATCCGGTAACGTTCTTATCCTAAGTAGGATTGGCGCCTATTTACGTCGAGCCGAGTGCCGAGCTGACTTTCATAGACATACCAAAAAAAAAAAAAAAATCTTATTCTGACTGTACAAGATAACATTTATTTTTATAGCTTGAACAAATGAATTATTGCGTAATACTGTGGTTAACATGTCGTCATAGCTTAATGACCGTCTGAGTCACACATAAAATATATACTTAAATACTATTAATCTATACATATAAAATGCTTTGTCCTGAATGAATGACTGACTGAAGGATCAACGCACAGCCTAAACCGCATCGTAGACACCTGAAACCTGAAACTTTGTATGTCGGCATCGGCATAGGCATCCAATAAGAAAGGATTTTCCGAAATTCTACCCCTAAAGGGGTGAAAAACGGGGGCAAAGTTTGTATGAAAAATCTTATTCCTTGAGTTAATGGACTTGAAACTTGGCACGAATACGTATCTAAGTAAATTATAAAGTTTTTCATTTTTAGTTTACTACCCCCTAAACGGGGATTGGGGGGTGTCAAAGTTTGTATAGAAGAATTTTAACGCGCGATCCGATTAACTCGAAACTCAGTATTTGTAATTAAAATCAAAAATAAAAATAATGTGTAACAGGGATTTTCAAAAATCTACCCCTAATGGGGTGAAAAGCCTATATCACAGCTCAAACCACTGAACGGATTGGGCTGAAATTTGGCACACAGATAGTTATTAGGACGTAGGCATCCACTAAGAAAGGGTTTTTTGGAAATTCGACCGATACAGGGTTGAAAAGGGGGAAAAATCTTATCCCTTGAGTTAATAAACTTGAAACTTGCCACGAATAGGTACTTTATTTTTTTATTTATACTTTAATTCAGACTTGGTTGTCCATAGAGTGTTAGTAATACAATGAAACTTATGAACTATGTTAGTAATACAGACATACTAACACAAACTAAATCAATTATCCTATATGTAGGCTAACCCAGTGCTTCCAGATAGGACTCTCAATGTGTTCAGCAATGACCTTCAGGTAGCCGTTAGGACTGTCTCTCACTCTGCGCATCACTCGATGCTGCTCTTTTCTAATTATGGCATAATATCCATCTACATGAGATTCTGCAAACATCGCTGATGCACTGCAATAGCGACGCAGCCCCATCAACACCCTGAAGGCATTGTTGTACTGAACGTGCGGCCCACAGGCTGCAGGTATAAAAAGACTGGCAAAAGGCCCTAAACAGCGTTGTTTTGACTGTCCTTGAACACCTGGCAAACCAAATGTTTGTATTTTTTTGTTTTTCTAAAATACCCCCTAAACGGGGATGTTAATTTTTGAAAACTATCTTTCAAAGGGGGTGAAGGGGTTGTTGACGTTTTTGGAGGAAAGCACGAAATCCACGCGGATGAAGTCACGGGCAAAGTGCTATCCATACTAATATTATAAATTCGAAAGTAACTCTGTCTGTCTGTCTGTCGGTCTGTCTGTCTGTCTGTCTGTCTGTCTGTCTGTATGTTACCTTTTCACGCCTAAACCACTAAACGGATTTCGATAAAATTTGCCATGGAGTTAGATGGCATCCCGGGGAAGGACATAGGCTACTTTTTATCGACATACCACGCGGGCGAAGCCGCGGGTGGAAGCTAGTGTTATTATAAATGCGAAAGTGAGTTTGTTTGTTTGTTACGCTTTCACACTTAAACGGGTGAACGGATTTGGATGAAATTTGGCACATGGGTAGAACATGACCAGGAATAGGATATAGAATACTTTTTAGCCCGGTAGTACGTTCACGTGGATTAATTTTCGACCTCCAAGCGGGCGGAGCCGCGGTCAAAAGCTAGTTTATAATAATAAAACTTCACAGTGTATGGGGAAAATAAATCATAAAGCGCGATCTTAACTTAAAACTCGTTTTCTAATTTGAATTAGTATTCAAAATTTAAAAAATATATATTCCTAACGTAAAGTGGTTATGGTTTTAAAAGAATCATTTATGTAAGACATACCTTTTCCTTGCTGGGGACACGTTTTCCTTATCTCCACTCGCCACTTAAAAAAAAGAATTAGTCACAATATATTATTGCCACCCATTGTATACTACATAATTTGTTTGATTATTATTTTTTCTTATCTATTTTTATGGTGTACAATAAAGTATATATATTATAATAAATAGTTATTGTGCAGCCTGTTCAGCAAAATATGAAGTTGTACGAAACCACAAACAACAAAGACAAATAATGATGTCAGCAAATGCTAATTTTGGATAGAGCTATGACGCATCCGAGTAGTGTAGTGTAGCGTGTTGTGTCTCGAAACTCGATTGTTTAAAGAACAAGATATTTGTACATGTGTTGAACTGAGGAATTACTAAAGTCTTGAAAACGACCTGTGGGTACGACACTAGCTGTCACTGCTGTTTGTGAATCTGTGATACAATATAACATTATTTACATTTGATGCGTTTATAGTGCTCGCAAGTTAAGTCTGCGCGCGGCTGAAATTGGAACTAATAAGTATGCCGCCATCTTGTCGTTTAGGTAAATACAGAATTATTTAAATATGAGACTAGGCGAATGAACTATATACCTAAAAACCGAGATGCACGAACAGTGGCATTGTATTGTAAAGTTGTATTTGTAAAGAATTATTTGAAAATATCAGCGAGGCGGAAAAAAAAACAACAGGTTAACATTTTTTACTATTATATCTTAGGAAATTAGGTACTTACATACTATTTGTGTTCTCAATGTGTAATTCTAATCAATCTACGGGTAGGTCTTATTACTTATTAGTTAACAAGGTTACTTTATACTATGCTAGAATTATATTATTGTTGACTGCCTCGTTGGTGTAGTGGTTTCAAGCGCTACTGCTGAGCATGAGGGCCTGGGTTCGATTCCCAGGTCGGGCAGTGTTATTAGATTTTTATATCTGAAAAGCAGTCCGGAGTCTGGATTTGTGCCTGGTTGATGGCAATAGGCTCGCCCCCTATTACAGAGAACTTAACCATTACTGGCGAAATGTGATGACTTGATTTTATCTTATGTGTTATATTTATATTATTGAGTCGTGTACAGATACATACTACATCCCTATTTAGTTTTGTCCAGTAATATAAAATATAAATCCTTACTAAAGTAAAGGATGGATGACCAAGTGTGACTGTACTTCATACAGTTGGGTTTGAAGACGTCTCAAAAATACTGCGATCTTGCCACGACACCTTACCATCTGTGACAAAATAATCTGCAAATTTATCGCGGATTGTTTAACCTTCTCTTTGGGTGTTCCCAAACCCATAGTCGAGGTTACGAATATGGCATCGTGTCATGACAACATCGTCGACATTATTGTCATCTTGCCTACTAGATCTAATAAAATTATGCAGAATACCTACCGCTTTAACAAAACAAATGGCATTCTCTTTTGAAACATTTAGAGAAAGATGAAGTATTCGAAAATTAGCCATGATATCAAAAGTTGATAATATGTAACGCCGCGCTCTTGTTAACCCATAATATTTTTTAACTCGAGCATATGGCTGCATACTCGTATGACATAACTAGACAATCCAAATGCTTCATCTACTACAACGCACGGCAATGTTTTTTTTTTTTTTTTTTAATGTCTTTATTAACATAAAGGTCTTATTCTAAATGTAAACTAACATAATCCGAGCAATGTTAAATAGGCTGAATCGCCTCTCGTAACATACAACATGTATGATTGTTATTGAAACTAATAATTTATTAGATACATATGAGATCGGACTGTATCCTGTATATATCGGATATGTAAGGTTTGCAGACCTCCATTTTTAAATTTAAGTAACCCAGGCTCCCCATTTTTTTTTAACGTTATCTATTTGTTACATTACAAAAAATTGTAGATTATAACAAAATTTAAGCATAATATGTCTAGGAAGTGATACTTTCTCGGGCATATTTTGTTTTTAATTTTGAGGCTATAACTAAACCATAATCACACGTCAAAACTCGAGTAAAACGCTCAAATTCAAGAAAAATTGTGATAGCGCTCTTAGTGAAAAGAATGAGTTAGATGACAGCAATGGCGCTGGACAGGTTACGGCAGGAAGACAGGGCAATGGTACGGTTGCTGCCGTGTTGGTTGATTTATTTGTTGTGTAGCACGGGTAACGCTTTAGCAGGAGGAATATCCAATAAGACACGCTGGATTATTGCAGGTAAAATCTGCGTGTGAAACACAACAAATGCAGATTACGAACCGATTCCTATTAAGTTGTCTCTTTTCAGATAAAATAGGAGATTGTGCCATCTTCTTGGGACTTTCAAACAGAAGCCTTGTGTTCTGGACCCTCTGTATGTATTGTTTGGTCTTTTGAAAGAGTCTGGGAATTTGGCATTTCTTTCATCCAACGAACCAACAGATCTGAAATGAGCTTCCTAATATCCTCGGAGAAGTATACTACATAGAGGACCTTCAACTAATAAAAGTCATTTTGAATCCGGCATAAATGAGCTTCGGATAGGTAAGTGTGTTTCGGAAGAAGGTCTCCAATATCTCCATAACAGGGTGGGGCACAAAGAACAAAATATAATATAGGTAATCATTTATTTTTAAAGCATAGGTTTTCGTGAGCGATTCAAGATGAAAAGTAGCCTATGTCCTTTTCCAGGTCATGGTCTACATATGTCATGCCAGGGTTGCGGGAAGTCTGAAAGGGATACCGGGACCCTTGGCAACTGGCAACTGAAGGAACACGGGTGGGTTTTAGTCAATAAAAGTCTGACACGCCCTTCCAGTCCGCCCAGAGCGGTAGAAGTCATTTAATGATTTCCCACGTTAAAAAAAAATGGATTAAATAATGTGCCAAATTAAAAGCGTAACAAACAAAGAGACTCGCTTTCGCATTTATAATAGTAGCCAGGAAATGAAATGAAATGAAATTGTTTATTCTGTAAATAGGATATTAGAATCACTTTTACACGTCATATTAAAAAGTTGTAAAAATAAGCTAGATGAGGTCGGCGTTTCCTATCTGACTACTCTGAGAAGAAAGGCCGAAACAAACTCAGAGGTCACCGTCTCCTTTAAAGTCCAGACGTTATCTTGGTCAGGCCATATGAGGATCATGTAGATAAAAGTCTGAAATGGTCTTTTGAGGAAAGAACCACACAGATTTGAGTGGACCTGTCCAGTCAGTGCAAGCATTTGTCAGTAATAGTGGAGCTCAACTCAGAACTTAAGGAGCTCAACGACTCGACGAACAATACCAAAGAAAGGACATTTGGGTAGGTCGCATAAAGTTCTCAAATTGCCAGACCCCTTCGCTAAAACTAACAGAACGAAAAATAAATATCCACATAGTCCTCACATTCACAATAAAACAATACTTTACAAGTAATCATCATGTCATTTTGTATATAATATTCAATAATGTCAATTTGTATATAAAACTGGTAGGTATATTTTTATGGCTTTCCATAATACTCAAAATGTCACAATGCTTAGCAGAGCGAGCAGCTCAATCCCATGCATTTTTGTCTTCTAAATAATCTGTGACTTTATAGTACCCTTTTTTACAAAGTTTGGTTTTAATACAGCTTTTAAATCGTTTAATGGGTAAGTTTCGAATGTCAATGGGAAGTTTGTTATAAAAGCGTATACATTGACCCATGAACGAGTTGCCTACTCTGTGGAGACGAGTGCGATGTACAGCAAGATTGTGTTTATTCCTGGTATTTAAACTATGAATATCGGACATTTTCTTAAACTGGCCACTCGTAACCTCTGTGTTCGAGTTTATAATCGACTATTTCTTGACTACTCAATTTTAGATAGTTAGATAAGTCAGTATTTGCGTCTTTCTCAGACAGAAACCAAATATTGCCTTTCAGCATAGAAGTAAACTTCGATTCATCAATTTTCTTAACAATATCCAATACAAATATTAAGAACATATTGTTTTTTTTTTCTTTAGCTGTTGTTAATAGTTGGAATGTTTTAACTAAGTCGAGAAAATCATTCAAATTACTCTTTTTTAAGCAAAATTCGAGTATTTTAACGAAAAGTAATATGAAATTATGTAAATCTTCGCACAAAGCGTTTGATAAGGCCCCATTGATGCCAAGCGGATATATGAGCCGTTTCGTTTCCTTACTGCGTTTAAAAGGTCGCACCTGTTCCAACAACAAATTAAATATAACTTCTTTATTATTTTCCAAAATACTCATCAATGTCTTGTCAACCTTTATTTTATGATCTAGAATACTGCGTATGTATGAAAGATGGTGAAATGAAAACATCACATTCAATATGAAATCCATCCATGATATTTGTCTTTCGCTATTATTTTCGTTTTTCAAACAATCACAAACATATTCAACTGCAAGATACTCAGTGAATGTCATGTGTATGAATATCGGAAGTTGGTTTACTACACTATATATGAGACCCGTCTTCTCTCCTCCTTTTTCTATAAGTTTTATAGTTTCTTTGATTTCTTCCAAGTCTTTCATACTAAACAATAATTTAAGACTATGCAGATTGAAAATGGCATAAGCTGCCAATTTTTTATGCTTGAAAATAAAATCTGCAAGTTCTTTGTCGTAACTATTAATATTATCAGGATAATAGATGTTCATTTTGTTTTTCTCCTGAAACCGTTTTTTCATCATGCTTTCCAAAAATCGCTCACAGAAGACAAAACTGCTGTTTTCTAGATCCCATTTCTTATTCTTTCTGCTATAACTTTTTAAATTATCTTCGACAAAAACAGCTGCTACAAACAGATGTAAAGGATTCCCATCTTTTTCTTGAAAACGAGAATGACAAATTTGACTAACATCTAAATTGTACTTTATTTCGTGAATCAAGTAATGGGCAGCATTGATAAATACACGGTCTAGTGGTATTAGAAATGCATTTTGTTTTACATCTACTTTTGATATGGTGTGCTCAATGAAGTTCTTAACATTTTCGAGTTGTAAGCTATTAAACTCTTCTAATCTCAAATTAAATTCCCAAAATTTTAACAAATATTCTTCCGTTTCCATGAGTGAAAAGTAATCTATTTCGTAAGATGACACAAACTCTCGCTGCAAAATAGTTTTTACTTCGTTATACGACCTGCTTGTGATCCACATTCTATGCCTATAATTACTGAAAGTTTTCATAAATTTCTTACGAGGATCATTACCGAAAGTTTTCATACATTTTATAACTTCATTCATATAATGTGGACATACTTCATCAAAACCATCAAATAAGAATATCATTTTCCCTTTATTATACAGATGTAGAAATATTTTCAACTCAAACATAATCCACTGATCGCCTGTGCAATGTTTCAGGTACACAACATCGTTTTGTTCTTCCAACGCAATCTCCACTTTATTTTCTTTGCCAATTTTCCTGCGAATTATAACTTGGCAAATAAACTTTAAAGTCTCTAATATATCGATGGTTGTTTCATCTTCCTTCCATTTGTTGAATTCTCTCGAGTATTCCAATAAATTTATCCTAACAATCCACACTTCCGGGTCAACTTCTTTTGTTTTAAGCGATAAATGAGTGAGTAGAGTTGACTTGCCCATTCCGGGTTCTGCTATTATAAGTACAACATCATCTTCTATATCGTAAAAAGTTCTAACAACCACTCTGTTACGTCCCGCCTTCCTAAGGAATCTATCAACATATAAGTGTTGAATTTCTTCGTAATTTCTATTGACAATTAGTTCACCAACTTCAATTGTTTCTTTGCTGACTATTTTATTCAACACATCTCCTTTTATACATGTCATTGTTTCACCATCGACTATTAACCTTAATTTTACGTCTTTACCTTGAAATATTAATCTAGCGCTTTCCAAGATAGTGTCCCGTGACTCTTCACTCATGTCGATGAGAGTAGTCTTTTCATCGTGTACTATGTTATCTGGTGTTGGGAAATATGTCTTTAATACTGCAAGTGACATTTTGTTCGCAATAACTATGTTTCTTTTGTCCTGAATAGCTTTAGTGATATTTTCTAAAGTTTTTTTTTTATATCCGGGAGTTGGTATTTTATCACATATAATAATTAAAACGTTATCTTCTTTTGTATTTTTCAGTTCTCTACTTAATGCGTTACGGTCGTTATTCGGTAGGTCTACAATATAATCAAGATCTAACACGGTATACTCTTTATCCTTCAAATATTGCATCACTTTTACAACTGTTAGTACGCTGTCCTCTGTAATGATAACAGTATTCGACTGTTGATCCTGCAATTTCAAGGACTTCACTGCCTCTTCATTGAATGTGTATTTAAAATGTTTTATTTTGCTCATATATGTTATGTTTATTAAGCTCATCAATGGGTCTTTAATAATATTATGTACGGCATTCTCAAATCTGTTAATGTCTTTTGTAAGATACTCATTTGATTGCATCCACCATTTCTGTATATCATCGTGATATTTCGAAAATATGGCGTCAGTTTTAGCTTGAAAGTAGTTTGCGTGATCATGCTGGTAATCTTCAATTTCGCGTTTTAAAATTTTCTCCACGTCATTCTCATTAGCTTGGCTAGAGTAAATTAACAGTTTATTTAAAAAATCTTTCACTAAATTCTCTTCATAATCATTAGGATCGAATGAAAGTTTAGGAAAGTTGTAAATCTTAAATCTAAATTTGTATTCGTGAATATTGTGGATTTCCTCAAGAATTTTTTCATATAGCTTTTTCGCTTGATCTCCTAGCGATTCACAATTTTCTGTAACTTTCATCAGTTTGGTATCATTATCAAGTACAAATATATTTCCGATGGCACCAGCTATACCTCCGTTGAGCCGCTGCAATCCTGGTTCTAAAGAGTCATCTATAGTGATTATGTCACTAGATTTACACTCGTTTAATAAATCTTTTAATTTACACGTTATATGATTCATTCTTTTCTCTATTTTTGCATCACTACCCCTTATTGTTATATCTTTATTTCCAAAAGCAGCTGGAACTTTGAACTCCTGGGACAACAATATTTCTTTTGCAGCTAGTTCAACTGCTTGGTCAATATGCAATCGAGAAACATTCACCTTTTTCAATTGTTGGTCTTTTGTAGATTTCTGTAGTAATTCTAACTGGCCATTATTATATGTTATAACAGTCCCTATCAGTTTGCTCAGTCTTATAACATCAGTGGGTTTGGCTAAGAATTCAGACAGTAAATTCGTTACATTAGCAGATTTAATTTTTCTACTTTTAAGAATCTCTTTGTACAGTGCAACTTTGAATAAAATTAGATATTCTTCATTGGTGTTAAAGAAGGCATGACGAAAGAAAGCAATCCGTTGTCCATCAGGTTTAATCTCCGAAATGTCAAAAACTTTTTGCCCCAGAATCACATGATGCCTTAGCACGAGCTCATCAGACATCATTTGAAAATTCTTTTCACCAGTTATTAACTCAGCTATTCGTTGAGCTAGTGAGGTTATTTGATCTTTCACAGCTATGTTGCTAAGAAACTCTATATTTTCTTCGTGCATATCAGATTTCTTGGCCGTACCACCCGTATCAATTAAATCATTCAGATTGGAGAAAAAGCTACTTTCAACTTTCGTTTCATTACTAAATCCATCTCTCGCAGTCGTGTATATAACAAATAAACATTCTGTTTTATCAAAAGCATCGTTAAAAAACAAATCGTTATTACTCGATTCGAAAGTATGTTGGATTTTCAAGTAACTGTCAAAGTATGTGGCAAAATCGACTGTAAGTGTTTGTTTCTCGTTTTCTCTATGTTTAGCTTGTACGAAGACCAGGACAGGTTTATCAAGCCCTTCCACTTTTGCTTTGAAACAAATGTCGTCAAAAGCCCCTATGTTGTCGACATTTGAAGCTAGTTGAAACTCTGCAATCCTATTGTCATGAATGGCTCTAAAGTATAACAAGCTTATGAGTTTCGATTCATAAAGCTGCCCACAAATCCCTGATGTCCCTTTACGCTTACTAAACATGGTACAGCTCCTCGTTTGTCCTGGGGCCTGGTGGTACTTCACTTAGCACACAGAGTATCTACCAGCACATAGGCAGGCGGTACTCACCGTCACGGGGAGCATTCAGTAGCAGCAGAAAACTTAATTACCATCAAATGTTCGCATGACGACTTATGTACCTGCAAACAAACAAAACATATTCATCATTCTCTTGCGCTAATCCTAGTTTAATTAGGGTGGCGCAACATGTCCTTTCTTCCATAGTTTTCTATTTGTCGTCATCTCGGTAATCACCCTATTTCAAGCTATATCATCCGTCCATTCATCGTTTCTTTGGTTTGGTTTAACACATAAAACATGATACACACTATATGACTGAAACCTTCGAAGCAGACAGCATGAGAACACGAACATTTTTCTCTGCTGTAAGTACTCAGAGTCGTCTCTTCAAAATAATTAATCACAAACTTTATGTGACCAGCATTATTTTATAGCACAAGTCAACAAATAGAAATTTTCTCAATTTGCCATAATTATTATTTATTGCTGGCTTTCATTTTATAGTCTAACTAGCGACCCGCTCCTGTTTCGCACGGTTTTTGCGACTTGAAAAAACATCAAGAGTTATAATGTAACTTTATCATCAACGTATTATAAAAATAAACCTTCCAGACTAAATTTTGGAAGGTTTATTTACAACAATGGTGAACATCTGATCATTTTTTTGCGTGGTTTAGAAGAACAACGCTGACATACCTGTCTGTCGGAGCGATACACACAGCTACCGTGAACTGTACGACCACACATTGGCATTGACATGACATTTGCTTGACGCGATAGCACTACTAGCTATTCAATGGATGTGTTCCTTAATACCAAAAATGATGAATGAAAACTTAATTTTTATAGGCTATGTTTCTGCTGAAACAATATTACAAGTATTGTCGTTTATAATACAAAAAAAACAATATTAAAACATGTCATTTACGCTTCAAAAATGTGCGAAATTCAATTCGCTACAACTTCATTTTGGAGAGATTTTGGAAAAAAAAAAGATGTAGGAACCTAGATAAAATCTGTCTCAATCCGAATAACAACACATTATGGTGGAAATATGCGCAAATTGCAAATGATTTAGGTATTATTTAAATGGAGAATTCATTCGTCGCCGCGTTCTTAAAAGATGTAAAAGTCGTATAACAAAACCTAGAGTCACTTTTACCTACTCCCGTCATTGTGATATTTTTTTTCACCGACTTCTAAAACGAGGAGGTTATCAATTCGGCTGTTTATATACATATTTTTTTAATGTATGTTCGGGCATAACTCCTCATGTATGATTCATATATAGACAGACGGATTTGCAAAAATCTTTTTTGTTTAAAAGGGTATACTTTCAAGATGGTTCCATTGTCATCAAGTCAGGATCTGATGATAGGATCCTGGAGAAATCGAGGAAACTTTTCAAATATTATAGGCACACAGGATTATTTATTAGATTAGGTATTTTTTATAGTAACTCGTGCAGTTGCAATCGGAAAGCACCATTTGATGAAGTGGAACTGATGATGAAGACCACAGATGGCCACCGGAACTACTCAATAATAAGTTTTCATTCAATTAAATTGAATAATTACTATTTTTTTTGAGTTTTTTTTTTTTTAAATTTATTTTAATTACTTTAATATGGTTGCCTAGCAATTTATGCTCGTCACCATGCATATGGTGAACTGGAGCTGATGGTGAAGTACCAAGAGAACTCCTCAACGATTAACGTCCCTACATCGGGAAAAGCAATATTTTGTAAAAGGTGATGAGAAGTTGACATTAGGTTATTGTTACTTAAACAAATTACAAAGTGACGCACTAAAAAGCGAGAAATAAAAATACAAAACTAAAGACACCGTTTAATTTATTTTTACTTGGAAGTGATTTTTTGGAACTCGGTTGTTTTTTTTTTTATCCGACTACGGCGAAGAAAAAAGGAGGGTTATGATTTTGACCGGTATGTATGTATGTATGTATGTATGTATGTATGTATGAATGTTCATCTGTTCCCTCCTATCTTCCAAACCACTTATCACAATTTGACAAATGAGGTATCGTTAGAAGCGTCGTGATTGTCCGCTGGTTATAGGCTATGTGAAGTCACATTAAATTAAAAATGGCGCCCTCTAGAGGACATAAAGTGAGGAACTTAAAAAAAAAAATGGTTTAATCGTACCATGTTGGGTACCAAATGAAAGGGCTTAATGAGCACATTTCAAAAATATATATATTATAACCCCAAAAGAATTTTAAAAAAATCAAGTAATATAAAAACTAAAACCCAACTACGACTTAAAAGGTATAAACAAGACTCCACAGATAGACAAATTAAAAATCCGGAGTCACACGTGTTAGGGCGGCATAAATCGAACAGATTACGTGTGACTCCGGATTTTTAATTTGTCTGTCTGTGGTGTCTTGTTTATACCTTTTAAGTCGTAGTTGGGTTTTAGTTTTTATATTACTTGATTTTTTTGTAAAAAAGTTTTACCTTATTGTTTTGTACTTGTTTACATCGTCTCTACAATACGGCACATGATGGTTCATGTGCCGTATTGCTACGATCCTTACATACTCCTTTTGTTTCGTTCTTAAATCTGAATACCTACGGTACAGTAAAAGGCGTGAGGCCATGTATGTATTGCAATGTGCATGTGTAAAAGATTACGTAAGTAGATACCTACTTACGTTATCTTTTACATTATCTTTAAGTTCCACTTTCCTACTTAGATACAGAAGGACTGGTACCTACATCAACCTTGACGACTCACTAATCTTTTCATCGTGATAGTCTGGTTGGTTTAGCATTTTACCCAACCTTTTTAATAACCTCGTTTGGTACTATATACCTTCATTTTGGAGAATTTACACCGGTATCTACATCGCCACATGCGAACTACGCATCAAAGACCTGACGTCACTTATATCCTGCATCCAGCAATTAAATTTTACCGTGCAATGGGCATTTATATACAAGAACCCAACATCAATCGTTAGGCAGTTCTTTGCCTGCCAGACACAACACCCGTCTGGTCGGAGGATCCTCCCTTTTCTATGGTGGATGTGTGAACTTTACACACTTTGAACTTTACATTTGTATCTGTATTTTTATGGTGTACATAATAAAGAATATTCTGTTCTATTCTATTAACTATTTACGCCTAATTTTCGTCGAGCCGAGATTATGGATTACAAAGACTTAAATTAAATTATAATTCAATTTGCCATATTCTGATTGTACAAGCAAGATAACATTTCTATTTATAGCTTGAACAAATGATATGGATAACATGTTGTCATAGCTTAGTGAGTGACCGTTTAAGGTCATACATAAAGACTTGAATACTATTTATTTAAGTAAGGGGAAAATCATTATAAAAGCGCGATCCTAACCTAAAACGCATTTTGAATTAAAATAAAAAAAAATAAAAAATATTCCTAACGTCACTTAATTAAGGGCCGGTTGACGTCAAATTTAACGTTCGTTATAAATACAAATCGTTGTGTCGAAGTTATTCCATTATTTCGTGAAACAACGCTTGTTTTGACGTTTACGCGTAAAGTGGACGTGAAACAACCCGCCCTAAGGTTTTCAATAAAAAAATAATTCAATATAGCAAGACATACCTTTCTTTGTTTCCAGTCGCCGCTTAAAAAAAATACTACTACTACACAATATGAAGTTGTACGAGTGCACGACACAACAAACAACAATGACGAATGAACGTTAGTTCTCTAAGTAGTCTGTGGATAATGCATATCTCTTGGTAGTCTGCACCAGGGTTGCCAATGCCTTTTTTCCAGATTCCCCAAAATCATTGGTGAAAATCCCTGATATGGGGAGAGAAAAGTCCTGATTCCCCACAAAATCCCCGCAAATCTATTTCATAAAATAAACTCATTTCTATACAAAAACTCAATAACATTTAATAACAAACTACAAAAATTCACAACTGTAAAGAAAAAAAAAATTGTCACGCAGCTACGTTATAGTAGGGGTTTCTCCCGAAGATTTATTGAAAAATCTGTAAAAAGGTCTTAAACGTTACATATTTTGCTTACTTACGCATGCTAAAAATACCTCAAAAATAAGTTTTAAAGTTATATTTTAAAATCCCCACATAATCACCGCATGGTGCCTCTCCCCACAAAATCTCCCCAATCATGTTGACTTTCCCCGCAGTTTGGGGAAATCCCCACAAATTGGCAACCCTGGTCTGCACAGACTACTTAGAGAACTAACCATAGAGTAAAGTAATATATAGTGTATAGAGAGCCCCCTCGCAGAATTTATTGAAGACCGCATAAAATATGGTACATAAAAGGTCTTAAATATAAGTAGTCCCACATATTTAGCTTACTATACATTTCAGCATGCAAAAAATATTTTTATAATAATACTTATACAAAAAAACCGGCTAAGTCCATGTCGAACCACGCACAATGAAGGCTTGTTTATAAATGGTTATATGGTAATGGTTAAATGGTTAATGGTTAAAGGTCTGTTTATAAATGGTTACCTACATTAATAAATAAATCATCATCTGCACAAAAAAGGTCTGAAAAGTATCATACTACAATCAGACACTAAAATACCTCTACAAGAAAAAATCGCAAAATTCTTATTTGATTATAGGAACTCCAAAAATAGCACCACAGGTAAATCTCCAGCAGAAGTAGTTTACGGTCGACCCCTACGCTCGCGGCTGGACTTAGTTAATCCACTTCAAGTCGCTTCGACATCCACGGATCTTTCGCTGACCGTAAGGAAAAATCAGTCCTTACAGAGTAAGAACAAGGGTGGAAGAAAACGACCAAAATTTAATTTAGAAGACGTTGTTTAGATAAAGCGATTTTATGGAAACGATAAATTTTGTTGGGTGCAAGGAATAATCAAAGAAGAGATCGGGAATGTCATGTATTCGGTGTATATTCCGGAACTAAAATGCAAAGTAATTCGTCACATAGACCAGATTCGACGGTTTCAAGCCGAAGGCGTTTTAGAGGTACAGAACAAAAAGAAGGATTGGCATTTGGACATAGAAGTCGATGACAGTAGTGGGTCGTCGCAGTCTGAATCCGCAGGCGTAACGGGTGAGAACGGCGATTCCGCAGGCGCCGAAATCCCAACACCCGCTGAAGAGGTTCATCTTGAAGAGGAGGAAGGGAATAGTGCTGAGCCATTAGCATCACGTTCGCCCTCGACACCAGATCATTCAAGAATGAGTCCCGACCGCTCTGTACCGCATCTCACAGAAGAAAGCGGTGAGAATAATTTAGAACCTGACCAACAGAATCGTAGATCCAAACGACGTGTTCTTCCTGTTAATTATAAGCCATTTTTCTGAATTATTTGGGGGAGGGAATGTTGTATATTGTAAAGTACCTACTGCGCGTACGACACGCATGTGTGCGTGAAGGGGTGCGCGCGCCCTCGCATCAACGAATAAATTAGTATAACACTGACTCGCGTTTGTATTGCACATGCGCTACCCCCGCTCCCGATAAATACGTAACAGCCACCTATCGGGATAAAATGGCAGTTTACATCCCCATTAGAGTATCGTGTAGACTCGAGCACGATACAGCCAGTGCGCGTGCGTGTATGAGTGATGTCTCAACATTCCACAGATAATACACACTTATGAACTGTCGTCGTACTACGCGAAATACCTATAACCAATGATACTATATTAATTAATATAATATCATTGCCTATAACATTATAATATTTCTGTTGCATTTAGAATGTACGCGTCATAGTGGCGATTCTGTAAAATTCGCACAACAACTCGCATCTCACATCGCTATTCACTCTCACTTCGCTTATGGTTCAAAATGACATTGCTTTTGTATTCTGTAAGCATCACCTAGTCACTTGCGGAGTGAAGTGAGCTCCGACGCGACACATATAATTGTACTAGTGACTACCACAGTCACCAAAATGTTACTCAAGTTTTATCGACTAAGTTTTTTGACATAATTGTTGGGTTTTTGGCACAGAATTTTTGGTAATAAATTGTTAAAATTAAAATTTCTTATTTTAAAAGGAATCTGAGGCAGCTAATAAGTTAAAAAACAGAAAACTCTTAATTTGTGCCATGATACGTGCTATGCTTCCCTTACGAAAAAAAAAAATTAATTAATAAAACAAAATCAAAATAAAAAAGCCTTTTATTTCTTGCTTGTACACAATTTTGCAATATTTTTTATTACGTATGTTTTAGCTCTTATTGAAATTTTACGGCTATTTGTCATTATCATAGTCTTGGTGAGATTGATTTCTAATCCTACCTTTGCACTTGTCACTTGCAGGGACTCGACCATGAGCTGCAGCTGTGAGCTTGTCTCGGATAGGATCACTATATCGTCTGCGTATCTCAGAAGGCGCCTTGTATATAGATTCCTAGTTTGCTCCAGTCTAGCTTGCTGAATATGGCTTCAAGGATAGCTATAAATAATTTTGGGGTTAGAGGGTCGCCCTGTCTTACACCCCTCTGTATGGGGAAGCTTGGGCCCAGGGTTTCCAATTTAATTCTACCCATATTATTTTTATATATACTTCTGATAGCCTTTATACACATTTCGTTGACTCCTTGTTCTTTTAAGCTTTCCCAAACTTAATACTTGGTAGTAGACTTATCGGTCTGTAGTTCCCTATATCTTTAAGGTCCCCCTTCTTGTAAATTAAAACGATATTGGATTCGGACCATTGTGTAGGTGTTTCAGATTTATGTATTATCATGTTGGATAATCCAGCAAGTGGTGTCGCCAAGATAGCGTGTGTTGTCTTTAATGCTTCATTCGTGATGTTGTCTGAACCGGGGGATTTTTCTAGTTTTAGCCTTTTTATTGCCTCTATAATCTGTTTCGTCTATTGTTGTACTGTTCTCTTCGCTGATATGCTCAGTAGTATTGTTTTGAATTGTTGTTATTTGAGTTTTGTCATTATAATTATAGTTTTTTATAGAACTCGGTTGCTGTAGTCATGATATCCGAACGTTTGTTTAGGATAGTTCAACATTACGTTACATTAAAAAATCAATATGCTTAAAGTCTAAATCATATTATTCGTTAATCATAAAATTCGTAAAATCATAAAGTCTACTGATTACCGATTCCTATAAATGATAAATGATTTTATTTCTGTAAGTAGGTTTGTACAAACACTTTTACACGTCAATAAATAGTTAAATAATAATACAATAACTAGTATTTAACTTCATAAAAAATAAATAATAAGAATGAATAGATTATAAATAAACCTAAAAACCTAACAAGTTTTTGGTTAAAATATTTACAAATAGTCATTATGGTATCAAAGAAACAAAAATAGAATTCGAACTCAGACCTCATTGATCGCGAATCCATTGGCTACTAGCACATATTAGAGCTTTGCGAATTTTAGCAATATAATGGTAAGAGCAGAGGCCCTAGTGTGAGTTTCTTTTTACCCGACTACGGCGAAGAAAAAGGAGGGTTATAACCATCTCGACTTTACGTATCGACCGCGTTCGGGGCTCCGATTGGCCCTTCACCAGTGAAGGCCGATCGGGGCGACGAACGCGGTCGATGCGTAGAGTCGAGATGGTTAAAATAAACTCACACTAGGGCCTCAGGTTGCCACTGTGATGCGTATTGCTCGAGTTTATAGCAATGCCAATGTAATCTTTACCATGCTAGGTACTGGAGTTTTGAGCGTTTACTTTTTGTACTTTAGGTAGGTAAGTGTGTAAGTAGATATTCAGATAGGTCATAAGTCATAAGTCATTTATTCATTAACAATAAATTGTATGTTAAATTACATGGATTATAAAAGAAAATAAAATTACTAGCAAAAACACGAAAGGAATTTCTTTATAAATCATCAACAGCATACAGACACTTATTCAACAGGAAACTTTTAAGTTGATTTTTAAAAGAGCTTGAGTAGATAGCGCTTTTTATGTCTAGAGGCAACTTATTAAATAATTTAACCGATTGATATCTGGGACTGTGCTTCACAATATTCAAAATATCTTGTCTACGTGTGCTTTCTCTAATCTGCCGTTCTTCTGCTGTCTCATATTCATGTATATATTTGGCCAAGTTACTTAGAAGTACAAATACATAAATGCTCGGCACTGTAAGTATGTTCAGATTTATAAAATGCTCACGGCAACTCTTTGCGGGATACGGAGTAGGTAATGTGCGAACTGCGCGTAGGTATGTAGGTAGGCATGTGTACTATCTCTCTCTGTATATATACATGTGGTCTAAAAATGTTTATCAGTTTTCAAATTAGCTTCTTTACCACACTATGTGCAGTTAAGTCTAAAATGCTATACCTCCTCCATATTACTTTTATTTATTAATTTTAAAGTTGACACCTGTTGACACATTACCATAATGACAAAAATAGGTTTGAATTTTAGTAAATATAGATTGATAGATATAACCCTGCAACAAAGGGCTGAAATATTATTTCTCCACGAAGATGGCTTGAATATTAGTGCGATATCACGAGAGCTCAATATATATCGATTCACCGTGAGATTTTGGATTCGGCGTTATGGCGAAGAAGGGCAAATAACAGATCATAGAAGCAATTCAGGACGACGGGCGATACTAACCACCGCGCAAATAACTGATATGGTTCGACATTACGAAGAGCGCGGCTTCACTTCAATTCAGTCAACTTTTGGGGGTGGATGCGCCACAATGACGTCGTTAGAAAAAAGGGCTACTGCGAATAATTATGTGTCACTTTTGGAAGAGGTGATGCTGCCTACTGTGCGCGTTGTGTATCCTGCAGCAGAATTCCCACAAATTGATTACGTTCAGGATAATGCACCGATACACAAGGCCCGGGCTACTATGGCGTGGTTCAACATGCACCGTGACATTCGTGTCATTCAATGGCCTGCTCGTTCAGCAGATATGAACCCGATTGAAAATCTGTGGGGCATAATGGTTCAACGCTGGGACTGTCAGAACGAAAGAAACCCTGAAGCTCTTAGATCACATTGTGCACGGGCGCGCATAAATCAGTCCCCCTGATATCATCCCATGATATCAGGGGGACTGATTTATGCGCGCGGCTTGTCTCATCTATGAGAGATAGACTACGTGCCGTCATATCTGCTGATGGAGGCTATACTAGTTATTAAAACTATAAATTATTGATAATTTCCATTAAAAAATAAAAATGTTTTGAATTTCTGTTTGAATATTTCTTTCTATTTTTGCATTTTTAGTAACAAGTTCAACCTCGCTTGGTTAATAAAGATTTGTTTGAGAAAAAAATATTAAATGTTAAATGATTTATTTCTGTAAGTAGGTTTGTACAAACTTTTTTACACGTCAATCACATTTTTAAAACTAGATGAGGTCGGCGTTTAATAACTGACTACTCTGAGAAGACAGGCCGAAACAAACTCAGTATTTTGCTCTATACCTAATCAAAATCACTATTAATTATATTGTCATCGACCTTGTGACATAGATGTGTGCATGCAATTATAAACCTTAAGGTGGTAAACATTCTCAGACCGCGACCGTATGTAGGTAGGTATGTAGGTAGGTATTTAGGTAGTTATGTAGGTAGGTATGTAGTTAGGTATGTAGGTAGGAAATATTTTAAGGGGACATTGTACTCATCATTCACTTCATAAAGAATGAACAGCTGATTTTTTTTTCGTGATTTCTGGTTTGGTCCCGTAGTGAAAGTTGTTCATAATGATGAGTACAATGACCCCAAAATATTTCGTGTATGAAAAGCCTTATATTTTCTTCCAAACACAATATGCTAAAAAATAATGTCCAGTAAAAACTTAAAATATACGTAACTTATGTATCTATCTATACAAATATCAGCCTTGCATCTTCGCCATTACTTTCTGGAATCGTAAGCAAAACAGGCGTCCTATGCGCGCAAGTCTATGCCGTTGCGATTTCTTTGATTGTAGTGCAGCGCGCCGCCGCGCTCGTTTTACGTATTCGGGCAATAGGGAATTTACGTCCGCCCGCATGAGGATGGAACGTTGCATCTTCGCCATTACTTTCCGGAATTTTAGGCAAAACAGGTATCCTATGAACGCAAGTCTGCGCCGCTGCGTTTTTGATTGTGGTTTAGCGCGCCGCCGCCGCTGCGCTCGTTTTACGTATTCGGGGAGTAGGGAGTTTAGCTCCACCCACATGCGGAAGGGGCGTGATAAAACTATGACTCTAGCTGCCAAACTATCGTGTAACACACAAGTTAACTTCGACTCATCAATTTTTCTAATAATTTCAAATACAAATATCATAACTGCAGTATTCCATGAATAAGCCCATCTTAACAACTCAGACTTTTTAAGAAAGACAAGAAAATCATTAGAATTACTCTTGTTTGTGTTACATTCGAGTATTTTAGCGAAAAGTAATTCGAAACTATGTAACTTTTCGTGCAAAATGTTATAACAAAATGAATACTTTGCACCAGATCGCAATAAAAGATCGAATAACACTTCTTTATTATTCTCCAAACTACTCATCAATATCTTGTCAACTTTTATTTTATAATTTAACATAGCGCGTAAGGTTTCATACTTACGAGGTGTTAATATCTCAATAAATATGAACTCTATCAATGATATCTTCTTTTCGCTATTATTTTCGCTTTTCAAACAATCACAAACATATTCAACTGCAAGATACTCAGTGAATGTCATGTGTATGAATATCGGAAGTTCGTTTGCTACACCACATATGAGACCCGTCTTCTCTTCTCCTTTTTCTATAACTTTTATCATTTCTTTGATTTTTTCCAAGTCTTTTGTACTAAAGAGTAATTCCAAACTATGCAGTCTGAAAATGGCATAAGCTGCCATTTTTGTATACTTTAAAATAAAATCTGCAAGTTCTTTGTGGTAAGTAATAATATTATCCGGATAATAGATGTTTATTTTGTTTTTCTCCTGAAAGCGTTTGTTCATCATGTTTTTTAAAAATTGCTCGTAGAAGTCAAAACTACTGACTTTTAGATCCCATTTCTTACTCTGTTTGTTAATACTTTTTAAATTTTCTTCGACAAAAACAGCTGCTAAAAACAGGTGTAAAGGATTCCCATCACTTGAGGAAAATAAAAAAGCATCGCGAACATCATAATCGATACAAATATTTTTATATTTCTTTTTAAAATATGTCCATAAAGGAGTTAACATGTTCCTTATTTCGTTGATCAAGTAACGGGCAGCGTTCAAATATAATACACGGTGTACTACTCGCGTTGATCCTGCAAATGATGTTTCTAAGACTTGGTCAATGAAGTTCTTTACATTTTCGAGTTGTATGCTATTAAACTCTTCTAATCTCAAATTAAATTCCCAAATTTTATCTAAATATGTTTGCGTTTCCTGGAATGAAAAGTAATCTATTTCGTAAGATGACCCAAACTCTCGCTGCAAAATAGTTTTTACTTCGTTATACGACCTGCTTGTGATCCAGATTCTATGCTTACGAGGGTCATCACTGAAAGTTTTGATACAATTAATAACCTCATTCATATAATGTGGATAGACTTCATCAAAACCATCAAATAGGAATATAATTTTCCTTTTATTATAAAACTGTAGAAATAATTTCAACTCGAACACAATCCACTGATCACCTGTACAATGTTTCAGGTACACAACATCGTTTTGTTCTTCCAACGCAATCTCCACTTTATTTTCTTTGCCTTGTTTCCTGTGAAGTATAACTTGGCACATAAACTTTAAAGTCTCTAACTTATCGATGATTGTTTCATCTTCCTTCCACTTGCTGAATTCTCTCGAGTATTCCAATAAATTTATCCTAACAATCCAAACTTCTGGGTCGACTTCTTTTGTTTTAAGCGTTAAGTGAGTGAGTAGAGTTGACTTGCCCATTCCGGGTTCTGCTGTTACAAGTACAAAATCATCTGCTATATCGTAAAGAGTTCTAACGACCACTCTATCACGTCCCGCCTTAGCAATGGATCTGTCAACATATAAGTGTTTCATTTCTTCATAATTTCTATTGACAATTAGTTCACTAATTTCAATTGTTTCTTTGTTGACTATTTTATTCAAAACATCTCCTTTTATACATGACATAGATTCGGCATCGACTATTAAACTTAATTTTACGTGTTTACCTTGAAATATTATTCTAGCGTTCTCCAAGATAGTCTTCTGTGACTCGTCACTCATGTCAATGAAAGTAGTCTTTTCATCGTGTACTATATTATCTGGTGTTGGGAAATATGTCTTTAATACTGCGAGTGACATTTTGTTCGTAATAACTATGTTTCTTTTGTCCTGAATAGCTTTAGTGATGTTTTCTAAAGTTTTTTTTTTATATCCGGGAGTTGGTATTTTATCGCATATAATAATTAAAACGTTATCTTCTTTTGTATTTTTCAGTTCTCTACTTAATGCGTTATGGTCGTTTGTCGGTAGGTCTACAATATATTCAAGATCTAACACGGTATGCTCTCTATCCTTCAAATATTGCATCACTTTTACAACTGTTAGTACGCTGTCCTCTGTAATGATAACAGTATTCGACTGTTGATCCTGCAATTTCAAGGAATTCACTGCCTCTTCATTGAATGTATAATTAAAATGTTTTATTTTGCTCATATATGTTATGTTTATTAAGCTCATCAATGGGTCTTTAATAATATTATGTACGGCATTCTCAAATCTGTTAATATCTTTTGTAAGATACTTATTTGATTGCATCCACCATTTCTGTATATCATCGTGATATTTCGAAAATATGGCGTCACTTTTAGCTTGAAAGTAGTTTGCGTGATCATGCTGATAATCTTCAATTTCGCGTTTTAAAATTTTCTCCACGCCATTTTCATTAGCTTGGCTAGAGTAAATTAACAGTTTATTTAAAAAATCTTTCACTAAATTCTCTTCATAATCACTAGGATCGAATGAAAGTTTAGGAAACTTGTAAATCTTAAAACTAAATTTGTATTCGTGAAAATTGTGGATTTCCTCAATTATTTTTTTATATAGCCTTTTCGCATGATCTCCTAGTGATTCACAATTATCTGAAACTTTCATAAGTTTGGTGTCATTATCAAGTACAAATATATTTCCGATGGCACTAGCTATACCTCCATTGAGCTGTTGAAGCCCGTTTTCAAAAGAGTCATCTATAGTGACTTTGTTACTAGAGTTACACTTTTTTAATAAATCTTTGATTCGCGACGTTATATGATTAATTCTTTTATCTATTTTTGCATCGCTACCCCTTATTGTTATATCCTTATTCCCAAAAGCAGCTGGAACTTTGAACTCCTGGGACAACAATATTTCTTTTGCAGCCAGTTCAACTGCTTGGTCAACAGTCAATCGAGAAACATACACCTTATTCAATTGTTGGTTAACGTCTTCTGTATATTTCTTTAGTAATTCTAACTGGCCATTATTATATGTTATAACAGTCACTATCAGTTTGCTCAGTCTTGTAGCATCAGTGGGTTCGGCTAAAAATTCAGACAGTAAATACGTTACATCAGCAGGTTTAATTTTTCTTCTTTTAAGAATCTCTTTGTACAGAGTAACTTTGAATAAAATTAGATATTCTTCATTGGTGTTAAAGAAGGTATGTCGAAAGAAGGCAATCCGTTGTCCATCAGGTTTTATCTCCGAAACGTCAACTACTTTTTGAGCCAGAATTACATGATACCGTAGCAAGAGCTCCTCAGATATCATTTGAAAATTTTCTTTACCCATTATTAACTCACCTATTCGTTGAGCTAGTGACGTTATTTGATCTTTAACAGCTATTTTGCTTAGAAACTCTACATTTTCTTCGTGTTTTGGTTGCTTGGTCGTACCACCCGTATCAATTAAATCATTCAGAATGGAGAAAAAGCTACTTTCGACTTTCGTTTCATTTCTAAATTCGTCTCTCGCAGTCGTGTATATAACAAATAAACATTCTGTGTTATCCAACGCACTGCTGAATAATAAAATGTTATTATTTGATAAAGTATGTCGGATTTTCAAGTAACTGTCAAAGTATGTGGCCAAATCGACTGTAAGTGTTTGTTTCTCGTTTTCTCTATGTTTAGCTTGTAGGAAGACCAGGACAGGTTTATCAAGCCCTTCCACTTTTGCTTTGAAACAAATGTCGTCAAAAGCCCCTATGTTGTCGACATTTGAAGCTAGTTGAAACTCTGCAATCCTATTGTCATGAATGGCTCTAAAGTATAACAAGCTTATGAGTTTCGATTCATAAAGCTGCCCACAAATCCCTGATGTCCCTTTACGCTTACTAAACATGGTACAGCTCCTCGTTTGTCCTGGGGCCTGGTGGTACTTCACTTAGCCCACAGACTACCTACCAGCACAGAGGCAGGCGGTACTCACCGTCACGGGAGCACTCAGCAGCAGCAGAATACTTAATTACCATCAAATGTTCGCCTGACGACTTATGTACCTGCAAACAAACAAAACATATTCATCATTCTCTTGCGCTAATCCTAGTTTAATTAGGGTGGCGCAACATGTCCTTTCTTCCATAGTTTTCTATTTGTCGTCATCTCGGTAATCACCCCATTTCAAGCCATATCATCCGTCCATTCATCGTTTCTTTGGTTTGGTTTAACACATAAAACATGATACACACTATGTGACTGAAACCTTCGAAGCAGACGGCATGAGAACACGATCATTTTTCTCTGCTGTAAGGTGTCGTCTCTTAAAAATAATTAATCATAAACTTTATGTGACCAGCATTATGTGTACAAACATATGTTAAAACATGCACACAGGGAGGCCCGGGATAAAGGAAATTGAATGTTATGCCCAGGTCAGGACTTGTTATTATAATAGGTTAAAAGGATGGTGGGCAAAAGACACCCAGCTCCGCCACGGTTCAAACCTCTGTAGTTTTGAAGACATTACTTCTCCCTTTACTCAGGCCAAAGCTCATCAAAATCTGTCCGGGGGTTATTCAGTTCTGATAATGTTAGGTTTAGGTTAGGTTATGTTAGGTTTGGATAGGTTAAGTTATGTTTGGATTTTCCACACCGGAAAAAAAATAAAAACCAAAAAAAGGTTTGGGTAAGTTATGTTAGGTTCGGCTGACCTGGCCGGTAGTATCGCAGTCTTGCGCAAGCCGCAGAGAGCGATGGCCGTCAGAGTCATCAGGGGGTATCGCACGATCTCCTACGAGGCGGCTTGTGCACTGGCCGGATCCCCGCCCTGGGACCTCGAGGCGAAAGTACTCGCGTCATCGTATCGGTGGCGCGAGGAAGCGAGGGCGCGGGGTGAGCAACCGATGCAGCGACACATAGAGCTGCATCGGTCTCAGCTTCGCGAGGTCCTGGTGGCGGAATGGCGGGACAGGCTTTCACGACATCATCGACATCATCGACATCATCGAGGCGGCTTTCACGACATCATCGACATCATCGACATCATCGAGGCGGTCCGGCTGGTGCTCGAGCGCTGGCTCGGGAGGAGGCACGGCTCCCTGTCGTTTCGGGTGACGCAGGTGCTCTCGGGGCATGGTTGCTTCGGGAAGTATCTGTGTCGCATAAACAGGGAGCCGGACGCTCGGTGTCACCACTGCGTCGACTGCCGGGGAGGACACGGCGCGGCATACGCTGGCAGAGTGTGCCGCTTGGGAGGAGCCGCGCCGTGCCCTCATCTCAGAAGTAGGCAGTGACCTCTCGCTGCCGGCCGTCGTTGAGTCGATGGTCGACAGCGAGGAGTCCTGGGACGCGGTGGTTTCCTACTGCGAGACAGTCGTCTCGCAGAAGGAGGCTGCGGAAAGGGAGAGGGAGATCTCGTCCACTCACCCGGCCCGCAGCAGGCGCACCGGGCGTCGGCGGAGGGCGGATAACGCCCTCTTCCAGCCCCCCTAAATGGGTCCAGGGCGACGGACTCGGGGACGTCCGTCGCCCCCCATACATCAGGACCCGAGTAGGCGGCGCGTAGTGTTCCACGCGCGCCCCTCTTAGACGTCACGGGGGGAGTCAAACACCTCACTCCCCCCCCTGACCCGAGAAGGCCCGCGATGGCGGGCCGGCACCAGTTGGGGGTTGCGAAGGATTTTACACCCCGGAAAAAAAAAAAAAAATAAAAAAAAAAAAAAGGTTATGTTAGGTTAGGTTAGGTTTTTTCCAGCCGTCGAAGGCACTTCCCTCTTCGTGGGGCGAATCGGGGCACTGGGCCTCAGGGTGGCGCTTGAAAAGACGGAGGCCCTGGTATTTCATGCACCCAGACGCCGGCCACCGGCTAACGCACACCTCACTATTGGTGGTGCAACAATAGCGGTGCGGGCAAGCATGAAATACTTGGGCCTGGTTTTGGACCGGAGGTGGAACTTCGGCGAGCACTTTTCTAAACTTGCGCCAAAGCTGATCGGCACGGCGTCCGCCCTCAGCAGGCTGCTGCCGAACCTGGACGGACCTAACGTGGTTTGCCGACGGCTATACACGGGGGTGGTTCGCTCGATGGCGCTCTACGGGGCCCCGGTGTGGGCGGAGTCCCTGTCTGCCCAGAACAAGGCTCTACTGCGGAGGCCACAGAGAGTCATGGCGGTCAGGGTCATACGCGGATACCGCACAGTATCAGCTGAAGCGGCGTGCGCCCTCGCGGGTACACCCCCGTGGGACCTGGAGGCGCAGGTGCTCGCCGTAGTCTACCGACGTGTGACAGACCTTCAGGCGGAGAGTGGCAGGCGCCCGCTGCCTGAAGTAATTAAGAGATGTCGTGGGGAGGCTCAAGCCCGTACGCTGAGCGAATGGAAGGTGAGGCTGGAGATGCCCAGTGCTGGTCACTGGACCGTGGGGGCCATCCAGCCGATCCTGGAAGAGTGGACACGGAGGCGACACGGGACGTTGTCCTTCCGTCTGGTGCAGGTGTTGTCAGGGCATGGCTGCTTTGGCAAATACCTACACAAGGTAGCTAGACGGGAGGCGACTCCCGTGTGTCACCAGTGCGGCTGCAGCGAGGACACGGCGCTTCACACCCTCGAGCATTGTCCTGCTTGGGTGGTGCAGCGCCGTGCTCTCGCAGCAACAATCGGGGCGGACCTGTCCTTGCCGGCCGTGGCCAAAGCCATGGCCGACAGCAGAGGGGCATGGGAGGCGGTGGCGTCCTTCTGCGAGGATGTCATCTCGCAGAAGGAGGCGGCGGAGCGCGTCAGGGAGGAAGACTCCCTCGCTGACGCGATTCGTCGCAGGAGAACAGGGCGGCGGAGGAGGCGCCATGGCGATCTGATGCCGCCCTAGGAGGTGGCAGCGGGCGATAGATCGGGGAGTCTATCGTCGTCGCATTGCACGGCCCTCATGAGTGGTGGCGGTGTCCCAGGTGAGCTCGGACATCGCCAAAGGAGTTTGGTGCCCGGAGGCGGGCTGCGCTGGATGGGTCGCGAATGTCATGCATAGCAGTTCTCGCGGCTCATCCACTAAGGCGACAGTAGGCTCACGGCGGTGTTTTTAGTGGGTGCAAGCCCCACATAACCAAACCGTCTCCCCGGACGGTGTGGTATGCGTTAGGCATTATTCACCGCTATAAAAAAAAAAAAAGGTTTTTTTCGCCTCTAAGTCGTCCAATTTAAAGGGGACCTTCCAGAAGGCCCTCAAATGCCGGGCCGCCAGCATGCACGGCATTATAACGGAGCTGGTGAAGCGGACGGCCAGACGCAGCTGCAGGCGAAGGTGGATCGCCTGCAGGCGGAGGTCAGCCAGGTACACCAGAAGCTGGCTGATGCTACGGCCAGACCTGCCCAATCTGCCCGTCTGTCCGGTGGTAGGAGGCTCCTCCTCCTCCCCTGCCAGTCTTGAGGCAACAATCCTGCCTGCTGTGCAGGCATCCAGGACCGGCTCTTGCCGGAAAGGCGGCTCCGCCCACCGCTAGCGGCGGACAAGAATCACGGTCAAGGCAAGGTCAAGAGGACCAAGGCGGCTCCTCATACGCTGCATGTACTGGTGGTTGGCGGAGCTGGCGGGGCTCCGAGCAGCGTGTGTGGAGGCAAGGAGGGCCTACACGTGGAGTCGGCGGCGGCGTCGAAGGGACCAGGCCGTCGGGGACCACCTCTATGCTCGAGCCATCGCCGCTGCCAGAGACTCGGCGAGAGCTGAGATGCTGGAGGGTCTCGACAACAACCCCTACGGGAGACCATATAAGGCGGCGCACAACAAATTGCGTCCGTTTGGTCCCCCGGTGGTCGAGACCCTGGAGCCCTCATTTCTTGATGGGGTGGTTCAATCCCTGTTCCCGTGCAGGGACAACTTCACCCCACCAGTGATGGACCCACCGCAGACAGCTCCGCCAGCTGAGGAAGAAGAGGAGGCCCCTCCTGCCACGGAGTCGGAACTTGGTGCGGTGATTCTCCGTATCCGCGCCAAGAAGACTGCTCCGGGTCCCGACGGTGTTCCGGCAAGAGCGGTGGCGATCGCTGCCACTCAAATTGAGGAGAGGTTTCGGGACCTTTTCAGCGCATGCCTTGTGTCTGGAAGGTTCCCGAAACCGTGGAAAGAGGGACAGCTGTGCCTCCTTCGCAAGGAGGGCCGCCCAGCAGACTCCCCCTCGGCATACCGGCCCATCGTTCTGCTCGATGAGGTCGGCAAAATGTTCGAGGGGATAATCGCTGCCCACCTAACCTAAAGTGCCATCTGCACACTATCGGGCCGGACTTGTCGGACGCTCAGTTCGGTTTTCGGGCTGAGCGTTCGACGGTGGACGAGCGTTCGACTGTGGACGAGCGTTCGACGGTGGACGAGCGTTCGACGGTGGTGAAGGGGGCGATGGAGGTGGGGGACGGACTGTTGGCGGTGTCATTCGACATAGCCAACGCCTTCAACTCCGTTCCCCACTCCACCATCCTAGAAGCGCTCCGATTTCACGGAGTGCCTCGATACATGTGTAGGCTGCTGGCCAACTACCTGGAGGATCGGGCGATCCTCCTGGTAAATAGGACTGGCCAAGTCCAAGTACGCCGTTGAAGCCGGCGTTCCACAGGGGTCAGTCATAGGACCGCTCCTCTAGAACGTCGGCTATGATTGGCTCCTGCGGGTAACTCTCCTCCGAGACACGAGTGTCGTCTGCTATGCGGATGACACTCTCCTCACCGCCGGGGGGGGAGTTTCAGGGAGGCGGCCAACTTGGCCACGGCGGGCGGATCCTTGGTCGCGGGGAGGATCCGCCGCCTAGGTTTAACGGTGGCGCTGCACAAGACCGAGGCCGTGTTCTTCCAAAGCCCTCGGCAGCGCCCCCCACCACCTGACGCCCTCATCTGCGTGGAGGGCGTCAGAATTGAGGTGAAGGCCCAGATGAATGGAGGCCCATACCAAATTACAGCTTTCTACCTCTGAGAGTCTCTGAACTAAGCCGCGGACAGACAGACAGACGGACATGGCGAAACTGTAAGGGTTCCTTGTTGACTACGGAACCCTAAAAACAGTAAACAACGTTATTTTTAAAGTCGGTTGTTTTTTTTTGTAATAAGTTTTTATTTTACCGAACAAATAGTCCTCCAGCACAAACGGGTCATAGCGACCAATCTCAGCGGAGAACAGCCTTCGGCGCGGGAGATATTATATTGCACGATCCAGGAAACGAACCCAGACCCACGCTCAGCTAAATATATGGGAAAAGTGTTTTATTATCCATATCTGACTTTTTTAATACTCAAACCTCAGTATTATTAATCCATAAAAGAAACTTTCTGTGAAAAGTTTCTGTGAAAATTCCCCATTTTTTTGCTCACTGTACAACATTTACGCCTAATTTACGTCGAGCCGAGCGCCAATCCGGTGCCGAGCTGATTATGGATTACAAAGAAAAGACACACATTTTAAATTAAATTAAATTATACTTAAAATTGCCTTATTCTGACTGTGACTGAAGCAGGATAACAATTCTATATACAGCTTGAACAAATTATATGGTTAACATGTCGTCATAGCTTAGTGACCGTTTATGGTCACACATAAAGACTAATGAGGATACTATTTATTTATAAAATTATAACCACAGTGTGTTAGGGAAAATTCAATTTAAAGCGCAATCAAAACGAGTTTTTTTAGTAACTATCGCGCTTTGAGCTGATTTTACCAAAGTCAGATATCTTTTATCCGTGGAATAAAAATGGCGTCTGACAGTTTTTGTATGGAAAAACTGTCAAAACTTCAAAATTTATTCGCAGGATAAGACTTCTAATCGGTATAAAAGTTTGGTGAAATTCGCCCTTAAAGTGGCTGATAAACGTGCGTACTTAAAGTACGCGGTCTTTAAGTTCGCGACCTTACTCGGCAGCTTCACGTGTGTCACCGACGGCGAGCCGAGTAAGGTCGCGAACTTAAAACCGCGTACTTTAAGTACCTACGCACGTCTATCACCCACTTTAAAGCGCGATCTTAACCTAAAACTCGTTTTGAATTGGAATTCAAAATTTAAAAAATATATATTCCTAACGTAACTTAATTATGGTTTTCAATAAAATAAAAAAATATTATTGCAAGTCATACCTTTCTTTGTCCCCACTCGCCACTTTAAAAAAATACTTAGTCACAGTCACAGTATACCTAATATGTAGTATTGTACTGCAGCAGCCTGTTCAGCAAAATATGAAGTTGTACGAGTGCACGACACAACAAACAACAATGACGAATGAACGTTCGTTAGTTTAGTCTGTGGACGATTGCATATATCTTGGTAGTCTGCACCAGGGTTGCCAATGCCTATTTTCGAGATTCCCCAAAATCATTGGTGAAAATCCCTGAATTTGGGGAGAGCAAAATCCTGATACCCTACAAAATCCCCTCAAAACTATTTCATAAAAATAAACTCACTTCTATACAAAAAATCAATAATATTTAATAACAAACTACAGAAAATCATAATTTTAAAGAAAAAAATATTTGTCACGCAGCTACGAAAATCATAAATCATAAAAGTTTATTTCTAAATTGTATGTAGCGTCCTACAGAATTTCTATAATAATGATAATTCATTATAAAAAACAGTAAGAATTATACAATATAAATAAAATCTGTAGAACCACACCGTTGAAAAGTCATTTTAAATAGTTATTCAATTTACCAACACATTCCATAGCTACAATTTCAATTAGAAATGTTGCCAAAACCAAAATAAAACAATATCGATACGAAATTGCACTTGCGAACCGATTACAATAATATCAATATGAAGATACGTAAGTGAATTTATTGCTTACATAGGTAATCGTTACTCGTAATTATTATAATAAATAGCGTATAGTTATATTTTTAAATAAGTTTATTATATTTTATAGTAATGTAATAATTTAAAATATTTATATTCGATTATCGATACCGTTTAGAATACACACATCAACACCGTCTAGGGATATTTTGTATAAAGTTCATAAACTCAAAAAATACCGGCCGGTTTTAAAATCTTTTGATGAAAACTCATTTTGTAGGCCTTTTTGAATGATTCTTAATTCAAATTTGAAAAAATAAATTACCAACAATAGATTTGCGCGGCATAACTTTAGCGAAGTTCGAAGGTTTCAATTTACCTACCATAGTTTTAGCTAATTTTTGGTGTCAAATTAGAGTTTTAAAACAAGTTAGCAGTTGATTTACAATTTATGACACTGTATGCTACAAGCTGGAGCTACTCAACCGAGTATTGCTGAGGAGCTTGGAATAAAACCAAAACGTGATTTCAAGGTTATGGTCACGTTATTGTGCTACTGGTGAAGTGGCAGAAAGATACCAAGGCTGGAAGCGCATAACCACCCAACGACAAGACCCATTTTTGCAAGTTGCCGCGAGAAGACAACCAATTGTTACGGCCATGCAGTTGGTTCAAAGGTTCCAGTCAGAGCACCAGTTGCTTGTGAGTGATCAAACCGTGAGGAGAAGACTGCATGAAGCTAATCTTCATGCTCGTAGACCGCTTCGTACTCCAGCACTACGCCGAGGAAATCGGGGACGGAGATTACAGTGGGCTCGTGAAAATTTGGTCTGGGAAGATAACCAGTGGTCATTAGTGCTGTTTACGGATGAGTCCCGATTCGGTTTCCGGCCGGAATCCGTGTTGGTGGAAGAACAGACCTCGTTTGGATCAGAAACACCATGACCGCTGAAAAATACCGTAACCAGGTGCTAGTACCAATAGTGTACCCCCATCGACTACAAATGGCCCAAGAATTCACGCTCATGCACGCCAACACCCGTCCGCACACAGCGGGAGTGGTGACCAGCTGGCTGCAAGAGCACGACGTGTTAGTCTTAGACTGGCCCGCGCAATCACCAGACCTAAACCCCGTAGAGCACGCGTGGGGCATGCTCCAAAGAAGGGCTTTGAAGAATTTTCCTTCAAACATTACGACTGAAGAGCAACTTTTTTGGCATCTTAGCAGGACCTGGGACAATATCCCGCAGCAAGACTTTGCTAACTTGATTCAAAGCATAAAAAACGTCATGGGTGGTTTTACTGACTATTGGTTTTTCGCATAATTGCAAAAAACTAAATAATTTCGCTTTATTTTTCACTTTTTCTTGAAAACACATTCATCGTTAGTTTAACCATTATTTCACTTTTCGTCTTTATTTTAATAAAATTTTACTCTCTACTCTGATAAATGGGCTTTGTAAAAATATAAACATTTTGTATGTTATCTATAACAAATTTTGAGAAAATCTGAAATATCCCTAGACGGTGTTGATGTGTGTAGTTTATTCCTAATAAAGTAATTATAGTGCTGGCAGCACTTGATGTAAAACTTTAACTGGCATTTGTCATTGTCAAAAAGTTTGACTTCTCCCGCGTGGTGTCTACAGTCCACTAAGCCTACAACCACAGACTACCTAGAGAACTAACGTTCAGATGCACAACTCCTACAACGTTCTCAAATTCACAAGGTAGAAAAGAATCTGTATAAGATAAATAAGATACTACAAATAAAAACCTATTTAAACCAAAGGACATGATTGCCATTATAACTGTAACAATCTGAATAATTAACATGTCCGCAAAAGCCTATTTTAACTATAGAGTTGAAATTAAATTGTAGGTATTTAATGTCAAATAATATTTTGATTACGTCTGTCAGGGATGCATGTAAAAAATAAACATGGTAATTTGGGAGCAGTTAATAGACTCTTACAAAATTATGCCGTTAATGAGGTACCAGGGAAGCCACATGTGCAGAAGGAATATTGCCAAACTTCCTTGTCTTCAATGTAGTCTTTAATCTTATAATAGGTATGCTTTTTATAATAAGTTTTAATCTTATAATAAGTTTTAGCTAATTTAAATTAGGGTATCACAATTTCATGTTTACTACGTGAATTTATATTATGGAAGTCGCTTCTTTTTTTGAATAGTCCTAAGTTTTTGCGTACATACAAAAAAAGAGAAGGCAGAGTGAGAACATCAATTTCTTTGAATTTATTTCTAAGGGACTCACGAGGACTCGTTTTATAGATCGCGTGAACTGCCCTCTTTTGCAAAATAAAAATTGAATCTACGTCAGCTGCCGATCCCCACAGCAGAATGCCATAAGACGGCCAGTCATATTTCCATCTAGTATCAATGCTATTCACCTTATGTGTCGTGAGTATAGATGTAAATAAACCGTTTTAAACCAAAATCTGTGGTTTAAAATCCGTACTAAAGCGGTTTTTAAACCTCGGGTTTTGGTTTAAAGCTGTAAATAAACCGTTTTAAACCAAAATCCGTGGTTTTTAAACTGTTTTAAATTTGTTTAACACGGTTTTTAAACCACGGATTGAGGTTTAAAACGGATTATTTACATCTATAGTCGTGAGCCTCAGTCGCCCGCATGAGCAGTCAAGAGGCTATATAGTCATTGATGATGACATACGGTTAGGCATGGAAGGAGGAAATCTGACGGTTCTGTGCCTACTAGATTTTAGTAACGCATTTAACACTGTGGATTTCGATATCCTGCTTGGCATGCTTCGCTCGCTTAACATATCTCCAACGGCAATTGACTGGTTTCGTAGTTATCTGTATGGCCGCCGGCAACGTGTATGCATAGAAGAGTCTTGCTCTTCTTGGTGTTGTACTTCTGCCGGTGTACCTCAGGGTTGCGTTTTATCTCCTTTACTCTTCGCAATATTTATAAATTCTATTTCCAAAAAACTTCTTTCTTCCTACCACCTTTATGCAGATGATTTGCTTTATAAACAAGCTGCCCTTTTGGATTTGGCCAATGCAATTAATTGCATAAACAAGGATTTGGATTCAATTTGCGAGTGGAGTGAGACACATGGGTTGCAGGTTAATCCATCGAATACTCAGGTCATTGTTGTCGGCAGCTCAACTGGTCGCAACTTCCCCAAGTTCAATTTAAGGGAACTGCTATTCCTTTTAGTGAAAAGGTTAAGAACCCCAGAGTTTGGGTCGACAAACATCTTTCTTGGGGTCCCCAGCTACAGGATGTAAGCCGCAAAATTTTTGCATCTGGTAAATCCCTGAGGCGATTGCGGAACTTTTTTCCAACTGCCACTAAAACTGCGCTTGCACAATCCCTTTTACTTCCCATCCTTGACTACGCTGATGTCAGTTATCTTGATCTCACTGAGGCACAACTAGATAAACTTGAGCGACTTCAAAGCTTTTGCATAAGATTTATATTTGGCTTGAGCAAATATGATCACATTTCTGAATTTCGTACAAAGCTCAAGTGGCTTCCCATACGACTTCGCCGGAATTCTCATATCTTATTTCAGCTTTACAGTATTCTGTTCAATCCTACAACCCCCTCTTATCTTAAAGAACGTTTCAACTTCCTTCATGACACACATAATAGATATCTGAGGTCATCGGAAAACTTGAGACTAGAAATGCCGATGCATTCGACCAGTTTTTATGAAAGTCCTTTACAGTTCAAGCAGTACGGTTATGGAATGCCTTTTGCTTGCCCGTGTCGAGAAGGCGTGCTCAATCTTTGTCCACTTTTAAAATTCTGATAAAAATACACTTTCTCTCTCCTTAAACATCGTCATTAATTAAAGCTCTTTCCTGCTGTTTCATGTTTATTATTGTATATGCTTTATATTTATATAGATAAGTATATGCTTTATGTATGTATGTATTTATTGTATATGTAAATGGTACACCACTGACTACCTGCAGTATTAATTATTATCTCTCCTTCGGCTTTAATCCATCCAAAGGTTGTCTGTAAAAGATCGCTTTTAGCGATAAGACCGCCCATTGTGTCACCCTATGTTAAATTTCTACATTTGTATCTGTATTTTTTATGGTGTACATAATAAAGAGTATTCTATCTATCTTTCTTATGTAAGATATTAATTATAGACTTATTTATATATTACTATTATTAAAATATTAATAATATTTATTAATAAAACTTATTATTATTATGTATGCATCACCTTTGCACGTATTTTTCTGTTCTTTTCCTCTTGTCTGAATAGAATAGAATAGAATATGTTTATTTTGCATAAAATATGGTACATAAAAGGTCTTAAATATAAGAAGTCCCACACATTTTGCTTACTTATACATCTCAGCATGCAAAAAATACCTTTTTTAGGAATTACTTATACCAAAAAAATCGACCAAGTGCATGTCGAACCACGCACCGCACAATGACGGGTTGTTTATAAATGGTTAATGGTTATAGGTCTGTTTATAAATGGTTACCTACATTAATATATAAATAAATAGATTAAATATTTCAACTACTTATCACTTCCTCGCAAAGTCGGCGCGAATCTATATTAAGAAAAATATATTAAGAAATAAATCTTTATTAATCTAGTTGCATACCACGGTTTAGTTGTGTCGAAATTAAGATTCGGAATTATATTCTGGGGCAATTGTAGTCTGAGAGAAAGCATTTTTAAGGCGCAAAAGCGCTGTATAAGGTCCATGTTCAATATTAAAGTCACAGATAGCTGTGTTCCTGCTTTCAAAACACATAAATTATTAACATTTCCTTGTTTGTATATTTTAGAGTTAGCCATGTTCGTAAAAGGTAATCTTCATCTTTTTAAGATGTATTGTGAAATTCGACACCGCACTACTTCTATGAGACCTCAGTACCAAAACTTATTATACACAGGCGGCTACAAAACAGCTCTGTTAAAAAAGAGTGTTTTTGGCATGGCACCTCAAATTTATAATAAGATACCTGACTGTATAAAAGCACAGCCAATAAGAATTTTCAAAAAGAAGCTCTTTGCTCTACTTGTGGAAAAGTGTTATTATTCCATCAATGATTTCCTGAATGATCCGTCAATAATAAATAATAGAGTACTATAAAATTTAACTTGTGTAGCGATAGCTTAATTTATATCTTCTATACCTAGTTTAGCTTAAGTAAATTATCGGATGTTTAATTTTAAAGTCTAGATTAAGTAAATTAAGTTTAAAATTTGCATGCCTAATAGGCAGAATGTACAAGGCCCTGTAAATAATATTCTAACACCAAATTGTAAATACCTGCATTCAATTTCATTTCATTTCATTTCATTTCAATCACGATCGGAAATGAGAGAATATCAGCAGTACAGTACTGTTTGTACAGTACGACAGCTACTGACGAGTACGGTTTTTGGTCATGGCGGGTTCTGCAGTTGAGTGGACTTCGAAGATTTTCCGGTGGGTTGCGATGATGTCGAACAATGTGTTATTTGTAGTGATGATGATCTTCTATTTAAACATTATAAAAACTGCCTATGCTTGGAAAAGATTTCGTTTGAAGTATTAGACCTTTTTTGGGGACCTATTCACTTTGGGACACTAGCAGTGGCGTATTAACCATAAGGCAAACTAGGCACGTGCCTAGGGGCGCGAGGTAAAAAGGGGCGCGCGCGGACGATTTAAAAAAAATGACCTTTATAAATTGTGTAAGTAAATATGTACCCTTACACAATATAAAAGATTATTTAATTCTATAGAGATGAAGAGCTTCCGAAGCGTGCCCGCCTTCTTGATTATTCCTACATCGCCTGATTTTGTAAAAGAAGTGGGTAAGACAAACGATCATCTGTCAACAAACACAGTCAGATCTGTTTCCCAGAGAGGCATCATGGGTTTCCATGTTCGTTTGGTCCCTCGTGCTTTCTTCACTTTTATCACATATTCCCTGGCCTACTTAATTATCCCTACTTATTATTATAACTGCGAAAGTGTGTGTATAGGTATATCTTACGCATTCATGCAATAAACTACTGAACCGATTGTGATGAAACTTGGTGTGTAGGTATATAGACAGAAACCATTTTTTTTTTAAATATATTTGGCCGCAGGGTGGCGTCGTCGTCGGTAGGGTGCTTGTGTAGGGCGCTCTCGACATTTAATCCGCCACTGGACACCAGTATATCATAACGTTTTTTGAATTTACAAAACACAATAGGTAAGTAGTTTACAAAATCATTTCATATGAATAGAAAACAGTTATTTACTTGCCAGACTATGATTATTGGGTAGTAAAATAGAAACTAGAACGCAAGAGCGAGCGAAGTGAGCTCGAAAATTTTAATATCCCACCTCGGGTTATAATAAGTTACGATTTTCTTTTGGCATGATCATACAATTGTAAGAGTTGTGCCTGCTAATCGTCGGCCAACTACGTCCTGACGGAGGTGACCTTGGTGGTTTACAACCGTGTAGATGATGGTTTACTACCAAATCTGAAACAGATCTGCTGGTCGCCAACTAAGGTCACCTCAAGGTTGGCAACCGTGTAGCAGGCACATAACTTGGTCAACTCCTGCGTATGTAGCTCAAAAATATTAGCACGCCTCGTTGTGTAGTCCGTGAAAGAATCTGTGCAAATAAATAAAACGCCATTCTCTATCAACACCTTAATAAAACTTATATCCTTTGCTTTCCCATTTATGATTAAGATAAGTTATGTTTTCACGTCGTGGATTAATGTCGACCACGATGTGTGTAAAAAGAGGTCGAAATTTCGTAGAAATTACATAATATTCAGAATTTTTAAGTCCGTCGATCTTGTATCTTTCCACAGCCCTGCTGAGAAGATGGTTCCTGGAAAAGAAACAAGAATATTGTCAGTATTTTTCTTTTCACGGTCATGAAGAATATTGTCAGTATTTTTGTTTAGCGTCAGAGAAATTAAAAGTTGACGTCGCGGTGGGGCTTGCGCGCTCCGAACTCTAGGTATGTGACGGTAGACTTTACGTTTTTAAAGTTTACTCGGCTCCTCGTACAAAAGGCCGGGACCCGAAATATTTAAAAGACATTTCAATAATAATAATAAATAAATGTTTTTAGTCACAAAAAACATAAACTTTGACAATAACTTATTGGCTTTTAACAGAATTATATTCATTATAATAAGCAATACAACTCCTTTAGTTAGAATAATCTTCAAATGTCATGATTTCATGAAATAGTCATTCAATAGGATTATATTATGAACTAGAGTTGTATTGCTGATTCTAATGTTTTTAATTCTTTATATCCGTTTGTTACGGTCGCGAATCATATTTTATTCAACACACAACTAGATATTGACCTGCAAATTACAAAACACGTAAGAAAATTTGAATTTCGCGGGATACCCTGAAGCTTTCGCCATAACTAGAGATAATAAAGATCACTGATGCTAATTCACTTGTGAAATGACTGTGAGACTGTAGGTATTGTGTTCATTCGTTCATGTGGATATTTATTTTACTTTCTGTTAGTTTTTAGCGAAGGTCTGGCAATTTGAGAACTTTATGCGACCTACCCAAATGTCCTTTCTTTGGTATTGTTCGTCGAGTCGTTGAGCTCCTTAAGTTCTGAGTTGAGCTCCACTATTACTGACAAATGCTTGCACTGACTGGACAGGTCCACTCAAATCTGTGTGGTTCTTTCCTCAAAAGACCATTTCAGACTCTTATCTACATGGTCCTCATAAGGCCTGACCAAGATTATGTCTGGACTTTAAAGGAGACGGTGACCTCTGAGTTTGTTTCGGCCTTTCTTCTCAGAGTAGTCAGATAGGAAACGCCGACCTCATCTAGCTTATTTTTACAACTTTTTAATTTGACGTGTAAAAGTGATTCCAATATCCTATTTACAGAATAAACAATTTCATTTCATTTCATTTCATTTCAATAGCAGCAGCTAATAATATTTAGAGAGTAATGTCCCAAGTATGTCTGCGGTAAACCAACAATGTTACAGGTAATTAATTAACTGTCAGCTGAAATCGAATTAGTAGACATACGAGTAGGGTAAGCACATTAATTCAAAGTATGAAATTAGACTATCGTGTAGTGTAGAGCACATATACTGCACAGTGCACATTTGCACAATAATTGATCTACTTTTTAAGCGACACAAAAAAAGGGGGAGTTTCTCAAGTCGACGCGTATTTTATAAGTATGACCACGCATATCTTTTTACTCAATACTCAATACTTTATTGCAATCCATAATGTGTACATAATAAGTTGGTATGTTAAGACATCGAATCAATTATGGACCCTGTTTTACCGAGTAGTTTTATGTTTATATATTTACTCTGCGTCCAGCGCTCGGTGTGGCAACACGTCGTGTTCTGGTTTGCAATTGGTCAATGGTCATCCTGAGGATGCCTCGTTTAGAGGTGAAACACGTGTCGATTTCTTACAGGGTTTTTTATTACTTTTGAAGAATAGTTAAGCGGAATAAATCTGCCTAGCTTTTTCCCAACTATATTGGGGTCGGCTTCCAGTCTAACCGGATGCAGCTGAATACCAGTATTTTACATGGAGCGACTGCGTGTCTGACTTCCACAACCCAGTAACTGGGTGATACGATACCCGTTGGTAAGACTGGTTGTCAGACTTTCGGGCTTCTGACGACCCGTAACGACTGTCAAAGATCAACGAATGACAGCCGGTACCATCGGCTTAACGTGCTTTCCGAGGCACGGAGGAGTCTCGATATGTAAGGTTGGTCACCCATCCACGGACCAACACCGGCAAGCGTAGCTTAACATGACGGATCGATCCATGCGGCTGATATTACTTACTTACGATCTCCTCGTAATAGTTAAGCGGAATAGGTTACTAAATATATCTACGTCTATTGTATTTTATAATGGATTTCCGCAAGTCACGCCTGAATCAATTAACTTTCTATGTTTATGTTCTTATTCTGGGGACAAGTCGTCTTCCATCGCGTGTTGCGGGAACTAATAAGCATATTTTTATCTCACAAAGTGAAGGGTGAAATTTTTCCGTATATAAAATATAAACGCACCGTTAAAAGTCAGTAGGCAAGAGGTTGGTAGACATTGGCAGAACAGTCGACATCGGCTTCGTTTGCCATTTATTAAAAATAGAAAGAATAGAATAGAAAATCTAAAGAATTAATGCAATATCACCTGAAAGGATTGGCTTCCTCACGCGTGTGTGGCAAAACTAGGTACTTGCCAACAGTGCTATTGTACCGCACAATAGGGTATCCGGCAGCACGCAACCTTAAACAAAAAAGGGTACCTATTTATGTATGCTGGTAGAATGACAGTTTTGTTTTCCTATTCTCGAAACATGCTCAAACACTCAGGCGGCGTCCTAATTGGGAGCGATCGTACGATGGCGCGATGCGTTTTTCATCTCACGATCAAAGTGGTCGTGCGATGACCTAACAGGTGTCCTAATAGATCGCGCGATGTCCATCGTGTGATGCCCTCACGCGTCGACGCATCGCGTAGGTAACCGATTAGGACACTCAAAAGAGATCTGTTGCTTTGATTACATGATCGCACGATCAAACGCATCGTACGATCGTTATTAAGCATTTCATGTGCTCGCACGATTACTTGCGAGGTACAAATAGGACGCTCTGATGAAATCTGTATGTTTGAACTCATCGCACGACGAGAACGCATCGTGTCATCGTGCGATCTTCGTCAAATAGGACGACGCCTCTGACCAACAAAAAAAGGAAGACGGATCACACCGTACATCAAAAGTGAAGCCACAAAACCATGCTCCTGCAAGTAAACACACAGGCTCACGCACACACCTACACTAAAACCATGCTTATCGCTACTAGTACATCACGAGTCGTCATCTAGTTAACATCTATAAAAAAAATAGAATTAAGCCTGCCTGTGTAGTAAAAACTTGTAAAAACAATAGCAAATCACATAAAAAGTCTCACGGAATCACTTTTCACTTGTACGTACTTGAAATAACATCGTTTTTTAATTTGATGAACTATGAATTTTAGGTTACTTGGAACAAAAAACCTCAACGAATGAACGAATGAAAGCAGTGACATAACGTGTTAGGGTTGCCATAATGTGATTTCAAATTTTCCCATTCGATTAAACCGATTTAAATTATGATTTCTTATTTCGAGTAATTATATTCTTGTTTTCTTTTTTTATGTATTTATATTTTAGATTTCCAAGTAATACTGAATCTAAAAGTAAATGGATAGTAGCTATACGAAATAGCGATGTATTTTTTTTTGTTTTTGTTTCGGTATATAAGTCCTTCTTAACAATCGAGTTATAATACCATACTCAACAATATCTTACTCTTACAATATTATCCTGCCCATACAATAATAAATAGGGAAAAACTTAAAAAAATGTTTTTACACACACAGATAAAAAGGTGGCTTCACTTTTGATGTACGGCGCGCTCCGTCTTTCCTTTTTTGTTGGTCTGAGCTCAAACATGAATTTTATTTAAGGTGAAATCGTCGCGTCGTCCAGTCACAGACGACACGGAGATGAGATGACGAGATGACGGATTTTAATCATTGTGATTGGTCGATTCCACTGGTCTACGCTCATCTGCGCTTCAGTGAACTTAGAGATTTAGAATTGCTGTGGCTCTGTCTCGAATAGGCACATAGCAATATGCTAAGCGATGGCCGTTTTATGTGGCGCATATTGTTCTTTTTGAGCTTGTGTTTCTTTGCGTCATGTTTTACCGCAAATAAACGTATTTTCATTATTTCTTTTCTTTCTCTTATACCTATTTACGATCACGAATATTTAGATCAATGAAATAATTTATTCTGTAAATAGGACATTGGACTCACTTTTACACGTCATAATCAAAAATAGTAAAAACAAGCTAGATGAGGGCGGCGTTTCCTATATGACTACTCTGAGAAGAAAGGCCGAAACAAACTCAGAGGTCGCAGTCTCTTTTAAAGTCCAGACATAATCTTGGTCAAGCCATGAGGACCATGTAGATTAGCGTCTGAAATGATATTTTGAGGAAAAAAACACATAGGTTTGAGTGGAGAGTCAGATAGCGGAACTTAAGGAACTCAACGACTTGACGAGCAATACCAAAGAAAGGACATGATCATGAAAGAATCATAACTGATCTAACTATAAATAAAGCAGGTAGCCTAAATTATTTGAGACTGCACCCCACTCCGTCTCGCTCTCACTCAGTCCGCGAGTAGTATAGTGCGGGCGAGATAAAAAGTGTATATGAGCTGAGGTAGTGTAGGCTTTTAAGCAGTTTAATAGCTCATCGAACACTTTAACTAAGTTAGTTATCGATACCATCATTGTCGTGCGGTGGACCGTACTGTATGTCCCCAATCCTTACCTCCAAAACATATCGTTGTCTTCAGCCCCCCATCCGAAGTAAAGGTTGGAGAATCCGTTGGCTCTCTCGAACTGCTCTCTGGTCATCGACACCACACCACCAAATAGACTTTGAAACAGGTACGATGGTCTGAAAAAGGATTGTATAAAATAATAACTTCGTGTAAAAGAGCATTATCTTTCCTCTCAACTTTGAGTAAGTATTTATTATTATATAGGTACCTATAGTGTATTTATGTTTATATATTTAAGCTTTATGTATTTATTTAAGTATATGTTAATTTTCTTGCGTATATGTGTAGGTATATTTGTTATTTTTAGTTAAGACTTCGCATATTCATGTTTTTTCTCTTCTTGTTCTCACACACTATTGTCTACATTTCTTTTTCATTTCTCCTTTCGCAGGTCTGCTGGAAGAAATTTCTTAAGAAATAAGCAGTACCTTTGTACTCATATTTTAATTATGTCGTATCTTTTTGTATTTTACTGTGTGTACATAAATAATAAAATAAATAAATAATGCCTCAGTGGTAATAATTTAGACATTTGCCCTCTTGCTTCATAGATATAACAATTATGAATGCTACTTCCTAATAGGTGATAGTTTGGATGTTTGTGAGTTTGTATATTTGTAACTCAATCACGCTTTAACGGCTGGTTGGATTTGAATGAAATCTTCCACACACATAGACCATGACCTGCAGGCAGACAGTAGACAGTCTCGTACTGTCTACTGTCTACAGGAAACGTCATTTTTGTCTACTCTTCCGTAGACAAAACGGTGCTCATGCTACGCCTGCTGGATTATAACATAAGATAATTAAGTACTTTATATCGATGTACCTGAAGTAATTTTACGAGCAATTGGTGTTCATAGTTCATATAGACTTACTCCATCTTCTTCATCTGTGTGTCGTTCACACTGGCGCACATGTGCCTGGGCAACGTTGGGCAACTGTACACGATATTCTCATTCAGAGGCAATAGGTCCACATCATGGAACACTACGCAGTCGAAAAAGTTGAATTTCAACATTTCAGTGAAGCCGGCATTGTACAGTCGGCCCTTGTTGAACAGCCCGGTTCCTTGAAATATAAGAATCTAAAATAATTATACCAATAAGAAGGCAGTACTCCTTGATACTGCTCGCATTGTGAGGAGGTTCCTGTCTCTGTGGCCCTAACCACCGGTAGCTTGGACCCTGCTCCCGACACCGGCGGACATCTATTTTTTATATTTTTAAATGTTTTTTATATTATTATTTTAATTTATGAAATATTTAAAAATGTAATTAGATAAGAAAATAAATAAATAAACAGAATACCAATAAAAAAATCTAAGCCAAGCTCAAGCCAAATCTTTTTACCATCAAGCTCTGTCAAAATAAACATGAGTGCGAGCGAAAGAGTTATGGTTCGTGCTGTGGCATTCGTGGATCCTTGACAGTCGTTACGGGTCGTCAGAAGCCCGAAAGTCTGACAACCAGTCTTACCAAGGGGTATCGTGTTACCCAGTTACTGGTTTGTGCAGGTCAGATAAGCAGTCGCTCCATATAAAATACTGGTATCCAGCTGCACCCGGTTAGACTGGAAGCCGATCCCAATATATTTGGGAAAAGGCTAGGCAGATTGATTGATTTGTTTGATAACCCAATGCAGTGCAAAGGCCTCCCTCACTCTTCTTGCCTCTCTGTTTTGCAGGCCCGCTCTTTTTGGTAAGAGTTATGCTCGTCCCGCCCTCTACATCTTGGTTAGCCATCTTCTTCAGTTGAAACATAGTCGAACCATTAGCCAACCATACAATATAATGTATCATAATCATAGATTATCTTCATTTATCCTAACTTCGTACCTAACTATAATCCTAATCTTAACTAATATTATAAATGCGAATGTGAGTTTGATTGTTTGTCCTGTTTGTTTGGTGATCCGTTCAGCCGTTTGAGCATGAAAGCGTAACAAACGCTTTCATGCTCAAACGGCTGAACGGATTTAGATGTATGCATGGACAGACCATGACCTCAAATAGGATATAGGATACTTTTTATGCCGATATTCCCACGGGATTACGCGGATGAAACCGCGGGGCACAGCTAGTAATATTATAAACGCGGAAGTGAGTTTGTTACGCTTTCACGCAAAAACAGCTAATCGGATTTGGATGAAATTTGGCACATGGGTAGGCCATTACCCTGGAGAAGGACATAGGCTAATTTTCATCCTGCTAATTCTGCCTACCCCAATGGGAAGATGGCGTGAGTTTATGTATGTAACTTTATCTGAGTGGTCTTACCATCCTGTTCGATAACAAATATTTGATAATCCAGCTTCTGTCGCATTAAAAACGGATGTATGTTGTACAAGAGTATACCGAGATTGCGTTCACGGCTCCTGAAAATACAATAATTTTAAAATTAATTAACGATTTATGGATTTGGTAAGAAACGATTAATGGATTGTGTGAAACATGTTTGGTGTGAATACTGAGATGAGAGAGATAAGTATCGGTGAAGACGAAATGCTGCGCCGGCCTGAAATGGGTTAAAGGCAGTAGGATGATACTAATGTGGCGGCATCTACATCGCCACATGCGAACTACGCATCAAAGACCTGACGTCGCACAAAATCCTGCATCGTACAATTTGAGTTTACCGCGCAAACAACATGTAAACAAGATGCCGACATCAATCGTTGGGCAGTTGCCCGCCAGACACGACACCCATCTGGTCGGGGGATCCTCTCTTTTCTATAGAGGATGAGTGAACTTTAAACTAATAATAATATTATGCTATTTTACAAATATACCAAAACGACATTTCTATAAAATTACGTACCGAAATCGAGTAACTGTTGCATTCTGATATTAAATTAGCGCCAGTTCAGAATCTGCTCCAAAGATTAGTAGGTAAGGCGGTACAAAATGGGTTAAAATAATACCTGTATGGAACAATGATGCCTACTTTAAATCGTGCTTTACAATCCCGAGGGTGATACGATCCCCCTTTTACCACCAGAGGATATACATTCTCCTGGGATAAGTTCACACTCTTCATTTTTATCTGAAATTTTGCTAAAACACGTATAAATCAGTCATTAGTTGTTCAGTTTAAGGCATTAACCTTGTGGCGATATCTACATCGCCATATGCGAACTACGCATCAAAGACCTGACGTCACCCAAAAATCCTGACGTCACATAAATCCTGCATCGCGCAATTAGAGTTTACCGCGCGATGGACATAAATATACAAGAAACCAACATCAATCGTTGGGCAGTTGCCCGCCAGACACAACACAAGTCTGAGTCTGAGTGAACTTTACACCCTGTTCCTCATACCCCTAAAGGCTCACCCCTTGGAAAAAAATATTGGCGGAATGTGCTGAACAGGCTTCATGTTATGGAAATTATAAGTGGATTTTTATCTTTATAAATACTTAGTTATATAATCATAATAGCCATTGGGATTTCGTGATCGAAATCGGTTGTCAGAATATATAATGAGGAAGAGCTCGTGGATACGTAATAACAGCCGCACGGGTCGAACCATCAGGTTAAGCTACGCTTGCCGGGTTGGTCCGTGGATGGGTGACCATCTTTCTTTACATACCGAGACTCCTCCGTGCCTAGGAAAGCACGTTAAGCCGTTGGTCTCGGCTGTCATTGTGGATCTTTGACAGTCGTTACGGGTCGTCAGAAGCCCGAGAGTCTGACAACCAGTCTTACCAAGGGGTATCGTATTACCCAGTTACTGGGTTGTGGAGGTCAGATAGGCAGTCGCTCCATGTAAAATACTAGTATTCAGCTGCATCCGGTTAGACTGGAAGCCGACCCCAACATAGTTGGGAAAAGGCTAGGCAGGTGATGATGATGAGTATGGAATGAGAAAAATGTTGTGAGGGAAGTTTTGAGTATGAATGTCGATGGCTATAAGAGTAGGGGAAGACCAAAGAAACGATGGATGGACTGTGAAAGATGATAATGGCTAGAAAGAGGATGACTACTGAGATGACGACTAATAGGGAAGTATGGAAGAAGAAGACATGTGGCGCCGACACCAAATAAATTGGGATAAGAGAAATCATGATGGTTTCAAGATGAACATTTTCGAGAGGTTGTAAGCGGTACACAGGACTATTGTCAGCATATATCACAGTTTTGTTGAAAAATAACAACGCTTACGGTAAGGTCTCTTCCGGAAACAAAATGGCAAATCGAGTGCCGAGTGCCCGGTTTGAGTGTCTGGTCGTGATTCTGCAAATAAAAGTTAATAGTGCTCATAATGATGATAATATAATAATATAAAACTTTATTTCAGACAATCTTTTACAGAATCATCCATATTTGTGTGATAATGATGATGCCCATTTATAATGTGGAGGCTTGTAGCCGTGGCTAAGTAATAACAGCCGCACGGGTCGATCAATAAGGTTAAGCTTAAGCAGTTAATGTTGGCAAATGTTATCATATGAAATTTTCTCGTAAAAAACATAAATATAATTCTACGTACATAATGAGGAACCAAATATTAAGTAAAGTGTCTGAAGTTAGAGATCTGGGCATCATTATCGACTCTGAAATGAAATTTCAAACACACACCGAAACCGTAATCAATAAAAGCAATAGAATGTTAGCATTTTTAAACTGTAACACAAGACAATTCAGTAATTTGACAGCACTGAAAGTTCTGTTTTCTGCATTAGTTCGTAGTCATATAGAATACTGCTCTATCGTCTGGTACCCAGTACATAATATCCATATTCAACGCATTGAACGAGTTCAAATAAAATTTATAAAAAGACTCTCTTCTAAAGCAGGTATAAGGAATACAGTTAAAAACTATGAAGATAGACTGAATCACTTTAAAATGAAATCTTTGCACTGGCGTCGAGATTTTGCAGGTCAAATTTTCTTATTTAAGATATTAAATCAAGGCGTGGATTGCTTACAGCTTCTATCTTCAATTAATATTAATACGCCCCGGTCGTCAGCTAGACTTCATAATTATAAGCCTTTTGCCCCTGGTGGCCGCAAAACCAAGTACGGGAAAAATGCCCCTCTTTCCTATATTCTCAGGAAATGTAACGAAATTTTTCACGATTGTGACCTTGACATATTTTCAGGCAGCATCACAAAGTTTAAAAGAGCTTTGCTCAATAATATGTAATTCTTGCTCAATAATGTTTCTCTTATTGTTTCTCGTTTTATCCTTTTATTTTATTTTATATTTTATTTTGTGTCTGTTTATTTTATTTCGTTTTGTTTTGTTTTGTGTGTGTGCTTTGATTATAATAATTTTAGTTAGATATGTTTTTAGTTTGTTAGTTAATTCAATCTTAAATAAATCTTGATTCAATATTATTTAATTAATTAATTAATTCAATTCATTTTAAATCAATTTAATTTCATTTTCAATTTTAATTTCAATTCAAGTTAATTTCAATTTCAATTTCAATTCAAGTTAATTTTAAGTACTTATAAAAGACTAATGATATTCTGGTTCTAATTACATTGTTATCCATCTTTATACTAATTATTATTGTTGAGGTCTAATTAATATGCTGTGCTTACCTATAATTTAGATGCATGCAATTCTATTGTATTTGTTAATGATATGAACTTTGAATGTCCTTGTGTGTATCTAGTTGGTTTGCCTAAATAAATAAAATAAGCTACGCTTGCCGCGAATGGTCAGTGATATTTGCATACCAAGTGACCCCGTGTCTCGGAAAGCACGTTAAGCCGTTGGTCCCGGCTGTCATTTATAGATCTTTGACAGTTGTTGTCAGAAGCCCGAAAGTCTGACAAGCAGTCTTAACAAGGGGTATCGTCTTACCCAGTAACATTGTGGAAGTCAGAAAGGCAGTTGCTCTGTGTTAAATATTGTTATCCAGGTGCATCCAATTAGGCCGACCCCAAAAGGCTAGGCAGATGATGAATGCGTTATGCTATGGCCAATACCGCTACCTACTAGATAAGTTTGTAACAATAACAACGAATTTAAATAACCCATTGAAGGAAATTCCGGGCTTCTGAGGTCCTCAGATAAATTCAAACTTGAACTTTTCTGCAACTGCACCGCAACTTGATCGGCGCGTCTTGAAATATAGTGAATTAGACTGAAATATTTTATTTTATTTACAGCTATGCTTAGACCAAATAAAACCAAGACAGCGCTGTCAACAGTGAGGTAAGGCCTGGGTACATGTGTGCAATTAGTGAGGAGTAGTTTGATTGTAAATTGTTGTAAATGTGAGCGTGTATGCCACAGAGCGGAGGTGTAGTTTTGGCATGCTTCACTGCATTGTTGGCAGCGTTATGTCTTGATTTATTTGGGTTACTTGGTCTGACCAGTGTTGTATAATAATATACTTAAAGTTTAAAAAAACGGACAGGGTAAGGAATCATAGATCATCAAAAAAACTCGTCCGCATCGCTGTCAACAGGAAAAGTGCCTGAAAGCCTGGCTGCGTTGCCAGTTGTTGTATGGCAATGCTTCTTTGACCTAAAAATAATGGATATATACCCTTACTTACTTAATACATCATAGTATGTCTTGTAGAAATTCACCGTTGCTTTAGTTTTGGTGTTGTCAGCCGGGACATGCTTGCGGATGGGAGAAGCTGTTGTTTTCGTCTTGTCAGTTACATGATCTGTAGATTCTGTAATGACAACGTAGCTTAAATAGGACCGTTTTAAAGCCATGAGGGACAAAATGACCTTCTGTGAGACCTCTTCTCATACAGAGAAATGGCGTCGGCCCTTAAGTACCTTCGCACGACGGTCACATCTAGGTGTAATAACCAGCGCTGACCTGAGCTGTACGGAAAGCCTATAAAATGCGAAGTCATTTTAAAATGAAAACGTATAAGTAGTTTGATTACTCGTCGTGTATATGTAGGTACCTACTAGGTAGTTATTCAAAATAACAAATAATAATAATCACTTTTAACGAGATGATGCCGAGATCCGACGATCCGCGATTTTGCGGACGGACACGCACGGCAGACGACCACAGACCGCCACGCACCGCGCACCGAGGAACTTCTGATGTCTGCGATACCCCACACGTACACCTTCCCACGGTGCGTCGTGCGGGCTCGTCTGTGTCCGTCCGCAATATGGCGCACCGTCGGATCACGGCATTACAGTTTACATCAGTCTAAAAAAACAACTTACTGATTTTTTCTAGCGGCGGTGCCTCGTAATGTACTTCATTAATAAAAACCTGTCCATTCATAGCAGGCAGGTAGTGAGCTCGATGAGAGTATAAAAAAATGGCGACTGACAAAAGAATGAACAGTATGAGCCAGGGGTTCCACCGGCAGCGCCTTCTGGACCCGGCCGGGTATGAGCATTCTTGAAGCGAAGATCGTCGTTCATGTTCTGTTTTCGTGAAGAACATCAACATGCAAACACAAGAAGAAAGAAGGAATAGATCATATTTATGAATTCGTAAAGGGTGCGCACACATGTTCGGTTCGACACATTCGATTCGGTAGTACCTATTTGTTGAACAACAAATTCGACCCGGAGCAATTCCTTAACATATTCGACTTTCATTCGCTTCGTGCCGATCGGCGAAGTCCGTTCGGCATCTACCCTTGCGGAATTATGTTCGGATTGGCTCAGCACAATTCCAGCTAATCGGCAGCTTTTTCCGAACATACAGGATGTAAGGGTAAACACTCTTGTCATTCAAACCATGGATAGTTGACTTAAATATAAAAATAAATGACCAAACACAACAAAAAAAAAACGTTATTTTCATTAAAAGATTTTTAAAAGTTTCTATCTGACACCGTGCTTGCTAGCGAAACAGCTGACTGACTAAGGGAGGGATCGCGCTCGCTGCCGGTCAGGTCACATCCCGTACCCCACGCACGTGTTGAAACGCAAGTTAGTTGCCTTAGCGCATAGGGCAACGAACTTGCGTCTCTTGTGATAAAATTTAGATCTAAAAAAATAAAAATAAAAGTTGTAATTTTTCCATTGATTTTACGTTCTATAAATGATACCAAACCACGCAAGGATAACGGTGTTTACCCTAACACCCTGTATAAGTATGTACGATTTTGCCTCCCGGCTGTGCCGTGCCGAGTAAGTGAGTAACACCTTACATGCAAGCCACGCTATTTCGTACAAATGAGGCACATTTGTACGAAATAGCGTTGCATGCAGCCCGAAGTCTGGATTTGTGCTGGTTGACGAAAATATGCTCGCCCTAACTAGGTAAATCTACGGCCACCGACAGTATTAGTATTCAAAAATAATAGATACATAATGTACTTACTGGGATTGCGTTGCATGGAAACTACTTTGATGATCTTCCTGACCGGTACGTAGGTGTTCATTGTTAGTAGGTTGAATACAAAATGATGTTCTTTCAGGCTAGTTTTTAAGAAACTACTACATTTTCTGTTGAAACAACAATTCTGTAGGATTCTAAACAATAACTGTAATTGTGTACGCATTGCTTGCGTTGCGATTTTATGGTAAGAATTTGTTTATTGACAAACAGATGGAAATAAGCGTTAATATCCTTCTGACCGAATTTCTGTTTCGGCGCCCAATTTCAACGAAGGTTAGCCAAGTGCACGCTAGATATTAAAGTGCACAAGTGAGTGCGCAGTACAATTGCACTCTTTTTCCATTCAGATATAATATTACATAGAGTGCGTGTATTGCACAAGTGCGCATCGTAGACAAGTGAGCTATAGATTAGTGTTGGGTAGGACAAACAAGAGGCACTTCAAATGTCCCTTAAAAAACTTAATGAATGTCCCAACACCTCAAAATAACATTTTGTACCGCTTCACTGTGACCTACAAATGAATGAATCTCGAACTGACAAGTGAGTGAGTGTGGTGAGGAACGTCATGTTGTTCAAACCCGTGTCTACCGTTCATAGTTTGTTGCGCGCACTCTATACCATAATTATATCTCTATGCTTTTTCCTTGACTCTCATAGTCTGACGGGGTGGCAATTCGATACGACCGGCAGTCTAATAAGCCCAAGTGTACAGTAAGCATGCTTGCTGAGCGTGGGTTGATTCTGCGAAACGGGCAAAGTGCTGTTGCAGTTACAGTAGCAGTCTGCAGTTAAATAAAACTGCCCGATTAATAGGCAAAAGCTGGGAGGCCCTGGGAGTATGGTAGTTAACTTATAACTGGCAAATAGCTTTGCCTACCTACTCGGAATATACAGGGTGTAAACACCGTTGTCACTCAAACCATGGGTAGTTGACTTAAATATAAAAATAAATGACTGAGTAACAAAAAAAAACGTTATTTTCATTAAAAGATTTTTTAAAGTTTCTATCCGACACCATGCTCGCTAGCGAAACAGCTGACTGACCGATCAGTCAGTCAGCTGTTTCGCTAGCGAGCATGGTGTCGGATAGAAACTTTAAAAAATCTTTTAATGAAAATAACGTTTTTTTTTGTTACTCAGTCATTTATTTTTATATTTAAGTCAACTACCCATGGTTTGAGTGTTTGAGTGACCCCTCCCTCAGGAGGGGTCGCGCTCGCGGTCGCTCAGGTCACGTCCCACACCGTGTTGAGACGCAAGTTCGTTGCCCTAGCGCATAGAGTGAAAGGTCGAAATACTCTTGTGGAATAATGTAGATTAAAAAAAAAGTTGTAATTTTCCATTGATTTTACGTTCTATAAATGAAACCAAACCACTGGTTGCAAGGATAACGGTGTTTAGCCTAACACCCTATACAGACATGGTTTGACTATTTTTTAAGACAGTCCTTGAATCTTAAACCCATCTATACTATAACATATAATATTATAAAGAGGAAAGATTTGATTGTTTGTTTGTTTGCATTGAATAGGCTCCGAAACTACTGAACCGATTTGAAAAATTCACCCTGAGTAACATAGGCTATAATTTATAAAGATTACACGCGGGCAAAGCCGCTGGCAGCAGCTAGTAACTAATAACTTCGCAATTTGCGAAGTTATCAAAGTGTCGCTTTAATTGTTTCCGGGGTTAATACCCGGCATTTAGTGCCGTCGACAGCACTCGTATCAATGACTATATAGCTTCTCTTTGACTCGTATGGAAGATGCTCCGGAAATAGAAGATTTTGGCTCTGCTATTATTTTAATAGGTTCAAGATTTTTCGCGTTTTTAATGCTTTGCTTCGAAAGGCAGGTGTTATTGTTAAAGATCTTTCATACTGCTTAGTTGAAGCTGCCTTACACCCAAAACGGTATTTGAAAAGGTTTACCAAGAGTTCTGTGTCTCGGTGTCATTAGCGTTCCATTCACTTTTAATCTAGTACTAGCTTCTACCCGCGACTTCGGTCACCACAATATACTACAATAACAGCCACATTTTCATAAAACTTCACTGTTTAGTCCGTACGTTTGTAGTTTTGTTCTCAGCAGTCAAAATATAGAACAGAGAGTAAGGACGGTGACGCGGGAGCAAGCGGTTGTCCGTTATAAAGATAATATTATTGTACAGGTATGTAGGACTTTTACCTGCAATAATCCAGCGTGTGAAACACAACAAAATAATTCAGATTACGTCACGATTCCATACCTTTTCAGTTATAATAGGAGATGTGTCATCTTGTTGGGACTTTCAAACAGAAGCAAATGCCTTGCGTTCTGGACCCTCTGTATGTATTGTCCGGTCTTTTGAAAGAGTCTGGGCATTTGACATCACAGTAGTTAAATGATGAAAGAACCAACAGATCTGAATAAAGCTTCCTAATATCCTCGGAGAAGTATACTCAAGGATAACATAGAGGACCTTCAAGGAATACTAGTAGTTCTGTTTTGTTATGGAGTAGGAAGCGCCCGTAACTTCAGCCAAACCTTTGGATTTCGGGTTTAGGGAGTAGACCTGCAGGCGAACAAGCGGAAGGAACCATGAACGGTAGCTTGTAGTTTTAGGCCGCGCGCACTCGCCAGGGTTGCGGGAAAGTCCGAAAGGGATACCGGGACCCTTGGCAACAGGCAATTGAAGGAACACGGGTGGGTTTTAGTCAGTAAAAGTCTAACACGCCTTCCCGCTCCGCCCAGAGCGGGAATTCGATGAATTCCAAACGTAAAATAAAAAAAAAAATCCGCACTTTGCAATCGTTTTCATATGAATTTCACTCGTAGGAACATGCACAAAAATGATCCCGGCCTTCCAAGTACAAAGGGAGCGCGCAGACTTGGTGCGGTTTAGTCGTACGTGTAAGTAAACAAACAATCCCAACTTGTTGGGATTTTTCGTGCGTTCAATGCGATGTCACTGGAACACTACCTATTTAACGGAGAAAAACGCATTCAGTGTGGGCACTCAATTCGTTATACCACGGATGTTCGTTTACGTATCATACAAATTCGTGTCTAAGCGTTCGAAAATATTTTAAGCAACGTTCTTCATGATTTGACTTACTTATTTTCCTGTCAAAAAACATTAAATCGATATCAATACGTCAAATTCAAATAAAAAAAACCAGCCAAGTGCGTGGACTACGCGCAATGAAGGGTTCCGTAGTGGGATTTTATCCCAAGAACAAACTTTTAGGGTCTCCGCACACGGTCCACCGGCCACAACCACAAAACGCCTCCACCGACAGTATAGTATAGTAGTTCCTGTAGTTTTCATACATTTTATATGGACTCGCCGCACACGGGCCACACACGACAGCCACAAACGCGGCCTATGAAAACTACAGGAAATATGCCGGTGGCGGCATTTTGTGGCTGTGGCGTGTGGCCCTTGTGCGGCGACCCTTAATGATGTAGTTGAAAAACATGCTCTCCCATACATTCCAACTGCAAATGTATGTTGGTCGATTCTTGTAAAGCATACTTAGCTGTGATTTTTTCCTTTTCACTTCGTTATAGTGCCGTGATTTTTTTACATATCCAAAATAGTTTTTGTATATGCTTGATATTTAACTGGCAGAGGCACAAAAGCTTAGCTCTTTAAAGCTTAATGTTACGCAAACGGATCCCTGAATCAAAAAAGGTTTTAAAAATAGTGAGCCTTCTGCTCGACATGCCGAAGATCCTCGTCAGATTTTCACCATTTTTTTTTTAGACCAACTTACTTTTACAACCATTCAATTAAAAAAGAACCATCGTTATCGGATCTCCTAAGGAGAAGATAACTAGTAGCCCCCTTTTTGCCCCATTTTGGAGGAAATAGGGGTCCAATCAAAAATCCCCGACGGCAAAATATTCATTAAACCTGTACACCTGTAAAATACGCCCTGTAGACGAGTACGTACGAACTGAACTGCAAATTTTGCCAGACTTGATGCAGAGAAGCTTCGCTCGCTCGGTCAAATAGTCATATTGAATCCGGTCATAAATGAGCTTCGGATAAGTAAGTGTGTTTCGGAAGAAGGTCTCTAATATCTCCATAACTGGGTAAGGCACAAAGAAGAAAATATAATATAAGTCATCATTGTTATTATATTATACATGTATTGGGTAACTTATTATACTACTTAAATTAACAAAAAAACTAAAACTAAAAGGACTAACTAACTATACCAATAAATATAAAAGCAAAGGGACTCTACGAGCCATGCCACACAATGTGGTGCGGCGGCAGCGCGGCGCCGGAGCGGTGTCGCTGCGGCGTCCTACATATAAAAATGTGTGGTATGGCACACGGCGCCCGCCGTCCGGTGCGCTCCGGCGCTTCACCGCCATGTCCTGTCCGTGCGTTGCGGCGCCGCACGTGCCCAGAAGACTGGCAGCATTGCCACGTTGAATGGCAATGCTAATTTTTTGGCCAAAGAACAAGCCAGCCCTCTGGTCACGTGAAGTAGCAAATAATTAAATAATAATAATAATTCGCGGGGCTTCTGCGAATTATTATTATTATTTCCCACGCCTTCCAAAGCAAAGGTCCGGGGCCCCAAGGTCCCGAGATATGCTAAGACATTTTAAAATAATAATAATAAATTTATTAAAAAAATAAAAATTGGTAAAATACAGTATAAAGCTTAGAAATAATGTAGATATTACAAAGTATGATGCCTGTACTAGGATAAACCTGTATCACAGGCGGCATTAGTTCTTATGATTATTATTAGGACAACTGATTTCTTAACAATATTTAACATAAGTTTTAAGAATAATGAGATAGCTTGTTAATTTATTATGTTATAATTTACCACTAATAATTAAGGTAAATAGTTGTTTGCACTTAGTTACATGATTACGATTGCGTCTGCAGTACTATTAACTAGGTTAAAACAAATAGTACAACAAGTGTACCAGAGGTAATCATTTATTTTTACCCGACTACGGCAAAGAAAAAAGGAGGGTTATGATTTTGACCGGTATGTATGTATGTATGTTCATCTGTTCCCTCCTATCTTCCAAACCACTTATCACAATTTGACAAATGAGGTATCGTTAGAAGGGTCGTGATTGTCCGCTGGTTATAGGCTATGTGAAGTCACATTAAATTAAAAATGGCGCCCTCTAGAGGACATAAAGTGAGGAACTTAAAAAAAAAAAATGGTTTAATAGTACCATGTTGGGTATCAAATGAAAGGGCTTAATGAGCACATTTCAAAAAATATATATATTATAACCCCAAAAGAATTAAAAAAAAAAACAAGTAATAAAAACTAAAACCCAACTACGACTTAAAAGGTATAAACAAGACACCACAGACAGACAAATTAAAAATCCAGAGTACCTTTTAAGTCGTAGTTGGGTTTTAGTTTTTATTACTTGATTTTTTTAAAGCTTAGGTTTTTACATGAAGTTATAATTAACTACTTGTTTCCCAGGCTGTCCGTATACGTTCGACTATTTCTTGACTACTCAATTTTAAATAGTTATTTAAGTCGGTTTCTGCGTCATTCTCAGCCAGAAACTCTTTCAGCACAGAAGTAAACTTCGATTTATCAATTTTCTTAACGATATCCAATACAAATATTAAGAATACGTTAGTTTTTTTATTATTAAGTATTGATAATAGATAGAAATTTTTAACTGACTCGAGAATATTATTCAAATTACTCTTTTTTATGTAACATTCGAGTGTTTTAACGAAAAGTAATATGAAATTATGTAAATCTTCGGACAATACGTTTGATAAGGCCCCATTGATGCAACACACGAATTCTGTGAACACTTTACTGTTCTTTTTATTATTATTACATTCTGAAGGAGTGCGCCCCTGTTCAATTAACACATTAAATATCACGTCTTTATTATTCTCAAAAATACTCATCAGTGCCTTGTCAACTTTTATTTTGTGATTTAGAATACTACGTATGTATGAAAATTTTTCTAATGAAACCATCACATTCAATATGAAATTCATCCATGACATTTGTCTTTCACTATTATTTTCGTTTTTCAAACAATCACAAACATATTCAACTGCAAGATACTCAGTGAATGTCATGTGTATGAATATCGGAAGTTTGTTTGCTACACTGTAAATGAGACCCGTCTTCTCTCCTCCTTTTTCTATAACTTTTATCGTTTCTTTGATTTCTTCCAAGTCTTTCGTATTAAACAATAATTTAAAACTATGCTGATTGAAAATGGCATAAGCTGCCAGTTTTGTATGCTTTAAAATAAAATCTGCAAGTTCTTTGTCGTAAGTATTAATATTATCAGGATAATAGATGTTCATTTTGTTTTTCTCCTGAAACCGTTTTTTCATCATGCTTTCCAAAAATCGCTCGTAGAAGACAAAACTGCTGACTTCTACATCCCAGTTCTTATTATTTCTGATAGTACTTTTTAAATTTTCTTCGACAAAAACAGCTGCTAGAAACAGGTGTAAAGGATTCCCAACACTTGGGGAAAAACCTTCATCATCCGGAAGATCATAGAGATCAAGATCATATGTGATCCTATTATCGACATATTTTTCATATTTATTTTTATATGTCCATAAAGGAATGAACTTGTTCCTTATTTCGTTGATCAAGTAACGGGCAGCGTTCATATATACACGATCTACTAGCGTTGATTTTGCACCTGAATATTTTAATATTGGTATGACTTGGTCAATGAAGTTCTTTACATTTTCGATTTGTGTGCAATTAAACTCTTCAAATCTCAAATTAAATTCCCAAATTTTTTCTAAATATGTTTCCGTTTCCGGGTCTGAAAAGTAATCTATTTCATAAGATGGCCCAAACTCTTGCTGCAAAATAGTTTTTACTTCGTTATACGACCTGCTTGTAATCCACATTCTACGCTTACGAGGGTCATTACTGAAAGTTTTTATACATTTTATAACTTCATTCTTATAATGTGGACAGACTTCATCAAAACCATCAAATAAGAATATAATTTTACCTTTATTATAAAGATGTAGAAATATTTTCAACTCGAACACAATCCACTGATCGCCTGTACAATTTTGCAGGTACACAACATCGTTTTGTTCTTCCAACGCAAACTCCACTTTATTTTCGTTGCCAATTTTACTGCGAATTATAACTTGGCACATGAACTTTAAAGCCTCTAACGTATCGATGGTTGTTTCATCTTCCTTCCACTTGCTGAATTCTCTCGAGTGTTCTAGTAAATTTATCCTTACAATCCAAATTTCCGGGTTGACTTCTTTTGTTTTAAGCGATAAGTGAGTGAGTAGAGTTGACTTGCCCATTCCGGGGTCTGCTGTTACAAGTACAACATCGTCTGCTATATCGTAAAGCGTTCTTACGACCACTCTACGACGTCCCGCCTTCCTAACGTATCTGTCAACATATAAGTGTTTAATTTCTTCATAATTTCTATTAATAATAAGTTCACTAACTTCAATTGTTTCTTTACTGATCATTTTATTTAAAACATCTCCCTTCACACATGCCATTGTTTCGCCATCGACTATTACACTTAATTTTACGTCTTTACCTTGAAATATTAATCTAGCGCTCTCCAAGATAGTCTTCTGTGACTCTTCACTCATGTCAATGAGAGTAGTTTTTTCATCGTGTACTATATTATCTGCTGTTGGGAAATATGCCTTTAATACTGCAAGTGACATTTTGTTAGTAATAGCTATTATTTTTTTGTCCTGAATAGCTTTAGTGATGTTTTCTAAAGTTTTCTTTTCGTGTCCGGGAGTTTTTATTTGATCGTATACAATAATTAGAACGTTATCATTATTTGTATTTTTCAGTTCTCTACTTAATGCGTTACGGTCGTTTGCTGGTAGATCTACAATATATTCAAGATCTAACACGGTATACTCTGTATCGTTTAAATATTGCATCACTTTTACAACTGTCAGTACGCTGTCCTCTGTAATGATAACAGTAGTCGACTGTTGATCCTGCAATTTCAAGGACTTCACTGCGTCTTCATTGAATGTGTATTTAAAATGTTTTATTTTGCTCATGTATGTTACGTTTATTAAGCTCATCAACGGATTTTTAATAATATTATGTATGGCATTCTCAAATCTGTTAATGTCTTTTGTAAGATATTCATTTGATTGCATCCACCATTTCTGTATATCATCGTGATATTTCGAAAATATGGCGTCAGTTTTAGCTTGAAAGTAGTTTGCGTGATCATGCTGGTAATCTTCAATTTCGCGTTTTAAAATTTTTTCCACGTCATTCTCATTAGCTTGGCTAGAGTAAATTAACAATTTATTTAAAAAATCTTTCACTAAATTCTCTTCATAATTACTAGGATCGAATGAAAGTTTAGGAAAGTTGTAAATCTTAAAACTAAATTTGTATTCGTGAAAATTGTGGATTTCCTCAATTAATTTTTTATATAGCCTTTTGGCATGATCTCCTAGTGTTTCACAATTATCTGTAACTTTCATAAGTTTGGTGTCATTATCAAGTACAAATATATTTCCGATGGTACCAGCTATACCTCCATTGAGCTGTTGAAGCCCCTTTTCAAAAGAGTCATCTATAGTGACTATGTTACTAGGGTTACACTTGTTTAATAAATCTTTCATTCGCGACGTTATATGATTAATTCTTTTTTCTATTTTTGCATCGCTACCCCTTATTGTTATATCCTTATTCCCAAAAGCAGCTGGAACTTTGAACTCCTGGGACAACAATATTTCTTTTGCAGCCAGTTCAACTGCTTGGTCAACAGTCAATCGAGAAACATACATCTTATTCAATTGTTGGTTGACTTCTTTTGTATATTTCTTTAGTAATTCTAACTGGCCATTATTATATGTTATAACAGTCACTATCAGTTTGCTCAGTCTTGTAGCATCAGTGGGTTTGGTTAAGAATTCAGACAGTAAACTCGTTACATCAGCAGGTTTAATTTTTCTTCTTTTAAGAATCTCTTTGTACAGAGTAACTTTGAATAAAATTAGATATTCCTCATTGGTGTTAAAGAAGGTATGTCGAAAGAAGGCAATCCGTTGCCCATCAGGTTTTATCTCCGAAACGTCAACTACTTTTTGACCCAGAATCACATGATACCGTAGCAAGAGCTCATCAGATATCATTTGAAAATTCTCTTTACCCGTTATTAACTCAGCTATTCGTTGAGCTAGTGAGGTTATTTGATCTTTAACAGCTATTTTGCTTAGAAACTGTACATTTTCTTCGTGTTTGTCTGGTTGCTTGGCCGTACCACCCGTATCAATTAAATCATTCAGATTGGAGAAAAAGCTACTTTCGACTTTCGTTTCATTACTAAATTCGTCTCTCGCAGTCGTGTATATAACAAATAAACATTCTGTATTATCCAACGCACTGCTGAATAATAAATTGTTATTATTTGATAAAGTATGTCGGGTTTTCAAGTAACTGTCAAAGTATGAGGCCAAATCGACTGTAAGTGTTTGTTTCTCGTTTTCTCTATGTTTAGCTTGTAGAAAGACCAGGACAGGTTTATCAAGCCCCTTCACTTTTGCTTTGAAACAAATGTCGTCAAAAGCCCCTATGTTGTCGACATTTGAAGCTAGTTGAAACTCGGCAATCCTATTGTCATGAATGGCTCTAAAATATAACAAACTTATGAGTTTCGATTCATAAAGCTGCCCACAAATCCCTGATGTCCCTTTACGCTTACTGAACATGGTACAGCTCCTCGTTTGTCCTGGGGCCTGGTGGTACTTCACTTAGTACACAGAGTACCTACCAGCACAGCGGCAAGTGGTACTCACCGTCATGGGGAGCACTCAGCAGCAACAGAAAACTTAGGCAGCATCAAATGTTCGCCTGAGGACTTAAGTACCTGCAAAGAAACAAAAAAATCGTCATCTCGACACCCCCCTTCTAGTCTTAACATCCTTAACACACTTCATCCATCGTTTTTTTAGTTTGGTTTAATACACAAAATACGTTATGTGACTGAATATTTTATTATGTATTTATTTTTATTAACCATTTATTATTATTTTAAATGTCTTTCAACTTGCTCGGGACCCTGGGGTCCCGGACCTTTGGAAGGCGTACGTAGGGCCGAAGCCAACTCGTAGAGGCCCGTTAGACATTTTTAAGGAAATGGGGTACCACCCGACGATTATCCCTGTTCGCACTATGCCAGGGCACCCATGGACAACCCCCGGTTGGTGTAATACTATTGCAGGATATGGAAACAAAACAATGATATTGAACTATGGGTTCGGGTGGCTAAAGTGGACTGGTTACCTGGAACTATGGAAGGACTATGGCCCCTGCCTGACCAATGTTTTTGAATGTAAAATACATAGATAAATGGCGTGCAAGACACCCCCAGTGACTTGCACACTCAATAATGAACCCCTGAAAACGTACGCTTGCACAAAGTGTCGTACCGACAAGGGGGCAACATGTCCTAAGGCGCTTAAGAGGAGTGGAGAGGTATTCCACGACTATCAGGACAATCCCGGAAGTACGGTCAAGATTCCTACCAGCATCTTACTGGAATACTTCCTTCCTCCGAGCACGTTTGCTCTTAAGAAACTCCACTCAAGCCGGCCAATCAAGGCAAGAATGAGGTGAGAGCTCTGTTCCTCGTCAGTTTTCACTCGAGCCGGCTTATAAAGGCAAGCCAGAGATGAGGAACAAGACTTCTCCCGGGAGGTAGGGTCCCTGGGGTCGCTACTGCCCAACAGCTCGCCATATGCTGCCTTGCGGGTTTTTGTATCTCTGTTGGTCTAGCTCCTCATCCTAGACCCGTTCCAGCAAAGTAAACTCTACCAGCACAGACCTAGACTTCGGAACACACAAGCCCCACCACGACGTAGAGATACGGCGCCGGCGGTGGGGAGATACGGCGGTGACGATTATTATTAACTATATGTTTACATATCTCGGGACCATGGGGTCCCGGTCTTTTGGAAGCCGTGCGAGGGGCCGAAGCCAACTCGAAGAGGCCCCTTAGACAATTTTAAATGGGATGAGGTACCAACCAATGATTATTCCAGTATGCACTATGCAAGTGCACCCAAGGACAACCCCCGGTTGGTGTACCTAGGACTATTGCAGAACATGGAAAAAAAAAACATAATGGGCTATAGGTTTGGGTGGCTTTAGTGGATTGGTTACCAATAACTATTGAAGGACTATGTCCCCTGCCGGATCAATGTTATGGTATACACGGATTAAATGGCAGGGGGTGACTTGCACACTCAATAATGGGTCCCCGAAAACGGTCGCTAGCACATAGTGACGTAGCGACAAGGGGGCAACACTTCCTGAGGTGCTTAAGAGGAGAGGAGAGGTATTTCACGGCTATCAGGACAATCCCGGAAGTACGGTCAAGATCCCTACCAGCATCTTACTGGATTACTTCCTTCCTTGCTGCGGGAGGCGCCGCTGACAAGCGCGCTCCGCACTCTCAACCCCATTGCTGATGACGTCGACATATTCTGTTGCGCTTTGGGTGAATTTGAAAAAATAGCTACACATAGAATTTGTTACAGTACAAGCAGTGGAACTATTTAAGTTAAGGGTGCTACAATATCGTATTGGGTCTAGCCTGTAAGGATATTTGTATGTTTGGAGTGAATAAATAAATAAATAACACGTTTGCTGAATCTCCACTCAAGCCGGCCAATAAAGGCAAGAATGAAATGGGAGTTCTGTGCCTCGTCAGTGTTACTCTAGCCGGCCAACAAAGGCAAGCCAGAGGTGAGGAACAAGACATCTTCCGGGAGGTAGGGTCCGTGGGGTTCGCTACTGCCGAACAGCTCGCCACATGCTGCCCTGCGCGTTCATTGTACGAAATTCTTTCTGCTTCGCGACCGGACTTTATCAATATATCCTCAGCAGTAAACGCCGTAACACATATCCTTGATAAACTGGTTTCATCCAATAACAGATATTTTGTTATACACGAACGTAAGCACTTCATATAAAACAATGTTGCACGAACTACATTTTACAATATTCGAGGTCATCGCCCCGACAACAGCTGTTGTTATCGCGCGCAAAATAAAAGGTGCGCAGGTCTGTCCTTGACAAGCGCGGGCGCGTGACTCCATTATAAACAGACAAAATGAAAATAACAGAAAAATACGTAGAAAATTTATACGCTTTTCTTATCAGAAAAAATAAATGTTTTTGAATGGTAGGTAATAATTTTTTTGCATTATTAACGCTTTACCATCGGGAAAAAACATATTAATGAATAACTACGGCAATATGCTCTTACAATGATTAGGTATTACTAGTATTGATGTGATCATTACTTAAGATGTCCACTAAATATATTAAATACCTTATTTAACCCTTACCACGCGTATGGTTAGGGGGTCAGAGCCCATACGTCCCCTAAGATTCGCACCCTGTGCCCACTCGTCCCCTGGAACTTTTGAGGGGCCCATTCGTCCCCTGAAGAATATTTATTTTTATTCATTCTTCTAATATAAGTACATGTATATGTGTATACTGCAGCTTGGTAGTCCTGGTACAGTCGCGCAGAAAAGGCTTAAATAAAAAATATAGTAATTCGGTAGATATCATCTTTATTTCAAATAAGATTAACACATACAAAATCACAATGTCCTAGAAACTAACAAAATACAACTCTTTTACAAAAATCAAATAATTAAATTTAATAAGTAATCCTACAGGATACGCTAATGAGTAAACTTTCACTCGAGACAGTATAAAAATCAGTACGCTTGGATTTGCAACTATAAGTAAACTTAATGTAGTAACACATTCCTGGAATAAATACGCCGAAGTTGTCTAGTACTGGTGTTAGCCAATCAGGTGCAAGTCCTTTCATCGAGCGTCTATTGTTTTGGGCTACGCCTTTGTTATTTGCTCGCGCGCAGATACTCTGGCTAAGATTACCCCTCCCGCTTCGGCATTCCACACCCCGCGCACATCTGGAGAGTACTTACCAATTTTAAACACCTTATCTATTATTTGTAACCCGTTTTTTTAACAAGCCATTCGTAGTGAGACAATTTTGCATCGTAAGCCTATCGACAGGTTATATTATTATCATGACGGATTATCATTCATCATAGCTCATTTTTCAATGATCTGTTATGATTTATTAAATTAATTCCGTTAATAAACTGTTCACAAGTGTACTATGTTAACCGTTTCTTATGTAAAATATAGCTAATTTTATCTCAGGGGACCAATAGGCACCTGTATAGGTGCCGAATCTTTAACTAATATTGTATATTTATTAGAGGGGACGAATGGGTACCTTAAAAATAATATTTTTTATTAAAATATTAATTGGTCCCCTACCAGGAGACCAATGGGCACCTATATAGGGGCCGAATCTACAACTTTTATGCTGGGGGACGAATTTTAGGGGACGAATGGGCTCTGACCCGGTTAGGAGTCATTAACAAATACAGCTGCCTCAGATGATATTATTATTATCTGTATTTCTATCTACTATTGTATTTTTTAAATAAATTATTAATGTAGATCTCGTCGTGCTGAAATCGACAAAAATGCAGTTCGGGGTTAAAACAGTCACTTTGGCAGAATCATAATAGAAAAGTATTATGAATCATCGTAAAATATCACAAAATGACAACTCATAATATCATCTGCGTGCGATTCATATTATGAAATAATTCGTCTGGTTGACAGTTTTCTATGGAGATTCGTAAAACGGTCCACACAAGATGAATTGCATGTGTGCCAAATTATAAGAATTGCTAATGACAGCTGGAAATTCAGGAAATGAATTGCTTTTACAGGAATTGCTAATGTGGCCGTTTTAGGCCCACAGGTGGTTAAAGTTTGTCCGGCAAGTGACCTTAGACAGTCACGAAACTATGACGACATCTCAACCACATTAAGTAATAATTTTTCCTGTATTCAAGCTATAAATATAAACTAATGGTATCTTGCTCATACAGAAATATGGCAATGCACATGATGTGGGCACATATTTGTCTACTTTTATTTAATTTAAGTCGAAATCGGTGTCTGTTTTTTGTAAACCTTTGGCATATAGACTAGAATACTATTTGTCATAATTTATTTATGAAGCCTCCCGTCAAAATTTGTAGGGAAAATAAAACTTAAAGCGCGATATTACCTAACCTAAAACTTAGTTTGATTTTTTTTTTTAGTTTCTTTAGAAAAAAAAACATTTAGGCAAAGACATACCTTATCCTCGTCCCCACTTAAAAAAATACTTTGTCACAATTATTTGCCAGTTCAGCAAAAGATGAAGTCGCACGACCCGCCGACACAAGAAGGAACAATGACGAATGCTTATTTTAGATAGAGATGTGTCGCATCCGAGTAGTGTAGTACAGCGTATTGTGTCTCGAAACTCGATTCTTTTTCAGAACAAATGTTAATAGTTAACAATTTAATAACTACTTATAGAATATTCATCCCAAAAACAATTAGTTTTCAATACAATTTTCAGGAGCATACACTCGCGGACTTCAACCTTACTGCTACTACTGCATTTCAGCGCGGGCATGTCAGTGACGCGAATCCATATTATGTGACATGTTCCCCTACTAAAATTCTTTCCCCACGCCAAGTTTTCACAAAATTAAGACAACCACATTTTACCTATACTAATAACTAGCTTCCGAACGCGGCTTCGTCCGCGTGGTATGTCGATAAAAAGTAGCCTATGTTCTACCCAAGTATACCATCTATTTCATTGCCAAATTTTGTCGAAATCCGTTCAGTGATTTAGGCGTGAAAGGTAACATACAGACAGACAGACAGAGTTACTTTCGAATTTATAATATACTAGCTTTCGCCCGCGGCTTCGCCCGCGTGGAATGTCGATAAAAAGTAGCCTATGTCCTTCCGCGGGATGCCATCTATCTCCTTGCAAAATTTTATCGAAATCCGTTCTGTGGTTTAGGCGTGATAAAGGTAACATACAGACAGACAGACAGACACACAGACAGACAGACCGACAGACAGACAGACAGAGTTACTTTCAAATTTATAATATTAGTATGTATAGTATGGATTAGTATACAGGAAGATTTTTTAGTCACCGTCCAAATTTTCTCTAGCCATTCACTAACTCCATTTTTGAAAATAAATCATTGAAAATATATCAAATAAGATATTAAATCATTTTCTCGAAAAAATTATCCGCTCTGCCTGGTCACTAAGTTAAACGTTAAAAATACTAAACTTGCCGCGCAAACATTCAATGAAAAGTGCAGCGCGCACCCCGCTTGCCCCCCGCCCCGCTACACCTGCGCAAAACATCTATCGTTATCCCCAGTCGGCCCCGCGCATCCCGCCGGCGCCCCGCGCTTTCGTGAATTTGCATAAAATGTATTCCCACCGCGAGTATTACGAAATGGTGCGATCTTATAATAACTTTGTGATGTGATATCTCAATATTTTTGTATTGAGTGATACTAAAAGAAAAAACACGTATTCAATGGTTTTCGCCAAAGATTAATATATCAAAATTTGGACGGTGACTAAAAAATCTTCTTGTATAGTATTAGTATTAGTATGGATTAGTATGGATTTTATTCAAACATTGTTTGTACTGGCTGATAACGTTGCTTGATAAGGTTGAATAATTTGACCTATTTTCGAGTCTTCTTTATTTCTTGTTGGCCTGTTGGTTGCGATTACGTTAATAACGGATAATGCTTGTATGACTATTTCCTGTAGAATTCTAATCTACAATGATATGTATTGATGTAGATAAATATAACCAAAATTGCAGGGGGACGGCACCATTTTTTTTTTAATCTATCTATTTTTTTTTTTAAACCACACATTTTTTTTTTCTGGGCAGATCAGGGGGCCTAAAATGGCCACCTTGGCAGAATCATAATAGGATAATACTATGAATCATCGTAAAATGTCATAAACTGACAATTTCTAGCATGATCTGCGTGCAATTCAAATTACGCAATTCATCTGTTTGACAGTTTTGTATGAAGATTCCTAAAATAGTCCACAAATGATGAATTGCTATAATGAAGTTTAATGCTAACCTACCAGACGGGTGTCGTGTCAACTGCCCAACGATCGATGTTGGAATCTTGTGTACCTATTTGTTGATCGCGCGGTAAACTTTAATTGCGCGATGCAGGATTTTTGTGTGACGTCATGTTTTTGATGCGTAGTTCGCATGTGGCGATGTAGATGCCGCCACACTTGTTCAACAACATGAACTCTCGTGTTTATGTTTCCCGCCCCTGTGATAACAATTATGTTATGTTTTGATGTTAATTCGTGGTAATCCGGAGAGGGAAAATTTTAAGTTAAAGGTTATCATAAATGTATTAGGGGACAAAAGGTTATCATTTCGGCTACACAGTGTTTTATTCTGGGTAGTTTGGTGTACTGTTAAACGTCGACAGGAGTGCATACCGCTAATGTAAGTCAATATAAATAATTTATTTCATTATCTAGAATCACTTCACACACAATAATCAATATAAAACCACTAGCCGCGCCCTGCGTTTTCACCCGCGTACGTCTCGGTCCTGTGAGAATATCGGGATAAAAGTATCCTATGTCCTATTCCAGGTCATGGTCTACCCCAGTGCCAAATTTCATCTAAATCCGTTGAGCCGTTTTAGCGTGAAAGCGTAACAAACAAACAAACTCACTTTCGCATTTATAATATTAGCTGTTAGGGTTAGGATATATAATATTAGTTAGCCAACTAATATTATATATCCTAACCCTATAGCATATAGGGTAGGAGTATAGCTATAGCAGTTTTGTTAGCTGAAATCTGATTAATTTGCCAAAACAGGAAAAAACGTGTTTGCGCACTGTGTTTTTCTAGAATATTTTTACATCTTAGATCGGCCATCGTTAAAATGTCAGACTGATAAACTAAATCCCTCCAATGTAAGAGACATTTAGTTCAATTTAAGGGGCATTTAGGGCCTTAAGTTACATTGACCGGAATATATTATCGGTAGGTACCATCAGTTTCTGTAGGGTTATTGAGATTACATTCTGAGCACGGCAGCAATGTCGCGATAGCACTGCTGCACGGCAGTGTCGCCCTGCCGCGCCGTCACGTCAGACCAGTCGTGCGGCGTTCATCATTGCGATAACACGTGAACGTTGACAAGTAAATTGGCAACAAAACAGCGAGACACCACGAACAACAGGTGCTTGGCTTCAGCGGCCACTGGCAGTGGCAGGCGCAGGAGCACTGCGGCGTGTAGCGGGGTTCGGGATCATACCTTTAGGCCCGCTTTCACCCACCCTGGCAGGGGTTGCGGGAAAGTCCGAAAGGGATTCCGGGACCCTTGGCAACAGGCAACTGAAGGAACACGGGTTTTAGTCAGTAAAAGTCTGACAAGCCCACGACGCGCGAGTCACAAAAAAAGGCTCGCTTTCACCTGAAATCACTAAATGCGTTAGAGCTAAACGTAAACATATTTCAAAGATCATTCTGTCTCTGTCATCTTCAAACGACTGTCAGAAATAGAATAGAATAGAATAGAAACTCTAGCTTTAAATAGAATGTTTAAAGCTAGAGTTTCTTTAGACTACGGTGAATGCCACCTAACCGGAACCTGCCAGTGTAGGACGTCAGCGCCGCCTAGACCGGGAGAGCGACCTACCCCCACACCGGAATAAATCTAGATAGTAGCCTGGCACCGGAATAGATCCTCTTTGCACATTCGCGTCCAGCGACACGCCCGGCACGGTTATCACTTTAAGTTGAACAATTGGATGAATTTGTCATTAATTAAAATTATGTAGTGTTAATGACTTCCCCTGTAGTAGAATTTGGACGTCCTAGCTCCCAAAGAGTAGAGGGCCTAAACCGGCCACATTAGCAAATCCTCTAAAAGCAGTTCATTTCCTGAATCCCTGCTGTCATTAGCAATTCCTCTAATTAAACTTAAGAGCAATTCAAAATTTGTGGACCATTTTATGAATCTCCATAGAAATTATGATTACACGCCGATCATATTATGAATTAGTTAATTAATTCAGGCGAGACTTTGCGGAAATCCATTATAAAATACAATAGACGCAGATATATTTAGTAACTTATTCCGCTTGACTATTCTTCAAGAGTCATAAAAACCCTGTAAGAAATCGACACGTGTTTCACCTCTCAACGAGGCATCTTCAGGATGACGATTGACCAATTACAAACCAGAACGCGACGTGTTACCACACCGAGCGCTGGACGCAGATAACTTTTTACTCTGCGTCCAGCACTCGGTTAGCGGAATAGGTTACTAAATATATCTGCGTCTATTGTATTTTATATTATGAATTGTCAGTATGTGACAATTTACGATGATTCATAATATTTTCATATGATGCTGCTAAAGTGACTGATAGTCAGTCTTTTACTCGCAAAACTAAAACACGATTTTAATAGCCACGCGCCCATCAATCATTTACCATCATCGAACTACGTCCACTGCTGGACAAACGCCTCCCCAAAGCATGCCACATAATCGTAATCAAAACTTTAACACGTTGTTTACTCTTTCTTCAGGTCAACCATGAAGTTACTATGTTTTGTCACGCTGGTTACGTTGGTGACGCTGGCAACATTGGCTGATGCAGGCCCTCTTGGCTATTGCAACAACGCCTTATTTGATACGTTGGCAGAAGTTTGTAAAACTATGGACGGTAAGTTGAATTTTTAATGCTATAATAATAATAACAAAAACTTGGCTAACCTTTTCCAAAGATGTGTGAAATTAAAAATCAATCTGCCTAGTCTTTTCCCAACTACGTTGGGGTCGGCTTCCAGTCTAACCGGATGCAGCTGATTGCTGAATACAAGTATTTTTACCGACTTCAAAAAAGGAGGAGGTACTACGTTCGGATGATTGTTTTTTTTTTTTTTTTATGTATTTTCTCCGATTACTCCGCCGTTTGTGAACCGATTTAAAAAATTATTTTTTAGTTCGAAAGGGAACGAAATACTCCCGAGATGGTCCCATATAAATTTTATTAAGTTTGCTTGCGTAGTTCTTGCGCTAGCTTCAATATTACGTATTTTTCCCACAGTCTATGTAGACGATATCATTATTAGACTCCTTCACTGTTATTTACATAGCAGGTAGTAACTTGTATGGGGTAGGTACCACCACTAAAAAGTGAAAAATAAAAACTTTTTCCAAAAAAAACAACCGACTTCAAAAAAAAACACTAAAAAAGTGAAAAATAACTTTAATTTCGGAAGTCGGTGGCAAAAAACGAAAATTAAAAAGCAAAGACACCGACTTCCGAAATTAAAGTTATTTTTCACTTTTTTAGTGTTTTTTTTTTAAGTCGGTTGTTTTTTTTGGAAAAAGTTTTTTACATGGAGCGACTGCCTATCTGACCTCCACAACCCAGTAACTGGGTAATACGATACCCCTTGGTTAGACTGGTTGTCAGACTTTCGTGCTTCTGACGACTCGTAACGACTGTCAAAGGTCCACAAATGACAGCCGGGACCAACGGCTTAACGTGCTTTCCGAGCCACGAAGGAGTCTCGATATATGAAAATGGTCACCCATCCACGGACCAACCCCGGCAAGCGTAGCTTAACCTGATGGATCGACCCGAGCGGCTGTTATTACTTAGCCACGAGGTCCTCCGGGCTCCTCCTCCTCCTCCTTCTTCAGATGTGTGAAATTAATGAATATTTATTAAAGAGGATAATCAATCCATAACAATTAAATAACCCTCCTTTTTTCTTCGCCGTAGTCGGGTAAAAAAACAAGACGGATTCTACGTGGCTGACTTACCTTTTTGTTTTATTTAAGGAGTCGACGAGCCCGTTCAGCAACCCGCCGTGTGGAAGATAAGAACATTTTTCGTCGACTGCTGTGCTGCAGTTTGTACACGAAAACATTTGGCAAAATTTTGCTAACTGTATAAAGTTAAACCACTTGGTTCATTAAATAAATAACGTTTTTTTTTTGTGAATTTACGACTTTACGACAGGTGAAATGTGAAAATGTTAGGGCTTATATCAAACAGATACGTGTGACTGCTGATTTTGAATTTGTCTATCTGTGATTCACGTTTACCCATTTTAGTTAATTTTTTTGTCATAATTAGGTTTTAGTTTTATAACTTTTATAATATACATTTATTTAAATTTTTTGGGGTTATCCTACTAATATTATAAATCCTATTTTATAATTGTGAAAGTTAATGTGTTGGATGTTTGTTACTCAATCACGCAAAAACGATTGAATGGATTTGGATGAAATTTGGCAAACAGATAGTTTATAACCTAAATTATTTCCTCTAGAGGGCACCATATTCAATTTTATGTGACGTCACATAGCCTATAACCAGCGGACGATCAAGACGCTACCTCATTTGACAAATTGTGATGCGTAGTTTAGAAGATATGAGGGAACACATGAACATACATACATACATACATACATACATACCGGTCAAAACCCTCCTTTTTGCTTCGCCGCAGTCGAGTAAAAATGACAAGGCCATGTCGCAGCCAAAGTCAAAAAAAATATTTCAAGTAGGCCAATAAATGGCACTTTTGAACGAGAAAATGTACAAGAAAAAAATATATTTATTCTTATAGATGGCCCTTTCCAAAAGGTAGTTTTGTATGAAGAATGGGCAAGAAACTCCACCATTACCGCTGAGACTCGCTGCTGGTTTACGTGATTTTTGTTATAATTCATAGACAGACCTCAGTATACAAATAAATCAAACAGACCACTACTTCCTATAATTGTCAGTCTATTTAAATATATAATATTTAATTTAATTGTTCCGCCTCATTTCCTTTTCAATATGTAGGCCGTATTGAGCTTCCGTTATACATTTAAAGAGTTTCATTGTGCATTGTAGGGTTATGACTATCAGATTGTGTTTTCTAATGTAGAGAGAAGTCGTCTTCAGTGAACACCACCCTTGCTCACTAATTATTGGTGTTTGGAACAGTTAAAAGCGCTGAAAGTTGGCAACGTCGCAAATAGATGTCAAATATTTCGCTGTTTTAATTTGGGAATATTACTGTATGGAAATATGAAATATGGCTTGCGAACTGTTTAATATATTGATTATGAAATGCAATAAATAATATCGTAACACCGAATATTTAGTTTTAGGTGTAAAAAAGGCACTTGGAAAACTTCCAAATCCTTTTATACAACTAAAACTAATTATTCGCAAGCCATATTTCATATTTCCATACAGTAATATTGCCAATTTAATCAAAGCAGCGGAATATTTGACTTCTATTTGCGACGATGCCCACTTTCAGCGTAAACGCTCTTATGATAGTCTCTTTACAAAAGTTTCGACAACGTTCCGTGTTCAAAGTGCAATTATACCCATAATATTAAGAAGATTCTAAGTATTGCATGTTGGTACTGACCTGATTTAGAGGTGCCCTAGCTTAGTTTCTGCGACTAACTTTGAAAAAAGGGCGGAAAGGTAAAAAACAGATCTTTTTTTTTTTTTTTTTTTCAGTAAACAAGCCATTATTTGAAGTTAAGCTATGTTTAAGAGGTTCAATTAAATATTTCCCAAGGAAAACCCCAACAGAATTCGAACCCAAAGACAACGTATTAAAAGATATATTATTTTCAGGTTAATCATGAAGATAACGCTAGGTCTTCTGGCACTGCTGACGCTGGCAACATTCGTTGATCTCTATCAAATCGGTCTAAAGGACTCCTTGTATAGACAAGCATCATCGGAAACGGATTGTGACAGAACCTTCAGAAACTTGTTCTTAATTACATGCGCAGAAGAGCACAAGCAAGATCGTAAGTTTTATGAATACTTAGACGAATCCGCAAATTATATCCCACTAGCTTCCGCCCGCGGCTTCGCCCGCGTGGTATGTCGATAAAAAGTAGCCTATGTCCTTTCTCAGGCTCTAGACTATCTGTGTACCAAATTTCAATTAAATCCGTTCAGTAGTTTTGGCGTGAAAGCGCGACAGACAGACAGACGACAGAGTTACTTTCGCATTTATAGTATTAGTAAGGATGAGTTTTCTAAAATTCCGGCCTCATTCTTTATCTACTGTAACGTGGCTTCACTACTGAATTTGGTCGAGTAACTATGATGTTACTAAGGGCGAATTTTACTAAACTTTTATACCGAGTAATAAGTCTAACTCTCTAACCTAACCTAACCTAAACTTTTTGCAATTAAACATATTTAACCTTATCTTACTAGTTCGGTTCCGGGTAGTGCCTTAGCATAATCACCCTATAATAATCCCACTGCTGGGATACAGGCCTCCTCTTTCTGTGAGAGGGACTGGGCCGTATCCACCACGCAGCCCAGTCCGGGTTGGTGGATGTCACATGTCTTCGAATATTTAGTTCTAGGACATGCCGGTTTCCTCACGATGTTTTCCTTCGCCGTTTTGAGAGCAGTGGTGATGAAATTATTTACATAAAGTGAAATGCCTGCTTGGGTTCGAACACCAACCTTTTTACTAGTCACGGCCGTTACCACTGGGCCACACCACTGCTCTATTTGTGACATTGCTGACTGCCAAATATTTTTACCACGGTATGTGCTAATTTTCTAAAGCAGAAGCGAGAGAAAATTAGTAATTCTATAGATTTTTGAAGTGAAAACTTCTTTAGACGCGTTGTGCATTTTTTGGGTGAACAAAAATCATAAAACTCGCGTCATCGTCACCGAACGCTTTCCATGAGCTATATGTATACTGTGTATGTGTGTGTACTTTTTGGGTGAACAAAAATCATAGAACTCGCGTCATCGTCACCCCACGCTTCCCATTGTGTACAGTACAAAAATCAAGTAATAAAAACTAAAACCCAACTACGACTTAAAAGGTATAAACAAGACACCTCAGACAGACAAATTAAAAATCCGGAGTCACACGTGTTAAGGCATAAATCGATCACATTACGTGTGACTCCGGATTTTTAATTTGTCTGTCTGAGGTGTCTTGTTTATACCTTTTAAGTCGTAGTTGGGTTTTAGTTTTTATTACTTGATTTTTTTTTTAATTCTTTTGGGGTTATGATATATATATTTTTGAAATGTGCTCATTAAGCCCTTTCATTTGATACCCAACATGGTACGATTAAACCATTTTTTTTTTAAGTTCCTCACTTTATGTCCTCTAGAGGGCGCCATTTTTAATTTAATGTGACTTCACATAGCCTATAACCAGCGGACAATCACGACGCTTCTAACGATACTTCATTTGTCAAATTGTGATAAGTGGTTTGGAAGATAGGAGGGAACAGATGAACTACATACATACATACATACATACATACATACATACATACATACATACATACATACATACCGGTCAAAATCATAACCCTCCTTTTTTCTTCGCCGTAGTCGGGTAAAAACACAACACACACATACAGTCACAAAAATATGTAAATATACACTTGGCAAAATTCAATAACCATTATTTCGTGAAATAACGATTGCAACTTTGAGATGATACCATTTCTTAATAATATGGGTTCCAAAATACTATGTTCGTTATAACACAAAATTACAATGAATACAGACAATACAGTAGGAGAAAATCATTTTTAAAAGTTGCTAACATATTGGTGCTCGGGTACGATACAATTCACAAGTTACTTAGTTTTCACTTCTATCCGCAGTCCCGAAAGCCTGCCCCGCATGTTTTTTTGTATAAACAATCCAGTTACGTGATGTTTTTGTTTGAATTTCAGTCCACACCCAGACTGGACGAAGGGCAATCCTAACGAAGATAGGGTCTCTCATCGAGGAATGTTGCGAAGGACACATCCTTTGTACACCCGACGTTGTCGACCGTTATTGTAAGCATAATAATATTGTAACCAAGCAGCACAAAAGAAGTGAAATAATGTAATTATTAAATAATTTAATTATTAAATAAATAATTTAATTATTAATAATAATTTAATCATTAATCATTTAAGCATATTAGACGATTTTTGGTGTGTTACACCTTTTCTCAAAAATTGTTTATTCCTAAGTGTTTTTTTTATTTTTATTGGTATAGTTAGTTAGTCCTTTAAGATAGTCAATTGATTCATACGTGACATTGCGGAAATCCATTATAAAATACAATAGGCGTAGATATATTTAGTAACCTATTCCGCTTAACTATTCTTCAAGAGTCATAAAAAACCCTGTAAGAAATCGACAAGTGTTTCACCTCTCAACGAGGCATCCTCAGGATGACGATTGACCAATTGCAAACCAGAACACGACGTGTTGCCACACCGAGCGCTGCCTGGACGCAGAGTAGTTACTAAATATATCTACGTCTATTGTATTTTAGTCCTATAATTTACTTAATTTAGTATAAGAAGTTTACCCAGTGTATATATTTTATAATAATATTAATAAATCTATAAAAACGCCGCCATATTTGCTGTAGTTTTCACCTGTAGTTTACAAAAATGTGTGGGCCGTGTGCGACGAGTACACACGGCTACACATCAAGCTATACATTTCCAGTTTATGCTGATCTCGCATTGTATAGAATTTCCTTACAATGCGAGGTCAGCTTATGCTGGAAATGTATAGCTTGATGTGCAGCCGTGTGTACATATAAAATGTATGAAAACTACAGGAAATAGCAGCGTTTTGTGGTTGTGGCCGGTGGCCCGTGTGCGGAGACTTTAAGTAGGCTATTTTTTTTTACCACAAGTTATTTTTTTTTTTGTTATTAATTTAATGATCTGACATGTTAACCACTTTTTTTTATTAACAATAAAGCTTCATAATATCCGGTGTGCAACCTTTATCGCAGCATTCCTCCTTCAGAGATCTGAGATTTACAGCGCTGAATGGCGGAACGGGGTCGGGGAACGCTGAAAAAAAAAACATGCAGTTAACATGGATTTTTGCTATACCTATACTTATAGTCTAAAATAATCATAAATCTTTATTTATCTCAACATCATATTAAAGGCACTGTTTCGTAAAATGCACAATCTATAGAGAAAGGTGTCCAAAGGAGGAGGATCCTTTTTTTTTTTTTATTGAGGTTTGGACGTCATCAAATGGCTTCAAGTGACTTCAAGTGACATCAAATGTCTTTTCGAGGGACGTGTTAGACTTTTACTGAGTAAAACCCACCCGTGTTCCTTTAGTTGCCTGTTGCCAAGGGTCCCGGTACCCATTTCGGACTTATAAAACAAAGTCCTCTGCCGCTTCTGTCTGTCGTCTTGTTCGCGATAAACTCACAAACTACTGCACCGATTTTCATGGTATTTTCACCAGGGGTTGAGTGGTTCTCGAGGAAGGTTTAAGTAGTTAATAACCGACATCCACGCGGGCGAAGCCACGGGCATCAGCTAGTTCGATGTTTTGTCACGTCACGTCGTATAAACCGTTCGTGATAAAAAAATGAACACGAATGTTGCGCAACTGTTTCTCAACTACTTATCTTTCTAAGATACTTGGCTTCATCCGGTAATTACGCTCTTCTCTGTATTGTTCTGAATCACAAAGTACTGCTAAAGCATGAGCCAGAGTTCTCCCACAAAATTGATGAAGCGTGGCAAAGACGCGGGCGGATGTACGACAGCGACAGTTGCCAGTATCGCCAGCGCGACAAGAGACAGATTTAACTTCATGGTTGACCTGCAAAAAATCAACAAAGTAGGTACCAAAAAACAGAAAAATAAAACATAACTTTAATTTCGGGAGTCAGTGTCTTTGCTTTTCAATTTTCGTCTTTTGCCACCGACTTCCGAAACTCGGCTCCAGCCGAAGACGGCTGTTTTTTTACCCGACTACGGCGAAGAAAAAAGGAGGGTTATGATTTTGACCGGTATGTATGTATGTATGTATGTTCATCTGTTCCCTCCTATCTTCCAAACCACTTATCACAATTTGACAAATGAGGTATCGTTAGAAGCGTCGTGATTGTCCGCTGGTTATAGGCTATGTGAAGTCACATTAAATTAAAAATGGCGCCCTCTAGAGGACATATAGTGAGGAACTTAAAAAAAAATATGGTTTAATCGTACCATGTTGGGTATCAAATGAAAGGGCTTAATGAGCACATTTCAAAAATATATATATTATAACCCCAAAAGAATTAAAAAAAAAAACAAGTAATAAAAACTAAAACCCAACTACGACTTAAAAGGTATAAAAAAGACACCACAGACAGACAAATTAAAAATCCGGAGTCACACGTAATCTGTTCGATTTATGCCCTAAGACGTGTGACTCCGGATTTTTAATTTGTCTGTCTGTGGTGTCTTGTTTATACCTTTTAAGTCGTAGTTGGGTTTTAGTTTTTATTACTTGATTTTGTTAAAAATTGTGATAAGTGGTTTGGAAGATAGGAGGGAACAGATGAACATACATACATACATACATACATACATACATACATACATACCGGTCAAAATCATAACCCTCCTTTTTTCTTCGCCGTAGTCGGGTAAAAACTAAAACCCAACTACGACTAAAAAGGTATAAACAAGACACCACAGTGTTAGCATAAATCAAACAGATTACGTGTGACTCCGGATTTTTAATTTGTCTGTCTGTGGTGTCTTGTTTATAACTTTTAAGTCGTAGTTGGGTTTTAGTTTTTAAGTATATCATAGGTTTATGATCATAAATATGATAGTGTAATACCCACCTAATAAAAATGTACTCTGTGCCCACCTAAGTCGTTATAAGGTGAAGCTGGGCAATAATATTGTTCTAAATTTCATAATAACCCGCGTGTCAATATTATGATTTGAATTTTGAATCTCAATAAAAACTTTTACCAAAATAAAATTCTTCGAAAATCAAATAAAATTGCATTTTATTATCTTGCAGAGGTGTAAAGCCTTCGTTGCCACTAGTACCATTTACAGTTCCATGATGGAACTATTTTTGGGGATAGTGTCTTCATCTTGGGCGAACTTGAATAGGGATTCAAGCTAGCTGCTCTCAGGATTCTAATCTTAACTGCCTCACTATCCTTGTTTACGCTCGGGATTCAATATAACGCTCGCGACATACACACTGCGTTATCCCCTTAGTGAATAATCTACTATAACTTTTAAATCAAATATAATATATTTCTAGGTACTTACAATGTGTGTAGTGCTCGAGTCTGCGTTTGACTGTGTATTGGGATAAACCCAGCTAATTAATCATTTGTGGCGTATCTTCTTTCTAATTACATGATAACCTCAGGTTACCCATATATAACAGCGCTGATAAACTTTCGAAAATAGCAAGAAAATAAGAGTGTTTGCTCACTAGAGCCAAATATAATCCATCCGAATTTAGAACATTTTCAATTTGGATGGAACTCGAATTCGGATCGGATAAGTACCCAAACGTCCTCCATGGCCACGAGATACACGCTCAAGCGACATGCGTCTTGTGCCAACGACTGCGGAGAAAACAAACGAAAGAAGTTGTTTAATACATGCCACGAGGCACCGCGAAGACGCGACTTGCGGAGCGACAAACGGAAACAGGTGACGCGCGCGCATGTCGCATGTCACATCGTTCGAGGCCGTGAACGAGCCTCAGCGTGTAGGTATGCGCACTTGACCGGTTAACACTTGTCAGTGTCAGTACACCGGCATGAGAATGTATGAAAGAATATTTTGAACTGTGCCGGTACTGTGTCGGTACGGTGGATTCACTGATAAGTGTGTCTCGACCTTTAGACAAATACCTTATTACTACAAAACCGTGTTTATCAGTTGTTTAGCCTAAACACGTTTTAAACATGACATTTATGTATGGAGATTGACATAAAACTGACATTAAACACGCGTTGAACAAGTGTCCAAGTTTTTGTGGTAAGGCCCATAGCTTTCCAGTTACTAACTTCACATTGATGAGTGCACTTCGGCATCAACGCCCGCAACAACAACAACAACAACAAACAACAACTTTTTGTTTGGCACGCGCTCCTCTGATTTTGTCTTCAAAATCGGCCTCAAAATATGTCGAAATATGTGTGTATGTGTGTTGTCGTCTTCTTCTTTTTGAACCAATATAGAGGACACACATTTTGGGCACTATCGTATCGTATGCATTTTTATTTATTATAAGCCTGTGTTGTCCTACTGCAGGGCAAAGGCATCTTACCTCTTTCCACTTTTCCCGGTCTACTGCGATTGCGGGACAATTTAAGATGCATATAATATGTATAACCGCCTGGACACGGGACATTCCGCTGCAGCTAATTTTCGCGCGGTTGCGAACATCGAAGCGTCTTGCGTCTAAAACAAATGAATAAAGATGTACTGCCCGCCGCACCGCCGTTCGCACCGCCCGTCCCGTGGCCAGGTGGTAAGTGTGTACAAGATGAAAAGCCTATTCAAAGTGTAATTGAAATAACTGAAACCTTGAAAAGAGGTAGGGAACTCATTATTATGAACAACTTATATTAGAGTACCTACTCGCAACCAGCGTGCGTGTAAGTATGACCAGCCGGTCGATTCTGTAAAAAGGTCACCGTGAAAGCTTAAGTGAAGTGAGCTAAGAGTGATCTGTCACTGCCTTAGCATCAGTAGGTATCGATGACAGTGACAGCTCACTCCACGCTCACTTCACCTAAGTTTTCACGGTGAGATGGTTACAGAATAGCAATACTGATGTATGAACGTAAATGAAGCATAAGGAGTATAAACAGATCGTTCCAGGTGGCGTGCTGTAGTTTCTGACTTCCCCCATGGGAAGCAGGCGTGATTTAGTGAGTTTTTGTTGTTGTTATAAAAAGATAACAACCCCGAAATTGCGAAAAAGAAAGAGCTGTTCAGTACATTTGTGGGGTTATTCCGTTTATCCACCCCAAAAAATTCACCCTCAGGTGGATACGCGCTATGTCCAAGAATCCACCCTAGACCTAGTTAGGTCTTGGGTGGATTCTTGGTCATAGCGTTTCCTATAAATCGCGCGAATCCTATAAATTCCGTTAATCCAACTGGATTAACGGAATTTAACCCTTAATAAGGCGCGAGCCTGTGTTAAAGCTAGAAAGTAAGTTAGAGTGGAAATAGGGTAAATAGACACTGCAGAATTTAAAAAAGTAATTTAAAAAGGTGGGGGTTGTTGTTTTCCCCCCCTTTTTTGGGTGGGAAATAATGTCCCCTTGCCCGATTATGTATGTGCACTGTGTCTCGAAGTGGGAAAATAATTCCCTTTGCCTGTTTAGGATACGAACTTTTGCCCTAGTTTTGTTGTTATTCAGATACTAGTATTTCCCCTGGTTTCGATTGTTGCTTTTATAAAGATTTTTTTTTCTACTGAAATTGGTTATGAACTTTTATTGTATTTACATAAATATTGTCATGCATGCTAAATAAAAAGCGATATCGCAATCACATTTTTATTTAATAATAAAATAATTCAACTATTCTTGAGGAGAAGCCTCATGAAAGGATTTAAAACAGTTTTTTGCACATAGTGCTACTTGACAAGTTGAACACATTATTTTAGTTCTCTTTTCCTCCTTCTTGGTGCTGCAGAAACGACACCTTTTATAGCTATTGCCTTCCTCAAGGAGATGAATTCCAACGTTGAGGAGGCGGATCTCATCAGGCACGCCGAAGTTTAAACAAAAAAAATATTAGGAGGAGTTGGTACTGACAAATGTATTTTTTATATAAATAGTTACGTGTCTAAGTGCAGGTGCAATCGGGCAAAGGGAAATTATTTCCCACTTTGTAATTTGAACTTTTTACGGGTAAAGATCGCTAGAATCCATAAGAAAACTAAACGAAACACTGCTGGAATAATCTATTTAGACGAAATAAAAAACATATTCTACTTACAGAAATCTTTGTTGAACTATTTGAATATTTTTCTTCAAGGTCTCCGAAAAATAACCGTTGTCGGTCACTACTTCCACGTCATGTCATTTTGACATTGACTTATCATCCACAAGATGACATTATTACCAAATGTATTGCCAGTTTAGAAATTGTAAATTAAACAAGAAGCTGCTAATTCAACTTGTGTTCATAAAAAGGTTAAACATCATGTAAAATTAAATATTTTTCAAAAGAAGACTTGGTGGGAAATTATATCCCCTTGCCTTATTAAGGGTTAAAGGATTCTCGGACATATGTTTCCGCCACCTTAGGGTGGAGGATAAACGGAATAATCCCATTTGTGGTCACGTTTTAATCGAAAAAATGTACTGAACATTTTCTAGTGTTGGTCCCATCGTGTAAAAGTTGTTCATAATGAGAAGTTAATTAAACCCTTTTCAGGTTTTCAGTTATTTCAATTATACCTTGTATACTTACCTAACCTTACGTATGTTTGTTGTCCTAGTCTTAAGATAAGTAAGTACCTAAATATCTACTGGAATCATGACAAAGACACATGTTTACTTTAATGTATTTTTTATTCATTAGATATTAACAAATTTCATGCCATAAATTAATACGATAATACTTATAATGAAAAGACTAAATTAAAATATCAAAAAATCTTGTATATTGTTCATCCAAAGAGAAATTTTGTTTGGATTTACATAGTTCAAGATTTTTTTTATCAAGTTACCAAAGGTACAAATGCTTAACTAACAACTTCGATCAATTTATAACGCACATTGGTCGCATTATTAATCGAAGACTAACAAGCATAAAAATCTACATTATTATTTAAGAATAAAAATTAATAATCGTAAGGATGCTATTTTGAGGTTTTTTTTGTTGAGTTACTCTTTCTAAGACAATTTAACAATGAGGTTTTGGTTTTATTTTTAAAATTACGGGCCTTTCCACGTCTTAGTTCCTACAAATTCAATTGTTTATAGAGAAAATTTCGTGTGGCGCGGTGCGCAATTTTAAATTAGACGATCAGAAATCTATAAATTATTGACTTCAAATGATTTGTTCTGTGTTGATGTAACCCGTTCCTTGTCATTTAGCTTGGAGTGGTCGAGGGTAAACATCTGTTGAATGAAAAAAAATAATTAAATAGGTATAAGAATCATCAACATTCATCATCTGCCTAGCCTTTACTCGACTAGTCAGCTCCCGTCTAAGGGTCAGTTCACACCGAGACATGACGCGAAGCGACGCTACGCGCACTTTTTAAGATAGTTATACAAAATATAACTTTATTTACTACTGAAAAAGATACACATTTAATTGAGATAATTCGGAAATGCCTCGCTGCGTCGCGCTACGCCGCGCTGCGCCGCGAGGCGCAGCCTGATGTCGCTGTGGCGACTTGTCTCTACTCAGTGATGCCAACTTAGGGTACCTAATTAACTCTCGATTTAGAGTAACGGTCTCGTTGCGCCGCGTTGCGCAGCGCGAAACCACTGGCCTCTTCAAGCATCATCGTGTCGCGTCACGTCTCGGTGTGAACTAACCCTTAATAGCCGGATGCAGCAGAATACCAGTATAGGGCCGCTTGTAGACGCCCGTTTTTGCCATCGGACCATGGACCGTGTTTTTCATGTTTGTATGAGTTGGAAACCGTTCCGGCGTCCGGTGCATGTGTACACACATTCATTATAATAATATGTATAAACCAATACACCAACGCGAATAAAAAAAAATAAAAAAAACATACAGACGAATTGAGAACCTTCTCCTTTTTGAAGAAGTCGGTTAAAAATGTATTGCGATACTAAGCACGACAGTTGTCAACTTGTAAGACGGAATAGAGAGTCACTGGACAGTCAGGATTTGCCATGATTTTCAAGAGGTTGTAACTTACAAAGAATTTTTTTACAAACAAAATCACGAATCAAAGTGTAAAAATATAAGTACTTGTGAACTAAATAATGTAACATGCAATTTATACGTGTAGTTTTGATAAAGACATTTTTGTATTAATGATTTTTTTTTCAAGTTGTACTTGTAAGTTTTGTTAAACAGGGCACAGGGGGTCTACCACCACCGCTTACTTAATCTTACTTCGTGGGGGAAAGAGATGGAGCTATACGTCCTGTAGAGCTTCATCTCTTTCCTACACTGAAGTAATATTATAATAATACTGCTGTAAGCGGTGGTGGTAGGCCCCCAGGTCGTCTTCCCCTCTTTCTGGGCGGCGTACCGCGAGGACTGGGTTCGAGGTGGCGCAGGAATAGAGTTCCTGGAAGCACTTGGGGCCTTCGACAGTATAAGCTAGGTAATTAAAAAAGATACTTACCCCTAGAGAGTTTCTGGAGTTATCCGATAATGAGAGTAGACTAAGACAGCTTTTCTGAGACTACAGCCCCAAAGGTGCTCGTATCAATCATTTATAATTTAGTTCGCTGTTAAATACCAGTTTGCAATTTATGTTTCACTGTTTTTATAATTTGCAATCATGTTCGTATTTAACACTCAAACTTTAATTTATGAAACGAGCATCTATATTTGGCAAGTACACATTTGGAAGCTGTCTGAATCTTGTCGGTAACAGCAATCAAGATCGACGATTGAACGCTGAAATTATTTTCCTTTTATATTGTTAATTTTGAAATCTGTGGAGAATAGTGAATAAGGTAGTATAATTATACAAAATCAAAATCAATCAAAAGTCAATTCAAACTAGGCTGAGAATCAGCACTTTTCGAACGTCAAAATTACATAAGACAGTCCCCCCAAAACGCCCACCCTTCACCACTTCCTAGTGCTTTAGCTGGGAAGAAGAAGTGGCGCAACCAACTCCCCAGCAGCACAGCTGTCTGTTCAGTTAGAAAAAAATGATTGAAAATATACATTTGCCGTTGGAATGTATTGTTTTTAAACTACAATGTTAAGTTTGTTCTTGGAATAAATTCATCCCAACTCGGAACCCTCCATTGTGCGTGGTCCGACAAGCACTTGGCCGGTTTCTTATTTTTTTTATTAAGATTCAATTTACTTACAAACCTAGGGCGTCCTCGATTCAGTTTTAAATTTTTGTATTAATGCGTGACCGGAATATCGGATTGATGCACCACAGTGTGTGGTGTGGTGTCTCTTGGAGTTGAAGACAAAAAGTACCGGGAATGAATCCCGGAAACGATAAGGCAGGCACAACACTGCCTTAGGCTGTAAGCCTTTATGATATTCCAACTTCTTATTCGAATCATCTGATTAATTTGGGGCAATTTGTTTTGAGACGAAATAATTTTTCCAGATAAAAATAAAGTGTCATCTGCCAAAAATTGCTGTCACAGCCGTCACCCACCGGACACCCTGTTAAAATACTTCTTTTTAATGTGCATTCATTATATCTTGTCCCGTGGTCCTGTTCTACCAGTCGCTATTTTGAACTCTATTTGTATTGATACTAAGCTTGACTACCATCGGTGCCAACATGACGGCAAGAGACCAGTTATAGTGAACGGTCTTTAGACGATTCTGACTCGTTTGCTTGCGTGTATCTTTGATGTTATGAAGGCTTTAATGAAGGTGTTATGATGATGTAAGACATAATTTTACTCACAGCTCAGTCTTGAATTCTGGTGGACCATTTTTAGGGTTCCGTACCTAAAGGGTTAAATGGGACCCTATTACTAAGACTCCGCTGTCCGTCCATCTGTCACCAGGCTGTATCTCATGACCGTGAAAGTTAGGTATTTTTGTTGCCGCTGTAACAACAAATACTAAAAAACTGAATAAAATAAATATTTAACGGGGCTCCCATACAACAAACGAGATTTTATTGCCGTTTTTATTGAAAATTGTATGGAACCCTTCGTGCCCGAGTCCGACTCGTACTTGACCGGCTTTTTTATGAATACTCTAGGCTCTGCCCGTTGCCGGACTAAGGTTATTTCCTAATTGCGTCAAACACCCGGCTCTACGTCTTGCGTTTCCTTACTTCAGCTTTTCTTAAGGTTGCTTAGAATAGTTCATACATTCATAAATTCACGCCTTCTTCTTCCTTTCTTTAGGAGTATCAGGAACAGGGTGTAAAGTTCACTCATCCACCATAGAAAAGAGAGGATCCTCCGACCGGGTGTTGTGTCCGGCGGGCAACTGCCCAACGATTGATTTCGGGTTCTTGTATACATATTTATGTCCATTGCACGGTAAACTTTAATTGCGCGATGTAGGATTTATGTGACGTCAGGATTTTTGTGTGACGTCAGGTCTTTGATGCCTAGTTCGCATGTGGCGATGTAGATACCGCCACAGGTAGGCAGAAATTACAAAACGCTACCTTCTACAATCCTTACGGTACTCCTTTTGCCTCGTTTACGATAGTTCAATCTTTTTGAAATTGCGGTTTACCCTTAGGTTTCAGCATTCCTGCGGCAGTGCTGCATTCTGCACCCCGGCCTGGATCAAGTTTTTAGCGGAATTAAAACTAAATAATGCATAAGCATAAGCATAATCTGCCTATACTGTTCCCACTGCTGGGACACAGGCCTACTCTCTGTGAGAGAGAGAGTGGGCCGTAATCCACCACGTGGACCTAGTGCGGGTTGGTAGTTGTCACATGACTTCCAATTTTTGGTTCTAGGTCATGCCGGTTTCCTCACGATGTTTTCCGTCAAGATTTTTTAGAGCAGTGGTGATGAAATTATTAGCGCTACTTCTGACCATGAGGTCCTGGGTTCATTTCCCAGGTTGGGCAAATTGCTATTGGGTTTTATCTCTATGGAGCAGCCCGGAGTCTGGATTTGTACCCGGTTGTGGGCACCAAGCTCCTTCAGGAAACAAGGCATGATGTTATGTTATGTTGTTGTACATAATTTATATATTTTAGTGTTATTGTTAGCTTGTATATTGTAATTAATGTTTTTAAAATTATTAAAAAAATAAGTATATAAAATTCTGGATTTATATACTTAATTAAAAAGAACTTAAAAACTCTTTGATGAAGTGTGATGCGGTGTCAGATACAAAAAAACATGACTTTCAAATGTCATTTATCTATTCATGTGACTATTTGACTATTTACTAACAATTTTATTACCTAATTTTAATTTTGCAATACGATATATAAGAGGAATTTGTTGTTACATACTTGAAAGTTATGCCGCCGATATTTCTTAGCACAGTTTTCTTTCGCAATCGGTGTATGTGGAGGTTGGTAGTACTAACTTTAAAAAGTGGTACAGGTCGGCTTGATCGCGATATCCCAATAGGTAAGATTAAGATGCAACCGCTTTGGAAAATGCAGAATACAAATTATATATGGTGTAAGGGACAGCCCTCCGCAACACGCATTCAGCTCCATAATTAGAATCATATTCCACCGGAATTTTTGTCAGGATTTTTTCATTTTTTTTATCGCGTTTTCAGTTACTATTCCTTTATTTTCAATGTAAAATTACATTCTCTGTATCGTACAGAGAACGAAATTTTACATTTATGTAAATAAAACAGCTAAAATAAAAATAAAACAGCAATACTTACTACAGTATGCCAGGGTAAACACCGTTGTCACTCAAACCATGGGTAGTTGACTTAAATATAAAAATAAACGACCCAGTAACAACAGAAAAAAAACCTTATTTTCATTAAAAGATTTTAAAAAGTAAATATCCGTCACTGTCCCGATACTCATGGATACGCGTTCGCGAGAGCTGCGAAACAGCTGACGGCGGTCATGTAACGTCCCGCGCGCCCCGCCCGCCCCCGCCAACCGCCGTCCGCCGTGTTGAGACGCAAGTTAGTTGCCCTTGTGTGTAGGGTGAAATATTATTGTGGAAAAACGTAGATTTTCTTTTTTTTTTTAAAGTTGTATTTTTCAATTGATTTTACGTTCTATAAATGAAACCAAACCACTGGTTTCAAGGATATCGGTGTTTAAACTAACACCCTGTATAGCGAACTACGCGTGAAGCTCAGAATTTACATTGGTAAATCACACCCCCCCTGCCTCGGGGAGCACGGCTTCATGCTGAATTCATCCCATCAGTCTGCGGAGGGCTGTCTCTTACACCCTGTAAATGGTCAGCGTAAGTTTTCAATATCTTATTACCATCCACAGATGCAGATCAAGAACCCTTCGACGTAATTTGGAGTTTATTTTAAATCTATTGTTACCTTCATTGCTTCTTTGTCCAAGTTTTCGTTAATTAAAAGAAGATAATTTATTATGTGTGGCTACAGATACACTCACATACAGTGTTTGCTCTTTGTTTCCATTGTCTTCATGTTAAAGTGTATTTTAAACACTATATACTATGAAGAAATAACCGCTGTATGTACTAAAACAGAAAAACACCATCATTCCAATGTAAGCGAAAACAAAAATAAACCGGAGCTTAAGTTTGAGGAATTTATGGAATTCTGCTCCAATATCACTATAACTCTTCCTGGACCCAGAGAAGTGGCAAAAAAAAAACAAACTCAAAATCAAATCATTGTTCATTCTACACATCTTGGAAACATTGTATAACTTGACGAATGTTTCAATCGGTGAGTTGTTAGGTATTTTTACATCGTCATCATCGTCTTCAACCAGCAAACCTGGGAGTGGGAAATCATCCAGTCACTTCTCCCGCTCTGGGCGGAGCGGAAGGGCGTGTCAGACTTTTACTGACTAAAACCCACCCGTGTTCATTCAGTTGCCTGTTGCTAAGGTCCCGGTATCCCTTTCGGACTAACCCGCAACCCTGGCAGGCATCGGTCCTAGCGGACCCCGCCAATTGTGTTGACATCTCGCGTGGAACACGACGCGCCATCGACCCCGGCCTGGTCCTAATCGGACGGCGAGCTACCCATTGCTCGCCGTCCGCAAGCCCGCGCCTATGGTGGCCGGAAATCCGCCTGGGATTCCCGACGCCTAGGGCGTCTCCAACGGCGACGGTTAGGGGCGTGAGGGCGCAAACTTTGCCTCTCCCAGCCAGCCTTCATCACGATTAATGAAAATTGATTTTGTTTATTTTCAGTGAATGTCTACTCCACTGCGAGAAAACCTTCGAAATCTCGTAAGAGAGTAGATTATTCCTTGCCTTCGAATTACTGGAAACCGACACTGAAAACTGCCCAAGTCTTCACCATAGAGGATCTGTAGCAGTCGCCAAGTAATTAATTAATGAAACTCGCGATCCATAGACATAGATTGACATTTAGTATAAAAAGAAAGAATAAGCAAATGTCACAAATTCAATACCTGCAATGCTTTAATTACATTTTTTTCCCATAAATTATTTGTTCTTACTCAATAAATACTTCACCGGACCTCAAATGTTGATTTTCCGAAACTGGGCAATTATCAGAGAGAACGGCTGGAGGTCTGTTCCACAATTACTATTGAAGGGTCGCAAGCTCTCTGGTGACCCCTGTGAACAAGACAGCTTCGAAAAGCAAGGGGATTATCTCTCTGAAACAACAGTCCCCGACAGAATATTTGTTTTCTTTGGTTCACTTATCCAACGTCAGTCAAAACAAAACAATATTTTGAACAATGACGATGAATATTGATAAGCCGAAGTTGAAATTGTAAGTTTGTTACCCATTGCCCCCTCGCCTGCGTCCTGCATAAGTTCTGACTCTCACAATCGAAGCAATGGATTGTTATAAACAATGCACGCAAATCCGATGCCTGATTACGTTACTGGTATTTTTTACATTGAAGTTCTATTATAATATCATAACTCGCGGTAATACATCCCGGGATGTTATCTCTAAAACAGATGATAGTGTTCATAATCAAACTATGCATTATAAATACCAGTTGACTAGCGGTACGGAAGTCGAAATGGGTAAGTGTTTCAATGTTTTTTATGCTACGGCTACATGTTACGGAGTTTCTAATGCTACGGCTACACTTCGCGTTATCGCGAACTTTTCTTCTTGCGCTTTCTGTTGCTCGGCGAGTAATCGAGGGGTGTGCGAGAGAGAGCGCACGAAGAAAAGTTCGCGATAACGCGAAGTGTAGCCCTAGCATTAGAAAATCTGTAACATTTCATGGCAAGAGTCAATTTCTGTACCTATTATTTGATTTTTCGTTGCAGCTTACGAAAATGGATATAACTCTTCATATGATTGGTTTATGAGATGGAAAGATCAGTTTAAACACTTAGGTAATTCACTGTTTTGTCGATTTTTTTTTGTTTAAAATTCCTCATCCATACACAATCTTCTTTCTTAGACCTCCTTGGGGCGGGGTGGCATCACCGGTGATGCCACCTGACCCGGCAAGTACATCCCTGGTATGTCCCCGCTTAAAAACCAATTGTTAAGTAAAGTCCAAAGTTATAATTTTACGGTTCAATTTAGCTCCCTTCAAAATGGTTGAGCTAAATGGTGCTGATCCAAGCGTCATGTTCGTGAACGGGCGCCGTCAGTTGTGACTGGTCATCTCTTAGCTGCCATGGCTTATTTTAATTATTGAATTGTTTGTATGTTATAATTGCGGACGCTTTTAACGTGCTTTCTACATTGTTCTCACATGTATAATTTCAACATGAATGATGTAACCCATATATTGTAACAATATTTTTATTTAAAAGAGTGTCCGTGGAGTTTCTTGCCCGTGCTTCTCCATAGGTACCTACTACGCTTTGGAATGGGCAACTAGCTTCATATTTCTGACTGACCGACTCCTTGACAATTCAAAAGTGCCTATAAATGGTTTAATTGAAATAAATGCTTTGAGTTTGAGTTTGAGTTTGATCATTAATAATCAAGAAGTATCTAATAAATGATTTTGAGAGAAATAAACTTCTTTAAATTATAAATTACTGTGTTATTTGTTTAAGGCAATGAAGAAAAAAAAAGGTATCCGAAAGATACGCCAATTTGCAAATTAAATGAGACTTCTTTGGGTAAGTAACACAAATAAAATCAGGGGTTCCAGATGCTAAAGCAATTTTTTATTTTATTTCATTTAGCACAGCAGAGAAAATGATTAAAAAATAAGAACAATATTTGAAGCAGTTAATATTATAATATGCTGGTCTTTACTCAAACGTGGTTTTGTATTTTATTTAATATCAGGGCCAATAAAAGTCATAAAAAATGAAACCAATCTGGAATGGGTAGAAGAACAGAATCCTGACGTGAAACTCGGAGGTTACTATGCGCCCACGCATTGCCGCGCCAAACATCAAGTAGCCATTATTGTACCTTACCGGTAAGCTAGCTTCTAGAGCGCTACAAGGTTCTTTTGGCACGTGGCCCAATTTGGAAATACCGCCGCCATCTTCTGTTTTCAATACATTTCACAAAATAATAATTGCACAAAATGTTTACCAACAGCGCCCCCACTCGACGAAATTCGAGTGCCAAAAGTTCCTTTTACCAGTGTATATTGAAAAATCATTATCATCATCATTCACATTCCGACTTTACCCACTGCTGGGCAAAGGCACTGTATAAATCATCATCATCATCTGCCTAGCCTTTTCCCAACTATGTTGGGGTCGGTTTCCAGTCTAACCGGATGCAGCTGAATACCAGTATTTTACATGGAGCGACTGCCTATCTGACCTCCACAACCCAGTAACTGGGTAATACGATACCCCTTGGTTAGACTGTATAAATAAGTAACAGTATTTTATCTTCATAGAAAACAGCCGAAACGTCGCGCCGCAAAATGTCAGTGTATCAGTACGCAACATATTGAGAGCGCGGCAGATACGCACGGACGCGGAAGGTTTGCCGAGGCATAGTACTGTTACTTTATGATACTGTGGCAAAGGCCTTTGCTTGTGTTCCCACGATCCTGTGCCACCCTTACCCAGATTCTACATTTAATAATGTATCGTTCTGTGTGCTGCCCTGTTGATGGCAATCGGGACTTAAACATAACTGGTGAAATCTGGGTGCACACCTCTGTCCAACCCTTCGGGGCCCCAAGGTGTTATGTTATGTAATAAAAGTAGTTTCCCAGCAATAATTTTGACTCCATGTTATTTAGTTTGATGGAGGAGGCCACCGGTGCAGTGTTATATGGCGCCATTTTTTAGTGTCTTTCCCTGTAATTCGTAATCCTTTGATATAATTATATATCTATATACGTTACAGTTTTTAACTTAAGAAGCTATCATCGCTACCTATGTAATTAATCGTAGCAATTTGTTTTTGTTCCAAATAAAAAATAAAACCATTTTTTTTTTTTTTACTTTTTATATATTTTTAACTTCAGAGATCGTCGAGTCAACCTTGGTATTTTGCTTCGTTACATACATCCATTACTAAAGAAACAATTAATAGAATACAGGATATTCGTCATAGAACAAAATGGTAAGTGGAATAAAAAAAAAGTTCCATAATTTATAAAAAATAATATTACATTATAATTTGCTTGAAAATAAAGAACAGCTAAAAAAATATACACCCCTTCGCAAAAAAAACGGGCACCTTAACAGTCATTGGCTTTTGTATGGATAATATTTATATTTTACTATGTCATTAGCATAAATGACTAGTAATTTGTTATAATCAATAAGAATATAGTTTTTTGGCTACACCAGCAGCGCTACAATTTTACTAGCTCTTATTGCTTTTTCTGCCATTACACTCGACACAAAGATATCACTCCTAAGTCACAATAAGGTCAGTGGGTCGTCTTAGGGGCTTGATTATGCGACAAACATAAATTATTCTACTAAAAATAACGAGAAGTTAGTTTTAGTTGCTAAGATAACCTTCTAACCGTAAACCTGGAAATGTTATTAAAATTCACAAACGGAAAACGGGATTATAATTGTTTTTAAACAAAAGTTTCGAATTTGGAATTAACTTTTTTTCTTACCCAGACTCTTTATTAAGTGCCAGTAACATAGTTTTGCTATTAAAACCTATTTACAACTAAATGATTACCAATAATGTACAAAAATCAAAACCGCCCGTTTTTTTTGCAAAGGGGTGTATTAGGTTTCTTCAATATTCCACCTATGAAATCAGCGTTTTGTATATTTTAAAGAAGTTGCATTTTTCATAAGCACTAATATTTTCTTAATTTATATAACAATCATGAACACGTATGTTTTAAAACTTTTATGCACTAATGTTTAATCACTAAGATAACGTATGCCACTTAGATTAAGCGACAAAAATAAGTTTTGGCTAAGAAAAAAAATAAAAATAGTGGTCATTTCTGCTAACAAAATGAGGAGTGATTTATAAGGTATTTTTTATGTTTAAAAAACTATAAGTAATAAGGTTTTTTTACTATTGGTTGTTGTCTATGATGGTCACTATTCGATATGATACCAAGCAATTGATGAATATTTTAAAGCATAGAAGTGACGAGGTTCTCTATTTGTGAGAAAAAAACGCCAATTTCATAGGTGACCCAATATTACGCTACGCGCCATTGCTACGCACCGTGGTACGGCGTAGCACGCACTATGCTACGGCGTAGCACGCACTACGTTACGGCGTAGCACGCACCTTTCATGTTTTCGTACCGGATTATGAACCTTTTAGTGAAAAATTCAAGGCTACCAATTAGTATTATTCTGTTACATTCATTTTTATATATACCTAATATTGTTATTTTAACTTAATTCGTTTTTATCAAAGAATCATTTTCGTTTCTTTAACTAAAGGTACGGATAAGTTCAACAAAGGCACTCTATACAACATTGCGTTTCTGGAGACTCAGCGGTTCGGCAAATGGAACTGTCTGATCTTCCACGACGTGGATCTGATCCCTGAGGACGAGAGGATCTCGTACCACTGTTTAGATCATCCGGCACATATGTCTGCTGCAGTTGAATCGATGGGTTATAAGTAAGAAATTATTTTACTCGTTCATTTTATTTATTCGGGTTGTTTATAGAAGTCTCAATTGTATAGCTCCATCTTTTTTTCAAAATGAAACTAAGATGCAGATGAATCTCCAGAATTAGCTTACCCACTGACAGGTTATATGAGTTCATATAATTTTTTTATTATTTTTATTTGGACTGTACCAATAGTCAATTTTATTTTAATATTGTTTTTAATTTAATTTTTTTGATGACTCATTACTCATGTTTTCTATATGAGTTGTATTGCAATATGTGGTTAGCTAGCGACGTCGACAATGGATAATTATTATTTTTGCCTGAGCAACCGGCAGCAGGTTCGTCATGCTCCCTTAGATGTCACTGCTTGCGGTAGCGTCGGAGGTCGGGTTGTCTCCTTCCCTCAAATATGGCGAGGGGGGTAATGGCTGATTTTTGCGTTATGCTCGTGAACGGGTGCTGCTTGTGGTGACTGGTAGTCTTGCTGATCTCGGTTTTGTTAATGTTATTAGTAATTCATTTTTATTTATTTACTTCGATGGTCCTAGTTTATCATTTATAACTTCCAATTGCAGCTATAAATAGCTATATGTAAGCGGGCACGCCCTTTGTGCCTGGAGTCTTTTATTTAGTTAATTTATGTTTGTTTATATTTACTACTTATTTCTGCTTGAGTACATATAGTTCTCGTTTTTTTTTATTTTTTTATATTATTCTTTTTTTTTTTGGTTGGTATATGGGCGTGTGCTAGCTGACATATGGCTAATTAGATTTATGTTTTATGTTGCGTAATGTAAATGATTTTGCAAATTTTGTATAGAATCAAATTTTTCTAACTGAACAGACAGCTGTGCTGCTGGGGAGTTTGTTGCGCCACTTCTTCTTCCCAGCTAAAGCACTAGGAAGTGGTGAAGGGTGGGCGTTTTGGGGGGACTGTCTTATGTAATTTTGACGTTCGAAAAGTGCTGATTTTGATGAATTTGATTTCGTTTTTGGCCCCTGGCTATCGGCATTTTATATGGATCGCATGAAAGAAAAGATAAAACAAAGTTGGTAAGTAAGAAAAAGGCAAAAATGAAAGAAAAGGAAGATTGTAATATTTTGTGACAATATACATACCATCACGCCTGTAATCCCCGAAGGGTTATGCAGAGGAGTACCTATAGTAACACCCACATTTCGCAAGTTATGCTTCAAGTCCCTTGTAATAGGGGGCGAGCCTATTGCTATCCACAAATCCAGACTCCGGGCTGCTACTTAGAAATTCTAGAAGGAAAAACACTTTGCCCGACCTGGGAATCAAACCCATGACCTCATCAGTAGCGCTTGCAATCACTCGACCAACGAGGCAAGTTTTGCAGAAGTTTTAAGAATACATGGTGTTGTATTCCTTTTTACTTTCGTTCTCTCTCGGTGGCTTCAAAGCTTCAACAATAATGTTAATTATGGGTTGATTTCAGTGTACGGTACCCACTCCTCTTCGGCGGTGTAACTGCCCTCACTCCTCAAGATTTTAGAGCTGTCAACGGCTATTCAAATTTTTATTGGAACTGGGGTGCAGAGGATGATGATTTCCATTTCAGGTGAATTATGTGACCCACGCGGTATACTTTTGTTACCCACGCGGTAGACTTATGTGACCCACACACGCGGTAGACTTTTGTTACCCACGCGGTAGACTTATATGACCCACGCTGTAGACTTATATTACCCACGCTGTAGACCTATGTGACCCACGCGGTAGACTTTTGTTACTCACGCGGTAGACTTTTGTTACTCACGCGGTAGACTTATGTGACCCACGCCGTAGACCTAGGTTACCCACGCGCTAGACTTATGTGATCCACGCTAAAGACCTATGTTACCCACGCTATAGACTTATGTGACCCACACAGTAGACTTTTGTTACCCACGCTGTAGACCTATGTGACTCACGCGGTAGACTTATGTGACCCACGCAGTAGACTTTTGCATCTTGTCTCAACTAGAAAGAAAGAAAGAAAGAAAAATAGGTTTATTTGTCACAGAAACACGTGCATACTAAAAGATCAGCAATTTTAAACCAAAATAGATCTAAATACAATTAAAAATAAAAAATAAAAAAAAACATATGAGATCAGGAGTATACAGTTAAATAATCGGCAGCTGCACGTCATGACTGTGACAAGAAGGCTTCCACTCAGCATGATGCTGCGCTATGGGGACCCACAGCACAGCGCTGATTTTCAGTGGTCACCCGAAAAAAGACGTACGGAAATCGAGTCAGGTTCCACCATTTGTACATTTAATAAACAGGCAATAAAATAAATAAAATAAACAGTACTTAGAATATAATATGACTTTAACAAAGCGAAATAGATGAATAAATATTATTAAATAGGTAACGTGAAAATTAAACCGCAGGCATCACTGTGCGTACATAAATAAATAATGTGGGTACCTAATGATAAAATAAAATAAAAATAAAGTGTTCTGTCTCGCTCCCACCCTTACCTTCACGTCGTCGCCGTCAGTCGCTAGCGCTAACTATTGTTGTTGTTACTACAAGGTTACTAACACGATTGCTTGGTCTATTGGTCTTACCTTGAGGGTCATGGCCTACGGGCAATGGAGATGGATTTCCAGCAGTGTGAGAGGCCTGTCTGAATCTTCCCAATTGAGGTCCGGTCTTGTGTCACTGTTACAGGAATGGTATTCCTCACTCATCTAGGGCGTGTTTGCTGTCTTTCTGGGTGGGAGAATGAGTAGGTATAACTCGATGGTGTTGGAAGAGTTACCAATTTTATTTAATGTAAGGCTTGTGTTTAGTAAACACTAAGGGCCTTACTACAAAAACTTAGAGACTTGTTCAACGCGTGTTTAATATCAGTTTTATGTCAAACTCCATACAGAAATGTCATGTTTTAAAGGTGTTTAGGCCAAACAACTGATAAACACAGTTTTGTGTAAATAAGGTAAAAATACTTAACTATAAGAATACTTACCATTGGAATCGGTTGCGTTTTGCATTTCATAACGTATGTCGGTATATCTTACTTCTTCCATCGATTTACATCAAGCTCCTTCGTACATCGAAAGATCTACGACCCATTCGGCACACTAAAATAATGTTAAAATCAATAACAGTATCTGGCTTTACCAAATTAATTTAACTAATTTATTGTTCTGATTAGAAAAGCAAGGTTGTCGTTTTCCCACGCCATGGCTTTGCAAATGGCCGCCATGCCATCGCAATTCCCATGGTGCTTACCATACACCTCCAACTGTCATTAACGAGACACAATAGAATTTTAATCGGCCATTAGAAGGATCAATCGACAGTTGAGCGGTAGGATAATATTTACCTACTATCATAGTAGATTTAGGAATATACACCTACACACCTTTATTATTTTATTTTTATTCTTTATTTCATTTTTCATACATATATATAAATTATATTTTTAAATAATTATTAGAATAAAAAAATATTAAAATATTTAAAAATAAAAAAAATAGTAGCCCACCGGTATCGGGAACAGGGTCCAAGCTACCGGCGGTCAGGACTCCAGAGAGAGGAACCTCCTAACAATGCGAGCCGTGTCCAAGAGTACAGCTTTCTGAATCAAGCCCTTAATCCAGCTGCCCAACGAGAGCCTCCTTAGGTGTTGGTCGAGGGTCTTGGCAATTAAGCCATTGGCTGATACGACTATCGGCACAATGATCACGGAGTCCACATCCCACATGTCGACAACCTCGTGAGCCAAGTCAAGATACTTTATTTGTTTATCTTTCTCGGCCTTCACGAGGTTCCCGTCATGCGGGACCGTTATGTCAATGATCATTGCGCGCCGCTCTGTTCGTTCCACCACCACTATATCAGGCTTATTGGCAACAATAGTCCTGTCAGTGATGATGGATCGATCCCAGTACAATGTGATATTTCCATTTTCGAGAACTGGGTCGGGCACGTACCTGTAGTACGGCACTTCCGATTCCACTAGCCTGTATTTCAAAGCAAGTTGCTGATGGATAATCCTGGCTACAAGGTTGTGTCTATGCAAGTACTCTCCGTTAGCTAGATGAGAACATCCGGAGATAATGTGACGGATTGATTCTCCCGGTCGGTGGTATGCCGAAGGAGTACATCAAAACCGGCATGACCCAACCGTTGAAGGCGCGCACCTTGTTCCCGCCTGATAAAAGACTATTAAATACTTTCTTCAGGCGGCCAAAGAAGCGCTCCTTCAACGATTGCTTCATGTCAGTAACATTGATGCCTAACGCTTCCGACATACCCAAAAATACTTATAGGTTTCGGATGCGGAGAGGGCTCTTAGGTATATGGAATCCGAGAGTTGGATGCCCACAGTCTCCCCTCGCATTACATGCATGGCCGCACATTTGTCCACACCAAATTCCATCCTGATGGCTCTACTGAAAGTTTCAGTTACTTTCAGTAGCTCCATCAGTTGTAAATTGTTGGGGGCAAAGAGTTTTAGGTCATCCATGTAGAGGAGGTGAGATATAACCTGTCCACCTCTCCTCAGCCGATAGCCTAGACCTGAGTCCTCCAGCAGTGTGCTTAGAGGATTATTTTTATTTATTATTTTAATTGTTATTACTCTCAGTTTATGTATCTTTTATTTTTATATGTTACGCATAAAGACAGACAACTTTTTTTTTCCATGAAACTTTAATATTGTCAGCTTCATACTCATTTCCGTAAGAAATTTTGCTTGCCCGACAAAGTATTGCCACACATGGGGACGTCATTACGTCATTCGCGAGGTTTTTGGTGAAAATCAGCGCTATTGACGATAGGTTCGTCCGAAGTCACGGCATTTAGCTGAACAATGACCCATTCTTGCACAGATGCGACGCACAGCATAATAATTGTTCTTGTTATTGTTGTCTGCTTGTTACAATAGTTATTATTTTTCCACTCTGTAATCGGAATTTCGTTTTTGTTTGTTTTTATTTGTTATATCGTAACACTATACACAACTTATTTGTTTTTGGCCTCTGACCACAGACTATTGTAGCCTCTGACCCTGTTATCAAGCAGTAGGCAAAATGTGTCAAACTTTCTTTTAAAGTTTTTATAATAAATACGAGGCTAAACTTAGAATAGAATATTATTCTTTTTTTTTGTAATGTGCGTTTAGTTTGTGCAGAATAATTTTTAAATTTTAAACTCCAAAAAACTTATATTTTATGGCTTTTTTGCCTTTTTTGTTTCAGACTTGATGCTCATAATCTGCTTGTATCGCGGTATGATAGAGCTATAGCACGGTATGCCACACTGCCTCACGCTTACAATACAAGAGGAACGGAAAGGTAAAACAACTCACATTATGCTTTTTCTCCAGAGAACTACCCTTTCGGCACACAATCACATGACTGCAAAATTCACTGCTACCAATCGCGACACGGGTGAAGATACAATCAACGCACTGTAAAAACGTAACGTGTAAACCACGGGTGCAATCGCCAGTTGCAAATACAGCGCTCGTCGTCCGGCTGGCCACCGCGGCTAGTGCACGCGCACTGGTGTTTACCTACAATTCAATATGATCTCAGTGGCCCCAGCGGCCAGCGACCGACCACGAGCCGCAAATGCGTCGCTTCAATCTCGTTGGCCGCCGCAGCTCGGTGGGGCCGCTGGCCGCGTGCAGCCAGGTGCGCGTGCTCCATGGCGATTTCATACTAATTTATCTATCTCGCTGGCCGCAGCGACCTGGTCGCAGTGACCTGGCGGGTAGTGCGCTATTGCTCTAAGTTTCCACGGAGACCTTTTCATAGAATCGGCAGGTCTTAGCTACAAGACTAATCATTCAATATACTGTAATGTTTATACTGTAATTTTGACCTTTCATTATGCTCTTTTACAGAGGTTTACTCCTTATGCTTGCGAAAATGCGTTACCAAAAGGAAGGTCTTTCAACTACAAAATACAAACTTTTAGAAGTAACTGAAGAAAAACTGTATACCCACATTTTAGCCGACGTTAATCCTACAAAACTGAAACTCGACACGAAAAGTGTTATGCAAAGGGCATTTCACTTACATGGTAAATTTGTTGTGCTCGGATCATCAGAGTTTGAATTATACAGCCCGCAACGAATGTAAAGTGCCTGTCTCTTTTATGGGGATCTTCTCTTTCTCAAATTAATCAATATCGAGTCTTAATCAAACTTACTAAAATCTAATTGTGAATTGTTCAATGTAGGATCATTTTATTGCAGTAAACGACAGTAAGTAAAAGAGTGTCCACTATGTCTGAGTAGGCCAAATAAATTCGCCGAATAAATTAAAAAATAGGACTGATTTTGTACCTATGCAATTTTTTGCCAAGCAATTTAACGGGATCTTGCTCAGATGTGGCGAAACAGCTCCTAAGATTATATTGACGATGATGATCATGAAATTTATAAATTAATAATTCAATTACGTCGTCAATTAGTTTTTTTAATAGCTGTTGTACTTGCAATTTCGTTTCGCGGGAAGGATAATAATAAATTGATAGAAAAATTAATAATCTTTCCCGTATAAAGTTTTTATTCATTTATTTATTAGTAACCAACTCTTATATTGACAGTTTGCGCCACACATACAAGTTATTGGTCAATACTAGTAGTTGCACATCTACACAGATTATAAACTAAGGCTTGGGAGCAAACACAAAACTCCACGGTAGAACAATTACCGGTGTCGCGCCAGTCTGAACAATAACCGGTGTCGCGCCAGTGTGCACGAGCCTAATGTCGCTTCTGTTCGTCTGTATCTGTACGTCCGCGTTGTTCTTTCAAACCACGCAACAGATTTTGATGAGGTTCTCACCATCGTTTATAAAATGTTTTCCGGAAGGTATTATTTTAATATTAAAGTTACGTGATAACTTATAAAAAATCCCGATGTTTTGTCAAGTCGTAAAAACCGTGCGAAGGAGGCGCTGGTCGCTAGTAGAATCATAAAATTAGGTTGAATTACATAAAGCTGGAAAAAATAAGATGAAATTAAATTAAACAAAATTGAATGGAATTAGAATAAGATATAACAAGATGGTATTTTTTAACTTTTGAATTGCTGTTTTAAAACGTTTGTCTCTTAGTAAATTGAATATTCTTGACTAATTATGTCACTCAAATATAGAAAGTTAATTGAATAACCTGCAAAAGTTATTCAATAATATAGAGTTGAGTTGAGTTATAGAATAATTTTGAACATTTATAATGCAATAAACACTATAAAAAATAATGTTTTGTATATTTTTTACGCAATCCCGATTACAGGTACCTACAAAAAATACGTATCGTGTCCTACGCACACACCCTCTGATGACTACACGATAAAAGTAAAATCATACGACTGGAGCCGAGTATACCCGATTCAGCGTCACCGACGCGAGCGTGACGTACAGTTCGTTCGCTGAGAGAATAAAGAAGTTTTCACTTCATAAAAAAAAAGAAAAAGCCACACCAATTTGTTACGTTGCACTGGAGCTATATTTGAAAACACAGCAATTTTATTGGTGTATTTTTCTAGCTTCTAGGAGGTATCGTCCTTAACACACAACGGTATTATATTAGGAAAGCTGGGATTCGTAATATTCTTCAAGTAAGATGTTTTTATTAGTAAGTAATCTCACGGAATCACTTCATAGAGTTCAAAATTATGTCAGCACGCAGTGACGGTGTTCAAAATAAATCACTGATAAGGAAAATAGCCATATTTAGCATTGTTTACGGTTTAATCGGCTATCATAGCCACACGGGTTGGACTCCAGACCTCACAGAGATTAGCCGGGGCTATCGACTTCGGAATCCCCAAAAGATGAAAAGACACAAAAACAGTAAACAATCGTGATCTTATTTATGTCGAAGAAGTGAAAAACATGCGCTACAATGGCAACATTAATTTAACATACGTGTAGGGCTGGTTCCCATTAAGGGGGATGCGCTAAGGTAGCCAAGGTAGCAAATTTTCTTACATTTTTTGCAATTTGCAGGTCGGTATCAGCATTGCTATTCTGTAATAAGGTGAAGTGAGCGTGGAGTGAGCTGTCATTGTCATCGATACCTACTGATGCTAAGGCAGCGACAGTTCACTCCAAGCTAACTTTACCTAAGTTTTCACGGTGAGATGGTTACAGAATCGACCGGCTGGTTGTATGTTGATCTAAATATGATTTGCGGCCGCAATAAATATGGATTTACAAAATTCTAAACATTAGAATCAGCAATACAACTTTCTAAGTTTCATTTTCATGAAATCGTGACATTTGGAACTTATATGAACTTAAGTTGTATTGCTGATTCTAATTTATTATTGGATTGGATATTCGTGCTATCAATGCTGATAGTTCTGGACAGCTTTTAACCCAGGGGAAAAAGAGGGGTGTTATAAGTTTAACATGTGTGTATCTGTCTATAACTGTGTGGCTGAGAATTCTGTTACTCCAATGATATTAGAAGTATATAGTAACCTTAACCTGCAGCATCACCTGGTTGCAGGATACCCAACTCCCCCACCAACTTACAGCAGAGGTATCTTGTTTGGGCTCATTGGAAAGGTCTCTAAAAATATGTTACATGGTGATCAGGGTCTGATGATGGAGTAGGGAAGAGAAATGAGACTAAATTAGTAAATAGCTAGCTTCACTGTGGCAAACACGACAGCTTTGTAGATTTCGGCGAGTCACGTGTCGATCGTAGCTTGTCTACTAGTAATTTAATATAACAGGAAATAAAATTCAAATTAAAAATTTGAAAAACCCCCGACAAAATCAAAGCATCTAAAAAGTAAAAAAACTATATTTAGGTATTGATTGGCCTTTTAAGTTTAATATAAAAGTTGTAGGAAATAATTATACTATTTTGATCCAAGCGCCGTCCCGTCGGGGGACGGCTAATTAAAACGCCAAACACACAAGGCTTATACCTAGGAATAATGAATGTATGCTATTGTAGAAAGGATATAGCTGCTGGTAACTTTTTGTTTTCATAAGCCGTCCCCAGACGCGACGGCGCGGGCGCTTGGATCAAAATATTATCTATAACTTTTAAACTTAAAGGGCCAATACCTATTATTATTTTTTTACTTTTTAGATGCTTTGTTTTTGTCGGAGGTTTTTAAAGATTTTAATTTAACTTTTTTCAGTTAAGTCCTTTATTTCAATGTATATTACATTCTCTGTACGAAGCACTATATTTATGTTACCATCTAAAATCAAAACATCTGCAATGAATGTTAAAATACTATAGCGAACGACGCGTAAAACTCAGAATTTACATTGGTAAATCACGTGACGCGAGCCCGCCCCGCCGAGTTTGGGAGTGCGGCTACCTGCGTTTTGCCTCGTTAACGCTACATTGCGTGTGAGGTAATAAAAAAAAAAACAGGTTTATTGGATTCCCACAATGTTCCTGAAATAATTTCATGTACCGTGCGTCTTAGTATGATATGCTGAATTCATCCCATCAGTCTGCGGAGAACTGTCCCTTACACCCTGTATAGGCCAGCGTAAGTTTTAAAAATATCGACTTACCATCCACAGATGCAGATCAAGAATCCTTCGACGTAATTTGGAGTTTATTTTAAATCTATTGTTACCTTCACTGCTTCTTTGTCCAAGTTTTCGTTAATTAAAAGAAGATAATTTATTATGTGTGGCTACAGATACACTCATATACAGTGTTTGCTCTTTGTTTCCATTGTCTTCATGTTAAAGTGTATTTTAAACACTGTATACTATGAAGAAATAACCGCTGTATACAGTACTACAACAGAGAAAATCCATAATTCCAATGAAAGCGAAAACAAAAATAAACCGGAGCTTAAGTTTGAGGAATTTATGGAATTCTGCTCCAGTATCACTATAAATTTTCTGAACCCAGAGAAGTGGCAAAAAAAACAAAATCAAATTATTGTTCTTTCCACACTCTTCTTGAAAACATTGATTAATCGAGGGGTGCGGACTCGTGGTCACACGAGGTTGTTACACCAGTGTGACTAACAGCAACGATTTTCCCGGAGTCCGGACTCGTGGTCACACCGCTAATATTTCTACACCATGTACCACTTGTCATTTTCAACTAGGGCGGTGACATAAATGTTTGTTTCAATAAGTTTTCATTTTAAACTCGATGCATCTCTTTTAAGTGTCACCGTAATATTGTGAGAACCGTTAGATAATAATCTATCGGTATTATTTCCGTTACATTATAAATTATTGTAGAAAAATTGTGTAGGTACCTACTGGGTGAAATGGGTTAGGTTAGGTTAGAACTGTGACCAACCGCGCGCAAGCCGAGCGAGCGTAGCGAGTGTGCCGCGGCTGCGGCCGTCGAGCGTTAGTTCGAAGTTGCTCGCAGTTAGTATTAGCGCAAGGTGCGTTACGTCGCAAGCAAGTTTGATACTAGTTCACATTTTGTGGCTTTCCCATGGATAGATATAAACTATCGAAAAATAATGGCCGCCTATAAAAAATATCGATATAAAAATTCATTTTTATATCTATATTTTTTATTTATTTATTTATTTAAACTTTTCGCACAAAAAATGGTACAAAGGCGGACTTAATGCCTGAGGCATTCTCTACCAGTCAACCAAGGGTGGTGAAGAGATTAGATGGCAGTTGCTCTAATTATTTTTTCACCGCACTATTAATTGAGTGGTACATGGTGTAGAATATTAGCGGTGTGACCACGAGTCCGGACTCCGGGAAAATCATTGCTGTTAGTCACACTGGTGTTACAACCTGGTGTCACCACGAGTCCGCACCCATCACGATTAATGAAAATTGATTTTGTTTATTTTCAGTGAATGTGGCTACTCCACTGCAAGAAATCCGTCGAAAACGTAAGAGAGTAAATTATTGCGTTCGAATCACTGAAACCCGACTATGGAAACGGCCCAAGTCTTCACCATAGAGGATTAGCCGTCGCCAAGTTATTCATGAAACTCGTGATCCATAGACATACATTGACATTTAGTTTATAAAGAAAGAATCAGAAACAATAAGCAAATGTCACAAATTAAATACCTGCAATGCTTTAATTACATTTTTTCCCATAAATTATTTATTCTTAATCAATAAATACTTCACCGGACCTCAAATGTTGATTTTCCGAAACTGGGCAATTATCAGAGAGAACAGCTGGAGGTCTGTTCCACAATTACTATTGAAGGGTCGCAAGCTCTCTGGTGACCCCTGTGAACAAGACAGCTTCGAAAAGCAAGGGGATTATCTCTCTGAAACAACAGTCCCCGACAGAATATTTGTTTTCTTTGGTTCACTTATCCAACGTCTGTCGAAACAAAACAATATTTTAAACAAAGACCATGACTATTGATAAGCAGAATTTGAAATTGTAAGTTTGTTATCCATTGCACCCTCGCCTGCTCCTGCATAAGTTCTGACTCTCACAATCGAAGCAATGGATTGTTATTATCAATGCACGCAAATCCGATACCTGATTACGTTACTTGTATTTTTTATATTGGAGTTCTATCATAATGTCATAGCTCGCGGTAGTGCATCCCGGGATGTTATCTCTAAATCAGATGATAGTGTTCATTATAAATACCAGTTGACTTGCGGTACGGAGGTCGAAATGGGTAAGTGTTTCAATGTTTTTTAGAAACCCAGTAACATTTCATGGCTAGAGTCGATTTCTGTATTTTGTGATTTTTCGTTGCAGCTTACGAAAATGGATATATCTCTTCTTATGATTGGTTTATGAGATGGAAACATCAGTTTAAATATTTAGGTAATTTACTGTTTTATTGCTTTTTTTTGTTTTATATTCCTCTTCCTTAAAGAATCTTCTTCTTTACTTAAAAACAAATTGTTAAGTCTCAAATTATGATTTTACGCTTTATTTTAATCATTTATAATTTGTGTTTTTTGCGATTCAAGAAGTATGTAATAAATTATTTTGGTAGAAATAAACTTCTTTAATTAATAAATTACTGTGTTATTGTTCAAGGCGACACAGAAAAAGGAAGCTATCCGAAAAATACGCCAATGTGCAAATTAAATGATACTTCTTTGGGTAAGTAACACAAATAAAAACAAGGGTTCCAGGTGCTATAGCTAAGAATAAGTTAGTCAGTTCAGTTAAATATTATTTAAATGATAGACAACAGCAAGTTCAAATAAAGGGTATCAACTCACTAGGTTTAAAACTAAAAATGGGTGTACGCACGGCTATACATTTCCAGTTTATACTGATCCCGCATTGTATATGACTTCCGTACAATGCGAGAACAGCTTATACTGGAAATGTATAGCTTGATGTGTAGCCGTGTGTACCACAAGGCTCGATTTTGGGTCCTTTCCTCTTTTTAGTATATATTAATGATCTACTCCATTAATTAAAAAAAAATCCACACATGGTGTTATTTGCTGACGATACTTCCTTAATTTTTAAGGGAGACACGACGTGCTACTTTTGACGAAGTAAATAACGCCCCACTGCAGGTCCAAATTAGGTTCACTGCTAATAATTTAGCACTCAATGAATTAAATACAAAACATTTTGCATACAATTTTCTTTATCAAATGTCAAAAGTAGTGATTGTGAGATAGTCTTGAATCAAGAGAAACTAGAATTCATCGATAAAACTGTTTTCCTGGGCATCGCGCTCGACTCAAGGTAACAGGCTCATTTAGCATCTCTTGCAGGACGGCTAAGTTCAGCAGCATATGCTGTCAAATCCGTCAATTTACTGATGTAGATACCGCGAGGCTAGTCTATTTTAGTTGCTTTCATAGCATCATGTCTTACGGTATTTTACTATGGGGACGGACTGCAGACATCCAAGTCTATTTTTATTCTGCAGAAAAGAGCGATCAGAGCCATTTATAATCTCCGCAGGCGCGATTCTTTAAGGATATTAACATCATCACGGTACTCTGTCAATACAGTATGCAAGGGTAAACACCGTTGTCACTCAAACCATGGGTAGTTGACTTAAATATAAAAATAAATGACCCAGTAACAACAAAAAAAAAACATTATTTTCATTAAAAGATTTTAAAAAGTAAATATCCGTCACTGTCCCGATACTCATCGATACGCGCTCGAGAGAGCTGCGAAACAGCTGACTGAAGACTCGAAGAGGGGCCGCGCGGTCATGTAGCGTCCCGCGCGCCCCGCCCGCCCCCACCAACCACCGCCCGCCGTGTTGAGACGCAAGTTTATTGCCCTTGCGTATAGGGTGAAATATTCTTGTGAAAAATGTAGATTTTCTTTAAAAAAAAAAGTTGTTTTTTTCCATTGATTTTACGTTCTATAAATGAAACCAAACCACTGGTTTCAAGGATAACGGTGTTTACACTAACACCCTATGAAAACATATCTATGAAAACATCATGCACGTTACATCTTTTTAGTTTAAGAGGTTACATAATTATTGTACTAGAAATAGGGACGTATTAGTTCAACCAAGTTTCAGACTTGGTAAAGCAGACTCATCTTTCATGGGGTACTGTTTAAAATGTTACAATCAAATTCTTGCCCACTTATTTCAACTGAATGAACCGAAATTAAAAACTTGTATAAAACGCACACTATGCAGGCAGGCATATTATAAGTTGAAGGATTACATCACTGACAAAAATGCTTGGCTTAATGCTGGTCCACAGCACTGAAACACAACTAACTAACTAACATTTGAAAATACTGTTGGAGCTGCTGAATATTGTAAGACCATAATTTGCAATGTATAAACTATAAAAAATAAAATATAATATACATATTTATCTCAATCTCCTTTGTATTATATAGTTGCATAGCACAGGTGTGAGTACTATGTACTATAGAGCTACCATTTACCGGGTATTATGTCTTTCATTGACTTGAATGTGCCCTGGCAGCTGGGAATAATATTCCCATCTGAGTGAGCATGACATGATGTCTCGCTGAGGGTGGCACGTGTGTTGGATCATTTAGCTCACTTCAAAATGGTTGACCTGAATTGTGCTGATCCATGCGTCATGTTCGTGAACGGGTGCCGTCAGTTGTGACTGGTCATCTTTTAGCTGCCATGGCTTATTTTAATTTTGAAATTGCCTTTGTTTTTATTTATTTTATAATTGTGGATGCTTTGAACGTGCTTTATACATTGTTCTCACATGTATAATTTCAACATGAATGATGTAACCAATTTTTACAAGCTTTATTTATGTACTTGAAAAGAGTGTCCGTGGAGTTTCTTGCGCGTTCTTCTCCATAGGTACCTACCACGCTTTGGAATGGGCAACTAGCTTCATATTTCCGACTGACAGACTCATTGACAGTTCAAAAGTGCCTGTAAATGGTTTAATTGAAATAAATACTTTGAATATATATTTTTTTAATTTAATTTAGCACAGCAGATAAAATGATTAAAAAATAAGAACAATATTTGAAGCAGTTAATATTATAATATGCTGGTCTTTACTCAAACGTGGTTTTGTATTTTATTTAATATCAGGGCCAATTAAAGTCATAAAAAATGAAACCAATCTGGAATGGATAGAAGAACAGAATCCTGACGTGAAACCCGGAGGTTACTATGCGCCCACGCATTGCCGCGCCAAACATCAAGTAGCCATTATTGTACCTTACCGGTAAGCTAGCGTCTAGAGCGCTACAAGAATCTTTTGGCGCGTGACCAAATTTTTACGAACAGCGCCCCCTGTCGACGTCATTCGAGCGCGAAAAGTTCCTTGTAGCAGTATACATTGAAGAATCATCATCATCATCATTCACAAGCCGACTTCACCCACTGCTGGCCAAAGACACTGTATAAATAAGTAACACTATTATATCTTCATACAAAACAGCCGAAACGACGCGCTTCGAAGTTTCAGTGTAAAACGGATCCTAACCGTATCAAGTCGAGCCATTTAGTATTCTTTGTATGAAACTCCCTACTGAAAAGCACACTAATCGGAATCGTAACGTAAACGATTCGCCTTGGGATAAGCTCACGAACCGTGGTGTGGCGTGTGGTCAACCAGCGGTCCTCGCGCTTACGGCTCGTCGTCCCCGCGCTTACGCCTCTCACCCCTCCCGCAGCCTACCTGCAGCACAGTATTCTTGCCATTGCTGTCGTATCTGGTGCCAGCCAGGTCAACCAGCGGTTGGCGAGCCGTAAGTGCGGCGTCGCCTAGCTGTAGCCGAGTCGACGTATCGGATCTGCTGGTTCGCTTTGGTTACGGTGCTTACGTTAGCTTGACGCCTGTTTGACGGCGAGGCCAAAGGCGATACGGTGACGATCCCTTTCCGAGTTGATGACCTCCAAACGGCCGTAAGTAATAATTTCAAGGTCACTGCCGAGGCATAATACTGTTACTTTATTATACTATGGCAAAGGCCTTTGCTTGTGTTCCCACGCTCCTGTGCCACCCTTTTCCAAATTCTACATTTAATAATATAACGGGTGTAAAAGGAAACTTATCGAAGCCGATAGTCACTTACAGTCCCCGTCATTAGTATATTTTGTACTGGACCGGTAGACCTCTTGGTAAGAGAGCTATTGGAGGTCACAGTATTCTTTTTTTACATTTTCCTCTAATGTAAGTTTTAAATATTATAACTTTAAATACCCCCCCACAACTCCTGTACCGTTGCATGCACCAATAAACACAATGTTTTGAGCACGTTTCATTGCCGTAAACAGCGGCTTTCATGCAAAATGAAAATAGTGACTGCCTCGTTAATCCAGTGGTCGCTACTGCTAAGCATGTCGTCCTGTGTTCTATTCCCAGGTTGTGCAAAGTTTTATTGGGTTTTCCTATAAGGAATTTCTCGGTAGCAGCCCAGACTCTGGATTTATGCCCGGTTGGTGGCAATCGGCTCGCCCCCTATTACATAGGACTTAAACATAACTGGTGAAATCTGGGTGCACACCTCTGCCCTACCCTTCGGGGCCCCAAGGCGTTATGTTATGTAATAAAAGTAGTTTCCCAGCAATAATTTCTTCTAAATGTTATTTAGTTTGATGTAGGAAGCCGACCACAACATTGGCAAAAGTCTTTGCTTAGCCTTTTCCCAACATGTTGGAGTCAGCTTAACATCGCACGATAAAGGCCGATTGACACGGAACGGCAGAAGCCGGCAGCGACGTGACGAGGCCAGCCGCGGGCAGTACCGCTGACAAGACGCCATGGCGCCATGTTTTAGGCGGCGTCCTAATTTGGAGCGATCGTACGATGGCGCGATACGTTTTTCATCTCACGATCAAAGTGGTCGTGCGATGACCTAACAGGTGTCCTAATAGATCGCGCGATGTCCATCGTGTTATGCCCTCGCGCGTCGACGCATCGCGTAGGTAACCGATTAGGACACACAAAGGAGATCTGTTGCTTTGATTACATGATCGCACGATCAAACGCATCGTACGATCGTTATTAAGCATTTCATGTGCTCGCACGATTGCTTGCGAGGTTCAAATAGGACACTCTGGTGAAATCTGTATGTTTGAACTAATCGCACGACGAGAACGCATCGTGTCATCGTGCGATCTTCGCCAAATAGGACGACGTCTAAGTGTCTTTCCCTGTAATGCCTAATCCTTTGATATATTATTATATATTTTTAACTTCAGAGATCGTCGAGTCAACCTTGGTATTTTGCTTCGTTACATACATCCATTACTAAAGAAACAATTCATAGAATACAGGATATTCGTCATAGAACAAAATGGTAAGTGGAATACGTGTTCGATGCGCCACTTGAGCTTACTGTAAAATACATACAGAGATAATACATACAGACAAAAATACATACACACAGACAAAATATATACTATTATGCGCACCACAGATAGTGTAATAGACGGCAAATAAATTAATTCGAAACGTTTATAGATACTGCCATTCACGAAGACTACAGTACAGCTTACAGTACAGTAATCGCCGAGTGGGGCGCGTCTTCGCGAATGGCAGTATCTATAAACGTTTTGAATTAATTTATTTGCCGTACCATAATTTTATTTATAAATAATAATATTACTTACATTAAAATTTGCTTGAAAATAAAGTATACCTAAAAAAAAATACTACTCTACGCGATATTACTACGCACCCTGTTACGGCGTAGCACGCACTTTGCTATGGCGTAGCACGCTCTACGCTACGGCGTAACACGCATCTTTCATTATTTCGTACCGAATTATGGACCTTTTTAGTGAAAAATTCAAGGCTACCAATTGGTACATAAAGTTACATTCATTTTTGAGGCACGTTCCTTTGTCTCGGATACCTAATATTGTTAATTTATCTTTAATTCGTTTTTATCAAAGAATCATTTTTGTTTCTTTAACTAAAGGTACAGAGAAGTTCAACAAAGGCACTCTATACAACATAGCGTTTTTGGAGACTCAGCGGTTCGGTACTTGGAACTGTCTGATCTTCCACGACGTGGACCTGGTCCCTGAGGACGAGAGGATCTCGTACCACTGTTTAGATCATCCGGCACATATGTCTGCTGCAGTTGAATCGATGGGTTATAAGTAAGAAATTATTTTACTCGTTCATTTTATTTATTAGGGTTGTTTTTAAAAAAGATGGAGCTATACAATTGAGACTTCTCGTCTCAATTGTATAGCTCCATCCTTTTTTCACAATGAAACTGATTTCGTTTTTTGTAAAAAACATAAAACAAAGACAGAAAGAAAAAGGCAAAAATGAAATAAAAGGAAGATTTTTGTGGCAATAGTGGCAATAGTGGAGCAGAGGTGTACCTATAGGACACCCAGACTTCGCCAGTTATGTTTCAAGGCACGTAATAGGGGGCGAGACTATTGCCATCCACCGGTCACAAATCCAGACTCCGGGCTGCTACTTAGAAATTCTAGAACAAAAAACACTTTGCCCGACCTGGGGATTGAACCCATGACCTCAGGCTTAGCAGTAGCGCTTGCAACCACTCGGCCAACGAGGCGGAGTTTTGCAATAGATTTAAGAATACATGGTGTTGTATTCCTTTTGTCTTTCGTTCTCTCTCGGTGGCTTCCAAGCTTCAACAATAATGTTAATATGGGTTGATTTCAGTGTACCGTACCGACTCATCTTCGGCGGTGTAACTGCCCTCACTCCTCAAGATTATAGAGCTGTCAACGGCTATTCAAATTTTTATTGGAACTGGGGTGCAGAGGATGATGATTTTTATTTCAGGTGAATAATGTGACCCACGCGGTATACTTTTGTTACCCATGCGGTATAATTTTGTTACCCATGCGGTAGACTTTTGTAACCCACGCGGTAGACTTATATGACCCACGCTGTAGACCTATGTGACTCACGCGGTATACTTTTGTTACCCATGCGATATACTATTGTTACCCATGCGGTAGACTTTTGTAACCCACGCTGTAGACCTATGTGACTCACGCGTTATACTTTTTTACCCATGCGGTATACTTTTGTTACCCATGCGGTAGACTTTTGTAACCCACGCGGTAGACTTATATGACCCACGCTGTAGACCTATGTGACCCACGCGGTAGACTTTTGTTACCCACGCGGTAGACTTATTACCCACGCTATAGACTTATGTTACCCACGCGGTAGCTTTGCCAGACCTGCACGTTAGGCTCGCGGGCTGACCCGTAAAACCGCCTTGTCTCAACTATTGTTGTTGTTACTACAAGGTTACTAACACGATTGCTTGGTCTATTATAACTCCTAAAAACTTATATTTTATGGGTATTTTGCCTTTTTTGTTTCAGACTTGATGCTCATAATCTGCTTGTATCGCGGTATGATAGAGCTATAGCACGGTATGCCACACTGCCTCACACTTACAATACAATAGGAACGGAACGGTAAAACAACTCATATTGTGCTTTTTCTCCAGAGAATTATCCTTTAGGCACACACCTATCCTCGTGACAAAGTTCCTAAATCGCTTTGAAGGACCGGTAGAAGCGTGATCGGTTTTTGGTTATGTTTTATATTAGACGTTGAACTGATTACTTTACTTTTGTAGGATTACTGGAACCCTTTATCGATTTAATATTGACTAAAATCGCACTACTTGAAAATGACAAGTGGTACATGGTGTAGAATAATAGCGGTGTGACCACGAGTCCGGACTCCAGGAAAATTATTGCTGTTAGTCACACAGGTGTTACTACCTGGTGTCACCACGAGTCCGCACCCTAATTTACAACCTTTTTTCAACCTACTGCACAAATTTATTACCTCCTAGTAGGCCCGTAGGATACTTTTGAATCGTTCTGTCCTGCCTGCACCTACGCATCAAAGACCTGACGTCACATAAATCCTGCATCGCGCAATTAGAGTTTACCGCGCGATGGACATATCCAGCATCAATCGTTGGGCAGTTGCCCGCTAGACACAACAACTATGGTGGATGAGTGAACTTTACACCCTGTTCCTCTACCCCTAAATAGCAATGGATAAGACAGATGTTTCAAACCGATTCAAATTCTAATTGATTGTGCTGTTTTTCATTAATATTGTCCAGATGGTCTATTCGGTCAATCAATTTCACCGTGAAAATTGAGGTGAAGAAAAAAATTTTGCTGTCGTTCCACAGACTGGGAGGGATTTTCACTATTGAGCTTACTTCAAGCTTTCACCTAGAGTACGTTTCATGAAATAGTTCTACTGCGGCAATGTTTGCTCCACTATTAAAGTTAAAAATCGGACCTTTTAGGCAGCGCAGTTGCGGCGTAGCGTACTCGTATTGGTCCTACAACAGTGGTGCCAATTGCCAATTATGGCATAGGAACTATTTGATGAAACGAACTATAGAGTGCGTAAATTCTAACTTGACGCGTGACGCGATTGGTAGCACAGGATTTTGCAGTCTTAGTTTAAATACTAATAGAGTTCAAAATGGTGACTGACAGTGACTGAACAATACAACTACCAATCCCATTACTGCAAAATTCAGTGCTACCAATCGCGACACGGGTCAAGTTATAATGAACGCTCGGTAGGGCAATAGCGCATTGGCGGCCGACGCGCGACCCGGACGCAAGGTCGCAATCAAGCAACGCGGCCTAAACCGCGGCTGCAATCGCCATTTGCAAATACAGCGCGCGTCGTCCGGCTGGCCACCGCGGCTAGTGCACGCGCATTGGTGTTTACCTGCAATTCAATATGATCTCAGTGGCCGCAGCGGCCAGCGACCGACCACGAGCCGCAAATGCATCGCTTCAATCTCGTTAGCCACCGCAGCTCGGTGGGGCCGCTGGCCGCGTGCAGCCAGGTGCGCGTGCTCCATGGCGATTTCATACTAATTTATCTATCTCGCTGGCCGCTGCGACCTGGTCGCAGTGACCTGGCGGGTAGTGCGCTATTGCTCTAAGTTTCCACGGAGACCTTTTCATAGAATCGGCAGGTCTTACATAGCTACAAGCAAATCATTCAATATACTGTAATGTTGATAATAGTTTTGACCTTTCATTATGCTCTTTTACAGAGGTTTACTCCTTATGCTTGCGAAAATGCGTTACCAAAAGGAAGGTCTGTCAACTACAAAATACAAACTTTTAGAAGTAACTGAAGAAAAACTGTATACCCACATTTTAGCCGACGTTAATCCTACAAAAATGAAACTCGACACGAAAAGTGTTATGCTAAGAGCATTTCAATTACATGGTAAATTTGTTATCCTCGGACCATCAGAGTTTAAATTATTCAACCCGGGAAATCTGTAAAGTTCCTGTCTCTTTTGTGGGCATCTTCTCTTTCTCAAAATAATCAATATCGAGTCTTAATCAATCTTATTAAAATGTAATTGTGAATTGTTCAATGTAGGATCATTTTATTGCAGTAAACGACAGTAAGTAAAGGAGTGTGTCCACTATGTCTGAGTAGTCCAAATAAATTCGCCCAATAAATTAAAAAATAGGGACAGATTTTGTACCTATGCAATTTTTTGCCAAGCAATTTAACGGGGACTTGCTCAGATGTGGCGAAACAGCTCCTAAGATTATATTGACGATGATGATCATGAAATTTATAAATTAATAATTCAATTACGTCGTCAATTAGTTTGTTTTATAGCTGTTGTACTTGCAATTTCGTTTCGGGGGAAGGATAATAATAAATTGATAGAAAAACTAATAATCTTTCCCGTATAAAGTTTTTATTCATTTATTTATTAGTAACCAACTCTTATATTGACAGTTTGCACCACACATACAAGTTATTGGTCAATACTAGTAGTTGCACATCTACACAGATTATAAATTAAGGCTTGGGAGCAAACACAAAACTCCACGGTAGAACAATTACCGGTGTCGCGCCAGTGTGCACGAGCCGCTTCTGTTCGTCTGTATCTGTATGTCCGCGTTGTTCTTTCAAACCACGCAACAGATTTTGATGAGGTTCTCACCATCGTTTATAAAATGTTTTCCGGAAGGTGTTAATATTAAAGTTACGTGATAACTTATAAAAAATCCCGATGTTTTGTCAAGTCGTAAAAACCATGCGAAGGAGGCGCCGGTCGCTGGTAGAATCATAAAAGTAGGTTGAATTACATAAAACTGGAAAGAATAAGATGAAATTTAATTAAATTTAACAAAAAAAAATAACGAAGTCGGTAAACAATTGGATGGAATTAGAATAAAATTATTAATAACAAGATGGTATTTTGTAAATTTTTAATTGCTTTTTTAAATCGTTTGTTTGCTTTTTTAAATCGTTCGTTGAATATTGTTGACTAAACAGGTCACTCAAATATAGAAAGTTAATTTAATAACCTGCAAAAGTTATTCAATAATATTGAGTTGAGTTATAGAATAATTTGGAATATTTATAATGCAATAAAGACTACTTATAAAAAATAATGTTTTGTATAATTTTTACGCAATCCCGATTCCAGGTACCTACAAAAAATACGTATCGTGTCCTACGCACACACCCTCTGATGACTACACGATAAAAGTAAAATCATACGACTGGAGCCGAGTATACCCGATTCAGCGTCACCGACGCGAGCGTGATAGTACAGTTCGTTCGCTGAGAGAATAAAGAAGTTTTCACTTCATAAAAAAAAAGAAAAAGCCACAACATTTTGTTACGTTGCACTGGAGCTATATTTGAAAACACAGCAATTTTATTGGTATATTTTTCTAGCTTCTAGGAGGTATCGTCCTTAACACGCAACGGTATTATATTAGGAAAGCTGGGATTCGTAATATTCTTCAAGTAAGATGTTTTTATTAGTAAGTAATCTCACGGAATCACTTCATAGAGTTCAAAATTATGTCAGCACGCAATGACGGTGTTCAAAATAAATCACTGATAAGGAAAATAGCCATATTTAGCATTGTTTACGGTTTAATCGGCTATCATGGCCACACGGGTTGGACTCCTGACCTCACAGAGATTAGCCGGGGCTATCGGCTACTCGGGTCATAGATTATGCTATGACTCGGGAATCCCCAAAAGATGTAAAGACACAAAAAACAATAAACAATCGTGATCTTATATATGACGAAGAAGTGCCTAAATCCTGTTTTAAGCTAATGTTATGTCTAAAACGTGCGCTACAAGGGTAACATTAATTTAACACACGGCCAGTGCTGGTTCCCATTAATCTTAAAAATTGTAGTACGATACGAAACGAATACGAAAACGAAAGCATTTTTCTGCTATTCGCGGCGATCTCGTTGCGCGTCCGCAACGAATTCGCTGCGCATTTGCCACGTGTTCGTTGCGCGCCCCCTCCGCTTTGAGGACGCTCGCAATCCGCTAGCATAAGGCCCTTACACCGTCCCATGGGGGTATACAGAAACTACATAGGTAACACCCCTGCTACTCCTTATTCTTCGTTTACGTTCATACATCTGATCATACAGGCACGCCGGTTGCGAGTACATGCACCTGACCTTGTTAAAGAAAGAAAAGAAGAGCTGGTGTAGTTATTAAGGGCCTACCCTACCTCAAATTGCTTAGCATGATCTTCCGTTATGCCGAAAATAAATATAATGTTAAAGTTGAGGATTGATGCTAGGTCTTATGTCTGTCTAAACTCGATAACATACAATTTTCTCTATAGAAAAAAAAAACCAAAGTTACCTCTAAATAGAACTATAAACCGCTGGTATGCAAAAAATATTACCTACGTAATACGTAAAAAGCAATTTACCTAAACTTTTCGAGACTTGAGAGCCGCTAGTGCCCCACACCCTCTCGCTCTCACCGAGGTCGCGAGTAGTATGGTGCAGCGAGATAAAATCTGAGGTAGGGCGTACAGCCTTAAATGAATAAATATGACAACAGCATTAAACTACCTTCATATTCATCATCATCATCATTTCAACCGAAACACGTTCTGCTGGACCCCAAGCACAGCCACTTCGACCGGTTCCGTCCTTCTCGCATCCAGCGGATTCCTCCGGCCTTCACCAGGTCCACCTTCTGGGGGGCCTTCCAACGCTGTCTTCTGGTACGCAGTCTCCACTCCAGAACCTTTCAGCCCCATCGGCCATCTGTTCTGCGAGGAATGTGCCCCGCCCACTGCCACTTAAGTTTGGCAATACTTGGGCTATGTCGGTTACCTTGGCTCTCATACGGATCTCTCTTAATTTTTGATTCGATTACGCAGGGAAACTCCGAGCATAGCCCTCTCCATTGCCCTTTGAGTGACTTTCAGCCTTCTAATGAGGCCCATTGTGAGCGACCACGTTTCAGTGCCATAGACCATCACTGGCAACACACACTGGCCAAAAACTTTTGTCTTGAGACACTGTGGAACCGTGCGGCTGTTATTAATAAGAGCGGTAGCACACGGCGTATTTAAAACGCGTAGACGACGCGCGTTTCAAGTTTTTCTTCGTCGTTCGAAGTCAAGTGTCAAGTCAAGTTCTTGAAACGCGCGTCGTCTGCGCGTTTAAAATACGCCATGTGCTAGCCACGACCCCTCCTTAGTTTAATCAAAGAAAAGATGTTTGTTTTTTTTTTTAGCTTATGAAGTTACAAGTAAGTATTGTCTTTGCCGTCATATACACAAAAGTTAACGACAGCTGTCAAATTGACACTTCTTTGCGCACTGATGTTTTGAATATTTAACCCTGAAAATAAACGAACCTGCCAACATTCAATTCTCAGATACCTACAATGCTTCTTATTGAGAAATTGAGCAGTCGGTTGATAAATAATCAGAACTCCCAGTATTTTTAATAATTGTGATTCTTCGTATCCGGATCTTTTCACGTTCTTCCAGTCTTTAGAGAGGTGTGCTCCAAGACCTGGTTTTTGTATCTGGACAACTGGAATATGGTTATGTCACTGAAAACTTGGTAAATATTATACTTTTTTATGTCCTCAGTTCTAAGGGTTTTTACCCTGTTTTGCCCTCATACTGGGTCATGAACATAATTACCTATAATTTTTTCACTGTTCATAGCAGATTGTGAGTGCGGACTTAAATAATTCCGTTTTTGCCTGTTTTAAAAAAAGGAATCTTTTACAATCCGTGCTATAGTTTAAGAGAACCTTAACTGATACTTTTAGTCCCATTAGGTACAGGCAAAGGCTTAAGGAGGCAGTCCAGGATAATTGCCGATAATTTTAGTCACTTTCACACTAGAGGAAGAAGTAATTTAATTAATGGCGCCTTCTAAAAAAGTCCGTTCATTCATTAGACATTTTTACCTCTTTCTTTTATAGACGTAACGGCTCAAAATAATTAAAATGGACACCCACATCTATTGTAACCGCCGAGTTTGGATATTCGTGCTATCAATGCTGATAGTTCTGGACAGCTTTTTTCACTTTTACGTTTACTACAATATACTGCAAAGTCCGGAAAGAAGAAGATTTTATGGTGTCAATGAGATACGGAATCAGAAGAATGCGACTGCTTATTATAAATATCCGTTGGTAAACGGTTCGAAAGCGTCTATGGGTTAGTTTTGATAAATTATCTGCTAGCGGTATCTTACTGAAACTACGGGTAGTTTGACCCTAGCGGAACTATTACTTCATCATCATCACTGGCAGCATTTTGTGCAGTGTAGGTATCCAATTATAATGTGATGTCAAATGTGTATTTAGGGGGATTTATGTAGCCCGCGAAATTCAAATTTTCTTAGATTTTTTGCAATTTGCAGGCATTGTCTGGCTGTATTTTGATTAAAATATGATTTTTGATCTTAAAGAATATGGCTTTACAGAATTATAATCATTAGAATTAACAATACAACTCCTTCAAGTTAGAATAATCCTCAAATGTCATGATTTCATGAAATAGTAATTCAATAGGTTTATATGAACTTAAAGAGTTGTATTGATGATTTTATGTTTATAATTCTTTAGATATACATTTGATACGGCCGCGAATCATATTTAGATCAACATACAACCTGATACTGACTTGCAAATAGCAAAAAACATAAGAATTTTTTTAATTCCGCGGGCTTACCCGATGCTTTCGCCTTAATAACGACAATTTAACAAAATTCATTGCGACATTTAAGGGGATGACATTACATAACATAACGACACGCCTTGTTTGGCGTATTTATTTATTTAAACTTTTCACACAAAAAAATGGTACAAGGGCGGACTTAATGCCTGAGGCATTCTCTACCAGTCAACCAAGGGTGGTGAAGAGATTAGATGGCAGGTGCTCTAATTGAGAGGAACAAAGAGAAAAAAAATATAATTTATCGTATTGCATTATAGATAAAACAGGTTATCGTATCGTTCGTTCGGTCGCGTATCGTTATGTTATGTTATGTGAAATAGTAAATTATTATATTTCAGATTATAAAATTGGTTATAACTCCTCATACTACTGGTTTACATCGATGAAACATCTGTTCAAGGACATTAGTAAGTGAACTTTATTGCATACATTTTTTTATTTATTTTTTTAAATTGCGTCTGCTTTTTACTTTCACAGCCAGCGGAAATATCAAATAATAGGGAATATGCATGTGATTCAAATATGGGTCAAATATTTTTTTCTATAAACTATGTTACTTCAGAATTAAGCCTCCATCAATATTTTTGAATAAAATTTCTTTTTGAGCGAGAAATTAATTTTTAAAAAGTCCCAAAAAACTGTGGGTAATTCAAATACTTGAAAAGGCTAAGAGCGGATGTGACGTAACAATCCGGGGTAACAATCAAAATGTCAATGTCAAGTCAATCAACAAGTGTCAAGTCAATGTCAAACGCTCATAGAAAAAGGAGTGTTTGACGTTGACTTGACAGTTGCTTGTCTGTTTTCACGAACTGTGACGTCACCACACCAAGCGCGCCAAATGGAGGGCGTTTAAATAGCCCGGATCGGTTGGATATTTTTAAACATTTTTTTAACTACTTTAAATTGCTTTTTTGCCGTCGAATTTTTTTTTACTATTATTTGACGATGTAAACTATCGAATAAAAATATTAAAAAAATACATGCATATTCCCTATTATGTACACTAGCTCCTTCTTTTTTTTAAAGTCGGTTAAATCATATTACCTACTTGTATTATTTGTCGTTATAGGCGCAGACGCATCGCCGAGGCATCCAAGGAACAGGCCTATTTGCAAAATAAATACTTCTTTAGGTAAGTTTTACAATAGCGGGTCTAATGATCGTTATAACCATGTTATAACATACTCTAGAGTAGTCTAGTGACCAGAGGTATGATCATGATTCAAAATGGTTGAGCTGAATTGTGCTGATCCATGCGTCATGTTAGTGAACGGGCGCCACGGCTTAATTTAATTCTTGAATTGTTTTGCTTTTTTTATTGCGGAAGCTTTTAACGTGCACGATTTTCTACATTGTTCTTACATGTATAATTTTAACATGAATGATGTAGGTAACCAATATACAGGGTGTAAGGGTAAACACTCTTGTCATTCAAACCATGGGTAGTTGACTTAAATATATAAATAAATGACCGAACACAACAAAAAAAAATTAATTCAATTTATTATTTTAAGTTCGTTATTTTCATTTAAAGATTTTAAAATGTTTCTATCCGACACCGTGCTCGCTAGCGAAACAGCTGACTGACTGAGGGAGGGGTCGCGCTCGCGGCCAGTCAGGTCACATCCCACACCCACCGCTCGTGTTGAGACGCAAGTTCGTTGCCCTAGCGCATAGGGCAACGAACTTGCTTCTCTTGTGGTAAAATGTAGATTAAAAAAAAAGAAAAAAAAGTTGTAATTTTCTATTGATTTTACGTTAGATAAATGAAACCAAACCACTGGTTGCAAGGATAACGGTGTTTACCCTAACACCCTGTATTGTAACAATATTCTGATTTAAAAGAGTGTTCGTGGAGTTTCTTGCCCGTTCTTCGCCGGCGCGGCGCTGCCGCAGTGCACTAGAGGCGCACGCTTCTGCAGCGCCGGAACAGCGCGCTTTTACCGAACGGCGCTGCTCAAGCGTGAGACTTTGCAACACAACTACTACCCCATACATTAACGGCGCTGCCGAAACGCGTAACAACAAAACAAGCCTAAATAACTTCTTCTCGCCGTCGTCGCAGACGCAAGACGCAGGTCGCGCGAGCGGTGATGTCGTGACCAAGGGGTTAGGCCCTTTGCACACATACGTTTTTCTTGCCGTGAGAGACTATGGTTTATTCGCCGTGTGTAGACACGGCCTTCAGCGTTGTGTGGAATCACTATGAACGCTTGTTGACAGACACGTTTTATTCTACGGCGCGGTTTATACGCCCCGTACCGTAAACAAACCGTGCAGTGTACAAAGGCTTTGTAGCTGCTGTGCTGCTGCTGCGCGTTTGCGAAAAATATTATCACAATGTGTGCGATTGTGACAATCTTTTTCGGAAACGTGATGTGCGATATTAACGGCCGGTATTTTGTTTATTAGAGCCAATATTTGTAAACACGACTGAACCAGAACTTGATTGGATAGAAGAACTGAATTCTGACGTGGCAGCGGGGGGCTACTACGCGCCCGCAGACTGCAGATCTATAAACCGAGTGGCTATTATAATACCTTACAGGTAAGCAAAGTATTGTAGTGGTGGCCCGGTGGTAGCGGCTCGACTTACGAGTGGGTTCGAACACAGACAGGCACTTTACTTTGTGTAAATGATTTCATCACCACTGCTCTCATAACAGTGAAGGAAAACATCGTGAAGAAACCGGCATGTCCTAAACCAAAAAAACTCGAAGACATGTGACATCTACCAACCTGCACTGGGCCCGCGTGGTGGATTACGGCCCACTCCCTATCACAGAAAGAAGGTTTGTGTCCCAGCAGTGGGAACATTATAGTGATTAAGCCCCCTTCCATAAGCTCCCTGTAGCACTTTATGTGCGAACGACCTCTATCGTTACAGGCTCATGAGGCATTTCAGATTTGCCTTTGCGATGGCAATACATCTGCGATGCGTTATTTTATCGTGTTCAGATATCGATACCCACCACATCTGCAGAGTTTCGCTAGCAAAACTTAATAAGGGCCTGTATTTCAATTAACAGAGACCGTCCAACGAGTCTACTTATTCTCCTAAGTTACCTTCACCCATTACTGAAGAAACAGCTTCTGGAGTACAGAATATTTGTCATTGAACAATATGGTAAGTTTGTCTGTGCGTTGTGTAGTAGTAAAATCCTGGACAAGCTTCCAGGGATTGACAACCTTTGTAACACTAACGACTACCAAACTGAACTTCGACAAACGGTACTACGACATGATTTTACTTCGACATTACGGAACTCCGACACGTCTTTACTTCGACAATACTTTAGTTCGACATGTCTTAAGTCCGACACTACTCTATTCCGACAAAACGTTTCTTCGACATGACTTAACTGCGAAATGATGTGACTTCGACGACATACTACTTCGACAATAATGCTAGTTCGACATGATTCAATTTCGACATACTCTACTCCGACATGCTGTACTTCGACAATATCTTAAATCGAAGTGGTGCGTCTCATACACGATGCTAATTCAAAATTATTCTGGGACGTTGGGAAACTACTGAACTTGTGAAAAAGATCATAGTGTCTGAGATGCATTATTATAGCGCCTAATCAGCGGGGTAATTGCGTTATACACTTACAGTAGCAATTGCGTTATTTACGTTGTAGAGTAGGCAAATTTTTCAAACATATGAAGGAATGGATTAGCAATACTCTTCAAAATCATTCAGATTGTGATTGAAAGTGTGTTACGCAATGAAGATGGCCCCAGTTTTTTACACTCCATCCTAAAAAACAACTCAATTTCTCTTCCTAGACTCGCGGCAATCTAAGAAGTCCGTTTTGACAGCTATAACAATTCTTTGAGTAGCGATGAAAAAAAAAATTGGTTTCTGTATACTGATTCTCGAGACGTATCCATTGATCATACTTAGAGAGTTAGTAATCGACGACTTATCGATATTGCTAAAAACTGATTCTCAAGGCATAACGTTTTATTACATGTACGAGAACGAAACGTCAAAATGGACTTCTTAGATAGTCGCGAGTGTAACCTATTTGATTGTAATTCAATCTCTCGTTAAGGTTCAGAGAAGTTCAACAAAGGCACTCTATACAACATAGCGTTTTTGGAGACTCAGCGGTTCGGTACTTGGAACTGTCTGATCTTCCACGACGTGGACCTGGTCCCTGAGGACGAGAGGATCTCGTACCACTGTCCAGAGCATCCGACACATATGTCACCTGTCAATGATTCTTGGGCGAATAGGTAAGCATACACCTACCTACTAGAAATCGCTTACACTTTTAATCACAACCTGAAGGACTTTGAAGAAAAAAAACACATTAAATAATTATTACAACAATGCATACATACAACATACTTGTATACGTTTCGTTCGTTTTCTTTGTCAGTCAACATGTGAAGTATTATCATCGATTCCCTATTATTATTTTATTTTTTTCTTATTCTTGTCGTTTATTTATTAATTTATTATTTTCAAAAACTTTAGAATTACTTATTACTAACATTATGGCCTAACCAAGATTATGTCTGGATTTTAAAAGAAACTACGACCTCTGAGTTCGTTTCGGCCTTTCTTCTCAGAGTAGTCAGATAGGAAACGCCGACCTCATCTAGCTTATTTTTAAATTATTTTATTTAAAAAAGGGTTTTTTGGAAAAATTTATACATTGCAACAATCATAATTATAATCGATTCTTTAGTTCTTTGTACTGTTACTTTGTTCTGTAAATATTTATTGTATTTTATTTTTTATTTCAGTGACCTGCGCAGAACTAGTTTTGGCGGAGTAACCGCAATCACCCCTGAGCAATATGAAGTTGTCAACGGTTACTCTAACTTGTTCTGGGATTGGGGCGTGGAAGACGATGATTTCTACGCCAGGTGAGTTGCCTGCTTCTTATCTCACCTTTCAGAGGCCCTAGACAAAGTGACATTCTATCAGCGATAAAGATGATGGAAAGGCAAAAATGTATAGGACTGACACAAGCTATCGAAAAGCTTATATGTCAATCCTGTTGAAAGTCGATGTAGAAATACGAAACGTTTTCGAAGCGATTGTCACTTGTTCCTAGTAGCTAAGTAGACAACGCTCTAACGCTGTCCATTTGTATAGAAATTAACACTTTATTAATTAAATATTTTTATATGTCTCATTGCACTAAAGATTTAATAAAAACCGGCCAAGTGCATGTCGAACCACGCACAATGAAGGGTTCCGTAGTTGGGATGAATTTATCCAACAAACTTAACATTCTAGTTGAAAAACTTGTTCTCCCATTATAGAATGTATAACTAAATGTGTAACTAACTGTGTAACTAAGAACTAAATGTGTGTGTGTGACTAGTCTAAATGTCCTAAAACCAGTCACATACAGTTTATTAATGTCATGAACATCTTGGAAATTCATAAAAAAATACCTTAATTACTTTTGCTTACAGACTCGCCAACAACTACACTATCGCAAAATACAATAGTTCCATTGCACGGTACACGGTACTGGCTCACCCGAGTAACGACGGCGACAAAAAACGGTAGGTAAACAATAATTAAGAAGAAAGAAAGAAGTAAAGAGTGTGACAGTGTGACTAACAGCAATGATTTTCCTGGAGTCCGGACTCGTGGTCACACCGCTAATATTCTACACCATGTACCACTTGTCATTTTCAACTAGTGCGGTGAGATAAATGTTTGTTTCAATAAGTTTTCATTTTAAACTCAATGCATCTCTTTTAAGTGTCACCGTAAGATTGTGAGAACCGTTAGATAATGATCTATCGCTATTATTTCCGTTAAATTATAAATGATTGCAGAAAAATTGTGTACTGGGTGAAATGGGTTAGGGTAGGTTAGAACTGTGACCAACAGCGCGTCAGCCGAGCGAGCGCAGCGAGCGGTGCCGCGGCAGCGGCCAGCGAGCGCTACTTCGTAGTTGCTCGCAGTTAGGGAGGCTATTTAGTATAAGCGCAAGGTGCGTTACGTCGCAAGCAAGTTTGATACTAGTTCACATTTTGTGGCTTTCCCATGGGTAGATATAAACTATCAAAAAATAATGGCTGCCTATAAAAAAATATCGATATAAAAAATCATTTTTATATCTATATTTTTTCACCGCACTATTAATTCAGTGCTACATGGTATAGAATATTAGCGGTGTGACCACGAGTCCGGACTTTAGGAAAATCATTGCTGTTAGTCACACTGGTGTTACAACCTGGTGTCACCACGAGTCCGCACCCAAGCGGCAATAGTGCGCGGCTGCCGCGCGCCTCGTTCCGCGCTTTGTTTGGCCGACTGCCGCGCGCAAACGCTTCTGTCGACCTGCCGCGCACAAACATTTCTAGCTAACATTCGTCAGTAATTGTGTTTGGACGAATTATAAGACTGCTACGACACACGCAACCGCTTTCATTATAATTCTGACGCCAACTGAACTTCGCGTGTCTCGGATATGCCGCGCAGCACGGCCGCGCAAACATTCGTCGGTTTAGTCCTAACTAGAGCGCGGCAGAAATGTGTCCTGCAAACGCCGCGTGTTGCAGCCGCGCTCTTGCCACTCAATGTTTCGACACACCTTAGCTTTATAACAATCTCATGACCACTCTGTATAGCATACATTTGGAAGCGATGTAGTTATAGGTTTCGCGTCCAATAACTTGATTTGTTTCTTATTTATACACAAGTTCGTCAAAAAAATGACGCTTGAACATGATTAAATCACCCCACACCTAAAGCCACGGAGCAGTGCTAGCCCATAGTGATCGTACCACTGATGACCGAGTCCACTGATTCTCTCAATTACAATAACCGGGCACAAATCCAGACTTCGGGATGCACCTGGCGGAAAAACCCAATAGGACTTTGCCTGACGTGGGAATCGATTCCCGCCATTGAGAATGAGGTCCTGGGTTCCAACCCAGGACCTCATTCTCAGCAGTACCCAGTGTTTGCGACCACGAGACCAAAGAAACAGACAATAAAGGTACAGTCGTACACTTATCCGAGCCGAACGCGTAGTACGATCCGAACGAAACAAATTATAGAATTATTTTTAGGAGTGCACGCGTCGAATCGTCCGAAAGACCTTTCCTAGCGTTCTCGTTAACTTCGATTCGTTCGAAGCGTTCGGCTCGTATATGTGTGCGTTCACCTTAATAAGATTCTCAATTTTACACCAAAAATTTAATTTATACAGAACCTTACTCCTCACGGGCTCCAGAATACGTTTCCGAAGAGATCAGCTTACAAGCACTAAATACAACCTTGTCAATGTTACCCAAGAAAAACTGTACACACACGTGCTGGCTGACGTTAACCCTACGAATATACCTCTAGACCCGAAGAGCCTGATGGAACGTCTCTTTTATGTCAATGGAAAAACATTTTATGGCCACGAAGAATTTAAATTTAAATGACGATAGAATCCTCATAATTTGTGAATGCTAAATTCAGTGTCAATGCTAAAGTATTTTTATTATACAAATATGAGAAAAGCGGCGCTGTTTTATTTATCTAATCTAACTAATATTATAAACGCGAAAGTTTGTAAGTATGGATGGATGGAAGAATGGATGAATGGACGGATGTTTGTTACTCTTTCACGTAAAAACTACTAAATGGATTTGGATGAAATTTGGCAAACAGATAGTTTATAACGGATAGTCTTTTCGGTGACTATGTCTTTTCATTCAGCATCTTTCGCTCGAAGTCTGAACCTCTGAACATTCATTATTAACGCGATTTGGATTGGATTTTGTGGCACTCGACATCTTTCACTCGCCTACCAAACGATCGATTTTCTGTAAGCGTTAACGCCAACGGAAAGATCAAATTGTATGGAGTTGACATTAGCTTTAGAGATGTCACGTGACTGCTGCTGTCAACTCCATACAATTTGATCTTTCCGTTGGCGTTAACGCTTACAGAAAAGGGATTTTGTCTAGGCCCCCTGCACGCTTAGCATGACCACAATAGAAACGGGTTTTGTTAACGGAAGAATAGACAAAATGACAGACTGATAAACAATCACAATCTGTCATTTTGTCTATTCTTCCGTCGACAAAACCCGTAGAAAACCCGTTTCTGTGATTGTCATGCTACGCGTGCTGCTTGAGGAGCAGTGGTGTGGCCCAGTGGTAACGGCCGCGACTTACGAGTTGTAGGTCGTAGGTTCGAAGCCAAACAGGCGCTAAATTATTACATCACCACTACTCTCAAAACGGTGAAGGAACACATCTTGAGAAAACCGGCATGTCGTAGAACCAAAAATATGACATCTATCAACCCGTACTGGAACCGCGTGGCGGATTACGGCTCACTCCCTCTCACTAAGAGCAGGCCTGAGTCCCAGCAGTGGGAAGATTATAAACTGATTATGCTATTATACCTGCTTGAGGAAATGGTGGTATAACAGTTAATAAAAAGAACAGTCTTATTTATTCTTCTTTTCGAATCTATGACACAACACAACTTTTGGCCAGTAGAGGGCCACAAGAGATAAATAGGCATGGGGAACAATCGATTACGAGAAAAGTAGACTACGGTAGCACAATAAATACTTATTGTGCAACCAAATCAATCTGCCCGGAACAATAATATTATCACTACATAGTATAAAACAAAGTCGCTTTCTCTGTCCCTATATCCCTATGTATGCTTAAATCTTTAAAACTACGCAACGGATTTTGATGCGGTTTTCACTACTTAATGGATAGAATGGTTCTCGAGGAAGGTTTTGGTATATAATAACCGACATCAACGCGGGCGAAGCCGCGGGCATCAGCTAGTTATAGAATATAAAACAAAAGTTACAAAAATATATGTATTGTTTCAATTTGTAAGACAAATAAAGAAAAATAAAAATAAATATGTGCACACCTACTGCTCGTTCGTGTTCACTATGACATGAAAACTTTCAACACTTCTTCTACAATATTCAGAGCAGTGAATTTTTTCACCTTGTGTAACAACAGGCATATCTTCGGATCTGTAACGAATTTACAAACGTAAATGTCGCCTTGATCTGTATCCACTTCTAAACGTTTCAACACATCTTTCAATTCATCTGCATATGGCGTCTTCTTCTCTTCCGGAATCATCACAAAATGCCAAGGCAAGCAAATCTGTAAAACATTCCATATAACTGACTGACTAACAGCATATGCTAAGTCAGGGTCCTCCTCGGGCTCAACTTTAGGTTCTTCTTCACTTTCAACTTTCTCCAATGGTTTTTCTTCAGGTTCAACGGTATCTTCACATGGTCGACAAATAAACGTACTCTTCACATTAGTGTCAGACTGCGCTACTTTACTTTTAGAACTGCTCTTCTGCCTTTTAGGCAAACGTGCGCTTTGAGTAGTTTCAATTTTTTTCGTGCTTTGGTTTTTACCTTTTCCTTTTTTACCTGCTCCTTTCTTATCTTCTGGCGGAGCTTCGTATTTTAATTCAATAAGGGTAGTGCCCTCACAATAGTCTATAACTTTCTCTAATACAGTATCAATAAATTCTTTTGTGCATTTATTGGCACAAGCTAAGCATTCATCTCTGTACTGTTTGAGTTTAATCAATTTTAGAACTACTTCCTGACACTCCTCTACATCGAAGCAAGTCTTTTTACCAACAGCCATAGATAACGCTGTTACGAAACCTTGAATAGGATCAGGATTTTTACAAAAAGCTAACAAAAACGCAGAGTAATTCATCATATTTTCCTCCGTTTCAAATAATTCGAACAAGAAATGTTTTATCAAATTCTTTCTTAGCTCTGCATGTTTATCTTCTGGATCGAAATCCTTTTCAAACCAAAGCTCTTCCGCGATAAAATCATCCCTATCTATCAACTCTGTGGACTCGAGATCACTACATCGAAATCTTTTGCGAACTTCTAATAACTCATCCACTTGGGGATATTGAATATTCAAACTATAAATAAGAAAATCTCTCCAATCGACGTATACCGTATCGCCATACAACAAATATACTAATTTGGGCACTTGTTCAGGATTTACACTCATCCAAGCTTCCGGGAATAGAGGCCCACTACAAGTCTCGTTTCCAAAGAAAAAGAAATCTTGAAGAAGGTATATGAAAGCCTGTGTCAGAATTATTCCCGTAGGTGCAACAATCTTAAACTGAGTCCGCAGAGTAGCTAGTTGGCTAATTTTAAAGTCCATACTCCCAACTTCCTCAGTTACTGGTCCCATATCAACTGGTGGCGGTTGTGGAGCAAATTGTAATAGATTAGGATCAATCATAAACGTATCATGTTCAAGTACAAGCGTTTCTGGAATTCTTCGACCATCTTCAACCGCCATTTGCAAATATTTACAAAGTCTATCAACAGATTTTATTTCATTGATATAGTAAGTGTCAATATCGTTTTGTATTTCCATAAACGCTTTATATATGTGGTCATTAAATAATTTCATATCACGGTAACATTTGAATTGTAGAGCTAGCATTCGAAGGCTAGCTCTGAACATTTCTCCATTGATCCCCATTGTCCATTCTTCAATACATTTCAACGCGTTCATTTTAAAGATTTCTTCAAGATTAATCGAATCTTCAGAACCACTATCTTCCTTCTTTTTCAAGGATGGTTGAACTTTAGCTACTTCACTGTATTCCCTTGCTATTATAGATCTATAAGAGTCATTCGTTTCTTTAATAAGTTTTAAAGCAAATTTAACATTATTCTCAATCACTAAATTAAAAGGATTATTGTTGAAATCAATTTCAATATTTTTAAGTTGCAATTCTTGAAATGCTGATTTTAACTGTCTATACAACTTGTCTTCGCCTCCTTTTTTACTCCCAGATGTCTCATCAGATTCCCTGTATATTTTATTCAATTCCTTAAATAATATTTTATCCGTTGGTGGCAAATGTTTGATCATAGCAAAATAAAAATCATGGAGCGCTTGAAATGTCAAAATAGACCTGAAATAAGGAACATTGCGTAATTAAAAAATGTGTTATATAAAATCACGCGTGTTTTCCCCGAAGTGGTACCTACTCACATTACGCTAGTTAAATTTTGAACACGCTTTACCTGTTTAGTTCCGTTTGCATGCATGATATATAGGTATTCACTAGGGTTAATAGTTCTTCCATAGCCCAATTATCACATATTAGCTCATGTCTTTTTTTCTCAGCGTGTAATTTTCTTTCATCGCAAATAAGATACAACCGATCTTGTAACTCTTTAACCCGGCAGTGCCATTCATTTTTGGTCAAGTTAATGTCTCGCCAATCGTTTTCAAATTCATTGTACAGTTTTTGAAAAGAACAAACAAGATCTTGTTTACAAGAGGGTAAAGTAATTATTTGTTCCATTTTATCCTTAATGTATCTTGCGTAAGGAATCAAACAGTTCATCTGCAACCTCTTTGCAAAAAATAATTCTTTCATGTCTCTAATGTAAACTTTTTCAATTGCCTGCCAACAAGTTGCCAATGCTACTCCTATTAATTCAACAATAGGTATCTCGCCGTAATCCCAATCTTCTTCGCCAGCCAATAAGTGAACTTCTTCAATAGTTATCGATTTGCTCACAGCATCATCTTCCCCAGCCAGCTCCTCTGCTATAGGTAAAGCATCATCAAGAAACTCATCTGTGGAAGGCTCTTTCACTATCGTCAGCGAAGAGTTTTTACTTATTTTTGAACCTTGCCGTAATTTTTCTTTTGATTTGCCATTCATTCCCTCAGGTTTAACTATTCTAGATTTTGCTCTTTTGTCGTCAGATGACGGGAATTCGAGATTACTCAAAACATTTTCACCAAAGAGTGAATTTACTGACGGTTGTGGCAATAAGGAATCACCAATGATATATCTACAAACTTGGGCCAAAAATTCTTTATCTATGACTTCGTAGTACATACTATAATTGAGACCCAGCACAGCATAAAATCGGTCAATCAACTCAGAATTATCTTCTGTGAAATCCCATATGACAAGTTCTTGCAGAATATCTTCAGTCTCTCTAAGATGAAGATAACTTGTGAAATAACTCTCAAACGGTTTTTCAGCTATGTTCTTATGGGGGTCGCTTACAAGTTTAGATACTCTTACTTCTTTATAAGGATCTTTTTCTTTTTTACGATGATTTGCGATGCACTCTTCAAGATAAATATCGTCCCTATCTTCAAATAATTCAGCTTCATTTGGTGGTGCAAAGCCAGAGAAAGTCTCTTCCAAAATTTGCGCTTCTCTGTAGGTATTCGGGTAGTTAATAATGACAAATCCATTAATGTCATCTTGGTCCTTAAGATACTCAACTATCATTGCTGCTAACAGATGATCTGTTAACGAATCACCTATACCTAAAGATTCATAGGCATATCTGCCAAGATTAGCAGATTCAGATAATTTAATTTCTTCTTCTGGTAATGTTTTTGGTGTTTGCGTTTGTTTAGTATTTGCCGGAATTACTCCTAGCATAGCACTGACGGCCAAATCACTAATTTTGCTCGTACCTTCGTCATCCAATTTCATTAATCTGATTAGTTCCTTGTCTTCTTCCTCGATAGCAGCCGCCGAAAACTTATCAAACGACAAATCAATATCCACACAACCTAACATTTCAGATTTAAATTTTCTTAGACAAAAATTAATAGAGCTTTCAAGGCGAACAACGTGTATTTTCCGTAATTTGAGCAGAGTTTGCATTGGAACAGTTATGGATCTGTCTGGGAGTCCACGTATTAAAGCTTTTGCTGAATACGGAGGCAAGTCAGCAGGTGGTAATGGTGGTGGATATGGATATTTAATTCCAAGTAAAGTGTAGACCAAATGGCCTAATATGCGAGTACCCAAATATTCATATTTTCTTTCTTCAGACTCAGGGTCATAATTAGGTAGTAATAAATCCAAAGTCCATGGATAAGAATAATCATGATATTCTTTAAATTCATTATCATTTTGAGCTTCTTGTCGATCTAATTCGAGCCTTATAATTTCCTCTTCTGCGGGGGTGGTTTCCTCTTCGAGGCGATCTTTCAAAATGTCTTCTGTGGGATCCAAAATATCAAATATTACCTGTTGTTTATAATATAAAATTTTCCATTCGTGAATAAAATGATCAGGAATCTCATCTCCTATCAATTTCTTATAGTATGCATATTTCGTTGCGTAGTCCACTATTGATAACATCGTATCATAACAAATTTCATAATAATGCAGACGTTTTCTCCTCATTTTTTCGGCATATAATTTCTTGTGAAGCAAGATTTGTCTGTCTTTTTCAAAATCAATTTCTACTTTTTCTAGATGTATTTGTTCTCTGACATTATCAAGAAACTGATCGAACTGCTGGCTTCTTTGGTCCGCAAACTCTTTTTCAGCTTGAACTCTATTCTTGACTAAATTCCGCGCTTGTTGTTTTGTCTCCATTATTTGTGTACACATTTGCTTTTCAAATTGGGATAACTTCATTACTTTCTTAGCAAGTTCAGTGTCCAGCTTAGTTTCTTCCTCAGCAACAGAAAGTTCCCACATGGAACCACTTATGTCATGTCTAAGTTCATTTTGGAACTCTTCGGAATCCGATTTCTTACGCATTCTGGTATGAAGATTATCCATGTATCCTTTACACCATTCGGACCCAGAAATTGAAGATCTTTGATCGATAGCATTTTGTTCTAAAGCAAGAAGCTGATCATAAGTGTAATTTTCAAATTTACAAGGAAACCTTAAAGCAAATTGTTCCATTTCTTTTCGCTCTCTGCCTGTTGGTTTTGATGGCAGTGCAGCCTTAAAACACATCGGAGTATTTGCTTCTTTTATGTTTTTAAGAATTTTTGAGTATTTATGTCTTATGTAGTCATATGTATCTTTAACTTGTTCCGCTTTCTTCTGTTGCCATTCTATAAAATGCTTCTCATTTAGTAGAGGTTTCGAGAGATTATCGACGATTGACTCTTGTTCTTCAGGAATATTTTCTACTTTAAACCTGTGTCCGATTTTTTCTATTAAACCAGAAACCATTTTCCTTTCTTTTTTTATAAAGCTTGTGCGATCCCTTTTGTCTAAATGAAGGAACATTTTATAGAATAAACGAAGTATTGCAGACCCTTTGCCATCCATTACGTTTTCAAGATCAGAAGAATTTAAATGCACGTCTAAGTGTCCTAACCATTCTGATAAATACTTCCAATTGTTTTTAATATCCTCGTGTGCAAAACTAGCCTTCATTAAAAAATGTTGTTCTTCATTGATAACGTTGTAGCTTTTGAGTACGTCAGCAATCATATAACCATTTTTCATCATTTGACCGAACTCGTTGGCTTCCCATGTTATTGGACGCTGCAATCTTTCCGTTAACCACTCCTTCAATATTTCAGCCATAATATAATTTGTCAGTACATAAAATTGAATATTTCCGTAAATAGTTGACTTGATTCCACCTTGCTTGATGCACGCACAGTTTGATTTTACTTGACATATAAGTTTGACTGACAACCTTTAGAGATAATTCTTTAATTAAATCAAAAAAAAATAAACAAGACGGGCATTTTTTTAATTTTTCAAACAAAATCATGTCAATCATCTATCACCGACTTCCAAAAAGGAGGAGGTTCTATGTACGTAGCGCATGTTTGTTTTTTTTTTAATTACGTATGTCCATTGATATTTCGCGGATTTTGAAAATTCTCGGTGGCAAAAAACTAAAATTCAAAACCAAAGACACCGCCTTTTTTTATGAGGTCGGTTGTTTTTTTTGGTAAAAAGTTTTTACTATCTGGCAACACACGGTTGTGTTTGTCATTCCGTATTATGACTTTTTCGTGATGTTTATTTTCACTGTTTTCTATGTATATTTCTTGAATTCTGCCTAGATCTAATCCAGGATGAAATGTAATGAATTCGAAAAAACTGTATGTACCATCAGGAGATTCACATATTAGGTAAGACGACAGATCGCGTTATTCTATTTGTCGCGTTGTTCACAGAAATCTCGCCACATGAACCTGGAGAATTTGGATAAAGCCTTGAAGGACTTGGGCATGCTGAGTGCAATAACCGAAGCGCGGCGAGACTATTTACGAGAGTCGAAGTCAAACTACAGCGTGATGCGGCTCAACACGCGATACGTGTCTAACGTGACCGTGGGATATTGTATGAAGAGAGCAACTAACAAAAACAGACTCTGCCCTTACGTATTGCCAATTAGACACAGAACTAAGAGTGAAAACTCGGATGCGATCGGTAGTGACGTGAGCGATAGCGGGTGTGAGTTCAAAAACAGTTTGCTAGAGCCATCCACGAGCGGGTACAACCACGAGTGCGCGAAGAGTCCGGCGAAGCGTTGCCAGTCGCTGGAGAACCTCGCGCTGGTGGCGGACGCGCCGCCGCACGCTGAGCCCTCGCCCGATATGGACTGTGTCTCCACGCGCATCCAGAAGCTACAAGTAGATGAATGACACCCAGTCAGAAACTCGCACACAACCACCTCAAAATCTAGTGTGATGACCTTCGAATCGTATTTACTCTAAATTGAGTGGCGGAGGTTAGAAATATAGAAGTAGTATTCAAGTGATCTATTGAATGTTGAATAATGTATTTGTCAGTGTATTTATACTGATGCATGGATTTAAGTGTAGAAGCTGATTCTAAATGTTCCTAGCTCTTCGGTGTACTTGGGTTAATTTTGCATGTATTATCCACCCCAACGATAATGATAGTTCAGCTACTTTCATTAAAATTTAAGCAAATTGCTCAAAAAAATGTTTGGAATTGGTACAAATATTGGATACATGTTGTATCTGAATTAGACAATTGTTTTGATAAAGTTGATTGATATGTTAGTAAACTGTGAGAGTTTTAATGATTTTTATGGTTACCCTAAAGTTAGCACCAGTGTTTGTTGAGAACAAATTAATTTTGTTTTGGTCTAAGTCACATACGCACTTCATTTTATATAATCTCTTGTAGTTCTTTCGTGTAATATTTAAATAAATATTCCATATTTTGAATGAGCATTACATATGTATATTTGTGTATAAATAGTAAAAATTGTGCAAATTAGAATAAGACTGTATGAAGATCTCACTGCATCCAGAAAAATTATTATTATTTATTTGTCATCCACGCTTTTGTGACTTAGAAATAGATACTTATGTTTGTTAACATATTTTGTTATTTTGTTCTTAATAATTTAATAACAAATATTTGAAATAAATATTGCTTTGATTAATTCTTATTATTGTTTCATTATACTTATAGTTTCAATAATATTATATTTGATCTGTTTTTTCCTGTCAGTAATGAAAGTCATTGGCACAATAGTCACAATACTAATACATAAACTGCTTTTTAGGATTTCATGGTCTTGAATAATAAATATATTGCAACTATTGGTCAATCAGTCGCTTCCCTCCCTAGAATAAGTATGTTCTCTGGTCACTTCCTTAATGCATGAATGGAACATGCGCGAATCTTTGGCCGAGAGCTCTAAAACCGTGCCAGTACCTGTAACTTAGTATTATGCCATAGCACAGATATTATAATAGATTGGTTGCATCAAGATTGCAAAGCCATTAATTAAAAAAAGTTTGTTGACAAACTTTTTAAACACGAGAAAATCGGTAGTGAATTAAAACACGGTTTGTCGATTGTAAAATATATTTTATAATCTCGCCAACTTTTTTATACAATATTACGACCTGTCCAAGTGGGTAAGGTCGCCAAAAAATGTACTTTTTAACATTTTGAGGTGAGCCCATGTTTGATTGTGAATACCATGCGCTAACAAATAGTATGTTAATATTATTATATTATAGCATGTTGATAATCATGCTTAGAATAATGTAGAAATAACCAGAATATTCGAGAGGCTCAAACTAATAAAATAAAAAATATTTCGGAATCAACAAAATAAAGCTGCATACATAAATTATTTGTCTCCTATCAACCCAGAGGCCGAAAAAACTGCATTAAAAAATAACTATTAGCATTATGGTTTTAAATTTGTAGTTTACATTTAAAGCAATAAAGATGCCGTCTGATAATGTATAAATTATTGTAATAATACAATGTTCTTGAAAAAAAAAACCTATTCTAATTTGTGTCTCCAAAAGATATCCAGTGTGTTATTCCGATTCGATATACGGTATATTTTTTGTTTTCAACAGTATGCAACATTATTAAGCTAATTTTGATGTGGCAACATCTTAATATAACTGTCAAACGTCAGTTTTGACATATTTTTTTCATTTGTGGCCGCGACGGTGAAGAATTGTAAACTCCAAAATTTTGTGCAATATTTCGGGCAGTGTATCTGTAAATTCTACGCGGTAAGTACTAAGATATCGTTTATTAGGTTTATAATTTGAAATGTATAGTCAATGTCCAGAGTATGTCCAGTTTTATGAAAGAAATCGCGCTTGAATTGTGACCGGTATTCATTATTGAGGTTCGAATTTTCGAGTGTGTTTGTTCCAGTTCGTTATGTGTGTTATGGTGTTTGTTATGTCACACACTAGAATTTTATAAAGGAGACTGTTCACATAACTTAACCGACTACGGGAAAATAAAAAAGGGTAATGTTATTCTAAAGTGCCTGAAATCGCGAAAAAGTTTGATAAGATTCTTTTAAGTATAGTATTTTTGATTGTTAATTTTGTATAAATAGATACTCATTATTTTGTTTTATAAAGGAGGTCGTCGCCTTTTCGCACCTCTGCTCGCACAGGACCGTATTTTTTAAGATTGTTTTAAATGAAAAGAAGTTTTTTTTTTATGTAATTAATCGGCACACTACAAATTAGTTATAATTAAAAACACATTTTTATTTTGGCATTTATTAAACTCATTTAAAATCAGATCATTGTAGTTGAAAGCTAAATTTATTAGATAACACACAAGAAATGTTTTGTTTAAATCATTACCTAATAAATTAATATTATTTTATAGTTCGCCTATTGATTACATTCTTTTTAAAACGCACCAAATCATCTAAAATTCGTGAAAATACGGCTCTGAGCGAGTACGAGTGGTGTCAAATGGGACAGCCTCAAAATAAAAACTGTAAAACGAAACTCTGTGATGTGGCAATAAATAACTCATAATATTTTAAAATGGATTTTACTTGACCTATTTCCAAGTGAACATTGACCTTTACATTATTCCAGTGCGTTATTGTGTTATTGTGTGTTATATCTTCCAGTTCGTTATATTACATTTTTTGGCGACCTTACCCAAGTGTCCACACACTTTGTCTGGCCTTTTGCACAGAACACAATCATGCCTTTTGTTTATTTTAACTGCTAGATTGGGTATGGGGTAGCTAACTACCACAACATTCTCCTCGACCAATCAACGCGAGGCTTTGATGTAAGTAGTTGATTTTCAGTATAATATAATGTACTCTGTGTAGTTGATGATTGTCGCTAGAAGGCGGCTCGCGTGGGTAGTCCCCTGCTAGGAGTAAGTTGTCGTCTTGTCGCAGTCGACTGCAAGGAACATAATATACTCATCTACGGCGAGGTCGACTGACGCCTGCGATGTCTTCCACAGGCAAATGTGGTAATGTCAGTTACATCTTTAATAAAACGACATAAAATTATAACTTAAAATTCATTTATTCGCAGCCATTGAGTATGTAACACTTAAGATAAATAACAAAAGATTGTATATAATATTGCATGTGACTGATTGCAGGGTAAGGACAAAGCGGCTGTGATCAAACTTCTATTCTATTATCTGATCACAGGGCTTTTACTTTTAATTGCTTCATTTTTGGTGTTTTCCGTTTCTGTTGACGTTTCTGCTCTTTTAATTCCCAACGACGTTGTTTCTCGGGGTCGTCCTCCTGGAACATATAAAAAGGTTTTTATAGTTATTTATGCAACTGTTATATATGTATGTGTTGTATATATATGTGTTATATATATAATAAAGGGTATTAATTTTTAACTGCTATATAATAATACCTAATTATATACAGTTGCATACAAGATTTTATCTACACCCATGATATGAATCTTCTATAAAAGTTTCTTTGCAATACCAATATCGAACAAAAATGGCGCGGTACGACGTGAATTCGAATTTTTCAAATTCGAATGTGTTTTGTTCTTTTTTTTTAATGGGTTGCATCATGAAATTCAGTACAACATTATAACACCCGTTTGGATGATATTATGGTTACTATGACACTGGATGTTTTAATGTTGGCTATAAGCTAACTGTTTCAGAAACTTTTATAGAGGATTTACAGCATGGGTGTAGATAAACATATTAAGTTGTTTTTCTAGCTTGAGTGTCATTGTCACTGCCGGTAAGTGCATTCAGAGGGGCAAATCCCTTATTTTTATGAACGTTCACATTTGCATTGCATTCGCATCTGTCAAAAAACCAACATTTGTGACAAGTTTGACAGATTGCGACTTGAATGTGAACGATTTCTATGTAAGAATTGGCCCTCTGATTAATTTAATCTCTCCCCAACGGGGTAATTATAGGCGTTATGCAGTGTTATTTGTTATTTTGTTAAATATTTCTGTATTTCTCACAGTATTTGTGAATATAGCTCATTTTAGGGTATTAGTGGCTTATACAACTTTTTCTCACTTTACAGGCGGCAAGATCCCTTTACTTTAAAGGGATCTTGCGACGAACTTTAAAGTGACGAATTTTCTATATGTTTTTCTTTTTACCACAACTGGGAAGCTCTTGGCCTGCATCTCCTCTGATGGTAAGTGATGATCAGGCCGAAGGTGGAAGCGAGCTTCACCCGGAATCCTCAACCACAGAGGTTACTGAGTGTGTGTGTAACTAAGTTGTTGAAGTGCCATTCCTATTAATTAATTAATACAGGGTGCTTTTTTCATACGACCCTACCTTAGCATGCTTTTACCCAGTATAAGTGTCTAACATAAAGTGATAGTTACCGCAAGTATGCGTTCCTTCTCCTGCTTGCGTTTCTCCTCGCGCCTGGCCGCAGCCTGCTCCTGCCGCGCCGCGTGCGCACCTCGCAGCCACGCCTCAGCCACTTTCTGGCGACGCTTCTCGCATTTCGCTAGTGCCTACAACGTAACATTTAATTATTATGACTAACATGAGCGATGGATTCCTTAAGAACGGGTATTTTTTTTACAAAAACATGTACTACTCCTTTTTTGAAGTCGGATAAAAATGGTGGGACGCTTTTAGCCAGAGGGGAAGAAAATCCTTGCAAAAAACAGAAACATAAGCATTTGCTGACTTACCAGATGCCAGACTTTGTGATGGTCGATTTAGATCGTCTAAAGCGCTATATTGGAATACAGAATCTGAGATCAATCAATATGAGATCTGAGCCTCTCCCACCAGCTCTTACAGCAATATTATTTTAATCTTACTCAGTGAGAGAAAGAGATGGAGCTATACCTCCTGTAGAGCTACATCTCTTCTACACTGAAGTAGTAGGCGGTGGTGGTAGGCCCCCTGTTCAGTCAGTGCACGCATTTGTCAGTAATCGTGCAGCTCAACTCAGAACTTAAGGAGCTCAAAGATTCGACGAACAATACCAAAGAAAGGACATTACTCAAACTGCCATACCATGATTAAAATTAACTGAGGCGAGAAAAGAAAAACAAAAGCAATGCCCCACATATTCTTCACGTCACATTCACAATAATTAAAACAATATAATACTTTACAAAGTAAATATTCATGTCATTACACAAATACACATGGAAGAGGGATGAGGGAGGGTCTTCTGTTACAGGTATCTCCATAATTAGATTAAAAGATTAGGCCCCTAAAATGCATTTGTTAAAACCTGTTTATCAAGAAATAAATAAACTTAAAAGTCGCTGAAGAAATAATTACTAGCTTTACGGTAATTAAAAATATGACATTTACAGCGTCTTTATGTCGTTGCAGTAGGGACGATTTTCCTAGTAAGTGTTTTATCAAGATTATCAGAATCTGCCAAGCCGGCGCCATCTAGTTTTAAAATATTTACCAACTTGCCTTGTAAGATCTAGTTACAGATATTAACATTTCATTTAATTTCAACACGATACCCCTTGGTAAGACTGATTGTCCGACTTTCGGGCATCTGAAAACCTATAGTGACTCATCATCATCTGCCTTTTCCCAACTATGTTGGGGTCGGCTTCCAGTCTAACTGGATGCAGCTGAATACCAGTATTTTACATGGAGCGATTGCCTATCTGACCTCCACAACCCAGTAACTGAGCAATACGATACCCCTTGGTAAGACTGGTTGTCAGACTTTCGTGCTTCTGACGACTCGTAACGACTGTCAAAGATCCACAAATGACAGCCGAGACCAACGGCTTAACGTGCTTTCCGAGGCACGGAGGAGTCTCGATATGTGAAAATTAAATGAAAAAGTATTATAATTAAAACAATATAATACTTTACAAAGTAACTATTCATGTCATTACACAAATACACATGGAAGAGGGAGGTCTTCTGTTACAGGTATCTCCATAATTAGATTAAAAGAAGGCCCCTAAAATGCATTTGTTAAAACCTGTTTATTAGGAAATAAATAAACTTCAAAAGTCACTGAAGAAATAATTACTAACTATACGGGAATTAAAAATATGACATTAACAGCGTCTTTATGTCGTTGCAGTAGGGTCGATTTTCCTAGTCTGTGTTCTGTGTTTTAAAATATTTACCAACTTGGCTTTGTAAGTGTCTGAGAAGATCTAGTTTCAGATATTAACATTTCATTTATTTAAAGATGGTCACCCATCCACAAACCATCCCCGGCAAGCGTAGCTTAACATGATGAATCGACCCGTGCGGCTGTTATGACTTAGCCACGAGCTCCCAAAGCCCATAGTGACTGTCAAAGATATAAACACAAAAAAAAAGCTAAACTGACCTCTTTGCTAAGCCGGAGCCTCTTAATCTTGTCCATGAGATGGAACACAAGCTGCAGTAATGGCCGCACCTCGTCGCCGCCGCCGTCGGGTCCCAGCGCCAGACTGATCAGCATCACCTTCTCCGTGTCAGGGGGCTTCGTTACTGCTGACTCCCTGTCAACGAGCGATAATATTAGCGTTTAACATACGCACATCACAAAATATATGTATAAAACAGGGTTTCGGATCGAAGATTATAGGGTACTTTCGTAAATTTTTACAGCTGCTGAGCTCTCAAAGGGATAGCCCCTCGCAAAGGGGCTATCCCTTTGAGAGCTCAGCAGCTGTAATTTTTGAGAATTCGCAATCTGTCAGAAATACAATGAATTTACCAACATTTTTGACAGATTGTCACTTGAATGTGTACGTTTTTAGGTACGAGAATTGGCCTTTAGTTGACGGACGTTAGACCAATTTAAGTAAAAAAAACGGCCAAGTGCGTGTCGGACTCGCGTACGAAGGGTTCTGTACCATTATCTATAAAAACGGGAAATGGGAACCCTTCAATATTTATTTTATTCTTGTTTTTTGTATTTCTTGTTATAGTGGCAATAGAAATACATCATCTGTGAAAATTTCAACTGTCTAACCTATAACTCTCTAAATATCTATTTAAATAATTTACGGTTCATGAGATACAGCCTGGTGACAGACGGACGGACAGACAGACAGACAGCGAAGTCTTAGTAATAGGGTCCCGTTTTACCCTTTGGGTACGGAACCCTAAAAAGGTGCGCGGTTTCAATTTTTAGGAAGCTTCTAGATTATTCTAGAAGCGACTCGCCTTTATAGGTCGAACGGATTGTGGCGGGAGCGGTTCGTAATACGTTCCTGTTACAAGCATAAGATTCGTTTTTATTATTAACTATCTGACTCGATAGACGTCCTGTCCAAATTTCAATATTACACAAAATGTCCACAGAAAAAAGGACGGTTTTTTTTTAATTATTCTCCGGGCAACTTTTCCAAATTTTTCTTTCGCTAAACACCGTATTCGAAATATTTACCAATATTTAATATTTATAAAAAGACAACTAATAAAAGTGAGTTTGTGTGCTCACGAACTCATTTCAACGGAAACTGAAAAATGTTGCCATGATGGGATGTTTGAACTTCTTTTAGGAAAAGCGCGCAATCTATTTTTATGATGGCAATACAATCTCAAAAATCCACCCTGTATAAATAAATTGAATAATGTTAATTTTGCTCACTCTATCTGCTTAGGGCCGGAGTATTTGTCAGAGATATGTATGAACTGCACGTATTGGTGGTAGTGCTCCAGCGCCGCGCAGACCCGCGCGTCCAGCACGGCCGACGTGGCCTCCGCCGTCTCCGACATCACGGACAGCGCGCCGGGCAGCCCGTGCTTGTCGCCCGGCCGACGCTCCGGGCAGAACACGCTCTAGAAACGACAACATACAATTAATTGTAGAATACCATCTCTTATCAGTAGTCGCTCAGCGAGCTATGGAACGAGCTATGCTCGGAGTATCTCTGAGAGATAGAGTCCGGAATGAGGTAATCCGGCAGAGAACCGAAGTTGTTGACTTATCTCACAGAATAAGCAAGCTGAAGTGGCAATGGGCCGGCCATATTAGCCGTAGAACCGATGACCGTTGAGGTAGACGTGTTCTTGAGTGGAGACCGCGAATCGGCAAATGTAAGGTAGGACGCCCTCAGGCAGGTGGAGCGACGATCTTCGCAGAGTGGCTGGTAGCAGCTAGATGAGAAGCTAGATGAGAGCTGCTGAGAATCGAGCTGAATGGCGTGCAATTGGAGAGGCCTATGTCCAGCAGTGGACTGCTATAGGCTGATGATGATGATGATCTCTTGCCTCGGCTTCGTCTGACTCATATAATATATGTTCAACTTGTCCTTTTTGTGTTTATTTCTTTTCTTTGTGGCATGTTTTACCGCAAATAAAAATAATTTATTTCCTTCCTCCTTATTGATTAACAAACTGATATTTTCGATTAATGATTTCGTTACGATTCGGTGCTCTATGTACATTCACATTTATACTTCTAAAATTCTAAATAGTTTGATATCATAACTTTTACGTACCAAGTCCTGCATCTCCTTAGACAGCTTGGTGGCGATCTTCTTCTGCGCGACACACAGCACGAACGGATCGCTGTCGTCTTTGCCGAGCTCCACGCGGACCAGTAGTGTGTCCGGAGTTGGTCTAACTACACCCAGTAGTACATGGACAAGGTCTTGTCGCTGTTAAAAAAAAAAAAGGATAATGTTCATGAAACACAAAATACAGGGTGTACGAGATAGCCCTCCACAAATTAACAGGGGCATTTAGCTCCTTATTTTGAATCATATTCCACTGGAAATATTCTCAGGAAACTTTTCATTTTTTTTAAATTGTTTTTTCAGTTACTCTTCCTTTATTTCAATGTAAAATTACAGTCTCTGTATGCAGCACTCAGCACAGCAGTGGGGACATTATAGGCTGATTATGCAGACTGTACAGTTGTATCTTCATACCTTGATAAGTTTGAGTGTAAGCAGCATGCCCTCGCAGCAGAGGCGGCCGCTGCACCACATAGTAAAGCAGTGTTCTGCTTCGCGCCTCCAGCCGCGCTCGTCACTCGCCGCTACCACGTCTAAACCTGTCTCGCCTGGAAACAACAAGTAGTCAAGATATTTGTTAGACTGGCTTTAATATTGTAAAAATAAAATTTCAAGTGTAACTATAATTTGAAGAATTTATTCAATAAGTTTAATAATCCTTACTAATATTATAAATGCGAAAGTAACTCTGTCTGTCTGTCGCGCTTCACGCCAAAATTACTGAACGAATTTCGATAAAATTTGGCAAGGAGATAGATGGCATCCCGGGGACGGACATAGGCCACTTTTCATCGACATATCACGCAGGTGAAGCCGCGGGCGGAAGCTAGTGTATAATAAGGTAAATGTCTTACCAACTAACGTAAAATTATCATCAAGTAGCGGTTTATGCAGCTTAAGGAAGTTGGTAGCAATGGAGGTGTTCTTCGCGCGTCCTATCGCGTAGGCCAGCGCATACGACGCTAGCAGGCAGCACAGGATGCCTTCCAGCCAGTACGCGTCCCAGCGAGGACGGATCATTATAGGAACCTGGACATGAGAAAAAAAAAAAAAAATATCTTATTACTTTTTTGTGGTAAGACACATATTATTCAATCAATACAGGGTGTTAGTGTAAACACCGATATCCTTGAAACCAGTGGTTTGGTTTCATTTATAGAACGTAAAATCAAGAAAATCAATCAGTATTTTGTGTCATTTACAACAAATTCGGTGATCTCCACATTAGGATTTCATAGAGTCCAAAATGTGAAAACTCATGTAAAAAGCTTGTATTGGTCCTTTGCAGGCTTATCTTAGTACACGTCACGCATTAATGGAACATGAAAAGAAATGATGTTTACCTTAGAAATAGTGATCTTTGGTTGTTCGGAGGAGCGTGGAGCATTGTCCTGGAACCCTTCGAACTCCTCAGGGTCTTGGAAGTGCTCAAACTCATTGTCTTCATCCTGAGAAAATGATACAGTGTAAAAAAATGGATATAATGGTGGTCATGATCATGGCTATTGCAACAGGCCCTCAATAGAGATGTAGACATAATATGTTTAATGTCATGTTGTTTCTCCGTGAAGTGTAACAACTACAGTCCAGCCGCCAAGAGAATGCGTTACTGACACATGTCAGTTTTCTAACGAATTTTAGCCTTATTTCAAATTGTCGAACTGACCAGTGTCTAAAACTCATTCTCTCGATGGCCGGACTGTACTTTACTTATGTACAATTATCATTATGCAGACACATAACTTCACCACTTTGAAGAAAAATAACAAAAGAATTCATTTGCAATTCAATTAACTAATGTTAGTGACCTCTGTCTGTTGTAGTATAGAAAAGTGAATACTAGGTAAGACAAATTGTGAATGGATTAATTTTTAATGTAGCTTGGAGTTGTATTAAAAACCGTAGCAAAACCCCAATTATCACAGACTAACAAAAGAAAACCTATCAGAACTCCTCAGAAGAGCAGTGGTGGCCCAGTAATGGCTGCGACTTACGAGTTGTAGGTCGTAAGATTGACCCCAGACCGGCGCTTTACTTTGTTTAAATTATTTCATCACCACTGCTCTCAAAACGGTGAAGGAAAACATCGTGAGGAAACCAGTATGTCCTAGAACCAAAAATTCTAAGACATGTAACATCTACCAACCCGCACTGGGCCCGCGTGGTTGATTACGGCCCACTCCCTCTCACCGAGAGGACGCCTGTGTCTCAGCAGTAACATTATAGACTGATTATGCATACCTCCACTAAGATCTCATCTTCAGTCTCGACGTTGGCTTCAAACTGGTCCTTTAAAGATATCTTCTGTTTTGTAGGAGGAGATGACTCTTTTTCTTCAGCAAAATCTGATGATGAAAATATTTTTATGGTAAGTAGTATTAATGTTTTTATAGCCTGCCAGTATGCAGACCTTTATATGCAACAGGCTAAGTTTACACAGACAAAACAATGATTTTTATAATTTTCTTAAAACTAAAACAAGTTTATCTTTGAAAACAGTATTTCACAAATGTGGATTATTATGCATTTAAATACTAAACTTATAAGGCAATCAATCCTCATTCTGTCCCTATATGAGTTTTAAAATAAATACGGAACAGTGATATGCAAAGACTTACCATCAGCAAGATCATCGTCTTCCGCCTCAAACTGCTCGAACTCCGCGAAGTCATCATCTTCCAAGGCCTGATCCTCAAAAGCCTGTGCCACGAAGGTACTGCATAGCAGCACAACTATTGATAATAGCACCCACCGCATTTTGTACCTACAAATGAAACAAAACTCTTTGAGGTTGAGGTGTAGCATAGCATAGAGTATAGACCACAGTTCAATGTGTCCTGACAAATTTAAAAAAAAAATGGAACATGATAGGTGTAGATCCTGCTAAGAGTTTCATGCTTTAGCAATGCATAGTATGTCAGACCTGAATTGATTGGCTTGTGTAAAACCTTGATATTCATAGTAAATTGATCCCAATACAGGCCACCACAGAAGGATAACAGGAAAAAATCAAAAGAAAACCTCTTTTGTACAATGCAATTGAAAATCTTTACAGTGAACAGTTTCTATCAGGAATGATGAGTTGTTTATGCAAGTAAGTACAGTTTTCCTTATTCAAATACTCAATTGAATGTTTTTAATTCTTAGTGACACAAGAAGAATGTAATCTTATCTCTTTTCCAAGGTTGTTTTATAGTATGTAAGGTTTCAGGTGTGGATCATGGTATCACATAAGGTTATAATAGTGTCCCCATTAGCCCTTAACCTTCAACAAAGTTAGTGAGAATGCAATAAGAAAAAATACAGAAGGCATTCAAGTTAAAAGTTTTAATCCAACTTTAAAGTATCTTTGGCTATTTCGTTTGTTTTCATAAGACTTTCTACGGCGCAAATTTATTTCAATTTAGCTCTCAAGGTAATCTAAATATATTTTATTTTATTTTTACACCATAGAACTGCACGGCTGACTGTGCAATTTTTAACACCAAATATTTCCCTTAATATAGCGAATCACACAGATTTTTGGTTACCTGTTATCTATTTCTCGACGATGTTATCAACTAAACTAACTCATTAACTTATTAATTAGATTATTTTACACAAATTCAATCACATTTCACCTACTTTATTGCGGGATTGACACAGTATGTTTTCGTTGCATCAATTTTAACAATGAAATTAATATTACTGGATAAGAAAATTATGCCAATTTTTCAGCCAATAGTAGACGTTCAATTGAGATACTTTTGATAAAAATGTTAGAAAACCGTAATGGAAAACGTGCTGTTTAATGTCACCGATGTCACGTCACATGACATTTCCAGATTAGAGTTGCTAGAATAAAATATTTTTTATTAATTCGTTTATTTACTTAGCAACTATAAAAAGGTATTCAAAAAACAAAAAGTTTTTTACCAAAACGACGTGTAGGTACTAAATAAATAATTACTCCATCGTAATCATCGTAGCGATAGTTACGCTGAGGTGAATGGTACAGTTTGCTATGCAAAAAGTTCAAGGATAGTGAGTGCAACAAATAAAGTGATCATAACTCAGGATCACGATGACCTCAAAATCATAATGACTTGATCGAATTATTAATATTTCCGCTTCCTGTTTTTTAAATCACAAAATATCTTTAATTTATCAGGTAGGTAAGTAGTTATCTATTTAGTGATGTTTGTTTTGGTATACTTAACAATAAATTAAGGAAAACACATCATTATCCTCGACAATATTTTGCTGTAAAACCACCACTATCAACAAGGTGAATAACCTCAAGTGACCATTATGACCATGATCCTCCGACCTTGTCGACCTTGGTCCCGGCTGTTATTCGTGGATCGTTGACAGCCGTTTAGGCTCGTCAGAAGCCCGAAAGTCTGACAACCATTCTTACCGGTATCGTGTTAGGGGTTTATCGGGTTGTGGAGGTTAGATAGGCAGTTGCTCCATGCAAAATACCAGTGGGTATTTAACTGCATCCGAAGCCGACCCCAACTTATTTGGGAAAAGGCTAGGCAGATTGATTGATTGATATTTTTTACACGACTACCCAAAAAGGAGTGTAATGTTTTTCTTTCTTCTTCCCAGAAGATAATCGAGATCCCCGTCATGTTCGGCAGAAGAATACAAAAAAAAAGAAAAATGAAACTCCTTTTAATGTTTATAATTTACCCAGCGACTGGTGCCGTCATTGGACGAAGATTACGAGGCCAACCACCGCATAAATCCGCGTCAGAAAGCCTCATTGAATGCTGATACAATCTTGATCAATGAATATTATTCAGTATTTATTATTGTATATTGTAGTTTCTATAAAGGACGTTGACTTGTTTGAATTAGCGCGGACATATATTTTTTTTTTGGTGGGGCATTGTAGAAGCCAGTTTCAAATGGCAACATTATCCAGATCAAGGTATGACGTCCACTGCTAGTCATAGACTTCCCCCTAGGATCGCCACAAAGACCGGCCAGCTTGCTACATACTGTGATATTAGTAATATGTGACCGGCTCTGCGCTTCCTACATTTATCTTTAGTGACATCGGGATCAATAGGCGCAGCTTTTTAAACTACCAATAGAGGTCCCCCTACAGGCCGATGACCTTTACATCCTTCACATAACATAACATCACGTACTCCCCGAAGGGTTAGGCAGTGGTGTAACTATAAATTAATAGTAGGTAGGTACACCCACATTTCACTTTACATCCTTTCTACCAAGGAATCTACTGAAAACCTTACAACACCAAAAAGAGAAAGATTCTTAAGGACTCCGTAATCTGATTTAAATAAGAAAGTATTTACTACCGATAATTTTATCTAGGTTGCGGCACAGATAAATGTAGCGGTAATCTAAATTGTATTTAGCGGTTTTGCAAACTTCTAAGCTATGCGCCCGCGCGGTGTTGTCGAATAGTAAGAAAAGAAGTTCTTAAAAAATAAATTGCGTCACATTTATATTTAAACACAAAACACATTATACTGTAATTAACCTAATTAGTATTTCAATTAGGTATACCTACCTATTAATTTGATGCAAGGTCTTACGTTTGCAATTAGAATAAGACATACCGGAATTGTATCGCTTGCCTACACGTTTGGAAAAATCCGGAACATTAGGTAGTCATGACTCATTACTAAGTTTTAGACTTGTATAACAAAGTCCACTGCTGAATGGACCGACTATCTAAAGAATACAGGACTGACTGCATGGGGCGGGCGTCGAAACGGATGCAGTGACATCACTAGGACTACTCCTAGTGATGTCACTGCATCCGTTTCGACGGCAGACCTAGAAACGCAGCCAGACCTAGGTACTCCTAGGTCTGGCTGCGTTTAGCTTTTCTGAGACCCTAGACAAAGTGACATTCTATCACCGATAGCGATGATTGGAAAAAGCAAAAATGTATAGAAGGTACTGTAACGTCTTACGGACGTTACTTAGATATGTGAGGGTGTGTGGTGGAGGTAATTTCAAAGAGGAGGAGGTTTTCCAAGGGTTTATTAATTAGAAGACACGTTTATACATCAGGAGGGTCCGGGCTGCTCTGCCCCTCACAACATAAGAAAACACACCTGTCAATATTTAAATACCGACTGCTGGAACGTTCGCAAGTTTAAGGCTGCGCTTAAGTCAGCCAGCCCAACGTGAGGTTGCATATCGCATAAAACCTCTACAGTACTGACATAAGCTGTCGAAAAGCTTATGTCAATCCTGTTGAAAGTCGTTGTAGAAATACGAAACGCTTTCGAAGCGATTGTCACTTTTGTCTAGGCCCCCTGAGCCCCTAGACAAAGTGACATTCTATCAGCGATAACGATGATGGAAAAGGCAAAAATGTCTAGGACTGACATAAGCTGTCGAAAAGCTTATGTCAATTCTGTTGAAAGTCGTTGTAGAAAAACGAAACGCTTTCGAAGCGAATGTCACTTGTCTAGGCCCTCAGAACACTCAGGGAAGCATCGAATCAATAGCTATATTATAGCTAGGTCTTACATTTGGATGCCTATAGCTTCCTCGTTGGTTTAGTGGTTGCAAGTGCTACTGAGGGTGAGGTCCTGGGTTCGATTCCCCAGGTCCGGCAAAGTGTAATTGGGTTTTTTCCCCAGGAATTTAACACAACTGGGACTTTATCATAACTGGCGAAAGTGGTTGTAGGTACTAGAGGGTCCACCTCTGCCTAACCTTTCGGAGATTACAGGCGTGATGTTGTTTTTTTTTTTTTATATATATTACATACTTACATATACTGTTATTCCGGGCATCAGTCATCGCGTGGCGAAGAAGCAATACCAAAGGCTTATCGAAAACCTAAATCTTGGGAGAGCAAGTAGACATTTCGGAGCCTCCTCATTTATGGAATACTAGCTTCCGCCCGCGGCTTCGCTCGCGTGGTATGTCGATAAAAAGAACCCTATGTCCTTCCCCGGGATGCCATAAATTTTATCGAAATCCGTCCTGTGGTTTAGGCGTGAAAAGGTAACATTCATACAGACAGACAGACAGAGTTACTTTCGAATTTATAATATTAACATTGATTTTAAAATCCGATGAACTAACAAAGATTCAAAAGGATGGACACTTGAAGACTCTGTTTTTAGAAATCGTGGCCCTCCGGGACGTGTACCTGCGGGATCAAAGCCCTTAGGGACGAACCGCGGTTTGACAAGGCTTGCAACGTTTAGCACAGCATGCAACTGCAGCATTACTACTTTCCATGTATGTACTTTTAATAATACAATCTTGTAAATTACCATAGTTTTAATAATAGAGTGTAAAAATTTATAGGCAATTGGCAATTATTATAATACTTACTAGGAAAAATCTTAGGGAAAAATGTATCTTTTGCTGACAAAAACGTTTTTATGCAAATCTTTTAATCTTTTCTCCGTATTGTATTACTTGTTCCAATGACATTTTGACAAGTGCTTATTAGAGCAAATAGACATGATGAATATGAAAACAATGAGGATAATCATTTGCATAGAATGTGGGATAGAAAAAAACTAGGCATCAGCCATGATGGAATAATCATCAGTGTTTCGGATTGTGTCAATTTGATCTAGCTAAGGTACCTACTTCGAAGTTATCATCACAAGTGACATTATCAACTTGCTGACTGGCTATTCCATATTTTCGTAACTGCTCAATATTTATAGTAAGTAGGTACATAAACATAACATTTCGCCAGTTATGTTTAAGTCCCATGTAATAGGGGGCGAGCCTATTGCCATCAACCGGGCACAAATCCAGAGTCCAGGCTGGTACTGAGTAATTCTTGAGGAAAAACCCAATAACACTTTGCCCGACCTGGGAATCGAACCCAGGACCTCACGCTCAGCAGTAGCACTTGCGACCACTAGACCAACGAGCCAACCAACGTTTTAATTCGTGCGATTACGACATTAGGAAGCAGACACTGTCGGTCCTTTCAATACTGCTGCTGCGCTACTGCTGCTTCGATGACAGACGATTTGTGGCGACTATCTTTGCCCCAGTGATTCATAACTAGCCCATAATGTTCATAATGCTGGCAGGAGCATGTGCATGACGAATAAGTAGGTATATTATAGTCCTCCATACCGTATTTCGGCCATGGCGGCCAATCTCAACGGAGACTAGCCTTCGGCGCGGGAGATATTATAGTGCACAAGGGTGTGCGCAGACACAGGAGCACTCTCTCTTCCCTCACTCTCATATTCCGATGGGACGGCAACCCGACACGACCGGAGAGAGATCAGGCGCAGGCCCAACGGCTTAACGTGCTTTCCGAGGCACGGGGGTATCACACTGCCAACTTCCAAAATCCAGACTGTTACTGTACTAAGAAATTCCAAAGAAGACAAAAAACGAAGGCAAAGATTAATAAGTACAGAGAGTTTAGAGTGTTTCTTTTCCGTGCGGGCTGTGCGCGGTGACAATTTCATCACCCGCAGTTGTTTATTCGGTTATTCCCATGATCCACATACTCGTATAATTTTAATATATCATGTGGCATTAACCGTGACTCTCTCTTATCCGCTAAGGATCTAAATCGTGATACAAAATATCGTGCATGTAACAGAAAATTCAGCTCATAAATCTCTGCGTTGCCAGACAAAGCCTGGGCGGGCTTCTAATTCGAATTCAAAATTAGAAGGCCATCGATCGCGGATTTGCAATCTTGGATTTAAAAACAAAAGATTTCGACTTGGCAAAACTTAAAAGCTTTAGGTTCGTTTACTTGATTATAACTTTATTTTTAACTTCGTGTCGGTTGCTTTTTTGAACAAATCAATTTGATACAGTGATTAGTCGTTCAACTTCAATCCTATATGTACCTATGTGTAGGTAATTTGTGTGTCTGTGTTTCTAAATTATCTCCAGTTGTAGGTACTGTAACGACCTACATGTGAGGGTGTGTGTGAGGAGGTAATCTCAAAGAGGGAGAGGTTTCAAGAGGTTTATTCTAATAATTAATTTTATAAAAAGATGCGTAGGTACACTATTCGGTAGCTAAGACTAGACAGAACTGGACAGAACCTATCTAAACAAAATAGCACTCCTAACATATTTAAAACCAGATTGTTGGAACGTTCGAAACTTACAGCTGCCCTCTCGCCAGCCTGTACCACATAAGGTTGCGTATCGCATAAAACCTCACAGTACCTAGCTATAGTTATTTGTTTATTTAATTATTAGCTCTTAACTTTGCTATTAAAATATTTGCATGCCAAAATATGTATGGCGAGATGTGTCATCGCACAACAATATTTATTTACCATGATTAATTATATAACGCATTTAAAACAAATTACTTTTTTGACTTTGACTATGGTCAATTGGTACAGTTTATTATTCATTAAACTAATGACGCTGTGAAATACCTAGGTATCTCTTGTCAACATAATTAGGAAAAGTGGCAAAACCAGTACCTAGATACACATAGGCTAGTCTGTTTTCCCACGAGAACTAGGGAAACTTAGATCAAGGCAAGTTTATCTTTATTTAGATACACATAATGTACCTACTTAATGCTAGGGTTGAGACCATGTTCAGACTTTCTACTCTCTCTTATAAAAGGTCTGTGCCGGATGTCATAAATTAAAAACAACATAACATCACGCCTTGTTTCCCCGAAGGGTTGGGCAGTGATGTACCTACCTATAGTACACCCACAATTCGCCAGTTATGTTTGAGTCCCATGTAATAGGGGGCGAGCCTATCAACCGGGCACAAATCCTATAAGCTACTGAGAAATTTTAGATGGAAAACCCAATATTCAACACTTTGCCGAAAGTTCGAAAACTGCTCAACAACGTACTTTACTTACCTATGAAGCAATGGATTCTATTCCATTGCTTCATAGGTAACAAACTTTGTTGCGAACCGATTCCAATTCTGATTGATCGTGTATTACGTATGATGCTGGACACCGAACCTAGAACTTGTCAATGGACACAGTAGTTGCAACACAGTATGTATAGTCGTAGTACACTTTGACCAATGAGGCAGTTGTTTTGTAGAGGCAGTTATTAAAATTGGTACGTTTACATTTATTTTTATTGTTTTACTGCACGATAGAAAATGCGTGTATCACTCACTACATAACATAAAACAAAGTCGCCCCGCCGCGTCTGTCTGTCTGAAAAAAATAACGAATTTTCATACGGTTTTACCAACGGACAGAGTGATTCATGAGGAAGGATCAGGGGGCCGGCCACCACCGCTATCAGCAGTATTATTTTAATCTTACTTCGTGGGGGAAAGAGATGGAGTTATACGTTCTGTAGAGCTTCATCTCTTTCCTACACTGAAGTAATATTAAAATAATACTGCTGTAAGTAAGCGGTGGTGGTAGGCCACCAGGTGTATAATTCATGAAAGTTTTGTGTAATTTGGCTGAAATATGATGATGATTGTTGAACTTCACGTTTACGATTATTTTACTGGCGTGCGCATTACGGTACTAGGTACCAGGGAGGTTGCGGATGCAGATTTTTTCACATACGCGGATGCAGATGCGGATATTTGGAGGCTCACATCCGCGGATGCGGATGCGGATGTTAAGATATTTTTTCCAAATGTCACTTTGCGCCGGTGGTGGCATAGTAAATTCACTTTTTAAATAATCTATCAGCTGCAGAAATCTCGCTTAACACACAATTGTTACATATACTTACTTATTCACAATAACACTCGAAAACTGCAATCTTATTTTATTTAAACGTGTTAAAAGACTAATTTACAAGAAACAATGTTGTCACCGAACGAAATCTACGCTCTTAATGGTCAATGACCACGTGTGTAGGGCACGCGTCAGTCGCCGGCCCCGCCCATTTTCTTTCTTGTCGTGACTTGTGCAACATCCGCATTCGCATGAACATCCGCATTAATTAATTGCGTATGTGGATGCGAATGTCCAAATCGATGCGGAAGCTCCGCAGTTGCGGATGCGGATATTCGCAACATCCCTGGTAGGTACTTACTTACTGATTTTTACTGATAATTTCCGACCTAGGCGGGAGAAGCTGCGGGCACAAGCTAGTCTTAAATATTATTGTTACACTTACGTTCAGTGAAAGTAACTTACTCAACCTACTGCTTACGTTAGAGCAAAATGTAGTAACAAAAAAATAGAGTAAGTTTTTTGCAACCATAAGCAATTGTAGGTAAGTCGACTGTGCCCGGAAAAGTGAAACAAGTAAGTGTATAAATTACTATTTATTACTCAGAAATCAGTGGTTTAGTTTCAACTGAATGGGTAAAGAATCAGTAGGACTAATGCTACGGGTATATTGACGCGATAAACCGAACTACACTTCGCACGCTCTCGGTTACACAGCGAGACGTCGATGCTATTAGCTATCCATGTGACAGTTTAGATAATTTCAACATAAGTAATTGTTACCTCGGCGCCTAGCCGGAAAGTTAAACAACAACTGAAGCCTTTTTTTTTTAGGGTGGCAAATCTTCAAATAACTTCTCCCGCTCTGGACGGAGCGACAGGGCGTGTCAGACTTTTACTGACTAAAACCCACCCGTGTTCCTTCAGTTGCCTGTTGCCAAGGGTCGTGGTATCCCTTTCGGACTATCTCGCATCCCTGGCAGGCATCGGCGAGCTAGCCATTGCTCGCCGTCCGCAAGCCCGCGCCTACGATGGCCGGGAATCCGCCTGGGATTCTCGACGCCCAGGGCGTCTCCTACGGCGGCTAGGGGCGTAAGGGCGCGAATTTCGCCTCTCCCTCACGCGTTCCGTTTCCACCTTCGCAACAACCGAAGCCTGGGCGAGTGGGCGCTTGAGTGGATGTGAATAAGTTTCAAGTTACTGTGAATCGTTGTCAATACAAGTAGGTATACAAAAGCCACTGGTTACCGCGCTAAAAATAGGCACATAGTTTTATCCAAGCCTTTTTATTTTACCATCAAGATGAATTTAAAATTGTTTGGTCCATTATGTAGGCTAACATGAAAAACAAACGAGTTTTAAAAAGAAGTAATTATTGTTACTTTATGGAAGAGACCTAATTAATATCCCAATAAATCTTAATCCATTCGCTTGATTGAATAAATGTAAATTCAAGTCATTATAAAATTCTCCGTTATTTCGTCGGAGCCGGCTGCCTGCGTCCATGTCTCTACCTAGACATAAAAATTTAAATACACTTACTTATTTCCAGTTTTAGTTGGTGGTGGAACCAGTTCCAGGTTTATAAACTTGAACTTGAGAGCCAGATGAACTAAGTAGTGTCGTGTAAGTCCGGCTCATAGGGTCGCCATGATTTAGGCATTTTCGAGGATAGTTGAATGAATTTTATTTATAGCAAGTTTTTATTACAATAACGATAAATCAAAGTATTTTATTGTAAATTAATTATCTATCTATTATTAAAAACCGGCAAAATGCGAGTCGGACTCGCACACGAAGGGTTCCGTACCATTATCTATAAAAACGGCAAAAAATATCACGTTTGTTGTATGGAAGCCCACTTAAATTTATTTATTTTATTCAGTTTTTAGTATTTGTTGTTATAGCGGCAATAAAACATCATCAGAAATACATCATCTTTGCCGTTTTATCCTTTGGGTACGGAATCCTAAAAATCAAAATTAAAGATAGAAAAAATATGTTAATAGTAATATATTTATGTAGATGTTACCTTTACATATTTTTTTAGATCAAATGTGCCACAATTTTGTGCTTTTAATACTCGTTTAGCGTTAGAATTTGCCCTACTTTTCTTCAGTCCGGTCCGGACCGATGGATGACAGTTTGTTCATTATTTAGTCATTGATGTTGCTTTTATTGAGGAAAGGATAGAAACACCTTTTATGTTATGTATGCGTGCACCAAGGATTTTGACTTTTGCAGTGTAATACACCTCCGCTCTGTGCATAAACGCTGTGTGAAGTGAAGTGAGCTTGAAGTGAACTGTCACTGCTTTAACATCAGTAGGTATCGATGACAAATGACAGGTCACCCACGCTCACTTCACCTAAGCTTACACGGAGTGATGGTTACAGAATAGCAATGCAGGTCCGACAGGGACCAGGCCCGGGTCGATGGCGCGTCGTGTTCCACGCGCGCCTCTAAGAGATGTCAGCACAATCGGCGGGGTCCGCCAGGACCGATGTCTGCCAGGGTTGCGGGTTAGTCCGAAAGGGATACCGGGACCTTGGCAACAGGCAACTGAAGGAACACGGGTGGGTTTTAGTCAGTAAAAGTCTGACAAACCCTTCCGCTCCACCCAGAGGGGGAGAAGTCATTGGATGATTAGGATTACCCACGATGAAAAATAAAAATAAAAAAAGGTATATGCTGAACTTTTTCCTCGGGTATTCTCCTGTATTTACCTGGCGGATGTAGATAATATTATCATTATTGAAATAATTTACTATAATCAAGATAAGGCTTGCGGTTACACGATCTACGAAGACACTTGTGCTAATGATCATAAATAGGTACCTTATAGGAATCATGGATGCAAAAAGTTTTTATGAACTTCTTGGAAAATCTTTTCGTAGGTACTCTTTAAAACACCACCGTAAATTATTGCTTCCTAACTTCTGCCCCCAACTTCGCCAGCGAGCTTGTTTTAACATAAAAATGAAACTCGGCAATACTGTAGCTTTCCATTAGTAGTATCGGATCAATAGTTCAAAAGGTTGCCCCTTACAGAAAAAGTCACAAATTATAGATTGTCTGAATTTGTTAGTTGAAACCATTTTAAACCCCGACGGAAAAAGAGGGGTGTAATAAATGTAACGTGTGTCTGCACCATCGTAGCTGCCGAACGGCTGAACCGATTTTGATTTTTTTGGTTTTGTTTGAAAGGTGACATGATCGACAGGGTTCTTAGCTATAGAAAAAAAATCGTTTATAAGATGATTGGTTTTCGTTGGGGATTTTTTTAATTTAATTTAACTTGTTGCTGAAAAAGTATTCCTGTTTATCAAACTGTGCTAATTGTCCTAACGCCAAGATAACATAGTACCTATGCTAGTTCCAAGAAACATTTTTTTTCAGATCGTCTTTGATCTATCAAAATCAAAAGTCATTAATTCAAACTAGAGTCACAATATAAATATTTATAATATAAATATATACAATTAAATATACACAGTATAAATATTTATATTGTGCTAGAGTCGCAAGATCTGTCTGTCTGCAACGGCTGAAATCGGGACGAATAAGTATGCCACCGTCTTGTCGTTTATTTATGGTCAAATTAAGTATAGAATTATTTAATTAATTAATATTATAATAATATTAAATTATTAATTAATTTTTAAAATATTAGGTACAGTATAGAATTAAGGACGCACTCTTCTAAACTGAGAATTAGCACTTTATGAACGTCAAAATGTAGTCTAACTAAACGTCAATTCTCAAGATATGAGCTCATCAATCCTTAACGAGTTTACATTCCTCTTACTTCTCAATACAGTTGAAAGTGTGACTTAATACTGAGCTGGAAAATAGACTAGGATTACAAGAAATAAACAACTAGTTCTTCATAGAGATTTATCCAATTGAGTAGCTTCTTCCCGCGTCTTCGTTTGCGTGGACTTCAGAATTGGTTAAACATATACAGCCTATAATGTTCTGGGACACTGGCCTCCTCTCTTAAGGATTGGTTTACCGAGATAAAAAGTATCCTATGTGTTAACCCAGGTTGTAAACTATCTGTGGGAAAACATCCAAACATACAAACTTTCACATTTTTTAAATTATAATAAAATAATAATAGGATTGCGCGTGTCCTAAAAATTACTCGGAACATGGTAATCCTTAGCCCCATCAGTTAAATCGGTTTCAGATTTCATCGTAAATACATACAAATGATTTGAATAGATATTTGTGTTAATCTGTTTTAAAAACATTGTCCATTTTTGCATATACCTACCTAGGTAGATATGGAGATCTATGCTGAGTACTTTAGCCATCAATTATTGTAGATTCTTGAATGATTTTCCATACATTTTCCTTCACAAGAAATACTTAGAAGACAATTTACATTTCAATTATTTGTTGAAAATGAAATAAAATTATAATTAACATTAATTAAAAAAAAAAACCGGCCAAGTGCGAGTCGAACTCGCGCACGAAGGGTTATTATCTATATCTATAAAAACGGCAAAAAAATCATGTCCGTTGTATGGGAGCCCCCATAAATATTTGTTTTATTTTAATTTAATTATTTATTTTTAAAGTGAATATATAACTAAATAATCTGTGAATATTTCAACCGTCTACCTGTTGCTGTTATCAATATCGAGCAAAGACGAGCAAAAAAATCACGTTTGTTGTATGGGAGCCCTCGTAAATATTTATTATATTCTGTTTTTTAGTATTTGTTGTTATAGCGGCAACAGAAAAACATCATCTGTGAAAATTTCAACTGTCTATCACGGTTCATGAGATACAGCCTGGTAACAGACGGACAGACAGACAGACAGCGGAGCCTTAGTAATAGGGTCCCGTTTTACCCTAATAAAAACAATCTGTAATTCTACTTTATAGTCGATTCACATTCGTTATAAATAAATTGTTTACTTAGGTACTTATGAAATATACCTACCTACCTACTTAGTTTGAATATTTTAATGATCAGTAATTCTAACAAAAATCCGACATCATTTTAGGACCACCTTTATTTTGGCGCTAACATCAATATTTACGTCTTTAATAAAAAAATCTTTAAAATATTAAACACAAAAAAATAAGATTATGTTTTGGACTGTGCTGACTTCTAAAAGGTTCAATTAAATCTACTTAATTGGGCTGAAAAAACCCTAAAACTTTGACCTTCACCTGTTATTACTAACCTCAAGGAAAACAAAATCTTACACGGATACAGATTGACAATGACAACAAAACAAATCGAAATCAAAATTCGAATTCGATAAATTCATGGAACGCGATGATTCAGGCCATCTACATGGCAATATAAAGTGACTAAAGGCCATGTTCAATGCCAGTCGAGTTCTGCGCGTGAGAACACACGCTACATTATTTTAGTAATATTTTTAATTTTTTTTAAGTTCTTTTTTTAAACCGCCAATATGGCGTCTGCCGTGATTAAGTTAAGTGCCATATTGTTGTTAGTTGCTGTGGTCGCCGCTGATGTTTGTTAGTATTTTTTTATTTATTATTTTAAGTTATACTTAATTTAACTTTTCGTTCGCGCGATGTTTCGGTTGCATGGAAAAAGCTCCACGATATTTGGATTTGAAAAACTGCAGTGATTATTTAATAAAAGAAGTGGAACTTCTAAATCAAAAACGTAACTCGACTTAACAAATAAATACTTAATATTAGTACCTATAGAGAAAAAACCTAGCATAGTTATAATAACGGCTAGGTATACCTACCTAGCTTACAATTACTTACTTTATTACTTCAGTGTTTTCATTTTATTAATTACTATACCTACCTACACAATAAGTATAGGTTTGCTGCAAAGGAAATTAATACTAGATTATCATAATAATAATGTCAACGATCAAGGTAAAGTCTTTGTAAATAAGTAGAAACAGATAGAAACTTAAGTATACTACATGAAATACACAAGTTCAGCACATCTCAGTTTCAGTTTTCAGGCACCCATCTCCATCCGATTAACTTAATATTATTTCCATAAAATATTACTTAATATTTATTTATTTATTTTATAATAAATAAACAAGTAATAAATATAGCCATTAGTAAATAAATAATTGTACATAAAGTTCTACGTTTATTTAAGTATGAAATTTTAAAATTTTACTTTAAGTAAGTATTGAAAGTAGTGTATGGGGAAGGTTCTTTGTTCTTTACTTATACTTTATATTCGGCACTTTTTATTTTTGTACTGAAATTAAAAGATTACTTATTATGAAATCTTCTTCTTCTTTGGCCTCGCCTTTTTCCGTAATTATTATTTAAATATCATATATTATTATTTTAGTCTTCGCAATAAATTCAGTGTCGTCAAGAGTTGAAACGCCTCAATATTCACAGGATGATGAAAATATGCGTAAAAAACTGTTAAAACTACGATCCAACGATCTTTCAATTTATATGTAAAATAGTTTTTTCCTCAGATTCTTAGAACTGTAGGTACCTACCTATACCTAACAAGTTGCCAGTTCCGTGTATGTACTTACAATAAATAATTTAATAAAGGAATGCGAATCAATAATATAATGTATATAAATTACTTGAAAGTTGATGTGACCATAATTCATTTATCAGCATCGTTACGCAAAAAAAACAAAGTGATTAACTTTTAGGTACCTACAGCCAAGCCGGGTGGATTTTATTCCATACAAAAGTGGACGCAACTGACCTTTAAAAATCCACATTTTTTTCAATAATATATGATAAACATTCCTAAATGATACAAAACGTTTTACACGTTTTTATCTTGATAGGGAAAACTGTTTTAGAGCTACGATCGACCATTTTTCCTACACACAACTAAAGTGTGTCCCCTCCCCCAAAGGAGGCCCTTCCTTATGATAAAGAAAGAAAGAAAGAAAGAAAGAAAGAAAGAAGGAAAGAAAATACATTTAAAGAAAAGACAAGAAGTGAAGTGTTCTCAATTCTTGCGCCAGCGGCTTCGCCCGCGTGATATCGCTGTAGTTTTTGAGTTAATTAAGTACAAACAAAAATATAAATCTATTCTCTTTATTATATTAGTGTCTTTTCCATCATCGTTATCGCTGATAGAATGTCACTTTGTCTAGGGCCTCAGGTGGAGATTCATAGACTACTCCGTCTTAGAGTGTAAATGTGTCCTGCGTGTCCTGTCAGCTACACGTTACAGGACCTGATGGACGCTAGTGAAGTAGTGATGGCAAATACGTGGCCGAATTCTGGGCCGAGTCTATTTAAATTGCCATCAACACGCTAAGAGATGAAGAGACTACTAGAAATAGTTCAATTGACAGGTGTCAGGCGCATTCCCTCGACCACCGTCGTACTGCATTAGTATTTTGTTTTAGCATTTTGCTACAAATATATAAGTTATGTACTTTATATCATCATTGTCTCTAGGTGACCGCATCAGTAAAATGTAGGCAAGGGTGCCTTTGCCACAGAATATTAACCTTTATACCTACCTAATATTTCTTAAAGTATTTTTTTTACATCAAAACGTTTTAAATTACCGCAGAATTTTTTGTGGGTATAATTGCATATTTTTCTACCGTGAAACAAAAAAATACCTACCACACATTACGTCATTATGACAGTACTGTCATAATAATGTGTAAGTAATGTTAGGAAAATTATGACCTGACACGATAATAATAAGATCATAATTTTCCGACCCCTGTCAATGTTCACGGAATTGCGAGCATACGGAAGTTTTCGATATCGTGTTTCGAACCACAAATTGTCAAAGTACATGAAGTAAACTTCATTAAGTTTTTTTTTTTGCTTTAAAAAATCACGATTTCTTTGTTTATTATTAAATCAAAGTGATGTAAAATTGGGAATACCTGCCCTTAAATCGTAATCATTATGAACGCTGTCTATGATAATTGTGATGCTATATCATGTTGTTGTCAGAAAAGAAACATCCTTTATCTAAGCGGCCTATTAATTGATAATCTCTTTGTTTTCATCCTATAAATGTTTCTATATATTTATGCTGCTGTATAATTCCACTGTTGGAGAAAAACCTTTCAGAGCTGATGGCCTAGACAAGTGACAATCGCTTCGAAAGCGTTTCGTATTTCTACAACGACTTTTAACAGGATTGACATAAGCTTTTCGATAGCTTATGTCAGTCCTATACATCTTTGCCTTTTCCATCATCATTATCGCTGATAGAATGTCACTTTGTCTAGGGCCTCTTATTATAGTTTCGTGGTTACGATGATGGTCCCTTGGAGTTAGTCTGTCAGTTTGTTGGTCTGTTTTGCATATTTAAGGGTCCGGACCCTTAAATATGCCCACCCATTTCTGATCATCATCTGCCTAGCCTTTTCCCATCTATATTAGGGGTCGGCTTCCAGTCTAACCGGATAAAGCTGGATGTATTTTACATGAGTGACTGAAAATAGAGCTAAAGTTAAGGTTTTGATAATTAAGTATATCGTGTTTGTGTTTACCTTACTGAAATGCATCATTATTCATCATAAGATGGGGCGTTCAATTTCGAAGTTAGAGCTCCAATAGCGCTGTACTACACACGGCTACCCGACGTGTAGAGTTCTGTCAATTTAAGTAAGTATAAATCCAGCTAATAAAGCTGGAAAATATTACAAAATAAATTGTAATAGATTAAAAGTTAGGTACCGTTCATTGGCTTTAATGTTGCGATCTACCGGTGAAATCACCGATACCTATTTATTTTTGGAAATCAAATACAATAAAATTGCGTTCTCTAGTAATTAACATTAATTAAATTAATTATAGGAAGTGCTACAACAATGCAGTGTATTGGAAACTAATTGGAAACAGATCGCCATTGTTAACAATACTTTAACAATTAAGTAATTATTGTACCATAGACAATTACAGAGCATTTACAAACAGTTTATTGGTGTCGGAAATAAAATTATTCACATAACTAATTGTAAATAACTCGAGAAAAATAGCAAAAGTTCACTTTCAAAACTCGACTTGTAGCACCACTGAACGCGAACTCCTATCTGTTCTGGATTCCATAAAGCACTTTCATGTGTTGTACTGTATCGGAATTTCTTCATTCCTCGCTCTTGCAAAATGGCCAATGAGCCAACAACATATTTGTGGTCAACAGTTGCATCATTCAAGCAATGTCACGAAGGTACTTGGCAGACGACTGGTTAGCGCCAATATTTGATATTTACATCTTTCTATCGAAATTCTTGATAGCGTAATTTGATGAAATTCTATGTGGAATCAATTTAAGTATTTTAAATATTTATTGTGTTAATAATCCTAAAAAAAAACTGGCATAATTTAAATGTGATGGTAGACTTAACTATTCCAAAGCAAGTAAAAACTGCTGGCGAGCAAAATTATTCTTACCTACCCCAAAATTCTGTAAGTAGGTACCTAAGTATTATTTGATTTAGCTAAGATGTTGCTCAAAATTATTCGAAACAAAAGAACTGGACCAAACCAAAGAGCTAAAAACTAGACATTACAAACATATACTACTTTTGCTGTACCAAAACTATTTTCTTTGTACCTGGCACCAACCTTGACGATCAACAAAGGTGTTCCCGCCAACGCATGCACCTTAATTTGTATGCAATATCCTAGGAGTATGTCGCCAGACCAGTCCAGTATAGCGACGTAGATGAACCGGTCTTGAACCGGATCAAGTGATACTATACTGCGCTCGCGATTGAGTTTCCAAACATGTAAACAAATATGTGTTTTTGGAAATACAACTTTAAGACCCGCATATACAGTTCAGTTTGCGCTACAACTTCGAAAATTTTCAATAGTCATTTTGAAATCAGCTAAAACACGGGCATAAAGTAAATATTCGTTCAAATAGAGATAACATCAATTGGAAGCAAGGATTTGAACAGACTTTAAACAGAACTGAATCGTTCACGCATTGCTGCCCACAAGTCCTCCGAAGAGCAGGTTTTTTTTTTTAAAGATCTGATTAAGGATAAAAAATAATTAAAAGTGCCTCTCGTTTTTTACAATGTTTTGGACTTTCGGTAGCTGTTTTAAAATGCGAAGATTTAGGGCCTTACCACAAAAACTTAGACACTTATTTTAATGAGACAACGCATTTTAATGTCAGTTGTATGTCAAACTGCATACAGAAATGTCATGTTTAAAAGGTGTTTAGGCTAAACAACTGATAAACACAGTTTTGAAGTAATAAGGCTAAGTTTTAATTAACGGTCGTTGAACAAAGAAGTGGGTCAATCAATCCTTTTAGGCTATAGTTAGTGTTGGAAAAAGAGTTTTCGATGTCAAACTAATCAACAGATGATTTCATAGAGATTTCTAACATAACACAGCACCACGCCTGTATTTCTCGAAGGATTAGACACAAGTGTATTTACTTACCTATATACTAAACCCACATTTCGCCAGCTATCTTTAGGCCCATGTAATACGGGGCGAGCCTATTGCCATCAACCGGGCACAAATTCAGAGTCCGAGCTGCTACTGAATTTCAGATGGAAAAACCCAATAACACTTTGCACGACCCGGGAGTCGAACCCAGGACCTCATGCTCAACAGTAATGCTTGCGACAATTCGACCACCGGAGAAAAAAAAGAATTGCAGCAAATTACACATATCAATACTTCCTCCATTCAACAAAATGAAGGCAGTTGATTCAAGGCCCCTACCCTGACATCATAGGTTTTACAACTTAAAGCTAATTTAATTCTCATTGCCTTAACATCAATTCTATAAATAACCACGCTATGTAACACAATGTGAGAATTAAAGAATAAAAATTGTAAATAATGTGTTGTTAATCGCTCGTGCCCTCCATATGTATGACATCACTAATATCCGTGTGCTGAATGGCAAACGACCATAATAGGTCAGACGGTGACGTCACAACACAATATAAATATTGCAACGTGGTTAGCATCAATAACTAATGGTTCTATACTGCCCTATTATTCATTTATTCTTGATTTATTGGACGTAATTTCTCATTGAGACGTGAGACTGGTTTTTAATCGAGTTATCGATCTACGAACATGTTAATTTGCGGTTTTCTCGTGGTAGGTACTAACTATTAACTGCTTGATGTTTTAGCATATTCTAAGAAATGCAGCATTGTAATAGAAAAGAGCTTCAAATTGAAGGCAGCTTGGGTTACTGCGAAGCAATTAACAGGGTCATTTGGCACACATGAGTAGTATCTATAAGCATCACTGCTTGGAGAGATTTTCTTTTCCACTTAGATTTTTAATTGTGAAACAGACAACTCTAGATATCCTATTGTTTATAACTACGTCTATTGTATTTTTATATTTTATAATGGATTTCCGCAAAGTCACGCCTGTATCAATTACTTAACTAATTCTAGATAGACAATTAATAAATGCACTGCAAAAGCAAATACATCCAAAATTTACAGACCAAAATAATAGGCCTTGGCGTACATATTTCAACACTTTCTTATATCAGGGGGCTTATCGGCCACTTTGGCGGAATCATAATAGAAAAATATTTTGAATCATACCTAATAGGAAAATATTATGAATCATCGTAAAACGTCTCAAACTGACAATTCATAATAAAATGTGATCTGCGCTTCGCGTAATTTATATTACTTAATAATTCATCCGTTTGACAGTTTTCTAGGGAGATTCGTAAAATGGTCCACAAATTATTTTGCTTTTGTGTCAAATTAGAGGACTTGCTAATGACAGCTGGGAATTCAGGAAATGAATTACTTTGAGAGGAATTGCTATTGTGGCCGTTGTAGGCCCCCTGGATATTATAATAAAGTTCCATTACATTCTGTTGCAGCTTGTCCCACAGCATGATGCTTTCATCCTATATGGCTCTTTCATACTTTTGCTCAGTGTTGTGGTAACCACACCCACTTTACAAATAAGCTGTAGAGTTAGCTAACATTTTTGTTCGGTAGGTATCGGTACTTATTTACATGCCTCTATTGCTCACCTTATTACGAATCAACATAGGAATTGAGACATACGCATTCGATCTTGAACTTTAAACACGGATTTTCCCAGAGTATTTCCTTTCTCTCCTTCACAAATCACGAGTAATGTCGATTGGTATTTCTCATTCGTAATTCTTATACTTCCGCGGTATATACAGACCTATTTGTTGTTAATAGATCAGTGTCGAAGATGTTTATTTAGTAAATAGATGTGTTTCCGGATCGATGTTATTATTAATCCATTACTTTAAAATTTATTTATTCTATGTTTGTTCCTTAAATACATGTGTTGTTATGTAGATTTTTTGATTAGAGGCTAGCACAATGCATTTAATTATTTCGCAGGCCTTGAAGTTTAGAAACGGAGTTATATGTAACAAATACTCTCAGAAAAGTCTAAAAACAAAATCTGTACGAAAACCCAAAATCTCTTATCATTTCCAAGTTATTTTAAAATTGCGTTGAAATGTTTCGTCTCTTAGAAAAAACATTTGCCGTTCCATACATTTGGACCGCGTAGATATCACACTTTTGTATGAAACACGCACTGGGTTCGGCGGAGGCCAGCCGTAGAATACAATTTATATTAAAACAAGAGATTACACGAGTCGCGGGCAGAAGTTATATTTGTATATTCGATAAAATTCCCCGATAATCAACCATCTCATCGACTTTATGTACGCATTAAAGTCAAGTAGCTCATAAAACACACCGTGACTTGTTTAAAACCAACAGAATAACCTTCAATAACCTTGACCTCGACATTTAAGTCCATAAAGTTTGGACAAATAATAATTTGCATCTCTCGATGACTCGGCAATGACGTATTCTAAGAACAATGGTAGCTATGTAATAGGCAATCATAATTTTATATAATGAAATAGTTTGACAAGCGGAAAAACTTAGAACAGAGAAAAAAAATTACTCATAAATATGTGAGGTTTTTACCCACACGGATCTTCTTTCAAATGCAAGAAATTGGAAAACCGAGCGTAAATATTTGGTGATCTAACAAAAGTTCTCGGTAACAATAATTTCGTAATTGATACCTGACAGCATTATACGTGACTAAAATATGAAAACTTAGTTAATTAATTTGATGGTCCACTAAAATCTGTTTTTTAATCTCGGAGACTAAATTGACATTTCAAGTGATTGTTCTTTGTTTTTTCAATTTGGATTTTGACATTTGCACCTGTCAAAGTCTACCAGATTGACAAATAGACTTTACAAGAATCGAGCCAAGTTCAGCAATAATTCGAGTAAATATCTATGTATCTACAATATCTATGTAGCTCGGTCTACGTTTAGTTTTCTTCTTTAGCAGTCGTACTTAGTTTTAAAAACAAAAATTAAAGGGCCTGGCTATATAAACAAATCGTACATCATCAGACATGACAAGGCCCAGCTATGACCGCAAACAGTACCTTGACCTTACAGGACTTATCACTTTACATTCTGCGGTCACATTTACATAACCATACATTTCGTCATCATCACATACAAAGGTATGGCACCTTGGACCTGGGATTTTCTCACCACCGTTAATAACCTTTATTGATTTACCGTGGATCCACAAAGGTAGGCCGCGAAATTATTTTGCAGTTTACAGTTTAGTTTAAAAAATACCACATTTTGCAGATGAGAGTCAGCCTAGGTTGTATCTTTCTCTCTCTCGTTGTGTCTTGTCATGATTTCATGAAAAAGTCATTCCATGCAAATCTAAAAAAAAACAAAGTCATTATTACCTTTTGAGGCCCCTTCCTCATAAGGTACAATGTCTTTTTACCCGACTACGGCGAAGAAAAAGGAGGGTTATGATTTTGACCGGTATGTATGTATGTATGTATGTATGTATGTTCATCTGTTCCCTCCTATCTTCCTAACCACTTATCACAATTTGACAAATGAGGTATCGTTAGAAGCGTCGTGATTGTCCGCTGGTTATAGGCTATGTGAAGTCACATTAAATACTCTCTAAAAATGGCGCCCTCTAGAGGACATAAAGTGAGGAACTTAAAAAAAATGGTTTAATCGTACCATGTTGGGTATCAAATTAAAGGGCTTAATGAGCACATTTCAAAAATATATATATAATAACCCCAAAGGAATTAAAAAAAAATCAAGTAATAAAAACTAAAACCCAACTACGACTCAAAAGGTATAAACAAGACACCACAGACAGACAAATTAAAAATCCGGAGTCACACGTAATCTGTTCGATTTATGCCCTAACACGTGTGACTCCGGATTTTTAATTTGTCTGTCTGTGGTGTCTTGTTTATACCTTTTAAGTCGTAGTTGGGTTTTAGTTTTTACCCGACTACGGCGAAGAAAAAAGGAGGGTTATGATTTTGACCGGTATGTATGTATGTATGTATGTATGTAAGTATGTATGTATGTATGTATGTATGTATGTATGTATGTTCATCTGTTCCCTCCTATCTTCCAAACCCCTTATCACAATTTGACAAATGAGGTATCGTTAGAAGCGTCGTGATTGTCCGCTGGTTATAGGCTATGTCAAGTCACATTAAATTAAAAATGGCGCCCTCTAGAGGACATAAAGTGAGGAACTTAAAAAAAAATATAGTTTAATCGTACCATGTTGGGTATCAAATGAAAGGGCTTAATGAGCACATTTCAAAAATATATATATTATAACCCCAAAAGAATTAAAAAAAAAATCAAGTAATAAAAACTAAAACCCAACTACGACTTAAAAGGTATAAACAAGACACCACAGACAGACAAATTAAAAATCCGGAGTCACACGTAATCTGTTCGATTTATGCCCATAACACGTGTGACTCCGGATTTTTAATTTGTCTGTCTGTGGTGTCTTGTTTATACCTTTTAAGTCGTAGTTGGGTTTTAGTTTTTATTACTTGATTTTTTTTATTACTTGATTTTTTGACTTCAATAAAACTGTAGCTAAAATCGGACATCGCATTATAGCATCCATAAATTTTTAAATCATTGCCGTTTACCAAACCCATATTTTTCTCTACAATTGACGGAATTTCCCTACTTCCTTCCTTACTTATTATAAAACAAAGTCCTCCGCCGCGTCTGTCTGTTCGCGATAAACTCAAAAACTCCTGCACCGATTTTCATGCTGTTTTCACCAATGGATAGAGTGGTTCTCGACGCAGGTTTTAGTATATAATAACCGACATCCAAGAAGGCGAAGCCGCGGGAAAAAGCTAGTATATTATAAAATGTTTAATGAATACAAGTACCGTTTTACAAACGTCCTGTAGTTCTTACGACTCTCATCCATCTCTCCTGTCGCAGGTCTACTGGATTCAATTTTTAATAAAATAAGCAATAGATACCTTTGTGTTCTATCTTTATGTATTTTTCTCTGTAAATACTTAATTAAATAAATAAATTATTCGTTATTTCCAGCTCACTTACAAGCCCCGGTGACGGAGGTGTGCCTCGGCTGCATCTGCCAGGCGGTGTCCGGGTGCAAGCAAGGCATTCAGTGCGAGGGTGACCACTGTGGACTGTTCCACATCACCTGGGCGTACTGGGCTGATGCCGGCAAACCTACCTTGGGCGGACAGTCGCCAGATGCGCCTGATGGTAAGTTGATTCTATACAATTTATTTTAAGCTCGGTATTCAACGGCATTTTTGTTGCAATTTCTCACATCAAACGGAGCTGAAACAATGTTGTGCAACTTTTTTGGTGCGATTATAGGCCTTCAAGAATTTAATTTACCTAATAGATGTAACTTCAGTTCCGTGACTGACTGATAAAAATTCGACTAGGCGTCGTTGTGTCTGCTCTTATATCAGCTTCTGCCCGCGGCTTCACCCGTGTGGTATGTCGATAAAAAGTAGCCTATGTCCTTCTCTGGGATGCCATCTATCCCCTTGCCAAATTTTATCGAAATCCGTTCAGTGGTTTAGGAGTGAAAAGGTAACATACAGACAGACAGACAGATAGATAGGCAGACAGAGTTACTTTCGAATTTATTATATTAGTATGGATTAGATTATCTAAGAGCGCTTTTGTGAGCGCAGTAGTGCATAAGAAAGGATTTTGCTACCTTTGTTTGAGTGGAAATATTTGCATAAAGACATCCGGAATGTTTCCAAGTAGTAATTAATTCATGATGATTCTCTTCTAATAATTTGCACGCTTGACACAGTAATGTTATCAATTCAAATAAATCACATAATAATAGATAAATATTGTAATTAAATACCAATTATGTAAAGTACTTACTTAACTTGTTTCTTAAAACTGACCGGCCTTGATTTAACAAATTGATGATTTTATCACCAGTTAACAGCCATTAGATGTATCGATTTTAAAATATCGAATACTTGGAATTTGCCAAACAAATCATTCCAATGGGTCACGCCACTTATTGAATATTAATTTTATTAGAATTGTAACAAAAAAGTCGAATGCAATACGTACAAACCACACGATTTTTTTTGATTTATATACGGAATCCGGTACCTATATCACAATTTGTGTTGTCCAAATATTCAACAAAGCCTATTATGGCAGGCTCAAGAATCCACATCCTGCTAAGGATCTCATCCTCTATCATCATAAAAAATAAGCCTGACCTGAGTCCCACAAAATGATAAGTATTAGGTAGTAGGTACTTAGTTGTCCCAATAACTAGCCCCTTGGACACATCTTGTAGGCACTTGAACTTAGTCCCCACGAAGTGATGTAGGTAGCTATGAAGTATGAAGCCTGTAGGAGACGGCGGATACCATACCAGTGTTAACAGGATGTTAGGGTAAACACTCTTGTCATTCAAACCATGGGTAGTTGACTTAAATATAAAAATAAATGACCGAACACCACAAAAAAAAAACGTTATTTTCATTAAAAGATTTTTTAATCTGACACCGTGCTTGCTAGCGAAACAGCTGACTGACTAAGGGAGGGATCGCGCTCGCTGCCGGTCAGGTCACATCCCGGACCCCCCGCCCGTGTTGAGACGCAAGTTCGTTGCCCTAGCGCATAGGGCAACGAACTTGCGTATCTTGTGTAAAATTTAGATCTATTTTTTTTTTTTTTAAAGTTGTAATTCTACACTGATTTTACGTTCTATAAATGAAACCAAACCACTGGTTGCAAGGATAACGGTGTTTACCCTAACACCCTGTATAATATACCTATATGTAATTCATTTCTATGACATCCTTTTCCAGCGTACCCTAACTGCACAAATGACCCGTACTGCGCCGCACTCACAGTCCAGGGATACATGAACAAGTTCGGTCAGGTAAGACAACCACATCTATTTTTAATGGGCAGATCATCTCATTTAATAAGATGATTTTCCTCTTTAAATAAAATAAATAATTAATATCCGGTTCAAAATGCGAATTCGGTATTACCATTATAAAAAAAACACGACAAAAGGATATCCTCCTTTTTTATTGTTTAAAAATTAACCAAAACCTGCAACATTGAAACAAAACAATTACAATGACATTCAAATTAAATTATTCAATGAAATAAGCTACTTTTTGCAATCTTCCTTACAAAGTTGTAACACGAAATCGTAGGCGTCAAGTTGACAATGCTGTGTGCGTCCATTTGCACATTGAGCCTAAAATGACATCACCCGAAAATCTGTGAACCACCATAAACAATTACGTTTAAAATTACCTACTCATGCATTATGTTAGTTCTTCAAATGTAGTCGTGACTGAACTCTGATGACTCCTAGATACAATAGGCTATTTAAATTATCTTGCAGTCAGAAGTGTATTTACATAATTTAAAAACTTACAGCCTTTAAATAATAGGTAATAATAATATGTACTTACAAGTATAAAAAGGGCAGGAAGTAATCATAGGGCATCAAAAAATTCGTCCGCAGCGCTGTCAACAGGAAAAGTGCTCAAAGTTTTTAGACCCCACAGGACTTGCGTAATTTATCAGACTGAGACAGACCGCCCCGGAGACCAGAATCATAAACATGTTAAGTACGCTGAGTAAGTTCGTCGGCGATCCAAGAGGTTTGAAATTTTGCGTAGCTCGCCTTGGCTCGTCGTCTGTCATCGCCGCGAGCCGCCAATTTGACAATGAAATTTTGAGCAAGCTTCACGTGGGTCACCGACGGCGAACCGAGTAAGGTCGCGAACTTAAAAACCGCGTACTTTAAGTACGCACCCACCACCCACTTTACACAAGTAGATTACTATTCTCTCTCTTCTAAAATCGCTTTATATCTGTTTTCCCCAGGACTGCAACGGAGACGGTCGCATCGATTGCTACGATTATATGGCGATCCACAAGAAAGGGGGATATGGATGCGTGGGAGAACTGCCCTTCAACTATGTCAATGTATTCAACCAGTGCATCAGCACAGTTCATCACCACCAAAACAGCTACGGACGTTAAGCAAGACTAGCGAGGGATGGAAAGTCTAGCATAGTATTATGATGCGAGTGATCTAAGCTGCTATTATACTGTCAATCTATAACACAGTGAAAATTACGAATAATAATTATATAAAAAATATTTATATTTCTGTCGTCGATATTGCACCATAAGAACACCGTTGCTTGTAAACTGGTAGTTACCTTGTATGTCCTATTGTCAACAATCCTGGATTATAGATGTAATAAATAACAAATGATATCATCAACACATAACTAGTAATTATTAGGTACGTAATTACAATTATTGCGGTGCGCGCGCGCAACCAATTAACGAATTAGTTATTTAACAAAGTTGACAAGACAATTCAACGCATTTTAATAAAAATTGCGATCTTGATTGACCATGGTAGCTTTAGCATTTGGCAGGTTGGTCTTACCAGTTCTCTTTGAACCATAGGCACATGGGATAGAATACCCTAATACTAGTACCCTAGTTGCCAAGTGTATTAACTGTAGTCCTAAATCCTCGTAGCTTATACTTCGGTATGCCACCTCGTGATCCTCTATAAAAATGGAGCAAAAAAATAACGTATTCGTTCGTAATGTTTGGAACCCTTTAATTTTAACCAACGATATGGAACAAAAATTAGGATATTTATATTTTTATATAAAAACATTCAATAAAATCGAACTAGTCTTTAGGATTATATATATTGTTTTTATTTCCTCCTGGTTCCTTTTGACATACACATGACAACCAATCGAAGAATGCCTTTACTTACTTTGATTATTATGAATCAGAGGGCCTAGACAAGTGACAATCGCTTCTAAAGCGTTTCGTATTTCTACAACGACTTTCAACAGGATTGACATAAGCTTTTCGATAGCTAATGTCAGTCCTATACATTTTTGCCTTTTCCATCATCGTTATCGCTGATAGAATGTCACTTTGTCTAGGGCCTAAGGCTATCTTACAATATTTTGTGGTAATGTAAGCTTGATTAGTGATCGATGGTTTGTGGTGGATTTCGAATCCGAGAATACTAAAACCAAACTCATGTTGACTACAGCTTTATCGCTGCACTTATCTATCTTAATTCTAAATGAGGTGAGTGACTGGCACAAGCACATAGCGAAGAATCTAATCACTAACAAAGACGCTACGGCTAAAGTGTCCGAAGAGGGAATTCTAATTTCCTATAATCCCGTGATCATGAAGTGACTTATGAAGTTCCGAAATCATGAAGTCAATGATGAGTGAACTTTTCCTGTTCCTCATACCCCTAAAATCTTGAACATTAGTCAAAGTGACAGGATTCAAATATTGCCATGTAGATGGCCTGAATCATCACGTTCCATGACTTTATCTGTAATCAGCCTCTCGTCAACTGTGATATTTTCACTTATGCAGACGACACTGCACTCGTGGCATATGGTAAGAGTTGGAATGACGCCAGAATGCACTCTGAGGAGGCTTTACGGAGAGTAATGCATTGGTTAGCAAGCAATCTTTTAACCTTAGGTAAATGTTACAAAAACCAAATTCATACGTTTTATTCTACCGCATACATCAAAACCAGCTGAAGAAACCGGATATCTAAAAGCCCACAACTGTCCGCAAAACACTGAAGCTTGTACTTGTCTGTCATTGACGATGGTAGAATCCATAAAATATCTCGGTGTGATCGTCGACGAAAAACTGGACTGGACCACTCATTTGGAGTCATTAACTGCTCGCACCAGAAGACTTATATATATATTTAAAAACCTAAGATTTTCGGCGGATAAAGATACACTCCGAATGGTTTACTTGGCCTTGTGCCAATCAATCCTGACGTACTGTATCCCGGTGTGGGGAGGAACTCATAAAACTGAGCTATTAAAGCTTGAACGAGCTCAAAGGGCTGTGCTAAAAGTAATTCACTTTAAACCACGCGACTACCCTACATATATGTTATATTCAGAATGCAATGTCCTAACTGTTAGAAAATTGTTCATCGTAAGATCCATTCTCCGAAAGCACTCTATGATCTCGTTCAATAAGCTGCTAGTCAGTCAGCGGCGTTGTGGCTTTCCTTTATGTCCAACAGTCTCTTGTAGGACTGCTTTCGCAAGACGACAGTTTAATGGCCTAAGTGCTAGGCTCTATAATAAAGCCCACAAACAATTAAATATCTACGCCCTGACTAAGTATGAGGTAAAACACAAGCTTAATTCCTGGCTACAGACGTTAACATATGGTGATACCGAGGAGCTTTTAACCACTGTACAGTAAAGTGAGATAGGTTTACAACCACACTATGGGCCTCTAAAAACTAAAATCTAAAAACTAACACACTGACGCTCACGCGCACGCACACACACACACACACACACCCACACACACACTACCAGATACACATACACACACACACACACACCCTCACATACGCGCATTTTTATTTTTATTTTATTTTTGTCCTTAAATATAAGTACTTTGTTCGCCCACTGCACGTACCAATTATTTTTTGTAACCGCCACTAAGACCCATTATAAAAGGATACTCTTTCCTAAGATACAGACAGGTTTTCCTGCCTAGTTTAGGAAAAGGGAGTCCTGTATTACCTCTGTAATTGTTGTACTGGTTTTTTCTTTAACATTTTAGTTTAAGACAACTCTGTATGCCATGTACAAACTACTTATAAATAAATTATTTTATTTTTTTTTATTTTATTTTATCGAATTCGAGTTTTAATGTCGATTTGTTTCCGAAATCTGTCCAGACTACCTTGTGGACTATGTAGCTAGTATAATAATAATGATCTATTTCATCATCTGCCTAGCCTTTTCCCAACCAAGTTGGGGTCGGCTTCCAGTCTTACCGGATGCAGCTGAATACCAGTATTTTACATTGAGCGATTGCCTATCTGACCTCCACAACCCAGTTACTGGGTAATACGATACCCCTTGGTAAGACTGGTTGTCAGACTTTCGAGCTTCTGAAGACCCTTAACGCAGTCGTTCAGAAGCTCGAAAGTCTATAGCCGTTGGTCCCGGCTGTCATTTGTGGATCTTTGACAGTTCAAAGATCCACAAATGACAGCCGGGACCAACGGCTTAACGTGCTTTCCGAGGCACGGAGGAGTCTCGGTATGTAAAGATGGTCACCCATACACGGACCAACCCCGGCAAGCGTAGCTTAACCTGATGGATCGACCCGTGCGGCTGTTATTACTTAGCCACGAGCTCCGTTCGAAAGATCTATTTGGGACATCCTAATGCTCTTTCTTCTAAATCGCACCGTAAAGTTCATTACTGACGGTAATAAATAAGCAATTATGTACTAAAATGACTTGCTGTGGGTTAATGCAGGCATCCTGTTGTCCAATGAAGAGGGAAGCAATTATCAGACGTATTTAAACGATGCTCCCAATTTCTAGAGACAGTATTAGTGGATAAATTGTGCTGAAAGGTAAGTCATTTCATTTTCTTTAATACTCTCTCGATTTGTTTTAAAACATTTGTCAATAAAGCAAGGAATACAATGATATTTTATTGAGGTCATCAATAATAAAAGTCATGTCCATAGGAGGATTACTCGAAATTAACATTTTCTTACGTTTTTTTGCAATTTGCAAATCAGTTTCAGGTTTTATGTTGATTAAAATATGAATCGCGATCGTAACAAATATACCTATAAAAGCCTCCAACTGTCATTAACGCAATAGAATTTTAATTGTTGACAATTGAGCGAATTATAATCATTAGATTTAGCAATACAACCAATGATATTATACTTTGGTATCATAATTGGTACACTTTCTAAATACACACGATGGCATTTATTTATTTAATGAACTTAGAGAGTTGTATTGATGATTATAATTCTATAAATAAATATTGGATACGGCCATATTAGATACGGTCATATTTAGATCAATATAAAACCTGATACTGACCTGCAATTACAGCAAAAAACGTAAGAAAATTTGAATTTCGCGGGCTACCCTTTTTTTTTTTGAGGGTGGGAAATGATTAAATGACTTCTCAGGAGCTGCTATCAGGAGTGGGAGGGCGTGTCAGACTTTTACTGACTAAAACCCACCCGTGTTCCTTCAGTTGCCTATTGCCAAGGTACCGGTATCCCTTTCGGACTTACCCGCAACCCTGGCAGGCATCCGTCCTAACGAACCCCGTCAAGTTTGCTGATATCTCTTTGAGGCGCGCGTGGAACACGACGCGCCGTCGACACGAGCCTTATCGGACGGCGAGCTACCCATTGCTCGCCGTCCGCAAGCCTTCGCGGGGTACCCTTTACATTACATACTACACTTTCATTACTATACTATACTTTCATTACATTTGGTAAACGGATGGATGATGGAATGAAGATGGAAGTTTCTGTATTAATATTTCTTGATGGAGCCTTTGTTTTCAGAACAAAATCAGTTTTACTAATGACAGTGTGTCTATCTTATCTGTGTATGGAGTTAACATTAGCTTCCGAGATGTCACGTGACTGCTGCCGTCAACTCTATACAATTTGATGACAAGTGACAATCGCTTCGTATTTCTACAACGACTTTCAACCGGATTGACATAAGCTTTTCGATAGCTTATGTCAGTCCCATACATTTTTGCCTTTTCCATCATCGTTATCGCTGATAGAATGTCACTTTGTCTAGGGCCTCTGTATCGCAAAATAATTCTTTCACAGATTTCAATCTTTTTGAGCTCTCAAACATCACGTTATAGGCGGAAATGAAAAAGTCTCGGTCTACTTTAATGAAACCTATTCCCACAGCATCAAAATGAAGGTTATCTGTGCCCTGGTGGTATGCACTCTAGCCATATCATCTGCTGAAGAGCATCCTCGCGGCAAGATGATTCAAGTGTGCGGGGCCGACCTCGCCAGGGCTATGAAACGAGTGTGCGAAGACGGGGACCTGGACTTCTTCAACCTTCAACATGTGCAGCGTAAGTCCTGTATAATATATTTATCTGATACTTTCCATCAGTGTACTGTTCTTGATGTTATTGTAAAAATCTTTGAAAAATTGTAAAACTGTGTCCAATTTGAAATCATGAAAATACAGTTATCCTCAAAAGGGGTTGGGGTCTATTTTGCGTGTAGACCAACACGCGTAATGGTCCACCTTAGGGACTAAGTGCGGAAACCAAACCCCGAACATAGCAAGGGTTGTAGTTTCGCGATCGTGTTGTGGCTCATTTGAACACGGCAGTACAGTTTTCAATAAGTAAATTGTCCTGAATCTTGTATCTTTTCTAACTTCTTCAATATTGAAATGAAGCTCTCATGACCCTTTCATAATTTCATCCTTTAGAGAGATTTGCGACTTTTTGATAGCAGGAGTTATAAACTAAAATATTTTTTGCCCCCAGATCACCACCAACACGACCACCAACATGACCACCAAGACAGTCATCACCACCACGAATGGAAGGGGCAGGTGATGAAGAGAGACACTTCAGCCTCCCTGGCTGACCAGTGCTGCGCCAAGCCCTGTCATGTCAAAGACTTTGTCAGCTATTGTCCTTAGTCAAGGACATTACTGTAGAAAGAGTATTTAAACCTGTCCTAAAATAATCAGCACAAGTAGATGTACGCCAAAAGTTTGTTATGTCTGACTATAAATTAAATATATGCTCTACATTTCTTGGAATGCGTTGTCACGAATTTATTATCAGAAATAAAATATATTGAAAGAAGTAATTTTTATTTGCGTTCTCCTGAGGCAAAAACTCTATCAAAAATTTTAACAACTCACCACACTGACAGACTACAGCACACTGAACCTTTTGCGCAGCGCAACGCGAGCGAGACCAAACAAAGACCATAGCCATACTGTGTGAGAACTGGCACACAGTATGGCTATGGTGGTATATAGAATTCCTTTCATCCCGTAAATGTTTGTATAAACATTACCTTAGTCTGTTATTTTATGAAAAACCCATTCAGCGCAATGATGTGCTTATTAAGGTGATGGGCAAACGCAGAAAGTCAAGACAAACAATATAATACGGCCCAAAAAGCGACGATCGAAACTGCCGTTTAAAATAAACGTGGATGTCGCGTCGACGATAATATCGTGACGTTAGAAATTATACAAGCAGATGGCCTAATTAAGAAAGAAATAAATGATTTGTCTTCGACAATCTTCGCGGGGTGGCTCATGGTTCCTCAATCCATACATACACACGCCCAGGTCGCTGGTAGCGGATGAATGAATAAGAGTAAAAAACTGGAAAACCTAGATTAAAATGCGTGTCTAAAATTAGATTTTAATAATTCTATATACAAAGTAGTGCAAGTAAGTATATGTTACAAACAGGATGTGAAAACTAGAGCTCAGCTCACGGATGTCACCTTTAAGTTCCACTTACTATGAATAATTCAATCTATTCGTGACACATCGGAGGAACTTTATAAGAAGTAAGACACGATCTTGGTCATACCTACGTTTATAGATCAGCGGCTGATATTTGCGCGGGAGTCTGATTCGAAACGAATCGTCCATATCCTTCCTGTTTTGGTCAGTTATCAAGGAACCAATTATAAATTAATAACTTTTAAATGATTTCAGATATTTTGTTTTTTTTAATTATGGAGTTGTACTTTTTTTTTTGTTATCTTACACTGTTTTACTGCTGAGCAGAGGCCTCCCCCATATCCTTCCAGGCATCCTTTTAGAGAGCCACCTTGATCCAACCCTTGCGGTACTCGTCTTGGTCGTGTCGTCTCGCCATCTCTTCCTGGACCGGCCTCGGTGGCGCGGCGCCGTCCTGTCCATCCTCAGGCATCCACCGTGTGGTGAGGAGACTGTTGCCCAGCGGTTACTATGCATGCGGCTGACATGACCCGCCCAATCACATTTTAGCTTGGCAGCCTTTTTGCCAAAACGGGGATCATATAACCGATCCCCGTTTTGGAGTTGTACGTATGACTTGAAACATCTCTGTATTCTGCCTCGTTGGTCTAGTATCCTGGTTGGTCTAGCATGAGGTCCGATTTGATTCCAGGTTCAAGCAAAGTATTATTGGGTTTTTCATCTAGAATTTCTCAATAACAGCCCTGAGGTTGGATGTTTACCCGGTTGATGGCAGTGGGCTCGCCCCCTGTTACATGGGACTTAAACATAACTGGTGAAATGTGGTTGTAGATACAATAGGTACAGCTCTGCTTAACCCTTCGGGTAATACCGGCGTGATGTTATGTTGTCTATGTTTAAGTTGAACTCTGCCAAACATAGGCCTCCTAAAACGAAACAGTAAAAAAACATAGTATACAGGCTGTAAGGGTAAACAGTCTTGTCATTCAAACCATGGGTAGTTTACTTAAATATAAAAATAAATGACCGAACACAACAAAAAAAAAACGTCATTTTCATTAAAAGATTTTAAAAAGTTTCTATCCGACACCGTGCTCTCTAGCGAAACAGCTGACTGACTGAGGGAGGGGTCGCGCTCGCGGCCGTTCAGGCCACATCCCGTACCCCCCGCCCGTGTTGAGACGCAAGTTCGTTGCCTTAGCGCATAGGACAACGAACTTGCGTCTCTTGTGGTAAAATGTAGATTAAAAAAAGTTGTAATTTTCCATTGATTTTACGTTCTATAAATGAAACCAAACCACTGGTTGCAAGGATAACGGTGTTTACCCTAACACCCTGTATAATTAACCTGGACATTCATAAAAACAATTCCGATCCTCATAGATAGCAAACAGCGATGAATCACCAGAGCAGTGCCGAAGTTTTTTATCCAAACTTTTTTAGATCCAATTCCTTGAATCCACTTGCGTACATTACGTTTGTAACTCAGAAGCTTGGATGGAACATCCGTAAACTATACTCATAATATATAATGTAGTAGTTTTAATACATTATAACGTTATTGTAGAATGTACTTTGGTGTTAGAAACATGTGTGCAATAATCATTTGATTAGTGATCAACGAAAATGCGGTTACAAATATTTGTCGTGACTCTTTTTGGATTTGCTTGTTTTCTTTCAACTGTATTAGGTGAGGACTGCTGTTTATTTTGAATTTTATTTTTATTTACAATATTAATGAACTTTGGTAATCTACCAAAGTTCATTAATATTCTTCTGTTATCATAAGTTTTTTTTGTGTTTGCGTAAGTTTCAAGATAGTTTATTTATTTATTCAAATCCAAGTCAATGGAAAATTTTAGAAATACTTATTGGAAATAATATCAATGTGTGGGCTAGACGTCATTCCTTTTCAATAGGGGTTAAAGGTTTATTAAACGATAATCATAATGTCATTATTATAGCTTAATTGATGTGATGTGATTAAACCCTTGTGTATTACTTATACACTATGACACACTGCTATTAAGATAATCGATCCGCTTGCCTCGTGTGGTGATGATAACAGTTCTTCTCTTTGTGGCTTTTCATTGTATTCAGGCCTACTCCTAGACATCGAACAATAAAAAGTCGGTGGCGAAAAACGAAAATTGAAAAGCAAAGACACCGACTTCCGAAATTAAAGTTATTTTTCACATTTTTTGTAGTTTTTTTGGAAGTCGGTCGTTTTTTTTTTGTAAAGTTTTTATTTTTAAATTTTTAGTTGTACCAACCCCACACAAATTCAAATACCACTACCTACTATGTACAGTCACGAACAAAAATATGTATACACTCAGCAAAATTCAATAACGTTTTTCTCGTGGAATAACGATTGTTACTTTGAGATGATACCTATTTCATAATAATAGGGGTTCAAAAATACTATGTTCGTTAAATCATTAAATTACAATCAATACAGTAGGAGAAAATCACTTTTAAAAGTTTCTAAGTGTATACATATTATTGCTCGTGACTGTACATTGTACATAACCGTAACGGAGTCACGACATCGTCTAAATATACTAAGTGGGAAAAATACGTAATTATTGAAGCTAACTCAAAATCTACGCAAGGAAAGTTAATAAAATTTATATGGGATCAACTCTGACCCGTCCCTCCTACCAAACATAAAAGAATCATCAAAATCGATTCATAATGGGCGTAGATATCGCGTACCAACAAACAAAAAAAAAACTTACGGACGAATTGAGAACCTCCTCCTTTTTGAAGAAGTCGGTTAAAAATACATCACACCAGTAATCCCCAAAGTAATCCTAATAATGTAATGTTTAAAGTAATCCTAATAATGTAATGTTTATGTAAGTAATCCTAATAATGGTAATCCCCCATTATAAATTTTGTTTGTTAAAATGCCTAGTGTAAAACCGTATAATATGTAATTAATTTATCAAAAACAATACAACCTCATGTCAATCAATTACATAAGATATTTGCACTTTTAGCATCGATTGATACCCATCTAATATTTGCCTTACCCACAAAAAACAAGCTAACCAAACTGGCTCCTGCCCGTATAGCTTCACCCTTCATCATATCTTTTTGTGGTCCTTTGATCGATTTACATATATACGGATCTAATCATATAAATCGATCTATCGACGCAAAGTAAGCAAAAACGCCTTTGTATATTGCTATACAAAGGCGTTTCAACGTTCTTGGAGAAAAAACGTCATTATCTCATCAAAATATTTTATTTCACATAAACCTACATGGGCACTTATGAAACGTCAGAAGCTAGGTGCACGGTTCCAATTGGTCGTTTCCTATGGAAAAGAGCCGGAAAGAAACTGGCTTTTACAATATTTTAGAATAAGTGTTAATGGGAGGACAGTATAGGCCTTTCAACAAGTACCAGGTAGGTAATTAACATGCGTGTTGATGATAAGCGATATGATAGCGGACTAGCTCTGGCGTCTTCCATGTCGTGTTTCTGTCAATCTGTCTCATAAATGTAAGGTCGTTATGTAAGGTCACTGGCCAGATCCAGATGGCCATTACCACCTACCATAGGTAACGTGTGGGTGAACCACTTCCACAGACAATGGGCGAACAAAAACTGTAAGCAGTTTATTCAATTGTGCATTTAGATTTGTCATCGACACATCATGTTTACTCGCAAAAAAAAACGATAAATATTTAATAAACTGTGTTTAGGGGGCTTAAAACAGTCACTTTGGCAGAATCATAATAGGAAAATATTATGAATCGTCGTAAAATATCACAATGTGACAATTCATAATATGATCTACGTGCGATTCATCATCTGCCTAGCCTTTTCCCAACTATGTTGGGGTCGGCTTCCAGTCTAACCGGATGCAGCTGAATACCAGTATTTTATATGGATGTGGCCGTTTTAGGCCCGCAGGTAGAAGGTAATTTTAGGTAATCTATTTTTTTAAAGCTAAGCAATTTATTTTTGTTCGAATCATCACGATTGGCGTATTTTTTACAAATCGCTGCGCACTTTTCAGACCTCAATATTCATTTTAAAGTCAACCAAATACAGACAAATAGACGAAAGATCTTCCACTTATGCTCATCAAACTCCTATCTAAAACCTAAAACCTTGCCAATTTCAGGAGTGCGCATATCAAACCTGAACGGAGCCTGTTTTCGGTGCCTCTGCCATGTGGCCGGGTGTGACATGAACCGGGGCTGCAGCGAGGGTTACTGCGGCCCGTTCTTCATATCCAGGGTATACTGGGTCGATGCTGGGAAGCCGACCCTGCCTGATGATGACCCGAATAGGAAAGAAGGTAAGAGAGTTTTTGATGTTGTAGCATTGCACTAGCTAAGAATGAAGTTTAGAAAAGCTGCGTAGAAGTTTGGAATAAGCAGCCTATAACATTAATCTGCTAGGACAGAGGAGGCGTCCTCTCTGTGAGAGGGAACGGGCCGTCATCCACCACGTGGCCCAGTGCGGACTGATGGATGACACTTCATAGCTTTATAGAATACTAGCTTACGCCCGCAGCTTCGCCCGCGTAGTATGTCGATAAAAAGTAGCCTATGCAAGGAGATAGATGGCATCCTGGGGAAGGCCCCGGTCCCCAAAATAAGTTACTCAGAGTAAAGCGCCTGTGTAGAAGTTTACTTCCCTCTAACGGTGAAGTGTGAAGAATTGCCAAGTCATACAGCAGTATTTACTAATATGACTCTTCAAATAAAGTTCTTCAATGGGAAAAATTCTAGCTGTAGCTCTGCCAAATTATCATTCAAATGCTCTTTATCTCGTTTCAGCATTTGAAGACTGTGCCAGAGATTACCATTGTTCAATCAGAATCGTTGAGAGTTATATGGCGAAATTCGGAAAGGCAAGTACCTACATACAGGTGGCAAGCAAACATATCAATCAATCTGCCTAGCCTTTTCCCAACTATGTTGGGGTTGGTTAGTCTAACCGGATGCAGCTGAACACCCAGTATTTTACATGTAGCGCTTGCCTATCCAACCTCCACAACCCAGTTACTGGGTAACACGATACCTCTTGGTAAAGACTGTGTTTTGACGACCCGTAACGACTGTCAATGATCCAAGAATAACAGCCAGGACCAACGGCTGAATATGCTTTCCAAGGCAGGGTCTCGGTATGTTGAGACGGTCACTCATCCACGGACTGACCGCGGCAAGCGTATCTTATCCTGATCGATCTACCCGTGCGGCTGTTATTACTTAGCCACGAGCGCCTATTGGTAGTCACTATTGGTCTAGGAATAAATAAAAAAATAAAAGTCTAGGGGCTTTGATTAGGAAATAGAAGAATAGCCGCACGGGTCGATCTATCAGGTTAAGCTACGCTTGCCGCGATTGATCTGTGGATGGGTGACTATCTTTACATGCCGAGACTCCTCCGGGCTTCGGAAAGCACGTTAAGAAGTTGGTCCCGGCTGTCATTTGTAGATCTTTGACAGTTGTTACGGGTCGTAAGAAGCCCGAAAGTCTGACAACCAGTCTTACAAAGAGGTATCGCGTAACCCAGTAACTGAGATGTGGAGCTGGTCAGATAGGCAGTCGCTCCGTATAAAATACTGGTATTCAGCTGCATCCGTTTAGACTGGAAGCCGACACCAACATAGTTGGGAAAAGGCTAGGCAGGTGATGATGATATTAGTCTAATATTTTTTATTTTTTATTTAATGAAACTTCGGAATATATTTCAGGACTGCAACAACGATGGCGTGACTGACTGCTTCGACTACATGATGATCAACTACCACGGCGCCGCCTGCTCCAAGCCACTGTCCCTCACCAAGTCAGGGAGACGGTGGCTTAATTCGTACCAGCAATGTCGGTTTTGATACTTAGGAATTTAATTTTAGTAGGTCAGCGATAGAGAGAGTTCATTCGAGTCCAAGTTGTGCCATAACACTCTTTGCAGAGTCCACCAGATACGCATTTTCATTTTATACCTTCTCGGACTTCTACTTGAGAAGCAGGGTCGGTCTGGCCCCAGGGCATACCGGGACTTTTCCCGGTGGGCCGGTCCCTCCGTGGGCTGGCCCGTTCCATTTTCCCTTAATTTTATTTAGAGCAAAGCCGTGATTAGTTAGATAATTATTATTTTATTACGAACCTCAAAAAATCCCGGTAGCTTTTTGGGTCCGAGACCGATGCTGTTGAGAAGATAACAATTCCCGTATATTATTTTCTCAGTGTTTCCATAAAATCTCTATCCATAACATCTCTTTATCTTACAGACCGTTCAATAAAGCTTTGTTTCAATACAAATAGAATTCAAAATGGCGACTGACAGTACAGTGTTACCAATCACTTCACGAGATTAACGTTATGCTACGGCTACACTTCGCGTTATCGCTAACTTTTCTTCATGCGCTCTCTGTTGCTCAGCGAGTAATCGAGGGGTGTGCGAGAGAGAGCGCACGAAGAAAAGTTCGCGATAACGCGAAGTGTAGCCGTAGCATTATAACGTTTTATTATATAAAGTTATAATGAACGCACTGTACCTATTGTACTAGATTTTGAATGTTTATAACCGGATATCTATGTTTATAACCAATGATATAATACATAAATATGTAGAAAAGGAGGTGGATGGTTACACGCTCCGCAAGGGGCACGTCAAAACTTGGCTAATTAGCCTAGCTACGCCATTTTTCTGTCTGTTTGTTCCGGCTAATCTCCGATACGGTTGGACCGATTTTGACGGAACTTCCACTGACAGCTGATGTTTTAAGGAGTTACTTAGGCCTTTTTTTAGAAAAAGGATTAGGGTCCACGCGAGCGAAGCTGCGGGCAGCGGCTAGTTTCTAATATAATTAAACTTAATAAGTACCTATTAGTTACTAGTACTTACTAGCAGTGTTACCTAAACTTGTCGCAATTCTTTAATAGACGAATAGTAGAAGAGGAAATTAGTAAAGAAAATAAAAGTAATAATAACTTTATTTGTAAAATACATAACATCAGTCAAATATTGCTTATTATACTAACTACACTAATATATAGAGTATCCATTTATACATAATATACTTATAGTGTACTTACATAAAACGTTACCTTACTTTATAATACCTTAAATTAAATTAGGTATGGCTTCGTAAATATATTTACCTTAAAAAAAAAAACAATATTTTTATTTTCCACAATTTAACATTGTTGATTTTTTTTCAATTACTGCTGCCTCATCGACTCGTTTATTATCCTCGCAATGGGCATTTATGTCCAGCTTAGACGATTTTTGGAGCCCGTAGCACCGCGTAGTACCCTCCTAAAATCCACGTAGACCATTCGTAGCACTCTCGTAGGACTTATGCGTAGCCCCGCGCTGTAACCGCGTAGTACCCCAGTAGGCTCGCGTGGTATTCTCGTAGCTCCCGCGTAGCACTTTCATAGTACTCTCGTAGACCCGCGTAATATCCACGTAACCCCCCGCAACGACCTGATCATGAACGCACCATGTCTATACACGGTGTATTCATAATTATTTTGTATGCACGACAGTATTATGTCTAATCTAAACGCATTTTGACAGGGAAGGGCTACCCTGGACGTACACCCAATGCTAGGCCATTTATATTTAAATTAAAGTAAGCTCATAAGTAAGTTATATTATTTTATCTTATTTAACTACTTTAATAATCTTAATTCTAATAGGATAATTATATTTTAAAAAATGAATTGAGAATTATTACTCTCATCATTAATCTCTGTAGTACTTTCGCTCAAAGATATTATTTTTATTTTTTTTCAAATTTTCCTGTGCCTATTAAGAAATTAATCATTTTTAAACCCAAGAAAAGCTTTACTGCATGTAAACACTTTTTCATAAAGATCAATATTCAAAGTTAGAAGAAACAAATAGAACTTCATTCAAAACTTCGGCACCATTCGGGTACGGAACCCTATATAAAAATAGCGAAAAATATTTGTTGTAGGATTCTGTTATCTAAACATAAAGCTACAGAGACTAACACCCGAAATTAATAATGTACCTTCATCAATCCCAATCTTGTTCTGCGGTCTTTGACGGCTGCTTGTGATTCGTCCTCGCAAAGACTCACATTGGCAAACTCGGCCGGTGATTGGCTACAGACAAAGATCGGAATCAAGAATTGAGATTCATTATTAATATCGGGCGTCTGCCCACTGCTAGCGATACCAATCCGAATTGGAAATTTTCTAAATTCGGAAGGACAGATTTCAGATCTAGAGCGCAACTCTTCATACAAAACAATTCGGATCGACATATCTTGAATTCAGCGGGGTAATTTCGTAACACACAAATGACAAATTGATCGCAATGGGTTTCATTTCGACAGTTAACCCACGTTCATTACGATATATACAGGGTGTAAGGTGATAATACAAATTAGGTTTATTGGATTCCCATAACGTTCCTGAAATAATTACAAGTACCGGTCGTCTTAGTATGATATGCTGAATTCATCCCATCAGTCTGCGGAGGGCTGTCCCTTACACCCTGTATAACTGTATACGTTGATGAGCAGACGAATTTATCAAACCTATGAAGCAATGGATTATCTTATCCTTCAAAACTCTCGGATCGTGATTCAAAGTGCGTTACGCAATTACGGTGCTGATAGGTTTCCGATCTAACAGTGCGCAAATGTTCTTAGATTATCCTAACTTTTAAAAAGATACTTATTTGTACTTATTATTACTAAGCAAAAGTCACCAGTGGAGCGGGAGATTGCCAGTCTTCTGCATCCAACTCTTCTTCATCAGACTCTTCTTGGAACCGCACCTTAAACAAAAGAAAACCTTGTTAATATAAAGCAATTTAATTATATAATAATATGAATAAAGCGCTACAAGGTTCGTCTCTTTGACGCGTGGCCAAAATCGGAACTAACGCCGCCATCTTGCTTTTTCAATACAATAACTTTGGCAGACTCTCTCAATACAATAACTTTAATTGACTCTGCGTCCGGCGCTCGACGTGGTAACACGTCGTGTTCGGGTACGCGACTGGTCAATCGTCATCCTGAGGATGCCTCGTTGAGAGATGAAACATAAATGTTTTTTATGACTCTTGAGGAATAATTAAGCGGAATAGGTTACTAAATATATTTACGTCTATTGTATTTTTTAATACATTAAAATAAACAATGCTTGGGGAAGCGCTAAGTAAGAAAGAGTGAAGTTTGCTTCAGGAATAATTGGGAAATACAGGATGTAAGGGTAAACACACAAAAGATGTAATTTTCCATTGATTTTACGTTCTATAAATGAAACCAAACCACTGGTTGCCAGGATAACGGTGTTTACACTAACAACCTGTATAAAAAAAAAAATGTAAAACACTTTTGGTTACTCACCCAGGGAGCTAAGCGTTTATTGTCCGACCCCAACGAACTCCCTTGATTGAGGTTTGCCTGCCATGTCTGTAACAAACAGAAAATTACAAAAAAATACTGACATAATGTACAAAACAATGAGTGAGCTACAAACTGCCTTGTTGGTCTAGTGGTCGCAAACGCTACTGCTGAGCATGAAGTCCCGAGTTCGATTCCCAGGTCGGGTAAAATGTTATTGGGTTTTTCCGTCAGAGATTTCTCAGTACCAGCCCGAAGTCAGGATTTGTGCCCGGTTGATGGCAATAGGCTCGCCTTATATTATTTGGGACTAAAACATAACTAGTGTAATGTGTATTGTATACACTTAGCAACTTTTAAAAGTGATTTTCTCCAACTGTATTGATTGTTATTTTATGTTATAACGAACATAGTATTTTGGAACCCATATTATTGTGAAATAGGTATCATCTCAAAGTTGCAATCGTTATTCCACGAAAAAATGGTTATTGAATTTTGCTAAGTGTATACACTTAGCAAAATTCAATAACCATTTTTTCTCGTGACTGTACTATAGGTACGCCTCTGCCTAACCCTTCAAGAATTACAGGCGTGATGTTATGGAAGTGAGCTAAAGAGTCTTTCGTCAGAAGGATTTTCAGAAAGCTGTACTCTAAGAAACGGCGCGTATTATCAGGAGGTTCAAATTTCAGGAGCCCTACAGCTTGGATCCTGGTCCAGGTGGTGGATTATTATTTTTCAATATCTTGTCAAAAATTAAAGACGTGAATCAATAGTGAAAACCAATTAACTAAAAACGAAAGAAAGAATAATATTTATTTGGACACAGTTCGTGAAAATAATGTTTTAACAATAATGTGTGCCTCACGGGTGCGCCAAAAAGGTTCATTTCCAGCATTAATGCCAGACAAATGCTGTCCAACTACAATGAGGGCCGCTCATTACACAAAGAGATTATTATTCCTGTTTACCTGATAGGCATCATTGAAGGCATGTGCCAGCGACAGCGCGAGGGCACGTGCATGCTTCCTTCTCGTGCACACAAACACATGTACCACGTGGTTCTCAGCAGACCCCCCCATCGGCTTGCCTTCCACCACAGCGAAGACGCGAGCGTTCGCTGCATCCGCTGAGCAGTACGAGATCCTGGAAAAGGAGGTTATTGTTGTTACACATACCTATTGATTTATTTATTTCACTTATAATCGCAATCGGCCAATAACATCCATAATCCATAATAATATTATAAATTCGAAAGTAACTCTGTCTGTCTATATGATACCTTTTCACGCCTAAACCACTTAACGGATATCGACAAAATTTGGCAAGGAGATAGATGGCATCCTTGGGACGGACATAGGCGACTTTTTATCGACATACCACGCGGGCGAAGCCGCAGGCGGATGCTAGTTAGGTATACATAAGACAACAATTCAGACAATCATCGCACACAGCAGAACTCAAGACAGTATACTGACAAGATATTCTTGCATCTTCCATTCACCAGTGAACATTTATCACAGTCAGGGTTTAGCATCCAAGAAAGCGTTAAGGTGCGTTTCCACTCAAGCATCTCCGCTTCAGTGGACGCGGCGAGCAGTAGTAAGCGGAGACCTGCAAGAATCGTCCAATTACAGACGAGACTAGAGACGCGATGAGGATTTCAACCATTGCGATTGGTCGATCCCTGCAAGTCTCTGCTCAACTCTCTTCGACCTTTGCTACTTTCATACATGAGTATCGAACCAAAACAAATACAGTCCTAGATGATAGTAAAACCGCAGATTTACCTACCTAAAAATGATATAGTACATGTGGTACCATCTACATCGCCACATGCGAACTACGCATCAAAGATCTGACGTCACGCAAAATCTTGACGTCTCACAAAATCCTGCATCGCGCAATTAAAGTTTACCGCGCGATCAATATATACTTATACAAGGCTCCAACATCAATCGTTGGGCAGTTGCCCACCAGAGACGACACCCGTCTGGTCGGAGGATCCTCCCTTTTCTATAGAGGATGAGTGAACTTTACACCCTGTTCCTCATACCTCTAAACTAACAATCAAGGAAAATATGTGCAATAGGAAAAAGGTTAGCTTCCTCCCTGCACACCCAATCAGTGCCAATGACTTTAAGTATTTACTTAACTTAGCCGTTATTAATTATTTCATCCATTAATATTAATACGACATAACAAGCGTAGATAATGTAACGTGTATTGTCAATGCCTTGTTAATTAATTATTTTTGTCTAGATAATTTTATAGGTCAGACATGCGACAATTAATCTTAGGCAATCAGTTATATTTTTCTTCCCGTACCAGGCACGCGGTGCATCCGACTATCTATATCTTAATACTGGCATTGTGAACGTTATCTTTGATTATGTAGCATTACCAATTACTGTGCGTTCATTATAACTTGACCGGTAAGACGATTGGTAGCATTAAATTTTGTTCTAGAACAGCGCGCCCTCATTGGTGAAATCAAATAGCGCGCGCTTCCCCGGCTTCCTGTCCTTCGCTTTTCACGAAATTACTCCCACAGATTGCAGGAAAGTGAGAGGAAAGATGTTGAAAGATGTAATGATGACTCAAAGAAAACACATTTATGCAGTTTTGAAGTCAAATCTCGTTAGAAGCGCGTATAAGCGCATCATCTGCGCGTCGTCTGCGCGTTTAAAATACGCGGTGCGCTAGAGCCCTTAATGGCCAACATTTTGGTGTCATTATTGTTCCGAATTCGAATTCATGATCATTTAAAAAGGTATAGAATTCTCTACAAAAAAGTCAGGTTGGCTCAATTTAGGAGTCCGGGAGTGTTCAGCTACACATCAAGCTATACAATTCCACTTTATGCTGATCTCGCATTGTATATGATTTCCGTACAATGCGAGGTCAGCTTATACTGGAAATGTATAGCTTGATGTATAGCCGTGTGTACAACAGTACAACTTGAGTTTTTCAGTGACGCCCCTTTGACACTGATGGTTTTGGCTTTAGACGGTCGTGACACATTCTGAACTAGTTCAGAGTATTAGCTCATTAGTTACTAGTCTACTGTAGTTACGTGTTGGTAACTGACCCTGTAATTCTGTATCAATAAACTGTGTCCTAGTTAGAGTTAATTCTCTCATTTACCCGTAGGTATCCCAATTCTGCGCCCACGACTACGCTTTTAGCACGTGACTCGAGGAAGGTATTACTTAGGTATTAACTCATTTTATTTTTAAACCTATATGCTCATATGGGACGGGCTGAGATATAATAATAAATAAATAAATAAACAATTGTTTTTACCTGTAAATAGAAACGCTTATAACGTTTTCCTGTGAGTCTGCATCGCTAACTACGATGCCTTTTACGCTTATGTCCAAGTTCACTCGCTGTAGCTTTTTATTTATCACTGAAACAAAAGAAGTCTAAAATAAAGTTTTCATTTTATTTGGGTAAGTACTACGGCTGCATATCAAGCTATACATTTCCAGTATAAGCTGACCTCATATTGTATAGGATTTCCGTAAAATGAGAGGTCAGCTTATACTGGATATGTAGCCGTGTGTACAAGCCGTGCACGCCCAGCATAAATGGTGAACTTGCATACAAACTTACATTTAAAAAATTCTTCCTCTAAGGGGGTAAACAGTTTTATAACATATAACCCCCTTAAGGGATGAATTTACAACAATCCTTCCATAGTACTCAACTTCGTTGTTTATGGAGCTCATGTGCAAAATTTCATCCTTCTAGAGCCAGCGGCTTAAGCTGTGCGTAGTCTGGGAGTGAATAAAGGATTTTTATTTAGTAGAAAATGAATCTTGTTAATTGGGAAAGTCAAGATACTGCTGTTCCCGATCCAACCATATAGCCTAGGTTCATAGGTTCATAACATTAGTATTATTAAAAGAATAATATCCTTCCAATAAACACACATATCAGAAGCCGATTCCCCTACAAAAAAGGAAATAGGTATATAACAATAATCCTGGTAAATGAAATAAAATTCGCATAATTACGGAAGTCCAAAATAGCGATATTGATATTACGGGATAAACAAAATAAAGTAGGAAGCCATTCAAACAAATATTGACCAAAACATAATTATCTAAAACGTTTACAATTTAATAGGACCTCTAGACCCCAGATCTCATCGTGTTCTTGACCGGAATATTTGAAGCCGAGATATCTCGGAGCGTTCTATAAATAAGGCAATAAATCAATAAGTATGATATAATATCATTGTGATACGACCGCAGAAACCTTTGTAACCTCATCCCGGGAGCTTCATTCACAAGCGTTGCTAGGCATAAAATATCGTCAAGTTGTCAAGTTGTCACCTTTAAAATCTTTGAGAACTCAGTTATGTCTCTCGATTTAAGGATTTCTATTTATTAATTGACGGGGTCCGCTAGGACCGATTGCCTGCCAGGGTTGCGGGAAAGTCCGAAAGGGATACCGGCAGCCTTGGCAATGGGCAACTGAAGGAACACGGGTGGGTTTTAGTCAGTAAAAGTCCGACACGTCCCGCTCTGCCCAGAGCGGGAGAAGTCATTCGATGATTTCCCAACCTCAAAAAAAAAGTGTTTTTAGCAAAGGTAGTTGTACATTTAGGATGTTGGTTTAAAATCAAGCTGCCTAATGGTGATATGGTATGATAATTCTTTTTCTACATACGTTTAGCAGAATGCAGAGCAGATCTGACGGCGAGTGCAGTGGCGGGGGCGGAGGCTGCTCGCTCCACGGGTGCTGCGCCCGCGTACCTAACGTCCACCTCACCAGTCCCGGAGTCTCTTGCCTCACGCCACCAGCCCTCGCCCTCGCATTCGGCTAGTGCCCACTCTTCGCATAGTTCTGGAAATAATGACACAAGAATCAAGTAATGACACAGTGTATCATCAATCATTATACACCCAGTGCCTTTTCACCAGGCAAGCCAACCAAATAGAAAACCGACGACTGATAGATGTCAGTAACGACTATAATGCCATATCGAGATAATACCATGCACCATTGTTGTGACAAGTATGAGAGATAAAGTTGCTAAACAGAAAGACCACAAAAAAAAATGGTCCGACCCGAAAAAAAAATGGTCAAGTATTTGCATAGAATAGAAATTCCAACACATAATAACAATTTTGAAAGTGAGTACTTAATTTTTTTTTTCAATTCGAAGTAAATTAGTTCCTGGAGCAAGAAAAAACTTGTGTGCAATTCTGAAACATTCTTATTGAACGGCACAATACTGTACCTATTTCATATCCCGCATAATTTTCTTTATACTTGATATACTTGATATATATAATTATACTTGATATAGTTAGTTAGGCAGGTACCTATTATTGTTTATCTAAATTCTATGAATAATTAATTGTTCTAATAAAATACGAAGCTAGTTAGGCTTTTTCCATATATTATGAATCATTTGCATCATTGTGTTCTTGTCCTTATGTGTAAACAAACAACTATCATAGGCTTATTCCACTTGGGTGACTTTAGTCGTCTTTTTATAGGCATGTAGGTTAAACTAAACTGGAATAAGTAACCCTTTTAGTAAATCAGTTGTTACTTTCAACAGCATAAGCCACAGAACGCATCCTTGTGGTACACCCTTGTCAATGAGAAAGAAAAAGTTGTTCTCATGTTTGTAAAGTGCACATGCTGTTGTTGTTAAGCTTAATAATTAACTTAAACTGGTACTTAAATAATTACTCGTATTTATAGAGTTAAGTACCAAGACTTTCTGCACTAACAGTAGACAGAACACAGTCAAACGCTTTACTGTAGTCCACAAAACATTTTCACGTGACCCTGTCGATGACGGCCGTTTTCTTACAAGCTTCAAAGTCTTTGAAGCTTGTACGAAAGCGAATCAAAGATAATTATTTTACTTTTTCAGGAAACGTAACGTAATACCACAAAACTTTTAAAATAACTTATCATTGTGATGAAATAATCATTACGTGTATTTTATAAAAACAAATCTATTTTTATTAAACTTATCAACTCGGTGTGAACTTTCCGATGATAAAAATGTATACCTAACACATTTCTCCAGCCTGATATGAGCGCATATAAAAGGGGCGTTGTCACCAAACACCTAAGTAGGTATTACCTACCTAAGGCACCTCGTCCACTGCTGGCGATTAACTAGAAACGAGTAGAGCCATCAACTAAAAAACGAGTTGGAGAGTAACGGAGCGATTACTCGCTGGTATGCCTATGTACCAAGCGTGAGTCTCTTGGCGAATGGTCTGCCTGCCAAGCGACAGTCGCTGAGCGAAAACTCTCTTTGATAGCTCATGTCACTGCGACAAACGAGTACTCGCCGGGGCGGTGTGAACATTCAGGGATCAATTATTAATAATATATCTATCTCTTTTACTTTCATGGGACCTACAATATTTTGTACATACCGTTTCTTGATCGAGAAAACCGTTGATAGCTATTCGCTTCCTCGTCCACGGTGGGACAAGTGCCTGTAACTGATAATTTAGCTAGGTAACTCGACGTGCCAATTTTCCAAGCTTAGATTCATTAGCTTATTACAAGCTAAGCTGGTTTCGTAAACGCTCGCTAGGAAATCGATCAGGCAAACTGTGAGCAAATTGCACCGAATCTTGATAGCCGTCTGTCGCCAGTTAATAGGGTAATAAAACCTTGTTTAATGTTTAGGTATTAGGTACTGACCCTTTTGAGGGATTTCAACTTTCGTGGATAAAATTACGAAATAGGTAAGTATAAGTATTATATTTGTAAACTGAAAATGTTAAGCAATAAATGTGATTTAGAATACTAACTAATTAACTATCCTGTTAATACATATATCAAATTAATTAGGTACTATCTTTACAAATCTATAGGTTCGCTTATGTACTTAATATTTATCATAAACATTCCCTAAAAGAGTTCCTAGAAAAGTGGACTTCGCCTCAAGCATAATTAGCGGAAATCCCAGCTATAAATATAGTTAACCCAGATAATAATAGTAATAACTTATAAAATAAAATAATAATATATAAAATCGAAGCTACTGCTAAACAAACTATACGTCTGCAGTTCAGTAGATACCAATCATAATTATGCCGTATATGATCATACTACTGACACCACTTCTGATCATTTTTCAATTGCAACGCTAAACTCCATAGAAAAACAGGAAAGTTACCGTTACTATGATTAAAAGATGAAATCGCCCATCAATTAGTTTACCGGCCTCTATGCTAAGCTGACGATTTATGTAACTTGCTTATAAATAGCTATTATGAAGTAATGAAACATAAAGACATTTTATTACTTACATCAAAGAAAATTATGGCTTCAATTAGCATAAAGACCACCGCACTGTATGGGTGAAATTGTGGGTCCATCAGGAGCATATGCAAGGAAACGTATCTAATACGCAAAGTTGGCGAAAAGCATGTACCTTCCTTGGTATATCAATCAAATCAAAAGTCCTTTATTCAATGTCTCCAGGTGGAGAAGACAGTACTACAGTAAATTAAACTTCGTATAACTATCATGTTCCCAGTCTGCATACAAAAATTCAAACAAGTATAATATGTATCCAACAGAGGCTGCCTCGTTGGTCGCTGGTCGCAATCGCAAGCGCTACAAAATTGTAATTATTTTTGGGTTCAATTCCGTAAACGAAACTGAACAAACTACTATCATAATGTGCAATGTGCATTAATTCAGTTAGGTTCACATTGTATAAATAATGTTCAAAGCAGATGTCATCGACTCAACAACAACTGACAAGCTTACGCAATAACAACAAAAACATTACCTACTGAAAATCTTTGCCAAACAAACCATTGTTTATAATGTTAACTTTACTATTAATCTAAACTGCGTCACAAGGACGCAGACGGGTACGCAAAATAATAATCACAAAATGGTGGCAATCAGACAGCTATTTTAGTGATATCTAACATCATCTAGGCCAGACGGGTTGTATCGATAGTGAACTGGGCCATAGGTCAGTTATTAGGCGTAATAAGTTGAACGAAACTCCAGCGATGCGTACGAGTGCTGATAGAGTCGTGATGCGCTTCTCATACTGGTTCTAACTGGTAGTCTGTGGCGCGATAGATGTGTAAAGGAAATTAATGTGTTGATTGCATTGCGTTAGAAGTTAATTGCAGTTGTTAGATATGAAAGTAGGGTGTGTTTATGCGTAGAAAGATTTATTGCGGCGTTTATTGTATTATTTCCATGAGCAGCAAAGTGGCGGTGCTTGGGGGAGGCCTATGTCCAGCAGTGGATATCTTTCGGCTGAAAAAAAAATGACAATGAGCAACGAAAAGCTTTTGACGAAATTTTTAAGTACATTGGTAAGTTTTACCTAAAGGACCCCAAGCATTCCTTTCCAAAAAAGTTTTAGATTCGGCAATATTTATGTACTACGAGGGTACTTAGTAAACTTTGAAAACTTGTAGGACCTACCTGCAAGTTCCCAAAGCTTCGCACCCTTTCCGCCACGATTTGCGATAATACTTATACGAGTTTTCTTTGTCATTATTAACATTTATAAAGTCTGTAGACTAATTTGACATTCCAAGTGATGAAGTGAAGTGATTGTTGTTCGTTTTTCAATTTGGAGTTTACATTTCATCATCATCTGCCTAGCCTTTTCCCAACTATGTTGGGGTCGGCTTCCAGTCTAACCGGATGCAGCTGAATACCAGTATTTTACATGGAGCGACTGCCTATCGGACCTCCACAACCCAGTAACTGGGTAATACGATACCCCTTGGTAAAACTGTTTGTCAGACTTTCGGGCTTCTGACGACCCGTAACGACTGTCAAAGATCCACAAATGCCAGCACATGACATTTGCACCTTTTGTCAAATAGTCTACGAGAACAGACTTTAGTGTAGCAGGCTTCGGAAAACAGACTTTAGCTTATCAGGCTTCGGCAGTTCCATTGTAAAAAAAAAACTCGCAGGACAGCGTTTACCGACAACTACCATTTTCATATTTTTTAACAGACTTCAATAAAGAGGAGGTTCTATATTTGTAGCGTATGTTTGTTTTTTAATATAATATAAAATACGATTATTAAGTACCTAATAAGCTTCCAATCAAGCGCTTCATAGCGATTGAAGCGCTACCTATACAATTTATTAATCGCTTTTACAACTAGCTTTCACGTTTAGTTTTTGCGCAGGCGGCTTTGGGCTAGATAAAGTGCAACGTTTTAGCAAGAATACCGGCCACAGGCCACACCACACCGCTTAGGGGGCTCGTTCTCCATTCGATTCAATTAATAATTTATCACTTAGCGGGAAATATAACGATGTGATGCGATGCAAGTGTAACTTTTTTTAAATTAAATCGTTGATTTACAGATTAAAAATATTGGTCAAGGTTGAGTTGCGTTAATTATGTACCTAGTTCCGGACCGCGTGTAACATACTTAATTATTTTATCTTTGTTTATTTTTAATGCTCTTCAGATTTGTGAGGTCTTTCTTTCAGAAGTTTTATCCAACGGGAACCCACCCACACACGCAACTACACACGTTCCACAAACACATCATCATCTGCCAAACCTTTTCCCAACTATGTTGGGGTCGGCTTCCTGTCTAACCGGATGCAGCTGAATACCAGTATTTCACATGGAGCGACTGCCTATCTGACCTCCACAACCCAGTTACTGGGTAATACGATACCCCTTGGTTAGACTGGTTGTCAGACTTTCGTGCTTCTGACGACCCGTAACGACTATCAAAGATCCACAAATGACAGCCGGGACCAACGGCTTATCGTGCTTTCTGAGGCACGGAGGAGTCTCAATATGTAAAGACGGTCACCCATCCACGGATCAACCCCGGCAAGCGTAGCTTAACCTGATGGATCGACCCGTTCGGCTGTTGTTACTTAGCCACGAGCTCCTCAACGTTCACGCTCCACGTTCCAGAAACACAGAGCACGATATAATAATTTAAGAATAAAGTATATTTTTCTTCTTTAAAAAATTGTATTTCGTAGCACCCACGTTTGTGGACATTAGTATATAAGCCAAATAAAATGGGAGGGTACTGAGTCCTGACATACAGGTTCTCCTAGTTCAGGAGTCAGAGGCATCAAACAAGTTTCTGTAACATATTATGTCAATAAAGAATTATTTATTTATACTAGTTATTAGATACCTAGGTATAAAATTTATAGAGTTTGTAAAATTTATAGAGGTACTTATTAAGGTACCTACATAAACATTTACACCTAAGTTGATACTAAAATCTATTAAGTTATGGATATACGTAAGTTATTAGGACAATCTATATTACACTATCTGCACCAAGTTTAGGATACGCCGTCTATCAGTCAGTTAAGAAGTTTATAATTCACACAAAAAACAAAACATGATGCATGGTTAGAACATGATGCAGTTAGTACCTATGTCGATGGTACCTAAGATAACAAAAACATCAAAAAAAAGTTATGTTGATAATTCTTACCTAAATACGTTCTAGGTACCTACTAAAACTCTGGGCGAAAAGTATTCAATAAAAGTTGCTTTTAAATTGTCTGTGTTTTGTTTTGTTGATGACATCCTACTTACATGAAAGTTGGCAAGTCAGATACTTATGTACACGTTCACGTTGATAACAAAGCTGCCTGTCGAATCCCCTGATAACACTCTCTTTGCCGCCTGCTTGCCGAGATTTGCGGCATTCATCAAATGAACGCAATTAGCAGATAATTATCACAGTGATAGCTTGAACTTTCACCGCGTTAACCTAACTCTGATTAAATTAATATTTCTAACCTTGTATCTATAACGTTAGCCAGTTAAACCCAATAAATTAATCATAACTTAAAGAAATCAAGCAAAAAGTACTTTCTATTCCTTTCCTGTTACCCCAGCCCTTTAAAAAGAAATCGACTCGTCATTTTAGGTAAGGCTCGCACTAATCACATATCACTTCACCGTACATCGCTGCATTTGTATCGAAGACCAGTCCACTCTAGTACTCACAATACAATGTACGGCGTATAAAATAAAGGCTGGCAGCGAAGCAACTTTTTTCACAGTCGGCCATTTAAGGCTTAGCGAGAGCTCCTAATTCCAGAGTAATTAGAGAAACTTGCCCCGGAGATGGGCCGCGGCCTTTTACGAGGTTAGATACTCCGTACTCGGAACCTTTAATGAAGACGTAAAAACGAGAACGCAGATGATTGAGCGGGCCTTAAATGTGAATGCAACCTGTCTATTGCAATTTGAAAAGTCCTTATCACGATATAACTGGACATTAGACCGTGATTAATAAAAAAAAGGAAATCACGACACGGTTTTCCATTTTCTTGTAATGGATGGGACTTAAAAGTTGGTTTTATTTTTCACTGGGTGAAGAAAGATCCTTAGGTAGGTAATCTGCTGTGAACTGACTGTTATTTTATTCAGTAACATAATTTAAAATAGCGAACGGTTATAACAATGAACTTTGTTTACCTACGTCCTTTATTTCATGATTACATAGAGGATAATTCAAAATCACTATCAATACTTCCCTAAAAACAAAAAAAATAATTGGGTCAGGTAGGCACTCATTCGATTATGCTTGCTACTATTTCAATAACTTTACAAAGTCTAAGTCAAATAATTTATTTCAAGTAGGCACATTAAAGGCACTTTTGAACGTCAAATACCTACATAGAAAAGTACAAATAGGTAAATCTTTATTACGCAAATAATAATGCAATTGATACCCCTAATTAAATTAAAAAATATTTAATGAAAACTTACTTTTGTGTTTTGAATGGGTCTTCCACATTTTTCTCAAAAGCATCGTCATTTTCCAATAGTTCCAAATTCAAGCGCGGTAAATCAAATATTTAAATAAAAGATGGCGGAGCGACTTTTCCCGCGCGTGGTCCCTGATACACTGTACCATAAACTCGGAGAGCACATGCAATCTCGAGACCAACCCTTGGCTGTATCGAGGACGACTGTGACGACGCGACGAGATCAATGTGTTTATAATATATTTAATTAATGCTTGACTGTACCTATCACATCTTTTACGGTCGTTTTCGAACACAAAGTACGTAGTTACCAGTAAAACTGTAGGGGTCAGAGTGTCCAACTAATACACTACGTGCGTGACTTCTCATAAGTACAATAACAGTGTTATAATTATAATATAACAAATACTTATGATAATTTATTACAGGCATTACGTAGTGGGTTAAGGTACCTAGTAATTACTAAAGTTACCTATCATCCATTGTTTGTTGTGTAGGTATTGACACGATTATCACTGCAATATATTGCAATTTAATTAATACCTATACCTACACGGTACGAAGCTCTTCATTGTAATGAAACATGACTGAATCAATTAAGTAGTAGGTACATAATCGTTCAATTAACTGTTCGAACTTTGTTTATTTTTTTACTGGAAATTGCTATCTGTTAAAGTATAAGAAAACTTAATTTTTTAGGTATAATATATCTGTAACCTGTAACCCGTACCGTGCGTTTGCACTGGCGAAACATTACAACAAAACATGTTTAAATCTCTAGTTCCTGTCAAAAATTGTATGGAACATTGACAGAAGATAGAGATTTCAACATGTTTTGTCGCAAATGTTTCGCCAGTGCAAACGCACGGTTACTTTTCATACTAGCTGTTGCCTGAGACTTCGTCTGCAATCCAGGATGTAAAGTAGCCTATGTACTATTCCAGGTCATGGTTTATCCCTGTGCTAAATTTCATCCAAATCCGTTCAGCCGTTTTAGCGTGAAAGCGTAACAAACAAACTCACATTCGCATTTATAATATGTGTTGCACTAGTTAGATACATGTGCTAAACTAAAACACACTTGACAATTGCATTTATTTTTATCGTATAACAAAAATCTCTCACGCTGCCAGTTCCCAAAATTGCATTAATTGTGGTTTTAAACTCCGAACGAACAAGGCCAAATCTCCTAATGCCATTACCCTACAGCCAGACTGATCGCCTGACGCAAGACTCCAGATTTTTTTAGATTATCCTCCGGGAAATCCAAGCGTATTTTAATGTTAAGTGCGAGTCAAATAACTATTTACAGTTCGATTTACTCGTACTATGAATTACTTAGGAATAAGTTAAAAGCTCACAACATTATGTGCTCAGATTTTTTATATAATAATATACAGCATGTAAGGGTAAACACTCTTGTCATTCAAACATGGGTAGTTGACTTAAATATAAAAATAAATGACCGAACACCACAAAAAAAAAACGTTATTTTCATTAAAAGATTTTAAATAGTTTCTATCTGACACCGTGCTTGCTAGCGAAACAGCTGACTGACTAAAGGAGGGATCGCGCTCGCTGCCGGTCAGGTCACATCCTGTACCCCCAGCCCCCAGCCCGTGTTGAGACGCAAGTTCGTTGCCCTAGCGCATAGGGCAACGAACTTGCGTCTCTTGTGGTAAAATTTAGATCTAAAAAAAATAAAAAAAAGTTGTAATTTTCCATTGATTTTATGTTCTATAAATGAAACCAAACCACTGGTTGCAAGGATAACGGTGTTTACCCTAACACCCTGTATAGAGTACTAGCTGATGCCTGCGGGTTCGCCCGCGTGGATGTCGGTTATTCTTATTATACAATACTAAAACCTTCCTCGAGAACCACTCTATTCATTGGTGAAAACAGCATGGCATTCGGTGCAGTAGTTTTTAAGTTTATCGCGAACAGACAGACAGACAGACGCGTCGGGCGGAGGACTTTGTTTTATAATAATATGTAGTGATATGATAATTCTAATGTGACACAAATGCAAGTTACATTTTATGTAACTAAACGCAGAACGAGACAAGGCTCGCAAGGCTGAATCTAGCCTTCTCTGAATTCCATCATGTTTAAGTAAGCTCCCATATAATTCATTGGGTACAGCCAGACTGACCGCCTGACGCAAGCCTGCACATTCGTCGATCATGGCTGATGCAATATGGAAGCTTTTGCATTCACAACCGGGCTGCGCTGCGCAGGCGCACCCCACTACGCTTTTTTAAACCAGGCAATTAGGCAGGCAATGAGCGTAGACATAATTATACATGCTTTATCCTACCAAATATTATGCTGCCGCGAATTACATAGGTAGGTACCTACCTACCTAAGTAGGTAAGTAAATAAGATTTGTGTGTGGTGCCTTTCTAAAATGTAAATAAGTACCTAAAGGTTTGGGATTTTCGTAATTACTCTTATTTAAATATAATGTATATACCTACTTATATAGTGCTGTGTGATACCTACTTAGTAAACCTACTGTTTCATATATGAGCTGTTCCGTCATATTATGTTGGCCGTCATGAAAATCAGTCAATTTCACCAGTGTCAATAATCGCTCAGGATTTGGACAGCCGTTATTGTGTGACCGTAGACCGCTTTCGTATGAAACCAAAGCTTTGCTTCGTAGCAGATCGTGTCGTCGCGCTCGCGCCGACAGAGGGCGCGTTTGGTTTTCCCGTAGGTTTTCCGACCATGATCGCGTATTCACAAAATGATCGCTTTTATTAGGAAGAGGCGCGACACGGGATAAGTTTCTTTAATTTCATTCATTTTCTTTTCATAAATATTCACACATAGTAGGTATATTATTTAGAACGACTGACTTACATCGCATCATACTCGTATAAAGGTTGTTTTAAAAAAAATATGAAACTAGGTAGGTACCTACCTAATTACCCATATGAATTTGTTCAATGTTTTTTTTGTGTTTGTACCTACCCTACCTATTCTGAAAACTAAAGAAAATACGATATTACGAGAACATCACATGTAACTAGCGCCATCTGTCGCGTTTGACACAAACTAAGGCAACTGTTTCTTTTTACCCAACCGCAAAAGGAAGGATATTGAGTTTAATAGTTAGAGAACGTATTGTATGTCTTTAGCAGGTTTTGTTGACTTCTTTCATAAGATGGATAAATGTTTGAACAGCTTCCATTTTCACTTCATCATATTATTTTTTTATTTAGGGTTGAAGACCTTGTTGATCAATCAAGTTTTTTGGTCACGTAAATAATGAAAAATAAGTTTAGTTTATAATATTTATTAAACACAATAAAATGGCAATAACAAAACACTAATTCATAATGGTGTTGTAGTTGAGGAACCATTTAATGCTAACTTCATCATTTAAATAATTACTTTAATCCAATTAATATCATCCATTTCCATGTATAACTGCCGATAGCCGCAATGGATATAGAAATTAAAATCAATTGCGCCATTACTGTGCAAATACGTACAAACTTATGAAATTTACCTTCACATTGGTTCACATTGTATATGTTTCACATAAGTGTTGTTCATACAAACTTATGAAATTTACCTTCACATCGGTTCACATAAGTGTTATTGTATAGTTTGTCTTCTTATTAAAAATATAGGTTTCAAGTTGCAGAGCAATATTTTTCACTGTTTGTCAAGGCTTTTTATACCTGTATCAAAGCCCCATGTTCAATAAATTTTATCATCCAATGATAAATCACTACTTAGCTTAACATACTTATAGGAATATTTTCTATACAGATCAGGCAAAGGATTAGAAAATTCATCAACATGGGCCACTGTGTACAGGAGCCACAAAGAATACCTATAAATACAATACATTTCATAAAACAAATACCAACTCTTGGAAGTAATTTGTAACATTATCATATAAAATTTACCTATAATATGTTACAATACTAATAATATTTGGTGTACTCATTGATTATAATATTTATTGCGAGCTAGTAAAAAATAAGACAATAACTGCAATAATTATTCAAATATTTAGAAATATATCTTAATATTTAAATAAAACAGTCATAGAGCCTATAATTATTACTATATTGCTTTTGTCTCACAGGATACAACCTAACATGTAACATAAAAAATAAGGAATTAAGTCAAAACTAATATCTTCTTTATGTGATTAAATATGACTATCTACAGGCATCAATTTTCTATAGGATCTTCTTACATTAATAAATAGGTTGTATAGTAAATGTTCGCGCCATGATTGTCCACCATAACTTCCTTTTAGTTTAGAGTATTAAATATTAACAATCTTAGTCCAATCTCACATTTTTCACTACAATCCTGCTATTTACAATTGATGGCAACTCATGCAAATGTTGAAAATACATTAAATAATAAGTTTTTTTTTACTATTTTAAATTTAGTAGATGATGTTACAAAATATTATGCACATATTTTATTCCACTAATGTATTGACTAACTTAAAACGTCATTTGCTCATTCATGGTAGTTACTAGCTATATTTTCACAGTATTTTGCTTGTATTTCTTATACTATTTCGGTCCACATTATTCAAGGCAGAGGCTGAAGCTAAACTTGAAATATTTAGATGTCTTACAAATGCATAGATGAAAAAAAAGAGTTATTAAATGAGGTTGATCAAGAACATGCAGGTATAGACCACCTCAGGGGATGCATTGAAACACAGAAGAATTACATGTGAACTAGCTTCTCTTGATAACTATTAATGTCCTCTCAGTCTCAATTCTTGTTCGTAAGACAGCAGTATTTCCAGCCAAGCTTAGTAGTGACCTACAGAATTGGCACCAATCAATTCTTGTGTGGACAATCAGTTTAACAATCTACTTAAATTAATAACCAATTATATTTGACATTTAGTTTAGTATTTATTCAGACTATTTGTATATTATGTATGTAACTAGCCATTGAAAGCCATTTTCTTTACACAAATGTTGTAAAAAATTTAAGTCATTTTATGCATACAGGCCAAATTTAGACATTTAATTAACAAAGCAAAGGTAAAAGATGTGTCTAAACTTATCCTGCATGCATATTATGTACAATAAATCTCATAACTTTTAACTAATTCTTACATATCAAAAAGTTCCTAACACTATGACTGCGTCATTATGCCATTTATGAATAAATGCTAAATAAGGCATATGATAACATCATAAGATTATTCTTAATATTACAAAGCTGCTATTATTGTTCCTAGCATTTTATATATTAATTTATAATTTATGTATGTCTAAATATTACAAATAAGGGCAGCTATTTCATAACAATATTAATTGAACACTATTATTTTGTGCAATTGTAGATTTTTATTTAGTTTCTTTTCTGATAATTGAAATGTCACATCCAACATTTGCAAGAGAAGTTCGACTTTGCTGTTAGCGCCATACACCTTTGATATATAAGGCATGATATTTAAGTAATGTTAAATATAAAATTGTTATATTAACTAACTCAACATAATTATTATGTTTTATTATCATGTAACTATGACATAACAATAGACATGAAATACAATAACTTAACTTTCACAATTATTGCACATGCATTTCAAGTATGTATAAACATTTCCTCACATATTTCTTAGTGTAGTGACATAAACTTTATAATACCATCACATTTTGACGTCTTCTTGGGGCTATATTACAATATATTACTCAAGCTTACAACTAAAGTTAGTCACTTCACTTCTTTTTTTATAGTCACAGTCTTATCTGTTTGTTTAGCAGAGGGTTTAACCGTGGATCATTTTTTCTTTCTGTCTTGGGTACACTTAGGGCAGTACCATTTACCTTTAGGCTTGATTTTAAGATCAACACATGCAAAGTGGAACCACTCAATTGGACAGTCAGGGTTATCACAACCTATCATCTCTCCATACGACACTTGGTGACAGAGGCAGTAGGTAGGTTCATTGGGATCAACAGGCATGTCTAGCACGTCACTTGGGTGTGCCATAGCTCCTACTGAATCCAAATCTGCATTTTCTTCCTGTTCTTTGGAGGCATTAGCAGTAGCTGTCGCACCTTTGCGGACTGCCTTTTTCTTGGCCGCCGACCTGCCCGACGCGGCAGCGTCGTCCTCACTTGACGCTCCAGCACGTTTCTTTTTCCCAGTGGTTGCTGCTGTCTTATCATTCATTTTGCTCTTCTTCCTACCTTTCTTGACAGCGGCTGCGTTTGGTTCCAGGTCTGCGGCGGCTTGCTGTGCGGCACGTGCGCTCATTACTTTCTCCTGTATCTCAGATTCGAACCGCGCGAGGTCAGAGTCAAGGCGACGTATGTGCTTGTCAACTAACTCATACGTTTGTATCGCCAGTTGTACTTTGTCGTCTCCGTACTCTTTAGCTTTATTAAAGAGTCCTTGTATGGTATTTACCTTTTCCTTCTTAGTCTCCTCGTCCATTTGAGGAATATTTGGTAGCAACTCGTCAGCCATAAGGTCGATTGTCCTCATTAGTCCGTGCGCACGGTCGTCTAGATCACGCATTAATTTAAAGTTTCTCTGCAATTCTATCGGTAGGTGCTGAAGACTATCCAGATAATGCTCTAAATAAAGTGCAGAAGTCATTTTGCAATATTTTGTAACTATGCGAAAATGAAAGTGCGAAACACTGTGAATAACACTTACTTTACACTGTTAAATTAGCACTAAAACTACCTTTGTTGCTCTCTGAATTAAGTCATACGCTTATTCTAAATGATTTCATTTAATCTAACACATAAAAACCAAGGAAAAACTTAAAATTCGTGATAAGCACTTTACAATTTTCGTTCAAGCTCAAACAAGCGAATAACAGTGTTGCCAACAAACTAAAACAGTGTTTGAAAACATAACAACGAATTTCAGATGATTTTTTTCAAATAATTTGTCATAGTTTTAGTAGATTTATACATTGGTAAAGCAATTATTGTACGTTTTGATCCTCAAAGTAAATTCAATTCTGCTTTAGCACTAGATAGTACAATGAAATCTTATCTTAGTAGAAATCTGTAAATTAAATCGGGGGATGCGCTAGGGTGGCCCGCGAAATTCAAATTTTCTTACGTTTTTTGCAATTTGCAGGTCAGTATCAGGTTGTATGTTGATCTAAATATTATTAGCGCTGGTAACAAATATGGATTTACTGAATTATAAACATTAAAATCAGCAATACAACTCTCTAAGCTCATGAAAGTGTATTGAATGACTATTTCATGAAATCGTGACATTTGGCACTTTCATGAACTTAGAGAGATGTATTGCTGATTCTAATGTTTATAATTCTGTAAATCCATATTTGTTACGAGCATTAATAATATTTAGATCAACATACAACCTGATACTGACCTGCAAATAATTGTAAAAAACCTAAGAACATTTGAATTTCGCGGGCTACCCTAGTGCATCAACCTTATGTAGAAATCTGAAAATGAAATAATTTTTTGCTTGGCAACCCAAGGTAGACATCAGGCGTGTATGTCCGCCGCGGTGCGCGTAGTACTTTCCATTCGGTTTCGTTCAGTATTCTTATTATTTAAAACTAGCATTTGCCCGCGGCTTCGCCCGCGTCCACAGAGTACATTATACTATACTGAAACCCGCGTCACAGGCCCGCGTGGATGTCGGAAATTATCCCACGGAAAAGTACTACCGGGATAAAAGTATCCTAAAATAAGTAATTTAGATTATTTAATTTCTATGTAAGATTTTTGTTAGAATGTTGTTTATTTTTAGTGGTAACATCAAATAAACTATGTTAAGGTTTAACGGTTTAACTATAGAGGATATAGTAATTTGTCTATGACTTGTCTATGTTGTTTAAAAATAAAAGCGCTATGGCGTTCGGTCAATTAGCTCTCACAGAACACGTCGTTTTACTTAAATATTCCCATATTATCAGGTTATGGGCCTAGCAAACCCATATAGGAAGTCTAAATATTTCTATTAAAGATGTCTTCGAATGCATTCTTGACCAGCGTGCCTAAGCTGTCCGGTCGTGAAAATTATCGCGAATGGGCGTTTGCAGCGGAGAATTTGCTAGTCTTGGAGGGCATGTCTGACTGCATCAAGCAAGAAAGTTCAGAAGCCAAGGCGGCAGAAGACAGAAAAGCAATGGCAAGGCTAATTTTGACCATAGACCCGTCATTATACGTTCACATTAAGGAAGCTACTAGCACAAAAGATTTGTGGCAGAAATTGAAAACCATGTTCGACGATTCTGGATTTTCACGACGAATCACATTGTTGAGGAATCTGATATCAATTCGTCTAGATAACTGTGAGTCAATGACGAATTACGTTACACAGATCATCGAGACGGCTCAAAAATTGTCAGGAACAGGTTTTTCTGTGAACGACGAGTGGATTGGCTGTTTAATGTTAGCTGGTTTGCCTGAAAAATACTTTCCTATGTTAATGGCGATAGAACATTCGGGAATCGCTATTACAGCTGACGTAGTGAAAACGAAGCTAATAGATTTGACCGGTAACGATTGCGAGGCGGGAAGCGCATTCTGGAGTAGAGGGCAGCACAGTCGTCAAAGTTCGAAAGTTGGCAGTAATGGAAAGATAGACAATTCCAGCCAACATCATGGCGGTGGAACGTCCGGCTCATCAAATGTCAAATCTGACAAATCGAATGTGAAATGCTACCGTTGCAAGCAGTTTGGACACTATAAATCACAGTGTAAACAAGGTAATGAGCCTCAGATAAAGAAGACAAACGCTTTTTCGGCTGTTTTCTTGAGCGGGAATTACAGTAAACAAGATTACTACTTGGATAGTGGTGCAAGTGTTCATATGGTTACAGACATAGACGTGATACAGAATGCATCTTCTACTACGAGTATCAAGGAGATTATTGCAGCTAATCAGAGTGTGATGCCAGTGTTGTGCTCGGGGGATGTTGATATCATGACCGTTACTCCAGATTGCCTGTATGAAGTTACTTTGAAAGATGTTTTGTGTGTGCCGAGCCTTACCACAAACTTGATTTCAATTAGTCAGCTCATCAGGAAAGGCAATAAAGTTGAGTTTAAAGAGAATTGTTGCTATGTTTACAACAGAGAAAATATCCTAGTAGCTGTGGCTAAACAGATTGATGGTGTTTATAAGATGGTCCTGGAACAAAAACAGTGTTTGTTTACATCTACTTCTTCAGCAGCTAGCTGTGAAGTTTGGCACCGGAGGCTTGGCCATTTGAATATCAATGACCAGAACAAGATGAAAGATGGAGCAGTCACAGGAATATCATACACAGATAAGTCAGTGATTAACAAGGAAACGTGCAACGTGTGCTGTGAGGGAAAGCAGTCACGCTTACCATTTGGTCACGCAGGAACAAGGAGCAGCGAGCCATTGGATGTTATCCATGCTGATGTCTGCGGCCCCATGGAGGTCACCTCAATGGGCGGAGCGAGGTATTTCCTTATATTTGTTGACGACTTTACTCGTATGGTGTTTGTTTATTTTCTCAAAGAGAAAAGTGAAGTTTTCAAGTACTTCAAAGAATTTAAGTCAATGGTGGAGAACCAGCAAAGTAGAAAAATGAAAATATTCAGAACTGATAATGGCTTGGAGTTTTGTAGCAATTTGTTTGAGAATTTTCTAAAAGATAGTGGTATTATACATCAAAAGAGTAATACCTACTCTCCTGAGCAAAATGGTTTGAGTGAACGTGTTAATAGAACCATTGTTGAAAGAGCTCGATGTTTACTATTTGATGCAGGTTTAAATAAGAAGTTTTGGGCAGAGGCAACAAACACGGCTGTCTATCTTAAGAATAGATCTGTAGCATCAGGATTAAATAATAAAACTCCGTATGAGCTCTGGACAAATAAAAAACCAGATTTAAGTCATGTTCGAATATTTGGCAGTCCAGTGATGGTCCACGTACCTAAAGAGAAAAGACTTAAGTGGGACAGTAAATCAAAAAAGCATTTACTAGTTGGATTTTCCGAGAACGTGAAGGGATACAGAGTTTATGACACAGTTAATAGATGTATCACAACTAGTAGAGACGTTATCATTCATGAGAATACAGAAGGAAACTGTACATTAAATTCAAATGTATCAGTTTCAGTTGGGGATGTTAAAGATGATGATAAGTTGAAAATTATTACAAGTCCTGTAGATCAAGCTGAAAGTGATGAAAAGTCTTATGATGAGTCTGTAATAAATCTGAACACTTCTTCAGAATCAGAGTATGCTGACGTTTTAACTGATCCGGATATAACCTTGCAGCAATCTCAAAAATCTGAAGAGGAGGAACCAGTGTCGTCAGAACCAGTAATTTCCAAACGAGTAAGGAAGCAGCCGGAGCGGTATGGGTGGTATACCAACCTATGCACAACCTCCAGTTCAGAGCTATTCAGTGATCCTGTTAGTGTCCAGGAAGCACTGGAGAGTCCAGATCGAGACAAATGGATTGAGGCAATGAAGGACGAGTTGCAGGCATTTGAAGAGAATGATGCGTGGGTTCCAATTGAAGAGTTACCTTCTAACAAGACTTTAGTGCAATGTAAGTGGGTGTTCAAAAAGAAAGCTGACAGTGTTAACAGTGTGCGATACAGAGCGCGTTTAGTGGCAAAAGGTTTCACGCAGAGGGCAGGTATCGATTATGATGAGACATTCTCACCTGTTGTTAGGCATTCTACAATTAAATTGTTATTTGCACTGTCTGTACAGCTAAATTTTGATATTACTCACTTAGATGTAAAAACAGCTTTTTTAAATGGTTATCTCAAAGAAGACATTTATATGGTTCAACCAGATATTAATTGTGATGATAAGAAAAAGGTTATTGTAAAATTGAATAAAGCAATTTATGGTTTGAAGCAGTCCTCTCGTGCATGGTATGAGAGAGTAGAGAAATGTCTTTGTGAACTAAGTTTCAAAAGGAGTAAATTAGAACCTTGTGTTTTTACTAAAATGTATAATGATGTTAAAGTAATTATTGCTTTGTATGTAGATGATTTTTTTGTTTACTCTAATTGTAAAGAAGAGACTGAAAAATTAATCTCTGAGTTGAGTTCTAATTTTAAGATAAAAAATTTAGGACAGGTTCAGCAATGTTTAGGTGTAAGAGTTATAATTGATAAAAAATCGAATGCTATTACTCTGGATCAGGAACAATATATAGAGCAGTTGCTAGGTAAATTTAATATGTCAAGTTGTAAAGTTGCTAGTACTCCAATGGAATGTAAGTTGGATATTGATAATTCTGATACTTGTGATCATGAAATTCCTTATCAACAATTGATTGGTAGTATAATGTATCTGTCGGTCCTTACTAGACCTGATATTTCTTTTTGTGTCAGCTTTCTCAGTCAGTTTAATAAATGTCATTCAAATGTGCATTGGAATTATGCAAAAAGAATACTTCGATATTTAAAGAAAACAAAGAGTTATTGTTTAAAATATACAAAAGAAAAAGCTGAACTTGTTGGATTTGTTGATGCTGACTGGGCTAGCAATACTGTAGACCGCAGGTCATATACTGGTTATTGTTTTACTATGTCAGGGTCAGCTGTTTCTTGGGAAAGCAAAAAACAGCGAACTGTGGCTTTGTCTAGCATGGAGGCTGAATACATGGCTATAGCAGAAGCCAGTAAAGAGGCTATATATTTAAGATCCTTGCTGTATGAACTGACTGGTAAATTGGAGACATTGCTACTATACAATGATAGTCAAAGCGCACAGAAGTTGGTGGCAAATGATGTTTGTCATAAAAAAAGCAAACATATTGATATTAGATATCATTTTGTAAAGGATGCAGTTAATGATAAAACTATTAGTTTGGAATATTTGCCAACATCTGCTATGCCAGCTGATGTTTTAACTAAAGCTTTAAGTCCCGTGGCACATTATAAATGTATTGAAGGCTTGGGGATTAGACAGAGAGAGTCATAGTGTTAAACAAAATAAGAAAATATTGTGTTCTAGAAATGTTTGTTTATTTGCTGTAGTTGGGGTGTTAGAATGTTGTTTATTTTTAGTGGTAACATCAAATAAACTATGTTAAGGTTTAACGGTTTAACTATAGAGGATATAGTAATTTGTCTATGACTTGTCTATGTTGTTTAAAAATAAAAGCGCTATGGCGTTCGGTCAATTAGCTCTCACAGAACACGTCGTTTTACTTAAATATTCCCATATTATCAATTTTAAAAGGACCGTCTACTCACTTATCCTCACGCTCACTTCTATTCAGTACTACTTAGTCTGTGGGGGGTCCCAGGTCCCAGTCTTTACAGTGGTTCAAAAGGATTTTTTTGCTTCGCACCCTCTCACCAAGGACTTTTATCGGTTGAATGACACTGAATGATACACAATAAAAGTGTTGTTGTTATTAAGTCTGTTAAAAACTTACATAGCTCAAAAAAGTTTTATTAAAAAAAAATGATCCCAGAATAAATTAGGAATGTGGCAAAGACTTCTCAGTAGATTTAATTAAAAACTCCAAAAGCCGGCTAACCGTGCGTTTACACTGCCGAAACATTCACGACAAAACATGTTGAAATCTTTATTTTCTGTCAATTTTCCATACAATTTTTGACAGGAACTAGATTTTGACATAATTTGTTGTGAATGTTTCGCCAGTGCAAACGCACTGCAAGTTAGCTTCAGAACATTGCAAGTCGGACAACTTTTGTGAATGATTTTGTTAACATATTCACAAAACACAAACTTTGATATCTGAAATGTGAATGATCCGCGAGTTGGGCTTTAGTGTGTAGATACTAGGGTTCCCAACTCTTATTCACCACGGATATACGGGAACCCAGAAATAAAATATGCGGGCATATCCACAAAAGCAGGGCCCTAAAGTAGGTGATAGACGTATGAGTACGTACTTTTAAAGTACGCGGTAAAGTTCGCGACCTAACTCGGCTCGCCGTCGGTGACACACGTGAAGCTTGCTCAAAATTTCATTGTCAAATTGGCTCGCAGCTCGCGGCAATGACAGACGGGCGAGTAAGCTCACCGAGCCAAAAGTACGCGTACTTGCTCGCACGTCTATCACCCCTTTTAGTCTGTGAGGAAACTCGTCCCTCACCTGCCGTGCAGACATTTATCGCGGGCGGGACGCATTATTTGGGCCGTGGAATCGGGACGTCCCGCCTCACGTGAGACGGTACCTAGGTAAGGCCACAGAGTACATTTTTATATAGGGGTAAGGCAACCCTAGTACACATACACACACACACATACCCGTTGGTCTCGTGGTCGCAAGCGCGACTGCAGAGCGTGGGGTCCTGGGTTCGATTCCCGGGTCGGGCAAAGTGTTATTGGATTTTTCCATTAGGAATTTCGTAGTAACAGCCCGGAGTTTGGAAGTTGGCGGTGTGTTACCCCCGTGCCTCGGAAAGCACGTTAAGCCTTTGCTCCAACGCCTGATCTCTCTCCGGTCGTGTCGGATTGCCGTCCCATCGGACTATGAGAGTGAGGGAAGAGAGAGTGCACTTGTGTCTGCGCAAACACTTGTGCACTATAGTGTCTCCCGCGCCGAAGGCTAGTCTCCGTTGAGATTGGCCGCCGTGGCCGGAAATACGGTCCGGAGGACTATACACATACACACCCAATGACTCAAGGACCGCATCAGTACAGTACTACGAGTTCGGATGTCGCAATTAGAAATATAATGAACGTTCTGATACTGCTTGTGCTGATAGCGCCATCTATCGACCTCATTTCACCTGTACTAAATGCTGCAGAAATAAACTAAATAGATACTGAATTTTACAATCAAGAATTAATAAAAACCCACCTTTTTTAATACTATTATTACCCGACTGCCAAGGAAGGGTTATTACACAACTAATCTTGTATTAAAATTTGACTTATCTTGAATTGCTTGCTTGCTATTTACGATTCACGCAATAGGAGACGAATGCTGGTCAGGTAATAAATAAAAAAAACAACATATTTAACTTATATTGTATTAGCAAATAAACAATTTATAAAATATAATTCTTATTACACAATGACGTTGTAGTCCAGGATACGAAGCACTTTAGCCTGACATCGTCATTGGTTACCATGTAACTCTACAAGCTGCTTTTTAATATTCGTAAAATGTATAAAGTTCCTGAAGATTACTGTCCTGGCACATGGTAACCAATAACCGAGGTCGTATTAGTGGACTATTCAGCGATTACAACAATTTGCTTTCGATTTTAATATTAAAAATTATAAACATTTAAGAAAAAATGCAAATAAATAATTAGCAATTGCCTTTGACGGCAACATAAAGAGGCGTTCGTATTCTACATAATATAAAACATGCTTTATCATTTCCTTACAGCTATAATTACATCTCTTACTACCGTATCGTGACCGTTACGTACATTATACTACTAATCTACATGCTGCTCATACTGATTATTACGCAACCAAAGTAGACATTTCCAAGATTCCATATAGCATAGTATAAATTATTTCTGGATTATACAAGATACACCTGAATTCAGAGACAAGACTTGTTATTTACAAAAATGGCGGGTTTTAATAACTTACAAATCATTAAAATTATTAGATAGTAACCTTTTTCATTGCATAGAAATAATTAAGGATGTTTTGTAAATTATAAAATGAGGATATCCTAAACGTAGTATTATTTGTGTCAAAAAAAGCAATCGCAAAAATGTTCACCTCCACTATGTAAAAAAATATCATAAGACAAGGTACATAAACAAAAAGGAATTTGTTAACTTATGCCTAGCTAGGTACAACACTACATATTTAGAAAATTTGGTACACATTCGTTGCTCATTTTAACATTAAAACGTATTTAAACACAGTCGAGTGGGAACAGTGAGCAACAAAACACTTCGGAATGTATATTTTAAGGAAATACAAATAGCTCACACAGAATATTATACTGTCTATAGAGAGTTGAAAGAAAACTTGAGATTCCTTTCTTACCTACAATTACGATAGAGTACATGAAACCAAATTCCATTATAATTTTCCACTATCAGATGATACAAAATGTATAAAATGGAAGTTAATTGTATTACTTTGACGAAAATATACAATCGATATATGTAATTGGCACTACATACGCAGGTCACATATTATATGAAATTACAAAAACATTTTTATTATACTTTAGACGTTGCAATCTTACATGTAGGAATAGGCATCTAATTTATTTTCTCCACCTAAGAAACATGCCTAATGGAAATAATTGTTCATAAGTAATATTATAAGACATTTTATATGCATACTAGACAGAACATATTCATTAAATCATAATGACGCACCTTATAATGTTTGAATACAAAACATCGACTAGCAACTTCATAATCCTGTTTCATTTAAAGCGTTTTTTAAATTCATAAATAAAATATAAACATCAAGAATCTCAAATGTAATTACACAACCGTTTAATGAAAGCGGTTTTGAGGGTCAAGACAAATTTTTAATTTATTAAAAAGCTAAGCACCATAATAAAGAGTTGTGCTAAGGTGGGCTTCTCAGTCCAAACAATGATTTAGTGAAAATTTTTAAAATATTTAACTCAAACAACAGCTACATATTGTCAACGTAATAAAACTTCATTCTGCCACGATTCGTTTCATAGGGAAGAGTAGATTTTTAATTTTTAATACTACTATCTATCCACTGTCGTTACTACTGTTATAATCAATATCGCGTATATATTTTTGGTTTTACATTATGAAACATATATTTACGTCCGTCCGAACTCTCCCTAAGACTAGCCAATAAACCTTTCATCTGATATATAAAGACCACTTTATGCATCATATTCAATGGATCAAAACGATATTCCATGCAATGCACCATGTTTTACTTATAATATCGACCTGTGACCTAATAGCCTATACTATATACGTAGGATACAGTAAAAATGGAACAAACATAGATATGAAAGATACTTCCCTTGAAGAGAGGGATACATCAATTTAATAAGATATCCTTAAAGGTCAAATACTCCATTCCACAATGCCAAATATCACAATAACCATGAAGGGGCGGGCGGGTGCTGGGAGGGCGTTTAGACGAGTGTTTCGTACTTATCAAGGACATGGGCTTGATTATTTTCATCCCCATGTGAGCGTGAGCGAGGTCGAGGCGTGGTGTCAGCGTTGGCGCTTTTAGAGCGGGTCTTCTTGTCGTGTCCGCACGTGCACGCCACGGACGACTGGCGCTTGAGCGTGTGCGCGCGCGCGCCGGCCCACTGCGGGTCCAGCGACTCGCTGCGCGCGTACGTGGAGCGCTTGCTGCGGCCCATGGTGGCGTGCGCGAACGACGCGCCCTGCCCGCTGTCCGACGACGGCCGCATCGACTCGCTGCGCATGCACACGTTGCCGCCCGCGCGCCTGAACGAGTCCAGAACCCTCTCCTCTATCTCCTCGATATCCTTTTTCTTCACGAGCCAGATCTCCTCGGAGCCTCTGGTGAAGTAGCTCGAACCCTTGCTCACCGAGTACTTGTCCTTCGTTTTAAATTTACAAGTCTTAAAATTATTCTGAGTATTTACATCGTCGTTGACCTTGTGCGGCTCCCTGGAGCGTGCGGGGTCGGGCGAGGCGACGTTGCGGAAGGCGGTGCCGTGCGACGGGAACTGGTCGGCGATCTTAGCGCCGAGGCTGGGCGAGCGGATGGTGACGTCGACGGGCGACGGCATCGGCTTGAACTCGGGCTTGATGATCTTCTGCGGCTCGGAGCGCGCCTTCTCCCCGTCGGGCTCGCCACGTTGCCAGCGCGCGGGCCCGGCGCCGCGCGACAGCGACTGTTGCCGCTCCAGCACGGAGGGCGCGCGCTCGGCCGGCGCCAGCTCGAAGTGCACGTTGTCCTTGAAGGGCGTGGCGGGCGGCGGCAGCTCGTCGCGGCTGGTGTCGCCGCCGAGCCGCTCCGAGCGCGCGCGCCCGCGCACGGAGCCCGCGCGCGACAGCCGTCCCAATGTCCCACTCGCATCTTCAGCCGCTTTCTCGAATTTCTTTATTTTGTCGCCGACCCCGTTCGACTCCTCAGACTTTGCCGTCTTATCGCTGTCCTTGTCTACTTCGCTTTCAACTTTTTCGTCTTCAACCTTCGCTACCTCGCCACTTTCCACCGCACGCTCTATTTCTGTTGAAGCCAGGGAAAGCTTTTCAACCTTAACGGGACCTTCCTTGGCGACCGGAGACTCGCGCCATGCAGTCCGCGGTGCACTGGAGGTGTCTTCACTCTTGAGGAAGAGCGGCGCTGGCTTGTGTTCGGGTGCCGGCGGTGACGTCACGTCTGCTCGCGGTGGCGTGGCCCTCCTCGCCGCGGGCGAGGTGACGTTCGCGGCGTGCGGGGCGGGACCTCGCACCGGTGGAGACTTCACGAGCGGGGAGGTGACGGGGGGCGGAGATTTGATCGGCGGAGACTTCACTGCAGGAGCGTCGGCACGGCGCGGCGGGGAGGGGGGGCGCTCGCGGCTCGACGTGCTCGACGTGGACGACTGGCGCGCCACGCCGGGCACGCCGGGCACGCCGGGCACGCCGGGGAGCGCGCGGGCAGGTCCGGGCACGCCGGGCAGCGCGCGGGCAGACGGAGGCTCCACGCGAGACGCACGCGCCTCGATGTCGCGGCTGAGGAACGACGAGTTGCGCACGTAGCAGGTCTCGTCGGCGCGCGGGGGCGGAGGCGGGACCGGGGCGGCAGGGGGCGCGGCGGGCTCGTGCTTCAGCGTGATGGCGACAGGCTCGCCGGCCGGGGGCGCGTGGGGCGCGGCGGGGGGCGCGGCGGGCGGCGCGGGGTCGGGCGGGCGGCGCGGCGGCGCGGGGTCGGGGCGGGGCGAGGCGCGACGTCACGCGCGTGACTCGGTCCACTGGTCCGAGTCGTCGGAGTCGGAGTCGGCTCCGGAGCTGGTGTCGCTGAGCTCGACGGCGACGCGCCGCGCCAGGATACTCGCCACGTCTAGGAACACGGGCGCGCCCCGCAGAGTGTCGTACCGCCCGGTGTTCTCGTCGCAACGTTTCTCTACTTTGCGGAGTTTTATACCTGGAAGATGGGATGAATATTACAATGACAAAAACTTATTAAACTATTGACTGCCGGATTAATTCGCCAAAATATGTTTTTGTACCCTTCTTTGTCGTATATTAATACGACTGAGAACCTTTCTTATTTATTTATACATTGGACATAGGGATACCTAAGGTTCGTTTTTTGTTTTTTAATTAATTGCACGACTCTATTCGTCGTAGATATTTATTGTCGATTTATGAGCCCCGCTGTGCACAGCAATTGATATAAAATCAAGCGAACAATAGGTTAAATGAAATAAAAGAGAAAATAATTTCAAAGGGTCCGAAATTGAGAAGGACATATTGGCTCAATTAAATTGGATAAAAATTGTATTTTTTTATATTGCAGAAAATTTAAATAATACAGACCATCGCGGATAGCCTTCAGCAGATCATTCCTGGGATCAGCCTGAGGTTCGGCCGTGGGGCGCGGCGGCTTGAGGGCGGACGCGCCTCTCAGCAGCGCGCCCGGCGAGGGCGGCCGGGGGCGCTCCTCGGCCGGCGGGGGCGGCGGGGGCGAGGGCGGCGCCAGCGGGGGCGCGGGGGGCGCGGGGGGCCCGCCCGCGCCCCCGCAGCCCGCCGCGCCCAGCCCGTCCGCCTCTTCGGAAGACATCATACCTGCGCGCACACGCCCTACACTCAGTCTCATATGAACTTGTATTATACTGACACGGTGATGATCACCAGTATTACTCGATGCAGTTTTTGTTTCCTAGGACAGCGGTTCCGTCATATTCCGGCCGACATGATCATAATTTGGCATTTTCACCCGTGTTTGACATTAATGTGTCAAAAAGCGCTCTGTATTTGGACAGCCGACTTTTCTCCGCTTTCTTAGGAAACCAAAGTTCTGCAATTTAAAGTTTAGAAGGGAGCCTAACACATTTTTGGTAGGTTTGATTTCAAAGGGCTGAATTTGCAATCGAATGTTTACAACAAAAATCATGCAAGAAACCATTTTTGATGACAATTTGATTTCATGGATATCTAAATATGAAAAAATAAATCCTAAAGCATATGACAGTTAAAATAAAATCATGAAACTGTTTTCCATATATGGTGGCAGGTTTATCTAAGAGCGCTGAGCAGACGATGGACAATTTGTCCGCAACGATAGAACGTATCTCGGAAATCGACCCAATTACGCACACTAGGACAAATATGAGTGCCGGACATTTCTGCCATTTCATTGCGGTTATTTCTGGCTGGCGGACAAATAGATCATAGTCTGCTCAGCGATTTAAGAGGAAATAGGGTCGGGCTTCTTTCTCAAAAACGTTTCAAACAAAACTTTCAGAGCCATCAAGACATTGTGTATTACCTATAACAGCGTGCATGTGGTCGAGATGCGCGTCGAGCGCCGTGCGGTGCGGCGGGGACGCGCCGTTCATCATCGGCGGCGAGGCCGAGCCCTCCGGGGGCGGCGGGGGCGGCGGCAGGGCCGACCTGCGGGGGACGAGATTCTTTAAGAAAACACTTATGTATCTTATAAAACACTCTCGGGCAAAATACCCGCTCTGACGTGGAGTTGCGGAAACCAGCCCGTATTACCTAAAATACTCTCGGTGACATAGAATATAATAATATATTATAAACGGGCGGCACGGAGGGGCGCGGGCGGCGCGGCTACCTCACGTGTGACGTACCTGGTGGGTGTATGTACGGGCGGCGGCGACGTAGCGTGCGGCAGGGCGTGGGGCGCGTGGGGGGGCGCGGGGGGCGCGGGCGGCGGCACGGAGGGGCGCGGGCGGCGCGGCTACCTCACGTGTGACGTACCTGGTGGGTGTATGTACGGGCGGCGGCGACGTAGCGTGCGGCAGGGCGTGGGGCGCGTGGGGGGGCGCGGGGGGCGCGGGCGGCGGCACGGAGGGGCGCGGGCGGCGCGGCTACCTCACGTGTGACGTACCTGGTGGGTGTATGTACGGGCGGCGGCGACGTAGCGTGCGGCAGGGCGTGGGGCGCGTGGGGGGGCGCGGGGGGCGCGGGCGGCGGCACGGAGGGGCGCGGGCGGCGCGGCTACCTCACGTGTGACGTACCTGGTGGGTGTATGTACGGGCGGCGGCGACGTAGCGTGCGGCAGGGCGTGGGGCGCGTGGGGGGGCGCGGGGGGCGCGGGCGGCGGCACGGAGGGGCGCGGGCGGCGCGGCGTGCCGGCGCCACTGCCGCCGTAGATGGGCTCGCCTCCCACTGAGCCGTACGGGCTCTCGTCTGCTACTACCACTGGAAGAAACAAGGGTCGATTGTAGCCATAAATATTCGAAAAAAGAATAAGAACGTGTTTGTACCACAAATCATGCGAACATATTTAAAAGATCATTCTGTCTTTGTCATCTTCAAACGATTGACAAAACCAGTGGACGAGCACGACCTACTGCGGCATGGCTCGAGTCACACATTGTGTGACTCGAGCCATGTTACAACAAGAAATCGCCATCGCGAGCCATGTTACATGGTACAAAATAAAAACGCTCTGCGGGAGGACCTCCGACAGTTTACTGTGCATTCAACCGAAAAGTTTGATGAATATTAGTTTTGTTAAACTTCTAATCTAAACACAATATTACCGTGTCCATTGCCAGTTATCCTGGGCTGTCTGTTCTGCGTGTTCTCAATCTCGATGGAGTTGGGTCTGGCGGGTTGCACCGACGGAGGCCGGTTCTGTGATGCTCTGTAGCCGCCGTCCGATATGTTCGTCGCTGTAGGTAATAAATACTTTTTGTTGAAATATACAGCATATTTATAAGTCAAAGTATACCTACAGAAGTATAAAGTTGTATTGATATTCTCACGGGATCGAGACTTACGCGGGGTGCAGCTAGTCCTAACTAAGGTAGGAGGTAATTTAGCCAGCTATGTAAGATCGAATGTCTGTTTATACATATAACTCACTCTGATAGACGGGGTCGGGTTTGTAGGGCGGCTCGATGTTGTAGTGGCGCAGCTGCGCGGGCGCCATGATGTGCTCGCCGCGCGTCACGGCGGCCTCCTTGAGCCGGTCGCGCGTCGAGTGCGGCGGCCGCACGCGCCGCGCGCCGCGCGACTCGGCGTTGGCGCCGCTGCGGGGCTGGCGGACCTGCGCGGGCACGTCTTACAATGATAGAGTCGTTGGACAGGGGATTATGATGGGAGAAAATGGGATGGAAGATGGGAGATATGGGAAATATGATGGGAGAAAAATCCTCTCAGAACAGGTAGAATTTTGTTTCATTCCAAATAGCATTATTCGGTCATTGGACCTCGCAGAAATAACACAACTTTTTAGTAATGTCCTCATTGATTCTAGCTATCTAGGCATAACGGAAGGCTATCTCGTATTCCTTACATAATTATTAAAAAAGAGTGGATGAAAAGTACTGGTAAAAGCCATAATTGTATTGTATTACTAGCTATAACTATTTATTCTTTTTCGAGTTATCTATCCCGTATGGTTCCACTCTATGTTTTGTCTCCGCATCACCCTAAGGCCATTGACTGGTAAAAATGCCTCAGGCATTAAGTCAGCCTTTGCCGCTTTTTTGCCAAAGGTATGGCATGCCCAAAGAATACTTATGAAATCGTTTTCCACAGCACATTTACAGTTATACTACACAACATAGTTATATACCTAAAAGAAACAGTATCCTACCTTCTTCCCCCGATCATGCTGAATCCTCTCAGTATCCTGCAGCATCTCTCGTCTCCATAACTCGAAGAAGTAATCCGGATCCGTGTAGAACTTCCTGGCATCTCGACCATCATCTCTGAACTCGTTGAGCATCTCGAGCGGCGGCGGCCGGTCGCACCGCGCGTACGTCGACAGCATGGCCGATGGCATCGAGTTCCGAGAGAACAACTGTTGTTGGAACGATCGCGCTGAGCGGAACGCCTTGCGCATTTGTATATCTTGTAGGGACACTGAAAGGAAAGAGGGTTTTTATTATTATCGATGGACGTTAAACGTAAATTCACTCATTTATTCTTAGAATAGAATAGCTTTATTTTTTCAATACATTTACGACTCTTATCATAAAATGTCGCAGCACCATGCTGAGATCTCGTAAGCTCGTTTGAACGTTAGGAAATTGACATACAGTTCATTTTGCTATGTACAATATCGTTACAAAAATTCGTTTCCAATTCGTTCCAATGTAAATTGGGCCTTTTTTTTTTTTTTTTTTTTTGGGTGGGAAATCATCCAATGACTTCTCCCGCTCTGGGTGGAGCGGAAGGGCGTGTCAGACTTCTACTGACTAAAACCCACCCGTGTTCCTTCAGTTGCCTGTTGCCAAGGTCCCGGTATCCCTTTCGGACTAACCCGCAACCCTGGCAGGCATCGGTCCTAGCGGACCCCGCCAATTGTGCTGACATCTCTTTGAGGCGCGCGTGGAACATGACGCGCCATCGACCCGGGCCTGGTCCTGATCGGACGGCGAGCTACCCATTGCTCGCCGTCCGCAAGCCCGCGCCTATGGTGGCCGGGAATCCGCCTGGGATTCCCGACGCCCAGGGCGTCTCCAGCGGCGGCGGCGGTTAGGGGCGTGAGGGCGCAAACTTTGCCTCTCCCTCACGCGTTCCGCCTCCTCCTTCGCGAGCATTACTGCTTCGCAGAAGGAGGTGACTGCTTCCCATGCCCTCTCGCTCCGTACCATGGCCTGGACCAGAGCCGGACGCGAGAGGTCACCGCCGCCAATCGCCTCCAAGAGGACACGGCGGGGCTCCGCCCAAGCGGGGCAGACCTCCACCGTATGCTCCACCGTGTCCTCCGGGCGATCCACACAGTGGTGACACCCGGGCGTTTCCTCCCGCCTTATACGAAACAGGAACCTCCCGAAGCAACCGTGTCCGGTGAGGACCTGCGTCAGGCGGAAGGTGAGGACGCCGTGGCGCCTCTCTAGCCACTCCTCAAAGAGGGGACTTATCGCCGCAATTGTGGCGTGCCCAGCACTGGGTTGCGACAATCGCACTCTCCATGCCGCCATGAGATCCTGCCGGAGCTCTGTCCGCTGAGCCGCGATTTCTCGCGGCAGCGGAGTTACGCCCCGGCGCTTCATCTCCTCGCGCCACTCCCATATGTGCGCGAGGACCTTCGCCTCCAGATCCCATGGCGGTAATCCGGCCAGGAGGCTCGCCGCCTCGCGGGAGACCGTGCGGTATCCCCGGGCCAGCCGAATGGCCATGACCCTTTGGGACGCGTTCAACCGGCGGGCTGGCCGCAGCCTAAGGGAACGCGCCCACACCGGTGCCCCGTAAAGGGCCATGGACCGCACGACCCCCGCGTAGAGCCTCCGGCAGGAGGCGTTTGGACCCCCCAGATTGGGCAGGAGACGCCCCAAGGCAGCTCCAGCCCGGTCCAGCCTGGGAGCCAAACGTCGGAAATGCTCAACGAAGTTCCACCGGCTGTCGAGGACGAGTCCTAGGTACTTCATCGTCGACTCGACGCCGATGTGAACCCCTCCTACCGTAATTTGGGAACCCGACGGTAGCGCGTTCCGAGGGCCATGAAAACACATGACCTCGGACTTGTGCAAGGCCACCTCGAGTCCCAGCTGCCGGATTCTATCGACGATTGTCGCAACCCCGCGTGTCGCTAGTTCGGCCGCCGCCTGGTGCGACCTCCCCTGTGCCAGGACCAGCGTGTCGTCAGCGTAGCAAACTACACTGACGCCACTGGGGAGGTCGGCGCGCAGCACCCAGTCGTAACCGATGTCCCACAGATGCGGCCCCAGGACCGATCCCTGTGGAACACCGCACGACATCTCTCGCCGGTTCCACACTCCCTGGTGACCGGGGTAGATGACGGCCCTGTCCGTCAGATAGGCCTCGACCACACGACAGAGGTAGGTCGGCATCCGGTGGTACCGGAGTGCCTCCCTTATGCAACTCCAGGGCAGGGTGTTGAAGGCGTTGGCGATGTCGAGAGACACCGCCAAGACGACCCCACCCCGGGCCACAGCATCCCCCGTCGTGAGGGCCCGTACGCGCATGATGGCGTCCACCGTAGAGCGCCCTCTGCGGAAACCAAACTGGCTCTCCGCCAAGTCCGGCCCCACCCGCACCAGCCGCCCGACGAGGCGGTTTGCAATTACTCTTTCAAAGAGCTTGCCCACCTCGTCGAGCAGCACGATGTAAATTGGGCCTAAGAATCCCATCACCAGCCCCGAACGCGATCAAAATCGCGCTTTCACAGCTAGTTTTGGCCGTGTGATACGCCCAGTTCGTTTCCATTTACAATCGGACTATCTCACCATCCACAACACCAGAGTCGAAGTTTTACAGAAAGCCACATATGATACACGCGAAACACATAACCCCAATTAAGCTGAGCGATGGCAGTTTTGCGTGAATGTAACGCATACAATGTTAGTGTAAACACCGTTATCCTTCAAACCAGTGGTTTGGTTTCTTTTCTAGAACGTAAAATCAATGGAAAAATAAAACTTTTTTTTTTTAAAGAAAATCTACATTTTTCCACAAGAATATTTCACCCTACACGCAAGGGCAACGACCGGCCGCGGCCGGCGGTTGGCGGAGGCGGGCCGGGCGCGCGGGACGTTACATGACCGGTCGTCAGCTGTTTCGCAGCTATCTCGAACGCGTATCCATGAGTATCGGGACAGTGACGGATATTTACTTTTAAAAATCTTTTAATGAAAATAAGGTTTTTTTTTTGTTGTTACTTGGTCGTTTATTGTTATATTTAGGTCAACAACTCATGGTTTGAGTGACAACGGTGTTTACCCTTGCATACTGTACTTTCCCCCAATTTGTTATTTTTTGTGTATTTGTACTTTCTTAGCGTCATGTTTGCCGAAAAAACACGTATTTTCTTTCTTTTTAATTAGGAAACTTACAAAAAATTGAGCTGAAGGTACCAGGGACCCAAAAACCCAAGCAGTATCTCACCTTCTTCAACCCCAGAGTCGAGTTGCGTGACCTTGATAGCCAGCCGGTCTATCCTGGCCTGCAGCACGTTCGTCCTTTCGGCTAAGTTCGTCGCCTCTCGCGTCAGCTCCCCGAACATATCCTCCGCATGTTTGGATAGGGATGATAACTGCCTGTTGAGGATAGAAAATTTTTTTTTAAACTTGCAGTTCTTTTTTTACTATTTTTGAAACAGTCTTAGGAAAAAGGCGTGAGCTTATGTATGAAACAGTGAGTATGTTTGTATGTATGAAACAGTGACTTTATGTATGTTTGTAGCAGTTTAGTGCCTTGTTTATCAAAACTTACAAGCCTTGTATTTACCAAGTGTTATTATTTAGTTCACAAGTACTTATATTTTTACTCTTTTATTCGTGATTTTGTATAACAAAAAAATCTTTGTAAGTTGCAACTTGTAGAAAATCATAGCAAATCCTGAGTCTTACAAGTTTTCTTTTTTTTAAATGTGGTCTAGGTAACTTGTGAACGTGTAGACTTGTAACTTTTGATAAACAGGGCCAAGGTTTCCTGATATACTTCTCAATATAAGCATACATGGTGGTGCTTTAATGTTAACGACAATAGTGCAACAGCCACAGATAAGGATGAATTTTGTAACCTCTCGCTCGCCAGGTCGTGCTTGAACCGTTTGGGATACCACCGCTGTGATTTTTAAATACCACTTATTATTTTTTGCTCAGGTTATATTGAACCTCTAATCATTTTTCTAGTAATTTACAGAGTTGACGCTTTGATATAATTAGCATAGACAAAACTTATTCGCTTTCTTTTTTCAGTGTGGAGTAAGTAAGGCAATAAATTAACATTTTCGTACTCATGATAAAACAATGTAACGTAAATTTAAATTACATTTAACAAGGAATATCTTAGAGGCAATATAAAAGGAAAATATGTGACCTGTATAGTCAGGAACGTCATCCCAGTGATTAGTTCTATTAATAACTGACAAAACATCATTCACATGTAAATTATACATTAATTACTATTTGATGTGCAGTTATAAATCTGGATAAACTATAAGTACTGCATTTGAAATAAGATTAAACATTTAAATAAACCTTTTTTACCGTCCGTTCAACCGATTTTGACGTCTATACCGCATAAGGATGTCATTAACTACAACTGTTACTGCAGCCGCCATTCTTCATGCTACCAACACAATAGAAGTCAAAATCGTTTGAACGGACTGTAATAAAGGTTTATTTAAAAGTCTAATCTTATTTCAAATGGAGTATAGATGGAGTCGGTGTTTCTTGTTAGACTATTTCTGAGAATAAATAACGAAACAAACTAGAAGGTCAAGGTCTTGAAGTTCAGTCATTTCTTATTTTAAGGTCAGATTATTTGAGAAACATGCCCTGTATTTTTATAAAATATGCTGACGCATCAAAGTCGAACAATCGCATTCATTGAAAGATAGTTTCACCTTTTTTTTAATGGTGAAGAAAACATTGGCTATTATGAAGTAGTTACTAATTAAATTACAAAAAATCTATCGTTAGGTCAAAATTATGTTGACCTCTTCACCTAAGATAGGAAACTCCATCGCTCAAGGCTAGGGAGCTATTTCGGAAATACCATTTGCGTTATTCACTATGTGATACAGCACTGACTGACACACTGCGAGCCCATCACCTAATTAAATCAGCTGAGTTTATTACTCATACATTCTTTGAAAGGACATTTTGATTGTTTTTTATTTCTTGCAAACTGATTCAGGCTTCAAAGTACTCTAAAGAGTTAAGAAGTTCTGATGTCCCTCAAAATGCACTGTTTTAAGGAAACGCCATTGATTTCGGATGTTATGATTTTAATAAACGTTTAACTATCAATCTTGCAGTCTGTCTGTCTACTCTTCCGTCGACAAAACCCGTTTCTACGGTGGTCATGCTACGCGTACTGGGGGCCAAGTCTACTAATTTACAAACGTGTCAGTGGTCTCACAATGATCAGTTTTTGACAGATAAGCCATACAAAATCTGTCAAAATCTCATCATTGCGAGACCCCTGACACGTTTGTATATTAGTAGACTTGGCCCCCTGGTCGTTTGACTCAGGTAAGCCCGCGTAACCTTATCTCGACTGTTGACTCAAGTAGAGTGTAGGGATGGATGAAGACAAAAGGTGTTCCGATTTTTGGTGACAAAAATACTTCTCCCATATTACCTGACAGTGTTAGCGAGCGTGCCATTGGTGACGGCCTCGAGCTCCGAGGGCACGTTCAGCCGCTCGGGGACCGTGCCGCGTGACACCTGCACCGGCTCCACACAGCGCTTCGGCAGCGACATGGCTGAAGGCTTCTTTACTTACACATGAGGACAAGAAAAAGGGGTCACAAAAATGCTCTTCCCACGTTACCTGACAGTGTTAGCGAGCGTGCCATTGGTGACGGCCTCAAGCTCCGAGGGCACATTCAGCCGCTCGGGCACCGTGCCGCGTGACACGTGCACTGGCTCCACACAGCGCTTCGGCAGCGGCATGGCTGCGCAGCGGCACGGCTACCTTGTGTACATCACTGGAAACGAAAAGATAAGTACTGGGTTAATAATAGTCGACTTACAACTTCTACAAATCAATCAATTCAGCCTGGCGCAGTCCACTGTCCACTACTGGATTTAGGTCTCTACTCCGACAAAGCACGGAGTTTGCCACGCGCTGGCAGCGTCTAGAGGTAGCAGTACCCACGCACCTCTGACTTTACGGATATGTATGTATTGTATAATTATCAGTTGCTTCAAAAACCACCGTGTAGGAAAGAGAAGAAGCTCTACAGGACGTATAGCTCCATCTCTTTCCCCCACTGAAGTAAGATTAAAATAATAATGCTATAAGCGGTGGTAGGTTTTCCTGGTCGCCAATCCACGAACAGAAAAGCCTCCAGAGACCCCTCTTCAGGTGTTCGTCGAACGAAATACATTTTTAGGAAATAACCTACTTCTTAAAACTCACAAGGTAGTTGTAAATCGTTTATAATTGAAATAAATACTATGCTATCACATTGAACTTTCTCATTGCCTTTCGTAGGAGTCGTTTGGAGTTTTATCTTTATCAGGAGTATGTACCACATACCAACCATGTTTGATAATTGATAAAAAGATATTGGGAATTATCAATGACGACCTTTTTCACAGAATACGTAGGTTTTTTTTCCTCTTTGATGATTGCATTTCTTTGAAAATATAAATCTTTTTAATCCCTAACGACTGTTCGACCAGTTTGGTAGGCTGCCATAGACACACAAACAGTTCCATACTCGTACAATAAATATAAGTTTTCCTGAACAAGGATTACTGAAATAGGTAGTTCGTTAATGAACTCTTAATTGGCGAGGCAGTTCACATTACTCGCGTTTTAATTAAAATTAAATTACCAAATAGAAACCTGAGGAAACGAGTAAAATTGTAACGAAGTAATTAAAAATAACCTTGAGATTGTAGGGCAGAATAGTCAAGTATAAATACGATATTCAACTACAGTACCTCTAGTTTCTATAAGCAATAACCGACACTTGGAAGTTGGAACCAATGCTAGCTATATCGCAAATGACTCGTTTCCTCATTTATTTCTTGCGAATACCGTTATAATACGGCCGATACAACTTGGCAGGTCTGAACATAGGCGCATAAAATTTCGCGCATGTTCTCTCACTCACCCTCGCCTCATGTGACCATTTGGTTCCTAAAAAATGTTACTGCGCTACCCTCTGCGCGAAGTTCGGAACTGCCAAGTTATATCGGCCTTATTGTACAAGGCGATAGAATGTGATCTCTAATTCCTACCTAGCTTTAAGACCACGGATAAAGAAATTATCACAAAAAACGCATAGCTCAAGAATAACTTAAAGATTAACACATATCATTAATGCAGTAAAAAATCTGTAGCATGGCATACTATGGTTGCACGTCAGGCGATGTTGCAGTAGTATGCATTCCGGCTTTTCGCCACTTTCCGTCATTTGTTCCTAGTAATTAGTCGTTATTAAGTTATCCGTTATGCGGCGTGACTGGCACGCGTGTTGGCTATCTAGGAAGTGAGAATTAGGTTTTAGTTCCGTAAATAGTTTCACTAAGAACTTGTACTCTAAAACGGGTGATAGACGTGCGAGCAAGTACGCGTACTTCTGGCTCGGCAAGCTTACTTGCCCGTCTGTCAGCGCTGCGAGCCGCGAGACACGAGCCAATTTGTGTGCTTTAAGTACGCACGTTTATCACCCAATTTATTTATTTAATATTAGGCTCTTCAACAATGAGTACACTATTACTTTACAATTTGTACGTTGCAAACTTATAACGTTATCATGAATGAACCAATGAACGTTATCATAATCATAGTACTTCATAACATCACATATCATCACGGTTATATTCCCTAAAGGGTAAGACAGAGGTTTACCTATAGTACACCCACATTTCGCCAGTTATGTTTAAGTCCCATGTAATAGAAGCGAGCCTATTGCCGTCAACCAGCCACAAATCTAGACGTCGGGCTGCTACTGAGAAATTACAGATAGAAAACCCAATAACACCTTGCCAAGACCTACAACTGCTCAGCAGAAGCGTTTGCGAAGCTTAGAACAACGAGGCAGAGATCATAGAAGTACTACAGGCTTGGTAATATGGTGTAGTTCGCTAGATATTCTATTAGCTAGATGAATAACAGTCCAACTATCTTGGGACACTGACTTAATCCGAATCTATTCTCATCAAGATTTTCAATTAGGTCAAACATTCCTCGAACGTTGCGGGGTAGAAGATAGTTTCTAAACCAATTTTCATCCTAGATACTACAGAAATCGTTCTCTTGGGAATAAAAGTTATATAATGTTCCCACTGCTGGGACACAGGCCTCCTCTCTGTGAGAGGGAGTGGGCCGTAATCCACCGCGGGCCCAGTGCGGGTTGGCAGATGTCTTTGAATTTTTGGTTCTAGGACACGCCGGTTTCCTCACGATGTTTTCCTTCACCGTTTTGTGAGCAGTGGTGATGAAATTATGTACACAAAGTAAAGCGCCTATCTGGGTTCGAACCTACGACCTACAACTCGTAGTCGCGTCCGTTACCACTGGGCCACCACTGCTCAGTTAGCATAACCATGCCTAATTAGAAGTAACGCGCTAATGTAACCCTTGACCCACCACGGTATTATACGTGACTATAAATTACGAGAAGTCGTCTTGCTTCTTCAAATACTAGAGTTCATCTTACGAAAAGTGAATACAAATAATACAATCGACAGTCTATTGTAGAAGATCAGAGACAAAGATAAACAGAATGACGTTGCAATAGTCACATGACACGATCTTAAAATATCTAGTAAATAAATAATAATCTTTTAAATATGTGCCTATTTTTATGCCTAAATGCTGAATCCTGTCAAACTCTAATGGGCCCTCTCCACTAAATCAACCTCTCTTGATCCATAAATATTACCACGTTTATAATATCGATAATTTATTCGCAATATCATGTCATATTTATGTTACAGGTACTTAACTAAGGCTGTCCATCCAACTGGCAAATCCCTTAATCGGCTTTTACGTCACCGCCGAAGGGACCACGGATGCCGAAAATAGGATTTTTGGTCGTGTATGTGCCTTTTATCCGTACTGTATTTAGGATAGCATGATAAAGTGCTATAAAGGCAAAAATTAACTTTGTCACATGTGAATAGCAGAGGTCAACCACCTTATAATGCTTCCTGGGCGCGAATTGGACTAATATTAAAAACATACTATACAATTGTAACGTTTTGAAACATTTGACTATGTAAAAACAATTGCTCAACGAGTAAGTCAGCTGGAGTAGGGCAGCCGCGCTATTTGTATGAAATCTTGCCCTATAATAAAAACCTTTGTCCAGCCCTGGACATGTCAGTTTCTAGTTACAGAAGATCATATTATTATTATAAATTTGCGTCGGCGTCACTAAAAGTCACGCTTCATTAAATAAGTACGTGCTTAGTAAACTTTACATTCCTATATCGATATAAGAATGACCTTCGCATTTGATAAAATACTAGAAGAAAACGTGGAATACTGAGTAACTGAATGAGTTCTGTTCTGAATTCCACATATTCCCTTCCCCACAGTCTTCCTATTCACCTTGAGGTAAAAGGGGCTAGAGGAGTGAAAGGAGGAATCCTCTCAATGCAATTAATGTTGGTTCAGTCCGATATTCTCGCACCGTAATGGAATCCTTTTAAAGGTTCACTATAGAATGTTCTTGCTTTATCTAGACTTTCATATACTTTCAGGGTTCTTTTACAGTGGCTTTAACTTGACACTTGTGTCGTTCTGTTACGGTTGCTTGCACAAAATTTATCTGCATCTTCCCGCATTGCGCTAGCTGAGATCTATTCACCTCAAAACCGGCGTCTACGTAGGTGACCTTATAAATAAACTTAGGTATTGCATTCTAAACATAATTGGGTGTTACAGCACCGATTATGTCTCTTTAACAAAAGGTTTGCGTCAAGAATACTGGCATAAAATGAATGGCGTCGTTTCGAAATGTCAGTGGCGCGAGGCGTGCCGAATCAAAACAATAATGGAACCGAACGGTATGTGGCAACTGGCAATGCAGATTTAAATCATAATGCTAACTGTTAGTGCCTTAACTGTAACAGCATAATAATATCTTGAGTTCTAAAGTTTTTAAGGTTTTCTTTAACCCAGGAAATGGACGAAGAAAGTGCTCATGAGAAGAATTTATTGAAAAAGATAACACTGATTAATTGTTTTAGGAAAGGAATTGACCAAATTGTGGATGCTACGAAAAAAGTCAAGTAGAACCAAAGACAATGACTTACATTAATAAATTATCTGTATTCAATATAATAATAATATTCATAAAAGAAAAGGTAAAAGAGAATCTTCACATGCTCAATTTATAAACATATCATAAACTTCGATCGCAGTTTATCTGAAAAGTTCAACAACACCGCTTTGTTTACGTTGTTGGAAAGATCAGTAAAAATCGACTGTAATTAGCATGTGTTCAATGCTCGTGTAATACAAACTTCCCACGTTTACTATCATACAATGGTAGTAATTAGTCACATTAGCAATTAGATCACAATGCTCGCTGCGATTACACGTTATCATACGATTTATACCGCTATTTCAGCTGAATGAATCACAGGAAAACCGGGGAGATAACACTTTTTGGAATACCTATACATTAAATATTGGTCTATAAATTAAACGAACTTTGTATTTAATAGAATTAAATGTTTATGATCATTATTTCTCAATTCAGTCACCATTTATTTTATTTTTATTACCTATCGAAACTTTATGGTTTCAAGATGTGAGTTATATTCGAACGTGACCGATATTATTTTGACGTTCTACTCCCTAACTAGTGAAGAATAACAATCGTCGATATTATAACTACTTACATTATTATAAAATGAACAATGTTCAAATCATGTTTGTATAATATTGCCGAGCTGTACTAAAAATAATCGATTGAACTATCGGCATGAAAGTATTTCGATTAGCCAAACGCAATGGTAGCTAAATTGTTTCTTTAGATAAAAGGTAAATTCTGAGGCTACTACTGAATATCAATTTGGTGAATATAATTTTAAGAGTTGTATTATGACATTTTAGTTATTACTCTCTTTTCCAATCGATGGTAAATAAATTATTATGGGACAGCGCGACAGCAACGCGAGAGTCAGACGTCAGGACGTCACTGATGCAGCGCAGAAGTGCACGTGACTCCAACATGTGGGACAAGGTTTGGTTAGGAGCACCACAGTGGCACTGGATATCGGTGGGATCTATTCTATAATCCCCCATTTTGCTAGATTGTGCCTTGAAGCAGCCTACTTGACTCCGCACCGCAGTCGATTGACTCATTTAGAAATGATAATTTTAATCTATTATTCTAGTCACAAAGCCTGAAAAATCCCATGAAAGCATAGTTGTCACGAATTAAAAAGTAAGCAGTCAGTAACGTGATCATATATGATAAGCCAGTCTCGATAAATCACGAGGAGCTCGTGGCTAAGTAATAACAGCCGCCCGGGACGATCCATCAGGTTAAGCTACGCTTGCCAGGGTTGGTCCGTGGATGGGTGACCATTTTCACATATGGAGACTCCTCCGTGCCTCGGAAAGCACGTTAAGCCGTTGGTCCCGGCTGTCATTTGTGGATCTTTGGCAGTCGTTACGAGTCGTATTACCCAGTTACTGGGTTGTGGAGGTCAGATAGGCAGTCGCTCCATGTAAAATACTGGTATTCAGTTGCATCCGGTTAGACTGGAAGCCGACCCCAACATAGTTGGGAAAAGGCTAGGCAGAAGAAGAGTCTCGATAAATCACGAAGTTCTACGACATAAATCTATTTAACTATGCACTCTTAGTATATTTATGTATATCTATGCTCCTAAACATCAGCATGCTGGAGTTGCATTCACAATCATAACTTGCCTATTCCTATCAAACTAGGATTGACATCATCGCCTCGTGAAGATCTTACGTCATTATCATAGTACGCAATTCTAGACCTTATAAGCAAACAGAATTACGGAGCTAATTGTTAGACACGTAATCTGATAGATAAGTATTAAACTAACTTGGCTTTCTTGGCTTGCTGCTCTTATCAAGTTCTAAATTGGTTAGCAAGTATGTTTCGCCAAAATTGGTTAGCTCATGTCAGTGACCTTTATTTAGTTGAGTGTTGATATAATGTGTTTTGGCAATTTAATACTAGAAAGATGTATTCTATATTAATTGATGGGTCTCATAGGAGACATCGTACATGGTCTGCTACTTGGAGAATATTTGTTTAAAGTAGCAGCTTTATTTGAAATGGATCTTTTACAGGTTGATTTAAAGAAAAGCTATAAATGTCCATTCAAAATTAGGTTGAGAATCAAAAATTATATAAGGCAGTCCCCCAAAACGCCCTCGCTTCACCACTTTCTTATGTTTTAGCTCATCATCTCGTGTTTGCTTAGCTTACAGTAAGCCATCCTAACACCATTATAAAACAAAGTCCTCGGCCGTCTGTCTGTCTTCCTGTTCGCGATAAACTCAACTACTGCACCGATTTTCATGCTGTTTTCACCAATGGATAGAGTGGTTCTCGAGAAAGGTTTGAATATATAATTTGTGCGGCCATCAGCTAGTTTAAAATAAATAAAAAACCACATTCCCTAATTAGAAATAGCTATTTGCTCACGCACATCGCTTAGTCGAGGAGTTGTATGTAATGTCTACTAAACAAATAGGCTTGAGGAGTAGTTCTACCGGTCCCATGACCACTTACTACACGTAATTGCCTGCCTTTGAATGAACCCTAGCATCCGACTAATCGTCTATCTATGTACCATTCGTAAGGCTTTGATGTTTAGTTTATTTTAATAATAGTAAGCAAGCGACTTCGTCCGCGAGTCGGAAAACAGTACAAATTATGAAGATTTTCTGTTTTTATCACAGGGACCCTAAATGATAAGGATATAATAATATGCTTTCAAAGTATTCTTTTACAAGTTGCCCTACTAAAGCACAGATTAGCCTTTCTTTTATCTGCTTTTACTGGATACTTTATACATATTTGAAGATTTTACAACTCCATAATCCTGGTTTTCTGTTTCATCATGTACTGGCTAGGATGATGACGGTATTTTATAGTATGTAAACATGGCTTATCATGTGCTAACTGTTATATTACTACATTTAAGAGGAATTTCCCTTCAATGATACTTGGAATGTGCCACACCTAAATTCGTATATTGCTGCCATTTAATTATATTCAAACCAGCTGATGCCCGCGGCTTCTCCCGCGTGGATGTCGGTTATTAACTTACCGCCTTACTAATAAACGTTGTATTGCTCCTGTATAGTTACACAATGCTTTGTCTTCTTCTTTCAAAAGTCAAATTACTTTTAAAAGAAGAAGACAAAGCGTTGTGTAACTATACAGGCGCTATACAACGTTTATTAGTAAGAGGGTTATTATATACTAAAACCTTCTCGAGAACCACTCTATCCATTGGTGAAAACAGCATGAAAATCGGTGCAGTAGTTTTTGAGTTTATCGCGAACAGGACGACATACAGACGCGACGGAGGACTTTGTTTTATAATATTTGTAAGGCTATGTATAACGCCGCCAGACGAAAAAAAAAGTGATTTAGATCAATTCAACAACATTAAAACAAACAAAGACAAAACGTTATCATTACATTACATAACTTAATACATTATAATAATAATTAATGACAACAAAGATCGTTCTACGATCAACAATAAATTAATTCAAGTTGTTCACATCAGTTATTTTCTGTGCATGACGCGTATGTCCTGCGCATGATTAGATTATCCTGCGTTTTGCGAAACAAACGGAACTGACACATTACGCCGGTTCGTGGATTTGTATTTGAGGGGCATACTGGCATAACCGACAGCAATTTTGCAGCGGTGCAAGGTCATAGTATAAGAAAATGGTGAGTTTGTTCCAGTTAAAGATTCCAAGATTGAGAACTTCCGAATTAATTAGCCTAACATAATATTGGGCACAATTTGTTTGGCCAATAGTGACGTCTAAATCCTGATATTGGCAGAAGAATCAGAAGTGCAACAAGATTGCTAACGTGTCTGAGCATTATGGCTCCCGCAAATAGGCGCGACGCACGCCACAGCGCGATTCGACTCGACTAGTAGAACTATTTCTAAGAAAACTTCATGGAATTTTTTCTACCAAAATCGCGTCGCAGAGTCGCGTCATTCCTGTCTGCGGGAGCTTTTAAAGTATAAACGCTCTTTGCAGCTGTATGGATACCAATGTTAAGGACGACTCTTTTATATTTTAACAGCATAACATAATGAGTGAGTGAGTGGCCATGTGCTACATTGATGAATCATTACGAGGACCAGACCAAGACAAAAGTAAAAGTGAGCGGTTTTAGTCTTTAAAGATCGAGTTACTTTAGCACAAAGAAAAATGGTACATATTAATTCACGCATTGTTCTCAATCTCAAAGTCTTGACGTTCATTAGTATGTCTAGGGTTCCATTGCAGATGAGTGTCAGTAACGAAACTTGAACTACTAGACAGAGTTTACAAAAACATCTTAGGACAATATGCAATACAAAGTGTCTAAATAACAAATAGTCAACACGTTAGATCACCAAATACTATTAGGCTAATTGTAAACAATTGTGTAGATACAATGAAGGATCGTCTATGTACGAAAATAAAATTAACAAGACGACCGTTGAAATGGTCGCGACGCGATCAAATATGGAGCGCGACATCAATAGAATATCAGCGGGTTAATTCTCATATTTTTAAGAACGTTCAGATTCGCATCTCATTCGTAATCTGTCAAAAAAACCATCCATTTACCAACATTTTTGACAGATTGCGACTTGAAAGTAAAAAAAAATTAAGTAAGAGAATTGGCCCTTAGATATTGGTTAGGAATATTTTTAGTTAGTTTAAGAATTTACTGAAAAGAACTGTTTATGACGATAGACATCTTGTCTTACTTGAACAGTGTCATTTGATGATAGGCGCTGATCATGTCCAACTATAATCATTAGTGTTCCCCACGAAGAAAAATTAAACGGTAAAATCCAAGATCAAAGAATCGTCTAACAGATGACGCATTTATTAAGACGTTTGAAGCTACAACTCAATTGAGCGAAATCTATCTGGATGAAGTGCCTGTAAAAGCAAAAGTGAACAAATTCTGCTGTTCAAAAGCAACGAAATACTAAATCTTCCCAACAATTTAACAAGTTTTACGACCGACAACCCTTTGCTAACCGTACAGCAATAATCCTAACAGACGGCATGGCGACATTACACTCGGTGACTCGGCACGAGTGCGGGATCAAATTGACATATCCGCCTTCCTAATGCATTCATGAACGGGACACCCGCCACAGGCGGGAATACTTCACACTCACAGACTCACACGTTTGATTACGGTTGCTGGTATTGTAATATGGCTCTTGGAATAAGAAAAAGTCACGTTCCTTGGGTGTCGGGGCCATGAAGGTCAAGATCAAGAGTCGAGAGACGACTGGCATATACGAAACTTTCTGTTTCTATGCAAAATTGCAACTGTGTATTATTTCATAAACCATTTTGCCTTGGTCGTCTATTGCGTCCTGTCTTATAGCACTAGTATTGTACATAAGCACATCTGTAAGTTGACATTATGTTTGTAATCATCTTACCTCCAGCCAAGCAGTAGTGTTCAATCTGATCATGGCTTAGTTTCTTTGCAGCAGTCTAATCGAGATACTCATTTATAGCTGTCCCTACATACATCGACTACAACATTAGTCTATCAATTTGTAAATTATAGGATCTCGCCTGGTTTCAGAGACTTTATTAATAAGAAGATGAGGTAATAAAATGACAACTTCTATTACTCCAGATTAAAAATTAATATCGTGTTTAAAATACTTACTTTGATACTTCCTAATGGACGTATACATAATAAACCTGAGTACAACAAATACCTTCACAAGTATGATGCTATTAATGAAGGCCAACATTATTAGCTTTGCAATAATACTATCGGAAATGCGATTGGAATAATAATGTTTAAACTACCGGTAGCGGACTCCGCTATACCTCGTGAAATACAAAGTTACTGCAGGACTTATAAAACAAGATCTATAAGGTTCTACAAAACAGAGCGTTTGGAATCGAGATCTTGTAACAATACCGAAGTAAATCCACACAAACTTCAAATTGATGTTGAAGATGTCTTACATTACAAAATTCGAGACTATCTACAAGACTTGTGGGGAGAAACTTCGAGAGCTAAACCACCCATACATGAGTCGAACATAAAGTTCGTATCGATCAGCCATACAGACGAAATCCGTATGGTAGATAGATGACAGAACTTCATGTCAATTTTGGAAAGCACTTTATAACAAGCAGGTGTTTTGGCTGCTTTCATAAACTGTTTTATCTGCAGTGTTCTCTATTGGTCTGTTTTTTCCAACAACATTTATAAGTGTCCACAACATTCAGTTCCTGTTCTAGCAGTTTTTCTTGTCTCTTAGAATCTGAGCAATAATATAAATAAGAAAGTCTTCTCTGCTCAATGTTAGCGTCCCTCTTCAAGTTGCAACAGAGTCCTAAACGGATATTGCGACAATGGCATGCATGCCTATATTAGAAGGCATTCCTTGAAGTTTGCGGAGGTCAGGGAGCAATCCTTTGTGTAAAACCAGAACTAGACACATTATGCGCCTTTTCTGAATAGGAAAATAGATCCCCAATCGCGATAACAGAACAACTAAATGAAATACAATTACTAAGAGGCGATCCCTCATCTCAAGTTGCATTAATTTCCAATAACTGAAAATTTCGTTCTGAAAAACAAGGCAATTAATTTGAAACTGGGGCCGTAAAAAACAATTTGCATTATAAAGCGTGTGTCGCATTCAATGGGCTATTAAAACAAGTTGCATGATGCATTTTTTACGAACATTCTATAGTTTTCATGCTGAACGGGTGTTCTTTCCGCAAAAGATTTATACGAAACGATTAGGCAAACTGTCATTAACAATTATTGTAAAGTAGTTTTGTCGGCTTTTTTCCTTTCTTGTTTGACAATTTTTAATTTGCACTAAAAACTTTTAATTTGTCAAGTCCCGATTGTTAAAAATGTTGGTTTGTTTGGATTACGTGTTATTGCGCGCAAAGTCCAACTTAGAATTTTTGTCGCTCTGTTGAAATTGCTACTTTTATTTAATATGTTTTGAGCTACGTCATCATTTTGTTGTATGACGTTAGTTTGTATTGCTTTAATAGGTAATTTAGACATGCGATGGCAAATGTACTTCGGAGGGTTTTCATCTAGTATCGTACTTAAATCCGTAATATCAATAACAATTTTATTTCATTTAATCCTTTGGGAAATTACTTTCAGTTTGACATAATACATTTGATTTGTTGTAGTTTTCCACTGTCGCCACGCGACGTTGTATTTAATCGGAACACTAATATTATGACTTCTGACTTTCTCGACACAATTAACCATTTAATTAATCAAGTATGCCTGAGACAATAATATATCAATCGCATAAGATTTTGAAATAACTAAGCCGAAAGTTGTCTGGCACAGCAGCAGATTTTTTTTAAATTAACAGTTTTTAGCCACGAACGGTATGCGCACACGCAATCAAATCTTGAGGGGACGTGCAAATCCATTTACGTTGACTAATTGACAAGATCGAATTACTGACCAGTTTTCTCTGAACGCATTTGGGTGGGGTCCTATAAGAAGCGAGAAATATCGAGCTTGACCAGATTCTATAGGCCCAGAACGTCTCCCTTTATGCTTTGTGGTAGTATTAGGTACAGATCCCTCTCCTTTCGTTCATAGATGGACGTGGGTTTTCTCGGTTAACCAAACCTGTCCAACTGTTGTTTAGAAAGCTTCTGAATAGCCTTCAATGTTTCCTTTCATTATTTATAGCTGTTCTAATTTATAAGCCTTACATATTTTCAGCATTTTCTACACTCTTGGCGAACCTTATGACTATGCGAGAAAATGATATTTGTCTGAATAATGTGTTCCACGTTTATTCTACAAATATTGAGTAGAAAGGCTATAAAAACTGTTATTTAGTTTTCACCTAAAGAAGAAGAATATTAGAAATGTAAAGTGCAAATTAAACAAGCACTATCATGTTGCAATTCCGTTAAGCCAGTCGCTTCCTCTGTAGCCCCACCCTCAGCGCCATGGCTGTTAGACAAAGCGCTATGGCTACTGTAAAGCTACAAATAAAGGCGATTGTTGCGTGTACAAGAGGTGTAGATAACAAAACCTACTGTGCTATGGCGTGCGTTGATACCGCTCTGATACGTCACTAACTAGAGCAGCCCGTCTCGTACCATTGCACATTTTAAATCCTGTACAGAGGAATTCATTAAAAATAAGTTTGTAATTAATATGTTCTTGTCTATCTTTATGTATGTTGAATGGAAGCATCATGCAGAATAAAACAGCTCTTTGTAAACGAACAGAACAATTTGAAAGTTCATTACTAATCTATTATTATCTTTAGAGTCTTGAGAACTTGAAGTGTGTCTTTATCAAAGTTCTCACATTAATTTCCGTCAATTATCAATGTTCGGACAGTCAATACAGTAATACATTTTTTTTTTTACTCAGAAATATTCGGTATTCTGATTATATTTATTTTTTTGGCGCCAGTTTATAACCAAATTAATACAGTTTTATAAAAAAGATCCTGCATATCGCGCTAACCTGGAATTGTTTGCTAATAATAAAGTAAAATACCTCTTCCAGTCCCATATTTAGCATTATAGTTATAGGTACAGGAAAAATACACTTATTTAGTCATTGATTCATAATCATAATACTAATATTCAATGTATATTCAGAAGTTTCCTTGTTCTCCTCTTGTCTAAACAATGTGAAACAAGTCAAATCTGCGCCACGCGAATGACACCTCCATATCCTAATTCCTACCAAGACACGAAAAAGCAACAAAACTGGAGTCTATGGAGTACCATTTTCATGAAAAGCTGTAAGAGAACTTACTCATCTCCAAAGCAATTCATATCAGATATAAAAACTAACTAGCACAACATGCTAGCATTAACATAATTAATTAATCATTAGGTCCATAAAGGATGCTGGTTCGCCCGAATTGTTAATTTTGTGGCCAATTCGCATTATTTCCACATTCACTGGATAAAATTACCTTGGTAGGTGACCAATAATGGTAAAGGAACATGTGTAAAATTCATTTATGGATGCAATTAGTCGCTTTTCCAAGAACAATTGGATTAGTATTGCGCCGGGGAGTAATGATCCTACTTTGCGATACAATTAGCTAATTATGCAATTTAGTACGCCAGCTCATGAACAATCTACACGTGATTGAACGTTCATAGAATCAAACTTGTTGTTGATCATATAATAGAAGTAAGAAGGGAAAAAACCAAATACCACCAAACACACATAAATCGGGATTTATGAGCAGGATAATTATAATGATGAATTAAAAGAAGAGAGGAATAAAAGTCCATTAAAAGATAAATAGATGGTCATGGTAAGCCATCTTATGGAAGAAGAATAACCCCTCAACTTTTGTGAAAAACTCCTGTGCTGCAGACAGACAAAAAATATTAAAGATCCTCGAAAGTTCATTGACTACAAAACATGTGTCACAAACGTGTCTAATTTCCTGTCTACGCATCCTAGAACAGAATTTTAAAGATACAGAGACGCGCAATAATTTGGGGACAATCAAACCACGTGGTGCACTGAATAGAATAGTAACAACCTAAACCAGTCTCAACCGACAGAGATACAAAGATGGCCGTACCACAAATGGACGGCATCAGAAATAATCTCATTAAGATTCAGGCCACAGATAATTTAGCACACGTAGAACAAGAAATGAACAATAACCCAATTAGATCATTGTCGGATGCAATGTTCCACTCATAATACACTAATTCAACGCACTTTTATAATATCCAACAATCGTACGACAATGTAATTTGAAGAGGAGATATGGTGCATGGTAATGAACTCACGGTTAAAATTATTATATTGACGATTATAACTGCATGCATTGCATGCCATGTCTAAGTTTTCATAACCAGTAAAGGAACTGAGAAAGTTCATATTTTGGCGGAATTAATTAGCAGTTGCGGTCGGGGTTTTCAAAGCCACAATTTTGTATAAAAAGCTGTTATTGCCTGATCTGTTAACTCTATCAATTGCATCAAGGAAAATATCGACATATCCTTAAAAGTTCATTAATATTCATTTTATAGTTTTACTTGATGCAATATATTGATTATAGGACAAATACCTACCGCACAGTTAGTTGGTGATTGGCCAATTGGACATACTCTACTGGATATTTCGTGAAGAAAGTTTTGACATTGAATGTGGATAGCTAAAATAGAGTGTAACATCGAAGAAGCGATGGCTCGTGTAAAATACACTGTAAATATTCTGTATACTGAGATGACGGCCAAGGCAAATCTAAAGCAGAGCAGGAGGAACATTGTGAAAAAACTACTGGCACATACTTCTGTGAATCATATTTTCTTCATTAATTTCTCAGTAAAAGTTTTAGGCTACGTCGTCGAGTAACATTTCATTCACTCTTGCGGTACGTTAATCGGCGTGCAGCATCGTTTACGATTTCACGCGTCGATGGTGAATAATTTCGACCATAAGTGGCGTGATTCTTCTGTGATACTGTTGCATAGCTGTCTGCATGAGGAATGAAAATCAGTGATGGACCAGATGATGATTAGTACGTCTTTATTGTTATCAGATAGTAAACTTACATTGCAGAAAATGGTCTTTATGGGAACCACATTGAAAAGTCGAGAGGAAAAATAATTGCGGTCGGCAAGGTGGTAAACCAACTAATTGGTAGTATCAACTTTTTGCCTAGGAATAGGATCAGTAGCCAAGTAGGTGCTACTGAGTATGAGTACTCTTTACAAAATCCTTTAGCAGTCTTTACTGACTCTACAGAAAGAGCGCCTTATTATTTGCCGGAAACCCTACGGCATACGGCGGCATACCATCATTACTATCTCGGTTACGACAGCTTATTACAAAGCCCATTAATCTGTCTCTTAGGCCATTTCTTCGGAACTTTCTATCGAAATAGGTGTCACGGCGTGGGCGTGCCTGCGGAAATCAATAGATCATTGCGGTCGAGTAATGCAGTTTGCAGTCGACGGTTACTTGTCCTGCGGTATTCTCAGTGGACTCCCGGTAGCGTAGTAGGTACCTACTAGTGGTTCCGTTTGTCGGAAAAATGTTTGGCTGGATTTAAAGAGAAGTGGTGGCACATTGATAGATCTTATTTTTACGAAACGTACGACAAGGTTTACAGGGATAATTTTGTCGTTATAACACTTATAACATCATTAGGATTGGCATATTCAATCATCATTTATCATCACACATTCATTTATAAAATTATAAGCTGATTGGCTTTATGCTAAAGAGCTTTGTCGCAGGATTTTCTTAAATATTTTTCTTTATAAAGAAACAATATTGTTATGAAAATAATTAACATGATCTTGCTACATTAGCGGGAATAGAGGGGAATCCTTCGCCCTTGAACAAAACAACCGGAAACAGTGGTTTAGTAGTTATCGTAGTAGAACGGAAAGACATCATTGGACTGTCTGTTGAACACACCATTGAATTGTCCTGTGTTGAGCTTGATAAGCATGTTATAGTATGTGTATACAGACCGCCAAGCTACCAGAATCTATCTCTGTTTGATTCTGTAATGGAAGAGGTGCTAAAGAAACTTAGTGCTAATAGTAAGTCAATAATCATATGTGGTGATTTTAATATTAACTTATTAGAAAATAACTCTAATACTGTGAGATTATTAAGTCTTTTTAGGTCATTTGATTTGTCAAATGTTTTTGTTGAACCAACCCGAGTGACAGCTTCTTCTGCCACTTGTATAGATAATATTTTTTGTAATTGTGATTACTTACATAAAGAAATTGTAAATAAGTTGCCATCTGATCACAGTGGTCAAACAATAACATTTTGCGCCTACATGCCTTTACAAAAAATTCAAATTAGGTTTAGGCCAATTACATGTAAAAACTTAGAGAATTTAAATACTTCTTTGGCCAGTAAATTATGTGTTCAGAGTTTTAATAATGTCTGTGACCCAAATGAGTTCTATGCCGATTTCTTTTCATTAATAAATAAGCAATTTAATGACACTTTTCCACTAAAAACTAAAACGATTTACACAAAGTTCCTATTTAGTGATTGGGCGACTCCAGGTATTCGTAAAAGCAGGGAAAATCTTTTTGAACTCTATGGCCTAAAGCAACATATGAATAATACATCCTTTCATCAGTATGTTGCAAAATATTCTAAAACTTTTAAAAATGTTTGCAAAATAGCTAAAGCTCTTTACATTAGCAATAAAATAAAATCAGCTGATGATAAAATAAAAACTACCTGGCAAATAATAAATAATGAAACAGGTAGGAAAAAACAGCGTAGTACTGAATTCAATTTAGAGACTGAAAATGGCCTCATCAACTCAGATGTAGAAATAGCTCAGGAATTTGAAAACTTTTTTGGTAATATTCCCGTTAAAACTACTGAAGCTTTAAATTCTTCACCCGCGCTTTCTGCTGCCTTACTTAGAAAGAATGTAAAGGCATGCCCTTTGGAGTTTAGGTTTCAGCATACAAACCCCCAGGCAGTTATAAAAGCTTTTAAAGATCTTAAAATTAAATCAACAGAAGATCTATGGGGAATGTCTGTAAAAGTCTGTAGGTCTATCATCGAAACCATTGCGCCTTATTTAGCTTTCTTATTTAACACCAGTGTAGACCAAGGAGTCTTTCCGGATCTCATGAAACACAGTAAAGTAGTTCCTTTGTTCAAATCCGGCGATAGTAAGGAACCCAACAATTATAGGCCTGTGTCAATTCTGCCAGTTCTCAGCAAAGTGTTTGAAAAGTTGATGCTTAATCAAATGTTACGTCACTTTAATAAAAATTCCATCTTTCATGAACAACAGTACGGTTTCACCAAAGGGCGTTGTACCACTGACGCCGGTGTCTCCCTAATAAAGAACATTTTTAACGCCTGGGAAGAAGCACAAGATGCCATTGGAATCTTTTGCGACCTCTCGAAGGCGTTCGATTGCGTCGACCATGAGACACTTCTGCTGAAACTAGAGCACTATGGGATTAGGAATACAGCTCTTGATTTACTAAGATCATATCTGAAAGATAGAAAAGTTAAAGTTCAAGTAAACGGCGTAAACTCATTGGGGTCTGAAATGGCAATGGGCGTTCCTCAAGGTTCGATATTGGGTCCATTCCTCTTTTTAGTTTACATTAATGATTTACCCCAATTACTACTAAATCAACCGAAGATGGTGTTATTTGCAGATGACACATCATTGATTTTTAAAATAAACCGACGGTCGCAAAATCTTGACGACGTGAATAGCGCTATTCTTCAGGTCCAAGATTGGTTTACGGTAAATAATTTGGTACTAAATAAAAAAAAAACCAAATGCATTCGATTTAAATTACCTAATGTTAGAAGTAGCGAATGTGACATCATATTGAATGGAGAAAAACTGGAATTTATTAATCAAACAGTTTTCCTGGGAATCACGCTAGACGAGAAATTACAATGGGGACCCCATATAACATCTCTTGCGGGGCGGCTAAGCTCGGCCGCTTATGCTGTTAGAAAGATAAGACAGTTAACAGATGTAGAAACCGCTCGTTTGGTCTATTTCAGTTACTTCCACAGCATTATGTCATATGGCATTTTACTGTGGGGTCGGGCGGCTGACATTGAATCCATCTTTGTTTTGCAAAAGAGAGCTGTCAGAGCCATTTATAATCTATGTCGCCGCGAATCTCTCAGGGAACTATTTAAAAGGATTAATATTATGACGGTACCTTGCCAATTCATTTATGAGAATATTATGTATGTAAGAAAAAATCTAAATCTTTTTAATAAAATAAGTGATAGACATAATTTTAACACTAGAAATAAAGATAAAATAGATCAACCATTTTTCAGACTAGCTAAAGTACAAACATCTTTTATGGGGTACTGCGTTAAATGCTATAATAAAATACCTAGTGATATATTGCAATTAAATGAAAGAAAATTTAAAACTCATATTAAAAGTACACTTTGTAAACAAGCATATTACAAATTAGAGGATTATATCCAAGATAAGAATGCTTGGAAACATGCTGGTCTTGCTCCATAGGACAAATTCGAGGCTGGACAAAATCAAACTGGTTGCTAATCTAGTTGTAAAATTTATTATTTTTATATCATCGATTTTTTTTACATTTTATGATAATTAATCTCACACACTGTCCTATTAGTATTACTTGCAAGTTTGTAGAAATATTGTGTTATCGTACGTATACTTTAATGTTTGTAAATATGTGAGCACCATGTACCTATCACAACTTAATTTATTTATTTGTCATTGCTCCATTTTTAATTTTTAATTCTTTTTACCTATTGTAATTGTATTCTCGGTGCATCGTCTTCACATGTAATTATATAATTGATGTACCTATACCAAATATTGTATAACATTTTTTTTTTTAAAAGAGTAACGGTGGAGTTTCTTGCCCATTCTTCTCCATACGAAAACTACCTTTTGGAAGGGGCAACTAGAATCAGTTCTATTTCTATGTATTTGACGTTCAAAAGTGCCTTTAATGTGCCTACTTGAAATAAATTATTTGACTTTGACTTTGACTTATCATATTAAAATACCTAATTCAAACGATGCCTAACTCAAATTTCAATAGTTCAATAATACGCCGCATTACAGCATAGCAATATCTTCGTCAGGATGAGTTGGCGTGCGCTTGCGCATCCCAGTTCCTCAACGCTTAGGTTCCGTTCCAGCGTCACGTGTTCGCGGGAGGATGTCACTCGCGCATAATGAATACCGTGGGGATAAGCCGTTGGACTTATTTTCATGGAGTAGTAAATTACTTCCGTTTTTAATCGGGTTCTCGAGAGTATGTATGTATTTAGTAATATATTAGTGGGGAATACGTTAAAAGGTAAAATGTTACATTACAAAAATCTTCGTCATTTGACATCAAGATTCAATAAAGACCTAAGAGTGCATGACAGTTATTATCATGATTTCATGATTTGTTTTTGTATTGTCTCTCCTTTTCCCTTTAATCTATCCAAAGGTTGACTTTAAAAGATCACTTTTAGCAACAAGACTTCATAAGACTGCCCTTTTTTCATTTATCTCTAATCCACATGGAATACATACATTGACTAAGTATCCAGGTCCGGGTCCAGAAATATCTAGGACCTAGGAAGTCAGCCTTAAATGAGGGGAGGTTTTTATAAGTCTGGCATTTGAATTTGGATAGATCTATAGACTGAGACCGAGATCTGGGTACAATTCCATATTCAGCTAGTGTAAATACCAGTAATTATTGGCTAATTCAACCCTAAAAAGTATCATAAAAAGTGTAGGATGTAAATTGGCCATGCATGATATTAATTTACATGTTCCTTGTTAATGAATTCGGTAAAATATTCATTAACAACATAGTTCCATGTTCATGGCTAATCAAGTGTGCTAGTCAATGGCATAATTAAAAATATTCACTATCACTGTGCATACTTACTTTTAATGGAGAACATTTAGAACTGATGAATGGTTAGAAAAGGCAAAATTATATGATACTAGCTTCCTCTCACGGCTTCGCCCGCGAGATACCTTTATAAATTATAGCCTATGTTACTCAGTGATAATATAGCATTCTACTGGTGGAAGAATTTTTTTAATCGGTCCAGTAGTTTTAGACTTTATTCATTACAAAAAAAAATTCAAATCTCTTCTCTTTACAATAATAGTGTAGAAGAAAATTGGTAAGTAACCATTTTGCAAACTGTTAAAACAATAGTTTTGAGTTTCATTGTTTACACAATGTTCCATTTGGATAATGTATCAGAGATGAGCAAAAACAGCCAACAAAAGGGTTTTTTAACATGTCATCTTTCAACTTCCAAACCATGGGATGGGAAGTTTTCAAAATCAAGTTTACCATACTTTCATGATGACACTGTTTGGCCAATAGGTTGAATGAAAAAAACAATTGGTTGCTAGGCCACATATTATAAGCATAAAAATGTGGCCTGCCAACCTATTACTTATATGCTTATTGAAATTCTAGCAATTTTTTTTAATAAAAGAGCAACTTTTGCAGCAAAAAAAAAACTTAAGTATTTGTTACTTTGACAACCACAGTACAAACAAAATTAAAACAACAACAATAGTAAATTGACAACAACAACAACCAACACAGCTGTTGCATCAACAAAAGTATTTACAATAATTATTATGCAATTACGATTTTCATACATGCATGAAGGTTGCATATCAATTATCACCTCACAAGGTTGTAATTAAATTAAAAATGCATTTTAGAACATGCAAGTTAGTTTTGCAGGTGAGAATTTCTTCAAATGGCATTAAGCCAAGGTTTCCTTGGTTAAGGAAACTATGAGAATGTTGGGATGTATAACACATACCTTTGAGGATAATAGTAAGTGATTAATAGAAAAAAAATATTAGATCATAATGCTCTATTGTTTTCTGTATTTGAGAGGGGCTCGTGGCTCAATGATAACAGCCGCACGGGTTGATTGAAGATTAAGCTACGCTTGCTGCGGTCGGTTTGTGGATGGGTGACCATCCATTACATATTGACGTACCTCCGTACCCCAGAAAGTATAATAGGCCGTTGGCCCCGGTTGTCATTCGTAGATCTTTGACAGTCGTCACAGGTAGTCAGAAGCACAAAAGTCTGTCAAATAGATGTAGTGTTACTAATTAACTTGACTAGAGTACATTTTATTATTTCTGCCTAGATATAAGTTACCTTTGCCAGCATGGCAATAATAGCTTCAATAATATTGTTACTTATATTGCTAATAGGAAATCAATAAGATAATAATTGGTGTACTTATGGCAGTTTGTTATTCTGAGAACATAAGATCTCTTCAAAACCAAATAATAGAATCAGTTGTATGCTTGATGTATGTAAATATAGAAGTTCTGTGAATCATAACTAAGAAGTTCAATAAGCTGCAAGAATTACAATAGTGGGAATATGCCTTTTACAGAAAATAATTGATGAAAGAACTGAGAATACATTGTTTATTTTGATTGTGTGATGAATTGATCAATGGGAAATATAATTCTCTGTAAATTGTTACTTCCGCAGTTATTACCCACGTAAACCCTATTGGCGACATAAACGACATCATCCTACATTAGTAATTTTGTTTCCACTGATAAAACCGAAAGCTATGTCAAAGAACTTTAGAATTTGAACGGTGTGTTAACAGAAGACATTGCTAACATACCCTGACTAAGTAAATAATATCAAAGGCGCGGTGACGATATTACTAATGATTTAAAACCTGCACTCTTCATCACAACGCCCATTTTAGCGAGCCAATTGCGAATACCAGATTATATACCCAAACGGCAAATAACTCCAACGAGGGCAATAAGATAAGTACAGTCAATGTTGTGAGAAAGGTGTCGGGGCATATGGAAAGATTACTAAGCCGTAAAACCCCGAAATATTGATATAAAGTACCTACTCACCCTCTCCACCCAAAGAAGTCAACAATTATCCGGTGGTTTAAACACTGTAATCGCCACTTCTTGATGTTTTTCGAGAAAACAAACGCACTACAATATATTTTCCACACTTTGTAAATAAATAAATGCCAGATATTTTAGCAAATTCACATTTAGACCGCCGCTTTAACCGTGCCACAAAACGAAAATGGCAGCGTTGAATTGAAATGTGTAGTATAATCCGACAAATTCTACAAGTACGCTACCTCCACACCCTCACATACTCATAGTTCAACAACGGTGAACCGCATCAAACCTTTTCAAGCGTTTTCCACAGACCATCTATATTGTGTCGGGTATTAGTAGTTCCAGACGACGTCGCTAGGTTTGAAGTTGCAACCACAAGTTCAGTAACTCCACGGTATTTGATAAAATATTCGATAATTAATATTTAAATGAAAAGCATGTAAAATTAATTGTAATGTCTCTCAAACCTACAAATTACCAAAATAATTACCTACATTGTTTGAAATGTTAAATTGTTGATGCAGTATCAAAACGTAGGCTTCCATTTCGTAATGGTTACATTCATTAATTAATTTCTCTAAAATCGGATAGCCTACGAGTACGAACTTGCTATTGCTAGAGAACCAGAACTTATTGTACGCACAAGTTCATACCAACAATTAATTATTCTTAGCAATGAAGAAATTATGAAAAATCAATTAAAACATAGATGCATGCATCACGTCAATTCTTAACTCTGAACGCTTCCATAACCATCGTCATGTCGTCGTCATCTTGTCTTTAATCTGTATGTCATCTCAAAATTCGACCAATCCGGACCAATCCGAATCCAATTGATCTTCTTTCTCGTTTCATTTCCCAAGTAAAAAAAGAATAAAAACTACTTCGGCCCCTCCCGACTACAACTACTACATTAGTACAAGTTTGTCTGGCTCTGAAATTTTTTGACATGATTATTTTCTCCAGCAGTAGCGCACGTCTGTCATTTTATTAAATAACCGCGGGAGCGAATTATTTGAAGAAGTTTATCATTGTAATCGTGGTTTTTAAACTTGTTAAAATGAGTGAAATAATAACGGTGGTAGCTCCTGTTAACATAGCTGTAATTAAATATTGGGGCAAACGAGACGAGGAATTAATTTTACCGTTAAATGATTCCGTTAGTGCTACTTTGGATACAAGTATAATGTGCGCGAAAACATCAGTCTGTGCAAAACCAGAGTTTAAAGAAGATGGAATATGGTTGAATGGAAAGAAGGAATCTTTTTATAGCCCGAGACTACAAAATTGTCTCAGGGAAATTAAATCCAGAGCTGCAGCTGAAAAGAGCGTCGACGAAGATTTCTTACAGTGGAAAGTACATGTATGTTCAGAAAACAACTTCCCTACTGCAGCGGGATTAGCGTCTTCCGCTGCAGGATACGCCTGCCTTGTGAGCGCTCTGGCGAAACTTTACAAGGTGAAGTCTGATGTGAGTTCTATTGCCAGATTGGGGTCAGGCAGCGCCTGCAGAAGTGTGTACGGTGGCTTCGTTAGATGGCATGCAGGCACCAATCCAGATGGTTCAGATTCAATAGCAACTCAAATCGCAGATCAAGCACATTGGCCTGAAATGCAAGCTTTAATATTAGTTGCAGGGGACACAAAAAAAAAAATTAGCTCAACTGTTGGCATGAGGTCAGCTGCAAAAACTTCTGAACTACTAAAACATCGAATAAAGTATTGTGTGCCACAGAGAACTGATGACATTATTCAGGCAATAAAACAAAGAGACTTCCCTAAGTTTGCTGAAATTACTATGAAAGAAAGCAATCAATTCCATGCAGTATGTTTAGATTCATACCCACCATGTGTATACATGACTGATGTGTCTCATCTTGTCAGTTATGTGATTCACAAGTACAATGAAATCTCTGGAAGCATAAAAGTTGCTTACACATTTGATGCCGGGCCGAATGCTTGTTTGTATCTACTTGAGAAGGATGTACCACAAGTCATTTCTTTGATAAGGCATATCTTCCCGTCATCGAATCCTGATAAATTTGTTACAGGACTCCGCAGTGAAGAAGAGGTTTTGAGTCCAGTATTTGTGGACATTTGTAAGCCTCAAGCAAAAGATTTGATCAAATATGTGATACATACTAAAGTTGGTGAGGGGCCAATAGAGATAACGGATGGGTCACATCTTTTGAATGAAGCTGGATTTCCAAAGACTGAGTAGGTCAAAGAGCACTGTGAACACTAAACGTTGAAGGTATATTTAGAAGCTATTTAGTCCCCGTCTCAATGCTATCACTAGATCATGAATGAATGAATAATATTCTACAGGATAATGTATATCCTGTACCATGCTTATCTTCATGAAAGGAATTCTTCTATTCTTATGGAAAATATTTAAATATTTCATCACAACAATATGATGTCATAAATTATTAATGATTTATTAGGTTCCTAATTCAGTTGCAAGAAAATATTGAATTGTTTTGCACATTTTTTCTTGAACTCTGTAAGAAGGTACATGGTGTCATAAAATATTCATGGCATAATAATATTAGGTTCCTAATTCAGTTGGAAGAAGCACATGTTTTCTTGAACTCTGTAAGAAGGTACAGACGCCAGCAGGTCAAGCTACCCGAAACTGTCAGATTTTCCCAATCAACCTTGAACCTTAATGCTGTAGCGGTAAAGTTGAAAATCTATTAAAGAAATTTGACAGATTGTAGTAGCTTGATGTGCTGGCGTCTGTACTCTATAAGCTCAATTTACATCTCACGGAATGGGTAGGTAGGTACGCGAATATTATAATAATTGTAGTATTGTGTAACATACAATCTTGTAAATGTAACTGCCGGTATATCCAAGAATGCGCGAGATTTCTCCAAAAACCGCGCGACTAGGACAATTGGCTTGTATTCTAGTAGTCTATGTTCCAATATTAACAAAGTTAACTATGCTTTGTACAAAAAATGCTTCCATTCCACGGCACTATATATATTGAGTATTGTGTGCATCATGACTTGAGTTTATTGACTTGCACATTGAGTACCTACTTACATAAGGTGTTTGATAGAATAGAATCTTTTAACAGTATTTAATTAAGGTATTGACAAAGTTGAATATTTATGAGGAATATGTTACAATCATGGTGTGGTGTGGGAGTAATTGTACCCACGTAATTTACATATATTGTTATTGCTATAAAGATTTTTATTGTTACTCGAATATTTTATGTAATGATTTTACTGGAGAAAGAAAAATGTTTCTGTATATTCAATGGTTTTTATTTACATAAAATATACATACATTATTGATACATACGACCTTACTTATGTAACCAACTGTTATTGACTACTATAAAACTTATTTCTAATTACTTAATCTAATCTTACAAGGAGATCACAATGAAACTGCTAAAGTAAGTCAAACAATTCCATTTATTTTTATCCATACAGTCAGGCAGGGTACATAATAAGTAGCACAAAAATAAATGAAACTAAGTTTCTTCAACTTCTTATCGTGCTGAGACTGACACCTGCCAGACTCGGATGATGTTGTCAGAGTAGCCAGCGAAGAGGGTCTGACCGTCTGTGGACCAGGCCAGGGACAGGCACTGGGGTGGGTCCGACTTGGAGGTCTGGGTCTGGTTGATGATCTCAGGCCTGAGCTCTTCAACCATCTCCTTGCTTTCCAGATCCTGTAAACCAAGAAGTAAAATTTACATTATACACTCATACAAATAAGACTATGGATAAAAGTTGGGAGTTAGATAAACAACTTTCAAATTAAAGAATTACATACCCAGATCTTGATGGAAGGTCCAAAGGCAGCACACAGCCAATATCTGTTGGGTGAGAAGCACAATGATGTGATGATGTCATTGTGGTCAAGGGTGTGCAGATGCTTGCCATCATTCAGGTCCCAGAGCATGGCTTTCATGTCCTTGCCACCAGAAGCACACAGAGAACCATCAGGAGAGACGGTGACTGTGTTCAGGTAACCGGAGTGTCCAAGGTGGTTGATTTTGAGCTTGCAGTTGGTAAGATGCCAGACCTTTGGAAGTGAAATAGATAGTTGATTATCTACATTCATATTTTTGGATTGAATGTCAAAATTATAAGATGTGCTAGTTGTTTACAGTAAAAGAAAATAAACAGTACAAACCTTAACGGTGCGGTCCCAACCAGCAGACACAATGATGGGGTTGGCATGATTGGGTGAGAAGCGGACGCAAGACACCCAGTCACTGTGGCCATCATCCTGGATGGTGTACTTGCACTCGGCGAGTGTGTTCCACAGCTTGATGGTCTTGTCCCGAGAGCCAGACACGATCTGACGGTTGTCCACTGAGAATGCCACGGAGAGTACATCCTGTTAGCATAAAAAATGTTATAATTTGCAGTTAACAGTTGTGCAAAATAAATTATTGACCACAAGGTAACACTACACACATGTGGATCAATCTCTACTACAGTTACTAACTACAGAAATAATATCGAAAATTAGCTGTTTTAACATTGATAAGTGCATAAGTGCTATTTAGTGTTAGTTTCGTATGGTGTGAAATGTGAATGACCACACTCTTACCTCAAACACAGTCCTAGTTGGATCTCAACAATGCTAGCAGCATTTGAATTCTTCTGCCTCGCAAAGGCGCAAATACACTGTTTCTTCTGCCGCGCATCGGCACTTAAACTACAACCCTACGAAAATGTTAAGTTCTGTCACACCTTAGTATGGTCTTCGAAACGCCTGGTGGTCTTTCCGGCGGCAAGATCCCATAGACGCAGGGTCTTGTCCCATGAGCCCGACAGAGCGTAGTTGCCGTCACTGGATAGCACGACGTCGGAGATGAAGTGAGAGTGACCATACAGACGCTTCTGCGGTACACCGTAGTTGGTTTCGTCTCTGGTCAACTTCCATACGATGAGGGTTTTGTCTGAAAAGCCATTCGGAACGCGTTAGACATGTTCAAAAATAATTAGACATAGTTCTATTGTACGCGTTGTCATCAGCCCCATATCCGCTGCCGCTCAGGACTCGCGTGGCAAAGGTTTGTGTCATCACATAAATAAATAGAAATTCTTGTAATATAATCTTTATAAGACATTTTTCTAAGAAATATATGGAGTATTCTAAAGGCAAAAACCTGATGAACATGGATTTAGATGGTAGCCGTAAAAGATAACCTTACCTCGAGACGACGACAAAATCATGTCAGGGTATTTGGGGTTGGTTGCAATTTGCGTAACCCAGCCATTGTGGCCACAGAGGGTTCCTCTAAGCTTCAGAGTTTCAGTCATCTTCACGAAAACTTGCTGAGCGGCTAAGCACCAACACACTAGCCTCCGACTCAAAAGTAAAAAGACCGGAATTTGGGTTTGGCACTTGGCAAAAGAAAATTGTCAGTTTTTTTAAAGAGTTTCTGTGTTGCGGATACGAGTCCTTTCGCACAAAATATTACTCTATGGTTTAAAAAGTGGTCCACTGTATATACTGCCGGCAAATTACAAAACAAAGACCTTCACTGCAAAAACGTATGGTGCATTCGCGCAAGCACTTGCTATAATAGAAAATGTTTGGAAATTTTTCCAAATCCTGATTCTAATAAATACAAAACTATTATGAAGATCTCGTTTTTTAGTGTTTTTCAAACAAAAGGTAGAGAGGTTCTTGAGTGGAGACCGTGAATCGGAAAACGTAAGGTAGGACGCCCTCAGGCTAGGTGGAGCGACGATCTTCGCAGGGTGGCTGGTAGCAACTGGATGAGAGCTGCCGAGAATCGAGCTGAATGGCGTGCAATTGGAGAGGCCTATGTCCAGCAGTGGACTGCTATAGGCTGATGATGATGATGATGATGATGATGATGATGAAACAAAAGTTGTGTTGTTGTTTAACCGTGCGTTTCCACTGGCGAAACATAGTGCTCTGTGGGCGAAACATTCAAGACAAAACATGTTGAAATCTCTAGTTCCTGTAAAAAATTGTATGGAATATTGACAGAAAATAGAGATTTCAACATGTTTTGTCGGGAATGTTTCCCCAGTGCAAACGCACGGTTAGAAACAATATTATTGTTGAACGATCTGTTTGAAAAACGAAAGTGACAAACTGTCAAGTCATGTCAATTTTTCAACAAAATTCAAAAGAAAATTGTGAAGTTGAAATAATTTATTGTCTTGACTTATTAACTGAAAGAGGACTGAGACTGATAAAATTTTGGCATTCATTTGCTTATTTGTAAGCTATTTCAGGAATAATTTACCAGATAATATATATTTTCACCTCGATGGATTTTATTGTCGAAACACCGCAAACAATGGCAAAAGCAAAAATTGTACCATCAGGCTCCATAAAAGTATGTTCAGTAATTATAGTTAATTCATTGCTAAATCTACAGTTTATTAGAATTTTTCTGAAAAACGTTATTTCAAAAACATTTATTGCCCACACCAAGCCACCAACTCATTTTTTTTCCGTCTGAAGTTCTGAACGCATCCAATAGTGGCATCATCATCTAGTTCCCGTAAAAACCGCTTGGTGGATTTCTTTTCTGAAAATTGACGTCACGCAAACGCCATTTTGTAAAGTGTCCGCCGTAGTCAGTTTTCTGGGTACAGTGTAAAATACGTAATTCGCATGGTTTTGTGTACATTTAAAACATAAAGACAATCAAAATCACAGTTAACGTCTCGTACGTTAATCTCACAGACACAAAGTATGGAGGACAAGGCGTCGTTAAAAGAACTGGACCAGTGGATAGAACAACTAAACGAATGCAAGCAATTGACAGAAAATCAAGTAAAAACGTTATGCGACAAGGTAATGTACCTTTGAATTCAATTAGATAATGTGTTTAGTATATTTGTGACCTATTCCATACGTTTTGTATACATTTTCATCGGGTCGGTAGCTATATGTTGTATGATTCATATACCTACATAGCGAGTTACAAGAACGCGATTCTACATCGTTATAGGTTGTGGTAGAAGCTGTTCGCCGTTGAAACGATAATCGTTCCGGGATGTCGGGGGATGGAGAGAGTTCTGTGATCCGACTCGTTCAATCTCTGTTTACCACACCCAGCTATCAATCTACTAGGTTGATATTTAGCCTAATTGGTTAGAAGATATTTTTAGACGCGGCGCGGAAAGTCTGATAATCAATTAGCACTAGTTTTATATCCGAAGTCAGAGACTTGTTGGTCTATAGGTACATGTTTATCATGGATGTTTTCATTGATTTTTTCTTCAAGGGAGATTGCATCCGCCAGTGGCGATACTAATAATATTACAATTTGTCTGTGATTTTCTACCAAAATACATAATAATCGGATTATTTAACGATTATTTTGAAGTATTTTACAATAAAGTTGAAATAACAGTCAAAATATAGTCATACAAACAAGCATTTGATCAATGTTACAAGTAGGGTGTATATCTTTCATAATGATAAAAAAACCTAATCAAATCACACATTCCTTGATATTATTACTTGATTATCCAAAAACTTACTCTTCTAATGTTTTAGCCCCAAGTACAGTAGGTACACATACTTTTATCATCAATCACTTCCATTGAAAAGTATTAATATTGTGCAGAAATGTAGGTACATATCTGATTTTATTTTGATGTTCCAAAATCAAAATACAACATAACATTGGCATTTCCTATAGTTTTTTTATTAGATCTGAGGCAAGTAAACAATAAGCTAGCAGTACTCGAATGATTGTTTTTATTATCACAAAAATGGCAAGTTTTTTAATATTTGCTGTCTCAAGAGAATAATTTTCAACACTGTTTGTTATCAAAATGACTCATTATTGTTTAATATTTTGTTTGTTTTTCAAATGAAACTAACATTAAAAAGTCTGACTTGCAAGAGTTATCATTATGGACATTGCATATCTTGTTGGTCTATGAACTCTACTCCCAACAATAGCAGTTAATTTTTCATCCATCTACATTTTCATAATTTTAATGAAAGGTAGATTACTGTGAGTGACTCATGAAGGGCATTCATGATTAACTTAATTTATGCAAAAAAGTAAATGCAAGGACAAAAGAAAATTCAAATTGCTGCATTTTAAAATACACACTATTATTATTTGCCCTATTTAGCTACCTGAACTGAACCGGTTATCATTGTTAAATTTTCTGTGAAATGTAACAAATTTAATTAGGTTTGACATACCTACTTGAAATCTAGATATTGTTATGTATGTGTGTCAACTCACACTCATGCATAAACAATATACTTGGCATACCTATTTCAAAGCAATCAATGATTAAATCCTCTTTGATAGTAATGTAAAGATATTGACAACGTGTATCCTCACAATTCGACATAGTTGTATCACTATGTAGTATTGTGACACTGCAGTGACAATTATCTGAAAGGATGTTACGCTGCCTATTGTTAATTAGTACAGATACCATCCGTCACACATTGCCATTAGTTTAGGTTATGTTTTTGTTTTTATTTGCATTTCATTAGCCAACTATTAGAGGGTCTCTATAAAGTTGTAACATGCCTTGTTTCTTCAAATTATTCCAATTATCTCTATCAAGGCTTTATTTTTGCTCTCAGTTCATATCTTCAAAGCAATTAATTCTTAGAAGCTGCTTTTTGTTTATATGGAGAATACCTATTTCAATTACCTTATTGTTGAGGTTGTGGGAAATATATTTAGGATTTCCAATTATAGTTTTCCTCTTCAAATATTCACTGCATGAAGCATTCAAGAGCAATTCAAATTAGTAATTAATGTTTGTTCCTATTTTAAATTGATTGATACAAGATATTGATTATTATGAACATATTCAATAATGTCATATAAGTGGTTAATGCCAGTTTTAACTACTTTGACATTCAGTCTCCCTGAGCTATCAGTTGTTACACAATATACTAGCTTTTCTAGTAGCATTTAGTGTTCATTTTAATTGTCAATGGCTTGAAGTTATCTTCATTTACTTAATGCAGTTCTAAGGTTTGTGTTAAAATTGCAATCCACCCATCACTTTCTGAAGGTAATTAACGCGTTAATGAGAATACAAAACAGTTAATATCAAGGACATTCAATTGAAACTTTTATTCTTCATCCAGTTAACTCTGACTATTGCTGTATCCTACTATAATAAATAATATAAACGCGAAATTTTGTAAGGATGGTTGGGTGTTTGTTTGTTACTCTTTCACACAAAAACTACTTTGGAAACGAATTTGGATGTATTTGGAGGAAATTTTACCTGGGACTAACACATACTTTTTATCCCGATATTCCCACGATATCGAGATTTATACGGCTGAAACCGCGGGGTGCTGCTAGTTTTCTATAAAAGAACTTAGGCGTTAGAAAGGATGTAATGCCCGTAGTCACGACGCGACGCAAACAAACTGCTAGTTAACAGAACCAATAGAACATTGAAAAATATGCATACAATGCTAATTATCTCTTATTATTCTATCGCTAAACTGCACGTGCTCTATACATATTTATATTATTTCTCTCGCCCACACGTGTGCTGTCGAGTGCACAATTGCTTAGCATTGAGCAGCATTGAGCATTTGAGCCTCCCCCACAGACGAATTGACGATACTGAAGGTTAATTAAATTCATTTCTTTCTTGTTTAAAATCACGCACGTTGATTTCGTGAACTATCGATGAATCATCGATTACATACCTACGTCAGATGACGCTCTTTATCTATCATGGATAGACAAAGAGATTTGACGAATTTGTATAATCTATGACAGGTTGGCAACTTCTAATTTTCTAATACGGGGATACTTTCCCAAAGCTGTCTATCGCATAGTGATTCCTGCCAATTATTCTACATTCAATCTGGCAAGCTATTTGAATGGTGCACATGTAGAAAGGCGTGTTCATATAAACTTTTTGACTTTAAAGGTAAAATTCCGTAGCCGACTGCTGGCAGCAGCAGCTAGCGACGTGTCGCCGCGCCACTATTGCTTTCTATGTATTTCTATGAAATCGACGTGTCGCTAGCTACGGAAGGTATTTCATAGAAATACATATAGAAACCAGTAGTGTCGCGGCGACATGTCGCCTGCTGCTGCTGACTGCAGTCGGCTACGGACTTGTAGGTACAGTCGAACAAGCTATTTGGTATACAGGGAGATAGCTTGCAACTACTTTAAACAATTTTGTGAGTGTTTTCAGTAGGCAACAATCCTTTTACGTCACCAGCTTAAAAAGTTAAACTACACACAATCAAAACGAATTTTGGCAGTGTAGCGGAAAATAAATATATTTTGCCTGTATACCAAATAGCTTGTTCGACTGTACACACGGCTACACATCAAGCTATACATTTCCAGTATAAGCTGACTTCGCAATATACGGAAATCCTATACAATGCGAGATCAGCATAAACTGGAAATGTATAGCTTGATGTGTAGCCGTGTGTACCTTAATAACTGACGCGTGATATGATACAGCTGATGCTTTCTATGTTCATCTTTACTATGAAACGGTAAGAAAAACCGTACGAAGTAATGTTACAAGATCTCAGACGTACGTATTGTCGTTTGAAAAGAATGCAATTGGTCTGTCTGTTGTCATACTTTTGTTATCAATTTCGTCAAGGTCTAGGAAAGACTAGTAACAAGCTAAATGACCTTTTTGCGGTTACTAAATACATAAATAAATGCTAATAGATGCTCAAAAGTCGTTCGACTATGTAAAAAAATTAAAAGACTGTCTTCATAGTACCTATCGTATTTCTATATTTTCTATGTTAGTCTATGTATTACATACGTGGCTAAAATAATATAGTGTTGTATCGATAAGAATTTGGCACCTTTCGAACACCATGACCATCCAAAACCCAGCATGTTCACATGCAAGTGTTGCATGCAATGTACCTACTAATAACGATATAATGATCTCATAAACTAAATTAATAGGTACTGATTAGATGACACCAAAAATAATACAAAAAAAATCTAACCGACCTCGAGAGTCTAGTATCGAACAGCAAGGATTTGTAACACGAGTCAAATGTTCTACCATTCGCCATTCATCAGTATCGGGAATTTATGTGAGCATGTGGCGGCATCTACATCGCCACATGCGAACTACGCATCAAAGACCTGACGTCACACAAAATCCTGCATCGCGCAATTAGAGTTTACCAAGCGATCAGCAATTAATATACAAGATTCCAACATCAATCGTTGGGCAGTTGCCTCCCTTTTCTATAGAGCATGAGTGAACTTTACACCCTGTTCCTCATACCTCTAAAAGCATAGTTTGCAATTTTGTCATCTTTGACAAAACGCAAGCGTTGTCTACGTTAAAAGAATATGTATTTTTGTCCCATCGCCATAGAAAAGATAAAAAACAACTGGATTAGTATCGTCGGGTCTTTCACCTTTACCATAGACTTTCGAATAGGGCACATAACCTGGCACTGCGTGTAAGAGAGCAACTGTAGCAAAAATATGCAATGATTTCCATAAAACAATCTTTCATCGTGCAGGTTGTAAACGTACAACATCCTTGAAATATCTAATTTTGACCTTTGATCGCGTATCAATCTTAAACTTATTAAAATAACACATTACTATGCATTTAAACACATATATGTGTCTAGTAATGTGCTTCCATCAATCGTGAGGAACACATTGATTCCTTTGTAGTTTCTTTTATTTTACTTACCAATACATACATCTCTTGAATGTTGATTCGTTATTTCGATGTCTACGTAGTCTATGCTAATTTCGGAATACAGATAACGCATTAACTCGTAAAAAAATAAATCAACTGAGTATTTTTGTGTTCGTGAATAGAAATTGAATAGCAATACGTATGAATAGAGCTTCTGCCCATGTTGTGTTATGTTAACAATTGAGATTAATTTCAATCAGATAGAATGCTATAGAAACCTGCCTACCTGCCTTTTGTGGATACGTAATCGTGATAAATTATGTTTGTCTACTATGGCGCTAGTTTATTTTTATTTCAGACCAAATATTTTCGGACTCATATGGACACACGGGGCACACCAAATTAATAATTAATAAGCTCAATCTATTCGTCATTCTAATATCAAATTAGTTTTGATTTGAAATCCAATGTTTTTATAAGACCATCAAATGCTTATAAACGTTTTACATTCTAGGATTTTCATGTAAATAAACGTGAATCTCCAACTTAGACAATTCTGGTTCAGCTAATAACTAGTTTACTTACTTAACAAGTTACCTAACTAACGTAGCATGCAATCCTACATATTATTTCAGTGACCACAAATCTGGGCGATCTGGTAGCCAAATAGCCAATACTATCGTTATTTCTGCAGCGGGAGCTTCCGCCCTTGTATTGATTACACGTGACCTGCCGCGTCAACCTAAATACCAGCAATAACTTTTAAGTTATGAACTGTGTTTGGTTCCGCGCAAGCATTCATTTTTCCGGGTTTTGAAAAGGACCGTGTGTTGATTCAGGATACATTATTTTACTATAATAGATTTTATAATAACACGCTGTATTCCTCGTACGAATACAGTGTATCCTGTAATCCCGAAAGGAATAAACAGAGGTATATGTTTCACCCACATATTGCCGGTATATGTTTAAGTCCCATGATGTAATTATACGGTGCGCCTACCTCTAACCGGACTGCTACTGAGAAAGTAAAAAAGGCCATCGAAATTGGCATTTAGCATGTTTAAAAGAAAGGGAACATAATTATGTCTAGTTATTTACATAGGCCTTTCATGTTTACGGGCTTGATTATGTAAGAAAACCCACGTTTAACGCTCAACATAGTCCTATCCTTTGTACCTTAATGAAATGTCATTAGCACTTGTGGTAATTTTCATTGTACTCGTTCTTTGTCGGTCGTTTCACTAATTTTATGTACTAGGTACCATTTTGTTTTTACTTATACAAAAAAAGAACACTGCTACACAGGTACTGTAGTGATTATGAAATCTGTATCTTAGATTTTTAATTAATGCTAGCGGAGTCATTGTGAGTTTACTATAAAGGTCTGCAAATACGATAAAATAAATTAAATTCGAAACATTTTAAGCACAGGATGTAAAAATAACAGGATCACTCTCAGATGGTGGTCAAAAAATGTCTAACCCACATCAAATTGTTTTCCCTCTCAAAACAAATGTGTCAATGTTTTAGATGCTGACGTAGTAAAATAAAAACAAATCGTATCAGTTGCTTTTTGCAAGTTAATCTACGTTATGTATAAGTACTCTTCTAATAGGAAAGGTTATCTCTGAACACATCGCGTTAATCACGGACGGATAGGCATAATCTTTCTCATGGCCCCTGTATACTGATCATAAGTATAGCTCTATCTACGTCCATCGATGTTTTACTATCCATCAATTTTAATGGAGTTGGGCTAAAGAAGCAATGGAAATAGCACAGAGAAACTGTACAGCAATCATTACGCAATTAGAGTAATCTCGACATTGCAGAAGTACGCACTCAAAGAAAGATGGTTGCTAAAGCTTTGAGTATTCCTCATATCTACGTAAGTCACTTTGTTTAAAAACAAGTGGCCACTATAATACGCCCTTCAGGAATAGAAGTGCAAACAATACGACATAATATAAACAGTTTTATTCAACCGTGTCCGTTATTCAGAATGTCCAAACCAAATCGAGTGAATGTGTTTAAAACGGGCCCAAAACCCATTTCGGATAAATGGACTATTGTTGGCAAGCCTTGCCATTGTTCTAATTCGGAATAATGTTAGAAAACTAAAATTGTCGACGAAACAAATGGAAAATACTGTTAATCATGGAATTATCTAAACAATTTAGTAATGAATGATTCTTATCAGATACTTGTCAAGCTATGAATTTACATGTGAGTTGTTTGACGGATCCTTTGTTTTTCCCTTTTCTTTCCTGACAGTTTTGAGGTACAAAAAGGCTGTCTATCCTTAAAGTATGCTGACGAGTTAACCAGGCTGAATACTCCTACGCTAGAAATGTTTACAAATCCAAAGCCAGTAAATTTAGGGCAGTAGCCCCCACCAAACAGATCTAATAGTTTATTCGTATTGAGATTAATCCATCGCGTAATTTTTAGCAACTTCCCTCCTGGATTGTTTATTGTATCTCTGTATGGGGTATTGATTCAAAGCTGATATTTTACGACCTTCGGGTAGCATGATTGGACAATCTTCAAGATTGGGTCAAGTACTCAAATACGTAAATAATGAAAATGTTTGCATTTGTACTTTTTGTTATTGATCTTTGAAATACCTCCAAAAGTCTTTTGTATGAATAAGAAGACAAACGCGTTTGGTGTCTTTGGTCTTTCCTATTGAAATAAGATGATTATTGTATTGTTTTATTATCGTTTTTCCTCTACTTTTGGCGTTAACAAATTTTAAGGATCGTCTCGTTCAGATTTTATAATATAACGTTCAATCAGCTGTATTATTCAAAAGATGTTTGTAGTTTCGAAAACCGCTTACGTCTCTTTCTTTTTTTGCAGGCAAAGGAGATCCTCACGAAGGAGTCTAATGTCCAGGAGGTGAAATGCCCAGTGACTGTCTGCGGGGACGTCCACGGACAGTTCCACGATCTGATGGAGCTGTTCCGTATCGGCGGACGTTCTCCTGACACCAACTATCTATTCATGGGCGACTACGTCGACCGCGGATACTACAGCGTCGAGACAGTCACATTGCTCGTCGCTCTTAAGGTAAGCATTATCATCGTCTTTTCCATAAAATTGACTTTATCTTCCATTCACCAATTCTAGCTATATCAACTTCACAATCCATCCTTTGTTTCTTCAGTCTTCCCCTACTCTTATAGCCATATGCTTTTAAGGTAAGATCAATATTGTGTACAAAACAATCGATCTATGACGTAAGCGATTATTCAGCGAAAGTGTGACGGTCGTTAGACATACCTAAATGCATATGACTGGCTGGTGACGAAATCAGGGTTATGACTTGCTGTAATGTGCTTTATGATGTGACTGATGACTTTGACGTGTGACGACATGGAATTATTACTGGATTAGTTCTGTCTGACACACCTCCGGTGCCTAAAAGAATGATTATATTTTAACCCCATATCACTGATATCATTGGTTGATGGCGTTTGGTGACCAGTCACAATATACCGCAAGAAATTTGAATTGATTAGACTCACAGAAACTGAAGGACATTATACAAAGCGTCGACACCAGTCATGTGTGCATACAAACACTTTTATTTTGCTTGGCTAACGCATCCAATTCGCTTAGAGTTCACCATATTTCCATAGACCGGAAACCTTATTCTATAAATAACTTTTATACTCCTTTGCTTCAACGCGGGGTGTTCGGAACATAATCTGATTTTGTTGCTGTCTGAGCCAGTTATTGTGACAATAAAAAGACTTGCTACAATCAGTCAACGTACTTTCTTATGTTGAGAACTGCCCCGTTGGTCTCGTGGTCGCAAGCGCGACTGCAGAGCTTGGGGTTCTGGGTTCGATTCCCGGGTCGGGCAAAGTGTTATTGGATTTTTCCATTAGGAATTTCGTAGTAACAGCCCGGAGTTTGGAAGTTGGCGGTGTGATACCCCGTGCCTCGGAAAGCACGTTAAGCCGTTGGTCCTACGCCTGATCTCTCTCCGGTCGTGTCGGATTACCGTCCCATCGGACTATGAGAGTGAGGGAAGAGAGAGTGCACTTGTGTCTGCGCAAACACTTGTGCACTATAATATCTCCCGCGCCGAAGGCTAGTCTCCGTTGAGATTGGCCGCCGTGGCGTGGCCGAAAATACGGTCTGGAGGACTATTATTATTATTATTATGTGGAGAGAGAGACACTGGATACTCACGTTTTCTGCCAATGCTCTGACGACCTGCAGAATCACAAACTGTCATTTGTTGCTGACAATCACAATCTGTCATTTGTCTATTCTTCCGTCGACAAAACCTGTTTCTATGGTGGTCATAAACACGGGCTGAGAGATTTTTCTATTACTATTTTGTTAGCTATAATATAAAACGGGGGTATTGAAAATCATCTTCAGTAAATCACCTCGTGCATTTTCAGTCGTGATTTTTCGCGAAAATGAAATTAGCATATTTGCTCAGAACTACGTGACTTGTAGCATCGTGTAATTTGCTTTGATAAAGGCAATAAAAAGTATAAAAACAACTGTACCCCGCCCCACGCCTGTATCAACACAACTCTAATTGGATCAGACATTCAGAAGAATCTGTGCTAAATCGATTTAGAATCGATACAAAATAAAAACATGTAGGTAGGTTCCCGATTCACTTGATTCGATTTCGAAGTCTGCTCTTATGGCATACATGATCGAATTATCTTTATTTATTTTTTCCAAAATTGTGAAAGGCAATATCGTAAACAATTTCTTTGTTTGTCATTCACGTCACGTGAGAGGAAGGGGAGTGGTTATCAGCCGGTATCTTTGATAAAGTTCGGTCACTGTTTACATAGCCTTATCAGGAGACTTTAATTAAATGAGGCACATTATTATAATGCAATATGAGTCTAAATTCGGGGTAAATGGGAAATAAAACAAATATATAAATGCTTGTTCTTTTGTATTAGGATAAATACAGCGGAAGTTCCTGAAATAACACGTACGAATAACAATTTTTGCCTGTAATAGGAGTTATTTATAGCGTGTTTTCTGGACAGTAGGAAACGACTTTCTGTTAGCACGAGGATTCGACTTTGTGTATGTTCAAATTATGGAATGGGAAACAAGTCCAAGCAAGCCCGCCTGGCTAGCTACCACCATCTTATCTAAGTCTGTCGCCATAACACCAATGTTCACAGCACTGTTGTGTTTTAGAGGTAAAATATCCAGTTCCTTTGTGGTTGAGGATTCCGGGTGAAGCTTGCTTCCACCTTCGGGCTGGTCATCACTTACCATCAGCACGCGTATCATGTATGACCACCGTAGAAACGGGTTTTGTCGACGGAAGAATAGACAAAATGACAGATAAACAATTACAATCTGCCGCTGGTGAGATAGAGGAGGTGATTAAAAAAAAAATGTTGGGTGGTATAAATTACGAAGAACATAATAGCGATAAATTGTCAAGTGGGTTGTGTTTTGTTTTTAATTAATTATTATTTTATTATCACGCATTAATAATTAAACACTACCTGTGTTTAATTATTAATGCGTTTGGAACATTTTTTTCTACAATGTATTTATGGGTTTCAGTTACAGAGTATGTTTTTAAAATATTTAGTTTTTCTACTCGCTAGCCGGTTGTCTTTAGAATGTTTAATAGTTATTTTAATTGACCCTTGCTTACTACCATAACATGGACTTAATTTTGACATTTCGAAAGTAACGTAGTAGGTATACCTACTAACATCATGTAAAACTACATTCTTACGAATAAATACATTCTGATTCTGATACCGAATGGTGCAGCTAATGTCAAACGAACATCTCAAAGAATTGACGACATATTCCGTCATAAATTATCTTTAGAATGTTTAATAGTTATTGTAATTGACCTTTGCTTACTAACGAACGGTGCAGCTAATGTCAACGAACACTTTGTCATATTCCGTCATAAATGTACTTTTTAGGGTTCCGTACCTCAAAAGGATAAAACCATGGGATCACTTCGTTGTCCGTCTGTCTGTCTGTCAAGATCCTTTCAGGAACGCGTGGAGTTATCAAGTTGAAATTAATAAAATACGTAGTTTTACAGTCCCTTGGAGCTCGAAGGGAAATCAAGTTTCTAAATCAACGCAATAAAAAAAATACGGCCATTCATGCGACATATTTTGATAGTCGCAAATAAATCAAAACCCATGGGGTACTTCCCGTTGACCTAGAATCATGAAATTTGGCAAGAAGCAAGGTCTCACACACATGTAAAGGAAAAAGTCCGAAAATCGTTTATTTGTATTTTTATCACATAAAACAGTTGCTATTGCAGAATTGACCATGACTTATGTATATCGATGTAATGTATGAGAGACCATGATTTTCAACTACAATGTTAAGTTTGTTTTTGGTATAAATTCATCCCAACTACGGAACCCTTTAATGTGCGTGGTCCGACACACACAATGAAGGCCGGTTTTTTTTTAAAGCACGTTTATGGTATTGCCTTGGCAACATGTAAAATTAAGTAATAAATTACCATTCGGAAATACTGAAACAAGTTTTCAGAAAATACGTTTAAAACGGCACATTCTTTTACAAAATTAGTCGCCTTTCGTGACTACAAGGACAAAACTATTTTGTCCGAGGTTGTTATCATATGAAACCATTTTACTTTCAAAATAATGAAACTGGTCAACTATACTTACAGACTTAGAAAAATGTGTTATTTGAATTCTTTATGTAAACTCGCATTCGCGTGTTATGGCTAAGGAATTTGACTGAACTTAATTCTAGTAAAATGCTCGCCCCTACCCCTAATATGGCACACCAGTTTTAGAAAACAAAGAGACGTTTGATTTAGAAAGACGTCACCTTTGACACTCATAACTGCAGTTACTTGATTCAGGCGTGGCTTTGTGGAAATCCATTATAAAATACAATAGACGAAAATATATTTAGTAACCTATTCCGCTTAACTGTTCCTCAAGAGTCATAAAAACCCTGTAAGAAATCGACACGTGTTTCACCTTTCAACGAGGTACCTCAGGATGACGATTGACTAGTCGCAAACCCGAACACGACGTGTTGCCACGCCGAGTGCTGGACGCAGAGTCAAAAGTCAGGTGTTTATGACTCTTGAGGAATAGTTAAGCGGAATAGGTTTACTAAATACATATAATATCTACGCTATTTTCAGAGTATAGTTTCAGGTCATATCAACGACCTGAAACTATACTCTTCTATCTCTGCTCAAAAACACCCTTACTCAACTAAAACCATAAACAATTTCCAGGTTCGATACCGCGAGAGAATAACAATCCTACGCGGAAACCACGAGTCGAGACAGATCACTCAAGTATACGGCTTCTACGACGAATGCCTCCGTAAATACGGCAACGCCTCTGTATGGAAGCACTTCACCGACTTGTTCGACTTCCTGCCCCTGACTGCTCTGGTCGATGGCCAGATCTTCTGCCTGCACGGAGGACTCAGTCCTTCCATTGATACCCTGGACCACATCCGAGCCCTCGACCGCCTGCAGGAGGTTCCTCATGAAGGACCCATGTGCGATTTGCTCTGGAGTGACCCTGATGATAGGTGAGTTTGTTTTATTATTATTGACTTGAGCAACCCCTTCTTCGCACGGTTCTTACGACTTGAGAAAAACCTTCCGGAATAAATTTTCTATATTATGATGATTAAAATCCGTTTCGTAGTTTAGAACAACAACGCGGGTCACACAGACCCGAAAAGCGACTTTAATTTGTATTAATTGATTATTGATAGGCTCGCATTTGACCACAACCTGATGGTTAGCGAAAATGTGTTCGACGATGGAATTTATTTGCAAGGACGTGTAGATGACATTGAGGAATAACACTTATACTGCAGAAAAATATCTTATCTAAATGGAGTGTACCTGTACGTGTTGATATAAATGGGTATTGCTGATTTTTCTACAAATGGAGACTGCATTAGATTATAAACAACAAGTTAGATAAAAAGGGTATCAGGATGTTTATACCCTTTTCACTCTGACTTGCGGTTTTACCGTTTAATATATAAACGAGTAGTTTCAGCTATTCAAGACTGAGTAGAGTCAATATTGTACAGACTATAAATACCTTCGCCTTAGTCACTAAAACTAAGTAAACCTTTATAATTGCCTGACGCAATACAGTAAATATTTTTATACACCGCAAATTTTGTAACAAAGCAAGGATGCGTAACAGGAAATCGTCATGAAACCTTATAGCAAGTGGTACTTACGTGTGCACACCGCGGCTATATGACACAAAACATAAAAGTTCATTGAAGGTAATGTGGGTTGTACTTATGTAATTTTGATGCATAAGCAAAGCACAGGCATACACTCAATTTAATGTTCATTTTTAATTTATTCCACGTTCACACAACACGAAAAATTACATAGAAATGAACGTTCATCAGTTCATTTAATTTTTGGCCATTCAGATAGCGAGTGAAAGATGCCTAACGCCGAATCCAACATCGTTGAATTGGTTCATTAATGAATTCATTTTTCACTTTTGATTCATTTTGTTTTGATTGAAAGATCGAATGAAGACATAAATTAACAAAAAGTGAAGCGTCGAACTTTACGTGAGATCATTGATTTTCTGGGCAGACACCCAGAAGATGCGTGCTGGATACGCAACACGCATGCGTTCGATAACAAAAATAAAGTATTACGACAATGAACACCTCTGGGAGTCAAGGACGTGCATCGTATCATCCGCGAACTAATTATAGTCGTGTTGATGACACGACTTGCGTCTCAGAGTGCTAAGCGTTATCTCCCTAAGTGGGTGACTTTAACTAGGTTATTTTATTGATTTTCCGATATCGACGACATGTTCTACTTTTGGTTATTATTACTGCTTAATTGGGCTGCTAGTTGTAAGTTCGACTGCTGAAGGGTATGATTCCTGTGATGGGCAGAGTTTTTTTCATCACGAATTTCTCATTAGCAGCGCAGAGTTTAGATTTTTGCCCAGATAATGGGAAATGGACAACTTCTGTGGTGTAGTGACTCTCATGTCATAGGACCTATATGGGACTCAGGCAATCTGCCTACCTCTTATTAGCGTAATGTTATTGTGTTCTAATATTCCTTGCATGTTAATTTGGTGTTTAACCTTGGCATGGCCAGATTCGTCTCTGATTAACTTGGTACTGTTGTTTCACGCAATGTCTGGGAGTTAATGAGTAATCGGTTGACCGCCTCTCGAGTTCCGGAAAGATAATTAATATATTGACTAGATGTAGTTATCGAGTCGGTTTATTCGGGGAAACAACTTGTTATCGTTAAGGTTCTACAAGTGGAGTGATGGCGCTGGTTTATCTTGTAAATCGCCAAAGTTGATTTGAGTGTTGAGTTCTTAGTCGACAACTTGTATTCAGACTTATATTTGAATTTCTATTTGACTGTCGGATAGTTCTCAATCAGTATAGAACACCACATAATGAATGAAGAAACTGGCTATGCTTTGAGCTTGAGAAAGTCAATCTTGAGAATTGTAAGTTAACTAAAAGATTAAGGATATTTTTTTTTAAAGATAATAGCTTAATCAGCGTATACTTTCCCACTGCTGGGACACAGGCCTCCTCTCTGTGAGAGGAAGTGGGATGTAATCCACCCCACAGACCCAGTGCGTGTTGCTGGATGTCACATACCTTCGAATTTTTTGGTTCTAAGACATGCCGATTTCCTCAAGATATTTGCCTTAACCATTTTGAGAGCAATGGTGATGAAATAAGAAACTAAGATACTTAATGTCACATGCATATTTACTGTTAACAAATATTCTTAAGGTATTATAATACCTTCCGTAGCTAGCGACACGTCGCTTTCATAGAGATTCATAGAAACCAGGCCTGTCTCGGCAACATGTTGCCTGCTGCTGCTGTCTGCGGTCGGCGGAATTGTACCTTTTTATTATGTAATTAAAAATAAGCCTTATTATTAAGCCGCTTAGGGTCAGTTCACACCGAGACGCGAAGCGACGCGCACTTTATTATGATCCGATACAATATCGAATTTATTTACTACACAATAAGGTACACGCGCTGCGCATCCCTGCACATCTCAACTTAGTACTTTGACACGTGTCAACTCTCGCACTGAAATTATACCTTCGTGAAGTAAATAAGTTCGATAATTGTTAAAAAGTGCGCGCAGCATCGCGTCGCTTCACGTCGCGGTCTGAGCTGACCCTTAGCACCTGCGGCCATCATGTCGTAAAGTATTTAAGCCGATTTACAAGAAAATCTAGTCGTTTAGCTCATTACAAGGCTTTGGAAGGCACTGAGGTGTGACTTATTTAATTTACTATTACGTCATTTGCACCTTGCGTGACTTCCAAATTCAAAGAACTGCACTCCTATTGAAATGTTAGTAAAACCACAAAATTATCACATTTATTCTGTTCCTCAACGATAATGAGTGGTGGAGAGTTTTGCGAGACATCTCTATGTCTCGCAAATAGCCAATAGGTTATTGTATTGCGTTGAAGAATAACCTATTGGCTGAATGTCAAAATAATGCGTTACCTATTCGACACAAAATCTAGACATCTCTCCTATCATTCCGTGGTGTCTGGTCTGAATATGACCAATATCTCCTTGATAAATGCACAGGTCTATCCCAAAATCAATTCAAATAACCAATTCTATGCCTAACGGCGTAAACACACAACATATTACGTTACGTTATGCGAACAACAACACCTAGTTTTCAACAATTTATTATTTACTAATGAATTTCCTCATTCCCGCAGAGGCGGATGGGGCATATCGCCGCGAGGCGCCGGCTACACGTTCGGCCAGGACATCTCGGAGACGTTCAACCACAGCAACGGGTTGACGCTGGTCTCCAGGGCCCATCAGCTCGTCATGGAAGGCTACAACTGGTGCCACGATAGAAATGTCGTCACTATATTCTCAGCACCCAATTACTGCTATAGGTAAGTTCCATTGCTTCACTAAGGGTGCAAACAGGTTGCAGTCGACAACGTGAAATATGGATGAGATGACAGGCGTTGACGTCGACAGATCGCTGCCTGGTTCCACCCTAATCTACCTTTCTAGTATTGGCGCAAGTTATATGTATATGAGAATACCTCATTTGGATACCTTGGTAACAATATAACAGCAAGGTGGAAGCGGGGCTGACAGGGTGAGCCGTTTGTACATTTTAACATAAACCCTCGTTGAGGCTATTTTAATGCTGAAGAAAGACTTGGCTACTTATTTAGAACCATTGGATAACGGTAGAATCTTCGAAAGGACGTAAATTTCGATAAAAATGCAAGTTGTCAATGTCAAATGTGAAGCGAATCCAAAGATAAAATATTGAGTTATCGTGATTTTCTGATGGATAATAGACAACTGCATTATAGTAGGCATTGGTGAGTCATCTCTGTCATGATGAATATTAGCGTGGAAGTACACCTTAAATAACAAAAAAAAAAACTTGTATTTTTCTAAACATGAAGAAATTAGTAGAAATTTATAAAGCTACATAAAAAAAACTTTGTGCCAAAGGCTTATAAATGTCTGCATGGCCTTTTATCAAGCCGTGGTAAACAAAATAATTGGATTCTCCATTATTTGAGAAACTTCGTCGTATATTAAGGAAAAACCAGTCAATGCTATGTCATTACAATCTTACTTTTCCTTAACAATTGTATGCGCAGACGACAGTGATTTCGAAGCTAATTATACCGTGCATAATGAGTGTGAATGCACTCTGCGCATTTCATAATTAATCATGTAAAATATTTAGTAGAAATCAACTACTTTCATTGTCACGAATTACGCTCTAGGTAACAACGAACGTAGTTAGGACAACATACGATCTTGTCCAACAATAACTTGACAAATATTGGGCCAAACATTACAATTAACCTTCACATAGGTTCTAGAGAATGGTGCACCAACATGATTCGCCCAATGAGGTCGCCCGAAGCTTAACAATGAACAAAATTGACTGTTTTGCATAAGTCCTCCTATACAAATTATGAGCTTAAGTCAGAAATGTTCTTGAAACAACTGTATAACTGTACGAGACGCACATTAGTGTGTTCATTTATGTGCACAGGTATAGAAAAGTGTTCTACAACACAACAAGCAAAATCTATTTTAAATAGTAAGATAGTATGGCTAAATCTATTCCTATAAAACTGTATTATTTTTTGCGTTCCTATATTTTGCTGATAAGGGCAAATTATTGCTTTTTGTTGTACAATTATATTAATAGAACACTTCCGCGTTTATCGCAACGTTAATTTGATAATTAACTGATTTTTTTACACTTATACATTTAAAAAAACTCCAAAGAGTGCTATTATTCCATTCTTGTTGTTAAAAATAATTCTTGAATGTTTGGATCAGTGATCTACTGGTCATTGAATATTGTTTTTCGTGTTGGTAATCTAGATTCATACGATTTTGGGTAATATGTAGCTTACATTCAAAGGAGCTGCTTCTGGGCCTAAGTCTGCTAATTTACAAAAGGAAATTTTTTGTCAGATTTATACGGCAAACATGTCAAAAATTCACCATGGAGTGACCATTCCAACGTTAGTAAATTAGTAGAATTGGCCCCCTGATCATCCGGCGTACCATTGGTAGTTAGCCCCGCTACCAACCTGCTGACTGGCTATTAACCGCGGCATAAACTACTCGTATTATAATGCGGCTCATGCCGACACGATACAAGATAAACATTTCTAGTTATTACTAACATAAACTATATTCCTAATTTCATTTTCACAATTAAAGTAATATCGTTAATACACGCGATAGTCACCTCACAATAATAACAGGAGAAAGTCACCTGGTGGCTGCTCCTAATCTTAACCCAGCGATATAATTTGATTAGATAAAGTTTACCTGAGCGTCGCGTCGAACAATATGCTCTTACGCAACCAGCTTTAATGTAAACGCGATTGTTTCAGATGCGGTAACCAAGCCGCCATTATGGAATTGGATGATGCGCTTAAGTACTCATTGTAAGTATTGCTTGAGTTTATAACCTAGCTCAACACCTTTCTATGTACTAGGTAAATGAAAACTGTGAAAAGTTCAACGACCTTCATTACTGAACGTATGTGTTATCAGATTTAGATTATTCTGGGAAATAATGCGTCAAAATGATGAAGTTTGGCTCGTACATTGACGATTACGTACTTATCAAATCTGTAGCCAAGTACCTAGCGAAGTGCAGGCTTTCTACCTGATCAGAAATTGTCGCATAATGTAACTAGGAGAAACGAAACAACCATTTTTTTAAATACACTTAATGAAAATCAGTGTATACATTTCTAGAGCAGAATTTATTCTTAATATTCGACCTATCGTAAGTGGCTGTAAGTATGTTTCGCCTATGTTGTACGGCTTCACTACTTCAAGGTGCTGTGATTGTCACGAATAGGAACTTGACTTTCACGATAATGAGGGATGATAGAGGGAATAGAAAGTAGTTGCTAGTGATACTACGACGGTTGTCTGTGAAGGGGGATTTCAGTGGAAGAAACCAGTGTAAAATATAATATTGCTTGGATACATAAAACAATCTTGTTTTAAAAATAGTTCATTTCCACTTAGGTTCCACTTAGGTGTTGTGGATAGATCATGCATCCTGTTCTTTCTATAGATCTGTTCTATCTATAAAATAATAATTTTCTGCCAAGTATTTAGATTCTGGAATGATTATAAGCGCAAAGTGATGACTAAAATTTGATATTCAACATCAAATATAAAATCGACTAAGTCGATTCCCAACCATGGATATTGGAAAATATGACCTAATGTTATTACACTGTCATTATGTAAGTTTGTCCAAGAATGTGATACTAATGCATTTGTTATTTTTTCAGCCTTCAGTTCGACCCGGCCCCGCGACGCGGCGAGCCGCACGTCACGCGACGAACGCCAGATTATTTCATGTAGGCTGCACGTAAGTAAAAACTTTTTGTTATACTATATTATAAGTGAAGTTTCAATGGTTCTTGTAGGGCGATTCCCCACTGCTTAGGCTGCCATAATGTAATTGTTGGTTTTGGTTATTGGACTCGGTCTTGGCAAGCGGTCGTTAGAACGATCAGACACAGCCAGATGTCAAGTAGAGCAGCACAAGCACAAGGTGTAGAGTACTATTGTAACACTACAGCCCGACAACGACCCGCCAAAAGGGCAGGATGCACTATCGTATATCTTGCCCCTGACCTTAGACGCCCTTTGGTACAAGATATGAGTGGTGCATAAGACATATTTGTTCGTTGCAGAGGAGGCGCATATCAAGCGGGCGGAGAGTGTGTGGGGCTCGGCTCCTGCGGCTGGGGGCGCGAGCGTGCGGCGCGCGCGGCGCGGGTTGGCGGCGCGCGCGGGGCTGGCGCAACGCCGCACGCACCGCGCGCGCCGCGAGAGCCTCGTGCGCGTGGCGCACTGGCTCGCGCACGTGTGACACGGTCCGTCCGCGCGCGACCACGCCTGGCGCCGCCGGACCGGCCCGCGCCCGCCCGGCGCCGGCCCGGCTCGTCCGCCGGCGACGCCGGGCGCGCTTTAAATTGTAAGTGGTTGTCACCAGTCGCAAAGTTAGGTTCTTGCCGTTCACTGTGCATTCGCTCCGCGCTAGTTATGCTGGTATGTTCATGCCCCGCGGCCGGACGGAGCGCGACGTCACACGCGTTATGATTCTATACGATATAATATGTATCGGAGACGATTGGACCTCATTAAACTCGTACATTTACTAAAAACGGTAGTTTTATTTCTCATTTGTCTCGTGTCACCATGGATCGACAGGCGAGCAATGGACATACCATCATAATGTATTCTTTGGTGACTAAATGTGCGCCCTATTGGATTCCCATAAAGCTTATGATCTTACATCTAATGTGCAGTAATGGAACTTATAATTAGTGAAAACAACATGGTTATTGTCAATCTAGCAAATGTAATGATGTTTTTCGAGTTAAGTTACTGTAGATCAAAATCTGTTACGAGTCGCATCCTATAACTTTGTATTTTTAGTTGCTTTACAAATGAAATATTAAAAGATTTTTTTTTACAATTTGATATTTACATTACACAATATTACACATACTGCGGGGGTATTGATCGAGGTCTACAAAGCAATAGCAAGCATTTAATTTTATGACAGAATGGCATTATGTTATTATTTTTATTATATAACTATTATACATATATAATATCTTTAGTTAAACTGTAAGTCTGCGTAAAAGTATTAGGAATCCTTACTGTTTATACCCCAGTGCAATCATTCTGTCATAAAATGTGTCGAGAGAACGAGTTTTGCATTTTGAGATTTATTATTCAAAATTCTCCTTTTCTTGTGCCACAGTACCTGTATGACATGGAATAGTGTTTCACAAGAGTGGAGCTTTAAGTTCTTTTTTTTTAATTATATATTTGTTCTATATTTGATTATAAAATAATTTTAGGTAATTTTGTAAATACCTACAGATCAAGGCGCCCGATAGGTTGTTATTGTTTAAACTAAGTGTCGAATATTTTCCCATTATTGTACTCATTTCATAAAGGAGGTAAGTAACTAAATATATTAATAACAATTTTATAAGAGATCATTGCGAACTGGGAAATTGTTTTTTAACATCTTAGGATAGAAATTTATAACAGGGGGTTATATTGAAAGTGTTAAAGCATGTTTTTTAAGATTACATACTCACTGATAAGCCCTGGTTTCCTTTACAAAGCATTTTTCTATTTATAGAATAACTGACAAAAGCAATTTTATATTCCATTTCCATGTAGAAAGCGTGTACTTATTTTAGAATCTGAACAGTGGACAGTTTCTTTTGTCAGTGCCATCTTTCAATTTAAAATAAAATTTCAGATTTATAAAATAATTGTAATATTTGTTTTTATTTCCTAAATTAAACGCGTGCGTACTAATTATACAAAGACCTTACCCACCAATGACACCTGAAGCCACACGTTTCGTTGATCTAAGTATTAAGTATGTAAGTTATAGATAAAAAAATAAAATATAATATCCTTAAAGAAAAAAAATAACAAAAAAAAATGAGAATGTATGGCGAGCCTCGTTCGCGTGAAATAAAACAAACAATAACTGTAGCACAAGTTTGATTTCTCCGCTTTTGGCGTTATTTCACCCAATCGAAGCTCGTGTAAATTTAAAATTAAGGCTTTCCTGGCAAACTGCATAGGCGATCGACATTTAAAATAATGAGAAAATCTTGATCTTTTGTATGCATAGTTGTGTTCATGTGTAAGTGGGACTCTATACTGTTGATAATGCGCCGACTACAGACAAATATACATACTTCCATCTGGATTCGCTACACAATGGCAATAATTTAAAATGTAAACACAGTACGGTAAAATAATTATTCTTGCAACGTGTACTATGCCTGTTGATAGGAATTAGATATAATAAATAAAATTAATTATAAAAATAAAGGGTTTTCTTTCACCATTCCAAAGTAGAAATAAAAATCAACATTACATGAAAATAATTTATTATTATAGATACGTTGTTTTTTTGCAGTCCATTTATGCACTTTATACAACCGACCGATATATACAGATATAATTATCTTCAGAGTTCTGTCGAGTAGACAAATTACATGTATTTATTTATTAATATTTATTTTATTATACTGTTTTAGTTTTACCTGCATCTTTGGTGCTACAACATAACAGTTTGTAGCAATACATAATAGTAAAGATTGAATCTTACATAAAAAATATAACGAATATAGTGTTCAATAATAAAATGTTAACAGAGCTTAACCATGCTTTGGAAACACGAGAAACTCTGCATGATTGTTCTCCTAACTGTATTTTGTCACATTAAATGTGCGTAAAGAATTTAATCTTACGTATAATATAGTTTTTGAAACATTAAAGACGCGTCACATACGTGGAATGAATCATCTTAAAAGCTATTCTTGTCACCCTGTTTTTAACACAACACAAACTTTTTAAAGCTATTTCGTAGTTGATATTATTACTATTATGTTATGCGTTCGACTTTTCATTAATACCGCTAATTAATAGCTGTCGGGTAGTCGTAATACCCCGAATGGTCAGAACATCGTCTATCACACGCTTGCAATTGACACCCGAACATAACACCGAAAACAAAGTGTACAGTCCCAAAAGAATCGGTCCAAAATCTAAACATACTGTTCATGTTGAATTCTTACGAAATCAAGAGTCGAGTCGCTCCATGTAAAATACTGGTATTCAGCTGCATTCGGTTGGACTAGTAGTCGACCCCAACATAATTGGGAAAAGGCTAGGCAGACTACAATTTCGCATCCACAGGTTTTTCTAATCCATTAGTTTACATTTTGAGCAGACCATAGATTTCTTCTATTAGCGTTTTCCATTTCAACACTCGAATGTGTTTGATTTGGTTCAAAATAGATTACCGGAATATCCAATGGAATCTCATGTTAGTCATAAAATCATGAATATTTAAATAGTCGTAGCAGGCTAACCAGTTCTTGGGCACGCCACAATTGCGGCGATAAGTCCCCTCTTTGAGGAGTGGCTAGAGAGGCGCCACGGCGTCCTCACCTTCCGCCTGACGCAGGTCCTCACCGGACACGGTTGCTTCGGGAGGTTCCTGTTTCGTATAAGGCGGGAGGAAACGCCCGGGTGTCACCACTGTGTGGATCGCCCGGAGGACACGGTGGAGCATACGGTGGAGGTCTGCCCCGCTTGGGCGGAGCCCCGCCGTGTCCTCTTGGAGGCGATTGGCGGCGGTGACCTCTCGCGTCCGGCTCTGGTCCAGGCCATGGTACGGAGCGAGAGGGCATGGGAAGCAGTCACCTCCTTCTGCGAAGCAGTAATGCTCGCGAAGGAGGAGGCGGAACGCGTGAGGGAGAGGCAAAGTTTGCGCCCTCACGCCCCTAACCGCCGCCGCCGCTGGAGACGCCCTGGGCGTCGGGAATCCCAGGCGGATTCCCGGCCACCATAGGCGCGGGCTTGCGGACGGCGAGCAATGGGTAGCTCGCCGTCCGATCAGGACCAGGCCCGGGTCGATGGCGCGTCGTGTTCCACGCGCGCCTCAAAGAGATGTCAGCACAATTGGCGGGGTCCGCTAGGACCGATGCCTGCCAGGGTTGCGGGTTAGTCCGAAAGGGATACCGGGACCTTGGCAACAGGCAACTGAAGGTACACGGGTGGGTTTTAGTCAGTAGAAGTCTGACACGCCCTTCCGCTCCACCCAGAGCGGGAGAAGTCATTGGATGATTTCCCACCCAAAAAAAAAAAAAAAAAAAGGCTAACCAGTTCTATGAACTTAGTAATGGCTAATTGGCTACTGCGTAGCAATGGCATTCGAAGTCTATATTTAACGGTTTGAAAGGTGAAACGTAGCAAAGGCTTATTAACTTTAATTATGAGAATCTCTCTTTTGATGCTGGATGTGATGTGCCAACAGGCGTAAGACTGAAATATTCTTACACTATAGCAACTAATTATACTTTGTGGAAAGCAGAAAAGGCACGGAATTTATATTTATTCCTAAAATAAACCTAAATATTGTCTATTATAAATACTTTTTAACGGGTATTACGCGTGTCATGTTCGCAGACAATGTTCCAAAGTGTGTCTTTGGAAGATTGTCTCTGAATACTACACGCGTATTTCGCCATTTATAAAAAAAAGTGGCTAAAGATAACCTGATCATTGATGACCGCTCGCCCTGCAACTTGGTATAAGGATGGTCGCACATCTGACGGAAGATGCGTCACGTATCGGCAGATCGGACAAGAATATTACATTCAATCTTACACACTCAACCGATGATGCGGTAGTGCGTACTAATGAAGTTACGCCTGACGCATCTTCCGTTAGATTTACGACCAACCTGCTGGGGCTTATAACTGGGGATAATTCCCTCAGGGGTCTACTCTGGCCAATGCAAGAGTCAGCGAGTCTGACCAATGCAAGAGTCAGCGAGTCTGACCAATGCAAGAGCCTGTTGGTCAACCATCCAGGCCTTCCAGTATCTCTGAGAAGTGTGGTGGTATATACATAAAACCGCCTATTCCATCAAGAGTCGAGTTGAGCCTGATTTTACATGGTGCGAATTAATTGCCTGTATGTCACGGGCAAGAAACTTGCATCGTGTAAATGAGCCTTTACGAATATATTCACTTTCACTCTGAAATATATCTATTTACTAAACATATGCAAAATAGAGTGTATTATACTATCTATGTACTTATATTATAAATACAAGTTATAGTGAGCATTACAAGTATCAAATACTGATTTTATATAAGTACTGAAGGAAAATAGTGTGCACAATTTACTTGTCCATTCATTTAAATTAAACAAGAATAAGATTAGTATAGGTACAAGAGTAGAATAGTCATGGGTACTTTGTAACGGCGTTTGGCGAATAATACAGCATAAAAAGTCTCCGCCTAAGCAGAGAGTATACTTTACCTAAATAATGCACTAAAAGTTTTTTTTTATTGTCCTATCGGTAATTGACGTTATTTGAGGCTATCAACACAAAATAATCGGACATTTAAATTCAGCTCTAAATTCAAACATTATTTTTTATATAAGATTGCTATGTTCAAAAAATATAAGCTATTTTCAAACGAGTATTCAGAAACCCTAATCATTTTGCGCAAAAGCCAACATCTTCAAATAACAGTGGCGCAAAGCAGAAATCACCGAAAAAGCCGCCATTATGACGTCATTACGAGACTTTCATTCCTGTGTCTAGTTGCAGCAGCTGCTTCATAAGTTCGTACGTCGAGAAGGAGGTGGCGACCATTGGTATCGCTCTTATGTAGTTGATGCTCATGCCTCTGTACAAACCCTTCACTATCCCGTTCTCACGGTATATGAGGGTTAAGGTCTTCACCATGCCAGTGCTGTGAAATGGTAGAGTTGATTAGTGGGAGGCGTTGTTGTCTGTGATAATTATAGTAAGTAGATAATCGCCATATTCAGCAAGTTCTCCTGGGTAAGTATCAAGGTGTATCGCTGGAAGTCAGATTTTTTTTGCTGGAAATTCCATTTCTTACAGATAAAAATGAAAATACAACCAACAGCTTGCATATACAGTACGTTTTCCAAATTAGGGCGTTCCCGTTAACCTGCAACAATATAGCGTCTATACATGCTAAAACAATATTTTTTTTTGCAACATATTGACAAAATATTAAATTGATACGGAAAACAAACACTATACACGCACACTTGTCTTTCTATGTTGAAATACAAGTGTGCGTGTGTCGAGTGTTTCTTTTACGTAACAGTTTTGTGAATATTTTACTATAAAAAATACTACTTACGTACTTAAATTAAAAAAAAAATTGACGTAATTTTTTTTGGGCATATCTGGACGCTGGACGCTATTGCGATATTTGTATTATTGCGGGTTAACGGGAACGCCCTTTGTTAGTTAACATACTGTATATAAATAAGAAGAAAATGAAGACTAGTAGACATAATTGTATGTTAAGTTAGCTCGTCTCAATATCGTCGGTGTGGGCTACCGCGAAGCCTTTTGTCTGTGTTAGAGCTCCATATTCCACAAACTTAGTGGTTCCTAACTAAAATTCCTGTGACCAGAATAGTAGGTGCTACTAATCAGATGGCCGATAAAGTAGTTACCAATAATATAGTATAGTAGTAGTCTTATGTTAGTAGGTATACGTTTTACAAATACAAATTACAGTATGGACTCTAAAGCAAGATTATACTTTTTAAAAGGGAATAGCAGGTTAAATAATTAAAAAATAAATCTTATAAATGAAATATACAAAAATATGATTAAACCAACCTCCTGCAAGTGTTGCCAACACCACGTGTAAATAACATGCAATCAGAAATTTTGCTGCATTAGTTAGGAATAGAATCATATATAATTAGAAAACAGAGAAAGGTGCACGGTGCAAGTAGGTACATAATATATTATCATTAAGGCAAAAATGCATGGTTCAAGTAAATTCATTCACTTTGATTGGTGGATTTAGCATTTTTTAATTTTTTTATTTAGTCGCAGAAATAAAAATTACAGTCCTTTCACAGTTATTTTATCTCAGACAGCAGCCACCCAAAAAAAAAAAAATTATAAAATGTATTCAAGTTAAAAAAGTAAAATTATGATTTACATTAATTACAAACGAGGTAGCTTTAATTCTAGCTATAATATACTGCCTGATCTGGATTGTTAAAACCTGTGTTTCAGGCCATCAAGTTACATCATCAAAAAACTTAAAAAGAAGACAACAATTTTATTAGAAAAGAAGACATAATATTTTCAATGAATTACATAGTTACTATTTTGGTATATTATTTTAAAACTAGATTAAGTAAGATATATTATGTTTTTAATAAATTAACAAATAAAATTAAAGTAGATAAAGAGGAGACTATTATTAACTGGGTAAAGGACTTATATTAGAGTAGATAGATGGAAATTTTATTTTAATATTTCTAGTAGTTTTTCCGTGTCTGCATAACTGAGTTTTTCCAAATCTTCCTGTACTAGTAAGTTACACCTATTATAGCTTAAACTATAAATCTTTAGCACTTTGTTAAACTGGTTATACAAGTAGGGTCCCAAAAATAAATAAAACCAACAACCTGCAACCTTATTGTAACAAGAATAAAGATAATTGTGATTCTGACAGACTTCAGTGGCAGCAACCCACCAGCAACCTCATTGCCACGACAAATAAGATCATTGTGATTTGACAGAGTTGTCAGTGGCCAGAACCTAACAGCAACCTTATTTTAATGAGAATAAAGATCACTAATTAAGACAGTGATGCAATATCAGAGGTATAATAACTATAACAGAATTCATGTTTGATATTGAATTTGATGTTTTTTCAAATTCGAGGCAAAGGTGAACCATGTATTATTGTCCTTAAGTAAATAATGATATATTTAGGTATGCATTAGTTACACAGTGCATATACATTGTAGGATAGCATTATTTTGTTGACATATTTACATAGGGTACATTGTAAAATGTTAGTCCATAATTTTTTTGTTGCATAGTTATTTAGTAAAAGGTATAGTAATAATATCTGTGTTTGAAGTGGTTTTTTAATCTTCACATCTCAACTATAGCACCTATATACAAAAATATCCGAACTTGTACTAAGTAGTTTGATTCCAAGAATGTTTGCTAAAAATAATGGCCGCTCTAACCACGTGTTTATCATCAGCAGTTGGAAAAATTTGAAACGTGCGTACGTGGCATACCTAGGCAACTTAAACAATAGACTAATACAAAGTCTTAGTCAACATATAAAATGTGTACATGCATTTATAGCTGTAGGTACAAGGATCACTTGGCGCGAGGCGACGATCTGAACTAATGCTGCTATCTTGATTTTTCAATACAATTTCACAAATGTTTACAATCAACGCCCGCCCCCCTGTCAGTGGTGGCGCAGTAGTAACAGCCGCGACTTACGAGTAGTAGGTCGTAGGTTCGAACCCAAGCAGAAACTTTACTTTGTGTAAATTATTTCATAACCACTTTTCGAGACATGTGAAAATTCGAAGACATGTGACATCCACCAACCCGTACCCGCGTGGTGTATTACGGCCCACTCCCTCTCACAGAAAGAAGGCCTGTGTCCCAGCAGTGGGCACATTATAGAGTGATTAAGCCCCCTTTCAATGGGAACATTAAAGAGTGATTATTTTCCATCGGCAAAATGAACTTCCATACAAACTGTCATGCCCTATTTAACCCGTATAGGAAATGGAATTTTCAAATATTCTTCCTTACACTTGATAAAAGGAAAATTTGAGCAAAATTCCCAGCGGTTTAGGAGGCTGTTGGTTGTCTAACAGTGAATGAATGAGTTTAAGATTTGTATTACGTAGATTAGAAAGCTAGGCTTTGCATATTTCGAGCGGCCATTATTTTTATTACTACGTAATCGCGTATAGAACAAGCACTATTAACATGCCGACATACCCAAACCTCGCCGTCCGCGCGTCCATGCAAGCCAGCTGCATGCGACGTCTCGTCACATCCAGCGGGTAGGAGATCGACTGAGCCACCGCCCCCGCCAGACCGCCGCAGAACAACTTGCCTGGCACTGTTAATACTAGACCACCTGGAAATATGAAGTTACGAGATATTAAAATAACATGCTATAAGGTAAACTGTTGTGGGAAAATATATAGTTTTATTTCCGCAATGACATACACACACATACGTATTATACAGTCGAACAAGCTATTTGGTATACAGGCAAAATATATTCATTTTTCGCTACACTGCCTAAATTCGTTTTGATTGTGTGTGTAATTTAATTTTTTGAGCTGACGTAAGGAGAGTGACGTAAAATGATTGTTGGCTACTGAAAACACTCACAAAATTGTTAAAAAGTAATTGCAGGTTATCTGCCTCTATACCAAATAGCTTGGTCGACTGTACATATAATATTTTACCGTCATGGATTTTCGCAAAGTAACGCTTGATTCCATTACTGGGTTAGTCGTAGTGGGGGACTGGGGGGGCTTTAGGTTTTTGTCGGAGGATCCAAGAGAATATCTCCCCGAGAAAAAAAGGCCAGCAGTGGTTACCTTTTACCAAGTAACCACAATTATTATTCTATATACCTCCCACAATCCTTTCGGTTTTGTATGCGTCTTTGCGGTAACGATACCAAGATAACATTTAAAAAAAGTGTTTGGGGACTGCCGATAGAAGTGAAAACTAAGCAACAATGCGTAACCTCAACGTAATTCAGACGGTAGTCGGTAGATGGCGCTAAAAACATTTCTTCAAGGGTGACGATGACGCGATTTCCATGATATTTGTTCACCCAAAAAGTGCTCAAAGCGCCTAAAGAAGTTTTCACTTCAAAAACATTAAATCATGGAGGAAACTTAAGAGGATTTTTTAAAAGACAAATAAAATTGTAATTATCGTCGCCTCACCAGCCTATTGTGTTACCGTCATCTTTACCTCAAGGTTGCCATTTATAAGAACAGCCTTGTCTTTAAGTATCGACAGACAAGTAGTAAATGAATCATGCTAACATGAACAAAACAAGTACCTAACGAAAATCAAAAGGACAGGCGCTCACCAGGCGATGCGTAGGGCGGTTTTAACTACCAAAATAATATCAACCTTGCGTACGTTTGAAAAAAAGCGATATTAAACCAGTTTTATCACAAAGCCACCATGCAAAAAGCAACCATGAACCGAATGGAGGCGGTTCGAATTTATCATAACGAGCCCAAAGTTGATAATGCATAGCAGAGCGCGACTTTAACTGACAAAATAATATCAACCTTGCGCACGTTCGAAAAATATCGAAATTAAATAAACTTAATTATCATTTTAAGCCGCACATCTTTTCGACTTTATTTTAACGTGCTCAAAGTTGAAAATATCTTTGTGGCTGCAAAAAACGCACTGTTTCGCATCGACAGGTGTGTACCGACCCTAAATAGTTAACTACCTACTTCTATTCACTTTTAAATGCAGTTGTAAATTACAACTAAGTAGCATGTTGCATGCATAAAAATTTGCAATGGAACGGAACGAATCCGGAATTTTTCATACTGTACGTGGATATCATTGTTCACCTAAATAAATATACAATGTGGAGATGACGATACGACAATAATAAGTATATATAAGTAGGTATACAATGACGTTCTCTGCATACAAAAATGTAATCAAATGGATCTAATAGTTTAGTCACTATAACCAGTTGGTTGATCGACAAAACCCATAGTCAGCCCATTACTACTTGGCAACAGGCAACTGAAGGAACACGGGTGGGTTTTAGTCAGTAAAAGTCTGACACGCCCTTCCGCTCCGCCCAGAGCGGGAGAAGTCATTGGACGAGTCTTCACCCTCAAAAAAACCAAAAAAAAAAGCCCATTACTACTATTTAGTTTGTTTGATCTGGGGGCTTAAAACGGTCACTATGTCAGATAGCATTGATCTGCGTGTAATTCATATTACGAAATAATTCATCTGTTTGACAGTTTTATAAGGAGATTCGTTAAATGGTCCACAAATTATTAATTTCTTTTATGTCAAATTAGAAGAATTGCTAATGACAGCTGGGATTCAGGAAATGAACTGCTTTTAGAGGAATTGCTAATGTGGCCGGATAATGACTTCTCCCGCTCTGGGCGGAGCGGAAGGGCGTGTCAGACTTTTACTGACTAAAACCCACCCGTGTTCCTTTAGTTGCCTTTTGCCAAGGTCCCGGTATCCCTTTCGGACTAACCCGCAACCCTGGCAGGCATCGGTCCTAGCGGACCCCGCCAATGGATTAGGCCCCCTGCTCTCAAAACGGTGAAGAAAAACATCGTGAGGAAACCGAGAACCAAAAACTTCGAAGACATGTGACATGACATCTAACAGCCCGCAGTAGGCCCGCTTGGTGGATTACGGCCCACTCCCTCTCACAGAGACGAGACCTGTGTCATTTCATTATGCATTGGTAAATTAATTTGCAACTTCAATGTTAAGATTTATGTGATAGTTTCAAAATACTATGTTTTAATTGCCAGTATATTCATTTATTGTTGTATTGTTGTCGCCACATTGTATAAAATGTTAGATTTGTATGCAGTTCATGTTTTAGCTCTAAACTTCCTAATGTCATCTTTATTATGACGATTGATGTCTTTAGAATTCTATTAAAGTAACACAGTACTCTTCCTACTTCCTGTGATGTACTGGTTTATCTGTAGTAGATGTAATGTGTTTGTTTAACAAAGTAGAAAATTATTTAGATTTCAGATGCATTGAAATGCAACAACTCTATTTACAATACGGCCGATATAACTTGGCAGTTCTGAACTTCGCGCAGAGGGCTGCGTGTAATTTTTTTTAGGAACCAAGTGGTGTCATCATGAGGCGAGTGTGAGTGAGAGAACATGCGCGAAAGTTCGGAGAGCCTATATACAGACCAGTTTCAGAATGACGAGTACTATTGAAGTCATAATAATGTTTCAAGTGTAGGGCAAACTGAACTTTACGTTGTTTTTCCAAAACACATAATCGTTTACATGTTTGGAAACAAAATTCGCGAAGGCAGTTAGAGTAGGTAACTATGGTTGACCTCAGACGAGCTAATTATCAAGGAGGTCTACTACTAGTAACTAATTTACTGTTGATAACATTACACGTACCGGTATTTCTATCACACTTTTTGCAGAGCTGGGTAGGCAGGTACTTCATACAGAAGAACTTGAGTGACTCGAAGCAGTAGAAGCTGAAGCCTGCGTACGGCACCATGCCGCATAACGTGGGCACGAAACCGCGGTACAAGGCGCGGATACCGCCCTCCTGAAAAATGACAAAATATATATTTAATTTTGTGTTTTTAGCAATCTTTTGAAAAGAAGGTGAGCACTGCAGTTGCTTTGTGGTTTTACTCAGCGGCTGGTCTTTCGGTTTAGGTTGGAAATTTTAATTCCGCAGTTTGCTTCTCTAGCTAAAAGTGGCTTTCATATTATTTTGTTATGTGTGGATGAGGTAAGAAGCCACACAAGTCCACAGCTGGACCACAATAATGTGCGCGGCGAGACGAGGGGAAGTGCAGGCCGCTCATTCGTCAACGCTGGCCCGCCTAGCCGCGCAATCCTAAGTCACAGACCAGCGGTCTTGGTAAAACTATAGCGACCTGCTCCGGCTTTCAGAGTAAACATACGTACCAACTCCCAAACAACTGTTTTACCAACATTATAGAATGTTAGAATTGAGATTTCTAATTTTCTGTAGCAATTATTCTTGCGAAAACTTTTTTGATTTGAGGCTTCAAAGGAAAGGCCTGTGCCTTGCTTTGCTTTTTTGGTCAGTGGCAGATTTCACTGGATACATTCCAGATCGAATAATCTCTGTTTATATTTCAACATACCGTCCGGACCATAGTCGTAGCCGCATGCACGATGCCCTTGTACCTATGTTGCCCCGTGAACTGGAACGCGAGGCGCGCGCGAATGGTGTCCAGCGGGTACGTCAAAGTGACAGCTGTCACTCCGGCCCCCGCGCCTGCGATGAACTTGTCGCCGTGTTGCACTATCGGCAGGTTGATGTGGCTTAGGTACTGGAAAGGTTTAAGAGTTTCTTAGGTTTGCATGAAGGTATATAAAGGCTTTGGCCCCTGGCTAAACAATAACAGCAGAACGGTTCGACCGAGGGTTAAGATCTTAAATCTTTGACTGAAGGCCAAAGATCTTCAAGGGGTATTTGTACCGGTTACTTAGTGTGTTGTTAACTAAAAATATAAATTGCACTCTAGTAAGATGTGGATTGCAAGGGATATCGGTTAGATAGATTATCAGAACACTTCAACCACAGTATAATAAAGTACTTAATATGTAACCGAACGACGTCGCCCGATATTATCCGATAATTAGGTGATCGCACTCACTTTCTTTTACATTATTATTATGTTTGGTGTGATCTGCCCGAATACTGGTATTTAGCTGCATCTGGTAAGACTGAAAGCCGACCCCAATGTAGTTGGGGAAAGGCTAGGCAGATGATAATGAAGGTTTATTCGGCCGACAGCGTGTATAAGTTCGCCGAAAGGTCTACTTACTGTCCCAAAGAAATTCAAATGGGGTTGCTTAAAAAAAAGTAAGAAGATTTAAAATGGTAGAGAAACACCCACGTTGTGGTAGCCATAGATACACGACTTGGTAATTTTGCAAACACGAGAATTACGGCGAAAGATCTAGGTACTCCACAACATACATAATGTAGGAGAAAAAATAACGTTTCTCACACAAATCGTGATCACACGTTTACCACGTTGACGCCAAAATATTTACTTTATTATTACATATTTCGTTCCACAACAAGATAACGATAAGTCAACACGCATTCCAATAATGTGTGAATCAATAGCTTCAATATAGTCGCAAATAGTAACGTAATCTGATGGGGGCTTGGCTGTGAAGATAACTATCTCTCTCTTGTATAACGGGTTAGTTACCAGCACCATAATTCGTAATACACGATCAATCACAATCTGAATCGTTTTGAAACAAATAGCTAATCCATTGCATCATCGATTCGAAAAAAAATCAGCTCAACAACGTAAATAACGCAATGAGTGTTGTTGAACTGTCAAATGAAACAGATTAGTCTTCAATTAGCTATCGGGCGCGCGGGCGCTATATTCCTTATACATAAAGTATATTTGAATTATTTGCGGCTTTCGATGGTCAAGTTAAGCAATCAACATGGTTCGATAACCTTTGAGTGTTTGTATTATGATTTGTAGTAGCCATTTTGATAAATATGGCGATGGATACCAGGAGTTCATCCACCAGTTTGGGTTCATTGACATCGATAATAAAATTAAAATAATATTTTGTAAGGTCCTTAGCAGTGGCGAAGGGTGAGTTTTCGGGGGTGGGAACCCGGAGCAAAAAAAATAGAAAAAAAAAAAAAAACATTCTGACGAATTGAGAACCTCCTCCTTTTTGAAGAAGTCGGTTAATAATACTTGTTATGATGTCACTTCGGACCTTCCTTGTGGCCGCGAAAACCTACTTCTTGTTTGTTTACCTAACAAAAGAACGGTATCAATAAACCGTTTCATTAAATTCCTATTTTGATTTACTTTTCTCAAACTTATTTATAAACTCACATTCAAAAAGCCCGCTTTCACAAACCACGCACACTCACACAGTTCAACAAGTGATTACGCTCCTAATAGCGCAACGCCATCTAACGAAAATATCAGAAAAGCAATGCATTTTGTCAGTACAAGAACGAGATATCTCCATTCAAAAAATTCACAAATAATTAAACAGAGGGCGCGTTTAACGAGAAATTTTTAGGGAGTGGCATTTTACAATTCAGAGTTTTCGCTCACGGCCACTAGAGGGAATTGGCCGCGCGGGTGTAGAGCTTCAAACGAATTAGCGAAAAATCGTCAGATTATGAATGTAAAAACCCCTTTATAACATAAACTACTAGAATCTGAGAAAAGTAAACAAGGGAAACAATACATTTTATTTTATTTACAACTGCCAGTCAGCTATTCATATTTATCGTAAAGGGAAACATTAGAATGTTTGAAAAAACTATCACGTCGTTTGTAATTTATACTTATATCTGAGCGAGCACGGCCTAACGTAATTGGTTTCTTAATTTCAAAACTTAACCTTGGAAAGCATGTTTCCTCACAAAGAAAGCTACCAGACGGGCCACACGCGGGCCAAAAGACATTGTAGTTAATTAGAAAGTCCTTGACGAATTATTGCCGCCATCCTAATCCTACTGATAGTACTAATAACTTTTCAAATCTATTAAGAAATTTCAACTTATTAACTATCTACCTACTTACCCCAAATACATAATTACAACGTACACTTTCACTAAAGTCAAAACACTTTAATCACTGTTTTATACCAACAAACTAATACTACTACTACGATTCTCGAACTGATAAACTAATGTATTCAATAAATAATACGAACAAAATGCAAATTAACTGCAAGTGTAAACAAATTATAATGCGACTAGCTTTTGCCCGCGACTTCGTTCGCGTGGAATAGTGACTTCCGACAGATTTTTGGTTTTACCCGCATGGCGCATAGTTCCCGATCACGCGGGATCTCTTCAAAAATGAACGGAACCAATTTTAAATTTACGAAACGATCAATCCTCAATTCTACGACAGTACCGAAGCGCTCGGCCGATACCCAACCAAATGCGTGAAACGAAACCATAGCGCGATCTATTTCGATCCCAACGCCATCTATCGAGCATAGTGACAACTCGGATTATTTATCTATACTCCGTTCGGGCATTTTCTTTGTACTAAAAGTTTTATTATATTGATATTATTTTTTTCATACCTTTTTACTATTTATTTACTTTTTTCCGTGAATTAAAACAATAACATGAACCGAACTCGTGTAACGATCGACACCATTGCGCGATCACCAACTCGACATATAGTACTAATAGAATTATCTATACTCCGTTAGAGCATTTTCTATGTACTAAAAGTTGTATTATATTATATTTTTCATACCTTTTTACTATTTATTTACATTTTTCCGATGAATTTTCAGTACTGAATTGATGCCGACTCTTGACCAATAGATGGCGCTGTATGTCCGGAATAAATTTTATTTTTTATTTTATTTTTTGTAATAAAAACTATCCTATGTCCTTTCTCAAGTTCCAAACTATGACTGTACCAAATTTCACACAAATCGGTTCAGTAGTTTAGGCGTGAAGCAAAGACAGACAGACAGACAGACAGAAAGACAGACAGACAGACAGAGTTACTTTCGCATTTATAATATTAGTTTGGATTACGTCAAACAGCAACCACACAATAGCGTCCTGTCCGAACTCCGAGCCGAACGCATTACGAAATTCAACGAAAACTACCGAACCGATATCGCGGCATCTCGTTCACGCGATCGCTTTAGGTACAATAACTCGTATTTGACCGGCTTGCTCGAAGCGTATAAAACCGGGGTGTCACGTGACCGAAGTGACGTCATGACGCCTTGATTTTTGAAGGAGCGATAAGCCAGCCGCGCCGCCGAGTTATTTTAGAGAATTTTTTTTTGCTGTTGGGAGACAACAAAGACAAAACATTGAATGTAGGCGTTTTGTATAGTTTTAATTATATGGTGTATTAAATACCTATAGTGTGATTACTTAAAAGGCATTTTAAACACTACTGACTGTGTCATTTTTCAATGACGATAGAGTGGTTTTGTTTCGAATTCCAGAAGGGAAGCCGATAGGAATCGAGTTGTACGGTAGCTGCGGCCCTGGTCCTTAGCGAAATGGAAAAAGAGCAGAGGGCCTAGACAAGTGACAATCGCCTCCAAAGCGTTTCGTATTTCTACAACGACTTTCAACAGGATTGACATAGCATTTCGATAGCTTATGTCAGTCCTATACATTTTTGCCTTTCCATTATCGTTATCGCTGATAGAATGTCACTTTGTCTATTGCCTCAGGGCAGCCTTTGCCCTGTAGTGGAACATTACAGGCTTTTAATCATAATTATTATTATTTTGTTAAAGTTTATTAGCTCATACGCTTCTCTGGAAGGACGTTATATGAAGATGTTTGCATATAAATCAGCATTCCGTGAAAGTCGTAAATATAATTGACGTGCGCTTCCCATGAACTAGATATTTGCAAAAACTATGGCGTATTGAAGGCTTGAATGAAGGGCGAAGGTCTGTCAAATATCAGTTCTTAAAAAGCCACTACAAAATTATAGCGAAGCTCAAGGGATCAAGTCCTATCTCTAAAGCCATGTAGTGGTTGTCCACAAGGAGCTTTCGGGATCTCAGATAAATAAAATATACTAGTGCTTGCTCTGCTCTTTATGCATGGGATAATGTCAAGGCACTTCACTTGACATCCCAGGCAAGAGAAACATACTATTTTCGCCCAAATACATCGGCTTCCTACAAACAGCTACAAAAAACCGCAATATTGCCTCAGTCCCTATCTCCTACATTGACAAATTTTCCCTAATCATCATCAACCTTTACATTCCACCTCTCTACCATTCATCATTAGGGTTTTATGTGACAAGTTATATGAATACCAAACTTCCGTGTATGTCATAGCCATCAGTGGGTCGCGCCGTGTCATAATGTCATCACCACAGGCCGCGCCTCGCGCACTCTCTCTTTCATAAGGTCACTGGAGTTTCATTTTCGTTCATGCTTTATAGCTTATAGCAATAATGATTAACGTTTTAATGACGTGATTAGTTGATTGTACAGCTCATTTTTATTCACAAAACGTAATGCTCTGAGGACAAGACTTTAGGAAGTTTAGGACTGTCAAAAAATTTAAGAGACAGGCCCATAAATATCTGCCAGGGTTGCGGGAAAGTCCGAAAGGGTTACCGGGACCCATGGTAACAGGAAACTGAAGGAACAAGGGTGGGTTTTAGTGAGTAAAAGTCTGACACGCCCTCCCGCTCCGCCTAGAGCGAAGTCACTTGATGATTTCCAAATCTCAAAAAAAAAAAGGCCCACAAGCATGGTTCCTAGTGTTTTTCACCAAGAGGAAACTGTGCAAAAAAACTACGTAGACTCGAAACATCCTGCTGTTGTTGATTGCTCACCAACACCATAGGACCCTCACAAAGATTTATCTGTCCTGCCTATATTTTGCCCGTTACCAATTCACTAGTTAGCGAGTTTCTGACTTCAAATTTTTTTTGCACATGGGCCGCGCTTTAGTTTGGTACAAAAATGGACGTGGCCTTTTAATAATCTTTATTTATTATTTTTTATTTTTATTGTCTTTGGGTGGCTCACAGCTATCATCACAGAGGTAAGATTGAGGTAATTCACGACAAGCCATTTACAAGCTTCCCTAGTTAGCAATCGATTTTCATAATGACCCTGTATTGGAGTAATAACTTTAATGGACAGCAGTACGATCGATGGTCCCTCGAGGCAGATAAATGCGAGAGTTATTGCTCTCAGAAGCCGTCAACCGTCATACATACAGCAAGTTTTTGAAAGGACCGTACATTGGTAGCCTGAATCATACGACAATGACGCACATAACCATCGCCCATTTTGTAATTCTCTGTATTCACATTAATTTTGTTAGAAATAGGTAAAAGCCGCAAAAGCCGCACGATGCGTGATTTCTTTGAGAAAATGTCGTATTGTTCGGTACAGGGAAAATGTACATGTTTTTCTGTATAAAAAGGTACCTATGTTACATATATGTATAGCGTTAATGGCTAGAGCCAATACGCTACAGCTTAAGGAAGGTGAAGTCATCAGTCATCATTCTTTGCCCATAACCCAATTTATTTGGAGTCGGGGCAACATCATTATCTTTTTCTGCCAGCTTTCTTTATTTGTCGTCACCCCCTTTCTAGGCATATCATTAAATACTATACATTGATTAGGTACTTACATGTAAGTACCTTCCTACCAAAAGTGATGGAAAGCCAGAAAAAAATAAGCAATAATTCAGAATAGACTTAAACATCCAAACTGAAATTGTCTCTACTGTGTCACTTATCTTCGGTAGATTACGCCATAATCAGAACAGTTGATATTTATATGGATTTGTGATTGCAGACTGATTGAATGGTAGATATGGGTAAAGTAAGGTTGATCGTGGTTATTTTAGGCCAGGCCCCACTGAGACTACTGAAAAATGAATCTTATGACAATTTCATATATTCCAAAATTAAATACACGAACACGCAAGCTCGAGCATGGTCGAGTATCAATTTGGACTCTCAACGTGTATTTAATTTTGCAATGTATGTAATTGTCATAAGATTAATTTTTCAGTAGTTTCAGAAAATGCTCTGCTCTGCTCTTGGTATGCGCTGACGCTTAGGCTTTAAATGTAATAAATTCTTCATGGCTTTTGGTCAGATGAAAAGTTAAAGACAAACGAAGGACCAGTTCTATACAAGTTTGTATAGGAGAGAGTATTTATTCTGTGGTTAAAATAAAACGGTGTCGCTTTGAACTCGAAACCAAAAGTTGTTCTTTGTAAGTAGCTCGCGAAACCAGACATAATGAATGGATTTACGATGAATCATCTTTAGTTATACCTACTGTGGTAGGTGTAGCAAAAAAACCTTTTTTTTTTGTTACCACAACGTGGCAGCTCTTTGCCTGCATCGCACCTGATGGTAGGTGATGATCAGGCCGAAGGTGGAAGCGAGCTTGACCCGGAATCCCAAACCACAGAGGAACTGGCTATCTTACCTTTAACCGCCGAAAAACAACAATGCTGCATTCCAATGGCATTCCATTTGGAATGCTATTTGCTATGATTAAGTTAGAGGTGACAAAACTGATAAGTAGGTAGGTACCATTAATAAACTCCAGTTTTTTTTAAATAAAGAAAATTTTATTATGATTGTTATCAAACCAATTGAAGGACAGACTATGAGTAAAGATTAAAAAATACTATCTTTACCAAAAGAGTAAAAATAAAAGTATAATATAAAGCCATAATTAAACGAAGATGGCTATAATACGACTAGAAAGCTGATAACCAGCATAAAGGCCATGAACTTTATAACAATTCAATCAAAAACCAATCCATTCATATGACACTAAACTTTCAATACAAGGTCAAGTACTACAGACTACAGCACTTGTCGGTAGAATCTGTCATCGTAGCCACCGGCGTGTGCGCAGTGTGCCAGTTAACGGTCGGCGGCCCCACCGGGACCGAACACCGGTTCTTTTGAAAGTGAAGCTGGAACTACATATAAGTATGTGGGGTATTGGAGGAAGGTGAAGAATGCCGTGGGTTTCGTACCGAAACTTTTTGATTTTTGATCGCTAGTAGGATCCTCTTTGGACAAAATATGCAGAAGTTGAGAAAGATACCGTTAAGGATGGAAAGTTCGTCGATTTCAGACTTGATATTGTGTCTACATCTCCCAAAGGTTGACTGGGAGAAAATGCCTAAAGCAAGTCCGCCTCTGTACATTTGTGTGCTTAAATAAATAAATACTATTGGCAAGATTGTCCCGACCAAGGTTCATGTCCATTCTTTGCTCTTAGCTTCACTGATTGCTTTATTAATTTATTTGGGATCTCCAACAGAGGATACACAGATACTATAGAAATCATACAAAAGGTACTTTTATGCTCCTTCCTTCCTTGCAGACCACAGCATGCAATGTATTTTAGGCAAAGAACAGAGATTATTAGGGTTGATTTCATCAAAGTCTTTTATCCGTGGAATAAAATTGTCGTCTGACAGTTTTTGTATGGAAAAACTGTCAAAAATTCAAAATTTATTCGCAGAATACGACTTATACTAGGTATAAAAGTTTAGTGATATTCGCCCTTAGACGAGGCCAAAGATGCATGTACACCTGTTTCCTCATAACTCCTAAACTCCTCGTCATTTTTTTTTTGCAGCTGCGTTTACTGTAGATTCAAATACAAAAACAATGACCGGAAAGCGAAAAGCGACTTTACTCCCGTATTGAACGTAACTACAGATCGAGAAAAACAAAACACTGAAACACAGTGACATAATCAATGAAATGCACATCCGCAGCGATACAACCTTGAACTTGAAACTCTTTAGGCAATGCAACAAAAATAGTGGGCTATTTTTAAATATTCTCAATCAGAGACCACTCTTGGCACAGAGCGCATAAGTTCATGACGACACAACCAGACGCGATACGAGTAATAGTCGTGATTATAATGATATACGATGGTGTTGAATCTACAGGGTTATGGGTTATATGTCGGGAATCCATTAAGGGGATGTAGGAGAGGTCATTTTCAATCAAATAACCCCTTTGACTCCTGCCGCAAATGTGACAATTTTTCGAGTAATTTGGCATTTTATATTTTTATTTTATTATTTTAAAATTTACTCGAAAATGGTTGCCAATGGCATAGGGGTTCATCATCTATCGTTTTTTTGGTCTGATGAAATCTAAGTATCTAAAATATTTATTTATTTTGATGAAAAATGTTGAAAAGCTTGTTATGAAATTACTAACTTTCGAACTACTTTCGAAATTATACACCGGGATAAAAAGTATCCTATGTCCTAACCCAGGTCATGGTCTACCCCATGGGCATGTGCCAAATTTCATCCAAATCTATTCAGCCATTTTATCGTTAAAGCGTAACAAACAAACAAACTTGTGGCGGTATCTACATCGCCACATGCAAACTACGCATCGAAGACCTGACGTCACATAAATCCTGCATCGCGCAATTAGAGTTTACCGTGCAGTGAACATACATACAAAAACCCAATATCAATCATTGGGCAGTTGCCCGCAGACACAACACCCGTCTGGTCGGAGGATCCTCCCTTTTCTATGGTGGATGAGTGAACTTTACACCCTGTTCCTCATACCCCTAAATTGGTGACCCCGAATATGAACGTCAACGCAGCCTTCGTGCAACTACTCCAGCGTGGCGTCATCATCATCACTCTCGCAAGCGTTCAGTGAGGCGAGTCACACAGCCAAGCCAACACCCGAGGCGTCAACGGGTATTCTGACCACCAGCATGCAGCGATCGCGCATTCCTGGTCATCACCCTCAGCCTCATCACCCCGACCCACTGGGGAATCACATCAATCACCTCAACCTCATCACCCTGAGCCACTGGGGAATCACCGCAATCAACTCAATCACCGCAAACAGTTCCGACCCACCGCGAACAATGCGGCACCCGGTTCCGACTCACTGGAACCACAACTGGCACTGGCAAGCATCGCAAGATACAAGACTTAGCCCACTATCGACCTCCGGTCTCCGGAGGGGAGTGATGTGGCGGTATCTACATCGCCACATGCAAACTACGCATCGAAGACCTGACGTCACATAAATCCTGCATCGCGCAATTAGAGTTTACCGTGCAGTGAACATACATACAAAAACCCAATATCAATCATTGGGCAGTTGCCCGCCAGACACAACACCCGTCTGGTCGGAGGATCCTCCCTTTTCTATGGTGGATGAGTGAACTTTACACCCTGTTCCTCATACCTCTAAAAACTCACTTTCGCATTATTAGTATTAGTTATGATTCTAATGAATGTAGAACAATATAAAGGTGTATTTGTTTCGCAGTGGGTCAAACACTAAAATCTTGTTCTTATATGCAACATTCATGATATAGTTTCTAAGAATTCAATAGTCCAGTCATTGCGGAATGTTAAATAGCTCCACAGTAAAACCACATTACTGTTTGGAGTGCAAATACGAATATTGATGAGCATGTTTTGCATACTTAAAACTATTTCAGACTAATGATAAATCTATGCTTATGGGGCTGTATTGAAGTATAGTATGTTTTAGGAATGAATAACTGCCTAGTACGATTGATTGATGAAATCCGCTCAAAGTCTGCATTTTGCTACTTTACCAAAAAGTATATGCAACCATGTTCAAGTTGCATAAATCTATAACCAATATATCAAACGAATATAGAGAAAACCAGGCAATGAGAAATTCAGGGAAGCCAAGGAGGAAATACTCAAGACTGATCAGGGTTGACAATAGTTGACATCGAATAAAGGCATCTGCCTTTATTCGATGTCAACCCTGATCAGTCTTCTTAGTTTCTTCTATGCTCATCTGAGCATAGAAGAAACTGAACGCGATATGCACATCAACGCGTTCAAAAGCTGTCAAGTGTCAATATTTCACAGAAAATATTGACACTCACAGCCCTTAACATAGTTTATGTACTGATCGGGTTCAGTTTCATTGGTGAAATCCACCCGAAAAAATATATTCTATTATAATATCTTCTGCGCCAAAGGCAGGAGATTGGTCGCCATGGCCGAAATTCGGTCTGGAGGACTATTATCTTATAATATGAGTAATCACGTTCTCGAAAACGTCTCTAACAATTTCGATGAAAGTTGCAATTTATTACGGGGACGATAAATAAATAAATCCAGGATCCAAATAGGTCTCATAACGGGCAAAATTTGTTTTCTCTATTTTCACAGGCTTGGGAATGTGATCCATTTGGGGCCACAGCATTTTGGGAATGTGATCCATTTGGGGCCACAGCATTTTGGGAATGTGATCCTTTCGGGCCACAGCATTTTGGGAATGTGATCCATTTGGGACCACAGCATTTTGAGAATGTGATCCATTTGGGACCACAGCATTTTGAGAATGTGATCCATTTGGGACCACAGCATTTTGGGAATGTGATACTCGGTCGACCAGGTACTATTATGGGAACAAGACAGGAACAGAAGAAGACTTCTAAATTTTTATTTTTTATTTTAGAAACAATTAGCTCCACATTCTTTTCAAAAGTATCTCGGAAACGGTTTCTGGAAAGTGCCATAGCATTTTGCAAATTCTAAAATCCAGTATTAAAGCTCGCTTTTGCATTGACGTAGCACATCTGGGAAAAATTAAGTAAATAAATCTCCATGTGTGTGTTCACGGGAATGCGGATTGCCGAGGGGTTAATTTTAGACCTAAGTAATTATATCGATCGGTAGGTAAGGATTGTTGGGTATTGAGAAAACAACAAAATTTTTAATCTTTATCTAATTGCGTAACTTATGTTCGTAACCGATTATAACTAATCTGTTTCATTTCGACAGTTCAACCACATTCATCGTGTTATTTACGTTGTTGAGCAGTTTTTTGTCGAACTTAGGAAGCAATGGATTATTCATTTGTTTCAAACCGATTCAGATTATGATTGTTCGTGTATTACGCAATTAGGGTGCTGTAAATATACTACGACGTATTAATGCCATCATTTTTCCAGTGTTAGTGAGAGATGGAGCTATACACGGCCGCTAGCACCATCCTTTTTTCGCAGTGGAATAATGATGGCATTAATACTTCATAGTCAGCCCCCCCCATGTTTGAAGTATAAAAGATGTTTCGTGGAATATTGAAAACGTCAGTAATGGAAGCGGAATATATTTATCGAACCAACATCTGTAAAAATATTTGTTCCTTGTAGCTTTCTTCATACGTTCTGGATTTTTTTACTTGTATGTTCAAGCTATGGCAGCTAGCTTTTGATCGATTTTTATTATCTTACGATTTTTATTATCTAAGTCTTTTAGAGTTCGTAAGAGAAGAAAATATTAAAAAGGGACATTTCAATTTTTAGCGCCCATAGACCGCCATAATGTTTACAAGTAAGTAAGAAAAAAACATTACCCTCCTTCTGGGGCAGTCGGGTAATTAGTTGGCTTAGGTATGCATTGTTATCTCTCTGTTTTCATAGTCTTGAGGTGTGTGTTGTTCATACGCCAATAAACTAATTTTTCTTTCCTATTTATTTAAAATATTTCTTTCAGAAGTTCCCGAAGAACTTTTCCACAGAAAATAAATAAAAATCTTACCGTTTTATAAATTTCAAAGCTAGTGAACTGCGTGGCTGCGTACGGGAATATCCTAACCATCTGAGCTCCATTACCCTTATACAGGGCTATTAGGGACTCATTCTTGACTATGGCGGTTAACCCGCCGATGACTCCGTGGTTCTTATAGTGTGTCGACTGCGCTTGGAGCAGGATCTTCATTCGATCTAATGGGGCCACTGTGGTTTTGGCGCACATACCTGCCACACCTAGAAAGAGAAAATGGTATGTAAACGTCTCTACAAATTTCGCTGAATTATAGTTATATATTGTTACTGCAGTGCATCAGGAAGCTTGCCGAAGCACATACTGATGGTTTTTAATACCATCTTGCGAAAAAGGATTGCGTCCATGATGTGCAGAGTGCGTGGTAGCGTCAACGGCATTCTGAGGGTCATGATAAGCTATGTTGCACCATTATGGCGCATTGGGTGCATGTACCTGGTGCATCAGGTGAGTGCAACAGATACATGAATTGATATGATTTGGTTTTGTATTTTTGTTACTAACATACTTTTTAAATAGTGTGTATTAGTAACATCGTATGGATCAAGGTCTGAAATAAAGTCTTTATATTTTATTTTGTAGCTTACTGCTGGGTGGCAAATAACTAGGTTTTCTAGTTCAAATAACTCATAGGCTCATAGGCAGTCGCTCTATGTATAATTATAGTATTCAGCTGAATCCGGTTAGATATAGTTGGAAAAAGGTTACGCAGATGATGAGAGCTGGGTGCGCAACATAACAACGCAAGATTGAGGGCGACTGAATTAAAGTTATTTTTTATATTGTACAGATTACAACCGGTTTATGATATTTTATAATAGACGGTCTTATCACAATCATTGTTATCGTAGCTGGGCTGAATTGAAGGTTCATCGTACCTAAGATAATTATAGCAAATATAGTGTAGACCAAAGATAATTTATCTAAGTAGGTACCTAGATGCTTATGTGTTTGTATCACAGAGTACGGAATCCCCGCAATAGAAGGGTTTAAAGATAGCTTCCTAGTAATTCCTAACTAATATTATAAATACGAAAATAAGTTTGTTTGTTGGTTTCTCAGACCAACAAGAAGACCTTTTTTCTTGGTCTGAGGTTGGTTTGTTTGTTTGTTACGCTTTCACGCTAAAACGGCTGAACGGATTTAGATGAAATTTAGCACATAGGCAGATCGTGACCTGGAATAGGACATAAGATACTTTTTATCCCGATATTCCTACGTAATCGAGACTTACGCGGGTGAAAACGAGGGGCGCAGCTAGTTATTAATAAAAGTCGTGGCGCCGAAAGTGCGTCGAGCGCACATTTCTGTCAAAAGCCGTCAGTTTCTAGTTATTCATGTCGTAGTACGAGTAAACGGTGACAAACTCAAAGCATTTATTTCAATTAAACCATTTACAGGCACTTTTGAATTGTCAAGGAGTCGGTCAGTCAGAAATATGAAGCTCGTGGAAAGTCTTGACAATGCCGTCTCCAGCGGCCTCCAGCAGCGTCCGCTCCACTGAGGCGTCGCCGTGCTCGGAAGGCGGTAGTTACATCAGCATTTCCCTAGCGATGGTTGTGCAAAAGATGACAAATGTGATGCAAGAGAATGGGCATTGGGCACGCATCTTCCTGTGTGCTGCAGTTTTCCAAGAATGAAACATCAGATACTTACATACATTTTTCTGATAGGTATTTACCTACTTACTTAAAAGTCGTGAAACATACATGCGACTTGACCTTTTGTTTTGATGTGATGATAATGGATATTTTTTATTTTTTATTTGATTCCGCCCCCGACTTCGCCCTCGTGGTATGTCGACAAAAAGTAGCCTATGTCCTTTCTCAGGCTCTAGACTATCTGTGTACCAAATTTCATTTAAATCGGTTCAGTAGTTTTGGCGTGAAAGCGCGACAGACAGACAGACCGTCAGCAGACAGACTTACTTTCAGATTAATATTAGTAAGGATTCACCTTTGAAGTTGGGAAGTTGAGAAGTCCATGTGAAGTTGAGGATATTTAAGACGAATCACTAGGTACAAAGAACTAATAATATTTTTTATTCAGAACACTCTTAGCAATGCCATTTCCAGTAAGGTAGGCCCTGCGTGAGTAGCATAAAGATCACGAATCACGACACAATAAAAATAATGCTTTGATACGTTTTAGATGTATGATCATTTTGATCATGTATGATAAAATGTGGATGAATGAAGAAATGTGGGACATTTGTGTGTCAGTGTGTTTTTACTGTCAAATGTGTGATATGGAGCGGCTTGTGGTTCCGCACGGGTCAAACGCAGGTTAAGCTACGGTTGCCGAGGTCTATCCGTGGATGGGTGACCATCCATTACCTACATATCGAGGCTCCTCCGTGTCTCGGAAAGCACTTTAAGCTGCCAAGCTGTCATTTGAAGATCTTTGACAATCGTTACGTGTAGTCGGAAGCCCGAAAGTCAGATATCCAGTCTTGCCATGGGGTATCGTATTACCCAGTAACTGGGTAAGACTGGGTTGTGTAGGTAAGATAGGCAGTCGCTCCATGTAAAATACGATATTTAGCTGCATTCAGTTAGACTGGAAGCCGACCCCAACGTAGTTGGGACAAGGCTAGGCAGATAATGATGAATGATGATAAGCATAACAGTGCTGGTTCTGTGTCTCTGGCCTTGACTGATAACATTGCCTGGAAGAAACTGCAGATTCTGATAAGACTGCCCAATGTATGTTTTAAAAGACGTTTTTTTTTTAAAGATTTTGTGTACCTTGTAGTAATTGTAACATTAGGCTCGCCTTATTATTGTAGGATTTGAATGTGACGAGTGAAATGTAGGTGTTCTACCTGCTACACGGTTGCCATTCGTGTCCCCGACAGAGGTGTCCTTGGTTGGCGTTGTGGAGTACAGGCATAATGGTATGTTAAAAAGCTTTTACTTAACCAGCAGTGGTCTAAAAATTCTGCAATAAAGGTATTGACAGAAATACACCAAATTATAATCAAATAACTGCGAGTCTCAATCCCATGGGAATATCGAGTCAAAGTCAAATAATGTCAAAGTCAAATAATTTATTTCAAGTAGGCACATTAAAGGCACTTTTGAACTTCTAAACAAACAAATAGAACTGATTCTAGTTGCCCCTTCCAAAAGCTGGTTTTCGTATGGAGAAGAATGGGCAAGAAACTCCACGAGATATTCAAGATATAAAGTATTCTATGTCCTAATCCAGGTCATCGTCTACCTATGTGCCAAATTTCATCCAAATCGGTTCAGCCGTTTTAACGTGATAGTGTAACAAACCATCTCACTTTCGCATTTATAATATTAGTTAGGATTAAATAATTGTATGGCCTGAAAAACACTTGGTAAGTTAATACTTATTTCTATCTATGACTGTAATATTTTTAAATATTGAGATTTTATTTGAAATATTGAATGTTGAGTTGAGTACCGAGACAGTCTGAGATACAAGATTACATATTATATTATTACATCTGATTAAGTTTAAAAATAGCAGTATTTTTCTGCATTATCATTTTGACTGATTATACCTACTTTGATTTTTGTTTATAAGTATTAAAGAATATTTTACAATGGCTAATTGGGTTTAATTCTCACATTGTAAATATTTTCAAAATTGTATTTAGAACTATCTGAACTAAAGGTACTAAACCATAAAACGGCTATTAGTATAGAAAATACAAAAACACTAAGAAAAAAACCAAAGTGCCTGGAACATAGCGATTAATTATTATATTCAGTTCTATATGAGGTAAATCAATTAAAATTTAAGCAAATAAATGATTTGAATTGAAAAATAATTGGAAAGCAGTTACATAAATGTTTAAATTAAAAGTTTTGTTATGACTTTGATTATGTTGATAAGAAACATATAGAGTGGTTATTTTTTTAACACAATTATAAAAAATAACATGATTTGCTTTACTCATACATTAAAAAGCACTAAATACTCTTTGTACAAAGTTCAAAATATTGTGACCTCTTTACCTACTTGTTGAACTTTCTTTACCATAGTGTCTGGTCTGTTTACCACTTTCAAACATCAAGAACTAATAATAATAAAACTGATAAATGCTTACCTCCAGCCAACAAGTTCTTGAGTATAAAATCAAGATCATTTTTCTGCTCCACGGTTAAAGCCATATTAACTTCAATTCACAATAAATAAATTTACAGAAACAAAGTAGGATTATCCCTGTTTTCATTGGCCCCTCACATTTGTACGCAAATATTCGATAGAAAATCACCAGTTAACACCATGGCACGCTTTAGAAACTGTCCGATTAATTTATTCAAACAAAGTACGAATGGACAGTGGACATTTCTTGATGATTGTTCACGCTACATTTACGCCGACTTTCACCACCGATTATTAGCGCAACTAAAACTTTTTATTCACAACACACATTAGCCGCCTGCCGAGTCAGCGGCCGAGTGAGCGAGCTCCACGCTTGTGACGCAGTGACGCTTGACGGGACGAACCTGACTCCAATTTGATTGAATGTTCAAAACTCGTCCGTATTTACAATATCATTACTGCTTGTCGGCTGAATGTATCTGGCAGTCAGCTGTTGATGCGCTTTTTCAAACACCAGTAATGTTTGTTTTTTCCTTAAAATGTACCTACTACGGAATATATTTTTATGATGTTTCATTCATAAATGCAGATGAAAATAAGGAGAAACGGCGGAGAAGTGCGTAGGAAATCAACAATATCTTCATTTCTTCGGTTTCACAGCCTTGAAAAATGGAAAACACTATTTTATTTCTCCGCAATGACAACATTGACAACTTTACAAGTGTCACTGTCACAATGACAGTTTGCTGCACGTTTACGAATAGTGCTTTCCAAAGATTGTTTGTTTATATATATTTTTAAGAAAAAATAAATAGAATAATAAAATAATATTGTCTTCTAACGCCAACCTACCTTGTAAGCGTTATATACTTAAATGAGTAAACTTGTAATTTGTCGTTTAAAGATTTTATTAACCGACTTCTAAAAAAGGAGGAGGTTATCAATTCGTCTGTATTTGAAACAGACCTATTGTATGTAGCGGCGTAGCGTAGGTATTCGTATTGATCCTACAACAGTAGAACCAACATTATGGCATAGGAACTAATTGATGAAACGCACTTTAGTATTTTTTTTCTGTTATAGCGCCTGCCTGAAACATGCTAGCATTCTTTGGTTCTTGTGCTTTCAATGTGTAGGGTAAGGCGCATGCACGGTAAATCGTACCGTGATGTAGGTCCGTGGCTGAGCCGTATTGATGTAGATGGGACTCCTGCCGCAGTTGCTATGTTTTACAGCTTACGTGTTGCAGCGCTCAAAATTCTTTTACTAATGGGAAGCTACAGTATTGCCGAGTGGTAGGATTTTATGTTACAACTTGAACTAGGTAGATATTTCACGAATGAATTGAATTTTTGAATGTTTTTTTTTTAATGCAATGTTCCTGTAAAGTATAAACTATGACTCAAATTATCTTGGGATATCGGCGCGTCGTTTACCTATCTACCTTGTACAACCTACCTTAACTAAACAAGCAACTATAGTTTCAAACTGACTTTTTCTAATCGAACAAACAACTTTGCGCAGTTCCCCTGAGTTTCAAAGAAAAGTTCCTATCGATTTCGGCTTGAAGGTCACCTTGAAGCTTTTAGTGGCGCGAAAGCTCAAATAGGACGCGTGTGTGTGACGCGAGACGACGCCCCCAAAACGTTTGGTACCTACATGGCGCTTAGCACGTTCCTCCTCATTGATATATAACGTAAACGTTGCACCAGCATTACTGATCATTTCGCCATGATACGAACGCGTTGCGTTGCGTAGAGGACGCGCAGTGGTTTGCTGGACAGTGACACAAGCGCGCGTAGTTTTGAGTGGATCATTTTATTTTGAAGGAGTTTTCTGTTCCCGCGTGTTTAGTAAAAGTGTACCTAATCATTTTAATTTGGTAGAATAAGACTGAAATAATTATGGAGGTTCCAGTAAAAGAAAGTGTTTTGTGGCGTAAGTACCTACTTACTTATTTATTTATTTTATTTTGTGAGCGCGTAAAGTTTTTAGGTATATATTTTTTTACGGGTTAAGTAAAATGAATTATCAATGAATATACCTATAAAACAAGTCAACTATAGTTAATTTATATTCTTTATTTCATTTTGATTACATATAAATTATATTTTTAAATATTAGAATAAAGAAATATATAAAAACATTTAAAAATATAAAAAATATATATATTTATTACAATTTTTTTAATTTTTTTATTACTTATTTACTTACATAACTACCTTTAATTCATTATTTTTTATTTTTTTATTGAGCAACTTTTACCAGAGTAAATGTTTTCATTGACTCTACGAAACAAAACCTAAATTCTAAACTGTTTATTTTGGAAACGTTCCGTCTGCTCGACCCGTCCTTGAAATCGGAAAGGTCACAGGATGATGCCCGCCTCTATGATTTTGGTGGGATCGTTAACCTTCATCCCATCCTTATGCTGCTATGACCCTAAAATGCATCTTATGCACCAACTTAGGCGACCAATAAGATAATGCTAATGAGCCTATCAGATGAATAATGATTTGCCACCTAAAGTATTTTTTTCTTTTCTAATACTTATGTGCCTACTGAGACAACAAAAATATTTTTACAAAAAAAAACAAAAACAGCTGGACTGTGTTCTATGCGACTCCGTCACTTTTCACACATCTACATATCAGGTAGTGGTACTCACTTCACTTTTTAGTTTTAGCACAACTAAAAAGTGAAAAATAAAACTTTTTAAGTACTTACAAAAAAATAACCGACTTCAATAAAAACACTAAAAAAGTGAAAAATAACTTTAAATTCGGAAGTCGGTGGCAAAAACGAAAATTGAAGCAAAGACACCGACTTTAGGTATGTATGTTTCGACTTTAGACCTAAAGGTACCTACTTACCTATAAATCTATAATTACCCACATAAGTGTTGTTATTGAAGTCACTCGGTGTTTTAATTATTTAGATGATGAATCTTGCGTACCATAGTTATGTAGGTATCTACACTAGGTACCTATTTATTTAGTTATTCTTACTAGTTTTCCTGTAGACAACTAAGGGCTAGCGCGCACTGGGTGCCGTGGAATACAGTGCGTTATTTCTGCCATATAATAATAAACCATTAACAAAACGCAGGGACGGGTCCGCGCATAACGCACCGCACGTATTTTTATAAAAAATATTTATTTAAGTAATATAAACTTTAAAAAAAATCGTCGGTGTCTTTGCTTTTCAATTTTCGGTTTTTACCACCGACTTACGAAATTAAAGTTATTTCTCACTTTTTTAGTGTTTTTTTTGGAAGTCGGTTGTTTTTTTTTTTGTAAAAAGTTTTTATTTTTCACTTTTTAGTTGTGGTACCTACCCCTCACAAATTCGAATATCACTACCTGCTATGTAAATAACACTGACGGAGCAAATAATTATGTCGTCTACATAGACTAAGTGGAAAAAATACGTAGGTAATAACTGAAGCTAACTCAAAAACTAGAATTTATATGGGACCACCTCTGAAGCATGACATAGCAGACAAAAAAAGAATCATCAAAATCGATTCATAATTGGCGGATAAATCGCGTGCAATAAAAACAAAAAAAAAAAAAAACTTACAGACGAATTGAGAACCTCCTCCTTTTTGAACACCGACCTAGCTGTACCTAGATAATATCCGTTTGGATACCCCCGTATTTTTTCATATTCCATAAGGCTGTCAAGCGATGCACCCAAAATAGGCTACTTACGAAAAACGTAAATTTTTTCACCGCAAATCAGGTCGCGGAGTCGGACCCGTCACTGCGTTCGAGTTATACGTACGGCAGAAATAACGCACCATATTTCACCGCACCGCAGTGCGTGCTAGCCCTAAATTGAAAACATAGGAAAAGGAAGACGCGCGTGATTAACAATTTTTTTTTGTTTAGTCTTATTGTTGGAACCTAGTCTGTTATTAAATAATTTATTACTTAGCTGTTAATTGTAAGAAGGTACCTAGAAAGCTATAAACCTATAATTTCTTACTTAGCATCATAACTAAACTGCCTAGACTTCTGTCTAATTCAAATCGCGTAAATAGTACATTACATGGGACTTAAAAACATAACTGATTAAATGTGGGTGTACTGTAAGAACACCTCTGCCTAACCCTTCGGAGAAACAAGGCGTAATGTTACTTGTACCATTACCTAGTACATTCTGTCTAGGCTAGGTCAAACAGCCAGCATAATCTAGGTATTTTCGAATGCCTATTGGGATATCCTGTCGAAGTTTCACAAAACATTGCGGACTCATTAGGCTAGACTGGAAAAGAAACAAAAATACATAAGTCCTAAAGTAGTACCTACCTACCCTAGATAAGCACAATAGTAGTAGGGTGGTTTGTACCTAGGGTTGCCAACCATACTTTATAATAACGTATCCTACTTTATTTTTGGTAATCATACTTTATACTTTTGTATACAAATAAAGTATATGAAAATACTTTATTTCCAACCATTACTGTAAAGCGTAAAACAAAACACTAATTATAGGTAGGTAGGTACTTAACAATTTAACGGTACACGTCGACATTCTGACATTTGTCATAGATGTTACTGTCGACGAAATGTCACTTCTACCGACGAAAATTTCACTTCTGTCGACGAAATTTCATTCACTGAAAGAGTTTTTTCAGTGATGAATCTAAAGGTGGCAAGAAGAAAGAACTATAGCGTCAATCAATTTAATTAAAAACGAATTTTTTATTCATTTTTTAAATTTTGATTGTCAAACAAGCTTTGAAACATTTAAAGATAGCAAAAAATTGTTTGCATGTGCTAAAAGCACACAAAAATACGTTTTTAAGGCAATAAAAACATAAAATTTGAAAAATATTTTTTTTCTTCCAAATACTTTATTTTTTTCCTATTCAAACCATTTATTTTATACCTACGTTTTTTTTTGCAAATAAATTTGGCAACCCTATTTGTACCCTAATTGCGTAGGTAACACTTTCAATCGTAATCCGAGGGTTTTGTTTTTGAAGGAAATTCCTAATCCATTGCTACATAGGTTTGAAAAAATCACCTGCTCAACAACGTAAATAATAAGTAACGCAATGCTTGGCTGAACCACATGACTAAATAGGGAGCTTTTTATGGCACGTGGCTGAACTGTCAAAATTAATGTCAAATGAATTGCGATCAATTGTCACTCTATGTGCGATAGGTACCTACGCAAATATCCCGCAGATCTTTTGAATGCATTGGATTGGAAGTTATATTTATTTAGGTGACTACAAAAACGTGAAAACTGTAGGTCCTATCAAAATTTAAACTTATTTAATTTAGAACGTATCCCATTGTTGGTAATGATTTCTAAAAGGAATTTGCCTGCTCTAAATCTAAACGAACCAAACCGTTGGAACTATTAGGTAAGTAGGTATTTAGATAATTTTCCTTGTTTATGTACCTACTTACCTACATATCAATTAGACCACAGTTTGGTTTGTCATAAGTCATAAATCTCCAACTGTCATTAACGAGACACAATATAATTTTAATTGTTATCGGCCATTAGGAGGCCAATCGACAGTTGAGCGGATAAGTTATAATGAGTTATTTTCCTTTTAATTTCGATTGGATCCTCTATTGTCTGAGGTAATAGAATCTATATAGAAACTGATGTAATCAATATCGCTCATCGTTCCATAGACGTCCAAACTTTGTTACGGAACATCGCCTCCGCCTAGTGGAACTTCCAAAGATCGTACCTACCTACCTTCTTTCGCATCCACATCGTCATCTGCCAGTTTTTACCCGACTACGGCGAAGAAAAAAGGAGGGTTATGATTTTGACCGGTATGTATGTATGTTCATCTGTTCCCTCCTATCTTCCAAGCCACTTATCACAATTTGACAAATGAGGTACCTATCGTTAGAAGCGTCGTGAGTCACATTAAATTAAAAATGGCGCCCTCTAGAGGACATAAAGTGAGGAACTTAACTTAAACTTAAACTGAACTTAAAAAAGGTATCAAAGAATTAAAAAAAAAATCAAGTAATAAAAAAATTAAAGTAATAAAAACTAAAACCCAACTACGACTAAAAAGGTATAAACAAGACACCACAGACAGACAAATTAAAAATCCGGAGTCACACGTGTTAGGGCATAAATCGAACAGATTACGTGTGACTCCGGATTTTTAATTTGTCTGTCTGTGGTGTCTTGTTTATACTTATTGTGGTTTTAGTTTTTATTACCTACTTTAATTTTTAACTAAGTTGAAAGGTACATACCTGTAGGTACCTACCTACTTACAATTAACAGCTAAGTAATAAATGATTTAATAACAGCCTAAATTCCAAACAATGAGACTAAGAAATAATAAAGGTCTAAGGTCTAATAAAGAAAATCATCATCATCTCTGCTCTGCTCTCGTGATCTCAGTGGGTATTCTATGTTCACCCGTTTTCTAGCTACGAGTATCACACGCCTCCTGTCAACATGTACACACGGCTATACATCAACCTATACATTTCCAGTATAAACTGACCTCGCACTGTACGGAAATTCTATACAATGCGAGATCAGCATAAACTGGAAATGTATAGCTTGATGTGTAGCCGTGTGTACCATATAAATAATAGCCATTTACAAACTGTGACACATTTTCCATTTTCCTCGAACATGAAAGGTTATTTGTATTTGATGCACACGTGGTATGTATGATGAAATTTAAAAATAGGTACATTAAATGCACACAATTTATGATTACTTATTTTTATGTTCGTATACAAAAAAAACAGCTGTTCAATACATTTTGAACACAAATGTATGGAACAGCTGATATTTTTTTCGCGATTTCGGGGTTGGTCACATAGAAAAAGTTGTTCAAAATAGTGAGTACAATGACCCCTTTTCGGGTATAGCATAAACAAACAATAATTTTGTATAACTACATAGGTGTATTTTATAACCTACAGTCGCGACAATCTAAGAAGTCCGTTTTGACGTTTCGTTCTCGTACATAATATAATAAAACGTTATGCCTTGAGAATCAGTTTTAAGCAATGTAAGTCGTCGATTACAAACTCTCTAAGTATGTTCAATCGATACCTATGTCTCGAGAATCAGTTTTTCATCGCTACACAAAGCATTTTTATAGCTGTCAAAAGGGACTTCATAGATATTGTCGCGAGTCTAGTTTAAAAAAATTAAAAGAGTTTTTAAGTATGAACTTACGCAATTATTGAACTTAAAAAAAAGTAGGTATGTCTAGTAAAAATACATATAAATCATTTATATTTCCATATATATTTATAATGTTACCTACATTATAGAGAAATATACTACGAACGCAGCGGCATCGGAAGGAAGCCGAGAGGATAAATCCTGATTTTCAGTCATTTCTGACTCTACTTTTAGTGAAGAAAGTTAGCCAGGTAAACCCAATTTAGGTGGTCTCTGATCAATCAGTGATGTGATTTACGAATGTTATGCAACTGCACCCGGCGATATAAGTTGACAGCAATGAACCAAGTAATCAATTCGTAAAATACAGGGGCATGTGTCGTTAATGGATAAGTCTGAATATATGTCATAAACTTATAATGACCACACCATAGACCACCCAATGACTTCTACGAATTGGAAGACAAAGGTACTCACTCATTTTGCCATTTACATAATCTAACATCACGTTGGGTTAGGCAGAGGTGTGCTTATAGTACCTTCATCCACATTTTCACCCGCTTGGGGCGGCCCTATTGCCATCATCCGGGCAAAGATCCAGACTCCAGGCTGCCACTGAGAAATTCCTGTTGGAAAAACCCAATAACACTTTGCCTGACCTGGGAATCGAACCCAGGACCTCAAGCTCAGCAGTAGCACTGCGACTATTTGACCAAGAAGCAGTCGCAGGCAGTCAGTTTCCATGTAATATGGGAGAGTCACACTGGAAATCCATACTCCGGGCTGCAACTGAGCAATTCCCGATTAGTGGCAGATCGGTCGATCGGTTTTTGGTATCTGCGCGCGTAGCATGACTACTGACCACTGTAGAAACGGGTTTTGTCGAAAGAATAGACAAAATGACAGATAGTGATTGTTTATTTTGTATATTCTTCCGTCGACAAAATCCGTTTCTAGTGGCCGTGGCAATGCCATGCTGCGCGCGCACAATTACAATTTACAATGGCCAGCTACCTACTTACTTATGATCTTCTGATGCGAAATACCGGCTATAAATCCATGGCCAGAACTAGAAGCTCAGTATGAAGTAAACTAGAAACCAAGACGTTTACAACAAATACGCTAATGAATGACTAATGAGTCAGAGTTTACCGACGGTTTGCGATAGACATCGAAGTTATATTTAAAAGTTGACTCATTTATTTGCACGATTAAAATACTGTTAAAATAACATTGTATGGATTTTACGCCGTTCTTCAATTTTTAAGAGCTGTACACTATTTTAATGCTATTTGTGCACCTTGGTCTGTGTAGTGTTAGTCAATAAGTCCTAAGTGCATAGTATAGTGCACCACGAGAGGTAGCAGCAACAACACAGCCGATACTTTAATGGAGTAGGTAAAACTCATTGAACTATTTAACCAGCCGAACCATGTGTCAATGAACTGACACGCTGTTAATGATTAAAATCATTTGTTTGCATATAATGTGATATTGTACCTACGAGTACCAGAGATGTTACGTGATAGAGCCTATACGCCTAGAAACTCGATTTTTTTTGATAACTAATCTTCTTGTTTTCGTTTCGGCCAATAACCGCATTAGAAATTAGAATGTCGAACTTCATATTTCGGTTACACACTCGATGCAGACGTGACCATAGTCGCATCGACTGGGAACCGGCCGGCAAGCGACAGCGACAAAGCTGACAAATGATAAATGATATTATTTTTTGTAGGTTTAGGTTTAGTTTAGGTGTACAGACACGTCAATACGTCCACGATTAAAGTGCGTTATTAAAGACGTCTATTGACGACTGGTTTAAATAACACTGGTATTATTACGAGTCAATAGTGAAATAACTTTTCTGAATCTAACAGTAAAATTCAACTTGTTTTTATGCATTGGATATAAATATTATGTAATAAAATAACTTTTACCTTGATGGTATCCTAAACAGCGTTGTAGCGTCATGGCTCAATAAGGATATATGCCATGCACCACACCACCACCATAATGCATTTCATCAGTTTAGACCAGTATAGACATAAGGTCGAGGTGGTAATTGAGGGTACCTACCCAAGGGCCTAGTAGTAGATAATAGTAAAGGATTTATCAAAGAAATATGCCTTGTCTCTTGTCTTAATAATCAGTTCATCCATTTCTTGTCCCCCAGTGTATCTCATCAGTATTATTCATGATATCGCCTAATTAGACGATAAAGATTGCCAAAGAGAAATAAACCTAATCTAATACTTAGTATGACTCATTAGTCCATCCTAATGTTGTTTGTAAAAGATCGGTCGAGCGATTAGACCAGAGCCATTGTCACATCCTATGCAAGTTTTTATGGTGTATGAGAAAACGTAGGTATACCTACTCATAATTAGCCATCATCATCATCTACGCTCTTGTCACATGTTACTTGGAGTCAGCGCAACACCCTTTCTCTTTCCATTCTCCCATGTCAACCGTCACGCTATCATTCACTTCACTCCCTTCTACGAGTATTATGCTACGGCTACACTTCGCGTAATCGCGAACATTTCTTCGTGCGCTCACTGTTGCTCACCGAGTAATCGAGGGGTGTGCGAGAGAGAGCGCACGAAGAAAAGTTCGCGATAACGCGAAGTGTAGCCGTAGCATTACAGAAAACGTAGGTACAATACATTTCTAAAAAAACATGCTGCTGCTATAATTTTAGCAGGATCTAGGTTCAACAGTTCCTCTTCGCCATTCTTCGCAATTCTGTGATTTTTCACATCTATGTGATTTCCATCACTTTTCAAGTTTTGAAAATATTGGATGAAGGCGTGCCAACATCCAACACAATCACTTAGAAGATAGATTCTTGGAGACTTATTGTTTGTATTTACCAATTAAAGAAGTGGCGGAAGGGCATGGCTTGTGTGTTATCGATAACTTCTATTAATTGGTTACAAATTAATAATACCATGTAACGCTTAACTAAATAAGTCTTCTTGTAAGGAGTCTGGTAAAAACTCAATACTTTTCCAATTAATTTGTCTTTGCTCTTTTTAGGTATTGTCCCAGCGCGGTACGTCCTAGCCGCCCTCGGGTCTATAGGCTTCGCCATAGTCTATGGTCTGAAGGTGAATCTCTCGGTGGCTATGGTGGGGATGCTGAACCATAGTGCGATCAAAGCTGCCCAAGAGGCTGAATATGGACCCCTTAATAAGAATGCGAGTTTGTTGGCGCCTGGCGATGAGGTGTGTGAAGGGGGGCTCGGCGATTCTACTGTAAGTAACGATTTTGTTGCAGTTTCAAGTAGGGGTCCCTGCGGATTAACAAATTGCATTTTGACTATGCTAAGCAAAGTTAGCATTTCTAACGAACCTTATTTTACCAACGTAAGGTCTATATTCGGTGATTTTGGTAGCTCACAATGGGCCTCATTAGAACGCTGAAAATCACCGAAAGGGCAATGGAGAGGGCTGAGCACAGAACCGGTCGAAGTGGCGGTGCTAGGTGGAGGCCTATGGCCAGCAGTGGGAACATTATAGGCTAATCATTTTTATATGGAATAGAGATGTAGAGAGACCAGCATTAACCAGAGGCTCTAGACAAAGTGACATTCTATCAGCGATAACGATGATGGAAAAGGCAAAAATGTATAGGACTGACACAAGCTATCGAAAAGCTTATGTCAATCCTGTTGAAAGTCGTAGAAATACGAGACGCTTTCGAAGCGATTGTCACTTGTCTAGGCCGTCAGAACAACAAACATATTAAGATTGAAAGCCTAACTCATATATTTTTTTTAGGTACCTTGACATTTCTTTGTCCAATCTCATAATAGCTTTTTGGCAGCCCCGGATCTAGGGGGGGGCAAGCCGGGGCCTATGCCCCGGGCGGCAAGTTCAGAGGGCAGCAAAATTCACACTTTACAGACGAATGGACAACTATCATCATTTACTTAACTTTAACCACAGAATAAATAGTAGTACAAGTACTTACAGAAATTTCACTCTTGTTTTACTGTGGCTATCGCAACTCGACCGATACCTAGGGGCTTAGGTACTCTACGCTTCCTACTACATCCGCAAGCTATGAGCGAAGTTTTAGCAAACTAAAACTAATTATAAATTATTATAATTAGTTTTAGTGTAGTTCTTGTTTTGTAGTTATTGCGATCTTCTATGGGGCAGGAATGCTTATCGAGTCTTTGCAATAGCGATAGAAAATCGAATTGAACAAGAGCTAAATTATGACAAAGCCATAGATTTATTTGCAGAACAAAAAGCTCGAAGAGTAAAATTGTAATTTCAATTCAATTCACAAATGCAATATTTGATTTTTATTTTAAATCCTATCCTGTGTTAATTATAAAATATATATCCTACAGTGTAGGATATACATATATTTGAACGTGTATTGACTGTAGGAGGTACACATTCATGTCTATACAGGGTCTAAGGGTAAACACCACCACCATTGGGAATTGACTTAAATATAAAAATAAATGACCGAGTAACAACAAAAAAAAAAGTTATTTTCATTAAAAGATTTTAAAAAGTTTCCATCCGACATGCGACACCGTGCTCGCTAGCGAAATAGCTGAATGACTGAGGAAGGGGTCGCGCTCGCAGCCGGTCAGGTCACGTCCCACGCCCCCCGTGTTGAGACGCAAGTTCGCGTTGCCTTAGAGCATAGGGTGAAAGAATAGTATAAATCTTGTGGTAAAATGTAATTAAAATAAAAAAAGTTGTAATGTTCCATTGATTTTACGTTCTATAAATGACACCAACCACTGGTTTCAAGGATAACGGTGTAACCTAACCTAAAGGCTCTTACATACTGGGGCGATGCCGCATTGTTCGCCGTTTAGTTTTCTCAGAAATTGTTTTGTTAAAATTCGCGTCGCGCGACGAATCGCCCCAGTATGTAAGAGCCTTAACCTAAAAGATAGGTAAAAATAAATATAAGTGGGCGGGGGCGGTATATTATCAGATTTTGCCCCGCCTAAAAAAAATTGAAGATCCGGGGCTGCTTTTTGGAATACTATTTGATTACAAAAATTTATGAGGTTGTTCAGTAAAGTAACCTCATAAATCAGTAGTCCCATAAAGTTACTCAACGAATACGGCTTAAATATAGGTATAAAGAAAGTGGATACCTATACGTAGCTATAATAGGGTAAGGCATTATAAAGTTAGAATGCCATACCCTTATATAGTTCATTCAACTCTGGGCATATAGGTGATCTAAAATCTAAAAAAAAAATATATTTAGCTATTGGCCTTTACTCAGCCTTAACTCTCTCTACTGGTGGAAATGAGGCTCAATTTGAAAGAGAGTAGATATTTAAATTTCCCCCATCACATAATTTTGGGTCTCCTACTCTCCTCCGCTACAAGAAAAATCATTGTCTTGATAAAAAAGTTCTTGCAATGTCATATCAAATTGACCTGATTTTCATTAACTTGCAAATAAACATGAGTTGTTTTTAAACAGCAATTGGGGCCGATCGTAAACGAATATGATGTATTTCATTGGCTATATCAATGTTTCACTTTAAATCAACTCTTACGCAGACGTATGCGACATCATAAATTACGAATTCCAGGACGTACAGCTTTCGCGTTAAAGATAAATTATGTAGGTATATACATATTTACTGTGACATTGTTTTAATTTTGTATGAGGAAAATGCTGTAGTTTTTTTGCTTTTTTGTATGACAATAATTTGGTACAAATGTGCCTTGGCGAACGATGCTTAGAGATGCTGTCCTTATCAAGTTATAGGTGATAAATACGGGGCTCGTGGCCAAATGGATGGGTAGCTGGCTATTCATTACATATCGAGACGCCTCAGTTCCTCGGAAGCCGTTGGACCCGACTGTCATATTCATATTTTGTAGATCTGTGACAGTCGTTATGAAGGCCGAAAATCGAATATTCAGTCTTGCTACCCCGTAACTGGGTTGTGGAGGTCAGATAAGCAGTCACTCCTCATCATTGGGTCTCCTCACTCATCTGGTTAGACTGGAAGCTGACCACAACATAGTTGGGAAAAGGCTAGGCAGACTGATTGAGGTGATAGTCCAAAACTAGGTTCAAAGTTATGGTTCAAACTAAAAAAAGAACGACCTTGATTTGTCATAACCATTAACCATCTGGAAACTCTTCGTTGATTTCATTTTTGGATCAGTTCCAAGCGGTCGAAATGATTCTGGGGAAAGAATTTTCAACAAAAACAATCTTTAACTTAATTTCATTCGATCTTTAAATTATTTTGCTTCAGTAAGTTTTATCTTGGGTACCTAAGTAATGTAAGAGGGCTGTTTCGGAGGTTGAAGCCCTTTTCAACCCCTGACAGACAGACAGAGGACGAACGGGCATCGCTCCTCATAAAATCCTGCTTTTATAGCTCGCATCATATTAACTCTCTTTTCTGAATTACGAGAATAACTACTGAACACTCCGTAACTCAATTTTAGTCTCAAACTGTCTTTATCAGTTTAGGATGATGAACACCCCTAGTTTAAATTTTACATTGATAGCGCCGTTATGTAGTAACACTTTTGCACTACGAAAATCAAGTGTTACCACTTACCACTGATGCGCTGTTGTCTATAGATACACACGGCTACACATAAAGCTATACATTTCCATATGTATATATAATGTATAGCTTGATGTGAAGCGTATTCGGGGGTTTATAAATATTTTCTGTTTTTATTAGGAACCGGATGGACCGTTCGTGTGGTCTTCAGAAGTTCAAGGCGTTGTCCTCAGCTGTTATTTCTGGGGCTATTTCATCTCGCAATTACCTGGTAAGTCCGAAGCCTAGAATCTAGCTATAAGTACATCGCCCTAAATATTTTTATTCCCGCATAGCCATAATTTATGATGACCTATTAACGACACTTCTTATAAATAGAAGCGAAGTGCTGTCGACTCTCCGATCCTGCCTGTTCCTTGCTGCTCTTCCCCAGCAAAGCCCTTAACCGTGGTCCCTATCACACAGGGGGGTGCTCTTGGCGTGTAGTCGCTTAGTTTATAAGGTTTTTCCCTGTCTGGAAGCCTAATTTATAAGGCATCCACAGGATAGCCTGGTTAAGCAGCCGACAACCTCCTAGGTTGAATTGCGAAGTGACAGTAGCTCTGATAAACGGTGTCGATATTGTGCCCGGTTTAAATGGCAGTATGTGAATAACGAGGCTCACAGTAGTCGTCATATTTGATGTGTAGCATCTCACATCTTGGCTGACAGTGCCAACCTCCCGGAAAATGGGTTGGTACCTGTGCTGTGACGGCAAAATCCGCGCGCGCTCAAATCAAATATCGCGCGCTTCCCCGGCTTCCTGTTACACACTTCCGTTCCTTTTCACGAAATCACTCCCACAGATTGCAGGAAAGCGAGAGGAAAGCCGAAAGATGTTACACATCATACATTTTTCGAAATGTAAATACCTTCTCGACATTCAGACGGGCTGACATGGGCGTACCCAGGGGGAGGCAGGGGGGGCAGCTGTCCCCCCCTTGAAATCTCGCAGAACATGTATGAACTCGCCTAATTACTAATCAAAGTGTAAACGGGGCCTTATGCTCTAACTTTTAAATAAACCGCGCAGTAGACACTGGCAAAATGCACGGTGCAATTGCCAAAAAACCGCGCGCGACAATGGTGGACGAAGATTACCGAATCTACCAAATACAGCCGAGCGTTCGAACGCTCGGCTGTATTAGGTTATCTTCGGTAATCGGTAGGGAGTCTTCGGTAGGCTGTTTGCCCTACACACTACACTACACATACCTAATGTTTCATGTAGGTGTGTTTTTGTAGTGTGTATGACAAAACAACCGCAGACGATTCGACCTAAAAAATCTGACTTGCCCCCCCCTAGGCCAGAAGCTGGGTACGCCCATGCGGGCTGATGTTCATTGATTATAAATTTTGCTTTGTCCTCTATAGCTGCCCGCATAGCAGAGCTGTACTCAGCGAAATGGGTCATGTTCTTCAGCGTGTTTATTAACGTGTTGTGCACTCTGCTGACCCCGGTCATGTGTGAGCTGCACTACTCTGCGGCTGTGCTCATGCGGATCGGCGAAGGCATTGGAGGGGTAAGCTGTTATATTTTAAGCTAAGCTGTTATAAGTCTTATTAACTCTTGGACATAATGCAGGTATGGTACACCTACACCGCGTTGTATACAGTATGCAAGAGTAAACACCGTTGTCACTCAAACCATGGATAGTTGACTTAAATATAAAAATAAATGACCGAGTAACAACAAAAAAAACCTTATTTTCATTAAAAGATTTTAAAAAGTAAATGCCCGTCACTGTCCCGATACTCATGAATACGCGTTCGAGAGAGCTGCGAAACAGCTGACGGCGGTCATGTAACGTCCCGCGCGCCCCGCCCGCCCCAGCCAACCGCCGGCCGCCGTGTTGAGACGCAAGTTCGTTGCCCTTGCGTGTAGGGTGAAATATTCTAGTGGAAAAATGTAGATTTTCTTTAAAAAAAAAGTTGTGTTTTTCCATTGACTGGTTTCAAGGATAACGGTGTCTAACACCCTGTATACGTCTTAATTTATCGAGCAAACTTTAAAGTACCTATGTACTCTTTGGTAGGTAGGTACACGGCTACACATCAAGCTAGGTATACATTTCCAGTATAAGCTGACCTCGCATTGTACGCAAATCCTATACAACGAGAACTATACGAGATCAGCATAAACTGGAAATGTATAGCTTGATGTGTTACCGTGTGTACACCCACATTTCCGCCAGTTATGTTTTGCCATCAACCGTGCACAAATCCAGACTCTGGGCTGCTACTGAGAAATTCCTTTCTGGGAATCGAACCCATTCCAGGACCTCATGTGTACACTAGACCAACGAGGCTGTCAATTTAAGATAGTAAATCATAATAAAATACGTGCTTCTACATATATAAGTAGAATCATGCGGTATTACCCGTGCATTCATCAAAGCATAACATACCTACCTATATTATTCCTCTTTCTATTGAGATTATTGTCCGAAACGACGTCAACTCTATTTATTGATTACAATGTGTAGGTACCCAACTACGTTGGCGACACATACGTATTTTATAGTATCAATATGTTTATGTAAACATAACATAATAATATGGAGAATGGAGACATGTTTACCATAGAAATACATTTAATACCTACAATATAACATTAGGTACTATTAGATATTCACTTCAAAAAACAGCCAAGTGCGTAACCGCGTGGTCTTATTCAGGCTTCCGTACCCCCGTACATACTCGTACAATATTGAATACTACATATTATATCACGAAATATTTTTTTCTTGTAGACCCCCTTTAATTATTAACTTTATTTTATTTTTATTTCACGAAAATTTAAAGTATACAAAGTGGAGACGATAATACAACAATAAATGAAAACACTTAAAAAAGTCATTTATTCAAACAAATTAAATAGTAGTGATGAGCCGACTATGGGGTTTGCCGATCCCGGACTAGCTATCGTAACTAAACTATTGGATATATTTGATTATTTTTTTGTAGGTAGACCGAGAACGTCATTAGATAATACGGAGTTTTATTTTTTGTCGTATTGTCGTCTCCACCTTGTATAACTACTAGCTGCGCCTCGTGGTTTCACCCGCGTAAGTCTCGATCCCGTGAGAATATCAGGATAAAGAGTATCTATCCTATGTCCTATTCCAGGTCAAGGTCTACCCCTGTGCCAAATTTCATCCAAATCCGTTGAGCCGTTTCCTCGGAACGGAATCCTAAAAAAGGTCGTAACATGTCTCCCTTTCTAAAGTTATATTCTTGTATCCAGGGAGTGACATTCCCCGCCATGCACACGCTGCTGTCAAAATGGGCGCCACCTTCGGAGAGAAGCTTCATGGCTGCCCTGACTTACGCGGGAACTTCCCTGGGCACCGTCATCTCTATGCTGATGGCTGGCGTTCTAACTGCTAATGTTGGTAAGCCTATGACGTCGGAGAGTCGCTATAGAAATCAATTGTTAAGCAAATTGATAGGTACACTACCTACTTTATTTTCCCGTGTCGAAATCACATCTGTCAAAGATTGACGGTTGGGATTTGAATTCGGTGAGGCGTCGGTGAGGTGTTTACAGAATAGACCGGCTGAAATACTGTCATAAATAATTGCTCATCAGTGGTGACAATTTGACAATTATTGCGCCTTTGTGTGGTAGCAGTATGGGTGATTTTCGTAGCGCAAGTGTTATCTATCGATGATGTGCGGGTGACTGAACATTTTTACTTTCATCATACTTGTTATAAATGAGGAGGTTCTATGTTTGTCTGTATGTTTTTTTGTATGTTCTTCAATATTTTCGCCAATTGTGAACCAATTAAAAAAAACTCTTTTTTAGTTCAAACTAGAGTATACTCCCGAGGTGGTCCCATATAAATTTTAATAGGTTAACTTTGCTTGCATAGTTTTTGAGTTAGCTTAAATATTTCGTATTTTTTCCCACATAATATGTGTCCACGACATTCTAAGTGACTCCGGTCACTGTTAGGTAGTGGTATTCGAATTTGTGTGGGGTCGTTACCACAAATAAAAAGTGAAAAATAAAAACTCGGAAGTCGGTTGTTTTTTTTTTGTTAAAAGTCTCTATATAAGCAAAGCTTATTAATAAATGGCCGGAGAGGACACAGGACTGGTTACCTCATAGGCCGGTCTAAATTTACTGCTGCAAGATTATTTTTTACTTACTAAACCTTCACAAATATTTTAAAAGAGCATTCATGATTTTTTTGGCAGCCCTGCAGATCAACTTCTAGGAATTATTCACCCATAGAATCGTAGATAAATTGTTTTGGACGATGAACGGATATCCTGCATGCAACAGTTGGTTGGAGCAATCTGAGATAAAAAAAATATTTAGAACTGCCAAATGTCGATCGTCGTCAACCATAGAGATATAATATTACGTAGAGTGCGCGTATTGCACAAATTGCTCAGTGCGCATCGTAGAAAAGTGAGCTATAGATTAGTGTTAGGTAGGACATACAAGAGGCACTTCAAATGTCCCATAGAAAATGATTGAATGTCCCGACACCTCAAAATAACATTTTGTACCTACCGCTTCACTGTGACATAAAAATGAATGAATCTCGAACTGTCAAGTGAGTGAGTGTGGTGAGGAACGTCGTGTTGTTCAAACCTGTGTCTACTGTGAACAGTAACAGTGGTTTGTTGCGCGCACTCTATACTATAATTATATCTCTATGTCGTCAACCTACAAATTACTACCATAAATTTTAACTGAGCAGCAAAATCATCCTCCATTTCTCCCCCCCACAGGTTGGGAGAGCGTATTCTACGTAATGGGTGGCCTGTCCCTCATATGGTGCGTCCTGTGGGTGGTGCTGGTGCAGGACTCGCCGCAGCAGCAGCCGTTCATGACTGCCAACGAGAGAGAAATGGTTGTTACCGCGTTGGGCAACCAAGGGCAGCAAGCTAAAAAGGTGAGGAATTGATTTTAAAGCAATTAAAAACTTATTTAAGTTTCTAAATAAATGCTAGAAATGCAAAAAATCAAGTAATAAAAACTAAAACCCAACTACGACTTAAAAGGTATAAACAAGACACCACAGACAGACAAATTAAAAATCCGGAGTCACACGTGTTAGGGCATAAATCGAACAGATTACGCGTGACTCCAGATTTTTAATTTGTCTGTCTGTGGTGTCTTGTTTATACCTTTTAAGTCGTAGTTGGGTTTTAGTTTTTATTACTTGATTTTTTTTTTTATTCTTTTGGGGTTATAATATATATATTTTTGAAATGTGCTCATTTAGCCCTTTCATTTGGTACCCAACATGGTACGATTAAACCATTTTTTTTTTAAGTTCCTCACTTTATGTCCTCTAGAGGGCGCCATTTTTAATTTAATGTGACTTCAAATAGCCTATAACCAGCGGACAATCACGACGCTTCTAACGATACCTCATTTGTCAAATTGTGATAAGTGGTTTGGAAGATAGGAGGGAACAGATGAACATACATACATACATACATACGTACATACATACCGGTCAAAATCATAACCCTCCTTTTTTCTTCGCCGTAGTCGGGTAAAAAGGGTTTAGTTAATTGAATCAGGCGTGACTTTGCTGAAATCCATGATAAAATACAAATGTAAGAAATCCACACGTGTCTCACCTCTCAACGGGTCATCTTCAGGATGACGATTCGTCGTGTTCGGGTTCGCGACTGGTCAATCGTCATCCTGAAGATGCCTCGTTGAGAGGTGAAACTCGTGTCGATTTCATACAGTTTTTTTTGTGTTAGTCTATTATTATTTTTTTAAAGGATTTGGCTAATTTTTACAGTCAAAAGTATTTAGTCTGTGCATTTATGAGGTTTATTTAAACCGTCCAAAATGTATAGTAACGTCCACTGCTGGTCTTAGGCCTGATGCTTGGGGGAAGGCACTGCCACTATGACCGGTTCTGTGCTTCCCGCATCCAGCGGATTCCTGTGTAGTTTAGCCTGTTTAGCAGACATTTGCAACATTTTTAGATAAATCCCTAGAAATATTAATTAATTATCAGCACTCTTCACTAATTGGACGTAAATACGTAATCTTCATTTACAAAGGCTGCAAGTTGTACCCTACCTGTAGTTTTCATTCAAAGTAATTATGCAGAGGAGGCGCCGGTACGTTGGATACCAACAGCCTCTCTGATCCAAAAATTATGTGTTGGGTATGTCTTGATAGCCATACCCCACGCACCTCACGGCGCATGTGTCATGAAAGCGACAAACACCCTTTTCATCTACCCAAGTCACCGCCGGCACTTGTAGTCAGCCGCGTAACGAAACCATAGCGCGATTCAGGAATATAGGTTATCAACTAACAACGCCATCTATCGAGGCGTGTTGAACTATTTTTGTATGTAAAAAAAAATACTTACAAATCTATAAAAAAGGAAAAAAAAATTGTGCCTATTTTGAGATATACTGCAAGCGGCAATTGGTGAAATCTTCATTTTATTTTCCCCTAGAGCGCTGTTTCACAAGATTTGTCTCCATAAGATAATCAATAATTATAAATCCGCCTTTGTACAGTATTTCTTTACTTGTGCATAAAGTCTTAATAAATACTTTGCCTTTACAGCACAACCACCCGGTACCGTGGCGAGCCGTGTTCACCTCGCCAGCCTTCCTAGCTATCCTGATAGCTCACACTTGCTCCAACTTCGGCTGGTACATGGTGCTCATAGAACTGCCGTTCTACATGAAGCAAGTGCTCAAGTTTAATATGACTGAGGTAAGTAATAAGTCTAAGAGAGAAAGTTGTTACGTCAGGGTTTCCAAATTGCCTCAAAGAGATGTCAGCACACCTGACGGGGTCCGTTAGGACCGATGCCTGCCAGGGTTGCGGGAAAGTCCGAAAGGAATACCGAGACCCTGGCAACAAGCAACTGCAGGAACGTGGGTGGGTTTTGGTCAGTAAAAGTCTGACACGCCCTTCCGCTCCGCCCAGAGCAGAAGTCATTTGATGATTTACCAGTATATAAAAAAAAGGGTTTCCTAATTGCAGGAGAGTCCGATATCGCGAAAAAAAATCAGCTGTTCCCTACATTTATGTTCGCATAGCTCGTCAAAGTGTAGGGAACAAATGATTTTTTTTCGCGATTTCAGGGTTGGAACTATAGTGAAACTTGTTCATAATGATGAGTAAAATGACCCCTTAAGAGGATGCCCATGAATTTAAATTCACCCTGTATTTATAGCCTTGCTGGATTGGTCTAGATCTAGGTCAAGGCCAGTCCAGCAATCCTGCTCTATGGAAATGTTTGCATGTTCTTGTTACCAGCAGCCGTGTTTTTGTTTCAGAACGCATTGGCAGTCTCTATGCCCTTCCTGTCTTTATGGTTCTTCAGCATGATCCTGAGTCGAACCTTGGACTGGCTGCGCGGCAAGTCAATAATCACAACAACCACAGCGAGGAAGATTGGCACGATATTTGGTAAGAGCCACTCTTCAGAAACAGTTTGAAATTAAAATTAAATCACATTATTCTAACCATCTGATTTCGATGCTCTTGTCTGATGAAGTGATGATAAAGCACATGGGGCTGGCCGTTGTCTATTAGGAATTAGGAAACATAGTACCTCCGGAAACATTTTAACCGCATGGTACGTGATGAGGACAGGACTTTGAGAAAAAAATTAAAGTTATAAAAAATCAAGTTATAAAAACTAAAACCCAACTACGACTTAAAAGGTATAAACAAGACACCACAGACAGACAAATTAAAAATCCGGAGTCACACGTGTTAGGGCATAAATCGAACAGATTACGTGTGACTCCGGATTTTTAATGTGTCTATTTTTTTTTTTAAGTTCCTCACTTTATGTCCTCTAGAGGGCGCCATTTTAAGATAGGAGGGAACAGATGAACATACATACATACATACCGGTCAAAATCATAACCCTCCTTTTTTCTTCGCCGTAGTCGGGTAAAAACTAAAACACAACTGCGACAAAGAAGTCGACTAAAAAGATGTAAACAAGATATCACAGACAGAGAAATTAAAAATCCGGCGTCACACACGTTAGGGCATAAATCGAACAGATTACGTTTGACTCCGGATTCGTTTTAATCCTCTTTAGGGGTCATTGTACTCATCATTATGAACAACTTTCACTATGGGACCAACGCTGAAATGAAAAAAAACAGCTGTTCCCTACATTTATGTTCGCATTGTTCGTCAAAATGTAGGGAACAGCAGATGTTTTTTCGCGATTTCAGCGTCCCCTGGCACCCTGTATATCAAGCTATAGCAACCTGCGGGGTAGTTACGTAACCCACTTACAATGGCTTTCATTTTAGAAAATTCAACAATATTCACTGGGTCATTTACGTTGTTGAGCTGACCAATTCTTCAAAAATATGAAGAAATCAGAAATGGGTTAGCAAATTTCTTCGGATTGTGATTGAAAGTGAGGGTGGGATTTTATACATCTTCTATATAAAAGTTAATCCCCCCCAGCGTCGCTCGTGCCCGGCTCGTGCCTGCTGGCCATCTGCTACATCGGCTGCGCGCGCTCGGCCGCGGTGGCGCTGATGGCGCTGGCCGTGACGTCTATCGGCGGCATGTTCTGCGGGTTCCTCTCCAACCATATCGATATCTCGCCTAATTTTGCTGGTAAGCTATTTGAACTTATACCAAGTTGTCATATTTAAGGGTGTGGAGACTACAGATTATAAAACGGAAGAATATTTCACAATACTTCAATAACTAACCTACCAGACCGAAATTTATTGATTGGACGGCTGATTATTTTTGGAACGAAGTTCTTTAACGCGCATTGCGGTAGGAGTACCTACACTGACAGAAATGCTGACGCAAAAAAGCGTTCATACTTGCGACTGTCTTCTTCTAATTCGATAGAGAGAGAGACAGAGGGAGAAAGAAAGTGTGAATTTGGTCAAAATTAAAATCCAAGATGGCGACTACGAAAATTTTCATTTTTCCTCATTGGTGTCGTTTTAATCGTTTTCGAGGGTGCTAAAACTGATAGTGAAGTCAAAATGAAAATCCAATGAAAATAAAATTTATTCACGGTTCATTACTTTTCTGTTATATTTTCTGTTATAGTTAATTATAATTTAGTTAATTATTTCTCATGTAGATGCGATTGGGCCGGAAACCAAGCCACATATTTTGACTAAGGTGTAGATTTTGTGAAGTTAGGGCTTGTAGAGTTAGGGCGTGTAGAGTTAGAAGTTTGGCTCTACATGAGATCTGATAACTTTTTGACAGTGCGAGCCATATGGTCTAGTCTTGGCAACATTTAACATGGACATTTTTTGCATGGATAAGATTTGTCATCAATGGTTATAATAAAAAGTCATAAATAAACACAGTAATTTGAGATTCAACCACAGGATCTTTATAAATAAACTGTAGCGGTCACTTGCGGTTATTCCAAGGTATTTAATAACGATTGTATGATTGTATGTAATTCCCAGGTACGTTGATGGCTATTACCAACACGGTGGCGACTGTTCCTGGAATTGTGGTGCCCATATTTGTTGGCTACGTCACTCATGGAAATGTAAGTCATTCACTCATTTGTTTCTAACTACGGCTTTTATCACTATTTTATTCGACCGACAAATTTAAAAAGCCAGGGTTCAGTTAACGTATTTGAGATGTAAACCTGATGTGGGCCTGATTCAGAAGGCAGTACTCCTTGATAAGGCTTGCATTGTGATGTTCCTGTACCTGCAGCCCTAACCACCGCTAGCTTGAACCCGGCTCCCGACACCGGACCTATATTTTTAAATGTTTGTTTTTATATTTTTTGTTATTAAAAATGTAATTTAAAAAAAAGGAAAAAAAAACATCCTATTATTGTCCCACTGCAGGGCAAAGCCCTCTTCTCATACAGAGAAGGCACAGAAGGTACTAAGTACAGTCTGGCTAAGTGAATCATGACCCACTTTGACGATAAATCGTTTGAAACCGTCAAAATAACAAAGATGGCAGATGACAAATTCGTTACCAAGGAAATGTATATTTACTCGAATGTCGACCTAATTGTATTTGAATGTCTGTAAGAAAATAAGCTTATGGTGGGTCAGAATTCAATTTTTTCGACTGTACTTTGATATTAAACTACTACTACTATTTTATGCACCTACTAAACAATTTTAATTTGTTCCCAGCAAACAATATCCGCATGGCGCAAGATATTCTTCACCACCATAGGGCTGTACGTTATAGAGTTAGTTGCGTACACCATCTTCGGTTCTGGAGAGGAACAGCCATGGAATAAGGTGGAGACAGATGAAGAGAAAAAGGATAGCCACAAGGCTCTTAATAAGGAAGAATCGATCTGAGACTCATGCATAGAATACTAAATTACTAGAGAATTCGATATTTTTTTTGACAATCTATACAGGATGTAAGGGACAGACCTCCACAAATTAACAGGAGGCATTCAGCTCCTTATTTTGAATCATATTCTACCAGAAATTTTGACAGGTTTTGTTAAATCGTTTTTTCAGTTACTATTCCATAATTTCAGTGTAAAATTACATTCTCTGTACGCAGTACTCCATTTATGTAAATAAAAAAACCATCAATTGATGTTAAAATACTACAGCGAATGACGCATGAAGCTCAGAATTTACATTAATAAATCACGCGGCGCAAGCGCACCCCCCGGCATGGGGACTGCGGCTACGTGCGTTTGGCCATGGTCATGATACACTGCGCGTGAGGTAATAAAACAAATCAAGTTTATTGGATTCCCATGAAGTTCCTGAAATAATTTCATGCACCGGTCGTCTTAGTATGATATGCTGAATTCATCGCATCAGTCTGCGGAGGGCTGCCCCTTACACCCTGTATTCGTAATTATTATAAATTATAATCGCTTTTCGTGTCCGTCTGTGCGACCGCGTTGTTCTAAACTATGCAACGGATTTCGATGTGGTTTCAACATCATTTAGATAATTTATTTTTGAAGGCTTGTGTATATTACATTAATACATATTGAAATCTCTCTTTAAGAGGGAAATGGCATAACTTGTGATTGTAGGCGAAAAAAAAATCTTGATTTATTATTATTATTATGACCCAAATCGGGAAAGGACAAAAGGGTTGGTAATCTCGTAATATAATATAGTCCGCGAGCAACCTCAGCGGAGACCAGCCTTCGGCGCGGGAGATATTATACTGTACAAGTGTGTGCGCAGACACAGGTGCACTCTCTTCCCTCACTCTCATAGTCCGATGGGACGGCAGTCCGACACGACCGGAGAGAGAATGTAATACATACATATAGTTAGAATATAGTAAAATTACAAAAAAATTCTAGAGAGGTTTGATACATAAAAAATATAATTATTAATGTTTAAAATTATGCTTTAAATGTCATTATAGGAAAAACTATAGAGTAAACCACTAAAGGTTATTCAATATTAAACCGATTTAACGTTAGAATAAAGGCATAATGAATGGAAAATCTTTTATGGTTAAATCAGTGTTAATGACTGTATTTTTGTAACACAATACCATTATATCTAAGTTTCTCTCTGCCTGACCAAAATGTGCCATAGTATTGTATGGTTTTATTGTTTGTACAGCACTTTTATACATAATCATTAGAGATCTTACAATGAATGGAATATTTTTAATTTTATAGGACATGTTTTGTAAATTTTGTTTAAAACTACAATATTTTGATAACCAGGTACAAATCCAGACCCGGAGTCTGCTAGGAATTTCTCAGTAGCAGCCCGGAGTTTGAATTTGTGCCCGGTTAATGGCAACAGGCTCACCCCTATTACATGGGACTTAAACATAACTGGATGTGGGTGTAATGTACTATAAGTTACACCTTTGCACCCTTCGGGGATTACAGGCGTGATGTATGTATGTTAAGATGTTATTTTGATAATAAGACTTGCCACGATTTTTCTTGACTTTTTTAATAAATTGAAATGAGTACTTAGAATGTACTTATAAGCCATTTTAATGTTTTATAACCACTTAAATTGTCTATGAAATGATAGGCTTAAGTAAAACTTTACTAGTCTGGCCGGGACCGCTGCTCCGCGCCTTAGGAATGCGCGGCGAGATGCGGCAGCGTTGACTAATGAGCGGCTTGCACCGGCCGCCCGTGAGCCGCGTGCGTACGTCACGCACGGAACAGCGTTCTCGGTCAAACTATAGCTGATTGTTTTTGTATATTTTATTTGAAGATCTCTTGAATATTCAACTAATCGAAAGAGGCTTGATATTAATTTTCAAGGCATAATAATAATTAGGAAGTTTGACTGACAGCGAATATTTTCTATAAAACTATATCAGTATGTATATTTATATTCATTTTTATAAGCATTTTACAATATATAAGACTTGCAGGTATATTTTATGAATATTTACCAAGCTAGATGTAATCGCTTTGTATTTGAATTTTACTTTTAATCGTAAATTCGCTTACCAAAGACGATTTGTGTACTTACGCAGAGGTTTAAAAGTTTTTAATAAATAAACGTTTCATTTTAATTATATTTGGTTTTATTATGTGACAGTTATTATTTACAATATTTACAAAGTATCTTATTTTAACATGATTCGGTACGTTCACCATTTTACATAATAATGCCAAATCCGGAAAAAAAATCTAGATTCTGAATTCCAGAGATTTCAGTCAGTGGCGACAACGATGTTGCTATTGGAAATATATCGTATTTGATACTTGATATTTTTTATCGATATATCGAAATAATAAATATCGCCTAAAAAGTTCATATATCGAACAAAAAATATAGATATTTCGATATTTTATCTACAAGCCAAGACGTAAGATAAACGCTAGTTCTGAGCCAGTAAGTCGGAGTTTGAGCCGCTTTCCACCCAGCTGTCTGATTATTTTGATCAGCTAGTAAGTCCAGTTTCTTACTAAAATTAATATTTACCAACCAAGTCTTTAGTCTTCTGTTTTCTACCGAACGCGAACAAGTTTGGAGATATAGGAAGGCCCGAAGTTGGCGCCGACAGAGGGCGTGACGAGCTGTCCGTACTTAGGGGCTGCAGAACCAGTGCCCAACACCAGCGTGCTTGCCAGGCCGGACATTGAGGATGACATGTCCCTGAAACGTGTTATAATGTTAATAAATGGTTAAATGTAATCTAACTAATATTATAAACGCGAAAGTTTGTAATGGATGGATCGATGTTTGTTACTCTTTCACGTAAAAACTACGGAATGGATTTGGATGAAATTTGGCAAACAGATAATTTATAACCTGGATTAACACATAGGATACTTTTTATCCCGATATTCCCACGGGATCGAGACTTACGCGGGTGAAGCCGCGGGGCGCAGCTAGTACATAAATAAAACTGTGGACGTGTGAAAAGTAGGGGATGAAGAACGAATCAACTTTGTTTTATCTTGAAACAACGAGTGCCCGACTTGTCAAAAGGTTTAATTAACATTAGGTACTACTAGCACAAATTAGGACAGATAATTCACTCTTATAGATGCCTAACGCTATATTTATATACTAAAATATTACAGTCGTTTCGGGCGCGCTAAAATGTACCTTACGCGGATGCCCGAGGGTACCGACTGGATTTTTGTTAGCCCGGGTGTACGCGAGTCGCAGGTACGTTAGTGCGTGACCTCGAACGAATGACGGAGGCCTGCTACTGGTGTTACCGAATTCAGTAGTTTCTCAGCAATAAGGATGAAAGGGTTTGCGATATTTAAACACTCTGTTAATTTAATCTTAATTAATATTATAAATGCGAAAGTGAGTTTGTCTGTTTGTTACGCTTTCACGCTAACACAGCTGAACGGATTTAGATGAAATTTGGCACATGGGTAGACCATGACCTGGAATAGGACATATATTTTTTATCCCGATAGTACGTTCCCGTGGAATAATTTCCAGCCTCCACGTGGGCGAAGCCGCTGGCAAAAGCTAGTCTATAATACATGGGAAGATTTAAGATAACTCGATGATATTTTGGTCACCCAATCATTAGGCTTCCTGCACGTGACGCCGGAGCCGCACCGACACTGCATAGATTTTACACTCATTCTGTGATATTCTGTACTATTTTTATCTTGCGGTCCTCTGCCTACCTCTGCGGTGGCGGTGCGTCCCATGGGCGATATTCATTTGTATACACAAACATGCGGTCCGGCGCCGGGGCGGCTCCGGCTTCATGTACAGGAAGCCTTTGTTTCGTCGGAAACTTGATCAAGATTTGAAAAAGACTATAATAACAGGATATCGATATTCAGTTGTGAACGTTCTTACTTGATAGTGGCGACCAAGCTGTGAGCCTCGAAAGCTTGTTTGAGAGCCATATGAACTACGCCGTCATTCTGCACGGGACTCAGCGAACACGTTGAGTATATCACGGTGCCACCCACTTTGACTAGTCTCAGAGCGTTACTGAAAAATAATTAAATAAAATGTTGATACGAAAATTGATCTATGCAAATAATAAAAATCCTTACTAATATTATAAATGCAAAAGTAACTCTGTCTGTCTGTGAGGATTTCACATCAAAACTACTGAGCCGATTTAAAAGAAATTTGGTACACTTAGTCTACAGCCTGAGAAAGGACATAGGCTACTTTTTATCGACGCGAGCGAAGCCGCGGGCGGAAGCTTAATAGTAATGAAATAAAATGTTAAAATTTATTAATAATGAAACGAAAATTGATCTATACAATTATCGTAGAATTCGGTTTCAACAACTCGACTGTTGCGTCAAAGTAAAGAAATCCCGATTACTCAAAAGAATTTCGATCTTAGAAATATTGTTAAAAACATTTAAATAAAACGGTAAACGAGAACATCGTGAGGAAGCCGTGTCCTAGAGCCAACATCCTAACAACCTGCACTGGGCCCACTCCCTCTGACAAAGAGGAGGCCCTAAGTCCCAGCAGTGGGAACATTATAGGCCGAATATTATGTTACTTTGAATAACACAGACGTTTGGTGTGGTGATATACAGGGTGTTAGTGTAAACACCGTTATCCTTAAAACCAGTGGTTTGGTTTCATTTATAGAACGTAAAATCAATGGAAATATACAACTTTTTTTTTTTTAAAGAATATCTACATTTTTCCACATGAATATTTCACCCTACACGCAAGGGCAACCCTACACGGCGGGCGGCGGTTGGCGGGGGCGGGCGGGGCGTGCGGGACGTTACATGACCGGCCGTCAGCTGTTTCGCAGCTCTCTCGTACGCGTATCCATGAGTATCGGGACAGTGACGGATATTTACTTTTTAAAATCTTTTAATGAATATAAGGTTTTTTTTTGTTGTTACTCGGTCATTTATTTTTATATTTAAGTCAACTACCCATGATTTGAGTGACAACGGTGTTTACCCTTGCATACTGTATTTAACATTAAATACAAGATTGTTCAAAATTAAGTTATACAAATGGCTATCTGCTAATAGCTTTTACAGTGTTAGAGAGTTCCTATGGAACACAAAATCTCACAATGACTTATTGTTTTGTTATGCATGTAAAATTTGCACGCTTATATTGGGTCCCCACCTATGAAATTGGCGTTTTTTTCTCACTAATAGAGAACCTCGTCGCTTCTATGATTTAAAATATTCATCAATTGCTTGGTATCATATCGAATAATGACCATCATAGACAACTACCAATAGTAAAAAAACCTTATTACTTATAGTTTTCTTAACATAAAAAATACCTTAAAAATGACTCCTCATTTTGTTAGCAGAAATGACCACTATTTTTTTTTAACTTAGCCAAAACTTATTTTTGTCGCTTAACCTAAGTGGCATACGTTATCTTAGTTTTTAAACAGTACTGCATAAAAGTTTTAAAACAGTAGTGTTCATGGTTGTTATATAAATTAAGAAAACGTTAGTATGAAAAATGCAACTGCTTTAAAATTCCCCATACAAAACACCAATTTCATAGGTGGGGACCTAATATCTATTGAGGAAAACATGTTTGTTCACATTATTAACATTACCATCTGTTATGCCATGTTTTTAGCAAACAAATGATATTTCTATTTCTATCATAAATTTTATGGTAAGTATAAACTGTCTTACTTACACTAACAACAGTGACTGCATTTCAGGTATCCGGAGCCTTTCCTTGATCCTGTCTGGTCTGAATATGTTGTTTTCATCTTCATTCATGGAGTGACGGTCTGTCGTACATGGCACGTCCACTAAGACCTGGATAAAAATAAGGTGTTAAAAAAATAACTTTACTAAGAGGTCCTACACTTATACTACGACGTATTAATGCCACCATTTTTCCAGTGTTAGTGAGAGACGGAGCTATACAAAACCGCTAGCACCATCCTTTTTTCGCAGTGAAATAATGATGGCATTAATACTTCATAGTCCGCCCCCTGTGCTTTATTTATTTATTTATTTATATTTATATATACTTTATTGTACACCACAAAAACATATAACGAAAGGGAAAAAAAAAACAAACACTACAAAATATACAATGGGCGGCCTTATCGCTTTCCGCGATCTCTTCCAGGCAACCTTGGAATGGACAGTGATTTGCCTGGACATAATATGGGGCTGTCGTAGGTGCAAATAATAAGTTAACTATACAATACACTAAAATAGATACACATATACATACATATCCTAAATAATAGATACATACATACATACATAGGAAATAAATAAATAAGCAACGTAAAATAATTGAAGACTATAGATAATTACACAGTTACGAAGACAAGATCACAACGACAAGTAATGTTCCTTAAGAGTCCTCTTACATTTTTTACGCAAATTCATGATTTTTGACGCTGTAATTTTCAGCAGTTGTAAGATATTTTAATTATTTGTTTAAGAATAACGATAGTACCATTCTCTTTCTTGTAAGTTGGAGTTACACATTTTCATTTTTCTTTTCGTGTAATTTACTAAAAATATTTTACGAACACAGTTTGCAAGAAAAACCGTTGGCGATGGAACTTTGACGCTCAAATTCACATTGTTACACTCAATTCTTATAAATGCTAAAATTACAAAAAGATACTTTGAATGTTTTACTTGTTTATTGGAGTTCTAGAATTCCTTTAAATTCCTTGAGTTTTTATGGAAAAAATCGTAAAGAAAGCCTAATTTAAGCCATAAATGTCTTGATTCAGCGTCCATTATACTCCAAATTAACGCAACTTTATCAAATAAACTAATATGATATAAAACTTCAATCTACAATTAATACGTTTCATTAGTTTTCGTTTCTCAATTTAATAAAACAAAATTGCAATAAATAAAGTTATAATGCTATATATTCTGCGTCAATTCGGCGCGCCCCTCAGTCCCGCGCGAGCGCTTGACGAGGCAGGACCTGTCGCCGAATTTTTCGCGCGCAATCGTCCGGAGATCACTACTATTATTGACTCGTGTAAGCCGATTGAAATAATTTGATCCAGTAAGTAATTTGTTACATCATATATATTTTTTTTTTTTAGTATGAATTCGATAAAGGTAATCAATATTAGTACCTACCTACATATTAGACTTTAATTTTTATCTTTTATTTATAGGTAGGTATGGGTCGAAAAACACCACTGTACGCCTGCATAAAAAAAGGAAGAGGCATAATTATGCCCGCTTACAGACAGCATTACAAGTTAGAATGTCACGAAAAAGGTAAACTAATACACGATGTTATTAATTTAAACAGTATAACAAAACACTTAAGTGCCTGCCTAAAATATACATTTTATACTAAAACAAATATAAATCAGTATTTTCTTTTCTAGCACATCTGAAACATCTGTAGAAAGTAAAAATATGGTAGTAGAACCAACAGTGGAGGAATCGTCTACTTTCGATCAGGTAAAGTTGGTACCTAGCTACCCGTCCATTACTGGGTTATGCTATTCTCTATAACAGGGGTTTTTGTAATTTTTTTATTAAACTTTATAATATATTTTTATTTTGTGGACTCTCTTCGAGTGTTTTGATTGAAACTCATCCCAGATTACCTGCATCATAGTTTTCACTCTGGATTAAAAAAAATATCATCCTATTCAGATTAGTATCAAAATTGTTTCGTGGACCATAGTTATAGTCCAACGCACACCAGCGTAACTTCTTAATAGGACTCTTAACGCATTATTTTCGGGAGATATCAAATATCTCGAAGCTAAACAGATACATTACAATCTTACATCGTTAAATTTTTAATTATCCGAAAGCTGTCCCTGATTGGTCGGTCTTACAGTAGCTCGTTCTGTGCCTATAGACTTAATATCATTATCAAATAAGATCTTTAAGGTTCACATTCATAAAATATATGAAAACAAGGAAAATGTATGTAATTTAGGTTATATTCGTTGACTAAAACTTATTTATTGTTCAAACTTCACTTCTTAGGTTAATCGCAGATTCAGTTTTACTTCCACAACAATGACATATAACTAACTTTAACTCACAGGTTATTTTTAACACGAAATTAAATTAAAATCACCAGAACAGTTTGTTTACATTCGACATCAAACGAATTATCAAACAAATAATTATGGCGGCACCGGGCACATGACGTTCAACCAATCAGCGCTCGAGATGCTTTCCGTTCTATACCATTTAACAGTCTAATAGACTGAATAAAAAAAAAACTTTTTCAGAAATGTAACCAAAGTGCATTACGATTATATCGGCTCAAGATTGTTTAGTCCGTCTCAACACTAGCGCTACACTAGTTGCGTTGTGTATGTGTGAATAGCTACGCACACATGAACATTGCTCCCGTCTTTTACCTAAACTCGAGCGTTCGAATTTTGTGAAACGGCTCTTAACGAGTCTTTTAAATTCTATTAACGACTGCGCGCGTTTTATTTGAACTGGCAATGCATTCCACAAACGAGCGGCCTGGACGGCAAAGGATTTGTCGAGGAAAGTTGAGGAATGCATTGGCATTTTAAGCTTTAAGTTATCCGATGACCTTAAAAATTTTGAGTGGGAGTCACAAAGAAACTGGAAACGATTTTTGAGATAGAGAGGGGTGAAAGGGGAAAAAAGCACATTAAACAAAAGGGAAAGAATATGAGCTTTAGATTAGACCTTTGAACTGAATCCATACTAATATTATAAATTCGAAAGTAACTCTGTTTTGTAACTTTTTCACGCCTATACCACTGAACGGATGTCGACAAAATTTGGCAAGGAGATAGATGGCACCTTGGGGAAGGTCAAAGGCTACTTTTTATCAAAATACCGCGCGGGCGAAGCCGCGGGCGGAAGCTAGTAACTTATATAATGCGGCCAACTTTGAAATCGCAAAAAAAATCTGCTGTTCCTACTAAAGTTTGTGTGTGTGTGTGTCTAAAATGTATGGGACAGCTGTTTTTGACATTGCTATATATACCTTGTCAAATCCTTGGTCATCAGTATACAGTCGGCCATCCACTCTCTTGAAGATGACTCGTTCCCGCCATTTATTGCTGGTTTCGAAATCAAACAGGTAGTCGCGGAATGATCGTTGTATTCTGAAAAAATAAGTAGACGAGAATGTGCCATAAACGCTCAACTATCCAATTAAAAAATGTATGAACGGTCGATCGGAACATCAACCATGTCGCAGCTACAGGATTTTCTCACAGTAATCGTTACAAACTCAAAACCCTACTCTCTAAAGTCCGTTAACGAAGATGCCCGTCAGAATGTAATTCGCAAAACTTCGATTGAACTATAGACCCGTTCGGGTCTATGGTAATTTTCGGACGGGCAAAAACACATTCCGAGTAGGGAAGGGACTAGGTACTGTTGAATCGTGGTGTCATTCATTCATAAGTCGATAAGGAGCTGGTCTCACCCGTAACTTCGGCCGGAACGGATTTATAACTAAGGGAGTAGACGTGCTTGCGGGAAAGTCCGAAAGGCATACCGGGACCCTTGGCAACAGGCAACTGAAGGAACACGGGTGGGTTTTAGTCAGTAAAAGTCTGACCCGCCCAGAGCGGGAGAAGTAATTTGAGGATTTCTCAACCTCAAAAAAAAAAAAAAGGGAGTAGAGGTGCAGATTCGTATAATTTATCAGTTATCACATACTGATAATAACGAAGTGCGGTACTATTCAGCCACAAAAAGCTTTAAAAAAGTAAAATAACAGTGTACATTCACAAATTCCCGAGGTCTTACCTATTCAATCTGGATAAAGAAACATCATTGCATACAATAACGTCTGGTAGTAACGTCTGTAACATGACCAGGGCTTTGCCCCCTGGCGCTGAACACAGGTCGAGCACTCTGTCACCAGGTTGGAGGCCTAGCGCTAAAACTGTTAACACACTCCCACAGTCCATTGGATAGTAGTTGAAAACACCTGCAAAATAATCGAGAGTTCAGTCCATTTTTAGGGTTCCGTACCCAAAGGGTAAAACGGTACCCTATTACTAAGACTGCTGTCCGTGCGTCTGTCACAGGCTGTATCTCATGAACTGTGATAGTTAGACAGTTCAAATTTTTACAGCTGATGTATTTCTGTTGCCGCTATAACTACAAATACTAAAAAACAGAATAAAATAAATATTTAAAGGGGCTCCCAGTCAAAAAAAGTTTTTATGCCACCCATGGGCCTCTGGCTTGGTTTCACATGCCGTCGAGAAATATGTCCCAGCATGCCGTTTCCTCGCGATGTTATTCCTTCATCGTTATTGAAGCAACTGATGAACGGACTTGACCGAAGCGTGTTACTGTTTGTAATTTGTGGACAGGATTATAATTATTCAATTTTTTACAGTTGTAATAGCAATCACTTCAATTGGTTTAAATAAGTTTTTATTTTTACTTGAATTCTAATTTTATTATCATTAGTCTTATAAATAGATTATTTTCTATTTGTGAATGTGAGAACGTTGTAGGCTTATTGGACTGTAGATTTATTGAACATCTTCTATTTTTGTTAAGTACCTGGTACTTACTTGTTGAAAGGCCTACATTGTCCTCCCATGCCTACCAACACTGTAATTTGAAAGTATTGTAAAAGCCAATTATTTTTAAAAGAGTAACCATGGAGTTTCTTGCCGGCTCTTCTCCATAGGAAACGACCAATTGGAACCGTGCACCTAGCTTCTGACGTTTCATAAGTGCCCATGTAGGTTTATGTGAAATAAAATATTTTGATTTTGATTTTTTTGATAATTTTTATAGCCATCATTCTTCTAAGTACTGTGATAATATTGATAAATTCCTATAATCATGTTGTGTCGTATTTAATAAGTAACAAGTAATAAACCGTTCCTCCTATCTAAGTCTACTTTGTTTACCTCATCTATCAACGTTGTCCGGTGAGACCCTCACTAAGCGAGCTAGCAGAGGGCAGAGGGGACTCCCGGTACAAACTATACAATACGCACATGAATCCGAAAAGTCGGAGGTGCGTGGGTGTGGCTTGGGTTCGAACTGGAGACCTATGACTTGGCAGTCTGATGGTCACATTACTAGGCTATCACTGATAATATGCAATTTATAACTTTTATGAAACACTCAAGTCTGTTTTTACCCGACTACGGCGAAGAAAAAAGGAGGGTTATGATTTTGACCGGTATGTATGTAAGTATGTTCATCTGTTCCCTCCTATCTTCCAAACCACTTATCACAATTTGACAAATGAGGTATCGTTAGAAGCGTCGTGATTGTCCGCTGGTTATAGGCTATGTGAAGTCACATTAAATTAAAAATGGCGCCCTCTAGAGGACATAAAGTGAGGAACTTAAAAAAAAAAATGGTTTAATCGTACCATGTTGGTTATCAAATGAAAGGGCTTAATGAGCACATTTCAAAAATATATATATTATAACCCCAAAAGAATTTAAAAAAAAAATCAAGTAATAAAAACTAAAACCCAACTACGACTTAATTTAATCTCATAGACTAATTTGACAGGTGCAAATGTTAAACTCCTTATTAAAAAAACAAACAACAATCACTTGAAATGTCAAATTAGTCTACAAGATTAAAAACAGACTTTAGTAGGTATGTAGGTGTTCTCCGTTCGAGTTTGATACTAGTCTAGGTTTATCTATTACCTGTATAACTTATCAATTACCTGTTTGACATCTTTTGGGTTCAGGAAATGTGGTAGCATCACTGTCCATTTCGTAAGTGAAAACTTTCAAATGTTCTGGATAGTTCAGTGGGCCTTCTGGTTCTATCACTAAAGGGAAGTCTTTGTCCCCTGAAAATATACAGAAAGTGGTGGAAAATAGGTAAATTGCGCTTTAAACAGAAATATAGGCTTGATGCGAGAGTTTAGTCCCGTGGAGTTTGTTGCGCCACGGGCGGGGTTTTGGGGGACTGTATTATGCAAATGAATGATAATTTAATGTTCAGCTCTTAGAACAATATGTTGACTAACTGTGTAAGTTATTCAACATTTCATACTACACAATAATGTACACGCGCTGCGCAGCCCCGCGTACTTTGACACGTGTCAACCCTCGCACTGAAATTATACCTTGTCGTAGAGAAAATAAGTTCGATAATTGTTAAAAAGTGCCTGCAGCGTCGCGTCCACATGACCATTAGGCCATAGCATCAAAATTTTCAATTCTTGCCTATCAAAAACCAATAAAAAAATACTGTAGTACTTACCAGATAAATAAGAATAATGTACTGATTCTGAAACCCACTCATCCATGCCTTTCAGTTTAGTGGCCGGTAGGAACTGGTACAGGGATTCTGATGTGATTCCTAGTGAAGGGTCTATTACTCTGGATTCATCTATCTTTGCTTCAGCTAGAGATTCTTCTAGAGTTCTATTTGGGTAGTTACTGGAAGATAGTTTTTATTTTTTTAGTATGACACCCGAGAATCTTTAAGCCTCAGAAGTTGGTACTCCTATTAATTTGGTACATAAAATTATGCAATCAAATAACATCAGTTCCTAATTACGTAACACACTTTCAATCACTGAATGATTTTAAATAATATTGCTAATCCATAGCTTCATATCTACACTAATATTATAAAGAGGAAAACTTTGTTTGTTTGGTTGTAATGAATAGGCTCAAAAACTACTGGACCGATTTTAAAAATTCTTTCACCATTCGAAAGCTACATTATCCACGAGTAACATAGGCTATATTTTATTTTGGAAAAAAATAGGGTTCCGTAAGATATTTGGGTTTTTCGGACACAAGGTGTAAAAAATCAACCAGAAAAGTTACTTATTTTGCGTACGCTGCCTAAACTATAAAAGACAGAACCATAAAATGTTCTAATTAATTGTAGATCTTATAAATACCTTCAAAAAAGTCCGCGACGCACTATACCTATCTATGTCGAGTGAGGCACAACAACTGTTTTTTATTTAAAAATCTTGAATTTTTTTTGGACTACATTTAAACGCGTTTATTTTACTCATGCTATTAATCCTTATCAAAATAAATTATTTCATCACTAAGTACAGTTTATGTAGATAATATTTGGTCTTTGAATGATTAAAATTGGACGTTTGGTTTTGAAGTTATGGCGAAATTAAAATATTACGATTTCTGCTGCACGGCCCGTTGCGAAGTGGGCGTCACCAAGGCGGGGGTGCGCGTGCGGGAGGGGAGTTTAGATCTATGAGTAAGGTATGCTCCCTACGCAGCGGTCGTGCGCGAAGTCTAATAATTTTCGTGCGATTTTTTTTAGATTTCGTTCTTAAAACTACACCTACGCAAAAGTTCTTCTCAGAGCTAAACAACAGTTCTTTTCTCCCAGGGTCAAACATTCAAATTAGTAGGAATTGATTTACGAAAAGAATGTTTTACGCATGGGCAAATTTACGTTGCCCTATCACGGGTCGGGGCTCCCGACCATCAGTATATTTTGTTACCTGAAAATAATTTAACGTCAAATGTTGTTTATAGAGAAGCTCTACAATAATCGCTTTAGTTATCTATCCTAAAACAACGGGTTGCGCTCCGGGACTGCCGGCAGATGTGAAAACTTAGTATTAATTACATTTAAATATTTTCATCATTAACAACTTTAACATACACAGAAAGACAATCTGTGCAGCCTGCGGATAATGACTGCGTCGTCGATGTTACTGTCGGTGTCTGTGAATTGACCTGGGAATCATTTTGCTGACCGTGTCTTTCCTGGGTAGGCTTTTTGCAGCGGTAACCGACATCCACGCGGGCGGAGCCGCGGGCGACCGCTAGTATTTGATAAAGTTGTCTGCTCAACAACATAAATAACACAATGAAACTCAATGAAATTCAACTGTTAAAATGAAAGCCACTGCTACCGTTAGTGTGTTACGCAATTTCCCGCAGTTTCAAGTTGGGTTGTTAAAATTTTTAAACTCGTAGACCAATTGAATGATTTTAAAGGATATTGCTAATCCATTGCTGCATATATTTGATAAAGTTGTCTGCTCAACAACGTAAATAACGCAATGAAACTCAATGAAATGCAATAAAATTCAACCGTCAAAATGAAAGCCACTGCTACCATCAGTGTGTTACGCAATTTCCCGCAGTTTCAAGTTGGGTTGTTGCAAATGTTAAAACAAGTTTTTTCAGGTTTTTAGACATAGTTTTATTCTTATGCCTGTTTCATTACTCCTAGATGAGTTCTGGTGGATTTAATAGAGCCTACCTATTACTGGACACTGTGAGTTTTTCAGGAGTGAATTTGGGAAATCTATTATTAAATATAACAGACGTAGATAGTTGTTCTCCCTGCGCTGATAACGATCGAAGCCGAGTTGCGCCGAGCAGTAATCCTATATAAGTGGGGGTGCCGGTCGATTTGATTCACTCTGCATCCAGTCGTGTTCTGGTTTGCGATTGGTCAATCGTCATAAGGATGCCTAGTTGAGAGGTGAAACACGTGTCGATTTCTTACAGGGATTTTTTATGACTCTTGAAGAATAGTTAAGCGGAATAGGTCTACGTCTATTGTATTAGACCTTGATAGGTCATTAGCATGTGTTTTGGGCTTTCAACAGTTAGTAACCTTACAACCCACAGATAAAAACCTACAAACTTACATTTCCTGCTTGACTTTCTTCACCTCAATTTCCTCGTCATCCCTCATATCCAACTTCTCAGGTATATTATCAGTGTTAGGGTAAATACTGGATATTTCATCAGTCTGTTGTTTTTCTATATACTCTGCTAGTCTTTCTGACTGCTTGTCTGTCTGTGCAGGTACTTGTGTTGGTGCAGGTGTGATGTTGTACTCTTTGTGAAACTCTTGCTGTATTGATATTAAGTTTTTTAGACAGTGGGCACCTGGAAAAGGTAAATGATGTATGAGAATTGAGTTTTGATGTTTGGCAGCAAATAGACATCATCATAGAATGAGGAACATCTTTGACTGCTTTAAGAATTATGTGATACTAGCTGTATTATGAACAAGTTTTATTTTAGGATTGTAGGAGAGAGGACAGGACACATAAAATGCATACCTATACTTGAAGTTTTGTTGAGAGGTCTTCATTAATAGTAAACATAAAGAATACTACGACTTCTAAATTAATTTACAGAGCAAATACAAATATGTAGCATGTTTACCTCTGTTCGTAAGCTCTTCTATTGTCTTCTCAGCGTCTCCATAATTATTTACGACTGCTACATATTTTGACCGGCGTAGCATCGCCTCGCGCATGGGCTCCCATTGATTACCAAACACAGACCCGTAGAACTCATCAAAATGATTTAAAGCTTTATATTTAGGGCCTGTCTTTTTCTTCAATTTGGACTGTAATTTATTAAATACAATTAGTTTAAAACTCACTGGGAAGCATATTAGAAATCAAGTATTTTTATGCCATATTATTTACCCAATGTATCTTCGTTTTGTATCGAGCTTGTAGCACTAAATAAGAAGTAACACATGTGTTTTTGTAAACACTGGATATATTAAACATTTTTTCTTATTTTCAGGCTTTATTCTGCTTTATTTTGGTTTCAATTTCAATTTTTGAGGTTATTTTAAATCCGTATGACTTTGACGTTTTTTGCGTTTCGTTAGTTTCAAATGGTTTAATTTATTTATCTGAACGCAGCCCCAGCTGTGGTTTGCAAATTCAGACAAAAGTGTTCGGGCCACTTGTCAAGTGTCTGACTGGGTTGCCGTTGGCAACCCAGTCAGACACTAAATAACGACGAAATAACGACGACTCACTATGTGTATGTGGGGTACATACCTCCATGCTCATGTATCAGGCAACCTTTACAGACAATAAAAAGAAAAATAGTTGTCATAGATTTAATGTCATGAAAATTATATTTTATGTCTTGTCGCGTTTTAGTATTTCTCTGTTTAAGTTTATTATATTTGTAAACCTACAACTTGTGCTTTATTCTCCTTCTAAACCGTAAATTTCTTACCATACTGGTGACCCCCGACTAGAACACTAATAAAAATGAGTGATAGTGAGTCCGAGCACACCGCGTCGTCACAGCCGACGAAACATGTTACGCAGAGATTGCACCAAGAAAAGCGCGTCACTGTGCACGATATTTACCGCGTGTCATTAAAGCTGCCACCATTTTGGCCAGAAGAACCGGACATCTGGTTCGCGCAAATAGAAGCGCAGTTCGAGAATGCAGGGGTGACGAACGATGTCACCAAATTTAATTACGTGGTCGGCCACCTCGACCAAAGTTTTTCAAAAGAGGTGAAGGACGTCATCATGTCCCCTCCTGCCACCAACCGGTACGTCAAATTAAAGACCGAATTAGTGAGGCGCCTCTCAGCTTCCCAGGAGAAGAAGGTAAAGCAGCTGTTGATGCATGAAGAGCTAGGAGATCGGAAGCCATCGCAGTTTCTACGGCATCTACAGGGGTTAGCTGGACCAAATGTGCCCGAAGACTTTGTGCGCACTATTTGGAGTAGCCGCCTCCCCAGCACTATTCAGCCCCTCCTGGCATCTCAACCTCATAGCACCTTGGAGGCATTGGCCGACCTGGCAGACCGTGTCCAGGATATCGTCGTACCACCAAGACACATTGCTTCAACTTCAGCAGCAGGACCAATCGTGAGTGAGATGGCAGCTGAAATCGCAGAACTCAAGCGTACGATGAAAGATCTGACGGTGCAGCTACGTGACAGTCCATCAAGAAATCGTGCGCACAGACGTGATCGCGACACGAGACGCAACATACGCCACCGATCTTCAACCCGCTCAAATTCCAGCTACCGGAAGCACCCTGAGTGCTGGTACCATTTCACGCACGGTGAGAAGGCCAAGCGTTGCATCAAACCTTGCGACTATAAGAAGGGAAACGCCGCGGGCGGTCGGTAATGGCGACAGACGATTGCCCCACTTCTACTGGTCGCCTATTCGTCGCAGATCGAAGCACGAAGATGCAGTTTCTGGTCGATACTGGAAGCGACCTCTGCGTCTACCCTCGTCGTCTGCTAAGCGATCGTCGTACACCTACGAACTACCAACTCGTGGCCGCGAATGGGACGCCCATTCCGACGTATGGTTTCCTCGATCTAAACTTAAATCTAGGACTTCGTAGAGACTTTAAGTGGCGTTTTGTGGTAGCTGAAGTTTCGAAACCGATAATCGGAGTAGACTTTCTATGTTTTTACTCGTTGACCGTTGACTGTCGTAATCAGCGGCTAATTGATAGTAGCACCAATGTTTTTACATTAGCCTCAAATCACTCGGATTCATCTTTATTTTCTGTAAAGGTCACTTCTGGTGAATCACGGTATCACAAAATTTTAGAAAGCTTTCCCGAAATCACCCGACCCGCCGGTACACTACGCACTACACCACATAACACTGTACATCATATCCGCACGACCCCAGGCCCTCCAGTATCTTCTTCATTTCGGCGATTAGCGCCGGACAAATTAAAAATTGCTCAGCAGGAGTTCCACTTGATGTTAGCCAACGGAACTGCCAGACCCTCGGAGAGTCCTTGGTCATCTCCACTCCATCTCGCCCCGAAAAAGGACAACAGTTGGCGACCTTGCGGAGATTACCGTATGCTCAATGCTCGAACCGTTCCTGACAGGTACCCGATTAGGCACATACACGATTTTGCACATAGCATTTCAGGCTGTCGAGTTTTCAGCACTATCGACCTCGTGAAAGCCTATAATCAAATACCAGTCAGCCAGGACGACATCCCGAAGACGGCGATTACCACACCGTTTGGCCTGTACGAATTTCCGTACATGACGTTTGGTTTGCGCAACGCAGGCCAGACATTTCAACGTTTTGTCGACGAGATGACGAGAGGACTGGACTTTTGCTACTCTTACCTGGACGATTTTTTAATATTTTCCAGGACAGAAGCAGAGCACGAGGAGCACCTTCGTACCATTTTCAACAGGATGAAGGAATACGGCATTTTAATTAACACGTCCAAGTGTGTTTTCGGTGTCGCGGAAGTAACTTTCTTAGGTTACCATATCTCCGAAACGGGCACCAAACCACTTGACACTAAGGTTGAAGCCATCAAGAAGTTCCCTCAACCTAAAGACGTTCGACAGTTGCGCCGATTTTTGGGCATGATCAATTTTTACAGGCGTTTCTTGCCCCACGCTGCTCAAATACAGGCGCCACTTCACAACCTTTTGATCGGCAACGTAAAGGGCTCGCATCTTATATGTCTTGCGGAGAATACTTTGCAGGCATTCGAGGACTGCAAGGAAAGCCTAGCTAACGCTGCTTTATTAGCTCACCCCGATTGCAATGCCAAACTTGCATTGGTCACCGATGCGTCGGATACTGCAATCGGCGCGGTGTTACAGCAGCTCAGTGACGATGGATGGCAGCCATTAGCTTTCTTTTCCCGAAAGCTCAGCTCTTCGCAAGCAAAGTATTCTCCCTATGACAGGGAACTGCTGGCCATTTACGAGGCCATCAAATACTTTCGCCACATGCTGGAGGCTAGACACTTCGTCGTGTATACGGACCATAAGCCGATCAGTTTCGCATTCCACGAGAGGAAGAGAAACTGTTCGCCTCGGCAATTCCGAAACCTCGACTTCATCGCACAATTCACCACCGACATTCGACACATTTCTGGAAAAGATAATGTCGTTGCCGACCCCTTATCCCGCGTGGAGGAGCTACAAGCTCCAGTAAGTCTCGACATCCTCGCGAAATTACAAGCTTCAGATCCAGAACTGAAGAAATTTCTTCAGGAAGGGTCTTCGCTTGTGCTGCAGAAGGTGCAAGTCCCTGGAGAGCGTACAACTGTGTACTGCGACGTCAGTACAGCGTCCCCCAGGCCATTTGTACCTAAAATGCTGCGGAAACAAATCTTCGACAGCTTACATTCTCTCAGCCATCCAGGCGTCTTAGCGACTGCTAAATTAATCGCAGAGCGCTTTGTTTGGCCAGGCGTCAGGAAGGACTGTAGGGAGTGGGCGCGAGCTTGTTTCGCATGTCAGCGGGCTAAAGTGAGCCGTCATGTTTCCGCACCTTTAGGGACGTATCATCTCCCACGTGGTAGGTTCACCACGATCCACATTGACCTTGTGGGCCCGCTACCCATTTCGCAAGGCTTTAGATACTGTCTGACGGCAGTCGACCGATTTACCAGGTGGCCAGAGGTCATACCTATTGTTGACATTACTGCCGAGACAGTTGCTAAAGCATTGATAACTGGATGGATTGCTCGGTTTGGCTGTCCTACTGACATTGTTACGGACAGAGGCCGTCAGTTTGAGTCGGCTCTGTTCGAACAATTATCTAAATGCCTTGGTTTCCATCACAAGCGTACAACGGCATACCATCCAGCGTGCAATGGCATGGTGGAGCGATTCCACAGGCAGCTCAAGGCGTCCATCATGTGTCATGCCAATGACAAGTGGACAGAGTCTTTACCGTGGGTATTGCTTGGCATAAGGAGCGCATTCAAAATGGATGTCCAAGCGTCTTCCGCCGAATTAGTATACGGCGAGCAGCTAAGACTCCCAGGAGAATTTTTCACTCCAACTGATGACGGTACGACAGACGTCACGGAATTTACCGCGCGCATTCGCAAGTTTGCTCAGAAACTGCAGCCAACCCCAGCTTCCCGTCACAACAAGACGAGCATTTTTATTTTCAAGGATCTGCAGACCACTGATCAAGTGTTTCTTCGTGAAGACGCATTACGTGGTTCGCTCCAACCAGCATACACAGGTCCTCACAAAGTTCTGCAAAGGGGTGACAAAGTTTTTAAAATTTTATTTAAGGGGAAAGAGGTCACGGTCACAATAGACCGCCTTAAGCCGGCTTACACATTGGCCGACAAAGCTGACCCGGAAGAAGATACACCATCTCCAGATTTACAGAAAGAGTACACTACTCGTTCTGGACGTCGTGTCAAATTTCCACAATTTCCAGACTTTTATCGCCCTTGATGGTCTCTGGAGAGGGGTGGTGTGGGGTACATACCTCCATGCTCATGTATCAGGCAACCTTTACAGACAATAAAAAGAAAAATAGTTGTCATAGATTTAATGTCATGAAAATTATATTTTATGTCTTGTCGCGTTTTAGTATTTCTCTGTTTAAGTTTATTATATTTGTAAACCTACAACTTGTGCTTTATTCTCCTTCTAAACAGTAAATTTCTTACCATATGTATTTAGATTCCATCATGATGATTACCAGTTGATTACAGTTAATTACATATCAACTTTTTGCTGTATTGCTATTTTTATTTTCAACACACAGTACATTGAGTCAGTTTTTAATAGGAACGCAGCTGTAAATCTGTCATATTGACACTGACTGAAATAGGAATGTCATTCGTATCTTCTCACACTTGCGCCCGCGAACACCAAATTGGAGTATTGATTTGTTTACAAGTAGCAGCGCACGGAGATTTCTCGAGTATCTTGCACTATAGCTATATCCTACAGCCTTGTCAGAGCGATTGGGAGATAATATCCCGCTTAATTACTGCCTTCCGTGTCAGACTTTATCAGTGGTCGGTGCCAGCTGTGAGCCTCGCCGCGAGTTCCGACGGCTTAAAAGCTAATTACAACAGTTTGGGGCGAGTTGTTTTATCGATTGCTCGCCCTTCCGTGCCCCGCTTCAGTGGTGTTCTCCGAGTCGCTGCGAGACTCGATAAAGATCTGAGAATGTGCGACGAAATGATGTATGTCAATGGTTTTATTCACGAATTGGGTCATCGATGAGTTTCTCTCGGAGTCTCGGCAGACGCGGCGTATCCGCGCGGAACACCCGATAATGGTTGTTTATTTATTCAAACTATAGTTACGTCTCCCAGGCAATGGATAGTGCAGTGATTGTGTTTTGAGGGGTATTAGAAAACAGTCGTCATGTATGGGATGTTGTATGTTGGCTCACTGGCGGGTAACAAGGTGGAATGGATAGCGGCAGACTGGAGGCGGCCCCTTCCGGGGCTGTACACTTGGACACAGTGAGGGCCCTGCACCAGACTGTAGTGTCACTTAGAACTGCACTTGAGATATCCAAGAATGAGCTCAAACAGTTGAAGGAAAAGTATGAGCAGCACTCCCATTGCTTAGAATATGCAGATGTTATAGAAAAATTGACTTTAGAGAATCATATTCTGAGGCGTAGAATAATAGATACAGATTATGAGGAAAAGGACCCTAATGCACAAAACATAAAGTTGGAAGTTACTTACAGCCCTCACACACATAATATTGAAGAATACAGCAGCAGTGAAGTAGTGATAGCAACTGCTACAGACAGGAACAGCACTATAGATGAACTAGACCCCATCCCACAGGAATCAGACGAGAATAGTAATTTTTGTTCTGCTGAAAAATTGAATGAAATCCCAGAAGACCTGGGAGAATTTTCTGACGCTCCTGAATTTAATGAGTCTGGAGAATACAGTCCAGCTGATGATGCAAATAACAATACTGAAGTAGAAGAAATCTCTCAGATCTCCAGTTTACCCAAACAGACTGAGGAATCTGAAGGAGTACATCTACCAAGTTTTAAAACAAAGCTAGAACTATTATCAAAGTTTGACGTAAGAATAAAAGTACGGACGTTAAAAGAAGGTACGATTATTTCTAGTACCACATCGGAGAGTGATTCATCTGAAGACAGAAAAGCTTTCGAAAAGGAATCAACGGTCTTCAGAACAGGTCAACATTTTCAAGAAAAAGAAGAACAGTTTGATAATAATAAGACAGTGAATATAAAATCTTATTCAACGGACAACGTCAGGATGGCAGTGCCAAATGAAGCGGACGCTAAGAGTAAAACAGACAAGTTTGATGTCCAAGTGAGGATCACGTCTGAGGAGAATCTTGTTGTGAAGGAAAATGTAGAGAGGAGTAGGAGAAAGGATACCCTTAACTTGGATGTGGATGATCTGAGTCTCAGGTGAGTTTTTATTTAGCCTGTTTCTTTTACAGTTGTTCTGGAGATGCTAGGAGGAGGCCTGTTACCAGCAGAAGATGCTAAATAAATTTACTGTCTATACAACATATATTTAAGCTATTTCAAAAGGTTTTCCAAGGAAGTTAAACATTTTAAAATAATTATTTGTAAATTGGCGAAACAATAAAATAACTGCGGTAAAAAAAGCCATGTTTTCAATAATCCTCAGTGGGCTATTCACAAGCGAATTTACAAATTTCTTGGTTTCTACAAAAGTTTCGAGAGGTTTCTCATTTTTTGCTGAACCTGAGCATATGGCTCGTGAAATTGATTCGCAGGTTTAGAAAAAACTAGGTAGGTACTACATTGTTCATCTCTCGTTGGTATTGACACGAGTTCACACGAGAGAATAAGCTCATGATGCGTTAATTCATAATTCCTAAGCCGACTGCCCAAGCAGCGCGGTGCGCTGGACGCACTTTAGGTACTTATTTCACTCGTATAATTATCACTAGCTTCAAAAACGGTGAAGGAAAACATCGTGAGGAAACGGCATGCCTGAGAGATATTTCTCGGCGGCATGTGAGCCAAGTCAGAGGCCCACGGGAAAAACTCACGTTTACATAGAGCGACGGCCTATCTGACCCCCACAACCCAGTAACTGGGTAATATGATATCCCTTGGTAAGACTGGTTGTCTGACGTTCGGGCTTCTGACTACCCGTACCGACTGTCAAAGATCAACGAATGACAGCTGGGATTAACGGCTCATCGTGCTTTCCGAAGCACGGAGGAGTCTGGGTATGTAAAGACCACCCATCCACGGACCAACCCCGGCAAGTGTAGCTTAACCTCATGGATCCGTGCGGCTGTTATTACTTAGCCACGAGCTCCTCCACCACTTTAGTCACTAACCAATCAAAAAAGGAAGAAGACTCGTGTGGATATTTTATTTTGATTTCCGTTAACCATCATGACTAATGAAGATGAAGAATGAAGAACCTAATGAAGACAAACAACCTCCGAAATTATTGGTAAAACCGCAATTGTCTGTCAAGACGTCCAGATAGCTCAGACCCGGTCAGCCCCTGTCCTTCTTACTTAGTTCCTAATCTATTAGTCGCCTCTTGGGATATTGCCTGCCTGTAGTAAACTGAAGTGAACAAGCTTAATTTAGCGAGCTCTGACGTGACCCAAATTTTCGTGATTTTCGTGGGCAGTGAAACACAAAGCCGTTGGTATCTGAGCAGTCGATCACGAGTGGTAGCTTGTAGAATGCTACAGGCAATACACAATACTTTATATCGTTGATTGCAAAACATTTCCAATATCTACGAAACGAAAGCCCTGCTCCAATCCTAAAGTAATCAACGCAATTTTCAGATTCAATCTTTGCCGAAGAAATCTTATCATATATTTGAGCCTGCCAAATTAAGAGTAAGCCACCTACGCCCTAGGGAGCAGACGACGCAAGAAAATTCAATCAAGAAGCTATTGCGTCCTCGCTGTTTACTGAATGAATCCCTGATTTTATGGCGATTACAATCAGAAAATTACTTTCTTTCAAATATTTGGACCTATTATCACAACGTAACTCGATTTACGTAATAAAAAGATAAATTGTGCACATTCACTGAAAAATAAACGGAATCAAACCTCACGACATCGCGTTTCTGTCTGACGTCTCAAATTTCAGCGCTATCATCTACATTTCTGACTACCCGCCTTATTTATGACGCGCGGTATTGCAAAGGAACACGATATCGTGTTGATGCCAACTCTGGGTATATGTGTAGATAGGGATACACCATTTATAATCCAACTTTTAACGGTTGAAAACTTACTTCTCCATGGAAACTCGTTAGTTCCCCCTTTAGTCGCGATTTTACGGAAAATGTGGGAAGTTTGTTAGAATTTTTATACGAATCCTTGTTTAGTTCCACCAACTTCTATATAATGTAATTTGATAGGGTGTGGATTATAGGTACTGGGAACACGTAGATATTAAATTGCACCGTTTTATAGGGTTTCAGCCTACGGACACAGAATAATAATAAAGTGAATTGTTATTTCATCCCTTGTGACCTAGTTCCAGTCGTGAGCTATTTATAAGTAAATGAGGTTATTCAGCTACAACCAGGCTACGCAGACGCATAAGCACAACATCAATAGTTATTTATTTATTCCATAATGCACATGTATTATGGTACAGAAGCGGGCCCAATTTAATGCCTTGTGGCACTCTCTACTAATCAGTCTATTCTATACCTCGTTTAATTGTATACCTATCTATACATATTATAAATTAAAGTCGCTTTTCGTGTTTGTCTGAGTTGTTCTTGTTCAGCATCGTTTAGAGAATTTATTCCGGAAGTTTTATGTGTATAATGATTACATTACTAAGAAATCTCGAAGTTTTGTCAAGTCGTAAAAACGGTGCGAAGCAGGAGTCACTAGTTTTATATGAATACAAATATCATCATCTGCCTAGCCTTTTCCCAACTATGTTAGGGTCGGCTTCCAGTCTAACCGGATGCAGCTGAATACCAGTATTTTACATGGAGCGACTGCCTATCTGATCTCCACAACCCAGTAACTGGGTAATACGATACCCCTTGGTTAGACTAGGTGTCAGACTTTCGTGCTTCTGACGACTCGTAACGACTGTCAAAGATCCACAAATGACAGCCGGGACCAACGGCTTAACGTGCTTTCCGAGGCACGGAGGAGTCTCGATATGTGAAAATGGTCACCCATCCACGGACCAACCCCGGCAAGCGTAGCTTAACCTGATGGATCGGCCCGAGCGGCTGTTATTACTTAGCCACGAGCTCCGAGCTCGAGCTTGAATACAAATATATAAAGCGGTTAAATTTGTGAATTTGAATTTAGGGGTTAGTGTTCGGAACGAATAATCCGATTTAAAAAAATCTTTCACTGATTGGAAGCTATAATATGCCAACTGCCGTAGGATAAGGTTTCATTTTAAAATTTTACGTTGACAAGGCACAGACAGTCTAGTCATTGATCAAAAGAACCACAGTGCCATCTTTCAACTGTCAACTTCTAGTAGTTCCAAAATTAGTGTTAGGTACTCCTTCGAGAATATCTTCACCAACAAGATTTTCAAGCACGATTTTTAAACTCCCTGTTTTATTCACTGTTCTAAAATAAACATGGTCTAGCTACAAGAATCAAACTAACCTCCCTGGAGCCTGCAGGCAAACTTAAACGTACACAGAAGCGGTTTGTTTGTACTTGTAGTTTATGTTTTAGTTCTACGCGTTCGTTACGTACATTACGTACGAAGGTTAGGTATAGCAAACGGCAAGGCAGCTTTGCTTGTAAATCTACTAGATTTTGTAGAGTCCTTAGTCAGCGTTGTAAGTAGGTATGAAAGCATCTGAAAAGTACGCAATTTTAAAAACCTTACCCATAGGTGGTTAATTTAATTTCTAAACCAGCAGGCAAGCTTTAAAAGATCAGTTTGATTCAGCAATGGACTAGTTTCGTTTCATAATATGAATCTGGTATTCACAGACAAAATTTACCAATCATAACATATTATTCTATCATTCATCATCTACCTGCCCTTCCGTCCCATGTTACTTGGGGTCGGCGCAACACGTTTTTTCCACTCTCCCCTGTCAACCGTCACGCTATTATTCACTCCCTTCTCTTTTATATCATTCCTCACACAATCCATCCCTCTTTTCTTTGGCCTTCCTCTCGCTCTCCATCCATTAACATTTATATTCATCACTTTTTTAGTCACATGCGTTTCCTCCCTGCTCATCACATGCCCACACCTGACGCGCAAACGTGTCAGTGGTCTCACAATGCTAAGTTTTTGACAGATTTTGTATGGCAAATCTGTCAGAAACTCATCATTTCACAATGTCTTGGGCCCCAAGCTAAATTCTATCATTATGAACATAATATAATTTCACAGAATTGCTACAATGCAAGCTAACCCAGTAACTTCATATTCATTACGTTATCATTTCCAATAGAACCCCTGTTTATAAATAGACCGACAAAGTACAAAGATCGTTTCGACGAAACGGCTTTTCCACGTAAAAGATACTGTTTCTATCGAGCGCGCAACTGTAAAACCTAGATGCTATTTTTCAAGTAAAATTGTGTGCTTCGTAACAACAACTTGACATCGTGAATTTTACAGTTTATTTGGCGGGAGTTACACATTGACATTTTATACTGGGTTTTACTACGGAGCAGCGAATGTAGATATTCGTTTGAATTTGGCACGCAAACATAAAGTTGTGTCATGTGACTCTTATTTTCGTATGAGTTACTTTATGCATGGCTAGCGTGAACATACCAAACGTACAAAATGTTTGCAGCAGCAGGCTTGTATAAGATTATGTTAGGGAATCTGCTGCAGCATCTTCCATTTTGCTAAAACAATATACGATCAATATTCCTAGTCACAGGCTTAGTCATGTTTCAGCATTGAAAATTGAGCAAGAAGTGTTATTGGGTTTTTTTATCAGGAATTTCACAGAAATAGCACGGACTCTGGTTGTGTGCGGAATCCGGAATGTGGGTGTACCCACACCCACACATACATACCACCACACACATATGAGCACCTCTGCCTAAAAACAACAGGCGAGATTTTTTGTTATAATCTATAATCTCCTAAGGTCAGTCTTTGCCGGCCAATTTTACTAAAACGCTACACTAGAAAACGTAGAAAACATTAACTTTTACCCTCGAATTCTAGACTAACTTAATGACTGGTCCAACATAAACATACAGCCTAGCTTCATTTCAGGCTAACCTTCTCGTATAAAAGTTTGCTCACAAACAGAGCGGGGTAAGTCTATTTGTATGACTTTGTTTAGCTGGAGGTTTCAGGAAAATCGCTTGATTCCCTTGATTCAGTGTGGATCGCGGGTTCATTTTGTTGTGAGTTGATTTGATTGTTTACTCAACAAAGGGCAAAGACGGGCTTCCAACACAATCAAATCTCATTCCGAGTCAATTTCAAAGCAGCTTTCACCTCGCGTTGGTTATTTTTAAACTGTTTGTATGGAAGACCTATTGTCGCTATTTTTGAGCAAGTTTTCTTCAGGACTTATACAAAAAGCGAGGAACTATAATGGAAATGGATTTAAAATGTTTTTAAGAGACACTAGATGAAAGATAAAGTAGGTAATTAGCGCTGTGCGCCCTTTTTTTTTCATGGTGGGAAATCATCAAATAACTTTCCCCCGCACTGGGCGGAGCGGAGGGCGTGTCAGACTTTTACTGACTAAAACCCACCCGTGTTCCTTCAGTTGCCTGTTGCCAAGGGCCTTGGTATCCCTTTCGGACTTTCCCGCAACCCTGGCAGGCATCGGACCCCGTCAATTGTGCTGACATCTCTTTGAGGCACGCGTGGAACACAACGCACCGTCGACCCGGGCCTGGCCTAGCCGTCCAATAAGGACCAGGCCCGGGTTTTGACCCATTGCTCGCCGTCCGCAAGCCCGCGCCTACAGTGGCCGGGAATCCGCCTGGGGTTCCCGACGCTGTGCGACCTGAATTGTACTTTATTCTGTCGTAGCAAGAGTCGCTTTTTATTTAAATGATTTTGCCAAGTGAATCATCTGTATTGTATTCATCTGTGACACAGGCAAGAAATGGTTGATCTCTTATCGAAGATCACGCACATAGCGGTTTTTACAAACAACCTTTTTATGATTGAATTTCTAGAAAATTGCTTTAAGAACACTTTTCTTGAAAGCAATTAAATAAACATCTTACTACATTATGTTTGGGGTTTATTTTCAGGCATGTATCTCTAGTAAGGCTTTCAATAATCCGATGACGACGGATTTAAACATAGTCGTGAAGCGAATCCACTTACAGAGCTAATAAGCCCCCGACAAGCTAATTGGCCTTGAGTAATTTTATCGCAAACGAAATCATAGCAGCGAAACCGCAGTAGTTCAAATGTACTGATGGCCTAGACAAGTGACAATCGCTTCGAAAGCGTTTCGTATTTCTACGACTTTCAACAGGATTGACACTGATTGACATAAGCTTTTTGATAGCCTATGTCACTCCTATACATTTTTTGACTTTTCCATCATCGTTATCTGATAGAATGTCACTTTGTCTAGGGCCTCTGACTCGCGTCAAGTCCCGCTAGTCCAATCGGATTCTTAGAGCGGAACATGATGCGAGTCAGTACAATTTCGGTTTAGTAATAATTATGTTCATAATTATTATTTCCATTACTCATAACAAAACATCTTATTTTATGCCAATTCTGCTCTCTAGAATGGAGCCACAGACATGGATTGAATGGAATAGTTAATGAATTCTAAGTAGGTACTGTATTCCTCTTCAGCTTTTGTTTTATGGGATAAACTGAGAACCGAGGCCACGTATTCATTATTGTAATATCTTGGCATTTCTAGATGATAATATTTTCTATGGCGAGCTATTTCCGGGGAAGCAAACGTGACCTACTTCCTATTTCTACTAAAGTCGGAAGCGATGAGAAAATAAACTGATATTTCTAAGAAACTTGGATGCAATATTGATTTCACGGGTTCTTAGCGATGCTTCAACGTAAAATGGAATTGAGGAGATATGAGGACGTGAAGCTCGTGACAAACAATTGTCCACCAATCTTCAGTAATACTGAGTTTACACGGTTAGAGTTTAGTTGAACAACTTTTGTTGCTAAACAAACACTACTTTAAATTTGAAATTCGATTTGATTGAAAGTCTGAGGGCTTAGACAATCGCTTCCAAAGCGTTTCGTATTTCTCAGGACATCGACTTTCAACAGGATTGACGTAAGCTTTCGATAGCTTATGTCAGTTCTATACATTTTTGCCTTTTCCGTCGTCGTTATCGCTGATAGAATGTCACTTTGTCTAGGCCCTCTGTTCAGACTGTTCAAATTGTTTTCGACTTAGCAGTTGAACAACTAAAATCAAATTGTGTGAACCCGGTATGACTTGGAAATAGCGTTCAATTTCATAGTCATAGCGTTGAAAATCATACACCATTGGCATTTATCCAATGTAGAGCATATAGCAGTTCTATCACTCTCAATTTTACTCTATCCTCATTGCGAGATCAATTTTTTTTTAGATGTTTTGGATTTCGAACACGATAGTTACCATGTTCACCATCATGAATATATCTTCGGCTAATCCACAAAAATGGCGACTTTCCTAACCAGTTCCCTTTTTCCAGATCGATGTCCGAAGGAGACAACTCAGTGTTCTCCGAAGGGGGAACGACTCCCATGGACCCGAACGCAACAGCCGTGGGGGAGGAGAAACAGGAAGATAATGCTAGTGGCAACGAATCTGAAGAAGTGGACGATATAGAACTTATATTTACCACAGACGAGTCGAAGGATATGAGTAATTTGCAGGTGAGGGTAGATTGATGGAAGATTTTTTTTTATTAAAATCTTTTATGAGCCTTTACGCTGAAAGTTGGCAACGTCGCAAATAGACGTCAAATATTTCGCTATTTTGATTAATTTGGCAATATTACTGTATGGAAATATGAAATATGGCTAGCTAACTGTTTAAAATATTGATTATGAAATGCAATAAATAATGTCGTAACATGCCTAATATTTAGTTTTAGATGTAACATCGATGTTCATATTTCCATACAGTAATATTGCCAAATTAATCAAAACAGCGAAATATTTGACATGTTTTTGCGACGTTGCCCACTTTCAGCGTATAAGCTCTTAAAATTTACTTAAAATACAGTTGTTAACCGCGGTTTCACTCGTGTTCTAGGAGAATTACTATTATTTATACAGACAAAAGTACTTTATGGCTTCAGCTGTTTTTGAGTAACAATCATCCAAACATCTGAACGATATTGTAAATTCATAATACCTATTAAGATTGAAAATGAATAACGTATTTTATGTGGTATATAAAATGGCAGGTTTAGACCGTGCCCCGAGCTTTGATGACATGACCGTTACTTAAGATTGTTAGTGATATTATAAAACTTTTGGGCTGCTTTTCATGACGGTTAATTACCTAAAAGCGAAGTTTTCGGTGTGTTAATTGTATATTTGCGAAGTTTTTATGAGGGCGCTTAGTTACCTCATTAGTTTACTAAGATATTGTAGCAGTTGAGTTTCAAAAGTCGTGTGAGGAACTTTGAAATCCATTCTTATAACAGTATACGGTGAAAGCGACAGGGTAGCCCGCGAAATTCTTATTTTTGTACGTTTTTTTGCAATTTTCTGGTCAGTATCAGGTTGCATATGGATCTAAATATGATTCGTAGCCTTATCAAATATTTATTTATAGAATTATAATCATAAAAATCATAAATACAATCCTATTGAATGACTATTTCATGAAATCATGACAATAGAGGATTATTCTAACTTAAGGAGTTGTATTGCTGATTCTAATACTTATAATCCTGTAAAGCCTTATTTGTTACGTTCACGAATCATATTTTAATCAACATACAACTTGACACTAACCTTCAAATTGCAAATAACGTAAGAAAACTTGAATTTTGCGGGCTACCTTGGCGCATCCCACGCACCGACTTAAACCTTCTATCTGTTCAATCCAGGAGGACCTAGTCTCTATTCGCGAGGGCGACCAATGGGCTCCTCAATCCGCATCAACAGCACAATCCACACCTGTCCTCATAAAGTTCCACACCTTAGACCCTGACTTCCAACCAGGGCCTGAAACCAAAGACAATCCGACAGAAAACCAAGAAAACAAAGACCAAGCCATAGAGATCTCGAAATTGAAAAGAGTTTCGTTGCCAAACGACAAGGAGATCAGACACGTGGCGTTTAATGGAAAGGGTAGCTTAGATTTGCCAAGTCGGAGTATCCTAAAGAGCTGTGACAATAGATCAGATAATATGCTGTTCAGGAAAAGTGCTAATACAAGTTCTAGGAGACTTGATAGCATTGACAGTCTAACTTGCGAGTACAACCGAGGTCTCAGCTTCGATAATACCAAGTCTTCGAGTTTCGAACTCGGTTCAAGCATGGATATCCTACATAGAGATGAAAGTGTGGACAGTTTTCATAGGAACATACATTTGGGGCATCGGTATTCGGTGTTCGCGGAAACGGATATCTCGAAGTGTGGGACTTCTGAAGATGATTTGGCTGCTAACTTGAATGTTAGGAGGAATACTTGTCCCAATCCGTTTCAGTACAGGTAAGATTCTTTTATAGTTTTTGTAGGAGTCTAGGTTGGTATATAATCCCTGAATACTCAAACGCCACTTAACATTTAAGTATTTTTGTAAGTAGGTATGTATGTAGCACGGTGACTTGATAATTCGACTTTTCGCGAAAACTCGGAACGAGCTCGAGCGCTTGGCGAGCGCTACTTCCAAGGTGCTCGCAGATTTTTTTTCACCATTTTCTAATTATACGGGTTTTCGCAATATCCCTAGGGTTTTCGCTAAAAGTCAAATTATCAAAGCGCCTTGCGACATTTACAATACATTTTCAACTGACAGAGACTGCTTGATAATTTTAATTGCGACTTAAAATAGAGTTTTCAGCCATGTGTCTGTATAATCATGTTTTGGACAAATAAATGATCTTATCCTATCTTATTTCGATATTCAACCCTTTACCCACCAGACCATCAGGCTACCGCGGCGTGTCCCGTCCGCCCGGCCCCTTCAAGGCGGGCACGGGTCGCCTGCGGCCCGTGCTGCGGGACAGTGCGCATGCGCGTCGGGAGAGCGGCGCGCAGACCGACGTGTGCGCACTGCCGCCGAGGTGGAGCTCGGACGGATATCTTGCTCATAAGGTAACACACACATAACCATCTCAAAGTACTCGAAATAGCCTACAGAGCAAGCAGAAATGGGTCGCACTGGGCCGGCCATATTAGCAGTAAAACTGCTGATCATTAATGAGGGCGCAAATCGCTTCGAAAGCGATTCGTATTTCTACAACGACTTTCAACAGGATTGACATAAGCTTTTCGATAGCTTGCGTCAGTCCTATACATTTTTGCCTTTTCCAGCATCGGTATCGCTGATAGAATGTCACTTTGTCTAGGGCATTGATGCATTTTGTTTCAAAAATATAAGATCATGTTTTTGCATTTCAAAATAAAAATCTCATAAGGCTCTAATGCCCTGAAATATTATATTCGTATTATAGTAACGCTTTCCCCTTAGCTGCCGGTCCCGCCCGCCAGCGCGCCGACCGTCCCGTCGCGCGGCGCGGGCGCGGGGCGGCGCCTCACGGTGCCCGACGCGCGCCCGCCGCCGCCCGCGCGCCGCACGGACGAGACCCGACGAGTGCTGCTTAGTGATATCGGTAAGTTTTACATAACCTATGTAACTGTGGACATAGCTTTTTATTTAATAAAAAGCTTCAGTGTTGCCCGCGTAATTCAAATTTTCTTACCTTTTTTTAATTATCAGGTTGTATGTTGAATAAAATAATATTCGCGACCGTATCAAATATGGATTAACAAAATTATAAACATCGGAATCAGAAATACAACTCTCTAAGTTCATATTATTATAATCCTATTGAATGACTATTTCATGAACTTATGACATTTCCCCCTTCTTTAGTGTTGTACAGTCATACAAACTATTTGGTACACAGGCAAAATATATTAATTTTCCGCTACACTGCCAAAATTCGATTGGATTGTGTGTGTAATTTAACTTTTTGAGCTTATGGCTTAGGAGAGTGACGTAAAAGTATTCTTGACTATTGAAAACACTCACAAAATTGTTGCAAGTTATCTGCCTGTATACCAAATAGTTTGTTCGACGGTACTATAATGATTATCTTGTAGGCTTCACTTCGATGGTACCGGAGCTGTCTCGCTCAGCAGACCCGGTGTGGGCGCTGGGCAAGCGACAGTCACACCCTGACGACTCCACCACCACTTCTACTTCCAAGTTAGTACCAGGCTGTATTTCTCTACCCAGAAATGCAAGATACATTCTTGTTTCTAAGATATCGGTTAAAGCAAGAAAGACGACAAGATGAGGGCAGAAGTACTGTGATAAGCATGATGTGATGATTTCTTTGATTAGCAATCCTTTGGCCTTGTGATCCAAATATCAATAGCTTTTAAACATAGGTAAGTAGGAATTAGGTGAAATTAGAAAGTTATTTCTATTTAAAATTCAGGTTTTTAGTACCTAAATTACCCCAATTTCAATATAAAATAGTATTTTTTTACAGAGGTCATTTATATTATGACTTGTACACACCCGCTAGACGAAGGTCGCCCGCGCCCCATGGCCCCGCGCCCAACCCGGAAAAAACCCCATGAAAAAAATGGGGCGATTTTTTTTCTTTAAAAAAAACCATCCTTTTTTTTACACGCTGTATAATAATTATAATATATAAATATTATTGGTTGTTTTAAATTATTTGTTCCATTCTAAGGCCCGCTTGCATCACAAATCACTTAAAACGTTTACCGCTAAACGTATTATACATCACTCAGTTTCTGTCAATCCTTTGAATATACAGAGGACAGAGACATAATTATGTTAAGCATTAACGCATTTTGTGATAAAAAAAATGATAAAACGATAATAATTATGGTTGTGTTGATAGATTCCTGTCTCGCGGCTCGTCGTACCGCTCACCATGTCTCAGCATAGACAGGAGCAACGATTGGACACCACAACATGTTTACCTGCCGTCATCTAGAGGTAACTCCTATCATGGTATATCTATCAAAGAACCGCGTAACCCACTAGCAATCACAATCCGAAAGATGTTGAAAGCGATTCCTAATCCATTGCTTCATTTGTTTGTAAAATTCGTCTGCTGACGACGTAAATAACGCAATAAATATTGTAAAATGGTCAAAATGAAAGGCATTGGCAAGTCAATCTGCCTAGCCTTTTCCCAACTATTTTGGGGTCGGCTTCCAGTCACCGGATGCAGCTGGATACCAGTATTTTATATGGAGCGACTGCCTATCTGACCACCACAACCCAGTAACTGGGCAATACGATACCCCTTGGTAATACAGGTTGTCAGACTTTCGGGTTTCTGATGACCCGCAACGACTGTCAAAGATCTACGAATGACAGCCAAATGAAAGGCATTTTAAGTATGGTATGCAAATAGGCTGCAGGTAGCCAATGAGACAGACTTTAGAGCTATGAGGAACAGGGTGTAAAGTTCACTCATCCTCTATAGAAAAGGGATACAAAAAGGGAGGATTTATGTGACATCACGTCCTTCATGCGTAGTTCGCATGTGGCGAGGTAGATGGCAAGCGGTTGTCTTGTGGCGGACAAGACAACCGCTTTTTGGCAAATGGCCCTAGAACCTGGACCAATGCATCTGAGTATCTGTTGTGTGACGTATCTTGGACATGTTTTAGAATTTTACGACTGCCACTGTCGTTGGTCTAGTCGAGTGGTCGCAAGCGCTACAGCTGAATATGACGTCCTTTTTTTTATGTTTTGAAATCATCCTATGACTTCTCACGCTCTGGGCGGAGCGGAAGGGCGTGTCAGACTTTTACTGACTAAAGCCCACCCGTGTTCCTTCAGTTGCCTGTTGCCAAGGTCCCGGTATCCCTTTCGGACTTTCCCCCAGCCCTGAACATGAGGTCCAGGGTTCGATTCCCAAGTCGGGCAATTTGGTATTGGGTTTTTCTATCTGAAATTTCTCAATACCAGCCCGGAGTCTGGATTTGTGCCCGGTTGATGGCAATAGGCACGCCCCCTATTACATGGGACTTTAACAGAACTGGCGAAATGTGTGTGTACTAGAGGAACACCTCAGCCTAACCCTCTGGGGATTTCAGGCGTTATGTTGTGTTAGAGTTTTGCAAACCTACGCAGATTTATTCATTATTGATAACAGAGTGACTGCACAAACTTTGAGCCGTTCACATTCAAGTCGCAATCTGTCAAACTTGTTAAAAATTATGGTAAATTGATGTTTTTTTTTTGACAGCTTGCGAATGAGATGCAAATGTGAAAGTTCTTAACAAAACAGATTTTTCGTTTCGTATTAAAAATGTTATCAGCCAAGCCAACTGATACGAGTACATGGTTCTAGTAACCATGTATCAGTAGGCTTGGCTGATAACCTTTTTAATACCGAAACGAAAAATCATTCTAAAAATAAAGGAATTGCCCCGTTGTTTGAAAACACATTTTTGGACAGCCATATTTCATTTGTTTTCAGAAGCTCACCGTCCGTGGCGCAGCTCGTTACCGGACGTTCGTCGCGACGACACCGACGAGTTACTGGAAGAGGCAGAGATATTCGTCCGGCGATCTATTGACAACTTGCAAGCGCCGGCCATTGACTGTAAGTTCAGCTTAGGTGTTAGCGCAAATTAACGTATCTTTCCATAAGTGTCAGATTGCAAAGAAATTTTATAAAACTTAAAACTGTAAATACAGACAAAGGTAAACGCTTTTTGTCAGGAAAAGTTTATTTTGAGCTGCAAATCATCATCTGCCTAGCCTTTTATCAACTGTATTGGGGTCGGCTTCCAGTCTAGCCGGAGCGACTGCCTCTCTGACCTACACAACCCATTATCTGGGTAATACGATACCCTGTGGCAAGACTGGTTGTCAGACTTTCGGGCTTCTGACGACCCGTAACGACTGTCAAAGATCCTCGAATGACAACCGGGACCAACGGCTTAACGTGCTTTCCGAGGCACGGAGGAGTCTCGGTATTTAAAGATGGTCACCCATCGACGGACCAACGCCCGCAAGCGTAGCTTAACCTGATGGATCGACCCGTGCGGCTGGTTATTACTGAGCCACTTTTTGAGCTGCAAATATTAAAGAAAATTTTTTTTTGGGTGAAATTCGCCAACTACGTCTCATAATACTAGTAAAACACTCCTTCCAAATACATATAAAGAAAAGGATAATAAACGTATTATTGAAATCCTTAAAATTGTCTTTCCTTTGGTGTCCAACCATTAACCGTTGTGTTATATTTTAATATTTTCATCAGCTTATTAGTTAATGAATTTTCCAACCAATAGCAGGTTTTAAAGGTTTTCCTATTTTAAATTGTTATGGAGGACTTTTATATCACTGATCCTTTGAAGTCACTTGAGGGTTTCCAAGAATAGAATGATGAACGAGTCTGTTAATATGTTATCCGATTGTTTCCAGTGGAGAAATCAATCGGAGTGACAGGTCAGCCGTACATCCCGGCTGAACCTCGTCAGCTAAGGCTCGGACACACTGTCAAGGTGATCACGCCGCATGGACGCATCGCGGTCGGACGTGTCAGGTATATTTTCCATGATCATTTTCAGCCTCTACCATTAAATTTCTTAAATATTCTGTGCACGATGGTTGATTTTAAGACTATTTCACTATTTTCCTTCTTACAGAGAGGATTTGATTTATGCTTTTTTAAGAGTGTGATAATTTTGCGCAAAATACATGTGTCTATAAGTCCATCTATTAGTGTTTTCGTCCAAAACTCCATACTAATATTATAAATTCGAAAGTAACTCTGTCTGTCTGTCTGTCTGTATGTTACCTTTTCACGCCTAAACCACTGAACCGATTTCGATAAAATTTGGCAAGGAGATAGATGACATCCCAGGGAAGGACATATGCTACTTTTTATCGACATACCACGCGGGCGAAGCCCGGTCAGAAGCTAGTAATATTATAAATGCGAAAGTGAGTTTGTTTGTTTCTTTGTTACGCTTTCACGCTAAAATGGCTGAACGGATTTGGATGAAATTTGGCACAAGGGCTGACCATGACCTGGAATAGGACATAGGATAATTTTTATCCCGATATTCCCGCGGGATCGAGACACACGCGGGTGAAACCGCGGGGCGCATCTAGTCTTCTATAAATAAGGTCAAGTTTCAGTAAGAGAATGAAATTACTACAAATTTTCGACGGAAATTAAACAACTAAACCTTCTTCATAACCGCCTACTTATTTTCTTAATAAACATAATGGAACATCTGGCCGTCGACGGCCAGATGACCCGAGACTTCACAGCCTACCCTTCTTCAGCTGCTAAATCTATCCCCATATACCACAGATACGTGGGCCTCGCCGGCAGCAGCACGGCCACCAGCAGCGTGGTGGTGGGCGCCGAGGTGCTGCACAGCCAGCAGCCGGGGCTGGCGCGCAACGACGGGCTGCACCGCGGCAGGAGGTACTTCCTGGCGCCCGCACTGCACACGGCACTCTTTGTGCCCTTCTCGAAAGTCGTCATGGCGTGGACTAATTAACGGTAAACGACTTCATTTTAGGCTTTATCACACTGATCTTTCAGTATCGTAATGTGTTTTAGAAGAAACTGTATGGAAGTTGAGATAATCCGAAGAATCCTGTGCAGTCAAAGTTACTGATTGGAAAAAATCACCACTGCATAAGTTATGCTCTTACAGTCAACGGCACTAGACATACCCATGTGGTTACATTTGCAATACAAAAATCACCCTTATATCAAAGACATAAAGGCGCAAATTTCACCAATGATTGTAGAACCCTAGTCACAAAGGGCGTGTACGTCAAATGTTAGCAGTAAGTGTATGCAAATAAAGATTACGACATATCGGTCCAAAATGCTTTGCGGTATCTGAACCCAAACGCGTGTGATAAAGCCAGATTATTTAAAAGATTACAAGCTCAGCTTTGAAGTTGTGTGGGTGTATTTCGAGAATTTAGAAACAATACTATCACAAGACAGAAAAATCGACGACGAAAGAAAAGTGCACGATAAAATTAAAAAAATATGGCGGTGTCCAACTGCGTGGATAATATTAAACTATACCGAATATAATGAACAAAATGTTGGTGTTGCTGGAAATAATATAAAATGTGTACCCGATAATACAATAATTAGTTTGAAAAAAGGAAAATTAATATGCAAAGTTGAATGTGGAAAATGTTATGTTTTAGTACAGTTTACGGACTTATGTGAGCAAAGATTTGATTGCGAATTATAAAATTGCGACGAGTTGATGACATTCAAAATGACCCGAAATGTAACGTAATGAAAAGCAAGCCCGAATCGAAAGATATTGTGTTGAAACCCGAAATAATTCAAGCAAAGTATATTATTATGCAAGAATAATCTGCTTTCTTGCATCACCCTGTATAATACGATTGTTCAAATAACCTCATCGTGAAATGCAAATGTCTGCTCTAATAAAATTACAATAAATTAATTTAAATACAAAAAGTAAAAGTATTATTCATATTAGTCAATGTTATACATTATACAGTTTAGCTAAGCATGTATGTATTTAACTTAACAGTCAAACTCCTTACATAAGATTTCTTGTAAAATATGGTGTATTATGATTATTTTATGTGGGATAATAAAAGCTCTAAGATGGGACGTTGTTCATAGAAGGGACATTGTTATACAGGTTGTTAGGGTAAACACCGTTATCCTTGAAACCAGTGGTTTACTTTCATTTATAGAACGTAAAATCAGTGGAAAATTACAACTTTAAAAAAAAAAGTCAATCTACATATTACCACAAGAGTATTTCACCATACGTGCTAGGGCAACGAACTTAAGTCTCAACACGGGCGGGGGGCGCGGGACTTTACCTGACCGGCTGCGAGCGCGACCCCGATGTTGTGTATTTATTCATGTGTTGTGTAGGTAGGTAGGAGGGGCGGCGACCTCGGGCGCATATCCTTGAATTGGCGGACGGTGTCGGATAGAAACTTTTAAAAAGCTTTTACTGAAAAGTTTTTTTTTTTGTGACTCGGTCATTACAGTCAGTCATATTTAAGTCAACCACCCATGGTTTCAGTGACAACGGTGTTCACCCTTACACCCTCTATAACCCGATTATTCTAACTGTGCTCCTTTCAACGTCAAAATACTGCAGTGTATGTTTAAAATAATAAAATAATAAAAAACGTTTATTGTGTCTAAAAGTTATACATAATCAATTTTGGATTTGTATACTGAGTGAAATTGAATTCATGGGCATCCTCTTAAGGGGTCATTGTAATTGTCATTCGACTCCACTCACTTTTCATAGAGCTCATATGCCATGCCGCTAATAGCGGGCAAAGCTATTGGGGGCCTTTCTAGTTTTAAATGAACACTTGTCGTTATATCAATGTCTTAACTATGAATGATGTCTTACGTCCAGTTTCTTCATAAAAAGTAACAGCCAGGTTATGAAAAGTAAAGTCAAAAAGAAACAAATTTAACCGATTCTTTGACTTTTTGACGTTACTTTGGCCGTTACTTTTGAAATGAAATGAAATGAAATTGTTTATTCTGTAAATAGGATATCGGAATCACTTTTACACGTCATATTAAAATAAAAAATAAGTTAGATGCGGTCGGCGTTTCCTATCTGACTACTCTGAGAAGAAAGGCCGAAACAAACTCAGAGGTCGCAGTCTCTTTTAAGGTCCAGATATAATCTTGGTCAAGCCATATGAGGACCATGTAGATTAATGTCTGAAATGGTCTCTTGAGGAAAGAACCACACAGATTTGAGTGGACCTGTCCAGTCAGTGAAAGCATTTGTCAGTAACCGAGGAGCTCAACTCAGGTTTTCTTCTTCTTTGATAAAGAAACAGGCCGTTAGTCACTTCTTATATGTACTAGCTCAATGGCTAATAGCAAACTACCCTACATTAAGACATTTTAAATGTTTAGTAATATTTGTATGGAATTGAATGTACGCCTAAATATGCTTAATGGAGATTTATCTTGAGAATATTAATATATAAATGTATAGAGCACATAGTGGAATATATTAGATATTAAATGTATGTTTTTCTCTATACAAAACTATGTAAGTAAATGGTACTAAGTATTTCGCGAGAATTAGCACTGCCGATATACAGAAATGAGAATTTTGTGTGAGACTAGAATTGAACAATTATTAATTATAACCATTTGGAAATAATAATAATAAGACCGTAGCCAGAAATGAATACAAATTATTAAAATCCCGGCTGCGGTCTTAGATAACTTATGTAGTTGGTACACACCGGATAGTTGACGTAAATATTTTACAAATATATACGTAAAATGTTGTCTGTACATTTTAAAGCTACTTATCAATTACAATCGCAAGCTAGATTTCAATAGATTTATATCAGAGGGAATTTTGTTGCATTATGCACTCTATACCAAGAATCATAAGACCTAAAATGGATTGTGTTCAGTTTTGAATAGGCTAGTTATATGCATTATGTGTGTATTAATGTATGCCTAAGAAAATAATGTTTATGGAAGGAAAATGGAGGTTAGAATGAATAAAAAATTTAATTTCTAAGATTAAATGTACTTTTTTGGCGGATTTAGCTGGATTATCTTGTTGTCATGTAATGAGACAAGAATAAGAACTTATTTTATAATATTGTAGCCATTATTTCTTTATATTCCAATAAGACTATTACTAATGGATGGCTAAGTGTTCAATGTAAATGCGTTTCAGTGTAATTGTCAATCATTAATCCATAAAAAATAATCGATATTTTATAGTTGCTGTATCTAACCTCCAAACATAAATGTCATCAATAAATCTGCTGTCAGATATGGCTCAGAATTAAGCCCGATTTAGACTATGCAAGAGGAATGGTGGCCCAGTGGTAACGGCCCCGACTTACGAGTTGTAGGTCGTGGGTTCGAACCCAGACAGGCTCTTTACTTTGTGTAAATAACTTCATCACCACTGCTCTCAAAACGGTGAAGGAAAATATCGTGAGAAAACCGGCATGTCCTAGAACTGAAAATTCGAAGACATGTGACATCTACCAACCCGCACTGGGCCCGCGTGCCCACTCCCTCTTGAAGAGAGGAGGCCTGTGTCTGTGTCCCAGCAGTGGGAACATTATAGGCTGATTATGCATTATGAACACTATGCAAGTTTCTTGCCTGTGAAATACCATTTTTGCTTCGTCGTAGTCGGGTAAAAAATGTGACTGGTCATGTAAGTATGGTTCAATAGCATCATCATTTCAGCCGAAAGACGTCCACTGCTGGACATAGGCCTCCCCCAAGCACCGCCACTTCGACCGGTTCTGTGCTTTCCGCATCCAGCGGATTCCTGCGGCCTTCACAAGGTCATCGTTCCACCTTATAGGAGGCTTATGAGTATAGCTCATGGTCTGTAAAATGCTAAAATTCTTTATTCATTCAATTATGGGCCATATCTGACCGCAGCGCAGTTTCTCTTTCCTTCATATTCGTGTAAAGATATAAAGGTAATAGGGATGTAAGCTCGTATCGTATTTATTTATATTATTAAAATGGGTAGAAAATTGTGTTAACTGTGTAGATAATTAAATGATCTAGCGGCAAAGTACTTCACATTTATAGTGTTTAGTAATTAATTAATGTGTATGGCTAAGTATTGCTCATACTTCTACAATGGTGCTCTGTTAGTTTGTCTTTCTATACAGGGTGTTATGAAAATTGTACACACTATTTTCAATAAAAAAATGGAGTCTTTGGGACCAGTTTTCATAACATCCTGTATACCAACATATTTGCTTACTATCAATTTTATTAGTCGCTTGCTGCAGGAATATTAAGTAGTAGTTTCTTGAAATTATTGCCAATTTATTTACGCATATTTTTTATAAATACTTATTTTTCTATGCAATTCTACAATTTTATACTGTACCTAAGGGTTGATGCGTACTGGATAAAGTATTTTGTTTGAATGTACAGTCGAGGAAGGAAGTCTTTAACCACTTTAAATAATTAGTAATTTTTTTGACATTAGAACATAAATGCCGGATTGACCGGTGCCAGAAATGTCAGATTGACTTCCTTGATAGTACCTGGCCTGCTATTGCATATCAATACAAATTGTAGTTTATATTTTCTTATCTCTGCGACAATCTGTCTGTGAACTTTTAAATGTTTTAGAAAGCTTAGCTTAGCCGTTTCGAATGTGTATTTGATGTATAGTGTAATATAATGTATTTCTAATGTAACTTTAACTTATAAACTGTCTGTTGTGTTTGGGCATCAGTTGTACCTTCTTATTTAAAAGGAAAATTGTAACATTTTTTTTATCCTCTCGTCGCGGGTTTGCGTTATTCGTATGTTATAGAATGATAAAAAAATACAATGTTTTGGTGGCCTATTGTCAGTATTAGTTCACAGAATTCCCCAAAGCAAAATTAACTAAAAGTGCTATGTTCATTCGTTGCCAGTTTCAGTGACATATGTTTACATATCTCGGGACCATGGGGTCCCGGTTTTGGAAGGCGTACGAGGGGCCGAAGCCAACATGCAGGCCCGTTTGACTTTTTTAATGGAATGAGGCACCAACCGACGATTATCCCTGTTTTCACTATTCAAGTAGTGGAGATGGACTAATTATTGCAGGATAGGGAAACAAAGATATTGGATTATGGGTCTAGGTGGCTAAAGTGGACTGGTAACCTGCCAGCTCAGTTCACAGACGGTGAGTACGGTGTAGTACTCATAGACAGGGCTAATGATGATGAAAACATAATAAATGGAACTTTGTGGCGAACTGTTTGCTCAAACACAATGGACAGGTAGCTTTATACCAAAAATATATTTCTCTACTTACCTACTTTATAATGGCTCGAGCGAGCTCGAAATACCTAAGCCTTCTGATTTAAGGCGTATCATTGAAGTTGCATTAGTTATCACCCATCACAGTAAAACTTCTGAAAGTGTGTGAAACATGTTACTGTTACATTACTTTCAATGTAACATTATAACATTAATTAAAATGTTACATTCGTAGAAATTTATGAAATGTCGACATTATTATCGTGAGAGTGGTCTTCTACTTTTATTTACTGGTTGTTAACTTTGACATTTTAACATAACAACATCTCGCCTGTAATCTCCGAAGGGTTAGGCACCTATATTTCAACCACATTTCGCCAGTTAAGTTACGTCTCATGGAATAGGAGGCTAGCCTTTTTTTTATGTTGGTTTATCATCATATGACTTCTCCCACTCTGGGCGAAGCGGGAGGGCGTGTCAGAGTTTTACATTATGTCGATGCGACAGACGGCCTAGTGGCATATAAAATAATATTATTGAAATCGTTGGCCTAAATAGAGTATATGACCACATTGGTACAGTTTCTTTTTGCTGAAATTGTATCAAATTAAACCATGAGCAACTTTTACGGAATAACTCGGCTGATTTATCTTATTATGACTTAATTCATTTATGTATTTATATTTCTGTATCTCTCTGTTTTTACACATACATGAAATCGCGAAAAAGAATCAACTGTTCCCTAAATTTATGTTCGCATACGTATGTATGGAACAGCAGATTTTTTCGCGATTTCTGTTTTTGTCCCATATTAAAAATTGTTCATAATGATGAGTAAAGTCACGTGTTTAAGTATCGGACAACCAATAACCTAAACATACAATTTATAAAGGTTTGGATAGGAGGAAAGCAAAAGGATGTGATTGTGTAACAGTGTCTTATAATGTATGGTACTTAGTATACGGTCTACAATGATACACGTACTTGTATGCAGAGAATAGTAGAAAGGTTTTACACATTAGTACTTTGCGAAGTATTAAAAAACAAACGTCACGCTGTATTCCTCAAAGGGGTGTACTATCTTTGGGAGTTACACTGGCGAAATGTGGCTGGATATACACATAGTACAACCACATTTCTCCAATTAAATCTTGAGTAATAAGAAGCGTTAAAGATACTTTTCAAATGTTACAAAAATAGCAATATCTTGAAAAATTTAGTGAATTTGAACATGATACCAATGTGTAAAACCTAAAAAAAGATTTAGCGAAGTGTGAAGTAGGCATGATGTTCTGAATAGCTCAAACGCAAATATACCTAAGTTTTGATCTCAAATATTATTTGATTTATTTATTTAGATCTGTAAGTACTACTGTGATTTCTAATTTATTTCGACTGAGTTTCAGTATTATATTTTTTTGCATAACTTTTATACTTACATGGCAGTTGTTTTTTGCTTTTTGATATGCATTTTTTTTTGTGATTTAAATACCAAAGAATGTGGTAAGTAGAAAATTTGATTCGAACTTAATAATGTGCACCAATGTTTATATTGTAAAAAAAAATGGCTATAAATCGGCTTACAGAAAGGAAAAAATAGTGTTCATCAAAATGTGCCAAACACTGGCTAAATGTCATGAAATTCTATGTATTATATGCATCTGTCTGTACAAAAAAGCCTATGCCTAAATATTATATTAAAAAAACAATTATCAATTTCACGCACAAACTTTTTTGTCGAAATGGAAACCTGGCAACCCAGCGGACTAACAAAGAATGGTACAATGATAAATGGAAACTTTCGATGCCTAATCTACTAAAGTTTCTTTATGAAAATCTCTATCTTTTAGATGTACAACTTGATTTTGTACAACTCTAAATGTATGTGTATACCTGTTATGTATAGGTAGTCTATGTCATATACATGTAAGTAGAATCTTAGATCGAAACACCCTTATCTATTCTGTTGATGAGATCAAAAAAATCTATTTTAAATATCATTGTACGAGAATATATGTTAAGTGTAAGAAATAAAAGTATTAAAAATATCTAAGTATTTTTTTTTCCAAAAAGCCTGTAGATATAATTCCCTTATCTAATGAGTTCTAAGTAGATTATGGCTAGTGTAGGTACATTCAAACTCAAAATAAAGTTGATTACAAAATATACACGTGTAAAATAAAATGAAAATACAAAAACACGTTGTCAACATATTTATTAATCGTCGATCCAGAAAAAGGAATATAAAACAAACAAAAAGTTGAGTAATTAACAATGATTTAATTAACAGCAACAAATAACAATATTGTGCAACAAAAGTTATAAATAATTTGTTCTAAATCGCACCAGGTAGCTTGCTATAAAGAAGTGTGAAAAAAGAGGAGAAAAGAAAAGTAATAGGAAAGCAGACTAAAAGTATAGAAAGAAGAAAAGACATAGAAAAGCAAGAAGGTGAAGTAAGAGAAAATAAGAAAAACGAAGCAGAAATAGAACAGGTATAGGAACAGAAAAGAATAAAAGTAAAGTAAAGGAAAGAAGTAGAATAAAGAAAAATTTAAGATTAAGAAAAAGTGTGTAAAGATATAAAGTAAGATGTAAAGTCAAGTGAACAACAGATAATAAGAAAGAAAGAATAGTAAGTCTAGAGGTAGAGAAAGAAAGATTGAAAATAGATAGAAGCATGCAGTAAGATTAAGATGAAGCGTGAAATGAAAAATAAGGATAGGTACTCGTAAAGTCCTCCTGACCGAATTTCTGTGATGGCGGCCAATCTTAGCAGAGACGAGCCATCCACGAAGGATACATTATAGTGCACAAGTGTGGGTGCAATCACAGGTGCAGAGTAAGTAGTAAGAAGTGAAGAAAGTTTGAGATAAGGTAAAAAGATAATAAGCAAGAGTAGTCTACTAAAGTTGAAATAGACATCAACGTAAGAAACTTTTAAAGAAGGGTGAAATAAATGTATGTGTAATAGAAATAGTAGCAGCAAGAAAGAAGAGCAAAGATTAAGAAAAGGGTAAAACAAATAGAAAAGTAGGAAGGATAGAAATAAGGGAAGAAGACATGAAAATAAAAGAGAAGAACAGAGTAGCGTGCAAGGAAATCAGAAAGAAGAATAAAGATTTAGAAAAAGCGTGTGAAGTAAGATGTAAAGGAAAATAAAAGAGTAAAGAAAAGATTGAAACGGTATAGGGAAAATAAAGAAGAGAAATAAAAAAAGAATTAGAAATAAGGAAGCTTAAAGATAGATAGTAGTGGTGGAAATAAGTGTAGATAGTGAAGTTTTAGGAAAGTAAAGTTTCAAGCTAGTGTAGATATAGTGGAGCTGGAGTTTTTAGGAAAGTAGTTTTAAGCCAGTGTAGATATAGTGGAGTTTTCAGGAAAGTAAAGTTTTAAGATAGTGTAGAAATAGTGGAGTTTTAAAGTAGATATAACAGTGTTTTAGGGAAGTAATGTTTCAAGCGAGTGTTGATAAAGTGGAGCTTTCAGGAAAGTAAAATTTTAAGCTAGTGAGATATAGTGGAGTATTATGAAAGTAGTTTTAAGCCAGTGTAGATAGCAGATAGCAGAGATAGATAATTCTACTTTAGGGTGCGTTTTCCTGTCTATTTGTGTAACAAAGGCTTGTAACAAAACATCTTTATTTCTCGAAGAGGCAGGCAAAGGTGTAGGATACCCCCACATTTCAGCAGTCATATTTAAATTCCATGTTTTCCATTCCAGCCATATTTTCTATAGTAAAGGGCTCGTGTTTGAACCCCACCATCTAATCATCGAAGTTTTCTTAATACTAAATCTGTTCAAACGTTGATTGATCAGTACACCATTGCACATCATTATGACCTCCGGCAAGAAATTGTCAAATAGGTCATACATGTCAAATATACCATAAAGGCACAAATCTCTTCCAAGATATTACGAAATCTAAAACACATTTGATCATATGTCTATCCCATATATTTGAGATAAGATTCAGTATGCTCGGTAGACTCAGCTCTCCCAACTCTGGTACATCTAGCTATTATTTCTCGTCTTTGAAAAGTACTTATGAAATAAACTATTTTAGCTTGCCAGCTGTAGTAAATCTAAACACTTTTAAAGAAGGGTTTGTTTGTTTGTTGTTTGGAAAATGAAAATAGGGAGAAATTAGAATGAATAGAAACGGAATGGAAAGAGATCGATAGAATGTTCGATAAAAATAACAGTAAGATAAAGACGTATTAACGTAGTATCGTAAAGGTGAGAAATGAATATGATGATGACGTGTTTTGTTTATGGAATGAAAGAAATGACATAAATAAAAGTATAGCTTAAGGCGAGTTGAGATTATAAATTGAGTACAAAATGCAGAAGAAATTCTTCGTGAAATCGATAAGGCAATATACATAGAAGGATTTTGTGGATTGATCGATAGTAAGTATTTAAGTATAATAAATACAGTTGGTTTCAAGGCATAGAAGCTAAAGATGTTTGGAAAGTAATTTTTTGTGATATGAAAAAAAATCAAATGAACAACAATATTATCATTCTAGAAGTAAAAGATAGATTTATCAATGACGTGGAAGCAGAAAGTGGAAGAAAGAAAAGAAAAGGAAATCAGAAGAGTAGAAAATATGTAGAAGAAATAGTGAAATAAGGATTTTTCAATTTAAACAAAAATTAAGAACGATAGGAATAGATTTAAAGTAGTCATGTCAAGTCATGAAAGTAAGATAGTTGAAATCAAGATAAAAGTAAAAAGAATAAACAGTCGATTTATAAATGATTTAGTATATGAGAAGAATTTTGATAAATATGATGATTATAGGAAAGAGAATGATTCAATGTTTTGGTAGAAATATAAGAAAAAAATGGATAAAAGGGAGACAGCGAACAAAGTATAGACTTCTAGTTATCTTGTAAGTAGTATAAAAGAAATAGTAGAAAAGTAAGAAGTAAAGAAGAAGAAGATATAAAAGGATATAGATAGAATTATAATAGAATAGATGGATAGAACAAGATTTAAAAGGGAGTAACAATAGACAAATGAGAAGTAAAAATACATAAATATAAAATAGGAAGACTAGTAGAAACTCGAGATAGATATTGAAAAAATAAGAAAGAAATAAAATATAATTAGAAAAACATTATAAAAGTAAAAATAACAAGATAAAGAAAAGATAACGAAAATAAACATACTATAAGATATTTTCATAGACCTGTATAGAAAAATACAGGTCGGTATAGAGATATAAGATCGGATATATCAATAATAAAAAGGGTAAAGTTGCAATAATAAGAGAAATAGAAATAACTAACTTGACAGACTGAAAGAAATACAATAGAGATGCATGAAAAAATATCACTTATTTTGAAGATAGATAATGAAGTAAAGAGGACAAACTGGAGAAAGGAATAGATAAGATCAATTGAAAGTAAAGTAGAACGAAAGAGTAGTAATTGAATGGTAAAAAGATTCCACATGTTGATTTCAAGAGAAAAAAGAGGCAGGAGAAATAGAATAGAAAAGTAATACAGATTTTCGGAAAATAGTAACGATACATGAAAATATATATATCGACAGAGTAGGAAGGTTTAGATTTAAAGTTGTGTTTAAAAAAGTGTTGAGGAAATATGATATAAAGGAGATAAGAAAAAAATTAGTTAAAGATGTTCAAAACAGTTATGAAATGTACTAGAATGCAATAATTGATTGTGATGGTTGTGATTATAAAAATATTTTAATGAGTTTTTCATATGAGGATGTTCAAATAAGAAGAGAGAATAAGTAGCAAAGATTTTTTATATGATTTAAGAAAATGATGATGATTTATGCGTATAGGACAGAATTAGAATGGATAGTGTTGATTTGATTTGATAGGAATAAAAGACGTTCGGAGTAGATAGCCTGATAGAAGTATTTGACATGAACCATTTGTATCTGACAAAACCTAGCAAGTTTGCAGTAGGTTTTGTAAAGTTTCATGTGTAGTTAACGTTCAGTCATTCTGCATTCCCCTTCCAATCCAAATCTATGATCTGGCTTTAGCAATTAAAAGAAGATAAAGTAAATAAATGCAAGAGTAAACATACAGTAGAGAGAGCGAGTGAAATATATGATGACGGTGACAGATCAAGTTTTAAAGATATAGATAGTTTGAGTAAAGGAGATAGTGATAATGCGTGAGAGTAAAGTAAAATATGTGAAATGATAGCATGAAATGAAACGAAGAAGAATGTAACAGTTTATATTTTTAAACAAACAAAATAAATGAAAGCGATACAGAAATAGCAGACAGATAGATAAGAAAATAGTAAATGAGATATTATGAATAAGAATGATGTAAGAGTAATAATTGTAATAGGTGATGATATTTTACTTGATATATTATATGTAGTCAAGTACAATCATTTATAAGAAAAAGCGTGAAAAAGCAAGCATAACAGTGAAGTGCGACAAATGATAGCAGATAGAAAGAAGAGTGAAAGATAAAAGAACGATGACAGAAGAAGAAATAACTACCTCAGTACGTATCACAGTGTACTTTATAAACTTAAGGCTAAGAAAAAAGGAACTAACGTTGAAAGTGCATATAAAAAACGTTAAGCGGAATGAACCGTTTGTAACAAATGTGCGGTTATTCAGCTACTGATCTAAACCTAATAATATCACTTGAAATAATACTGTCTTTGGTCTTAATTGAGTAACAAGTGCTTGGCAAGATAAGTGCATCAATTGAGCCTCTAAATTGAGAAGATTTTTAAGCGAGAGCTGTCCTATTTTGGAAGAGTGTTAATTTACCCCACTCTAAAATAGAAAATATATAAATACTTTCCAACCAAAAGCCTAACCTTTAGCAAAAACTGACAAGTTATTGTTAAACCTAAAATCTCTCTACAATCAGACATTTTCGAATGGGATTAACCTCGCAACCTTTTTGTTAGGATTTGCTCTATTCGCTTCCTGTATTACCTACTTTCTGTAACTAGAATCTTGTTGGTTATTGACTGGATAGTCAGCGTACCAGCCAAAGGCTCCGTTGTCGCCGGTGTGAGCTCCGAAGTCCACATATTCCCCGAAGTCAGGCGGTCTTTCCGCGAATTGGGAAGCTCCGCCGAAAGACGCTGATCCTGACGCATCTTGTGGCTGCTGCTGTAGTCTTAGGAGTCTTGCTGGGGGTTCATTCTCCGGGGTTGGGGCCAGGGCTACCGCTGTAATAAGAAAGAGTCTTGACTGAGTACCAGAGAACCCAATTGGAAGCAGATAGTTCGAAACTTAGTCCAGTGACCTACTGGTGAAAGAACACAATAAGCACTTGGAAAACAACTAAATAATGATGTGATTGTGAGATGATTGATGATAACTAAAAAAGGAGGCTAACTGAGAGTAAGAAAAAATAAAAGTAAAGTTGCAAAAGATAGATTTTTATCTTGATCTAGATTTGAATGCAAACCGAGTTAATGAGCATATTCTCACGGCCAATATTTTTATACGAAACGTTTCAAAACCCGAACTGGAGGAAATGTGCATTCGCATGCATAATACTGTTTACGAAATAGATGGTAATAGTTTTTTTAGCATGCACTAACCGGCACAATCATCGAATTAAGCGTGCGTGACCGTACTTAATTGGGCAACGCCAACACTGCCCCGCAATACTGGAGTAGGTACAATAGCCGCAAGACTTGCAACATGGCCGCCTACCCGATACACTTACTCCAATGATTAATGACAGAATTATACTGCACAAACTCATAAACCAACCACAGTAACAAACAAAACAGTATCTATTCAGACCACGTCGAAATCGAAAGTGATACCAAAGTTACAACATAATCAAAAATGATTGTGGAAAAAAGAAACATTTTGCAAGATTACGTAAATAATTTTACAAGATCTAACAATGAGGAAAGTAAACGGTACTTTGAGCTTGTAAGTACGTCACTGAGTGAACGGACACGATCCCATTGAATGTAAAACAAGTTATAGCAGTTGCATAGAAAGCAGCTGATCCTTTGTTCTGCAGTGAAAGTGATGGGGCCAGGGTAATCTTGATTGATGGGCGTAAGAATCTACATTACAGATCCATTTCACTGTCTGTCATTTCACAATGAGTCGTCAAGTACGACGAAAGGTGTCAGGAAGTGCTTTCGAAATGCTGAGCGATTATTTTTAATAACTTGTTAATTTTAAAAGTCACGGCTGCGTAGGAATCTCTTCGTAACTGTTACCACATATAAATGATAATAAACAAGCTTGAGTAATAAATAAACACGTTTCTTTCCCACACGTTATCGCTTTGATTTCCTCTCAGTCAATAAAATAGAAATCAAATATAGGATCTGATTGCTTGTAAACGTAAAAAGTTGTTAAAAATAGAGATAATTCAAAAACCATTCATAGTAATGAAGCAATTTGAGAAACTGATGACATGTTTACAGATGGTGCTTTTGGGCACTTCAAAACAAAAGAAACAGAGGCTCTAGACAAAGTGACATTCAGCGATAAAGATGATGGAAAAGGAAAAAAATTATGGGACCGACATTATGTTATCGAAAAGCTTATGTCAATCCTCTTGAAAGTCGTTGTAGAAATACGAAACGCTTGGAAGCGATTGTCACTTGTCTAGGCCCTCTGGATACGGTCAATGAGTGCAGTTGACGTTGAAAAGAAAGTAGGTAAAGAAGGTACCAATTAAAATTAATAGATACAAAGGTCCTGGCCGACCAAGCAACTGAAGACTCTTTTCTTTAAGCTCAAAATTATGAAGAATTTTGAGCAGATGACAAAGCTTAAGACAATCATCGTAATGAAAACAATCACATTCAAAAGAACTTACGTTGTTGCTGGTACTGCTGCAGCGGTATCGGCTGATAATCCTGTTCATAATACTCTTGTGGTAGCTGCGGCGTCAAGGGCGGTGGCGACAGAGTCTGCCGCGGCACGCGACGCACGTGCAATTGTGACAGATCCAGGAACGCGATCTGCTCAGCGGGCACCGCGATGTAGGAAGGCATGGCCGTGGTAACGGCGGCCAAAGCAGCCAGGATTAGCGTGTGCTGTAAGAGGAAGATATGGTTAATATGATGGAAAGATACAGAAATATTGAATGGAATCTTGCTTGATGGTCATTGTGAAGAACATTTTACAAACACTAGGAGTTTAGAAGTTATGGGGGAACAGATGAACAATAAACATACATAGCCTGTTAACCTCTCTGCTCGACAAGACTTTGACACGTGACACATCAGCTAACTCGACAGGATGTTGCGAATTCCGTCATGAAAATCAGGAATTTACATGAACTTTCAGCATTTGAATTTATTAAAAAAAGTATGTTACCGCATCTATTTTATACAATAAGTTTGTGGCAAATATCATAAATTATATGTCGAGGTCGGTCAAACCGCGTCAGTCGACTGCGTAAGTTGTTTAAAATAGGTATAAATACACCTATTCAAAAGGTAGGCAACTCAGATTCCCTGAAAATATGTACATAAACAATCTTCTCTCTTGCTGAAAATATGCAAAAGGACCAAATAAAGATATTATTATTCTTTCTACATTCTTACTTTTACCATTATTCATACTTAAACTAGATAAAAAACACGATCAAATATGAACAAAAATTAACAAAAATTGTGGTGCGACGTAACACTTCTTAGTGCTTACCGTCACCCAATTATTCGATTTCGATTCAAATGTTGCACTCAGCCTAATCGATATTCGATATAATCAAACTTGATTAAAAATTGTAGAAACTGAATAAAAACTCTTTGGTATATTTTTCATTAATTATTTTATTTTGAAAATTAATTTTAGTAATAAGTACACATAGGTACACTGTGGATAGTGGTGTAACGTTTTAGGGTTCCGTACGACCGAATGAAAAACTGAACCCATATAAGATCACTTGTGTCACACGAGTCTTGTGTCTGTTCTGCATTGCTGCAATTTGCTTCGAATCTACTGGACCGATTAGGTTGATATTTGGTACACATATACATTTTGGTGACCCAAACATGGAAATGTAACGTAAATAAATGGATTTAGCAAATAGTCACTTTTGGGGGGCCAAACCAGAAAATTGAAAAAAAAAGTTTTCGAAAAAGCGTTCATACCTTTTTTTTTTTTTTTTTGAGGGTGGGAAATCATCCAATGACTTCTCCCGCTCTGGGTGGAGCGGAAGGGCGTGTCAGACTTTTACTGACTAAAACCCACCCGTGTTCCTTCAGTTGCCTGTTGCCAAGGTCCCGGTATCCCTTTCGGACTAACCCGCAACCCTGGCAGGCATCGGTCCTAGCGGACCCCGCAAGCGTTCATACCTGCGACGGTCTTCTTCTTATTTGATAGCAAGAGAGAAAGAGAGGGAAAGTGGGAATTTAGTCAAAATGAAAATCCAAGATGGTGGGTTCAATTTTTTTTAAATTTTTCCTCTTATCTTAAGTTTTCATAGTTTGCGATAATGCTAAAGTCAATAGTGAGGTCAAAATTTAAATCCAAGATGGCGGCTGCGACAAGTTTTTGTCATGTGTGTCGTGTGGTTTTCGGGTGATAGTGTCGATACCCAATAAGATGAAATTATAATTATATTGTAAATAAATTATCATAGACATCAGTCGCTGTCGATTGTAAACTTGATAGTTTGGCTATCAAGTTTACAATCGACAGTTTACAAGCGACTGATGTAAAAAAAGGACCTCTTAATTATTTCGTCACGTCCGTTCGTCCATTGGTTCGGATGTCATACAGGCATTTTACTCGGACACCTATTTATACTATACCTACCGTTGAAAATTTGGAAGAAGGTGTATTCTTTACACCGCCAAAAATCGTATAATAAAATTACCATAAACATAATTAGGGGTGTCATTCCCCATACATGCAATCCAGGGATGAAAAAAAGATGTATGTAAAGATGTATGACTCATAAGCAAGCATGTAGCATTGTTGGATCTTATAATTACTAATTCTAAGTGACTGCTTTTTGAAGTGAATAACCCATTGTAACCGAAAATAACCCGTATTTCAACAATGAGTTACGGGTTATTTTCGGTTACAACTGCAGAATTAACTTTGTTTTTCGTAGTTTTTTCTAGAAATACAAACTTATTTTTGCAGTCGAAGAATTAATGCTGTGCAATGTGCATGCGTATATGTTCATCCCAACTACGGAACCCTTTTGTGCGTGGTCCGTGGACTTGGTCAGTTTCTTGGGAAACTACCACAAAAAAAAACAATTTCTAGTACCTACTCACGTAACTTAATAAAAACAAAAACTAGCAAGCTCATACAACTAACAAAACATATTGACGTTATGTAAAATTAATTTCTCACCATTATCAAACAAAATTTTGTTACGCCTACCTAAAAAGTATACTGGGCATTCTGTAGCAAACTATCAGAAAAGTTTAAAAAATAAAATCCACATTAAAATAATTTTGTCCAATGTATTAAAATAATTTAGAACAGCGAGCGCATTCCATTTTTAAATTCAATTACCTATAGAATCATTTCGGCGCGAAATTCAAAAGATGAGGTACCTAGCCCGGCCATAAGGTCCTGTCTATTGAGTTAATAGAATGTATTAGGTTTCAATATAATGTCCGAAAAACGATTAAAATAACATTAGAAAAGTATAAATTATTAATGTATCCAATGCTTAATGTATTTATTGTATAAAACAATTTTATTTCAATTTCCAAGTATCGATTTCTTATATTCGACATATTAATTAATCGAGAACGAAATTTAAAAAATAATCGTTTGGCATAATCGTTTTCGGACATCATTACAATAAAAAAAAGTATAATGGACGGCGATTTTGAAAACAAATTCAGTAGTGGTAATGAATAATACGTGTTATTGGACCCGTGTTCGTATATTATGTTAAGATTTGGACATTTTCTAGTTGTATATAATATTTTGAATAATATTTGTCACATTTTAAATCGTATCTACATGTGTATGAGTTATATTCGTGAAAAGTAAAAATGAAAACACGCACGATTGGCGCGAAACTTCGTCTTTGGATAACACAAAACTTCATTACCACTATTTATTTAACTTGAACAATGGATGAATTCGTCAAATAATTAAATGATGTATTATTCACTGCCCCTGAGGTGGGGTTTGGATGTTCAAAATCACAAATTTTTATGTTTTTTAGCCTCGACCACCACTGTCATCAAAATGGCGATTATGGTATTTACAGTCTTGAATTTTATATAGGTGAATTAATGAACTTGCGCGCTGAATATGAAAGATTTAATGGCGTAAACATAATGAGTTTTTATCCAACTCTCATAATTAACGCACATTCATAAGATTTGATGGGTAGCATATTAAATATTTCCATAATCGAGACAGGGTGTCGTATGTGGTAATTCTGGGGTCCAATTGGATCCGCTACCGAGCCGGCGGAGGTTTTTGTGTTGGGGTCCAATTGGGGGCGCTTCCGAACTATACGGTTAAAATCATAACCCTCCTTCAACTTTGCCGTATTTAGGCAATAAAAACCGCGGTCTAAAAGATCTAATTTGAAATAACTTCTACGATTGACATGTTATTGTTGATTCAAAGGAGTTTATTTATGAAGTCGAAAGCGGCAGCGGACGAGAACCATGACATGTCTCTTCACTCAGTTGAAGAGTAGATGTTTATTTTCTAAGTCTTTATAAATAAGATATAGGTCGGTCTGTCAGTGTCTTTCATCGTTGAGATACATTAAGACCGGTTCATATATTGCTCCACGAAATTATTTCAAATGTGTGAACAGTTGTGCAAACTATGTGCTATGTAGTCCTTGACTGTAATAAATAGACTACTTTCTCTTCCGGTGGGCGATGCCGATGCTCATAGGACCATTTTAGGTACCTATAATGTTTCTAGAAATTGGTCTTTCGAAACTAAGTTTATTAAATAAAGTGGTATGAGAAAAAATCGGGGTTTGAGAAAAAGAAGTGGTGTGAGAAAAAATTGGAGTGCCTAGCGATATTGCAATTCTATCTCGATCATCTCGCGTGCGTGATTCAAAACAAGCATAATGTCTTTATCTTTACTGAGGGCTTATTTCGTAAACAGTAGAACCAGTAATATCCTCAGATAACTGCCATAATGTGGGTAACAGTGTAACAAACCACTTAGTCATTTGTCACCGTGGTTAGGTAATGTTTGTGAGCTTGTGAATTATGTATTAAGGCGGTACCCTGAGCAAAATAAACTTGAGCATTTGTTCCCTCTTCGCAGACTGAAAAGCCCGGTTAGATACAGTAGTGAATACGCTATAGAATAAAATCCTATAAAATCAAGCTTTGGTCTTTTGAAAAAAAAAATTGTTGCAAAATGTTCATTATTAAATTAGCAAAATTAAAAAATGTTTACTTTACGAGGAGATGCATGTTATCAATCATTATTTCTCATTTTTATGGTTTCGTTGGAAGGAGATTAATTAAACATAGGTAAACTAATAAAAATAAAAAGAAATGCACAATTTTGGAGTCAAGATTATGTAGAAATTTAATGTTAAAATACATAAAATTACTTTTTAAATAACAAGTAGATAGCTCCTAAAACTGCACAAAAAGCGACTAGCGTGGTGTTTTGCTCAGGGTACCGCCTTAAGCGGCTCTAGAGTTAGACTACTACACGTAGTATGTAGGATGACTAGGCGTTTTTGCTTTCTCTTTGAGATTATCTTTGAAAGTCAATGACAGTTACGATTGCCATGTTGAATTGAAAGTGCATTGACATTTGATTAGTTGTGTGTAAAAATCGGAGCCAAAGTTGTAGTAAGAGAAAATCTTGTGTAAATTATTGTTGGTAATCTTTTTGCGTGGTAAAATCATAAAAAACAACTCCTTATACGAAGACTAGGTCGTATCATTCATTTTGTAACCATAAAAGGAGCTTAAAAGAACGTCTAAGGGTATCCACCGCGATCACGATATGTTACAAATATGTAACTTTACCTTCATTGCCTCACAAATGACACGGTATAGGTACTGCAATAAGGGAACTGGCAGTAAGTTAACGTTTAGCGGCGCTTGCGCAACGGTAGTAATTGGAGCCCGCCCGAGTTGCGTAACCATGACAACCAAGCATGAGCACTGGACCGCAGAGTTCATTGTTTTACAAGAAAGCTTTCAGTGTCGAAACTTCGAACAATTACTGAGAAAAAGATATTGATCGGTTTTTTGCAAGTTTTAAATGACTAAGGGTAGGTAATGATATGAGCTGGGAACTTGAGATTGATGAAATCAAACACATTTCACACCCGCCTAAGTGTTTTAATGTCCATAGAGGTAGGTACTTTCAGACCTATTGAGACACAAAGACTATCGTATCAAATTTCGAGATTGCAGTAATGCACAAAGCTATGGCCCAGTGCCCCATTGACACTTAGACGAGGTAGGTACGTTTTAAGTACCGACCATGCAAAATTGATGATTGCTATCGGAAAACAAATGAAGACTTGAATAGACAAAGCGTGTCACGTAGGATTATCGTTAACCCAGTATAACTTGAGGTTGCAGGACTGCACCGTGCCGCAATCGCACGAAAGATAAACAAATATTAAGTGTTAGCTGTTAAAACGTTGCAACATCATTCAAAACTATTAGATAACAACAATTCAAACTAAGTAACTCATCAATAACCATTCAAACGATTCGTGAATGAGTCACGACTCACAAATCCCACTCAAAAGCCAACATAAAACGTCCATATAAAGATTTATACATAACACTTGAATTATTGAAATGTCGTAACGAAACAGTTCTACTTTGTGTAGGCAGTGTCCGTGGGTGTAATTTGTCAATTAAATTAAATAGTTACCGACAGTAGGCGGTGGAAATATACACCCACTGTGAACTTTCCTTTTAGACCTTGAATAATTGCCTTTTAAAACATTCGACCTTAGTAACTGTCGCGGCAAAAGCTTTGGAATGGCCAGTTTGTGTCAATGAAAATGTCAGCTCGACTTTATATGTTAATTCTGTATTTTATAACTATTAATAATCTGTTGATGCAAAGCCCCCCGAGGAATTCAATCAGTAGTGAAAGTCCTTCCATTAATATCCTGTCGTTATAGACAGGTGCGCGTACGCACAAGTGATTAATTTGAATAATAAGGAAGATAAATCTACATGTTTGACGTAGGTAACCTTTTCCTGAAATCCAGTTAAGATATAGGAAAATGTTAATTATGGTTTAATGGACTAACGAACATTAAATATTAAATCACATTCTAGCAACAGATTTTATTTTATGTTCCCATGCTTACATTTAAAGGTGCTTTAATTTCCTCAGGTCTCAAGGCAATTAAGTAAATTATAACGACAGGCCGCAGTTTTGGCACCTCAGCGTCAAACAATGTAACATTTATTACGCGCTTGAGAATCTTCACATGTTTTGTGTTGTGTTGTTAAAAAATTTCACACATTGTGGTTTGGTTATAACAATGCTTGGCAAAATTCGTGAATGCGCAACAATCTGTAGGACAAGGCTGAATGTTGTTTTGCTTAATGCTCTAGTACTCTACCTATTCAAGTTTTTATACGATTTTTCGTAATTTGTATATGTGGGTAAGTTGGTTTGTGTATCTAGGTACTATATTTTTGGACAGTGGTTACTGCAAACCAACTTAGATGACCACTTAACTACTGTAATTTAGGTACTGGAATGTACTTTACGAATTTATTTTGATATTTTGTTCAGTGGAGTAAAATTCTGGCCTAAAAGACTGTCCGAAAATTGATCCTTCGATACGAAGTTATGTTTAGGGCCCGCACTATTAACTCCTTTTCGATTAGCGTTCTTTTTGTCATTTTTCGTTTTGCTCGGTTCCTAAGGGTCGTAGCATGATGTTAAATAGCTTCGAACCATACCAACTTCAAATATTGGGCTATCAAATACAAAAAGCATGTTTGTAGTTCCGGAGATCAGAGCGTGGAAAGAAACAAGCTCTTCAGCTTTATTATATTAGCTTTTTTTTTCATTTATATCTGTATTTTTTATGGTGTACATAGTATTCTATTATATTCTTTATCATATTATTATAATAGCGACTCGCTCCTGTCTCGCAAGGTTTTTTTTAACTTGACAAAACATCGCAATTTCTTAGTTTTAAGTAACTTTAATATTTCACGTAATAAACACATAAACCTTCCGGAATAAATTATCTAAACGATCGTGAAAACCTCATCAAAATCTGCTGCGTGGTTTAGAAGAAGAACGCGGGCATACAACTTACACTTAACACAAACACATAAGTACAGACAAACACGAAAAGCGACTTTAATTTATAATATGTATAGATAGATTGGTAGCTCTTTACATTTAGTTATGTAGTATCAGAGCTGTCTTATTATCACGCCTTATGTTTGCGGTACTCACGATTTACTTTCAAATATAAACCGCGTCGAAAAGCGAAATGGTGTTATGTAACAGTCGTTTTCATGCTTGATTTGTTGTCAAAATACCGACATATTACCTAAGTTTTTATCAGTTTTGGTTAACATTTAAAAGTTTCTTGAGTCGTTTATCATTATGTAAGTTTTAACCTAATTGAGACTTTTATGGTTTGTTATCTTTAAAGCATATAAACAGGAAATTTCCTTTATAGTGACAATATTACAAATTTTGTTTAAGTTTATTTTAATTACTTAAAATTCAAACTCTTCTTTGAAACAGCTTTTTTCAATATTAAGTATCCAATTCAAAGCCAAGGTAATGAACCTAATAACAACTGTTACGTACAAATTACAATTAGAAAGTAGAGTAAATACAATTTCATGGCTTTATGAACCAGTTGGTATCAATTATACAACCTGCGCAAGCGCCGAACCGATTGCAAGCGATTAAAAGAAAACTGACTTTTTCTTTTCTTTTGAACCGGAGAGGTAATCGATTTTTTCGTCTTGTTTACCACCGCGTTTTCTAAGTACCTATTTATTTTTACGGTTTTCATAATAACAAAGAGTTGACCACTTAAATATTACTTCAGCGTGGGAAAGTAGCTGTATTTTGAAAGTGAAATATAATTTTATGTATTTATACTTTATATTATTAATATCTATTATATAATTTTAATTTTAAATTAATTGGTTTGTCTTTTAAATATTACGTCGACGAAACATATTATGGTAGGTAATTAAATGCAGCTCTTTTCCAGTCATTGAGAACAATTTAAGAATCTTTTCAATTGCAAAAATATATTATTTTAAGATAAAAGACACAAAAGACCAAATAAATTAATCGGTTGAAGGACACAGAACGAGACATAATGGAGGTTTTTATTTGTATTACGCATATGGGCGTTATGTGTCCAAAAGTTGTTAAAAACCCGAATTATCGTAAAATGAAAAGCTGTAACTCCCATCGGCAATGGAATCGTAGCCAATAAACAATGCTGTAAACTACATGTAATCGCTCCGATAAAAAATAAACCTACATAATAAAATAAGATTTGAATCATGTTCCGGCTCACTGCAACTGCCCCACCCGTTCCTGATTGCCTTCAAAGTTTCCGCGGGTGAAAGGTTTCTCAATGTCAAATTACTTTTTGCTTTGTACTTATAAATATATATAACAAATAATGGTTTCTATAACTACTGCCAGCATATTAATATGTGGTACCAAGGTCGGTAGAGAAAAAGCTGATTCGCATGAGTTGCAACTTTTTTTTGTAGGACCGTAAAGGAAACTTACGACTGTGAAGGATTTCCGTACTTACGATACAAATCTAGGTTTCTCACATGAAGTAGTTTTCTTCTAGTAGGTACAAAAACTGTCAAACATCAATTTAGTCCTCGGATAAAACATATCAATAAAAAAAATATTGATTAATTACCTAGTACCTGTCTTACGAAATGTACTGTTTTAAGGTACATATTATGTAGATAGTCTCTATATGCTTTATTACCTTTTACAAGACTAATTCGATATTTCTAGTCTATTGTTAGTTTTAAAAATGATTAAAGTTTATGTAAGTATATTTATTATGTTAAAAATAAATAACGCTACAGTAAATCAGTAATAAAATGATTTATAATTGGTTCTTGATCACGGATTTCATTATTGAGTTTTTTTATTATAGAATATATTATTGAGTTTTCTTGGAATATGGTTATTAGATTTTTTTTATAATGAGCAAGATAAGTAGGTAATTAAATGTAAACAGTAGATAAACGATATAGAAAAAGGACCAACTTATCGATTTTGGTCCTTATTGAATTTCACCAGTTGACGTTCAAAAGCTCTGCTTTAAAACGAACTTAAGTATATTTTCTTATAAAGAATACCTAGGTAAATACATTCACAACGGTGTTTAGAATTAATATTACTTATAATTAGAGCATACCTCTACCGACATTATTCAGTTGTGTAAACTTCCATAAACAAGAACACTATTGCCTTCAGTATTTCGGTCAGTTGACGCTCTATTAACTTTATGATTAGCGGCCAATTAAAATGCACTAATTAAAAATTGAATTTAGTAATCATACAAATTGCTATACCTAGGTACTTATTTTATAGGCAATATATCTCGTATAAAGTCTGAACTTCAAGTACTTAGGTAGTTAGTCTGTCAGTCCTTTAGTCATTTTATAGAATAAACTAAAGCCATGTGGAATCACAAGCCGGTACAAAAATAAAATATTACCGTAATTCGTTGTGTAATAGCATGAAATAGAAATAATAAAATACTTAATACTTTCACTAAGACACTAAAATTAAATACACTATCATAAACACTAAATATAATTAATACACTATATTGAAATAGATATTACGTGTTATAACAATAAAAGAAAACAAACACAAGACGAAACAAATCGAAAGTGAATTGTGAACTGACCATTTTCGTCCAGAGATGGCGTGACTGACGCGGCACGACGCGTTTGCCTCGACTGAGCTCGGAACAACCATTGCTACAATTTATAAAGTATCCGCACGGAGCGGTTTCACTTTCTACTCGAGTCCGGTCGAACATGATCCACTTTTTTACGGCCGCCATAACTCTTACGCCTTGAATGGTAAACAAAGAACGCCTGTTTAACCCCCAGGAGAAAAGGCCATGTGGTTCATTTTCTGGTCCTTTGAGCCGCTTGCCATATGACGTGATCGTACTCGAGATATGAGTTGTAAAGTGGTATATTTGCATACGAAGCGAACATGCGGTGTGACTCAGTAAAAATTAACGAAACTCTGGATTTCATTTGCTCCTCTAACGGCGTGTTGCGTGGCCGTGTAGTAAGTAGTTCCCATAATGGTTAAAAAATTACAAACACGACTCCGGACAGCTCTTGTATACTCTTCTCTGTATTCAAAAGCCGAAGTAGAAAAACTGGGTCCCATGACCAAGATTTCTCAGCTTTCATTTAACCTATAGGCAACGCCTAAGCCACTGAGGGTCATTTCATAGGTCACACTCAAGCAAGCTAAATGAGAGTGTATAAGCAAGAGACGTTACTCTTATACCAAGTATCTGTTATGTATGATCTGTCCCGTCTGGGTAATCTAACCATGATACCATGATATGGCCACTTATAGCGCATAGCTCCTGCCACCGTAGCTCCATAAGAGAAGGACAATAAGCAAAAGTCTCAATCCGCCCTCCAAAAAGTTTTTTTGAGAGGTTTGCACTGATTTAACTCGCTTTTGGAGCTCGTGGCTAATTAATAACTGCCATACGGGTCGATCCATCAGGTTAAGCTACGCTTGCCGGGATTGGTCCGTGGATGGGTCACCATCTTTACATACCTTGACTCCTCCGTGCCTCGGAAATCCGATAAACGCTAAGCTGTCGGTCCCGGTTGTCATTCGCAGATCTTTGACAGTCGTTACGGGTCGTCAGAAGCCCGAAAGTCTGACAACCAGTCTTACCAAGGGGTATCGTATTACCCAGTTACTGGGTTGTGGAGGTCAAGTAGGCAGTTGCTCCATGTTAAATACTGGTATTTAGCTGCATCCGGTTAGACTGGAAGCCGACCCCAACAGTGTTGGGAATAGGCTAGACAGATTGATTAAACTCCCCGACCTGCAAACAATTTTGAAGATTATCCCCTTATATTTTAAAAACTGGTGAATATTTGACCAGCGCCTAAAACATTTTACGAGGTTTACTACTTTGATATTCTTTTCGTGTAGTTAGTGACTAACCTGGCTTCAGAGGTTTAAAAGCCGCCCATGCCCGCATGGGCGGCTTTTAAACTGGAATTGGAGGAATGAGGATTCTCGACGGCATATGAAACCAAGTCAAAGTCAAAGTCAAATAATTTATTTCAAATAGGCACATATATGGCACTTTTGAACGTCAAACAAAGAAATAGAATTGATTCTACATAGTTGCCTCTTCCAAAAGGTAGTTTTCGTATGGAGAAGAATGGGCAAGAAACTCCACCGTTACTCTTTTAAAAATGTTTTACAATATTTTGTATACATTAATTATATAATTATATGTGAAGACGATGCACCTATAATAAGATTACTGTACCACAAAAGGTAAAAAGAATTATAAATGGAGCAATAATGAATAAATTAATTACCAGATACATGGTGCTCACATATTTACAAAGATTGTGATAGTATACAATATTAAAATAGTCCTAACATTGTTACAAGTAGTACATACAAATAATAAATAAAAAAACTAAATTAGCTATCAGTTTGATTTTGTCCAGACACTAAATCGTCCTATGGAGCAAGACCAGCATGTTTCCAAGCATTCTTATCTTGGATATAATCCTCTAATTTGTAATAAGCTTGTTTACAAAGTGTACTTTTTATATGAGTTTTAAATTTTCTTTCATTTAATTGCAATATCAATGCCAAGTTCGGGAACTTGGCTTCATATGCCGTCGAGAATCCTCATTCCTCACGATGTTTTCTTCCACCGTTTTAAAAGCAAGTGATAAGTATACAACGCACTTGAATCCGAAAAGTCAGAGGTGCGTCCTTTGGGTTCCAACTCGAGAACTATTATGACTTGGCAATCTGACGGTGACACCACTAGGCATCACTGCTCCATACTTTCAGATTTGGAATAGACTATATGTAACGTAAACAAATTCTTTTTGGAACCTCGAATGAACTCTTTGTATATCAGATCAATAATGACTGACCCTCTAAATAGTTTGAAGGTGATTTGCATGAGGACTGTTTCATGGTCTTTTTTAATCAACTCTAAAATACAGATTCTTTAAGTCTCCATGCATTCAAGGCGTGCGTTGGAGGTATCACTAGATAGGTAGTAAACCAAACGTTAAAAGATATTGAAGTTTTTTACTAGTACAGGGAAGATCGAAAGTAATAATCTTTTTTTCCATTAAGTTTTTTACTGGTCCAGGGCAGATCGAAAGTAAAAAATCTTTTTTTTCATTTCAGAATTTGTATCTTAGGTAACTGCAGCGAAGTAAGTAGCTGAGGAGGCACCTACTCACAGTCAGATTCACGTTGGTTTATTAATTAAATGGTCCTAGTACTCCGTATTTGTAATTCATGACCCAATGTAATATGGAACGTACCTAACACCACATAAAACAAGTACTTATTCAAATGTAAATGCACATTTGAAATTCATAATGCAGAATTGCAGATGCACATTTTATATTTATACTTAAATCATGGTTTGCGTTCCATAAACAAGTCAAAACTGTCTGCAATGTAGTTAATAGATATGTATCTGTAATTAATAAGTTGTTCTGGTGTAAACTCGTGTAATCATTACAACATCTCAAAGGCATTGTACAATTGGGGTCATTCTAGGTTATCTGTAACCCTGTACAGTACAATGCCCGCGCCGTACGCATTAGAAAATTGTTGTTAGGTAATTACAAGATTTCTCCTGACGATTTCCACGTTAAACTGTGAATGAAAGAAATACATTGTTATAGTGTGTTAACTGAACGCAATGCTATTTTTGCATACGCTGTAAACATAGTGTTCGAATGTTTAATACGACATGAATTTTGTAATGAATAAACATGCATAGGGTTGGTATAGGTATAGGTACGTGGATTGATTCAGAACTTTCAGTGCAGAATTTATAAAACCCTAGTTAGTTGTAGTTATAAAATTTTATATGTGTAAGTATGTATCGATATAATAAAAACATGTAGTGATGAAACACTAAAAATTATAAAGACCAAAAAACTTGGTCCTTCTAACACAAGCTGAATTTGAGTGTCTCCATTCTCACGCCTGAAAGTATCCATCTTCACGTGTCTAATTAGACACGGCTGCGGCTGGGAGAAAATTTCATTTTATTTACATGAGAATGCAAAGCTTACGGTGTAATGAAAAAAAAGAGACTTGTTAAGTATGTCACCTACAAGAATAGTTTTAAACGATTTTATTTTTATCGTCATTGGCATACTTATCTCTGAAACAACCTCCCTGTTTCAGATTTGTAGCAAAGGATAGATCCCAACCCCCCTTGGTTGGGATCTATCCTTTGCTACCAAGGGGTTACCAAAGGGTATCTCGTGTTACCCAGTAACTGGGTTGTGGAGGTCAGATAGACACTATTCGCTCTATGTAAAACATTGGTATTCAGCTGCATCCGGTTAGACTGGAAGCCGACCTCAACATAGTTGGGAAAAGGGAAGGAATAGATGAAAATAGGTGTAGGTACCTACCTACACTACATAATTAGGATCTACTATCTACCTATGCATGAATGTATTTTCCAGTTGACAAAAAGTTGTAAGTTGCACCGAAATTGCTGATTTTAATCTAAAATTCTGTAGAAAATAACAATTTGATAAAGAATCATACCTATAATAAATCAATTCTTCGTTGTTTAAGAAATAGGTAAGTAGATGCATTTGCGGTCCAATCTAATCTTGGTGTCCTTGCCGTTGACATTTCCATAAGGGAAGTTCATTTGACACAATAATTTATTTCTTATGAATTAATTAACGCTTGTGATCTCGATAAATATTAATTCCAGTTTATACTGAGCTACAAGAAGTTTCGCATAGCCAAGAATCCAAAAATCAAAGGGCGCGGTGTATTTTTTTTTTTGACCGTAGAATAACTGTCATAATTGTATATCTACTTACAATTGTTTTACAGATTTTATCGGGTGCTACCGAGGTAGAGGCGGCGGCGTCTGTTTATTTCATCACACTCTAACCGAGTTAGTTGAAGTTCTCACATTGTGTGCAAGGCACGGGCCCTGCATATAAAATGGCTGCTTACCCTCTTACGTAACCAATACGGATTTCTTACCTTCTAAGGATAGGATTGAATTTAAATGTTATTATTATGACTGACTTCCGCGTGGGTCTGGACTGGAAGCAAGAACGTGATATAAATAGTTGAATGAGGGAATGGCAAAGATGCAGACGGTGTTTGAAGGCACCCTTTTCGCTTCGTTCTGGGGCCGTATTGTGCCATAATTATTCAACTGCGAAAATAGGATGGTGCTATCGGCCTTGTATAGCTCCGTCTCTCACTCACACTGGGAAAATGGTGGCATTAAGGGGGATGCGCTAGGGTGACCCGCGAAATTCAAATTTTCTTACGTTTTTTACAATTTGCAGGTCAGTATCAGGTTGTGTGTTGATCTAAATATTATTAGCGCTCGTAACAAATATGGATTTACAGAATTATAAACATTTAAATCAGCAATACAACTCTCTAAGCTCATGTAAGTGCATTGAATGACTATTTCATGAAATCATGACATTTGGCACTACAGACGCGGCAAACCTATGCAGATGGAAAAGCAACGCGCCTGGTCCTTGTCTTTTCTATATATATTCAGTTTTGTGCCAGATTAAGTCTGCGTCCCGTCTCACGTCTCTTCTGTGTGGCCCGCGCCTTACAGCAGTATTATTTTAATATTACTTCAGTATAGGAAAGAGATGAAGCTCTACAGGACGTATAGCTCCATTTCTTTCCCCCACGAAGTAAGGTTAAATAATACTACTGTGAGCGGTAACGAGCTTGCAGGACACGCAGGACACGACCGTTTGTGGAACAGCAACACATTTACACTCCAAGGCGGAGTCGTCAGATTTTCCTTGCGTCGGCAAGGGTCTGGTCCGGAGTCTGTAAATGTGGTGCTGTTTTTTAGGGTTCCGTAGTCAACAAGGAATCCTTATAGTTTCGCCATGTTTTTTTTTTAGTTATGTATTGTGCCGCAAACCTTTTGTCTCGTGCATACGGATAGCCTTCTGTTTAGGGCTCATGCATAATAAGCTGTTATGATTACGACGATATAGCATGATGGATGTGTGTGAATGTTTGTTAATGCGTCCATTCTTTTATTCGAGTACTTATTGTGTGTAAACGCCGTAATATGCACAATGCATATTGCATTATAATTAACGCTTGCGACATATTAAGTTACTTCACTAACCTACTATTATCAATTTTACACGCGACTGAAGTCGAGCAATATTTAAATAAGTGCATTATGAAATGGTTTGATTGTATGTGGACTCTGACACGGCCCTCCTGCTTCGTAAAGTAGGTGATAGACGACTCAGTCTAGTTCACGACCTTACTCGGCTCGCCGTCGGTGACACATGTGAAGCTTGCTCAAAATTTCATTGTTGGATCGCCGACGAACTTACTCGGCGGTTTTAAAGTCCGCGTACTTAGCATGACACACGGGCGAGTAAGCTCGCCGAGCCATAAGTACGCGGACCTACTCGCACGTCTATCACCCCTTTTAGCTTGACACCCTTCATGCCTTAGGAGCCATCACCAAGGTCTGAGTACCTAATTCCCAATTTCAGCCCGAGGTGAGAAATGTGACAGAAGGATTGTGACTTGTTTTGGTACCTGCCGATCTAATATGTTAAAATCTCACCGTGGAAACCTATGTGAAGTGAGCTGTCATTCCACGATTGACAGCTCACTTCACGATGATATGAACGCGAGATTTTAACAGTACCTACTTATACCAGCCTTTTGGCTTTTGTAAACTGCAGATGTTTGGTGATTTGAAAATTACAATAATGATAAGTAAGTTCGTCCAAATGGTTTGTTTGTTTGACTTAGTTCTAACGGCAAAAACACTGGCTACAAAAAACTACTTTTGGTACTAAATAATCGTACGAATTTTGACCAAATGCTTTAAATAACAAATCTTAAAAAGAATAATCTAGAAAAATAAACTAGATTATTGTAACGAACTTAAAACTATCAGAAGCCCGTTCTCTTGATTGTGATATTTTTGATAGTTTTCGGTCAGACGATCTCGTTGTTACGTAACATCGATTACGATTCGATAATTGAATCGATAAAGAGTAGGTACAACCCTACCCTTACCCCCAGTAATATTGTAAACTGTTTGATGATTATGCACGGTGGTTGAATAAAGGTCAATGGAGTAGAAAAAGAGAATCTAGGTAATAGTAGTCAAGGTTCGTCAGCGTAATTTAAAATTTTGTTTACTTAAAACTTCAAGTACCTACCTATCTACTAAATGAGCCTTAATCCGCCTCAGACCTTGGTCTGAGTAATCAGCCTATAATGTTCCCACTGCTGGGACACCACGCGGACCCAGTGCGGGTTGGTAGATATCACATTCGATTCTAGGAGATGCCGGTTTCCTCACGATGTTTTCCTTCACCGTTTCGACAGCATACACACACATACATACATAAACTCACGCCTTCTTCCCATGGGGGTAGGAAACTACAGAACGCCACCTGCTACGATTCTTACATACCTACTTAAGTAGGTAGTCTTTTTTTTCTCGTTTCAAGAGCAGTGCAATGCTGATGGAATTATTTACGCCTCGTAACTCGCGGCCGTTACCACTGGGCCACCATCGCCCTCGTCACTAAATTGGGTGGGTTTTTTCAATGCATGCGTTCCTTAGTTCCCAAGATTTATCTAAGTTTGCAAAAAATTTAAATAACCAAGCATTCATTCTAATTCCATTTTCTAAATATAAAATAGTCGCAAATCGTTCGTATATGTTGGAAGTTGGCACAATTGCATAATCTCTACCATGATGCAGATCAGCAGTAAAATTAGCATATTTCAAATATAAATTATTCATTCTGTGCATTTCTGTAACGGATGCAGATATTTTGTAATACTTATTTAAAAATAAATTATGTCCACGACGAAACTATGCAACCGAAATTATAAAAGATTTAGACGACAACGTACCACGTCGTGTACGGTTTCAGTTTCGTTTACTTAAACGTTTTCTCGGCTGTTCCTTTGGATTTTTCCTAAACAACCATAAAGAGGCAAACAAAAGAAAAAAAAATGTAATCCTTCGAGCTATTTTCGAGTTTTTGCGACACGGCAATTGATTTTTATAGGTATACTAGCTGTGCCCCGCGGTTTCACCCGCGTAAGTCTCGATCCCGTGGGAATATCGGGATAAAAAGTATCCTATGTGTTAATCCAGGTTATAAACTACCTGTTTGCCAAATTTCATCCAAATCCATTCAGTAGTTTTTACGTGAAAGAGTAACAAACATCCATCCATCCATCCATCCATACATACAAACTTTCGCGTTTATAATATTAGTTAGATTAGATTAGAAGTTAGATTAGATTATACTTACTTAGACAGATAAATACCACATTTTTTGCAAATCAAATGCGGAAATTGCGGAAAATCGTGTCCATACATTGACGACGTTCATAAAATCTACTTTTTTAGATATCGTGACGAACTCCAGTAAGAAACTAGTATCTAGAAACACGGCTAATGGCTGGACCAACACCAATTTCTTCATCACAACTGCTTCCTTTTGTAGCCATTACTTAAGCCTAGATCCAGATTCTGTAGCTGTTAGGCATCGTGAAAGTGAGTCGACTAACCAGAAGTCTTTCATTTTAGGTATTCTTATATACCTAGTGCATGGTAGTGGTACCTGCTCGTATTGTTGGAAAGCTGTAGTATTGAAGGGAAAGTACGGCGGCTTGAATACCTATCTAAGGCTGCAAATCCAGTCTCAGCTGGATTATAAGTCTGAAGCCTTCAATTTTAACAGATATTATTAGCGCCGAATATAGATAGGTAGGTACTAGGTACTTACTACATATTAAAAGCGTACTGCAAACTAGGTACTAGGTACTTACATGTTAAAAGCCTATGCCTACGGCGATTGAATGTGAATGTAAACAAACTAATTGTGACTGTGACAGTCAGACTATAATCCGGCCTGAAAACAAAACGATGGCTGATGTTTTGAAAAATGGGAAACCCTGGAAACCTGACAATCGTAATCAAGAATGGTCAAGTACACAGAGGAACCGGCTCCGTAATAAAGTTGTGGAGAAAGTTGGTAAATCGGTATCCAATGTGAATACCAACTTTAAGGCTGCAGATATAAAAATCCCTCTATTTATATCAAAGGTTCACAAGGAGGCCACGGAAAATGACATTGTGCAATATATAAATAATAAAACAAGTGAAAGTGTTGTGTTAAAAAAGATTATAATGAAGCATGATAGTTACTACAATGCTTACAAAGTGTTAGTTTCTAAAACTAATCTTTCATTATATTTAGATGAAAACCTTTGGCCAGATGGAATAACCTTCAGGCGTTTTGTTAATAATAAGAGGTATATACTTAATGGATAGTTCATCTGTTATATTAACTAAGATAATTTCTTTTAATTGTAAATCTTTTAAGAGATCCATTGACAGTGTAAGGTCACTCTGCAATACGGCTGACATTATTGCCCTTCAGGAGACCTGGTTGCTGCCCCATGATGTACCCCTGTTAGGCACAGTCAGTCAAGATTTTAGTTTCTTTGGTAAGTCAGCAGTGGATACTTCATCGGGTATTTTGCAGGGTCGGCCATATGGTGGAGTTGCTGTTCTTTGGAATAAAACTAAGTTTAACTCTGTGTCAGTAATTAACTGTAACAGTGACAGGATAGCCGCAGTTAAAATAACCATGTCTGACCGATCCCTTCTTATCTTTAGTGTGTATATGCCAGTTGACCATATTGACAATTTAGCTGAATTCTGTGACTGCCTAAGTGAAATAGTAGCAGTAGTTGTTAGTAATAGTGTAGAATCAGTATTTGTATTAGGAGATTTTAATTCTCACCCTGGAAGCTTATTTTTTAAGGAACTAAATGACTTTTGTTCAGAACAGGATTGGATTATTTCCGATGTTGCTCGTTTTGGTCTCAACTCTGATATGTATACTTTTATCAGTGACAGTCATGGCTGTAGACGATGGCTTGACCATTGTCTTGTTACAGAAGCAGCTTACAATTCAGTAGTTGATATTAAAGTTAGGCATGATATTTATTGGTCTGATCATTTTCCTCTAGAAATTCAGTTCAATATTAACATAGTAAGACCCTTACATCCTAATAGCTTAAATAAAACTGTAGACAATAAAGTATTGTGGAGGGACAGGGATCAGAAACAAATAAATAATTATAACCAAAAGTGTAATAATTACCTAAGAAAAATGGACTTTCCTGTTGAATTTGAAAATTGTAGTAATAAGATGTGTAAGAATATAAATCACAGGGTTATAATTGATAAAATGTATGATAATATTATACAAACATTATCTAGGGCAGCTGTGTCTACTTATAATAAAAGAGTGCGCAGGGGAGGCAGTATAATAGGTTGGAATAAACATGTAAAAGAAGCTCATTGGAATGCCAGGCAATCTTTTCTTAAATGGGTAGAACAGGATAAACCTAGTACAGGGCTATACTTTGAAGAAATGAATAGTACCAGAAAACAATTTAAGAAAAAATTAAAATTTTGTCAAAACAATCAGGATAAGGTTAAAATGGACATATTAGCTACTGAATATAATAACAAAAACTTTCAGAAATTTTGGAAACAGACTGGTAAACAAAACCTTAAGCCGGGTATTCCAATCAGTGTTGATAATGAAGTAGAGCCAAGGTCAATAGCTAATTTATTCATGAATCATTTCAAGGTGCAGTCACCGCGTCTTGCTAAGCAAGGGATGTTTGATATTGAGGGCCTCATGTGTGATACTGACCAAATAATTATTACAGCAAAAGACATTCGTGAGGTGATCAAAGGTATTACAAGTGGCAAATCTCCTGGACATGATGGCATCAGTATTGAACACCTCAGGTTTGCTGGACCTCATCTACCCAGAATTCTTTCTATGCTTTTTAGTTTCTGTATCAACCATTCTTACTTACCAAGAAACCTTATGAAAACTATAGTTGTACCAATAGTAAAAAATAGAACTGGTGATAGCTCTGATAGAAACAACTACAGACCCATCTCATTAGCAACAACAACTGCTAAAGTTCTTGATAGTTTGCTTGAGAGACAGTTAAAAAAACATCTAAAATTGCATGACGCTCAGTTCGGTTTCCGGGCTGGGCTGTCCACTGAGAGTGCAATTCTGTCGCTCAAGCATTCTGTCAGGTACTACACCGACAGAGATACACCTGTGTATGCTGCCTTCCTTGACCTCTCCAAGGCCTTTGACCTAGTTCAATATGATATATTGTGGGAAAAACTACATAAAGCTGGGTTCCCAATTGCATTAATTGGTTTGTTTAAGTTTTGGTACAGCAACCAAACCAATCAAGTCAGATGGTCGGATGCTCTTTCGGATGTGTACAGGCTGGAGTGTGGGGTGAGACAGGGGGGACTGACATCACCTGCCCTCTTCAACTTGTACATAGACGAACTAATTGAAAAGCTGGCTGACACACAAGTTGGTTGTTATATAAATGGGCAGTGTGTGAACAGCATAAGTTATGCAGATGATATGGCTTTGCTCAGCCCCTCAATAAGTGCTCTAAGGGTGCTGCTGACTACATGTGAAACTTATGCTGACATGCACGGTCTAATATATAACACGAAAAAGAGTGAACTTTTAGTGTTTAGAGGTAAATGTAAGTTACCCAATTTTATCCCTCCAGTGTTTCTGAGAGGTGAGGCTCTCACCAGGGTGTCACATTTTAGATATTTGGGACATATTATGACTGAAGATCTGGATGATGATGCTGACATGGAGAGAGAGAGAAGGTCATTGGCAATCCGATGCAATATGCTGGCCCGCAGGTTTGCACGTTGTTCTAGAGAAGTAAAGGTGCTACTTTTCAAGGCCTACTGCCAGTCCTTTTACACGTGCAGCCTGTGGGTCAAGTATACCCGGAGAACCTATGACATCCTACGTGTGCAATATAATAATGCCTTCAGAGTGTTGTTGCGGCTGCCCCGGTTCTGTAGTGCATCAGGCATGTTCACGGAGGCTCGTACGGATGATTATTTCGCAATTCTGCGCAAGAGAGCTGCCTCCCTGATGCAGAGGAGCTGGGGCAGTGGCAACAGCATTCTGAAGGCAGTTTATGAAAGTATTGATAGTCCTATGCGAAGGCACTGGGGGTCTTTGCATGTAATGTAACCTTAGTGCTTTCGCATTCGATTTTCTTTGAATGTTGTACTCTTTTATAGGTACAAATATTGTTCCTATTGCTTTAAATTGTAACTTTTTGATCTCATGTTAGTGAAATAAGTAGACTAGTTATAAATTATTATTTTAGAAACTAGTAAACTAGTAAATACCAACACAAACGTTTGTAATTGTAATGTTATGGATACTCTATCTGAAATAAATGAATATTATTATTATTATTATTTAAATGTCTTTGACATATCTCGGGACCCTGGGGTCCCGGACCTTTGGAAGGCGTGCGAGGGGCCGAAGCCAACTCGCAGAGGCCCCTTAGACATTTTTAAGTGTTGAGACACCAACCGACGATTCTCCCTGTATGCACTATGCAAGTGCAGCCAAGGACAACCCCCGATTGGCGTAGGACTATTGCATGATATGGAAACAAAGATATTTGATTATGGGTTTGGGTAGCTTAGTGAACTGGTTATCTTGAACTATGGAAAGACTATGGCCCCTGCCTGACCAATGTTTATAAAAATACACAGATAAAATGGCAGGGGGTGACTTGCACACTCAATAATGGGCCCCCGAAAACGGTCGCTAGCACATAGTGACGTAGCGACAAGGAGGCAACATGTCCTGAGGTGCTTAAGAGGAGTGGAGAGGTATTCCACGGCTATCAGGACAATCCCGGAAGTACGGTCAAGATCCCTACCAGCATCTTACTGAAATACTTCCTTCCTCCGAGCATGTTTGCTCTTGCGAATCTCCACTCAAGCCAGCCAATCAAGGCAAGAATGAGGTGGGAGCTCTGTTCCTCGTCAGTGTTCACTCCAGCCGGCCAATAAAGGCAAGCCAGAGATGAGGAACAAGACATCTCCCGGGAGGTAGGGTCCGTGGGGTCGCTACTGCCCAACAGCTCGCCACAAGCTGCCCTGCGGGTTTTTGTATCTCTCTTGGTCTGGCTCCTCACCCTAGCCCCGTTCCGGCAAAGTAAACTCTGCCGGCACAGACCTAAAGTTCGGAGCGCACAAGCCCCACCACGACGTCAACGTAGAGATATTATTATTATTATTAAATCCGCCTCTGTACATTTGTGTGCTTACAGTACCTATTAAATAAATAAATAAAAGGTATTTTTAACCACCGACGGAAAAAGTGGGGTGTTGTGTCTGTCTGCGCCATAGAGTAAAGTAATATATAGGGTAGTCTGCGCTATCGTAGCTGCCAAACGGCTGAACCGATTTTGAATTTTTTGGTTTTGTTTGAAAGGTGACTTGATCGAGAGTGTTCTTAGCTATAAAAAATCGTTTATTAGATGCTTTGTTTTGTCGGGGGTTTTTTAAATTTTTAATTTAATATGCTTGTTACAGGTACCTACCTTAAGTAGGTACCTATTATTACTTATTAATACTTTCTTTACCCTTCGTATCGGAACTTGGCTCCACGCGAGATACAAGACAATGGCTTTCTATAAAGTAGGTAATTGTTTCTGTAATTACGTCATTCAACCGGAAACTGAAAAATTTGGTTCGATAACTCCCGACTTTTAAATATTTTTTTGTAGACGCTTCCCTTTCGTGCAAGACTTAGGTTTTTCGATCAAAATTAACTTCAGGCAAGCAAATCTTCTAGCAAAAAACCAAAAACATTGTCTAAAGGTAAACCCAAGATTGTAAAGCAAAAAATAAAAGTGTATAATAATATATTACGCTGCATATTTCCGCTGCAAGCATGAATCAGGCAAGGAAGCCGTTACTCAACAGTTCGTAAGCGATGAACTAACAACTGTCATTGTGTGAGTTATTATCACGCGATCACGGTAAGTTAACGTTTATTTATTTACTAGCTGCGCCCCTTGGTTTCACCCGCGTAAGTCTCGATCCCGTGGGAATATCGGGATAAAAAACCGCCTATGCCCTATTCCAGGTCATGGTCTATCCATGTGCCAAATTTCATCTAAATCCAATCAGCCGTTTTAGCGTAAATGCGTAACAAACAAACAAACTCACTTTCGCATTTATAATACTTGCTTTTGCCCGCAGCTTCGTCCGCGTGGATGTCGGAAAATATCCCATGGGAGGAATAATTCCTTGCCACCCTTTTTTTGTTGATCTGAGCTTGCTACTTTGTTTTTATACACTTATCTTTATTGGTTTACGCGGCTAAGGTAAAGCTCCCTCCCAGTCGGCATGATTTTTTCCGACAATCATCATCATATTTCTGAATAAACACCTAAACCTTCCTCATGAATCACTCCGTCCATTGGTGAAAACCGGATCAAAAACCGTTCGGTAGTTAGACAGATAGAGTTACTTCCGAATTTATAATATATGAACCGATTCCAATTCTGATTGATCGTGTATTACGGAATTAGGGAGCAGGAAGTAGTGGATCGACAATAACCAAGATTTTGGGCCGAAGTTAAAGGAGTGAACGATCATCGAGGGCTGGTGGTAGGTCTACCACCGCCCGCCTCACGCTCAGGGCACCGCGCCACGTCTCATCAACGTGACTTGTGAGGACTCACATGGTGTGAAAGTCTCGAGAAGAGCTTACTATAGAAATGATCCTATGAAGTAAGGTCTTAATTGGTATTGGAAAAAAAACATAAAATTTTTTGTGTTATTTTTACCATCGACATGCTAAAAAGAAGAAGTAGATGTACAACGACATAAGTAAAGAACCAAAACATGTTCTTGTTATAACGAAGCTGCAGGCAACAGCACAGAACAGTCTGGGGGCCAAGTCTATTAATTTACAAACGTGTCAGTCGTCTTACAATGATCAGTTTTTGACAGATATGCCATGCAAAATCTGTCAAAAACTCATAGACCACTGACTCGTTTGTAAATTAGTAGACTTGGCCCCCTGGTCAAGGTTACACCAAAGAGAGCGTGGTTAACTTTAACTAATTAATTTTACAGTAGTTATCTACTGTTCTAATTATCCTAATTGTTTTGTTGTTTTTTTGTAATTGATAAAAGTATCTATTCTATTGATATCTAATTAATTTTTCTTTGCATCAAATGCACACGGATCAAATATTAGTGTTTATTTTCGTTCATAATTCTATCGCTGGACCACACTGCGACTACCGGACCACTACAATAAATGTATAGGAGGACCATTTCTACCTAGTTATACTTAATAATCTGTCATTTACAATATCAATCAATCTGCCTAGCCTTGCTTTTTTTATATTTCTCTGGCCTAGCCTTTTTCCAACTATGTTGGGGTCGGCTTCCAGTCTAACCGGATGCAGCTGAATACCTACCAATATTTTACATGAAAAGACTGCCTATGTGTGTGGCTGTTATAATTTAACCACGAAGCCCTCTATTTAGTCACGAGCGAGCCCATACAGGGTGCCTCAGGGTGGTCCAAATACTGACGTCATAAAAAAAATAAGTTCCTCATGTCTAGGGGTATCCGAAAAGACGATTCTTGGTAGTTTTAGATTTATACATCGTTTTTTATTTCTTGTAATTGGAACCGCTTTAAAAAAAATCTACAATTTTCTGTCAAACTAGGGTGTTTTTTTTAACGGTTTTGCTCGCATTAAAACTTTCTTTATTACTTCCTAGACTTAATTATCAACGTTTATAGATATTTAAAAATAATATTCAAAGCAAACAAATAATTATTTGTGTATGTTTACATTGATAATGTGCCTACACACAACACAACACAAAATATGACTAAATAAATTTCCTTATCTACCGGTTCCGTGTCCATAACTATGCGTTTGCACCAGAAAACATTTAACATGTAGATGTTTCGAAACTTGTCACATGAAACAAATCTCATTACTTGTATTGTTGAACTTGCGTTCGCACTGTACGAAACATGAGTAAGTCTAAAGACAGATCTCAAGATTTGTTGTAAACTACGTTCGCACTGTCTAGAAACATACACAATAGACATGTTTTGTATAAAGATTTGTCACGTTTGCGTTCGCACTGTTGTTTGTTTATGTCAAATTATGTCTCGCAACTTGTCTATTGCTTGATGTTTAGTGTTATCCGAGTATGGTGGTAAACATCGCGTGTTTATATCGAAACATAGAGTGGTCCAAAGTAGACACGATGAAGTTTATAGAGCTTTGGCAAGGTTTTCCATGTTTGTGGAATACAAAATGTGTGGACTATAATAACCGACCAAAGTTTCAAAACAAATCTAACAACATGTTACTAGATTCATACAGATACATTTTGATACGAAATTGGTTTGTAAAGAAATGTGGCGAAACATGTCGAGTGATATGAAACGTCAAACATGTTTCGCGTCAACGAGTTGCGTGACAATGCGAACGCGAGTCGATACACTGACAGAAAACAGAGATTTCAACATGTTTTTATGTGAATGTTTCGCCAGTGCAAACGCACGGTTACGATGCCGCGAACATATTCATTCCCTAACCAACGCGTTGGCGAGGCGTCGCGTACGTAGTATTATAATATCTGTGGCGTCGGTAAGATTTAACTGAGAGAAACAGTCAAGTTCTATAATAAGATTTAAAAATAGCCACTCAGACAGCGACAGCACCCCACGCTCCCCTCTTGCGAAGGGAGTGAACGATCATCGAGGGCTGGTGGTAGGTCTACCACCGCCCGCCTCACGCTCAGGGCACCGCGCCACGTCTCATCAACGTGACTTGTGAGGACTCACATAGTGTGAAAGTCTCGAGAAGAGCTTACTATAGAAATGATCCTATGAAGTAAGGTCTTAATTGGTATTGGAAAAATCGAGGAGGGTCATTAAACCACGGAGAATCTTAACACCGCGATGTAGAAATCGGCGTCATCAGCACAGCGCCATCTAGTAGAATGTATAGGAGTTGGCGATCATTATAAAAATAGAATGATGATGTTGTAGTAGTGATAATTATTTTCGATGGTCATTATCATAAGTTATCTTCAAAACACAATTTACCCAAACTAAATCAAACTTCGAAAATATCCCTCATTGAAGTGATTTGGTACATTTTTTCCGGGTTTAGAATGTTTAATGTAAGTAACTCAGTACCTGTTGCATGCTGCTTTAGCCTTATTACCCGACTGCGGCGAAGCCAAAAAAGAAGGGTTATGTGTTTGACCTGTATGTATGTCCGTCTCTATGTTCACTCGTAACTACTAAACGGCTGAACCGATTTTGCAGAATGATATATCGTTAGATTCTTCTCTATTGAGCGAATGTCAGTGGGTAATATAATAAAGGGATTTAAAAGGTGATTACAAAAATATACATAAACAATGTAATTTGGAATGATGATGAAATACACAAACAAGTCACGGGCAGCTAGTATAATAGAAGGAGGATGTGCCTTCCCAATCCTGGCATCCCCATCCGTAATCTTTTGGTAGCTTTCCATCACACTACAGGAAGGAAAAATAATGGCCTTCTCTTCACCGTGAAGCCATCAACTTGCTAATTTTATTCCGCTGCTGTTTTCTTACATAACCAGTGTTATCACTGCATCGATAATGTCGCCGTCACAGTGTCACGATAGATTTATGTAATTCTGCAGCTCGACGCTTTCGTTTGCACTTGGTCCGTTCGCTACAAATTATATTGTTCACTCTGTTTGGTTCAAGAAGTGAACTGTTATGTCATTTTGTTTCCCAAAACTTAGTAGGCATTTGTTTTGTTACAAGTAAGTTTAGTAAGTTACCTATTATTAATTAGGTACTTACCTGATTAAGTTCTGTCGCTCATCATCTGCGTAGACCACGGCTTCCAGTCTCACCGTATGCACCTGAATACCAGAGGGCTTAGACAAGTGACAGTCGCTTCGAAAGCATTTCGTATTTCTACAACGACTTTCAACAGAATTGACATTGACATAAACTTTTCGATAGCTTATGTCAGTCCTATTATACATTTTTGCGTTTTCCATCATCGTTATCGCTGATAGAATGTCACTTGGTGTAGAACCTCGGTATTTTACATGGAGCGAATGCCTATCTCATTTCCACAACCCAAATAGGTACTGGGTAACACGAAACCCCATCCCCATGATGGTTAGACTGGTTGTCAGACTTCCGGGCTTCTGAGTACCTACCTATCTAGCGAGTTCTACTGCTATAATTATTAATTGTAGGTACCTAGTGCAGAAAGCTATGAGTACTTCATCAGCCTACAGCTGTACATACATTAAGCCTTTCCAATTGCATGCCATTTAGCTCAATCCGCGGCCACTGTTCCAAGTGGCTACCAGCCACCCTGCGAAAAACATCGCTCCACCTTGCTTGAGAAAAATTCAAGGTACAAGGGGGGGTTCCATATTAGGGTCATGGGCTGTCGGGCTGTCCGCTAAACAAAAATGTTCTTTTTTTTCATTTTTACCGACTCAATTCGTCGGAATCTTTTTTTATGTAACTAAGTACATAATTATTCTTTTGCTGAATGCCGTTGAACGAATGGCCTGCATTCGTTGCAGGGAATATATAAATACTTCACGTGTTAGCGGTGTTAGCAGAAATATAAACATGTCTTTACCCGACTGCATGTTTCTGTGCCATGTCTATAATCTCTCACTAGCTAGAGCGTTCGACGGCACTGAGATAATTTCCGCACTATAATAAGATCACACGCAGCAGAAAGATAAGTTCTCTGCCGTGACTGTCTGTCGTTCTGTTCGCGATAAACACAAAATCTCCGATTTTCATGCTGTTTTCACCAAGGGATAGAGTGGTTCTCAAGGAACCGGAAGGTTTGGTGGTGACTTGAGCTAAATTAAAATAAGACCCCGACAACCTACTCATACATAATATGTGTAGGTTGTCTGTCGGTGTCTTATTTTAATTTAGCTTCAAGTCACCGAGACATACTGACCTGCTGGTCAAGGCTTCGCTCCGTTTATGGAACGTGTTATTTATTTTATCTTATTAACAAACGTCAAATATAATTTTCCTTCAGTTACTTTATAACTTTGCAAGCCAAGGTAAAGTTAATAAGGAAATTAATGCCTTCAGCATACGTAAATTATTTGCTATTTTCGCTACATTTCTCGTAGGAATTGAGTTCATACCGCGCGCTGCCTTATTTATAAGTATGTTAGTTTTGGCCTTAGAAGTTACAAATCTTCTAAGTCAATAATTCGACTCCTAATTCGGCCAGTAGTCGATTTGTAGGATCCAGACAGGATTATTCTTAGTTTCTCTGTTTTTTGTTCTTATTTGTTGCGCGATTAGCAGGATTTTTTGCCACACTAAAGTTGTTTACCGTACAAAAAGGCAAAAAAAGCCAGAAATTATACTCATCAATCCAATCCGTCAACTTCCATCGCTTGTAAGTTGTACCATCGTAACAATGAGTTCAGTTTAACGACAGTGATTCGGAACCGTTTCAAAAGTAAATACATAACAATTGGCGGAGAGAGCACCGCGCTTTCAAGACTTCGTTGGACTAATAGCATTGTTTACTTGTATTGAAGACTGACAAACGTAATCATAAGCATGACGTGTCAGTGATTATCTTGGCTGTTTGATGATGAAGACGGTTTGCGCTCACGATTTTTGACATTTACGGTGTTTTTGCTGGCCGCGTGGATGTCGAAAATCATTGCGTAACTTTTTCCTACTAAAAAGACATGATATGGTCAGTGATATTTTATCTGTTTAAAATATATTGATAAAATAACGCTGACCAATTGAAGACTAAAAATATAAAATATTTTTTATACTGATGACTGATCAAGGTATTCGTCGCCCCAGCTAGATTATTGAGGGTTCTCAAAAACGAAGCGTGCAATAAAAAAAACATTTTTTTTGTATTCCACAAATGTATTTCTATGTTGAAAAGGAAATTACAAAAGTACAACATTTTACAAAATATAAGTATTCGAGTTTTAACAAAAGTCTACAAGAATAGACAACTAATACTAAAAAAACAAAATTTTAACAATTTAATTCGAAAAAACTAGAAAACAATACTTTTTCTGCGTTACGCAGTTTTGTACTAGAATGGTATGGCACCATTACATTTTCAGTTCCAAGTTTCCAATCAATAGTAATATTACATTTTTGACTCGAACAACGATTTTCGTTGCCGATTGGTTGACGCTACAACGTAAACATACACGATAAGCTGTGATTGGTTGGTATTTTCCCACTAGTGCGTAATATAAGATGTATGAAAACTTTTCAGTTAGTCGCTTGACATAATAATAAAAAAATATACATCACATTCTTTACGGACTTTTCTAAAACAAAACGTTAACTGCAATGTACAAAAAAAAAATCTGAAAAACAAATTGAGCACATTTTAATTGTAACTTACAAATATAATATTCAAGAGTCAGATTTACTCATAGTTAAACTCGTACTAAATTTATAACGTAGAAAATTTAAAAAAATATAAATATTTTTATTTCTTGTTATATTTTTTTAATTGAGAAAATGTTGGACTATCTTTCGATACAGAAGAATGCATTACGTCACTAGCATAGGAATTTTATAAGTACTCTTTGCTGTTAGCACCATATAATTACACCACACAATGATGTTTTTAAAAATATAGCTTGCTTGTCCACTCTAATGGGGCGCGTCAGAGTGGACAAGCATATACCATTGCGGACACTGAACCATTTTTGAACCTTATTTCTAATGGCATAAGGGCGAAAAGTGGTTCACCGCAAATGTCCGCAGTTGTACCTTACTCTTTGAGTATATCCTTCAAACCTTTGAATCGTGCTTTTTCTTCTCACTACTTATTGTCCTTAATAAAATCGTATCAGAAAGCTTTGCTCAAGTACTGTAAGCCCAGACGCGCACTGGCGGCCAGGTCGCAGCGGCCAGCGAGATAGTCGGTGGGTCCGCTGGCTGCGTGCGGCCAGGTGCGCTTGCTCCATGGTGATTTTATACTTATGTATGTATCTCCCTGGCCGCTGCAACCTGGCCGCTGCGGCCTGACCGCTAGTGCGCGCCTGGCCTAAAGAAATAAAGGTAGTTATAGCCTCTGGATACCTCATTTCTTGACAAAATATTACACTTTGGGGGACACTAAACCACAGTATAAATAGGTAACAGTATTATGTATTCATAGAAAACGGCGAAGATTCGAAATCTCAGTGTATATCAGTACGCAACAGTATCGAGTGCGCGGCAGTTACGCACGGTCGCGGAACGTTTATCTACCGAGTGGCCATAGGTATTTGTTTCAAGGGGACTGCCGAGATATAATACTGCTACTTTATTATACTGTGACTAAACAATAAAACTTCTATTGTGTCTCGTTCGGTGTCCTTCAGCGATGAATAATAAATGAAACAATATACTTAATGATGTCACAAAATGCAGGCAAAGTAACTGAGGGTGGCTGAAGCATCAATTTTTAATACATTCATTACTTATTCCTACTAAGCGGCTGTTAGCGCCTACTTTAAGCTAAGTTATTTACAATCACAGAAATATTTCTACCATATTTAAAAATAATCTCTTATTTTTCCGAGCTCCTATTTCAGGATGAAAAAGTCTGTGGGATGACCTCAAAAGTTGAGAAAAAATACTAAATAAGTAAATATTTTAATCTGGCAACATGGATTGGTAGAAAATATAAATACTATGAGGGTAGAAAACTGGTAAGTACTTAATACATTAGAAATACATTTCCAACACTCCTTTTGTTTGCTTAGTGTTAAACAATAAAAGAAACTACATATTTTAATATACTTATGAAATATTTCACATGCATGCTAAAATTAATACTTAGAAATAAGATTCAATTTCGTTATGTTATAAACTACACTAGGGCATTACAAACGCAAAGGTCCGATAAAAATTATATATTTATGACTCTAACAGTTATAAATACATATATAATTTTTATTATATATTTATAAGTATAATAAAGATTTTTTTTTTTTTTTATTTAAATCTTTATGACTCTCTAACAGTCATATCAATACATATAATTTTTATCGGACCTCCGGCTCCCACTTACGATACTTATCAAGCAGCGCTAGTGTTGAGCGTAATATTGTATTAGGCCCTATGTACACACACGTTTTTCTTATCGTGATAAACTACGGTTTATTCGCCGACTCTCTTCTTCTGCCTAGCCTTTTCCCAACTATGTTGGGGTCGGCTTCCAGTCTAACCGGATGCAGCTGAATACCAGTATTTTACATGGAGCGACTGCCTATCTGACCTCCACAACCCAGTAACTGGGTAATACGATACCCTTTGGTTAGACTGGTTGTCAGACTTTCGTGCTTCTGACGACTCGTAACGACTGCCAAAGATCCACAAATGACAGCCGGGACCAACGGCTTAACGTGCTTTCCGAGGCACGGAGGAGTCTCGATATGTGAAAATGGTCACCCATCCACGGACCAACCCCGGCAAGCGTAGCTTAACCTGATGGATCGACCCGAGCGGCTGTTATTACTTAGCCACGAGCTCCTCGGTCGGTCGTTAATGTTGTATAGATAACTATGGAAGCTTGTTGAAAGACACGTTTTTTCTGTACAGTAAAGAAACCGTGCCGAGTACAAAGGACCTTATTATTATTGACTTAACAATTTATAAATCCAAATTTTGGCCCTAGTATAGTATGAGTTTTGATAAACCTCATGTTAAGTGCTTTGATAGGCTTATATTTTAGTCAACCAATCATTGCAACAAACATTCTATTATACATTCTAACAGCGAATCAATTTTCACGCCACCCCCTTAAGACCTAGGCCATATTTTTTTCGGATAGCTCTTGCCTTAAAGAGGTGCCATAAAGAATATGAATTAAAAAATCTCGACTAATTAAAAAGTTATGCAAAAATCTGCGGAAATTATTTGACAATAGTCAGCAATCTGAGACTAGATTTTCAGAATCTTTTTAGGCCGAGTTCATGTATTCAACATTCAAACGTATCAGCAGGCGTAGCATGAGCACCGTTTTGTCGACGGAAGAGTAGACAAAAATGACGTTTCCTGTAGACAGTACGACGGCAGCAAAGTAGAAAGAGTCAACTGCACTTTTAAAGAAATTCACTCTTTTACATAATTCGACTCAGAATTCTTTGTGTTGTCATAGGATTTATCGGTTGTCAGTATGATTTTAACAGTAAGGATAGAAAACTTTCTTCCGAAATAGTCTACCTACAAAAAGACCTAGACAAAGATCGTTAGAAATGAAAGACAAAATGACAGATTGTAGATAAATTTCTACGGTGGATGTGAAAAATGAAGAAACGAACTGTCACTTTGTATAGAAAAAGCTATGTCTATTCTTCGTAGAGATAGAAAGCGCCATGCTACGCCTGCATGTAGAACATGTATCTATTCCATAAAAATCTCGAAATATACTTTTTTTTTTACAGGTCCGAGGCTGTACTGGACGTCGGTCGCTACTTACTAAATACCTACAGTAATAGTTACACTGATTTCGGGATAAGCTCTAAGACTATCTATCAAAGACTTCAAAGTATTGTATCTAATCAGGTTTGACCCGAATCATATTTTTCTTTGCCTCATCTAAAATATCTTTTCTTGATCATGAGCAACATAAAAATCACATGTTTCCCATTCTTCATTTTACGTAGTTTAATAATTAATAGCGTGTATATCACTAACTAGACAAAAAGCATTTCTATTGTAGGAATAGGAACACAGCAGCTACATACATACACCGCTAAAAGGTTCTGTTGGCGCGTGGCCGAAATTGGAACTAATGCCGCCATCTTGTTTTGTCAATACAATTTCTGTGACATTTTTACCAACAACGCCTCTCTGTCAATGTCATTCAGGCGCCAAAAGATTCTCTTAGCACTCTACATTTAAAGCACTAAAATAACAAAAGAAACATCTACTTTTCTCTATGGTCGATATAGAAAGAAGTAGCATTATGAAATCCACAACCTTGCAAAAAACCTCTTTTCAACTTTTGTACATAAATTAAAGCTTTTATTTTATTCGCAGACTTAGGAAACTTTTTCGTTAACATTTTTGGAAGATTACAGTTTAAGATCTCATAAGAAAGGAAGTTATTTAAGTAGGTGGTTATTTGACTTATTTTTATTACCAAGTGCGACATAATATCTTTGAAGATAGTAATAAACTTGTGTGCCTACAGGAAATATATTAACATGAGACTCAATCACATACTGGATACGGATAGTGTTATCCACAACTACTAACGAACTAACGAGTACTATAAGCCGAACATTATACTTTAGTATGGAGCGGAGCGGAGTGGGACGCGTCTTCATGGATGGCACTATCTATACAAAAGTATGAGGATGGGATACATTCAACAATGATATACCATATTCAGCGTTTATATACTTAAATAATTAATACAACAGTAAATTATCTTTAATCCGGACATATTTTACATTAGTATAATTAAAAGTCGCGACGACCAAACTGTTTAAGATTGGCTAATGTTTTAGATTGCTTTAGTATCACGCTAGCGCAGCGTATGCGTTTGCGCAGCGATATTAACGTATACGTAACACATACGCGTGAGAAGAGTCTTAGGCCAGCTTGCAACACAACTCATTAAATACATTTAGCACTAAACGAATTTAAGATACCTTCCTATTGCTGTCAATTGCTTGACGTTGACAGAGGCATAATGGTGATTTTAAAATAATTAAGCGGATCAAAGTAAAAAAAAAACGTCACAAATCATTTCTTAGTTTTTCATGTTAAAAATCACAATTTAATACGATATCTGTGCCCTATAACCACAAAACTTTACAAGTCTACAATTCTACAAATCTTAGAACACATTGCGGAACACAGCAATTACGAATAGGTATGTTTGAGTGACAATATTCACGGCAACTTGCCACTACAATTTACATAATTTGTAATTACAGGTTTTCAATTACAGTACAACGGAACGACTTCTAACGGTGGGTTTAGACCAAACGAACATAGAACCAGAACAAGAGCTAGAGCATTCTCTTGTTGATATTCTTGACATTTAATATAGAGAAACCACCGAAGGAATGTTCTGTCCCTGTTTCCACAAAAAGAATTTGGTAGAGTGGGGGTAGAATGTGCATTCGCTCGCTTGGTCTAAATCGACCTTAAGTCGATTGCGAGCGTTCGCTCTGCACCAAGTCCAAAGGGCAACTGATAGAAAATCCGACGACTGATAAAACACGAATATTACCGAAGGACATTTAAAAAATAGATGTACTGTACAATATTAGAGTTTTGTTGGATCTTACAAGTAGGTACATGTTATAAATTGTACTAGTAAGTTTTTGTGGTATAGGGCTCTGGAAGTGGCCTGTTAAACCGTCTTAAAATCATATACATCGTCACGACTTTCAAAACAATTACTTACAAACTAAAACTCACTTATTCTCATGTTGCGATCTCGCTAGATTCTCAAGATTATGATGGGAGTCTATTCTGTTAATATTCGCTTTGAACTCGTCGAGAGCCGACTTTGATAGATTAGGGGTTGTAGGCGTAGGTACTAGCGTATCTATAGAATCCGTTTCAACATTACCTTCTTTGTCTAAATTCTGTTTTTCCATGTGTAGGAAGTTTTCATGGGATCCGTTCAAGGCTTTGGATAGGGAATTGTCCGGGTACGAGAGGTCGAAATTGGATATGGATAGTGGTTGCTCCCCTGCTTCGAGGCCTGAGCTCAGAGATTTCGAAGTTGTCAATCGGTCGTCATCTGGAAAATAAAGTTCAATGTTAAATGATAGAATTTCTGTATTTTGTACGCTTTGTAAGCACGTGAGTTAATGATGGATCGCCTTTTCATTTACAAGTCCATCAATTTGCACAAATCACGGGCAAAATAACAATGTCTTCAAGTATAAGCCACCAATCCAATGCTTGGATTATTATTTTAAAGGGTCCACAATGTTTTAGTCAAATCAAACTTCAGATTGCTAGAATAATTTGCGGGTTAGTCCGAAAGGGATACCGGGACCTTGGCAACAGGCAACTGAAGGAACACGGGTGGGTTTTAGTCAGCAAAAGTCTGACTCTGCTTCGCGGTTTCACCCGCATAAATCTCGATCCCTTGGGAATATACCCAGGTCATGCATGGTCTACCTATGTGCCAAATTTCATCCTTATCCGTTCAGCCTACCTGCCTGTCTGCCAACTTTTTATCCAAGTAGTACATTTTCGTACGATAATTTCCGACCTCCACGCCACTAGTTTAAAATACACTAACGGACGGTTTTGATTTTCTATATTATTGGTAATCATTTAGTTGCAAAGAGGTTTTAATAGCCAAGCTATGTTACTGGCTCTTAAGAGTCTGGGTATGAGAAAAAGTTAATTCTAAACTTTTGTTTAAAACAATAATAATCCCTTTTTCAGTTAGTGACTTTTTACCTACTTTTCGCGTTAAAAGGTTATCAGGCCACTAAAACTAACTTCTCGTTATTTTCAGTAGAATAATTTATGTTTGTCGCATAATCCAGCCTTATTGTGACTTAAAACAGATAATTATCTAAGTGTCGATTGTAATGCCAGAAAAAGCAATAAGAGCTAGTAAACTTATAGCGCTGCTGGAAGAGGGGTGTAGCCAAAAAACTATATTCTCATTGATAATAAGAAATTATTAGTCATTTATGCATACATAGTAAAAAATATTAATATTATCCATAGAAAAGCCAATGACTGTAAGGTGCCCGTTTTTTTTTGCAAAGGTATATGCGAATGTAACTTAACAGAATAATAAATTTACTTTTCTTTCAACTACCAATGTACTCAACTCAAGTCAGGTGAAGTCAGGTCAAGACAGGTCACGTCAGGTCACGTCAGGTGAAGTCAGGTCAGGTCAAGTCAAGTCAGGTCTAGTCAGGTCACGTCCAGGTCAAGTCAGGTCATTTTAAACGGTATTTATACATTTGTATTAACCAGTCAGGTCAAATCAGGTCAAGTCAGGTCAACTCAAGTCAACTCAACTCAGACAGAGCCGGAGAGACGAGCCTTAGTAACACGGTCCCGTTTAACCCTTTTGGTATGGAACCCTAAAAACAGTGCAGTAAAGTTGTATGAAATTTCATTGTTGCACTGTTTTGCAGTGCAACAATGAAATTTCATACAACTTTACTGCACTGTTTTGGTTCTAAGCAAAAAATACGTCCTTTGGGATCGGTTTTGTAGTGATTAATGATAATATTACTGTATAGTTGAAAGAAAAATTAGTTTACCTTTCTCGGAGTCGTCTGTGGTCTTTTGTTTCAGTTCGCCGCGGTCATCCTTGTGGTCCTTCGGTACAGAGGAGCTTCGCCCTCCTTCTAACATTCCCAACACCCTGTACATAACGTCACGTTTAGAGTTTTCAATTCCACCCTCATTATTATTGTGCCTCTAAATATATGTTGTTTTCAAGTCGTGCATTACTTGTTCAGTGCATTTTGTACCTCTTTGTCATCCATATTTAGCATACACAAAAATACATATACATATTAGCTTGTATATTATATCATAAAGAAAATACATGTAAAATGCGATAGGTGTTGTATACATCCATTATTACAGTTTTAACGACGTATTTCTATCTCGTTTGATTAATTTCTTTTCAATCGACTTCAAAAAAGAAGGTTATTTAGTCACAGATTAATATAGATGGTTCACTCCGGAAAATCATTTAATTAAAAAGCGACTCTATATGTGATACAATAAAGCGCAATTTAGGTTGCACCGCGCTAATTACCTACAGTTATAGTGACCTAGAAGTTGCCTCTCTTTCTATCGAGAAAAACTGACTTCAAACTATAAGATCACAGAAGAGATGTTATAATATACAGAGTGTAACTGTACTGAGAGTCTATTTAAGTGGTTTAAAAAAAAAACACCGTTTTTTTTTTTTTTTCAATGTGTAATTTTACCGGTTTATTTCATGTGGCGCGGGCGGCCGTCTTTTAGTGGGTGTCTACAAGTCATAACTTATGACCTCTGTAGAAAAATTGCTAATTGATAATGAAATTGGAGTAATTTTGGTACTAAAAATCGGAATTTCAAATTGCAATATCTTTTTTATTTTCAATAATAATATATTTTTTATTATTTCATGTAATATTATTTCAGTACCCATGTGCCCCTTTGGGATCGGACAGGGTTTTTTTTTTACATATTGTATATTACATCTCGAGTGTAAACGGTTCCCTTTAAAAATCTCGAGATCAAGTCAGGTAAACTCTTATATCTTCTGACTACGTTACGCTCACTGAATTGGCCCGACAAGACGAGCCCGCCTCGTACTTGTAGCTTCATAACTAAAATGCGGAATGCGCCTTCTGTATTATTCTGTGGTTCGGTTTGGTTTTGAGCTCGCGAGGTGAAGTCACCAGTCGAACGAAATACTTGAGTAAACCCGTACATAATGAATAAGTAGTGAATAACATGTTTCAAGAAAGTGTTATACCCGAATCGCTTTAGCGTGGCATTAGCGGTCATTGCCCTTTCCCTCAGTAGGAACCCAACCCAATTATGCATCGTTTTTCGTTATTGGAACCTGTTGAAGATCACGATAGATAGATTCAGGCTGTTAACGATCTTTATTTCAGTTTTTTAAACGAAGAATGCTAGAAAATGTAGGTTGGTCAATGACCGCTATTGCCACGCTAAAGCGATTCGGGTATAGTTTAGGTGTTGAACGGTTCTCGGGCGTTGATATGGCACTTCGAGCTGAGAGAAGAGGCTATCATACAGGCATGAGTGACAAAAACAACGGTCTACAAAGCAGACCATTAAAAAACAACCCCATGTGCCATAATTACGCGGTCGAATACAGTGGGCCACGGATCTTTGTCTGTGAAGTTAACTACGATACTCTTCTTGTGTTAAGCCCGCGTTACACAGATTATATTAAGTTTTTGCAGGTCAGTGTCAGGTTGATAAGCGACCGTAACAAGTTTACATAATTATAATCTTTAGAATCATCAATACAACTTTCTCTCAGTCTCTCAAAACTCTACGTTTAAATTACCCTATTGAATGGGTAATTTGAACTTAAATAAAAGAGTTGTATTGATGATTTTTGGAGTCTGGATCTGTGCCCGGTTGATAGCAATAGCCTCGCCCACCATTATAAACATAACTGGCGAAATTTGCATGTACTACACCTCTGCTTAACTCTTTGGGGTAAACAGGCGTGGTGTTATGTTATAAAGGAGTATTTACCGTGAGTTGCCGAGATCTCCAAAGGGTGGTTTGTGGTGTGTGGGAGAGGGCCGGTCGCCGGGCCCGTGCTCGGCCCAGCCCTCTGCGATCAACGCCCCGCCGATGTCCACCTCGCCTTCTGTAATAAAATGACGGCATTATTCTGTGGCGGTATCTACATCGCCACATGCGAACTACGCATCAAAGACCTGACGACACATAAATCCTGCATCGCCCAATTAAAGTTTACCGTGCAATGAACATATATACAAGAACCCAACATCAATCGTTGGGCACACGAGCGCGACCTAAACACGCTCATTACCATCGCCGCTAGGCATCAAGAGTAGGGGCCCGTACCAACGGGTCACAGATATTAGCGAAAATGTTCATCAACAATTGGTAATAATAATTATTCCAGGCCAACGAACGAAGACAAAACCCGTGTAAAAGCCAATTTTGGCACAGTGGAAGGGGAAGGCGTCTTACATATTAAAAGTTTATTTGTTCCGGCTTTTCTCATTTTGACTGGCCTGACTCCATTCACCCTGAGTAACCCTGAGTTCTATAATTTATAAAGATTAAACGTGGGCGAAGCCGCTGGCGGCAGCTAGTATATACTAGTATATAATAAGTACATAAGGAATTCTTTTGCAAAATATCATGTTTTATAATTTAAGGTTATGTATTTTCCATCAGTGAATTTAAGTAGATATATTTACCGTCTGTGTTGTCAAACAGCTTGATGCCAGGTATCTCTCTCTCTTTCTCGCCCTCGGCAGTGGCAGTCTTTTTGTACGTGCACGTCTTGGATAGCAATGGCTTCCATCTAGCCACCTTAAAATACAAACAATTTGATGTTAGCTTTAGTAAAGACCAAGACAACTTGCACGTTGCACCAGAAATAAAAGAAATAAAGAAAATACATTTATTCAGCACAGACTAAAAGGCACAATATACATGATATACAGCAAATAAAGAGTGTAAAAGTACGATGTAGGACATTATCAAGGGAGTGTACCTCACGCCAAAAAGGCCCAGTTTAGCAAAAATAAAGTTTGAATTGAATCTTTTGAAACTGGTAACCTGAAATTGTTGCTAAATATCTACACTAAAAGATACCAATATTATATTATATTATACTAGCTTTCGCCCGGGGCTTCGCCCGCGCGGTAGTTCGATAAAAAGTAACCTATGTCCTTCCCCAGAATGCCATCTATAACCTTGCCAAATTTTGTCGAAATCCGTTCAGTTTTTTAGGTGTGATAAGGTAACATACAGACAGACAGAGTTACTTTCGAAATTATAATATTAGTATGGATTATTATTATTGTGAGTTTGTATGTAGCGGGTAATCTTCGGAACTACTGATCCGATTGCGAAAATTCTTTCACAAATAGGATGCTACATTACTGTCGAGTGCCGAGTGTCATAGGATAAATTTTATGTTAAAACCAGATATTTCACGCGGACGAAGTCGCGGGCATTAGCTAGTGCCAAATAAAGCGTGATTGATTAACAAACATCCAAACATACAGACTTTTACATTTATAATATTAACAAGAAGTAGGATAGTAGGATTATTTATTTATTTTATTATTTACGTACACACAGTAAAATACGTAGAGATACGACATAATTATAATATGAGTACAAATCTTTTAAGGTATCTTACTATTACGATGCATAGTTATCGATGTATTGTTAGTTATTGTTGTGTTCCGTGTTAGTTATGTGGTGATGCGTGTGTTACTTAGTTAGTTGTGTTTTTTTATCGATAGTGTAGGTACCTGTGTGAGCTCCTCGAAGCGCTCGACGGCGTGCGGGTGCCAGCGCTCGCGCGGCGCCTGCACCTCGGCCGGCCGCACGCCCGCCAGGAAGCACTCCATCGCCTGCACACAATATTGGAAATCAATATAACATAATTATAGATAGATGAGTTAGTGGCTATGAATTTATATTTAAAAAAAAAACAGCAAAATTACAAATTCGGGAAAAACTAAACGTCCTGTTATTTATGGATTGAAGTTTGGACAGGACAACGTCTTTCGGTTCAGCTAGTAGGTAATAATATATGTGCGTATAATTTGTGTAGAGTAAGCATTTTTTTGTATAAATAAAGCGCCACATACCTGGAACCTAAGCCGCAGCAAGTCAGCGCGCAGTTCGCACAGCTCGTGGGTCGCCACGTACTCGCTGTCGCCGTAGTCCAGGAAGAATACATCAGCTACCTATAATTAATTAATGTATTTAATTTATTTCTTATTTTGTTATTGATCACTCGTATGTGCTGCACCGATTGACGTCATGACGTCTACGCCAGCGCTGAGGCTCTGTCTCGCATAGGGTCGCAGCATTATGCTCAGCGATGGCCGTTTGCGTGAATGTGACGCATATTTTCCCGCAACTTGTTATTTTCGTGTATTTGTCCTTTCTTAGTGTCATGTTTGCCGCAAATAAACGTATTTTCTTTCCCCTTTTTTTTGTAACGTGCAATTATAACATAAATATTACTGGTTTCAGACCTCGAAACTTCGTTTGGGTTGTGTAACCAAATAGCAAAAACGGAGCCTGTAAGCGGCCCGCACTAGCGAGCACGCGAGCGAGGGGACAGAGAGTGACGAGAGGCGGCCTCGCGAGCGAGCCCACGCCGCGCTGCACCGCACGCTACTCTGCAAACGACGATATGCAGCAGCATATAAATAGAATGTCAAACTCTTTTGAAACTTCCGATTTTTTTTCTGTTAACAGAAGTTGTCCCACTTCTGGGCAAAGGCCTCCCTCAAATTCTTCCATTTTTCTTTAGAAGCATGAGCCGTTAAAATAATAAATAAACGACCTGTTGCGTGGCATCGAACTCGTTGGCTCTGATGTCGTGTACTCTGGCGCGGTACCAGCGACCGTCATGTCTGAACACTGCGGCTACCACTTGTCCGATGGACACATGCGCCAGCTGGAAGCAAAACAATGATTGTCAGTTATATTGTTTTTTATTTTTATTTATTTATTGACACACCAACGACTTATTCACTAAATCACTACATTAAAAATATATTGTATTTCGACATTTTTGCGGTGAATTCGTCACTTATAGGCGTGCACAGCACTTGTATAATCAATAATAAAAAACTAAAATGGAATTATAATTATGATAATAACAAAATTAAAATTTGCAAAATTTACATTGAATTCAGAATGTCACGTAGTTAAAACATACAAAAAACATCAATTGAATTGGAATAGAAAAACAATTATAAATTAAAACTATAAAAATAACAAATTAATTGGGATACATTACATAATAGAATAGATTAATCTATTCTATTATGTAATGTATCCCAATTAATTTGTTATTTGAGTTCAAAAATTTAAATTAAATTAAATTAAATTGTACATTAAATAACTTGAATGGAGTCACATTATTGGTGTACTTTCTGTTCCAAAAGCATCTCATGAAAGTGTAAACAATAAACAAACCTTATTCAGATTAAATTCTTACCCAATTTATGTATTTAGAAGGTTTCAACCTTATATCTTACCATGGCGAGATGATCGCCCCCTATTACATGGAACTCAAACATAATTGGCGAAACGTGGATGTACTAAAGTATACCTCTGTCTTACTCTTCGGAGATTACGGGCGTGATGTTATTTTATGCGTTTCTCACCATTTTTTCCAGCAATTATTGTTTGAATATCATTATTCAATTGTGATTTAAAAAATCTTTGACGAAAATGGAGATTATAAAAAAAATCAAGTAACAAAAACTAAAACCCAACTACGACTTAAAAGATATAAACAAGGCACCACAGACAGACAAATTAAAAATCCGGAGTCACACGTGTTAGGGCGGCATAAATCGAACAGATTACGTGTGACTCCGGATTTTTAATTTGTCTGTCTGTAGTGTCTTGTTTATACCTTTTAAGTCGTAGTTGGGTTTTAGTTTTTGTTACTTGATTTTTTTTAAAATACTTTTGGGGTTATAATATATATATTTTTGAAATGTGCTCATTAAGCCCTTTCATTTGATACCCAACATGGTACGATTAAACCATTTTTTTTTAAGTTCCTCCCTTTTTGTCCTCTAGAGGGCGCCATTTTTAATGTAATGTAACTTCACATAGCCTATAACCAGCGGACAATCACGAACGCTTCTAACGATACCTCATTTGTCAAATTGTGATAAGCGGTTTGGAAGATAGGAGGGAACAGATGAACATACATACATACATACATACATACATACCGGTCAAAATCATAACCCTCCTTTTTCTTCGCCGTAGTCGGGTAAAAACTAAAACCCAACTACGACTGAAAAGGTATAAACAAGACACCACAGACAGACAAATTATAAATCCGGAGTCACACGTGTTAGGGCGGCATAAATCGAACAGATTACGTGTGACTCCGGATTTTTAATTTGTCTGTCTGTGGTGTCTTGTTTATACCTTTTAAGTCGTAGTTGGGTTTTAGTTTTTATTACTTGTTTTTTTTTTAACTTTTTTGGGGTTATATTATGTATATTTTTGAAATGAGCTCATTAAGCCCTTTCATTTGATACCCAACATGGTACGATTAAACCATATTTTTTTTGAAGTTCCTCACTTTATGTTCTCTAGAGGGCGCCATTTTTAATGTGACTTCACATAGCCTATAACCAGCGGACAATCACGACGCTTCTAACGATACCTCATTGTCAAATTGTGACAAGTGGTTTGGAAGATAGGAGGGAACAGATGAACATACATACATACCGGTCAAAATCATAACCCTCCTTTTTTCTACGCCGTAGTCGGGTAAAAACAACCTCAATTCTCAAATGAAAACAACTCTATGATGATTTCAAACTAGAATTTCGGATTCAAAAAATCACATCAAAGCACTCAAATTGTAAGTGGCACGACAAATTGGCATCCACGTACGGTACGTTTTCTGATCGATTTGTTTACATTTTCTTATGATTCTTTTAGAATAGACCATAAAAGCAAGCAGTCTACCTGATGGTAGAAGAAATTACGACGAGTTCATTCACAAAGAGGTATAAACTACTCCTATTGAATTGCATGTATATGCATCTGCCTGCAATATGTTATACTGCTCTCAACATATTACAAGGCGTTTCCTTTGTTCAACTATCCATCAGGATGAAAAACTACATTTAATTAAGTTTAACGCCTGGTTTCGAAGTCTGTTTTACATGTTGTACATTAATATGGTGTGTTAATCAAGTGTTTTACAATACTATTAAACTTGCGTTTAACAAAGAAATCTCAATCTTTTTCAAGTCGTATGATGCAAGTGGTTTTATCCTACTATCCTACTAATATTATTCCTACTAATATTATAAACGCGAAAGTTTGTAAGTATGGATGGATGTATGGATGTTTGTTACTCTTTCACGTTAAAACTACTGAATGGATTTGGATGAAATTTGGCAAACAGATAGTTTATAACCTGGATTAACACAAAGGATACTTTTTATCCCGATATTCCCACGGGATCGAGACTTACGCGGGTGAAACCGCGGGGCGCAGCTAGTAAATAACAAAAGAGTTGGAAACAGTGATACTAACCGCATGGGCCTCCCTATTTTCCTTCTTGCCGTAGTACTCCGTCATTTCTTCCACTAAGGAGTCTAACTGTGTTACTTGCGGCCCGACGAACTGAACCCAGAACCTGGACGGGGATGACACCGCTGATACGTACACCTCGATAGCGGCACCTCTGTTCTCTGTACGAAGAATTCGCGTTAAAATAAAACGCATGATAACGTATAGACGTTATCATGCGTTTTGCATATTGTTAATGAGCTAAATGTTGGGTTAACCCAAAATAAGTGCGTAAACATGAATATTTAAAGTACAGTCAGGCTAAGTGAATCATGACCCACTTTGACGATAAATCGTTTGAAACCGTCAAAATAACAAAGATGGCAGATGACAAATTCGTTACCAAGGAAATGTATTTTTACGCGAATGTCGACCTAATTTGAATGTCTGTAAGAAAATAAGCTTATGGTGGGTCAGAATTCAATTTTTTCGACTGTACATTAACGCCCGGTTTCAGGAACAAAAAATTTGCAAACAAATCGTCAAATTGTAAACTGTTGTGATTGGTTGATTTTATCAACAGCCAATCGACCACTTGACTTGCGTTTGATTTAGACACGTCGATAATTTTCGTTCCAAAAACCGGACCTAGTTAGGGTTTCTGCAAAAAGCCTCTTTCAGTGAAATAGGCCTCCCAAATAGTAGTGGAATGCTATAACCATCTCTACCCATTGGCTATACAGGATGAGTTTTTTAAGGATTTATAATGAATAGTTTCGGATTTCACCCAGGAGTGTCATCACAAAAACTAACCCAGCTTTTAATTTTGGACACTACGTTTTTGTTCTACTTAACCAATATCCCCAATAAATCGCATTTTTTTAATTCAATTCTAAAATTCCAATACGTTCATAACTCTATTTATTTGATCTTGCAAAACTCCCAACAACCACCATGCTTTACATCATTTAAAAATCGAAGGGGTGCTACTGCTACTTATTCGGGTCGGCATGATACGGCCATAGCCGCCCGGCGATATTGCGTTGCAAGTGTGTAACACGCCTTATGAATAAAATGATATACAGGGTGTTAGGGTAAACACCGTTATCCTTGCAACCAGTGGTTTGGTTTCATTTATAGAACGTAAAATCAATGGAAAATTACAACTTTTTTTTTCTTTTTGTTAATTCTACATTTTACCACAAGAGACGCAAGTTCGTTGTCCTATGCGCTAGGGCAACGAACTTGCGTCTCAACACGGGCGGGGGGTGCGGGATGTGACCTGACCGGCCGCGAGCGCGACCCGTCCCTCAGTCAGTCAGCTGTTTCGCTAGAGAGCATGGTGTCGGATAGAAACTTTTTAAAATCTTTTAATGAAAATGACGTTTTTTTTTTGTTGTGTTCGGTCATTTATTTTTATATTTAAGTCAACTACCCATGGTTTGAATGACAAGACTGTTTACCCTTACAGACTGTATAAAAACATTCAATTCCTGTATTTAACCCAAATAATACCTAAACAATTTATTATACTACCACCACAGACCCGTACTTTTGACACACACTGAAAACCTTTTGCTAATTACCCAACACTCAAAAACGGCACTCGGACTTCACAAAAAACTAATAAACACACATATAATAGTTATTAATGCATTTTTGTTGTATAATAAAGGGGTATTAAAACACGAATGTTGGTATGAGTGTTTTAATACTTAATTATGTACAGTAGCATACAAGACTTTATCTAAATCTACACGTTCGATTTACACTATGGTTTCAGAAACTTTTATAGTGGATTTATAGGATGGATGTAGATAAATACAATATCTAAACAATGAATGAATGATATACTAATACACACTAGTGCATACCACACGGGAAACATAGCTGTATGTTTTCTTAAAATCATGATTTGGAAATTCTCGTGACAGTACAAGTTGGGGTAAAGTTAAAAGTCAAAGTCATCAAAATGATATCATTTATTTCAATTAATTACTTCATTCTTTAAGATAGTCTCTAACTTCACTGATGGTAGCACTGAAAAAGGTCTTAACACTATTACTAAACCTGCGTAATACCACTTTTGCCTGGGTTAAATTACAGTTACTTACTTTAAATTTACATATTACGGACAACTTTAACTCTACATAAAATTCCATTCTTCTCTATTCTTCTTCAAATTGAAATAAATTAAGAATAAAATACATAAATCGACCCACTCTAACGAACACAATGTTAAGGATATAAGTAAGAGTAGTTTCCTGATTGTTAGTCACGGATTTAGCTAATTTAAGCAGAGTCTTCGCGACCGCTTGGTCTCGGTGCTGTAGGGTCATCTTAAGGTTATAGTCGATGATCGTTATAGACGGCGCTTCCATCGCACGCCTTGCGAATCTGGCAATGGCGTCATCGGCATGGTCGGTGTAATACACGCAACTAACGGTGTGTCTCGACACAGCCACTACCGCATGGGGCATACTGTCGTGGAGCTGAATTCTCCTGCTGCTCGTGTTTATTATAACCACGGACTTGCAGGTCAAACCCTGAGCCTCATGTATCGTAAGTATGCGTGACCCTTCGCCCTTACCATATCCCTGACTACTGAGAAGGGCCTTCTCTTTCTGAGTATGAACCAAGTAAAGGGTGTTCGCCGACCTTTCGGGTATTAGCGCTCCGGTATAACTTTTCACCTTCAGGGAATGTACCTTCTGCTTTGATGAATATATACCAGAGTATATGTCGCTCAGAGCAAATGCTACATCCATCGGGTTGCGGTGTGTACAGAGCAACTCCTGGGTGATTGAGGCCACTAGGTTTGGACGGGTATACCAAAGTTGAAACAGGTTTTTTCTGTCCAAAAAGGGTAGCTGATTAACATCTCCTATGAGGACAATTTCGCTCGCTCCTGCCAATCGAGCTGCCATTACTATAGACCCAAAATGGTTCATTAAAGCTTCGTCTACTGTTACACGGAAGTATTTCTCTTTGAAACCGTTGGCTAGGATGGAGGCCAGAGTGCGCACTCTGTTCTTAACTCGATCTCCTAGCCGGCGCACTAGTTTCTCTTTGAGATCTTTGGCTGCCTCGATGGTCGTCGTGGCTACAACGTCTTTCTCCTCATCAAAATGATTGACAACCCAGGTTGTCTTGCCACACCCGGGAACCCCATTTATCCATTTTATTTTAGGTACTGGCCAATGCTGCACGTCAGATAATACCGAAGTATCCTGAATGGTTTGTGCCATTGTAAGGATCTTGTCATCTAGCATGATCTTAGTGCATTTGGCTGTAACCACTAGGGGGTCATTTTGAGGTCCAGCGAAAGTGATTTTGCCTAAGCTTATTGATTTTTCCTCGTCATTGGGTACAAAGCCGCCTGTGGCGCTGTAAGCAGCCATATATTATGTCCCCGTCATTTCCCCTCTAAGGACCCGGAGTGTAACGTTGTTATATACGGCTGCTTCTGCCTCCTCGAGTAGCACGTGTAGCAGTCTCTCATTGTTCCGATGGAAAGCCTGCAAGATTTCGTGGCATTGCATGAGGTTGACCTGTTTGGTCGCCTTCACGATTGCTAGATACTCGATGAACGCATTATCGACGTGATCTGACACACAGACGGGTAGTTTGAGCCATGGTCGGCTGACTTCTCCCTTGTCAGCTCGTGTCGGGGCAGGGCGCTTTGGATCCTTCAGGTTTGCCCGCTTTGGAACTTTACGGGTTGTGCCTGTGAATTCCTCTACAGGCTCTACCGCCGCTTCCTGTCTCGCGGGTATTCGACACGACAGGCTCACACCGTATGCATTACAATTATTTAAAAAAAAAACCTTTCTAATAGAAACGCTTCCCGACTGGGCAGTCTCGTTGCGCTGTTTTAACGTGATTCTCTCTTCGGCTGGACTCTGTTGTTCCCTTTCTGATCCGCTTTGTACGGCGCGGACCAAGGAGGGGTAACCCGGACGGCTACTACGCCTGGTCGCGTTTGCTGCACCGTTCTTCAGAGCTATGCGGAATATTAGACTTTGGTGTGATAGTTATCAGTATTTACAACATTTGTTAGTATTACTACTAGATGTCAAAATAATGTAGATGCTTGCGACCACGAGACAGTCGTTAATAATATTACATTATTAAGGGCGCACCCTACCTCAGATTTTATTCCGCTCGCACCATACTACTCGCGACCTGAGTGAGAACGAGACGGAGTGGGGCGCTAGCGGCTCTAAAGCGTCGAAAAGTTTAGGTAATTGCTTTTTACGGAGAAAATAATGGTAATTTTAAAAAAATGCTCACATAAGACCTGCTTTATAGTTAGTTCAGTTATCATGCAAAGTTTCATGATCTAATTTGAAGTATTTTTTGAATACCAGCGGTTTATAATTCTGTGCAGAGGTAACTTTGGTTTTTTTTTCTATGGAGAAAATTTTATGTAATCGTGTTTTCGCTTTACATAAGACCTAGCATCAATCCTCAACTTTAACATATATTTATTTCAAAATTAATGCTGCAGTATTTTCGGCATAACAGAGGATCATGCTAAGCAATTTGTGATTGGGTGCGCCCTTAATGACTGTCTCGTGGTCGCAAGCGGTACCGCTGAACATAAGGTCTTGGATTTGATTCCGAGGTTGTGCAAAATGTTATTGAATTTTTCTAATAGGAATTTCTAAATTGCGCCCAGGGCCTGGATTTGTGGCCGGTTGGTGGCAATAGGCTCGATACTGACGAAATATGGGTGTCCTATAGGTACACCTCACCGTGTCCTATAGGTACACATCACCGTGTCCTATAGGTACACCTCACCGTGTCCTATAGGTACACCTCACCGTGTCCTATAGGTACACCTCACCGTGTCCTATAGGTACACCTCACCGTGTCCTATAGGTACACATCACCGTGTCCTATAGGTACACCTCACCGTGTCCTATAGGTACACCTCACCGTGTCCTATAGGTACACCTCACCGTGTCCTATAGGTACACCTCACCGTGTCCTATAGGTACACCTCACCGTGTCCTATAGGTACACATCACCGTGTCCTATAGGTACACCTCACCGTGTCCTATAGGTACACATCACCTCCTAACTCTTCGGGGAATATAGGCGTGACTTTATGTTATGTAATATTAAAAATCTGGAGTCACACGTGTATACATGGCATAAATCGAACACATTACTTGTGACTCCGGATTTTTAATTTGTCTGTCTGTGGTGTCTTGTTTATACCTTTTTAGTTGACTTTTTTGACGTAGTTGGGTTTTAGTTTTATAACTTTTATTTTTATTTAATTTTTTTGGGGTTATAATATGCATAGTTTTCAAATGTGCTACTTAAGCCCTTTCATTTGACACACAACACGGCATTATTAAAAAAAAAATGTACTTGTTCATAACTATATTCCCCTAGAGGGCGCCTTGTTCAATTTAATGTGACGCTACATAGCCTATACCCAGCGGACAATCAAGACGCTTCCAAAGAAACCTCATTTGTCAAATTCTGATGAGGAGTTTAGAAGATATGAGGGAACACATGAACATACATACATACCGGTCAAAATCATAACCCTCCTTATATTATTATATGTCAGTAAGGCCCGGTTCCCATGACAGCGCAAGCGAACGCGCACCTTCCGAAGACAGTGCCAAATTCTTCAATGCAACCGTTCACATGAGCGCGCTTTATCGCAATTCGCTTTAAACTAGACATTAAACGTTAACCGTTTACATACAGCACGCACCGTTTTTCTTTTGTTTGTTAATGGGAACTAGGCCTTGGCTAGTGGACAAGAGTGAGCTTATATGAAACAGTATATTAAACTTATGTGTGGGGTGCATGAAAGGATAGGGTGAGAGGAAAGGGGGGGAAGGAGGGAGAGTATCTACAGACCCACTATACGTCTGGCGCACCCTGGGCAATCAGCGAGTTTCCACGCTGATTGATTAATTCTTTCACCACGATGGTAATCTTAAGTCCATTTACAAATTACAGGCTTACCGGCTCCGTGCGTAATTTCGATGAACATCGAATGGTGAAATGTGAAAACAAGACAAATCAATTATTTCTGATGTTTACCGCATAACTCACTGCTACATTCTTTGTGTCCAAGAAACCAATCGAGATGAAACCCAAAGCCGTCCACACATCCCTGGACTTACGCTTATCGCCGAAAAATCGAAGGAAATAGTTTATGGAAAATTGTTTTACAGCTCAAATCAAAACAAAACAACAATAAAATACTTAGTTCTGAATTCGAATTATAATACACTAGGAGAGAGAGAGGAGCTCGTGGCTAAGTAATAACAGCCGCACGGGTCGATCCATTACGTTAAGCTACGCTTGCCGGGGTTGGTCCGTGGATGGGTGACCATCTTTACATATCGAAACTCCGCCGTGCCTCGGAAAGTACGTTAAGCCGTTGGTCCCGGCTGTCATTAGAGGATCATGACAGTCGTTACGGGTCGTCAGAAGCCCGAAAGTCTGACAACCAGTCTTACCAAAGGGGTATCGTATTACCCAGTAACTGGGTTGTGGAGGTCAGGTAGGCAGTCGCTCCATGTAAAATACTGGTATTCGGCTACATCCGGTTAGACTGGAAGTCGACTCCATAAAGGTTCGGAAAAGGCTAGGCAGATTGATTGATACACGATAAATCTAATAATTGATGGATATGGAAATTATCATTCGTTTGTCCTGAGATCTGTCACCCGAAGCACGGTAACGCTGTGCTTGCTGCTCCTGGCGTAAGCATACTATTCATCAAGTCTTTAAACGAGAACGGCATAGAAAATCATCACCGTCGATATTGGTACCTGCACCATCACTCCCGTTTATAAACCACCATTTTTTTATTTTTTTTTACGTGGGAAATCATCAAATGACTTCTCCCGGTCTGGGCGGAGCGGAAGGGCGTGTCAGACTCTTACTGACTAAAACCCACCCGTGTTCCTTCAGTTGCCTGTTGCCAGGGTCCCGGTATCCCTTTCGGACTATTCCGCAACCCTGGCAGGCATCGGTCCTAACGGACCCCGTCAGGTGTGCTGACATCTCTTTGAGGCGCGCGTGGAACACGACGCGCCATCGACCCGGGCCTGGTCCTTATCGGACGACGAGCTACCCATTGTTCACCGTCCGCAAGCCCGCGCCTATGGTGGCCGGGAATCCGTCTGGGATTCCCGACGCCCAGGGTGTCTCCAGCGGCGGCGGTTAGGGGCGTGAGGGCGCAGGCCTTGCCTCTCCCTCACGCGTTCCGCCTCCTCCTTCGCGAGCATCACTGCTTCGCAGAAGGAGGTGACCGCCTCCCATGCCCTCTCGCTCCGTACCATGGCCTGGACCAGGGCCGGACGCGAGAGGTCAGTGCCGCCAATCGCCTCCACGAAGACACGGCGGTGCTCCGCCCAAGCATTTATAAACCACCTGGCACATTTAATTTCGTTGCGCAAGAGAATTTCAGCAGCCAACCAATCAAAATTATAATCGATGACTTCAACAGTCGTAGCTCCAACTGAGGCTACAATGACAAGGAACTTCCAATCAACCAAATTAAAGAACTTCCAATGGTCCGCTTCAGAAGGGCTTAACGCAGCTGGTTTATTAACATCAAACATATTGATGTTAGATATCACTTTGGTCGAGAGAAGATTGCTGCTAATAGAATAGAATAGAATAGAATGTTTCTTTATTAGAGTATCATGACTCAAAAATGGTTAGTAAGACTTAAACTATGTTAGTAAGAACTGACAATTTACAAAACAAAACAAAAACAAACAAATAGGATCACCGTTGTGGCAACCCATGTGAGATGGCACAACAGTGACCCACGAAAACACAGTCTAGGCGACTCGAAATCATGCTTAGGATACTGTTGGAGCTGCTCCACACCCTGCGCACCATGGAAGCGCACCTTTTGCGCATGGTTGCGTAGAAACAATCTACATGCGCATCCGCGAACATCCCCGACGCACTACAGAAACGGGGCAGCCCCACCAGCATCCTAAACGCGTTATTGAACTGAACGCGGAGAGCGTTGTACGATCTTTGCGTATATCTAGCCCACAGGCTGCTCGTGTAAAAAGACGTACAGTAGGCTCGAAAGAGCGTTATCTTTACCGGTAGTGAGCATCGTGCAAACCTGCGAGCCAGCATGTTCGCTCTAACCGACAACGCTCTCCGCTCCCGCTCAATGTCGTCATCGTCTTTGAGATTGGGGGTTAATATATGACCTAGATACTTAAACTTATGGACCCTTTTTAAAGGCGTGCCATAGAGTAAAACAGGTGGTACCTTATTAGGGCTCCTACCCCCAGCCTCAAAGACCATGATCTCCGACTTCTTGACGTTATATGCCAGGCCATGTAACCTAGCATACGCCTCACACTGGGCAACCAGTTTTCTCAGACCACAGATTGACGCGCTCAGCAGCACCATGTCGTCCGCATAACTGATATTATTAACGCAGATACCATCTACGTAACAACCAACCCTGGTACTGCTGAGCTCGCCAATCAGTTCGTTCACATACAGGTTAAAGAGCGTAGGTGAGCTCAATCCACCCTGCCTCACCCCGCATTCCAACCTGTACGGACTAGACAATGCCCCCGCCCATCGTACAGTGTTGATCTGGTTTCCATACCAAAATTTATAAATATTTAGAAGCTCTGTGGGCAAATTCACCCGTTCTAACTTACTCCACAACACATCATAGGAAACCAGATCAAAAGCCTTAGATAGGTCCAGGAAGCAGGCATAAATAGGCGTCTCACGCTTCGCATAGTATGTGACAGCATGCTTAAGACACAACACTGCACTCTCAGTTGACAACCCATTCCTGAAACCGAACTGGTTGTCATGTATGGTTGTTCTTTTATTCAGTTGTGCATTAAGCATGCTGTCAAAAACCTTAGATATCACAGTAGCTAGTGAAATGGGCCTATAGTTACTGCTGTCAGAGAGGTCACCAGTCTTGTTTTTTGCGATTGGCACAACCACTGTTCGCATCATCTCATTAGGCATATAACCATGACCCATACTGAAACTATACAGCATAGCAAGTACCCTAGGTAAGTGAGGGCCCGCATATTGAAGGTGTTCGATGCTAAGCCCGTCATGGCCGGGGGACTTACCCCTAGACATACGTCTAATCGTTCGACTTATCTGTGCAGCCTTAAATTTAACCCCTATTTCCAACCCGGGCCTAAAATCGCGCTCCGACCGCGACGGGCCCAGAGGAGATTTTACAACAAATGCCTCTTTAAAAAGATTGGCAATGTCTTCTGGCTCACTCATACCACCGACGCTCACAGGAATGCCCGGTCTAGCCTTCAATTTATTTGTGTGTTTCCAAAAACTACGAAAATCATTCTTAGCATGGTGTGAGGCTAGAATATCCATTTTAACTTGGTCTTCATGGTCTTGGCACCACTTTAACCTGGACTTGAAAACTCTTCTAGCCCCACACATTTCGTCATAAAGTAACCCACTAGTAGGTTTACCATACCACGCCCACAACAAATATTTCTGCTTAGCTTCCCTATGAGCCTCAGCAACATGTTTGTTCCAGCCAACAATTACCCGCCTTAGGCGCCTATCGCCGCTTCCCCGACCCATCAACGCAGCCGTACTCAAGGCGTGTATAATATCTGCATAAAGCTTGTCAATAACAATTCTGTGATTTGGATCGTTACACATACTATCACAGCATTCGCCAAGTTCGTGTGGGAAATCAATTAGTTTTAATTTTTCGCGACATTTACGCTGATAATCTTCTATCTGATTTTTAGTTCTTTCCCCCCACACAACCTTGTTCACACATATAACATTGGCACATTTCTTTGGAAGAATCACATTCAAATCACATTCGACGACCAGCGGCAGATGGTCAGACCAAAGTACATCATAAACTACATACACATTTCTGACAGTGTTCACAGCCGCCTCTGTCACTACACAATGATCGAGCCACCTCTTTGAACCATGCGCCTCACTCAAGAATGTGTATGTGTTCGAACATAATCCTAACATTTCTGTATCAATACAAGTCCAAGTTTGCTCGGCACAGTAGCTGGCAAGTTCTACATAAAATAGTTCAGACGGGTGCGCATTAAAATCTCCTAACATGTACACATAATCTATATTACAGTTATCAATAATCGCACTCACCGAGCTCAAGATGTCCGTAAAATCCATTAAATTCCGTGTAATATCCGTGGGCATGTAAACACTAAACACTAAAAAGGATTTATCCCTTAACTCAATTTTCACAGCACAAATACGTGGATTACCGCACTGCACAATAACCACATTCTGGAACATACTTTTTCTCCACAGCAGGGCGACGCCACCGTAGGGTCTACCGCGAAGAATGCCTGCTGACGTATCCACCGCCGATACTCCAGTACAGCTGAATTCACTGCTTATTGAGCCAAGAAACGTGATTTCTTCAGGCAGTAACCACGTTTCCTGCAGCGCAATGACATCAGACTGCTCACATAAGTCACGGACACTTGCAATGGAGCGCTTGACATTTTTACAATTAAATGACACGAACTTGCAAACATTGTCGTTATCCAGCATTAGTATTAACTTGTGCGCCGACTTCCTTAACGGTAGTTATATTGTTTAAACGTTTCGGTCTGTAGTTCATAAAACGTCGAAAAATAATCCCCTGAGGCCACAGCTGATCATTCAAATACAATTGAAGCTTACTCTGGCACACAAAGAATTTATATGCATTATGTTCACACTGCCGTTTAATATTAATCTTTTCTAGGTTAACTTTTTCTCCAGTTTTCTTCTCGATATAATCGGTTATGTGTGACTCAGAAGCTTCCCTATGTACGTTTGAAATAAACATGGGGATTTTTCTGTCAGCTGATCTGAATTTCTCCTCAGATTCGACAATACTGCTACCAGTGCTTCCTATAAGGCGATCTTTATATTTTTGTTTCTTATACTGTACCACTGTAAAACCGTCATCTACGTTAACAGCAGCAACTCTTGCATACGATGGAAACTGTGCCGGCCGCAAAGAGTGCGTCACGGCTTCACACAGCTGTTTACTAGTCTCGCTAGCGGCGGCTGATACCAGTAACGATGACGCATCGCCCCGGTCCCCGCCACTCGCCACACGAATCATGCCGTCTCTGTCACCGCTGTCTGATTCACAGCAGCGGTTGACCGTTGGAGGATGAGTTTTAGTATTACCCTCCGTTTGATTCTTGTTCACATCCGAACTACTGTGACTAGATTGATGATTTAGTTCGGCTGAAACTAGCTGTCCACAGCTGCCAGGTGTATCTTCGTGAAATGTGCAACTAGTACTGTTGTCACAGGATGCACCTCTCTTTGTGTTTACATTTGAGTCCGCATATGAACGTGACATTAATTTAATATTACACTCCGTTTTAACACTTTGCAGCTCATCTTGAGTCACATAAGACGATTTGATTTGATCAATCTCAGTTCTTACTAGCACTAAGTCCTTCAGCAGCTTTGACACATCCAAATGATCGAAACAGATGGGAGGCAGCTTGTTGAGATCGCGGGCTACAAACACTGGCAAAACATCCGGATCGGTGGTTTTAAAAATGGCAATGATGTCGTTCAACACCCTGTTCTCTTTGCCTTTTCCTTTGCGGACAGTGCTACGCACCTCCGACGACAATGATTCCATCAATAACGACTTTGCTTTTTGAATCTCTTCGCCTGAAAAAGTCGATGCACATATTTTTACGATACTGGTCTCATCAGAGAGCGACACTTTGTTTTGAATATAAGCTAATAGCTCGTCGATAACAATGTTACACGACACACACTTTACTGTGGCGGACATTTTTTTTTTTTTTTTTTTTTTTGTAATTGCGCTCGGGCAGCGCCACAACCGAAAAACACGAGCGCAGGTAATGACTGCGCGCGCGTCACTGACTAATGAAGTTGCTGTTCAATGTCGCCGATATTTTAACTAAAGAGCTCCATTGTCCGAAGCATGAAGGGCGTTTGCGTCCAGGATGATGAAAGTAATGTACCCTGCACTATTTCAATCTGACATATAGTTATATATGGAACACTCTTGTGTCCTTTTTTTTTTTTTTTTCCTACACTATAAAATAATTCCTTCAATTTAAATTTAAATAATCTAATTGTATACCAAAAAATTGCATGTCATTTGTTATGATTAAATGTTAAGCTACTAATAAACTACCATTGCAAGATCTTTGTAACCATATTTATCTGCAAATAAATCTTTGACTTTGAAGGAGATTAGCGGAGGAGGAGTCGAGGAATGGAGTGAGAGTACCGAGACGAATGATTTAACATTAATACAATGAAGCCAACAACCGGCGTGATCTTAGGACATAAAATACTTTTTTCTATCCTGGTAGTAAGTTCCCGTGCGATAATTGTCAACCTCCACACTGGCTTAACCGAGAGCAAAAGTTTAGCATAAATATTTAACATTAATACAATGAAGCCAACAACCGGCGTGACCTTAGGACATAAAATAGTTTTTTCTATCCTGGTAGCAAGTTCCCGTGCGATAATTGTCAACCTCCACACTGGCTTAACCGAGAGCAAAAGTTTAGCATAAATATTTAACATTAATACAATGAAGCCAACAACCGGCGTGACCTTAGGACATAAAATAGTTTTTTCTATCCTGGTAGCAAGTTCCCGTGCGATAATTGTCAACCTCCACACTGGCTTAACCGAGAGCAAAAGTTTAGCATAAATATGCATCCAAGCGTTTTGTCACTTCGAGATGAGTCAATACTACGGTACTTATTACGACACCTCAGTCGAGTCTGTCACCCGCTTCTGAACTTTGCCCAGTACTTAAGCATACCAGTCCTAACTGCATACACAAAACAAGTATGTTTTACGTCGCTGGTCATCACTGACGTCGGTAAAGGAAAACATGGTGAGGAAACCTGGACTTTATAATCATTCAAATAAGTCTGAAATCGCCAATCCGCCTTGACCAACCGTGGTGACCAACTGGTCATGTATAAGAAGAAGCCTTTGGCGTACATAGGCTGGTATTATTAAAGCTAAGGCAGAGAACAACATTTTAATTCAGGGAAACATTTTCAATTAACAGAAAATACGGCCGACTTCCGAAAACAAAAGAACACAAAGGTTTTATATTCTGGAGATCTGGGGAGGAAACGAAGATCACTTTTGGACTTTGTCACATTAAACTCATCGCCTGTTTGCTTTATTTTTGACGTTTCTAGTTGCTTCATAAAATATGACAAGGTACCAATATGATCAAGGTGTGTGCAGTGTATAAAGGAGCATGCTGTTAGCAAATCTTACCAGGCCTCTTATATTTGACATGCCTGTGCACGTTAGAGTCACCTGACGCGTCTTCAGTGTTGTCGCTGGTGGTCACAGAGGGCGTTGGCGACGGGGACTTCGATGACGACTGAACGTGGCGGGGACTGCGTTTTGATTGCTCGATTTCACGGCGACATTTCTCTTGGGCCACCTGTAATTATTAAACGTTGAATCTTTAACTTTAACCGATGAAAAATTTAAGATGTTCTCAAATCGACGCGTATTTTTTTTTTGGGTTGACTTTTCTACTTTCAGTTTCTCTGTGGAGTTTTGCTAGTCAATTAATTTTGACCTTATAGAGGAGCTCGTGGCAAGTAATAACAGCCGCACGGGTCGATCCATCAGGTTAAGCTACGCTTGCCGGGGTTGATCTGTGGATGGGTGACCATCTTTACATACCGAGACTCCTCCATGGCTCGGAAAGCACGTTATGCCGTTGGTCCCGGCTGTCAATGTGGATCTTAGGCAATCATTACGGGTCGTGAGAAACCCGAAAGTCTAACAACCAGACTTACGAAGGGGTATCGTATTGCCCAGCTACTGGGTTGTGGAGGTCAGATAGACAGTGGCCTCATGTGAAATACTGGTATTCAGTTGCATCCGGTTAGACTGGAAGCCGAGAAAGGCTAGACAGATTAATTGAGATATAAAAGTTTCACTCACGCAGTTTTCAATGAGATCTTTAGCAATCTTGATCTGTTCCTTGGTGCCCAAGAACGTGACCTTCCGTTCGTTTCCCTTCTCGTTGTTTGTGAGGACCTTGATCTTAGCTCCACTACGGTGACTTATTGAATTTATGTTCTCGCCTTGAGCTCCTGATGAAGGAAAAAAGTTCAGAATTTAGCTAATGAGGCTCGCTTCCATTCTTTGACTGACAAAAACAAGCATTCCCAAAAAATAAATAAATATTATGAGGTTATCTGGAAAAAAAAGTACCATTTAGAACTGGCACCGGTGCAGACCTGATACGGCGGCCCGAAACCAGCCTAGCGTTTGCAGAAATACTTCCTAGAATGGGGAACCAGGGCATTCATCCACCATACGACCCTAAGAATTAGAACCAGAACTCGTAGTGTTCAAATACTCATATACACTGTGAAATCACCTCTGGTTATGCGAAAATCGTACCATTTTTGCTTCAGTACCCACGGAGATCCAGAAACCTAGATTTTAAAGTGCTCAAGGTACCCACAGTAGGTCAGTAGTCCGAAATAAGCTTCCACCAGAAGTCATTAAAAAAACCTATTAGTTTACTATAATAGACAAAATACCCTACTTTTAACCCACTTACCGATGACACTTTTTTTTTTTCCCTGGCTCGAATATCCTCATGGATGTCCTCCGCGCTGAGGCGAGCGGAGGGGTCTGTCAGACTCTTACTGACTAAAAACCACCCCGGTGTTCCGACTCACACCTACGGAACGGTCGCGGGAACGTAAAAATCTTCCGCAACCCCCGACTGGTCCGCAACCCCCGACTCGACTTACCAATGATCCTGCCGCAAGCCCACGCCGGTACACTCATACTCTCTTCAACATTGACCGGCTGCTGGTTGATAAAGTCGTGTATGAGGGTCTCGGCTATCTGTGTGGCGTCACTCCGACCCCTGATGACGCACACGTCGTGGTCTTTGTCGGTAAATTCCTTGACGTTCACTTTCGCTCCTGTAGTCTTTTCTATTTCTTTTATGTTGGACCCGCCGCGGCCTGGAGACAAAAAACATGAGAGTGAGTGAGTTAGCATATAAGGAATAAATAGATGGGTTTCTATGATTGGGGGAGAGCCAAAATGTTCATTGACCAGCACCCCAATTGTCAATTTCAGTTTTACAATCCGAGGGGTTTTGAAGGAAATTGTTAGTCCATATTATGTTTGAAGATTTCGTCTGCTCGACAACGTGAATGGCGAAATTAATGCTGTTGAATTGTCAAAGGAACTGCCATTGTAAGTTTGTTACGCAATCCCCAGGGTAGAATCTCAGTGACAAACCGAAACAGAATAAGAGTCAATCTAATAAAAGGATTTTACATTTTATTTTTTATTATAGCTTAACTCAGCTGGGCAAAGGCCCTTTTTTCTTCTAAATCTCTCTGTTTTGTGCGATTTCTGGCCATGTTGGCTCCGCAAACATGATTAGAATGTTGTTACAATGAATTTCATTAAATTCATGCCGCGTTAGGGTTCACCATCGCTACTTTAGCGGAAAGACAATCTATTTATCTACATCCTTGGTTTGAAAATCACATTACAGTTATTATCAAATATTATGCATGACAAAATAAGTTTCACAACATTACATAGTTTCATATTACAGTCCGGCCGTCTCGTCGAGAGAATGTGTTCTTGACACCTGTCAGTTTCATACTAACGATTATATGTTTTGCGAATTTGATCTTTATTACTACTACAAATTGTCCAACTGACAGATGTCAGGAACGCATAGACTGTAAAGTGTAAATCGGTTTCCTTCAACTTGATATGTTACTTTCTACTGTAGGGCGGGCACCGGCCTTGAGTGTGACATGCCTCGAGTCACACATTTGATCACAGTTTAGTCACATAAAATGTGTGACTCGAGGCATGTCACAGTAGGCCGTGCTCGCGCCCCTGAACTCTCCGTTCTATTTATTTTAGTTTTTGTACAAGTAATTCCTAGAAAGCTATATGGAGGGTGGAGGTCATAGGCTACACAACCCAGGTGTTCGTGATGTTGATACAAATACATTTCAGATAGCAGCATTATCGTGATAGAAACTAGGTCGTAACGAACATCTTAATAATATCCTATATTGTCTCAGCTTGGTTCAAATGGGAAAGTTTTGTTAAAGTCAAGTGTCCTCCTGCCAGCTAAAAGATTGGTTTTGGATATTTGAAAAAAATCGCGGCAGTAGTATATACAGCATGTAACAACACCCTGTCCGATCCGAAAAGGGCACATAGGTACTGCAACAACATAAGCAGAAAAAAAAAATTGTAAATAAAAAAGTTGTTGGGATAAATTCATCCCAACTACGGAACCCTTCATTGTAGTTCGACACGCACTTGGCCAGTTTTTTATATGTATAGGTATCTTTAAATTGTTACCTTGTGATTGTCATATTTAGGTATCCTATGCAAGGCCAAAATAAATACTTACGTTTACCTTCTTTCTTTCTAAAACTATAATAAACTAGCATCCGCCCGTTGCTTCGCCCGCGTGGTTTATCGATAAAAAGTAGCCTATGACCTTTCTCAGGCTCTAGACTATCTGTGTACCAAATTTCATTTAAATCGGTTCAGTAATTTTGGCGTGAAAGCGCGACAGACAGACAAACCGACAGACAGAGTTACTTTCGCATTTATAATATTAGTAAGGATGAATGCTCTGCATTAATTGAATGACAATCATAGAATATGGATGTTGACATTCACGCCCAATGTTATGTCATGTCTTCAAAGCGTGCCAAGAGATTTATTATGACAATAGACTATGACGCAGTTTCAAAATTAAAATGTACTTAAATGTAGGTGCTTTTTTTGTGAAATTTCGTTTGTTTTAGCTTGTTTTATGAGTAATATCTATTTAGGGAACGGGGTGAAAGTACAAGGGCGCAGTTTATTGGCAGACGACATGCTATGCGCCGCACCGTAATGCTTATAAAAACACTGTCAGATATTTACATAGGCTTGGTTTATTTTTCTCCTATTATCATACTAACCGCCTAACTAATAAACGTTGTATAGCGCCTGTATGTATAGTTACACAACGCTTTGTCTTCTTCTTTCAAAAGTAATTTGACTTTTGAAAGAAGAAGACAAATCGTTGTGTAAGGCGGTTAGTATAGATGGTTTCAGCGCGCGTTTCTTTGAAGGGTAAAATCAGAAATGAAGTTATCCGGAAAAGAACCGGGGTTCTGACATTAGATGACACCTATAGTCGCAATTCTATCCATACGTATCTAACTGTTCCAATCTCGGCTAATCACAGGCGTGACAAGCGTCCAAAAAAGATCATGAGATCACAATCACAACTAAAGGTAAATAAACAAGGTGTTCCTTTCGATATCCCATAACTCTAGGGTAACTATTAATGAGACCAGAGTCAAAGACTCAAAGTTGGCATAATATTTATGTTTTTTTTTTCGTTTTTCTTACAAAATGCATCGTCTAATCAAGGCAATATTCTACCTACTGAGTACGAGTAGAGCATTCCCTTGATTAGACGTACACACGGCTACACATCAAGCTATATATTTCCAGTATACGCTGACCTCGCATTGTACGGAAATCCTATACACTGCGAGATCAGCATAAACCGGAAATGTATAGCTTGATGTGTAGCCGTTTGTACCAAGTACAGTGGCGAGACAGTGCATTTGGTCGTTTTCTCGGAGTGTAAACACATCCCACATAAACGAGTGCTCAGCCGAGAATACAATATTCCAAGCAGACGTTCGTTTTCAAAATACATTCGTTCAATGAAACGTTTTATTTGTTTTTCGAAACATTTGAAAACAGAACTTGATGCAATGATACAACACAGGATATCGTCTGTTTTCTATTGCTTTAACCTTCAATGCGCACTGACATCACACGCACGTTGAGTTTACAGTAATACATAGTAAGTATATACGTATAAGCAATGATGTATTAAATTTAGCGAGAAATACATCATGCGGGACAGCTGCTAGTCTATTTACTTCAACGAGTATATTTACTAATCTTTATCGTTCATCACTCATCTTTATGTGCAGCTAAACATCTGCAGTTGAACATACATGGGACTTTCGATAACTACTACAATAAGGCCCCACTTGACTCACTGCAAATGCGCTAACAACGAACGAAGCAAAAGGAGTAGGTATGTAAGTCTTTTAACTCACAACGAAACCATGGCGACAGCACTATGGTCGCGGTACCAGTAAAATATACACAGCTTTATGGTGTGTTGTGTATCCAACCGGGCGACAGAGCGGTTGCGCAACCAACCATACATTTTTTGGCAGTGCGACCATGGTTGCGCCGCCACTGGTGTCCTAGTGAGATAAGGCCCTAAGGGCCGGCGTACACCTGCTAAGGCGCAGCGCGGCGCGGTTGTTACTGTCAAACAAATATCAACGTTGCATGCCTAAAAATAAAGTTTATAATAGATAACTGAATGACTGATGAATGTTTATTTATTATCAACTTTATTTCAAGTGATGCAAGCTCGATATTTGTTTGGCAGTGACGATTGCGCTGCGCTGCGCCTCGCCGAATGTGCGCGGCGCCTAAGGGTCGTAATAGGCAGCGTTCCGAGGGCCTAGACAAGTGACAATCGCTTCCAAAGCGTTTCGTATTTCTACAACGACTTTCAACAGAATTGACATAAGCTTTTCGATAGCTTATGTCAGTCTCATACATTTTTGCCTTTTCCATCATCGTTATCGCTGATAGAATGTCACTTTGTCTAGGGCCTCTGTAGCTTCTGCCTACCTCCATGGGAAAAAGGCGTAAGTTTCATGTATGCGAATTTAAAATACCGGGTTCACACGGTTCGATTTAGTTGAGATCTGGTTCCCCAGTTTGAACACCGCCATACAAGTTATTTACAATAATTAGCGCGAGCGAATTTCAGCGGATTTGCCTCAGTTTCTCATTCTCAACTCAACCACAGCGTGCTGTGGCTTCTTCTAAGGTTAAGAGTACCGAAACAGGAGAACACAAAGCATGTTGCTACAAAACTTAACCTTACACAGCGGTTCAGTTGTACGTTTACAGATGTAATTATCGCTTACCACCGCGTTGCGTCGGTCATTGTCAACGAAGCCTTTTAGTTAGCTTAGCCGTGAACAAATTTACAACGCATGAGTTGGATAACAAGTTAGTAAGTAGGAAGGCTCTTTTATGTGGAAACCTGACAAATTAACCAATGTAATAGTGCCTGCCTTGTATATTTTGAATTTTAGTATCGATATTAACTTTAACGCTAGTCAACGCAAACGCAGCCTGTCCCTGGCTAAGCTGCTACTGATTTTATTTTTTATTAACGTGCTTTCCGAGGCACGGAGGAGTCTCGATATGTAAAGATGGTCACCAATCCACGGACCAACCCCGGCAAGCGTGGCTTAACCTGACGGATCGACCCCTGCGGCTGTTATTACTTAGCCACGAGCTCCTCCTGCTGGCCAAGCACCAATCTTTATTAAAGGAGGCCAGATCATCCCGCCATCTCCGTCTGGGCCTACCGTGATGTCGTTTGCCATTAAGCGGGACCCACTGGGTCGTAAGTTTGGCCCATTGATCGTCGGACATGCGGCTACTGAATACAACGGGAAAACATTAACATAGATGACCTGCCATGTCTATGGTGAATTGTAGTTGCGATAATTACTATTCAGTATGGCCTTTGGTATACCCACCTATTTAGACACAGCCCCTAGCTAAACTGCTACAGTATAACTCAATTATAGGTTATAGGTGGAGTATAATATAGGTTTGGGATGCATGATGCATAAACTATACATAAATTATAAATTAAAGTCACTTTTCGTGTTTGTCTGGATGTCCACGTTGTTTAAACAACGCAACAGATTTTGATGAGGTTTTCACCATCATTTAGAGAATTTATGGGTCCCGTTTTACACTTTGGGTACGAAACCCTAAAAATGAGGCAACGACATATAAATAAAGTATTTGATACATACATGGTGCTCACATATTTGCAAACATTGTAAAAGACTGTGGCGATGTAGATGCCGCCACATCCATGACTTGCCTCATTATTGGAGCAGGAAAACCCTAGAGTGGCGTGAGATAACCTTGAACGATGACAAAAGGTGATAATTTAAAGGTGATGTAATGCATTTGCTTCCTTTAGTATTTATGTTTAGACGTTATGATATCAATTGAGACGGCGCGGTCGTTGCGCAAAATTGAGTCATCATTGACTAAAGCAGAACATAATGAGAACCTCCTCCTTTTTGAAGAAGTCGATTACAAATGAGCGGTGCTTCCAGGATAATGGCTGATATTTTTGGCAAGCATTGTGGTAATTTAGAAAGTGTATCAAGAAAAACATGGCTGGATAGTGGACTTTGTGAAAAACGATAGCAAGGCAAGGTATGAAGTGAACTCTGATGACGATGTATGGAAAAAACAAGATGTTATTACATTGCAAGTGAAGGTAATAAAGGCGTGTTAAAAGAGTCGTTCTGCGCCTGCAAATAAATTGGGGGGACGAGAGGAGGATGACACTCATGTTTTCTCTGAGAGTTTAATTTAAAGCCTACTACCAGTCTACTACCAGGTTCATACGGTTCAATTTTAGTTGATCAACTGCTAAGTCGAAAGCGATTTGAACCGTATGAGCAGACTTTCAAACAAATTGAATTTCATATTCTAAGTATTTTTTGTTTAACAACAAAAGTTGAAGTGCCTTTCATGTTGACAATTCATTGCGTCATTTATTTTACGTTGTCGAGTAGACTAATTTTTCTTTTTCTTCAAAATCCTTCGGATTGTGATTGAAAGTGTGTTACGCAGGGTGCAGGTCGCAACCTCTAGGCCAGACAGCAAAGTTACAATGAAAACGTATGTATCAGACAGTTGGATCACTTCTGTGTTTATAATATTAGCCATGGATAAACGGCTCTCCAGTTCGATAAGGTGCTTTCTGAATGACTTGGCTCAACATTGAGGCCAAAGTAGATACGCTAATACAATATTCAAGATACCTACGTTTCATTCACGGATCTATTTTAAACTGAGTGCATGCTAGTTCAACATTAATATTGTTGGTAATAAATAACATAGTCTGTTTGTTTTCTTCTTTGATTTATAGATTTACCATCATCGATATTTTTGTGGGCTAAACACCAGAACAGAACGCCAGGGGACATCCCCCTAGGGGAGCTCTCATATGCTCTAAGTTTCTTAGATGATCAAGAATGAAAATTTAAATAGTCTTCGAAGAACTGGAGTTATAGACACATCTTATAAGCAAGGCGAAGTGGCAGTGGGCCGGCTTTATCCACAGAACAGAAAAAGCACTTTCCTGTTCTGTGTGCTTATGTTTAAGGACCGACTGCCGTTGAAGTAGACAAGTCCTTCAGAGGAGTGCTAAGTAGGTTGACTCATGTAGCTCATAGCTAAATGAGCCGGGACCGACGACCTTATTTAATAAAGGTACACACGGCTACACATCAACCTATACATTTCCAGTATAAACTAATCTCGCATTGTACGGAATCCTATACAATGCGAGATCAGCATAAACTGGAAATGTATAGCTTGATGTGTAGCCGGGTGTACGTAACTGAAAATGCGACATATTTGGCAAAAAATGACATAAGTAATTATCGCATTTTCACGACAGGTGGTGCATTAGGTAAAGCGGAAAACTATGAAAAAAACTTTAAAAATTGTCGCCTCTCGGTTTGATCAAATAGGCCCTATAAAAAGTCGGCCTGGTCAGACCAGATGCAGAAGGCGGTATCGTAGCACAACTCGTGAGTCTTTCGTCCAGCAATCTAGCAGTGGACAGAGGGCCTAGACAAGTGGCAATCGCTTCGAAAGCGTTTCGTATTTCTACAACGACTTTCAACAGGATTGTCCTATACAGTCCTATAAATTTATGTCTTTTCTATCATCGTTATCGCTGATAGAATGTCACTTTGTCTAGGGCCTCTGGTCTGCTATAAGCTGAGTTGCCAGGGAGTCGTATCGTACATACAATACACCAGCGCTAGTCATAAAACTATGGAAAAGCTCTTCATCGCAATCTACTCATACTCTTGAAAAATAAGGTGCGCGAAACGCGTCGTACTGCCGTCTCTAATCAGTTGATGCCGAGAATATGTTATCATTAGGAATATATCCTGTGTATCAAATTTCATCCAAATCCGTTCAGCTGTTTTTTGCGAGATTGAGTAACAAACATACAAACTGTCACATTTTTCATATTAGTAGGAGTAGAATATCCTGATAAATAGGAACAATAAAACAAAAAGTTATCGCTTTTAACGCGCGGTACACTAAAGCCGATTATAATAGCCATGGGAGGCTGCGACATGCGAGGATAAGGTGCGGCCTACCGCCTATTCCGGGAGTTGGACCTACTTATTAAATACGCCTTTGGCAAGCTTTGATAACAAATTTTCAGTTCTGATAAGAAATTATGTTTGTAGACTATCAGGATATTTTATGAGATGATTTCATTGTTTTATTAAAACACAGATGACTTATTTATTAGTTAGATAAGACAGTGAACTCACTCTTCAAATGGGGGATGACCTAATGTATAAGATAATGACCTAATGTCTAGAATTATACTTTTTACTATCATCATCACTATCTTAGCCAAAAGATGTCCATTACAAGTATTCCCAATATAATCAGTATTATAAGCTATACTTTTAATGAAACAATAAAAAACAGCAAAAAGTTTGAATAACTTTTTTTGCTACTGTAAATGCAACTAAATAAAGATTTTATCTTTTAGCTTTGAAGCTGAAAATACACAGATAAAACCAGTAAAAGCTATGTATCCGTTTATGAGTCTTTCCTGACAGCATTAAACTTCCTAAACGCATCTTTTTTAAACATTCAGGGCTGATAAAGAAAACCTTAGATTTAAAAAAATATCAATATTCGAAACATATTTGGCTATGAAAACACACATAAAAATTCATCTGCCTAGCCTTTTCTCAACTATGTTGGGATCAGCTTCCAGTCTAGCAGCTGAATATCAGTATTTTGCATGGAGCGACTGCCTATCTGACCTCCACAACCCAGTAACTGGGTAATACGATAGCCCTTGGTTAGACTGGTTGTCACACTTTTGGGCTTCGGACGACCCGTAACAACTGTCAAAGATCCACAAATGACCCGGGACCAACGGGTTAACGTGATTTCCGAGGCACGGAGGAGTCTCGGGTTGTAAAGATGGTCACCCATCCACAGACCAACCCCGGCAAGTGTAGCTTAACCTGATGGATCGACCCATGCGGCTGTTATTACGTAGCCACGAGCTCCTCATACACATAATAATTGTCATTCAAATACAAACAATAAACAATGCAATGTGACTCACCTATCAGAGCGGGCACTATACTTTTCGGAACCGACACTTCAATGACATTCACGCGTGAAGTCTTCACTTGTTTGTTATCCTCCTCGTCCTCATCCTTTTTGAATATGTAGTACACTACAAGTGCGCTTACTGTCACCAATGAAAACCCTAGAGCTATGGGTACCAGTAACTTTGACTGCATTGTGCTAGAACAAAAAAAAAAACATACTGTGTTGTGATTTTATTTTTTTATGAGCATTTAGTTTGATGAGGTTTTGTAGCATCCTCCTTAGTGCAAGTAGATTGTTTTTGAATGATGAATCCAATAAGAATAAGTTAGAATAAACAGTTTCTTGAGAGGTTTAACTTTGCTTGTGTAATTTTATTTGTAACAACAATAAATTCTATTTTATTCTATTCTTGGTCATAGTTAATTTATTTAATACTTATTACATTAACAATTTTACTAACTTTTAATGCCACAAAACATGGAAATTTTAGTTTTCATGGAGTTTTTCCGCAATTTTATTACAATGAATTATTGTCCTACAGTTTAAAACTAACTTTTCAACTATAAACTATAATATGGTATCAAGATATTTCTCTGCACTGCTGTTGACTGGTAGCATGCACAAATGTTTGGAAGGATTGCCACATTATAATATCATAAATGCTCAAAGTAAGTAAAATTTTTGTATATTAGAAAAAGCTATACAATTGTGTGCAGATCAAGCCCTGTTTATAATGGTTATTCATATTTTTAACACGTCAGTTCAAAATAAAAAGTGCGTTTTTCGCAGCAATTTTTCTGCAACAAACAAGACATTTTCATACTAATTAGAAAAAATATCACCCTTTCAATCATTTGGTTACAAGTTAACGGAAAGTTAGAAAAAAGACACTTAATAGAGAAATTAGAAGCTCTGAACGGCTATAATCACAATAAAAGATAGGCTGTTGTACCAATGTGCAAATTACCTTGTACCGATGCCGATTTTACATAAAACTATCTATTAACAGCTATGACATAATATCGAGAGTAAAAATTACTTCACACGAGTAATATGATACTTTGTCGTCCACAATAATTAAATCATTTATTTACCGTCAGCCTTCAACACCACCTAAAAATAAATTGCACCAACAGATGATTAACTCACTACAAAAGCGATTTTTCACGTGTACCTCAACTCAACAAACAAATCTTGGGCATTTTCGACAGAAATTGACAGAACGTAATTTTTTTATATTTTTTTTATCTATGTGAAATGAAAAAATGTCTATGGAACAAAAAGCTGTATGTGAATGTTGCCAACAAAAGTCAAAATATACAATGGTAGAATTTTGTTTACAGACCAAGCAAGCAGCTTGCTAACACATTTTTATAAATTCGTCAACTATTAGGAATCCAAAAAAATTGCATCGATTATCTGTTGCTGCCACTCCTTGCGTCCTATCAAACACCAAACCAAAGATCACTAGAATAAAGGGGCAAGTCCAGGAATGTTCAGATTCAAACTATGGTGATCTTCGATCAATTAGGTACCTCCCTAATAAATAAGATGGTGATAGAGTATCTCATACATGAGTAAATAGACTGTCTAAAAATGTATTACAGTCAAGTCAACAACCGGTTTGGTCCGGTAACGGCGTCACTGTCTGTTAACAGATTCTGGCACTTTTCATAGTGGTTTCGTTCACCAGCCGCCATCAGATATGTTTATGCCACTCATATCATAAAAAGGTTTAATTACTCAAGTTATTAGGTATAACACCTAATTTGACACTGAAAATCAGAAAAATAAAATTGACATTGTATTTGCTATGAACGTAATTGTGCCGGATTCAAATATTTATTTTTTATATCTGCTGGCTTAACAGGAACAGGTTTATATTATTATTTTTATAATATACCTAGACTTAGCCTAGACAGGCCTAGACTAAATAAATCGTTATTGGTATCGTTAGGTACCAATCTTCTAAGTAATCCATAGGGGAAGGCAGAGATAATGAGATATAAGGGCAGAAGAAGAGGCTTATAAAGAAGAGAGAGTAAATAATTATTATACCTTACCGTATGATTGGATTGAACAACAGCAATAACAGCATCCAATACCGCAACCTTGTATTCTGCTTACACGACAATGATAAGTAAGCGTATTGTCAGAGTTCTACTGTTCATGCAATCGCGTGACTGTGATTGCACGAACCTATTTCATCAGCCGTCAAACCTTAATAGTTTGGTTCGTCGTTCATAACTCAATTTTCCTCAAGTAATTGTCCACACTTGCTCTTTCCCACAGGTTGAATATAAATGACGCATTATTTTGTTTTCATTTTCAGCTTTTTTCTTTTCTTGGATTTGGGACATTTTTCACGTGTGTTTTGGATTTTTTACAACAGGATGACTTGGGATGTCACATTAGGTACGAATAAGTATTTTTGCAACCTTTGAACCTCTAGAAAATAATTCCAATAAAAACTAGGTCAAAGAGGTCATAAGTACGAAGGATATCGTATAATAAAGTAATAAATAAACGTTCAACTATGTTTTTGCATCGACACGACCTTTGCCATTTTTTCATGTCTTTCAGTTTCATGTCGTAAACAAATGATTCCCTCGTTCCGATTGCTGATTTTTTTAGGGTGACTAACTTTCTGATAATTCTATTATTTCTTTAAAGAAAGAATTGAAAAACTGGGTACTAAGTGTAAACTTAGTAAGTGATTTTTTGTAGTTGTCTTAGAAAGTGGTAGGTAATAATACCTTACATAAAGGTTTTGTATTTAGCCAGGCAAAAAAATAAAATGTTCATACTCGTAAAATACCGACTTGGTATAGCGAAAACTGTCTGTTCAGATACTATACTACTTACTTCTATTAGAAAGTGCAAACTCAAGCTCAGTTATTATGAAGAGGCCATATCAAACACCTATAGATTTGTGATTGTATACCGCAACCATTTTGTAAAACTGCAGAAAACCCTCATCAGCTTAAGAATACTAGGTAAATAAAATAAAATAAATAAATAATTTCGACAAAAGAGGAATGTCCCAAATTACTGTTCGACGTGAACACACTCGCAAAGGCACCGAGCGTGCGCCTCAATAAAGCGTAATATGGTTGGATTTGTCATATTTTTTTATTGTCCCAACAATCACGAAAGCTTCGCGAAACGAGAATGTTAGTCTAGTCGGCAGGCAGTGTACACAAGTGTAGGCGGCAAACAAACATGCAGCGACCGTACGCGCGTCGATATTTGGCCCCCAACAGTATGGCCGAGGGATTCCACGGCGGTAAAGTTTAAAAAAAGTTTTGTTTATTTACCTGATAAAATTAGGTTGCTGCATTTAAAAGCCTCTAAGTAATAGTAGAAAGAAACCTTAGTGTTTAGGTGCTCTGGTGCAATACTTACCAACATACTTATAATAGTTTTATTTTTCTTTTAGATTTCGAATATGTAGTTACTAAAAAGCCTAAATCACGCATATGCTTTCTGTCTGCACAAGATCGGCAAGTGATGCCAATAAAAGATCCTGGCTTGAGTCCTTTTATGAGACGAATGGCAAAAGAAATAAGAGAAAACATAGGACCCGGCACGTATGAAGTAAAACGAAATGCGTTTTCGAAGGTTCAAAACCGAGTAAGTATGTAATTTGAAATATACGACCTATTACAGGGCAAAATCCTCATTATTTAGGATGTTGTCCCTACGATTAACATCGAGCATTAATAACCAGTCCAAGTTGTTTTAAGACAATAATTAATTCTTCTTGACTTTAAAGTGATAGCTAAGAGTAATTTGTAATTGGCAATCTAGTAACTTAAAAAAAAGAGGTAACATTAGAATATTTTATTGCTGTGCATATTTTGAAATATATTTTTTAATTTTTTACATGTTTTTTTACATGTTACATTGTGTTGTGTGCCCTGTCTGTGCTAAATAAATGTATTTTCTTTCTTTCTTCTTTCTTTCTTTCAATGTTTTTGAAGTGCTATATTTTCTTGCACGCTTTTCACATTGTCCATGAACCTCGAAGACGTGATCAAACATCACTTCATCAAAGAAACCATAAAAAGTATAAATACCAGCAAAAATATCCTAGTGATCGGTGAGGGTTAACTGTGAATATAATACGGTCTAAATATTGTCTAAGCAATTAATACCTAAGCCTTTGTCTAGATGACATTTTGTACCTACATGTCTCCTAATATTATGTGTATCATCATCATATCACCCTATAGCAGCCCACTCCACTGCTTGACATAGGCCTCTCCAATTGCACGGCTTGTGCATAATGCCTCCTATGTGTATAATGATTTTAAAATAGCGGGCTGTTTTGGACTAAATTCCCATTTTTTGTATTAATTGAAACCTTTATGTAGATCAGCAATTTTCCAACAAAGACATGATGTGGTATTTTAATAAATCGCTTTTTTCTTCAGATTTATAGCAAATATGGTCTAGGTGCCAAATCTCCCCGCTGGGTGATGAAACACGAGTATCAGCCCCCGCTTAGGGAGCCCAAACCAAAAACCCCGATCAAGCAAAATTGCGCACCTTTTAATGCCACATCTAAGAGAAAGGGCATTTTTTCTAGTTTGAGCTATCCAGCGTAAGATTTATATGTTATATTATTATATAAATAAATTAAGATAATGCGAGAAAGCCGGAGTGAATTTTATGTATTGAAATGCAAAATAACTCGGCACCTTGTAGTACAATTTGGGTAAATGCAAATATATTAATCGTCATTTATTAAAACTCCGCGTAGTTTTAATAAATGATGATTAATATTTGCATTTACCCAGGTTCCTAGCGTTTAGCCATTTGTCAAATCTATTATCGCGTAAAATACAGCAAACTAGAACACTAAGAATTTTAATTTCTAAATCAAAGCCTGTTTATTTCGTGTTTTAGAGCCTGCGACTACTGTCCTTCATACACAAAACGGCAGATGAAATTCGCATATTCCTTCTCTGCGAAAAAGATGCTTAGATGTCCCGTAGAGGTAAGGAAAAATAAGTTACGTTAACTTTTGCGACACTAAGGCTCTATTTTTATTTTTACCCGACTACGGCGAAGAAAAAAGGAGGGTTATGATTTTGACCGGTATGTATGTATGTATGTATGTTCATCTGTTCCCTCCTATCTTCTAAACCACTCATCACGACTTAACAAATGAGGTATCGTTGGAAGCGTCTTGATCTGAGAGCACGCACTCAGAAATTGCACAATCTATACCTACTATGATCTATCTTCCATCCTTATACAATACATAAACAAAACTGCTGTGACCACCTAGACCTGTTACAAACATTATTGCCTATTCTAACGAAAGTGCTGATTGGTTTTAGATAAAATGTGTACCATATAATTTGGATGAATGTGGATACTGCGGCTGTTCGTGCTCACAACAGGGTGATTACTGGCAATTCGAAAATAGAATATTCCTATGCAGAAAACACTATGATCGATTCTTCACACATTGCCTGGCCAAATTCCAAGGCGCTAAACTTGCTGAATTCAAGGTATTACGAATTTATTATGATTGTCCTTTCTTTAGCAAAATATTTTTCAAATAATATAATGATAGGTACACTAATAATATATTTGTTTTATGTACAGTCGGTAAGGGATTGCTTCTTCATGCACTCACACAACAGTTGCAAGGCTGCCATGAAGATAATGAAGTCCGAAGAGATAGTAAAGAAGTTGAGAAAGGAAGCATATCTGGATCTATTCTTCCCACAACGTCGATTCTGTGACATGTAATTTTTAGTGATTTCATTTTTATTCTATACTTGAAGATGAAGAAGAGGACACCATAGGTTGGTATTAGTAGTTATTTGATTTTAGAGACTAGCCACACTAAAATAGCATTTGGCAATGGCCAAAAGGCACAGAATACAAGCGTGATTAAATAAAAAATAAAAAAAACAATCTTCATAATCTGTGACAACCTGACAACAATCGTCTGACTTTCCTCGACAACTTCGTTCGACGTCTCTTTCATATTTATTATTTATTTTGATAACGAATCGATAATTTGGAGCAAGCAAAGCGACGGAATCATGAAACTGGACTCGAATAATAAAATGATAAACAGCGAGAGCGGCGCTGATCTATCCGAAGAAGTAGCGGATCCGCGGCAAAATGCTGAGGACATTATCGACGAAATACTCGCCGAGTTTACCGAGTCGCGGTCTCCCGATGCTGCGAGGAATGGGAACGGATTACCAGAGAATCTATTTAGTATGATACAACCTCCGAGGACGCGAACTCCAGCAAACTCATTCTCTGAGAATGCCACAATAGACGATATAGACCCCCAGTCGGACCTCGGCACGTCCATCAGAAACAAGTGTTTGGAACTGGAAGAGATCCTCCAGAGCCTCAAGTCACGGCTTAACCACGTCGTTTTGGATGAAAATATTGTTCTGAGTCCCGAGGCTAACTCCATGGAAGCGCAACTAGAGCACGACCTGGACACAGACTGCCAGGAAGACCTCTCTCTTCAGGAATTCCTTGAGTTGCTGCACTCGCAAAATAAAATTAGTCCAACGGGTGTACAATGATTGCTCAATGGCTCATCCCCATGAACTTAATCATAAGTCAAAATTTACATGAATTTATTGTGTGCAAATTTGAATTTTAGATTTTATTGAAGTACTATTAAATATTCAGGCCTAATTTCTGTATTATTATTTAAAAGTTAGGGAAAGGAATTGGCACAATCAAAAACTTTTTTACAAGAATATTTTTATATATTAATCAAAAGACAACAGTAGGTACATAACCATAGACTATTATTAATAATGTGTTAATTGTTTACAATGCCTAAGTTAGTAAAAAAAAACTCATAATATATCACAAAAACTAATCATCAAACATATTCTGAACATCAGTGCTGATGGTCAATTCAGTGGAATTAGGTATTGTATCATTCTCATACATCTGACTCTCTTCATGACTGTGCTCATCTTCATAAGTGCTTAAACTATTTTCTCCTTTCAGTATGTAGCTCACTTGTTTCTCTGTCAACAGATCTATTACCTTAGTTTTGTCACAATCCACGAGTTCTGCTTTCAATTTCTTTACCCAATCATTGTAATCAGCTGGATCAGTCTTCACAAATTCAGTTCTCAAATGACTCATAGCATCTAATGCTTTAGAATAGTTTCCATCAATGTTATTGTGAATCAGACTCTCAATTGCTTTGATCATTTCTGTGGCCAACTCTGTCAGAGGTTTATTCCTCTTTTGAAGGGCTTTGAAGTCCTCAATAGGGTTCACAGTGCTTATAGTTTTAATTTCATCTACAGCATCTTTACCAGGCAAGTGAATTTTAGGAATATTTGGAATGTTTGGATTATCTGTCTGCAAGTCTCCAACAGGAATTTTGAATTCATCAATATCCAATGGAATATTTTTATTTTTCCTTTTCTTTACTTCAACCTTTGTCAAAGTGAATAAGTTCTTCAATTTCTCCAAAGGTTTCTTTGCATTCTCTTCCAGAAGGGGTGGTACTTTGAACAAAGTCATTATCTCCTCTCTAGGTTTAGGTAACGACTTGTCTGGATTCAGTGCACGAAATGCAATGCAGTCTAGCACATACTGTACAGATGGGCTCACACATTCAGCTATAGGGAATGCTTCAGTATCTTCAAATGTGTCATCATAAGCTTTGGTCAAGTCCATGACATTAATGAGTTCTTTAAAAGCATTTACTTGTTCTTGTGAACATTTATGTTTTTTTAAGTTTGTTGCTGGGAAAGACATCTGTTTTATATCATCCTTGTAACATATACCAATCAATGAGAGACACACATAATTATTTGTATCAATAACAGGCATAAGAGCAAACATTTTAGCTGCTGAGTTATTGAAATGTACTTTCCGTACAATGCCAACAAGATTCAGTTCATGAAGACATTCAACTAGGCATCTGACAGCCTTTTGTGCTCTCTTATCACCTTTTCTGCCCAATACGTAATTCAAACCATCTCCATTTAAGTTTTGCCATTTGATGTTATCAGCAGATGTAAAGCCATACACTGACAAACATTTTACTCCAGGTTCATAAAGCATCGTTTTATCATGTTCTGAAAATGGTATAATTTTTTGTCCGTACTGGTAACCCCGGAGTTTCTCAGATGCTTCAACTGTTTCACCACTTTCTTGATTTACATATTCTTTTGTTTTCACAACTGCTTCTGATTTACTAGATGTGGATGTAATAGGATCTTTAACAGCTTTCTGCCAACTTTTAACAGCAGGATCATCTTTTAGTTTGGAGTAGCTAGAGACTGGGATCTTTATATTTGGTCCAATGCTTAGCTCTATATTCCATGGGATAGCATTAGTAATCTTCTTTCTGTGGAATAGTAAGTCATACTTCATGATGTTTTCCAATGTGCCTGTTGCACCATCAGTGGCTTCTATAAACTGCTTGATTAATTCTGTAGATTCATTGTCATATTCCTTGGAGTTAATGTCTGGACCAATAACATCAACTTCATAGCCCTCTTCCTTGAATCCATTTAAAACCTGAAAGATTTATAGATAGTTTAATATTAGATTATATTTTGTTTTATATATTCAGCAAGAATAGTCTAGTCATATAATTATGAAACATAAAAAGTCAGGATTGTTAGGTAATAACTTATAACCAATGGATTAAACATCAAGTCAGTGTTGGAACATAAGGTGACCAAGGCCGGAAATGTGTGAGATGTAAAGAAATTATTTTTTAAACTGTACCTCTTCAACACAATCAGGATCAAAAGATGGCAGCTTCTTGAAGTTTGTCATCAATACAATCTTCTTGCTTGCAAACTTGACACCACTGATACCATTCTTGTAATGGTCTGCTGCTACTAGGAGGGCATCAAACCAGTCACCTCTGCTGTCTGATGGCTGAAACAATATTAGAAAACTATTAAATTATGATTATTGCAGAAAGTAAGTATTGACAAAATTTTAAAAGTTAGGCCACAAGGGGACATTTCTGGGCTCCCAGAAATGGTCAATATGTAAATATATGGAAGGAATTCAGGCATACAACTGTGGTGCTTGTGATCAGATCTAGAAAAGAAAATGTGGAGCGTGTAGGGGTGATAGATGATGGGCCAAGAGTTTCTCAATATAATTCTGTAACTTGGGAAAGTAAGGGCTGAGATAGGCCAAAGAATGCATTGTAGCCATAAATATCTACGAAAACCATGATTAGAAGTTCGTGTGTGGACCATATGACTCATCATGACCTTGTTGCACTTTGATATTACAATAACGTGTTTTAATTACCTTTTCTGGTAGATTCCTTATCATTTTCCAAGTGGGAGTTTGCAATTCTGATAATAGTTCTATGTGTCTGAAGGCTCCCTCGTACTGACTTGCCATGTTGTTCTTGGTTTTCTTGGATCCCAACAGCATTATACCAACCAAGTTCTTGCCCTGACTCAATATTTTACGTTCTAAGATACGAGAAGTGCATTCTTTCGCACTTTCAAAAAAACTTTTTTGGTCTTTCTCGTCTACAGTGGAAACATTTCGTCCTATATCCAAAATAATGATAGTACCTTGAGACATCTTGAATTATTGCCAATACCGATTAGGATTATTTGTATGAATTAATACAGAAAGAAAACAATCAATTTATTTTCACTTTTTCCCGGTAACAAACAAGTTCCGACAAGTTTGACATTGACAGCGATTAGTCACTACCACAAATAAATAAAGACCACAGACTACTTAGAGAACTAACATAAAGACTGTGAATCTGTGATTGGAGATAGGAGGTCGAAAGCTTCAGGGTAGCCGCGAAATTCAAATTTTATTACGTTTTTTGCTATTTGCAGGTGGGGTATCAGGTTGTTTGTTGATCTAAATATGATTCGCGGTCGTATAAAATCATAATCATAAAAATCATCAATACTTCTCTCTGAGTTCATATTTTTCTTTTTGTTTTCATTCTCCTGCCCTTTTCCCAACTTATTTGGGGTCGGCGCAACATGTCCCTTTCTTCCATACTTCTCTATTAGCCGTCATCTCGGTAGTCACCCCCTTTCTATCTAGCCATATCATCTTTCACACAATCCATCCATCGTTTCTTTGGTCTTCCCTTACTCATAAAGCCCTCGACATTCATACCCAAAACTTTCCTCACAACGTTTTCCGCATTCCTTCGCATCACATGCCCATATCATGACAACCGATTTTCGCACAACTTTTCAGTCACCGGTGCCACTTTCAGACTTCCTCATATGTACTCATTTTTTATTCTATCCATTCGTGTAACACCACACATCTCTCTTAACATTCTCTTCTCAGCCTTTCATTCATCCCTTTTGTGGTGGACAAGACAGGACAAGATCTATTCCTATTGAATGACTATTTCATGAAATCATGACATTTGAGGAATAATCTAACATACTATGGCGTTGTATTCCTATATTTGTTATAATTCTGTAAAGCTATATCGCGTAGCCATATGCGGTAGCTGATTTCGCGAAACATATTTTATCAACATACAACCGGACACTTTTTTTTTTTTTTGAGGGTGGGATATCATCCAATGACTTCTCCCGCTCTGGGCGGAGCGTAAGGGCGTGTCAGACTTTTACTGACTAAAACCCACCCGTTTTCCTTCAGTTGCCTGTTGCCAAGGTCCCGGTATCCCTTTCGGACTAACCCGCAACCCTGGCAGGCATCGGTCCTAGTGCCAATTGTGCTGACATCTCTTTGAGGTGCGCGTGGAACACGACGCGCCATCGACCCGGGCCTGGTCCTAATTGGACGGCGAGCTACCCATTGCTCGCCGTCCGCAAGCCCGCGCCTATGGTGGCCGAGAATCCGCCTGGGATTCCCGACGCCCAGGGCGTCTCCCACGGCGGTGGTTAGGGGCGTCAGGGCGCAAACTTTGCTTCTCCCTCACGCGTTCCGCCTCCTCCTTCGCGAGCATTACTGCTTCGCAGAAGGAGGCGACTGCTTCCCATGCCCTCTCGCTCCGTACCATAGCCTGGACCAGAGCCGGACGCGAGAGGTCACCGCCGCCAATCGCCTCCAAGAGGACACGGCGCTGATACTGCACTGACACTGACTTGCAAATTGCAAACCTTCCAAATTACCTTGGCGGCTTGGCGCAGACTCAGCTAGACAGTTCGCTCAGCGATGTTTGTTTTTGGAAATTCGGTTAAAACCATTTTTCAGAAGCGGTAGTAAATGACCAGGAAACCAGATAGATTCCATGGTAGAAAAATATGAACATGTAAATACCTCAAAGTGGATAGACTTGTGGTTGTTTTAGTTGGTTGGACCATAGAGTACAATAATAAATAAATTGGGTTGGAATAAGAGCCGGATGAGCAGTTGGGCGTTGGGCACCTCTAATAATGTCATTGAGTTGAGGCGTCAAGTTTTCCGTCAATTCAATCGATTGTTGTTGTAAAATTGTTTACAAAAAGAAGAAACGCAATCAACATTTATCTTTAATCACAATGATCATTTATATTTGTCTGGTCTCGTTTGTTTTGTGGGTCGGTTATAAGTTCATATAACTCCGTTTATTCATTCAATAAAAAAATGTGAACGCAGGAACTAGAATTTTCATATTTTATTATAATATTTGCTAAAAGATCTACAATGTCTACAACTTTCGCAAATAGAAGTAAGATCATAACAGAAATGATGAAGTTTTCGTTTCACCACAGAGCTTTTTATTGTTACCTTGGCATGAGTGTTTGGATATTCTTTCTAATAACAGGTAAATGTTACTCTTCTAGTATTATATGTATGTTTATTTCTATTCGGCTTTCATAATTTTCTTTCGTCGATTATATTATAAGGCATAACAACTCAAGCAAACTAGCGAATGTGGTAAAAAATAAGTACCTACATAGGTAATACGGGCTGATATCCGCAACTCGACGACAAAGCGCGTATATTGCGTACGGGTGGGAAATCGTCTATTCGATCCACCCCAGCTCCTCCCAGAAGGCCAGCAACGCCTTGGTGTTGCTGACAATCTCACGTCAATCTCACGTAGGGTACCTGGGTTACCGAAGTACTTTGCCCTGTATAAATAAGTACCTACATATACTCCATTTGAAATAAGATTAGACATTTAAAATAAGCCTTTTTTACAGTCCGTTCAACCGATTTTGACTTCTATTGCGTTGGTGGCATGACAAATGGCAGCTACAGTAGACAGTTGGTATTGTGTAAAGTTTTTTGCTTTTAATGCCATTCTTATACCTATAGTATAGAAGTCAAAATCGGTAGAACGGACTGTAAAATGGTTTGTTGAGGCCAGAATTCCAGCAGTAGGAATATTACAGGTTCAATAATGTTTTTTTTTTAGTATACTTCCTACTGAACCTTCCTATTGTAGTTTTAAATAGATCAACAAACAACAGTCTGAAACAGCAGTAGTGTCAACAAAATAAAAGTGGTACTAATAAATGATTTGATCTGATAGTTATAATGTGTCAGTTATAATCAGTCGCTCCAAGTAAAATGCTGGTATGCAGCTGCATCCAGTTAGACTGGAGGCTGACCCCAACATAGTTAGGAAAAGGCAAGGATGTGTTATGAAATGGAAACAATTTTGTTAGCATTAAAGCTAGCCTATCACTGTTCACTGCTGGTTTTAGGCCATGGTCACAAGCAATCTTAAACATTCATTTATCTTTTTATGTTCCAGTAATGTATAAATATATGTCACTGGGGGAAGAAACAATAGCAGTGAAGAAGATTATACGAAATGAATATGTATCAAAAAGTGATGCAAAGTTTAGGAAGATCTATTTGAGAGCCTGCAACCCCCCGGACAGTATTGTGAGAGGATCTGAAGGTATGGTATGGTTTTGGATAATGAGTTAACAAAAAAACTGATTATTGTCCTAAAACTGTTGCATGAAAATGAAAATAATTAAAACTATGAGTCATTTTCTTTACATTGACTTTATTTAAAAAAAAAAACATATGCCAGTTGATTCTTTGACATGGTCTCATTAATACACAAGCATTATGGGATAAAAAAAAACATGTATACACACTATTTATAACACAGATTTCACTATAATAAACCTACATTTAAAAAACACATAATAATAGGCAAATGACAGGCAACTAATCACATTTCTAATTTTTCTTTCTTAATAATCAACCTTTTTTCTCAAAAATTTTATATTTAGCGCTTTTGCTTGAACCTAAAAACACACCCTAAACTTCATTACACGTTACATCAATGATGTCTCGACCCCTGAACTGGGACATCCTGTATGACAGGGGTTGAAGTTCCTCCAGCGACATGGATCAGCATGATAAGGATAATTTTTTTTTTTAATAATAAATGCCTTCCAAAAGTGCATAGAAAAAATATGACATACAAAAATACAACTAATAAAAATCAAAAGTTGTGTTAATATTTCTGGGCTTTGTAACATCAAGTGACCATCTGTCCCAGGTGTTGTTGACAGTGACACATGGTTGCTGCAAGGAGCTTTAGTGGTGACGCGACACGGTGACAGAGGACCACTGACACATCTCAAGAACGGGGACAAACTACCATGTGACGACGAGCCCGTCTCTCCTCTTCTGAAAAGGTAGCCCCAGAACTATTATTTAAGAATTTTTGGAAATAAGTGAGAAGAATAAATCGCCTAAACAGAAAGAAAGAAAACGACTACATTCGGTTTAGTTAAACATACCTAGCTTTTGAGAAAAAATATTGGTATAATAGTAGTTTGTGGGAGTTGCCCTTTTTCTCATCAACTATACTTCAATTTCGAAGTCACAGTTTTTGAAATACAAACTCAATGTCATACAGTATGCAAGGGTAAACACCGTTGTCACTCAAACCATGGGTAGTTGACTTAAATATAAAAACAAATGACCCAGTAACAACAAAAAAAAACCTTATTTTCATAAAAAGATTTTAAAAAGTAAATATCCGTCACTGTCCCGATACTCATGGAAACGCGTTCGAGAGAACCGCGAAACAGCTGACGGCCGGTCATGTAACGTCCCGCGCGCCCCGCCCGCCCCCGCCAACCGCCGGCCGCGGCCGGTCGTTGCCCTTGCGTGTAGGGTGAAATATTCTTGTGGAAAAATGTAGATTTTCATTTAAAAAAGAAAGTTGTATTTTTCCATTCATACCACTGGTTTCCAGGATAACGGTGTTTACACTAACACCCTGTATAAACACGAAGTTCAAAATCCATTGCCACCAATATTTATAATACCTTTTGTATTACCAATGGTCACTCAAAAATCAGACTTAGACCACATACTCTTAAAGTAGTTTGTTGAGAAGTGGCAATTGAATGTACATTATCCAAGATTCTTAATTCCAGTTTACCATTTTGGTCTACATTTCAGTTTGCAATATCAGCGAAAGTTATGGCTATTAAATTTATGAAGGCCTTGCCCTGTTTGAATTTTCCTTCGATATTGGTATGAAGACAAATAAATAAACTAAAGGTGATCTCATGTATTTAGCTATGAAGAGTTTGTTGCCAACGGGAGTTCCACAGGGCGAGCGTGGTGGGTCTCAGTGGCGGGCCCGTTTCATAACTTCCCCTCACTCCCGACGCGCGCAGCCGGTACTCGCTGCGCGCTCGGTCAGCTCACACCAAGAGGACTACTGCAGATGGTCACCGTTGGTAAGCCATCATACACTTTACAGGACCATAAATATGATACATTGAGCTACAAAGTCACACATTCTCTATAGCCGAACTTTTTTCTTTTACTTTAGTGCCATGTTTACAGCCAAACCAGCTTTCCAAAGAAAAGCATGCGCTTCGGGAATCATCGTCTATCTTCGGAAATACGAACGCACGATGATGAGATCTAATATAAAGCTGTTACAACCATGGAAGTACAATGCCTATTCAAAATGATAAATTAACAACTCTATACATATAATTCCAAAAAACTTTTGAATGACAAATGACGATCTAAGTCCGGAGTAGGTAACCCAACAGAAAGAAACCTTCATACAAACGTGCTAATACTAGGTGCACGTGCACTACTACAAAGAACGGTAGGACAAAACTTGGAAATGTTACCTCTGTGGGGAATTACTCTGTGTCGCGACGTTCGCACTACTTCGGAAACACGAAGATTACCGAATCGCATAATTTTCTTTGATAAGCTGTATTGTACATGCACTTACACATGTGGCTAATGTAGTAGAACAACTGGCGATCAGCTGAAAACATTAAATCTATGTCTCCTTTCAGGTAACATTTTAAGGGAAGCATATGGGGAGAAATTGAACCTAGAAACTGTAGAGCCGCAAGGGAAAAAAGATACGGGTAAGGTGCACTTTATAAAAGCGAAATGTCGAATTTCATATTTTGTGACACACACACATTTATATTATACTTGTTCCCTAGGCGAGCTAGTATCATACAGCACGCGGTACCGGCGCACCTACCAGTCGCTCGTGTCGCTGTGGTGGGGCGCGTCGCGCGGCGCAGCGGGTGCGCGTGCGCAGGCGGCGCGCGAGGCGCACTCCGTCGCCTTCTGCTTCCGAGACTGCGCCTGCGCTGCACACCATGCGCTCAACAAGTGAGTATAGTGTAGCTTTAGTTTTGATGTGTGGGAGATTTATTACAAATTGCTGGGGAGCTTGCTGCGCCACTTCTTCTTCATAGCTTCCCAGGAAGTGGTGCAGGACGGGGGATCTGGGGACCGTCTTATGTAATTTGAACGTTCAAAAAGTGCTTATTCTCAGCCTAATTTTAATAAATTACTTTTGATATTCGTTGTATGAAAAATATGAACACGAATAAAAAGTGTATTTAAAATTTAAAAGTGTGACTTCACGGCTGCGCCAAATAGGCCCAGTTCAGCTAAAATGCCAGAAAACTAGTACATAGGCTACTTATCATCCTGGATCGCAGATGTGATCGCCGGAAACAGCTAGTATTCCAATAATTGCCATAATCATAAAATATTTTCAGTCTGATTCAAGATCAGATGTGTCGAAAACTATGTTTGAACTAGCTGATGCCTGCGGCTTCGCCCGCGTGGATGTCGGTTATTATATACTAAAACCTTCCTCGAGAACCACTCTATCCATTGGTGAAAACAGCATGAAAATCGGTGCAGTAGTTTTTGAGATTATCGCGAACAGGACGACAGACAGACGCGGCGGAGGACTTCGTTTTATAATAATGTAAGCATTAACTAACATAACATTATTCACGTTACAGAAAAATAAACTCGCAAGCGAAGAACCGTCTCGAATCTCATCCAGCGATCAAGGAGCTAGTCAGCAAGCTATCCAAAGTACTATTCGAATCTCAAGAGCACCCTGACGCAGACGTAGTGAGAGACGCGCTCCTCGCCTACATGTGCCATGACGCCCCTCTGCCCTGCTCAGAAAAACCGAAAACGCCAAGTAAGACTAAACTGTCCTTAGAAAAAAAACACCGAAAATTTCGCACAAATACAATCCCTTCGCGGAAAATTCTCGATGTAGATATTGACACATTAAACATGGAGTTAGACTACATTAACAACCAAATGGATTTTAATAATGAAATTGGAAGAAAGGCCAGAGATATAATCGGGAAATATTATGATAGTAAACAAAAAGCTCCTTTAGATTTTGACGCTCAAATGGAAAGAGAAAAGTTACTTTACTACCAACAAAGGTACCTCGACAATGCAGACGGTTACGAAGACGTGGTCATAGTGAAAAAGAATCTAGACGCCGATTTCAATTTCCCGAACGACGCCCGAATGGACACGGACTTTGACGAAGACTACAAAGAACCGACTCCAGAGAGCTCGGAAGACTTCTGTATAAAAAAGGAACATGTTATGTCTTTATTTGCATATTTAGAGTGGAGTTATCGACAGGAAATTAAGAATGTACACAACAGGCGAAGAGGATTGCTAGTAGCGTATGGATTAATACATAATATAGTTCAAAATATGATACGAATGATCTCCGAAAATAAGCCGAAGTTTGTCGTGTATTCCGGCCACGACAAGACGCTGCAAGCTTTGATCTTAGCCCTAGGACTCAACAACTACCAACATTACAACATACAATACGCATCGCGAATGATCTTCGAAGTTTATAGAAAGAAGGATTTACGCGACGAATTCAAATTCACGAAACGAAAAGCGATCGCACAAGATTTTTACTTCCGCGTGGTCTATAACGGTGAAGATGTCACAAATCAATTGAGTTTCTGCAAGTCACGGCAAAATGTGGTCATGAAAGTTGTAGACCCGATAGACGATGTTAAGATTTACAATACATATCTCTGCTCTATAGAGAATATAGTCAGGTTTATACACGACGATTATTTTGTTAGTTTTAACGTCACTAACTTTAAAGACGCGTGCGCAAGCTATGGGAACTCGAAGCATATCTATTAGGTTTTAACTTTTAAAATTTAGGAACAATTTATTTATTTTTTGTGTACTTACGTGCAGTGGTTTAGGATGGAATCTAAATGAATTTTTAGTTTGTGTATTTATTTGTAACTTCTCTTCAAAAGTCGAGAATTTGTGATTCAATTTTTCATAGATGATCAAAATATTAAATGTTTTAGTTATAAATAAATACACAAAATAACTAAAATGATACTTACATAAGTGCAGGAGGCTTTTATGAGATTATTTTATGAATTAATGAGATTAATAAGAAGCATATCAATTTTAATACTTACAAGTACTACTTATCCCTGTGATTATTTTTAAAAACTTAGCCTTAACTGATCTCGTTTTAACGTTTTAATTATAGTTTTATTTATTTTAATTAAATGAGTTACATTCCACTTAATAAGATGCTAGTTTAGTTATACGTTACATAAGCGTTTGTACGCATAGCACGACCACCGTAGAAACGGGTTTTGTCGACGGAAGAATAGACAAAATGACAGATTGTGATTTTTATCTGTCATTTTGTCTATTCTTCCGTCGACAAAACCCGTGTGGCGGTCATGCGGTTTTAATGAGACACACTACAGAGCACTGGCAGTGACTGGAGACGTCCGTACGAATAATATTAGTGTCCGAATTAGACGCAACTGAGCGGAAGCTATAGTACTCGCGTTAAGAACTGAGTCGACGGGCCATGAAGTTCAGTAGCAATAAGAATGTACAACGCCGTGCGTCTTATCGATAGTTTTTTGCCTGCTCCATAAGGGTCAGTTTAGACCGCGTGTGCGACGTGAAGCGACGCGACGCTGCGCGCAGTTTATATTAACTAATTATCGAACTTATTTTCTTCACAGTGCGTGTACCTTATTGTGTAGTAAATAAGTTCGATATTGTATCGGATCATAAAAAAGTGCGTGTCGCGTCGCGTCTCCGTGTGAACTGACATTGACCCTAAGTGAAAGCGAGACGGCAACGATTTATGACCCGGCGACTCAGTTCTTAACGCGTTGACTTCTCTTCTCGACTTCGTATAGGTGTCCTGTCACAGGGCATGGATAGAATTGTCACGGGCCGCCATTTTCTCGGTAACGTTCACTGTTACATTTGGTTTGTTTATAAAGTGTTTACAATACCATTTGTGACACACGTACAAGGAAAACTTGTGTCTTATTGTGCGGACTGTACCCTAAATATCGTAAAATATAATTTTACTTTAAAACTGTTAATTAATATCATTAGTGGTTAAATAGAAATTATACATAGAAAATGATAACAGCATGTTACAAAATACTGAAAAAAAAATGATTATTTGGTAGCATAGTATCGCTTGTCTGACTCTCTATACCACGCTTCAACTAGAAATCACTGCTCTCAAAACGGTGAAGGAAAACATCGTGAGGAAACCGGCATGTCCTAGAACCAAAAATTCTAAGACATGTGACATCTACCAACCCGCACTGGGCCCGCGTGGTGGATTACGGCCCACTCCCTCTCACTGAGAGGACGCCTCCTGTGTCCCAGCAGTGGGAACATTATAGGCTGATTATGCAACTAGAGAAAACGTTTTTGTAGAAATCTGTCGAGCGTACTTAAAAAAAAAAAAAAAACTTTTATTGACATAAAAATATTCCAGCAATACATGTGAAGCCCCTGACTCCCGTGCTAGGCGAACCTGTGTTACAGGAATCAGTGTCCTCCGCCATACATCAATACAAATTTCAATTTTTATGTAATAAAATACAATAATAAGTAACACAAGCTGGTATTGAGACAGTATAACTAAACAATAATAAAAAGAAACAAAGCGGGCGTGTGATTGCACGTGTTTGTATGTGGGGGTGTGAGTGTGTGTGTGGGTGTGTGAGTGTGTGTATGTGAGATGGTGAGCGAATGCAATTGAGTGTACAAGAGTGTGTGTGTGGGTATCTTACTGTTTTTAGCTAACTCTACACGTATTTTATGGTACTGATAAAATTAACTTCTCAGTGTCGTCATAACTTAAGGACTGAAGCCAAGGTCTTAAAATTAGTTTTACCTTATATAACGTAAGCTTATAATACTTGTAACACGTAACGTAAAAACAAGCTTATTTTTTAATCACTAATGATACTAATGACCCCCTAATGCCCTTTACATATCTCCATCGGTACTTTAATTATATTTACGAGAGGAATAATGAAAAGACTGCACATAGAACTTTTTAATTTTTATTGTTTACAAAAAATCGTGTATTGATTTTATTTATTTTTTTATAAACAGTGGATGAAAATATCTGGAGCAAGTGTTTTCCGGGAGCAAATTGACCAGTAATTTTGAAATTAACCGCTTCAAAAAAAGCGCACAATTTAGCAATGTCGAGTACAGTGCGTTCATTATAACTTGACCCGTGAACCGATCTGTAGAAGACTTTATTCTCAATAAGGTAATGGTCTTTGGTTCCTGGAGAACCCGTTAACAGAATTAGTGTTATTTTTTCTATGTAGACGCAATATTTATTAAAACTTAATATTATTGTAACTTCCAAATAGATGACCACACAATAAAACTGTTTCAATCTTACTCTGTTTTTCTTTTTTACCATTCCTAGAGTTCTTCTTATATGGTTCCTTTCTTTTTATCAGAAAAGTGGGCTTTCAGCCAGACCACAGAGTACATTATACAGGGTGCCCCTGGAAGTATGGAGTAACGGGAAACACATATAATATAACTCTCATCAATTCTCATCAAAATAACCATCATTATCTGTATACCTACATTATTGGCAAATAAATGATTTCCATTTCTATTTCTATTTCTAAAAACTTGTAAAAAACATTTACTGCGAATGCTTTGATCTGGCACAAATTTTACTCGATTTTCGAGCGATTTTCACGGGAAAAAGTTTCACTAGCGAAAAAAAAATCTCAGGGTTACAAAGATTAGAAATGACCTTGCCCACTGGTATTCGATTTGATCCATACTTCCAGGGTACCCTGTATATAGGGTTCAGACTTTTATAAGAAGAGTCGCAAAGCAACACGCATCGCGCCTACGTAAAAAATCATAGCAATGACGCGTAGACGACAAATGCGTGCTACTATATTTTTGAAGGCGTTTCTCTGCTTTTTAGGGTTCCACAGTTAACAAGGAAGGAACCCTTATAGTTTCGCCATGTCCGTCTGTCTAATAGGGTCCCGTTTTACCCTTTGGGTACGGAACCCTAAAAACAGATCATAGTTACTAATAGTTATTTCGTACCTGTCGGTTACTCACCTCTGGTAGGTATGTAGGTGAGTGGGTTACGCGAATACTCGCCAGTCGAGACTACGTGACAACTGTACTGTTTGTTGTTGTTGATCTATTATGTAATTCAAAGGTCTTCTTTTCGTGTCGATGGTGCTCTTCATAGTAGTTCTTTTTTAAATATTTTATGAGCCCAATACCTATTGGGCTCATAAAATATTTCTCATAAAAAAAATCTGCTGTTCCATACATTTGTGTTTACTTAAGTTGTCAAAATTTATGGAACGGCTGATTTTTTTTCGCGATTTCAAGTTTGGTCCCATAGAAAAAGTTGTTCAAAATGATGAGTACAATGACCCTTTTCGGGTTTAGCATAAACAAAAAATAATGTTGTATAAAAATATACCACAATTACTTACCGTGCGTTTGCACTGGCGAAACATTCCAGACAAAACATGTTGAAATCTCTATTTTCTGACAATTTTCCATACAATTTTTGACACGAACTAGAGATGTATTGTTGTAATGTTTCGCCAGTGCAAACACACGTTTATACGATAATACGACCTACCTTGTTGATATAGTGTTCGCAAGCGCCAAGAGGCCCTGGGTTCGATCCCCAAGTGTTACCGATTGGGTATTACGTCAGGAATTTCTCAGTAGCCGCCCGGAGTCTGGATTAGTGCCCGGTTGATAACAATAGGTTCGCCCCCTGCTACATGGGACTTAGACATAACTGGCGGAATGTGGGTATTGGTACGGTACTATAGGAGCACCTCACCTCTGCCTAATCCTTTGGGAATGCAGGTGTGATGTTATGTTACACGACCAAATCCTGATGAACCATTCATCGTCATTTGATTTAGCACTTACGGCAAGGACAACTAAACAAGAATCCTACTATCCTACTTATATTATAAACGCGAAAGTTTGTAAGTATGGATGGATGATGGATGGATGTTTGTTACTCTTTCACGTAAAAACTACTGAATGGATTTGGATGAAATTTGGCAAACAGATAGTTTATAACCTGGATTAACACATAGGATACTTTTTATCCCAATATTCCCACGGGATCGAGACTTACGCGGGTGAAACCGCGGGGCGCAGCTAGTATAGAATAAGTTGTAGACTTTACCTAGATAAACAAACACTGCAATTATGGAAAGTTGACATTAAATATTTCCATATCATAACATCGTTACGATTATGGTGCAATCTGAAAAGGCACACCTAACTGTCCCTTCAAAATGTGCTCCGACTACATATTTGTGTTAGGTGGAGCTGCGTCTGCGCTTACCTTGGTCCACCGCCCTTTAGCCCCCGCCTTCCAAGATGGCGTTTGCTGTTTGAAATTAGAATTTGTATTGTTTAGATAAAATTATACAGTGAATCTAAATTGTGTAAGTGGGTTTTGGAATGCTGTTCAACATGACAACATCGGCTGTTTTAACCTAAGGCGAAAGCGTCAGGGTAGTTAAATGGTATAAAATACAATAGACGTAGATATATTTAGTAACCTATATCGCTTAACTATTCTTCAAGAGTCATAAAATCCCTGTAAGAACACGTGTTTCACCTCTCAACGAACCATCCTCAGGATAACGATTTGACCAATTGCAAACCAGAACACAACGTGTTGCCACACCGAGCGCTGGACACAGAGCTGGAAGTTTAACTATATTAAATGTTATAATTAAAATAAAAACCAAAGGTGTTCATAGCGATGAATAACTTTTGACTGTTATGAGACCAAACTTGAAATCTCGCAAGGAATCTCTATGAAAAGTTCCCTCTCGTTTTTTTCGAGATTTCTAGGTAGGTCCCATTGTAAAAGTATGCTATGCATTCATCACAAGATACGCGACGCTCAATTACCTGCATCACTATTCACTAGGCATGCACATCTTTCTGTCGTCAGCTCATACTTATTTCAATTTATTTATATCTCGTCAACTATAGAGGCAGCTGACGGCACGGCGGTCACGTAGGCTTGCCGATATGTCAATGACTGTCTGACGCAGTGTTAAAGTCACAGGGTAGTAGTTTTCAGTAGGTACAAAAAAAAACATATATAGTACCCCGTAAAATACCCCATTGAAAACAAATGCGACGATTTTTTTTTCTTTTACCGATAAAGAACTACATAAATAGATCTTTACACGCTGTATACCTATATATATTTTTGTGTGAGTGTGGTGTTAGCTTGTATACAGGCTGTAAGGGTAAACAGTCTTGTCATTCAAACTGGGTAGTTGACTTAAATATAAAAATAAATGACCGAAAACAACAACAAAAAAAACGTTATTTTCATTAAAAGATTTTAAAAAGTTTCTATCCGAAACCGTGCTCGCTAGCGAAACAGTTGACTAACTGAGGGAGGGGTCGCGTTCGCGGCCGGTCAGGTCGCGTCCCACACCCCTCCCCGTGTCGAGATATGCGCCTATGCGCTAGGGCAACGAACTTGCGTCTCTTGTGGTAAAATTTAGATCTAAAAAAATAAAAAATAAAGTTGTAATTTTCTATTGATTTTACGTTCTATAAATGAAACCAAACCACTGGTTGCAAGGATAACGGTGTTTACACTAACATCCTGTATTGTAATGACTGACTGATCCCCACAAGACTGAAAAAAAATCTGATTTCCATAGAATGAGTATGAGTTTTTCAATTTCCATGGCCTTTAGTAGATGCCGAACGCCTGTTTAAAAGTGGCTATGATTGTAAAGGTATTACAGAAAAAAAAAATAGGTACAAAGTAACTAAGTTTATTGGTGAAACGTAACATGGCATGTAACCATGTAACACACGTAGGAACAAGTCGCCTAGTTGTTGTGTACTTCGTCCAATTTGGTTATTTTAGTGGACTTCACGGAAGTGTGACCGTAATTTACGTCGTTTTCTATATTTTTGCGATAAAAAATGACAGAAATCCATTTAGTATACGATTCTGATGAACAAACGATACTTTCATTGTGCATTAATTCAGTTACACATTTTATACTTAATTGTAGCTATGTAACTTCTAAGCATAAGACATCCTTGTGTGAACACAAGGATGTCTTATAAAAAATCTTGTTTTGACAGAGAAAAATTTAAATATGTAACTAAATAAAAACAAAACTGTCTATTCCGGTATCAATCTAGAATGATGTAAAAGAGTCCAATATTTTCGTCATCTCGCACTAGCCGTAGCCTGACCCCTCGATCATAACGTTATGTTCCGTATCAGTCGTTGTGTTAGTACGAAGGTGTTGCTTGCGTTATCTCAGATAAGGGGCAGTGTAACGAATACACGGCATTATTAGTTTTATTCCACGTGAAATAACGTGGCAGTTGTAGGGTGACCATGTTATTAGAATAGTCCTAAGAAAAACAAACAAAATCATGGATGGAATTGTTATTGATTGAGAAATAGGCGGATGGTCGACCATAATATGTATTATAAAAGGTAGCTACTTACCTGTAGACTGTCTCTCAACCATAGGGTCTAGGTAGAAATATCTCATGTATATGTCGCAGATGGATTGTCAAACCGCTGTTTTACATACCTAACCACTAGCTGTTTTAGAAAACAGTACCGTTATATAAAACAGCTGAACGACAAAACAGGTCCGTTATGTAAAACGTAAATAAGCAATCTATCTGCAACATCTTACCACCATGTACCTACCTACTCAGATTTTTCAATTCAAAATGCAGCTTGGCGGCAGAAACAGGCATGGTAGTAGGGAAGAACTTCATATTACATAACATAACATCGTGCCCATATTCCCCGAAGGGTTTACACAAGTAAATCAAGGACATCTACCAACCATGATTGACTACACAATAATTATTACGTTTTTATATATAGGGTGTTAGGGTAAACACCGTTATCCTTGCAACCATTGGTTTGGTTTCATTTATAGAAAGTAAAATCAATGGAAAATTACACTTTTTTTTTTGTTTTTTTAATTTAATTTTACTACATGCGGTGCAAGTTCGTTGCCCTATGCGCTAGGAAGTCTCAACACGGGTTGGGGTTGCAGGATGTGACCTGACCGGCCACGAACGCGACCCCTCCCTCAGTCAGTCAGCAATTTCGCTGGCGAGCACGGAGTCGGATAGAAACTTTTTTAAATCTTTTAATGAAAATAACGTTTTTTTTTTGTTGTGTTCGGTCATTTATTTTTATAGTTAGGTCAACTACCCATAGTTTGAATGACAAGAGTGTTTACCCTTACATTCTGTATATTATTATGTCTTAGTTTAGTTGGTCTGGAACGAAGGTGTTACCTATAGGAATATCTGATTTCGACTGCTTTGCAGTTATTAAGCTCTAAGTAAGTAAATATAATTAGCTAGCTATTAATAAATAGATACTCCGTAGACGTGGTGCGCAATTAAACTCTAACCAATGATATTATATTAACAGATATATTATTTATTATTTTACGTGAGTAAAATAATTTGTAGGTAGGACCATGAAAAAAGGCGGGACGTAAAAAAATACGACGATTCTGATCCTATTTGCAATTTTTGCTTGAACATTCTAGAAGACCAACAAAATTCGCGTCGGTAACGAAAACCGAAGTTTTCCGTCGAAATCCGAACGCGTGGTAACAGTAAACGCGAACTACGCAGTTGTTGAGTCAAGGTCGCCGGTCGTGGATGCGTGATGTGTGCACTACAACATTTTTTATTTATTTTATTAATGGCCGCTGGGACGATAAAACGAAGTCTGTTGATAGGCGGCGATCGCGTGTAAGGTCTTGGGCATGCTCGTGTTGTAATAAAAGTTTTAAATATTAGTAATTAACAACGATATACTTATTTAATGAAAAGTCTAAAGTAAGAATTTCCTTAGTTTTTTTTTCTTTTTTTTCCACTGTGGAATTTCAGTGCCACTTGTTGATATTATAGTCTCGAACTCTCGACACTCAGATATTGTACTTTTATGCTCAGACCAAATAAAAACCAAGACAGAGCGCTGCAAACAATACAGTGAAGCAAGCCAAAACTACACCTCCGCTCTGTGCATATATACGTTCACACGCACACATTTATAATCAAACTACACCTCACTAAGTGCACATAAGTTTACGAAACCGGCCTCACGTCACTGTTGACACAGCGCTCAGTCTAGGTTTTTTATTTGGTCCGAGCCTATATTATGCTATCGGCTATGAAAAACATTTTCTGGCAAAAAAAAAAGAGGGATTTGTTCAGGTGGAGATTCATAGACGACTCCGCCTTCGAGTGTAGGTGCTGTTCCACAAACGATGAGACACTTAGTGTCGTGTCCTGCGTGTCCTGTCAGCTGCATGTTACAGGAACTGATGGATGCTAGTGATGGCGCCAAACACGTGGCCGATTCTAGGTAGGTACATAGATTGCCATCGACACTCTATGAAGAAGAGAATATTTTCTGAAGGCACAGGATTTAGGAACTATCAGAAATTCGGAATAGTTGAGAGCTTTCATTTTGACAGTTCAAAAACATTCATTGCTTTACAACAAATTGCCATGCCACCAGTCTCTTGGGTACATTACCAGCCAACAGCGAAGCAGCGATGCGGAGGAATTTTTCGACGGCATATTTTAGTTTGTTGATAAATAGTTTTTATTTTTATTTTCGAACATATGGTGCAATGGATTAGCAACATCCTTCCAAAATTAAAAGTGTTTTACGCAATTAGGGTGCTGTACCCCAATTGCAATTGCATTGAAAAACACTTTCTTCCACAATACAAAGGATTTTGAAGAATATTCCTAATCCAGTGGTTCATACGTTTGAAATATTCGTCTGCTCGACAACCTAAATCACGCAATGAATGTTGTCGATTAGTCAAATTGAAAGGAATTTCGATCAATTGTGTTTGTTACGCAATTACCCATAAGTACCCCACAGATTGCCGATTGGTCTAACGGCTCAAGTTCAAAGGTAAAACAAGTTTGCTGACACTTACAAACAGATTATTTCGTGAGACAGGTCGATCGATGAAATAATAATAAATGAATACAAAGCATTTGTCTTATTGACTGGATTTCCTTGACCTATCAATATGATTATTATTCAAATTTACCTGCTTTTTTTTGGCGGAAATATATAGGTATGAGCATCTTAGCACAGCCCATCTCTGTCACCAGCTTTGGCCCCTACTGTTACATTGTTCTGGGTCCTTCTAAGTTGTTCCAAAAAGCACCCTAATTGCGTAAGATATTTTCAATCACAATTCGAGTGTTTTGAAGGATATTGCTATGGCTATTGGCTTCATGGATTTTAACATTTGAGGTGACGTTAGATTCGTCTTAATTGTGGGAGTGACATAGGCTATAATTTTTTTTATATATTTCATCTGCGAACAAAAAAATAAATTACTATATTGGTATCAAATAAAAGCTAAAAAATATAATATAATAAAACAAAATTAAAAAAAAAACTTGAAATAAAACACAATTATTTAAAAAACAAAAAACCCGCCTGCAAAAACGCATAACATAAAAGAGAAAAACAAGCATTATAATCTGTAGAATTTTGGTATTACAGGCTGGGAACAAACAAAAGTTACACCATATTTCAGGTTATTGGTTTGTTCCCCGCCTGTAATACCAAAATTCTACAGATTATAATGCTTGTTTTTCTCTTTTAAGTTATGCGTTTTTGCAGGCGGGTTTTTTGTATTTAAATAATTTAATTTTTTGCTTCATAGATTTGAAAAATTCGTCTGCTCACCAACGTGACAAAAACGAAATGAACGTGGGTGAACTGTCAAAATGAAACCCATTGCGATCAATTGTCATTTTATGTGTGTTACTCAATTACCCGCGATGGTTAGCTAATTACGTAGCAAATCTCGATGAGCTTATGATTAGGTACACTAACATAATATAGTATGATTGAAAATGTATGCACTCACTATTTCACTTGCTTATCGATCTCAATCAAACTTATCATTAGGTGGTAAGTTTGGGTGCGGACTCGTTAAGGATGCAAGAAGTGTCAAAAAGTATCGATATATATCGTATCGATATTTTTTTTAAATAACAATTTCGATTTCGATATATCGAAAAAAAATATCGATATATCGGAGGAATTTTCAACAAAAAAAAATTATATGAGTAAGTTCAAGTTATTTATTAATTTACATAACGAACTAGGACAAAAAAGTATACTTTTTACGTGGTGGCGACAACGGTGTTGCTATTGGAAAGATATCTTTTTTTAAACATTTTCGATACTTGATATTTTATATCGATACATCGATATATCGAAATAATAAATATCGCCTAAAAATATCGATACATCGAACATAAAATATCGATATTTCGATATATCGATATATTTCTGCAAGCCTAGGACTCGTGGCCCGGTTGTAACACCAGTGTGACTAACAGCAATGATTTTCCCGGAGTCCGGACTCATGGTAACACCGCTAATATTTCTACACCATGTACCACTGAGTTTATCACCTTGTTTACATCAACTTTCTCATAATTCACAAAAGATATTAGATAACATCTTCATACAACGCTCTGTCCAACGTTGTGGTTTCCATCATTCTATCAGATTATATGCAGCCCGTAACCGAACTAATGATTTTGATAAAGCAGTAAGCACAATTAGCAAGCAAAGAAAGAAAGAAATAAACGGGGTTCGTACCATTATCTATAAAAACGGCAAAAAAATTACGTTTGTTGTATGGGAGCCCCCCTTAAATATTTATTTTATTCTTAAAATAAATAATTAAATTAAAAGTGAATAATAATATATAACTAAACATTCTGTGAATATTTCAAGCGTCTACCTGTAGCCGTTATCAATATCGAGCAAAAATGAGCAAAAAATCACGTTTGTTGTATGGGAGCCCCCTTAAATATTTATTTTATTCTGTTTTTTAGTATTTGTTGTTATAGTGGCAACAGAAATACATCATCTGTGAAAATTTCAACTGTCTAACTATCACGGTTCATGAGATATAGCCTGGTGACAGACGGACAGACAGACAGACAGCGGAGTCTTAGTAATAGGGTTCCGTTTTGGGTCCCTTTGGGTACGGAACCCTAAAAATACTTTTATTTGCGGTAAACATGAACACAAAGAAAGAACACAAACGCAAAAAAGAACAAGTTGGCGGAAAATGAAGAAGCAGCGCATGAAGACAGTCACGTGTTCTCAACAAAAAAAAAATGTAAGTAAAAAAAAAATGCAAGAGCAATTATCAATTTTTATTAGCAAATTATCAATTATTAAATTCGGTCAATTCATTTATCAAAATACAAAAGTCAATAAGATAAATAATAAATGTTTGTTTTAATAATATTCCTACTTGATCGAGTTACTCTGTGATGTGAAAAATATACCTAATGTAAATAAAAGTGGTTATGTAATTTACTTTACCTAGAGTTTGTTATCACTGTTATCAGGCATTAGATACGGTTATCTATGTAAACCAGTGTACACTGAGTCAGTCTGTTTCTTTGGCGATTAGGATTAAGCGTGACAAAATAGCTGTACTATTTCTTGATATTCGTTGAACTATTTTTTTTTTTTTTTTGAGATTGTGAAATCATCAAATGACTTAGTTCTCCCACTGAGGGCGGAGCGGGAGGTCCTGTCAGACTTTTACCGACTAAAACCCACCCGTGTTCCTTCAGTTGCCTGTTGCCAAGGGTCCTGGTATCCCTTTCGGACTTCCCGCAACCCTGACAGGAGTTTCGTTGACCTGGAATCATATATTTTTTGACAAGAAAAAAGTCATCATCATCATTTCAGTCCAAAGACGTCCACTGCTGGACATAGGCCTCCCCCAAGCACCGCCACTGCCGGTTCTATGATTCTTGCATCCAGCGGATTCCTGTGCGGTCTTCACCAGGTTATCGGTCCACCTTGTGTGTGGCGGCCTTCGCTTCGTCTTCCGGTACACGGTCGCCACTCCAGAACCTTTCGGTCCCATTCGGTCATCTGTTCTGTAAATAAACTTTTTAGGTACTGTGGCGTGTGTACATAAGCTGAAACAAGCTGTAAATAAGCTGACCTCCCATTGTACGGAAATCCTATACAATGCGAAATCAGCATAAACTGGAAATGTATAGCTTGATGTGTAGCCGTGTGTACGTATGGATTGAGGAGCCACGTCTCATATTTTCTTTGCTAATGCATTTTGTAAAAAAAAGGACTCCTGCAGTGGATTGACGAATGAAATATTAAAAAAATACCAGAAAACATATTACTTGAAATGAGAAAACAGATTTTATGCGCACTACATTCAAGAGGACGTCTTCAGTCGAGTGGGAACCCAATTCCGGCCCAACGAGACCTTTTGGCATAAAGTTTTGGCATAATAATGTCAGCGAAGATAGATTTAGTCATTTTATTTTATTTGGGACCTCGGTTTGAGGAGCCACAACAAGGGCCAGAAAGAAAAGTGCAGAGATTTTATTTTATATCTCCAGATTTGGTATTTTATGGCGCGTTTTAGTATTTGTTGTGTTTTAATCTTAGAATATCTTTCGTGAATATTTAAAGCTTGCTTCTCTTGGCTTTCAAGTTCCAAGTGCTGGGTTAGGAAGTCTTTAGTATGACTTTCTAAACCCGGCTTTGGAACTTGAGTCGGTTTTCATTCCTACTTACCGATCAACCTACAGAAATATCTAGAAACTCATTGTGCAATTTCGGTTTTAAATACCTAATACTCACGATAGGTTTTGACCGATTACCTAAAGTAAACCTCAATAAAATATTCAATAGTCCTAGATAAAAGCCACCCCTCTTTCACTTTTATACCACCACTAGCTGATGCCCGCGGCTGCGCCGGGGTGGATGTCGGTTAGTCGGTTATTATATACTTAAACCTTCCTCGAGAACCACTCTATCCATTGGTGAAATCATGAAAATCGGTGCAGAAGTTTTTGAGTTTATCGCAAACAGGACGACAGACAGACTCGCCGGAGGACTTTGTTTAATGTAAGGATAGCTAAATCATACACGTGGCGTGGTGAAGTGAAGGTCAGTATGTACTTGCTACATATTGCATGAAATCATGTAAAGTTTATTTGTCCGTGCTTCGGAAAGCACGTTAAGCCGTTAGTCCCGGCTGTCATTCGTAGACTTTGACAGTCGCTACGGGTAGTCAGAAGAAAAGTCTGACAACCAGTATTCAAGGGGTATCATGTTACCCAGTAACTGGGTTGTGGAGGTCAGACAAGCAGTGGCTCCATAGAAAATACTCGTATTCAGCTACATCCGGTTAGACTGGAAGCCGACCCCAACATAGTTGGGAAAAGGTTAGGCAGATTGATTTTTATTGTAAAGGTTATTTGTGTAGTACATAGGTCCCTAAATAAACTAAATTGGATTATCTATTTATATTCACGCGCTTCTTCCGTTGTGTGAAATGGAATCAAGGGCAGATTTGTATCTATTTGTGGGGCCCGTACAACGTACAACAAGTATCTAGCTACTGAGACTCGTAATTAGTTAGTGGCATTCAAACTCAAACTCAAAGCATTTATTTAAATTAAACCATTTACAGGCACTTTTGAATTGTAAAGGAGTCGGTCAGTCCATTCCAAAACGTAAATCTCTATGGAGAAGAACGGGCAAGAAACTCCAAGGAAACTCTTTTAAATATGGATATAGATATTACAAAATCAATCTGCTTTGCAGTTGAGATGCTGTCCGTCTGATGGCAGCAAGTTTTGACAGTGACAAATTTACAGATAATCGACCGCCTGATCATTCATCGTGATGTGAAGTTCACTGAACTCGGCCGAACCTTGGCCCAGTCAGGCAGAGGACGGAGCAGCCTTGGCAATGAACTGCTTTCCGTTCAGTCGACGAACGAGAACGTATGAATGTCCTTCGGTTATTTAATGTTGTTTTATTTATAAATTGAGCTGGCTCTCATGCACCACAAATCACTAAAATGAATGAATGATGAATGTATCTCTTTCTGTAAATCATTTGAAAATGACAGAGACAGAATGATGTTTAAATTTTAAATACATTTACATAACATAACATCACGCCTGTAATCTCCGAAGGGTTATGCAGAGAGAGGTCCTATGATACACCCACATTTCGCAGTCCCATTTAATAAGGAGCGAGCCTATTGCCATGTACCGGGCACAAATGGATGATATACTAAGCAAATGTCCGGGGGGCCAAGTCTACTAATTTACAAACGGTCTCACAATGATCAGTTTTTGACAGATATGCCATACAAAATCTGTCAAAAACTCATATCTGCGAGACCACTGACACGTTTGTAAATTAGTAGACTTGGCCCCCAGATGGATTTCGGATTTCTGGATAGTTTTCGTAGCAAATCTGGATCTGTTTCGTTTTAAATCTATGTAGATTTGTAGATGGCTTTCGTAGCTTCATAACTTTTGTAGGAAATGTCGATGGGTTTCATATCAAATCTGCACCCCAATTGCCTAACACACATTCAATCTCAATCCGAGAGTTTTGAAGGATGTTGCAAATCTATTGCTTCATAGGTTTGAGAAATTCGTCTGCTCAACAATGTAATTACCGCAATGGACGACGTGCGTGAACTGTCAAGATGAAACCCATTGCGGTCAATTGTCATTTTATGTGTGTTACGAAATGATAACGTTGGATAGCTAATTACGTAGCAAATCTCGATGAGCTTATCAGTACACTAACATAATAATGTATACCTTGTGTGATCGAAAATGTATGCACTCCATTGCTTAATTTCACTTGCTTATCGATCAATCAAACTTGTCATTAAGTGTTAAGTGTATCACCTTGTTTACTTCAACTTTCTCATAATTCATAAAAGATATTAGATAACATCTCCATACAACGCAAAAGCATAAAGAAAAATAAGGAAAACGGAAATTCAATTTATTTTCCATTCATTTCGAGAAAACAATAGAAATTACACATCACAATGTTCGCATAAGAATGCGTTTAAAATAATTAGTTATGCTAGACTCCGAACGACGGCCTTGGCAATGGCCGTCTTATGTAAGGAGCCATATTGTTTTGCATACCTACTGCGACATGCTTGTGCAGGCATCTCTGATAGTTACATAAGTATACAGGGTTATTGGTAAAACACCGACAACCTCTTAAGGAGTCATTGTACTCATCATAATGAACAACTTTTATTATGGGAACAAACATGAAATCGCGAAAAAAAAACAGCGTACATTTTGACGAGTTATGCGAACATAAATGTACGGAACAGCTGTTTTTTTTTCGCGTTTTCATATTTGTTCCCATAGTAAAAGTTGTTCATAATGATGAGAGAGAGACTTCTAAAAAAAAAGAGAAAAAAGGAATGAGAATAAAGAAAATTGGAAAAGTATGGAGATCTTTACCTAGCTGTGGGACAAAATACGATAAAAAATAAAAAAGTTGTGGAACTTTTTCTCTTTTTTTTTAAACCTATTTTTTTTTTCTTATGTGAATTGAAATGAAATGAAATGAAATTGTTTATTCTGTAAATAGGATATTGGAATCACTTTTACACGTCATATTAAAAAGTTGTAAAAATAAGCTAGATGAGGTCGGCGTTTCCTATCTGACTACTCTGAGAAGAAAGGCCGAAACAAACTCAGAGGTCACCGTCTCCTTTAAAGTCCAGACATAATCTTGGTCAGGCAATATGAGGACCATGTAGATAAGAGTCTGAAATGGTCTTTTGAGGAAAGAACCACACAGATTTGAGTGGACCTGTCCAGTCAGTGCAAGCATTTGTCAGTAATAGCGGAGCTCAACTCAACTATGTGTTGCCTTCAATGATATTATATTAACAGATATGTTATACACTCACAAAACAACCGAAAAAAGTGTTCCGCGCAGCAGCGGCACAAATACCCACGGTTCATTCATTTTACATTTCAATACAAGTAAAAACGTTACAATTGGAATGTTTTCGAGTCTTCACGATTGCGCGCCTATAACATATCTGTTAATTTAATATCATTGGTTGCCTTATATTATCTTTACCGATTTCTACACATGCTATAGCGTTGTTCGTTTATGAAACTCAACGATTGCTATCAAAGAGTATCCTATGAGGGTGGACTTTGTTTCATTACAATCACAAAGTGATTGCTACTTATAGTTTAGGGTAAAGCTATCAGATGTGGGTGCCCTTTGAGCTATAAATACACTGCTTTTGGTTTTCAACTGTTCTGTTGGTTTCACCCTCGCTGCGGTCGCCCGCATGACAAGAAATTACGTTAGTTCTGTTTGAGGGTATTATTAATTCTTGTGGTTTTCATATTTTGATTATACTTAGGGTTGCCATCACCTAAATTACGGAACTCGGACAAAAACTTCAAATACCCCGGACATTTGGGTGAAATGAAGATTTTCCCCGGACGCACTCGGATTTTTTTTACAATAAAATACCAAAACCATCGATAAATATCATATTATTTTTTAATAGAAAATCAAAAGAGGTTTAATAAAAATAAAAGGTGTGGGTGGCTAGGGGGGGTCACCAGCGCATGGGTATATTTGTAGCGCGGTGCGAACCTTACTATTTAAAAACCCCTCCCGGACGCTCCCCGGACGCCCTCCAAACTAGGACAAATCCGGGGAAACCCGGACGGATGGCAACCCTAACTATACTGCTCCAGTTATAAGTAGATTTTCAAGATGACAAGAGATGGTGAACACGTAACATTATTTAAGTATATTGTTTATTTAAAGTTGCAGTTTGTAGGTGAGTATTCAAAATTCCACGCATAAAATAAAAATGCAAATAAACGTTACTTATTTACTAAAATCATCGGAATGAGAAACAAGCGCTGTTAAATTATTCTTGCGTTTCAGGTGATTACACTATCATTCCCATGATCAATATGATCATAGATCTATGATCATAGATATGATAGTGTAGGTAATACTAATGAGAATGACACGAACCTAAAAATCATAAAGTGGGGTTTACATTATGAAACTAGTGTCATGTGTGTGTGAAACAGTTTAGCTTGACTGTTCAGTTTCGGGCTACAACTAATTAAAACCCGGTTTTCGAAAAGCTCATAAATTTAACTACACGCTGTCTTATAGAAGTTTCCCATTTGGAAGAAATTTAAATGGTGTAATAACAATAGACCAACTATTTGTTATCGTATGAAGCCATGTTGTCAATGTTTTTGCGTTTTAAAATTCCTATGTGTTTTCGTTGATTGTTTTTGTGGGTGCGTTAGATAGGTACCTACTTCAGTAGTAAAAAAAACATGTTTTTGTTAACGCGACGTGTTTTTATGTGGTTTATATTTCATAGTGTTGATCAAGGTCAGTTATAAAATAGTAGTAGGTACATTGTTAAAAATATAGGCAATTTTGTTTAGACAAGTACATATTGGACTCTACAGGCTGAAATTGAATTCATGTAGGTATCTTCTTATGGGGGATTTATTTTTCGCGATTTTTGGGTTGATCCCATCGTGAAATTTGTTCATAATTATGAGAAAATGACCCCTTTTTTTTTTGATGGTGGGAAATCATCCAATGACTTCTTCCGCTCTGGGCGGAGCGGAAGGGCGTGTCAGACTTTTACTGACTAAAACCCACCCGTGTTCCTTCAGTTGCCTGTTGCCAAGGTCCCGGTATCCCTTTCGGACTAACCCGTAACCCTGGCAGGATGAATTCAATTTCAGCCTTGTATATACCTAATGTTTAGGTGGAAGTGTTTTTAGTATACAAAGGATTATGAGGGCTCTACTACAAAGACCATGAAACGATGACAAACTTTTTAATATGTCTCACTAAGAAACAGCGATGTATAAATAAAACTTATTGTGAAATTCTTTCCGTATTTTTTTAATAATGTACTATTTTTAAGTTGACACAACTGTAGATGACGCAAGTGTATGAGACCATATAAATGCGCGGAAAGAAATAAAAATTATGTCGTTTTCTTTAGAAATTGAAAAACAATTTCAGTGCAAAAACATTTTATAGCTCCCGAAAGCCTTGACGGATTACGTAACGGTGAGAGCGAGTTATTTTGGAATACCCTAAAGATATTGCGTCATATATGTAACTTTCCAGTCATAGTCACCTAATAAAATATAGGCATTTGTAGGGAAAGAGTAATTACTTGTTCTAAGGGCGAATTTCACCAGTTTTATACCGAGTATAAGTCTTATACTGCGAATAAATTTTGAATTTTTGACAGTATTTTTTTCCGTACAAAAACTGTCAGACGACAATTTTATTCCACGGATAAAAGACTTTTCTTTTTAACTTTGATAAAATCAGCCCTAAGTGAATAAACTTCTAAGGGCCATACCACAAAAACTTAGACACTTTGTTCAACGCGTGATTAATGTCAGTTTTATGTCAAATTCCATACAAAAATGTCTTGTTTAAAAGGTGTTTAACCTCAACTGATAAACACGGTTCTGTGATATTATGGTAAGTGTAGAAACTGCTAGGCTCCGGAGGCCTATTGATATACGGCATTTAACAAAAACCCTGTCCAATCCGTGAGGGTGTTGTTAAGAATTATACTGAGAGTCTATTTATGTGGAAATTTTCTGGAAAAAAGGAAAAAAAATATCGCCGCATTTTTTTTTAATGGGGAATTTTACCGGGTTTATTACATGGGGCGCGAGCGGCTGTCGTTTAGTAGGTCTACGAGTCATAAAATTCTGTAGAAAACTCTCTGCAGAAAATTTGTTAATTTATAATGAAATTGGGGTCATTTTTGCAACAAAAAAACGTAAATTTTTAATACCAATACTATTTTTTTTTTACTCACAAAAATAAGAAAATTGTTACTTTTCGGTAATGTCATTGCCGTCTACCTATGCGCCCCCTTTCGGATCGGACAGGGTTTTTGTCACACGTTTGGACAGGGATTTTGTTACATAGCCTTACGTATTATGAGTAAGGCGTAATAAACATAGTAGGTATGTAAGTATATTATTCAACAAGAAACTGTCAAGTCTTTTGTTTACAAATAACACCACGGATGCACTTGTTTTCATGAATACATATCGAGTAGCTACTTGATTTCGTCTGCATCTTATATTATTGTTAATAATAATTGTCCTTGAATACAATGCAGAATTTTCGACGTAGCCAGCTAGGTACCTACACACGACTATACATCAAGCTATACATTTCCAGTTTATACTAATCTCGCATTGATAGGATTTCCGTACAATGCGAGGTCAGCATCTGGAAATGTATAGCTTGATGTGTAGCCGTGTGTACAGTCAGCCTCAAATATATGCACCTATCCATATGACAGACAGCGCAGCAAGTAGCGCCACCCGTTTAGTTTTGTTACGAAGTTATTGGAATCACCGAAGAGGTCGGATAAAAGTGACACTGGCTGGTGACAGTCACTCTAGCAGAGCGTCGGCGTCGCATCGATGTTTGCATAGCGGCTGTCTTCCGATGACAGAGATGATGTTAGGGCAGCCCAAAGAGTAAAGTAAGAGCCGCTGTCGTAGGTACCACGTCCATGACGAACTTCTATATACAGGGACAATCCTGAAGATATTGAAGCTGCTGAACCACTAATACGATTACCACTTCTGTTAAAGGCTACCCTGCGCCGTTATAAACAATTGTAATCTCAGACCAAATAAAAAACCGGTGTAATATTCATCATCATCATCATTTCAGCCGAAAGACGTCGACTAGGTACTGGACGTAGGATCCCCCAAGCACCACCACTTCTACCGGTTCTGTGCTTCTCGCTTCCAGGCATGTAATAGGGGGCGAGCCTATTGCTCTAGCAAACGTATTCTATTGGGTATGAAATTGGCGTTTTTTTCTCACAAAAGAACCTCGTCACTTCTATGATTTAAAATATTCATCAATTGCTTGGTATTATATTGAATAATGACCATCATAGACAACTACCAATAGTAAAAAAACCTTATTACTTATAGTTTTCTAAACATAAAAAATACCTTAAAAATAAAAACTTTTTACAAAAAAAAAACAACCGACTTCCAAAAAAAACACTAAAAAAGTGAAAAATAACTTTATTTTCGGAAGTCGGTGTCTTTGCTTTTCAATTTTCGTTTTTGGCCACCGACTTCCGAAAATAAAGTTATTTTTCACTTTTTTTGTGTTTTTTTTGGAAGTCGGTTGTTTTTTTTTTTTGTAAAAAGTTTTTATTTTTCACTTTTTAGTTGTGGTAACTACCCCACACAAATTCGTATACCGTTATCTGCTATGTGACTGAGTCAATTAACATGTCATCAACATACGCAAAGTGGGAAAAATACGTAATTATTGAAGCTAACTCAAAAACTACGCAAGCAAAACTAATAAAATTTATATGGGACCACCTCTGAAGCATGACCTACCAAACAAAAAAAGAATCATCAAAATCGATTCATAATTGGCGGAGTAATCGGGTAACATACACACAAAAAAAAAAAAAAAAAAACATACAGACGAATTGAGAACCTCCTCCTTTTTGAAGAAGTCGGTTAATGACTCCTCAACTTGTTAGCAGAAATGACTACAATTTTTTTTTTGCGTAAAAGTTTTAAAACATTAGTGTTCATGGTTGCTAAATGTTAGTATGAAAAATGCAACTTCTTTAAAATTCCCCATACAAAACGCTGATTTCATAGGTGGGCCTAATACTAATATACGTCACTGATCCGTTCTCATTCATATCCTTACATTTGAAGGCCTATTATTGCCAGCTCTATTTAAGGTAGGTACCTACTGTTTACATAAATAATTCGCTAAGCACCAAGAGATCCATAATTCATATCATACTTGACGCGACAAATGGCGCCAAGTCTATTCAAAACTAGGTATGATTGTATGCGTAGGAGTCTTCCTGTTATTCGTGAGTACACAGGGCTATAAATTTTAATTAATATGTTGTGGAAACATGTGTTAATGCACGTGCTTGAATGAGACCATTGTCGGTTGTTGATATCGTGAATGTATGGTAGAGTATATAAAAAATAAACACATCAAAAAAAGTTTTTTTAAGAATGTTCTAGTTTAATATTACGAATTTGAATAAGAAATTTCTCTATAATTCAATAAGAAGAATTTCTTATTTACATTTAAGAATTTCTCTTTATGAACAAGATAATGTGAGTAGTCTATAGTTTATGATTATAAAACTCATGAATGCTTAAATCTGACACACACAATTTCAAGCAATTTTACCTACATCGCCAGACAGTCTGGTGTGACTTTCATTGTAAAACTAAGTACCTATTTCTAAAAACTCAAAATATTCCACAGCCAAAAACAAAAAAGAAACATCATCTACACGTAATCGATCACTCAAAAAATTCAAAACAATAGTACAACAACACTTTCAATGTCAACTATCGCTGTCTGTACAAGTGTATACTACCCACCACGTGTGCCCACCCACGTGGGTAAACAAAGGGGCGTGTCCACTGACTCATGCGCACTTATGTAACTGAAAAGTTAAGCGCAGTTTTTGTAAACACATTCAAGGTTCTTATCACGCGATTTCTGGCGAGTGCGACCGGTTGACTGCGAAACAACAAATGACGTAAAATTCAAAATGGCGGACGTTCTAGGAGTCTAGCAAGGTGTAGTGGAAAGAAACTGGCAGTGAGGTGTTTTTATAGCCTTGTAAGCATGAGTGGATTAATTAAATACGGCTTTATTAACTTGCTAATTTAGTGGGTGTGTAGTTTCTAACCTTATTAAGACACGCTTTATAAGTCGTCAATCAATCTGCCTAGCCTTTTCCCAACTATGTTGGGGTCGGCTTCCAGTCTAACCGGATGCAGCTGAATACTATTATTTAACATGGAGTGACTACCTATCTGACCTCCACAATCCAGTAACTGGGTAATACGATACCCCTTGGTAAGAGTGGTTGTCAGACTTTCGGCCTCTGACGAGCCGTTCTCTTTGACAGTCGTTACGGGTCAAAGATCCACGAATGAAAGCCGGGACCAACTTAACGTGTTTTCCGAGGCACGGAGGAATCTCGGTATGTAAAGATGGTCACTCATCCACGGACCAACCCTGGCAAGTGTAGCTTAACCTGATCGATCGACCCGTGCGGCTGTTATTATTTAGCCACGAGCACTTCAACAAAGTTATAAACTTAAATAGCATGGTCCATTGGCAAAATCTCTTCTGGTCCTCCCTGTGGACTGTGGGTCCACCATAAAAGTTGCATTATGCACTATAATTATCTTCCACGCCAAAGGCTAGTCTCCGTTGAGATTGGCCGCCGTGGCCGAAATACGGAGTTACAAATTATAAAAGGGCACTCCTATGTGCTTCTAAATTCCTACGCCCAGGTTTTCAATATTCCCTACCCACCTATTGTGAGTTTAGGACATCTCTCAGCGTTTCCACTCACATCTGCCTTGTAAATTTACCTTACGAAACCATCTAGGCATACTCTTTAAAAATGTTGTCACTAGGTACATATTCTTTTTGAAACTGATGCAACGTTGCCTAAATCTTTTGTCCTAAAGCTTTCACCAAGTTAAGAGCGTGTATTATGAAAGTGGATAACGTTGCGAATAGATGTCATATATTTCGCTGTTTTGATTAATTTGGCAATAAGACTGTACGGATATATGACTAGACAACTGTCTAAAATATTGATTATGAATTGTTCTGTTATAATTTATGAATATTTTTACTAATGCTAAGTCACGTGTGCAGTAAAAAACAGGATTTAAATAATTTAAATATGATCACTGTTTGCTAGCAAAATGCATCCGGCAACTTAGAATAGAATAAGTATTTATTTTTACGTTAACTTTTTAGCAATGATCTAAAAAAGTTAGGGCTTAGCACACGTGTGCGCAAAGTGTTCGCCGCGTTTGCATATTGAGAGCGATTGATGCGAGTATACAAGAGAGAGCGAGACAAGCGAGTGTACAATATTGTAAAAAAAAACGCGGCGTATACGTCGCGTAGTCGCCGTTAGCTCGCTTTTCACCCGCGGAGACCACGTTCACAAACTGCCTCGCTAGAAACTCGCTGGCAAATTGTCAGTGTGTAGCGTTCCGGGAAACGGAAATTAACTGCAAACCTCAAGATCGAGGGAAGAAGAAAGCCATACCTACATATTAAGCCTCGTGCAGACGGGCGCGACGCGACCCTGACAAAACAATTTCGAAGAAAACTTCACAGTATAACAATTACCGGTGTCGCGTCTTGCTGTCGCGTCGCGCCACTCTGCACGCGCGAGGCTTTATGACCTGCTGTAACAATATAAGTAGGTAGGTACCAAAGTACCTACTTGATCATTTTCGCTTTCAAAATTCAATCAGCGAATATTCAAAGCAGCAGAACTCCATAATATTGAGATGCCAAAAATAAACACAATCAGGCAGACATTTCTTCAGAAACTCCAATCAAAATTCATCAACGTGTAGCATTTATGTCTTGAATACTAATACAAACCGGTCGTTGGTTCGTATTCTGGCACCAGACATTCAAAGAATCGTACATTTGTATGAAAATTACCCATCGATGTGTTTGCCCTTGGCAGTACCTACCTAATCAGTGGCCACATTGTTCTGTGGCTACACTTGATATAAAACGGTTTTACATGCTTACTCACGTAAACTCACATTATTTTCTTAGTGGTTGGCATTAACTGCTCCACTTGTTGACCATTTTAATTCGTCCAAGTTCTTGGTTTTATTTCACTTACAGTAACATTATCTTTTATTGGGGTTTTTCCTTAAGAAATTAATAGGGAATATGCATGTGATTCAAATATGGGTCAAATATTTTTTTCTATAAACTATGTTACTTCAGAATTATGCCTCCATCAATATTTTTGAATATAATTTCTTTTTGAGCGAGAAATTAATTTTTAAAAAGTCCCAAAAAACTGTGGGTAATTCAAATACTTGAAAAGGCTAAGAGAGGATGTGACGTAACAATCCGGGATAACAATCAAAATGTCAATGTCAAGTCAATCAACAAGTGTCAAGTCAATGTCAAACGCTCATAGAAAAAGGAGTGTTTGACGTTGACTTGACAGTTGCTTGTCTGTTTTCACGAACTGTGACGTCACCACACCAAGGCGCCAAATGGAGGGCGTTTAAATAGCCCGGATCGGTTGGATATTTTTAAATATTTTTTTAACTACTTTAAATTGCTTTTTTGCCGTCGAATTTTTTTTTACTATTATTTGACGATGTAAAATATCGAATAAAAATATTTAAAAAATACATGCATATTCCCTATTCACAGTAGCAGCCCGGAGTCTGGAGTTGTGCCTGTTTGATGGCAATAGGGTCGCTCCCTATTATATGGGATATAACCTATAACTGGTGAAATGTGGGTGTATTACAAACATTATAGGTACACCTCTGCATATTCTTCTACAAGCCTTTTTACAAAGTTCAAGATTTAATTTGTTTGTTTATTTGCGATGTTTATCAAACCGACGAGGATTAATTAGAATGTAATTCAACCCGTTATGGAGAATTCTCGGGTCGACGGACAACAAACTGCCTCCGTCTGTACTTTTATTGAGTTTACCTGTCAGACGAGACTTTATACAAACAACTATTTACAAATAATATCCTTTAGTTAGAGCACTTACAGCTTGGTATTTTTATTTGATAAATAAGTTAAGACTTATCTAAAAATTTAATAGTTTTAGTTCTTTGTCGTTTTTATTGGAAGCTTTTTTGGTAGATCAATTTCTAATCTATAAAATTATCCTCTGTGCTGTGTCAGCTCATTGCTAAATAATAACAGTCGCACGGGTCGTTGGTCCATGGATGGGTGACCATCTTTACCGAGACTCCTCCGTGCCTCGGAAAGCACGTTAAGCCGTTGGTCCCAGCTTTCATTCGTGGATCTTTGACAGTCGTTTCGGGTCGTCCGAAGCCCGAAAGTCTGACAACCAGTCTTACCAAGGGGTATCGTATTGTATACCCAGTTACTGGGTTGTGGAGGTCGCTCCATGTAGAATACTGGTATTCAGCTGCATCCGGTTAGACTGGAAGCCGATCCCAACATACATATGGGAAAAGGCTAAGCAGATTGATATCCTCTGTAAATTATGGTCATGAATTGGGAATCGGCTCAAAAGTATTACGTATAGAATATCTTGTTTCGCCAACAACGTTGTTTTGCTGCCCAGCAGGGTAAAAATTTTACGTCTTTTTTATGTACTCATTAAATTAACACTCATCTCAGCATCTGGAAAAATCATAATGATTCCAAAAATAGCCCTGTTTATAACTTGGTTATCTGCTAAATATGTATAGGTAGGTACTTAACTACTAAATAAATTATCTGTATTTATGTGAGTTTAATTGTGGCAATAAAGACTGTTTTGTATTCTATACATCTTTTTATTTTACTTACTTACATATAAAACTTATATAATGTAAGTACGTATACATGTTTGGTAGTAGCAACCAGTCACGGTCAAGGTCATTTAGCCTCGTGTCGTGTGAGTTCTTACATAAGTACATAATATGGTTATGAATACATATAGTATGTATATGTACGGAATGTATATATTGTAAAAATGCGTGACTAATGTGTACTTTTGCTTGCTATTGTTCTGTGTTGGCAGTAATGATTTTCTTTTCATCGATATAAACGAACTTTATTTGCTTTTTCATAAGTTTGATATTTTTGCCATACGGAAAGAGAATAGCGTTTAAATATTAGTACTTACCTACTGTTCATTATTTGAACACCTGTCATGGAAATTTTTACTTATATGTATACATATTTTTCACTTAAGAATATTTAGTGGGTAAGTATTTTAAGGGGGGATTTGGGGGGGAGGGTGGAAGTGAGTATTTTATTATGATTTTCCATCTGGAACTGGGCCAGTATACAGGCAAGAAACAATTTAATAAGTGACCTCTCAAAGACTCAACTGAAATTGTTTTGTCTGCCGTCAACTCTGTTGATTTTTATAAAATCCTTAAGTATTTAGAATTTATATTTATAAAAGTAGCTTTAACGGCTGTAAATTAAACGAAGCCGAAAGTCTTTCCGTTATTATTAGTTCTTTCCGTTATTATGATGATTTTCTATACAGCACCTACTGGATCATACCTGGGAAACATTTGGTTGGAGAGATATTGAAGGTCTATCTAAGTTCCAACTTTTTTTGAAGTTTGTTTTACGAAAAAAAGTTTTTTTTCAAAAATGTCTTTACAGCAATTTTTTTTAAACTTTCAAATAATTAATCGGTTATTCATTTAGTCTCAGAGTGTATAACTATACGAAAATTAAGTCAAAAATATTTTTGACTACCATTGAAAAACATACAATGTTGTATGTAGGTTCTTTTTAACCGTGCATCTAATAAATAAATAAATTAATGAATCCCTTTGCTTCATAAGATTTACTTGTTACCCGACTACGGCGAAGGAAAAAGGAGGGTTATCCATACTTAATATTATAAATTCGAAAGAAACTCTGTCCGTCTGTATGTTACCTTTTCACACCTAATTGCCGAAACCACAGAACGGATTTCGATAAAATTTGGCAAGGAGATAGATGGCATCCCGGGGAAGGACTTAGGCTACTTTTTATCGACATACCACGCGGGCGGGAGCTAGTTTATTATATATTTATTATATACCAGGAGGTTCGTTTGTTGCTAAATCTGGAGGGCCTGAAAATCAAGTCACAAGTCAAGTACCGGAGCTCTAATTCTAAAATTAAATGAACAGCGCGTGTTTCAGATCCATCATGAAATGTCAAAACATTTTGATAACACACGAAAACAAACGTAGCTTTGTTTATAAACGTTGATGTTTGGCTAATATATTATTATCAAAATTATGTAAATGTATTATTATTAATTACTTGATATAGGTAATACACATACTTATAAACATAAACTCACGGCTACTACAAAACTACAGAACGCCACCTGCTACGATCCTTACATTTACATACTCCTTTTATTTTGCTTCGTTTACGTTCATTAATCTGTGGGCATAAAACGGCCCCATTAGCAATTCCTCTAAAAGGGATTCATTTCCTGAATTTCCAGCTGTCATTGGCAATTCCTCTAATTTGACACAAAAGGTCATACATTATGAATTCTCATTATGAATTATGAAATCGGTTTTGTTTTTTGCAATATTTGGCATGTGTTTGGTGTGTATATTTTGTTCCACAGTACTTTTATACCAGACAAGCTCTAGATGTGAAGACCTTAATTGGCTGTCAGATTATCATATTGTTATTTATCACCATTGTATTATTTAGCTGTTAGTCTTCCAAAGTCTTTAAATAAATAAATTCCTTTTGGCAATTCATAATTTGTTGACTATTTTACGAATCTCCTTAGAAAACTGTCAAACAGATGAATTATTTCGTAATATGAATCGCACGCAGATCATATTATGAATTGACAGTTTGTATTTTTTCTACGTCGATTCATAATATTTTCCTATTATGATTCTGCTAAAGTCGGGCCCTATCAGAATACCAGCGCTGCGGTATTTATTTATTTAAATATCGCAGCATTATGCTGAGGTAGGAGCCTTTTTGGCCTCGCACAGGTAGCCTAAGTATTTTGTTAGTTTTAATTTTTCTTTTAATTTAATTTAGTACCTACTTACTTTATATTACTGATTGTTTTTCCTGTACGTGTCCCAAATAAAATATTTTTCTTTCTTTTCTTTCTTTTCTTTCTTTTCTTTCTTTTCTTTCTTTTCTTTCTTTTCTTTCTTTTCTTTCTTTTCTTTCTTTTCTTTCTTTTCTTTCTTTTCTTTCTTTTCTTTCTTTTCTTTCTTTTCTTTCTTTTCTTTCTTTCCTTTTTCTTTCTTTCTTTTCTTTCTTTCTTTTCTTTCTTTCTTTTCATTCTTTCTTTTCTTTCTTTCTTTCTTTCTTAAAGTGGTGTTTTAAGCCCCCTGGTCATACACGCACGTCTGTTGCGGGTACTACGCACCTGACCTTTCAGAAGAACATCACCAATAATGTTCTTCTACGGCGGGCATCCCTCTCCCGGCGTTTCTACTCAAATCTGCCTTGTGAATAATTAAAACCGTCCATCCAAAAGACAAACATCCAAAAGACACTAATGAGTAAAAAATAACTTTAATTTCGGAAGTCGATGTGCTTTGATTTGCTTTTCAATTTTTTTTTTTTTTCTACCCACTTCCCCCGAAATTAAAGTTTTTATAGTAAGTAAAAAAACATAATATTTCATAAAACTTCACAATTATGTCATGTTTTTCTTGAAAACCTATTTATTTTCTACGATAGTCCTTGAGAATGTGTGTCGTCATTTCAGTCGGCAGTCATTAGGGCACTTACCCCAGTTTGTTCACACCTGACTAATTACCTACAAGATAAACAAGACGGGTGACAGGTTCAATGTCTGCGTTATCAGTTCATAGAAGATTATGGAGGTAAATAAGGAAAGTGGGTATAAGTAGATATTAGAAAGAAAAAAAGTGCGGAAATTTCGTATTTTTCTTTCAGTCATCATTTTGCCTCTATCCCAATTTATTTGGTGTTGGTGCAACCAGTCTTCTTCCATAGTTCTTCTTTATTTAATCGTCACCCCAGTACTCGTCCACTTTCTAGCCATATCATCTTTCACACAGTCCATCCATTGTTTCTTTGGTTTCCCCTACACTTACAGCCATCTACGACGATTTCCTCATTCATCATGAGCCGAAAAACTCTGGCATCTTCTTTATTTTATTGACTTTTTGAATAAATCATAACTTTTCTAGTAGGTAGGTATGGTATTTTAATGAATTTAAAATATGACCTAGTGTGTGTAATCGAAAGGACAACGCTTATAACTTTTTTATTTCTACTTTGACAAATTTTTGGTTTGTAACCTACCTTTCGATTTTGACAAATTCCGACAATGTTTTTGGCGATTTTTTTTCTCTTTGGGTAACTCGGCGGAACAATCGTGACGCATACTTTTACCTAATGTAACTTCTGCTATCGATTTAATTTATCATCATCATCATTTCAACCCAAAGACGTCCACATTATAGGCATCCTTTGCTAAAAGTCACAGTGTAATCCATGACCTCCATCTCACCCACACACACTCACTCACACTTACACTTTATCACTCACACGTACACACAATCACTTCTACACCTTAATGTAACCCCTTAAAATTAAAATTATATTTAAAGAAAAATAAAAGTAAATACATACATATATAAAAAAATAATAAAAAATCACATTCACAACACATGTACCTAATTAAACCAATAAATTTGGGAACCAGTTTCACCAAATCCTGTGAATATTGTACCACTTATGTAGAACCTTAACATTGTGAATGATTTTTCCTGTACCAATAACACACTTCCCCCCCCGAGCACCGTCACTTTGAATCTAAATCAGTTTGAAACAAATGTCTAATCAATTGCTTCATAAATTCGAAGAAAAAACTGCTCAACAACGTAAATTACGCAATGAATGTTGTTGAACTGTCAAAATGAAACAGATTACTCTTCCGCTCAACTGTGGATTGGCCTTCTAATGGCCGATAACAATTAAAATTCTATTGTGTCTCGTTAATGACAGTTGGAGGTTCAGTTACGAAAATAAGTTGTGCTATAGGGAATATGCATGTGATTCAAATATGGGTCAATTTTTTTTTTATAAACTATATTACTTCAGAATTATGCCTCCATCAATATTTTTGAATAAAATTTCTTTTTGAGCGAGAAATTATTTTTTTAAAAGTCCCAAAAAACCGTGGGTAATTCAAATACTTGAAAAGCTAAGAGCGGATGTGACGTAACAATCCGGGATAACAATCAAAATGTCAATGTCAAGTCAATCAACAAGTGTCAAGTCAATGTCAAACGCTCATACAAAAAGGACTGTTTGACGTTGACTTGACAGTTGCTTGTTTGTTTTCACGGTCTGTGACGTCACCACACCAAGCGCACCAAATGGAGGGCGTTTAAATAGCCCGGATCGGTTGGATATTTTTAAACTTTTTTTTAAGTACTTTAAATTGCTTTTTTGCCGTCGATTTTTTTTTAACTATTATTTGACGATGTAAACTATCGAGTAAAAATATTAAAAAAATACATGCATATTCCCTATTATTATATATATAGCTGTTGTTTGCTTCTCGCATCCAGCAGACCGCGCTTCGATCTGCCGATCGATATAATTGTGAATTTTATAATCGGACTTGGTGCCTTATTATAGAAATGTTATCATTTCCAATACATATTATTTACATTTTTAAATGTTTTCATAAAAAAATACATTAAATAAAACTATTATCCACTAATATTATAAATTCGAAAATAAGTCTGCCTGTCTGTCTGTCTGTATGTTACCTTTTCACGCCTAAACCACTGAACAGATTTGGACAAAATTTGGCAAGGAGATAGATGGCATCCTGGGGAAGGACATAGGCTACTTTTCATCGACATACCACGCGGACGAAGCCACGGGTGGAAGCTAGTTATTAATAATCTTAATGCATCATCAGAGTTAACTAAGAATTCAGTTTGCATGCATTAATTTGTAATGCTCCTGTGTTGTGAATAAACACAGCTCGCTGGCTATTTTGGTTTGGCCTCATTTTGCAAAAATAATAATATCTAAGTGTTGGATTGCTAGACTTCCTGGCTTCTGTGAACGAACGAAAACATGAACACTATAAATATATATGAGGAAAATTCAAAATAAACAACTTTGTCTAGCTATTGCGAGCTAGTGCGTAGGAGCAGAATGTTCAATTAACTATTTTTACAAAGTTTATAGGTATTTAATCAAATAGAATAACATCGTGCATACTTATTTATACCCTCGTAAAATAATGATGAGATTTACCTACTATAGTAAATACCGCTGATACTCACTCGAAATCGTAAAAATATAGCGCGCCACTATTTTTACCCGACTACGGCGAAGAAAAAAGGAGGGTTATGATTTTGACCGGTATGTATGTATGTATGTATGTATGTATGTATGTATGTATGTATGTATGTTCATCTGTTCCCTCCTATCTTCCAAACCACTTATCACAATTTGACAAATGAGGTATCGTTAGAAGCGTCGTGATTGTCCGCTGGTTATAGGCTATGTGAAGTCACATTAAATTAAAAATGGCGCCCTCTAGAGGACATAAAGGGAGGAACTTAAAAAAAAAAATGGTTTAATCGTACCATGTTGGGTATCAAATGAAAGGGCTTAATGAGCACATTTCAAATATATATATATTATAACCCCAAAAGAATTTAAAAAAAAATCAAGTAATAAAAACTAAAACCCAACTACGACTTAAAAGGTATAAACAAGACACCACAGACAGACAAATTAAAAATCCGGAGTCACACGTAATCTGTTCGATTTATGCCCTAACACGTGTGACTCCGGATTTTTAATTTGTCTGTCTGTGGTGTCTTGTTTATACCTTTTAAGTCGTAGTTGGGTTTTAGTTTTTATTACTTGATTTTTTTAATTTGTATGAAACGGATTACCTGTTAAAAAATATCTTTTCAAATGCCATGCATGCTTTCTTTTGGTTGCTAGAAATCTAGAAAATATATTTTGTGTTTTAAAAAGGAACTCGACTCGATCAGATCTATGGAAGATGCTCACATCCATTCATCAATAAGATAAAACTTTTTACAAGAAAAAACAACCGATTTAAAAAAAAACACTAAAATAAAACGTGAAAAAAATAAGTTACATTTCGGAAGTCGGTGGCAAAAAACGAAAATTAAAAAGCAAAGACACACAAGACAGTTGTTTTTTTTTATAAACTTAATAAAATTTATATGGGACCATCTCGGGAGTATACCCTTTCGAACTAAAAAAGAATTTTTAAAATCGGTTCACAAACGGTGTTCAGTAATCGGTGAACATACAATAAAAAAAAAAAAAACAATCTTCCGAACGTAGTACCTCCTCCTTTTTTGAAGTCGGTAAAAAGAGGAAATAATCTTCAAACGGCCGAACTGATTTTCTTGAATTATAGCTCTCTCGATCAAGTCACCGTTAAACTAAAAAAAAATCGGTTCTGCGATTTTGGAGCCACGATGCCGACCGAGACACACAGATACACGCGTTACAAAGTTTTCCGTCGGGGGTTAAAAAATAGTAAAAATAAAAAACAAAAGCATGACGAACGGTCTGTTTGTTGTAAAATAAAGAAAAACAACGTAAAAGAAAATGATGAAACAATTTCTTATTGTTGCCATTGTTTTTAACTACCTAATCTATTTAAATTCTTAGGTATTTGAGTTAGCTACTGCGCAGTTTGGCGATAGTAAAGAAAATAACAATACTTTATTGTAATTACTTAATCATAGATTTAAATTTTAATAATTTAATTCTTAGTCAAGTATTGAAATTCTGGTGTCAAAGAGCTGAATTTACAAATCGTTTATTTTCTTTTTCGCCAAGTGAAAAATGCTTAAAATTGGCTCTAGATTTTTCTCCTTTGAAAGGAACATTGGTACTTAAAAGTACAGTTCGATTCAAACTTAATGGCGGCTCGGAAGTTAGCTTCGTGCCGCGCAGTACCCCACCCATCACCCCCGCTGACAAATGAAATTGTTACTGCGCAGCGACTCGCCTCATGTTCCGAGCCGATCGAACTGTACCTATACGCACTTGTGTCACGCACTAATCCAAATACTATTTATATAACAGTAGCAATTCCTAATACATAACAATGTACATATAAGTAACACGTGAGTTGTCGAGATAAGCCGACTGATCGCTACTAAGCATACACAATAATATACCTAGTATGCATACTTTATGGCCCTCTATCTAGGTCACGCGATTACGTCTATGAATCAAACATTTGTAAAGTTAAGGACAAAGTTATTTTAAATTCATGATTCGCTTGACTTCAGGAATGGGTGAATTTTACAGCAGTTTCAGGCGTGTTATGTCTTAAATTTTCTGTTGTAAGTTTTTCATAAATATTGACTCGATAACTAATGAAGGGAGGAACATTAGAATTATCTATTGTCTTCTTAGCGAGTTTGCAAATAAATGATTTCTGATTCTGATGGCATGCTAACGTGGCCGATTTCTAAGCCAGGTCGGCTTAGAAATCGGCCACGTGTTTGGCGCCTTCAGTAACGTCCATCAGTTTCTGTACCGTGCAGGCAACCCGCGACAGGACACGCAGGACACCGGCGCGATATCGCGGGCGCGACAAGGGTCGGGCTGCCATGCCTGTCACGCCCGCGCCAGTCTGCACGAGCCTTAAGTGTCCCAACGTGTACACTTCAAGGCGGAGGCAGTTAGGCAGAGGTGTCCACCCAAATTTCGCCACTTATGTTTTCAGTTTTAGTCCTTTGTTACAGAGGGCGAGCCTATTACCATCAACCAGGTACAAAATCAGACTCCGGGACGTTACTGAGAAAAAATCCAATAACACTTTGTCGGACCTGGGAATCGAACCTAGTCTCTCATGCTCAATAGAAGCGCTTGCCACCACGAGATAGATTATCCATTTCTTTGTAGATAATCTAATCTTACACTTACGCGGGAGATATCGTTAAAAAATAAATGTAGGTAATAAAATGAGTTGTCAAAATAAGGCAAGAAAAAAACTGTTCCTAACATACATGATTTATTGTTAAATGTTATATCTCAAAGTAAATCTGTGCATCTTATTTTAGCAGTCACACGGCGAATTGTGCGTTGGTCTAGAGTCCCGAAATATACCGATCAGTGACGTAAAATCACGATAATTTCCTGGACGAAAATAGTTATAAGATGTTGGGTCATTACACTTTTTATTTCTTCATTTTGCAATGTTTTTCGAGTGTTTTCTTATTTTCTGGCTTATGTTCTAAGGAAATGTATAGAGTAACAGCTGATCTTATTTTAGGGACTTAGCTTATTGTTTAATTAGATGTTTACTATTAAGTACCTACTTATAGTTTAGATACGTAAATAAAGAAACCGGCCAAGAGCGAGTCGGAGTCGCGCACGAAGGGTTCCGGTACCAATACCTATAAAAACGCCAAAAATTTAATGTATTCTGTTTTTTAGTATTTGTTGTTATAGCGGCAACAGAAATACATCACCTGTGAAAATTTCAACTATCACGGTTCATGAGATACAGCCTGGTGTCAGACGGACAGATAGACAGACAGACGGACGGACAGCCAAGTCTTAGTAATAATAGGTTTTACCCTTTGGGTACGGAAACCAAAAAACGAAAGTTATCAATGAACGCTGGTTATCAATGAATGCTAGTCAATCCATCCATACTTTTAAAATTATGAATGCGAAAGTAACTCGCTCAGTGGATGGATTCCGATTGAGGGCGCATTTCACCAATAAAACTGAACGCGATCAACACATCTAAAACGCTCAAGAGCTGTCAGTGTCAGCGTCAAATATTCCATAACAATAATTACACCGACAGCTCCGACCAAATAAAAAACCAAGACAGAGCGCTGCGAACAATACAGTGTAACATGCCAAAACTACACCAACGCTCTGTGCGTACACGCTCACACGCACACATTTACAATCAAACTACACCAAAATATGTACACGCATGTTTACGAAACTGGGCTCACGTCACTGTTGACAGCGCTCTGTCTTGGTTTTTTATTTGGTCTGAGACCGACAGCTCTTGAACGCATTTTAGATGTGTTCAGTTTCATTGGTGATATCCGCCCTAAATATGGCACACGGGTAGACCATGACCTAGTTAGGACATAGGATACTTTTCATCCCGGTAGTATTATACGTTCTCGTTAACTTCCGGGATACAAGCAGGCCAAGCCACGGGCAAAACCTAGTTCTAAAATGCACCGGGTCACGGATAACTCTTTTTTTGGAAAGGGCAACTAGAATCAGTTCTATTTCTTGGTTTTTGACGTTCAAAAGTGCCTTTTATTGTGCATATTTAAAATAAATTATTTGACTTTTAATTTTGACAGATTCAGGAAGTTTCTAGAAAAGGCTGAAAACCCCTTTTAACAACAAAGTAAAATGTAAATTAATTAAAGTTTTCAAATTGCTTTGAGAAAAGCCACCGGAAAATCTATTTACATAACTGCTGAAAATTCTTTCTAACAAAGTTGTTTTCAATAGTACATTACTGTCGCGGCTGCAACAGAGGCATTGGTGGGCGATCGTGAAACACACATACTTACCTACGTGAGTCTATCAATGCCGTTGCGGCCAAGGTTTGTATAGTACTTTTCTCAAATAATGCGCGCAAATTCAAACCAAGTAAATTAATTATAAATTCCAGTTTCATGAATTTCCATCATGTTTGAGAAAAGTTTAAAATAAGTTTTCAGTTGGTATTTTACGTATAATGCCCTTGAAAACCTTGCATAATAATTATTCTAATATTATAAATGCGAAAGTGCATGCGTGTAAGTGCATGCGTGCGTGTTTGCTTGTCGCTTTCACGCTAAAACGGCTGAACAAATTTGGATGAAATTTTGCACAGGGGTAGACCATGACCTGGATTGGGACATAGGATACTTTTTATCCCGATATTCGAGACTTACGCGGGTGAAACCGCGGGGCGCAGCTAGTAAAGTAATAAAGTGTTATCGCAAGTTATAAATGTTATTGTGTGAACATACTTGAATCACTCTTATACCCGTTTTTACAAACATTAAGGTAGGCTACGCGACATCTAAATGAAATCTTAAATAAACGCGCGCTGTTGAATTTTCAACCCTCGGCTCAGCCCTGGAAGTTGAAAATCCAAAAGCGTGCTTTTATTCAGGCATTCATTTATGTGTCGTTTATAAGAGCTCGTGGCTAAGTAATAACAGCCGAACGGCTTGATCCAACAGGTTAAGCTACGCTTGCCGGGGTTGGTCCGTGGATAGGTGACCATCTTTACATACCGAGACTCCTCCGTGCCTCGGAAAGCACGTTAAGCCGTTGGTCCCGGCTGTCATTTGTGGATCTTTGATAGTCATTGCGTCGTCAGAAGCCCGAAAGTCTGACAACCAGTCTTACCAAGGGGTATCGTATACCCAGTTACTGGGTTGTAGAGGTCAGGTAGGCAGTCGCTCCATGTGAAATACTGGTATTCAGCTGCATCCGGTTAGCTGGAAGCCCCCACATAGTGAAATGAAATGAAATTGTTTATTCTGTAAATAGGATATCGGAATCACTTTTACACGTCATATCAAAAAGTTGTAAAAATAAGCTAGATGAGGTCGGCGTTTCCTATCTGACTACTCTGAGAAGAAAGGCCGAAACAAACTCAGAGGTCACCGTCTCCTTTAAAGTCCAGACATAATCTTGGTCAGGCCATATGAGGACCATGTAGATAAGAGTCTGAAATGGTCTTTTGAGGAAAGAACCACACAGATTTGAGTTGGGAAAAGGCTAGGCAGAATACTGGCAGATTGATTGATTTATGTGTCGCCTAGTGCTTGTGAAAACGGGCATCAGAAGCATTCGTTATGGTGTTACGAACGAGACGTAATCGTACCCATTCGTTACGCGTTTGTTTTGCTGAATTACTTTCTGTTTTTCACTGAAAACTGTAGGTATTTTTCACAGTTTCGTAATCGAGGGCCACGTCTTTACTTACGGATAACTAGCTCCCACCCGCGGCTTCGCCCGCGTGGTAGCGAAAAGCTTCTGACGAAATTTTTAAGTACATTGGTACCCAGTTTTACCTAAAGGACCCCAAGCATTCCTTTCCAAAAAAGTTTTAGATTCGGCAATATTTATGTACTACGAGGGTACTAAGTAAGCTTTGAAAACTTGTAGGACCTACCTGCAAGTTCCCAAAGCTTCGCACCCTTTCCGCCACGATTTGCGATAATACTTATACGAGTTTTCTTTGTCATTATTAACATTTTTAAAGTCTGTAGACTAATTTGACATTCCAAGTGATAAAGTGAAGTGATTGTTGTTCGTTTTTCAATTTGGAGTTTGACATTTCATCATCATCTGCCTAGCCTTTTCCCAACTATGTTGGGATCGGCTTCCAGTCTAACCGGATGCAGCTGAATACCAGTATTTTACATGGAGCGACTGCCTATCGGACCTCCACAACCCAGTAACTGGGTAATACGATACCCCTTGGTAAGACTGTTTGTCAGACTTTCGGGCTTCTGACGACCCGTAACGACTGTCAAAGATCCACAAATGACAGCACATGACATTTGCACCTGTCAAATTAGTCTACGAGAACAGACTTTAGCTTACCAGGCTTCAGCAGTTCCATTGTAAAAAAAAACTCTCGCAGGACAGCGTTTACTGACAGCTACCATTTTCATAATTTTTAACAGACTTCAATAAAGACGAGGTTCTATATTTGTAGCATATGTTTTTTTTTTAATATAAAATACCATTATTAAGTAATAAGCTTCCGATTAAGCGCTTCATAGCGATTAAAGCGCTACGTATACAATTTATTAATCGCTTTTCCAACTAGCTTTCACGTTTGGTTTTTGCGCATTTTGCTTTGGGCTAGATAAAGTGCAACGTTTTAGCAAGAATACCGGCCACACCACATCGCTTAGGTGGCTCGTTCTCCATTCGATTCAATTAATAATTTATCACTTAGCGGGAAATATAACGATGTGATGCGATGCAAGTGTAACTTTTTTAAAATTAAATCGTTGATTTACAGATTAAAAATATTGGTCAAGGTTGAGTTGCGTTAATTATGTACCTAGTTCCGGACCGCGTGTAACATACTTAATTATTTTATCTTTGTTTATTTTTAATGCTCTTCAGATTTGTGAGGTCTTTCTTTCAGAAGTTTTATCCAACGGGAACCCACCCACACGCGCAACTACACACGTTCCACAAACACATCATCATCTGCCAAACCTTTTCCCAACTATGTTGGGGTCGGCTTCCTGTCTAACCGGATGCAGCTAAATACCAGTATTTCACATGGAGCGACTGCCTATCTGACCTCCACAACCCAGTTACTGGGTAATACGATACCCCTTGGTTAGACTGGTTGTCAGACTTTCGTGCTTCTGACGACCCGTAACGACTATCAAAGATCCACAAATGACAGCCGGGACCAACGGCTTAACGTGCTTTCCGAGGCACGGAGGAGTCTCAATATGTAAATATGGTCACCCATCCACGGATCAACCCCGGCAAGCGTAGCTTAACCTGATGGATCGACCCGTTCGGCTGTTATTACTTAGCCACGAGCTCCTCAACGTTCACGCTCCACGTTCCAGAAACACAGAGCACGATATAATAATTTAAGAATAAAGTATATTTTTCTTCTTTAAAAAATTGTATTTCGTAGCACCCACGTTTGTGGACATTAGTATATAAGCCAAATAAAATGGGAGGGTACTGAGTCCTGACATACAGGTTCTCCTAGTTCAGGAGTCAGAGGCATCAAACAAGTTTCTGTAACATATTATGTCAATAAAGAATTATTTATTTATACTAGTTATTAGATACCTAGGTATAAAATTTATAGAGTTTGTATTGGTAGGTATGACTTAGGTAAATACATACTTACCTCATTAGCTCACTATTGGAAAATACAATATTTGGTTATATGTTTATCCTGTGAGTGATTGCTAAATACTTCAAAATAAAAAGTAGTCTATGTCCTTTCTCAGGCTCTAGACTATCTGTGTACCAAATTTCATTTAAATCGGTTCAGTAGTTGTAGCGCGACAGACAGACAGACCGACAGACAGACAGAGTTACTTTCGCATTTATAATATTAGTAAGGATTGTCCGTAGTTGTGGTGTTCATATGATGAACCTAATTATTTTTAATGCGTATTTTAAGGGCCTACCGCTACCCTACCTCAAATTGCTTAGCATGTTCCTACGTTATGCCAAAAATACTGCAGCATTAATTTTGAAATAAATAGGTATGTCGGATATACGTCAGGTTTTATTCCGTTAGAATCATCAGAAAGCATCATGTGGGCAGAACACGGGTTTCGTGCAATGAAAACACACTGGGTGCGATACAAAGCGTTTATTAAAATCACAAATTAACACTATAGCCACGAACTACAATTAATCACAATAACTGAGCGCAACGAATCGAGTACAGTTCCGCGACGTCTTAACTCCAATGCGATCAGACACTGGTGCCGATTCTCTTGTACACCGAACTAAACTAACTAAACTATCACTAAAATTCCTTACTTTTTACAATGAGAATCTTAGAGCTATTCTGCGAAAAAAAAATCTCTAAATTTAAAAATTATTTTGACACAACTAAAATCGAATTCGACAATCGCGACTCCACTTGGTACCTACTTATTTGCCTACCACGTGATTTTTTTTGAGCCGGACAGGCGCGCATTGTTGCCGTCTCGACGTATTTTTCTATGGATTTTTTTACTTTTTGGAAGAAAACAAAAAAATAAAATTACCAACATGTTGAGTATATTACGGATTTGTGGGTTGCAAAGGGGGTCAAAATTTTCATTATTTTTGCGATAGGACACACCATTTTCGAGATATAAGCAAAATAAAAAAAAAAAGATACAGTACCGTTTTGCAACTGAATTCGAGGTGCTGGTTTGAATTTTAGTTCATGACATCTAATTTTATTCCACACATCGTGACAATAATCACGATGTGATCATAATCGTGATTAAAAATAGACAGAGTAGAGGATTTTAGATATAGAACAAAAATTTTGGTTAAAACGTCAAATTGAGAATAGCATTTTCACTTACTTAAAACTCAGTGCCATCTTAGTGCTGTCAAACTAAATAATAGTTAAGTTGTGTCACTATAGTCTATTTTCAGAATGGGAAATCGTCGTTTGACAGGAATAAACTAAATTTTAGTGATTTTTAGTTTAGTTTAGAGAATTTGTGACAAGAGAATCGGCACCACTGACTCCTCCTCGCCGTAGACTAAAAACATCACGACTCTGTAAAGCGCGCTTGTGGTGTGGGTAGATCGCGTGATGCCTCAGATCACGTGATGCCGCCAGTGGCGCGCTTGCGATTCGTTTCGTGTCCGTACTATTGACCGGCTCCGACAGGTATATGTTAACGTTGAGGATTGATGCTAGGTCCTAAGTTTGACGAAAATACGATTTCATCATCTCGATAGAAAAAAAAAACCAAAGTTACCTCTAAACCGAACTAAACCGCTGATAATGAAACTTTGCATAATAACTGAACTAAATAATACAGGTCTTGCTTTTTTTTCCATTATTTTCACCTTAAAAAGCAATTACCTAAACTTTTCGGGCCATGGAGCCGCCAGCATCCCACTCCATCCCGCTCTCACTCAGTCCGCGAGTAGTATGGTGCGAGCGAGATATAAAGTGAATTTAAGCTGAGGTAGGGTAGGCTCTTAAAAACGGTTTGGCCGCTAGCCATGACTATAGGAACTAATACTCAATGTAATTATTATTTTCGGTTGCTCACCAGAAAATAGGCCGAGTAATGTCAGTAGAGAAGAGTTTGAATTATAAACGTTTGTAGTTTCATGGACTAACAGACAGTTACAGAAGCGAACTTTAACTTTTAAAGATGTTATTAAATACTCTTCCGGGTGATTGTGGAAGTATGTAAAGTACCAGCAGGCGTAGCATGAGCACCGTTTTGTCGACGGAAGAGTAGACAAAAAGGACGTTTCCTGTAGACAGTAGACAGTACGAGACGGCAGCAAAGTAGAAAGAGTCAACTGCACTTTTTACGAAATTCACTCTTTTATATAATTCGACTCAGAATTCTTTGTTTTATCATAGGATTTATCGGTTGTCAGTGTGATTTTGACAGTAAGGATAGAAAACTTTCTTCCGAAATAGTCTACTTAAAAAAAGACCTAGACAAAGATCGTTAGAAATGAAAGACAAAATGACAGATTGTAGAAAGATTTCTACGGTGGATGTCAAAAATGAAGAAACGAACTGTCACTTTGTATAGAAAAAGCTATGTCTATTCTTCGTAGAGATAGAAAGCGCCATGCTACGCCTGCTGCTACACTGTTGCCAACCGCGTCCCCAGCAGCCTCTATCGGGACGCGGTTGGCAACCGTGTAGCAGGCGTTTAACATTGCAGTGGTGACCCAGTGGTAACGGCCTTGACTTACGAGTTGTAGACGAGGTCGTGGGTTCGAAACCAGGTAGCCACTTTACTTTGTGTAAATAATTACATCACCACTGCTCTCAAAACGGTCTGACTGACTAATAACTGATCTCGAGGAAACAGGCATGTCTCAAGACTAAAAATTCCAAAACATGTGACATCTACCAGCCTGCACTGGGCGCGCGTGGTGGATATTACTGCCCACTCCTTGTCACCGAGAGGAGGGCTGTGCCACTGCCCTGTGTCCCAGCAGTGGGAACATTATAGGCTGACTAAGCAACAAAACCCGGGCTTCTGACAAATCCTCGTAGTTGTAGTTGTGGTGTTCATAATGATGAACCTAATTATTTGTGTATTTTAAGGGCCTACCGCTACCCTACCTCCGCTACCCTACCTCCGCCACCCTACCTCCGCTACCCTACCTCCGCTACTCTACCTCCGCTACCCTACCTCCGCTACCCTACCTCCGCTACCCTACCTCCGCTACCCTACCTCCGCTACCCTACCTCAAATTGCTTAGCGTGATCCTAGTGATCCTAAATTATGCCGAAAATACTGCAGCATTATATTTGAAATATATGTTAAAGTTGAGGATTGATGCTAGGTCCTATGTTTGACGAAATTCGATTACATAAAATTTTCTCGATAGAAAAAAAAACCAAAGTTACCTCTAAACCGCTGATAAACCATCATGAAACTTTGCATAATAACTGAACTAACTATAAAGCAGGTCTTACGTTTTTTCATATTTTTAAATACAATTATTTTCACCTTAAAAAGCAATTACCTAAACTTTTCGAGCCTCGGAGCCGCCTTCTGAAAAATCCAAGTAGTTTTCTTAGATTACTGCTCTTAATATTATTTAAGAAAAAAAAACAAAGGCAGTTCTTTGTAAACACAGACGGATTACCTTTAACTGTCAGATAAATAATTCTTATCAAATTATTTTTATCCTTGTTCGCAGACATAATATTGTTATCTCTATATGCTCATGTTTCGGGAAAATAATAATGTTTACTTGCGATTATGACATACTAGGAAACCATCACGGTTTTCCTGAAAAGTTTTGAGTACATTTGAGCTTTCCTCAAAAGACCATTTCAGACACGGATCAAACATGGTCCTCAGAGTCTTCACAGGATCTGACCAAGATTATGTCTGGACTTTAAAAGAGACTTTGACCCCCTAAAGTTTGTTTCGCCATTTCTTCTCAAAGTCAGATAGGGAACTGCGATGCGATGCGACGGAATGCGATGACAATCGTGCAATAAATAACGCAAAAACTTTTAACAAAAAAAAAAACTACCGACTTCCGAGAAAAACAAAAAATGTGAAAAATAAGTTTAATTTTGGAAGTCGGTTGGTTTTTTTTGGAAAAAGTTTTTTTTTTTCACTTTTTAGTTGTGGTACCTACCCCACACAAATTGGAATACCACTACCTGCTATGTAAATAACAGTCACGGAGTCATATAAAACATCGTCTAGGTAGACTAAGTGGGGAAAAATACGTAATATTGAAGCTAACTCAAAAACTACCCATGCAAAGTAAATAAAAATTTTATGGGACCACCTACAAAGCTTGACCTACCAAACAAAAAAAATCATCAAAATCGATTCATATTTGGCGGATTAATCGCGTAACAAACAAACAAAAAACGTACAGACGAATTGAGAACCTCCTCCTTTTAGAAGAAGTTGGTTAAAAATAATGATAAATACACAAATATAACGGGTTCAACATAAGAGTCCACGTATAGATACTTAACTACATAAGTAGGTTGGATACCTTTACTTTACTTCATGTCTTCAAACGATCTATTTGTTTAGTCAAGGTAAATAGAAAAGTTGTATTGCTGAAAGCCTCAGAACAAATAAGAAACCGGGGGCCTATTACGAACTTTTAAAAAACCTGGCAAGTTCCAGGCAATTCATATCCCTGCATGGTTAAATTTCGTATTATGACATTCATAATTCTGACCGACTTCACGCTGGGTAGTTTGTCTATGGCCGGCTTGTAATTCTCTGCCGTTTCATTCAGAAACACAATGACATAATTTATCGGTAAGTTACGATTTTATTTTAATCACGTATTTTATGAAAAATAATAAATAAAAATAATTCTAGTTACTAAAAGTAGGGGAAAATATTAACGCAATGTATATTGTGCTACTTATATAATTAATTCATTTAATAATTTTGTGTGTTTGCAAATTGTAACGCGAGATTAAGTTTCCGAACGTGAAATTCAGCTGGGAATTTGACAACTTCATGGATGGTTTATTGTTGTCATTGTTGCACAAAGAAATTATTTTTATTTAATTTTAAGTACCTACTAGATTCGAAGTATAAACAAAAATATGGCTAAGGATGGATATGGTGGTGGATGAATATACTTACACCACACAACCGTGTGGTGGTTTTCAAGTGTTTCATCATAATAGATGATAATATTATAATAGGATGGGAATGTGGAATATGAGCTCGGCTATCATTGCATTGTGCCGATTGTCGGAACGGCCAGTGGCCTGGCTGATGGCCGAAAGCCTCGGCCAGCAGCTCTGGAGGCTCTCGTTAGGCAGTTGGATCAAGGGCCTGATTCAGAAGGCAGATAAGGCTCGCATTGTGAGGAGGTTCCTGTCTCTGCAAGTCTGCAACCCTAACCACTGGTAGCTTGGACCCTGCTACCGATACCGGCGGACCTATTTTTATATTTTCAAATGATGTTTTTAATTACTTTTTACAAAATATTTAAAAATGTATAATTAAGTATGAAAATAAATAAACGAGATATTAAAAGGCAGTTGTAATTATTATACATAGTTCAGTGGATGAGAGTTTTCACCCTCGTCGGCGCCTAACTTATGTTCTGTTGGAAAAGTTGTGGCAGTTTTACATTTTATCGTTTTTTCGATGTTTTTATCAGTCGAGAAGTGCTACTTTCTAGAGTTTCCAGAAACTCAAACGGTACATATTCGTCACACCTGATATTTTTTTATGTTAACTGGATAACGCTCGAATAATTTCAACAAATAAATCTAAAACAATTCACAATCCATTCAATAAAAGCTGCTTCAGAGGAGCTTATATGGAATGGATTGAGAGTTTACTTATTAACAGTTTTAATATGTCAAGAAATGTCAAACGAACGTTCGTAGTACGGTATTGCTAGGCAATATTCGGGCAGAAGGCGGCCAGGGTCTCACGTGACCGCTGACTGGCTGGTTTTGACGATTCATAATACGAAATTGCAAGGCAGTTCTCTTAACGCCGTAAACTGCCTGGAAATAAGAGTTCATAATAGGGCCCAATAAGATAAGGGTTCCGTACAATTATCTATAAAAACGGCAAAAAATCACATTTTTGTTGTATAGGAGCCCCCTTTAGTAGGTATTTGTTGTTATAGAAATACATCATCAGTGAAAATTTCAACTGTTTAACTATTACGGTTCATGAGGTACACCTGACGCCTGGTGACAGACGGACGGACAGCGGAGTCTTAGTAATAGGGTCCCATTTTACCCTTTGGGTATGGAACCCTAAAAAACCAAGCCAGAGCGCTGTCAACAGTGACGTGAGGCCGGTTTTGTAAACATGTGTGCACTTAGTGAGGTGTAGTTTGATTGTAAATATGTGCGTGTGAGCGTGTATGCACAGAGCGGTAGTGTAGTTTAGACATGCTTCACTGTATTGTTCTGTATTGTTGGTATTTTGTTTGGTCCGAGGCTGAAAGAACACAACTGCAGTGGTCGCCCGCGAAATTATAATTTTCTAAGTTTTTTGCAATCTGTAGATCAGTGTCAGGCAACAAATATATATTAACATAATTATAATTAAGTATTAGAATCATGAATACGTATTAGTGATTCTAATGAATAAAATTCTTTAAATATTTTTTTTTAATTTGAATTTCGCGTGAAGGACTCGTGAATGTCAGCTGTCTGTTATTTCTCAGGACTTTGTACATCATATTGCTTTTAGCGATAAGGCAGACATGTTTTCTTTCTGATTCGCTTTACAATAAAGATTGGTTATAGTAAGTAATAAATTAGTTAGCTTTGTAACTGAAGAGTTTTGTGTAGCTGAGATTATTTATTACAATAAAACAACTGAGTGGTAAAAAAAACACTGTTTATTGTAAAGCGCGGCAAAATCAGAGAGAGGGGAAATAAACAACTGTCATTAAACATTTTGACGTATGTCTTAGAATGTTGCTATTATACATAATTACAATGAACAATGTTGTATTCATTATTTAACAGTAACATTTACATATTGTCTAATAAAAAGATGTAAACAAGACATCACAGACAGACAAATTAAAAATCCGGAGTCACACGTAATCTGTATACTTTATGCTAAAACGTGTGACTCCGGATTTTTAATTTGTCTGTGCTCACACCTGTCTGGGTCTAGAAGCATGAAATTTTGCACAAGAGTTCCTTAAGAAACGAAGGTGAGCACTGAGGGAGGATATTTTAAAATTCATCCCTTAAAGGGGTTAAATAGGGGATAAAAGTTTATCATTTTTGTCGATGGTCCATCCCATTGAGCATGGCTTGAACCTTAGACATAATAGAGTAGACGTACTAGCCGTTACCCGCGACTTCGTCTGCGATCCAGGATGAAAAGTAGCCGATGTTCTTCTCCAGGTCATGGTCTACCCGTGTGCCAAATTTCATCTAAATCCGTTCAGCCGTTTTAGCGTGAAAGCGTAACAAACAAATAAACAGATTCACTTTCGCATTTAGGATATGGGATTCTTTATTTTCTTTCAGTAAAAGCGTATGTAGGTAGGTACATACTTGGTGATAAAGTATGTACCTAACCTACCTACATAAGTACATAGATACTGTTAGTAGTCTTAGTTGTAACTTGTAACATATAAAAGTACTCTGTACTTGTAACTTTTTACACGTGGCTTTCATAATCCATGGGAAAAAAAAATGTACAACGTAATCACATTAGTATCATGTGCGCACAATGCTCATACTTTTTAGGGTTCCGTAGGAACTTAAAGGGTAATAGAATGGTTTGTGCAAAGGGTAGCACCCTTTGCACAAACTATTTAGCGGCATTACTAATTTCTCGTGTGCTCTCAAAAACATAAAATTGCCTTAGCAACAATATAATAAGTAAATTAATATTTATTTATCTTTGACTTTATCAGTAAAACATCCTTGGACTAAGAAATCATTTACATGTTTAGGGTTCCGTACCCAAGGGATCGTCCATTAATCACGTGAGGCTTGATTCAGGGGTTCAGAAAAAATCACGAAATATGTCAAGGTCTAGTGAGATATCACGTGTATTTATTTTTTCGTTGAAGGCGCGATTTCTAAACTGAAGAGGTATGTTTTTCACATGAATACACCTGTCCTGTCCTTTCACATATTCCTATGACGGTGCTCAATTTTCCAAATTAAATTAGATTATACCAGTAGGTATAGATAAAATATTCTGAAATAAGTACACGTGTTCAATAAATAGATATTTCTTTAAAGCTCGATCAAACAAACATTCGATATTTTGGATACTCGATGTATTGAGTGTACGATGTATTGAATGTTCGATTTATTGATCATTCGATATTATGAACGTTCGAGTATTTAGACGTTCGAGTTATAGTGGTCGATCAATTGATATTCGATTATTTGGCATTCGATAAGGCATAGTACACCCGCTACTATTTTAAAGGCTACCAGCTAAATGGTAAGTTTGGATATGTGAAAAAAATCACAGCAGTAGTACCGAAATAAAATGAAATTAAAAGGAAAACAATTTTACGTAATCGTGTTTTCGTCAAACATAGTAAGTAGTACCTACTTACTTATAACATCAATCCTCAACTTTACCATACTTATATTTATTTCAAAATTAATGCTGCCGTATTTTCGACATAACGAAGGATCATGCAATTTGAGGTTGTATAGGCTCATTATCTAGGCTCTACACAATACACAATAATCGACCAACTTACATTTGAAGTTGCAAAAACACCCATACGAAATGTACGGGAGAACATGTTTTTCAACTACAATGTTAAGTTTGTTCGATAAATTCATCCCAACTACGGAACCCTTCATTGTGCGTGGTCCGACACACACTTGGCTGGTTTTTTTAATATTTAAATACAAAAATATTTATACGTTCTTATCAGTATTTCAGTGACTTGTATAATAGTATGTAGACTTATTAAATCAAATGAAGGAAGATAATGTTAAACAGAAATATAACATCAATGTTCCACTGTTTACCTCAGACCAAATAAAAAATCTGGTCTGAGCTGTTTACATAAATGTTTATTTACTTCTGGTTTGTAACTGTTCCGTAGCTGTATAGTCGATGTCGTAAATTCTCACTAACTTAATTAAAACTCCACTAACGTTGATACTTTTCTCGTGGCTAAGTAATAACAGCCGCACGGATCGATCCATCAGGTTAAGCTACGCTTGCGGGTATTGATCTTTACATATCGAGACCCATACGTGCCTCGGAAAGCACGTTAAGCCGTTGGTCTCGACTATAATTCGTGCATCTTTGACTGTCGGTACGGGTCGTCAGAAGCCCGAAAGTCTGACAACCAGTCTTACTAAGGAGTATTTAATTGTATTGCCCAGTTACTGGGTTATGGAGGTCAGATAGGCAGTTGCTCCATGTAAAATACTGGTATTCAGCTACATCCGGTTAGACTGGAAGAGTGGAAGCCGACCCCAACATAGTTGGGAAAAGGCTAGGTATATTGATTAAGGTTGATACTTTTTATTGTCACCTTGTCGTTAGGTTGGGTATAGATATACGAAAGAATATTTTATTATAATATTATGTTAAATTAAATTTTATAATATTATATTTTATATTTCTATGGGTATAGCAATTACCTAGGAGGTTGACTATAAGTAGGTACCTATTTAAACCTCCAACTGTCATTAACGAGACACAATAGAATTTTAATTGTTATCGGCCATTAGAAGGCCAATCGACAGTTGAGCGGCAGACAGTTAGAATAAGAACTGATACCATTGCGATTATGTAAAGCAAGCAAGCAAGCAGTAAGTTTAACAGCTACAGAAGCAATGAGAGATACTTATCTTAATTTAGTTAATTGTTTTGAGTAAGTACTAGAATTTAAAATGAATTACCGTATAGGTACAGGTTCGTCCCCGATCCCGCAGGTACACGTCTCGGAGGGCCACGATATAGGTACCTACAACATAATGTGGCGAAATGTGAGTGTACTATCAGTGCACCTGTGCCTAGCCCTTCGGGAACAACAGGCGTGCTGTTATGATGTTACCAAACTACTCTCCTGCTATATTATATTACCTACATGCTTATCACTTATACCGCGTGAAATACAGGCGTATTGTTATGTATTTAGTAAACCCTGTAATGAAAACAAAATTTCACTCTTTCACTCCCAGAAACGCACAGTAAATTATGTACCAAGTACGAGCCCAATCTTGGCCCAACATTCGAGGTCATAGCCAACATTTGCACCAACGCACTTGACCCATAAAGGCACGTTTAACAAACATTTGTTAGGTCTGGAAAACCGCCTGTCACAGCGCAGCGCCACGTGGTTCAAAGAGGTTATGTCAATGGCCTTCAGGTACCTATTTATATAACACGTAGGCATGTACAGTATACTATTCATAGGAAGACAATGATGTTAGGTAACTTGGTACGATAAAAAGTTTTAGTAATGTTAATGTTGGGTAGGTAGATTATAAATTAATATGTTTCGAATATTTCTAAAAAGAAGTGAGAAGAACTCTCAAAGAGAATTTAAATGAGTAAACCATCTACGTGAAAAATATTATGTAATTAACTAATTACTTAGCTGATTGTGTTTATACCGATTTCATTTTCAATAGGACCCAGTTAAGCAGAAAAGATCCAACCCACAATTTTGTAAAATCGAGTTATCTACGTATCCGTAATGTACTCATCAAGTTTCATATATGCACAAAAGATCCAGGCAGTTTGATCACATTAACCTAACAAAAGTTATACTGTGTCAAAGATACCATCCCCTAATCACCAATTTTGAAAAATGCAAAAAGTACCATGTTGCTTGGACACAGATATTAGTAAGATTTAATTTTTTTTTAAAGATTCATGTTGCATGGATCTATTTAAAACTTTTAAAAGTCTCAATAATTGTTGTATACTTTTCATACCACGCAGGTTGGATCTTTTTGCATAATAGATACCTCACTTTATTTCAAAAACTTAAGGAGCCAAATGCTTTGGATCTATAAAATTAATGAGGAAAGCGAAAATTTTTTCATAAGTATTGTTAAAAAGCTCCCTACGTACATTTCGCATTACTGTCGTGAGAAAGTAGGAGCTGCGAAATTTTTAAGATCAGATATGACATTTCCTAAAATTTACCAGATCTACACTGAAGAAGCACATTCAGCAGGCATTAATGTCTTGTCATATCCAAAAGTAAAACAGATTTTCTTAACCAAATTTAATCTTCGCACCAAACCCCTAAATAAAGATACTTGTAACAAATGCGACTTTTACAAAAATAAAAAGAATTTGATTACGGATGAAGAAGCTAAGAGAAAGATTATAGAGGAACATAATGCCCATCTTAAAACCGCAGAAGATCTTAAAAAACGACTGAAAAGGGACATGGCCCTCGCAAAAACTGATCCTTACACAGAAACGATTACATATGATTTAGAGAAAATGAAATGAAATTAAATTGTTTATTCTGTAAATAGGATATTGGAATCACTTTTACACGTCATATTAAAAAGTTGTAAAAATAAGCTAGATGAGGTCGGCGTTTCCTATCTGACTACTCTGAGAAGAAAGGCCGAAACAAACTCAGAGGTCACCGTCTCCTTTAAAGTCCAGACATAATCTTGGTCAGGCCATATGAGGACCATGTAGATAAGAGTCTGAAATGGTCTTTTGAGGAAAGAACCACACAGATTTGAGTGGACCTGTCCAGTCAGTGCAAGCATTTGTCAGTAATAGTGGAGCTCAACTCAGAACTTAAGGAGCTCAACGACTCGACGAACAATACCAAAGAAAGGACATTTGGGTAGAACCGTTGCCACTTCCACGCATTCCGACGAATATTGTATTTTATAAAAGGCAGGTATGGGTGTACAATATGGGGATACATACGGGATCAGATGATCAAGGGCACTGTAACATCTGGGTAGAAGGTGAAGCTGCGAGAAGCTCCCAGGAAGTAGGTTCTTGTCTTATTAAGCACCTATCTGAAAGATTGGAAGAAGGAGTGACCAATCTTATTTTGTGGAGCGATTCCTGCGGCGGCCAAAATAGGAACATTAAGCTCACCCTTATGCTTAAAGCTTTTTTAAATGATCACCCAACATTACAACTTTGTATTAGATTTTTAGAGTCTGGACACAGCTTCTTGCCTAACGACACCGATTTCGGAAAAATAGAATGTGCTTTGAAACACCAACAAAGAGTTTACCTACCTGAAGATTATATGAACACAATGAGAACCTGCAAAAAAAATAAACCTCTTCAAGTGCACAGAATGGAAGCCAAAGATTTTCTTGGATCAGTAAATCTTGAGAATACAATCACTAATAGAAAAAAATCTATTACTGGTGAGAAAATATCCTGGCTTAAAACTAAAGAAATTTTATTGAAAAAGGAAGCAATGTTTTCCTTGTTTATGCGACAAAGTTTAGAGGATGATTATCAAGAGGTGGATCTGAAAAAACGTCAACGTGGAAGATAACGCTTAATTTCCAGAGATATGATGAATATGCTTTGGCCAAATGGTAAACCTATAGCAGCTGCGAAATTGAGCGATATCAAAAGCCTTATGCATTTAATTCCACGAGATGCTCACACTTTCTACAAAAATCTAACGGGCGACAATAATGTAGAAGACGACATTGATGGATTTGGTGTCGAACCTGATTTTGAGGTAGAGTTTGAAGCTGAGGAAAGCGATATTGCTTAAATAAATTGGAAAACCAACCAGTGATTGCCGATTCATTTTTTTTTCATCTCAAAGCAACAATTTGAATTAGTTTTTCTTATTAAACTGTTTTTATATAAGTACAGATTTTAATTTCCTTCCTTCTAAAATGAACCACACATTAAACCAATGTTTATTATTGTAATATTGTATTTTGCATAAAAGATCCATGCATAGTTTTTCAGGAATTACAGATATTCTTCATATGAAAATGTACAATATACTACTTTCAAAATAATGTATATGTAATGGCCTACTACACTACTAACTTTCAAATAGGTACAGTATCATACGATTTTTTTATTCTCTGCCTAACTTTAAACTGCATTTACTCAAAAGTAATGAAACGTTGGCTGGATCTTTTCTGCTTAACTGGGTCCTACATATAAGTAAATTATATTTTGGGTAACTTATTATACTACTTAAATTAACTAAAAAACTAAAAGGACTTTATCTGACTGTACCAATAAATATAGAAACCTAACTTTGAATTTATTCATCAAACAACAATAATTTTTAACTTTGAATTTATTCATCAAACAACAATAATTTTTGGTGAACTTATTAAAAAAAAAAAAAATTGATGGCAAAATAGAATTCAATTTATGCATCCTTTACAATCTCATAGAGACATAGACAATATAAATTATAATACCTACACATCTAAAACTGGCTACGGAATTTTGAAAATAATTATTCTGATGCACTGATTACTGTAAATAATTTAATATACAAAATATGTAATCGGTAACAGTTTACCGAGAGAAATCGAGCCGTGGGAACATTGATTATAATTACATTCTACATCGAAACAATTTGCTCGAGAAGTCGGAAATCGATTAATATAATTACACTTTAATTAACTGTATCATATCATATCGTATTGGAAAATAAATAAACGCTCTTCGTGGTATTTAGCTGGAAATCTATGTACATACATAGGTGTGTACCCTTTCATTTTAGACGACCAGATTCTCTAAAAACCAGATTCTCAATTATACCTATCAGATTTTTAACAGTCAAAATTATAATCAAAATATTTATTTTAATAATAAAAATAATATGACACTGGAGATGACCCAGACCGCCTAATCGACCATAGATTTGATGGCGGCCATATATAGTTGTATATACAACTACATTTCGCCAGCAAGGTATGTTTATGTCCTCTGTTATCTTCACTTATTCTTTCTCCATCAACCGAGAGAGATGCATAAAGGTACGTCCAGCAGGCGTAGCATGAGCACCGCTTTGTCGACGGAAGAGTAGACAAAAATGAAGTTTCCTGTAGACAGTATACAGTACGAGACGGCAGCAAAGTAGAAAGAGTCAACTGCACTTTTTACGAAATTCACTCTTTTACATAATTCGACTCAGAATTCTTTGTTTTATCATATGATTTATCGGTTGTCAGTGTGATTTTGATAGTAAGGATAGAAAACTTTCTTCAGAAATAGTCTACCTACAAAAAGACCTAGACAAAGATCGTTAGAAATGAAAGACAAAATGACAGATTGTAGAAAGATTTCTACGGTGGACGTCAAAAATGAAGAAACGAACTGTCGCTTTGTATAGAAAAAGCTATGTCTATTCTTCGTAGAGATAGAAAGCGCCATGCTACACCTGCAGGGGGGCGAGCACGGCCTTGTGACATGGCTCGACTCACACATTTAAATAACTGACTTCAAAAAAAGGAGGAGGTTATCAATTCGTCTGTATTTTTTTTGTTTTTGTTTTTATGTTTTTTATACTTACGTCATAACATTCGACTGGGTGAACCGATTTTGATGATTCTTCTTTTATTTGAAAGTTGGTGCTTCCAATGTGGTTCCGTATAAATTTAATTAACTTTGCTTGCGTAGTTTTTAGTTAGCTTCGTATTTTTCCCACTTAGTCTATGTAGATTGTAGATGATATTTGATTTGACTCTGTCACTGTTATTTACATAGCGGGTAGTGGTATTCGAATTTTTGCGACTTCCAAAAAAACACTCAAAAGTGAAAAATAACTTTAATTTCGGAAGTCGCTGGCAAAAAACGAAAATTGAAAAACAAAGGCACCGACTTCCGAAATTAAAGTTATTTTTCACTTTCGAGTGTTTTTTTTTGGAAGTCGATTGTTTTTTTATTTGTAAAAAGTTTTTATGCCTACCTAACTGATAAAATGTGTGACTCGAGCCATGTCACAAGGCCGTGCTCGCCCCCTGGACGTAACTATATGCATCTCACTTGTGAGGACCACTTAATGTTATAAGTAGGTGCAATGGTTGATAGTAAACCACAAAATAGGTATTACCTAATAATAAATATTGAGATTTTATTGTTTACTTAGAATAATATCTCAACTATATATTAGAAAAATATTTCTTACTACAATTCTCATACTTAATAATAACTCACCTTTCTTCATGATTACGAACTTACCTACTGACCTTGAAAATGCTAATATCAATATTATCAGAAACTGGGAAACTTGTTTACGAAACACGCCGCAGGTACCTTAAATAGAGTTACCATTTTCTAAGTAAGAAGTTTATTATTACCCACATCATCACGCCTGTAATTCACCGAAGGGTTAGGCAGACCCACAACCAGCCTATTATTGTGTGTAAAAATACTCAAAAGACATAATCTTCTTCCTCATATTCCTCTTTGCAAGTTGATTTTGTACGAGATAAACATTTTACGAATATAAATTATTCGACATCGCCATATCGACTGAATAAACTACGCACAAAACATCGTGTGTAAGTGTGTGTGTCACGTACGATAACGATTACTTGTCTGTGTGTGCGTTATCAAAGATTGTGTGAAGTTTGTTTAAAAGACGGGAGAATAGGTAGAGAGCAGATGGGATTTGGATAGTTTTTTTAAGTGAAAATTTCTTTAGGCCCAGCACTTATTGGATGAACAAAAATCATAGAACTCGCGTCATCGTCACGGAACGCTTTCCATGAGCAATATGTATACTGTGTATCACTTCTATCTGGTAAAAACACACTTCCTCTCTCCTTAAACATCGTCATTAAATATAGCTCTTTCCTCCTGTTTTATGTTTATTATTGTATTGTATATATATAGGTAGGTATATATATTTATATAGAGTTATAAGTATAGGTATGCTTTATGTATTGTATGTATTTATTGTATATGTAGGTAAATGGTACACCACTGACTACCCGCAGTATAATCTTTCCTTCGCGCTCTAATCCATCCAAAGGTAGTCTGTAAAAGATCGCTTTTAGCGATAAAACCGCCCATTGTGTCACCCTATGTTACTACATTTGTATCTGTATCTGGATTTATATAGAAATAAATCACTCTAATACGAGTAAGTCTTTTCCATCACCTGCACTGCTCTCAAAACGGGGAAGGAAAACATCAAAAATTAAAAAGACATGACAAACACATATCCGCCAACTCTGGGCCCGCGTGGTGGATTATAGCACACTCCCTCTCACAGAGAGGCCTGTGTCCCAGCAGTGGGAACATTATAGGCTGATTATATATAAGTAGGTACACCTAAGTCACCTACTCGCTTACCGTGCGTTTGCACTGGCGAAACATTTGCGACAAAACATGTTGAAATCTCTATCTTCTGACAATGTTCCATACAATATTTGACAGAAACTAGAGATTTAAACATGTTTTGTTGTAATGTTTCGCCAGTGCAAACGTACGGTTACATACAACATTAATTATACATAACATAATCTAAACAATCCCTCAAGGTCAAGTCAACACAAAGCCAGGTCAACAAAGTAACGTGTCTGGCACATAATCTATGCGTGTTTTGATGTGGCTCGCTCGTGTGTGACGTGTTTACAATACACAACTCGCGCATGTGTGCGTTTAGCTGGTAAACGTATTTATTTTAGGCAGTGGCTACACCCGGTTCAGTCCTCCTTGTCTTTTTGATCGACCAACAGTGTCAGTGATTTGTGAAATTATTAAAAAAAAAACGTTTGGTATCATCATGTCGGCATCACCCATTGCGAGACAAGCGACCAACGTCCAGGCCATTCCTTCAAGGAGGGTACTCATCACCGACCCCTCGCAGATGCCCGATGTATACTCCAGTACACCTGGAGGTACTGTGTACTCTACCACACCTGGAGGTAATTGAACTTCTTTAATTATTTGGGTCATAAATTAATTGAGGTTATGAGACGACCACGTTTTGTATCTGTGATCACAAATAACTTATTCGGATTTAAAAAAAAAACCTTTAGGGACATAAACAGTAAAAGTATTTTTTTTTTTATAGTCGGCCCATGTCTTAAAGTTCAACAGCCTGTCAACTAGTTAGAATTAATTAATTATACAGACAGTCTAACAATAGTGACTAAGGATTATGTCCACAAATTGCCAACTTGCCAACATTTGCTTGGATAAAGGGATTTGTACTGTACATACATACATTTTAATATAGCTAGTACTTATGGATTCGTCCCTCAAGCATCATGAGTTGTAAAACTAATTTTAGACGCGACAATGAACTCAATATTGAGCTTAATTATTGTTGAATAGTGACGTTTGAAGGGTTTCATTTAGTTAATACATTACTATGATTAGTATTAAATTACATTTCCAGTATGAATGAACTCATAGTCATTGTTATTAAAAAACAAACTGATTTGTGTCACTTATTATGATAATAATTTAAACTACTAGCTAATAGTAGATAAGAAACGAAATACCTATAAAAACAACTATTGTTTCATCGACGAAATTCATGCAACCAAAAGATTTTTGCACCTTGGAAATACAACATTATGTCTACAATGCAATTTTAAAAAATACAGTCTTCCTTTACGGCCAGAAAGTAGGTACAAGTTGAAAATAGAATACCTAGAAGTCTTACTTTCCCTACGGCAAAATGTTCCATCGAGGCAATCTTACTAATCTATCAAAAGATATTACTGAAGGTTATATCAAAACATTTTGATATACGTAATCTAACTACCAGGAATGCTACATATTGTCAAACAAGATAATCCATGTCTTTGTTTGTGTAACCCTTCAGATTATCAACGACGTAACTAGTTGTTTATGTTATCACATAAAAACATATTACGAGCGTAAATTATAGTTATTATACTGCCTAAGTGCCTACACAAACAGGCTATAGTGGGCTTTTGTAATCTAAACTTTGGGCGTCAATTTAGATTGTTTAACTCACCTACTAAATTCAAATCACTTGAACATGGGCAATTCTAAAATTTGAGACTAAATTTAGGACACCATTGCTCACCGGACACTGAAGAATCTAAGGATTTTAAACGCTCTATATTTATATACGGATTTCTATCTAGAATTATAATTCTTCTAAGGACTAACACTGTCGCGGGAAAGTCCGAAAGGGATACCGGGACCTTGGCAACAGGTAACTGAAGGAACACACGGGTGGGTTTTAGTCAGTAAAAGTCTGACACGCCCTTCCGCTCCGTCCAGAGCGGGAGAAGTCATTTGATGATTCCCCAACCTCAAAAAAAAAAGGACTAACACTGTGGGCAACCATTGGGCATAAAAGGTCGTATATAGGGTGATTGGTAATTAGTGACCGATACTTAAACACGTGACTTTACTCATCATTATGAATAACTTTTACTATTACTATGGGATCACAAATGAAATAGCGAAAAAAAAATGTGTTCCCTACATTTTGACGAGTTATGCGAACATTTAATGAAGGGAACAGCTGAATTTTTTTTCGCGATTTCAGTTTTGATCTCATAGTAATAGTAAAAGTTGTTCATAATGATGAGTAAAGTGAAATTTGAAAGTGAAATTGTCTCTAAAAAGGACTAACTAACTCAACGCACTATATCAGACTTGAGGAGTCCAACTCAGAATTGAGTGTACTTATAGATAAAATCACCTTTAATTTGAGCTTTAAATGAGCTATAGAGGTTAAACGTAGCAATTTCTTAACCTAACCTAACATCACGCCTGTAATCTTGAAGGGTTACGTAGAGGTGTACTTACCTATATTACACCCATATTCCGCCAGTTATGTTTAACTCCCATGTAATAGGGGGCGAGCATATTACCATCATCCTAACCTAACAATAAAACGCAAACGTGATTTCATTACGTAAACATGCCACATGGCGATATTAACTGTGTTATGCTAGTTATGTAACGACTTGGCAACTAGTCGCACACAATCGACTGTTTGTTTAAGATAATGGAACAACTATGTCGCCTTTGTTTGCGTTTGCGTATACTGGACACGTTGTTGATAATCTGTGGAAGTTTTTCGATTATTTTGTTGTTAATTATACAGATTTTATCTTGTTTTTTAATCAGGTTTTAATTTTGTTTATGATTTCTACGAAACACTATTTCCATACGTTTCATCAGGGTTTTTTGTTTAGCTATTACGTAGGGTCTTCGTAATTTATTCAAAAATCTGCATACATAATCATATTAATATGTAAATTAAGCAGAATATATTATCTACAAAATTTAAAGAAAAAATGTACAAAACACACGAATTTGAAAGTACTTAATCTTCTTGTTTTTTCTTTGTAAAATCATTAGGACTTTTCATTAAAAATCGCATAAAAGCCAGGATTTTTAAAGATCTTTCAAAAAGCGAAGTCCTCCTCAGCTCAAAGAAAGCGCTTGTGTATGCTTCAAGCGGCTTAAGGGTCATTAAGAACCAACTTATCTCCAAAATCAAAGTGGCGCGGAAATGTCTATGGTAAAAAAATGAAAGGTAGAGATAACATTTGGTTAGTCGTTAGGGTCAATGGAGTATACCTAATATTGTTTTAGATTCAAAAAACAAATTAAGGTTAGATGCAGCATATTGAGAAGCTTCTGGATTGCCTTTAAATAAACTTACTGTGTTGTACATAGCTATTCAGTTATTTTTTGGGGTTTTAACCGTTCCATTGGCACCAACCTCCATCACCACGTACCTACAATCTATTTGCCCGCTTTTCCAAAACCTTAAAAATTCTTTAACAAATACTCTAGCTAGACCATTTTAGTTGCTAACTTTTTATCGAATACTCGTGCCCATGAGTAATCTGTATAAAGAACTCGTTGCAAATATTGTGCCAACTATGTAAACAGTCACTTCTATTTGAGAGTGGAAACCGGTAGAATTTCTGTTTGATTAATCGAATTGGAAAAAAGACGATCTTTGGTAGAGAGAAACTGCATGGCTAGGAAATTGGATGTTTGTACTTACTTGCATTAATCTCATTGGTTCGTGTCGTGTAACTTAAAAATAAGTTACTTATCGAAGGTTTGAATCAAACAGCTGGGGCAATGACAACGAGCAGCAACGATGAGAAAACAACGAGAGTTCATAATTTAAAGAGTCTACCAATTTCTCTTAGCTTGGCCTACCCTATCAAAACCTCCTGCTCAAAAAAACGGTGAAGGAAAATATAAATCGGCATGTTCTAGAACCAAAAATTCGAAGACATGTCACATTATCTACCAACTCGCACGCGGCCCGCGTGGTAAAAAATTACATTACAGCAGGCGTAGCATGGCGCTTTCTATCTCTACAAAGAATAGACATAGCTTTTTCTATACAAAGTGACAGTTCGTTTCTTCATTTTTGACATCGCACCGTAGAAATCCTTCCACAATCTGTCATTTTGTCTTTCATTTCTAACAATCTTTGTCTAGGTCTTTTTGTAGGTAGACTATTTCGGAAGAAAGTTTTCTATCCTTACTGTCAAAATCACACTGACAACCGATAAATCCTATGACAAAACAATAAATTCTGAGTCGAATTATGTAAAAGAGTGAATTTCGTAAAAAGTGCAGTTGACTTTTTCTACTTGGCTGCCGTCGTACTGTCTACAGGAAACATCATTTTTGTCTACTCTTCCGTCGACAAAACGGTGCTCATGCTACGCCTGCAGGCCCCTCTCGAAGAGAGGAAGCCTGTGTCCCAGCAGTGAGCAGTGGAGTGGGAGCTTTCAACTATGTTCAAATAATATAAAAAGATGTGCTAATTTCTAACATCTTCCGTACGATACTACATATTTTTTTTAAACAAAATAAGCAATAGCATATCATTGACGCGCGGAACTTCGCGAAATATTTATGAATAGAAAAATATAAAATACAAATTGGCTTATGTATATTAATTTAGGTATTTTATTTAAATAATAATATTGTATGTAAATTGTCAATATAATGAGTGACTGCGAAAACCAAAACTACACACAATTCCGTACAAAAAGATCAATTTTATGTTAAATATCAGATGATGATCTGTTTTTAAAAATGTAGAATTATTATTGTTGCGCTTTATATTAATATTTTCTATTTTCTTCTTTCCAGGCACCAGAATAGTATACGAGAGGTCCTTTATGATGTCGCTACGGCAATCACCGATCTCGCAGACCCCACCGAAGTGCGCATTACCAGCTGCACTGTTAAAGAATCCTAGCAAAGTACCGAATGTCATACAACCGTCCGCGGCGCAAAAAGCGCGCTCAAACTCAATCTCATTCGACGAGTCGCAAGAACAAGAAACCTTCAGCATGGATCTCTAATAGGTTAAGATTTAAGTCATTAAAAAAAAAACTTATGCTTTATCGTATGTACAATTTCATAATGTAAGTTCTGAATACCACGTGTGCGCTTACCTTATGTCTCTTTCGTTCGTACCTTAAGTGTCAGTTTTCTTTAACTTAGGACCAGGAAATTAAAGTAGCAACTATTTTAATACCAACTTCATGTTCTAAGAAGTTATTTTTAAGTTAGCATTAGCTCTTAAATGCGTGACTGAACATTATAATTGCGTTCAAAACGCGGTCCTTTGCCACGCCCGCCAAAAACAATAAAAAATATAAAAAGTACAGTTAAAAAATACTAATAAAAATATAAATCAATTCTTAATGGAATGGATGCGTTAATAGTATGAGACCAAAAATGTATTTATTGTTAAAAAAAATGTGGCAAAAGATAAATTGTAAATAATTGTTAGTTTTATGCGTGTAACGCACACTGTAGGTGCTTAGTATTTTTATATTAAAAAAGCAAGTGCCACTAAATGGAAGTTAATTCTAGTGACATATATAATTTCCTTCCGACTGGTGTTGCTGACATTGTTATGAAATCTCAGATATTTTTTATATTCTCTGGGTTTTGCGATATTAATTGTTTTAAGAATAAATCGGTCACAGATTGTTGAAATCTTGTAATTCAAATTGTATTATTACGGTAGGAATCTGAAAATTTAGGAATTATTTAAAGTTTCTATTGTACGTTGGGCTATACAAAGCTTTCTGAGATACTTTGCGGGATTTTTAAACTTTCAAGTTTAAGGAATACTGCATTGGATTATCAGTCGGACTTTACTGACTTAAAAGCCTTAGATTAAGGACTTACTTATTGTAATGTTGTTCCAAAGCATTTAATAATGTCTGTAATAATGGTCTATGTCCATTAACTCTCTTTTTAAATGTAATTGCGTGTTCCACGTCTGTGGATGCTTTGTGTGTGTGTATACTATGTTGATATTACAATATATACGACTGCCAGTATAATAATTATGGAAATAAAAATGTTTAAATTTAAATATTTGATTTATAATTTAGTACACCTACTCTCCCTGTTGACCGCTATTTTAGATCATCTAAAATAGCGGTCAAGCTCAAGCTAACTATGTAGATGCAGTAGGTATTTTACTCGAATCAAAATAGACATAAATCGTGACATCAATGGCCTCCTATGACGAAACATTATTAGTAAAAAAAAAAAGCACTACAAAGTGAAAAATAATTTTAATTTCGGAAGTCTGGTTGGTTGGTTTGGTTTTGAATTTTCGTTTTTTAAATTGCCGCCGACTTTCGAACGTCAAAACAGTCCCCCAAAACGCCCACCCTTCAGCACTTGATAGTGCTTGAGCTGGGAAGAAGTGGCACAACAAACTCCCCAGCAGCACAGCTGTCTGTTCAGTTAGAAAAAAATTGATTCTTTTTTTTTTGGTGGGAAATCATCGAATGACTTCTCCCGCTCTGGGCTTGCCTGTTGCCAGGGTCCCGGTATCCCTTTCGGACTATTCCGCAACCCTGGCAGGATTCTATAATGCCTAAAGCCTAAACGAGTTTCATATCGGTGACTATAAATCGCGGGATGCATGTTTGTCATGGCAGTTTTCGTGAAATCGGTTGCGTTACGTCACTTTAATTTTTTTCGGCGATTATAGATTTGGTCGACGTGTTTTTCGTCTTAAAGGCGCACCCTACCTCAGATTTTATCTCGCTCGCACCATGCTACTCGCGACCTGAGTGAGAACGAGACGGAGTGGGGCGCTAGCCGCTCTAAAGCGTCGAAAAGTTTAGGTAATTGCTTTTTACGTTGAAATTATTGGTACTTAAAAAAAAATGACACACATAAGACCTGCTTTATAGTTAGTTTAGTTATCATGCAAAGTTTCATGATCTAATTTGAAGTATTTTGAATACCAGCGGTTTATAATTCTGTGCAGAGGTAACTTTGGATTTTTTTTCTATCGAGAAAATTTTATGTAAGTTATCGTGTTTTCGCCTCACATAGGCCCTAGCATCAATCCTCAACTTTAACTTATATTTATTTCAAAATGAATGCTACAGTATTTTCGGCATAACAGAGGATCATGCTAAGCAATTTGTGATTGGGTGCGCCCTTAAGGTACCTACACTTCTGAAGGTGACGGCAGACCGCAGACGATAGCGGCGTTGCGGTTGACAATAGACACAAGCGAACTATTGCATAACTTCTCTTAAATCTGTAATACATAGGTATGTGTTACATGATTCTATAACCAGCCCTCAATCAATTTTAACGAGACTAAACCAAAAGCCGAACTCAGCCGAAGCTTCCCAGCTCATTACGAATACTAACGAGGTTCAAACCCATTCTGAATAATGTCGAATTTGACAGTGTATTTTATTTATTTTCAAACAATATAATAACTTAACATACCATCGCGCCTGTAGTCCCCTAAGGGAGGCAGAGGTGTAAGTATAGTACCCACAATTCACCAGTTATATTTAAATCCCATGTAATAGGGGGCGAGCCTATACCCGACAACTGGGCAGAAATCCAGACTAACTAAAATAACACTTTGATCGACCTGGGAATCGAAAACCGTATGGCCAGCAGTTGCGCTTGCGATTGCGACAACTATACCGACGAAGCAATCGAACAAGATAATAAAATATTTACATAATAATATACAGGGTGGCAGGGACATGGACGCACAACCTGTTACCATGGATGCAGAAGTGAAATTTTACGCGAGTTATGTAAAAAAAAAAAATATGCTTTTCCACACATTTGAGCACATTTTTAGGAAATTGTTGATTTTATTTTTAACTAGCTGCCGCCAGCGGCTTCGCCCGCGTGTTCACTTTATAAATTATAGCCTATGTTACTCAGGGTGAATGTAGCTTTCTAATGGTGAAAGAATTTTTGAAATCGGCGCAGTAGTTTTTGAGTTTATTCATTACAAACATGCACACAAAAATACAAATCTTTCCTCTTTATAATATTAGTTTAGATAACCGACGAAAAATTTCAACCAGGGGTCCAGAATCCATACTATGCATATCCATATCCATACTAATATTATAAATTCGAAAGTAACTCTGTCTGTCTATCTGTATGTTCCCTTTTCACGCCTAAACCACTGAACGGATTTCGACATTTGCCCTGGGGAAGGACATAGGCTTCTTTTTATCGACATAAAGGCTCTTACATACTGGCGCGATTCGCCGCGGGACGCGAATTAAAAAAAAAAAAATTCTCAGAAAACTTCACGACGAACAACGCGGCGGTGTCGCGTCGCGCGACGTATCGCCCCAGTATGTAAGAGCCTTAACGCGCATAGACGCACTTTTCGTATTTGTCTGTATGTCCGCGATTCGCGTTGTTCTTCTAAACCACGCAACAGATTTTGAGGTTTTCACCATCGTTTAGAGAATTTATTCCGGAAGGTTTATGTGTATAATACGTTAATATTAAAGTTACATATAACTAAGAAATCTCGATGTTTTGTCAAGTCGTAAAAACCGTGCGAAACAGGAGCGAGTCGCTATTTTAAAATAAATAATAGTAGTAACTCTGAATAAAGCAATTACAATTACGTAACACACGATCAATCAGAATTGGAATCGGTTTGAAACAAATGTCTAATCCATTGCTTCATAAATTCGAAAAAAATATCTGCTCAACAATGTACCTAACTTACGAACTTATAAAGGCCGCCTGCGGCTTCGCCCGCGTGGTATGTCGATAAAAAGTAGCCTAGGTATGTCCTTCCCCGGGATACCAGCTATCTCCTTGCCAAATTTTATCGAAATCCGTTTAGGCGTGAAAAGGTAACATACAGACAGACAGAGTTTCGAATTTATAATATTAGTATGGATGGAGGGATATTTGTTTTGAACCGATTTCAGTGCTGATTGATCGTGTATGACGCAATTAGGGTGAAGGTTTTCGCAGGAAAGTCCGAAAGGGATACCGTGACCTCTGGCAACATACAGGCAACTGAAGGAACACGGGTGGGTTTTAGTCAGTAAGAGTCTGACACGCCCTGCCGCTGCGCCCAGCAGGCGTAGCATGAGCACCCTTTTGTCGACGGAAGAGTAGACAAAAATGACGTTTCCTGCAGGCGTAGCATGGCGCTTTCTATCTCTACGAAGAATAGACATAGCTTTTTCTATACAAAGTGACAGTTCGTTTCTTCATTTTTGACATCCACCGTAGAAATCTTTCTACAATCTGTCATTTTGTCTTTCATTTCTAACGTCAAGTCTACATGTAAAAAGACCTAGACAAAGATTGTCTAGGTCTTTTTATATGTAGACTATTTCGGAAGAAAGTTTTCTATCCTTACTGTCAAAATCGCACTGACAACCGATAAATCCTAAACAAAGAATTCTGAGTCGAATTATGTAAAAGAGTGAATTTCGTAAAAAGTGCAGTTGACTCTTTCTATTTTGCTGCCATCTCGTACTGTCTACTGTCTACAGGAAACGTCATTTTTGTCTACTCTTCCGTCGACAAAACGGTGCTCATGCTACGCCTGCTGTAGACAGTAGACAGTACGAGACGGCAGCAAAGTAGAAAGAGTCAACTGCACTTTTTACGAAATTCGTTTACATAATTCGACTCAGAATTCTTTGAATTCTTTGTTTTTTCATAGGATTTATCCGTTTTCAGTGTGATTTTGACAGTAAGGATAGAAAACTTTCTTCCGAAATAGTCTACTTAAATAAAGACCAAGACGTTAGAAATGAAAGACAAAATGACAGATTGTAGAAAGATTTCTACGGTGGATGTCAAAAATGAAGAAACGAACTGTCACTTTGTATAGAAAAAGCTATGTCTATTCTTCGTAGAGATAGAAAGCGCCAGCTACGCCTGCAGAGCGGGAGAAGTTATTTGAAAATATCCCACCCAAAAAAAAAAAGAGTGAAGGAGGTTTATTTCTAGTTATGTAAGTAAGTATATTCTTCATTTAAGTAGGTACCTCACATGTAGTTTGATTAAGGACGTAAATAATTCATTAGGTACACATCACATAGGTATGGAGTACATGTGTTATCGGTAATAGATTTCATAGCAAGGTAATAACCATATCGCGCTCAAGGCTAAGCAATCGTCGACGCCGTTTTATGGTCCGAAGTAATATAGTGGCTTGCGGTAGGTCATAAAGTTGATGTTACGATAGGACAAAAGTACCTGCTTTATAAATGGCCTTGTTGTGAAAAATGTACTTTAAACATCTAACAAGATTAGTTTAGTTTTGAAAACATTTGCTAAAAGTCTGCAAACTTTCATTTTAGTGGCAGCCTATATCACAGTTATGACAAATTATTATATTACTGTCGCGGCCAGCAATTAAGGCATTCAATGCCTGATTGTGACCTCGTGTGAAGGCTTCTACAGTACTTTTCTCAACTAATGCGCGGAAATTCAAATTGAGTAAAATAAGTAAATATTCCAGAAACAATGATAATTTTTCACGCGTTTTTTTTAAAGTAAAGAAGAAACAAATGAGCATATTTAATTATTTATGTTCATTTGTTTCTCCTTTACTTTTAAACATTTACTTACCAGCCAAATCGAAATTTAAATAAAATCTTTGATAAGTTACCTCCTGGTTGCTATGTGTTGAAGTAAAAAGTTCGTTCCATTTTAAAATAACACGACAGATATGAGTTTTCATAGTAATTTATTTGGCCGCTAAACACGACAGATGTGGATTTTCATAGTAACATTGTAGGCCGCATCGTCACTTGTTTTTGACATGTACAGGAATTTTGATTTAGCTCGAAGGAGGTTGTCAAAATAATGCTCGAATTTCCAAGCATGTTTGACAAATACTCATTTTACTTTATGGAGCTGATACTAATGTACTTATTATGGTGGATGCCTAGACAGGCCTCGCCATACATTTTTCAGGGGTTGTAATCTCCGTAAATGAACGGTTTCTGCAGAATAAAAGCAAGTATAATGAGACTTTATAATGTATTATGTTCGCCTAACGCCAAAATTTTATAAAAAAAACAGTATTTCTAGGAGAATTAGACCCAATAAAAAACGAAAAATCTTTACATGTATGAGTGACTTGAATCGCGCCATCTAACCTAAATTGAAAGAACCACCGAGAAAGAGTTATTTGCTGTTGTGTTAAGAGTTTACGTTCGGTAAACGATCGGTTCGATCCCCGCACGGAACAAATATTTGTATGATCTGCAAGTAGTTGTTCCGGGTCTGGGTGTTAGTGTATGTGAGTTTCTATGTTTGTAAACGCACCCACGATACAGGAAGAAATTCTTAGTGTGGGGCAACGTTTTTTTAAAAAACAAAAAAAAACATTTATAATAGATGGCGCTGTTCGTACAAGCGCCAAGGCATATTATTATTATACTCTTTGCGCCAAGGTTACACGTCGAGTGACGCGGCGATGCAGCGCGCGACGTTGCCATTCAAGACGCACCCCGCGTTGTTGCCAAATTGCTCCAGTCAGTCCATGAGTCAATGCGTTTGCGTTTCCACAATATTGTGATTTTAGAAAGTTAGCGCCGGCGCGCGGGTTTGCCCGCGGGTTTTACATTTTATGATTGATAAAATGTTTTTTATTAGGGAATGAGAAAGAATGCTAGAAAGTGAAAAAAAACATCTGCGATCTGCATTTGGTTCACACAGATACAATACTAATGTAATTATTGTAATATCTACCTAAAGATTTAAAAATCTTTCTACTGTATGTAAGTAGGTACTGATAATACATTTTCTGACACGGTTAGGTACTAATTCATTGGTTTGGGTTGAATAAAATCAGAGAATAGAAGTTCATGTAAACTTAGGGTATACCTAAATTAGGCGATCAGCGTAGGCAAATTTACCTATTTTTTTTCTAATTACCTACCTACGCAATGGTGACACGTAGGTACTACTTACATCTATTGATTGAATCATATTTAATTTATGTGAAACCATCAAGATAAGTGAATACACAGACAAACCACATTGATTTTTCATAACAATTGCACATTTTAGTATTATTAGCACACGTCAAAGTGCGTCGAGATAAATTGGTCTTGCCATCTAAGAAGTTTACCAAGAAAAAGGGGAAATAAAACATAGGGCAGTATTTTAGTAGTAAGTTGTAGGATGTTCTGATATTTAAAACGATGAATGATATAGGTACAGCAGTGGTGGCTCTGACTTACAAGTCAGAGCCACCACTGCTGTACATCATTCATTTATGGTTTCGGGGTTTTTAACTGTCAGCGAAATGACGTTCTCAAAATGGTAGCCGTAGTTCCAATTTCGCTCGTCTGAACAGCTAAGTAAGTAGTAAGCACCATTCAGGTTTAGAATTGGTGACTGGGGCTACTACTGAGAACCATTCATACGAGTGCCATCCGTGAAAGAGTTTTTATTTAAAAGTGAAGTGTTTTTGTGTTTTATTGACGGTAAGTCATCGAGATATAAGTACTAACGTACTAGAGAAGCTACGTCAAATAACTGAATTGTCCTATTCTTCGTATTGAATCTTTAGTTCGCTGCAGCGCTAAAATAATAACAATTCGTCTAAACCGTACCTAATTTACCACAGTGCTAGATTTGCTGCGGAAGTGTATTTATTCTCGGCAAAAAGGTCTTAAGCGCCATGTAAATCACGGCACTACGCGTTTTCTTCGACAAACTGCGGCGCGATCGCCGCAGTTGAACGAGACAAAGTAGGAATTTACGGTGTCTTCTCTAGTACGTTAGTACTTATATCTCGATGCGGTAAGTGTTATTTTTATATACAAAGGATGCTTTTCTGCTTGAAGGTGATACAGAGTTATATTATAATAGTAATTACCCTTAAAACTTAAAAAAGTGTAAGATTTAGAAGAGGAAATACAAAATCAAACGTTAGCAACACTTGTTGATTGTCATCACATCACATACCTACCTACTCTAAATTTCAAATATTTCCCCCTAATAGGGACGTCAATTCTCTCTAAAAACTCACTTTGCCTGTCCCAGAGGGACGAAAGGAACCAAAAAAAAACTCTCTGAAAAAGATCCGTCACTGAATTGATTCGAAAGGAAATATGAAAAATCAATTCACAAAATAAAGAAATGATTTTCCAAAAATCAATCATTCGTTTTCGATCAAATTCGCAATGTAGGGGTTTACGGGGTGTACGTTACCAGAGGCGGCTCGTCATAAAGAGCGCTGGTGCAGTGCACTCCCACGAAAATAGCATGATCTATATTTCTTTATTATAATCCTATACATACATTCTTTCTACTATGCCCATGTATACAATAGCAGTTTACTAGAAAACCATTTCCTACGCGTACATTGGGCGTCAAGTTGTAACGTGTGGAGCGCCAGCGATTGCGCTCCTATGAAACAAAGTTCAGTACGATTTCTAGCACTGTATTCAATGAGTGCGAAAGAGAAATATCGACACAGTCCGACGCGTGAAACAGAAGATTTTGTATGAGAAATTAGCCTAATTTGGAGCGCCGCTCACGCGCGACGTTGCCAAACGGCGCAAGGCGGCCGCGCGCGGGAATGCGTTATATGCCTTTGCGCTGTTGCCGATCTTATGTAAACAAACGGTCGGCTCAACTCGGCTGCAGTGTTGCCAGTGGAATTTCCACTAGATCTGGTGGTTTAGACTTACCTTTTAGTGGACAAATTTTGGTTTTAGTGGCTAGTGGATTTTTCTAGTGGCTTTGGTTGCTTCAGTTAGTGGTAAGGTACGAAATTCAACCACTAGCACGATTAACATATTTTCGGGAAATAACTCGAACGTTTACGTTATAAGTGTATTTTTTTTTATGTTTAGGCAACATTCAGAACTAAGGTGGTTGTTTTTAGGGATCCCCGAAAATAGTTTGTCAATTTCTTGAATAATTTTGATTATATTATACTTTATTTGTATGATAACTGGGTCAAGTTTGATTTGAATTAAAAATGTTTGTTTTCTATGCATGCACAAAAATATAAATACAACGGACAGTACAGTACAGTTCGGAGTTCGCGTTGGATGTTTTACTTGTTTTGGTTTATTTTGTAAAACGAATAATTATGCCTAAATCACAGTAGACCCAAAAGAAATCATAGAAGAAGCCGATTCTTCCGAAGATGATTGCCTTGAAGATTTTTTTATTGTACTTATCAAAAATAAACTATAATTTTATAATAAAAAATACAATAGGTAATGTTTTTTTATTTTCAAATAATATTTAGGTATTATCTGTCTGGCATAATATGTTAGTGGTTTTTTTGGTGGTTTGAGGGATCGCCAAATTTAGTGGTTTTCTGGTGGGTTACTATACCATAATTAGTGGTTTCGTTAAAATAAAGTTGGCAACACTGCTCGGCTGTCAGTAGATTCGCAGTGTTTATTCTAAATAATTATTAAAAATAGTTTGTGCGCGACATTTGTGTTAAAAATGGAACAATACAGTGTATCTTGTTGTATGATAAGCATTGAAAAACGCTTAATTAATTCCATAACTGATTTTCACAAGAAAGTGATAGATGTCTTCGCTCGCCAAAAAGATCGCCGAATGGATTTTCTTTACAAATAAAATAAATGGTAAGCTCTAGTTCTACGTTTCTTTTTTTAGTGAACCCCCACAAATAAATATCACGAGCCGCCTCTGTACGTTACCCTAGCAAGAAAGTGTCTCCTATAGTTATATGAGTGGAACGTATAGTTGGTACCTAATCTGCTGTAAATGTGCCCCTACATAAAAAATTGGTGCCCCTTGTCGTGTGCAAATCGCACTGGATATGCTTCGTAATTTTCCCGCCACCACAATTCTTATCAATTCAAACAAACAAAAAACTGATGTTCTAGGGTGAAATATCGATTCCCTGTATCGATTCAGTACTAGATATCGATTTGAAAAAAACGTTTTTATTTGTTCCAAAAAATCGATTCTTTGCTCAATCGATCTCAGATTGACATCTCTATTTGGTCTGTTCTCTTACTACCTACCTACATAGGGCGAAAAAACGATCGAAAAGAATTTAACTAGTCTCATATCTGGAAAAAATCCGTATTTTTACGCAAAAGGATTTGCACTGGATATGCTTCGTAATTTTCCCGCCACCACAATTCTTAACAATTCAAACAAACAAAAAACTGATGTTCTAGGGTGAAATATCGATTCCCTGTATCGATTCAGTACTAGATATCGATTTGAAAAAAACGTTTTTATTTGTTCCAAAAAATCGATTCTATGTTCAATCGATCTCAGATTGACATCTCTATTTGGTCTGTTCTCATGTTCTGTCCGTTATTTTGCAAATTTTCGCACACAGCTTGACAGCTTGATTGATGGTCACAAATGGTGGTGTTATTTCTGAAATACAAATTTCTTTTCTTGAAGCATTTCATAATTACGATACTTTTGCTGTTGTGTTTAATTATTCTTTTTGATTACAGATTGAATTGCAACTCTGCCTAAGATGAATCCGACTAATAAACTTGCCTATAAACGACATATGTATTCAGGGCCGCGAAAATCACGGAAAAAAGTGCAAGCAACATTGAAAAGACATCATGGAAATTCTTCTAATGATTTTTAGTGAGTAAGTAAATCAGATTCCCATAAGATTTCGAATCAGATTTACGTGATATGATGTATGGACAACAAAATGAACATGTTGCAAAGAGCATGTTTATGCAACAATATGGCAAAATTGTCAGGCCATCAGGTCTATTTATTGATGAAGACTTTGGATTCTTAGCAGCTAGCCCTGATGGTAAGATTATTCAATAATAAAAATATACAAATAACTAGCTTTTGCCTGTGGTTCCGCCCTCATGAATCTTGTGTGTCGCGTGGATTTTTTAATTTGGTTCAGTGGCGTAGGCCTAAAAACTGTTCTTTTTTACAGGTATTATAGAAGCAGAAAATACTATTGTAGAAATAAAATGTTTTCCCTCCTTGAAAAGGAAATCTCAAAATATTAGAGAAGCATCAGGAAATAGAAATTTTCCTATTCATTTGGAAAATGATGTTTTAGTTATGAACAAAAAGCATAATTATTATTATCAAGTAAGTAACAAAGATCATTATTTCTTGGTTCATGTATGTATAAATATAATGTATTTCTTGGATTGTTTCTCAGCTATTATTATTTTGATTCTAGGTCCAGGGTCAATTGCGAATTACCAAAATGAGTAAATGTTACTTCATTTGCTTTATATCTGTCACCCAACCATTGACTGTCATAGAAGTTAACCGGGATGAGGAATTTATCAACGCTATGATGCCGAAGTTGGTAACATTTTTCAAAACATGTGTACTGCCGGAAATTATTTTGAGACGAGTTGGGAAAAATGCTAAATGTCTAGACATCAAGGAATTAAAAGGTATGAAAAATATAAGTCTTACTCATTTCCTAACTTATTCCTCGGGTTTCTGAGGTGTGGGTTCACTGAACCCGGTTCAGTAAGAATAGTCTAACAAAACTGTGTAAATTCATTTGTTGCAGCGAAAACTGTGTCTCCCAGCAATTGATTTAGATCGCACGGAAATGATATAAATGGAAGTAAAAAGTGACAAGCAGAAGATTGATACTGCGCGGCGACGGCGGCGCAGCAAAAAGTAGCGTGTAGAAGAGAAGATATTTTATATAGATAGTATTTTTTATGTATCTTTGTATGGTGGTACGAGTCGATGGTTCGAATCCAAGCCGACACTTTGCTTTGTGTAAATTATTTCATCACCAGTTCAGAGGAGGCCTGAGTCTCAGCAGTGGGAACATTATAGACTAATTATTATGCTATTTTTGTACGTAGCGATGTATAGTTTATGTTATTTGTTAGTTTATAAGATTTTTCTGTGTACATATGTTTCACTCATGTATTTAGGTACCAGCCAAACAATTCAATTGTAAAAGAATATTTTTTGTTCAAAGTTGTATAATAAGTGGGTAGTGGTAGTTTATGTTATTTGTTAGTTTATAAGATTTTTCTGTGTACATATGTTTCACTCATGTATTTAGGTACCAGCCAAACAATTCAATTGTAAAAGAATATTTATTGTTCAAAGTTGTATAATAAGTGGGTAGTGGTAGTTTATGTTATTTGTTAGTTTATAAGATTTTTCTGTGTACATATGTTTCACTCATGTATTTAGGTACCAGCCAAACAATTCAATTGTAAAAGAATATTTATTGTTCAAAGTTGTATAATAAGTGGGTATTCTTGAAACATAAATGTTATGGTTAGCTAGCAACCACTTGTGTGTTGTTGTGTAAGATACTTACACTTACGTGTGATGTTATATAAATTGTAATATACGTACATAATTCTTTCTAATACTAAATTCAGAATCATAATTGTAAATATCAAAATATTGAAAAAAGTATGTTATCTTTGTGTGGTGGTACGAGTCGATGGTTCGAATCTAACCAGAAAATATTTAGGTAAATGCAGTGAGAGTAAATAAAACGATATTTGTATGAAAATATTAACCATAGATAAATATTATTAATTTATAGTAAGATACAATAAAACGCTTTACAATTGAATACATAATCTTTTATTTATTTAGTACAGGTCACAATTTATTTACACGTTAGGTACTATTTAGGTTCAGTCACATTACAACAACCTATATAGGTACAATATACCTTTATTACCCAAAATAATTTATCTGAATAATTTGTTATGGTGAAAAGGTATTTGATATCGAGCCTAGAAACAAAAGTATGCATATCCCAATAATTATATTATTAAGAAATAGATTGGAACATAACAATCCTCTAGTAATTTAAAGTATGCTTAATTAGTAAATTAATATTTGTTTTCAGTTTTTATAAATAATTTGGTCCTCTTTCTTTAAATTAACGCCATCTGGACATTTTAATTTCCAACCATGTTTGAATAAAACGACATCTAGTGAAGTCGGAAGTTACTACTACTTACTTTGCATGTGTGTGTAAAGAGTAAATTCATGCGGCTAAATCATTATTTTGTTCTAATCTTTGTATGATACCAGTTAACAAGCACAGTGATGATCTAAAAAAATCAAGTTAATGCTCTAGGTTTCGCTAAGAATAAAGTTGTTTATTAAAAATTTCTATGTTAGGTGTAAAAATTGAAAATGTTCGAAATTGTGGATGTGTCGCCATCTAGCGACAAAAGCGGCTGTGAGATAATTAGGCTTTCGCCTACCGATACCTATCACATATTGTTTTATAAGAAATTACAATAGGCAATGTCAAACGAAGGACGGCCTTATCTTTCGCAACTTCTGAGTGCAACCAATTGCAAATTAAAGAAAAATATAGGTAACATATTTGTTATTATTTAGCCACGGCACTCTCTAGTGCCGTATAAAAGAAACATAGGAGAAAATATCAAAATGCATCACACATACACATGAAATAAGTATAAGAAATAACTTCCACATCTATCCACCAGGTGGCGGAAGTCGGTATTGGACTCTATACAATTCACTCCTACAGACACTATAACTAACTTGTCCATTGCCGTCATGTCGCCCCCATTGCTGGTCAAGTTTAGTTTTAATACTAACTGAGTTCAAAACAGCCTACTATCAATCACGTCATGGGTCAAGTTATAATGAACGTACTTACTGAACTGAGGCTATAGACAAAATCCCTTTTCTGTAAGCGTTAACGCCAACGGAAAGATCAAATTGTATGGAGGTGACAGCAGCAGTCACTTGACATCTCTAAAGCAAATGTCAACTCCATACAATTTGATCTTTCCGTTGGCGTTAACGCTTACAGAAAAGGGATTTTGTCTATAGCCTCTGAACACCTAAGTGTTCGGCGACACGACGCCGCCACCGCGCCGCATCCGCGCTGCTGCCGCTCCGACGCCGCACTGCGCGCCGTTCCGCTTAATTAAAGTATTATATAGTAGCCGGCGATGGAATAAAAAATATAGTACAGGTTTTTTATTCCATCGCCGGCTGCTTGAAGGTGCACGCGCTTTATAATACCTTAATTAATCAAACGAAACGGCGCGCGGCGCGGCGTCGGTACGGCAGCGGCGCGGTGAAGACGCGGTGGCAGCATCGTGTCGCCGAGCACTAACGGTTCGAGAGTGCTGAGTGACGACACACTGATGTGTGATGCCGTCCATCCACGCGATCAGGGGGCCAAGTCTACTAATTTACAAACGTGTCAGTGGTCTCACAATGATCAGTTTTTGACAGATATGCCATACAAAACCTGTCAAAAACTCATCATTGCGAGACAACTGATACGTTTGTAAATTAGTAGACTTGGCCCCCAGGGGTGACTTGTTTTAATGTGGCGTATGTAACTTGTAACTACTTTGTCGGGAGTTAATTAGGGGCGGTCAGCTTCAAAAGTCCATTATCACATCATCTAAATTGACATATTATAAGTATTTTAAGTATTTAATAATAGTTAAGACTTTTAATTTTACTTCTGCTCTAGAAAACTAAAATGTTAATCGACTTTTGTCGCTGACTGTAAAAAAGAAGTTATGTAAAAAAGTAAATAAAGGAAATAAGGTTGACGTATGAAACCATAATGGAAAATCCTTATGAAATACTACTGAGTTTACAGGCTACAGTACAATAATACACTGAAAATGTAAGCCTACAGTTTTAATTTCAAAATATTATAGGATTAACGAATATTAGTGAATGGTAACGACATCTATCATTGTCGTTTTGAACTACATTGGCGTAGCTCGTAGGCGTCGGCGTAGCAAGCGGCATAGCATCATTCTATAGCTACGAATGCCTACGTAATATGCCTACGATTTGCTAAAATTTCGCTACGAATGCCTACGTCACTACGTGCCTACGATTTGCTCAAATTTCGTTACGAAAGTACACGATGTCCGACGATGACGCGACGAGAGGAGAGAAACATTTCATTTAAAAAAATTACATGACCCAAAGTATACAAAGTTACCTTTGAAGATGGATTTTTGCTTTTTTCTCCTGTTTGTTATTTATTTACTAGCTGCGCCCCATGGTTTCACCCGCGTAAGTCTCGATCCCGTGGGAATATCGAGATAAAAAGTATCCCATGTCCTTCTCCAGTTCATTGTCTACCCCTGTGCCAAATTTCATCCAAATCCGTTCAGCCGTTCATTCGTGATGGCGTGACCAAGGGAAATAGGGATTCATTTTTATAAATATATATAGAATATAGATAGATAGATATAGATTATTTCAAATCATCATCATCATCATCATTTCAGCCGAAAGACGTCCACTGCTGGACATAGGCCTATTTTTAAGAGTTTATTAATACGGACGTTAATTTTCCAAACAACTGTATCAATGCGGCTTACCTTCGATCAACAATGTACTAGATTTCCGATGAGCCCATCAAGAACGGCCGGAAAAATAAGACCACAAAATAATAATGTTGTGGTCTTATTTTGCAACATAGTTTTTAATCATATTGTTTAGAAAAGATTAATATTTCCATAAACATAAAAAAGTTCTGTTCTTATTTTGAAAATTTGTTTAATTTTCAATCGGAGTAGTAAATATATTGCAAACTATAATACACTTTATGTTTTAGTGTTAAGGTTTATAGTCAAGTTTTAGGCAATCGCGGCCACTTGAGCGATGTGTTTTTGTTCCTAATCCTTAATCTAGTGCTATTGTTGATTGAAGCGGCTTACCCATCAATTAAAAATGGCAATTACATAGTTTTTGTGATGGTAGTTATTTTTAAGAAGGTAGGTACTGCGAAACAGCGCCCTAATTGCGTAACACGATCAATCACAATCTGAATTGGTTTGAAACAAATTTCTAATCCATTGTTTCATTAGTTAGAAAAAAAATCTGCTCAACAACGTACAATGAATGTTGTTGAACTAGTTAATTGATTCAGGCGTGACTTAGGCGGAAATCCATTATAAAATACACTACACTTATAAAATACACAAAAGAGCACTTGCGTCACTTTGCGTCCAGCGCTCGGTGTGGTACACACGTCGCGTTCTGGTTTGCAATTGGTCAATCGTCATCCTCAAGATGCCTCGTTGAGAGGTGAAACGCGTGTCGATTTCTTACAGGGTTTTTATGACTCTTGAAGAATAGTCAAGCGGAATAGATTACTAAATATATCTGCGTCTCGTCTATTGTATTTTGTTGTTGAACTGTCAAAATTTCGGTTACGAAAATAAGTTACGCAAAGACAGCTGGTTGTTTCACAATGTTTTTTTAAAAAAACTACCCATTATTATAATATGCAACTGTTCATAATCGCATGAAAAAAAAAAAAATCTAAAAGAAAGAAGAACAATTTATTTTTAATATGGCATCGAATGCATTTTTCTCATCAAAGGTGCCAGTAGCTAATTAAAAAAAAAAAATACCAGACTTTTTTAAGCCTCCGATTTTTTAATAAACATTATTTTATATTATAAATCCTATAACCGGAGGTCAATGAACCCTTGTTTTGCGGTATCCACGTAGTACAATTCCATGGGGTTTGAGGCCATTAACTTTAAACCTTCTTTTGCACACTGATAAGGTTGATTTTAATTTAGCAAGGAACACTTTACAGCCCCCTTTTCACCCTCTCCCTTTGACGTTTTAATCTGTCTGGAACTAATTGATTCTGATATTTGCCACACTGTTCATTTCATAACGCTAATACGAATAGATTTTAACTACAAAACTTTCATAAGTTTTGTAGTTATGCCAATTAAGTATTTCGTGAAGGTTTCTCAAAAGTGAATTTCTTAGAAAATGTAGGGACGCTGGCACTTTAATTTTTGTTCGAAAGTTTTCATTTTATTTATTGTTGTAGGCTGTGTGCGTCATTCGTGTGACGTCAATTAGCATATCTATAATATATATATAAATAAATCCCTATTTCCCTTGGTCACGCCATCAGGCGTGAACGGCTGAACCTGAAGCTGACCTGGAATAGGACATAGGATACGTTTTATCCCTATATTCCCACGAGATCGAGACCTACGCGGGTGAAACCGCGGGGCACAGCTAGTAATATAATATTATAAAGCTGAAGAGTTTGTTTGTTTGAACGCGCTAATCTCAGGAACTTCTGGTTGGAATTGAAAAATTCTTTTTGTGTTGGATAGTCCATTTATCGAGAAAGTTTATAAGGCTTTAAAACATTACGCTACGACCAATAGGAGCGGAGCATAAATGAAAAATGTTGCAAAAATGGGAAGCATGATTCCTTTTTGAGAGCTTCCGTTGCGTGCGCTGCGTAAACGGTTTAAGTTACGCAAATAACATGTATGATGAAATTGTTCCTCTTTAAATGTTCTAAAAAAGTCCGCAATGTGTATCTTTTAAGATTGACTCACTATAACCTTTTTTATAGTAATTTGTTCGAAATTAATGCATTATATGCGAAGAAGTTTTATCAACATAATATTAATTCTTATTCAAATGAATAGTTTTAACATCAAGGGTATTTATGTAGCAGTAAAATATTTTTTGATTCATTCGAATCGGACATTTAATTTCAAAGTTATCACGAGTATAAAAATGCAATACGCGAACCGTTCGACGCCGCGCGCCTGCGGGCGCCGCGCCAGACGGTAGACCATGATCTGGAATAGGACATAATATGATACGTTTTATCCCTATATTGGTACGGTGAAACCGCGGGGCACATCTAGTTTTGTCATAGTTGTGTATGTAATGTGGCTGTGCTTTTTAACCGACTTCTTCAAAAAGGAGGAGGTTCTCAATTCATCTGTATGTTTTTTTTTTGTGTGTATGTTACTCGATTACTCCGCCATTTATGAATCGATTTTGATGATTCTTTTTTTGTTTGGTAGGTCACGCTTAAGAGGTGGTCCCATATAACAAAATTTTATTAATTTTGCTTGCGTAGTTTTTGAGTTGACGTCACAAAAATCCTGCATCGCGCAATTAGAGTTTACCGTGCAGTGGAGGTGGACATATAAACAAGAATCCAATATCAATCATTGGGCAGTTGCCCGCCAGACACAACCCCCGTCTGGTTGGAGGATCCTCCCTTTTCTATGGTGGATGAGTGAACTTTACACCCTGTTCCTCATACCCCTAAACTATCATGCTCCTTCCCTTTCATATCATTCCTCATACAATTGGTTGGAGGTCAATATTGGAGTAAATAATTTCCACCAACGTAATATCTAAAGGGATAATCATTTTGTTTTTTTATTCACACGCAACGTATTGTTTGTTGAGCATTATTTACTTATTTAGTTAAAATTCTATACTAGGGTTGAGGCGTATAAATTTATCGTAACAGATATTAAAAATAATAACAAATAAAAATTGTTCCTAACAATAAAACATACCTGTTACTTTAAAATAACAGATCCTCAAGACTTACGGCGTGTTACTGTTAAATCTTCGGATGCGATTTTCGACTTTAAACGAAAAGAAATAAAGAAGATATTCAATTGAGATTTAAATACGTATTTATCGTCCGTACAAAAATAACAGGCTGTTATTTAATAACAGATAATATTTGGATCTGTTATTTTTTTGTAACAGTAACAGTGTTAACTGATAATAGATATCTTGTTTAACCTGTTATTACAACTTACAACCCATCTTTAACTATACTCCGTGGTTCTTCAATCGGATATTCGGATGAGAATGAAGGAAGGAAATGAATCAATAAGTAACAAATTCACAATCACATTCATTAGAACTTGTTAACGTTAAATAATAAAGGGTTTTAAAAATAGCCACTCAGACAGCGACAGCACCCCACGCTCCCCTCTTGCGAAGGGAGTGAACGATCATCGAGGGCTGGTGGTAGGTCTACCACCGCCCGCCTCACGCTCAGGGCACCGCGCCACGTCTCATCAACGTGACTTGTGAGGACTCACATGGTGTGAAAGTCTCGAGAAGAGCTTACTATAGAAATGATCCTATGAAGTAAGTAGAGATGAGAATATTGGTTGAAATTGTTTATTGGTTAATGGTTAATGGTTAAATAAAAATATCGATATTTTTATTGGTTGAAAATATTAGTTAATATTTTTATTCAAGTATCTGCAACATGTTGAAAAGTTGAATATTCTATTAACTAATGCATGTTGAAATTGTTAAGTTAAACTTCCTTTCATACTTTAACAGGCTTTTTTACAATATTTACAAGTTGCGACTTTTTCCACCCCCACGATTATCGAAATGGTTCCACGTATCATTATTTCGTCTCGGCATTTTGTAAAACAAAAAAAACAACAACAACGCAACGACGCGACTTTGTTATTTGAGTAAAATATCAAAACTAACTAATAAAATAAACTTATATCAAAAATCAACCATTAACCGACCGAAATATTGGTTAAAAATATCAACAACTTTCTTTAGAATAAAATATCCCCAACAGTAAATGTGTTTTAACGTAACAAAGATAGAACATACAATTGAATGCACGTAACGGAATAAATATTTCTACCACACTGACGACACTGCGTTGCCGCTCCGAAGGTCAACCCGAGCGAGCGAGAGACAGCGCGTTGTTCGAGCGAGACAGAGAAATATTCGTCCTTGCCAATTTTGCGCCGAAGAAGTTGATATGATATTTTTATTCGTTAATGTTAATTTTATTTATTGAATATCATGGTTAATTTTAAATATTAGTTAAATTTAATGGTTGATGGTTATATTCATCATCTCTAGAAGTAAGGTCTTAATTAGTATTGGAAAAATCGAGGAGTGTCATTCAGCCGCGGAGAATCTTAACACCGCGATATAGAAATGCGCGTCATCGGCACAGCGCCATCTTGTAGCACGTTGAAGAGTTGGCGATCATTATAAAAATAGATTATGAATAGCGGTAAAGTTTGGTTACAAATAGTTACAATGTCAATGTCTCATGTATTTATTAACACTTGTTGCGCGGTGATAACTCCGATTATAGAATGAGTGTTGGCAATAATTGGATTATTTTATTGGACTTCCCCTAAACAGATTATAAAAGTCATTAAAATTAACCATGATTTAATAAATCTTGGTTAAGTAATCGTAATTATGAATAAATAAATAATTCATTAAAATTAATTAAAGCAATAAAATAATTTTTAATAACACTAAACAACCAACTACTTATTATTCAAATTTTTAATACAAGGCGTCTACTACTCAGGATAAAAACTCGGAATATGGAGAAACCAAGGAATAGGCTCGCCCCCTATTACATGGGACTTCAAAACATATACTGGCGAAATGACGACGTGTACCTACAGGGACACCTCTCCAAACTCTTCATGTTTAATCGTGTAATTTTTATAAATTACTGTAGGATCGTGTGGTGAAATAAAATAGTTAATTCGGAGCAATCCGAATAAAAACTTAGAAAAATCTTAGCTAACACATCTGTCGTCGTTCTTCGTTCCTTTCACCCGTCGTCATATTCCTTTTCCCTATCTCTCTCCCTTTCACTCTTATACACCTTTCACTCGCACCTCTACAAATCGTTCCCTTCTACTCAAAATTCATACCACATTATTCACGTCACTACAATGTAAGTAAATACTTAGATTTCAAACCTTTCATGCGTAAATGAAACCCAATCAATGAGTAACCAAGAAGCGCACAGCCCCCATTAGTCCCCAAATACGCACAATATTGACACACGCATGGCTAGGTAAACATTGGCTTATGGCGTAGCCCCAGGCGCCTGTGGGGCTTCGCTAAAGACATTAGAAGCGACCTCGCGCGGCCACGGGCAAGTGGCGTGGATTCGCTGCGATTTCTAATAATGTCTGATTATCTTTTATTTATTTTTTCCCGGTAGCTTAGTCAAATTTAGATGGTTTAGTTTTTGACTTTTAGAAGCTCGTGGCTAAGTAATAACAGCTGCACGGGACGATTCATGAGGTGCCTACGCTTGTCGGGGTTGGTCCGTGGATGGGTGACCATCTTAACATACCGAGATTCCTCCGTGCCTCGGAAAGCACGTTAAGCGGCTGGTCCCGGCTGTCATTCGTGGATCTTTGACAGTCGTGACGGGTCGTCAGAAGTCCGAAAGTCTGACAACCAGTCTTATACCAATGGGGGTATCGTATTACCCAGTAACTGGGTTGTGGAGGTCCGATAGGCAGTCGCTCCATGTCAGATAATGGTATTAAGAAGGTCGTAAATCACAAAGTGCGATGGAAATACCTATCCTACGTTTGAAATTCAGCTTCCAAAAATGTAAACAAATATGTGTTGTTGGGAAAATAACTTTAATACCCACAAATAAAGTTCAGTTTGCTTCACATCAGTCTCGGATGCATTTGAAAAGTCTGGTACACCCACTGTGACTGGACAGTCAGCTTAGTTCACTAACTGATTAATATTTACTTATACCATGGGCAGGAACTTTCTCATAAAGAATAAGATCATACGAGTATTATCTACATTTATTTGCAAGAAAAACCAGCTATCTAATTGTGTGACTTATTTTCGTAACCGATTACGAGTAATTTGTTTCATTTTGACAGTTCAACAACATTCATTGCGTTATTTACGTTGCCGAACAGATTCTTTTGTCGAACTTATGGAGCAATGGATTAGACCTTTCTTTCAAACCGTTTCCAATTCTGATTGATCGTGTATTACGCAATTAGGGTTCAGCTGAGTCAGGATTCAAACTCCATTACCATTGCTGCTGCTGAGAGTTTCAACTGTGATTGGCCAAAATAAAAGTATCTTTGCCCTAAAAACTTCTACCCCCTCTCAGAAGAGGCCTCTCGGTTGTCAGTCAATATTACAGTTGGCTATGAAAAAACGATAGGTAGAGGAGAAAACGATCGGTAGAGGAGAAAACGATAGGTAGAGGAGAAAACGATAGGTAGAGGAGAAAACGATAGGTAGCGGAGAAAACGATAGGTAGAGGAGAAAACGATAGGTAGAGGAGAAAACGATAGGTAGAGGAGAAAACGATAGGTAGAAGAGAAAACGATAGGTAGAAGAGAAAACGATAGGTAGAGGAGAAAACGATAGGTAGAGGAGAAAACGATAGGTAGAGGAGAAAACGATAGGTAGAGGAGAAAACGATAGGTAGAGGAGAAAACGATAGGTAGAGGAGAAAACGATAGGTAGAGGAGAAAACGATAGGTATAGGAGAAAACGATAGGTACAGGAGAAAACGATAGGTAGAGGAGAAAACGATAGGTAGAGGAGAAAACGATAGTTATAGGAGAAAGTATCTTTGCGGTACCCTAAAAACTTCTACCCCCTCTCAGAAGAGGCCTCTCGGTTGTCAGTCAATATTACAGTTGGGTATTAGGAATTATTGATTGGTTAACTCATCTTGGCTTACTCATCAGCCGAATGTATAATATACTACCTTTTTCCGCGATTTTGTCTACGTGTTTATTGTTTTAACATAAAATATGTCCTATGACACTTGAATTTTTCGAATCGGCAGATTACCTCCTAAGCATACAAACTCACTTTTACCTCTTTAGTGTGCCGTGCATTAGTTGTCTCGCGTGACCCGGTGAACTTTGTACCACGAGTATTTTTCGGCTGTCCCTTTGGGTTTTTCCTAATTTTATTTTTTCTGTTCTTTTGTTTTTTTCCTAAACCACAGAATTGAGGCGAACAAAAAAAAAAAATTCAAATCCTTCGAGCCATTTTCCAGTTTTTATGAGACTAACACACGGCCATTAATTTTTATAAATAGACTAGCTGATGCCCGCGGCTTCCGCCCGCGTGGATGTCGGTTATAATATACTAACTTACCTTACTCGAGAACCACTCTATCCATTGGTGAAAACAGCATGAAAATCGGTGCAGTAGTTTTGAGTTTATCGCGAACAGGACGACAGACAGACGCGGCGGAGGACTTTGTTTTATAATATTATATAGGGATAGTACAGACATAAAAGTAGGTACCTATAACGGTTTTCGGTCTAGCTATCTATCTCATAGAGCCACAAATTCCATAAAAAGGGAAAGCTGTAGTATGCCGTTTATTGGTCGCATTTTCTTCTCTTTCACAGCCATTTCACGCGCCATGCCATAGAATAAAATGAAAGCATTATATTATGAGCTGACGCATCGCTCCAGGAATTCAGCATCAGACGACGTGATTAACATGAAGATGTTATAACGCTTCGTACTTTCAGCATGTATCTGGAGGAGGAAAAAATTAGTTGAATGAGGATTATACTTAATATACGAACGAAATGATTTTCCTTTTAAGGTTAGTATCGCGGTGCACTTCATCTTTTTATAATTCATACATCGCCACATTCACCACGTACTGGTTTCTTTAGTTGGTATTTTTTTTGTGTATTGATGCCTAGCACGTAACAGAACTAGACCACCATTTCTGTGTATCAATTTTACTTCTTTATATGAGGACCCTGATGGATTTTGAACCTAACCTAACCTAGGAATCCGTTAGGAACGTGGAAAAAAATGTGGAATGAGGATTATATTAATATCCGAACGAAATGATCACCTGCTTGAATGACATGAAAATAAAGAGTACCTACATAATATCGAGATACATAGTAAAGTAGGTAACAGGATTATAAATATTCAAATAAATATAATGTCACTTCAATAATATTATTTCAAGAGAGAGGCCCGCTAGCGCTACCGGTGCGTTGCGTCGCTGCAACTGAACGCACCGTGTGGCATGATTTACGCACCGGCAACGCATCGTTTGGCTTCACTAGGAAGTAGAGATTGCAACCTTCACGTTATGTGGCCGGTAAAAAATATGTTTCGTCGATTGTCAGACTAACACCAATTTTAATAAAATAAAGAGAAGTCGTATTATCTAATTTATTATTTTAGATCATTCTACGGTATAGATATGTCTGATCAAAATCCATCAGAGTCCTCATATAAAGAAGTAAAATTTGTACACAGAAATGGTGGTCTAGTTCTGTTACGTGCTGGGCATCACAAAAAAAAAACAAACTAAAGAAACCAGTACGTGGTGAATGTGGCGATGTACGAATTATATTAAAAAAAAATCAAGTAATAAAAACTAAAACCCAACTACGACTTAAAAGGTATAAACAAGACACCTCAGACAGACAAATTAAAAATCCGGAGTCACACGTGTTAGGGCATAAATCGATCACATTACGTGTGACTCCGGATTTTTAATTTGTCTGTCTGAGGTGTCTTGTTTATACCTTTTAAGTCGTAGTTGGGTTTTAGTTTTTACCCGACTACGGCGAAGAAAAAGGAGGGTTATGATTTTTTATTACTTGATTTTTTTTAAAATTCTTTTGGGGTTATAATATATATATTTTTGAAATGTGCTCATTAAGCCCTTTCATTTGATACCCAACATGGTACGATTAAACTATTTTTTTTTTTAAGTTCCTCACTTTATGTCCTCTAGAGGGCGCCATTTTTAATTTATTGTGACTTCACATAGCCTATAACCAGCGGACAATCACGACGCTTCTAACGATACCTCATTTGTCAAATTGTGATAAGTGGTTTGGAAGATAGGAGGGAACAGATGAACATACATACATACATACATACATACATACATACATACATACATACATACATACATACATACATACCGGTCAAAATCATAACCCTCCTTTTTCTTCGCCGTAGTCGGGTAATAAAGAAATATTATTTGACACCAATTTCTGAGTGTGTTCTGAGTTATTGTTAATTCCAAAGAGTTTGGATTCAAAATATGATTATTAATGCTTTATCTAAAATATTATCTATTGCAGTGATGACAAAGGTTAAAATTGCATAGATTTCCTACCCGTATTGACATTGATTGCTTAATACTTAAAACGTCCTAAGTGCGGCAAGGTTCTATGTTCGTCTGTATATTTTTTTTTTTGTGTATTTTCATCGGTATTTTCGCCAATTGTGAACCGATTAAAAAAAATCTATTTACTTCGAAAGGGTATACTCCCAAGATGGTCCCATAAAATTTTTATTAACTTTGCTTGTGTAGTTTTTGAGTTAGCTTCAATGTTACGTATTTTTTCCCACTTGTAGACGATATAATGATATTGCTCCGTCACTGTTATTTACATAGCAGTTAATGGTATTCGAATTTGTGTGAGATAGGTACCACAACAAAAAATTGAAAAATAAAACTTAAAAAAAAAACAACCGACTTCCAAAAAAAACACAAAAAAAGTGAAAAATAATTTTAATTTCGGAAGTTTGTGGCAAAAAACGATAATTGAATAGCAAAGACACCGACTTCCGAAATTAAATCATCATAAATCACTTTTTTTGTGTTTTTTTTTGGAAGTCGTTTGTTTTTTTTTTGTAAAAATTTTGTTCTTTCTACCTTTATATATTGCGGCGGTAGCTGAAAGTGTACGCGACAGTAAGTTGCTCTAAGTGCACGAAACACATTCCTCGTAGAGAGCTGATTTTCGTAATACAGCTGAATAATTTGTAGACGCTGTGTCGGCCTAAGTCTTTCCATGATGAAATGTCAAACTATACTGAACAAAAATACCATGATAGAATAACACGACTGACGCTTTATCTGTCAACAAATCCATAGATAAAAAAGTACCTCTAAATGAATCACCCGTTATTTTCGTAACTTTTCTCACAACACGGCCCTACGCATAACATGTTCTATTTCCTTACCATGAACATGCCACTCCCGGCTTTTCAGTTTACTCTTTAATTCTGAGTATATTATGTAGGTACCAGATTTACATGACAGCATTAGAACTCGTTCACCCAAAACCTTTTAATTGCCTTGTGGGTAATGAAAGCATTGAGGTCGGTTCCAATTCAACCCGTACATTGAGTACTCCAAACACAGGCCTATCAAAGGTAAAAGCCGCAGCCGTTCGGAACTTGGGTGATTCGATTATAGTCCCGGAGCGACCGCAGCCGCATTATTATGTAACATCCGCAATAATCCCGACCTGTCTCCTGTACTAACTAATGTACTTCTTCGATTGAAAAATGACGCAGTTTTATATAAAGTTGTAGTTTGTAGAGATGGGCGGTGGTCGCGGTGGTCGCAGTGCTTCCATGCATAATGATTGTAGGTCGGACATGATCGATGAGACCGCGGACGAGCATTCATACGTATAATTATAATTGAGTTCATATCCATATATGTAGGTTATGCTTATGAATTGATTAAAATTGAATGAATTCATGACTTCCCAATCAAGCTGTACGATGATAGTGAATTGAACTGAAGTGCGGAGTCGTCACTTATGAACTGAGCCGGTAATGGCGACAGCCCCAGTGAGAGGCGTCGGTTTTAATTGGAATTAATAACCGATAAGTAATTCCGTGGTGCCGGGGGTTTGTTTACCGGGGCGGGCGGGGCTGGAGGGGACGGGGGGTGAGGGCGGCGGCGTCAGCTGGGTGCGCGCGCAGCGGTCGATAGCGCCGGGCGGAGCGCGCAGGCGCGGCGCTATCGAGCCCACTCGGGCCGCCGCCGTCGCCGGCCGTACACGTGATGCATGCGGGCACCTAGCGGCTGCACGCGCGCGGGCCTCATGGGCACCGTGCTGAGCTTCAGCCCGCGCGAGCGGCGCCCGCCAGCCGCCGCGCCGCCACCCGACCGCGCCGCGCTCGCCTACTCCTACGAGCGCCTCAACAATGCCAAGAACCGCGAGAACCGCGAGCTGCCGCGCGATGAGCGCCGCGCAACCCTAGACGACGCCGCCAAGATTATATCCGAGAAGACTGCGCTGGAGAAGAATCTGAAGAAGCACTCGTTATTTATAAATGCGCTTTCTTGGAAGCGGTTTTCAACAGCAAACAATAATAAGAAGAAGCTGGAATGCAAGAGCAAGAGTGTGGCAACGTTCCGGGCTCCGCTGACGGACAACGCGCCGCTCGACCGCAACAAGAATGCGCACGTGACGGGCGTGTACGCGCGGCCAGCGCCGACGCCCGCGCCGCCGCCCGACACCGCGCGCGCCAACGCGCTCAACAACAATGTGCTGTGCTACGACAAGCTCCCGGCGTCCTCCGGGCCTCCCGTGGTGGTGCCGCGCAAGACCGTCATCCAGGCCTCCACGTCGGAGCTGCTCAAGTGCCTAGGCCTGTTCCTCCACACGCGCTGCCACCGACTGCGCGACTTCCAGGCAGGGGACGCAGTCATGTGGCTGCGGACTGTGGACCGCTCGCTGCTGCTGCAAGGATGGCAGGTAAACGCAATACGGTCCCTACTTCTATCAGTACACAGGTTCACCAACAACACGTATCAGATGCCAACATGGATGACAACATGAGGGACAGCCAGCAATAGCGGCCGTCGTTGTCGACGGCAACTCAGATTTGCATAACAATATTACGGAAAAATGTTTCCGAACAGCAAAAATCAGTGCAAAACAAATGCACCCACACGAAATCGAATCAATTGTTTGGATTGTATGATGCTTTTCATGCTACAAAATACATGGAAATGTACATTACAGTCCACGACACGGTTGTAGTGATGTCTTCCCATATGTTGTTCCATTTAGCTAATTCATACTGCACTGCTGTCCTCGCTTCAATTACCTACATGGCGTCACATAGAGCGCTGTTTGCAACAATCATACATCAGTTTGCATTCTACATTATTGAGTACCTTTTAAAAGAGTAACGGTGGAGTTTCTTGTCCATTCTTCTCCATACGGAAACTACCTTTTGGAAGGGACTAGAATCAGTTCTATTTCTTTGTTTTTGATGTTTAAAAGTGCCTTTGTGCCTGAAATAAATTATTTGACTTTGAATGCAAATCATACATAATCATGGATATTCTGATTCATTGAATTTATAGGAATAGGCCGTAAAATGTCACGCAAAGTATTTCAATTAAGTACTTACCGTAAATTATGGTAGAATTGGGAACATTCTCATACATTTCAAACAGTAATTACTGGCCTTCGCCTAAATATCAAGGCTACACCTCACTTGAACAAGGCGATTAGTAAAATATTAAATTGAACGTTTCACTTTCCACTTTAGATTTTCCATTTTCCTCCTCGAAAATCGATACAGCGTCAATGAATATTAAATGAGGCAGACGCCATTTAATAAAGAGCATTTGCATTCAGTTTAAACCTTTCATGAATAACTGACGTGAATGAAACAAATGAAATGATCATGACGCATCTCTCTTTAAATTATTTATGTCTTCCTTCCGTAAATCTGCGAAAAATATTTCTTAGCCCCAACATAGAGCCTCCATTTTCGCGAAAACGTGAACAATTTATCCTTGCAAGTGCCCCGTTCTACGCAATATGCTAAAAGCTACATCTAATATTCAACGATGCTCAGCAAAACATCGCAGTCTACTTTATCTAGTGTTCCGAATCAAACACAAACAGTTGTAGGCCGTCGCTTCATTCAATATAAATAGGGGACCAAAGCGTACGTCAGACGAAAAATCGATAGGACGTTATGGCATCAAGAACTTTATACCCGTGGGTCTTTAACGATTTAGGCTTTGTTTAGAGTGAGACAGCGATATCCATTGAGTGTTGCCGTGTTGCTCTGTTCACGATGGTAGACAAGATTTTGAATTTGGAGTTTGTGCAATTAGAGTGACGTAACAGTTCATTATTTTGGTTTGGCAAAGCTTGTTAGAAACAAGACGATTCGAGATTGAAAGGTAACTTTGTCTTTATACGGAGTCAAGGCGTGTTGACATCTAATATTAAAAAATAGACTTCAAGAATAGTCCTGGGTCTGTACTACATTATAGTTACTTGAATTGACTTCATGAATCAAACTGAAAGCCAAGATTTCATAGGTTTTATCGCAACGGGGCTGTTAGAAAGGGAAAAAACCCAGACATCAATAAACCCCCATGGTCGGTATGTGGCGGCCATGTTGCCATTTCCGTAAAGAGGTGGAATGTTACGACTTTTGTACATATTTGCAAAGCTTAGGGGATGAAACAGGCTTACAGTAACTGTAATATAAGAAATTAATTGTATGCAGACTAAAATAACTGAGCGTGCTATGTTTTGTGCTAGCTGACATATGGCTAATAATTAGATGTATGTTTTATGTTGCGTAATGTAAATGATTTTGCATACTTTTGTATAGAATCATTTTTTTATAACTGAACAGACAGCTGTGCTGCTGGGGAGTTTGTTGCGCCACTTCTTCCCAGCTAAAGCACCAGGAAGTGGTGAAGGGTGGGCGTTTTGGGAGACTGTCTTATGTAATTTTGACGTTCGAAAAGTGCTGATTTTCAGCCTAGTTTGAATAAATGACTTTTGATTTGATTTGATTAGTAAGTTACGGGTAATTTTTAAGAAGTTATGAAAGTGGCACATCTGCGTTAGATGATGATGATTGGACATTGACAAACTGAAGAAAAGAAATTCCAGATGGAAAACGCAATAACACTTTACCCGACCCGGGAATCGAACCCGAAACCTCATATTCAGAAGTAGCACTTATGACCACTAGACTAACGGGGCAGTGAACTGTCACACCCTTTCTATTTAAAGAAAATATAGATTTGCATTCACGCTTATAATGCTATTTCATGGCAGGCTTATTATTGCCGTATCGATCGACATGAATTCACCTGGCAATAACATGGCAGCGTGGCAGTCAGATTACGATCGCGTGCAAGTAATAGAACCTTTATGGATGGCAACCAGACAATAAGTCGATAATTTGTCGACTTTTGGGAAAGTATTCGAAGCAAAGGGAATAAAGATATTAAATCAGGCCTAAATATATGTCAAAAAACTAGGCAACATATACAATGTGTTTTTTTTATATCCCATAACTCTAGATTAGGTATGATTGAGACCATATCAAAGAACCAACTGGCATATGAATTATTCTTCATGCGTCATTTTTTTTTGTTTTCAGTTTTCATACAAAATAATTCGACAAAGTCACGATTATTAATGTAAAACATCCTTACGTGAAATATGACAACGTCGCATTTTCTTAGCTTTAAATATTGGTTTGAATAAAAATGAAACTTAGATACCTATACACATCGAGAATCTATTTTATATCTTCGAAATTATGCATTTTTGGACCACCTATTCTAGGAGATTTTGTGTTCTTTTACTTAAATAATATAACCCTAGAGTTATGGGATATCAAAAAAAACACGTTGTATAACTATAAGGTGTACCTTTTCATACACGAAATCTCTTATGAGGTCATTGTACTCATCATCTGATATCGAGAAAAAAAAACAGCTATTCCCTACATTTCTGTTGGCATACCTCGTCAAAATGTTGGGAACAGCTGATTTTTTTATCGCTGAAATGATAATATAGTCCTGCAGACCGTATTTCGGCTATGGCAGACAATCTCAACGGAGACTAAGCCTTCGGCGCGGGAGATATTATAGTGCAGGCGTGTGTGCGCAGACACAGGTGCACTCTCTCTTCCCGCACTCTCATAGTCCGATGGGACGGCAATCCGACACGACCGGAGAGAGATCAGGCGTAGGACCAACGGCTTAACGTGCTTTCCGAGGCACGGGGTATCACAACGCCAACTTCCAAACTCCGGGCTGTTACTAAGAAATTCCTAATGGAAAACCCAATAAAACCTTTGCCCGACCCGGGAATCAAACCCAGAATCCCACGTTCAGCAGTCGCTTAGTCGTGTTCGATCGCTGTTTTTATATATCCTAAATACCTACTACAATAATATTGTCGAATATTATGAAAGTCTTCGGCCTTCTTCTTATCACATTTAGTTCATGACTATACGAAATAAGTGTTTTTGCAAATTAAACAACAACAAGTACGTGACACGCTTTCAATCTAAATCCGAAGGATATTAAAGGTAGTTGCTTCATCCGCTCAACTGTCGATTGGCCTTCTAATGGCCGATAACAATTAAAATTCTATTGTGTCTCGTTAATGACAGTTGGAGGTATATGTTTTAAAAGTTCGTCTGCTTGACAATGTAAATGACGCAAAGAATGTTGTTGAATTGTCAAACAACTTTTTACTAAGTCGGTCTCTTTGCTTTTCAATTTTCGTTTTTTGTCACCGACTTCCGAAATTAAAGTAATCTTTCACTTTTTAGTGTTTTTTTTTTGGATATCGTTTGGTTTTTTTTTTTGTTTTGTAAAAAGTTTTTATTTTTCACTTTTTAGTTGTGGTACCTACCCCACACAAATTCGAATATCACTACCGGTGACAGTGACGGAGCCACATACAACATCGTCTACATAAACTAAGTGGGGAAAATACGTAATATTGAAGCTAACTGAAAACTACGCAAGCAAAGTTAATAAAATTTATATGGGACCACCTCTGATGCATGACTTACCAAAAAAAATAAGAATCATCGAAATTGATTCATATTTGGCGAAGTAACAGAGTAACATACAAACACATAAAAAAAAACATTAACAAATCAAAGCCTCTATTGTAAGTGTGATACGTAATAACCCCATTGGTCTCTTTCAAACTACTCAACAATTCTTAGCTCTTGGCTTTCACATCCAATCTCCGGCCGCGAGCAACTCCAACCAAAGGGCCTTAGAAGCTCTATTTAGAAAGTCTTATATAAAACTAGACTCAATCTAAAACAACAAACAAGGCCCTACTTTAAATGCATAGAAAGGAAACCAGTTTTAAAATTCATATCCTACTAATATTATAAACTAGCTGTTGTCAAAGTCAAAGTCAAAGTCAAAGTTTTATTAATGCGATTTTTGGTGATACAACAGGGTCTTAAAAATATTTTATAGTAGCTCAAAAATCTACCCTATAGGGCATGCATTGTTATATATGCCCTATAAGGTAGATTTGTCCGCGACTTCGTCTGCGATCCGGAATGAAAAGTAGCCCATGTCCTTTTTCTGGTCATGGTCTACCCATGTGCTAAATTTCATCCAAATCCGTGCAGCTATTTAAGCGTGGAAGCGTAACAAACAAACAACAAAAACACTGAAAGTGACGATACAAAGACTAGCTTCCGCCCGCGGCTTCGTCCGCGTGGTATGTCGATAAAAAGTAGCCTATGTCCTTCCCCGGGATGCCATCTAGCTCCTTGCCAAATTTTGTCGAAATCCGTTCAGTGGTTTAGGCGTGAAAAGGTAACTTATAGACAGACAGACAGAGTTACTTTTGAATTTATAATATAAGTATGGATACGTGATATAATATGAATGATATAGAACTCTCTGTTCTATGTGAAGATATAGCCTCCTTCCGGGGCGGGCGGCATAGTCCGGGAAAACCGGAAGCGTAACGATCGTAGACAACCGCTACGGGCTACGAGTGCTACGAAAATGCTTCGCTCATTACGTAGCGCTCGTAGCACTCTCTACGGTTGATATGTTTCGTTGTATTTCTGTTTATTTTTGTGTAGATTATTTTTATTTTAGAAAGCTTTTGGATATTAGGATATTTATGTTATTTAATACAGTAATAGATTATGCTATGCGTATTTTTAGCCGACTTCAAAAAGGAGGAGGTTCCCAATTCGATTGTATGTTTTTTTTTGTGTTTGTTACGCATTATACATTTTGTTGAGTCTTTAATTGTTTTGTAGGTCATGCTCCAGAGGTGGCATTAATTTAAAGTAATAATTCACTTTTTAAGTATTTTTTTTTTGGAAATCGGTTGTTGATAAAAAGATTTTTCTTTTGTAAATCCGAAAAGTCTTCATAATTATTAATGTGTTTAATAATTATTAACCCACTTAACAAAATCATGAAAGCGCATGTAGCAAAGAACCTAATAAGTCTGTCAAAAAATATACCAACACCACGACAACATCATCACGCGATCAACTTCACAATAAAAACAAATTAGCGACTCGCGGCTTCGCCCGCGTGGTATGTCGATAAAAAGTAGCCTATGTCCTTCCCCGGGATGTCATCTATCTCCTTGCCAAATTTTATCGAAATGCGTTCAGTGATTTAAGCGGAAAAAGGTAACATACAGACCGACAGACAGAGTTGCTTTCGAATTTGTAATATTAGTATGGATTGGACACTCAAATTAAAAATTCAGAATAGGTCAAACAACAGCTTTTTATATTCAGTTATAAGTACCAACTTAACCTAAATTCTGTACTCTGTAGGGCAATCTAGGTCTCTTGAAGGCTTTGACACGGTTTGATTTAGATCAAGTTCTCAAACCGGGTCATTGTTTTAATTAGACACGAAAATATTCACAATTTTGGCACACAGTGATACCAATTTGTCATTTTAACGTAGCATAACATCACGCATTATTTTCCCCCAAGGGTTAGGCAGAGGTGTATCGACAGTACACTCATATTTCGTCAGTTATGTTTAAGTCCTATGTAATAGAGGCTAGCCTATTGCCATCAACCAGGCACAAATCCAGATCCCGAACTGCTACTAAGAAATTCCAGATAGAAAAACCCAATAACACTTTGGCACCCGGGAATCGAACCCAGAACCTCATGCTCAGCAGTAGCCCTTGCGACCACTAGACCAACGAGGCAGTCATTTTGTGCTCCGTTCCCTTTGTCCATTATTTCGGACTCGCGGCTAAAGTGTGTCCAATTTGTCCACACTCGCTGTCGCTTCAAAGAATTGGATTCGATTTGTTTCCAATTTTTCCGGAGAGAATCCAATTTTGGTGGGTGTTAAGCTGAAAGGTCGGGGTTTCGAATTCCAACCCTATTTCACTTTTGGGGTGTAGTTCGGAAGTGTTAAATGTCTGTTTAGCTGGAATTGTATTACCTTCTCTAATTGTTTCAAATTATTTATAGAAATAGATGACAACCACCAAATTTAAATACAGAAATGAATATAGGGTGCTTTTTGTTACGGCTACGTTTATGGCAGCCATTTTAAGCGACGGCCCGCATATTTATCGTAGAAAGTTTTATGATGATTTTTTTTTCCTATTTAGATTCAATCTGCCTAGCCTTTGCCCAAGTATGTTGGGGTCGGCTTCCAGTGTAACCGGATGCAGCTGAATACCAGTATTTTACATGGAGCGACTGCCTATCTGACCTCCACATCCTAGTAACTGGGTAATACGATACCCCTTGGTAAGACTGGTTGTCTGACTTTCGGGCTTTTGACGACCGGTAACGACTGTCACCAACGGCTTCAGATGCTTTCCGAGGCACGGAGGAGTCTCGGTATGTAAATCTGGTCACCCATCCACGACCAACCCCGGCAAGCGTAGTTTAACTTGACGGATCGACCAAAATATCAAATCAAATATCAAAAGCAAATATCAAATCATTTTTAATCCATATAATTTTTTATAAAATAGTTGATAATACCTACATATTGTACACATATTTAATAAGTATTATAAAGCAGACCTTCACAAAGTTAAAGAAATCTTTATAGAAAATTGCTTGGTCCGGATTGCCAGAAACATAGTATCAATCGTAGTTTTATGGCAAAACTTTGTGTTTGTTGAATGCAAAGGTCATCTGTTTACCTCTATTGCTTACCTCTATTAATAGTGCTTTAGTACCATTATGTCAAGTTTTATATGGCTTAGCTTTAAAATGTTTGTCTAATGAATTTCTTTGCCATTTATTTACTGACTAGCTTTCGCGAGCGGTTTTGCCCGCGTGGATGTCGGAAATTATCTCACGGGTACGTAGAATCGGGTTCAAAAGTATCTGTGTTAATCCGGGTTATAAACTGTCTGTATGTCAAATGTCATCTAAATCCGTTCAGCCGTTTTTGCGTGATTGAGTAACAAACATCTAAACATTATATTATAGTAAATTAATTCTTAAACTAAAACTTAAAACTTTCTTAAACTAAATTCATCATCATCTGCCGAGCCTTTTCCCAACTAAGTTGGGGTCGGCTTCCAGTCTAACCGGATGCAGCTGAATACCAGTATTTTACATGGAGCGACTGCCTAAACTAAATTAATAGTAGGTATGTAATATAATAGGATAATAAGATTTTTTCTATTTTTAACCGACACAAAAATTGGAGGAGGTTCTCACGTCGACACATTGAAGTTTATTTTTTTAAATGTTTTTTAATAAAAATATTTAAAAATGTAAGCTAGTAGCATTTAATACTGGAGGCGGACTTAATACAAAGGCATTTTCTGCCAGTGAACCTTTGGATGATGCATACACAAGTAGTAATTACGAAAAATTGAGCATTTATCTTAGGTACTTTGAATATTATCGTAAAAATCTTCGAATCCATAAATAATAGCGTGTTTAGTATTAAAATAATAGGTTGATCGTAAAAAGAAGGGGTGGTAAACCTGAGGTACGCGTGATATAGGTAGTATTGTTAGCACGAAATTTCTCTACCTTTTTAAAAAAATTAACAGAAAGTACCTATGATTTGTATATCTACGAGTACCTACCTAAACATTCACCTTAGGTAATTATTTCGTAAATTATTCGCCTCTTTGAAAATGTTCACAATCCCTGTCACAAGCAACCTCATGTGGCGAAAGGTGGCAATTACCACTGGACGGTGAAAAACTACGTGGGTGAAGAAATATGTACTAAGTCGACTATTTTCGGTAAATCGATATTGCTACGGATAATCGTAGGTCGTAGCACTGACCGGACGAATTCTCGTAGCCGTAGCGCCTACGTGGCCCAGATTCTGGAGTAGTACAATCTAATAATTTCTGTAGATTACGATCTAGATTTACTGTTGAATTGATGAATAGCTAATAATTCTAAGGAGATGACTAGTATGTCGATCATCAGCCGAAAGACGTCCACTGCTGGACACAGGCCTCCCCCAAGCAGCGCCGCTTCAACCGGTTCTGTGCTTCTCGCATCCAGCGGATTCTCGTGGCCTTCATCAGGGTTATCGGTCTACCTTGTGGGGTAGCCTTCCAATGCTACGTCTTCTGGTAGGCGGTCGCCACTCCAGAACCTTTCGGCCCCATCGGCCATCTGTTATGCGAGCAATGTGCCCTGCCCACTGCCACTTAGGTAATATGTCAATGCATAAATATAATCATTGCTGGAATATTCTCATTGCTGGGATACATCTTATCCTTTCTACGCTTATGTTGGTTGCGAATTTTTCTATTATTTTGCCATTATCGTCCTTGGTTTTTGTTTTATTATTACAATAGAAAAATTAATGTTACCTACTTATTTAGTCCGTAAGGATACCCCACTAAATTCTTACTTTTTTTGCAATTTGCAGGTCAGTGTTAGGTTGTATTTTGATCAAAGTTATGATTCGTGACCATCATAATATCTATTTAAGTACAGAATTTTAATCACTAGAATCAATAATACAAAGCCCCCAATGTCATGATTTCATGAAAAAGTCATTCAATAGACTTAAGGCTCTTACATACTGGCGCGATTCGGCGCGACACGCGACGCCACCGCATTGTTCGCCGTGAAGTTTTCTCAGAAATTGTTTTGTTAAAATTCGCGTCGAATCGCGCCAGTATGTAAGAGCCTTTATTCTAACTTAGATATATTCATGATGAAAAAGTCATTCAGTAGACTTATCTAACTTAGAAAGATATATTAATGATTCTCTAGAGAATTTCGCAGGCTATCTTTGCGCATCCACCTTAATGGTAAAACACTACAGTTTGGAACCATAGTCCCAATTTTATTCTGCATAAAATTTAATTTTGTAAATATGAGTTCTTTATGATTATAAGTGTTTCAACCTTTGAAAAATCAAAAGGAAGATAACATAATTATAGCTCGGAGTCACAACTTAATAACGTACCTAACCCTGAAACTTGTAAGGTATCGTACATTGCTGAAACGAATCGATAGAGAGCGATGAGTCACAAGTTCACAACTTAGCAATTTATAACCTGCTCCACCTCGTCACGGCTGTAAGTCAAAACAAAGGCAAACTTACAGACTGTTTACTCTTTCCATATTTTATTGTGACGGGCAGACACCTTACATATGTATATATATTTTGATTAAAGTCGCTTTTCGTGTTTGTCTGCAGGCCTGCGTTATTCTTCTAAACAACGCAATAGATTTTGATGAGGTTTTCACCATCGTTTAGAGAATTTATTCTGAAAGGTTTATGTGTATAATATGTTAATATTAAAGTAACATTAACTAAGAAATCTTGATGTTTTGTCAAGTCGTAAAAACCGTGCGAAGGGGCGGGTCGCTAGTTATTATATACAGGGTTCAATGGACAGGCAAACTGTTACCATGAATTCAGTACATGATTCTAGAATATACCCATCAGATTTGAAATTTTTTCTCGGATATACGAGTACCTACATAAACGAGTATATGATTAACTAGTTAGCCGGCTGTGGAGCACAAAGCTTGCAATATTGATTCCGATATCCTACTCGTTTTAATACTGAAGCTACAGTTCTATTTTGAACAGCCACCGATTTGTTCTGGTTTAGGAGTTCTCTGTATCAAGTGTCGTCAAGTAGGGTCGAAAATCAAAATGTATCACTATAGTAATGATCCAAAATAAAGTGACATCATATTTTTTTACAAAGCAGTTTTGTGCGTGGGAAAATTTTTAACACTCCTTAGCAACCTATAATAGGCCTATCACTGAAGACAAATTCTACCTCCTACCACTCTAACACCCTTAACTTTTGGTTCCAGGATGTGGCGTTCATAAACCCTGCGAACGTGGTGTTCGTGTACATGCTGGTGCGTGAACTGGTGAACGGCGAGCGGATAGGCCGTCCACAGGAGCTGCAGGCCGTAGTCCTCACCTGTCTCTACCTCTCCTACTCCTATATGGGCAACGAGATCTCCTACCCGCTCAAACCTTTCCTAGTCGAAGATTCTAAAGATAAGTTCTGGGATCGCTGCCTCCTCATCGTCGACCGGCTGTCCTTCAACATGCTTCGGATCAACTCGGAGCCGGGATTCTTCACCGAAGTGTTCACGGAGCTGAAGGCGTGCGGGACGTCTGTGGAGAGCCCGCCCCCCGCGCCCTCGCACCCAGCCCCCGCGCCCCCGTTGGCCATCAGCGCCGCCTGACACACGGAGGTCGCCGTCCTTCGGTTGGCGCTCACTGACCGCCCCAGTCGTGTTTGATGTCGGCTCCTGACAGTCCAAGATCTTGGTCAATCGTCCAAGTTTGAGCGTTTCGAGTAGCAGCATGTTTATTGACTCGTTTGGTGTTCAGAGTCAAGTTTGAGGTGTGGATTAGTAGTCCACAATGGTAGTTAAAAAAACAATACAGACTCGTACTGCGTTGTTGGGGTTTAACTACTTTTAGGCCAGAATTGAAAAATCCATGTGCCATAGCGACTTACAGCAAACAGCTTAGTTTTATATATATTCTGGTCAAGAGTGCAATATAATCTAGTCACTTATTATTATTATTTGTAAGTAACAATTTAGGAATTCTACCTAAATTACTCATTAGTTTTTAGTAATTACTTCCTTTCATTACTAAAGATATTCATGGCGTGATTGCTCAAAAACGCTGACTAAATAAATTAGGTACTAATAAAAAAGGGAAAATTGCTACGATTGACCAAGATTTAAAATGTCAATAGATAGAAGAGTGAAAGGTATTAAATAAACGAATTATGTGTGTACCTTCATAAATCGTGACTTTGAATTGCTTCGAAGGGAGAATGTGATATCTAGTGGAAAACACGTTATTTCAAGACATGTTAGGGATCGGTAACATCTGATATTAACATGATATTTGTGACTGGGACTGACAGAATAGGTACTGTCTGTGTGTTTAGTGATTGTTTGTAGAGGGCATGGCATAAATAAATTATCAAGCTTTAGAGCACTCGTGTATTGGGTGATCAGGAGCTTAAAACAGCTACTTTGGCAGAGTTATAATAGGAAAATATTATGAATCATCGTAAAATGTCACGTCAACTAACAATTCATAATATGATCTGCGTGCTGTTTCATAATACGAAATAATTCATCTGTCTGACAGTTTTTTAAGGAGATTCGTAAAATGGTCCACAAATTATGAATTGCATAAAATTATGTCAGATTAGAGGAATTTTTAATGACAGCTGGAATTTCAGGAAATCAGTTGCATAAAGAGGAATTGCTAATGTGGCTGTTTTAGGCCCGGTGGCTAATATTTTTGGCTGCTGTGACTAGGGCCTAATGTACGCGTTCTCCCGAGTGAGCGGTTAGTATGGCCAGACGTGGCCGCTCAAGTGCGCGTGCATTCAAAGATACTGACAGACCCTCGTGGCCGCCAGGCCTGGCTACAGAACTCCAATGCGTGAGGGCTCTAAAAGCTGCAGTATATGTAAGACTGTTGTTGTGGTTTATCTGAGAACAAACACACAATCACAGTTGTATTTCTAAATTCAGACCGAAAACGCAACGAGCGCCTCTCGCCGACAGTCGTGCAGTTGTTGAAGTGCATCACTCTTGTCTGTGGTGTTTGATGTGAACCACGTTGTAGTTGACGCACTCTCTTGTCGTTCGTATGTTTACGTAGGTAATTGTCTGGTAATGTTATTTTCTCCTGCCGCTGGACCAAGCGGTGTTTTAGTCCAATAGAACAGCGGTTAGCTAGTAAGTTAAGAGTTTCGTAAACGTAGTGAAATGAACGTATTGCCATATAGTTAGATGATATTAGAGAAATGTCTGGCAGGCGGGAGGATGCAATAAAGCGGGAACTCCGTCATAATGTAATCCGGTGAACCCTTCTATGAAGTGTACGTATTTAAATAAAATGGCCGGCTCAAAGCGGGACTCGATTGTTATTGAGGCGATGAAGTGTATTAATAACAAATAGGTCAAATTTTGCGAGGGATTAAGCGTTTTGTACAGTAAAATCGAATAAAATAATACATCTAAGTCTTAACCGTTAGCATAGTCTAGATGAATGGACGGCAGGCTCATGTCTGGGTGGCACTCGGTCCGGAACACGATCGATAGACAACGTTTAAACTTACACCTATGCGTCAGCGCACACCAAGAGCATGGCAGAGCAGAGCATTTTCTGAGACTACTGAAAAATGAATCTTATGAAAATTCCATACATTGCAAAATTAAATATACTTTGAGCGTTCAACTTGATGCTCGACCATGGTCTGCTCGAGCTTGCGTGTTCCTTATTTAATTTTGGAATGTATGGAATTGTCATAAGATTCATTTTTCAGTAATCTCACAAAAATGCTCTGCTCTGCAATGCTCTTGGTGTGCGCTGACTCTATTGCATTCATAACATTGTTCTCGTTAGATTCGTATTAAATGTCGGGTGAAGGTTTTAGAGCTTAGTTACTATGAAAGTCCTAATTATCCGGCTTAAGTTTAGCTCCCTGGGGGAATCAGGTTCATAATTGGACAGCCTAATCAACGCAGTTAGGAAATAAAGGCTAAAAAACAACCGGCCACACCGAGTGCCGTAGTTAAGATAAATTGTTTAGTCGAGTTAATGTGTAAGGGTGATGAAATGTAAGTATTTAATAATATTAAATAAATAAATGAAAAAAAAATGAATCTCATAATACGTTCCAGTCATTAACAATTAGGTAAGTAAAGGTAGTTGTCTGTGATTTATTGAATCTTTTAGTTGTTGTTATTTTATGTTACTTTTTAATTTAATGACAATGAATTGTTACGATATTTATTATTATTGGATAAGATATTATGGTTACTGTATACGCAATAATTTATTTTGTTTGGATATTTTCTTGAATTTGGGAAGCACGATATGATGCCGCGTGTATGATATACAAAGTAAAACATTTAAATAGTCACTAGTATATTAAATATTTGGATTGAAATGCTTTTTAAGAATTGATGAGACATTTGAAATTGATATTACTTATTGTTATTTTTTTCCTAAGTTATTTGTTTTTTAATTATAGCGTACAAGTAGATGACACGTTACTTTAAATAAATTGATCTCGATTTTAATGATGGGTAAGTAATTCTCCGTGGCTACATTCCAATTACTAGGTAATACATACGTCATGTAAGGTCTTGTTACCGATACAATTCACTATCGAATTTCGAAGTTCTCTCCTAAGTAAATAATAGTGTAACTTTGGTATTTGAGGTGTGCATGTAACATTATTCTGAAGGTATACCTGGTCATATACCTATTCTAACATTATTCATGTAACTCACGTTTGTTAATTAATCTATTGTAAATATACCCAATTATTAAAAAAACTTTCGTATATATAATTCTGGTGTTTTATTTGTTTTTTTTTTGTAATTCCCCTTTCGAAACCAACAAGATGGACATAATGTAGGTAATTAACGGTAGGTAACTATGTAGTTGGTGATTGGTGAAATCATAAAATCAAAATTAATAATTGTAGATTTGAGGACCCCATAGCACACAGATGACGGACTGATGCCCTTATAGAGATGGCTGGAACAGACTATCCTGAAGGCGAAGGACAGTGGCACAGCTTGGGAGAGGCTTACGTAAGTCCGTCCAGCTGCAGTGAACTGCGTTGAGCTGAATTGATAAATTATCTTCATTACTTCATTGAATAATCAATCAAAAATATCTGTATACACGGCTACACATCAAGCTATACATTTCCAGTATAAGCTGACCTCGCATTGTACGGAAATCCTATACAATGCGAGATCAGCATAAACTGGAAATGTATAGCTTGATGTGTAGCCGTGTGTACCTACCTGTTCCTATAATGTTTAAAACCCCAAATTGCCTGGTCGGTGGGTACCTACTAAAATGTAGACTATACATTTTTTTTTTTATAGCCTTTTGTGTGTCCCACTGCTGGGCAAAGGCCTCCCCTTTTTCCTTCCAAAGCTCTCTATTTTGTGCGATTTCTGGCCATGTTGGCCCCGCAAACATTATTAGATCGTCACACCACCTTCGCCGCGGTCTACCTCGATGGCGATGTCCTCCTTCAGGCGTCCAGTGAGTGACGATCTTTGCCCATCTCTCCGGGTGCATTCGTGCGACGTGGCCGGCCCACTCCCACTTCAGCCTGGCTGTTTTTTCTCCAACATCCGCTACTTGAGTTATGGAGCGCACGGTGGTGTTCCTAACCCGGTCTGTTCGCTTGACACCTAATATGCTGCGCTCCATTGCCCGCTGGCAAATCTTGAGTTTGGACTTCTGTTGTTCAGTAAGTGACCAACTTTGTGCACCATAGGTTAGGACGGGCAGGATGCACATATCGATGAGTTTTCTTTTCAAGGATATGGGGAGATTTCCTTTCGTATGTTCTTTAAGGGCCCAGTAGGTCTTCCAAGCATTTTGGACTCGTTTTTCGACTTCTTTGTCTTGCCGGTTCTTGAAAGACACTATCTGGCCCAAATAAGTATATTCATCGACATATTAAAAAAAAAAAAAAAAAACTTGCTGTGCTTTTAGATCTTGGAGCATTTCATAAAGAATATACATAAAATATGCAAATATACCTACCTAGGTAAAACGAGAAGTAGAAATAGGTATTGGTGTCCATTTATTTATAAGTAATAACAGCCGCACGGGTCGATCCATCAGGTTAAGCTATGCTTGCTGGGGTATGGGTGACCATCTTTACATACCCAGACTCCTCCGTGCTAAGCTTAGGTTCAATCCCCAGGTCAGGCACAGGGTAACTGGGTTTTTCCATCAGGATTTTTTCAGCCCAGAGTCTGGATTGTGGCTCGCCCCTTATATTACATGGGAATAAAACATAACCGCCGAATTGTGGATTCTTACAGGAACACCACTGCTGAGCCCTTCGGGAATAGGTTTTGTAAAAACGGTTGGTAGGTCCCATATTATTATTATACTCTTTGGTTGGTAGTACCTATTTGTTTGAGTAGGTGTATATGTGGGTATAATGAAAAGGCAACCACATCCTGCTCAGTTTACTTTAACCGTTCTAATTTTTTTATGATAACAATAAAATTACATTTAATACATCTTTTCAGTCCTCACTAAAGACTAAAGTTTAATAGATAAGAAGAAAAAGTTACTTTATACGAGGGGTGTTCAATAAATAGTGAGAATGAGTATGACGCAATTATCTGTTATTAAATGTTATTTTATTTTTCGATGTAGTCACCTTTCAGGGTTATACACTTTGTATAACTTTTTTTTTTAACTAAAATACCCTTTCTAAAAAAATCTTCTTTCCGATCCCATAAAAAATCGTGTACGGCGGCGACTACTGCGTCATCATCTTCAAATTTCTGGCCCCTGAGATGTTCTTTTAACCGCAAAAATCGGTAAACATCACTGGAGCAAGGTCCGATGATTATGGAGGATGTGCCATCAATTCGAAGCCAGCTTTTTGAATGGCAGCCATCGCAACTCGGGATTTGTACGCGGGGGCGTTATCTTGGTGAAAAAAATTAACTATCCGAAACGGCGCAAACAAATAGCTTCTATTTTTTTTAAACAAAAGAGAGTCGATGGTATTTTTTATTATCATCATAGCTAGTGTCTGGGCTATCCCTGCCCGTATTTATTTTTTTTCTTTCAAAGGAGAATGTATCGCATTCTCACTATTTATTGAACATCCCTCGTATATGTGACAAAATTAATCAAATAAGAAATCCTACCAAATGGTATAAAAACGTTGTTACTTAAAAGCCTAGAATCACAGCAAGAAAAGTCATTACGTTTATGATTTTTTGTCTGTGTTGTGTTCCTGTTAAAGTGTTAACTGTCAATTTTGACACATAAACAGTGAACAAAGTTTTGAATTTGTTGCAATTTTGAGATTTCTTTTAATTGTACGGCTTTATTATTGCTCAGTAAACAATTAAGTTAACAAAAAGTAATTCACTTTCAACTTTCAACGTTTTTCTTTCGTTGTTGAACTTTCTGCCGGCAAAATGGGTGACTATCCGGACCCTGATGAAGAATACGAGTTGATGTACGCTGAGGAGCTGGAAATGTTAAAAGAAGATGAAGGCCCTGCAGGTAATATAGACGCCTTTTCTCTAAAAAACACACAAGTACTAAAATTATTATTATATTTTGTTATAGGTTTGTTTTTAGTAGTAACAAAGTTACTGTTTTGTTTTGTTTTTAATAAAAGCTATTTTAACATCAAATACAACGTTATTATGCTGCATTACTATCAAATAAATACCTCTAAGATTATTATACTAAAGGAAAAGTTGAAAGCATTTACTTAAAACAAAATACTTTCCATTTTTCAGACTTAAACATAATCAAAAAGAAAGTGCTACCAGCCAAACGCAGTCTCGACTTCTCCAGTCCTATAGCCAAGAAGCCAGTCCCCACGATTAACCACATACCACCACCAACCACCACAATAACTAACTCTATAACCACTGAAAGTACAGACATCTCGCTCACACCAAATCTTCAGCCTTTAGAAGACCTAACTCCTGTTTCAAGTAAGAGAACAGTGGATGAACTGTTTGGGGACATCGGAGACATAGACTTCAATGAACTAGAGTTACCGAGTAAGAGACAGAAGACTGATGAGGAGAATGACATGGATTTGATAGAAAAGATCCTAGAGGGGAGACGGTTGAAGCAGAGTTTGTTGGAGCCTAGTGGTAGGATGCAAGGTGGTAGATCTGGGTTTAAGGCTAAGGATAATTTGTCGCTGAATATACCTAGGTAAGCTGCAGTTGCTATATTTTAAAAGAAGAACGAAAGAAAAGAAGCTAATTTGCACTGAATAATATTTAGCGTAAACCTTTGAGAATTTATGCATGATGTAGAGTATGTTACATTAGGAAATATTCTTAACCGACGTCTTCAAAAAGGAGGAGGTTCTATGTTCGTCTGTATGTATTATTATTATTTTTTTGTTTAATTATATTAAGCTATAGGAGGATTATAGGAGCTCGTGGCTAAGTAATAACAGGCGCACGGGTCGATCCGTCAGGTTAAGCTACGCTGCCGGGGTTGGTCTGTGGATGGGTGACCATCTTTACATATCGAGACTCCTCCGTGCCTCGGAAAGCACGTTAAGCCGTTGGTCCCGGCTGTCATTCGTTGATCTTTGACAGTCGTTACGGGTCGTCAGAAGCACGAAAATCTGACAACCAGTCTTACCAAGGGGTATCGTATTACCCAGTTACTGGGTTGTGGAGGTGAGATAGGCAGTCGCTCCATGTAAAATACTGGTATTTAGCTGCATCCGGTTAGACTGGAAGCCGACCCCAATATAGTAGGGAAAAGGCTAGGCAGATTGATTGATAATTATATTAATTTTAAAAGTTGAGGGAAAATAGGCTTCAAGCTTAAAAATAAAGAAATAATACATGGTGTAAAGCTGCAGAGAAGAATAAGATATTAGGAGAACTCTCCTAATATCTTATTCTTCTCTGCAGCTTTTACGGAATAAGAAGAATAATGTTTGTTGTTTAGTTTATGTATGTTTGTCCATTGATTTATGATACAAAGCTGCTCCAAAAAGAAACAATTTTTTTTGCTGTCTTTATATATATCATGCTTGAACAAGTTTATTAAGTGGAGATGTCTCTTTCAATTTACTTCATTGTGTTATTTTCGTTTTCCAGGTGGGCATTCCTACCCCTCACTAACTCAGATGGTGACAGAGTGTATGTGCGACTAGAATCGGAGGAGTCATGGGAGAGTTCCCTGGACACGGGAGCTGAACAGATGTCCTTACATGCTACTTACACCAGCACTTGGGTGGAGGCTAGGAAGATTGTAAGCCCGGTTTGAATTATAACATAACATCAGTAGTCGCCAGTATTCCTCGAAGGATTAGGCAGAGGTGTTCCTACTAGTCGTTCTGTGAACAGTAGACTTTGCAAGCACATTTTTTTTTGCAACGATTAGCCTTTAGAGCTAGTCGCGCCAAAATAATCACACTATTAGTCACATTCCACGGTCTGTGCACATTCCACGGTCTGTGCACATTCCACGGTCTGTGCACATTCCACGGTCTGTGCACATTCCACGGTTTATTTGTGAATCAAGTAGGCAGACGTTTTCCTATAATACACCCAAATTTCACCAGTTATCTTTAAGTCCCATGTAATAGGGGGCGAGCCTATTGCCATAAACCCGGCATTAATCCAGAATCAGGGCTGCTACTGAGAAATTCCTGATAGATAAACCCAATAACACTTTGCTTGTCCTGGGAATCGAACCCAGGACCTCATGTTCAGCAGTAGCGCCTGCGACCACTAGATGAATGAGGCAGTCATATCATCTCAATCCTTACTAATATATAAATGCGAAAGTAAGTCTCTCTGTCTGTCTGTCGCGCTGTCACGCCAAAACTACTGATGAAATTTGGTATACAGATAGTCTAGAGCCTGAGAAAGGACATAGGTTACTTTTTATCGACATACCACGCGGGCGGAAGCAAGTTCACATATATTTATTTTCTAAATGTTTCAGCTAGAAGCCAAACAACAGCAGCTGATATCAGAAGAGGCAGCTTCTCAACCTCTACCAGACATAGATGCAGATATAATAAACAACAACATGCTCTGGGTAGACAAGTACAGGCCCCAGTCATACCTAGATCTGCTGTCTGAAGAGCCCGTGAATAGGGCGCTGCTGCATTGGCTGCATTTGTGGGACAAGGTAAAATATGGATAGATTCATTTATATTTTTTGGATAGGTCATTTATTTTTATAATTAAGTCAACTACCCAATTTAATTTAACACTAATTTAACTAATGGAATCCTAACTAATATTAATTAAAACTAACTATACAAATAAACAACTAATATCTAAAATATGTTGTTGAATAATTCTTCTGCATCGCAGTCGGCTGGTAATGTACCCAAGAGACTGGCGGCATTGCCACGTTGAATGGCAATGCTTAGCCTCTGACCAAGGTAAAAGCCAGCCCTTGGGTCACGGGAAGTGTCACACAGCCGTTTGGAGATTTCATTAAACAAACTATGACCACTCGGACCCCACGGCCCTAGGGTTTCAACCCCAAACGGCTCGAAAATATAATTGCCTATAAGGCTATATTCTCTATTAAATTTAAATTAAAATTTTCATGCAAATTACCTATTCTGCCTACCCTTTTTCAAACTATGTTGTGGTTGGCTTTCAGTCCAACCAGATGCAAATATGGCATCAATAAACAAATATTGACAGAATTATTTCTTAGTACTCCTAATTGACTTGAGTGATAAAGGAAGGCAGCTTTTACATTTTAATCCTACTGATATTATAAATGTGAAAGTTTGTGTGTTTGGATGTATGTTACTCAATCACGTAAAAATGGCTGAATGGATTTGGACGAAATTTGGCAAACAGATTATAACCTGGATTAACACATAGGATACTTTTTATCCCGATATTCCCACGGGATCGAGACTTACACGGGTGAAAGCGCGGGGCACAGCTAGCAGTAATGATATTTAGACTAAAAAAAAAAATGTCATTTTTTTCTTTCTGTCTTTATATTCTACTTTTATTCGTAGTTACGAATAGAATCCTTCGATTATAGACTATGATGATTGTGGTAAACTTAAACTAAAACACATTCAATATCAATCCCTAGATAGTCTTTAAAAAAGAAGTGAAGACCAAGGAACCGCAGCAACGCACAACATTCAGCAAGAAAGCTGGCCAGTTCCAGTTGACTAACAAGTGGAAAGGCAAGAAGGAGGATGAACCTGAGATGGATGAGGACGGGCGGCCTCACCACAAGGTGGCCCTGCTGTGCGGACCTCCCGGGGTCGGGAAGACTACCCTAGCCCATTTGTTGGCAAGGATAGCTGGTAAGCTTTATCATTGACTATATCTTTATATATCTTTTGCTAGCGACTGCGCGTGCAGGAGTAAAATGGGGTGTTGAAGTATGTACACGGAGACATTTCACATTTTCCCATACATACTTCAACACCCCATTTTACTCGTGCACGCGTAGAATAACAACGGGAGCAGAAACGGGTTTTGTCGACGGAAGAACAGATAAACAATCACAATCTGTAATTTTGTCTATTCTTCCGTCGACAAAACCAGTTTCTATTGTGACCATGCTAAGCATGCTGTAGTGATTGTTTCTTTTGCGGGAAAGTCCGAAAGGGATACCGGGAACCTTGGCAACAGGCAACTGAAGGAACACGGGTTGGTTTTAGTCAGTAAAAGTCTGACACGCCCTCCCGCTCCGCCCAGAGCGGGAGAAGTCACAGGATGATTTCCACCCTCAAGAAAAAAACTCTACGCCGAAAATAACATTGACCCGTCACTCTGTTCTAAAAACCATCGACACGACGAAGACGAGATTAACTTTAAAATAACAATGGAGGTTAACCAACTATGAGTTTTATTTTGGTCTTACCTTATTAATTATTATAGAAGCTTTGGTTGAACTTCAAGGAAGGTGTGAAAATATATTATCTGTTTTGAAACGTTATATTTCAGGTTACAGACCAGTAGAACTGAATGCATCGGACGAGCGCAGTACGGAAGCGTTCCGTAATGCGCTACAGAGTGCCACGCTCATGAGATCTGTGCTCGACGCCGAAAGACGTCCCAACTGCTTGATATTAGGTGAACATTTGCACTATACTATAATTACATCTGTTCGATTTATTCAAATTAATTTCATTTATTTGCATTCCACAAGGTAAAACAAGATGTTAACTTAGAGCTGAAGCCGTTGTAGAACCTGTCAGGGCACATAATAATACCATAATCAATTGAGTTTATAGTAAAACTAGCTGCGCCCCACGGTTTCAACCGTATAAGTCTTGATCCCGTGGGAATATCGGGATACAAAGTATCCTATGTCCCAGTGGCGAAGGGTGATTTTTCGGGGGTGGGAACCCGGAGCAAAAAAAAAAAAGAAAAAAAAAAAAAAAAATTAAGAAAAAAAAAAAAACTATACTGACGAATTGAGAACCTCCTCCTTTTTGAAGAAGTCGGTTAATAATACTTGTTATGATGTCACTTCGGACCTTCCTTGTGGCCGCGAAAACCTACTTCTTGTTTTGTTTACCTAACAAAAGAACGGTGTCAATAAACGGTTTCATTAAATTCCTATTTTGATGTACTTTTCTCAAACTTATTTATAAACTCACATTCAAAAAGCCCGCTTTCACAAACCACGCACACTCACACAGTTCAACAAGTGATTTCAACCGCACTACCGCAGATCTATACTAAGCTCCTACGCTCCTAATAGCGCAACGCCATCTAACGAAAATATCAGAAAAGCAATGCATTTTGTCAGTACAAGAACGAGATATCTCCATTCAAAAAATTCACAAGTAATTAAACAGAGGGCGCGTTTAACGAGAAATTTTTAGGGAGTGGCATTTTACAATTCAGAGTTTTCGCTCACGGCCACTAGAGGGAATTGGCCGCGCGGGTGTAGAGCTTCAAACGAATTAGCGAAAAATCGTCAGATTATGAATGTAAAAACCCCTTTATTACATAAACTACTAGAATCTGAGAAAAGTAAACAAGGGAAACAATATGACGGCGTCACCATTGTAAACAGCACGTGCAGCGGACCGAGCTACGCAGTGCAATGCGTCACTGGGGCCTCCCCACTCTCCCCACTACTCGAGCTAGTCTACATAAGCGAGCGCTTAGCAAAGAGGGGAGCATTCTTGTCGCAGGCTCGGCCCGGTGCACCTGCTGTAGCGCTTATAGTATTATAGTGCTTTATTTTAAATTAACAAGCTGTTGGAATAAAAGTTGATTACCGCATATTTCATACTTTCATTTAAGATGTCGGACCCGTTGCCTTCAAATACATTTTATTTTATTTACAACTGCCAGTCAGCTATTCATATTTATCGTAAAGGGAAACATTAGAATGTTTGAAAAAACTATCACGTCGTTTGTAATTAATACTTATATCTGAGCGAGCACGGCCTAACGTAATTGTGTTTCTTAATTTCAAAACTTAACCTTGGAAAGCATGTTTCCTCACAAAGAAAATAATCCTAAACAACAATGTATAGGCTACCACTAAGCTACCAGACGGGCCGCACGCGGGCCAAAAGACATTGTAGTTAGTCGAGTTAGACAGTGTAGAAAGTCCTTGACGAATTATTGCCGCCATCCTAATCCTACTGATAGTACTAATAACTTTTCAAATCTATTAAGAAATTTCAACTTATTAACTATCTACTTACCCCAAATACATAATTACAACGTACACTTTCACTAAAGTCAAAACACTTTAATCACTGTTTTATACCAACAAACTAATACTACTACTACGATTCTCGAACTGATAAACTAATGTATTCAATAAATAATACGAACAAAATGCAAATTAACTGCAAGTGTAAACAAATTATAATGCGATTACGTCAAACAGCAACCACACAATAGCGTCCTGTCCGAACTCCGAGCCGAACGCATTACGAAATTCAACGAAAACTACCGAATCGATATCGCGGCATCTCGTTCACGCGAACGCAAGTTTAGATCGCTTTAGGTACAATAACTCGTATTTGACCGGCTTACTCGAAGCGAATAAAACCGGGGTGTCACGTGACCGAAGTGACGTCATGACGCCTTGATTTTTGAAGGAGCGATAAGCCAGCCGCGCCGCCGAGTTATTTTAGAGAATTTTTTTTTGCTGTTGGGAGACAACAAAGACAAAACATTGAATGTAGGCGTTTTGTATAGTTTTAATTATATGGTGTATTAAATACCTATAGTGTGATTACTTAAAAGGCATTTTAAACACTACTGACTGTGTCATTTTTCAATGACGATAGAGTGGTTTTGTTTCGAATTCCAGAAGGGAAGCCGATAGGAATCGGGTTGTACGGTAGCTGCGGCCCTGCTATGTCCTATTCCAGGTCATAGTCTACCCCTGTGCCAAATTTTATCTAAATCCGTGCAGCCGTTTTAGCGTGAAAGCGTAACAAACAAACAAACTCATTTTCGCATTTACAATATTAGTTAGGTTAAGAAACTGAAATGTATGCTTAGCAAGTTTCAACAGTTTTCCTAATTTCTAAAACCAAATTTTACCACATCATCATCAGTCAATACCATGTAGTCCACGGCTGCACATTGTCTCGCATTTTCTTTATGCCAGTTGCTTGACTTTGTTCTCTAAGTATTTAAATAAACCTTGCATCAAATAAAAAATAAAAAAACAATAGAGTAACATTTATGTTATTTTCTTTGCAAGCAAACAGCCGGATCTGTACAATCAAGGTATGTAGTCTCCTATTTCAGTGGCACTATTCTCTGAACTAAATTTTACTTATACAGACTGTAAGGGTAAACAGTCTTGTCATTCAAACCATGGGTAGTTAACTTAAATTAAATATAAAAATAAATGATCGAACACAACAAAAAAAAAACGCCATTTTCATTAAAAGATTTTAAAAAGTTTCTATCCGACACCGTGCTCTCAAGCGAAACAGCTGACTAACTGAGGGAGGGGTCGCGCTCGCGGCCGGTCAGGTCACATCCCGTACCCCCCGCCCGTGTTGAGACGCAAGTTCGTTGCCCTAGCGCATAGGACAACGAACTTGCGTCTCTTGTGGTAAAATGTAGATTTAAAAAAAAAAAAAAAAGTTGTAATTTTTCATTGATTTTACGTTCTATAAATGAAACCAAACCACTGGTTGCAAGGATAACGGTGTTTACCCTAACATCCTGTATTACATAACATAACATCATGACTTGTATCCCTGAAGGGTTGGGCAGAGATGTACTTTTAGTACACCTACATTTCGCTATTTTACTTATATTATTTTCTATGTAATGAATTACAGACGAGATAGACGGCGCCCCACTGCCCACAGTAGAGTTACTAGTGCGATGGTGCACGGCCACTGGGTCTGACAGCAAGAAAAAGGCGAAACAGCAGCCGGGGAAGAGGCCTGTCATCGCCATATGTAACGATCTGTATGCTACGTCACTGAGGCCTTTGAGGTTAGAAACAACAGAGTATTTACATAGATATAATAATAATAATAATTAAAAAAAATATGTAATTGGTTTAAGGGAAGAAAACAGGTCACGAAATAAAAATCTAATCTAACTAATATTATAAACGCGAAAATTTGTAAGTATGGATGGTTGGATGGATGGATGGATGGATGTTTGTTACTCTTTCGCGTAAAAACTACTGAATGGATTTAGATGAAATTTGGCAAACAGATAGTTTATAACCTGGATTAACACATAGGATGCTTTTTATCCCGATATTCCGACGGGATCGAGACTTACGCGGGTGAAACCGCGGGGCGCAGCTAGTACCCTATACATGCGCAAGATTCAAAAGCGATTTTCTCCTCAAGTATTGATAAATGTTTTATGGTGATAATTAAAGATATTTACATAATATGGCTTTTCTCAAAGTTTTCACGAGAAAAACATTTTTGAATTTTGCGTAACTGTAAGGTATTTACGTTCGTGACTGTACCATAATATTCTTACCAAATAGAAAAAATACCAATTAATTCAAGTGAATTTGTTTTTACATTTTCTTAAGGTTGAATAATTTGTAAGTTCATGATATTTATAATACCTTTTTTTATATATTTTTAATGACTATTATAAATGTACCAGTACTATTGAACCGGTAGTCCCTCTACCCTTTGCTAGCTCATTAAAGAGGGAATCTCATCTGTTGGATGGAAATACAATAAAAGCAGACTGAAGATAATTGTTTATTGCACGTTAGTAGAACACTACGGCACTTAACAAGATTATAATATTAATTTTATATGTATATTTATATTATATATTGATACACGGCACTGTACAAGATTATAGCACAAGATTATAGGATTATATTACAGACAGCAATGAGCTTCGGCAAGCTTTAAAGACGAAGTGTCGACCAGACTGGAAAAGAGAGTGCATGGGAGTATGTGGCGTTCTGAATTTGAATTGAAAATCGAATGATGATGTGGTCAGTCATAAAAAAGATTGCCAGCAATAAGTGATCGGATGAGTATGGAAGGAAGGACCTCGGCACACTATTAATCGCGGCCAGTTGACCAATGAGATTTTGTTCGTGATATCTAGACTCTAGATTCAAGAGTATTCTTCGAATCATCGAAGCGCGTTTCTAATGATACTAATTACTATGTTACAGGCCCGTAGCTCTAATCGTGCAAGTAGGCGGCGTGTCAGTCAGCCGCCTGTCGTCCCGCCTGGCGCTGGTGTGCGCGCGCGAGCGCCTGGCCGTGGGCGCGCACGTGACGCAGGCGCTGGCGGCGCGCGCGCAGGGCGACGTGCGCGCCGCCATACAACTGCTCAGCTTTATTAAGGCGAGGGCTAAGGCACAGGTGACTATCTATACTAATATTATAAATTCGAAAGTAACTCTGTCTGCTTGTTACCTTTTCACGCCTAAACCACTGAACCGATTTCGACAAAATGGCCGAGCTAGATGGCAGCCTGAGGAAGGACATAGGCTACTTTTTGTCGTCATAACATGCGGGCGAGGCCGCGGGCGGAACCTAGTATTCCATATTATATACCTATCTACTGACTGTACACAGTGTACACTGTAGTACACTATAGTACTGGTATCAATCATGCCTGTACAGGGTGAAATCGAATTCCTGGGCATCCTCATCATAATGGCATCATAAAAGCTCAGCTGTTCCTTACTTTATTGTTATTGCAATTAAATGAAAGAAAATTTAAAACTCATATAAAAAGTACACTTTGTAAACAAGCTTATTACAAATTAGAGGATTATATCCAAGATAAGAATACTTGGAAATATGCTGGTCTTGCTCCATAGGACGATTTAGTGTCTGGACAAAATCAAACTGATAGCTAATTTAGTTTTTTATTTATTATTTGTATGTCATAGACTTTTACACTCTGTGATTACTTAAACTCACTCACTGACTTATTAGTACTACTTGTAACAATGTTAGGACTATTGTAATATCGTATACTTTTACAATCTTTGTAAATATGTGAGCACCATATCTGGTAATTAGTTTATTCATTATTGCTCCATTTATAATTCTTTTTACCTATTGTGGTACAGTAATCTTATTGTAGGTGCATCGTCTTCACATATAATTATATAATTAATGTATACAAAATATTTTAAAACATTTTTAAAAGAGTAACGGTGGAGTTTCTAGCCCATTCTTCTCCATACGAAAACTACCTTTTGGAAGGGGCAACTAGAATCAATTCTATTTCTTTGTTTGACGTTCAAAAGTGCCATATATGTGCCTATTTGAAATAAATTATTTGACTTTGACTTTGACTTTGACTTTGACTTTACATTTATGTTCGCATAACTCGTCAAAAGTAGTAGGGAACAGCAGATTTTTTTTCGGTAAGATAAACTCTCAATAGTTATTGAAAGTGTACAGTCAAAGTGCAATAAGTATCTGAAATTCAATTTCACCGAGACATTGCATTTCAGATATTGCAGTAATTATACAGTAATTATTTAAAAAAAAGTATTTTATCATATTGAATAGTAAAGTTAATTTTTTTACTCCCATAAACTAATTTGACAGGCGCAAATGTCAAACTCCAAATTGAAAAAACAAACAACAATTATTTGAAATGACAAATTAGTCTACGGGATTAAAAACGAACTTTGGTCAAATACCCTTATCTAATATTTAAATGTATATTTCCAGCTAAGCATGGAAGACGTAGAAAACGCAGCGATTGGCACTAAGGACTGCAACAAGAGCGTCATGCAGGCGCTACAAGCCATCTTTACGACGAACGATCGCGACCCTGACGCCATACACAAGACTATACAGTCTGCTGGGGAATATGACAGGTAACTTACTAACATTGACACCGCGTCCTAACCTATCCGTCCTATTGACAAAGCGTAGCTTTCACGCTAGAAGGGCTGAACGGATTTAGATGAAATTTGGCACAGGGGTAGACCATGGTCTAAAAAGTATCCTGTATATGGTATAAAAAGTATCCTATGTCCTATTCTTTATTTATTATGGCATATGATAGTTTTTATCCCGATATTCCCATGGGATCGAGACTCACTCGGTTGAAACCTAGTTTGTTAATAAAGAATACAAAAAGTGTATTTTTCATGTCATTGAAAATCTCCTAATTTTGGCCGGAGCCTGTTCCGATTTTTTCGTAAAGATGTGTCACCAAATTTTATCATATATCTCGTTTAGCTGTCGAATAATTAACCGACTTCAAAAAGGAGGAGGTTCTCAATTCGTCTGTATGTTTTCTTTTTTTTTGTACTAATTTAGACCACAAACCATTTCAATCCACAGACTAGTAGACGGCATCTTCGAGAACTACCTGACGGCGCGCGTGGACGGGCGGCTCCTGGTGGCCGTGGAGACCCTGTCGTGGCTGATGCTGTATGACGTCATCAGCAGCTGGACGCTGCGGCACCAGAACTACTCGCTGTACGGCGCGCTGCCGCTGGTCGTGTCGCGCTGCCACGCCGCGCTTGCTTCTAGAACTCCGCAGAGGATGAGGTTTCCTTGGCAGGCGCAGGAGGTCAGTTATTATTTGAAAAAATATTTATTTTGTTTAGAAAAGTTGCAAAGTGTTTTTTTGACAATTTAAAGGCATTTCTAGTATTTTTTTTTTTTTTCCCCTTTATAAAGTATCACGGTTGGTAATACTTTATTCACATTACAATCTAGCCTATTAGCTAATAAGTAATTTAAATATAACTTAAACTGCTAAGTAACTATAAAATTAAGAAATCGTCCAATAACGTCTTTCTTATTCACTATAAGTACAGGGGAAGACACTTGATTCACGTGTTCTTTATAAAAGTCAGCATTTGCACTACAGTCACTTACACTGCACTAAACTAACTCGAAAGGTTTTACCCTTTTTAGTCTTCGCACTAATTCAGTGTTGTCAAGGAGTTGAATTGCCTCAACATTCACGTGATGATGAAGTCTGTGTTCATGAGCTTCTGCATATTTTTGTATAACTATGTTTACGACATCCATCTTGAGGTCCCGGTGAAGGTCACTATTTCTAATATACCAAGGAGCATTGACTATGTCCCTTAGTACTTTGTTTTGAAAACGTTGTACGATTTGACGATTGCTTTGCTTTGCATTTCTAGTAGCCCGAAAACTTTTGCGAAGGAAATTCAAAGCGGACATTGATATAGTAGATTGCTAATGTGAATATTTACTAACTAATGCAGATTATTAGAAATGTTTTATAGAATTCTTGTTGCGTGTTGAAATGTGGACCTATGAATCAAAGCAACATTGTTATGATTCGACAGTTCGAGGTAGGATAGCCAGTTCCTCTGTGGTTAAGGATTCCGGGTGAAGCTCGCTTCCACCTTCGGCCTAATCGTCACTTACCATCAGGTGAGATAAAGGCCAAGAGCGAGGCGTAGTGATAATAAAAAAAGTTACTTCAAAATGTTGATAAAAGTCTAATTGTTGCGCTGCTGGTGGAAGTAAACGTGCTGTTATAACCCTTATTACAAGGCAATAAAGCCTAAGTCAGCTTTTACTTCTAAACACTGTACTTTTCCTTTAATAAAGTACTGATGTTGCATTTTTACCCAGTGCATAGAAATAATATGTATAATTCAGTTAGTTAGATTCTGGAAACCGTCGCGTAATCTAGTGTGCCTAAATTAAGGGAGCAATTAAGAGGGACATTGCCAAAATATAAGTAAGTATCCAAGAACTTGTGTGCCTGTGTTTTTTGTACTGTGGTGAATTAAAGTGGTTCCAGTAGAATTATTGTTTTTTTTTAAAAAGACAAACGGGGTCGGCTTATTAACAGTGCGTTAATTAAATTACTTTTAGACACCGTGCTACTAAGCTCGAGGAGCTCGTGGCTATGTAATAACAGCCGCTCGGGTCGATCCATCAGGTTAAGCTACGCTTGCCGGGGTTGGTCCGTGGATGGGTGACCATTTTCACATATTGAGACTCCTCCGTGCCTCGGAAAGCACGTTAAGCCGTTGGTCCCGGCTGTCATTTGTGGATCTTTGACAGTCGTTACGAGTCGTCAGAAGCACGAAAGTCTGACAACCAGTCTAACCAAGGGGTATCGTATTACCCAGTTACTGGGTTGTGGAGGTCAGATAGGCAGTCGCTCCATGTAAAATACTGGTATTCAGCTGCATCCGGTTAGACTGGAAGCCGACCCCAACATAGTTGGGAAAAGGCTAGGCAGATGATGATGATGACACCGTGCTACTAAGGGCCAAACAAAGATAAAAAAGAAAAAAAGAAAGAAAAATTGTTGCATAAACAAAACGCACACACAGCAAAAAAAGTAAAATACACATATTATACAAAAATAGCCAAAAGCCTCGTGTTCAACCAATAACAATAAGAAAGTTTGACAATATTGTTCATACTCCTTGATGTTTGTTCATTGGTTGATGTCAAGGCCAGGGACCAAAGGACCCAGGGTTGCGATAAGTCCGAAAGGGATACCGGGACCTTGGCAACAGGCAACTGAAGGAACACGGGTGGGTTTTAGTCAGTAAAAGTCTGACAGGCCCTCCCGCTCCGCCCAGAGCGGGAGAAGTCATTTGATGATTACCCAAATAAGAAAATAAAAAAAATTGCCCAAAGGAAACACAACTGATTTTCCAATAATTATTATTTTTAAATTACACAGATGTACCGCAAGAAAGTAGAACTAGAAAGCATATTATCATCAGTACTACGCGGCAGCTCCCCTGCAGCTCACTGCCGTCGCGCGGCGCTGCAGCTGGACGTGCTGCCGCTGCTGCCGCACGTGCTGGCGCCGCAGCTGAGGACTGCTAACGTGCAGGTGATGTTAACTATTATCATAATATGAGCGTATTTTAAAAATCTACTACTGAACATAGGCGTGTAGGGCCGGAAACGCAGCGCAGCATGGTTTACACTTTGAAACAAATATTGATTTTTAGTAAATAATATATTATATAGATTGGTAGAATACTCTTTATTATTTTACACCATATACATATTATACAATGAATGAATGAAATGCACCGACCCCAGCGTGGCTTAACCAGACTCGATAAATCGAATTAACCCCAGGATTTGCACTAGCCCCTGAAGCCTCATGGTTCATGGAGCTACAGAAGCCATTGCATATCGAAGAGTTGACCGGGGGGCGCGGGTAATGGTAGGGATAGACTGGTTAAATTAAATTAAAAATTAAAAAAAACCCCTATGAAAACAAAGCATCTAATAAACGTTTTTTTCTATCTAGGAACACTCTCGATCAGCACCACCGTAGAAACGGGTTTTGTTGACGGAAGAGTAGACAAAATGACGGATAAACAATCGCAATCTGTCAGATTGTCTTTTCTTCCGTCGACAAAACCCGTTTTTATGGTGGTCATGCTACCCGTGCAGGTCACCTTTTAAACAAAACCAAAAAAAACAAAATCGGCAGCTATGATGGCGCAGACAGACACACATATAGCAGATACACACGTTAAACTTATAACACCCCTCTATTCCGTCGGGGGTTAAAAATTACGAGGCCGTATACGAAATTTTACCGATTTCGCTGATTTACGTGATTTTTACAGACGTGATTTCACTAATTTTAATTCTCCCATCCTAACCGTTTATTTTATTTGAAAGTCATCAATAGGGAATATGCATGTGATTCAAATATGGGTCAAATATTTTTTTCTATAAACTATGTTACTTCAGAATTAAGCCTCCATCAATATTTTTGAATAAAATTTCTTTTTGAGCGAGAAATTAATTTTTTAAAAGTACCAAAAAACTGTGGGTAATTCAAATACTTGAAAAGGCTGAGAGCGGATGTGACGTAACAATCCGGGGTAACAATCAAAATGTCAATGTCAAGTCAATCAACAAGTGTCAAGTCAATGTCAAACGCTCATAGAAAAAGGAGTGTTTGACGTTGACTTGCAAACTGTGACGTCACCACACCAAGCGCGCCAAATGGAGGGCGTTTAAATAGCCCGGATCGGTTGGATATTTTTAAACATTTTTTTAACTACTTTAAATTGCTTTTTTGCCGTCGAATTTTTTTTTACTATTATTTGACGATGTAAACTATCGAATAAAAATATTAAAAAAATACATGCATATTCCCTATTAGTAAAGAGTCATTTCCTTTACCGCAGCTTTGCAGCGAGAGCGAACGCAAGGCGTTACGTACGTGCGCGGGCGCCATGTGCGACTACGGGCTGCAGTACATACAACAACGGACACCGGACGGACTGTACGCCTTCGTGCTTGAACCGCCCATCTATAGGATCGCGTTCTACGGTCAGTATTATTAAAAAACTGTCACAATTATATCGACGAACTTAAAAAGGTGGCCCGGACAGACTGGGTGCGGGTGGCGGAGGACAGGGTGTTGTGGTGCAGCCTGGGAGAGGCCTATGTCCAGCGGACTGTGATAGGCTGAGTTGATTGTTGATTGATCACAATTATAACGAAATGATATCAAAAAAAGACCAATTGATTTATCAAGAAACTATTTAAAACGGTTTTTGAAAAATGTACGAAAATTCGAACATAGCTCTTTTGACATATAATCACGTTTGACATATATCGTGATTATATGTCAAAATAGGTATGTTCGAATTCGTTACCACTGGGCCACCACAGCTCTTAGGTAGGCCTAAGAGCTGTGGTGGCCCAGTGGTAACGGCCGCGACTTACGAGTTGTAGGTCGTAGGTTCGAACCCCGACAGGCGCTTTACTTTGTGTAAATAATTTCATCACCACTGCTCTCAAAACGGTGAAGGAAAACATCGTGAGGAAACCGGCATGTCCTAGAACCAAAAATTCGAAGACATCTACCAACCCGCACTGGGCCCGCGTGGTGGATAACGGCCCACTCCCTCTCACAGAGAGGAGGCCTGTGTCCCAGCAGTGGGAACATTATAGGCTGATTATGTATACCTAGGGCTACTATTCCATGTGTGATGATCAGAGATCGGATAATCGGATGCATATTAACCTAAAGTTAATTTTTGGCTAAGAAATTACGGAAGCGGCTTTTTAATAAAAAAAAATTCTTAATACGGTATTCCAAAAGAATACCGGGAATGCACAAATAATCGGATACATGGTATGGAAACGACTTATCAATCCTATTATGAAGGCTACTTTCGCGGTGTTCCGTGTTAACATAAAAATTAATATGCTTTAAACATGTTTTAACGAAACTCGAGGTACCGAGTGGTTTGTCACTATGTGCTATGCCAGTTTGGACTGTTACTTTACAACACTAGCTAGCATTTCTTTTGTCAAAAATGACTAAATTTATCAATTCCGGAATCGTGGGATTTTTGGGTCGGTACAAAACTGGCATATTAGGTAACACCTGAACGTAAGTAAATATACATTGGACTCTATAATCAGAACTCTAAAGTCGATCCTGGAATCCCGGGACTTTTTCAATATAAAAGCGCTTTCCATAACAGCCAACACCTCAACTTTAGGTAAATATGCATCCGATTATCCGATCTCTAGTGATGATGCTTTAGAATATCTTTTGAAATCGTAACCGGTTAGTTAGTCATTAGTTATCCAACTTACCTACATCTGAGGAAATATGTACAGTCGAACAAGCTATTTGGCATACAGGCAGATAACTTGAAACTACTTTAAATAATTTTGTTAGTGTTTTCGGTCGTCAATAATCCCTTGACGTCACTCTCCTAAGCTATAAGCTCAGCGGGTTAGTCCGAAAGGGATACCGGGACCTTGGCAACAGCCAACTGAAGGAACACGGGTGGGTTTTAGTCAGTAAAAGTCTGACACGCCCTCCCGCTCCGCCCAGAGCGGGATAAGTCATTGGACGATTTCCCAACTTCAAAAAAAAAAAAAAAGCCGTAAGCTCAAAAAGTTAAATTACACACACAATCAAAACGAATTTTGGCAGTGTAGCGGAAAATGATGAAAATATTTTGCCTGTATACCAAATAGGTTGTTCGACTGTATATCAGTTTATTTTCCAAAAGTATGGTTTTTGTCGTTGTCTTTCGTAGACAACGACAACCAAACCATACTTTGTTTTTTTTATACTCCCTGCATTAGTTAGTCATTCATTCATTTAGTTGAATCATTTTGTCATCAGGTACTGAAGAAAAAGTGCGTCCACCGCCGCCAATCAGACAAGCGATAGCTCGAGAACAACAGCTTGAAGTTATCAGACGGAGCGAGGAAATGGTGAGATATCGAATTGATTTCATAGTTGTTAAAATAAACTGGAAACATTTGGTAAAATGTCAATAAAAATAAAAAATGTTTAAAATGTGTGTCAATTGAGATTCATATGAATAAGGATTTCATTGTATTAGAAACGTTTCAGTGGTCTAGCGATGTGGGTTTTTCATTCAAAACCACAATCGAGGCACCACTGAAACGTTTGTAAATTAGTGTAATTTGAGGCCCTAACTCGAACACGTGGCGTAACTTAACGAAAATGAGCACTCTTTTTTTATGTATTGTATACATGTCCAGTATAAGCTGACCTCGAATTGTACAGAAATCGTTTATAATGCGAGATCAGCATATACTGGAAATGTATTGTACATCTGACTTATCATTTTTTAATCACATTAGTATCACCCATAGATATGATAAAAGGTTTTAAATGAATTAAATAAGCGCGAAACGAGTATTTTCAAATTGAGAATCATGCGAATCTTGTTTATCTTGAATCGTAGTTTGAGTGGAAATTGAAAAATCATTTTCTAATCGTAGTTTGAGTGGAAAATCAAAATCATTTTCCAATACCATTCAATCATTTTCCATTTTCTAATTACTTATTGCTACGAGGGCTACGACTGCGTAGCCTTCGTAGCCGCTACGTAAGCTACGCCATAGCCACTTCGTAGCCCTTACTTACAAATACTTTAACCAACAATTTCTTTCTCTAGGCAAACAGAGTGCCTGCTAGAAGCAATACCACCAGCACTAAAGCTACAAATTCGAATGCTGACAAACAAAAGGCATCGACCAGCAGAGACAAAGAGGCACCTTTACCGAACCACTTGCAAAGGTTGGAGCCTAAAGCAGTCAAGAGAAATACTCCACAAGTAAGTTATACGAGGGTCATTCAATAAATAGCCTACAAAAAGTACCTAAACGAAAATTTTGGAAAAGTGGCAATTTATTTTTCAACATAGTCTCCTTTTAGTTCGATACACTTAGCCCAGCGATGCTCCAACTTTTTTAACCCGTCCGAAAAATAGTTTTTGTCAAACTCTGCAAAATAGGCCTCCGTGGCGGCGACGACCTCCTCATTCGATCCATATCTATTCCCGGCGAGTGATTTTTTCAGATTAGGAAACAGATAGAAGTCACAAGGGGCCAAATCTGGAGAATACGGTGGATGGGGCAGCAATTCGTAGCGTAATTCGACCAATTTGGCCATGGCAACGGCAGACGTGTGAACCGGTGCGTTGTCGTGGTGAAACAGCACTTTTTTCTTCGCCAGATGGGGTCGTTTTTTCTTTAATTCGGCGTCGAACCGGCCCAATAAATCGGCATAGTAAAGCCCTGTAATTGTTTTACCCTTCTCGAGGTAATCGATGTAGATCACACCTTGTGAATCCCAGAAAACGGTGGCGATAACTTTTCCGGCCGATTTTACAGTTTTCGCCTTCTTTGGAGCACGTTCCCCGGTCTGGATCCATTGTTTTGATTGCTCCTTGGTCTCTGGTGTGTACCAGTGGATCCAGGTTTCATCGACGGTCACAAAACGACGCAAAAACTCAGCTGGATTCCGCTTAAACAGCGCCAAACACGTCTCCGATGTGGTCTCACGGTTGCGCTTGTTTTCTGGTGTGAGTAAACGCGGCACCCATCGCGCCGACAGCTTTCTCATGCCGAGTTCCTCGTGAAAAATATGATGCACTGTTCCTTCTGAAATGCCTACAGTCTCAGCTAGCTCCCGAACCTTCAATCGGCGATCTGCCAATACGAGATCATGGATTTTTTTAATGTTTTCCTCCGTAGCAGCTGTTTTCGGTGCACCTGGACGTGGTTCATCAAAAACCGACGTACGGCCACGTGTAAACTCCTTGAACCAATTCTTGACGGTGGCCATCGATGGAGAAGAGTCACCGTACACAGCATCCAAGCGCTCTTTGATTTCGATGCGCGTTTTCCCTTCCAAAAATAGAAATCGAATCACCTAACGATATTGCTCTTTTTCCATTTTTGTAAAACCGATCGACACGTTCGCTTCCATAAGTTGTCAAATTAAATCAAATGAAGGGATTGGAATGAAAATTTGAAAAAAGAATTAAAAAAGAATGTGCTACACTGTGGTAAAACTCTTTTGAAACTACAGCGCCCTCTGGCGATGAGGCTAGGTACTTATTGAATGCACCTCGTAATCACGCCTTGTATCCCCGAAGGGTTGGGCAGAAGTGTGCCTATACCACAGATATTATAATACTACGTACAGATACCCAATCCCATACAAAGAAATGACACCACCCTAAGTCTGGCTATTGAGCTGGCTATTTTTCTTCCCCATTTTTTTAACAGATGGCAGCATCATCGACTCACTAATTGCCAGAGACCGTAGTTTTAAAACGCCATCTAGGAGTCTTGCCTAGGTACAAGGCAAGACTCCAGGATTTTTTGTTCCTTTTCTTACCTTTTGTTTCTTCCTAGGCGTTCAATTCTTATATTTCTACGTAAAGAACTAGATAAAAAAAAAATGTTGTTTTATTTTCCTTAATGAAACGACTAAACGTTTCAAGTTTAAAGTGACCTGTCATCACTTTAGTAAAACGCCATCTATTGCAAAGAGCTCTCAACCAAATGATTTATAGATAGCTACTTTATCATTCTAAGGATTCGAATTGAAGTAAAAGGCTTAATTTAAGTTTTTTGTTGAAAATACGAGATTTATGAGTGTAAATACATAAATCAGCATTAAACAAAGATGTTTTGATTTTTACTAATATTACTATAGCCAAAATTTGTCGTATAACGCTTTTTAGTAATTGTTAATTTCATAATTGTTACATTATGCTGCCATCTATGATTTTTTTTTCAAGACTAATTATAATTTGTTCGAGTTGGGACCCCATGCCTATACAGAGTGTAAGGATAAATACGGTTGTCCCTCAAATCATGGGTAGTTGAGTTAAATGTAAAAATAAATGACCGAGTAACAACAAAAAAAAAACGTAATTTTCATTAAAAGATTTTAAAAAGTCTTTATCCGACACCGTGCTCGCAAGCGAAACAGATGACTGACTGAGGGAGGGGTCGCGCTCGCGGCCGGTCAGATCACTTCCCGCGCCCCCCACCCGTGTTGAGACGCAGGTTCGTTGCTCTAGCGCATATGTGAAATACTCCAGTGGTAAAATATAATTAAAAGAAAAAAACTTAATTTTCCATTGATTTTACGTTCTATAAATGACACCAAACCACTGGTTTCAAGGTGTTTACCCTAACACCCTGTATAAGTACACCCACATTTCACCAGTTATGTTTAAGTCCCATGTAATAGTGGGGCGAGCCTATTGCCATCAACCGGGCACAAATCTAAACCTTCAAAAATCCACCCTGTATAAACTTATCCAAAACCTATAACACGATTTTCTATATCCCTTACGTGTACTGTTTTTGTTTATTGCCTTGTGTCCAAGCAAAAAGCAAAATACAATAGACGCTGATATATTTAGTAACCTATTCCACTTGACTATTCTTCAAGAGTCATAAAAACCCTGTAAGAAATCGACACGTGTTTCACCTCTCAACGAGGCATCTTCAGGATGACGATTGACCAATTGCAAACCAGAACGCGACGTGTTACCACACCGAGTGCTGGACGCAGAGACTCTGCGTCCAGCGCTCGGTGTGGTAACACGTGGGTAACAGGTGAAACACGTGTCGATTTCTTAAAGGGTTTTTATGACTCTTGAAGAATAGTCAAGCGGAATAGGTTACTAAATATATCTGCGTCTATTGTATTTTATAATGGATTTCCGCAAAGTCACGCCTGAATCAATTAACAAGCAAAAAGCAATAAAAAACCTCCACACAAATTCATATCACACAAATCAAAATATCATCTTCTCTCACAATACACGGCTAGCTAACAGGGTTCCGTAGAGAAAGAACTCGTTAACGCCTGAATAGCCCGCGAACAGATGAAGTTTACTCGACTGATGGAATATATTAGCGGCGTGTGTACGGAACACTCACGCTCGGATTTGATACTGGTTTTTAATTGCAAGAATTTTGTGGTGCCTTGTGGAAGGTTACAGGTTTTTTTTAAGGGGTTGGCCCCTTCTAAAGGACTAGGGTGTAAGGTAAAAAAGGTGTTTTTTTTTTACCACAACTCAATCTGCCAAGCCAACTATGTTGGGGTTGGCTTCTAGTTTAACCCGATGCAGCTGAATACCGGTATTTTACATGGAGCGACTGCCTATCTGACCTCCACAACCCAGTAACGGGGTAATACAGGTGTAATACGATATCCCTTGGTATTTTTTTTTTTTCAGAAATAACACTTAATGTTCACAAAAACAATTTTCCAATTCTATTTCCCATTTTTTATTTTTTGGTAATGCTGGTTGTCAGACTTTTGGTTTTCTGACGACACGTAACTGTTGTCAAAGATCTACGAATTACAGCCGAGACCAACGGCTTAACGTGCTTTCCGAGACACGGAGGAGTCTCGGAATGTAAAGATGGTCACTCATCCACGGACCAACCGCGGCAAGCGTAGTTGAACCTGATGGATCGACTCGTGTGGCTGTTATTACTTAGCCATGAGCTCCTCAAGCTCCTATGCTTGCTTATGGTATGCCTCAGTAAATTAAAATACATCGTGTAAATGTTCACTCTGCCATAACTACTTACTTACTTAAATACTTACCTTAAAACTGCAATGAGATAAAATCCTTAGCTAACAGTTACAGAACTTCATCTCAAACTGTAGTCTAAGCAAATCAGCTAAATACTGTGGCGAAAAGCAATTTTAATAATGCTTCTAATTCTCACATTTTCCCATTTAAACACCATAATTACCTATTTATTAATAAAATATCCGTCTATTCCTAGCACTGAAGATTGTTTATCACAAGTAATAGGCGCGACTACGTGATGGAAGCACTCTGCGAATCTCTCCTAATTAAAACTGTGTTTGTTTAATCCGCATCTCGTATTGTGAGAGCGTGAAAGCGCTTCAGAGCAACTTGCCACAGATTATACGGTGGTGAAGAACGGACATACAATGTGCTAAATAAAAATATGTTTGAAGCTATTTAAGCCTGGACAATATTGGTTGGAAATTATTGAATTATCTTTTTCGGAATCTTATTTAAAATGATACTAAGTGTTGTGACCCTTAGGGTCAGTTCAGACCGCGAAGTGAAGTGACGCGACGCTGCGCCCACTTTTTAACAATAAAATTTACGAACTTATTTTCTTCACGAAAAGGTATATATTTAGGTATATATATTTCAGTGCGAGCGTTAACACGTGTCAAGGTACGCAGAAATGCGCGGGGATGCGCAGCGCATAAAAAATCATAAAAAATTGCGCGTCACGTCGCGTCTCGGTATGAACTGACCCTTAGGAGCCGAACAAAAATAAAAGTCAGAGGAACGTTAAGCAAAAACGAAGTGACTGGGCACAGCTATATGATATATTTTAAGTTAAAACAAGAAATTTCACGCGTTTCAAAAATACATGATTTCTATTATACTAGCTGCGTTCCGCGGTTTCACTCGCGTAAGTATCGATCCCGTGGGAATATCTGGATACAAAATATCCTATGTCCTAAACCAGGTCAAGGTCTACCCCTGTGCCAAATTTCATCCAAATCTGATCAGCCGTTTTAGCGTGAAGGCGAAACTAACAAACAAACAAACTCACTTTCGCATTTATAATATTACTAGTTAGGATTTCCTCACTGAGGTTCGTACACTTATCAACACAAACACCGTCACGTCTGCCTCACCTCATCACGTCTAAACACGTTCGTAGCGCGAAGTCACGTAATCACAGCAATCTCGGAGCGAGGGCTCGCACAAAAAGAAATAATTAACCCATCCGCGTCGCTGCACTTGTCACGTCAAGTCGCAGCTTTTAATGTTGCCACTGTCACGTTGCGCTTGGTAACACGTTTGGTGTTACTTTTTGTAGGGGATATGTTTCTTTAGTTGTAAAATAAATAATTAACTTACGAATCTTACGAGTGACGTTATGAATGTCACGTCAAATATCAGTTTTGAACTATAGACCTGCTGCGCACACTCCTTTACATACTCCTTTTGCTTCGTTAACATGCATACATCAGTTGTGCTATTCTGTAAAAATCTCACCGTGAAAACTTAGGTGAAGTGAGCTTGAAGTGAACTGTCACTGCCTTAGCGTCAGTAGGTATCGATGGCAATGACAGCTCACTCCACGCTCACTTCACCTAAGTTTTCACGGTTAGATAGTTACAGAATAGCAATGCTGGTCATACACGCACGCTCCGTAACAAAAAACCGCTAAGCAATCGAACAACATTTTGTTTCTCAAAATAAATGATAAGTAATGGAAAATATTTTGATTTGAGCCAAAAGTTATGACGCAAAATTAAAAATATGGGGTAAAGTTAACGTCAAAACTTTTTAGATATTTCAATATAAAATATCCCTTTTCCAAAGATAGTCAAGTTTGTTTTTCCTAATTATAAATCTTCCATTATTTAAAAAGCCCGTCAGAAAAGAAACGTAAATCAACAATTTTCTTAAAGGCTTCAGTGTCAAAACTGAAAAGTTATCATTTTTTAATGTTTGGCTTTGGAACCAGCGATTTTGGTGGAGCAGCGGATTTATTGTTTACTAGCTGTTGCCCGCGAGTTCGTCTGCGATCCAGGATAAAATGTAGCCTATGTCCTTCTGCACCTCATGGTCTACCCATATGCCAAATTTCATCTAAATTCGTTCAGGCGTTTTAGCGTGACAAACAAACTCAGTTTCGCATTTATAATATTTTCCCGATTTTCCCACGGGATCGAGACTTATGCGGGTGAAACTGCGGGGCGCAGTTGGTTATTTATAATTTCTTAACTTGACCCATTCCTTTTTGTCGGCTCCAGAACTTAGGCGCCATCTCCACCGACGAGAGAATCGTGGCCAGCCACGCTGTGCCTTCAAATTATCGTCGCGATGATATCGCCGTGTGGAGATTGATTCATAGAGTTTCATTAAAGATGGCACGGCGCGACTATCGCTGCGGTTTTATCGTCTGTGAAGATGGCGCCTTAATATTTGGCCAGAAAGTTAAACCAGTATGAAGATAAAAAAGGTAAAAAAGCTTCAATACCAACAATCATTCAATCATTGGCCTAGGGATGCAAGAAGTGCCAAAAATTATCGATTTATATCATAGCGATATTAAAAAAAAAAAAATCGATTTCAATTTATCGAAAAAAAAACATCGATATAATTAATGTGAAATAAAAAAATAAAAAAATACTTTATGAAGTTCAAGTTTTTTATTCATATAAAAACTAGGAAAATAAAAGTACCTATACTTTTTACGCCTCTGAATTCCAGCGGTTATAATTAGTGGCGACAACGGTGTTGCTATTGGAAATTATATCGTATTTGAAACATTTTCGATACTTCATATTTTATATCGATACATCGAAATAATAAATATCGCATAAAAATATCGATACATCGAAAAAAAAATCGATATTTCGATATTTTTTCTGCAAGCCATTGGTTACAAGAAGTCGCTACCTTACTACCCCTACAGTAATTCCCATTAAAGTCTGCAGTCAGTTCCGTCAATACCCTCGGACAGACAGCCTCCCTTCACCCCCCTGCTCTCGTAAATACAATAACTAATCACAATAAAAGGGTTGCGGCTGTCTCTATTAAAAACTCGCTAAGAATATCATCAAGGGTGGTAAGGAAGAGCGCACACTCGTTGATGTCTTTATTACCACGCGGTTCGATGAGTTTGGTTTAAAAAGTTCGACACGTTTTTACGACTTGTAGATCGTTTTTCGTTACTGAACATTGAAGTTGAGAACGAAAGTTTCTGAAAAGTAACGCTCAATGAAAAAAAACGCTATAAGCGAGAAAAAGTGCCTTATTGACCTCATAATTTTGAAAGGTTAGTAGGCACTTTCAACTCACAGACAGGCCAATAGGCCAGGCAATGCAAATATGAGTTGTAGATTCGAATAAATAAAAAAAACTCATGGTGTTGTAATTTTGCTGTAAAGTTAGCACAACATAAGCTGGGTATCCATTTGCGCAGCCTCATGACGAGCTGCCTCATCCTGAGCGTGCCGCGGGCTGCGGAAAGTACATGCGTCTCCACTTGAGCACACATAATATCGTATCGAGCGGCAAGCCTCAACCCGAGCCACGATTTCCTCAATTCCTCATTAACCACCATGGTTGACGCACGTAAAGTCGCTGCAGCATTAGTAATAATTAGTCACTACAAAAGGAAGCAACATAAGAAACATTGAACATCACACATCACATGACATAAGAAACATCATTTCCTTGCTTATTATTTTCCAAGAATCTTCTTTCAATTGTTTATTTTAATGATGCGGTGAAGTTGGATCCCACAAATGTCGGTGGTTTTCATATAACTTAATTAATTCGATACATTTCTCATTATCCATTTTGCTGCGTGCCGAGCACACGTACGACCGTCTCCACTGAACGCACGCCTCACACTGAGGCGTCTTTGAGCGTGGCCATTTACCGACACGATTTGGCTCGCTGCGCGGCGCCTCGTTTGGTTCATGTCGCGGCAAGCCTCGACTCGCGGCACGGTCTCCACTAGATCTGCCTCGGGTCGAGGCAACCGCTCGGCCCGAGGCTGCCTCAAATGGATACCCAGCTATACACGTGCGGTATTGGATTGTATATAATAATATTGGTATTAGGGCTTGTGCACAAAACTGCGTTGCCATTCCCACATCGCAAAAATCAGTGACGGTTCCCCTTAGATTTTCTAATTTTCTAAGAAAGCTTCTGCGTTGCTAATTCCCATCGCGCCGATTCGCAGTTTTGTGTACAAGCCCTTATACCAATAAATCAATATGATTATGACTTTCTTTGAAAAATATTTCTGGTTTTTTACAATTACAACTTTACAGTAACATAAAAAATCCCATGAATTTTTTTCTCTTACCAATATTTTAGTATTATAGTATTTACAGTATTCATTTTAATTAATTTTATAAAATGAAACTAGCAAGCCCAGTGTACGTTCCTCATTATTATTATGATTTTTCTCCAGTTTTCCTCCCGCTAATGGCGTTGCGATGCCGGCGGCCGCGTCGATTCATTGCGTCACTTGCCCTCCCTTCTACTTTCATTATTTATTAATCATGTTGTAATGTCCTGTCATCACCCCTTATCTTTGAAGATTTGGTATAATATCTTAACCAGCTGTTAGAACTGGTTTTTAACAAATTCATTTTTTTTAAAGTCGTTGTAAAAATTTACATTAGCAGCAATGGTTAAAAATCTCATCATATACAGCCTACAATGTTCCCACTGCTAGGACACAGGCCTCCTCACTTCGAGAGGCTGTGGGCTGTAATCCACCACGCGGGGCCAGTGCGGGTTGGCAAATGTCACATGCCTTCGACTTTTTGGTTCTAGGACAAGCCGGTTTCCTCACAATGTTTTCCTTCACCGTTTTGAGAGCAGTGGTGATGAAATTATACGCAAATTGACAGATATTTGCGTTCTTATGGACAAAATAAACCATCCTATCTCCAAATATACCTCAATTGTAGTTAGAAAATAACAGAAGAGTTTTCAGTTGTGCTACAAAAGTGGTTAAAAGCGATAGTTAGCAATTAGTACCTACGGGCAGACGCGCGGCACTTAGCCGACGCGGCGCCTAATGTTACTCGTATCGCAGTATTTATTGCGATGTTGCCATGTGAATATGTGGGGTTCAAGTGTGCTAAAGTAGGTATTTCGGATAACAGAGGGGCAATTCCAGTTATTTTTAAGAACATGCGCATTCGCATTTTACTCGCAACCTGTCAAAAAATACAATCAATTTACCAACATTTTTGACAAGTTCGACAGCTTGCGATTTGAATGTGAATTTTTTTTAAGTACGAGAATTGGCCTTCTTATGTCGGCGACTGAGGGCCTGAAATCTCTCAGTTATTGAGGACAAACTTAAAATCTCTCGAATTATTTTGTGCTAAAAATACTACACAATAGAGCAACACCCTGAACGCTTAATGTAAAATATAAGAATTTCGCCTCTTCTTAAAATAAGGTAGTCATGTCGTCTCATACAGAACACTGTCGATTCTCAAAGATTTTGTCGATTATGATAGACGACCACAATTTATAAGGTTTATATACAAGGTGACTTCGAAAACAATAGACAAAATTGAAGGGCATGTTCTACCCATCTAATGTAAACAATCAATTGTTTTCAAAGTCACCCTGTATTTTCTGCGGTGCGTAAATCCTGAAACAAGTACTTATAAATACCTAAAGACTTATCGTTGTTGGTTTGTAAATTATCTTTATTCCCACTACATCAAAGTACTTAACCCTTAATCGAAAAGGAAAATCGATAAAACAAACCGAACCAGAAAAAAAAAAACAAAACCCCATTCGGCCAGTTTATTAGCATCTATTAGAGCAAGCCCCGACCTTCCCATTACACTGGCGAGCACAAAAATGTGTAACGCCCACCTAATAAATTTACCGGCAGTTACGTCGCGCACGCGACCCAAAGTGGATGGTTAGCTGGATCCGCTGAGTGCTTTGTACGGATTTTATGTTCCGCGATTAGGGCATTTGATGCGATACACTGTAGTAATGGCTGGGTCAATTAAATGGACTTATGTGTAGATTCGGTGTGGCATGGTATAGTTTGTTTGGGTTTAGAATGAAATTGTTTATTGGGTGTAGAATAGTTTATGGTTACTTCTCATTGGTCATAAAGCTATTTGAGTATAGGTATACAACATAATTCTGTGACTGTGGAGGTCAGACCAAATATGCTCTATGCTAATCCAAAATCTGACTATGGCATATGAATGGAATTGCAGTTTAAGGATTCACAAACTTATATCTTGGAAAAAAAAACCATTATCCAAGACTTTCCGTTTTTGTAATGGATTTGGTAAAAGATTCTTAACCAAAACCATTACAAAAACACAATGAACGATAACCCGATTGTTAACAGACCTAAAGCGGAAAAAAATCGCGTAACATTACGTCTGATAACTAATGTCAGACATTAAGCACTCGACTCGCTCGTAATAAAAGCAATAACACTCGGAATAGGAAAGAGTGCCTCTATAATACGCGGGGTAAACGAATATATGGGGAAATTGCTCGGGAGCGAGCGTAGATGCGATTGAGAGAACCCGGATACGGGGAATCATCAATCTACCCCCTACATCGTAAATCACGCGTACAATGGACGAGGGAAGTTCTTAAGAAGAAAAACTATAGGTTTATATCCTTCCGGGGCTCGACCAATCGGAAGCAAGCATTGCCCCCCTGCGCGGGAAGGGTTAGCTCGGATTGTGTTAAGGGGAGATACGGTGTAATTGGTCAGTGATGAGCGTTTGTGATGGTGATTTTTGGTTTGAAAAGTAATGGAAATATTTTATTATTTTCAAGATGTATTTTTACAAAAGTTACAAACTGCAATCAGCGCTGAATGTCCAAGCTTCAGTTTCTAAAAGCCTTTATAAGGTTCTGTACCCAAAGGGTAAAACGGGACCCTATTACTAAGACTCCGCTGTCTGTCTGTCTGTCCGTCTGTCACCAGGCTGTATCTCATGAACCGTGATAGTTAGACAGTTGAAATTTTCACAGATGATGTATTTCTGTTGCCGCTATAACAACAAATACTAAAAAAACAGAATAAAATAAATACACCCCTTTGCAAAAAAAACATGTACATTATTGGTAATCATTTAGTTGTAAAGAGGTTTTAATAGCCAAACTGTTACTGGCACTTAATAAAGAGTCTGGGTAAGAAAAAAAAGTTAATTCCAAATTCGAAACGTTTGTTTAAAAACAAAAATAATCCCGTTTTCCGTTTGTGACTTTTACTAACATTTTGCAGGTTTGCGGTTAGAAGGTTATCCTGGCAACTAAAACTAACTTCTCGTTATTTTTAGTAGAATAATTTATGTTTGTCGCATAATCCAGCCTTATTGTGACTGCAAAGTGATATCTTTGTGTTTATTGTAATGGCAGAAAAAGCAATAAGAGCTAGTAAAATTGTAGCGCTGCTGGAAGAGGAGTGTAGCCTAAAAACTATATTCTTATTGATTATAACAAATTACTAGTCATTTATGCTAATGGCATAGTAAAAATATTAATATTATCCATACAAAAGCCAATGACTGTTAAGGTGCCCGTTTTTTTGCAAAGGGGTGTATTTAAGTGGGCTCACATACAACAAACGTGATCTTTTTGCCGTTTTAATAGATAATGGTACGAAACCCTTCGTGCGCGAGTCCGACTCGTACTTGGCCGGTTTTTTAAAATTTAATTTAGTGTTTGGTTCACTTTCACTGATTGGATTTTAGCTAAGCCAATCACAGCAACTCTTATGCTGTTTGACAGAGGGTATACTGTTAAAGCTTTGAGAAATCAGGTGCAAGACAAATACCTTATAGGTTTATAAACACAAGGATTATCGTAAGGTTGCTGGTATTGGACCTACTTACCTATTGAGAGACTTAGGATGTATCTAGATTTTAGATCACATTTCAGTATTAATCTCTTCTGCCTAGCCTTTTCCCAACTATGTTGGGGTCGGCTTCCAGTCTAACCGGATGCAGCTGAATACCAGTATTTTACATGGAGCGACTGCCTATCTGACCTCCACAACCCAGTAACTGGGTAATACGATACCCTTTGGTTAGACTGGTTATCAGACTTTCGTGCTTCTGACGACTCGTAACCACTGCCAAAGATCCACAAATGGCAGCCGGGACCAACGGCTTAACGTGCTTTCCGAGGCATGGGGTCTCGATATGTGAAAATGGTCACCCATCCACGGACCAACCCCGGCAAGCGTAGCTTAACCTGATGGATCGACCCGAGCGGCTGTTATTACTTAGCCACGAGCTCCTCACACATTTCATTCATTTTCTTCATTTCAGTATTAATCAATTTATTTATTTATTTATCTTTAATTCAGGCACAATTGTTAGTTTGTCTATGCTGTCGTCAGTGACAGGGACGGATACCGTTATGATGAATACGGTTATTTTTTCGGTTACAACATTTATATTTTTACCCGGACTGCCAAGGAAGGGTTATGTTTTTCGCGCGTATCTTGTTTACAGCAGGCGTAGCATGAGCACCGTTTTGTCGACGGAAGAGTAGACAAAAATGACGTTTCCTGTAGACAGTAGACAGTACGAGACGGCAGCAAAATAGAAAGAGACAACTGCACTTTTTACGAAATTCACTCTTTTACATAATTCGACTCAGAATTCTCTGTTTTATCATAGGAATTATCGGTTGTCAGTGTGATTTTGACAGTAAGGATAGAAAACTTTCTTCCGAAATAGTCTACATCTATATAGACCTAGACAAAGATCGTTAGAAATGAAAGACAAAATGACAGATTGTAGAAAGATTTCTACGGTGGATGTCAAAAATGAAGAAACGAACTGTCACTTTGTATAGAAAAAGCTATGTCTATTCTTCGTAGAGATAGAAAGCGCCATGCTACGCCTGCAGGTATTTTTAAAGGTTACCTTGAATTGAATACAACCAGTGCAAAGTAGAGTTACCGAAATAAAAATTACGTTTATCTTTCACGTGCCGTCGGCATTAGTCAAAGGGCGCGCATCGCATTTGAGTGTGTAACCGGTATTAAAACGTTAACCTAAATAGGGTAACATGTTTCTGCTTCTTGGGTTAGCGGTAACCTTAGTCGTAGAAGTAACCAAAAGTCTTCGATACCTGTACCGTATTTTTTAAAGGTTTTTTGGTCCCGTTCAGTGACAAACGGCATCATCATGATTCGTCATGTTGGCAATAAACATAACGTTTACGTCGAATTTATGATATGTTATTCTATAATACATCTGTGACGAAGTCCTTCCCTTCCATACTCATCCGATCATTTATTGCTGGCAATCCTTTTATGACTGGCCACATCACCATTCGATTTTCAATTCAAATTCAGAACGCCACAAACTTCCATGCACTCCTTTTTCCAGTCTGGTTGTTACTTCATCTTTAGACCTTGCCGAATCTTGTTGCTGTCTGTAATTATACCCATAATCTTCTAAGTGCTGTGTGTTAATATATAATAATATTGCTATCATCAAGTGTTGTATTGTTCTACTAACGTGCAGTAAACAGTTATCTTCTCCCGTATACCTTTATTGTTTTACCACCAACTTACTAACGTTGTCCGGTGAGACCGCCTCGTTGAGCTGGCTAGCAGAGGCCTGAGATGCACACCGGGACACATGGAGCCAAGAATGCAAAAACACCTTATTAAATTCAGATTTCGGTTAGCATTCTTACAAAACAAGCCACCTTAAAATACTCTTAACTTTTACATTCAAGTGCCTTATTCCGGGGTCGCTTACATTGCCGACTCCTTCCCCCTTTCTCGATGCCAAGTTATTCGGTTAGGGGTGAGATTTTTCCACGTCGAGCGACCGCTGGCAAACCGTCCGTCATCCGCAAGGATTACTGGTAATCCTCCAAAGGCGATAGCGTAATGACTCCTGATGTGACGGCTTCATTCCAATTATTTATATTGATGAGGTCGTGGTTTGGGACGCAATTGGTTTTTCGCGATTTGTGAGTGAGATTGACGGTTTGAGAATCAGGTAGGTTTTGTTTTGTGATTGTAGCCGCGTGCATGATTCGGGAGTGCTCAACTACTTATGGATTGGAACAAAGTTTGCCATTTGAGGATCTACTAATTTACAGTGAAGCAAACGTAGGCAGTGAGCAAAGCTTTTCATTTGATTGAAATTGATCAAACTTACTATTTTGATCCAATTTGTTTGATTAGAATCATGTAAAAACTACAGTTAAAATAATACAGAAACCGAATCACCTCTAATTATGTCACAGAATTAGATTTCCCCAAAGCATATAACATTTGAACGCAATTTACTTTTTCGAACGAATTCATTTGCGGCTGGCAACACGTTGGAAAATTTGAATTTAGAACGCGTTCGGGGAGCGCGGGCCGCCGCGGCAAATTGTGAATTAGACCGCCGCGGGCGCACCGCACCACCGCTTGTTAGCTAGTTTTTACGCTGGCAACCCCTTTGTCAGGGAAATTGCATCAATGCCGTATTGCACTGTGTAGTCGGTTATTTAGACCGCGAGGAAAGATTGCTATGATATTCCTTTTATTGCGGTTTCAAATTCGTAATTTTGTGGTCGTGTATTTCGAATATTTTATTTTATTCTCTTTCAAACTTTTGTATTGTAAAACGTTGTTTTAAGCTACTGTAAATAAAACACGATTACTTTCATAGTTCAAAAATGGTTCTAAAAAGCATACCTACAGATTTATCTTCAGAATGTTTTTTGGAGCTCATTGAAATGAAATAAAATTAATTATTTTGTAAATAGGATATTGGAATCACTTACAAGTCATGTTAAAAATATTAAAAATACTGTACTCTGAGAAAAAAGGCCGAAACAAACTCAGAGGTCACAGTCTCTTTTAAAGTCCAGACATAATCTTGGTCAGGTCATATGAGGACCATGTAGATTAGCGTCTGAAATGGTCTTTTGAGGAAAGAACCACACAGATTTGAGTGGACCTGTCCAGTCAGTGCAAGCATTTGTTAGTAATAGTGAAGCTCAACTCAGAACTTAAGGAGCTCAACGACTCAACGAACAAATACCAAAGAAAGGACATTTGGGTAGGCCGTTAACATTGTAACTCCTGCCGATCGCGACAATGTCACTAATTGCCCGTAGGGGTAGTGGGCCGTTCGTTTTGAACATTCAAATGATATAATATAACACGCCTTGAGAGGGCGTCGGTACCCTGCCGCGATGCAATCATGCTGCTAATGATCCCTTAGCATTATTATACAGATTCATTACCAGTATGTTGTAAAGAGCATGTTCATTGTAGGATTTTCACGGGTTCCAAAAATGTTTTTAGTAAGTACTAATAATAATAATATACAATAGACGTAGATATATTTAGTAACCTATTACGCTTAACTATTCTTCAAGAGTCATAAAAACCCTGTAAGAAATCGACACGTGTTTCAAACTCAAACTCAAAGCATTTATTTCAAATAAACCAATTACAGGCACTTTTGAATTGTCAAAGGGTCGGTCAGTCAGAAAATATGAAGCTAGTTTCACCTCTCAACGAGGCATCCTCAGGATGACGATTGACCAATTGAAAACCAGAACACGACGTGTTATCTTAAGTACTAATAAGTCTGAAGGCGCTCTGGAAAATTGTTTAATATCGTCATTGCTTTTATTATATATGAATGAAAATCGATTGTTCCAACTTTGTTTTGACTGCAAATTCATGAAGATATTTGATCCTTGTAGTAGAATCTTCTAGAGAGTTGAAGAAGTTCTGAATGACATACATAGCGTGGCGCAAAATTCTCTAGGCGTAAAATAGGTAGAAACCTATTTAGATAACGATTTTACTAAACGCATTGTCTAATAAGTAATATCTCCTTTTTCCATAGTAAACTCAGCTGAATATCGTCGGAAAGCGGAATTTGTAGAATAATTACGAGAAACACTCATTCATTATCCTCCTAAATTATTTGTGAACATCATAAATAACACTGTAATTTTCATTTCACTCCGCATTACAAGGATTGCGTTCCATTTTCCCTATCCCCCTTTCTATTATTGTAACTAATCTTGTCACTAAACCCTAGTCCGATTATCCGAACGCAGCAAATAGGCTCAAATAATGCGGTTCCAAATTTAAACACGCGTATAATTTTCAAAAGTGGATGCCATATGTGTTGCCAGAGGCGAAAAGTTTTTTTGGTGCCACAAAGTCGCACCCGTTTGGATACGCACTACTGACACCCGTTAAACGAGCATTAAGAACACAAATGTATTCACGAGTGGGGTGAGCGGATAATAAACGGTTTTATTGGCTTTATCCCGTTGTGTCTGAGTCTGAGCCAACATTGTTACTCGGTTTCTTTTTCGGTAAAGTAATTTGAATATTTTATTAGAGAATTTTTGGCTGATAAAGCGGGTTCGTTCGGATATTTTTACTATTTTTTGTTGGAAGCTAGTCATACGAATGTATGATATTACTGTCATCGCTATACTTAATGCTTTATGAAGGACTTGGGTTATTTCCTTTTATTACTCAATCGTGTTATATTTTAAATCTACTACTTCATATAGACTCGCAATTAGTTGTCAAATCTTTGGCCAGTTTTAACAATTTGTCATAAACTAATCTTGCCCAAGTCTGCAATCAATGAACATGTTTCAACAATCCTTTTGTAATTCAAATCTTCCAAATATTACACCCGATATGAACCCATTAATATCTACACACCTACCCTAAGAGCAAACACCATACTAACCACCTCAGGCTAAAAAAACACATTAAAACCGCACATTTTGTCTATAAAGCTGTGCGGTAATCATCTTTTGTGCGTAGTGCAAACATGTGGCATATTGCGGAGCCCTATCTGATTAGCCAAACAATTTGCGGAGCACCCCCCTCCCGCCGCGGCTTTGAGCCAGGGTACCCGCGAGCCAAATGACTCCACGCAGAATATAAGGGTTAATCGCTATGTTTGAAAATGGACCTCCTTTATGTAGTTCCTTTTTTCTTTTTTAAGCTAAGATTGAAAGTTTGTGTAGGTTTGATTCAATGAGTTTTGAACTGTTACCTTATTACCACAAAACCGTGTTTATTAGTTGTTTAGCCTAAACTCCTTTTATATATGGGATTTGACATAAAACTGACATTAGACTCGCGTTTAACAAGTGTCTAAGTTTTTGTAGTGAGGCCGTAGAGGTTTGATTGCCAAAGTTATGATATAGGTGTCCGGTAATTCCGATTTCCGCCTAGAGTCTGCGCCCTCAAGTGTTTTCTGGGCCAACTAACGCAGGAAGCAATGAATCTTTTCTTTTTTTTAATGTGCATGAAATATAAAAGCAATCATACTGAACAACACGACAGTTTTACTCGGAAATCGTGAAGAGTATGAAGAGACTCGTGGAACGGTTTTCTTGGAACAGTCGTATCTTGTGTACAAGGCTGTGAAATCATTTACTAGTGCGCAAAAAAACCCAATCATCCACCGACTTAATAAAAATTTAAAAAAACTTTCATTCACGGACAATATTGTTTAAGTTTAAGAGCGTGCATTCTGAAAGTGGGCAACGTCGCAAATAGCTGTCAAATATTTCGCTGTTTTGATTAATTTGGCAATATTACTGTGCTATGCGTCTAGGTCGCCTCGCCACCTTCCTGGGCCGACCTCGGCGGCGCCGTCCATCCTCAGGCACCCACAGTGTGGAGACTGTTGCCCAGCGGTCGCCGTGCATATGGCTGACATGACCCGCACAATCCCATTTGAGCTTGGCAGCCTTTTTACCACGTCTAGGATCCCCGTTTTGGAGCGCAACATGGTCTTTCGTATTTTGTCAGTTTCGTTACATAAGGAACTTTTATGCAATGCATGCTTCTAGACCTAGCGGTTTAGGCTGTGCATTGTTTGCCAGTGAACTATTTTTTTTACTATGTCAATCTTGTCTCTATTGTTCCAATGCTGGGCAAAGACCACCCTTTCCCTTTTCGTCATACTTCTGTCTTCTGCTATTGTAGGCCAGAGGCAATGTGACATTCTATCAGCAAAAGGCAAAAATGTATGGAACTGACATAAGCTACCGAAAAACTTATGTCATTTCTGTTGAAAGTCGTTGCACAAATACGAAACGCTTTCGAAGTGATTGTCACTTGTCTAGGTCCACAGTTCTCTCGTTCGAGTTAAGTTCGTCCCTCCATCTTCGTTTTGGTCTTAATATCCTACATTATTTTCGCTTTTAATATCCTAAAATATTCCTAACATATTTTCTTAAAATTACGCCTTAATCCAAGTTATTGACAGTGATAGGCGATCGATCACGCTCCCCGGAGAGTATCAATACAATTTTAAGTTTAACAAATCGTTCGGCGCTGAATGTAATTTGCGTGAGAGCATTGGCTTGCCTTCGTTTATTATGTATTTACGAAGTTGGGAAAGTGCTGGTATATTAAAGCAGGTTTTTTATGGTTTCGAATTGACTTCCTGTTACGTGGAAATTCGAGTATTCGTCGCGTTTGATAGCTTAATTAACTATTCCAAAATCCTTATACAAGTCTTGTTGCAAGTACACAAAATAATCTAGGACAGATTATTGTGTGACATGTACTAAATAAACTTATTATTATTTTTTATTTTTTTATATGTGAATTTCATATTCAGTTATTTGTAATATATTCCTGGACATGGTTTTATTTTTTGTATAGGCCTTGAAAATCTATTGGTCAATCAATCTTTGTTTAGATCGAAAAGCCTTATCTTCTCAAGTGTTTTCATCTAATCTATGATATGCTCTATACAGGGTGTAAGGGACAGCCCTCCGCAAATTAACAGGTGGCATTCAGCTCCTTATTTTGAATCATATTCCACCGGAAATTTTCTCAGGAAAGTTTTCATTTTTTTAATCGTTTTTTCAGTTACTATTCCTTTATTTCAATGTAAAATTACATTCTCTGTACGCAATACTCCATTTATGTAAATAAAACAGCTAAAATAAAAATGCCAGCAATGGATGTTAAAATACTCGAGCGCGCCCCACCCGACACGGGGAGTGCGGCTTCGCGGGTTTTGCCACGGTAACGATACATTGCGCGTGAGGTAAAAATACAATCAGGCTGAAATAATTTCATGTACCGATCGTCTTAGTATGATATGCTGAATTCATCCGGATGCGGAGGGCTGTCCCTTACACCCTGTATATGGTATTGCTTTATTCGGGTAGTTTTCCCTTAAAGTGGATGAAGCTATGATCAATTTTATAAGCAGTCATACTCTTCAACATATCTTTTTTTTTCACAGTATGTGTACTTTTCGAACTTTCCGACTATACACAAGCTTTACTTCCCCTAACAAAATCATTTAAAAGCCAAACAAAAACAGATTGTTTAACAAACAACAAAGTGTAACACAAAGTAGAACATTACTCCCCCTAACGACAGGAACCTCTTCTGAATACTTTATGGACTTAAAGGCTATTTAGCTGCCCTGTCAACTGTTACTTTTATTGTCCGTTCACTCCCACTATGATATAAAACCTCTATTGTAACTGTATCAATAAGGCTTTTAAGAACAAAGGATACAATGATGTAAGAGTAGTGGACTTATGTGGTCTTAGTTGCTATGTAATGTTTCGTGATTGGTCATTGTTTTATATGAAAGCGTTTTGTAACCTGAATAAACAAGTATCTTTGCCTTTGTCTAAATCGTTTTTTGTCACATACGACCAAACCGCCAGGATCTTGCCGGCGATGCGTTCGGCGTCCTGCGTCCGGGCTGCGTTCAATTGAATTTCGAAGTTGTGATCGCGGCGATCACTAGATGAGAGAGGCCACCTTGGAGGCCAACGACGACCTCCTGGAGGTTCGCTATACCTTTATTGAAGTCAAATTCAAATTATTTTATTTCACTTGGACACTTATAAAACGTCAGAAGCTAGGTAACTAAATAAAAAAAAACTTAGTTTTACAAACGATCCCGATTTCGATCTGTAAGTTGGTAGATGGACCGACGACCTTAAAAAGTTGACTAAGACAGACTGGATGCAGAAGGCGGAGAACAGGGTGTTGTGGTGCAGCCTGGGAGAGGCGTATGTCCAGCAGTGGACTGCGATAGGCTGAGTTGAACCGATCCTCATTGAGGTTTAACGTCTACGATGATTTTTTACTATAGATGGCCTATCTGATTGGCCAGGTGATTGGCTCAAAAATCTACTTTGTTGAATCTACTGTGTTAGTCGTACCATCTACATAAATAGCCTTCTTATTCCAAAAGTAGGTTACAGGGAATCATAGATTCATCCCATTACCAATGCTGCTACACCGCACACCGCAGTCCAACGTCCATGTCTATCCGTGGACCATTAAATAAATATCGAATAGGTTAGCGTAAGAGGCGCACGATGTATGGCCGGCATTACGAAATAAATGGCCAATTTGTATATAAATATATATCTGCCAACGTGAAATATTGTATTGGGATATAGTGGGCGTATTATAGGTATATTATGTAACAGACTTATTATACAAAAACAAATAGGTCGGCCGATGGGACTGAGTTTTTGGCGGTAATCTTGTGTTAGCCGTTGTAACGAAAAAGTAGTTTAGAGAACAAGCGCTTTAGAGCGTCTAAAGACCACAGAATCAGTTTTGATAGACTAGTAGCCTAGTGATCATAGAAACGCAGACAAGACATACATACATGCGATTGGCACTAAATTGAGATGCATCGAACAACAAACAGACCAGTAAAAATCGAACAAAAAAAAACCGACTCGAAAATCTATTCAGTAAAAATCCCAACGTGAAAACTTTCAAATCATAAGTGAAGTCAGCGTGAAGTGAGCTGCCAATCCCTAGCATAAGGTGGTATGACAGCAGCTCACTTCACGTAAGTTTTTACGGTGATATACATCAATGTATTTATGATGAGTAGGCGAGTATCATAGTGTACATAATAGGGGGCTTAAAACAGCCACTTTGGCAGAATCATTATAGGAAAATATTATGAATCATCGTAAAATGTCACAAACTGACAATTCATAATATGATCTGCGTGCGATTCATATTACGAAATAATTCATCTGTTTGACAGTTTTCTATGGAGTTTCATAAAATGGTCCACACATTATGAATTGCTTTTGTGTCAAATTAGAGAAATTGCTAATGACAGCTGGAAATTCAGGAAATAAATTGCTTTTAGAAGAATTGCTAATGTGGCCGTTTTAGGCCCTCTGGCAAAGAAATGGCCAACAACTAGCATCCTATTTTCCTAACAAAATCCGAGTTACTTCCGGAATTATAAAAACCATGAACCAATCCCATAACGCCAAACAAAAACTCTAACAAGCAATCATACCATAAAGCCGTTCAAACTCTTTTCTATCTCATATCGGCGCGAGTCGTAAACACAAACTCTTCTTTATCCGCGCTCTATTTACGATACAGAACAAATAAGTATCGGAGGAGGGGTAAGAGGGGCAGAGGACAGGAAAACAATGAGAAATGACCGGCGGAAAATTGCGCGGATTCTGAACGCAATCCGAGTGGGGACGAAGCGATCGCTGCTTAAGGAAATATGCAGGGACGGAGCGGATGGAACTGATTTTTAAGGGTTTAGTCTTTTGAAAGAAAGAAAAAAAAATGCGTTTATTGGCATCACAGAAAACATATATAGGTACATAATATATAATCAGCCTGTAATGTTCCCACTGCTGGGACACAGGTCTCCTCTCTGTGAGAGGGAGTGGGCCGAAATCCACCACGCGGGCCCAGTGCGGGTTGGTAGATGTCACATGTCTTCGAATTTTTGGTTCTAGGACATGCCGGTTTCCTCACGATGTTTTCCTTCACCGTTTTGAGAGTAGTGGTGATGAAGTTATTTACACAAAGTAAAGCGCCTGTCAGGGTTCGAACCTACAACTCGTAAGTCGCGACCGTTACCACTGGGCCACAACTCCTCTATTACAGAAAAATACTCCTTAAAACTATAAAAACAGAAAACAATCATTATAATGCCAAAAGGCCCTCAGCTCAGCATAATGTCAGATGGCAACACAAAGTGTACCTGACGCTGATTTTCAGCTGCAACCCTTTTGTATTGCATTGTAATCTAGGTATGAGCGCTGATTCGCATTAACTGTTAGGACCCGTTCTTACGGGGCTTTGAGAAATCTTTGATACTTTGAGAGGCGTAAGAAATACCTGCAATGGCTTGAAAAGTATCACCATGGCAAGTACTTTTAGCGCAAAGCAATATTGCTGTATTTCGGTTTAAGGAGTGTGCTGGCGAAATCAGGGTACCTCATGACACACGCAAAAGAGTCATTTTAACTTTGTGTAGGGACTAGGTTGACAAAGCACAAGAAATCCCCTTTGCTGTTGCAGGTCTGGTGACTATTAGCTTCATAGGCCTTAGAATTAAGGCAATCACCAGTTTTGATTTTAGGATTTTGAATTCTCAAGTTAAGATTGTTGAAGTTTTCCTGTTGATGATTGCAAGTGCCTCATCTAAGCTAGTCTTTCCCCCCCCAAATTTTTTAAAGACCTGACTAATAAACAGCATAATCACCCCTCAATTACGTAATCCACGTTCCACGACCGGATTCAATCGTCCCATGCTCACCAGCGGCATCCCAGTGCACGTCTGTACTCAAGCCCGAGGCGTCCCTGTGTTGGCGCGCACTCTATTTTCCTATTTGCGCGGCAGATTGGCTCTGATTGTATTGTTTGCGGCGGGGCGGGGCATTGATACCCGGGGCCCAAACCCCCGCACCCCGCACTACCCCCTGCCGCCCCACAGGGTGCAGCCGAGCGGAAAAATGTTATCTACAACGTGAAATATCGCATGTTTGCGATAAATATTTGATAGGAGAATGGATTTTTAAATTTGTTTCGTGCGGACATTAGTTTTGCGGCCGGTTGTCCTGAGGTTGGTACGATTTAGGTTTTTGTTTGTTGTGTGTAGGGACACGAGGAGGCCTAAATTGGTTACCACATATTTAAAAGTTGGTATTTTACCACGCCACGCAGACACCATGATATTGACTTCCCAAAAATTCTCAATAAAGAAAAACAGTTGTTCATAATATATTTTACCAATTCCTATATTGGTTACAACTGTCAAACTACTGAGAATCTGTATAGACACCACAAAAATACAATCCAACATTTCCTTGAACATATTTTTCTTAAAAAGTACCTTCACGAACCCCTACCATAAAAAAATCCTTTCCCATCAAAACGATATAAAGTAAAAAAATCAAGTAACAAAAACTAAAACCCAACTACGACTTAAAAGATATAAACAAGGCACCACAGACAGACAAATTAAAAATCCGGAGTCACACGTGTTAGGGCATAAATCGAACAGATTACGTGTGACTCCGGATTTTTAATTTGTCTGTCTGTGGTGCCTTGTTTATATCTTTTAAGTCGTAGTTGGGTTTTAGTTTTTGTTACTTGATTTTTTTTTAAATACTTTTGGGGTTATAATATATATATTTTTGAAATGTGCTCATTAAGCCCTTTCATTTGATACCCAACATGGTACGATTAAACCATATATTTTTTTAAGTTCCTCCCTTTATGTCCTCTACAGGGCGCCATTTTTAATTTAATGTGACTTCACATAGCCTATAACCAGCGGACAATCACGACGCTTCTAACGATACCTCATTTGTCAAATTGTGATAAGTGGTTTGGAAGATAGGAGGGAACAGATGAACATACATACATACATACATACATACATACATACATACATACATACATACCGGTCAAAATCATAACCCTCCTTTTTCTTCGCCGTAGTCGGGTAATCAAAACAATACGCCTCCCTCTAGAGAGGTAATTGACAATATCGGCACATCTGTGTGTTACACCTCCTGTATAAGGTGACACCGCCGGTAACTTTTATGAGTGCGAAATTGTGTTTATGCGACGTCGGAGCGCGATTTACCGCCGCCCGCGCCGCTCGTAGACCGCGTAATCGGAAATATTGCACGAGAACGAAGTTAGGGTTTGCTGTGAGGTATAGGAGATAGCGAGTTCTTCAGAGACCGCGAATCGGCAAACGGTTTTAGGTAGGACGCTTTCAGGCTAGGTGTAGCGGCGATCTTTGCAGGGTGGCTGGTAGCAACTGGATGAGAGGTGCCGAGAATCGAGCTGAATGGCGTGCAATTGGAGAGGCCTATGTTCAGCTTAGATTGCTATAGGCTGATGATGATGATAGGAGTTAGCGGATATGAAGTCAGTAGCAGAAGTCATATGACTGACCTAGAAATAGTTTAGACCTAGCATTTAGTGTGTGATCTGTTTCTCTAATCGCACCCACGAAACAGTAAGTGAGAATTATTTAAAGCAAGATAAAATAATCATCTATTATTTATTTATTTATATATACTTTATTGTACACCACAAAAATATATAACAAAAAAAAAACAAATACTACAAAATATACAATGGGCGCCCTTATCGTTTATTATATTTAGTGTGTGTAGTTATTTTATTATATTTAGTGCAGTAGTGGCCCATTAGTAACAGCCCCGACTATGGCCCCGACAGACTTACGTGTCGTCTGTCATGGATTCGACCCTAGGCAGGCACTTTCCTTTATGTCATTTATTGCATCACCACTGCTCTCAAAATGGTAAAAGAAAACATCGTGAGGAAACCGGTTTGTCCTAGAACCGACATTTTGAAGACACGTGACATCCACCAACCCGCACTGGGCCCGCGTGGTGGACCATGACCCACTTCCTCTCACAGAGAGGAGGCCTGTGTCCCAGCAGTGGGAACATTATAGGCTAATTATGTATGTATATACGTGTTATTTAGCTAACTTTTAGTAACACGCTCTCGCTTATGACTTGAACCGCACAGTGCGACAGCGGCCCCATCTGGTGATATTGTCGATAGTTTTACTATGACTCCGTAACAAACTAGTAATTGGTTTGCTATTTCCAGTTGATAGTTGATACCTTTTGTAATATCATAGCTTGTGACTGTAAATGTGTTTGTTCTTTTTATTGGAGCACTCTTCGTCATTGAATGCATGTTGACCATGTTATTTTTCCATTTGAAATATTTTTTTTTTACATGGTAACTTACTAACGAATTTTATGAAAAACGTAATCAGTGGTTATGTAGGGCAGAAATCTCTTACATTCAGGGGGCTGCTAGTAATTTCTCTTTATGAGAAGACGCAATCGCCAGGGCAAATCTACTTAATAAAAATCAATCATCATTCATCAAAGCGCTGGGTCTAGAAGAATAAAATTTTGCACCGAAGTTCCTTAAACAGGGTGATTGGAAGCTAGATGCAAAGTCTTAAGGGGGTGAGAATTGACACCGTTTTGAGCATTTCGAGCCATACTTGTCTTAGACGAAGAACTTATTTTTTTTTTAACTTATTTTTTTTTTTTTTCATATAACCCAACTTCTGACTGGTTATTGCCAAAAGTAGCCTAGTTGTACTTGGAAAAAAATACGAGTCACTTTTGAAGTCGTAGAGTACTTAGAAAATGTGACCAATTTGCGTAGTTTATGTGCTCAAAATACTCCAAAGGTCACCCCTTAACTGTGCACCCAGCTTCCGATCACTCTGTCTGTATAACGAAACTGAGCATTATGGAAGGATTTTTAAAATGAATCCCCAAAACGGGATGTTAGTTTGTAAGGAAGTTCGTGATTTATGCCGATGGAAAATCCCATGGGGCCACAGCTTGTATTGATAACTAGCTGCCGCCAGCGGCTTCGCTCGCGTGTAATCTTTATAAATTGTAGCCTATGTTACTCAGGGTGAATGTAGCTTTCTAATGGTGAAAGAATTTTTGAAATCGGCGCAGTAGTTTTTGAGTTTATTCATTACAAACATACACACAAAAATACAAATCTTTCCTCTTTATAACATTAGTGTAGACTAGCTTCTGTCATCTGTCCGCGTGGAATTACGCGTACTTCAACCGCTACGAAACATTACTACAAGATTTCGTAGCGCTACGAACTCTGCTACGCTGTTGTAGCCTTCAATTTTAAACCAAAGACAGCTCATCTCGTCAGTTTCCACGTTAGAGACACAAGTGTACCAAGTGTTGTTTACGTGGACGACATCGTTAACGAGGATGCGGCGAGACGGCGACGATACGTCATTATCTCAATGTGCACTACAACTAAACTAGGTACTACTAGCTCGTGGCTAAGTAATAACAGCCGCACGGGTCGCTCCATCAGGTTAAGCTACGCTTGCCGGGGTTGGTCCGTGGATGGGTGACCATCTTTACATACCGAGACTCCTTCGTGCCTCGGAAAGCACGTTAAGCCGTTGGTCCCGGCTGTCATTCGTAGATCTTTGACAGTCGTTACGGGTCGTCAGAAGCCCGAAAGTCTGACAACCAGTCTTACCAAGGGGTATCGTATTACCCAGTTACTGGGTTGTGGAGGTCAGATAGGCAGTCGCTCCATGTAAAATACTGATATTCAGCTGCATCCGGTTAGACTGGAAGCCGACCGCAACATAGTTGGGAAAAGACTAGGCAGATTGATTGCACTACAACTAAACTAGGTACGAGTAATACTAACTTGTGCTTATAGTTTAGGAGTTGTAGTTTAAGAGAATGTAGATTAAACTGTGTTGTAAAAGAAATATTTTGATTTTTAATTAGGAATTTATTAGGACATCGTAGCTGAGAGATATTTCTCGACGGCATGTGAACCCAAGTCAGAGGCCCATATGGCCATGGATGTCACAAACTGACAATTCATAATATGATCTGCGTGCGATTCATATTACGAAATAATTCATCTGTTTGACAGTTTTCTATGGAGATTCGTAAAATGGTCCACACATTATGAATTGCTTTTATGTCAAATTTGAGGAATTGCTAATGACAGATGGAAATTCAGGAAATGAATTGCTTTTAGTGGAATTGCTAATGTGGCAGTTTTAGGCCCCCTGGAATAACATTTTTAATTCACAAAATAACGCCCCTAATCCTCCAAAACTATACCAAAACAAGTATTGTCACTAATTGGAGTTTCCGAGTGTAACACATGTACCTCACATAACACTATGTGCAACAAAATGTGGTTTTATTTTTTTAATTGTCTCTTATGAGTAACACCCGCGTAATGACGACTGTTAACGCAAGACAAAGGTGTAGGAAGGTAAAGAAACGTGTTTGTGTGTGTGTGAGTAAAGTGTCGTTAGTGTCTTTGTGGCAACAGTTGTTTTTTACTTGTTAGTAACTGGAGAGTCTCATGAGATGACTGTGATGAGATGTGACGCTTCTTACCTGAAAAGTGGGATATAAAACTGTGTGGTTACATACCCAACTTAACCCAAGAAAGTTTAAATTTTAAAAGAAATCCTTATCTTCTAAATCGTGTACATTCGTATATCACAAAATATTATTTAAAAAAAGTCCTCCGCCGCGTCTGTCTGTCTGTTCGCGATAAACTCAAAAACTACTGCACCGATTTTCATGCTGTTTTCACCAATGGATAGAGTGGTTCTCGAGGAAGGTTTTAGTATATCATTTGTGAAGCGGGCGAAGCCGCGGGCTGAATATATACATATTATTTTAGATAATTATATATTATTATATTTAATTAATCACAATTTTATTTTGGGTTTTTATCTGTTTTGAATTTTGAAATAGTTTGTCATTTAAATGTATTAGTGTAGGAAGAATGATGTCTGAAATAAATAAAAAATAAATTTAATTTATTAAGTTAATAATCATGCACAAACATACCGAACGGCACCACTATTTGTAAGCTATACAAATAATTCTTCCAAGAGAAACGACCTCGCGACTCCAGCGCATATGGCAATTGCTTTAATTGCCACTACTACAACGATGCTGCAGAGGTTATGAAATGCTAAATAAACCTTTTTGTTACAGGTACACAAGGACTTCTTCGGTCGTATAGTTCCATTGTCACAAGTACAAAGAAATGGTGAGTACGCTTCATCCTTACATATCCTTTCATATTATAAAACAAAGTCCTTTGCCGCGTCTGTCTGTCTGTCTGTTCGCGATAAACACTAAAACTACTACACCGATTTTCATGCTGTTTTCACCAATGGATAGAGTGGTTTTCGAGGAAGGGTTTAATATATAATTTCACGCGGGCCAACCTGCGGGCGAAGTGCTAGTTTTATTTTATTAATAAAATTGTTCGCACAATTTTCTTCAAAGTTATTCCACTTCAAAGTTATTACATTGATGGTTGATCGTCCGAGAACCCTTTGTGCACGCTATGCCGTCGGTCGGTTCTGGTTCAAATACTAGCAGTGACCATAATTCCGTATGCTGTCAACGTTTTGGGTTTTTATATTTCTTAGGTTTAGGAACTGTCATTGACAAGAAGAATTAAGTATATTTGTCAACCGACCTTAATAGTCGGTATATAGGACTAAGCTGAATTAAATTCCCTCGCCGACGGCAATTACTATTTAAATAAAAACTAAACTAGCGACATATCTATAGAGATATATTCAATGTTTATATTCATGTGTCACACTGACGAGCAATATAAAAAAACCACTAACTTAATATGAAATATTTCCGATACCACGCAAGATAGCTTCTTGAACTACCTAAAATGCAACATTCCAGGGTACCTAATAGCGCAATAAAACAAAAACCTACAAAACTGTTTTCAAGACATTTTTTACTTCATGTAACCTAACTTTTGAGCTTTGTAAATATCAGCAATATAAAAAATTGAAATATCTCCTATATTTCGATTTTTTGGCACTTTGCAAGTGTTTTTTTTTTTATATTGCTCGTCATTGTATATTCATATTCCAACATTTACACTCGCAATCACATAGTCTATAACGCTCATCCCAACATAGGTTCCTCTCTTAACATTAAAACAATTAAAATTAAACTCAAGCCTACTCACACACACACACACAGCCAACCCATTTAATAGCACTTCCCGAGCGCTTATCACATAAAGTTAATCACACGTTCCTCTATTATTTTCAATTACTATTCCCGTTTCTGCTCAAAGGGTTGTTAATATTCGTTTGGCCGACAGCCGAACACAGGCGCACCTGAACCGCGAGATGTAATAACAGCCGCCTCGCCGATTGTCTGACATTGTGGTATTAGTACCGTAATTACGTCACGGATGGCGAAATTTTAATAGATTGAGGATTGTATTTTAGTTGAGTAAGGCTGGGATACAATTGGAAGAGGTTACTTGTTGTAGATATTATTTTTATTGTTGGAGAGATAAAAAGGTGGTTGAATTCAGTATATGACTTAGACTGGTATACGTGGTGATTATGATGATATCCCCTATATATTTTGACCTATGTGGTTGTACCTAGCGTTAGAAGGCCGCTCACAAGGTGGGTGAAGGCCGCAGAAATCCGCTAGGTGCGAGAAGCACAGAACCGGTCGAAGTGGCGGTGCTTGGGGGAGGCCTATGTCCAGAAGTGGACGTCTTTCGGCTGAAAGTACTAAATAAAACTTACGTAAACATAGAACTTTAATATTTTATTAAAAGCTTGAGGCGTAAATGTCCTTCTTACACTAAACTTGAAGATAAGCCTCAAGGTTTTAAGAAAATATTAAAGTTCTATGTTTACGTAAGTTTTATTTAGTACTTTTTAGTTCATTAAAAGCTTGTTTTTAAAAAGATTTTTACTTATATTTTATTTTGGTATAAAATTATCAATATTTATCTTACTTCGCTGCTGTTACTAATCTTAAGTAGGGTATGTAGAATTTGTTTAAAATCAAGGCTTGATCAATTCCTTAAAAATCCAGTACACACATACATATCATCACGCCTCGTTTCCCCGAAGGGTTGGGCAGAGGTGTATACCTAAAATACATCCACATTTCGCCAGTTATATGTTTTTAAGTCCCATGTAATAGGGGGCGAGCCTATTGCCATCGACCGGGCATACATCCAGACTCCGGGCTGCTACTGAGAAATTCCCGATGGAAAAAGCCAATAACACTTTGTCCGACCAGGGAATTAAATCCAGGAGCTCATGCTCTCTGCCAGGTTTGCGGGAAAGTCCGAAAGGGATACCAGGGGCCCTTGGCAACAGGCAACTGAAGGAACACGGGTGGGTTTTAGTCAGTAAAAGTCTGACACGCCCTTCCGCTCCACACTCAAAAACTGCTTGCAACCGGTAGACCAATGAGGCAGCTAAATACCCAAATCCTAATCAAAAGACAAGCACCTTCCATTGTGTATTCATCCTAAAGTGGATCGTCTCATCCCCCCCTCTCAAGCCCCCCTTTCCCCCCTCGCCGTCACAATTCTCGTTAAGGTGACTGTTTAATAATCTCAACGCGATTTGTAATGGGATTGAGCTGAAATTCGCAGGAGAACTCCCTTAAGCTATATTATTGTTTCTACAACTGAGTACCGTCGGAGAATTTGATTTTATATTATTCAAATTTTGTGTTAATATTAATTTTGGGGGAGTTGGGTTTTGGTTTAGACTTTAGTCTGTCTATAGACTTTAGATTGTTGAGTATTTAATATTAATTTAGTTTCGAACTATTTTACTTCTTCTGGCTCGGCTTCTTCCCATGGGGGTAAGTAGAAATGACAACATTTAGAATAAGTGGAAAAAAGTGTTAGAAATTTACTTTGCAGGAGTCGACAAAATGTAAAAATTTAATGAAACAATTTGTTAAAGTACGTTATCGCTAAATAGCCAAAGTCTAAATCAAATAAAATACATACAAACTAAGCTTAATCGATCTATCCGCAAAAAGTAAAAAAAAATATATAAATAATAAGTACCCATTAGTTTTATTGTTCTACAAATGGAAAACAAGAAAAATAACTTAAAGCTAACTTTGTATTTAATTCATTGTAAGCGCTTCGAAGTCTACGTGCATCCGTAGCCGGTGCTACGGAATCTGCTACGCCGCTACGGGCTACAACTCGCTACGATTTATTGTTCAGACGTAAACATCTTAGTGCTATTTTATTTAATCTTAACGTTTGTCTGGGTGTATTTTAAGTTGATTTAGTAATATTACTTTATTTTGATTTTATTAGTGAGGTAAAAAATATCCTTCTTTGTATTGTTTGTGATTATGTTTTCTATTAAAAACTCGCCTACAGAGGTTTAGGTTTACATTCAGAAAGAGAAATATTTAACTAATCCTCTAGAAATCTATTGACGTTTGATGTACAGTTTTTAAATGACAGAAAATATTGACAAATTCTCTTATATTGTTTTTACGGCGCTTCGTCGGGTAAGACTGGAAGCCAACCCCAACATACTTGGGAAATGGCAGGCAGATAGATTGTTTTTATGGCGAAGTTCTCATTATTAGTCATGTTATCACATAATTCTCACAAAATTGTAATTTTTCTGATATAAATCAGTTATCACTTTTCGAACGAATATAATATGCTATTATAACCACTAATAAACTAATAAACACACACACACTAACGCACCATTAACACACATACACATACTAACACACACACACACACACACACACACATTAATAAAGCTATTTTTTCTTTCTTTCCATATCCTCCATTATTCCGTTAATTCTCAGACCATTTTTCCTGTCTGTACAATACAATACAAAGTTATAATGAGTCTCTGTATAAACTAATTGTTCGTCGTGTGCGCACCGACGCTTGAAATCGACTCGCTGTTTGATTTACACCCACTTTATATTATATTGTTATAACGTTGTAGATTAAACGTTAAATGTTAACTAGTTCTGTTGATTGTACGTAAAGTAAGTTTGCGGTTATAGTTCTGTTTAACTTTTTTGAATAGATAATTAGTACAATGTCTAGAAACTGTGTCTTATTGCATAATCCTAGCAGTCATTTTGTCAGTCAGTGAAAGTCATTTACAAAATATGGGCCTCTCAATAACTGTTACAATATAATTGTTTAAAAGAATGCTTAATCATAATCAGAGATCGGAGTCTGGACGTCATTCCAAGGCCGTATCTACTAGAAAAAGTAATAATCAATTTAATCTGCCTAGCCTTTTCCCGACTATGTTGGGGTCGGCTTCCAGTCAAACCGGATGCAGCTAAATACCAGTATTTTACATGGAGCGACTGCCTATCTGACCCCCACAACCCAGTAACTGGGTTTCTGACGACCCGTAACGACTGTCAAAGATCCACGAATGACAGCCGGGACCAATGGCTTAACGTGCTTTCCGAGGCACGGAGGAGTCTCGGTATGTAAAGATGGTCACCCATCCACCGACCAACCCCGGCAAGCGTAGCTTAACCTGATGGATCGACCCGGTGCGGCTAAGTAAAAGCCAAAAAAGTATTAATCTATTGTATAGAAATTTGAATTAATTTGAATCCTGCTATAATTTTTCAAACCAAAAAAAAAATTCGGACTTGTGATGACCACCGATATTCCGTTCCCTGATCATCATACTTGTAGACTTTAAGATGTAACTTCTGATGAATTTATTTTCTTATTATCTAGGAAATTATAGCCCCAATATCGTCTGTTTTGCGTTTTGAACTTGAGGTAAATACCTAATGTGCAATCACTGGGGTAGCAACGTCTAGACGCACTAATAAACAAGAACAAATATAACTATTGTCATGTTAGTTTGTCTTTGAAGGCATTAACCACCATTCCCACTCGACAATCACCTTAACTAGGCTTCGTATCAAGTCGTTATATATACATAACTAGCTTTTTTCCGGGCTCTGCCCGCGTTTTTGTCGGATATCGTCACACTGGAACGTACTACCGGGATACTTAAGAAATGCTGGGTTTCCTTTACAAACTTTCATCTCCTATATCACCCCCTATAGGATTATTTTTGAAACAAAAAAGTAGCCTATGTTCTTCCCGAGTATGCCATCTAACTCCTTGCCAAATTTCGTCGAAATCCGTTCAGTGGTTTAGGCGTGAAAAGGTAACATGCAGACAGACAGAGTTACTTTAGAATTTATAATATTAGTATAAGTATGTAGTACTAGCTTCCGCCCGCGGCTTCGCCCGCGTGGTATGTCGATAAAAAGTACCCAATGTCCTTCTCCGGGATGCCATCTATCTCCTTGCCAAATTTTGTCGAAATCCGTTCAGTGGTTTAGGCGTGAGAAGGTAACATACAGACAGACAGACAGACAGACAGAGTTTCTTTCGAATTTATAATATTAGTATGCATATAGTATAGTATTAGTATAGTATGGAAGTATGGATAGGTACTAACATTAAATGAATCTCTTTGTAACTTAGCACATAATACGTGGGTGTGGGGGAGGCGTCTCGCCGGAGTAATTAACAGCGGCAAATACCGCCATTGTGTCTGAGTACCGCCCGCCATGTAGTACCTACTGTCGCTTAATAAATGTCTCTTTATTACCTACATACTGAGCGCTACTTGGTTGTTTCCTCTACAGCAGTGTTTTTCAACGTGTGGGACGCGACCCACTGGGGGTTCGCGAAGCCTCTATACGGGAGTGAACTGCAGTAAAAAAAAAAACAATCAAGTTTAAAAAGATTTACTAAGAAAATTTTTAACTAAAGGATATAATCATTTGTATTAAATAAACAAAAAATCGTGGCATCGGCCGTGGCGTGTATGCGCATCAATTGCGTTACCTATTGGCGATGCATTCGATGTAAAAAATGTGTTTTACGTACTTAATTATGTATTTATCCGAACCCTAATTTATGAAAATTAATAAATATGTTGGATTGAATATTTGTCACAAAATAAAATACATAAACAGAAAGCAACGGGTACCCCGGGGGTCGCGAAATATTTCTTCTGATTAAAGGGGCCGTGTCATGAAAAAGGTTGTAAAACACTGCTCTACAGGGTGTCCGGTAAAGAATGGATAACCTGGTAAAAGGGCCTGGACGTATGCTCTTCCAAACATTTTGAATGAGTTATCAAAGAACATAGCTAAAATACATACTTTACCGTGTAAAAGTTTAGAATGGGGAAGAGGCCTACGTGTGGGTCCGCTATCAGCCAAAGTCGCTTGTGAGTAACGCATTATTTTTTGATAACGCACATAATCTTTCTAAAAAAGGTTAAGTGTTGTTGTACTGCAAAAATATGAATGTCTTTTTTATTTTGAAATAAATAAGTAGTTTGATTTTTTTTTTTTTTTTTACCTTGATATAGTTCTTGTGTAATTTTTTTTATTAAAAAGCGTGTCCTAGGAGTTTCTTGCCCGTTCTTCTCCATAGGTACCTACTACGCTTTGGAATGGGCAACTAGCTTCATATTTCTGACTGCCCAGCTCCTTGACAGTTCAAAAGTGCGTGTAAAAACTAAAACTAAATATTCGCTGTTATGATATTATTTATTGAATTTCATAATCAATATTTTAGACAGTTGTCTAGCCATATTTCATATTTCCATACAGTAATCAATCTGCCTAGCCTTTTCCCAACTATGTTGGGGTCGGCTTCCAGTCTAACCGGATGCAGCTGAATACCAGTATTTCACATAGAGCGACTGCCTATCTGACCTCCCAGTAACTGGGTAATACGATACCCCTTGGTTCTTACCAAGGGGTATCGTATTACCCAGTTACTGGTTGTCAGACTTTCGGGCTTCTGACGACTCGCAACGACTGTCAAAGATCCTCGAATGACAGCCGGGACCAACGGCTTAACGTGCTTTCCGAGGCAGGCAGGAGTCTCGATATGTAAAGATGGTCACTCATCCACGGACCAACCCGTAGCTTAACCTGATGGATCGACCCGTGCGGCTGTTATTACTTAGCCACGAGCTAATATACAGTAATATTGACAAATTAATCAAAACAGCGAAAAATTTGTGTATCTATTTGCGACGTTGCCCCCTTTCAGAATAAACGCTCTTAACTATTATATAAATATTTTGATACTTTCTGTACAGATCCAGTTGCTGACGTGATATCCTCAAGCAGCGTGTTCTACCACTACCAAGAAGGTTTCAACAACGCGGTGCGAAGGAATGTGCGCGTACGCGATATACTGTAACAGTTAAAAATAAATCTATAATGTCGTGATCTTAGAAGATATAATAAGTAAAAATGTAAATAAAGTATAAAGGCTCCCGCAGAAAGGCACAACGTGACTCTAAAGTCTCAAACTCGAAGCATTTATTTCAAATAAAGCAATTACAGGCACTTTTGAATTGTCAAGGGGTCTGTCAGTCAGAAAGATGAAGCCAGTTGCCCATTCCAAAGCGTAGTAGGTTCCTATGGAGAAGAACGGACAAGAAACTCAGCGGACACTCTTTCTCTGTCTGTTTCTTAATCTCGTAGACTAGTTTGACAGGTGCAAATGTGAAACTCTAAATTGAAAAAACAAAGAACAATCACTTGAAATGTCAAGCCTAGGAAATTAAAAATCAGACTTTAGTAGAACAATTTCTATGAAAACTTAATGGAAATTGTTGTATCAAAATCCCATCGCAGTCGCGTCGCGCCTGTCTGCGGGAGCTTTTATGTGTGATCAAATCAAGTTATGCGCTATAATCGTCATGTTGATGATTTAGGAAGGAAAGTGAAACTACTAATAAATTATTAAAAATTCTCTGTCTTTGGTCTGGCAATTTTTTTTAAAATTACCTTAATCATATTTCTACAGGGTGAAGAGTAACTTGGTAAAGATTCTAACATTATTTATAGCTTATAATAGTCCTTCAAACCGCATTTCGGCCACGGCGGCCAATCTCAACGGAGACTAGGCTTCAGCGCGGGAGATATTATACTGCACCAAGTGTGTGCGCAGACACAGGTGCACTCTCTCTTCCCTCACTCTCATAGTCCGATGGGACGGCAGTCCGACACGACCGGAGAGAGATCAAGCGCAGGACCAACCTAGCTCCTATCTAGCAACGTAGCTAGCTTATATCTCCTAAATAACATGTATAATGATCTTGGAAATAAATAAATAATACAACAGTAACAGTAGGCACTTGAATGTGCAGTAAATTGTAAACTTGTGTCGTTTGTCTGCTTGCCACCTGAGATAATAACTTTCTACATAAATCTTTAATGTTAATATTTACTGTTTGTGCTTTAATAATATATTTGTTTAGACCCGTTTACACTGGTAGTTTTGTAGCATTGATTAGAGGCAAGGCTTACTTCCTAACACTGCACCGATTTTCATGCTGTTTTCACCAATGGATAGAGTGGTTCTCGAGAAAGGTTTTAGTATATAATTTGTCAAGTTTTTGTATACATTGGCTAAAATATAATGATATTTGTTGGAGGTGTCAAAATTTCATGATTACTTTTGGTCGCGATAACCGACATCCACGCGGGCGAAGCCGCGGGCATTAGCTAGTTGATAATATAAGACAATTTATGGATTTTCAAAGTTGAATGTGGATCACGGTCGTTCGTTCGTTCGTTTCGTTCTTACCAAGGGGTATCGTATTACACAGTTACTGGGTTGTGGAGGTCAGATAGGCAGTCTCTCAATGGAAAATAGTGCATGTTGTTCTGTTCGCTAGTACATCATGTACTTTAATCTTCATCTTCTACATTTGTACTAAGTTTCCGAGCAACGTAACATAAATTCCGTCCCCATTCCAATGCATCATCGCACTTAGCGGATATTAACAAAGTCTTTAAAACAGCCGCCATAGAAGACATTTTATTAAAAACTTCTTTCATAAATACATCGGGAACATAATTTACGATTCTTGTTACCTTTCCGTTGTCAAATACAAGTGATTAAGTATAAAAGTTTGAGTGCAACTTGAAATTGTTGTCAACTCAGAAAATATGGAGTAATCATGCAAGTGAATGTTGAACCATTATTAATGTGTGAGAATTCTTAGTGTTCTGAAAGTTTTTTCAACTTAGGGCTGTAGTTCTATTTCATCAGTCAGATATATTTTATCCGTGGAATAAAATTGACGTCTGACAGTTTTTGTATGGAAAAACTGTCAAAACTTCAAAATTTATTCGCAGGATAAGACTTATACCCGGTATAAAAGTTTGGTGATATTCGCCCTTAATCTTTTAGTAAATCTCGTATAATATATCTCCATTTGAAATAAGACTGACTTCTATTGCTTTGGTAGCATGAAAAATGGCAGCTGCAGTAAACAGTTGGTATTGTAACCACTTTTTTGCTTATAATGCCACCCTTATGCCTACGGTATAGAAGTCAAAATCGGTTGAACGGACTGTAAAAAAGGTTTATATAAATGTCTTATCTTATTTCAAATGAAGTATAAAACAGCATGATTGTATCAATTTTTTCTCGATTGTATCTTTGCTCGAATTTACCGATACTCGAAATTATTATTGCTAACTAAACCGTATTACTTATTATGCCAACACACGGACCAACATAATAATATTTTTTTTATCCTCTCTCATTTGCTAAATTAAATCGTGTTATAACGAAGTGTTATCAAATTGATCAAATTATGACCAAGACTTCTAGTATCATTATATCTATGCCGAGTCTATGAGGCCAGCCTAATCAGCCTATAATGTTCCCACTGCTGGGACACAAACCTCCTCTTTCTGTGAGAGGGCGTGGACCATAATCCACCATGCAGGCCCAGTGCGGGTTGGTGGATGTCACATGTCTTCGATTTTTTTTGTTTCTACGTTGTGCCGGTTTGTTCACGATGTTTTCCGTCACCGTTTAGAGGGCAGTGGTGACGAGTTAATCTTACACAAAGTAAAGTGCCTGCTAAGGTTCGAACCCACGGCATAAAACTCGTAAGTCGCGGCCGTTACCAGTGTGCCACCACTGCTGCGCGCCCCGCTATGAGGCCATAGTGGTTGTGAATTATGATTATAAATAAGCTAATATTGTGTAATAAATGATCAATGATTAAGCTTTGCCTACACATTGATCTTGTGTTATATGGTGTAAATAGTGTAAGTAATTTGTTACTGTAACTTAATTTAAGCAACATATAGGTATGTAAAAGTAAACTGTTTATAGAAATTAAAGTAAATGAGTGTAAACCTTTATGTTTGTTTTTGATTACCTTTACGACTGACGAGCAATAAAAAAAAAATATAATTGTATCACAAATGAGTGATTAAGTACACCAATGGCTTACATAAAGGTAACCGACATAGCACGAAGAATTACCAAACCGAGAGTCCATCAATGCCTGGTTGAGGCAAAGCCTTTTATAGTATTTTCTCAAATAATGCGCGGAAATTCAAACTGAGCAAAATAGGTAGGTAAATAAAAATTTCAGACTCAATGACGAACGACTATAATTTTTGTCATGCGCCATTATGTTCTTTTTTTTCTTCTTTACTTTAAAATAGTTCTATTTGCAAGCCAAATCTAAATTTAAATAAAATCTTTCTTAAGTTACCTCCTTGGTTGCCATGTGTTATAAGTTTGTATGAGTTGCCATGTGTTATATGCCATGCCATGTGTTGTAAGTTCGTATGAGTTAAAAGTTCGTATGAGTTTTATTTGGCTGCTAAACACGCCATAATATGTTTTTTTTTAGTAACTTTGCCGGCCACATCGTCACTTGTTTTTGACCAGTATAGCAATTTCGATTTATCTCGAAGAAGGTTGTCGAAATAATGCTCGAAATTCCAAGCATGTTTGAGAATTAGTAGAAAACCTTTAGAAATATAGGTGAAATAACTGAAGTTCAGATCCTTGTCTTGACTATAGCAATTCTCTTTAAAAAAACCAACAATCTCACAGCATTTATTGCAATCTTACTTATTTACCTCTGAGATTTACCTAGATAGGTTTGTGGTCTATTTAGTTCATGTTTTTCAGCCTATAATTTCAGGATACAAAAAGGTTACAAAAATAAAACCAACAAAGTATCATTACGTAATATTATATTTCGCAATAATTAAAACAACTAATGGTACATCTCTAGTGGTATATATTATGTATAACGCATGTACACGCCCGCGCCGACAATTCCACGGATTGTGCATACTGCAGTGTAGACCGTCTCCTCTCTATGTACAGACTTGGCGCGGGCTTTTTTATGTATAGGTATATATAACTATTATGTGTAAGGAAAGGATAGGAAAATGGAATGTGGCAAGATATTTAAGGAATGCATTTATATGGAATCGATCAAACTAAATATTTTTTTTTAAAACCCAACACCGCGTTCTAACCAAAAGCGAATCTCGGCCGAATACACGATCGTTGCTTTCATATGTCACTTTTTGTTCTGAAAACCGGAATGCGCCCTCTGTCGGTGCGACCATGCGTTCCGGTTCTATTTTGGTTAGGACACGGCCTTAAATTTGAAGCATTTGCTGCTTTATATGAGGACAAATGTTCTAAAGAATAAATATCTTGAAACAAACATCAAGAATTGCACAAAAGAAAAAAAACTGACCAATAAAGGCAAGAAAAGAAATGAAAAGCTTACAACGAAACGTAATCAAATCGCTTTAAATAATAACATTATGATTTACCGTTTATTACCGACAGAGCCTTTTAAAATTATAATGCTTTTTATTCTTGACAGTATTATTACATTAATTTGGCAAATAAATGGATACAAGGAAATGTGTTATAATTATCTTAATTATAGCTTAATTAAATAACAAATGTTTTCCATATTTTTGTGTTTCATATCATTACTTAACTATACTATGTAAACTGTGTTAACTATATACAATTTTGTGATCTACGTACGTACGAACATCGAACTTTTATATCTAAATAATTATTATATTTATTTACAATTTTCTTAAGATTAAAATAAAGTACCAAAAAAATATTCACAACAGTTGGTCGAATACTGCAGCGGCGATGTAAATTCATACAAATTAAAAATATATAAGTAAAAAAATCGTTCATGAATTTTCTTGAACTAAAATAAAGTTTTAAATTATTATAAAGAATATGGCACAAATCAATCAACAATATACATCTAAATAAATAAATATATGAATATAAATATAGATTTATACATAATGAATTTATAATTACATTAGGATATCAAAATCTTGAGAATTTAGGTATGGCACAAATTGTTGGCACATTATTTTGTTAAAATATTAGCTTTTAATAATACTGTAGATTACACCAGTAATTACTTGGTATTATGGCACATGAATTCACAAGGTAGCTTACCTATTTTTTTCTTAAAATTGATGACGCTAAAGTTATAAAGGTGGTATGTTACAGAACATGGGGTGCACTGCTACCAAAGACTCGAAAAGTCAAAACACTTTCATTTCTGAATGATAACCTGATGACAAATAGATAGATACAGCCTATATTAGATTCTGCATAAATCTCACCATGAAAAAGTTATGTGAAGTGACCTGTCAATAGTGTCAATCCCTAACATATGGTGGAATGACAGCTCACTTCACTTAAGCTTCCACGGTGAGATTTTTAGAGAATTGACCGGCTAGTGCTAGTTTTATATTTCAGTTTTGTGTAGCACTTCACAGTATTTGAAATTATAACGAAAGCATTGACGGAGTGACACAACCACCCACCAAATAACGCACCTGGGGGCTTAAAACGGTCACTTTAGCAGAATCATAATATGAAAACATTATGAATCATCGTAAAATGTAATAAACTGACCATTCATATTACGAAATAGGTACTTAATTCATCCGTTTGACAGAACTTTCTATAGATTCATAAAGTGGTCCACAAATTATGAATAACTTTTATGTCAAATTAGAGGAATTGCTAATGACAGCTGGGATTCAGGAAATGAACTGCTTTTAGAGGAATTACTTATGTCGCCGGTTTAGGCCCCCTGATGAAAATGACCCTACTTTCTAACAGCACGCTTGTAACATAAGCATAACATAATGCCTAAAAGAATGAGCACAGATAATACCACACACATTTCGCCAGTCCTTATCACGCTTGTATTTTTAATGAAGCAGCAGTTCCCGTCATCTTCTGGTCTACTCAAGATGTTTAGGCGGCTCATGTGCCTGTGATGTCGGCGGAGTGTCGTGTGGCAACATCGGCAGTGGTGGTAATGGCAGTGGGAGCGGTAGGGGAAGCAGTGCCCTTGATTGGAAGCTCGCGAGCTGATGCAGTAATGCGGCTGAATGTTCGTGCGCCTTGCGACGGAGTTCTGCTACACTGGAAGAGCGAGCCTCTTCTTTGGGGCAGCATGGGCAGGGGGCGCCCCAACCTGAGGGAAAAAGGGTTTGTTAGAGTAATGTTTTGGGTGAAGGTTAATCTTACACTGCTCCTGTACGCACGGCTACACATCAAGATTACATTTCCAGTTTATGCTGATGTTGCATTGTATAGGATTTCTGTACAATGCGAGGTCAGCTTATACTGGAAATGTATAGCGTTTTTTTATCGGTATTGGAAGAGTACTATATAAAGGCTTTTTGGATTTACCGGTTAATAGCAATTAAAAACCGGTTAATACAGTTTTTATTCAGCGCGGCATCCTCACAAGTTGCAACGCTTTTACCGACATGCCACTCTTCGAATAAACCGGTTAATTTAGGTTAAAATAAAGTGCTCTAAACTTTCGCGTTCTTTAGAAAATTCCGGAGGAAAACCGGTTCCGAGCCTTGCTAGCAATCTCTGTCAGGGAGCTATCTCCCGCCTCGAGTTATATAAAAAAAATAGAGCTTGCAACTATTCTCCATAAGCTTATGAAAACTATGGTTAAACAATTATTCTTCTCAGATTTCGAATATTTGGTAAAAATATCCTTCGGTACTTTACCTTTTAGCGGGAAGAACGGTTGCGACAAGTGGTTGAGGTGTTGCGAGAGATGTGACAGATGCGGCGGCAGGAACAGAGGCGGTGGAGGGGCCGGGGGCGGCTCACCAGCGCCTCCCGGTGATGTGCGGAACGCGCCCGTACTACGATAAGAAGAGATGAGGCTGTTAGTTACATGATTTCTATGATTTACGGACTGTCATTGGTTAATATAAGACTCTTGTATCTTGACCAATAATGAAGCAAAGACTTTATAGCTTTGCATAGTAGACCCTCCTGAAATAGCTATCACAGATAAAATTACCTTAAGAAACTATTTATATGCCGGTAGTTCGGCAATAAATGTTACCATCAAGTCATGACTCATGATACTCTAAGTAGTATGTCCAGCATACCCTGGGCAGTACGACTGTCTACCAACTTAGCTGACAGGGTAAGTTTTTAGTGCACTGCGAAAATAATAGTACTGAGGCCTTAGTGCAAGTTTCTTTTAACTATCTTCACTTAACGCATCGACCGCGTTCAGCACTCCGATTGGCCCTTCACTGGCCTTCACTGGTGAAGGGCCAATCGGAGCGCCGAACGCGGTCGATGCGTAAAGTGAAGATAGTTAAAAGAAACTCGCACTAAGGCCTCTGTTACTTTATACTGTGGTATAGGTATTCATCCATTCGATATGATATTTTATTTGATATGATATGATATTTTTTGTTTAGTTAGTCTAGTTAAACAAAAAAATAAATTGAAATAAAAAATTACATTAGCTAGGTAGCCTACTCCGAAAAAAAACGATACACATGTGCAACTTAATCAAAAACGTATTCAATTTAGTTTAAAAATCAACCTTTTTGAATTTCCATAGGTCTAGATAAATAAAATGTTTTATTTAAATAAGTTTTGCGTTGAAAGTGTGTGCGATATCGATGTGAGAGGCCTGGCTTTGATCTCACAAACGAGATTTGTGGGCAGTCGAGTGACGCCGTTTGAGTTGAGACCGGGGTGACTCGACGCCTTCGAATACTTACAAGAAATAAGTAATGAGATAAATTAATCTGATTGAATTTAAAACAAAATTAGAGTACAAGACTTAACGTAGGTATTCTAATTTTGTATATTCTTCTGATATAATTTTTAATGATCTTGGTCAATGCCAGGCCAGTTCGGCAGTCGGGGGACTTCTTAGATTAAAAAGTGTTCCACAAAACGGTCTCGGACTGCAATGACAATTTACATACCTATACATGAACCCTGAAAAATTACACTCCTTTTTGGGGCAGTCGGGTAAAAAGCTTACCTACATTGCACTAACGCACGAGCGACACAGCATTCATCGTCAAATCTCTCTATGTGCGAGTTTCAAAGAATATCTCATAGACGTTATATGGAGTCAATCTATGACGGTAGATATATCAATATTTTTCATCCAATTTCATTAATTTTATATTATGCGTTATGTGTGTTGGAAGATTTTTGTGCAAATTTCTTACAACACACGTCACGGCTACCATTGAGTAACAAACATTTTCACAAAAATTAATATAACTATATCGAGCTGTATCTCTAACAGGCATAAAGTAGCTATAATGTAATGTCAATGAATTACAAAACTAAAACACATCGTATGATGTTGTTTACGGAAACTATTGCAAAATTCAGCACTCGCTAGGCGGCGCGGGCGTCGGGGGAGGTGGGGCAGACAGAGACAATGAAATGAACGCTGGGCCGAGGTGTCGCGTCGCTCCCGCATTCCCTCAGTGCATACTTGATGTACCGCGACGGAGGACGGGACGAGACACAAGCGGGAGCGGGGAATATTGTGGCTAGTGTAAGTTCGGCCCTGAGATAGTAACCCTTCAGGAGGCAACGCAGTCAGCCCAATGTACATTTTCTAGGTAGGTATTACAGTTAAAATATATTTAGTTCTCCATGTGTCTTCATACATGAATGTTGTCGATCAGTCTGTCGTCTACCCACATCTAAACAATAAGTCTGCCTAGCTTTTTCCCAACTATGTTGGGGTCGGCTTCCAGTCTAACCGGATGCAGCTGAATACCAGTATTTTACATGGAGCGACTGCCTATCTGACCTCCACAATCCAGTAACTAGGTAATACGATACCCTTTGGTAAGACTGGTTGTCAGACTTTTGGGCTTGTGACGACCCGTTACCATTGCCAAAGATCCATGAATGACAGCCGGGACCAACGGCTCACTAACCATACGAAAAAGAAGAAAGAAGTAAATGAATAATCATCAGCTGTAGCCTGAACCAAACTCGCTCCCCGCCCCCGCTCATCGCTTAAACATCGTCACACAAATTCCCTCTGGCACTCGTTCAATGGAATCAAAGGATTTGCGTTCATTACAGGCGCTAATAATTGATGTGCGCCCGCGACACTAACACTTTTAGTGTCGACTACTTGTTTGTGCCATATATCGGTATTGGCACTTCATTTGATGCAGCTGGTTTTTGTAGCAGATTTTTGGATTAATACTCACTCTGAATTGCTATGACTTCTTTTATCTACACCCATGCTATAAATCCTCTATAAAAGTATCTGAAACAGTTAGCTTATAGCCAACATTAAAACATCCAGTGTCATAGTAACCATAATATTATCCAAACGGGTGTTATAATGCTGTACTAAATTTCATTAAGAAACTCATTAAAAAAAAAGAATTTTGTCATTCACGAGCGTTTCACTAACAAAGCACCGTAATAAAATTCGAATTCACGTCGTACCGCGCCATTTTTGTTCGATATTGGTATTATTGCAAAGAAACTTATAGAGAAGATTCATATCATGGGTGTAGATAAGATCTTGTATGCAACTGTAAATAATTAGGTATTAAAACACTCATGTGATACTATCATAAACCCACATTCGTGTTTTAATACCCTATACTATATAACAGTTACATAAATAACTATTAGTTGCTATCAATCAAACCAAAATCAAGTCTTCCTCACCCAACAGACACAACCAATCAAAACCTACAATTTTATTGAAACAACCCTTACACTCAGAATCACCCTAAGAAAATCTTTTTGGTCCACAAAGTATTCAGTATCAATGATTCTCCTTGCAGCCAATTCCATTATGTACAGCAGGGGTCAAGTTAGGATTGTGTAACGAAGCGGGACTCTATTAATTGATTTTAGAGGGCCGGGGGAGGCAGGGGACATTTGGAAAATGTCCTCCTTGAGTCCCCACTAATATGAATATTCAACTAGAGTAGATGCGGCCTGGTTGTAACAAAGAGAATTAATATTACAGCTAATAGCGTTAATGTTTTGATTGAGAAGCGCCTGCTGAAATTGAGTGGCATGTAATATTCATAAACGATGTTAAATAGTTATTTGTAGATAGAGGTTTGCTCTGACACCGCTTGTGTTTTGAGTCTAGGTGTGATTATAGTTTGGATTACTTGGCAACACAATTTTCTTTACTAGAGCAGTGGTGGCCCAGTGGCAAGCGCTTTACTTTGTGTAAATTATTTCATCACCACTGCTCTCAAAACGGTGAAGGAAAACATCGTGAGGAAACCGGCATACCCTAGAACAAAAAAATCGAAGACATGTGACATCTACCAACCTGCACTGGGCCCGCGTGGTAGATCACGGTCCAGTTCCTCTTACTTAGAGGAGGCCTGAGTCCCAGCAGTGGGAACATTATAGGCTGATTATGTAAGCTTTTCTTTGTTGCAATCGTTACAATAAATTCACTACCAGGGAGGAGGTACTTTACCAGTGAAAAGTTGTAAATAGATAACCATGGTGCCTCCTAACGCCTAGGTAATTTTCTGTTACGCCTACGGGACAAGGTATTGTCGTTACCCCTTCTTTCCTGAATTATGAAAATAGATCAAACAAGGTCTGCCCTAGCAACATACTGGAACAAAAATGTTTCGTAAATGTCACTCCTATACAACAATCAACATAAAAAACGTATCGAAAATCAAGTAAGTATATACCTACTCAAAAGTAACTATTCAATCTGCCTAGCCTTATATTGGGGTCGAATTCCAATGTAACCGGATACAGCTGAATACCAGTATTTTACATGGCGTGACTGCCTATCCGACCTCCACAACCCACAACCCAGTAACTGGGTAATACGATACCCTTTGGTAAGACTGGTTGTCAGACTTTCGGGCTTCCGATGACCCATAACGACTGTCAAAGATCTATGAATGACAGCCGGGATTAACGGCTTAACGTGCTTTCCAAGCCACGGAGGAGTCTCACCCATGGTCACCCATCCACGGACCAACCCGGCAAGCGTAGCTTAACCTGATGGATCGACCCGTGCGGCTGTTATTACTTAGCTACGAGCTCCTAACTCAAAAGTAGCTATTATCAAGTCTAATTAAAAGATAACGATTTGGAAACTTCTAAAAAGGAGTACCTACTTATGTCTTATACCTATCTTTTTCCATGTTTTACATTATCTCCAAGAAAACTAAGCAGACACAAACATAATATTCGGGAATAGGACCTGTAACCTATATTTAGTTGCGTGTGACGGCGCGCGGTCGCCACGGTAATGACGCCGTTCAATTATTCATGCAATTAACTGATTATAGCAACACTCCAACCGTCCCCCGCCTCCCCCTGCTATCCCCGGGTAAGTAGGCAACTAGTAGATAGTAAGTATTATGTAGGTAGGTAGATATATAGCGTGTGATATTCGTCGTTGTGATGGCAGTTTTGCCAGCTTAGATTAATTTATAAAATGCTAACTTTTTTTTGGGTAAAGCCGCTTTTTTGGGAATTGAAAGCCACATTTTAAACGTCTCAGTACATAATATTAATTACCTTTGCCATATTTTATTCTTTATAACCTTTCTGTCTTTTATCTTGAGCTTAACGAGCGAACCACGACAAGGTATGTAAAAATATTAGTCAATTAGTCAATCAGTAGTAGAAGCTGGTAGCGGGACTAGTGCCCGAGGTGAGATCAGGCGCGGTCGCAACCCAAGATTTTGGGGGGGGGTCAACATTGGTGCCGAGAAATATTTTTAGGCTAATGGTTACCTACCTATTTGATACGTACTCTAAAACTTTTTTTTTATATGCCTGTCGGAGTCACTGTGGCTCAAGTACCTAAAAGTTAGTAAAGCACGTAAATCATTCGGTCTCTCGACAGCTTGAATCATTTTGGGGGGGTTATGACCTCCAGAACCCCCACTTCGGACCGCGCCTGGGTGAGATTAGCTTTCAATCATAATTATCATCGTCATAAAATTAAGAAACTTACCATCATACGGATCTAGATCCATCATCATACGCATAATTGGGTAATGCACGATTGGTCAGAATTTGAATCGGTTCGAAACAAATGTCTAATCCATTGCAGCATAAGTTCGAAAAAAAATCGGCTCAGCAACGTAACTTACGAACTTATGATGCAATGGATTAGACATTTGTTTCAAACCGATTGCAATTCTGATTGATCGTGTATTACGCAATTCGGGGGCTGGACATAAAGACCTCTACTACCATCTAAATACACTTCCATAACAACTGATCAGGAGGCTGACTATGAAGTATTAATGCCATCATTATTCCACTGCGAAAAAAGGATGGTGCTAGCGGCCTTGTATAGCTCCGTCCCTCTCTCACACTGGAAAAATTGTGGCATTAGTACTTCATAATACGGCACCTGGGGGCACTTTAGCAGAATCATAATATGAAAATATTATGTATCATCGTAAAATGTCACAAACTGATTCATAATAATATCTGCGTGTAAATTCATATTACGAAATAATTCATCCGTTTGACAGTTTTCTATGGAGATTCGTAAAATGGTCCACAAATTATGAATTAAGTACTTTTATGTCAAATTAGAGGAATTGCTAATGACAGCTGGGATTCAGGAAATGAACTGCTTTTAGAGGAATTGCTAATGTGGCCGGTTTAGGCCCGCTGGAAAAATGGTGGCATTAATACGTCATGGTATAGGTGAGCGATCAAGAACAATAACAACATCTAAACACTACATTTCCCGCCCGACTATCAGCACCTAAACCCAATAAGTCCTAAAACAGACTAACTCCACAAAACATCTACTAGAAAATGCACACATGAAACTCGAAACATGACCGTAAGGCCGTCGCCACCCCGTATCACGTAATTACTGTCAATTTATCACTCTGCATTATTAATTTTCATTTGTGCAACAGTAAGCGAGGTAAGTGTGTATTCAGTTAGTAGGCTGACTATATATCTATCAGTTATTCATGGCGACGTGTCAGGCATTTCATGAGGCTGAATATCAAAGGCATAGACAATCAAATAATAGAGAATAGAGACACACCCGCTTTGGGGTTGTAGCTTAGTTTTTGTTTAGTTTTCAGTGTAAATATTTTCATATAATTTGATTTTGTGAGTATTTTAGTATTGCATTCGTCATCCTTCTATCTGACCTTTACAACCCAGTAACTGGGTAATATGATACCCCTTGGCAAGACTGGTTACATTATTATTTAAAATAAGTTTTAGTAGATTTGCTAAAACCCGTTATTTAGAACCGGCCAAACAAAAATAGAAAGGTGACGCTATCTACAGGCTACGCGCTACGAAAGTCTACTTTTCGTAGCGCGTAAGACTTTCGTAGCGCGTAGCGTGTGGTGCTACGCGGGTTGATACGCGTGAAACTGCAAAATCTCGAAAATTGCTAAAGTAATACACAGAACAGAATGAAAAGTAAACAAGACTACAAAACAGAGTAACCACACAAGTCGTATACATTTAAATTAGCTAATTTACAGCGCAACTCGCAAAGGGAAAATATTAAAGCATCCTAACACTCAATTTATGTATATCTTTAAGGAGCAAATTTAATTCTTGTGCGGAGGTGGGAGGCTGCTCGCGGAGAGGGGTCTAATTGCCAATTTTCTCTTTACGCCATTTTTTCAGCTTTTAAGGAGAAAAATTCGTTAATGCATATTTAATAGCTATAATCGCCTCTCCCTCTCGAGATATTACAAGCCGCCGACTCCCTCTTTTAAATACAGTGGTATGTTTTTAAATTATATACAATTTGTTTGTTTAGTCATTTGTAATCTTTTTCGGGGATGATGGTCAGTTTGTTTTGTTTTTAACCGAATTCTAAAAAAAGGAGGTTATTGAGAGGTTTAGTTCTAAGTTTTTTAGATCATGGCTAAGATATAGGAACAGGAATAGGGAAAAATAGAGTAAAAACAGCTATATAGACTAGTATAGAAACAATAGTAATGACAACAATAGCCTTGTGCTTACCGTTTTAAGTTATGACTTACCTATGCTAAGTTTAGTAAGTTAAGTTATGTCAATAGAACACCAGGATCCTAAACCACAAAATATACAATTACAATTTACTATAATTCTTAAGTATCCATGCCATAAAACGCTTAGCCATATAATTGTCACGGAAAAACCTTACAAATATGTAAATTGTAGTCACTTGTGCAAATTGTAATTATTCATATTTGTCATTTCTGTTTTACGCATTTTTTTTTTACAATTTATTATATTATATATAATTTATTATTATTTAACAATTTTGTCGAATAAGTCATAATTCACCGAACATAAATCTATCAATTTATGTTCGAAAACTCGAAAACTAAGAAAAATCGCGGAACATACATGGGGGTGATTCGGATACCCCACGACAAGAGGGACCAACATTTTTTTTTTGGACAACTTTCCGGCCACCCTGTATAGCCCTGTCTCACGAAGATGGTGACGTAGTTCTGTCATCACACTCTTGAAACGGGTTAAAATCAATATAGGTACTTGATGTCTGTACCATGTGGCCACTTTATTAATATTTCCTAAGCTACCGCGGCGAAGGTGGTGTAACGATCTTATCATGCTTGCGGGGCCAACATGGCCAGAAATCGCACAAAACAGAGAGAATTGGAATGATTTTTTTTTAAACTAACGACTTCCAAAGAAAACACAAAAAAAGCGAAAAATTACTTTAATTTCAGAAGTCGGTAGAAAAAAAACGAAAGACTCACTTTTTTAGTGATTTTTTTGGAATTTGGTAGTTTTTATTTTTCACATTTAAGCACATTTTACCTACCAAACAAAATAAGAATCATCATAATTGGTGGAGTAATCGCGTAACAAACGCACAAAAAAAAAAATACTGACAAATTGAGAACCTCTTTCTTTTTGAAGTCGGTTCAAAAGGGGAGGCGTTTGCCCAGCTGTGGGAAACGAGATAGGCTATAAAAAAAGAAAACATAATAATTGCATACCTATTGGATTCACCCAGTGAATAACATCAAGAGTTCACAGCAGGAGTCTTAAGTGGTAGGTATCAATATCCCGTATCCATCACCCTCCTCGTTTTAAATAATACTTTTGAGTAATTTACTTCATTGATTGAGGTCTAATACACATTCAATATTAAATCTGTTTGGCTTTATTGACTTTAAATACACAATAAACACTATCTGATTGCCGATTAAAAGAGTGTCCGTGGAGTTTCTTGCCCGTTCTTCTCCAAAGGTACCTACTACGCTTTGGAATGGGCAACTAGCTTCATATTTCTGACTGACCGACTCCTTGACAGTTCAAAAGTGCCTGTAAATGGTTTAATTGAAATAAATGCTTTGAGTTTGAGCCGCCTGGTTTTTAACCGACTACAAAAAGCAAGAGGTTCTCAATTCATCTGTGTGTTTTTTTTGTGTGTTTGTTACGCGATTACTCCTGAATTAATTTTGATGATTCTTTTTTGTTTGGTAGGTCATGCTTCAGATGTGGTCCCATATAATTTTTATTAACTTTGCTTGCGTAGTTTTTGAATTCGAAAGTCGGAGTTTATGGTTTTGAATTTTCGTCTTTTGCCACCGACTTCCGAAATTAAAGTTGTTTTTAACTTTTGTTTTATTTTTTGGAAAAAGAATTATTGTTTTAAATTATTGGACCACTTGTTTATAAAACAGAATTAATAAAATAAAAACAGTAGAGGTTTTCGTTTAATGATTCCTTAATATTATCTACTCAAGTGTTTTAAGACTACTAACTTGTAAAGTTGTGGGTATAGAGTAGGCAGCTTAACCAATGTAGTACAGGCTAATCCTATATGATGAAACAATATCTAACATGATCTTTGTGAACCATTTATCCACAAGTACTAATATTATAAATGCTAAAGTAGCTCTGTTAGCGTTTCACGCCTTAACGGCTGAACGGGTTCCGATGAAATTTGACACACAGGTAGACCAGGACCTAGGTTAAGAGAGGATGCTTCTTACCCTGATAGTATGTTCCCGTGGAATAATTTCCGACCCGCACAGTGGCAAAGCCAAAAAGTTTATTCATAACTAGCTTCCGCCCCCGGCTTCGCGTGGTATGTCGATAAAAGTAGCCAATGTCCTTCCCCGGGATGCCATCTATCCCCATGCCAAATTTTATCGAAATCCGTTCAGTGGTTTAGGCGTGAAAAAGTAACATACAGACAGACAGAGTTACTTTCGAATTTATAATATTAGTATGGAATTACGGATTCCTATCCATACCAAGATTTTTCGCTAGAAGTTTTCCCAGCACAACGCTCACCATTCCCTTCCAATAATCTAGAAATATACCCCTTCCCTGCACGACTATCTCTCAAGGGGTCCACGGTCCGCGATCATTTTCTTTGAGTCCTCCATAATCCGGCCCCATGTATAATGCGTGAATATAAATTTCAATTTTAAACCGACCGGGCTCAAGTTTCACCCATTTGCGGAATTACGCGTAGGGTAGACCGGGGTAATCTGGTAATGCGTTTGCGACGCGACCTTATAAATAAACCAGCTTTCTTTTGCACTCGTCTTGAGTCCTGCGCACATTTTTATTATTATTTTCGATGGTACACTGTATTATGTAGAAGTCTGAAGCTGCAGTAAGCTGTACAAGCACTCACATAAATTAGACTGAACTGCTGAAATAAACAGCTTTGTTTCGAATTATTACTGGCGTTGTTTTCGCTTGGCGTTTATACAAGTTTGATATTTTAATACAATTCAAAGACACAGGTCGTACTGATATAATTTTAAATAAAATTTTCTAAAGAAAGAAAAACGAAAGAAAAATATTTTATTTGGGACACGCACAGGAAATATAACAATAAAAACAAACATTATAAAAAAGAAAGCTTTTAAATATTTTTTATAAAAATATTTAAAAATGTAAAGATTATGTATTTAAATTGAAATAAAGGAAAAACAAACATTAAATCCAATAAAATCAGTAAAACAAGTAATAGAATAAAATAAAAAAACGTGAAACAGGAAAAGATAACCTGTGCGAGGCCAAAAACGCTCCTATCTCAGCATAATGCTACGATATTTGAGAAAAAGATAACACAACAGCTTCCTAAATGCAATTTCCACTAAAAGGATGCGAAACTGGGTATAATATCAACTTTAAATTACTGACAAAAATACGCTATTCTCCAATGCTTAGCGTTTCTAGTAGGTATGTTTTTATAAAAATATTTATTTTAATCGCCAAGTATTAACAAAAGCTACAAGCATTACTATAATTTATTTTAAAAAAACGCCCCATATGTACTTCATATTAAAATTAAGCAAGTATAAAATTAAACAAATACTTGTACAAGTGTATCTAATGCTAACCGACGAAGCATCAGCCCCACTTGATTGCAACAGTTGTACCCACCGCAGTCAACCCTAAACCGCTCGAGGTTATATCAAAAGTCGATAACAACGCTAATACGAGGGGGTTGAGAGAAAAAAATACCGCGGCTTTTGTACTGGTGATTGTAGCAGGCGGGTTTTTGAAATGTTGGTTACTATAGCGTATTTATTTTGTAAAAAAAAATATCCTAGAATCGGTTGAGCTTATAAAATTAATTATGTTTTTAGAAACATACTTAGAACTACTAAGTATGTTATCGTAGCGAGTTATTTAAAAGGCAATTATTGATGCTTGGCAGTCGGATAAAAAGCCAAATACAATAAAAAGTGCCACAAATTACCTATGTGTTCAGAAATCCAATGCCGCTTGAGTGTTTCTTGCATTTACAGTACGGTATTAGTTCCATAGTAGCGCTAAATCAATTAATGGTTCATAACGTGGTTTTATCGAAAATGAGGTTCGTTCTCGACTAAAACGAGGGTCGATAAATCAGGTTAAACGCTTGCCGCGATTGGTCCGTGGGTGGGTGATCATCTTTACATACCAAGCCGCACGGAGGGGCGACCCTCGGAAAGCACGTTAGGCCGTTGGTCCCGCTGTCATTTGTAGATCTTTGGCAGTTGTTATGGGTCGTCAGAAACCCTAAAGTCTGACAAACAGTCTTACCAAGGGGTATTGTGTTACCCAGTAACTGGATTGTGCAGGTCGGATAGGCAGTCGTTCCATGTAAAATACTTGCATCCGGTTAGACTGAAAGCCGACCCCAACATAGTTGGGCAAAGGCTAGGCAGATGATGAGCGTGGTTTTAATGAATATCTTTTCATTTTATGAAAGCTCCATTTATTAAGGTACGTTTTCAAATGAATAATCCATTTTTGTAAAATAAACTCCACTATCTATTACGACTCTCAAAATATTACGAAACTCTATTCCCTGGCAACTCTCGTCAGCCGTCAATCGGCGGTAATCCGTCTGAAACAAATAATAACATTTGCCCAAATCCACCGCTGCTAATGTAGCCGCGTCTCCCCGCGGACTTTAAACTGCTTACATTTGGTTTAAAAATCCCCGACCTCCCCAATAGAGCTTATAAGCCGTTCGGTAAGAGCTCCTTTAAAATAAAGACACGTGATTTTTGAAAAAAATAGAAATAAATGATAACCAAATATGTACATACATTATTTGGTTATTATTTATTTATTGAATTCTAAGGACAAATATTATGATTCGAGAATGCAAAGAGGAGAGAGTTTAGAAATATTTTTATTTTTTTTCGAAATTGAATTCGAAGTTATCTACTCTCTTACAAAATTACTTAACAATCTGGCTATTTGACACAAAATTAACCAAGTAATATTTTGTTTAGTTAAACCAGTGTATTATCCAGAGATTATGGATTGTATTTCCATGAAATACGTCAGTGGATCTCCAAAATGAACCTCTAAAGCCAATGCCCGATCAAATTAACCATAACTAATACCAATAAAAGACCAAACATATTAATCTAATGGAGTTATTCTCAACTTCTCAACCAAAGTGTGGGGCTATTCTCATAAACGGAATCGAAACACATTCGTTCACATTACGCATATGAATTGAGACAGCATTGTCGTCCTGACTCATAAATTTCAATGAGACCATCGCGAGTTATCAAATTAGAAAAATTAAAAGTGATAAATAAAGTCCAATTAAGCGTTATTGCGTAAAAAAGGCATAAATTAATGCGTTAGTCGTGCGTTCCGGCGGGAAAACATGTGACGTATGACAAGTGACGTAGTGATGGGAATGAGTGTAACGTTTCGTGATTTTTTTGCGAATTGCGTGTTATGTAAGCATCGATAGTTTTTTTTGCCTGGATTTGTGTGATTTTGTTAATGGATTGTCGCGTTGAATGCTACTGAAACAAGTTTTATGACTTTGCTTTTAAGATCTGAACATAGATTTAAAATGTTGCTCAGTTAATGATTTGTTATTGGATGAAGTTTTGCAATTTTACAAAAAAACCAATGGAATTAACCTACTTGACGTTAGTTCCAAGACTAGACCAAGTAACTCAGATGATTAAAAAACTCAATGATAGGAACCTACTCTATACTCGCCCCATTTACTTCCAAGTTTTAATTTACCATATTAGCGAAACTATCTACTTCAATGATAACTGTCACTGCACTAGTACTCAAATAATTATTGCCATGTTGTATGCATGTAATAAAGTGGACATTACTCAGGGCGGTCATAAAATTAGGTTTAATAAAATGCACATCAGCCACTTAGAACTAACGCCATTATGATTCGCGAGCTAACGTCAACAGTGTGTCGTGCGATTGTTATTAGATGTGCTATTCAATCAAATAGCTTTCATGGGTCTGACTTTGCTCATTCATTTCATTGCATTATTTTGACAAATTTTGCTGGAAGCAATAGAAATTCGATATGTATTTATTGTAAGTAAGTCTACATACTTAGGTTAGTTACCACTGAAATAAAAATACTACATAAAATAATGACAAAAGAAAGGAACTCTCCCAGCAAGTCTCAGCTATGAGTGGACTAGATAGTCATAACATTTGGGTTCGTAACCCAAATATTACGATTGTAAGTATACGCAACATTTGTTAGACTTTGAAAAGCTATGTCACTTTCCTGCTCAACTTTTTCGATAAAACTACAAAAAAAATTAAATTCGTAGACTCGTTGAAATTCTTTAAAGTCCAAAAACATCGACAACAGGAATGTTCTTTCCCATCACTGTAGCTCATCACACGTGTTCTCTAATTACGCGCTTAAATTGTATTAATTAGTGCGCGACTGAAAGGGTTCCGTCACAATTAAATGGCATTTTAGCTGCTACGGAACCCGCCGCCATTGTTCTCAGTATGTGGGTCATTAGCATAATTTTAATTTTATTTGTTAATTATACTTGATATGATATCGTGTTAATGTGAATATGATATTAATATGGTGAGGCGTTTGTGTAGTTTATTTGACTAATGTAATCAATATTTGTTTCATATTAAACCAGGAACGCCTTATCATTGCAGCCACCCGCTGTATTTGGACTTTGAACTTAAGCCACGATAGCGGTATAGTCCTTCGGTAGTAGGAAAATCCTACGGACTTTGTAGAAATAGAACGTACTAGCTGCGCCCCGCGGATTTACCCGCATAACTCCGATCCCGTGGGAATATCAGGATCAAAAGTATCCGATGTCCTATTTCCGATCATGGGCTACCCCTGTGCCAAATTTCATTCAAATCCTTTCAGCCGTTTTAGCGTGAAAGCGAAAAAACAAAAAACAATCACTTTTGCATTTTTATATCCAAACTGTCTATTTATCAAGAATCCGATTACCGACAATCGACGACTCGATCGGTCTATGCAGGCTATCCAGGACAACCCCCAAGCATCCACCGATTCGTCAAACTTCAGGATCATTTGCCGCCCGGGCGTGATCTGCAGTAGCCTATATGGAAAGCTCTCAAACGATTGCGTATCCAAGTGGGAGATTACTGACCATGTCCCACTTGCTGGAGTGTCCTAGGTGACCGTTCACTTGCACTAAAGTAAACCTAATTAACGTCACGCTGCTGGGGAGTTTGTAGCGCCACTTCTTCTTCCCAGCTAAAGCACTAGGAAGTGGTGAAGGGTGGGCGTTTTGGGGGACTGCCTTATGTAATTTTGACGTTCGAAAAGTGCTGATTCTCAGCCTAGTTTTAATAAATGACTTTTGATTTGATTTGTCACTGATGCCGCAATTAACGTGACCCCCTATTGGGTTCAAACAATATCAATAACACAAAAAGACAAAGAAACTTGTATAAACTTCAGTTAATCAGAAAATATATGTACATAGATACATTAACTACAAACTAACTACCAACAAATTCACAAACTACAATATAACCCAAACCGATTTATTCAAGAAGTGGAATATAAAACTAAATTGCATACCAAAAACTTGAATTATACGAGGAGGTGGAGGAAACTCGGAGCGATACTAACATCAAAAGGGGGCTATTATGAAAAATCGTAACACGTTTACTGGGCGGACTGTGCTACATTATTCATGAGTGAAATTGCTCCTTCCCCGGTACCTGTGAACGGAACTGTTATTTATACTCGTTCCGGATAATAACAGTTATTGGGGTGTAAGCTCCGCCCTACTCGATGTGCTAAGGTTAGGTTATGTACTGGTTATTTATTGTTTATAGGTTTTATAAAATGTTTTGAATTTTGGGGTTTAGGAAGTGCGAACATAGTAAGTAATCAAGTTTTAGAGGATTTTACGACAAAATCCCTGACGGCTGTTTTGTGAAAAAACGAAGAGAAAAAAGCCAAAACTTAGAAAAGACACGTTTTTGAAATTTCAGTCCATTTAAAAGCATTATGAGTAGCTAGCAATCCTACTGAATGGAATCCTCTTTACCGACATAAACTAAGCTCGTATAACCCGCGCTAAGCGGGAAGAAACCTAACACTTTTCACTAAATCCCCTATTCAAAAACCTTCTAAAAGAAAAATTACAATATCCCTCAAATCCAAGTGCTGTGCGGGTATCTTCCCGTCTTCCCATCATAAGGAATCGAGTCACGACCCGCTGTGACTGTCGCGAGCTAACCTGCTTACGACTCAAACACTCGTGATTGCTAACGACTCCGACACGGCGACGCGACGACACGGGAAATTGAATCTAACGTTTTTCTCTAAGGGAGGATTAGTTAGCTTTGTTTAGAGGTCTTTGTATTTTGTTTATTTTTACATGGAGTCAGTCATAGCAAAGCGTTCTTACGAGACAGCGTATGTTATATGATGATGATGTTATACGAGGGTTAGATCAGTTGACATTTACAAGCTAAAATTAATTTATTAAACGGCTCTAGTTGAACAATGAGTAAATTGATCGTTACATAAGAGCGAACGGCGAAAATACTACAGTAAAATATTAATGTTAAAATAAATCTGCTAGCATAGCACACAATCACGGGAAGAGACTTCGACTTTAAATATCGCGAAGATCAATATTCTTGATCCGATTATCTAGATGATAAAACGCCGGCGACACAAACATAGCGTTGATTATAAAAGTGGAGCGGAGCAAACGAGATGATCCGACTGTACGCAATAATAGGCAGCGACGCGCAGCCGCCGCTCACCGTAAGCAAAAACTCAATTATCATATTTTATACCTCATAATACTTACGAAAAGATATTCAATTATATAATTTTTCCTCTGAAAAGGGAATCCCTTTTCATTTCTCATTTGGATTTTTCTCTTAAGCAATTACCAGGCAGCCCGAGGGAGCGCGAGATTGGCTCCGCGAATACATTTGCACGCCGGACGCGCCCGCTCTAATTTATCTTGTAACAAGGAACGGAATGTTATGTTAACTTATGCGCAGACCGCGTTAGCTCTGTTTTCGTTTAATAAAAGTGTGTTTCGCGGATGATTTTATGAGTTTCGGCAAGTTATGAATTTGTTTGTGCGCAGAATAGAAATGAGCTCATTTCGTGCAGCCGCCCGTGTGTTGTGTAGAGATTATGTATCTATTATTTATACAGCAGCTATAAGTATAAAATAATAAACCTAATATAGTCTCAACTCTCAAGATATTCCCATTACATTAGCATAGCGCTGTCAAACTCGTCCAAACATAATTTGCGATGGAAGGACATTATGTTTGTAACAAACGAAGTTCTCGCTCGACAAGTCGCTCAAGCGGCTCGGCACAATTCGATTCCGACAAGCGGCGGATCGGATTCGGGCGAAACTCGTAATCGCATCGCGCGGCCGGGAACACAAATTATTCGTGCGCCGAAACTGGCTAACTTCGTCAACCCTATAAAGGAGGTAAAGAACAAAGCGGGACCACAATTGGCCGTGGATCCTCTACCTGAGTCGATGGAAGTTTTAAAAATGGCGGCTCTTTGAGAGCAAACTCGATAAGGGCACGCCCGCGGGACGCGTAAATACAATTTGCAAGGAATCGCTCGTGCCTTTGACGTGAGTCGCGACTTGCCGTTACAAGGCACTTGTTTGCCCTACTCGTCCCACTCGTCCCACTCGCCCCGTTCTGTGATACGTGTACGATCTGTCTTCGTCTATAAGTGAAAAATCTAATATAACCCCGATGAATATTTAGCGTGCTCTACAAACTAAGCTAATGTGATATCAAAACAATTTGTTTATTTAGTTTGAGAAGTCTGGCGCAGAGTCGACTGGAGAATATTATGTTTTTGAGATGATAGAAGTTCTTTATAGTTGTTTTTTCTTCTGAGCTTATTAACCTGGTACTCTTGGATATCCCTTAAGATACCCAAGAGGGTACCCAACTCTTGGGTATCCCTTAGGGCTAGCTTAAGAAAATGTTTCTCCATCTTTGACCAATGTGACGTCCATCTTCGACCAATGTGACGATGACTATTGATGGACCTCTTGGAGGAACAGACACAGTGAAGCTAAGCACTTCATCATTATTTTCAGCTCGTAACCCAGTAAGTACCAGACTCGTTGGTCTAGTGGCATGAAGACCTGGGTGCGATTGCTAGGTCGGGCAAAGTTTTATAGAATTTTTGTATCAGGAAATTCTCAGTGGCAGTCCGGAGGATTTGTGGCTGGTTGATGGCAATAGACTCACCCCCTATTAGGAACATGGGACTAAAACATAACAGGCGAAATGGGGGTATCACTACAGGTACCTACACCTAAGGAGATTCCTTACGGAGATTTCAGGGGTAATTTTATGTACAAAAGATCCTAAAAACTATTTTTTTGGTAGTCTAAAGCGGTCAAGAACTTTCTAAATAAATACGACATTCTTTGCTCCCATGCGCGACCCGCGTGGCGTTTTAGAGGTAGCTCCAACCAACATACACGATCCACATTCGCAATAAATACCAAAAAAAAAACAATAATAGCGCAAATTCGAGGGTAGTTTTAATTTGTTATTCGGCGCCACAATTAATTAGAAGCGACTTCGACTTCAAACGGATATGACGTAGCGACTTAATTTGATTGATGCGATATTAATATTGTTATTTGATTGAGAAACGGAATGAGATAATTAATGGCTTCTTAAGAACTTTTGGGTAACTTAATGATTCAATATTTAGATTTTCTCTGTAAGATAATGAGAAATCAATGTTACTTAACGAACAAACGCTTTTATGATAAAAATAATAAATTAAAATTCCATATATTTCGTGATAAAAAAAATGATTACATTGTTCATTGTTTAAAAAACGCCTGTATAGTGTACTAAAAAGATAACTACGTATTTATATAAATATGTAACTAATACGTCAATCAATTTACTATGTGTAACATAGACAAAGAGCAAATAAACCTGGCCCTACAGTGCGTACTGAACCAAATTCTACACTATTAGGTAGGTCAACTCTTTACCTACGATAAAACATAAATTCAACCTAAAACCGTGAATTTCCTCACCAAAATACCTAGACAAACAGCCATCACAACCCTCTAATACCTACACTTAACCCGTAGGTATCCACGTTGCCATGACAACCGTTTAAACTCCCCTCCGCCCCACATACACTGCAATATTCCACCCTATTCTTTGCTCCACAAAGTGTAAATTCGTATAAAAGGGTAAAAAAGAGTTGGCAGAACCAACAAAGGTAAAGTCGTTAGGTCCCCGTGTCGGTGTCGCCCCGTCTAGTTTAGTTACTAGCCGGACTGTGAACTCAGTTTAGTTTAGCGTTCTGCCAATATTTACTTACGAGTTAACTGTGGATTGGTGCCTTTTAACTGTTTGTAGTTGGCGTTATGGAGTCTTATTGGGACTTGCGAAGAGTTGATTATATACCGAGAGCTCTATAGTTTAACACACAAAATAAAGGTTTTTAAAACTAGTTATGTACCTATGTCTTTAGGATCATGCCTTTAGTAGCTATTATAATAATTGAAAAGAAACAAAATAATGGTGATTATAATTATCACCTTTTAATCAATATGAACCAATCTATCATTTATAAAGTCGTTCGCTCTTTTATGTTATGTTCGTATTTCTCAGTATTCCCGTTAGATTTTTTTTTTTTTTTTTTTTATTTGTCGTTCATACAAAAGAATATAGGATTTTACATATTAAATAGCAACCAAAAACCACGAAGGTTTAAACTTGTGCTATCATGAGTCTATCTCAATATACAATGAAACATTTTATATGTAAGCGTTATTGTCTAAGATACAAATAATAATTGTTACAATCATTCCTTCATAGTACTTAATTGCTTAAGTTTACATTTAATATTTTTATGCGTAATACTTTTGTTAGTTTCTGGGGGTAGACTATTAATAAGTCTCGGTATAATATAGCCGGTAGTTCGATGAAATATAATTATTACTACCACTGTAATCTATAGTTCATAAGAAACAAATCAACATACGTTTCATTAATAGACGCCACAATTTTTGGTGGGTCAAATTGCCGAACAAAAAACAACAACTGTACACTAAAATATAACTGCATAAAACTGAATAAAAAAATGTTTTAAGGTATCTTGAGTCTTCTGAAAGGCACACCTAACAAATTGCTAGCAAATAGCAAAAGCTACAGCTCTATCTGATGTACCTTTAAATGTTCATTTTCCAATTAAAATTAATACCTAGTAAGCTTTTATTTAAAATCAATATGAGTAACTATAATAAAAGCTAAAGCCCCAAAATAAATCTTCAAAACACAAAAAAGGGGAAAAAATTATAAAAAGAGTGTTTAATTACCCTTGTACCATTTTACCCGCATATGGTCAGTGAAGGGTTAAGCCACCGTTCAATCTCAACCCGTCGCCATCAGTGGGCTATTTGATTTATTTTTTATAGCCACTTGAGTGTATGACTCTATGCGTTTATGCGATTGTATTCTATGCAGGCGTGGCTAATGTGCGTAAAGGGTATTTTATGTTTCATTGAATTGTACAATTGAGTATTTTGGGGAAACTTAAATATTTTTGTGTTTAAGTGTTTGGTTTCTTTTCATTGGTAAATGTTGTGGTCAACAGGCTAAGTACTTAAAAGTAAGTAAGTAAGTTTTAAGTAGGTACTTAGGAATTTGTCTAATTATGGGAAAGTTTATGATAGCTTTAAATACATTATATGAATTAGAAGACTTTGGTTGCTAAAATGCATCAAGAACTCGATAAAATTCTGGGTCGTAACATTTTTTTTAGTACTAAGAAGAACCATTATACATTCTAAAGGTCAATATCATTAACAAAACAGTTTTTTTCTGCCTATTCGTTAGCATTATAAAGGCGACTTCACGCTGTCGCGCAGATCGCTGCGGCACGCGCGTGTTATCGCACAATATTGTCAATTGCCCGCAGCGCGCTGCGGGTGGGACGCTCATTGTGTTTTGTTCGGTAGCAGTGGTTAGTGTGAAAAATGTTAAAGTTTAAAATGTTTGGGCTATTGTTATACAAAAGTAAATACTAAAAAATTCTGCACGTAATTAGTTTGTAAACAAGACCTATTCACTAACTAAATAAATTGACTTTGTTTGTGACATTTTCACCAATGAATTCATAATTATTTTATGCAGTGGTGATTGTGATCAACAGAAAACTGAAGTGTAAAACAAAATATACCTACTCCATTAAATAAAATGTCCGAGGATTTCTGCGATACACATTGAGATAACTCTATTAAGACAGCATCAAAACAACATTAAATGAGTCATTAAACGTAATTTAGTCTTCGCAACAAAATCAAGATCCAATTACGGTACATTTAGCATCAATAGTCCACTTGAGCACACGCTCGAGTCACGTGGCGTCCGTGCGTTTTGTTTATCCACCAGATTCGACTCAATTTAGCGTTAAGTGATCGCCTATTGCGACTGTAGGGCCACACCCTCGGCTTTCCGCTTTTTTAATCGCGTCGCGACGGGTCGCCGCGATTTATTACGGACAGTGTGAATGTGCTCTATTGTCCGAGCGATTTTTGTTGCTTGATTGAGATCGGTTCTGCTATTAAAGCGATGTTTGTGTGACATTTTTATTTTTATAGTTTCGTTTTGGGCGGAGGGCGTATGGAAGCATTGATTTATAAACGATGGTCTGACGTATGGGCTATTAGTGTTAATAGGTTTTTAAAACACTTCCAATATTGAAGATGTTTTAATGTTTATGTTGGTGTATCTTTTGATCCTATTTTATTGTAAATGTGTATGTTTGTACGTTTGGATGTTTATTACTCAATCAGGCAAAAACCGCTGAACAGATTTAGATGAAGTTTAGCACACAGACAGACCATGACCTATGTTAGGGCATAGGATACGTCTTATCGTAGTACGTTCCCTTCCCATGGGATAATTTCCGACATCCACGCGGGCGGAGCCACGGGCACAAGATTTATTTATTTAGATAAAACTAGGTAGGTCATCTAAAGGAAGCTTTAAGCATACTAAATACTTTCTATATAGACTTATGGAATTTCTACTTAGTGAATATAAAATAATAAATTAAATATGGTTTACAAACCGGAGATCGAACAGAGTAGCGAAGCATTGGAGAGGAGTCTGCCCATTGGCAAGGTTGGGCGAATGTCCGCTGATAAAGAAACAAAGGAAATTATAGTCTTTCTACTTTCCTACATAAATACAAGGCAGGTTAGATCACATGGGACAAACAGAGATGAATGTGAAACATAGTATAGAAAAAGATACGTTTGACATCTAGAGTATGTAAGGGTAAACACCGTTGTCACTCAAACCATGGGTAGTTGACTTAAATATAAAAATAAATGACCGAGTAACAACAAAAAAAAAACCTTATTTTCACCTCCTTGGGACTGGGTGGCATCACCGGTGATGCCACCTGGGCCCGGCAAGTACATCCATGGTTATTTCCCGGTTAAAAGATTTTAAAAAGTAAATATCCGTCTCTGTCCCGATACTCATGGATACGCGCTCGAGAGAGCTGCGAAACAGCTGACTGAAGGGTCATGTAAGGTCCCGCGCATCCCGCCCTCTCCGGCCAACCGCCGCCCGCCGTGTTGAAACGCAAGTTCGTTGCCCTTGCGTATAGGGTGAAATATCCTTGCGGAAAAATGTAGATTGTCTTTTAAAAAAAAGTTGTGTTTTTTCCATTGATTTTACGTTCTATAAATGAAACCAAACCACTGGTTTCAAGGATAACGGTGTTTACACTAACACCCTGTATACATAATTATAAATTAAAGTCGCTTTTTGTGTATGTTAATATGTCCGCGTTGGTCTTCTACGCAATAGATTTTAATGAGGTTTTCACCATCGTTTAGAGAATTTATTCAGGAAGGTTTATGTGTATAATACGTTAATATTAAAGTTATATATAATTAAGAAATCTCTATGTTTTGTCAAGTCGTAAAAACCATGCGAAACAGGAGCGGGTTGCTAGTTAATAGTTATTGATAAAATATAGATGAGTGTGGTCAGTTTTGGCCATGAGTACTTTCAGACAACTTTGACGACTTTACAAACGTTGAATAGCATTTAGAATTTATCCTAAAATGGCGTTTCTTTTATAAAATCATAGTCAGTTATAACTTTAATTCTGTAACTGTTGACAATTTTTCAGCATCTTCCTTTCAAACAAATCTATCTCCCGGGCCTTTTCCCAACTACGTTGGGGTCAGCTTCCAGTCTAACCGGATGCAGCTGAATACCAGTATTTTACATGGAGCGACTGCCTATCTGACAAATCCTTTCAAACAAATATTATTACTCTATTATTTTTGTATGTCGTAGAGACATAATATGTAAAAGACACTTTTTCCAAAATTATTTTTCATAAAATACAGTATTTACTTCGAAAAACCCTAACAAAACCCTTCAAACTTCCATGACTATCACACCAAAAATAGCCAACAAACTCGAACACAAACGGGTTGAGTCAACGCAGAACAATAGACCGGCTCAGTGTTCATACTGTTCATTAATGGTATTAATTAATGTTTAATTGAGCCAAATAGAGTATCAATTTAGCGGACGGCAATTGGATCATGCATCCCGGCACACGATGTATGTACTTAGTGTAGCGTGGTTAAATGTAGTTACTGATGTTGATGTGTTGTAGTGGAGTAGGATTTATTTGATACGGAGTGAGGAATTTTTGAGTTGATCAGCTTAGTTTTTCGAAGTTAATCGTGTGATATGGTTGAGATATAGCTAACCAAATTATGGCGGGTTTTTTACCGTTTTAGGTGTATCGTTGAACGTGTTATCCTATACTATTAATGAGAAACATTTGTGTATATATATTTGTAATCACGTTCTCGAAAACGGCTCTAACGATTTGGATAAAAGTTGCATTATGTGGGAAAATTCGTTTTCCCTATTTTCACCCGAGCAGAGCTCGACCAGATACTTATACGCAAAAATAATTATGTGTGTATGTCGATAAGTACTGTAGAAAAACACGTAAACGTGTTAACAACAAAATAAGCTTTAAAAATAATTGTAATATTTTAATAAAATTAAAATAATTAAAGTATTTCTGAATTTGTCTATTATGACTATGAATGAGGGAAAGTATGTGTACGTAGCTCAGGTAGTTATACAGTTTAGGTTTGTTCACAATTTGTCAAAAGTTAAACATTTTTTAAATAGAGACCTAAATATTTTACTTATGATAAAAACTAAGTTCGTCTTGATTTCATCTGTAAAGTTGAAACAACTATATTGCGAGCAGTATCTCCACGTAGTCACGTACGCATGGATGAAAGAATTCGATAGGCAATTTAGTCTTTGCCAAAACAAGACTACACACATTCCTGTCCTCCCTATTCTCAACTCCACATACTAAAAGGAAGCTGTCGTACATGACATGGGGAGCGGAGTGCGTCTCATCGTTTAATTACGACGCTAATTACTCGAATTGACTTAAACAGACATGCGATTAGTTGCGCGACAATCAGCGACACTGGGCGAACCTTTGTAATTGAACCTTGTCTAAGTACCTTCTGCAAGGACATTATGTAGCGTGTCTTAGAAAATATAAAATAATGGGTATTTATTTTGTGTAAATATAATGTTCTTTCCTCAAAAGACCTATTCAGACAACTGTCTGCATGGTCTTTGAATGATCTGGATTATGTGTTTTAAAACTGACTGTGACCTCCGAGTTTGTTTCGGTCTGTCTTCTTAGAGTAGCCAGATAGGAAACGCCAACCTCATCTAGTTTTTATTAAAAATGTGATTGACTTGTAAAAGTATTTGTACAAACCTACTTGCAGAATGAAATCATTTACCACTTATCATTATGGAGGTATTTATAATATTCTCAAATGGTCATACTGCAGGCGTAGCATGAGCACCGTTTTGTCGACGGAAGAGTAGACAAAAATGACGTTTCATGTAGACAGTAGACAGTACGAGACGGCAGCAAAATAGAAAGAGTCAACTGCACTTTTTACGAAATTCACTCTTTTACATAATTCGACTCAGAATTCTTTGTTTTATCATAGGATTTATCGGTTGTCAGTGTGATTTTGACAGTAAAGATAGAAAATTTTCTTCCGAAATAGTCTACATATAAAAAGACCTAGACAAAGATCGTTATAAATGAAAGTCAAAATGACAGATTGTAGAAAGATTTCTACGGTGGATGTCAAAAATGAAGAAACGAACTGTCACTTTGTATAGAAAAAGCTATGTCTATTCTTCGTAGAGATAGAAAGCGCCATACTACGCCTGCTGTTCGCTTAGCTAAATACTGTGACGAATATCACACAACCTAAAATTGAGAGGTGAGGAGCAGAAAATAAATTATCAACGGTTAACTAATATGTATACCTAAGTAATGCAATGGAATCAAATTATTTTTTACCTATCTCATAGTTTTAATTTGGCAAGCCTGGTATACATTTTAGTCTTCTGGTAGTTTTAAAATAAGTTGTTTTTTTTGTGATTACGAGTATTCTTCTTTATGTATGAATTTTGACGTCACAACTTTGTGTATAGGCAATTGACTGTAGAATCAATGTCGCCATTATTCATCCTACAAATATACAACAAATAAGTAGAGCATCCAATCTCTTAATATCAAAAACCCCCAACAATGGCAACAATAGCCGTGAAACATACAAACAGACAAAGCGATTTGTCGCTCGACATAGGATTAAACAAGGCGGGAATTAGCAAGCGCGTCGACAATGAACGCCTAACGTATTTATGCCGAATTGTCGCCGACAATCGTATTGTGCGCTGTCATGTCGAAGGATTTGATGCCAGAATAATACTGTTGTGTTAATGAATTTAAGGCAATTTAGAATCGTTGATAGCGCTAGGCTGAATATATTGGATATGTTACGGTTACGGTTTACGGTACCTTAGGTTTATCTTCGAGAAGCAGCTAAAGTTCGATATCATGTTAGTTTGTGTCTTGATATTCCATCTTTAGGCGGCTAATGTGCACATTAACCGCAACGAAACGGCTAAAAATGTATTCGATGGACGCGCCGGGCTGGCGGAGGGCTTGAGGTGGGGAGACAATGCGTGCACACGTGGCACTGTAACTTCAATATAATAATTTTGCGTATTTCTGCTCCTGTTATGAACAAATGGTTCCTTATTATTTTATTTTAATGATTAGGTAGATATTGTTTTAAGTAATTAATATTTTGTAATTGTAATAATTGTAATTTTGAATACCTACATAGATACATAGAAGTATGTGTAATGAGGGTGATTATTTTTAATAAAAGTTTTCGTGTCAAAATAGTAAACATTATTACATTGTTTCCTTTTTCATTTCTTTCTACATTTTTAGCCAAGGGCCTGCAGTTACACTTAAGTTTAGCCGGCTAAAGATAGAAGAAACTAACATTAACACCTCCTCGAAGTTAGACCTAAGTTTAGCCGGCTAATCTTAAGTTTATGTTCACACCCACCTTTAGCCGTAACAGATACATCTTACCGAAGTTCGGAAAAGAGCATACAATATTAGGAGTTTTTTTTTAAATATCAGCAATGGAAAAACGAGAAAATCTCCTATTTCTTAGTATTAATAAATAGTAAAAAGCGATAAACAATAGTAAAAAGCTGTCTGTAGGTAAATATTCTAGGAAAATCCTGAAGTAATTTGAACTCTTTTTAAGTTCACATTTTCACAGTAGATATAATCACCTCCAACAGAAAATATAGTTTATCTTCATGGTTAATATATTATGCGAGAAACTCGATTAAGTACTCGATTTTCAGTACAGTTATTTCTGATTTAGGAGCGCAAGAGAGACGACAAGACCTATTCATGTCATCTGAGTAAGTAATATGTTCGATTAATTTGATTTCACAATCGATTTGAACCAAAATCATTATAGAAACTTTTAAAATTATTTCCAATCAGTATCAAAACCGCCGTACTGACAGCGAACCCCCCTACCGCCGGTGTCGGGTACAAGCGACCGATGTAAATCTATTTGTCATATTAATGTGGACAATTACGGCGAATGCGGGTGGCAACCCTTGCGCGCGAAACCGCCGCGGGGTTCATTACACCGCCCAATTGTACCACACTGCAATGTGATGACGGGTTATAGGGAGATCAGAAGGACAATTTCTTTTTGGGGCTTTCGCAGTTAAAATAAAAGACTTTTTATTTTTATTTTTTCTCATCTTGATGAAGGTAGATAATTATTATTACTACACTTTTTAATGTAATGCATTATTTACTTAGTCAGTTTTTAAGGCAACGTTCTGAGCAATAGTAAAAAAACGGCATTGGGGCATAAGTTTTTCGCAGTCAAAAACGGTGGACAAGTTCACTCACATAACATTTAAAAAATCCAAACAATAATTTTGACCCGGCTAGCTTTGCTTCTGTGTTTGGAAGTTTAAAAATGACAGCAACAGATATTTAACCCTAAACTGCAGAGCTTATAAATAGAATAGAAAAAAATATATTTCAGACTGAGCCCATGGGATATATATAATAATTTTACTTAATTATGCGAGCTTTCACTAAAAGAATAACTAAAGTAAACCTTCTGCTAGTATTTATTTCGTGACTGAATGACTGAACACACTGATGGCGTTTTAATCGCGTCTAATTAGATTTGACGACGATAGTGTTTAAAAAAATAATATAATAAAAAGCGAGCGTAATTACTTTTGTCATCGCTCGGTTGGATTAATTTGGTTTTGTATGCGGTCGCCATATTATTATTACTCAAACTGAAATGTAGATATGTAGGTAATTCGATATTGCTTAGTTTTAGATCGTTCATAATAAGTTATGTAGTAGGCTCTAGATCTCCTCTCCCTTCTTGAAATTGCTACCAGAACTTGTCTTTAGTCGTTTTAGCTTTAGTAAATGCTTACGTAAGTTTTACCTTTCAATTAATCTGAAGAAGGTATTCGAGCATAAAGTAAATTGAAAAAGCAATAAAAAAAATAACATGTTTCACATCTTTTATTTATCAATTTATTGTTTACTTCTATAGATTTATTGATTTTGCTTTCCTTATAATATTTTATCTTTCATCGAGCAAACTTGCAGCGAGCATTGAGTCCTTTTTGTATCTTGAGAAGAGTGCTTTTTCTCTGCAGGTTGCCAATTACCTTCTTAAAAAAATAACAGATCGTAGCAGGTGGCGTTCTGTAATTTCTGCCTACCCCTATGGGAATAAGGCGTGAGTTTTTGTATGTATGTAACTAAATAAGATATACAGGTTCCTATACATTTCATTTTCAGCTCTCATTGACATAATTGAATACAAGTAAGCGCTCAATTGATTCGGCGTCGCTCGGCGACGTTCGGCGTCCGTCGGCGTTGATACAATTATTATGATAATTCATCGCGCGTGTGAAACTGTTGTGTAATTGAACGTGCTCGGATACACAGAGTTATACGCGGATGTGGTATATTTTATCCACCGGCGGAATTTGAAGGGTTGGGTAGGTGTGTTGATAAAAACAATATTTTGTGAAATACCTTAATTATGATGTTAACTCAGGTTCGCAAATTACTATTCTTAGTGACTTTTTTGTTTAAAAAAAACGGATTCGCTTATTTTGGGCTAAATTATGAAAGTGCCGGCCAAATAAAAAAAATTATATAGAACCGTTAGAACATGTAATTCTCTTCACTTTTCACTATCGGGCCAAACCTGTACGGCAACTCCCTGAGCTGTTACACGATTTTGAAAAATACTGTTTTCAGTATATTTTGTAGTTAAAATAATACTAAGTAATCTAATTAAAGTAATAGCTTGTAGTAATAAAAAATGAAGGGAAAAACGTACCCTTTCGGAATATAGCTTTTTTACCGGCACTTTCACCTCTTTAGCCCAAAAATGTATGGACGGTGAATGATCTCCTTACACTGCTTGAATAATACGAAAACTAAAAAATGGCTGATCGGATTTGGATGAAATTTCGCACAGGGGTAGGGGTACAACCTTGACCTGGAGAAGGACATAGGCTACTTTTGATCCTGGATCGCAGACGAAGTCGCGGGCAACAGCTAGTTAAATATATTTTTATATGAGAATCTATTGTAAGTTTCAATTTCAACAGTTATAATTGTTAAATAATTGTTAAATCACCATATCGTACCAAATAAAAATCCCCATTCTACCTCCATGTCCCACTGCCTCCACTAAACAATTGATCGTATGCGCACGCGCCGGCCGCCATTCGTTCGAAATTTCAAACAATAGCCGTTACAGTGATAGCTAAGAATGTATTGTTATTAGGGTTACAATCTCAAAGGTCAGTGACACTTCCTTTGACTATGTTATTTAAGAAGTACCTAATTTAGGTAGTGGTTTAGAAAGGGCTCAATAGATAGAGTAATTGAGATATTAGGTTATCAGCTGACTGATTGTAAGCTTTTTTTCATAATGCTTCTTTTGTTTTTTTATTTCGTTAACAAAGTACATCGTTTTGTCAGGAACAAGTAGTATTCAACTCGTCCTACATGCCTACGGCCCATCTAAGACGAATTGCAGAAAATCAAAAGAACGTCCTAAATGGGCCGTAGGCATGTAGGACGAGTCGACGAATTATTCTGGTGGGTCGGTATTAGATTGTGGTGTCATTATTAAGGACCTACCCTACCTCAAATTGCTTAGGATGATCCTCCGTTATGCCGAAAATACTGCAGTATTAATTTTGAATTAAATATAATTGTGTGTTTGGCGAAAACACGATTACATATTTTCTCGATAAAAAAAAAACCAAAGTTACTTCTATACCGAACTATAAACCGCTGGTATTAAAAAAAAATACTTCAAATTAGATCATGAAACTTTGCATAATAGCTGAACTACCTATAAAGCAGGTTTTTTAATTACTATTATTTTCTCCGTAAAAAGCAATTATAACCCGTGTGCATTAACACTACATCTACACACTACATCGTATAAAACAATTATTCATACATAGCTTAGAAGAGTTTAAATTCATTTAAGTAATAAAAGAAATATCCCTATCTTTGTAAATCACAATCAAACTCAAGATTTGTAATCGTAATCTCTCACAGTTGCCAAAAATCACCTCTATGTAGAGCAAGTGCGATAACTCTACATAGAGCGCTATAAGCCGGGCTCGACGCTACATATCGCATTAGACGGGATCCGGTCCGGCCGGATGTAGAGCTAAGTTCCGTAAGGCTCAGGTTGAGGAATTATGAGCATTTTGAGCGGAGAGAGCGAATTTGGTTGTTTACCTTATTGTTATACAGAAATGACTTGAAGAAACTCAAAAACTACTACACCGATTTTAACATTCTTTCACTTATAGAATCCTATATTATCACTGAGTAGGCTATAATTTATAAAGATATCACGCGGGCGAAGCTGTTGGAGCTAGGAGCTAGTAGATAATAATTCCATTTATTTCAGGCGACAAAGAGGCCCTAGACAAAGTGACATTCTATCAGCGATAACGATGATGGAAAAGGCAAAAATGTATAGGACTGACATAGTTAGTTCACTTGTATAGGCCAGTGGGCATAGACAAGTGACAATCGCTTCGAAAGCGTTTCGTATTTCTACAACGACTTTCAACAGGATTGTCATAAGCTTTTCGATAGCTTATGTCAGTCCTATACATTTTTGCCTTTTCCATCATCGTTATCGCTGATAGAATATCACTTTGTCTAGAGCCTCTGAACACCACCTGCTACGATCCTTACATACTCCATTTGCTTTTAACTATCCATCTTAATAAATTCATATCCGTATCATGATAACTTAAATTAAACAGTTTTCAAAAGTATAACTAAGCAATAATTAACTTAATCAATACTTAACTAATTACGCTTGAACTTTCAAGTTAATTTCTCAAGTGAAACAGAGTTAAACCGAGATCATTATTATTGACAATTAAACTTCGTCTGATTTGATTAAACTCAATCTTCGGAGTTTGACGGGACCGAGCATAAACTCGCGAAGCGTTTGATGGGACCCAGTACAAAACTCGCGAAATATGGTGTAAGTTACTGGAGACAGGGTGAAATAATATTTATGAATTTAATTATTTATGCATAAAATATTTTAAATTAAAGTCGCTTTTCATGTGTCTGTCTGTGTGACCGTATTGTTCTTCAAAACTGTGCAACGGATTTTGGTGGGGATTTCACCATCATTGAGTGAATTTATTCCTAAATGTTAACGTGTATAGTACGTTGATATTAAACTAACATTATAATAAATAAAGCTTCATGTTATAGCAAATCGTATAAATCACGCACGATTTTAACGAAAACTAACGATCCGATCACTATCTCTATCAAGTCAGTCACCTTTCAATAAAAATCAAAATCGGTTCAGCCATTTGGCAGCTACGATGGCATACACAGATACACACGTTAAACTTATAACTCCCGTCTTTTTTCCGTCAGGGGTTAAAAAAGGAAAGATTTAACGTTCGTAAAACAAATAGAGTAATCAATAACAAAATACGATCAATTCAATCGACCTCAAATTGACACGTCTGGTGATACGCGTTAGTCTGTGGCCTACATTCCGCTTGTTACAACAAATTAATTTAAATGGAGGCCGTCGAATCAATGTCAATCAGACATTGATGCTCTGCTCCTGATTTTGATATCAATGCACTTTATTTGGGAGTGTGTTTTGATAATAATTTGGTTAGTTTCATTTTGTTTCGTCTTGAAATGGAATACCAAACGCCGGGGAAATAACAACTGTTGCGCTATTCTGTAAAAATCTCACCGAGAAAACTTAGGTGAAGTGAGCTTGAAGTGAACTGTCACTGCCTTAGCATCAGTAGGTATCGATGACAATGACAGCTCACTCCACGCTCACTTCACCTAAGTTTTCATGGTGAGATGGTTACAAAATAGGAACAATGCTGACCTATGAACAGAACTAAGGGCCAAGTGAAGAAATAGGTAGGTATTTGAATCGTAGTCTCCATGGATTTTGGTAATCATACAAAACACTAACTGCCTTGTTACAAAACAAAGTTTATATGTTTAAACCATCGTGCCATTTTGGAATTTAGAGCTTTATTCCGACTAAGCTAAAGTTGCCTACTTAGTTGTAGGTTTTGAAAAAAAGAACTGTAAGTATTTCAATCAATGTTATCTTCTTATGACAAGAAAACTGGCTCGATGGTTTCAACCATGTCAAAAGAAAAACCTTGTTGTAGTATTTTAATATCTTTTTGAGACACATTATAGGTACGTTGGCTGAAGAAAAAATGTCACCCCTATCTATATCTGTTTAAAAAAAAGGGTTGTAAAAGAACCGACGAATCTCATGTCTTTATACTTTAACCATAGATCAGACTAGTTGCTGCCTGCGGCTTTGACCGCGTGGAATTATCTTTTTCTAAAATAAAAGTAGCCTAAGTTACTTTTTGTAAGATCAGCTATCTGCCAGTGAAAGTCGCGTCAAAATCGATCCAGCCGTTAAGCCAGAACAAACAGTTTTTTTTAAATACACTTTAATAGTAAAAAGCTGTTATTTTCACGAACAAACAGACACTTCAATTTTATTTATTTGTATATATACTTACTTAGATAATGCTACCAACCACGATACAACCAATAAAACGCCAACGATCCAGTTAACCAACTTCTTCATAACCAGTAGGGTACCTACATCTTAATACTTGAGTATGGCAGCGCAAGCGCAATATAATTACGGTTGATTAGCGCGGGGCGGGCAGCGCGCTCTTAATTCAGTAATTGCCTTCATAAACTCAACTGGTCATAAGACCACCGCAGATGTATGGAGAGGGATTCAGAAGTTCCATTAGCAAGAAAATAGTGACATCAGAGGCCCTAGACAAAGTGACATTCTATCAGCGATAACGATGATGGAAAAGGTAAAAATGTATAGGACTGACATAAGCTATCGAAAAGCTTATGTCAATTCCGTTGAAAGTCGTTGTAGAAACACGAAACACTTTCGAAGCGATTGTCACTTGTCTAGGCCCTCAGGGCTGATGGAAGATTAAGACTTAATAAATTGGGATTATTGAAACAGGAGGACAATAATACCAGCCTATTGTTATCACACTGCAGGACAAACGCCTCTTCTCATATATTGAAGGCATTGCTGCCAGAGTTGCGGGTTAGTCCGAAAGGGATACCGGGACCTTGGCAACAGGCAACTGAAGGAACACGGGTGGGTTTTAGTCAGTAAAAGTCTGACACGCCCTTCCGCTCCGCCCAGAGTGGGAGAAGTCATAGGATGATTCACCACCATCAAAAAAAAAAAAAAAAGGCATGACCATTAAGATGCGCTAAGGTAGCCAGCGTAATACAAATTTTCTTAAATTTTTTGCAATTTGCAGGTCAGTATCAGGTTGTATATTGATCTAAATATGGTTCCAGGCCTATATGAACTTACGGGGTTATATGAACTTACGAGAGTTGTATTGCTGATTCTTATGTTTATAATGATGTAAATCCATATTTGTACTACGCTTTATTTATTTATTTAAACTTTTCGCACTAAAAAAAGGTACAAAGGCGGACTTAATGCCTGAGGCATTCTCTACCAGTCAACCAAGGGTGGTGAAGAGATTAGATGGCAGGTGCTGTAATTGAGAGGAACAAAGAGAAAAAATATATAATATATAGTATTGCATTATAGATAAAACAGGTTTACAGTACATAAATAAGCTATAAACTTTAGCTCTGGTCAGCGTGTTAATTGGCTTAAAGATATCTTGACTGCGGCTTCTGTATATTTTTACTTTGTCATAGATGACACATGCTTGCGTACACTTGTTGTCATCACTTGTAACTTTTGTGTATTTAAATAAAGCATTACATAGATTAGTTAATTACAACGGTTAGCGGCTGAGCTAAGATAATAGTCGTATTAATTAAAAGGAAACTATATTACGTACTGTAATGTTTAATGACAAGAAGGAGTTTGATTATACCAACGCTGAGCACGCTTGAGAGTTATTATAAAGAGCCATGTAAAGAACAATAAGAGTCAGCAAAAAGCAAAAGGAGTATGTAAGGAGCGTAGCAGGTATTATTATGTATGTAAAGAACAAACCAAATTGGTTGATCGTACACACGAATGTAAGAAAAAATTAGTACGATGAAAGTGAGGTACTCTGCCGAGTCATCATCTGCCTAGCCTTTTCCCAACTATGTTGGGGTCGGCTTCCAGTCTAACCAGATGCAGCTGAATACCAGTATTTTACATGGAGCGACTGCCTATCTGACCTCCACAACCCAGTAACTGGGTAATACATTAACCCTTGGTTAGACTGGTTGTCAGACTTTCGTGCTTCTGACGACTCGTAACGACTGTCAAAGATCCACAAATGACAGCCGGGACCAACGGCTTAACGTGCTTTCCGAGGCACGGAGGAGTCTCGATATGTGAAAATGGTCACCCATCCACGGACCAACCCCGGCAAGCGTAGCTTAACCTGATGGATCGACCCGAGCGGCTGTTATTACTTAGCCACGAGCTCCTCCACGAGGTACTCTGCCGAGTAACCCAATGAATGCTCACGAAACCTAACCTAACAGTATTTAAATGTCAAATATTATATTTAAAATCTATAGGATCCACAAACAAAAACACACCGACAAAGAATCAGTTGCAAGTGCACTAAACCTTTTACCCTCTTATTTATAACCGTTAAGAGACGTTTAAACGTCTAAAAATTTTTTAGCTTAGCTTAAAAAAAAAAAAAAAAAATATTTATGGCTAAACAGACGCTAATCATCGTTAACTAAGCAACGTTTATAAAAAATCGACCAAGTGCGAGTCGGACTCGCACACGAAGGGTTCCGTACTACCGTACAATATTTATCAAAAAACTGCGAAAAAAACACGATTCTTGAATGGTTTTAAATAAAATAAAAACAAAAAACATTTTTTCTTATAGCGGCAGTAGAAATACACAATATGTGAAAATTTCAACTGTCTACCTATTACGGTTCATGAGATACAGCTCGCCGACAGACAAACGGACAGCCGTGGCTTAGTAAAGGGTTCCGTTTGGCACCCTTTGGGTACGGAACCCTAAAAATGGGGGTCATTGTCATGTTAAGAGAAGATCGATGTGATTAAAGGTAAATACTTACTGGTCAAAGGGGGAGAAGATATGGTGGGGCGGGCGCTGGTCCATGGCGCCGTCTCTAGAGCTAGCACTGCCGACTGATGGAGCAGGAGAAGGACAGCTGGCTTCAGACCTGGATATAAACATACGAGCCATTTTGAGTTGACTGAACTACCTTCTACTATCGAGAGTCTGGAAAGACATATCTAACGTATTCTATTCAAGCCTTATTTGCGAGTGATATCACTCCAGTAAGACAAGTGCTTCCTGAGTAGTCAGTTCCGCTGCCAATCTTGCTTGTAGTGCGGTATTAGTTCAATCCTGGAATAACTAGTGCGAGGGCACGAGAACAGAAGAAGTATTTCATGTATTCTTCTACTGATGGTAGGATTTTGAAGTGAAAACTTCTGGCGCGTTGAGCACTTTTTGGATGAACAAAAAATCATGGAACTCGCGTCATCGTCACCGAACGCTTTCCATGAGCTTTATGTATACTGTGTATATTTATACTTTCTGGGTGAACAAAAAACGTAAAACTCGCGTCATCGTCACCGCACGCTTCCCATCATGAGCTATAAGTATACTGTGTATTCACAAGTTACTTAGTTGTCACTTTCGGCAGTTCCCAAAGACTGCCCCGCATGTGTTTTTTCTACTACCACTTATGGTAGTATTCAGTCGAATATTAGTTACTTAGACATCTGAATTATCAGGACGAACGATAGCATTCAACCCAACATTATAAAGTACTTCAACAATACCTCTCATGTCTCGGCGATCTATTCGGCGACCTGTTCGGCGATCTAAGGGGCGAGCGTCGCGGCGAGCCGGGGGTGACGGGGGGTGAGGCGCGCGGCGAGACCGCCGCACCCGACACTGGCGACGCCTCCGCCGAGCCGCGGGACATGCCACATTCTGATGAACCCTGATGGAGGAGATTTGGATTAAGGTCGCTTGAACCCACCTCTTGGTGACGGTCTGCTATCTAGTCCACTAGTTGATCGACTGATTTGATTGACGAAGAAGAAGACACTATTCAACAACCAGCTAGTTTCTAGATTCTTAAGGGCGCACCCTACCTCAGATTTTATCCCGCTCGCACCATACTACTCGCGACCTGAGTGAGAACGAGACGGAGTGGGGCGCTAGCGGCTCTAAATCGTCGAAAAGTTTAGGTAATTGCTTTTTACGGTGAAAATAATGGTAATTAAAAAAAAATGACACACATAAGACCTGCTTTATAGTTAGTTCAGTAATCATGCAAAGTTTCATGATCTAATTTGAAGTATTTTTTGAATACCAACGGTTTATAATTCTGTGCAGAGGTAACTTTGGATTTTTTTTCTATCGAGTAAATTTTATGTAATCGTGTTTTCGCCTCACATAAGACCTAGCATCAATCTTCAACTTTAACATATATTTATTTCAAAATTAATGCTGCAGCATTTTCGGCATAACAGAGGATCATGCTAAGCAATTAGTTTTGGGTGCGCCCTTAATTGATCACGATAACATGTAACTGCGATGTATTTTTTACCTCTGCCCGACCCTTCGGGGAAACAAGGCGTGATGGTAAGTATAATAATAATCTAAGTTAGTTATATTAAGAGTCCAGTCGAATCCGCAAAACCAATTCATTGTTTACTTTAATCCCCCTTAGATCCCCAACTTATTCTTGAAATAGCAAGGTAAACAAATCGGCACCGACTTATCAACGACCGTCACAACAAACAGACGCCCCTGTTATCGTACCTTGTCATCGGCGGGGTCCCTCTTAGTCAGCACGTCGCCCTCTCGCTTCCTCTGCTCCTCTTTCAAACGCTCCGCTTTTCTCCACTTCGCTCGCCGGTTTTGGAACCACACCTGATGACAAAGAAAAAAAACATCGTTCAATAAAATGTTACTTTTCATGCTTTACGTTTACGTTTACGTTTAAGTTTCGAAGACAATAGTGACTTGTGTTGACTTGCGTACCATCTTTACAGTCCTACCAACTTATCTGTGAACTGAAAGAGGACGGCACCGTCGATTCAGTGTTGCTAATTGATTGATTATACAAATTAATTCTAAAATCCTAACATCAGAATGAATGAATTCATCTACATTCTAATAATGATAATAATTTTATTGTGCACTGAATGTAGTAGACACTGATAATCGAATGACATTTCAACATGACGGCCGTAGTTCCAATTTTAGCCATTTCACAGATAAGTTGGTAGGAGTGTACTCATACCGAGACTCCTCCGTACCTCGGAAAGCACGTTAAGCCGTTGGTCCCGGCTGTCATTTGTGGATCTTTGACAGTCGTTACGGGTCGTCAGAAACCCGAAAGTCTGACAACCAGTCTTGGTAGTCAACCAGGGGTATCCTATTACCCAGTTATTGAGTTGTGGAGGTCAGATAGGGAGTCGCTCTGTGTAAAATACTGGTATTCAGCTGTATCCGGTTAGACTGGAAGCCGACCCCAATAGAGTTGGGAAAGGCTTGGCAGATTGAATTGAATAGTAGGTAAACATGTTTTGCTTCTACGCCTAATCACGGCAATTGAGAATTGGTAACGTTATTATTTCATGATATATATCTGTCATATTATTAAACATTAAGCATTTCAAGTAAGTAACTGATAAGATGACATGTTTTTACGAAAACCACCATTTCTAAAGCTAATAAAATTTTATTCCCATCATAAATACACGTAAATATAATTTATAGACCATCTCAATAATCCTCAATAGGCGAGCTGTCAACACGGAACCCAGTTACAGCACATCATTACGACCCCATTTTGTACTCGTTATAACTCTAAGATAACAGATCATCCCGCCACTCTATCGTATAAGGGCACCCAAATACCAAATCAACAAGACCTTTACACCAGAATAGTTTCATTGCTTCGAAAGGTCTTCTTAAACTGGTCATGTCTTAACTCAGGCCAATTTAACAAGGCCCCTGCTGTCAAACAAATTGTGTAGTACAGCAGATCCTGGTATGCTGGGGCTTGTAAGCCGGTTAGCAAAATACGTCAGGGCCACATTTGCGCTGCAATTTTCGCAATTTAGTTTTAATAAGCTTCGGTGGGTGAGTGCTACGAAATCTAGGGGTGAATGGGGATATTGTGGTTGTGGCAGTAGGCAGAAAAGTATACAATTTCGATATTTTTACTTAGGTATTATGACGTAGGATAAGCTATAACTAAATTGTATGTTATTTGCGTAATTTTATTTAGCTAGGGCCAAGTTTAATTTAAATAAAGAATGAATGTTGAATCGATGTTACAAATACAAACTTGTAAATGGAATATAAATTCTAATATTTGTACCTATCATTCCGAAGTAATTAATTAATTATACAATATTCCCTCCCAGCGATAGTAAATGATTTTATAATAGATAAAAATCTAAAAAATACTAATATAACCGAAAAACACAGTTAAAAATTACAAAAAAAAAAGTATATCGTACCAAAGATTTGTCTCTTCTACAGCTAATCTTTGCCCCGTAAGAGCACCACAGTCCCTTAACACCAGTAAGCTAATTTCGTTAAAATAATAATCTGCCCATAATCCCGACCTGCCTAATAGTTTTTATCTCTTACGAGGGTAGAATTAATATTTGAACGTGTCGAACACCCCTGTGGTACCCACCCCTCTGAGTTTATTGTTGTTAGGGAAAATGTTCATTGTGGTATTTTTTATTTATTAATTTTCGTGCAAAATTGAGGTCCTGGAATGGTGGTCCGGGGGTTTTTAAGGACCTGTTTATTATGTAGAAAGTCGAAAACTGACATGTTGTACGTGAAGTTAAATTAATAAGTAAGTAATAGTAGTTAAGTAATTAACTTAATAAGATTAAATTAACAACTTACGGTGACGGAAAACAACTAACGGAAACCTGGGATTAGTTGACTGAAATTGTTAATGCGCAGGCGCCACGTGTCGTGATTAATTAAACTAAATAACTTACTTATGTTTGTAAATAATTTTATTCCAAATGGTTTTTTTACCTTCATATTTTTACGCTTACCATGGCCTGCACGCGTATCATGACCACCCTAGAAACGAGTTTTGTCGACGGAAGAATAGACAAAATGACAGATAAACAATCACAATGCTGTCAATCACAATGCAATCACGTGCTGGGGGTATAGGTATGAGTAAGAACAAGAGAAGAATACTCACTAAACAGCCCCACTAAGCATTAATCCATCAATACTTCACTAAATACTTTTAAACACAAAATTACCGATGTCATGAATCACAAACCAATTCACCCCATCAACGCCATAAACACATGTCGCTGATCACAAACCAGTATACAATGACCTTTCTCACCCTTCCTCGCTCATTTTCACCGTCCAAACTTCATTCAAAATGTTGCCATACTTACATCATACATCGATAGGGATTTTTTGTAGTAAAATTATCAGTATCAAAATCAAAATATTTTATTTCACATAAACCTACATGGGCCTATGCAACGTCAGAAGGCACGGTTCCAATTTTGTCGTTTTCTATGGAGAAGAGCCGGCAAGAAACTCCACGGTTACTCTTTTAAAAAGTAAGTGTAGGTAATCAGTCACCATTCCCATGGACTTATCTAATACCAGTGGCATCGAGTTACCTTCTCAGAGAACAATCTAAAATGTCTGAAGTGCTTGTAATAACACCAGCAGGCGTAGCATGACGCTTTCTGTTTCTACGAAGAATAGACATTGCTTCTATACAAAGTAACATTTCGTGTCTTCATTTTTGACATCGCACCGTAGAAATCCTTCTACAATCTGTCATTTTGTCTTTCGTTTCTAACGATCTTTGTCTAGGTCTTTAGGGATAGAAAACTTTCCACACACACACACAGAAAGTTTTCTATCCCAACTGTCAAAATCACCATCAGAAAAAATATCCTATGGCAAAACAAAGAATTCTCGAGTCGAATTATGTAGAAGAGTGAATTTCGTAAAAAGTGCAGTTGGCTCTTTCTACTTTGCTGCTGTCGGACTGTCTACACGGAACGTCATTTTTGTCTACTCTTCCGTCGACAAAACGGTGCTCATGCTACGACTGCAGCCGTGCTATTTGGCGGTAGAAATAGGGATATATTAAATACTTGGTCACGTCTGATGACAGTTTTAATTCGTCAAGTGGTTTTTTCGTAGGTATACAGGATTATTGGTTATGTATCGGCAATCCATTAAGGGGATGTAGGAGACATCATTTACAATCAAATGATCCCTTTTGGCTCGCATACATATGTCAAAAAATTTCGAGTCGTTTAATCTACATCTACAATTCTACACTAATATTATCAAGAGGAAAGATTTGTATTTTTGTGTGTATGTTTGTAATGAATAAACTCAAAAACTACTGCGCCGATTTCAAAAATTCTTTCACCATTAGAAAGCTACATTCACCTTGAGTAACATAGGCTATAATTTATAAAGATTACACGCGGGCGAAGCCGCTGGCGGCACATTTTCAAATATAAAATGTCAAATTTCGAAAATGGTGGCAAGGCAATGGCATACGGGTCATCAGGGGTCATTTGATTGCCAACGACCTCTCCTACATCCCCTTAACGGATTGCTGTCATAAAACCTTATATATTGGCCATTGGTATATTCAAGTTCGTTTACAAAGAACTCATAACATCATCATTCCAGCCGACCTCTGCCAGACATGGGCCTACCCAAATCGACGCCACATCGACCGGTCCTGTGGTTCTCGCATCCAGCATATATTATAGCTCTACCAGTAGTTAATAAACAGGGGTCAACAAAGCTGGTCGGGTGCCTCTCATTAAGGGGTGCGCACACTAGGGGTGCAGTAATTACCTTCTGTTACCAAACGTGGATTGTTTGTCGTCCTTTACACGGCACATTGAGTGCGCTTGCGTTAAATAATAACAAATATTGTTTGTGTGAACGATGCTTAAGGGTGGCCAGTTTAATTACTTGCTTTTGTTTGATACAATAGGTTAGAAAACCTTGTGAATAGGTGATATTGTGAATTAGTTTTAGTGTAGTGTTGATGTCATTTGATAATACGTTGTAGTGGTAACGATCTTATGGCACAGTATAATAAAGTAGCAGTATTATATCTTGGCAGTGACCTTGAAATAATTACCAACGGCCGCTCTGTAGACAAACCTTCCACGTCTGTGCGTAACTGGCGCGCATTTACTGATATACACAGAGATTTCGAAGCGCGTCGTTCCGGTTTCTATGAAGATTTAATACTGTTATTTATCTATACTGTGCGAATTGTTTTTTATGTATTAACAGTACCTAATTAATTGCAAATTATGAGCATTAGATACTGGTTGATGATAAAATGGTCCATCCTTTAATTGTTTTTTCCTTAGCATACCAATTGTTTTTCTTTATTTTTTTTCCTTCAATTGTTTAAAAAAAAAAAAACAACTGAAGGCTTCTTCTAGTTAGCAGTCCCTAGTTTATTTAGATTAATTCAATAAGGTGCAACATTTCTCTAAGACTGCCAGTTTTCCACTTTTACAACTCGTAAACTATTTAGTAGGTGAAATGTCCAACTAAAATTTAAAAAGGTACTCTTGAGTTGCATTTTACGACATTATCTTCTATTCAAAAAGAGACCAGACATTATACACCAAAATTATGTTTCAACCCTAATTTCTCTAGTTAGAAAACACATTTCAAAGCGCAGACATGAAAATGAATTTCAAACATAAAATTTTAATTCAAACTCTCTACTTAGAACATAACTCGCATGCATCACCTACTTAAAAGTTACCTCCCCTTAATTGTGTCACCACCAGTAATGTTTTAAAACACTTCATACGAGGAGTTAACGTGAAAGTTAACGTTAAAGACTCATGGAAATATGTTAAGAAACCGCGGCGAAACTGTTTAAGTAGCGGGGAATGTTTTCGCGACTCGTTTTAAGTGACAGCTCGTGTGTTAAAGGGAGGTTTACGTTAAGTGATTATACGGTTCGGTGGTTTGTTTTTGGTTGATGTTAAATATGTCGATGTTTTTTAACGATGTTGGTAAAAATGCGCATAAAATTTTTGTGTGATGGTGAATTTGCTCGCAAAGCATGACAGATTTCCATTACTTTGCAGAATGTATTTTCTTTTTTAGAAAAATGTCGTTGGTTTATAATTTTATTTTAGAAATAACAGGTCATACAATTTCAATCACATACGTGTCAAAGGAAATATTATATTTTTCAACAACGTTCCTTTATTAAAATTGTTTATTGGTTTTGTACAAATAATATAACTATCTTTTTTTTTTTACTGATGGGTCAAATAAAACCTCTCTTATTATTATAATCCGAATTCATAAAAAAAAACCTCGAGTAAAAAAAAAGCGCCCATTGCACCAGATTACCTTGTTTGATTTTATTTTATCATGATTTCTGTTAATCATATTTGACAATGGGTGATTTTTTACCTGAAATAAATAAATTTATTAATATATAATAAGGACGTAAAATTAAAAAGCCTTAACATCTATGACCCAGCACACACTGTGTCTCACTGTGTGTATAAGATGGTAATGGCGCCACCGTCGCCGTCGTACTGGCAGCTAATTTGAACAACTTGCCAATCTGCCGTGTACTCGATCACTTAGCGTAGCGGTTAAGTCATTACTTAACTTTGAACGACAGTTTACGTTGTATGTTAGTAACGAGTTACGTAAAAATTACGTTATTTTTGCAGCCAAAAGAATGAGGGAGATGCGCGAAAACCTCAATCGAGAATATATTTGCAGATCTTCTGATTTTGGTACTAAGAGATAACCAATAGCTTCACACACAAAAAAACGTGTATGTACCTATACCTAGCTTAATTCAAATTAAAGTCGCAATCACATCTCTGCGACAGCCAATCCATACTAATATTATAAATCCGAAAGTAACTCTGTCTGTATGTTACCTTTTCACGCCTAAACCACTGAACGGATTTCGACAAAATTTGCCAAGGAGATATATGGCATCCTAGGGCAGGACATAGGCTACTTTTTATCGACATACCACGCGGGCGAAGCCGCGGTCAGAAGCTAGTGTCAAATAATCGTCAAAATGTTACCTACATTTTAGAAATAGAATTTTTGTTACATCTTAAACCTACAAGATTTAAATGACAAAGTTCTTCGGGAATTTCAAGAAAGCAAGAAGTCTTGCGAAAATGGGATCCTGCTGCCTGTCATGCTGGCTTATCTTTTAATTTACTTACTGCGCGGTCGCATCTTTAGATTGTACACACAGCTACACATCAAGCTATGCATTTCCAGTTTATGCTGATCTCGGATTGTAAGCATAAGATTTCCGTACAATGCGAGGTCAGCTAATACTGGAAATGTATAGCTTGATGTGTAGCCGTGTTTACCAGAACTATTTTTTTTTTATTGTTGCTATAAAGACATTTTTTCCGCGAGTCGTCGAAAACAATAACTATGAAATCTTAATCACACTTATAATCCTGAGGCATCAAACAAGAAATGTATGTCTAAACAACACTATAAGCTCAAACAAATTAATCCCATATACATTAAAATTAACATAATAAATTACCCGAAGAATTCCCAAAACTGATTATGTACAATCTACTTGAACCGGCTGACGTTTCATGTGGCGTTAAGTTTTTCATCACATGATTAGGGGCGAATTGCCCCCCTACCACCTCCTTGGGGATCCGGCAAATCTACCGTTATCCCCACTAAAACCCAAGGAGGTTTCTTAGCTCGCGGTTCGACGATGTGTTAAGATGTGAGGTGGCATTTCAACTTATTAAAATGCACATTGAAAATATAATTAAATTTCGAGAATTTCTATCTTTTCGGATGAGGAAAACGACTGTACGTTGCGATTTATAATCATAGATTTGGTTAGAAATTGTCTTCAAAGCGAACAGCCAAGATATCTTTATTCCAGCACACGTAGCATGACAACCATAGAAACGGGTTTTGTTGTTTATAAACCGGTTTTTTCGATGCAAGAATAGACTATGGGTTTTGTCGACGGAAGAATAGACAAAATGGCAGATTGTGGTTGTTTCTGTCACTTTGTCTATTCTTCCGTCGACAAAACCCGTTTCTATTCTTCCGTGTGTAGTTGCCATGACGTAGACGTAGACCGCCATACTGTTACAACAAAATAATCAGCGTAAAACGATGCATTCCTTTTTTTTTAGATACTCAAACTTCTGTTTATCTTTTTTAAGCGTCATAGTTAAAATTATATGCCTAGTCGACCTTGTTACTGCTGTATCACTCTAAGGTTGAATGTCACTTGCACGTCAAAAAACGACAAGATCTATTTGTCTATGACAGTCTACTTTTTAATCTCGTAGAATACTTTGACATTTCAAGTGATTAATGTTTGTTTTTTTTTTCAATTTGGAATTTGCACCTGTCAAATTAGTCTAGGAGATTAAATAACTGACTTTACCTTCAACTAATTAAAGTCAAGTTTTAATTTAGTGGGAATTGTTTTCAAAATTCAGTAGCAGCCCAGAGCCTGGGTTTGTACCCGGTTGATAGCTATAGGCGCCCTAGGGGGCCCTATTGCTATAAAAGTAATAAAAAGTATGTATTATGAAGATGATTGAAAAAAAACTGTTTTTGTTTTTTATGGTACTCAAAAGGGTTTCTATAGTACTCAAAAGGCTTGTCCATTGAATTAGGCCATTATGGTTCTCATGGCGTCACATTACATGGGACTTAAACATAACTGGCGAAATATGGGTGTAGTCTAGCTAGCTACACCTCTGCCTAAACCCTCGGGAATTACGGGCGTGATGTTTTCGAGCTATTACGAGGTCGACCTGTGAAATACGAGCAGTCTCGCCATTTTCAGTCAAAAAAAAAATTACCACAGACAAAAAATCACTGCCAGCCATAGCTGCCAACAAAAAAGAAACAAAAGAACTCCATACCTAATTCCATTTTTTTCAAAATACCGCCTCCATGTTTAATCCGTTTCGCGGTCCAACCGCCTCGTAATTAGATTCCGTCGCAGAGTGGTGTAATTCGCGCAAAATGGAAGACGTATCGCAGATAACATGTTTACGTGAAATTATCTTCGGGATCATATCGACTGGATTAGCTTGCACTCGTATCTAGTTATAACTTTGTGACAGTTTCATATCTTGGATGTTTAGTTTGTTAACTAATTTTGCGGTGTGCTTCGGTAAGTAGAATGAGAAATACAAGAGATTTCAGGACTCTATTTCTCAGTGGAATGCTTTTCATAATTAATTATTATTTTCTTCTTTGTTTTAGGGACAGTATCCACTGATAGGTATAACTGAAATTCAAACTCAATATATCTAGGTAAGTGAATTTAAGATCACAAAACTTTTTACAAAAAAAAAAACAACCGTCTTCCAAAAAAAACACTAAAAACTGAAATATTACTTTTAAAAAGTTTTTATTTTTCACTTTTTACTTGTGGTACCTACCCCTTACAAATACGAATACCACTACCTGCTATGTAAATAACAGTGACGGAGTAAAACGTCCAGATATACTAAGTGGGAAAATACGTTAAATGAAGCTAACTCAAAAACTACGAAAGCAAATAAATAATAAAATTTATATACCTTTGAAGCATGTCCTACGAAACAACAGACCTTTTAATTGGACAAAATAATGATAACTTCTCTGAATTAGAAACAGCTAATTATAACATACAGTCTAATTTTGTTCAACTCCAATTATTCTCATTGTCAAAACTGTACGAGTATCATACGACAAATATATTTGTCAATGGTAATTTGTGCTGCATGACACGCGCTTGCACCGAAGGGGTTACAATGAGGGTTACAGCGAGGGTTACACCCATCAGACCATCACCCACTTGTAACTAGCGTCGTCGCACGAGTATAGTGTTGCGACAAATTGTATTAAATTCCTCATTTCGTGTTATGACAGATGATAATAAAACAAATGCAGGAAGGTTTTAGGGTTGTATGAAACAGAGATGTTCGGAAGATTGACTATGTTGATTTCTTCGTCAGGTATATTAAAGCTAAGCAATACTGTGGGCCTAAAACGGCCACATTGGCAATTCCTCTTCGTTTCCTGAATTTCCAGCTGTCATTAGCAGTTCCTGTAATTTGACACAAAAGCAATTCATATTAAGTGGAATACTGTTCTTATGTATACTGTGTGTGTGGATTAACCCCCAAAACATCTTTAGTTACGTTCCGTGATTGATCCTTGGCCTTAACCATCACTCTTAAATATCGAGTAGGTACAGCAATGTATCAACAATACATATTATAAAACAACGTCCTCCGCCGCGTCTGTCTGTCTGTTCGCGATAAACTCAAAAACAACAGCACCGATATTCAAGCAGTTTTCACCAATGGATAGACTGGTTCTCGAGGAAGGTTTTAGTATATAATTTGTCAAGCGGGCGAAGCCGCGGGCATCAGCTAGTTGCTAATATTTTAACCTTATTGAGATCAAGAGACTTGACGCTGTTTCCTAATTAGATGAAATATCAATAAGAAAGTTTAGATTTTCTAGACAAAATTGCTATTTCGATATTGAGTTTTCGGTCTTAGCGCAGTTCTAGGATTAGCCTCTATAAAGATCAATACTGTACCTAAAAAATAGAAAGAGAGCGGCTGTCACGGGCTTACACGGGTTTGGTTTGGTTATAAATTCTTAAAATAACTATTGTATCGATTAGACCTATCAAAATAAAAATCGAATCGTAGATTCCGAGAATATAATTATTTTCTACGATTTAAACACTACAGGCCTTACCACAAAAACTTAGACACTTGTTCAACGCGTGGCTAATGTCAGTTTTTAAAAGTTGTTTATGCTAAACTATTGATAAACACGGTTTTGTGGTAATAAGGTAAGGGGTTTATAAACATTACTTATAGTTAAGTGACGTTTGAACGTTAGAAATATCGCTAATCATTACTAAACTTTAAGCAATCAATCTGAGCCTTTTCCCAACTATGTTGGGGTCGGCTTCCAGTCTAACCGGATGCAGTTGAATACCAGTATTTTACATGGAGTGACTGCCTATCTGACCTGCCTGAACCCAGCAACTGGGTAATACGATACCCCTTGGTAAGACTGGTTGTCAGACTTTCGAGCTTCTGACGACCCCTAACGACTGTCAAAGACGCACAAATGACAGCCGGGACCAACGGCTTAACGTGCTTTCCGAGGCACGGAGGAGTCCCGGTATGTGAAGATGGTCACCCATCCACCGACTAACCCCGGCAAGCGTAGGTTAACCTGATGGATCGACCCGAGCTGTATTACTTAACTGTAGACAACATTTATTTAAAAACCCTTTAAACTTTTATGTAAGTAGATAGGTAAGGTTAAGGTTGTGTATAATAATTAAAATGTTTTTTTCTCGACTTGGCAGGGGCACTACTGTACCCCCAGAAGTCGTGTAGCTACTTCTTCCTTCATAATTTAGCTTTTCCAACATCACAGAAAAGCATACCAACCCAAGCATCATTTAAATCCAGCTTCCAATTGTTTTGTAAAATGTGACATATTTCATTTTCACCCCTGATTTGATTTGAGTAGGAAAATGATTGATAAAGTACAACAAGCCAAGTGCGTGCCGCGTGAAGTCGCGGCTCGAGTCACAAAAAAAAGAATGAGTGGAAATATAGGGCGGAATATTTTGAGCAGTGCCGTGGCCCCAAAGGCCAAAACTAATCGAAACAGTCTGTATCCCAAGATATCAGACTGTTTCGTTAAGTTAAGTTTTTGCCAGTTCTGTATAATTTTGTGTATTTCTCTCGAGTTCAGACATTTCAGGCACCTATGGTATGGGTGATGTTTCTGTAATAAAAGTGTTGCATTTCTTGAAAAAATTCGATACCTATTATACGAGTAAGATCAGTGAACGGCAGCCGTAGGTCGTAGGTATCGGATTAGAATGCTCATCATTTCTAAAAACTACTGCTAAAGGTGTCTAATATCTCGTGTTTCTGCAGAATAAACAGGGCGTGAAGTTGGTGCTGTGATACCCCCGTGCCTCTCTTTCTTATTTCTATTAAAAAAGCCTACATAAGTGGCGATATAACATCATTCAGGCTCGCTACCAACCAGAGGGCCTAGACATGTGATATTCGCTTCGAAAGCGTTTCGTATTTCTACAACGACTTTCAACAGGATTGACATAAACTTTTCGATAGCTTAGCATTTTTGCCTCTTCCATCATTGTTATCGCTGATAGAATGTGACTTTGTCTAGGGCTCTGCTGTCTGGGGCATCTTATAATCTCGATCGTCATCACCGTCACGTTTAACGTCATGTTGATGACACCACCGAATTCATAAACATGACGTTACATTATGCAACATTGTGTCGTATGTTTTTATAATTTTTGTGTAGACAAGAGTTCGATATGACGCGTCGTTAGCTTTGGTCGCACGCCGGTAGGGTTGCGCAGTACAACTCGTACGCCCCCGGGAATGTAGCTAATTGACTTCATTATAAACAACACTATTTTTTTTTTTACGGGTGTTCAACAAACATTGAGGGTAACTGTTGTAGAAATTAACTGAAATATAGGTAATAATTATATTTAGTGATACAAACAATAATATACTAAGATAATATGATAAAGATAATGTTTCAAAGTTGTAAATAAATGGAAAATATTTCGATTCGATAATTCGACTTTTAATCATAATAAAATAGATTTCAAAACTTTGAGAAAATTATGCCTAATACTATCCATTTCTCTAACTTCAAAACGTTGAGACACGATTTTATCATCGACATATTACTCTGCCGTAATTTTTTCTGCGGCAAATCACTCGCCTTTTTTCACACACACATTTGTAACAAAAACAAATGAAAAAACTTTACATTATAAACATAATTAATCTCAACAACTTACCTCACCACTCAAACTAGAAACAAATAATAATTAAGTACTCGTTACTGGCAGCCCTATTGGCGAGTACTTCAAGTACCATTGAAATGTTGTGTTGTTTACACGCTTGACAACCCTATTGTTTTACACGAGTGGCTGTACGTCATTGGGGGGAGTTATAATTTTTTTGAGTGATTCTTTTTTGTTTTTGATTTTTGAATTTGGATCTGTCATTTTTATTTTGAGTGGAGAATTTGTCAACTGTTTTCTTTAGATGATTCTTATATAGGCACTCAATTTATTTACCCGACTACGGCGAAGAAAAAAGGAGGGTTTTGATTTTGTATGTATGTTCATCTGTTCCCTCCTATCTTCCAAACCACTTATCACAATTTGACAAATGAGGTATCGTTAGAACCGTCGTGATTCCGTCCGCTGGTTATAGGATATGTGAAGTCACATTAAATTAAAAATGGCGCCCTCTAGAGGACATAAAGCGAGGAACTTAAAAAAATGGAAGGGCTTAATGAGCACATTTCAAAAATATATATATTATAACCCCAAAGGAATTTAAAAAAAAATCAAGTAATAAAAACTAAAACCCAACTACGACTTAAAAGGTATTTAACAAGACACCACAGACAGACAAATTAAAAATCCGGAGTCACACGTGTTAGGGCATAAAACGAACAGGTTACGTGTGACTCCGGATTTTTAATTTGTCTGTCTGTGGTGTCTTGTTTATACCTTTTAATTCGTAGTTGGGTTTTAGTTTTTTTTACTTGATTTTTTTTTAGTCACACTGATTGTTTAGTAAAACGGAAAGCGGATTTATAACGGAGTCCACACGTGCGTGTGGGTTTAAAGTCTTGACAATCTTATTCAAAATAATAACTTATGAAACAATCATTATGTCCCAGTAGCATACCTAGGCTTCTAGATGACAGAGACTCATCTGATGCCCGCCTTTACCGTCAAGCTTTACACATTGATTACTACATGGTAATTGCACAACACACTTTCTTACAGTAGCAATGGTTTTAATTTTGACAGTTCAACAACATTTATTGTTCTCAACTATGTTGGGGTCGACTTCCAGTCTAACTGGATGCAGCCGAATACCAATGTTTTACATGGAGTAACTGCCTATCTGACCTTCATAACCCAGTTACTGGGTAACACGATACTCCTTAGTAAAACTGGTTGTCAGACTTTGGGGCTTCTGACGACCCGTAACGACTGTCAAAGACCTACACAAACTACACATGACCGCCGGGACCAACGGGTTTATGTGATTTCCAAGGCACGGAGGGGTCTTGGTATGTAAAGATGGTTCCCCATCCATGGACGAAACGGGGCAAGCATAACTTAAACTGATTGATCGACCCGTACGGCTGTTTTTACTTAGCCCCTCGTTTGTAAAAACAGAAAATAGTCTCATATTTTCTTAATTTCCGAAAAACGACATTAAACATGGCACAATATCCCAATCACTTATCGGCTCCGACTGGTAGCTGGTAGGTACATTCCGCCTGGCGCCGCTCGTTCGCACCCACCTCGCTGTAATCCAATATGTCCGACAGCTGCTCCCAAAAGCTTCCTTTTTATATTTTTCGGGCGAATTATCACCGACACTCTGCAGCCGGACGAGGATGCGAATCAAATTGAAAGCCGACTCAATTATATTACCAAGCTCTTTTAGGGCTGTCGAAGATGGCGCCGTAGTCTGATGTTTGACGTATGATGTCTGTGTGTCAAGCTTAAGTAATGTGTCTGGGACAATCAGGATTGCTGGACCGCTGAAAGAACTGATGATTTACTTATGGTTGATGATTAAGTTCTTGTTCACGATTCATTGGCAATGTACTTTAAAGTGATAGTAAATGGCTTCTGTGGTTTTCTTAAAACAGATCCATGACCTATATAATCCATTTCTGAGCCGACTGTCAATAAATAAACTTTCCATCAATCCTTGCAGCCATTCCGATTCATCTACCAAATTCCTATACCTAATCCTCCAGTCCTCTACATACGCGACACCCCTTAATCCCAGTAGCACGTGCCGCGAGGTGTGAGAGGGGGTGCGGTGCGCGGGCGCGGGGTAACAGCCTCATACCGTAATACCATTCCGAGATGAGCGACTTAAACGCGTTATAGACCACCACTTCTACCTGACCTCCCCTGCCCCCCGCACCACTCTCATACCCGACGATATTCTAACAAACCAATGAACTATCGAAGACCAATCTAATATGGACGCTACGTTCAATTCTCAACTGTTTTGGTGGTTTTGGCAACGAACTAGAGTAGAGTAGGTTTTGACAATGGTAGTTAACTAATGGAGGTGGATGTTCGACGCGGACAAACGAAATTGGATATTGTCTTACGTGGCTGGTGGTTGGTAGTTACGTCGATTGGCCGTGTTAGACAGTATACTGGTCAATGCTGACGTTTGACATGTGATTGTAATTACGTTGGTAACTTTAGAGTTGCCTTCAGTTGCATCTACCGATGGGGAACGCTTATTATAATTGAGTGGATTCCTTTATCGATTTCGATGCCTAATATTATAACATCTGCAGTCATGCTGCGGTTAGATGGGTTTTAAATTATCCGAACATTTATTAGACATTTTGAACTTTGTCTCTAGACTAGCAATTTCGCCGCAAACTTGTTTGTTTTGCAGAGGTCTGCAATTTCTTTCAGATTGGCCCGTTTCTCCCTGTTTGCTGCTGAAACCAACCTATTACCAGAGAAGTGCTTCCAATATTATTCCAAAATCGAGTTTTAAACTTTTTACAATATTTTCAGAAATCTTTGTCCAGAAAGAGATGTCAAAGCTCTTATATTGATATTTTATATGCATATAAAACAAGGTTTGCACCAAACACTTAACAGACATTATGATTCAGCAGATATGTGCAATAAAAATGTAGATCCCAAGCGACAGACTCCACTAAATTGTGGCTGTAGCTGCCGGAACGACGGAATTGGGCAATTTTTATTTGGGCATAAATAAAACACGTACGGTAGCGTCGAGCAATTTGACTAAAACAGGCTCCGTGTTGCTCGGCTCTCGGAGAGGTCGGTACCAGCGCGATTAGGTACCGAAATGGAAAGGTACCGAGTCGGTTATGTAAACTGTTGAAGTCGTTTCGAAAATGGGTCGAAGAGTAACGAACAATCGTTTTTTTTTTCTCGTCTTATATCATGCAATCGGTCCATGGAATATGAGCAGAAGCCAAAATTCAGTATTTAAAAATGTTCATGATAAAATAGTAAAAATTGAGAATTTTTCAGATTGAAACTGAGTATTTTTAACTGCCTCGTTGGTCTAGTGGTCGCAACCGCTACTGCTGAGCATGAGGTACTCAGTTCAATTCCCAGGTCGGACAAAGTGTTGCGAGTCCGAAAGGGATACCGGGACCTTGGTAACAGGCAACTGAAGGAACACGGGTGGGTTTTAGTCAGGAAAAGTCTGACACGCTCTTCCGCTCCGCCCAGCGGGAGAAGTCATTTGATGATTTCCAACCCTAAATAAAAAAAGGCTTTTCAATCTGGAATTTCACCGTAGCAGCCCGGAGTCTGCAATTTGTGTCCGATGATGGCAATAGGGTCGCCCCCTATTACATGGGACTTGAACATAACTGGCAAAATGTGGATGTACTATGGGCACATCTCTGCCTAACCCTTCGGGTAGTACAGGCGTGATGTTATAATAATAATAATGTACTCCTTGATACGGCTCGCATTGTGAGGAGGTTCCTGTCTCTGCAGCCCTAACCACCGGTAGCTTGGACCCTGCTCCCGACACCGGCGGCCATCAATTTTTTATATTTTTACCGACTTCAAAAAAGGAGGAGGTACTACGTTCGGATGATTGTTTTTTTTTTTTTTTTTTTTTTTTATGTATGTCATCATGTATCACCGATTACTCCGCCGTTTGTGAACCGATTTTAAAAATTATTTTTTAGTTCGAAAGGGTATACTCCCGAGATGGTCCCATATAAATTTTATTAAGTTTGCTTGCGAAGTTCTTGCGCTAGCTTCAATATTACGTATTTTTCCCACAGTCTATGTAGACGATATCATTATTAGACTCCTTCACTGTTATTTACATAGCAGGTAGTAACTTGTATGGGGTAGGTACCACCACTAAAAAGTGAAAAATAAAAACTTTTTCCAAAAAAAAACAACCGACTTCAAAAAAAACACTAAAAAAGTGAAAAATAACTTTAATTTCGGAAGTCGGTGGCAAAAAACGAAAATTAAAAAAGCAAAGACACCGACTTCCGAAATTAAAGTTATTTTTCACTTTTTTAGTGTTTTTTTTTGAAGTCGGTTGTTTTTTTTTGGAAAAAGTTTTTATTTTTCATTAAATGTTTTTTTTATATTTTTATTTGAATTTAAGAAATATTTAAAAATGTAATTAGTTAAGAAAATAAATAAATAAACGGAAAATAATGTTTAAAGAATTTGGTTGCTTATTAGTTCATAAATTAGCAACATGTTTGGGTGTGTAATATTCATGTAACTTATTTAATTTGTACTCCGATCAAATATAAAATTAAATAGTTCCATTCCAAATAAAGGAATAACGTTCATTCATTCGGATCAATTTCCAAAAAGGCTTTTTGACCCAATAGTACCCTCGTTCACGTCCGGGTTACGGAGCACTCGCATTACATTCGGTCTCCAGTTCAATATCACTCACTCTCCTCATTGCACGCTGGCGCAAAATAAATCGAAAATGAATTTCGGTTTGCAAACTCTATATTGAATCTAAATGGATTTTTCTCTTGAAGTTTTGTGTAAATTGTGTTAAAGTGAAGTTAGCTATTTGTAGTTATTTATGCAACTGTTATATAATAAGGTTAACATTTTTTTATGATAATAGTATCACATGAGGGTTTTAATACCTAATTATTTACAGTTGCATACAAGATTTTATCTACACCCATGATATAAATCTTCTATAAAAGTTTCTTTGCAATACCAATATCGAACTAAAATGGCGCGGTACGACGTGAATTCGAATTTTTCGAATTCGAATGTTCTGTTTTTAAATTACGGTGCTTTGTTAGTGAAACGCTCGTGAATGACAATGTTCTTTTTTTAAATGAGTTGCATTATGAAATTTAGTACAACATTATAACACCCGTTTGGATGATTATACGTTATGGTTACTATGAAACTGGTAGTTTTAATCTTGGCAATAAGCTAACTGTTCCAGACACTTAGAGAGGATTTATAGCATGGGTGTAGATAAAATATATTATAAGTCTGTGCTAATAAATAATAAATATAATATTTTCTTTCTTTCTTTCTTATATAAGAACACTTACAACTTATATAAGAACAATCTTCTTTTCAATTCTGATGCCTGACTAGACGCAATTAAATATCGTGATTTTGAATTCGAGCGGCTACCAGTCACCCGGTATCATTCCTGTCATTAACTGAATTACTCTCGGCGTAATATCTTATGCCTTTTTCGACAGCGATCGTCTGGAGATTAATGAGAATAAACAGGCAATTATCTATATTTTTCCATGTTTGCAAGTATGTGGCGGTATCTACATCGCCACATGCGAACTACGCATCAATGACCTGACGTCACACAAAAATCCTGACATCACATAAATCCTGCATCGCGCAATTAAAGTTTACCGTGCAATGGACTTATATACTAGAACCCAACATCAATCGTTGGGCAGTAGCCTGCCAGACACAACACCCGTCTGATCGGAGGATCCTCCCTTTTCTATGGTGGTTGAGTGAACTTTACACCCTGTTCCTCATACTCCTAAATTGGGGACCCCGAATATGAACGTCAACGCAGCCTGCGTGCAACTACTCCAGCGTGACGTCATCATCATCACTCCCGCAAGCTTTAAAACAAACCCATAACATATTACATTCAATCAAAATCTTATCCCCCATTTGCATTCACAATAAAAGCATATGACATAAAAATTTAACCCCTCACATTCGACGTTATATGCAATAAAGGGATGTTTTACGAGGCACACGACTTTGAACGTAGCCTGGCAAACGATAAAAGGCAAGTGATGTTCTTGAACATACAAGTTAACTGGTTAAAACCTGGGATATATTGAGGTAGGGTATTTATTCACTATAAATCAATCTGCCTAGCCTTTTCCCAACTATTTTGGGGTCGGCTTCCAGCCCAACCGGATGCAACTGAATACCAGTATTTTACATGGAGCGACTGCCTATCTGCGACCTCCACAACCCAGTAACTGGGTAATACAATACCCCTTGGTAAGACTGGTTGTCAGACTTTGGGGCTTCTGACGACCCGTAACGACTGTCAACGATCCACATATGATAACCGGGACCAACGGCTTAACGTGCTTTCCGAGGCACGGAGGAGTCTCGGTATGTAAAGCTGGTCACCCATCCACGGACCAGTTCCGGCAACCGTAGCTTAACCTCATGGATCGACCCGTGCGGCTGTTATTACTTAGCCACGAGTCACTATAATATATGATGTATGTGATCTTAGTGTTAGATTTTATTTTCCACTAAAGAAAATAATTGTAAAACGCGAAGTCTTGCTTGTCCGAAATTTAAATTGTAAAGGAATACATCGTGAAGAAACCAAAATGTTCTAGAATCAGCAACTTGGCATCCACCAACTCGCACTGGGCCCGCGTGGTGGGTAATAACCCACTCCCTCTCACTGAGAGGAAGCTCGTGCCCCACCAAAATGAACGTTATAGGCTGCTGGATACCTGCACCCTGCGGTTTCACCCGCGTAAGGTTCGATCCCGAAGGAATATCGGGATGAAAAGTATCCTATGTCCCATTCCAGGTCATGGTCTACCTATGTGCCAAGTTCAGCCGTTTTAGCGTGAAATCGTAAAAAACAAACAAACTAATTTTCCCATTTATATTATTACTAGCTGATGCCCGCGGCTTCGCCCGCGTGGATGTCGGTTATTATATACTAAAACCTTCCTCGAGAACCACTTTATCCATTGGTGAAAATAGCATGAAAATCGGTGCAGTAGTTTTTGAGTTTATCGCGAACAGACAGACAGACAGACGCGGTGGAGGACTTTGTTTTATAATATGTAGTGAAGTTAGGACAATAGGCATCTTTCCGCCATCATTTCACTTCGAGAATCGAATTACAATTTTGAAAACTTTGTTTTTAATCATATTATGTGAGCATAAATTATCATCCCCTTGAGTACCCTGTATAAGGTAGACGACGCTTCTGAACAATATGAGGCAGGCGACGTTTGTGAACGTTATTGAAGCGGACAGGTTAGACGTGGCGCGGTGGCGACGCGCGTAAATTCTACATTTTATGTAGAACTTGTGGGTTGAAGTGGATATGATTTTGTAGGGTTAAGAGGAGTGGATGTTATGTAATGATAGTGTTGTGCACGAGCCACGTATTATTTTAAAGGCCGATTAAAACAACTACTTACACTTATGTTAGTCATAAGTGTAAGGTGTTGTACCACAATGAACTCGGTTCTTAGGTTAATGGTAGGGCTTGTTCTAAGTCCGCCTGGCTAGCTATAGGTACCACCATCTTATCTAAGTCTATCGCCATAACAACAATGCTGTGTTTTGGCAGTTAGAGGTAGGATTGCCAGTTCCACTGTGGTTGGGGATTTCGGGTGAAGCTCGCTTCCACCTCCAGCCAGATCAACACTTACCTTCAGGTGAGATTCAGGCCAAGAGCTTCCCGGTTGAGGTTAAAGAAAAACTTTAAATACATGGGTAGATTATTCAATCATTTGGCGGAATTGCAGCGACAATTCCGCCAAATGATTGAATTGTCTACCAATTGTAGATACTAAAATGCTTCTAAACTAGCAATAATAACAGGCGTTGTGTTAGGAATCTATTATTCATTCCTGAATCTACGTAAAACCCAGTTACGAATCAACACCATCATCAATTACTATTTGTTCACGATACAACTATATGTCAATGAATAATTAAATAGATTTGTACATCACCTTGTTACCTGGGATTGGGACTTATGTGTAATGTACATCTCTGCCTAACCTTTTGAGGCATCCATGCGTGATATTATGTATGTTCTACTACACAATCTCTCACAGAACAGAAGTATAAGTCTCTAGCTGTCGTACTAAGTCTCGATACCGTAGGAATATCGGGATAAAAAGTATCCTATGTCCTATTCCAAGTCATGGTCTACTCATGTGCCAAATTTCATCTAAATCCGTTCAGCCATTTGAGCGTTAAAGCGTAACAAACAAACTCACTTTTACAAATATAATATTAGTTAGGAAGTAAGGGTTGAAGGTCCACATAACAGTTAGATTTTTTGTTGCTAATTGATAAAACATTTATTTTCGAGTAACATGGACTCAAAGTGTACTAATTTACTTACAAACTTTGTTAGTACCTACCGCAAGATCACAGACTCAACCGAAACGCAGCAATGTAGTTTTTAGTTTATAGTATTTTTTTAAATACTTACTTAGCTAATGCTGCTAATACATAAGAAATTGGTAACTAACCTGTACTCTGGCCTCAGTGAGGTTGATCTTGAGAGCGAGGTCTTCTCTCGTGAACACGTCGGGGTAGTGAGTCTGCGCAAACGCAGTCTCCAGTTCCTCCAACTGAAAGATAAGAAGTCTTTAATTATTGTATTTATTAGCTACCTGTGTTGTTGATGAGTTGATAATCAACATTTCAGAAAAGTTAATGGATCATCTGCCTAGCCTTTTCCCAACTATGTTGGGGTCGGCTTCCAGTCTAACCGGCAGCTGAATACCAGTATTTTATATGGAGCGACTGCCTATCTGACCTCCACAACCCAGTAACTGGGTAATACGATACCCCTTGATAAGACTGGTTGTCAGACTTTCGAGCTTCTGACTACCCGTAACGACTGTCAAAGATCCACAAATGACAGCCGGGACCAACGGCTTAACGTGCTTTCCGAGGCACGGAGGAGTCTCAGTATGTAAAGATGGTCACCCATCCACGGACCAACCCCGGCAAGCGTGGCTTAATCTGATGGATCGACCCGTGCGGCTGTTAATACTTAGCCACGAGCTCCTCAGTAAAGTTAATGGATATTCTATTCTATTATGTAATCTCGCAGCCATTCAATACCACTTGAGTTTCAACAACAACAAATAATTCCTCCAGTAGTTGATTACCTGTTGCAGTGTGAACGTGGTGCGGTTGCGCCGCTGTTTCCGACGAACGAACGTGTCATCGTGTATCGCCGGGTGATACGAGTAGCTCGTATCTGTGAACAACAACATTTAAGTATAATTTATGTAAATAAAACAACATAATGTAAAAAGATAATTATGGAAGCCGAAAGTCACTTGTTATTCCCGGCATTGTAACCATTTTTTTGTTCTGGACCATACCTGGGAACCTTCTGGTTACGGAGATATTGAAGGTCCGACTTTTTCAGTTTAAAATGTTGTAATACCCAAACCCTGAACCGTTGCGCACTACCGTAAACAGCGATTTTCCTTAGCGCCCCGCGGTTTCACCCGCGTAAGTCTCGATCCTGTGGGAATATCGGGATAAAAAGTATCCTATGTGTTAATCCAGGTTATAAGCTATCTGTTTGCCAAATTTCATCCAAATCCATTCAGCCGTTTTTGCCTGATTGAGTAACAAACATCCAAACACACAAACACACAAACTTTCACATTTATAATATTAGTAGGACTAGTAGGATTTAAGTCAACTACCCATGGTTTGAGGGACAACGGTGTTTACCCTTACATCCTGTACTCTCATTTGCCCGCGAATTCGCCCGCGTGGATTTCGGATATAGTCCCACGGGAATGTACTACCGGGATACTTATGAAATACTGGGTTTCCTATACAAACTTTCACCCCCTATATCACCCCCTATTGGATTATTTTTTAAACAAAAAGTAGCCTATATCATTCTCCAGGATACCATCTATCTCCTTGTCAAATTTAGTCGAAATCCGTTCCGTGGTTTAGCCGTGAAAAGGTAACATACATAGTTACTTTTGAATTTATAATATTAATAGTATGCATAGTTAGGATGAACTCCTACAGTGTGTGAGTAACGAGTTTTTTGTTTCACGGTAATAAATATAAATCAACTCTACGATACAACTCCGATGATTTCATACCACTAAATTAATTACAAAGCCAAATATTTATCTATACAGATTTATAATTACCAATTTAATTAATTATTTGCACTATTTTATCTCCCTACAAACCCTAACGATTAAAGCCCCAAACACACTGTCTCAGCGTCCCCGACATTTGCCTAGACAATCACTAGTGGTACCAGGAAGTGCCGGGCCATTACGCCGGGAGTGCCAAATCGCCTCCCCAGCATTTATTATAGCTATCCGAACGCATGTCCGCGGGAATTGATGAGGAGGAGACACTGTGGGGTGACTAGGATTTGTGCGGACAGAGAGATAAAGTTTTTGTCAATTATAATATTAATTAGGATATTGTTCAGACTGCCTCGTTGGTCTAGTGGTCGCAAGCGCTACTGCTGAGCATGAGGTTCTTCTGGGTTCGATGCCGGGGTCGGACAAAGTTCTATTGGGTTTTTAACCGACTTCCAAAAAGGAGGAGGTTCTATGTTCGTCTGTATGACGAAATTTTTTTTTGTGTTTAATTTATGTGACCACCCTGGGAGTATACCCTTTTGAAATAAAAAAGATTTTTTTAAATCGGTCACAATTGGCGAAAATATCGATGAACATATCGATATTTTCGCCAATTGTGACCGATTTAAAAAAATCTTTTTTATTTCAAAAGGGTATACTCCCAGGGTGGTCACATAAATTTTTACTTTACTTGCGTAGTTTTTGAGTTAGCTTCAATATTACGTATTGTTCCCACTTAGTATTATCTGGACGATGTTCTATGTGAATCCGTTACTGTTATTTACACATCAGGTAGTGGTATTCGAATTTGTGTAAGGTGGGTAACACAACTAAATGGTGAAAAATAAAAAACGTTTTACAAAAAAAAACAACCGACTTCCAAAAAAAACACTTAAAAAGTGAAAAATAACTTTAATTTCGGAAGTCGGTGGCAAAAAAACGGCAATTGGAAAGCAAAGACACCGACTTCCGAAATTAAAGTAATTTTTCACTTTTTTGGTGTTTTTTGTTTTGTAAAAAGTTTTTTTTCTATCTGGAATTTCTCAGTAGCAGCCCGCAGTCTGGATTTGTGCCCGGTTGAAGGCAATAGGCTCGCCCCCTTATTACATGGAACGTAAACATAGGTATACTTATATTACAGGAATGCTTTCTAATCACAGAATCTCCCGAATCTATTACCGTTTTATTTGACGCCACGAAATAATTATTATATTATGTTCCGTATACGGCACAAACATTTTACAAGTCCAAAACTGGCGTGCTACGCAAGCGCTACGAACCTCGTAGCACGTCTACGGTTTTCGTAGGCATGTGAATTTTCAATGTGATACGTAGAATACGTACGTAGATTCTTTTGTATGCTTCTAAACTATTTGTGTATATGTAGAATCATATGAAATAGATTCTAGTCAGAAATTTTGGACAGGTCTTGTTTTTAGAATAAATTTTAATTTACAGTTTACAGAATCTACAAATGTACGCGGTTTATTTTTTGTTTTGTATAATTTTTTAAACTACTTGTTCATTGTTCTTGCAGTGATTAATTTTTTTTACTTTTCAATACTTGCTTTAAATGGTTTCAATTCAATAATTGTGGTTGAATTCGTTGAAGACGTGAAAAGGTGACAGACAGACTTTTGCATTTATAATATTAGTAATTTAGTATGGATTATAAAATTACTAGCTTTTGCCCGTGGTTTTGCCCGCGTGGAGGTCGGTTATTATCACACGGGAACGTACTTACCACCGGGGTGAAAAGTATCCGCTGTCCTATTCCAGGTCATGGTCTACCCCTATGCCAAATTTCATCCAAATCCGTTCTGCCGTTTTGGCGTGAAAGCGGAACAAACAAACAAACAAATTCACTTTGGCATTTATAATATTAGTTAGTATTACAATCGGTGAACATTTCCTCAATCTATGGCCACCCTACAGTGACGCAATATATCGAGTGACAATCGCTAGGGCTGTCCACCCCAACGTTTCTATTATTCTTAGGGTAATGTCGTTGCGAACATTAGTTGACGAGGATTGCCCCTAATAGCCCGTAATAGTAGTATTACTGGCGATGACTTTACTTTTATTTGTTCGTGATAATAGATTTCGAGTAATTATGCGTGTAGTAAACGCTACCGGTTGTTTCCTTTACCGGGTTTATTTGTTTTAATGAGATTTTAGATAAACAATGCGCCGCCACGAGGAGCTCGTGGCTAAGTAATAACAGCCGCTCGGGTCGATACATCAGGTTAAGCTACGCTTGCCGGGGTTGGTCCGTGGATGGGTGACCATTTTCACATATCGAGACTCCTCCGTGCCTCGGAAAGCACGTTAAGCCGTTGGTCCCGGCTGTCATTTGTGGATCTTTGACAGTCGTTACGAGTCGTCAGAAGCACGAAAGTCTGACAACCAGTCTAACCAAGGGGTATCGTATTACCCAGTTACTGGGTTGTGGAGGTCAGATAGGCAGTCGCTCCATGTAAAATACTGGTATTCAGCTGCATCCGGTTAGACTGGAAGCCGACCCCAACATAGTTGGGAAAAGGCTGGGCAGATGAATGCGCCGGCAAAGATATCAGTGAACACCGTTTTGTTGGTATGAGAAGTGTGATCCCATTTGAACATTGTATATCCTACTAATAATATAAATGTGAAAGTTTGTATGTTGGTTACTCAATCACACCCTAACTGATAAACAGATTTGGATGAAATTTGGCACACGGGTAGACCTTACTGTATATGGCCATGACCAACTGGGTGAGACTACTTTTTATTTCGGTAGTAGTAATGTAGTAGTAGAAATTTTCAACTTTCATGCGGGCGAAGTCGCTGGTAAGAGCTAGTCAGAAAACATAAGGATGAAATTTGGCACATGCATAGACCATGACTTGGAATAAGACACAGGATACTTTTTATCCCAATAATCCCACGGGATTGAGACTTACGCGGGTGAAACCGTGGGGCGCAGCTAGTAGATCATAATTGTAACCAAGAAATTACTAATAGACACCTTAAAGAAATTAGGTCCTTATTGAAAGGCAAATAAGCTTAAATTCAAACAAAATAACATATTTTTTTAATACCACTCAACCTGCACCGACCACGGAAATCAATTCGTTGATAATAAAAAGCTCACATTAAACTTATGTCGCATAACTTCAAAGCAAGGCACCGACGACCTAATGGACCGCATTAATTGGTCCAATTTGTACCGTTGCGATTCACTCAACGAATTAAATGTGTTATTCGCTTAGAGTCGCGAATTTGTGACGGTTTTATTTTGAAGTAGCTTCCGCCCGCGGGTTTGCCCGTGTGGTATGTCGATAAAAAGTACCTTATGTCCTCCTCCGGGATGCCATCTATCTCCTTGCCAAATTTTATCGAAATCCGTTCAGTGGTTTAGGCGTGAAAAGGTAACAGACAGACAGACAGAGTTACTTTCGAATTTATAAAGTCAAGTAATTTATGTCAAGTAGGCACATTAAAGGCACTTTTGAACGTCAAATACATAGAAATAGAACTGATTCTAGTTGCCCCTTCCAAAAGGTAGTATTCGTATGGAGAAGAATGGGCAAGAAACTAAAATAAAATGTTTTACAATATTTGGTATACATCAATTATATAATTACATGTGAAGACGATCAAGAATACAATTACTGTACCACAATAGGTAAAAAAGAATTAAAAATGGAGCAATGACAAATAAATATAATTTATATAATATTAGTAGAGAAGTATGGATGGAGCCTTCAATGTTGTGTAAAATATAGTTATTGTCCGGTTAAAACCTTTCTAATACTGAAAGAATTCATCATTTGGTAAAAAATGGTCGCCCATTGACGGTAAAAAAATAGTCAACCTAACGTTTGCATATTCTATGGGCTTCATTCTTTCTATTGGTATGGAATTTGTCTATTATACAAACCATAGAAATGTTAAAAAATAAATAAAATATTAAATTAATCATATTCTGGACTGAAATTTTTTAGACAACCCATTTGCAACATATTTTTTGACATAATATTTAATTGAATCCTTACTAATATTAACAACGCGAAAGTTTGTAAGTATGGATGGATGGATGTTTGTTACACTTTCACGTAAAAACTACTGAATAGATTTGGATGAAATTTGGCAAACAGATAGTTTATAACCTGGATTAACACATAGGATACTTTTTATCCCGATATTCCAACGGGATCGAGACTTACGCGGGTGAAACCGCGGGGCGCAACTAGTATAAAATACTTTTCATCCATTAATCAGCTCGGTGAAGGTCGTTGTATAGTGGGATCTTAGACTATCACTTCTAGAGTCAGTGGTTTGAAGTTTTGATGGTATTTCAAATACATATATGATCCCGTTCTTGATACAGACTACTCTAACGACCTCAATCAATCTGCCTAGCCTTTTCCCAACTATGTTGGGGTCGGCTTCCAGTCTAACCGGATGCAGTTGAATACCAGTATTTTACATGGAGCCACTGCCTATCTGACCTCCACAACCCAGTAACTGGGTAATACGATACCCCTTGGTAAGACTGGTTGTCAGACTTTCGGGCTTCTGACGACCCGTAACGACTGTCAAAGATCCACAAATGACAGCCGGGACCAACGGCTTAACGTGCTTTCCGAGGCACGGAGGAGTCTCGGTATGTAAAGATGGTCACCCATCCACGGACCAACCCCGGCAAGCGTAGCTTAACCTGATTGATCAACCCGGGTGGCTGTTATTACTTACTCTAACGACCTAACAGTATGAATTAATTGGTCCAATTTGTATCGTTGCAACTCACTCAGCGAATTAATTCTGTTATTCGCTTTAGTCGCAACGTGTGTGCTCGGCTTTATTTTATTTAACAAATTGTGTTTGTTTGTTGAGTTATCTTTTAGTTGATAAACGGGACTAAAGTAATTAATTGAGTTAATTGCTAATTGCACTGGTACCTACAAACTACAAATAGTGAATGTTGTTAATATTTTTAGATGGTTGCTCCATGATGGGTGACCATCTTTACATACCGAGACTCCTCCGTGCCTCGGAAAGCACGTTAAGCCGTTGGTCCCGGCTGTCAGAAGCCTGAAAAACTGACAACCAATCTTGCCAAGTGGAATCGTATTAACCAGTTACTGGGTTGTGGAGGTCATATAGGCAGTCGCTCCATGTAAACCAACATAGTTGAGAAAAGACTAGGCAGATGATGATGATAATGATGGTTGCTCTAACTGTATATAGTAATAGTAGATAACGACGCGTTTAACGCGTATAACGCTTTTAACTATACATGTCCAATTTTTGAAGAACTTCTTTAGGCGCGTTGAGCACTTTTTGGGTGAACAAAAATCATGGAACTCGCGTCATCGTCACGCTTGAAGTGATTTGTTTATTTTAGCGCCATCTACCGTCTACCGTTTGAATTACGTTGAGGTTATTCTATCGGCAGTCCCCAAAGACTGCCCCGCATGTTTTATATTAAAGAAACAGCCAGCTCCCTTATTACGTAACACTCTTTCAATCACAAACTGATTGATTTTAAAGGTAATTGCTAATCCATTGCTTCACAAGTTCGAAAAATTTGTCTGCTCGACTATGTAAATAACGCAATGAATGTTGTTGAACTGTCAAAATGAAAACCATTGATACTGTAAGTGTTACGCAGTAACCTCGCAGAACAGAGGCTAAAGACAAAATCCCTTTTCTGTAAGCGTTAAGGCCAACGGAAAGATCAAATTGTATGGAGTTGACAGCAGCAGTCACGTGACATCTCTAAAGCTAATGTCAACTCTCAATTTGATCTTTCCGTTGGCGTTAACGCTTACAGAAAAGGGATTTTGTCTATAGCCGCAGGACTATCAGAAATTTAAAGTGCAAAAGACTTCCAAATTGCATACAATTTAAAAGATAATAAACAATATTTACACAAGTTTTTTTTATACTGATAATTATACCGTTAATTAATCATCATTTAATTATATCGTAATTAAAATACACCATTTACAACAAGACAGCACCCTCAACGTCCAGATTACACAGATTATAAATATTTTCATTAATTGAATGTGAATAATTGAGCGCCCATCAACGTCGGTGTAGAAAAATCCCTCCACAGCGGAAATTAAAAAGTGTTTCACATCCGCCGGAAGTGGGTCCGGTCTGAGCTTGAGTGCAGCGGAAAAAGTTGGGCGAAACCGGCTGGATTAACTAGCTTTCACGTTTAATGGAACGCTGTGCTAATAATAATTCGATATTTATAAGTTTTATGAATTTTTTGCGGTGAAACTCTTAACTTTTTTGGCAATTTTAATTTATTTGAGGCATTAGTTAAGGCTTTTATACTCATAAGATAGTAGGTACACTCAGGAAAATTAATTGTGTAGTAAATTGAGACCCAATCCAATTTGTCGTGTAAAGGTGTGTCCCAAAATAAAGGTTCTTACATACTGGCGCGACGCGACGCCGCCGCATTGTTCTGCCGTGAAGTTTCTCAGAAATTAGTTAGCCACGTGCGCGGCTGCCGCGCGTGGCCAGGGCGCGCTGTGATTGGACGACTGCCGCGCGCGAACGCTTCTGTCTACCTGCCGCGCGCAAACATTTTTACGCAACTGGAGCGTGGCAGAAATGTGTCCTGCAAACGCCGCGTGTTGCTGCCGCGCTCTTGCCGCTCAATGTTTGGATTTCGACACACCTTTACAGCCATTTTTTATTGAACTGCCAAAGAAATAGAGTTGTGATTTGAATATTGAATACTAGCTGCGCCCAGCGGTTTCACTCGCGTGAGTCGCGATCCCGTGGGATTATCGGAATAAAAAGTGAGTTTGTTTGTTTGTTTTTTTGTTACGCTTTCAGGCTAAAACGGCTGAACGGATTTGGATGAAATTTAGCACATGAGTAGACCATGACCCGGAAAAGGATATAAGCTACTTTTCATCCTGGATCGCAGACTAAGTCGCAGGCAACAGCTAGTATTATAAATGCAAAAGCGAGTTTGTTTGATTGTTACGCTTTCACGCTAAAACGGTTGAATGGATTTGGATGAAATTTGGCACATGGGTAGACCATTGACCTGGAACAGGACATAGGATACTTTTTATCCCGATATTATTTGTTAGGATGGTACGGAACCCTTCGTGCGCGAGTCCGACTCGCACTGGGCTGGATTTTGTTTTGAATCGGTCGCGCCGACTCTGGGTCTGCCGGTTTTCCGAACACATAATTATGAACGCGACTATCGAAAGAAGAAAGAAAGAAAGAAATATACGTATACGTATTCGCGCGACGATCAGTTTCTATTAGGACCCGGCGGTGAAAGTACCTACGACTTTTATTTAGAAAACCTAGTCTTTGTTTTCGGCAGACAAATAGAAAATTAGCTTTCATAGCAGACGCAAAGTTGTTAATCCAAATCAATCTGCCTAGCCTTTTCCCAACTATGTTAGGGTCGGCTTCCAGTCTAACCGGATGCAGCTGAATACATGGAGCGACTGCCTATCTGACCTCCACAACCCAGTAACTGGGTAATACGATACCCCTTGGTTAGACTGGTTGTCAGACTTTCGAGCTTCTGACGACTCGTAACGACTGTCAAAGATCCACAAATGACAGCCGGAACCAACGGCTTAACGTGCTTTCCGAGGCGCGGAGGAGTCTCGATATGTGAAAATGGTCACCCATCCACAGATCAACCCCGGCAAGCGTAGCTTAACCTGATGGATCGACCCGAGCGGCTGTTATTACTTAGCCACGAGCTCCTCGTCCTTCGAAAGTTGTTAATCCAATATAACAGAATAATTATGTTTCTATATATTATACAATTTACATGTTAAATAGTTATGAAATACTAACTAAATAGCAGCACTCCGAAACGAGGAATAAGTGGCTTTCATGTGAAATGAAATACACCCTGACTTGAAATTATTACATTATTCAATGCTAACTAAATTTCTCACATTTCATTTGGTTTTACTGTGCAATATAACTACCTAATTTAAATAATGCATATCTATGTGAGAGCAGTGGTGGTAGAGGCACTGACTTACGTGTTATTAGGTCGTGGGTTCAAACCTGGGCAAGCACTTTACTTTGTGTCGTGTCATCATCAGTGCTCTCAAAACGGTGAAGGAAAACATTTTGAGGAAACCGGCATGTCGTAGGTAGGACCAAAAATTTAAAGACATGTGCCATTCAACAACTCGGACTGGGCCCACGTGGTGCCTCACAAAGAAAAGGCCTGTGTCCCAGCAGTGGGAACGGTTAAGGCCCTACCCTACCTCAAATTGCTTAGCATGATCCTTCGTTATGCCGAAAATACTGCAGCATTAATTTTGAAATAAATATTATGTTAAAGTTGAGGATTGATGCTAGGTCCTATGTTTGACGGAAACACGACTATATAAAATTTTCTCGATAGAAAAAAATCCAAAGTCACCTCTAAAGTATAAACCACGGGTATTAAAAAAATACTTCAAAATAGATCATGAAACTTTGTATAATAACTAAACTAAGTTCTATGTACAAAGCAAGTCTTACCTATGTGTTTTTTTTTTAATTACCATTATTTTCACCGTAAAAAGCAGTTACCTGAACTATTCGAGGCTTGAGAGCCGCCAGCACACCACTCCGTCTCGCTCTCACTCAAGTCGCGAGTAGTATGGTGCGAGCGAGATATAGTCTGAGGTAAGGTACGGCCTTAAGGCGGACTAGCTTAAATGCATTATGATTGCCTTCCCTACTACCTATACAGGGTGTTAGGGTAAACACCTTTAACCTTTAAACCAGTGGTTTGGTTTCATTTATAGAACGTAAAATCAATGGAAAATCACAACTTTTTTTTTTTTAGGAATATCTACATTTTAACACAAGAATATTTCACCCTATGCGCTAGCGGCTAGGGCAACGAACTTGCGTCTCAACACGGGGGCGCGGCGCGGGCGCGAAGAACACGCCACGTCCGCGCGTCCCCTTCCCCACTCTTACCTCACTTCAGTCAGTCAGCTGTCTCGCCAGCGAGCGCACGTAACGCCGCGTCGTAGCGCCGCCGCTCATTTCTCGCGCGTAAACAATAATAATTGTAGTTTGTGAGTAGTAGGTACACGTATGGATGTCTTACACGAATTAACAGTTTACCGAAATGGTACGGCTTTACGCCATCGCGGGTGATAACCTGAACGAGGTGCGTAGGATGTACGCCGAACTATTCGCTAGACAACGTGTACCAAGCCGTGAAACAATGATGCGTACCTACGGACAGTTCACCGTGCCGGCCCACGCTCAGGGTCGTGGCAACCAGCAGCTGCCAGTTGATCTGCTACTCAAAAGGTGGATTCGTAGTGCGTTTAGAATCATAAGAAATGACACTGTTGTGCTTTCTCGAGTGCGAAACAACCTACGAAAACGTGCGGAGGCCGTAAATGGATCCCATTTTGAACAGATGTAAGTGTAGATATTCAATCAGTGTAAAAACCGGTAATTTTTAATTGAACTGTACATAAATGTGATTAACTTTTTAAATACGCCAAAAATACCTACCCAATGTTTTGGTTTTTGTTTTTCATTTTGTTTGTTGTCGAATCAAATTTACATTACACGCAACACCTAAGGTTTTACCTGTCCTAAGCCAGGTATGAAGTATGAAGGGAAAGTTGCATTACAGGTTATGTATGTGTATGTGTAGTGTTGTGTAGGTAGGTAGCGGGCGGCGACCGGGCGCATAATCCATGAATTAGCGGACGATGTCGGATAGGAACTTTTTAAAATCTTATAATGAAAATAAGGTTTTTTTTTTGTTGTTTCTGGGTCATTTATTTTTATATTTAAGTCAAGTACCCATGGTTTGAGTGACAAGACTGTTTACCCTTGCATACTGTATAAGTTACTACCCCGTTGGTCTAGTGGTGTCAAGCGTAACTGCAGCTGGGTTCGATCCCCGGGTCAAACAAAATGTTGTTGGATATTTCCATGGGTAATTTCTCAGTAACAACAAGAGTGAAGATGCTATGGATTTGTAAAACAATTTTTTTTTATTTTTTTTATTGCAGAAATGCGTGTGTCCTATATGCTTATACCTCTACCTACTACCTCTTCGGAGAAAACGGCCGTGATGGTATGTATACACCTACACATAGTATGCATGTTTGTTATGTGCATAAACCCCTAAATAATAAAAACATAACCCTTTCAGCGCGTCAGCTAATTAAACACACATTCTCATACAATGTAGAATTAATAAAGGTGATCGTCGACCGCACCGCATCGCGCCGCGTCGGTGTGATTGCGCGCTAATGAGCGCCCGCTCCGACATCGCGCTGGAAATTGCCTTATACATTTTTAATAGATTCGTTTAAGCCGCTTTTTTATCCACTAGCTTTTTTATCCTCAGCGCTTTAAAACTCCCCCCTACTTTAAACCCCCACCTTAAGCACCAGCGGGTAAGTACACCCGCAATACGTTAATAGATTTTAAAAATTAATACTTTTACGCAATTACGGACGGGCAGACTGTCATTTTTGAGAACCCTAATGAAATAACGCTACTTCATAACTCTATTAAGGTTCCTTTGATCGCTGTTGCGCTAAGTAAAAAATTGTGACGCTGAGGGAGTAATCAAAAGTGACATGATACTTATTAAGTTAGTCGAAATAACCGTGTTAAAGCGACCGGCGGCGCGACTCAAAAACTATTTTATGAATAATAGATGGCGCCGCCGGCGACCAATCCCCGGGGAGCACCGCCCACCGCGCCCCCGGCCGGCGCCCACGCCCCCGCGCGCCCCCGCGGTAACCCCGCGACACCCCCGGCCTGCCTTCTCTATTCATTAGCACATTACCACCCCTTAGGCACGCGAGTCAGTTGGGGTAAGATTGGTAAGAAACTGATTTTGCCTTTTGAGGGTTTTTTCTAACCCGTTCGCCGATTCGATAAGAACTTTGGCGAGTTTCATCTTAAGCTAAGAAAGTACATTTTCTTATAAGTACCCACCCCTTTCCTTAACCTATCCCTTTTTGTCCTAATTAATTTCCGCAACAAAACTAATAACAAAGTGAGTTTTCGGTAGATAGCAATTAAATCACGTGGTGAAGAATAGAGTAAGATGACAGGATCCTAAATTAAAACTAGATAATTAATGTTCTTAAAACTTACTTACTGGCTCCTGTTTTAGTTAGTACCATAAAATACGTAGATATACCTAATTGTGACAAAATCACAGGTAAAAAAAATTAACAAAAATTACGGTATTACAAAATGGACTTCACCCGTTACTTAAGTTAGATACAGAAACTATAGACTAATTTCTATACGTGACGTCAATTAAATATCAAGAGATTTCGAAATTCAAAAATAAATTCCACATTCAAACATAACCAAAGCAAAGAAAAAAATCAAAGACCGACATTAAAAAAATCCACAGAATTTCCAACCAGTATCAATAATCGTTATCGAATCGAGAAACATAACCGAGTTGTAAATCGGTAACTAGACAAGGAGCTTTAACTAAGAATAACGCCATTAGGCCCGGAGCCGGCCCGCTAACCGAGTTACACAAGTTTGTGCCGATAAGTGAAATCGACGCGACTCCTGGACTATGCGGTTATGCTGCCACTTGAAACTTTAAATTTTAAGTCGATTTACGGACTAAAACAGGGAGATGGTTTAATATTCTGCTTGTTATTAGTTTAGGTATGGTTGCAGTTATCCCATTTATGGCCCCCATTAAATGTGCATTCGAAATTCATCGATGAGTCGATCGCTTTAACATAAAACAACGCAAATATTTAGAAATCATGCATAGCGTTAGCGGCAATAACCCTATGGCAGTAGCATCAATAGGGAGAGAGAGAACTCGTTAGTTTGATCATCACCCGTTACACCCTTGACGCGAACCCACTCCTGGCCCATCTCTTGAACCTAGTTCAAAAATTCTGTGTTAAGTACCTAGGTACTAGCAACATGGGCACACAAAGCTTTGTATTTGTAAGTTTATGCCAGATGTGTGGCCTACATTGCTTGGAACATGAATCCATAATAACATCCATCCTATCCTAATCCTAACTATTCTAACTATATATAAATATTATAAATGCGAAAATGATTATGTTTTTTATTACGCTTTCACGCGAAAACGGCCGAACGGATTAGTATAATATAGACGGCTAGTATAATATTCAATCAATCTGCCTAGCCTTTTCCCAACTATGTTGGGGTCGGCTTCCAATCTAACCGGATGCAGCTGAATACCAGTATTTTACATGGAGCGACTGCCTATCTGACCTCCACAACCCAGTAACTGGGTAATACGATACCCCTTGGTTAGACTGGTTGTCAGACTTTCGTGCTTCTGACGACTGTCAAAGATCCACAAATGACAGCCGGGACCAACGGCTTAACGTGCTTTCCGAGGCACGGAGGAGTCTCGATATGTGAAAATGGTCACCCATCCACGGACCAACCCCGGCAAGCGTAGCTTAACCTGATGGATCGACACGAGCGGCTGTTATTACTTAGCCACGAGCTCCTCGGCTAGTATAATATTATAAATTCGAAAATAACTCTGTCTGTATGTTACCTTTTCACACCTAAATCACTGGATTTCAATAAAATTTGGCAAGGAGATAGATGGCATCCCGACGGAGGACATCGCAGACGAAGTCGCCTGCAACAGCTAGGAAGAAATAAAGCAAGAGATAGTGTAGATAATACTCACAAGGGTGAGAGGCTGTGAAGGGATACTCCAAGGTGGGCAGGCGATGCTGGTGCGGCGGCAAGCTCGGCGGGCAGTGGTAGCAGAACAGGCCGCGGCCGCCACCGCCACCGCTCGCCAGCTGGAAGAACACAAATAAACACTAGTGAGAAAAAAAAGAACATTTGAAAGTACGGATACAATGCGAGTTTATATCTAACGAATATTATATCTAACGGATGTACAGACACAAGCATGAAAATATCTTTAATAAGAGAGCAGTAAGTAAGGCATACAGCTAGCGCGTCATAATCAGCCTATAATGTTCCCACTGCTGGGACACTGGGCCATAATCCACCACGCGGGCCCAGTGCGGGTTGGTAGATGTCACATGTCTACGAATTTTTAGGACATGCCGGTTTCCTCTCGGTGTTTACCTTCACCATTTTGAGAGCAGTGGTGGTGAAAAAAATCACACAGTTAAGCGCCTCTCTGGTTTAGAACCTACGATTTACAACTCGTAAGTCGCAGCCGTTGCCACTGGGCCACCAATGCTCCTGCTGCCGGTCTGCTAGCGTATGCTCCCTTGAAACCAGTCGAAAATATTTTCACACACGAAAAATCTGCTCCGTGTATGTAAAAGCTTAACCCAATCTCGATTGAAAAGTAGTTTCAAGTTGAAATCAGAATCTGATCAATCCACCGGGCTGGCCTATTTTTTGGCCAAAGAATCAGCATTGCTATACAACGTGGCAATGCTGCCAGCCTTTTGGGCACTCTTCCTGTTGACAGTGATGCAGACGAATTTTTGATGCCCTTTGATCATTTTCCCTTGTACATAATTATTATTATTAAGTAGAGTAGTAGGAATCTTAAATCTAGTTTGAATAAATGAAGAATCCATTCTAAATCAATATTCATGACATAGCTTCGTGATAGAATGTCATAGAAAGTCGCACAAACTCAAAAATACCGACACGCATTCAGAACAATATCACAACAGCATTTACAACGATCTAATACTATCGGCATTAACATAGAAATGACGCCGCGTAATAATAAGGCGACGAATCGAATCCTTCAGCGTCGCATGCGCAATGAATTTAAAGTTAGGGTGTGCACACACTTACGAGTATGACCGCGGTGTCGCGTGATCAATTCACGCGCGGTATGAATTCAAAGGAATGCAGCGCGCGTTTGTGACCCGCGCGGTTATACATGCATGTTCTATTTGTCGCTTGCGAAAAATAATAAGTATCGATTCTGTACACTTTTAGGTGGTGGTTGGTAACTCTATTATTAGATGATCTAACCCTAAAAGTTTTTGGATTTCATTAATCAATGAAAACTTTAATAAAACAATGTTTTACTGCAATTATACGTTTCAAGAAAAAAAATAAAGTAGCCTCTGCATAGACACTGGCAATAAACTGCTCTACGACCACAGCATCTGTAAAAGATTCACATGTGCGGTGCAAACGCAAAGGAATGTAGCGCGCAAACTGTATATAACTCGCGCGGTTTCGAAAGACAATACGTGTGCTATAAGATGTGTGCGCACCCTTACAAGTGTATGCAATTATGAAGTGATTGAGACGGCATTCGCTTGTGATCATAGGCCGTTACTTAACCCGCGCGATCGCGGTCTGATTGTGCATTAAGTATGAATTGTGTCAGATGAACAGGTGAAAACGGAATTTTAATCGTACGGCGTCTTATGGCGGGTATCGGCATGTAGGAGAGGTGCGGGTTGCTAACCCTGTAATTAATTTGAACTTGGCTGTAGAATAAAGATCTGTCTTATTTAATTGTAAATCCAAGGTTAAATTTTATTCATTTTAATTCTCTTAAGGGGTAATTGTACTCATAATTATGAACAACTTTCATTATGGAAGCAATCCTGAAATCACGAAAAAAAATCAGCTGTTCCCTACATTTTGACGAACTATGCGAACAATTTTTTTGTACTGGGCCATCACGCACGACCGTGCCAAAAGTCATCATCTGCATAGCCTTTTCCCAACCAAGTTTGGGTCGGCTTCCAGTCTAACCGGATGCAGCTGAATACCAGTATTTTACATGGAGCGACGAGGTACGAGGTAGCTCTTGCCCTTGCTCAGATTTTCAGGCTTCTGATGACCCGTAATAACTGTCAAAGATCCACAAATGACAGCCGGGACCAACGGCTTATCGTGCTTTCCGAAGCACGGAGGAGTCTCGATATGTAATGATGGTCACCCATCCACAGACGAACCCCGGCAAGCGTAGCTTAACCTGATAGATTGACCCGTGCGGCTGTTATTACTTAGCCACGAGCTCCAAACTTAGCAACACCAACAACAACTTTGCAGTTTTTAGCGTTATAAAATAACGTTAAAATACTCGTAGGATCGTAACTAAATTAATAGTTGAAGATTTCGTTCCGATAGATTTTTGTAATATTGCCAAGAAATTAGTTCGTTAATGGTTACTGGAACTATACATAACGTATTACGTAACGTTATGATACCCCTATTTTGAGTAACGTTTCAAGTACCTGCATATATTGCAAAAAACGTAAGAAAATTTGAATATCGCGGGCCACCCTAGCGCATCCCCCTTAATGCCATAATTTTTCCAGTGTTAGTGAGAGACTGCCTATAAGAAGAATATACGTTCAATGTTACACAGATCCATTTGTGAATTATATTTAAATGTAATAAAATAATCCTAATCTACCTATACCTAAATAACTTTTAAAAACACGTTATGTATGTACAATTACATATATAACAAAATTAAAAAGAAAAAAGATAAAGGGGAGGGCCCTTTATCTTTATCTTCTATCTTGCTCATTGTGCATCAAAGAATTCGTCCGCATCGCTGTCAATGGGAAAGGTGCCCAAAAGGCTGGCAGCATTGCCACGTTGAATGGCAATGCTGATTCTTTGGGCTAAAAAATAGGCCAGCTTTCTGGTCACGTGAAGAGTGGACTAATCGCTTAGCGATGTCCCGAAATACTCGATGAGCACTCGTGGGGTAATTCATTAATGTATCTTGATGTAAATAAATCTTTACCGCGATCCATTTAGTTCTAATAAATAATACAACGACATATGACAGACAGCAATCTGTCTTCAGTTACTGTAGATCTTATGAATAATGGCCGACATCGGTCACACTTGTGAGCTATATCACAATAGTGATCCATCACCATCCCGCATTTAAATGGATCTGCATCAAAATATTTGAACTCTGAAAAAATATCCATGTGGATCAAAATGAAAAAGGTGTTTTTAATAGGATGATTTTTGTATCATTGCCAACGTTCATGATGTACGTGTTGAGTATTGGTACTCTCCTGTAGCTTCCTGCTGTCCTAGTACTTTGTGCCCCACAACACGTGAAACCGGTGTCGGTTTTACCCGACTTTTATTCTGATAGTGTTCCGTATTGCTTATTTTGCAGAAGTAAATTAATAATACTGATGATGTTATCACAACCAATTTTTCATTATTATTTCGTGTATTGTTACTTTTCAATTAAGAAATTCATTTTTATCACTGAGTACTATCTTAAATAATTTGTGAAAATGTGCAACTCTGATCCATCCTGACCCATCCTCATATGGATGATCCCTAGTTAAAATATATAAATTAATTACAATAAATAAATAAATAATTTTCAAATAAGAATTACCTTATCCTACATGCACAGATATTATAATACATGGAACTATTTGTGGGACGCCAAAAATAATTTATAAACATTTTGGCCAAGCTAATAAAGAAATTCAAAAAAAGTACCTATTCCTTGCAAAAAACTACTCATTCGCAAGCAATTTTTTTTAAACTGTAGTTTGCAAGAGCGCGAGCGCACAGTGTGACAGTATAAGGACGTACTGGCCATAAATCAATTAATTTCGATGAATAAATTGCTCGCTTGCAGTGCACCGTGCGACATTCTTGCGATTGCAGCAGGTTGTCACATGCGTCATCAAATGCAAAGGTGTAGTTTATAAATATTGTTAAAATGTTTAAGATAATGACAAAGTTTCAAAGGTAACTTATGGTTAAACCAACTCAAAGCATTTATTTCAATTAAACCATTTACAGGCACTTTTGAATTGTCAAGGAGTCGGTCAGTCAGACATATGAGGCTAGTTGCCCATTCCAAAGCGTAGTAGGTAGCCTATGGAGAAGAATGAGCAAGAAACTCCATGGACTTTACAAGGACGTAAACTGTCAATGATAATACTGGTGTATTTTTACTCCGTTTATCAATAAGGGGGTAGAATTAATTACATGATAGCTTTAGCTACAAAAGTAGAGAAAAAAATAGCAAGTCGTTCTAAATGAAAATATTTATACATATAGATGAAAGTAAACATGCGTGACCAACATGTTGATAAGTATTACCTTATTATAAATAATCATGATGACATAATTATTATTCGGTATTTTATTTTCTTTATTGAATTGAAGAAGAATTAAAGCTACATAAAAAATCCACTTCACTTTTTTTTTAATGTCACCCGTTTTTTTTTTTGTTTTAAATGAATCGTCAATTTTTTGGACATACAACTTTATTTATTTAATTTTTTTTTATCTGAATCCACACACTAGCATAACTTTATTTGCGAGAGGAAAATGGCAATGAAATTCAATTGCACATATAACTAGAGACCCACGTGTAGACGAGCCGTCGGTATAAATGACATTAATGGAGCAATGAATCGGCTAAACGATGCGCGGGCGCATTCGATGCTGCGACTGACGTCAGCACACTGTGGGACCATCAGAGATTTTTCTGGATAAAAATAATATCTTATTTTCTGGATAATAAAATAAGGTAATTTTGCGCGAGACTATACAGGGTGACGATTTAGTGACCTGCATCGCCACATATATATAACTTTTGCTATGAAACAAATATTAGACCATTCGTAAAAGAAAAAAACATACATTAATCGAAATAGTCTGTCTACTGTTGTATAGGAATTTGTTTTTTTTTTTCACTAATCGGGTTTTTGTTTCATGGTGAAAGTTGTTTTGTATGACGGGTAGAATCACCCCCTTGACGGATGCAGGCAATGCAGATATGTCTAAATTGCCACCCTGTATTTTATCATACAGGGTGGCAGAAAGACTGGCAACTTAAAATTACTCCGACGAACTACTATTCTAGAATTTTTTTGTCCAGTTTGTTTGTTAGTCATTTAATTAATAAAGTACCTTGTGTAAATAGTTAGTTGTATAATAATTTACTGTTAATAATGAAATAAATTTATAGAAACTTAGTTTACCTGCTTAATTCATAATCATTCTATGAAACTTTAATCCTTTCAAATTAATAATATGTACTTTACATTTAACACATTTTCATAATTTACAACTAAAACTATCAAAGTTAAAAACAACACAAGGTTTTACATGAACCCATTACCGTTCTAATAATATTATTATAAATAATTCTGTTAACACTAAAATTCGCAGAAACCGACGCTTACTTATCTCTACATATTATAAATTAAAGACGATTTTCGTGTCTGTCCGTGTGACCGCGTCGTTCTTCTAAACTACGCAACGGATTATGATGAGTTTATCGCCATCATTTAGATAAATGATTCCGGAAAATATACTATAATAGGTTTATCTTTTCATACAGGAAATCTCTTAAGGAGTCATTGTACTCATCTAAACTCAACTTTCACTATGGGACCATAATTGAAATCGCGAAAAAAAATCAGCTGTTCTCTACATTTATGTTCGCATAGCTCGTCAAAATGTAATATAATGATGAGTACAGTGACCCCTTAAGAGATTTCGTGTATGAAAAGATACACCTTACATGTATATTTATTATAATAAATAATAAGCCTCGATAAACATCTCTCGAGGCTCTCGATAGGCGGTTGGATCAAGGGCCTGATTCAGAAGGCAGTACTCCTCGATACAGCTCGCATCGTGAGGAGGCCACCGGTAGCTTGAACCGATACCTACAGACAACAAATGTTTTATTTTCAAACGTTTTAATAAAAATGCATTTAATAAGTATGAAAATAAAAAAACGAATATAAATAATAATGACGTGTAGGATTAATATATATTTAATAAACTTTCATATAAGTAACTAGCTGCCGCCAGCGGCTTCGCCCGCGTGTAATCTTTATAAATTATAGCCTATGTTACTCAGGGTGAAAGTAGTACTATGCAACTCGGTTTAGTATTTTCGGAGCCTATTCAATGCAAACAAACAAACAATCTAATATTTCCTCTTTATAATATTAAAGTATAGATAAATAAATCTTAATGTTTTGTCATGTCGTAAGCATTGTGCGAAGTAGGGGCGGGTCGCTAGTAATACATTAAATGAACTTTCTGTGATAATCTGGGTCGGATTATAAAACATCAGACGGCCAATCTACTTAACGGTTACACCTTTTCATTAAGGGATAACATGATGGAGAGGTAAACCTCTAAGTTTTGCACGAAACTCGACTCTGCTGCGGTAAAATCTTGAATTTTGTAGAGTATTTTGTTTTACATTTTAGCAAAGGCTCGAGGAGCTCGTGGCTAAGTAATAACAGCCGCACGGGTGGATCTGTCAGGTTAAACTACGCTTGGCGGGGTTTTTCCGTGGATGGGTGACCATCTTTTCATACCGTAACTCCTCCGTGTCTCGGAAAGTACGTTAAGCCATTGGTCCCGGCTGTCATTTCTGAATCTTTGACAGTCGTTACGGCTCGTCAGAAAGCCCGAAAGTCTGAAAACCAGCCTTACCAAGAGGTATCTCATTATCCAATGGGTTGTGGAGCTTAGATAGGCAGTCGTTCCATGTAAAAAACTGGTATTCAGCTGCATCCGATTAAACTGGAAACCGACCCCAACATAGTTGGGAAAAGGCTAGGCAGACGATGATTTCAGGTTATGTAAAATGTCTACTCAATTTAAAAAAAAAGAAAAAGTCAAACTGGACAGTTTTCTTATCCGATTCATTTATTTTTGTCCACAGCTTAGTCCGAGTCGCACCACAGTGTCAGTGCGTGTATTGGCTCGTCCTGTCTGCGCGCGTGGGGTCCTGATACACTAATCCTATTTATATTGTCGTGTCATTACCGTATTACACCCACCGCCGACCGCATCCGCGCTGCAACCATAACCTTCGCATTATGACAATATTTTTTTATGAAAAAAGTTATCGAATCTTATTTTTTGTCAGTTAAGCAAAGACGTGATATCCCTCTTAAAATTTTACACGATATGTTTGGGTTAGAATTACTGTTGCAACTAGGCTTTATGTCACTTTTCAAGTAGTTTGTCAAATTACCAATCATCCTGTATCTATGGAAAATAAATCTTTTGAACTTAGAATTTAACAATAACCGGGGAAGTCACCTAAAAATGAAATACAATAAAGTAATGAACATTTTATTTTATATAACATGCAGTATAAGGCCGATATATCCTTACATAAAACAAAGTCCTCCGCCGCGTCTGTCTGTCGTCCTGTTCGCGATAAACTCAAAAACTTCTGCACCGATTTTCATGCTGTTTTCACCAATGGTTCTTGAGGAAGGTTTTATTATATAATAACCGACATCCACGCGGGCGAAGCCGCCGGCACCAGCTAGTCCTGCACTGATATCCTTATACGTAAAAAATAATAATGTATTTACTGTAAAGGTTGTCTGCAAAAGGGAACCTTACATCATTCAGGCTGGTAGAATAAATACTCGGGTAGCATTCGATCAATCTAGCGGATTTAGAATTAATTTTTAAAATTAATTCGGCGATTATTATATCTTAAGTGACAGGCGCGTAAACGCACGTCCTCTTAAAATAAATATTATATAATAGCAATTTTAAATAGCTTCTTATTTACGTTTGTACCACCTGCCAGCTCATACCTATAGGATAAAACCTAAGATATAAATTAAGAAGTCGGTTAATTATAAGAGAATGGTTTAATAAGCAATAGAATCCTCATTAAACAAGTAATAGGTACCCCATCTTGTTGTTTGCAACAATTCTCAACAACTTCAGATTTGTCACCTAGGTCAGACCGTCAGAGTAAACTGACTATATCCTGAATCCTCTATTGCCGCATTAACAAACCAGAAAACTACTCGTCGAGATTTATAAACGGTGCATTATTTAATAATAGACTGATCCTGTTTATCTAAATATCTCACTTCCAGTCTAATTTTTTTGTCTTTACTCTTTTCACGCAAGTAAAATCACATCCAGCCACTTATGTCATTAAAAAGAATAGAATTTTAAATAAAACCAGAGGAATTAGCATTCGAAATTCAAAAGGTTGTTTTTGTTTTTTTTTTGGTATGGCAAAAGCACTTCATTTCGCATTCCCGTCTTGTCGAGGTGAGATTATCGTCACTCGCATAACACCGGAGGAGGGAAGAGGGCCGCGGGGCCATTGTGAGTTGCCGCCAAATGTGGGAACTGATGATTTATCTCGTAAACCTTTTCATGTTTATTATATTATTAAGGGCTTATTTTGAATCTACGAGACGGATAATAGAGGACCTTGATATTGTTGAACATAGAAAAACAAAGATTGCCTGAAAAATAAGATGTACTTATTTGCCAGCAGATTATGGTTTAGCAAAACAAAACAAAAGAATTGAAACTAAGCAATTAATAACCCAAAGGGTGTAACCCACTAAAGACGACCACTGAGAGTAAAGTAAAGTGAAATTTTATTTGTTTAAACATGATACATTGCATGCAAGATAATGACAGATACAGAAAAGTTCTAACATGTTCAGCCGCATATCGTGGCGTACCAATTGGTAGGAAGAGATGGCGATTATATTCATTAAAATTACATTAAAGAAATTATGTAGATACTTATTAAATCATCATTATTCATTAAAGATTAGGTTTTCTTAGGTTTTTTTTTTATAAAATCAAATGTCAAAGTAGTCTTAAATAAATTAGTCAATACAAATATGGATAACTGCCAATAAAATTTCAATTAGACAAGGGAGTCAGAGTAGATAATCTACCAAGGCAGTTATTTAGAAAGCAAATTATCTAGTCTAGCCAAACATATTTATTTCACCTTTAAACCTTCAACCAAGTATAATTTTAAAAGCAGCCATTACACGATCGTATCAATGTAAACATGGACTCAGTTCGATATCGTGTACAAACACAATTTGCTCTGAAATCGTATTTGTACCGTTTAATTTGGAATCGAGAACGATTTAATCAATTAACCGAGTCAAATCGAGTAATTAAGTATCGGTAACCTTTAGCTGTTAATGTATTAATTAGTCTTTGCTGAATTGTGTTTATTTTACTGGAAATGATGAGTGAATGAGTGCACATTATGTTTATTTACTGCCTGTTTTTCTCTCATTAAATAAGTGGAAAAACTCCATGTTCAATTCGTGAGAGGTTTTGAGGAGCGACAGATAATTTTTTTCTGTCTTATCATATTATACTGACTTTTGTTATGATAATTTCTACATTGCAATTTAGGTACCTACCAATGATATTATAAGTAAAAAGAGGTCGTTAAAGTCTGTTTTTTAATCTCGAAGACCAATTTGACAGGAGCAAATGTCAAATTATACTACTACTGGTTGCTAATCTAGTTGTAAAATTTATTATTTTTATATCATCAATTTTTTTACATTTTACGATAGTTAATCTCACACACTGTCCATTAGTATTACTTGCAAGTTTGTAGAAATATTGTGTTATCGTACGTATACTTTAAGTTTGTAAATATGTGAGCACCATGTACCTATCACATACTTAATTTATTTATTTGTCATTGCTCCATTTTTAATTTTTAATTCTTTTTACCTATTGTAATTGTATTCTCGGTGCATCGTCTTCACATGTAATTATATAATTGATGTACCTATACCAAATATTGTAAAACATTTTTTTTTAAAAGAGTAACGGTGGAGTTTCTTGCCCATTCTTCTCCATACGAAAACTACCTTTTGGAAGGGGCAACTAGAATCAGTTCTATTTCTATGTATTTGACGTTCAAAAGTGCCTTTAATGTGCCTACTTGAAATAAATTATTTGACTTTTGACTTTTGACAAACTCCAAATTGAAAAAATAAACAACAATCACTTGAAATGTCATATTAGTCTACGAGTTTAAAAAACAGAATAAGACATACGCGCTCCGCAAGTGACACGTTAAAATTTGGCTTATTGGCTCTTGGCTCTTTTTCGCTCCCGATAAGTACGACATACCTACTGCCACGTGTCATCTAATAGTGTGAGATTGTGCTGTTTTTGAAGGTCGAATGTTGGGTAGGTAACCTATCTACCTCTTTTTACTTATAATATCACTAGCTGCGTGCGACTTGGTGTTCACCCGCATAAGTCTCGATCCCGTGGGAATGTCGGAATAAAAAGTATCCTATGTCCTAATCCAGGTCATGGTCTACCCATGTGGCAAACGTCCAAATCTGTTCAGCCGTTTTAGCGCAAAACCGTAACAAACAAACAAACAAACTCACTTTCGCATTTATAATACACCCCTTTGCAAAAAAAACGGGCACCTTAACAGTCATTGGCTTTTGTATGGATAATATTAATATTTTTACTATGTCATTAGCATAAATGACTAGTAATTTGTTATAATCAATAAGAATATAGTTTTTTGGCTACACCCCTCTTCCAACAGCGCTACAATTTTATTAACTCTTATTGCTTTTTCTGCCATTACAATCGACACAAAGATATCACTTTTAAGTCACAATAAGGCTGGATTATGCGACAAACATAAATTATTCTACTAAAAATAACGAGAAGTTAGTTTTGGTTGCCAAGATAACCTTCTAGCCGCAAACCTGCAAAATGTTAGTAAAAGTCACAAACGGAACACGGGATTATTATTGTTTTTAAACAAAAGTTTCGAATTTGAAATTAACTTTTTTTCATACCAAGACTCTTTATAAAGTGCCAGTAACATAGTTTGGCTATTAAAACCTCTTTACAACTAAATGATTACCAATAATGTACAAAAATCAAAACCGACCGTTTTTTTTTCAAAGGGGTGTATTAGTTTTGGTAACGACACAGATATTATAATACTACGTAGTAACGACTTTACTATTTTCATAGGTCCTATTGGTTGGAGGAAGCACAGTTTTCAGCGGGGCAATTCCTTAGAACGCTCGAACGTTCACATTTGCATCGCATTCGCAATCTGTCAAAAAACCATCAATTTGCCGAAATTTTTGACAATTTTGACAGATTGCGACTTGATGTGAACGTTTTTTAGGTAAGAGAATTGGCCCTCAGGATCTTCTCTTCAAATTACTTTTAAGACAAGAAGACTGTACCTACTATTCTTTTACGGATACTTTATTGCTAAACAAATTGACATCCTACGTTAATTGCCATGATAAAGCCATTTCATACAACTATGAAATAGTGACAGTTGTGATTTGAATAAACGGATTTTAATTTCCTGACAGGACATAAGCACTTGAATCAATTATGAGATGAGATTCCAAATTGACTTACAACTTTAGAAAGCAAACATAATTTTGCTGATATACTTATACCTAGCATAATTTAGTGCAGAGTTCGACGTTAAATGTTAATGAGTGAAATTTTAGTGAATTGGAATCGCGATGCCAGTTGAAGTACACTTTATTGAATTTTACTGAAATTATTCGTGCTCAGGGCTTTCACGACTAGTAAATAAAATACGTATATTGTTTTTTACATCAAATCAGTTGCAGTGTTTTAACCATTATTCCAATATCACGATCCAGAAATGACGATTCATCCACGTGTTAAATGCGCTATTATAGGTACATAGTTCATAGAAAATATTCTAAGGAAATTCTAGGCGATTATAAGAAAATATACATATAGACAAACATAGACACAAACAATTTTTCTTTCGTTTTTTTGTATAAGTACATAGATGTATAAAAAAAAACTTAAGTTATGCAGTATCACTTACATTAATACCTATTTTCACACATTAAACTAACAAAACATTAAAATACAAATACCATCAACAACATCCCGACATAAAAAAATAAAAAATTCAATTCAATTGATACAAATTACTTTACGATTCAAGCCCGCTTGACGCTAAGTAACAATCAATAATATTTAATCACAGTGCCACTGGCTCGTTCATTTGATATCGAACTTTTACCAATTGTAATGGAGATCAATTGAACAGTTTAAATTAACTATTAACAGTGGCCAATGGTTCAATCGGGTGCGACAATCCAATCTATGGAATAAAAATAATGATCTGATGCAGTTGTGAAGGGTTTTTGGTGTGATTCTTTTAATAAATGGGTTGTTTGTTATTAGTAATGGGATGTTTATGTTTCAGATTCGTTTCAGACCACCGCTGGGCAATTGGACACAGCTGAACGTGGACCTCTTCATATTCATATCTGTATTTGCTTTCCCTAGTGTTAAAAAACATTTTTTTATTAAAATGACTTATAACTAAGATACAATTACGGACCCTGTAGAGTCAAAGAAATGAGTAAACAGTTAGATTTTCACTCAAACACTCATTGAATCAATTACTTTGCTTTTTACAAAACCAAACATTTCTCAATTCTCAAATCTTTATTGCATTCCATAATGTTGAAAAACAGTTAAAATTAATGGTACAAATATGGACCCTGTCGGGCACAGCATAGTATGAGAGAGGAGTAGTATGAATTCTGGAATTGAATTTTTATTTATTTTCTACTTATCTTTTTTTTTTGTCTAATTTCTAATATTTTTAGGTATAATAATAATAATTATTTTAAGTCAATATTTTGACTTCCAGTCAGTATTAGTAGTATTAGTAAGTCAGTATCAGTATTTGGTTATTATACTTAATTTATTGCACGATTCTTTATTTATTGATGACTAGAATTTATTATTATTTGAAAAGAAGTTATTGCTCTGTGTATTTAATTTATTTAATATGGATTTCAATTTAGATTTTGAGTTATTCATATTTATTATTTTATTTGTTTAATTATGGTTTTATTTGATACGTTTGAACTTCGTACCCCCAGAACATGTAATAAAATGTTAATTTGTGATCAGCACAACCCTACCACCTGTCAGTCATCATTTGCGTAACCGGCTCTATCTGGCCTTTAATCCGTTTAAGCGACGATACACACTCGCTGCTACATACTTTTTATTCAATTTTGTGCTTTTTTTTTCGTTTTACTAATTCTGGTTGTTTGATACCATGTAAATGAGATATCAAAACTCAGTAAGGAGATCAACGGAAGAAGGAAGTGTATATTTAAAACTGTAAGACGATTTAGACAGATTTAAATACCTACATTATCTGCGGACAAAAAGAAGAAAAGTTAGTTCTTTAAAAAAGTTTTGATAGAATTGATTTGAATACATCAGACACTGGTTTAGCCATGCCTAATGTAATAAGAATCATACAAGGGAAGCCAAGTCATCGGTCTCGAGTTCAAACCCAAGACACGCACCTCTGACTTTTCGGATTCATGTGCGTATTGTATAATTATCACTTGCTTTAAAAACGGGAAGGAAAATATCGTGAGGAAACCGGCATGCCTGAAGAGATATTTTCTTGACGGCATGTAAAGCCAAGTCCGAGACCCTTGGGGGACTTTGAAACTCTGACACCAGGTTAGCCACCAACCACACGAAAAGAAGATGATAGAAGGGAAGGGGTTAATGTAATCGGTAATATAGTACTTAATTATAAACAAGAGACAAAGGCTCTTGCATCATTCTATCCTTTCTTCATTAGAATCATGTTTTATTTCATCAGTAACTTGGCCCAAACGAACTTATTTCTTTAACTAAGTTATTTCGAGTACACAAATACAACTACTTACTGACTTATAATATCTACTTAATAATAATAATTATGTACAAGGGAAAATGATCAAAGGGCATCAAAAAATTCGTCTGCATCGCTGTCAACAGGAAAAGTGCCCAAAAGGCTGGCAGCATTGCCACGTTGTATAGCAATGCTGATTCTTTGGCCAAAAAAAATAAAAACTTTTTCCAAAAAAAACAACCGACTTCAAAAAAAAACACTAAAAAAGTGAAAAATAACTTTAATTTCGGAAGTCGGTGTCTTTGCTTTTTAATTTTCGTTTTTTGCCACCGACTTCCGAAATTAAAGTTATTTTTCACTTTTTTAGTGTTTTTTTTTGAAGTCGGTTGTTTTTTTTGGAAAAAGTTTTTATTTTTCACTTTTTAGTGGTGGTACCTACCCCATACAAGTTACTACCTACTATGTAAATAACAGTGAAGGAGTCTCATAATTATATCGTCTACATAGACTGTGGGAAAAATACGTAATATTGAAGCTAGCGCAAGAACTACGCAAGCAAACTTAATAAAATTTATATGGGACCATCTCGGGAGTATACCCTTTCGAACTAAAAAATAATTTTTAAAATCGGTTCACAAACGGCGGAGTAATCGGAACGAACATACATAAAAAAAAAAAAAAAAAAAAAAAAAACAATCATCCGAACGTAGTACCTCCTCCTTTTTTGAAGTCGGTAAAAAATAGGGCAGCCCTCTGGTCACGTGAAGAGTCGACCAACCGCTTGGCGATGTCTTGATAAACCATGTGGGCACTCGGACCCCATTTAACTAAGTAATTTCCAAACCTGAAGCAAAATGTTTTTTTACAGATCTAGACTAACATCATAAAATATTCGGGTTTCTTCATTGGTAGCAACCCTAACCTACGGGCTTGGAGTGCGAAACTTCAAGCAACCTACTCCCCACGAGTGCCTGAAAACTTTCTCCGCATAACATTAGTTAGACTATAAAGAATTATGTTGATGAAGTTAGTAATAATATTGAAATTATGTTAAGAACTGCGTCACATCTTGACAAGAGTCTCATATTAATTACAAGTATTAAACTATCTCTACCATCTAGAGCAGTGGTAGCCCAGTGGTAACGGCCGCGACTTTCCGAGTTGTCGTGGGTTCGGACCCAGACAGGCGCTTTACTTGGTGTAGGTAAAATATATTCACCACAATTTTTTGAGAGCAGTTAGCTTTCAAAACGGTGAAGGAAAACATTGTGAGGAAACCGGCTTGTCCTAGAACCAAAAATTCGAGCCTATAAATTGCCCAGAAGTGGGCAAATTATAGGCTGATTATGCACAACAACCTTAAGTGAGGCAACAGTTTATAGAAAGAAAAAGAGCTGTACAAAGAGTTGTCGAATTAAAAGTTTTAAATCTTAATGCCATCCCTTATTATCAAAAATATAGCTATGTTTTTATTCTCAATAATTTCCAATTTAAACTACATATTTTGTACATGTGCCCAAACTATAGGCACAGCCCAAATTGTACTAAGTGCCCAAGTTGTATGTAATACTGAATATTGTTACTGAACAAGCTTACAATTAAATATTGGTTTGCATTTCAGGTATTTCTTTAACAGTTTATTAATCATGATTTGATGTACTGTCACTGTCATTGAATATAACAGATGAAATGTAACGTAAACGAGGCACAAGAAGTATCTTAAGGATCGTATCAAGTGCCCTTCTGTAGTTTCTGCCTATGCCTACCCCCATGGGAAGAAGGCTATGTTGTATGTATATGTATCCCAGTTACATTAGGATTATGTATAGACGTTTACGTTATTACAATTCATATCTATACCACGCTAGTTTTAAATCATACAATTGCTCCATTTGTAATTATTTTTACCTTTTTGTGGTACAGTAATCTTATTGTAGGTGCATCGTCTTCACATATAATTATATAATTCATGTATACAAAATATTGTAAAACATTTTTAAAAGAGTAACGGTGGAGTTTCTTGCCCATTCTTCTCCATACGAAAACAACCTTTTGGAAGGGGCAACTAGAATCAGTTCTATTTCTTTGTTTTGACGTTCAAAAGTGCCTTATTTATATGGGCCTATTTGAAATAAATTATTTGACTTTGACTTTGACTTTACATCTATGTATATATCTCGCAATATCCTGTCACCTTAAATCTCCAAGAAAACCGTATTACTAAGAATAATTCGCCGGTCTGTCGTACCCTTTGGTCGAGCAATTACGTGCAATTATCGGGAGGACGCGGCGACGCTACTCAATTGGCGTCGATACCGCTATATCGAATAAACGCACTTACTGCTGGCCGTTTATACGGTTTTTTTTTTCTCTTTTTCGGTTATCGATCCTAGGGAAAACATGAAGAGAAAGGCAAGGTTAGAAAGGCTTGTATCAAGTTTGTTTTTTGAAATCGATAACTTGAGAATTATTTTAAAAATGATAATGTCCTCCAGACCGTATTTTCGGCCACGGCGGCCAATCTCAACGGAGACTAGCCTTCGGCGCGGGAGATATTATAGTGCACAAGTGTTTGCGCAGACACAAGTGCACTCTCTCTTCCCTCACTCTCATAGTCCGATGGGACGGCAATCCGACACGACCGGAGAGAGATCAGGCGTAGGACCAACGGCTTAACGTGCTTTCCGAGGCACGGGGGGGCACCGCCAACTTCCAAACTCCGGGCTGTTACTACGAAATTCCTAATGGAAAAATCCAATAACACTTTGCCCGACCCGGGAATTAAAAATGATAAGGAGTATGTGACTGACCGAAGAGCTCGTGGCTAAATAATAACAGCCGCAAGGGTCGATCCATCAGGTTAAGCTACGCTTGCCGGGGTTGGTCCGTGGATGGGTGACCATCTCTACATACCGAAACTCCTCCGTGCCTCGGAAAGCACGTTAAGCCGTTGGTCGCGGCTGTCATTCGTAGATCTTTGACAGTCGTTAGGGTCGTCAAGTCGCCCGAAAGTCTGACAACCAGTCTTACCAAGTGGTATTAGTATTACCCAGTTACTGGGTTGTGGAGGTCAGATAGGCAGTCGCTCCATGTAAAATACTGGTATTTAAAATCATAGTCATAAGATTTTTTTTCATTGTTACAACTTACAAACAATCGTTTGCAACCGAGTCAACGTATAGAACTGAATCCAAAAAAACAGACAACCACTGCTCGGCATTTCATCACCAACTTTGACATAGAAACACAGGTATTCCACGAACTCAAAACATCAAACTGAACACAAAGTTAAAACAACCAAAGTCCAACTAAGTTGAGCCAAATGGCTCTAAAACTAACTAAATTCTGTAACCCAATCAAAGTAGCAGTTAGTGTAAATCTGAAAATTTACTGGTTTAAACTAATGATGGGTAACTGTCTAACCAGTTCGAGTCGATATAGCGATCGGGCGGCCGTCGGACTCTCAATCCAATTACTACTCATAATGGACCATTAGAGATGCCTGTGCTAACTGATATATTTGCCCGATAGTGTATTGCTAGATGTCTAAAAATATAGGATGTTCCTACATACTTTCCACGGTTATTTATCATAGGTCTCGATTTCAAACCCAAGCCACGCACATAGATAGTTTGACTATTCCTCTCATGTCATAATAATCTTATATTATTTATTTACAGAAATGTCGACTAATATTGACATATAGAAGCTAAGCTAAGCTAACAGCTAAGTTAACAGACTTATAAAATTTTTTTTTTTGTTTTTTTTTTTTTTTTTTTTTTTTTTTGATGCAATCTGTCCACCTTTTGACATTCAGCATCTTTTGTGTTGTTATCTTTCATTCACTCAGTCATTTTAGGTATGCGCCCACTGGCTCATCCACATCTATCTATATATTAATATAGTTTGCCGGTCTTCATATCAAGTCTTGTGGGGCCAATCTTTTAAGCCTCCTGAATGTCTTGGTTTTCATTAGGTTTGATGCTAGTTTATTAGGATGGGTCGCAATCCTATTTTTGTAGGCACTGAACCTTTGTGTGATTTCTTCTTTAACCTTTGGCATTTTTAAGTCCCGATGTAAGCTATTGTTAGTTATGTACCATGGTGCATTAGTTATAATCCTTAGCATTTTTGATTGGAACCTTTGTATTATGTCTATGTTTGAATTAGCTGCCGTTCCCCAAAGCTGTATTCCATATGTCCAAATAGGCATTATGATGCATTTGTAAATCCGAAGTTTGTTGTCCAACGAAAGCCTGGACTTTCTTGAAAGTAGCCAATAGTGTTTTCTTAGTTGTAGGCTTAATGCCTTACGCTTCGTGAATATATGTTTTCTCCAGGTTAGTCTACGGTCTAGGTACATTCCGAGGTATTTAGCTTCTTCTGCTTGTGGAATTTCAACATTATTTAGTCGTACTGGAGGGCATGTATCTCTTCTTGTCGTGAACGTCACGTGTACGGATTTAGTTTCATTTGCCTTTATTCGCCATTCTTTCAGCCAGTTTGAAATTTCATCTAAGCTCTTTTGTAAGATCTTAGATGCCTGAACCGCATCTTCATGCACAGCCAGTGTAGCAGTGTCATCGGCAAATGTGCCTAAGACTATTCCTTCAGACACAGGGAGATCAGCTGTGTAGAGAAGGTAGAGAGTAGGACCCATCACGCTGCCTTGAGGAACTCCTGCCCGAATTTCGTATAGTCCAGTTACTTCATTGCCTTGTTTTACAAAGAAGTATCTCCCTTCCAGATAAGATTTAATAAATATGTAATAGTTTATTGGAAATGATTTTCTAATTTTATATAAAAGGCCCTCATGCCATACTCGATCGAAAGCCTGTGATATATCCAGAAAGGCAGCTGAACAGTACTTTTTTTCTTCATATGTATCATGAATTTTTTCGACCAGCCGATGTATTTGTTCTATGGTCCCATGACTTTGTCTAAATCCGAATTGGTGGTCAGGTAGCAATGATTTTTGGTCTATTAATGGTCTTAGTTTGTTGATGAACAGTGTCTCCAGTAGTTTTGAAGGAATGGGCAGCAAGCTAATGGGTCGGTAGGACTTAACGTCCTCAGGACACTTTCCCGGTTTAGCTATCATGATTATTTGGGCTACTTTCCATTGACAAGGAATGTACCCCTTCGAGATTATGGCGTTGTAAACAGCTGTAAGGAAAGTAATTCCTGTTTCAGGTAGTTCTTTCAGAATTTTTGCTGTAATTAAGTCATATCCGGGTGCTTTATTTTCATTGAGTTTATTGATAGCAATCCTGACTTCACTTTTCGAGACTTTTGTAATAGGCAAATCGAGTTGGTATGTTTGCTCTAAGTATGATGTTATGTCACTGTGCAATTCCTGAGATCCTTGGACAGGGTTAGGAGTGAAAACTTTGCTTAGGTGCTCGCCAAAGGTTTGCGCCTTTTCAAAGTCACTTTTCGCCCATGTGTTATCGATTTTGCGTATTGGTGCATGGCTTGCTACCGGTCTTTTAAGCTTTTTTGTTGCTCGCCAGAGAGAATAATCTGAACTTGCCGTTGCATCTAGATTCCTGGTATATATCTCCATGTCCCGATTTTGGTCTTCACTTAGTGCTGATTTAAGACGTGCTGTGACGAAGTTTAAGTGTTTCTTGTCAGCGGGATATCGCGTCCTTTGCCAGCGTTTTCTTGTGTTTCGCTTCTCCTCTAGCAGTTCTCGAACTGTTTCGGACCACAGTATATCTGGAGGCTTAGTTTTCGGTGTAGGTGTGGCGCTCCATGCAGATTGCTGTATGCAATAATTAAAATGCTCAACTGCCTGAAATATATCATCTGCGGTCTGCAGAGGGAGCCTTATATTTATAGACGCCTCAATTAGCTGTCTAAATAGTGGCCATATAGTTTTTCGGCTGTGAAGTTTACAAGGCTTTGCTTTCTCCAGAATTTTTCTACTCAGTTTGATGAATACTGGCGAGTGATCCGACGACAAATCCTGACTTGAGGTGCAAGTAATACTTGTATTAGAAATGCCTTTGGTTACACAGAAATCGATGAGATCTGGTACTTTGTTGACATCCGTTGGCCAGTATGTTGGTTCTCCTGTTGATATGACATCAAGATTCTGTGTCTGGAGGGCTTGATATAGTTGATGTCCTTTTGTTGTAATTATCCGGGATCCCCAGTGTGTATGTTTGGCGTTATAGTCGCCTCCAGCTAAGAATCGATGACCCAATGTATTGAAGTATTTTTGATAGTCTTCAGTTTTAATTTTGTGTTTGGGTGGGCTATAAACAGATGATATTACTAGCGGTCCTTTCCAGTCTTCAATAGTCACACTAGTTGCCTGTATTTCTTGTGTGCAATAGGGGGTGTTTTCATAATGCTTGATGTTTGATTTTATAAGAATTGCAGATCCACCATGTGCTTTGCCATCTGGATGCATTGTGTGGTATAGTGTATATCGAGGTATTGTAAAATGGCTCTTATCTGTGAAATGTGTTTCGGAGATAAGAAGTAAGTCTATATTGTTAATTTCTAAAAACGGTTTTAGTTCTAGAACATGTTGTGACAAGCCGTTGGCATTCCATAAGGCCATATTTAATTTATCGAATTTTGAGTCATTTTAGTCATGAAGTTGATAAGGAGGTTGGTCATCGTTGTCATTTGCTGCATCAATTGTTTTAGCATATTTAACATAAGTTCTGTTCCACTTGTAATTTGGGGGGCTGCACTCGTTGGTGGTGGTTGTTCATTTCTATTTATTTGAACTGATTGGCTATACGTTTTACGTAAAGGTGCTTCGTTTGGTGGTTCATTTTGACGTGGTACAAGTTTGGGTGCTTTAGGATCTGAGGACATCTTTGTTTTAATAGTCGGGTATTTAACTTTCTGAAGCTCTTGGTAAACAGCACAACCTTTATAATTAGCGGGATGATTTCCTTCGCACAATACGCATTTGACATTATCTGATCTTACCTTTCTTTCGCAGCTAATTGAGGAATGGTCTCCGGCACATTTAATGCATTTGGGTTTCCTACGGCAGTATCTTTTAGTGTGCCCATACTGTTGGCAATTAGCACACTGTGGAATCTCACGTTTTGGTCGCGGAGGCTCGAAGGTACAACGGCAATGCAGCAGACTTGCAACTTCATAAATCAATTTGTTATTACTCTTAGGTTTTAATTCCACAATAAAAATTGGTAAAGCTTTTTTGGTGATTCTTTGCTTAATATTCCAGATGTTTATGACTGAGTGGCCTAGACTAAGAAGCTCATTTGAAATGTCATTTGTGTCTGTAGATGGGTGAATATTTTTTAATACGACTTTGAAACTCCTGTCTTGCTTGGGTTTGTATGTGTAGAACTCCGTTTGTCTAATCTCCAGTTGTTTAACAATTTGTGAATAAGTTTCAGGGGACTTAGGTTGAATCTTAACCTGATCATCTTGGAGAACTTTTATTTCATAGCTTCCATTGGCATATTCATCAAGCAATTTAATAAGAGGTTGTATATTGCTGACCTTATCAACGTAAATTGGTGGGGGCTTCGTTATTTCTTGAGGCTGGGTATTTGAAGTAAGGACATCTTCCTCGAGATTGGCGAAACTATTTGATGTCTCAATTGGTGTGCTTAACCAATAGTTATTCAGTTTAGTTTGTTTTTCATTTCTGTGCAACTCTGGACTATTCCTTTGTCTCTTTTTAGAGTATGAGACTTCTTTAAAACCATCTTCAGTTTCTTCTGATTTTGAACAGGTTTCATCAGTAAGGTCTATATTGGCAGTACTTTGCGTAGGTGTATTTGTAAGGCTTTGTGAACGTGGTTTGGTGGTGAAGAGACCTCTATGGAACACTTGCTGCGTCAAGTGTTTTTTTGACAGCTCTTGGTTGCAGGGAATCTCCCCGGGCTGATTCATTAGTATGGAGGAGTTTTTCTCCCAAGGCATGGCAACACTAGCCCGTGACAGACATGACACTGACAATAGCTGTCATTTTGCAATGACAGGAGCGGATAAATACGGTTGAGATATTTTAATTTTGAGTGAGGGTAGAAGTTTTTCACTGGGTTATTTCGAAAGTTTTGATTACTATTTTAAGGTGTTTTAGGTAATTTGCTGTGTAATTAACAATAACACACTAGGGTTTGCACTTCAACTACACTTTGATTGTATTTTTAGCACATAAGACACGGTTTTTGTAATATTACACGGAAAAAGTTGGAGAGCACTTAGTACTTCTGACAACAGTTTGACACTACTTATAAAATAACAATAATAAGATAAGTATAAAAAGGATGGGAAAGATTCATAGGGCATCAAAAAATTCAATACGAAAAGTGCCCAAAAGGCTGGCAGCATTGCCACGTTGTATGACGATGTGTCGTAAGTGTCAGGTCGACTCTTCATATGACCAGAGGTCCTAGACAAGTGGCAATCGCTTCGAAAGCGCTTCGTATTTCTACAACGACTTTCAACAGGATTGACATAAGCTTTTCGATAGCTTATGTCAGTCCTATACATTTTTGCCTTTTCCATCATCGTTATCGCCGATAGAATGTCACTTTGTCTAGGGCCTCAGAGGGCCAATCCTCTGGTCACGTGACGTAGCGATGCCGATGCGATGTCTTGAAAAACCAAGTGGGCACTCGGACCCCATGGCCCTAGTGTTTCAACCCTAAACGGCTCGACCATATAATAACTCCCAATAAAAATCTGTTTTTATTTTTGTTATTGATCTCTTTTGAAAATAAAATTATTATTTCGTGTCATGGGAATGAATGAACATACTCATGTAATTCCTTTATGCCTTCGTGCTCTGAATAATTAAATAACTCTTGTTTTACGCTGTTATTAGTTCGAATGGATTAAAGTTGGCTTCATTGACATTGAAGGTCGTTTTAGACACGAAAAGCTGGTCTTTAATTATTTAATGCCATAATATTAATTATATCCATCATGCCTTGTAATCCGTGAGACATTCAGTAGGCGCATTTAAATAGAATGAATCAGACAAAACAATTCGATTGTAATAGTACCCTGTAGTAATTTTTCTTAGATATGCAGGTCCTTGATATCGCAATTATCATAATATAAAAAATATTTTTTATTCCTAATCCGAAGAAATGTAGCAAAATAACGAAATTTCACTTTCGTAGCACTTTCGTAGGCGTTTCGTAGCACTTTGCTACGCGGATTTAAATACCGCCATACATGTATTTATTTTCTTTCTTTCTTGTTTAATAAACTATGGTGTTGCTGTTTCAGTTTTGTATATTATTTAAATCGCTTTGTTATGCTGAATGATTTTACTTCAGTATTATTTGCTAGAAACTTCAGCTCCATCTTACAAACAGCGGTATTTTCAAAACCGATTGCTAGACGATTCAATCAGCCATTCCGATATACCTACCCGTAAGCTATATAGCTCATAGCGCCACAATAATTGCTCCGGGCGCCGTCCACGATTGCATATCAATACAATGCTCATATTTGCTAGTAATTGAGCTTATTGCTCGAGTGGTACGTTATTGGCCTTTATTGTGTTAGGTGGAACTGATTGAGACGAGTCTTGCAGCGTGACGTCGTCGGTAACGTGCCAATTGACTACATTAATTAAGTATATTATTATATGCATACCACATCTTCTGACCATCTATTTCTCGTGTTTCATAACATGTGGCATATCTAGTTCCATTTAAGGGGACTACAGGAGCTAAACGCAAGTTTTATAATGCCTAAAAGTATATGATCCGCGTCAGTAAACAAAACCAGCAATATAATGATAGTCTTTAGGATATATGCTAGTTGAAAATATAATACAACTATTTAATACTATAAAAAAAAATGAAAAATACGTCAAAAAAAATATTTTAGCGATTAAAAACCATATTTATTATACAAGCAATCAATATGATTTTTTGTCAGATTATTCTACAAGCAACATTTTAACGTAATATTGTTTTAATTTTTTAGTCCAACCATTTTTTTTTTTTATCTTAAAAAAACTTTGTTTGGCAAATGGTTGTTAAGAGTCTTGAGACGTGACGTCGGTAATGTGCCAATTGATTTTATTGATTAAGTATGTGGCCAAGTAATAACAGCCGCACGGGTCGATCCATGAGGATAAGCTACGCTTGCCGGGGTTGGTCGGTAGATGGGTGACCATCTTTACATACCGAGACTTCTCCGTGTCTCAGAAAGCAAGTTAAGTCGTTGGTCCCGGCTGTCATTCGTGGATCTTTGACAGTCGTTACGGGTCGTCAGAAACCCGAAAGTCTGACAACCAGTCTTACCAAGGGGTATCTTATTAACCAGTTACTGGGTTGTGGAGGTTAGATAGGCAGTCGCTCCATGTAAAATACTGGTATTCGGCTGCATCCGGTTAGACTGGAAGTCGACCCCAACATATTTGGAAAAAGGCTAGGCAGATTGATTTATCAAGTATGTTGTTCTACAGGGTCAAATCAAATAAGATAGTGAAACTCTGCAGACATGATGGTATCTCTGGTTTGCCCTGATAGTGGAAGTCACCTTACAGATAGTCAGATGTAAATATATTAGGTCCCCACCTATGAAATCAACTTTTTGTATGGGGAATTTCAAATAAGGTGCATTTTTCATACTAACATTTTCTTAATTTATATAACAACCATGAACACAGATGTTTTAAAACTTTTATGCACTAATGTTTAAAAACTAAGATAACGTATGCCACTTAGATTAAGCGACAAAAATAAGAATTGGCTAAGTTAAAAAAAAAATAGTGTTCATTTCTGCAAAAAAAATTAGGTGTCATTTTTATGGTATGTTTTATGTTTAAAAATCCATAAGTAATAAGGTTTTTTTACTATTGGTAGTTGTCTATGGTGGTCATTATTCGATATAATACCAAGCAATTGATGAATATTTTAAATCATAGAAGGGACGAGGTTCTCCACTTGTGAGAAAAAAACGCCAATTTCATAGGTGGGGACCCAATATAATAGACGTAATAGCCCTATTACTTAGTCTACTACGTCTGAATATCGTCCTTTGGCTTCGTAATAAATTCCGCTATTTAACTTAGTTTTAATGTTTTTAAAATGATCTTTTTTCAATTTTTGGTATCGGAAAATAATGCAAGAAAGTTGAATAAAAGTACTTATTTATTAAATGGAACAAAACAGAAAAGCTGAAAGAAATATACCTAATCATATTTTGCAGGCGTAAAATAAACGATTAGACATTCTTACTTCGATTTCTGTTAATTCGCACAATTAAACATTCACACTCGTCATTTTCAGAAACGCGATCACAGAAAAGTGGCCTTTCTTAAAAAAATATGTACAAAAATATTTAATGAATATAAAAATGGATAGCAATAATGTTCAACTTTTGATTTATCTTTCCTTTTGTTGAAAATCTTTCAATTTATTTAGTAGTTGGATCTATTCAAATTATTGTGCAAAGAAAAACATAGGAATTGATTTAAATATTTGCAGTAGCTCACATCTTCTAAAAGATCATCCAAATATTATTTGCTTCTGATTGATGAAAGAAAATGAATATCCGTCGGACAAAAAAAGTTTCAAAACTAAAAACTAACTTTCAAAACACAACAAAAATAAAATAAAAACTTTAATTAGTAATTACCTTATTAGCGTCCGAAAATATGTTGTCTTGTTGTGGGCGGGAACTTTTCCCGCCGTACTCCGTGCGAAAAAGCGCGGTCACCGCGCTGTCACTGTCATCACGTTCCGAAACACGTACGATCACTCGCGAGCCGCGCCACGTCGCGACTGCCGACACAACTCCGCGGACACACTACTGCGAGTAATCGCTCTGAAACCGCCCTCGGCAAACAAAACCCCACCCGCCGTAAAGAGCATTTTAGCACGCGCGCCTCCCCGCTCCCGCGCCCTGATTTAATAGCGAGCTCGGGCACTGATTCACTTAACCGAACGCAACTACCAACTGCCTCTCTCTCGCTCCCGCTCAAACAGTAATCCACTACGTGTCCTCTCTCCCGCTCCCGCACGTTCGGATATTCAACGGAGGAAAGAGATGGCGCCGCGGTCGCGGACACTTCTTTCTTCCAACTCGATTTGCATGCGAGCGGGGGTCGCTCCGCAAACTTTATGTCCTCGTTTCGTAAATTATTTATACGTTTGGAAATACTTTTAACGGCATGCTCGGCTGCTGAAAAAGATTGCTTTAAAACGAGGCGAATTAAGTGAGTGACCGGTATTACGGCGCGGGACGCGGCGACGCTAATCACTTTAATCTTGTTCACTCAAACGTTCATGATATTAGTTTTGTCGATTTTTCATGTGGAAACTCGCTTAGTTTTTCAGCATATTAATTTTTATTTTCTGATTTGTGGTTGAACATAGCTTATTGTGAGAAACTTTTTCACAAACTTTAATACATTTATTTTCAAGGGCTCTAAAGTTAAGGCAAATTCGTTATCACATTACGTACCAGATTCGTATTTAATTAAATAGATCGGCTCGGGGCTTGATTGGCAGCTCTTTAAATGCATTGCAAGAACTAATAATCAAGAACCATTTCCATTCAGGTCTATTTCTGGCGTTACATCATGGTGGAGTGCGTTATAATAATATCATTGGAGAACCAGACCGTTGGAGAGCAACCATGCGGTTCTTCCATCTTGTATCTCAAACTTTTCTTACTGTAATTACTTATTTTTGTCAGGCAGTGCCATTACTGCTCCGATGTTAATCATCGATGGAAACCCACCCTTAACGGGAGCGAAAGCAGCGAAGATATACGTCTTGTTTATATAATCGCTAAAACAGGTTCTGAAAATGTACGCTCAACGTCTCCAGTCAAGATAAAAAATCCTGCATTTGTATAAGTAAAATTCTTTATAAATCTTCTTTCAAACTTCATCGACATTTTATTATTATTGACTTTTATGAAACAATCGCTAAACTCATTCTTATTGTTGCTAACGAATCCACAATCAATTTCAGTAAAGCGGATCTTCAAATTATCTAACCGAACGAGTTTTCCACTCCAACTAGTTGGAAAGTTTCTTCAGAAATAAAGCCCGTAATTTATCTATCAGGCTAGTTAGTTAACTATAGTTGGGAGAATTCCGAGCACAGCTAAGCTATCCAATTAGTTGTCATTGTGTTATCTGTGGCCAAACTAACTTCTAATGCTGTCCGTGACCCCTTTACCAAACTCTCGAATTGGTTGGTGCTCGGATACTGGGCCTTACTATTGGTTAGTTCAGTTGGGTAGCTGTTTCAGGATGCGTTTATTTAGATGATGATTAATATAAAAGTACTCATCCGTCGAAGTTCTAAGTTAGTACCAACCCAACATATTGTGCACCTTACTACCACTATTTATTCAGCCCGCATCGTTTTTTATTTCGGGAAAATCCTTAGATGTTATGTATTCCTTAGATTTTATAAGGCCTTTGGCAAGCACAAAAATATTTGGGGGTCTGCGGCTTATTTATACTCCTCTTCATAGTTTTATGAAATAAGTTAAAAGCGCGCAAAAACCAGACAAAATAAAGAAGACATGATGCTACGAATTGAAGCTGCCATATATGCTGCTATAGCTGTGGGGAAATATGCTGGTTTGTTAAGCGGAAAATCTTTTGGATAGAGTGGTACTCGTGTTCCTTGGGTTCCTTATAACGTTCAAGTTACCTCTTCATCCTGAAGTTCATCGTGCTTGGGAAAATTCTGAAAAGATACACTGACGAGTTGTCTTCGAAAACTAGTGGTAGCGCTGTTTTCCTGTAATTGGTATAACATCTAATTTACTCATTTACACCGATATTCGTTACGAGCTAATAAAATTATTTTCATTTCTTATACGACAACTACGTGGGTTTCTTTCATAAAATAAATAAAAATTACTAGATACCTACTCAGACATTTAATGCTCTGCGTAAGCCGTCCAAAGTTTATAAAGAAACAATAAGACAACAATATTATTATCAAATATTCTCGGACGATCCAAAATAAACATCTTAATACTTTATAAGCAATCGTTTCTGCGTCTGATTCTTTAATCAGAGCTCTGATTCAAAATTTACTTGTCTTGTATACTCTTGCACAATCTTAACTATGCGGCTAGCGGAGCAGAATTCACGGGATTTTCAGCCTTATGGGGGAAAGAATAGTTAGGAAGATTGCGAGCGTGAAGATTTGAGAGGTAAACAAATCTTAGGCGAGGTGTAAGTGACAATAAAACGGGAGCTTAGCTCTCGGGGCCGTCTTCAAGTTGAACGGCGGCGCCGGCGGGGGGAGAGGGCGAGCGGGGCGCCGGGGGAGGAGCGACAGTCCCCGTCTCGCTCTGGCCGCGAGTCGCGCTCATCCGTTTTATTTCTTGTTTGTCCGCAGCGCCTTCCCAGTTCGCTACATAATTTATTTTGAGCGGGTACATTTAAAAAATTGGCTGAGCCGCGTACGAGTTTAGGCGGCGAAATGGAGTTTGCTGGGGTGGGTGGTGTTACCAAATGAAAATAATATGGTAAATGATTTCATTTGAATTGGCGTTTTGGCGTAATCGCCCGGGACAAGTAATGGGCCGTAGAGAGTCCCGGTCCATTGTCCGCGCTGGCTTCATTTACTCTCTGAATTTATTTTGCTAGGTTTCTCGGCTTTATCGTCGTTTATGTCGAGCCCATACATATTCAGTGTCTCCGTATCCTGTCTGGTGGATGAAAACTATGTTCCTTTGACACCCGTAGCTTTTTATTGGTTTGGTGTGATTTATAGTTTTTGTGTTACCGTTTTATTGTTTTGTTTTTATTTTATTTCTACTGCGACTTTGTTGTTCGTTGAGGTAGGTATATTAAAGAAAGAATTTGGAACAAAATAAATAAGTGAAACGTCATTACTTGCTGTGTTATTACTAAATGCTGTTATAACTACAAAGCCTTTGGGAAATCAATTAATTTCCATATCAGAGATTTTATTTTCGTTCCTTCAAGGATTATTTTCATAAAACTTTATATCTATAAACAAGACAAAATAAAGTAAGGGAAACTTTTAAAACAAATTTGACATACCTACGCACAACCTATTATATAAAGAAAGAAAGGAAAGAAAAATGCGTTTAATGGCATTACAGCAGAAAAATGCACTTTAAAACTATAAAATAGAAAACAATGATTATAATGCAATAAAGGCTGTGGTGAAAGTTTCCGCATCCGCGTAGCTGCTGGCGTAGGCTGCGTAGCACATGTGCTACGCCGGATGTCTACGGCGCTACGCAAGCGGTTGCATGACCAAAGAATGTTGTCTCACAAACGGTGGGTGCTTATCTCCGTGTAAATTATCTTCTACTCTATGACTATAATTCTTATTAATTATTTTCTTCAATAAAATAAGAAGGTAATTTAAAAAAAAAAGCAAAGCAGTCTTGAGCAGTCGTCGCCTTCCGTCGAATGATAAACGATACGTACTTAGATAAGTTGTTATGGTGCCGAGATGGAAACATTCCTCCGAAGATTGGATGGCTTGCAGATGAACGACTTAAACCGATGCAACACGACACCGTTGTAATGTATCCCTTGCAGAATAATTCAATCAATCTGCCTAGCCTTTTGCCAACTATGTTGGGGTCGGCTTCCAGTCTAACCGAATGCAGCTGAATACCAGTATTTTACATGGAGCGAACCAGTTACTGGGTAATAGCGATAACTCTTGGTAAGACTGGTTGTCAGATTTTCGGGCTTCTGACGGCCCGTAACGACTGTCAAAGATCCACAAATGATATCCGGGACATGTCGTGCTTTCCAAGCCACAGAGGAGTCTCGGTATATAAAGATGGTCACGGTGGTAGTCAGAAGCCCGAAAGTCTAACAACCAGTCTTACCAAGAGGTATCGTATTACCCAGTAACTAGGTTGTGGAGGCAGTTGCTCCATGTAAATATTGGTATTCAGCTGTATCCGGTTAGACTGGAAGCCGACCGCAACATAGTTTGGAAAAGGCTAGGCAAATGATGACTTCTTTATTAGTCATCGCAGTATTCACCCTTTCTAGCCATATAATCTTGCACACAGTCCATCCGTCGTTTCATTTTTCTACCCCTACTACTATCCATTGACTTTCATACTTAAAACTTCCCTGACATTTGCCAAATTCCTCCGCATCACATGCCCATACCATGACAACCGATTTCTAAATAACTAAAAGTGATTGGCATGGAAAATGCCTCAAACTGGCCAGTTACATCTGCAATGTCGGCCATGCCCATTCATTCCCGTCAACCTGTGGTCAGGCGCAGTCCGATAGGGGGGGGGGGGGGTCCCCCAAAATCATTCAAGCTATCGAGAGACTGATTTACGTACTTACACTACCATTTCCCTAAAAATATTCCTCGGCACCAATGGTGACCCCCCCCCAAAATCTTTGGCTGCGACTACGCCTGCCTCTGGTCAATAAAAACCGTGTGAAATCACTCCTCACCACAATTTTTTATGACCACCATCAATCAACTCGCACGCTCCTCTACCATCCGAAAACAATTACCACAATGTCATAGAAAGAAAGAAATAAAGAAAGAATGACTTCGCAAAACACATAATCTTTCTATAATACTGGTGTAATTATATCTATCTATTGTGAGCACTACCCCTAATGTTAGGGGCTTTTTTGTCTACCCCCGCCGCAGCTCGTGATTTATTGAAGAAAGCTTTTAAACCCTTGCGGTGTCCATTGTATCTTGTGTTTCTATTATACTCTGGATTACTGGTTGCGATTTGCTCTATTAATTCGATGTTTTTGAGTAATAGGTCATTTTGTCTATGGTGGTTTATGGAGTTTGAAGGTTAGGGCTAAATTACATAAGTGGTTTAGGTAAAAAAAATCTATTGCACAATTACAGTCAGCAACACACGATTGACACTTCATTTTTTTTATCTTAATTATTGAACATAATCAGCGTTTAATATGCCCACTGCTGACACAGGCCTCACAGGTGAGAGGGAGTGGGCCGTGATCCACCGCGCGGGCCCAGTGCGGGTTGGTAGTTCACATTAAGTCTTCAAATTTTGGTTCTAGGATATGCGGGTTTCTTCGCGATGTTTTCCTTCCCGATAAGAGAGTAGTGGTTTTAAACTAATTTATACAGAGTAAAGCGCCTATCTGGGTGTCGAAACTATGACCAAAAACTCGTAAGTCGCGGCCGTTACCACTGGGCCACCGCTGCTCTGTGTAATTATTGAGCAAAATATTTAATTAAAATCTGAACTTGGAAAGCGGTTTATAGCATCATTTCGTGCCTATTTACCCGACTACGGCGAAGAAAAAAGGAGGGTTATGATTTTGACCGGTATGTATGTATGTATGTATGTTCATCTGTTCCCGCCTATCTTCCAAACCACTTATCACAATTTGACAAATGAGGTATCGTTAGAAGCGTCGTGGTTGCCCGCTGGTTATAGGCTATGTGAAGTCACATTAAAAATGGCGCCCTCTAGAGGACATAAAGTAAGGAACTTAAAAAAAAAAATTGTTTAATCGTACCATGTTGGGTATCAAATGAATGAGCACATTTAAAAAATATATATATTATAACCCCAAAAGAATTTAAAAAAAAATCAAGTAAGGAGTCACACGTAATCTGTTCGATTTATGCCCTAACACGAGTGACTCCGGATTTTTAATTTGTCTGTCTGTGGTGTCTTGTTTATACCTTTTAAGTCGTAGTTGGGTTTTAGTTTTTATTACTTGATTTTTTTTAATGATGCGCAAACGTGACAGTGTGTATGACGCTGCTGTCCGTACCTTTAGTAGATATTAATTTTAGACCGCGGAATTAGAAGCTTCTTTGCCAGCTAAAATTATATTCTGCAACAATAGATAGTTTAGACTGCTTTAAAATGATAAACACACAATCGACTTTACCACAACTTAAAATAAGATGGTTTATGTGGGGCATTGCTCCTGCACCACAGTTGTATCGAGCGCAGGAGTCGGAGAGTTCCATGATTTGTGGTTCATATTGTGTTATGTCAATAAATAATTTTATTATTGAAATCTCGAGTAACAACTATACATGTGCAGTACTTAGATGGGAAGACAAGTTATAGGTAGGTATAGGAAGAAGATATCAAAATCTTTGGGTTCCTTCATTATACAGCCGCATTGCAGAGATTTGTCAAAACTTAGACCGTATGTGATTATGTAACTAGAAACCAGCACCCTTATTGCCGCACCCACACTTTCAATCACAATCTGAATCATTTTGAAGGCTATTATTGATAATCTATAAATAAGGTATTTATCTTAAAATAAGGTATTTATTGATAATCCATTGCATCTAAGTTCGAAAAATTTGTCTGCTCAACAACATAGTAACGCAAAGAATGTTGTCATATTCATAAAATGAAGTAATTGCAATTGTTAGTGAGGTACGCAATTATATACCGCTGCTCCGTGGGAACATCTTCTGTAGGCAGGTAGGTATACGATTAAGGTCCTCTATTGAAGCCTAGATAGTAGTATCTAGGCTTCAATAGTGGACCTTAATCGTACTAGACTGGTAGCAGTCTAGTGTAGTTTAGTGTGTGTGTAGTTGTCTAGTGTACTTACTAGAAAGCACTTAAAAAAGTATACCTTGTGCCATATAAGTATATATGTGCCAGAACGGCACGCAAATCACAATCATAAAGGTCTCATATGTGCCTTTCAGGTAGGTAGATACTGGCTGGGACAGACTGGATGCCAGGGGTGGAGGATAGAGTGTTGTGGCGCAGCCTGGAAGAGGCATTTTCTTTTTTTCTGTGTGAAACCTTCAAATGGCGCCCAGGGGCTTTGGGGATAAGACCGGGAAGTGCGGGATTTTCAGCACACTAAACCCACCCCGGTGGTCACCATCTGCTTATGAAAGGGGCTCCGCTACCTTTCAAAAGACCGATCCGAAACCCCCTCTGTGCAACGCCTGCTAGGGCACATCTCTGAGGAGACTGTAAAGGGGTCTCCCCAAAACCTAACTGCATGTTTGCTAGTAGGCCGCACGTGACCACTGTGCGCCGTCTTCACTGAGGTCACTCAGTGGGCAATTAGCGACCCCACTGTGAGCGCCCGTGATCCCAAATTCCCGCCTGCGTTTATGGATGCAGCCTGGAAGAGGCCTATGACCAGCAGTGGACTGCGATAGACCGAGTTGATTGAAGTAATGTGAGTCTGGTGGTTCTTTCTCGGACGAGATTCTTCCCAAAGAGCTGCGAAGTACTACCTACTACAATTTGTGTCCCAATGTTCCCATAGACTTTTTCTCCACCATAAACCAACCTGTTGGGTGGTTTGCGTACTTACATGATTACTGTAGGTAGGGTGTTGTTATTTTTGCTTTTACCTTGGACACTTTTCAAGTGCACGTTGTTTTACACCGTTCAAGAAACGTTTTGTCGGAGTACTTCGACACTACTGTAGTACAGTAGTGTCGAAGTTCAGTTTGGTAGTCATATTACAATTTACAATATTAAATTTTGTAACAATATAATTTAAATAACTGTCCATGGAGTTTCTTTCCCGTCTTCTCCACTGGAACTACTACATGACTACTACTACGTTTCTCTGCTTTGGAATGGGCAACTAGCTTCATCTGTCGGACTGACCGACAAATCAAAAGTGCCTTTGAGTTTGAGTTTTTCAACATCAAAAATCATAAGGTTGTCGCCGTGTCTGGTCAACAACAACAATCTTATCGTAATTAAGTCATTTCAATAGGTACCTACACATAATTTGCGAAATTTCAATAGGTACCTATATAAGTAGGGTACTTACCAGTACCCATATCTAAAATGCTCCATGTTCAAAACGAATTTGTTCTAATCGTAATGTTCACATCTAATTGGATAAGATCTCTTAGTTCATCAAATAAAGTTCATCTGGATGTCAAAATTCAGCGATACTGGACTTGTTCAACGTAAGTGTAGAGTAGCGGCATCTGCCTTGCTAGCCACGAATTACAATAATTTAAAAGCTAAGTAAGTGAAGCCACTTGACGAGACGCGCACAGACTAGGGGAGCATGACACGACTTGTTCGACAGAGTAGTGGCATCTGCCTTGGTAGTCACGAATTACAATAGTAAGTCTAAGTGAAGCGATTTGACGAGACTCGCACAGACTAGGGGAGCATGGCACGACTTGTTCGACAGAGTAGTGGCATCTGCCTTGAGTCACGAATTACAATAGTAAGTCTAAGTGAAGCGACTTGACGAGACTCGCACAGACTAGGGGAGCATGGCACGACTTGTTCGACAGAGTAGTGGCATCTGCCTTGGTAGTCACGAGTTACAATAGTAAGTTTAAGTGAAGCGACTTGACGAGACTCGCACAGACTAGGGGAGCATGGCACGACTTGTTCGACAGAGTAGTGGCATCTGCCTTGGTAGTCACGAATTACAATAGTAAGTCTAAGTGAAGCGACTTGACGAGACTCGCACAGACTAGGGGAGCATGGCACAAAAAGAAGCAGGCCTATTCTCAGCAGTGGGTGAAACAAGGCTGCCAATAATAACGATGATGTTGAAGCGAAGGCGTAGGTATTTTATGTGTATAATGGTACATAACGTTAAGCTAAAATATTACAATAGTACATCATTATAATATAATAGTGCATCATCTAACGAACTGGTAATGAATAAGGTAAACAAAAATAACCTACTAATAATGTTGTGGTGCTTGAATACTCAGGCAGAAGTGGTGAGAAAATGTAAAAGAGGTGATTTTTAGCGCCATCTATTGACAATATTTTATACTTTCATTAAACCATAGGTGATGTGATAATGCGATTCATGTCTCGTCATCATTTTGTGTATCAACGTGTCACTTACAATGTAACAAAAATGCTATAAAAAAAAATGTAAAACTAGCTATCACTCGTATTTTGTGTTGTGTTTTTTAATCTGTATTTATTTTTTATGTTCAAAGAAAGTTTAATTATGTTATACTTATACTATACACTACATTAGGATTGAAATATATGGAGAAAACTCCATATGTTTCAATCCTAATGTAGTGTAAGTTTTAATATTTATAAAATTTTATAAATAGTAAGTAACGAAAATGACTAAAAGCCATTCACCGGTCAATAAATAAATTTTATGTTATCTGTGTTCAGAAGCAGAAATCAGCGCCACCTAATGAATTAAAAATGTAACAGGATGTTCTTGTCAGTAAAACAGTATAAACGTTTGGTATCTTTTAAGCTTGATATAGAGCAATTAATGGAATTTTGTACTGAAAACGTATCTTTAATTATAATAATATTTTATCTTAATCCATTAAATTAGCAATTACGAAAATTCCGTCTAAAATTGCTACATCTATGCACAAGTTCATATTTACCGCCCATAAGCGGCGGCGTTTCGGCCATTTTGTGAACCCCGCGACAGGAAGTGAGTGTTATAGGTGCTACGCAGGCGCAAATTGACCTTTCGGTTGAAGAACCCGTCGGTCACATGTGAGTGTCGATAAATATCTTAGTTTTATCGTGAATCCATTATAAATAGTTATAATTATTGTTTTCGTAAGTATTTTCTATGGTGAATATAAATGTGTGCATAAACGGCGCTACCGCGGTGTGGATTTTGTGTAATTTATGAAAATGTAATGTGCCGCGGCGCCGGCACGTTTGTCAAATCGCTAATTTTTTTTTCGTTATCTCCGGATTCGCAATAAAGATCAAGTTCACATTCTATTGCGTTCCAACGTGTTTAATTTGGTGTAGAGGTGATAAAACGGTTTGTGGTTTGATTATTTTGTGTGTTGGTTCTGAATACGACATGGTCAAGATGTCTCTCGTGAACCACATGTTCGGGCACCACACCATCCACTTCGTGTCGTCACCAACGTCGTGCGTCGGGATTGATTTCATTCAGTAACTTTTGTTTTTTCACCATACCTTTATGTTATCGTCATTAATCGTCACCTTATGGTGGATGTCAAGTACATCCTCCCACAAAGGTTTTTCGTCGCACCGCTGAGGTGGGGTTAGGTCGTGTCAAAATTTTCAAAAACATACCTATAACAGTCCAGACACTTTCCACGCTAAAGTATAGGTAGTGTATGTGTTGTGTATAGGTTATATTTATAGCTGTGTATGTATGACTTGACAGATTTTGAGCTAAAACTGCAGTTTGAAAAGTTGTTTCAAATGTGTAAGTCACTTATTTTGCAGTGTGTTAATTTCAGATTACTCTTAACAAGTTTGTTGAGTTGAGTTGAAATGTCTGTGGTTTCCAGATATCCAGTTCCTAGTGAAAAAGGTCTTGTTTGTGATTATTTCACAGATTCCTTCAGCAAGTCTCATTCAAAAACTGCCAATAAATATAGAAAGACCGATAAGTGAATGTCTGCAACTATGTTTCATTGTGATAACGTGATGTCTCAACCTTTGGCTTTGATGAAATTCTGTTTGAAAAATGTCACTGATGCAGAATTTGGAGTCATTTGGTACCATACAAGTTGTATTTACAGTTAAATTGTCTACTTGCATGTTTTATTGAAGCATTTCACAAATGCCCTCTTACAATTCTGGTTGTTTCTTGTTGCTGGTTCTTAATTAAGATGTCTTTGTTCTTGCAGTATCATAATAATTTACCCTTACAGCTAGGGAGTGAATTATCCAGCAAAACTGATGAATAAACTAAAATTACAACAGAACACAAACATTGAAATAAAATGTACGCTGAACTAATGGAACGCTGCATTTGCACTTTACTGAGTTGTACCGAAAACCTATGTAATTTCCATAACATGCTTAAATGTCACCATCATCTGTGAAATTTCATAAACACATTGAAAAATAACCTAAAGTCATACCTTTCATGGTCTATTCAAATAATTTCACACATGTAAATGTTGATCATAAATGACTTTCACACTGAATACATATCACTTTCAATGAGTACATTCAGATTAATTGAATTCTACAGAATTATGGTTGTTTGTGTCATACACATCCTTCTCTGTTCTCTTTGAAAAAAGCCATTGTTATCTACTAAAAGGGTTAGGAGGCTGCCCTAAGGACCAAGACAACTGTGGGACTGACCCGTGTAACATTTTTAGGAACTGTTTTTTTTTTTCAATTAATTTCGCCACTTATGTCAAAATCAGCCAACAATGTTCCCACTGCTGGGACTCGAGCCTCCTCTGTGTGAGAGTTCAGTTCACAACAGTTGAAGAATATTTAGGATTGCTGGAATTAATTAAATTCCTCGAAATATCCTCTTTAGTGCCATGTTTTCTTGCTATGGAAGGTATCCTACCTAAAGTTTTAGTCACAAATAATGATTAATGTTTTCATAGTACGATAGGAATTGTTATGTATAATGTGTTACTTTGCTTGAATGAATTTTATGAAGTATTTTTATAACACACTACTTTGATTCTTCAACATTATTTTGCATTGCTTTCAATAACTTCTGTTAATCACTCAAGAATCCCAGTAACTTGTTTTTGGAATGTATCTTTCCAAAAACAGCATCACCTTTCACAAGTAGTCATGTCAAAGATTAGACATCTAATCTGTCAAGTGCAACAAAATTGGAGATAGATTGTATTTGTACCTAGCCACCTTATCAGTCACATATTCTATGCATAAATCAGCTGTTTTCAGAGTCATTACGACCCGAGCCCATAGAGTCGCGAACTAGGTCCCATACCTAGTTCGTGCTGAGGGTACTCGGACATTATACATCAGGCCCGACTATGCGTCTCATTTCACAACTGTGATCTGGGATCACCGTACAGGGCCACAAGTGTACAATACACCTATTATTAAGTTATTACTATTGCCACGCATTGGCGCGTAAATAATATCAATACATATAGCCATGCCATCAAGCTTAGAATGCCATGCAACAAGTACTTAAATCAGTCTTTGGACAAATCAGCTGTTATCATTATAACATTTAATCATTTATTTATTAACCTCTACTTAATTTCTCTTCGTCTTCATGCCATCTTCTGATTGGCAGAACAGACATATTCTTTCGCGAAATTAAGGTTTTCACTTTTCACATGTCCAAGAGTTCATTGACATGGAGGTCGATAACCCATGTGCTAAGTTTTTGCGTCACAGTGTGAATCATATTTGAGATTTAATGCCAAGGTTCCATTGGTTAGCAGCATTCATATTAACTGTCAATGATGAGAGTAGTCAAGTTCAGTGTGTTGGTTATTTAGGCTAGTCTTGTGAGTGGATATTTAGTGCAGTGCTGATTTACCAATTGGTATGTTTTCAGTTTGTTTTCATGATGATAAAAGTGATGTACCTACTGATCTTTGAACTAGGTGATGAAGATTGTGACACATTCGGAATTTATTATCTAGAATAAATTGTCATAAAATGTCACGTATTTACTTTCAATAGGTATTTGCACATGCCTATATACATCAACAGTATAATGTGTCCACTGCTGGGATACAGGCCTCCTCTCGATAAGTGGGCCGTAATCCACCAAACGGACCCAGTGCGGGTTGGTAGATGTCACTATGTCACATGTCTTCTTTTTTTTTGGTTCTAGGGTATACAAATTCGTCACGATGTTTTCACGATATTTGAACAGTGAAAGCAATTCCTACAATTTCTACTTAATTTTTTACCAGATCACTCCTGACCGTATCTAAAACTCGGCACACAACACAATGGCTGACATCGAGGATACACACTTCGAGACCGGGGACTCCGGAGCCTCCGCCACCTTTCCTATGCAATGCTCCGCCCTGCGCAAGAACGGTTTCGTCATGCTCAAGGGTCGCCCCTGCAAAATCGTCGAGATGTCCACGTCTAAAACCGGAAAGCACGGCCACGCTAAAGTTCACTTGGTTGGAATCGATATTTTTAACGGCAAGAAGTGAGTTCCTTTTTATATTATTTTTCTAAATGTTCATTGTTTTTTCCACCGTAATAGCGTAAATGATAAAATTACCTTTGTTCAGCATCTCTCAAGTAATTTACTAGAGACAAAGGGCTGGATCCTCCATTATCATAATTGCAAATACCTACAGCATCTCCAAAGAGTGGAGTGGTACAGCATCTCAATTCTTCAGAAACATCATCAAATTCTTCAAATTATATTAATTTCGTTAACAAAGTAGTATAATTACAATCTTGCCATTATCATATTAAACTTGACCAGCAACCACTATCAAGTTGGCAGGGTCTTATCAATCATGCTTACATTGATAGTGCTGTCAAAACCGCAAGCCGAGCCCATAGAGTCGCGAACTCGGTCTCATACCGAGTTCGTGCTGAGGTTACTCGGACATCATATACCAGGCCCGACTATGCGTCTCATTTCACGACTGTGCTTTGAGATCACCGTCCAAGGCCACAAAAATAATAAGAACACTACATAGGTAGTTAATTAATTGCCAAAAATATTGTAAACACTTTTTTTTTTTTAAGAGTAACGGTGGAGTTTCTTGCCCATTCTTGTCCATACGAAAACTACCTTTTGGAAGGGGCAACTAGAATCAGTTCTATTTCTATGTATTTGACGTTCAAAAGTGCCTTTAATGTGCCTATTTGAAATAAATTATTTGACTTTGACCTTGATAGGTCTGTTAAAATTGCCTTTGTGGTGGGATCTAATCTCCTTGCCGAAAGGCACGAAAATATGGGTTATTCCCAAAGTACTCCATAATATGACAGGTTATTGATAATATGAAAAGATGTCATCCTACGTAATTAATTAGTAAAAATTGTACTTATTACATTGGTAACGGTAAAAAATGAAACAGTTTTGGGCTATGTTAAAATAACTATAAGGTTTTAAAGAGAAAGCAAAGTTATCAACACGTGGTTTGTCTGGTCACATGACTTCCGAAACCACGTGTGCCGATGCCAAAAACATGTTTGCTAATGTGCTTGAAAAATAATGAACATGCCAATAACGAAATAATATTGTTTTTATTGAGGATTTTACGTTAAAATATAAAGTAAAATCATCCTCCTTAAATATAAATTAATCGAGTCTTCTTACTTCCCTTATTAAAATCTTGTAATATTTCCAAATTCCTCTGAAAAAATGGGATGCCTCTAATTATAGCTACTGAAGCCTTAGGGAGTAATTCCTTGATCCGCCCTGTTGCGTAAAACCACCAACTGCATTTTTTAAATTTTCTCCGTTTTCGACAAACTTTTCCTAACTCGATTTTCATCTTTTTTAGCGTATGTAATATCATAGACAAGAAAAGAAAATAACGTTAGTTTTTAAACGATGGTGAAAACCTCATTAAAATCTGTTGCGTGGTTTAGAAGAACAACGCGGACGTACAGATAAACACGAAAATTTAAAGCAACTTTAATTTAATCTATAGATAAACCTTACTTCTATAGTATGCTATAAATATCTAATGTTAGCTTCTCAGATATCCCAATTATTGTTTCAATTACCATATTTTCCTCTGGGCGACTATTTTTGTCCGGCGCTATTGATTTCTTTAGCAGTCTCGTAGAATTGTTCATTTATTTAAACAGCTAAATCTGTTGACCTTATACTTGATAATACTTATTAATAGATGACATTTCCGATTAAATATTTCAATACAAGTTGTATTATTTTTCATTGTTACCAATTGCTAAGTACTTTAACATGACCACAAGGTTACTAACCACATATACTTACTTAGTTCATAAATCATTAGTTCGTTACATATTTGCGCCAAGTTTAATCACGATACTGAATCATTGTTTTAATTAGGATTATGAACTGTTGACTCAGAGATTCTTTAGCAAAATCTTAGATCATACTTAGATTTAGAAAAATCCGTGAGTTGTCTCATTTTTGTAAACTACACCAAGTAAATTATCAAGACCTGAAACTTTAAATGATAAACAAATTCACATTTAATACTCATCGTGAGGAAATCTGGACTTATCTACACTAGTATAGTAAAGAGAAAAGAGTTGTATTTTTGTAATGAATAAACTTAAAAACTATGGGACCGAGTTTTAAAATTTCATTCACCAGTAGAATACTATAATTTCACTGAGTAACATAGGCTATAATTTATAAAGATATCACGCGGGCGAAGCCGGTTGCGGAAGCTAGTAATTAATATAAGTCTGAAATCGCCAATACGCCTTGAATAAGTGTGGTGATCCGTGATCAATGCTCATCCGTGCCTTCTCTGTATGAAAACAGGCCTTTGCCGTGCAGTGAGACAGTCAAATATAAAAAAAAACACGCATTATTTTAGTTGAGGTCGATTAGTTCTCATTGGGGGTAAAATGGTTTTATCTGGCAACATACCTTCCGCTGTCAATGTCACTTGATGTACTGACACTTATGCACCGCCCTGCTCAGATCAATATTCGAAGCTTTGTCTAGATGCATACCACCTGCATTTGACTACAAGTTGAACACAAACCCTGACTACATTTATACAATTCCTGTTCACCAGATACGAGGATATCTGCCCATCCACTCACAACATGGACGTGCCCCACGTGAAGCGCGAGGACTACCAGCTCACCGATATCTCTGACGACGGCTACCTGACCCTCATGGCTGACAACGGTGACCTGCGTGAGGACCTCAAGATCCCAGATGGTGATCTCGGCACCCAGTTGCGTTCTGACTTCGATAGCGGCAAAGAGCTGTTGGTGAGTAGAGCTACGTCATCTTTTAAGTATTTTATTTAGTCTTTTTCACCAACTCCAGCACCGTAATTGCGTAACACACGACTAATCACAATCTGAATCATTTTGAAGGACATTGCTTCATAATAATATGTTCGAAAATACTGCTCAACAACGTAAATAACGCAATGGATGTAGATAAATCACGTAATGGTACAAAAGTTGTATGATATTTAGCGTCTCTTAATTTATCAGAAATGTATGTGGAGGTGGTTAAACAGCCGCTAAGACTTATCCTCACACTGGTTCGTGTCGGTTACGTATATTTAAAAAAATCTTACTTGAATTTGACAAGTTATCCTGAGGTAACTCAAATTCAAGTAAGATTTTTTGAGAATGTATTCTGAGAATTTATTTGACCTATTCGTTTTGTGTGTTCGGCATCGTATACATTGATCAAAGATGTGGACTGCGAATTTTATCATGAAGAATAGTCGTATTGACAGCTTGTACGCAAACTACGTCTTTCAAGTACCAGATGAAACAAAAAGTTATTTTATCCAAACACGATATTTACTAATAAGCTGCCATTTTATTTTCAAGTTGTTGCCAGGTTCCGAAGTCGACCTTTCCTAATTATAAATTGATTTAAAGTTCGAACGTTGAATATAAGGAAAATTCGAAATATCGAAAGTTCTCCCTTCTTGAAACATTCTGAAGTGGTCTGTCATCAATACTTGACCTTTTAGTCGCTTTGTGCTTTCCCATTTCCAGTTTTAGCCGATTAGGCTTATTTTTCGGAAAATCAAACAGTTTTTCGTCCGAATTTTTTATTGTAAGAAAAACATTAATTTTATTTGTAAACATCCGGTTTGTAACTTGAGGAGGCGATGGCAAACATTCTTCTATCTGAACATATTTAAAATCTACTCGACCGTAATAATAGCATGCCTTTGATGGGCTGTTTCGCATTTTATTTGGCATTACTGCATTATAACGACGCCTGAACACGACAATTTGTAAAGTTATTACTTCATGACTTATATTTCGCAAAACTTAATCCATATTTAGTTTCACACTCTATCAAGATTATTTTAGTGCAGAATTCCGGTAATGCAACTGACTACAATAGGTATCTCTATCTATTTAATCTTTATCTAAAATCACTACACTTTAACTTTCACTGATGCTGGGGCCACATTGTCGCGTTATCGCGAACTATACTTCGTGCGCTCTCAGTTACTCAGCGAGACGTCGAGCAGTGTGCGAGAGAGAGCGCGCGAAGTTTAGTTCGCGATAACGTGACACTGACAATGTAGCATAAGTAATAACAGCCGCACGGGTCGATCCATCAGGTTAAGCTACGCTTGTCGCGATTGGTCCGTGTGTGGGTGACCATCTTTACATACCGTGCCTCTGAAAGCGCGCTAAGCCGTTGGTCCCGGTCGTAAGCAGCCCGAAAGTCTGGTTGTGGAGGTCAGACAGGCAGTCGCTCCATGTAAAATACTGGTATTCAGCTGCATCCGGTTAGACTGGAAGCCGACCCCAACATAGTTGAGAAAAGGCTAGGATGATGTTTTTACTTTCAAGGGACGTGATAAGTAGGAAATAAAAATCCTTTATTATTCGGTAAAGTAAATGGCCTTCACTTCCGTTAATTTCAATAGTCGTGTTTTTTTTTAGTTACAAAAATGGCCGAACCTGAAGCTAGTCTTGTACTAGTAATTCTTAAACCCCAAAAAAAAAGTTTTTATTTGATAGGTACCTGAAGTGGCGAAGACAAGTCACTTTTCTTAGAACAAGCGTGACGGCTGTATCCGTATGTTATTGACTGCGAACAATGCAACACGTGGCACATGCCGATTAGTAAATACATAATATCTGTCTGATTTCTGACATCATAACTAACTATTACGTTTACGTAGCATGATCTATAGCACGTACTTGAAGACTCGGATTGTTGTATTTACACATAATAGATCATTTTGTAATCTTAAATATTACGGGAATGATTTACAGTATTACTAACTGCACCCTAATTCCGTAATACACGATAAATCACAATCTGAATTGGTTTGAAATAAACTGCTAATCGATTGTACCATAAGTTCTAAAAAAAAAACTGCGCAACAACGTAAATAACCCAATGAATTTTGTTGAACTGCCAAAATGAAACAGATTAGTCTCGATTACGAAAATAAGTTATGCAGTTAGATTGCTGTTCGATATTTCCTAAAGGATAAACCCAAAGGGGTTTTCTCCTGTTTATTTTTTAATTATTAATAACCAACTTTATAGTCACAGTTTACACCCAAGGTTTACATACAAGGTATCGGTAAACAAAAAAAAAACAAAACAATTCACAGTTAAATTCTAAAAAACTAGACAAAATTAGATAGAATTAGAATAAAATTATTATTAAGAAGATAAAATTTAATTTGATTACGTCAGGTAGATTCTACTGGGACTAGACAAGTGACAATCGCTTCGAAAGCGTTTCGTATTTCTACAACAACTTTCAACTGGATTGACATAAGCTTTTCGATAGCTTATGTTAGACCTTTGTATTTTGGCCTCTTCAATGTTATCGCTGATAGAATGTCACTTTGTCTAGCAGCCGTATTCAGTAATCTCAATTCAGTGACCGCCTTTGTGTTATTTACTACTAAGAGTGATCACCAAACTGTTTGCCATGCGTGGTGATACGACTCCTACCACTGTTAATGCTATTGGCGGTCTATGTTCAAACTCAGCAAACTTTCATAGGCATGATGCTGTAGAATAATTCGACAAATTAGGGCGGGAATGTCTAATTGTCGAGTATAGAGTCTCTGACATGTTCCTATAACTTGTTGGTGCTAAATCCACTCGTACATAAAATCTCTGCCCCATACCCTGGGCCAGTATTTATTGCTAGCCATATGGACAGTTGGGTCTTGAGAACAGTTATTTAGTTTATCTATGCTAGGGCGCAAGTTTGATGCTCTGAATATTTTTAGCTACAACAATTACATAAATTGGAAGCAGCTAGGTTAGAAAGTAATTATGTTGGCGAAAGATGACACTATTTGTATTCTGTTATGATATTTAGCCACTCAACCACGTGTAGACAGCATGGTTGGAGAGCAGCCAACTTGTTTCATAATTACACAAAAATGTGTGAAATTGCCGGTTGAGTTTCCATTCACCCCATAAGTTCAGGAAATTAATTCGGTATACGTAGATAGTTTTAGTTCTACACGTACAGAGTAAATGTCCTTTAACGAACCTTTTGCGTGGCTTATGTATTCAGATTGTTTTGTACTACAGAAAACAATAAATAATCATTTATTGTGTCATAGTAACTACATGTTTATGGAGGAACTTGAATAAAACAATGTCACGAGTCACGACTAATGTCAGGTTAGCAAATGTAGCTGCTTTTTATTTCGACCTTAGCTTTTCGATATTTGCTCTCAAAACGTGAAAGTACTCTTGCAATAACCAACGCAAAAATTCTCTCGACATTTTTTTCCGCTATGGACTGTCAGTACTGCTAAATGCACCGCTAGAAGTTCTTCAAACAACGTTTACTTACATGACTCACGACGTCGCGTTCGAATCGATCACAGCAATCAATTATTCAGAACATTTTGAATACTAAGTTAGTGTCAGGGCCTAGTGTCACTTACAATCGTAAAGAATCGATAACGGTTTCCTTCATACGATAAGATTTAGAAATTCTATTTGCAGTTAAGATTATTATTTTAAAATCTATTCTTTGTGTTATTGGTATTTTATTATCTGTTAGTTTCATATCTTTGTTACCTAATCAATGATTTTGATAAAGTATGTGGAATTAGGATTTTCCTCACGGTACAAGGTATGCTTTTCCAGTTGTTTACGTTAACGATAAGGCCTATTATGGGCGTTGGTGATACAAGCTAGGACAGTTCTTACGTCTCGTGGCGAATTTCGTAAATTATTATAATGGAACCGGTGTTCTTTCGAAAGTAAATTGTTGATTATCGCACAGTATGTCATTGTATACATTAATATGTACTGTGGCTCAAGATTTTTGAGGAATTGTGACAATAATTCATTGATAAAGAATATCTAATCTCGACTCAATTTTATATCTTCCAATTTTGATGTTTTTTTTTTGTATTTTGTCATGACTAACATGTTCAATTGTGTTGTTTCAGTGCACTGTGCTGAAGTCTTGCGGTGAGGAGTGTGTAATCGCAGTCAAGGCAAACACAGCTCTCGACAAATAAACCAACTCAGCATTTATAGGGATATACATACATATAATTTTTTTACAATCAACAGCTCTTACATAAATGTAAAACATAATACTATGTATAATTTAACATAAAATATTATGGTGTGACGTGGTGCTGGCTTGTCGCCGTCCACTCCTCCTCGGGGACATCTGACGATATGGCATTGGTCTCATGATCAGCAGCCGTACCAATGATACGGTCCCATTGTTGTAAGGATAACATTCTAGAGATATGTGTCAATTTTCAATCGTGTGGGGTCTCTAGTCTTTGTACTTAAAACTCATCGCCATTTCACAAACTTGTGAGGCCACAGGGTTTCGGCGTCTGAGTTTTGACTACAGCGAATTGTTGGCCGACCAGCATTACATGTACAGCGCACGATTATTGCACATGCATACGATAAATGTAATGAATTAACCGTGCGTGGGACGCTGATGCATTAATTTATTTATACTTAAGTGTAATAGTGTACCCCCGAGTGGAGTGCGACGCCGGCAGGCGGCCGCGTGCGACCGGCCGGAACTTCACGTTTGTTTTTGTTTTGTTTGTTCTCTTTTCGCTTACAACGTCTACTAAACGTTAAAGTTACGTTGCGCTCCGCGAGCCGCCGAAGGTTTGTTGATCGACATCGGTGTGATAAAATTTCCCGTGGTGGATATTAAACGTTTTTAACGGTATATAACCCGAAAAAGAGATGGACGCAAACTTGAAGTTATTACCATAATTTAATGCTAAATTAATGATACATAAAAAATCGAGAAAATGCGCAAAAAAATAGAAATAAAGAAAATTCTTGAATGTGGTGTGTGATTGATTAGTCCTCTACAGGCACGCGTCGCGACGACGTGCCGGCGACACGCACGTGGCGCCCCCTTCATGTGTAACACTTGCCATCTGTTCAAATAACATCCACACTCTTGTGGTGTGCATTCCATGGCGTGCAGTGTTCTGCTCCTCTCGTTTAACCGTGACGTGCTAAATCATTGAAGACTGACTGAGAATGTCTCCTGATTATGAATATCTTCAGGCAAGACTGACGATGCATTTTGTAGAAGAAATAGTTGATTTTATAATGTAAATTTGTGCTCACTCGGCCTTTCCTTGCTCTCTTTGTTTGCTCATTTGAACACATGAGATGTTACACATTATCGAGTGGCTTAAGATTGCCTAAATTCCATGTTTTAAATGTAGTGATTCGCGACGGCCACTCTCTAGCAAGTGTTGCCTTCAAGGGCTCGATAGGGTACCATTCATTTGTATGTTAGTGGACTCATCAATATTCTTTTAACATCAGATTGTCAAAGACGATATGATATACGAAAATTAATGTAAGAATGTAAGGTAAGGCCCTATAGGAGAGATATTTTTTTATGCATCCAAAATTCGTACTTTCGCAGGTTTTAGACTAAAAGTTTAGGCTGTTTATAGACAACAGTTATGTTCCCTGTACATTTTTTGTTTTTTCGAAATTGCATAATCGTTATTGTTGGTAAAGTTTTTATACTAAGCAGCTTGTAATCAGGTTTTTATTTTATAAAAAACCTAAAGTATATATGTAAAGACATCGGGAGGTGTAAAATAAAATACTTTAGTAAAAAGGTAACTTTTCTTTCTGTAAAGATAAGCTGTTGTATCCCAATGGAACCTTGAATCGATGTATTCCTTCCTTGTTGGATATATCTTGTAATATCCGAAGCTTAGAATAGCGTTCGTGGATTAAATGTGAATTTATTCATAGCCGTTAGAATTAATTAATTGGTGCACCTATAAGTTATTAATAGGAATTGATTCTCTTGCACACATGGTCTGTTGCTTACATTAGAGCAGTACTCAGTAGATTCTGTGAAGCGAGCTATATCACTGGACCCGGCATTATTTTCTTAGCGTTGTTTCACTTGAAGAGTCTCACCGACTCACGTGCCACTCCTGTGTATAGCTTGTGTGTCAAACATATTGCGCTGTGCGAGACGGTCGAATGGTAGGTCATTATCATAAGACCTTGTGATGAAGAGATGGTTAAAAATTGTAATGATCCCAATAATCTGCGGATTTTAATTTAGGAAACTTAAAATTATTTTTTTATATTGGGGCGTAGGACAGGTTGAATAACTAATGTGACGGTATTTAGTGCTAAAGTTCTGTATATACGTAAGATTGGATAGATCGATGGAAAATGGACACTAGTTAAAATATTTCATATACCCTCTCTTGATGCAGTTCTATGTTTGTCATTTTGTGTGAACAAACAGCACCGAATTAATAGCAACGGCCAATAAATAAATGTAAAGCAGTAATAAGTACCTATTACAGTCTGTCGAATTAAATCTGTACAAAATGAAATACCGTGAGTTGTGATTCTTAGCACCCTTTATGTAGATTTTATTTAGTTTCTTTACATATTTAAGTTCCTTGTTATTTTATTTTACACCCTTACATTATTTACTTTCAATAAGAGTAATACCATCGTCAAATATTACTAAGATAGTAACTACTAACCTATATGGGCCAATACAATTATTAACTCAACGGTACTATAAAATCAATTATAAGTTCTCGAAGAAGTTGCAATTGAAGTCGCAATAGCAAGATAGTTTGCGTGGTGTACGATGTACAGTTAACCGCACGTACATAGGGGTTAAATTCCGTTTATCCGCCCTAAGGTGGAAACGTATGTCCGAGAATTCACCCTAGGTCTAGTTGGATAAACGGAATTTATAGGCTTAGAGCGGGAGAAGTCATTTGACGATTTCCCACCCAAAAAAAAAAAAAAAGGGTAGATTCTCGGACAAACGATTCCAAGTACCTACACCTTAGTTGGATTTTAGGTACCGATTACCGAATAACCCGTACATAGCAACTCCATTTGTCGTCTGCGCTTTTATTTCCTATAAAAGTATAGTCGGATTTCGTACTTGCAGCGTTCACGTGTGGTTGACCGTACTTATAGAATACCGTCATGAATAGAGTGAACTAAAACAAAATCTTAGACTCGACGTAAAGGGACTCGACATAAAGGGAACCATTCACTTATAAGTACAATCTGTAATTCCATCGACTTGGAAACCAACAAAGATTCATCAGAAAATGTTCTACGACATAGCTACCCCAGGTTATCTTTTGAGGAGCAAGAACCTGCTATTAGATGCAGGAGTGAGTGAAGCCAGTTTCTTCAACTGGACAGCAGAATGAGTAGATGATAACTAACTGAAAAAATCACGTCTAACAATTATTTTAAAACGTTAAAAACATTAAAGATCTGGAAAGAGGCTTATAGACAGCTGGATGAGGAATAAGAGGTTAAGCTACGCTTGCCGGGGTTGGTCCGTGGATGGATGACCATCTTCACATACCGAGACTCCTCCATGCCTCGGAAAGCACGTTAGGCCGTTGGTCCCGGCTGTCATTTGTGGATCTTTGACAGTTGTTACGGGTGGTCAGAAACCCGAGTCTTGACAACCAGTCTTACCAAAGGGTATCGTATTACCCAGTTACTGGGTTGTGGACGTCAGATAGGCAGCCGGCCCATGTAAAATACTTGTATTCAGCTGCATCCGGTTAGACTGGAAGCCGACCCCAACATCTTCGGGAGCATCTCTACAGCTTGGCCCAAAAAAGCTAGGGCACCTAGCGAAGACTTGCTTTCTGCCAAATTTTGTCGCAATTTTTCGACAAGTCACAGATTTAGTCGAGTCTTATTATAGGATATAATATAATGAGTTCAATTTTTTAGGCATAGTCCAAGGTGTAGATCCGTAAACTTCGATCTAGCTCTTGGTCTATACCTACTTTAAAAATTGAACTCGTATATCTTTTTAACTAGATACCCGACTAAATCTGTAAATGTATATTGCGACTAATTTTTACCCGACTACGGCGAAGAAAAAAGGAGGGTTATGATTTTGACCGGTATGTATGTACCTATGTTCATCTGTTCCCTCCTATCTTCCGAACCACTTATCACAATTTGACAAATGAGGTATCGTTAGAAGCGTTGTGATTGTCCGCTGGTGTGTGAAGTCACATTAAATTAAAAATGGCGCCCTCTAGAGGACATAAAGTGAGGAACTTAAAAAAAAAATGGTTTAATCGTACCATGTTGGGTACGATTACATATACAAGACACCACAGACACAAATAAAAAATCCGGAGTCACACGTAATCTGTTCGATTTATGCCCTAACACGTGTGTGTTATCAAAATTAAAATCCCTGATGGTGGCCATGCCTCAGTCACACAGGAGATGGAATTTTAAGCGACTGTGACGTCATCAGTGTGGGTTGATGGCGGCGCGGTCCTAGTGTCACGGGAGTTATGATGACCCTTTCCCTCGAAATCATTCAAGCTATCTAGGACCTGTAATTTACTAGTTTTACTAATCAATTTGCAACTTAAAAATTAAGTATTTGAGCCATGGCCGGACGTAGAAATAAGAACATAACATCACTCCTGTAATCCCCAAGGGTTGCGCATAGGTGTAGTACTTATAGTACAACCAAATTCGCCAGTTATTTTTAGTCCCATGTAATAGGCTCGTGACTGAGAACCAAAAATTCGAAGACATGTGACGTCTAACAACCTGCACTCGGCCTGCGTCGATTAGGCCTGAGGCTATAGATAAAATCCCTTTTCTGTAAGCGTTAACGCCAACGGAAAAATCAAATAGTATGGAGTTGACATTACCTTTAGAGATGTCATGTGACTGCTGCTGTCAACTCCATACAATTTGATCTTTCCGTTGGCGTTAACGCTTACAGAAAACTGTGCCCCAGCAGTGGGAACATTATATGCTGATTATGCTATGCTTATGCGGAGATAAAACACTACAAACACAAACTATTTTGAAAACTCGATATACCATATTTACGGCTAGGTACTGTATGTGGGTACACTAAAAGGCAGGAATAATGAAAAGCTAGATTAGAATAATAAAAACATTTTATAACTCATCATCTGAAAATCCATCGGAAGATATTTCTATGACTAGGAAAGGATCTTCGATATCAAATACTTGGCATACAAAGCCATCTCCTAATTCGTCCAACATATTTTGAATATCCAGTGGTTCTCTTTTAACATTATCTGCTGTCGTAACTTCAACACCTTCCTTACAAATACTAGAATCACAATTTTGTTCAATATTATCTGTTGCACTAGAAACATTGTCTTGAACACAATTGACAGTACATGGTTCAGTATTAACCGGAGCTTCTGTGTTTTCAACATTTATATTACTATTTATTGAACTCATGTCGCTATTTCCATTTAACGTTGCATTATTAAAACCGACAACCGTTTCCGTAATCGTTAATTCTAATTTATTAACCATCTCCCCTTTGTCTGAACACTCATTATGCATTGTGATAGTGTGAGTAAACATTTTAGTATTTGTAGGCAGCATAACCGAATCATTATTACTAATAGCATCTTTCATTATTGAACTCTCTCCTGTTGCATATTGATCCTCATTAATGGCTGTTCCTGCTTCATGACTCTGTGTTGCGTTTGGAGTTGTTAGAAAATACATAAGCATAGGATCTTGATTAACAATTACATCATTCGCTTTCAAACTTGGTCCTATACAATATTGGTTATTTCTTAATGAAGAGGTTAGGATTGTGTTATTTGTTCGTAGTAGACTTAAATTAATGTTACTCCTTGAACACTCGCCTGTAACATTTTGGTTATTAATAGTAGTAACATTTTGGTTATTAATAGTAGAAGTAGCTGTATTACTTGGTAAAGTAATATTTTGTTCACTTTCACTGTCTGAACCACTAGAATCTTGGTCTAATTCAAATTCTACTGCATTGCCTACTTGGGGATGTTCAACTCTTGGTGTCGCGTTATTCTCCATTCTTACGTATCTGTAAGGAATATAGTAAATAATATAACACATTGCTACGAGGTGTGGTAACGAGTCTGATGCCAAAAATATAGTTTTTAAAAAAAATCTAAAAACTATATTTTTGGCATCAGACTCGTGTTGCAGGTTTTTTTTTGTTAGCCTATACTGTCCCACTGCTGAGCAAAGGCCTCCCCCAAATCCTTCCAAACATCCTTTTCTAGGGCCACCTCGATCCAACCCTTGCGGTACGCGTCTAGATCGTGTTGCATGTATACGGATAAAATTTGGTACACAGATAGACCTGGACAAAGGGTACTTTTAATCCCGGTATGCGGTAGTACGTTCCCGTGGGATATTTTCCGACATCCACGCGGGCGAAGCCGCAGGCTTTAAAAGCTAGTAGTAAATAACGACAGAGTAGGGTCAGTTGCTGAGCCCTCAACGAATACTAACAACTAGAACCATAGAAACGCCATATTCTGACACTGAGCGGTCATCAGTTAAAGAGAAGTCCTGCCCAATACACCACCTTGAGGGACACCTATGGAAAATGTTTGTCACTTTCCACGCTATGTGCCTTTATTGAAAAAGTTAAAATAAATGGTCAAGAGAGGAACCATAGCAGTGAGCATCCAGAGATCAGGATCAGGATCCATTGTGTCAAACGAATTAGACAAGTTTTAGGCTAAGAACTCACGGAGTGGTTTTCACCCGCGCGCGCCGCGGTCGTGGCACTGCGTTTTTATTTCTAAACTCACGACCGCAGAGCGTGCAGGCGCAACCCGCCGAGGCGGCGGGTGACTGCCGAGCGGGACCCGTAAACAACTGCGCCTCGGGTGTAAAACGCGTCGTAAAATGTGCTCTTACTTTTTGCATATAAATCTACATCCTACAGAAGCTGCGGGCCCGCAAACGCGGCGGGCGCGGGTGAAAACGCTCCGTGAGTTCTTAGCCTTAGGAAAAATGTTACCTACAAGGTCAGTTCGAAACGCAATGAAATTACCGCAGTGTAAGTACCTACCTGTCTAAAATTTCCTCTTCTTTTAATTTAGCAATTAGCTTATTCTGTTCCAGCTTAGCTAGCAAAATTGGATCTTTTTCAGCAGGGTCGTCGGTTTGTTCCTTGTCACGTATTAAACTCAACAGATCCCTGTACTCTCGCTTCTGCCGTCGCGTCCGTAGCGCCTGCCCGCATTGACGGAACAACGCTACGGCTGTAACATTAAAGTTTCAACATTTATAAATGAAACCTGTCTGAACTTTTCATAATTAAAATCTCTGTAAGGACAAACAGTATGCTTATACCTTTATCGTGTAAGTAGTTAAAGCCTGGGAGACACTAGGGGACAAATGAAGAAACAAGTTGCGGAACATCTCCCTCAAAAACTACGTGAAGTGTCCCGAGACAATTGTCGCGGAACATTTTGCCGACCACACTAGTCAATGCTCATAGAAATGTCGCCCAAGGAGGTAGTGGCTATTATATCGTGTGTTGAAACGAAAGAGAAGGTGGTGGATCGTCTGTGAATTTTACTCGAATGTCATCGGTGCCGATTCTGTTGTTCACAACTAAATTAAAGTTCAGTGCATCTTTTTCTTTCTATTTCATTAAGAAAAGGACAAAAGATAAATTTTTGTTTAGTCCTGTCAAGTTAATCAGCGCCTGACGTAATTTTAGAATGCAAGTTTTTAATCACCTCTAAGCATAAAAGGAGTAGTGACAAGCACTGATTAATTTGACAGTTGGAGGTCTGATTTTGAAACTTTATTGCAAATGATCGGACCTTCCATAGCCAAATAGGATACAATACTACGGAACGCTATTAGTCCTGATATCAAACATACCATTACATTGAGACAGCACGGTATCATTTCCTCACACTACAGACGGTGACAAATGGCGCGACACGTGCGCTCGCTCTTGAGGCGGGAGCAAGCAACCTGCCCCGCATCACATAGAATGTTGCGGGACACTATTCAACGTTGCAGCGTCACGTAGATTGAGTGTTGCGCGTCATGTTGCGGGACAAAATGCTCCCTAGTGTATCCCAGGCTTAAAAGTTCTGCTTCCTACCTTCCTGTATCTCCTGTTGTCTATTCCAGGCAAGTTTATCAAACAGATTTGCTTCTACCACACATTTTACTACATCAGAAAAGTCAGGAAATGCCACTGTGCCTGTCTTATCTATCGTACTATTCAGAAACTGTTCCAGCCTCTTGGCAGGTCCAGGTGGATGACCTTCAGCGACAATCAGTCGAATCTCACGGCGTTTAACTATATCTTTACAGTTTCCTTTTATTTCACATATCTGCTTGTAGCATGCTAAAACATTTTCTTTGTATCTGTAAATGATAAAAGAAGTTAATTTTAAACTTTATGCTGAACCTACTTTCTTCAAGCAAGGTCAAGAATAATTTGAAACCCTATTAATAGCAATAATGGCATGGAGGCTGAGGAAACCGTCGCGCACGTGCTCTTTGAATGCACGGGCGTCACCGAGATTAGAACTGCAACGCTCGGGTCACCCAGATCTTACACGGAGGTTCTACACAAACCAGGAGACTTAGTTAACTTTTGGAGGGCAGGTGGGCTGGTTGGAATAACCACCTAACGGCCGCCATGGCCCACGCACAATGGTCCACCTTAGGGACTAAGTGCGGAAACTAAACCCGTAACATAGGTAACAATAGCAATAATGAATTGTTAACAAACTCACTTTGAACACAGGAAGTATGGTGACGCAAAACGACTTTCAGTCATCACCTCTTCCTCTTCTAATTTATCAATCATCCTTTTATAATTTGCAATTTGATTTTCAAGGCGTGTTATTGTTTCTAAATCATTAGTGGATTTGTCTGAAGCGTCATACTCTATTGGCAAAACCTCTAAAATTACATGGGTTTTGGGAATCAGAAGCTCATAATCCATTTCGTTGTCTGATGATCTACTATTTTCATCACTATTTTCTATGTTAGAATCTTCTTCTACTGTTTCTTGTACTACTTTATTTTCTTTATTAGCATCTGCTTCTAAAGTTTCTTGTACAACTTGATTGCCTTTTTTACCCGACTGCCCCAGAAGGAGGGTAATGTTTTTAGACTCTGCTTCTAAAGTTTTTTGTAAAAGTTGATTGCCTTTTTTAGACCCTGCTTCTAAAGTTTCTTGTACAACTTGATTGCCTTTTTTAGACTCTGCTTCTAAAGTTTCTTGTACAACTTGATTGCCTTTTTTAGACTCTGCTTCTAATGTTTCTTGTACAACTTGATTGCCTTTTTTAGACTCTGCTTCTAAAGTTTCTTGTACAACTTGATTGCCTTTTTTAGACTCTGCTTCTAATGTTTCTTGTACAACTTGATTGCCTTTTTTAGACTCTGCTTCTAATGTTTCTTGTACAACTTGATTGCCTTTTTTAAACTCTGATTCTAAAGTTTCTTGTACAACTTGATTGCCTTTTTTGGACTCGGCTTCTAATGTTTCTTGTAGTACTGTGTTTACATTATCATTTCTCTGGTCACTAGGTTCTGTTTCTTCTATGATAATTATATCATTTTCTGATCTATCTCCAGAATCAGTATCAGAATCATCTAAATCTATAATATCAGTCTTTTCTTTTTCAGCATGTGCAGCACTCCTTGTTTTAATTCTGTCTTTGGCATTGACTGAATATTTTTTTGTTTTTTTTTCTTTTCTTTTAGTTTCTGTACTACCCAATCTTTTTCTTGTCTTGTTATTTGTATAAATATTATGGATTTGTCTATTTTCTGCATTATTTTGATTAATTTCTCTACTGCTACTAGTAAATTCTGCAAGTGTTTAAAAGTTCACATGAATGTATGCAAATAATTTATTATGGTTGTGCCAAAACATAGTATTATAATATCTGTGGCAAAAGTCCACAGACCACGGCCGTCCAAAAGTGGATTGGGTTGACACAAGAACCATAAAGCCCATGGTTGTTGGGTTGAAAATATTGTTGCAGTCACAGGAATCACTTACATGCCCTCATCTAAGTGTTTCCTATGACTTTCTGTGCATCCTCCACGGAACCGGAAGTAATGCTGAAGAAAGGGGAGGCCTATACCCAACAGGGTGATTCTGGTCTCAAATAATGATGATCAATTTATTACGACACAATCTCCTAGAAAAATAGAATGAGCCAATAAATGGTACACATTGCTGCTAAGCCAACAGCTACAAATAATGACACAATCAGTGATACTCAATAACTTGAGCTGGTTATACATTGGTAAGCTGGTTTAGCTACAATCATCACTATGGCCCAATTGTATGTGTGTTAGTGTGTGATTTCTAACCATCTTAATCATCACATTCAGTCTCCAATCCCACTGCTGGGAATACGCCTCCTCTTTTAGTATGCCAACACTTACATGATGTCATGGTCTACAAATGGCTAAATAGTATAATCAGCCTACTGTTCCCACTGCTGGGATACGGGCCTCCTCTCGGTGAGACGAAGTGGGCCGTAATCTACCACGCACGCCTACTGCGGGTTGGAAGATGTCGCAATGTCTACGAATTTTTGTTTCTAGGACATGCCGCCGGTTTCCTCACAATGTCTTCGTTTTATGAGAGCAGTGGTGATAAAATAATTTATACAAAGTAAAGCGCCTGTCTGTCTGGTAAGTCAGTGCTGTGATCACTGGGCCACCACTCCTCAATGGCTAAACAGCAGTAAGGTAGTAGCAACAAACCTTCATGATCCCATTGAGAGCTATTTTTCTTCAAGTCAGTAGCTAGAGTAACAAAAGGCACTTTTCTTCTTAACCCTCCAGATTTCAACTCCTCACACAATGTCTTAATATGTAGAAACTTGTGATCAGGATCTCTTATTAGCAGTTTGTAAGTCTTCTTCAACAATGCCCTAAATGATCCTGATTCCTTAAATGTATTATTTGCATCTCTGTACAACGGTAATACTGTTTTATGTATTACTCTTGGCATTCCGGTAGAATTTTCCATATTTATACATTTACTTACAATTTTATCCATTAGACTATTATTTTTAAGATTATTTACAAAAGTTTTTTCAGATTTTTTTAAAGATCGCTTCTTGTTTTTTTTTGCAGCATTATTTGTATCTCCAGTTTTTTTTGGTGATTCATCATCTAAAACAATTGTTTCTACTGTTGGCACACTTGTTGCAGCAACTTCGTTTCCACTGATTATTTTTTCATCATCTTCATCAAGTATAACAACAGGTTCCTGAAAAATAATAAAATAATGAAAAAAAAGAAAAGCTAAACATGTAAGAAACTTGTTTTTTTGTTTGAGCTATGTACTTAGTTATTGTGCTCAGACCAAATAAAAAACCATGACAGCACTGTTAACACTGACATGAGGCTGGTTTCGTAAACATGTGTGCACATAGTGAGGTATAGTTTGATTGTAAATGTGTGCGTGTATGCAGCGGAGGTGTAGTTTTGGCATGCTTCACTGTATTGTTTGCAGCGCTGCCTTGATTTTTTATTTGGTCTGAGTTATTGAGTAGTTGGGTCTCATATGTTAAAATATTAAGTTTAAATAAGAATTTGTTAAGTTGTTTATAGTTTTATCAGCATATCCTCAAAGAATGACATCATCAACGTAAATGGACTCGACATAAAGGGAACCAATCATTTAAATCTACACGTTGCTTATTTTGTAAGTGTATAATGCACAAATCACAGAGCACTATTTATTACTGGTGGAACACAAACTCTGACTACTCATTCACACAGTAGGTACATCTATGTCTCACTCGCTTCGGCCGTCAAGGAAACCGGGGTTTCGTGAGCTTATAATATTCACAAAAAGCTACTTATATCCATAAGATAAAGGAATACAAACAACTATAACTTTCAAATTAATTTTATTACTTGTATACTTTAGTTATGGTTACAATGTAACGCCTTTACATGAAGAGAGATACGATAATTAATCACTCACCATATCAACATCGTCGTCGTCTATCAACACCGGTTCTACATTCATTATTAGAATTCAAATGAAATCAAACAAAAACTTCGAAATTGATAGATATTGTGGTAATCTGCCCGATTTCATTCTTCGGGTGATTTATTTCTGGTTTGACAGTGACAGTAGTCAGTAGTGAGTGTTAGAAACGTAGACAGAGTATTCTATTAATTTTGCTGTTCTGTAATTCGTTCAAGAACCACAGAATATGGTCCTAGTAAGGCTATTACTTTCAAGAACTGAAGAACTTCAAGAAATGGGTAAATGACAAAAGTGATCTCTTCATTTGGAAGAGACCAAAATTGGCGGAATAAATTACATTTCTAGTACTTAAATAGGTTTAGATTCAATTATCATGAATTAATGTGAAAGTCAGTTGCTGCACCGATGGATCCATAGATACAGCATGATAAACTTGTAAAAAATGTAATATCACAACCTTATATTATTTAAGATCACACCCCAAAACTTCTGGGATTGGATTTTTGGGGTCATTTTCAACCTAGAAATAATTTAATTAATTTTATACGATTTTTTGTTAGAGTCAAGCCTTTGCTTGCCTTTGCTCTGGGCGGAGCGGGAGGGCGCGTCAGACTCTTACTGTCTAAAACCTACCCTTGTTCCTTCAGTTCGGACTTCGGAATAAGGTCCATATCGGACGGTGAGGACTGAGGAACCCATTGCTGACCGTCCGCAAGCCCGCGGCTAGGGATTCCCGACGCCCAGGGCGTCTCCTGCGGCGGGTGGGGGCATGAGGGCGCGAAATTTTCCTCCCTGTCACGCGTTCTGCCTCCTCCTTCGCAAGTATTACTGGTTCGCAGGAGGTGACGGCTTCCCATGCCGCACGCTCATTGGTCAAATCAAATAGCGCTCCGTACCATAGCCTTGACCAAGACCGGACGCGAGAGATCACCGCCGCCGATCGCCTCCACGAGGACACGACGGTGCTCAACCCAAGCCGGGCAGACCTCCTCCGTATGCTCCACACAATGTAGACGGTCTACATTGTGGGCCCCCTGGGCGTTTCCTCCCGCCCTATCCGGAACAGGAACCTCCCGAAGCAACCATTTCCGGTGAGGACCTGCGTCAGGCGGAAGGTGAGGACGCCGTGGTGCCTCTCTAGCCACTCCTCAAAAAAAGAAAAAAAAAGAAAGAAAGAAAAATTGTTTATTCAAGAGGGGACTTATCGCCGCAATTGTGGCGTGCCCAGCACTGGGTTGCGCCAATCGCACTCTCCATTCCGCCGGAGCTCTGTCCGCTGTGCCGTGATTTCTCGCGGCAGCGGAGTTACGCCCCGGCGTTTCGCCTCCTCGCACCACTCCCATATGTGCGCGAGGACTTTTGCCTCCAGACCCCATACCGCCCCCCCACCCCCTGCCAGCATACATAGGCAGTTGCTTTGTATAAATATGTGAAGAAATTCACGGAAGTAGTATATTTTTATCGAAATTAAGAGGAAAACTATTACAGCTAAGTAGGGTCTACTAGTTAACGACTAATAATCGACCAACTTACATTTGCAGTTGCAAAAACATGTTCTCCCATACATTATACGGGAGAACATGTTTTTCACCGACAATGTTAAGTTTATTCTTGGGGTAAATTCATCCCAACTACGGAACCTCTTATTGAGCGTGTTTAACACGCACTTGGCCGGTTTTTCTAGTTGTTAGATCTCGGTGGGACAAGTGACATAGTTTGAGTTGACTAAATAAAAATCCAAAATGCGGATAAATATATATTTAGAGAGGCCAATTAAAATCTATTGTTATTATGTGAAATAAATTGCAACAATAAAATTGGCTTGTTGCATTGCCTTAACATTATTATAATAATGTATGCTTTATCTCTTACATAGAACCTTACAAGTTAAAAATACATTTTGTTTATAAACTACAATAAAAGAAAATACTAAGCAATGAAAATGCAACTGTAAATGAGATGGATGATACTTGGGCGAATTTAATTCCAAAATCTATACATAATGAGACATTTTTTACATAGTTTACATGCTTACAAGTCCAATAATATCTATGAAGAAAAAATATATAAATATAAGGACTATTTTGTTCAAAGCACCATACTGGCCGCATTGATTTATTTCTAAATTCAATACACTATTTTATTAATAGACGAGAAATATATTTTTTATATTAAATTATCCTTCATAAGTTTCCACAATTTCGTAAGTTCACATTTCTTTTCGTGAGCGATCCTTAATTAACACAATTTACCCAATATCTCCACCTCATCTGAAAATAAAAGATTCTAGCATTAATATTTTAGTTGTTAACCGGCGAAATATCAGTGTACTATTAGGTACACCCCTAAGATTCTAGCATTAATATTTTAGTTGTTAACCGGCGAAATATCGGTGTACTATTAGGTACACCCCTAAGATTCTAGCATTAATATTTTAGTTGTTAACCGGCGAAATATCGGTGTACTATTAGGTACACCCCTAAGATTCTAGCATTAATATTTTAGTTGTTAATCCGCGAAATATCGGTGTACTATTAGGTACACCCCTAAGATTCTAGCATTAATATTTTAGTTGTTAACCGGCGAAATATCGGTGTACTATTAGGTACACCCCTAAGATTCTAGCATTAATATTTTAGTTGTTAACCGGCGAAATATCGGTGTACTATTAGGTACACCCCTAAGATTCTAGCATTAATATTTTAGTTGTTAACCGGCGAAATATCGGTGTACTATTAGGTACACCCCTAAGATTCTAGCATTAATATTTTAGTTGTTAACCGGCGAAATATCGGTGTACTATTAGGTACACCCCTAAGATTCTAGCATTAATATTTTAGTTGTTAACCGGCGAAATGCCGTTGTACTGTTAGGTAAACCCCTTTGGGGATTACAGGGGTGATTTAATATTATGTAGTTTAATTGTTAACTTCTTTTTGATTGATAAAATTAATTATACTTTTTTACAGATAATCATTTTTAGAATTTGATACTTCCCGTATCTTTATAGGTACACTGGCAAAAATAAAAATAATTATCCGATTTCCTATTAAAAATTAATTACATACTAAGTAAGTAAAGCAGTTGCTTTGAAAAATAATAACACAGGTGTGACTGCTACAAAGTCCGACATTAAATACCTTTTTTTTAGTATTTGTTGTTATAGCAGAAACAGAAATACATCATCTGTGAAAATTTCAACTGTCTAACTATCATGGTTCATGAGATACAGCCTGGTGACAGACTGACAGACAGACAGACAGACGGACGCACAGCGGAGCCTTAGTAATAGGGTCCCGTTTTACCCTTTGGGTACGGAACCCTAAAAAAGCTAAAACTCACGTAAACACGGCGATGCACACTGGCAGGCGTCTACTCAGTCGTCGCGAGCGACGTGCCTGCGTTGTAGCGCGACGGCCAAGTCATGCTGTAGGGCCGCCTTGCGACGCACCACCTCAGCTGGCACCACGGACCGCAGGCCGTTCACTATGTCCTTAGTTTTGCCTGTTTAGAAATAAATGTTTGTAGAACTTGAGATAAAAATGGAGGTGAGGTGAGATAAGTGTTTTCTACCATTGGCTATTTTCATATTTCCAAAAGTAAAAGCAAGTTGATGCAATGCATGATGGAATGCATAAATCTACTGAATATTAATCAAAATGTGATAACGCAGTATGCCCTTTATAGTCCTCTGCTAAAAGGTTATCTAAATACGCAACAAAGAAAATTATGGGCCATTACTGTAGTTTTTTTTTTTTTTAATGTTGAGTACTCAGAAATACTTTAAAATCTACTATCTATGTATTTTAATAACGCCGGCGTGTGTGTATAACCAGAATGTATGAACGTAGACGAGGCAAAAGGAGTATGTAAGGATCGTATGGTGGCGTTCTGTATTTTCTGCCTATCCCCAAGGGAAGAAGGAGTGAGGCGGCGAGGGTTATGTATGTATTCTTGATAGAGCGGGCTGCTTTTCTTTCACTTGGATCCGCCGCAACAACTTGCAGAAGGTTTGTGAGTTTGCACATGAGAAACTATTTTATTGCCACAACAAGCCATATGCATCACCAAAAATGTCGAACTTCCATACAAACTTTCATCCCCCAAGGGGGTGAATTTTCAAAAATCTTTCCTTACTGCTCATTATATTATAAGGAACTCTTGGGTAAAATTTCATGCTTCTAGGCCATTGTCTATAGTGAATGAATTTAAGATTTTTATAAAGTAGATTTTATATTTTACAGAATTTATATGAAATGATTTGCAAGCAAGTTAACATGTTTTAAATAGGTCACTATAGACTTATATGGATCATTTAAACCCTTTAAAATTCAGTTACCAGCTTGACAAGACATTGATTACCAAAATAGATATCGTTGAGCGTGTTCCGGATCTTGTTCTCCATATCTTCGACCATGCGACCGATGTTCACGATGTGCGGCGTCACGTCGCTCACTGCCGAGTCCTGTTCTGCCTGAAATTGTATGTAACCTCTTGTTAATAGACTGTTTGCTGGCTGTAATTAATTATAATATGGGAGCACCATGTATCTATCACTTATTTTATATATCATTGCAACATTTTTCCTTTAGGTAGAGTGTACCTACCTTCACATAATTATCACTACAACTCAAAAACTGCTGCATCAATTTTCATGCTGTTTTCACCAATGGATAGAGTGGTTCTAGAGGAAGGTTTAAGTATATAATAACCGACAACCAAACGGGCGAAGCCGCGGGCATCAGCTAGTTATTATATAAAATATTGTAAAACATTTTAAAATAGTAACTATTTTACTCAACTTTTTAGAAGACCCACCTAAATTGAGTATTTTGAACATTGAGAATCTGGATGCTTACCGAGATCTCATGTTCAAGGTGGAGTAGGAAAAGAGAGAGAGAGACGGACTATGAGACGGCCTTTGACATTCAAAAACGCCTTTTAAGTGACTAATTGAAATAAATGATTCAAACTTGAACTAGTGCAGTGGGGCAGAATGGGCTATATATAAATAATAAAAACTGGATTTAAAATAGATGTAGATCTTAAACTAGCTAATCTGTTTACCTGTCTAGTAAGACTGCCACCAAGGTTCATGGTCCCGCTGCTTTCCTTATTAGTTTGCAGCCACAGCATGGCTGTGGATGTGAGTTTGTAGTGAGCGTTGCGGCCAGAGCTCTTCTCAATCACCTCAACAACATGGATGGAATCCCAGCAGCCTTTGATCTTTTGGGAACCATCACCGGCTTTCTTTATCAATATTACACCTGGAAGATTGTGTAATATGGTTTAGTGGAAGATACAATGTTAAATTATTGCTGGCAAAAGTGGAACAAAAGTATTTTACGGAAGCTATAGAAAAAATAAAAGTATTGTATGGGGTGGAGGCAACCATAGTTTTAAATTAAAAAAAAAGAATTATTTACACAGTAACAGGTAATAAAACATAATACTACTCTCATGGTAACTGATTTTGTAGACTGAACTGAAAAATAAGTCATTTTGTTTCCTGCTCCTAACCTAAATGTATGTCAATGAATAACTAACCAGCAAATCCATGATCCATGTCCCACAGGTATACAGAGCTGACACCACCTTCAAAATACATTTCTCTGTACTGGTCGAAGGCGTGATTAGCATCGATTTCTAATTTCCTGAGTCTCTCTGAAGGCATTGACCCATCTTCTAGTGGAGGGTCGTACGTGTTTGACCATGGTGATCTGTAAGAGTCACCATCGCGATTGTAGTCACACAGCAAGTAGTCTTTCCCTGTACTACGGTCCTGAGCGATCTTTAGTGGCTGATCTACCGACGATAACAGGTCATCGCACATAGTAGGGACCAGATCTATCAAATCTGTCAAGTTTTTCTCAATCTGCTGCGGAGGCAGCCTCCGCATCAAGTCCAATGCACAATCCATTTGTTGGTCAGTCTGCAATATTTATAAAACATAGCACAGATTTAGTAAATTCCGTTAATTTTGGTGCATTAGTCATCATAACAAATAGTGATAGGAACGTTAAAGCACTTCTAGTAACCAAAAGAGCAACTTACCATGATTAAACTAGAACGTAGAAAATGCAAATAAATATGTAAAATTAATTACAAAGTGTTTTTACTGTTAAAATTGCTTTATTCCAAATATTAGGAAATCCCAACCCAATTGATAACTTGACGTAATTTGACAGCAAAAGTTAATGTCCGGAAATTTTATTTAGGTTAGTATTTCATTGTGAAGTTCCTGGTTGTTTCAAAACGTATTTCTACTGATATTCTCGATAGTTTTACCGACCGTCAAGCAATCGTGATAATATTATAATTAATCATGAATTTGATCAAAATCATTCTCGTTGCAATAATAACGATGTTATATTACATTTTTAACTTGTCTGCTTTTAATTGTTTTTGCAGTTTTGAATAAAGTATAATTGAACAGTCGATAGTTGAACATGTTTGTTCTGAGGCCGGAAACAGCTGGCACGTCACTACACTATAAACTTTACAATGGAATGTTGCCTGGGTTAAGAGACGCCGGTATACTTGTTTCACTCCCTCTTGTTGAAATTCCTATAGGAAGAAAGAAAGCGTCATCTTCAATGAAAACATGTAACTGTTTCCTGTTGAATGTCAGTTTGTGAATAATGTTGTGTGTGTCAAAGTTTTGTTGTTATTAAATTTAATTTCGATAATTACCGTTTATTACATAAATTAACACTTTTATCAATGGAATTGTGATCCCTTTTTGTGTCAGCACTGAAGGACATAGTTACGTGAAGTGTGAATTCTCGTAAAGGTTTGCATTGTGTACTTAATTATACATATTCAAATGATTCACGTTATGGGAATGTTATCACAGTTATTATTATAAAGGTTCTATTATACGCGCCTAAACGGGAAGTTGGTGTAGCGAAGCCGCAATTAGCTTTTGTCAGTAAAGGTATAAAGTGGTGCAGAGATTGCAAATAAGGTAATCCTATTTGCACTAGGTTATGACCAAGTTGTGGCCTCTAGAAACCCTATGATCGTTGCTACTGCATTTCTTTCCATACATAACATGTTTTTAGTATATCTAAGGAGTTTTTGAGAGAAGTATGATGTGAAATCCATTAAAAACTTTGGATTGATCAGTTAATAACCCTATAGTAAAGAAACAATAGGGCTTTGTTGTAGTAATATAGCATTGTATTCAAATATGTAACTGCACCTATTATGTAGTATTCCAGTCAAGAACATTTGGGTGTGTTGAGTTTTAATTAAAGTATAATCCACAATTATGCCCATGGACTACTTTAAAAGTTGATTTTAGGATGTTTATGACAACATTAAGTACTTGAAACAAGTTTGAATAGGTAGTTTATCAACATGAAGTGTTGATGGAGCAGAAACCTTGAAATGTCAGTGTAAAAATGATTACAGTGGAATATGAATTGTTATTTCTACCATTCTGTTTATACTGGTACATTAAAAGTTAATACTGCCAAGAAATTTTGGCCAAAACTAACTAAAGCACTAACCTGACAACATTGCATACTAAATTACTAAATTGAAGGGTGTTTTACATGTACAAATCACCAACAAAAATAATATACCTCGGAAAATAATTTATAGGTCAGACAACCACATTTCCAATGTATAAATCATAGCTATTATGTGTCTATAAGGCTTAGGTCTGTATTAAAGAACCTCACTCAAGACTCGAGCATTACTTCAAAACTAGTTTCAACAAATTAGACAAGTTTTCAAGTGAGGGTCTGTAATACGGGGCTTTATTATTATAACAAAATATCACACCTGTATGATGAAGGGTTTGGAAGATGTTTTCATCATTATTTCACTAGATATTGTTAGTTCAATTTAACAGGGGGTGAGCCTATTGCCATTGGTCAGCACTAATCCAGAATATTCTCCCGTTAAACCCCTGTAATTGTTGATTGCTAATTTAATTGTCAATTTCATCTGCCTAGCCTTTTCCCAACTATGTTGGGGTCGGCTTCCAGTCTGACCGGATGCAGCTGAGTACCAGTATTTTATATGGAGCGACTGCCTATCTGAACTCCACAACCCAGTAACTGGGTAATACGATACCCCTTGGTTAGACTGGTTGTCAGACTTTCGTGCTTCTGACGACTCATAACGACTGTCAAAGATCCACAAATGACACCCGGGACCAACGGCTTAACGTGCTTTCCGAGGCACGGAGGAGTGCTCGATATGTGAAAATGGTCACCCATCCACGGACCAACCCCGGCAAGCGTAGCTTAACCTGATGTATCGACCCGAGCGGCTGTTATAACTTAGCCACGAGCTCACTTTAATTGTCAATTTATGCTAGCAATTTGTTTTAAATCTTAGTACTTTGTTTCATAACTTTGTTCTAGATATTTACTTTACATAACTGAAGTGTTAATTTACTGTACTTAACGTGATTTACACTTCAAATACTTCCTTGTCTATAATAGGTGCTAATAAAAAATTATTAGAATACTAATTCATTTAGAAAAGGTGATACAAATGGGTGAAATTCGCCTAAAATATTCTTTACTTAAATATTTTCATCCATGACTATATCTTTATGACTTTTGATAAGAAACCAGATGACACACTATCACTGCTATTGGTATTTCATTCAAACTATACTATTAGGGATTTGTTGATACTACCATTTGAATTATTCTACTACTCATACGCTATACTTATCACTCACTCATTTATGGGTTTATTTGCTGTCATTTCCAAAAAAATAATAATCCCCAAGGTAAATAATGTTCATGGCATGTCACATAGGCAGGCTATGGGATCCTTTCCACTTTTATCAGCAAACAGTAATCGCCAGTCAACGTACCAAGGTTACGTCCACCGTATTCTGTCGGAACCATTTACTGTAGCTAACTAAGAAAAGTATAAGAAAGAAAGAAAAGCATTTATATGGCAATCCTTACTCCTACTAATATTATAAATTCGAAAGTACAGCTTGGCAAAAAAGAATGTGGAAAAAATGAGAGTGCCACTACCGCATATAGGTCACTTCAAATAGGAAATGAGTAAAAGAATTTAAACAAATAGTTAAAAACGCTGCTTGTACTGACTCAAAAAGCACTAGTCGGCAAAGTAGAGCCAACATCATAGGTCTGCATTACCTAAGTAAAATATTTAGTTTCATCTGTCACCGCATCATACTCTTTTTTGCCAAGCTGTAACTCTGTCTGTCTGTCTGTCTGTATGTTACCTTTTCACGACTAAACCACTGAACGGATTTCAATAAAATTTGGCAAGGTGATAGATGGCATCCCGGGTAAGGACATAGGCTACTTTTTATCGACATACCACGTGGGCGAAGCCGCGGATGGAAGCTAGAAAATCACAAAATCACAAATAAAAAATAAAATAGTCTGAAAATATTGTTTTAAAAACAACAGCTTGTGCCTCACGGCTGCGCCAAAAAGGGCCATATAGACATGTCAGACACTGGTTTTTTTTATTACTATGTTGGGTAAAGGTTATCATAATGTTGTTTGATGTTTTATGTTTGATTCGATGTTTCTTTTACCTTTTCCAGGCATAAGCGTTAAACGGAGAGTGACGTAAACCTGTCATGATGCCGACCCAACTGGTGAACCAGGACAACCACCAGAACGATGTGCGAGTGAAGACGGTGTATAATGGTGATGTGATGATCACGTACATCAATCACAACATCAACTTTGAGGAGTTCACGCAGGAGATGGTGGCGATATGTCGGTTTTTGCCTGATCAGGTTGGTATACTTACATTATTATTATTTATTTATTTATCATACCTAAACAAAGTTTATAAAAATGTTTAAAAATAAATAATCTTAAAATTTTTTTTTTTTTTTTCTTTTTTCTTTCTTTTCTTTTTTTATTAATTCACAACTATTGAATCTGCTCAAGGGTTCAATTCCCGCATTGAATCTTTTTTTTTAACAGTTTTATCGAGTTTCTTGCTTCTTTCTTTCGAAACTACCTTTTGGAAGGGGCACCAAGATTCAATTTCTTTTTTTCTTGTCAATTTTGTTTTTAAATGTTATAATTGAAATAAACGATTTCACTTTGACTTTAACCGACGGAAAAATCAAGAAAAAACCTAAATGGGGCAACATTTTTTTTTAATAAGCCCAGAGGCCTCCCCTTTTTCCTTTCAAATTTGAGCAATTTCTGGGCATGATGACAATTTTTTTATTTTTTATTTTGGGATATCATCAAATGACTTCTCCCGCTCTGGGCAGACTTTTACTGACTAAAACCAACCCGTGTTCCTTCAGTTGCCTGTTGCCAAGGGTCCCGGTATCCCTTCCGGACTTTCCCGCAACCCTGGCAGGGCCATGTTGACCCTGCAAACATGAACAGATTGTCACACTACCTATTTATTCAAATAAAATCTTTCAATTTTAGGTGTTTACTATGAAGTGGGTGGACGAGGAAGGTGATCCGTGCACCATATCGACTCAGTTGGAGCTGGACGAGGCGTTGCGTCTGTACGAGATCAACAGGGACTCCGAGCTGACTGTTCATGGTAAGTCTTATGATAATAAGTTCACTATACTGACAAATGCTTGCAGTGACTGGACAGGTCTACTCAAATCTGTGTGGTTGTTTCCTCAAAAGACCATTTCAGACACTAATCTACATGGTCCTCATACTCCTCATATGGTCTGACCAAGATTATGTCTGGACTTTAAAAGAGACTGTGACCTTTGAGTTTGTTTCGGCTTTTCTTCTCAGAGTAGTCAGATAGGAAACGCCGACCACACCTAGCTTATTTTTAATATTTTTTAATATGATGTGAAAAAGTGATTCCGATATCCTATTTACAGAATAAACAATTTAATTTCATTGACGTACGACGCCGATATCCCCGACATCGGCGGTAAAAACAGTTCAGCTCGAGCTGTTTTCTAGATCTACTTTCGAACGAATGGAAATGCTAAATGACGTTATTTTCGCAACGTGTATGACTTATCTATCATTCAAGGCAACAATTACACTAACTTTATATAGGGTAGGTGAATTATATGAATTATATCTGGATTTATTTCATACTTTTGCGGCTGAAAACTATTGTACTTACAATATGTATGTACTTATTACGTTTTCAAATGAAAAACCCTTTAACGCATGAAATTCAAAGTACTATAACATTGTCAATTTGTCATTAGCAGATAACGTTGTGTTGGCTAACCTTAAAATTCTGATAACCTAAACAAATAAACCGCCAAATCTCTCGTTAACTCATCTGATTGGTTGAATAAAATCCCAACATCCAATCAAATCAAACGACACAGTACATTCAAATTAATTAGGCTTTTGGAATCCGGGGATTGCGGGATTAAACACTTACTTACCTATCTTTAAAGAATCAAATCAAGCCTGAAATCTCCAAGCGCAAAGCGTTATTATGAAATGAAATAAAAAAGCGCTTGATTAATTACATCGCTTTTAGTTTAAGTAGAGACACTTTGTCAGCGTCTGTCTCAGGGTTTTATAGCTTTAGTAGTTCGCGCTTAGCTTGATAGATGGCGCTGTCGACGTTGAACAGACCCCACAGGATTGTTAATATCGTCCATGTTTTAATATCTTTGAAGAGTTTTAAGCTTTTGAAATGAGGGATAACTTATTTATTTGTAAGAGTTATAAACTAGATGTAGCTAGAACATCTAATTGAGACTTTGTGTTGTTAAGGTAGAAAAAAAACATTATAGGCCTGAGACGATCTGTTATAATGCCTACTCTTCAGCAGTAGGCTGTCAGTACTTAATCAATTATACAATATCTTCAAAGGATCTAAAGTCTGTATTGTAATCTTGTAGAGTAATTTGGCATTTCAAGTGATTGTTGTCTGTTTTTTCAATTTAGAGTTTGACATTTGTATCTGTCAAATTAGTCTACGAGATTAAAAAAACGGACTTAGGTAATAATAAAAAAACTTACATTCCTAATTACAGTCATTAGAATCATCAATACAACTACAATTCCATTATTCATATATACACACCTTTGCAAAAAAAAAAACGGGCACCTTTACAGTCATTGGCTTTTGTATGGATAATATTAATATTTTTACTATGTCATTAGCATATATGACTAGTAATTTGTTATAATCAATAAGAATATAGTTTTTTGGCTACACCCCTCTTCCATCAGCGCTACAATTTTACTAGCTCTTATTGCTTTTTCTGCCATTACAATCAACACAAAGATATCATTTTTAAGTCACAATAAGGGTGGATTATGCGACAAACATAAATTATTCAACTAAAAATAACGAGAAGTTAGTTTTAGTTGCCAGGATAACCCTCTAACCGCAAACCTGCAAAATGTTAGTAAAAGTCACAAACGGAAACCATTATTATTATTGTTTTCTTAAGATTATTAAAGTTTCCAATTTGGAATTAACTTTTTTTCATACCCAGACTCTTTATTAAGTGCCAGTAACATAGTTTGGCTATTAAAACCTCTTTATACAAACATAAATTATTCAACTAAAAATAACGAGAAGTTAGTTTTAGTTGCCAGGATAACCTTCTAACCGCAAACCTGCAAAATGCTAGTAAAAGTCACAAACGGAAAACGGGTTTTTTTTTTTTTTAAACAAAAGTTTCCAATTTGGAATTAACTTTTTTTCATACCCAGACTCTTTATAAAGTGCCAGTAACATAGTTTGGCTATTAAAACCTCTTTACAACTAAATGATTACCTACCAATAATGTACAAAAATCAAAACCGCCCGTTTTTTTTGCAAAGGGGTGTATATAAACAAAATACTGCATCAACTGCATGTTCTCTATTACTGTACTCACAACTATCACAAGCCGTTACTTTGAACAAGTAGGGCAAAAAGCCAAAACCTTATTTCTCAAAACAGCGCCAAATCACTAATCGTTTCATAAAACCAATGCGCATCATAAGGTCAGTAGGTCCATACAATAAATGTGGTAGGGTCACCCTCTGTATCTTTATCACTGAAATCGGGCACTGTTCCAACCACTGTGGGTTCTGTAGCTTAATTGCCGGAGTTTCGTGACACTTTACTATCATATTTTGCCCTGATAACTCTATTTTCGGTCATTGGAAGATGTAGCAGGGTTAAGCTTGAAGCAATCCTGATATAAAATGATGTTTGTTACATTAAGTACAGGGTGCTACACCCTTGTTCTGGTCGACGTTAGGAGGCAAAACCGGTAAAATCGAATTTAGGTACTTATGTAGATTTAAGTAGTAGTATAATAGGTATATGTACGGGAGAATGCAGATTGGCGCAGCTCGATTAGTGTCTGAAATGGTCTGACACTAATCTACTCTCTCTCGGTTCTCATATGGCGTGACCAAGATTATGTCTAGACTTTAAAAGAGACTTTGTTTCACGATTTCTGCTCAGGGGTATTTTTAATATTGCGTGTAAAAATGTAACGTAGCCCTCTATACCAATTTATACATGCCGATATGCCATATTGTACAGAATAAACAGTTTCATTTCATTTCGATTTGTGCAAAGCCGACCCGAACTTGATTCAGCGAGGGTAGATGCCGAACGGAGTTTGCCGATGGGCACGAGCCGAATATGTGTAGTAATTGCTTCGGGTCGGCTTTGTTGTTCAGCAGATATTGCTGAATATTGCCTCCGAGTGGGTAAAAGATTATGCCTGCCAGGGTTGCGGGAAGTCTGAAAGGGATACCGGGACCTTGGCAACAGGCAACTGAAGGAATACGGGTGGGTTTTAGTCAGTAAAAGTCTGACACGCCCGCCCTACCACTTCGCCCAGAGCGGGAGAAGTCATTGTATGATTTCCCACAAAAAAAAAAAGTTGTGGGTAAAAGAGACCTGGCGCTCCTAGGGTAGTGAGCTCCGCACCTTTCAAATCATATCAAAATTGCAGTTTTCTTATTAATTTCTAAATACTTTGCCTTGTAAGAACCGCTTTATGTTACTTAAACATCCGGTTATCCTTCGTTAAAATTACACTGTCGTTTCGCTCGACTTATTTCAATAACAACACATGTGAAGTAGTTATAAAATAATAGGATAATAACTTCACTAGCAGTAAATTATTATTTTAGTACAGCCATAAACATTACGCGTTACGGCTTAATTAAATACTTAAGTTATTAAAACTTATTGTTCAGTTACATCATCGCTATGGATTTAGCAATAAAGTATAAATTTGTTGTCAATCAATAACCATTTTTATGACGAACTGTGTTTCTGTTCTCAAAAAAGATTTCATTTCATGAAAACTCCAAGAAAACACGAAGTTTGGACGTCGTTTCTCTTATTATCATAAATGAATAATTTATTCAGTAAATAATTTACCGCCGTATGTCCGAGCGGGGACGTGTCTCGTTTGTGGAATACACAACGTTGTGCGGGGGTTTATCGGGCGAATTGTACCGATGACGATTCAGTAGCTCACTTATCGCAACATTTCGCACAATGTTTACCCGGACGGGTGTACTTTTGCTATAAAATTCTTATCTACCCGCATTGCGAATCCGGGCGGCGGCCATTTCCATATTCAGATTGGCGTTTCGTCGACAGCGATATTTCATTTTTTTGCCGTCCGCCGCAGCGATCAGACGTATCCAGTCACGTTCGGCGGATTCGGAAATGTGATAGGTTTGTTTCGGTTTCTGTTATTGTTTTCTGTTCTTTGACACACTACGTTTTCGGACACGGAACTGAATTGAAGTATAAATTCGACCAATGTGGTCCCCTTTATTTTCAGTTATTACATGCTGCAAAATGTCTCGTGATTTAGAGAGAAACTTTACAACGAAAGTCAGAATATTTCGGATGCAAATGCAGATGCAGTATAATAAATGGGAGTTCTGTCTCCCACAATTCATTAGCCAGCGTTGTAATTAATACAGCGAGTGGGGCAACTTAGTTTCTACACAAAATCGTGGTTAACAATCATACATTAATGTCGCAGCGGACTCAGGGCACCCTCGCCGGAGTCCGAGGCACACACGTCCCGCGAGGATTTAGTGAGGCGTCCGTGTAACTTGGCGTACGCTCCAAACCGTCTGTAAATAAAACGGAAGCGGCCCAAACTTGTATGCAAACAGGGGCGGAGGAACTTGCTCTAATAAAGTACAAACATTGTGGGAAATTTTGGCGCCCAACGTAGGGCACGGTTTATTCGTCCCACCGCCTGTAGTCGCTGCGCAATTAGGGATATTTTAATTAACTTTGTGAGCGTTATGAACGACAATTCAGAATCCTATTCTGTTAATTGAATACGTGGCCCGCCCTCGAATGGGATTGCTGTTGTTTCCTAACGGCTATTCGTTTAACACGTCCACCCGCCGTTAATTGATATTTCTGACGATGTAAGGTGTGCCTGATTAGTCCCTTTTAACATTTATTGCGGAATCAAACACGTTGACAATTAGTTAAAAAGGTTATTTACGCTTGAAAAAATATGTTCTCGAAAAGGTCCAAATTAGAGGGCTTCGTTAACAGTCGTCTTCATTACGGTATGTAAGATAACAAAATTGGGTTTTCTCGGCACAGGTGAGGGAACCACAGGGTCGCAAGATGGCGCCGCCGCGAACTTCCACCCTAATTAATGTATCCCAGTGTAATTTCCCGCCGAGCAACTTTCGTGTACCGCTATATTAAATTCATAGTTACATTGTGTGATAGTGGAATTCTGTTGCGAAGTTTGTCTTTACTCACGAGTTGCGACGTTGTGGCGTACAAATTAACGTATTAGTGATTAAACACGTATTAATTGATAAGCTTGTAACGTAAACATTCATTCTTTATTGTTTTGTAATAATAAAACATGCTTTGTATATAGTTTTTGATATGAAAATACACGTCTCATATGTTTTGCTTTCAAATTCGAATCTCCCTGAGAGAGTTTTGTGAAATTCTAACCGGGTTTTGGAAAACCGTTTGCTTACGGAAAACCCGCAATAAATGCCGGTTGCAAGTTTCAAAGTAGGAGATAAATATAGGTTAACAACACAAGAGAATGGATTGGATACCTTTGAAAACTAGGTTTAAAGTTGAGATTATGGGATCATTTTAACAGCGACTGAATACCCAAAACAGGTATTTTAATGCAGGCTATACTTACAGTGCTGTCAAAACGGTAAAGGAGAACATCGTGAGAAAACCGGTAGGTCCTAAAACCAAAAATTCGAACACATGTGACATTACAAACCCGCACTGGGCCCGCGTGGTAGATAACAGCTGACTCCCTCTCAAAGAGAGAAGGCCTGTACCGCCTGTGTCTCAGCAGTGGGAACATTATAGGCTGATTATGTATGTATGTATACTTACGTAGTGACTTAATAAATAGGCAATAAACGGTACAAAAACTACTTACTCGGCCTATTGCAATCCATTGCTGGAAAAAGAAATTATTTGCTTTTAAAAAAAAAAATGGGTTGGTCCAAAAAAACCATCAAATTAAATGGTCGAGATTAATACACGGCACTCAAACAACTTAAATGGTCGAGATTAATACACGGCACTCAAACAATTTTTGTGGGCAATGAAGAGTGACGTCATGAAATGTGGGCTATTGTCTATTTCAATTTCAAATATTTAATTGGCCTTTGTTTAACAGGATATATTTTGTAGTATGAAGTACTGGGAGATCCCAATGAAGATGTAGCATGCGTGGTCCACTACCAAGAATCTATCTCGATCCCATTTTCCATTCCATGGGTGGACTGGGTCTGCCTCTCATTTCTATTTTCTTAACTGACGGATAAATAACGAATGCTGTTTATTAAATCAGGGAAAAAAAACTAAACGTTACGTTCTTTCTCATTTCTCCTTTCGCAGGTCTGCTGGATGAAATTTCTTAAGAAATTAGCGGTACCTTTGTATTCTCATTATAATTACGTCATATTTATATGTATTTTACTGTGTGTGCATAAAATATCTATGTGTATTTTACTGTGTGTACATCCTACTAATAAATCGAACTAATCTAATCTAACTATCTATCTATCTAACTTCTAACTCCTAACTATCTAATCTACCTAATATTATAAACGCGAAAGTTTGTAAGTATGGATGGATGGATGTTAGTTACTCTTTCACGTAAAAACTACTGAATGGATTTGGATGAAATTTGGCAAACAGATAGTTTATAACCTGTATTAACACCTAGGATACTTTTTATCCTGATATTTCCACGGGATCGAGACTTAAGCGGGTGAAACCGCGGGGCGCAGCTAGTAATAAGATAAATAAATAAAAAATGGTAAGTATTAGAGAAAAATAAACTGATTTAACTTCCAGTCTAACCGGATGCAGCTGAATACCAGTATTTTACATGGAGCGACTGCCTATCTTACCTCCACAACCCAGTAACTGGGTAAAATCATTGCTTACTATTGTAAGATCTGACTATTTACCTGTGACAAACAATAAATGAATTTGAATTTGAATTTGAATTTGAATTTGAATTTGCTTAATTTGTTTGAAAAATTCATCTGCTCGACATCGTAATTATAATTAATGAATTAATATTGTTGGATTATCAACATGAAAGGCATTGCCATTGTAAGTGTTTTACGCAGAAATAATTTATGATGAAAGATTAAATTAAACCTATTTGATTTCGGAACACACGATTTAAAATCCGTTAATGATAAATTCTAAACAGTTTCGTTTCGTCTCCAGCTCAACTTCAATCAAACTCATAACCGTAAAGCCTCCTCATACTAGGAACTTTTACACTTAAAAACTGTTTTACTAGGTACCCCAGAAAGCATCTCAACAACTTCTAGTACTTCGAAGATCCTGTTTCTCCTCATTTTAGAGCATATTTAAATCAGACATTAAAAAGTTTATTACTTGATGGATAATAGTTATTTATGTAACTGTTATATAATAAAGGGTATTAAAACACGAATGTGGGTTTTAATAGTAGTAGTATCACATGAGTGTTTTAATACCTAATTATATACAGTTGCATACAAGATTTTATCTACACCCATGATAATTATGAATCTTCTATAAAAGTTTCTTTGCAATACCAATATTGAACAAAAAAGGCGCGGTACGACGTGAATTCGAATTTTTCGAATTCGAATGTGTTTTGTTTTTAAATTACGGTGCTTTGTTAGTGACACGCTCGTGAATGACAATGTTCTTTTTTTGAAATGAGTTGCATTATGAAATTTAGTAGGTACAACATTATAACACCCGTTTGGGTGATATTATGGTTACTATGACACTGGATGTTTTAATGTTGGCTATAAGCTAACTGTTTCAGAAACTTTTAGAGAGGATTTATAGCATGGGTGTAGATAAATAGATTTATGGCTATGTTCATAAGTATTTATAACATCGATCGCGGAAGGAGTGGGTGTAATTAGTTCAATGGACATAGACAAGCCTGTTCTGTGTTTGTCCCGGTCAAGTCCCTATCTCAATTATGACGAAGCTGTTTTAAATTGTATGATTAACTTGAATCGGACTGTGGGATACTAACTGGTTGAAAGGCAATGAGGATAATTTGTGCCCGGAAAGTTGGTATCAATAAAATTTGGGTTAGCGTGTACGTGGATGTGAATAACCCAAAAATGAAATTTAGGTGGTGACGTACATTGTTCTTACTGAAACCAGGAAGTGTCCAATTTTAATATTTTTCCTTCTGTTTTATCACCAACATGTTTCAGTACCGGTAACGACCTCATTTTTAGCTTTCGTGTTGCGTCTTTCAGCACTTAATGTTCGGAAAAAAGATGAGACCATCCCATAAACATGTCAAGTTATTAATGTGAGTCGGGCAATGTCCGTGTGTGCGCCGGCGCACCAGTCCCGTGACGTCACGCCGCCGCCCGCGCCAATTTCAACTCATCATAAAAATTACGATCCGGTCTCTACTCGATATGATTACCAGCGACCAATCGCGATGCCTCGCACGCACTATACTTATGAAGTTATGATCTACAAAACTTCCATTGCAAATGTTATGATAGCGTTAAGTTATGTAAATCTCGGATCAGTTCATCTCATTGTGCGGGTGATTGTTCGCCGCGGGTGTCCGTCTGCTGTCGTTTGAGCCGCGGAGTGGTGCGGAGGTCGCGCGGCTAATTGACTCGGCCGCCGGTGCCGCCGCGGCCGCGGGAAACAGTGGCGTTGTGAAAACCGGCGCGCGTACGCGTGTTTTTCGCGCGGCGACGCAACGCGCCATCTGTGCGCGATCTCCCAGACGGATAATATCGCATGCGCGCGCGCCGCACCGGTGACAATTTCGCATTTCGAAATCTCCGCGCGATTGCAGCGAACGTTGTTCCGTTGCGCTGCCGGCCGTAGTATTTACGCGTTTAGTACCAGTGGTTACGTGAAACTTGCGGCTAGAATGGAAGCGATGACCTCGCCGCCGATACCATCGTTCGGCTATAATGTTGACAGTTCGACCGATGAGGTGGTTTTGTGTTTGTTTTTCGTCTGTCGAGTACGGTTGGATGCAATTTTTTGTGTGAAGTAGTGTGGGGCATTCGCCTCAGTTTTACCTCGAGTCATCTTGTTCTTTGTTTATCCGTGTGTGGCGGTGGTGCCCGAGATAACGTCGCGTGCGGCTGACCCACATCAGGCCCGGGTTTGCACAAGGTGTGTGCGGATATTTCGAAATTTCACCCGTGGAAGTAGTGCCGGCCGGGCGTCGTTAAACACGCGCCGATAACACCGACTCCTATTGTGCACGTGTTTGTTTTGTGCCCGTCAACTTGCGATATGTTTCCGATTACAATCGTCCGTTTGCAAATTGAATCGATATCGAATTCCATCGTGATCGGCTGTCTCGATCCGTGTTATTGTATTATCTCGGTTACGGCGAGCAACAAAGGATTTCTCTATTATGTTATCTGACTTACCGCTGCAGAGAAAACAGATACAACTGTGTGTACGAGACTTGAATATAGCTAGACTCTTTGTCCGTCCCACAATATAAGAGTAATATAACTTGACCTCACTGTGACTGCTAAAAGTACAAAAAATGATGACGACACGCTGAGACTGCGGACTTTGGATTGGATTAAATAAAACATGTCTGTAGTGTTGTTCGCATTAGCCGAAAGGACACAAAAGATTAAACAGCACCTTTGAACGTATGTTTTTCAACTCGGCGACACTTAGTGAGAGAGCTTTTGCACATTAAATAGTCGAACACCCTCATAACTGTCTGTTTATTTGTTTATTAGCAGAAATAACTCACTGGCGATATGACACAGAAATAGCCCTTTATTTATCTGCCACTTACGCGCCAAATAATTTCAGTTGTTGTCAGCTTTCTCAGCTCTGTTAGTAGGCTTCCAACTTTAATGGAAGTTCCTGATTATCCCCAATTACTGCCGAATTATTTAGTGCGCTCTAAAATGTATTTTCAAGTATCAGAATTGTGATTAAATATAAATTTCCGGACAATCTACGTCCCTATTGGAAGCTTAGCAAATTGATTTACTTACTCTAAGAATGTACAACACGCGAAAGATAGGATATCGGTGAGCTTTCTGGCATAAAAAAATCATGCAGACTATCCACAAAGGACGCTTTCAGCTAATCGATTTAAGACTGTATCCTCGACGTTATAAGGTTTAGTGTTATCTACGTAAACAGTGATTTAACATATTGATAGGCCAATAGCCTCCCTTCTGAAGCCTTGACTTCTCTACTCGGAATATTTCGGTATGACTCACAAGGTATGCTGTATTTACACATGATACAAATGCTACAATCAGTGTGTATTGTTTGTGCGATAAACAACATTATGAAGTTCTAAATACAGGTGACAATTCCATGATGATGGTGTTGAGCTTGCAGTTATGTATAAGTTATATTGCTGAACAAGTTTATGTAATGGCGACATTGTAATCATATTATGTGAATTATTTGTTTTAACGGTAGTTGGTCGAGATAACGATATTTTTTTCCTGTAAGTGGCCGTTCCGAGTGTACGTTTATGTGTTATAACTTTCGTACATGTAATAAAATATACTTAGAGCTAGGTAGTAAATTCGTGCTTATCTCGATTTATCTAGAAAAATCGTCTAAAAAGAGAGCAGAATTCCTTTGTGAACTATGATAGGGTAAATTATTTCTGAGCATCTCCAAAGCTTTCAAATCGACACGATTGCTTTTGGTATTAATAAATATAATTTTTATTGAAAAGTCAAACAGATAAACAAACGATTAACTTGACTCTAATTATACCAATAGAAATCGAATCTTTAATCAATAGATTTTCTATTTACTTCATTCAAAATGTATTGAATTATTGATTATTAAAGTGAGAATTAATGGCCCAATACTCTAGCATTTCCTATTTGCGCTACGTCGTTGCGATGGCAATACGTGCATGCCAATTTAGAGTGTCACTTACAAATTGATTGCTTATTTGAATACTTTAAACTGACATTCTAATTTTAAATCACATTAAAGATGTTTTTCGTTCCTTTTATTGCGTAAGAATTTGACTTGAAGGTTTGTTTACACTTTCATCAGATATACCATAGTAATTGTAACGAATAGACTCTTGCTACTGTAAAAGAGTAACATCAGACCAATCGTTCGAATACCACCAAATCAAGTTACCTCTAAGTATCCGTTTCATACGTTTGTTCGTTTTGCAACTGTAAGCGCACTTTCACTCAAGGCCGAAAATAACCAATAAACAGTGGGCCACTGTGTAACCGGTTGCAGTAAGTCAATCATACGTAGCAGGAATTTGGTACAAGATAGTTGCGCTTTGGTATGTCAGGCACCGTTATAAAGAATGCAACGCTTGCAACTTGAGTCATCATCATCTGCCTAGCCTTTTCCCAACTATGTTGGGGTCGACTTCCAGTCTAACCGTATGCAGTTGAATACCAGTATTTTACATGGAGCGACTACCTATCTGACCTCCACAACCTAGTTACTGGGTAACACGATACCCCATGCCACAACCCAGTTACTGGGTACCTAACGCGATACCCCTTGCAACACTTGCTTACAACTTAAGTCAATATACTATAAAGTATTGCTGGGATAGTTATGAGTTCCGAAAAGAAATCGGCATTTATTTAACCTTTATCTTAAAATGCAGTAACACCCGTGATTAACATTTTCCTTAATCTTCTTCAAGGGTAACTAGAACCTGTATTTTGCCAAACAAATATTGTAAATCACCGTACAGCAACTACATAATATTCCAACCTACTTCATGTAGTAGTCAGATTCTATTTTTTATGTAAATAACAGCAATTATGATATTTTAATTTACCAAGTGCCTACGAGTCGTTTCACAATGCAACAGCTGTAATTAAAATAATGGCCGTTTATTTATTTATAGGAATCATAAAGATTTGCTTTAAACGCGCCTGTTTCAATTTATCCAGATCACTTGAAATTGTACAGTCACGCTCTGACATTAATTAAGTTCATTATTAATAACGGAACTGTGGTGCAGGACGATTTTTGGCTTCACGCGCGTTTTTCGAATATGCGTTTTGATTTTTAACCGCATAGCGACTTCCAAAACAGGGGGAGATTGTGAATTTCGCGAGTTTTTTTAAGTATACACCGATTTCTCTGTGATTACCTGGCCGATATACGTGATTCTTTTTTAATTTTAAAGGTATGCTGACTCCGCTTTTCTTGGCTAAATATAAATATCTCATGTATGATTAGTTTATGTCTAATTGAACAAAATGCATAAAATAATGCTAATTCGTTAGTAAATGATACTGCGGCGATAGACTGTCCACTATCGGCATTCGTCTACTTACTCTAGTTAGTTGTCCAACAACGTATTATCCTTCCAAAAAACTATAATTCTCAGTATTAAAATAACACATCAAAAGTAGTCTAAGTCAGACATATAAAAACCACCATCCAACATAATCTCAATGACAACATCGCGATACGCACTCGACCGCAACGGTCAATAACCTCCCAGCCTGATTTATTACAAAACCTCTTTACAACAATCCAAGGACAAAACATACTTTCCTTACTGTGAACATTGTACTACGGCTTAGTTCTGTGGTTCTGCCTCACTTATTATGCGTGCGATCATGTGTCACTTTCACGTTGATGTTAATTCATCAATGTTGGAGCGAGATGGAGAATTAGACGTTCAGAATCTAGACTTGGCTGGTCGAGAGAAAGTACTTATTGTACGGATATATAAGTTATTTATGTGGGTAAATTGTCCCACGATGCTTGGTAACTTGATTATTGAATGTGAAAATCTTTTTAGAAATTGGAAGATTTTTTTAATCAGGCTCTTAGAAACATTATGTACCTTTATATGGAGGTTTAATAGATATCCCGTGAAATAAATCAAGTTTACGCTTATTGATAGATTGGATACGCCTTTTCTCATTTTTTTTTTTTAGGATTACCCCGTTTATTAGAATTTGGTATTCTGTCTAAAAATCTATTCGACGCTAATTCTAATAGGTTTTTTGGTCCTCACGACACAGTTTAGCGCAAAAAACTGCAGGACAAAGGTCTGTCCCAACTTGTAGGTACTTAGTTACCCAAAATCCTATTTAAATGGAGTGTAGGTAAATTTAGGAGCTCGTGCCTTAGTAATAACAGCCGCACGTGTCGATCCATCAGGTTAAGTTACGCTTGCCGGGGTTGGTCCGTGGAGGGGTGACCATCTTTACACATCAAGACTCCTCTGTGCGTCGGGAACACGTTAAGCCGTTGGTCCTGGTTGTCATTTGTGGATCTTTGACAGTCGTTACGGGTAGTCAAAAGACCGAAAGTCTGCCAACTAGTCTTACCGAGGAAATCCGAGGAATATCTTATTACCCAGTTACTGGGCTGTGGAGGTCAGATAGGCAGTCGCTCCATGTAACATACTGGTATTCAGCTGCATCCGGTTAGACTGGAAGCCGACCCCAACATAGTTGGGAAAAGGCTAGGCAGGCTGATTGAGGTAGATTTAAAATCATGACACTTGACATTTGTCTTGATTTTGGCTTTCAACTTGAAACCAAATTCAAGACAATCATGTAATCACGAAACGATACCGTATGGCCGTAACACGAAAGCAATAAATTGTAACTCATTACTGTACGTGCATCGTTAGTTACGCTACTTACACCAATACATGATGTAACTATTGATATACAGCATTTCTCTTTTAGTATAAAAAATAAAAATAATTAGTGATAAGTTATTGGCCTTACACAACTTACATGGACGAAACTACACTACTTATTTAGTAAGATAAAATCGAGCAATTATTTTCGAGATAAAATGTTTTACTTATAGTTTTTTTTTACGTTACACATCACGCCTGTATCACCTGAAAGGTTAAGCAGAGGTGTCCCTATAGCACACCCACATTTCGCCAGTTATGTTTAAGTCCCATGTAATAGGGGGCGAGCCTAATGCCATCAACCGGGCACAAATCTAGACTCCGGGCTACTGTTGAGTTTCAGATGGAAAAACCCAATTTGACCAACCTGGGAATCTAACCCAGGACCTCATGCTCACCAGTGCCGCTTGCGACCGTAACCGTTATTTCATCTTTGATAATCGAGACATAGATTATAATTATTTGGTGTAACGTAATACACACATTTGTAAGAACAACAAGTTTTTAAAATGTCACTCATGAGAATTTTCACACAGTTATGTTATTATTTTAGATCTTTTGTTTCGCCGGAACAGGAGTCGTATGCGCATGCGCAGCTCGTTGAACTTTTTGTTCGTTTATAACAGTTTTTTGTTAAGTAAAAAATTGAATACTATAATTTTAAATAGATGAGCTTAAATTACATGAACGCCAGTTAACGCTCTTTGACGATAAGTAATTATTTTTTGAGATATATAATATTTTTTTAGGAAGTAATGTTAAATTACAAAATACTCGTATCATATCGAGGAATCAAGAATATGGATGACGTCACAGCCATCATAACACTTGCAGTTAATGTGACCATTTAACGCGGCTCTGGACCAGTCTTTATTAGGGCGCAGACGCACCGGGCGGTCGTGACCGCGATTCCGCGGGTTCCCGTTAAATAAACGCGCGAAAGTCATGCGCGATTTTCTGCTAAGCGGCGGCTTCAAGTGTTCTGTTAAAATCGCTCGATTTATTTATCCGTTATAAAGAAAACGAGCGATTTTCACAGAACACTTGAAGCGTAGTGAAATTGTTTTATTTTTAAAATGATTATTTTCAGGTTTTATTTAAATACAGAATAAACAATTTCATTTCATTTCATTTCAATATTTATTATTGGAACTAACAGTATTGTAGCGACAATGCACTCTTAACTTAAATGCAGTGGCGATACTTTAAATATTGTTTGCGGAAATATTTCTAAGAATCAATTGCGACTTGCACATAAGTAGACAAGAACAAAAGCTATTGAATTTGTCGCGGAGTCGGCCTGTGCGTTCTAGGCCTAAGACTTCGCGAACATAATTGGATACAATTGAACGGGACCGTTGCTGATTTAGAGTCAATATGGCAGCTTCACTTGAAATAACAATGCCTATTTTAATATAAGGAACTATTATTGTCTCCCAGGCCCCACTTGAGCGTTTTAAAGGCGTCTGATTCTCAATTTCTAACCGGCGTTTACCGGTTCAATTGGCGTTTATGTTTATTTAAATTGCTGTAATTCTTAAGCCCTTTCAAACGCTAAGGCTTGTTTGACACGTTGCGACACGATACTATGTTTTATCGCACGATTTCATGTTAATATGAGAGCGTAAATGGAAGACAATGCGTGCATTATACAAATGTATCATGCAACGGCTGTCTAATGGAAAATGCTCATGTTTGTCTTTTGTGATTAATGTTTCACGCATTTTGCACAGTTAATACACGATCTCGCGACTTGTAAAGCGCTCTTCCGCTCTCTACCTATTTTTAAAATTTGCTGTGCCCGACAGGGTCCATAATTGTTTCTTTAATTTTTATTTACCACCTAATTTGTACATTATGGATTGCAATAAACAATTTGATTTTTTGATTTGATTTTGATTTGATAATTCTTATTTGTTTGACATTCATCTTCGTCATCATCATCATTGGCAGCCTTGTTCCACTCACTGCTGAGGCCTGCCCCTTTTAGTGCTATGCTTCCCTGGTCTGTGCGAGTGTCATCCAGGGAGCCTACCACCACCGGTTACAGCAGTATTATTTTAATTTTACTCAGTGGGGGAAAGAGATGGAGCTATACTAGAGCTTCATCTCTATCCTACACTGAAGTAGTATTGGTGGTAGGGGCCCAGGTCTTCCCTGCGATCGTCTGACATTACCGCCGCTCAATCTGTCAAATATGGCTTCCCACGAAATAAGCTGATTTGTTGCTTGTCCAGATCTCAGCGCAATTGACACAGGACCTTGATTCGTCCGTCCCAAAGGAAAACTACCATAAAATCCTCATTGCAGCTGGAAGATTGGCATTGAGCCATCTTTAGCCTATTATATGGCCTATCTTTAGATTCTGGTTATATGTACAACAGTCCATCTACTCTGCCCTCTACTATGGGGAATGTGGTGATGCCATAAGTAAATTTTTGTTGTAGTTGATCTAGTGGCCGCAAGGTTCGATTCCCAGCGGCCGTAGGTGATTATTTCAAGGACACTGTCGAGATAAAATACTGCTACTTATTTATTCTGTGCCTTTGTACATAATTATTATTTTGTTCAAATCAAACAGTGCGGTGCCGTTTCCCATAAAATTAGCGTTCGTCTTACCGCACGAGTTTGATGTGCCTAGATATAATTTTAACATAATCGTGAGTATTTGTGAGTAAATGAGAATATGAAGACAAATAGAGATATCTTGGGAACAAGTTGCAACATTGAAAATAAGATTATCTTGAACTCATTAGATAACATAATAGAATGTTTGAACATTACAAGCCTGAACTGGATCTACATGGTGTTAGGGTAAACACCGTTATCCTTGCAACCAGTGGTTTGGTTTCATTTATAGAACGTAAAATCAATGGAAAATTACAACTTTTTTTTTCTTTTTTTAAAATTTACATTTTACCACAAGAGACGCAAGTTCGTTGTCCTATGCGCTAGGGTAACGAACTTGCGTCTCAACACGGGCGGGGGGTACGGTATGTGACCTGACCGGCCGCGAGCACGACCCCTCCCTCAGTCAGTCAGCTGTTTCGCTAGAGAGCACGGTGTCGGATAGAAACATTTTAAAATCTTTTAATGAAAATTACGTTTTTTACTCAAAAGTAAAACTACCAAAATCTCATCTTCTCTATAAACTGTTGTATTGTTACTTGTAATGTTACTGTTTACGTTGACGGTGGAAACAGGGAGAAGTGTTCGACGTAAACAATTGTAAACATGAATCAGTACGCTTCAGTTGTGAAATGTTACGTAGGTGAGTTGTTAATTTAGAAACGTGAACTTGTAATTAACGTATCTAATTATTGAGTCGGTGCGCTGCTTATGTTATGTTCCTGCTGTGGCGTTGTTGTGAGATACGATTGTTTATCTCGCTGTAGGTTTTGTTATCACGAAATTCGGTGAGTGATTTTTCTGTACATATACGTACCTATTATGTGAAAAAATAATATCATGTCGTGTTAGAAGAAAAGTGGTTTCTACTATCCGTTTTGTTCAAGTGATCCGATTCTAAAGACCAAATAGACGTAGAATACGCTTAAGTATAGCATAATCAGCCTATAATGTGCCCATTGCTAGGACACAGGCCTCCTCGAGAGGGAGTGGGCTATAATCTACCACGCGGGCCCAGTGAGGGTTGTTAGATGTCACATGTCTTCGAATTTTTGCTACTAGGACATGCCGTTTTCCTCACGATGTTTTCTTTCACAGTTTTGAGAGCAGTGGTGAAGTATAAGCTTAAGTGTAGATGAATAATGTTGGTGTTTTTTTTGCTTTTCAAAGCTGAGGAGCTCTTGGCTAAGTAATAACAGCCGCACGGGTCGAACGATCAGGTTAAGTTACGCTTGCCAGGGTTGGTCCGTGGATGGGTGACCATCTTTACATACCGAGGCTCCTCCATGCCTCGGAAAGCACGTTAAATCGTTGGTCCCAGCTGTCATTCGTGGATCTTTGACAGTCGTTATGGGTCGTCAGAAGCCCGAAAGTCTGACAACCAGTCTTACCAAGGGGTATCGTGTTACCCAGTTACTGGGTTGTGTAGGTCAGATAGACAGTCGCTCTATGTAAAATACTGGTATTCAGCTGCATCCGGTTAGACTGGAATCCAACCCCAACATAGCTGGGAAAAGGCTAGGCAGATCGATTTTTTTTGATAGAGACAAATCTTAACACACAAAAATCTATGAATAAGTAAAATCGTCTGCAGTTGCCAATTGAAGTCCCTTCCCGTACATTGAGGTTTATACCTGTGGTCCTAGTTATTGCTCCACCAAAACAGTACCTTTTAACTTGCTTATAAACAGTCACTGTACCTGTTACTAATTTATTGCCAAGTAATCGTTTGCCAGTTCACCTTAGCATAACTTCTATGGAGTGACAACCGGTTGATACATTCGATGCTTTCAATTAATTCTCTGTACTAATATGGATTCTTGCTATTGCTACAACACTGGGGCACTGTATTGGAGATTGCACACTTTTCTTTTAATAGAACATGATCTTATGGCATAGTTTTGCTTAGCAGTGACTTTACTTGAAAATATTTCATCATCTGCCAAGCTTTTTCCCAATCAAGTTGGGGTCGGCTTCCAGTCTAACCAGATGCAGCTGGATACCAGTATTTTACATGGAGCGACTGCCTATCTGACCTTCACAAACCAGTAACTGAGTAATACGATACCTCTTGGCAAGCCTGGTTGTCAGACTTTCGGGCTTCTGACGATCAAAGATCCCCAAATGACAGCCGATACCAACGGCTTAGCTTGCTTTCTGAGGCACGGAGGAGTATCGATATGTAAAAATGGACCAACCTCGGTAACCGTAGCTTAACCTGATGGATCGACCCGTGCGGCTGTTGTTTACTTGGAAATATCTAATAAACGATTATTTATTCGTATCAAAAATGTTACTTTGCGTAATTGACTCAGAATTATTACGCAACCTATAAATACCTAGTATGAACGTAAACGAAGTAAAAGGAGTACTTATGTTTAGATTGTACTAGCGCCCCGCGGCTTCACCCGCGTAAGTCTCGATCCCGTGGGAATATCGGGATAAAAAGTATCCTGTGTGTTAATCCAGGTTATAAACTATCTGTTTGCCAAATTTCATCCAAATCCATTCAGCCGTTTTTACGTGAAAGAGTAACAAACATCCATCCATCCATCCATCCATACTTACAAGCTTTCGCGTTTATAATATTAGTTAGATCGAGCGTATCGCAAGTGACGTTCTGTAGTTTCTGCCTACCCCCATGGGAAGAAGGCAGAGCAGGGTGGCAGGGTGGGGTTTACGTATGTAGGTCAAAATCAAAATTAAAAGTCATTTATTCAAACTAGGCTGAGAATCAGCACTTTTCGAACGTCAAAATTACATAAGACAGTCCCCTAAAACGCCCACCCTTCACCACTTCCTAGTGTTTTCGCTGGGAAGAAGAAGTGGCGCAACAAACTTCCCAGCAGCACAGCTGTCTGTTTAGTTAGAAAAAATTGATTCCATACAAAAGTATGCAACTACCTACTCTTACGTTTCTATGAACATTTTGGATGGGAATTGGCAATTGAAAATTAAGCGAAGGAAATGGGAAATATACTTTTTTTTAACACATGCAAAGAACAGTTTAGATTTTCAACATATTATAAATACTATGCGCTGTAAGTTTCAGCTGCGATAAAAACGTAATTTGTCAAAAACAACGTTCACACTGCTCGCTAGAACTCGAGATCAAAGCATTGTTTACGATCGCGAAAATCGCGCAAATATCGCCACGATTTACGAGCGCCAGTCTGTAAACACCCAGCACTAGGCAGATTTGACACATACCTTTGCATTCCAAGTGCGAATTTATTGCGAAAAAATAACGCTTCAAATTTGCTGTTCGAAATTCTGTGAAAAATGGTGCACTGTGTCCATTTTTGCGCTACAAAAGCGTATAAATGGAGTTGTTAATTTTCGAAATACTTAAGGATTTTATTTTGAAACAGGCCGTGCGCCTCTTTGGGATTTCTCATCGGCAAAAATTACTAGATAGACTAAAGGAAGAGTTTTCAAAAATCCTTTAGAGCTAACCTTCGTTAGAAAAAGGAAGTTTTGCCCAAAATCTCATGCTTCTAGACCCAGTGGTTTAGACTAGGCGCCGTGGTCTCTCAGTGATTTAATTTAGCTAAGATTTTTATTTCGTAAATGAATTTTATTTTTAAAAAATGCATACATTGGTATTTCATTCATAATGCCTCTTAGAATTATCTCAAGTGGAAATTAAGTCAAAAAGCTGTTTAATATTTAAAATTCAAGAACACGGCCAGAATCTAAGATCGGAATGAAGAAGTCTGATTCATTATGCCAATCAAAACTAATTCTCAAGCATTCGCAAACTGCTCGAATGTGCCAAATCGATCGACATTCGGATATGAGTCAAATTATATAATGGTATTCGACTAATCGAGATTCGGGGGAGACGCACTGTCCCCTCGGGAAGTCGAGATATCCAGGATATTGACTAATGCATAACATCTACGTTTACGAAGTTCAGGCGGTCTACACACACGGCGATTGGCCGGCTACTTGAAATTAATTTCATGCTTCAAAATCTGTGTTTGAATACGGTGTGGTGTGATTTCGTAGGATGATTATTTGATCGCGAGACCTTCCCAAGATTTTCTGAAATTGCCGAAAACTAAAATAGATTTTGCTGGATTGTAAACAGCTATTCATTTCCAGTAGGTATAAGCTGACCTCGCATTGTACGGAAATCCTATACAATGCGAGATCAGCATAAACTGGAAATGTATAGCTTGATGTGTAACCGTGCGTACATAGAAGAAGGATGTATCTATTGACAATTCGTCCCTGACCTTCATAAGCATTTCTTTCTGTTTTTAGTATAATTGTATTTTAACAGCTGATAACTAATTAAAATTAAGCGTGAAGTGGTCGATGAATAATGCATATATACATATAATATTGCAACAAAGACGAATATTGCAACACGACCTTGTGTTATGTTAACACGATTAACTAATATTTTGCAACTGATAATAAATGTATGATATAATATTGTGTGTCGTGAGTCGTGACCATTAGTTTGCTGTAGTTGGTAGGTGTAACGACCGCCTAAGGGCAATGACGTCACCAAGCACCTACCTTGCCGGAAACCTTGAGTTTTTTTAAACACAGTTTGATTGCCAAAACGATTAACATCGTATTTAGAACTGTGTGAACATGTAATAAGTGCTTATTATTGTCTGTGTGAATTTGAAAGTCAAATTTGTAGACCGACATCCACCATGTTTGTTTGCCATGACGTCATAGACCATCAGAAGAACTTTATTGTGCCACTAGGAGTATAATAAGTTGACTTTATTCCATAAATTATGTAGATGTTTATCTGTTTTTTATTTTCTATGCAAACGTGTTTGTAACTTAATGTTGAATGGAAACATGAAAAATAAAATACCAGTTTTGGTTATGCAATCGATCTTTTGAATGATCGCATAGAATTTTATTTGCATACGAAATCAATTAACCATAACTTTATATAATGTCCAATAAATTATTATAACGTTCGAGATAACACCGAATATCAAATAGAGAATTTTGCAAAACTAAGCCAAATGCAAATACTTTAAATGCAAAACCAAGCTTTTTACAACAGATTCCAATCTGCAAAATATCCGGAAAACAACACAAATCAATCGGCTTACGTGTCCCACCTTTTCCCGAAAACTAAAGCGCTGTCATCACCGTAATCCCGCGCGGGAAAAATAGTTGTTTAAAATTTTCGCATGCGAAACACGTCCGTTAAACAAGATTAGGGCAAAAGCCGGCCGGCGGCCGTAAGCCACTGCATAATGGAGGTGATGGTACACCTCTACTCGACAAGCGGTCTAACACTACTATAGGGTTAACTCACTTGATACTCGACCGTGGGAGGGTTAGGGGAGCAGTGTAGGGTTGTGGTTGGTTTGATGTTTTGTGCTGTCGGAGGTTTTCATGTTAGTGTCCGATTGCGTACTGTTATATCAGGAGTTTCAGGTGGATAGAGTTTACTGCTTTGGTACACACGGCTACACATGAAACTTTACATGTCCAGTTTATGCTGACCTGTCACTGTACGGAAATCCTATACAATGTCAGTATAGTATTCAGTTCAATGTAAACTGGAAATGTATAGCTTGATGTGATGAAAATGTATAGCTGGAAATTGAAACTGGAAAATGTATAGCTGATCCATGCGTCATGTTCGTGAACGGGCGCCGTCAGTTGTGACTGGTCATCTCTTAGCTGCCATGGCTTATTTTAATTTTTGAATTGTTTTTATGTTATAATTGCGGACGCTTTTAACGTGCTTTCTACATTGTTCCACATGTATAATTTCAACATGAATGATGTAACCCATATATTGTAACAATATTTTGATTTAAAAGAGTGTCTGTGGAGTTTCTTGCCCGTTCTTCTACATAAGTACCTACTACGCTTTGGAATGGGCAACTGGCTTCATATTTCTGACTGACCGACTCCTTGACAATTCAAAAGTGCCTGTAAATGGTTTAATTGAAATAAATGCTTTGAGTTTGAGTTTATGCTGACCTGGCACTGTAGGAAAATCCTTTAAAATGCGAGATCAGTATAAACTGGAAATGTATAGCTTGATGTGTAGCCGTGTGTACATGTCCAAAACTTGGTTTAGCTTAGAATACTGTTGGAAGAATTAAGGTATGAAGCGATTTAGGTTTTTATCGAATGCTGGATACATTTTTTCATGTTAGATGAGTTTCGTGACATTTCGTGTATCGTTAGTATTATATATATTAGTAATTTAGCACGATTATCAGAAGATGAACATAATACATTGCTGTAATTTGATCTGGCGATAGATATGTAGGTAAATATATTATACCAATTAAGTATGACATTCATATATAGAAAAAATATATAAGTATATATACGGGTCGACTTGAGAACCTCCTCCTTTTTTTTCGTCGGTTAAAAACTCTCGTTCCTTTGGTCAGAATAACTTGATGTAAGATTGAATGTAAGATGTAATTATTCAGTCATTCAAGGAATGTATGCGTCATCACTGCATTCTATGAATTTACATAAAACTTTCATATTTCGCATTTAAATTGATTAACTGTCAATTACGAAAACAACAACTTATATTTCTACACACTAGACGCAGACAAACCAAATTGTCTATAGATAATTATCTTATGATTGTTTCAATGCCGATTTCATTTATTGGCACAAATTGGTGCTCTGCCATGTCATCATATTTGAATACTTACGTCAAGGTTTTAATATCAATGCCGGAATTCAATTTAAATTCATTGTAGATTTTAGTTTAAATTTTGGAACACATTACGAAATGTTTTACAGAATTGCTCAGCTAGTGATTTCCAGAGTAGTACAACAAATATTAATTTCACACACAGAAAGCCAGCTGTAACATACAATGTTCAAAGTAATTTTGACATACTGCAAAGCCAAAGCCGCTAACGTTGATAACTTTTACGTGGCTAGAAATTTTATCACGTCGGTGTCGCCTCCAGCCGTGGCTTTGTTCCTAGGTGACAGATGTGGCTCCGCAACCAATCTCATAAAGAGAATCCAACCGCCACAGATAAGCTAAGCTTCTCCCAACGCCAGACACTCAGTAAATCTTTCATAAAATATATTATCAACCACATTGTGTCCCTTGAACTCGAATCACTTTTAAACCTTTTTCTCGTATGCATTAAAAACCCCGTAAAACCTTCACGAAGGCTCCGGATTGTTTCTCTGCTGATATTTTATTTATTCAGTCGTATCGTGTCCTCCAACTTCGCTCCAAGCGAAATATCACACAAACCCGGACCGCTCCAGAATATTCTATACGCTTGAATAATGTCTAGTTTTCCATAAAGAATGCATTTGCATACATGTATGTTGTTGTGTTGCAACAGGCAGTTCTCGAATACGACACGAACAAACACAAACCACTTTATTTTTCGTTTAGTGCGACACATCGGAAACGGTGAAATGAAAAAGGAATGCAGTGATGGAATATTTGACCAGTGTCGGTGCATTAAAAACAGTGAAAATGTTAGTGCTGTCGAATATATTTCGTGCGAGCCACCCCCAAAATCAAATAGTGCCGAGGGATTTGAATTCTATGTCGACAGAAAAAAGTGCGGGACAAATGGAAAAGTCAAAAATAGTTTCACAAAATTCGTTAAGAATAAAACAACGAACGAAAACTCATGACAATATAAATGTCAGCCATGAGATGGACGATGCTAACGATGCAAAAAGTGCAAGGCGAGACAAATGTCTGTCAAACAGCGTCGATGCCATCGTAACACATAATGATGCCAAAAGTAAAGTGATATGTAGTGCCAAAGGTTTATTAGAAACTAATTTAGACGATCTGTTCAATGATGTACAAAAACTGGATGGCTGGAACGTGGAGCCAAAGAGTTTAGGTGCCAGTGAACCGACATTAAGTTATAGTGACAATAATTCTAATTCTAAAGCCGTCAATCGCGAATCTCTCGTGTCAGAGGATGACACGGATGATGATACTGCGAGTGATAGTGACTGCACGGATGAAGTGGTTCGGGAGCAGAGGATATGTTTGGGAGCTCGTCGCATCGGTCACCTGCTGCGGAGAGTCATATCTAGAAATGGTAAGACTACATTTTTTCATCATCCTCATCAAAAACTTTGGAGTCTTGTATTATCAATAGAGACTACTGCAACTGCTGCATAATATACTGCTGCTATTATAGGTACAGGTATAGTTCATTGCCCATAATCTTAGTTTAGGTAAGAGTCTTTCCCACCAGTGGTCCTTCTGCCCAAGTGTCTTTGACAAGACGTCACAGTCAGAGCACTGCTCAATTGTTCATAGTTGATTAATAAAATTGTAAGTAAACCTTGCGAGATGAGGAAGAACAAACAATTTCAAAGAAGACACTGCCTTATAAAATAACGTCGAGGTCGGAAGCGCAGCGAATTGAGATGGTGTCGGTCATTTATTTGTTTTCAATTGTAGCAAATTGCTCCCGCTCTGATTGAGATGACCGTCGTAAAATCTTGTTACACGTTACAATTTTATCTTTGTCGTCCCCGCAGTTTCCGATTGGAACTAATGGAGGTTCTATAAAATTCTGCAGAGATCGCGACTTTGATTTTTAACTCTTTTTACGTTCGTATTGTAATTACGTTGCGCCTTTTGTCCGGATTTGTGTTATGCTTTGTGGGCTTTTGGTATTAATGTTTGTTGTAATAGTTTGGTTTTCGGATTAAACTTGATTTGCATCAGTTTTGCGTTGGAATTATCCTATATATATAGCTGCTGCAATAAATTTTATCTATTCAAATCTTTTAAGCCAATTTTAACTATAAATTTTATGTTTTTCCCATTGCTTTATTGGAGCTTCCGATCTGCTAACCCAAGGGTTTTTCAACATCCCAGATAGTCAATACTCTGTCTCTTTTCAATCCTTATTTCGATGTTCTAGCGACGTCTACGTTTCAAGTTTCATTAATATTCAAGAGACAAAACCTATAACTCCTGTAGCTCCTCATAAACGTTCAGTTAAGAACCAAAATTGCGTACCACCATATCCATACCCCTTAATAGACATTCCACTCCACAAGTTACAAGCAACCAGCAACTCTAATCTTGAAACACATGTGACCATCCAATCGGAACGTCGCAGCAGCAATCAGGGGAAGATATCATCAATCCGTTGCGTGGTTCGTTTGCTAATAGAGTCAACGAGATACGAGGCGGGAGTGCCTCATCAATATCGCACGAAGTCGCGGTTACTAGGGGAGTACGGGAGGAAGGAGATAAGGAGATTAAAGATTTTTGTGAGACTTGATGGTAATTGCGAGATGGTTAAGTTGTTCATTTTGATTTGCTATTGAATGTGTTTTGAAGAAATGGAGGCGTTACAGTCTTTTTACAAGCTATATATTAGCTTGCTCTGTTCGCATGTGTTTCCGGTTACTCCAATTGTCATCCTTTTTCAAAATTCTTGGCATCCGATTGAGCTGAAACTTAGACATTTTGAAAAAAAAAATATCGTCCCCTTACAGGGAAAACCGATTATCTGACATGATAGGTTCATATTATGGAACTGGTCTAATGATGTAGCCGGAAGTTGGCCATAGGAACTCGTCAATCAAAGTAGATAGCACGATCGTGCTTGGACTCATTATGTATTAACAAGTGATTTGACACTAGGTGGTGTTCAGGGTCTGATGATGGAGCCGGAAGGTGGCTCTGGAAAAGCCCTGTTTAGTTATTTAAAAGATTGTTTTTAAAAAGATTTTTACTTATATTTTATTTACGCTTATGTTTCTTGGATCATATGGTGGGAGTATTTTAAATGAAATGACGAAGCTGTTGACTTTTCAGGCTACAGTTTTATAAACGTTAGTCAACTATTCCTGAAAGTTAAACCTTGTTAGAGTTGAACCTTTAACAATATCAGGGAAGACCATGTGGTCATATTAATGTGCAACACTAGAAAATGTGTCTGCATCGTTTTACATTTCCACGCATGTAAGTCTCAATCAATTGACGGACATAAGTTGTTATACTGTTCGCAGATGACGAATCTCGTAATACCTCGAACTACTAACTAGATGATGAGCTTTGTCACGATTCCTGTACTTTTAGACTAACCAAAATCTAGAACTATGTCTGTTAAGGTGTGTCCAGACAGTGTGAGACATGTTCTTCGTATAGTAAGCCACATATGTGAGGGCTGCCTCAAGCAAGTCTGACATGCGCCGCATACGCATTTTTATACATTACAAGGTGATCCGACATGCGTTTTACTGCTAATATATATATAAAATTCCCATAAAAAATGTACTTTCACTTTTCCCAATTTTTCCTGGCTACTTTTCCTTCCATAAAAACCTAATTCGGACTATTACAAACATTTTAAATCTAAATATAGCCAAATCGGTCCAGCCGTTCTCAAGTGTTGCGTTTACCCACGAACATCATTTACTAGCTGCGCCACGCGGTTTCACCCGCGTAAGTCTCGATGCCGTGCGAGTATCGGGATAAAAGTCCTATGTCCTATTCAAGGTCATGGTCTACCCATGTGCCAAATTTCATCTAAATCCGTTCAGCCGTTTTAACGTGAAAGCGTAACAAACATACTTTCGCATTTATAATATTATTTACGACCTAACTACTATTATAAATGCGAAAGTAAGTTAGGATATAGAAAATATTATGAACATGCGTTTGCAGCGCTCAGCTCGCACTATCTGGACGCTCCTTTATGTTCTAGGTAACCTATCGGCATCTTGGAAATTTCTTGTTTTGTTTACTTAGCGAAGTGAATAGACATGAATCAATTTGCTTGGAACGGTATCGCCCCGTGAGTTACTCAAAGATTGGTTTCACTGTTATGAATCGGTTGGAAAAGTGTTGCAATCAATTTCAGAGAAACATCAAAACTTTACTTAATTTGTTCAAGAGGGATGACTATTTGAATTTAAAGCTACGGTTTAAAATGTACAATATTTTAAAATCCAACCATCGGTCTGTAGAAATATATCACGGACACAAAATTCTTTCAGAGCACGAATTGAAAATAAAAAGCTGAAGAGAGCTAGCGTTCAATTTCAAAAGATTTTTGTTCCAGTTTTGTAGAACGAGCACGCGCATGTATAAACTAACTAAAATTAAAGCTCTTTAGTGGATGAATCGTTTTCCGATGCCTTTCCATTTTTACCCGACTACGGCGAAGAAAAAAGGAGGGCTATGATTTTGACCGGTATGTATGTATGTATGTATGTATGTATGTATGTAAGTATATATGTATGTATGTATGTATGTATGTATGTATGTTCATCTGTTCCCTCCAGCTTCCAAACCACTTCTCACAATTTGACAAATGAGGTATCGTTAGAAGCGTCGTGATTGTCCGCTGGTTATAGGCTATGTGAAGTCACATTAAATTAAAAAATGGCGCCCTCTAGAGGACATAAAGTGAGGATCTTAAAAAAAAAATGGTTTAATCGTACCATATTGAATATCAAATGAAAGGGCTTAATGAGCACATTTCAAAAATATATATATTATAACCCCAAAACAATTTAAAAAAAATCAAGTAATAAAAACTAAAACCCAACTACTACTTAAAAGGTAAATCCGGAGTCACACGTAATCTGTTCGATTTATGCCCTAACACGTGTGACTCCGGATTTTTAATTTGTCTGTCTGTGGTGTCTTGTTTATACCTTTTAAGTCGTAGTTGGGTTTTAGTTTTTGTTATTTGATTTTTTTATTACCTGACGACATGTTCTGGAATCGCGATTTGTGTCGGGAAGTTATTTCATTATTAAGTTGTCCGTCCCTGCATATACAAGCTTAGTTTTTGTTTAGGCCCTTTGTATACGGCATGGTTACTTTGCGGTACAGCGTATAAACCGCGCCGTAGAATAAAACGTGTCTGTCAACAAGCTTTCATACTGTCCATACACTGACGAACGTGCCTACACATCATGGCGTAGAAACCGCGCCGTAAAAAAACGTGTCTGTCAACAGGCTTTCATACTGTCCATACACTGACGACCGTTACTACACATGGCGTAGAAACCGCGCCGTAAAAAAACGTGTCTGTCAACAGGCTTTCATACTGTCCATACACTGACGACCGTGCCTACACATGGCGTAGAAACCGCGCCGTAAAAAAACGTGTCTGTCAACAGGCTTTCATACTGTCCATACACTGACGACCGTGCCTACACATGGCGTAGAAACCGCGCCGTAAAAAAACGTGTCTGTCAACAGGCTTTCATACTGTCCATACACTGACGACCGTGCCTACACATGGCGTAGAAACCGCGCCGTAAAAAAACGTGTCTGTCAACAGGCTTTCATACTGTCCATACTCTGACGACCGTGCCTACACATGGCGTAGAAACCGCGCCGTAAAAAAACGTGTCTGTCAGCAAGCTTCTCTAGTGATCCATATAATGCCGAGATCCGACGATCCGCGATTTTGCGGACAGACACGCACGGCAGAAGACCACAGACCGCCACGCACCGCGCACCGAGGAACTTCCGATGTCTGCGATACCCCGCACGTACACATTCCCACGGTGCGTCGTGCGGGCTCGTCTGTGTCCGTCCGCAATATGGCGCACTGTCGGATCACAGCATAACACTGACGAACGTGCTTAAACACGGCGAATAAACCGTAGTTTTTCAAGCCAAGAAAAACGTTACACACACGTTTTTCTTGCCGTGAAAAACTACGTTTACGCCGCCAAAGACCCTAAACCTCTTAAGGGGTCATTGTATTCATAATTATGAACAACTTATATTAAGGGACAAACCCTGAAGTCGCGAAAAAGAGTTGTTGATTTATGGGATCACAAATGTTTCAGTTTTTTCGATTTCTGTGGTAGTCCCATTGTATAAATTGTTCATAATGTTAACTACAATGGTGTTCAGGGTGACCAACACAGTTTGTATATAGTTCGTTATAATACCTATTAGCAATACCTATAGATTATGAATCATTTTTGAAAATTATTCCCAGTTCGTGGTTCCATTAAGTTTTAAATAATAAGTAGAGTATTATTGAGAGAATCTCATTTCAATAGAAATATGCTCATTTTTGGGATAGCAAAATGTATCCAATTTTCCAAAGTGTTCTTCTCATTTTGTATGTTTATTTACGATGCAACCGAGATTACGTTATTTACATGTTAGTAATTGTAAAGTTTATGTTATAAGCTTTGAAATAACTAATATTATAAAAGGCATTGAACCATGATCAACGAAATTTTAATCATTGTGCCCTTGGCTGCCCATCATGGCGAAATTGGCGACAATTGGACAACAGCCTTGTAGAGCTTTGGTTATTGTTCTTGAGCATATCGCATTTATACACCATGTTTTTTTTATCACCCTGTGAAGTATTACATCCCTGGTGGGTTTGGAATCTGTACTGAATTCATTATTATTATTTGGATTGACATATTAGACAGCTAATAAGCTAATGCATGTGTATCAAATAGCTTAGAGATATTTAAGAGCCTCAGCTCAAATTGACTTTTTATCTCGCTCGCACCTTACTACTCGACTGAGTGAGAGCGAGATGGAGTGGGGTGCTGGCGGCTCCAAGCCTCGAATAGTTTAGGTAATTGCTTTTTACGGTGATAATAATGGTAATTTAAAGAAATAAAAAACATATCGTGGTCATATCTCCTGTATAGTGTTGTAGAATCCTGTTGATCCCGTATTTAAGCTGATTATATCACTACACTGGCTCATCACCACGACCCAGCCTCTCGTGCAGGTACACTGTATCCTCCACCGTTTCCCGCCATTCATAGTGAACTGACAGTTGACATTAGTGACAGCGACCTCACTGCTGGCGTGCATGAGATAGTGTTTACATACCTATTAAATAGATACACTACAAGTGTATATGTTGATATATTTCTATGAGCAGGTATTCCAAGAACGGAACTTCACCTACCTACTCTTATATCTGTTATCTAAACAACCATCTAAATTAAATCTATCGACAAAAACCTTAAAGCGATTCGGACAATCTGCACGGTCTGGCAACCTCCTAACATGAGCTACCACCGGCCAAGTGGAACGTACTTACAGCCTCATATAAGTAGGTATCAGTTCAAGTAGATGCCTTCAAATCCGCTCTACTGACCTTCGGCTTTGATTATAGTTAATTAACGCGTTTTAAATGCGTAAACCTTGTTTTATGGGTAAATAGACTAAGTATTCGTTGAAGCAGTGAAGTAGGATCGTGTTGATTAAGGATATTTGATAGTTTTTGAAGTGTCCGATTTTTCTCGTGGGTTTAGTACAGTCGAAAAAATTGAATTCTGAGCCACCATAACCTTTTTTTTACAGACATTCAAATACAATTATGTCGACATTCGCGTAAATATTCATTTCCGAAAAAAGTTATTCTATACAAAAGTATGCAAAATCATTTACATTACGCCTCTTGTGCTTGGAATATCAGCTCCCAAAATAGCTTTCTGTAGTATGAAAGGACTAATTTTCTCCAACAAGCTTTTGTATTAAAACAATAAACTTGTTTCCCATACTTATCGCCACTTAGCTACAAGTTTCAACAACCATTTTCGACAAAAAGAACAGAAAAAATAAACCGTTAAGTACAAAGTACGTTATCTTAACTACGAGAGCGGCGGGTAGTTCGGTAATTTTCAGCAAACTTTTACGTGTCGATATCACTATTTGTTGTAAACTAACGTTCAAGTACCGGTATTGCCAGTTTAACGTTGGAATATACGGTAACCGGTGTTTAGTGGTTAACTATTCGTTTTAAACGGTTTTAGGATAATGTTTTTTGGTTTTTGTCCGTATTTTCGTTTTACCGTTTCTTTTATGTTAGTGTTAGTTGGGGTTTTGTTTTTCTGGCAATTATTATGTCATGTTCTTTTTCAAATATTTGTTTCATAATGTGTGACGCTAATATTTCTACAATCCGGCTGTTGAGAAAATGCGTTCCTGACACCTGTCAGTTGGAGAATTTCTAGTAGTAATAAGAATCAAATTCGTGAAACACATTTTCGTTAGTATGAAACTGACAGGTGTCAATAACGCATTATTTCGACGGTCGGATTATAATCAGCTTAGCAGATTAGATCAAGTGTGACACAAAATATTGTTCATTTATACGGAATATTCTCTCAAAACGTAGGAGCTCGTGGCTAAGTAGTGACAGCCGCGCGGATCGATCCCTCAGGTTACGCTATGCTTGCCAGGGTTGGTCCGAGGATGGGTGACCATCTTTACATACCGAGACTCCTCCTTGCCTCGGAAAGCACGTTAAGCCGTTGGTCCCGGCTGTCATTCGTGGATCTTTGACAGTCGTTACGGGTCGTTAGAAGCCCGAAAGTCTGACAGCCAGTCTTACCAAGGCGTATCGCATTGCCCAGTTACTGGGTTGTGGAGGCCAGATAGGCAGTCGCTCCATGTAAAATACTGGTACTCAGCTGCATCTGGTTAGACTGGAAGCCGATCCTAACATAGTTGGGAAAAGGCTCGGCACATTGATTCGCTCAAAACATCTGTCTAGATGTGGAATCATGTTTTGCTTGCTCTCTACATAAGCACTACTTATAACATTAATGAAGCCCCACTTGTTAAAGCGCTAGGAGTGTAAAATTAATTACATTGCAGCCTGGTTTGGGCCCCTCGCACTCTCGTATTCCCTAGCTTTTTATTTACCATCCCTCCACTCCGAACATTTCTCTATGCACTTTCATGTGCAAGTCACAAATACAGGAAATATTATATACATAATACTTATACAAACTCACGACTTCCCTCTTTACATTTATTCCATTCCTTCCTGTGCCCTGTTTATCAAAAGTTACAAGTCTACACGTTCACAAGTTACCTAAAATGTTAATTTTTCGTTAAATTCATAGCTCATCTCCCTCCATACTCACAATCAGCCTGAATGTTCCCACTGCTGGGACACGGGCATCAGGTCTTCTCTCTTTTTTGACCACATAAAAAAGTAAATCGAATTAAAAAAATTATTGCGGTACTAAGCACGACGCTTGTAAATTTGTAAGACGGAATAGAGAGTCGCCGGAAACTCAGGATTTTCTATGATTTTCTACAAGTTGTAACTTACAAAGATTTTTTTAAATAAACAAAATCACGAATAAAAGTGTAAAAATATAATAGTTGTGAACTAAATAATGAAACAAGGCTTGTATGTTAGAGTACTAAATACGCATCTAACCTTTCTGAGGAACATCACGAATAAGGTCATTATACGTGACTGTTTGTAGAGGAGCTCATGGCTAAGTAATAACAGCCGCACGGGTCGATCCATCAGGTTCAGCTACGCTTGCCGGGGTCCGTCTGTGGGTGGGTGACCATCTTTACATACCGAGACTCCTCCGTGTCTCGAAAAGCACGTTAAGCCGTTGGTCCCGGCTGTCATTTGTGGATCTTTGACAATCGTTACGGGTCGTTAGAAGCCCGAAAGTCTGGCAACCAGTCTTATCAAGGGGTATCGTATTACTCAGTTACTGGGTTGTGGAGGTCAGATAGGCAGTCGCTCCATGTAACATCATGGTATTCAGCTGCATCCGGATAGACTGGAAGCCGACCCCAACATATTTGGGAAAAGGCTAGGCAGATGATGACGATGTCACTGTTTGTATATTACCATCTGTTAAACAAGCTATCTAAAGCAGAAATTCCAACTAGTCACCACGATTATTTCTCAGTCTCACTTGCCTAGCTTTTCGAATTATTTCGACTAGTCGCCGCGTCATCTACAAATTTCTCGCCTCTGTGGAAATTCCTTTCAGCATTTGGCTTTTAATAGCTCGGAAAATTTTAGTTAAAGATTAAAATTGTACAAAACGATGTGCTTTGAGGAGTGATGGGTGGATCTTCATAATGTAAGTCGCCTTTTAGTTTTGTGTCGGGCTTCTGATGTTGAGGGTGTAAATTACTGTGACATTTTCCTTTGAGGAAATGACTTTTAGGGTTTGTTGAAGGAAAATAAAAATTTCAAAACTAGAGATTGTTGTATGTGTGGTTTTAAACATCCACTTTGTTTATCTACTGCTGTAAATGGACTTATAGTAAGGCCTGCAAGTTTTATAAGATAGAAACACCACAGGCTACCAGTTTTTTTCCGTTTGGAAATCCTCATGGTTACCCTCGGTCTTGGGAGAACGGAGGGTTATGTCAGACTCTTACCGACTAAAACCCCACTGTTCCTACTACTACCATGAGTCGGGGGGGCGGGGGCGGGAGATACTTGTTAATTTCGCCGCACGCCCGACTGGTATCATCGCCATGCCTATGTGCCACCTCTTTGGTACCACAGACTACCTGCAGTATTATCTCTCCTTTCTCCTTTAATCTATCCAAAGATTGTCTTTAAAAGATCGCTTTTAGCGATAAGACCGACCCATGTTTCATCTTATGAACAAAATTCTACATTTATATCTGTAATATGTATTTATGGTACCTTATCTGCCGAGCCTTTTCCCCACTATGTTGGGGACGGCTTCCAGTCTAACCGGATGCAGCTGAATACCAGTATTTTACATGGAGCGACTGCCTATCTGACCACTACAACCCAGTAACTGGGTAATACGATACCCCTTGGTAAGACTGGTTGTAATATTTATGGTACCTATACATAATAAAGAGTACTCTATTCTATTCTATCATTAAGAGGTTTAGAGGTTTTCTGTATCAAATGGAACTGAAATAGACAGAATTGTGTTGTCAATGCCCACCTGAATCAAACTCTTAACATCCTCGAACAATAGGGTACTTCGCCGCAGAACACAAACCCCTAATTCATTGCCAAACATTTAAATTACCCGAAGTTTTTTTCAATTCCTTTTCTTATCAACCACCTTATTCCGGATTACAATATAACTTCGTACCGTGGTGCCTGCTAAAGTGTAATATAATAGGGTAATCGTAAAAGTTAAAAACTCGTTAGTTACGTTGGACACGAAGTTTTCCGGAGCTCGGCTTTGGCACGGCTGTAGCGTCCATTTTACCTGCACGTAGAATTAAGGCTTCGATATATGTACTGTACAGATGATAGCGAGCGCCATTTTCTCATTTAAAATCATTCCTATTTGTTAATATTTTGGAGGACCAGTCTATAATTCAAATAAATGCAAACGCATCAATCTAACTGAAGACTGCAAAGAGGTATTCGTAGTTGTAGATGACCATTCATTAAATATTGAGACCCCTCCGTGTCTCGGAAAGTTCGTTAAGCCGTTGGTCCCGGCTGTCACTCGGAGATCTTTGACAGTGTTGGTGCCCACCTCTAGAGGTAAAAGAAAGAAAGAAGGAAAAATGCTTTTATTGGCATCAAACTATATTTATAACAAAACCCAGGTAACCCGGTATCTTGTTACCCAGTAACTTGGGTTGTGGAAGTCAGAGACAGTCGCTCCATGTAAAATACTGGTAATCAGCTGGATCCGGTTAGACTGGAAGCAGACTCCAACATAGTTGGGAAAAAGCTAGGCAGATTGATTGCTGAGGAGAGGCATCTTTCAACTTTTAACAACACCCGACTATCCGCGTTCAGCATCCTGTTTATTTATTTAATACTTTAAGCACACAAATGTACAGTGGCGGACTTAATGCCATAGGCATTTTCTACTAGTCAATCTTACCTGTTCCCCTTTCCGGTTTTTCTGGTCTTTCGGTCCAACTGACGATTCGCGGTCTACTCTGGTTTGTCGAATTAGGCTTTCGGCTACTTGGCATTTGTGCGTGTATTTTATGTTCATTTTATTATGTTCAACATTTTTTCTTCCTTTTCTCACCTTTTCATGATAGCAAAAAATTAAGGCGGCTTATGGCTAAAATGGTTTATGATAAAGCCAACGGTAAATAGAGAAAAACTCGCTATCTAACGCCATTTATATTATTCACTTTTATCAGACTCACCGTATATTTGCATTGCAAATCAGATAATTATGAAAATGGAGAGAATGAAAATGCGTTTTATTATTTTCAAATCCTCATTCCCATATTTGTATTAAAATTGCACAATGCATTTGCAGTTTATAGGCATTATTATATTATAGGAATATAATGCTTTTCTCTTAACACATACCTACCATTTGCATTTTTTTAATCCATACTAATATTATAAATTCGAAAGTAACTCTGTCTGTCTGTCTGTATGTTAACATTTCACGCCCAAACCACTGAACGGATTTCGATAAAATTTGGCAAGGAGATAGATGGCATCCCGGGGAAGGACATAGGTTGCTTTTTATCGACATACCACGCGGGAGAAGCCGCGGGCGGAAGCTAGTTATATTATAAGAATATAATACTTTTCTCTTAAGATTACATTTGCATTTTTTAAATACTTTCTATTTTAGTAGGTACCCATGGTTGTGCTCTCTTCTCTAGGTTTGCCCCGTGACTCTTAATTCCACATGCTGCAATCCACCATCTTTATCTTTCACCAGCAATTCGTTTTATCTTTCGCGTATCCTGACAGTCCGTAAAATAGAAAGAAAAAATATTTATTAGAACTCGCAGGAAGATAATCCTAAATTTATTAATATTATAATTGCGAAAGTGAGAACAAAAAAAACAAAAAAAAAACGGCCATCGCTCAGCATAATGCTGCTACACTATGTAAGACCGCCCCAGCGCTGGTTTTCAGTGACAGCCGGCGGCGGTTACGCTTTCATACTAAAGCGGCTGGACGTATTTGGATGGATTTGACTGGATAGGATAGGATTGGACTGGACTAGATGATTGGATAGGACAGAGGATACTTTTTATCCCGATATTCCCACGGGATCGAGACTTAGGTACACGGATAAAACTGCAGGGCGCATCTAGTGATACTATAGTGAATATATGATGCAATTTTTTACAACCTGTACTGTCCCACAGGCCCACCTGTGGGACAGTACGGTTCCTCCTTACGCTTCCATTGTTCCTTGTGAGTTACCTTCTACTACCAATCTCCCTGACACAAATACAAACAAATGAAGTCCTGTAAGACGCCAAAGGGTGCAGGGTGCCTGCCAGGGTTGTGGGAAAGGCCGAAAGGGATACCGGGACCCTTGGCAACAGGCAACTGAAGGAACATATTATAAGTAGGCTTAGCTATCGCATTAGGTTTCTAAACCTGTAATGATAGTTTAAGAGCTTTAAATAAATAAATAAATAAATAACACGGGTGGGTTTTAGTCAGTAAAAGTCTGACACGCCCTTCCGCTCCACCCAGAGCGGGAGAAGTCATATGATGATTTCCCAACCTCAAAAAAAAAGGGCGAACGGGTATCTCAGTCAATTCATATAGTATTGAATCCTTCCTTATGTATATTTCCGACTATCTTATTTATTTATTTTATTATTTATGTACGCAGTAAAATACATAGAGATACGAGATAACGGTACGGTATCTTCTATATAATATATCTGTGTCAGAAATAAAGCACGTCTCCAAGACATTTGTACTACATCAGTCCATCAGGTTAAAACTTTCCCTGGAGACCTGTAACAGTAGAGGAACGGATGTACATTGTACGTGTTGTTACGTAAACGTCTCGTGTATATACCAAAATAGTATATTTTCCTGTATCTTGTTGGCAAGGTGACATGCCGTGTTACTTCCAAAAAAAATGTGTCTAAAATATCTTGGCACAGGTTAGAGCTATCTTGGAACATCTGGCCATAATAATAACGCATAGGTGTTAGGCGTACCGATGGCCTTCATATTTTTGTAGCAAAGTAATTTCTGTGGCCAATTTGTCCATAAAACTGTCTAACAGTGTTACTGGAATCTTATTCGGTTTGATCTGTAGTCAAAGTATCAATCCTTATGACTCCCTAATCTTTGTTATTTTAAGACAATGCACGGCCTAAGCCGCTGGGTCTAGATGCATGACTCTAGATCAGCTACGTCCCTACTGCAAAAATTGGATACTACGTTAGCCCTATTTATCCAGTTGCTAACTGTAGTTGCAGCTGATGTAGAGGCTTTACATCATATTATTTTAGAATAAAACCTCCCAGTATTCAAGTTAATGGCACGTATACGAGACTAACATTTCATTTATATTATACCCGCGGCTTCGCCCGCGTGGATGTCGGTTATTATATGCTAAAACCTTCCTCGAGAACCACTCTATCCATTGGTGAAAACAGCATGAAAATCGGTTTTGAGTTTATCGCGAACAGGACGACAGATGCGGCGGAAGACTTTGTTTTATAATATGTAAGGAATTTGTTTTATAAAATCTAACAAAGATTTGCACAAGACTTCCTTACTTATGGAAAGTGCTCACTAAGGAAGTATTTACATAAAATCACGCCCTATAGGAGTAAATCAGGAATGAATTTTTGTATGGGTGTTCGCTAATGTCGAGGTTAGACATCTTGAAGTTGGTACCTACTTGTTATAAACAAAAGTTAGTCGTATCATCTTTTTTGGGGAAACTCTTCCCTAAGGCTGGTTTTAGAGTCACGCTGAGTGTCGGCGCTGACGGCCCAATATGTATCTGCAGCACTCGTCACAGCGTTGACGGCTGTCAGTGCTGAGAAGGATCAATCTGCCTAGCCTTTTCCCAACTATGTTGGGGTCGGCTTCCAGTCTAACCGGATGCAGCTGAATACCAGTGCTGAGCAGGATAATCATACATATTGAGCCGTCAGCACCTACACTCAGCGTGACTCTAAAGCCAGCCTAAGGCTCTTAGCTAACGGGGAGCCCCATCGGGCACACGGCTGGTAACAAAAGACAAGATAAGATTTCACTGATATTTAAATGACCAATAACTTTAACAGTCCTTTCAATTTACATGAGTTAGTGGCTCACGAATCATTGTAAGAGATGAACCATTCAGAGTTCTATTCATAGTCAAGACCACTCCGCAACATTATAATATCTGTGCTAATATTCCTTCAAGCCGGAAGCTCGAATAGTCAGTAAATGCATGCAGCCACTGTTATATTCAGACGTGAAATAACGCTGCGCCATTCGTTAGTCTTAACCCTAGAACATCGTAAATAAACGTAAGAAATAAGTGAGCTCTCAGTCTTGCCATTTGGGTTTACGAGTAAAATGTTTGTGTTGGTTGAAGGCGGAGTATTTATAGTCTAGATTTTTTTGTAGTAGGTTGGTTTAAAGCTAAGTATTACAAGGTAAACTTTGGCCTTAAAATCATATCGGTTGTTGAAACTTATCTCGTTAGAATAAGTTTATTTTTTAACCCCCGACGGAAAAAGAGGGGTGTTATAAGTTTAACGTGTGTATGTGTGTCTGTCTGCGCCATCGTAGCTGCCAAACGACTGAACCGATTTTGTTTTTTTTGGTTTTGTTTGAATGGTGACTTGACCGAGAGAGTTTTATTAAAAAAAAATCGTTTATTAGATGCTTTGTTTTTGTCGGGGGTTTTAAAATTTTTAATTTAAGGGTAGGTACCTACTTGTTCTAATATGCAATCATGTTCATGTTCATGTTGTGTGTGTTGTTGTTGTTCTAATCATGTTTTGCGGGGCGAACATGGCCAGAAATCGCACACAATAGAGAGATTTGCAAGGAAAAAGGGGAGGTCTTTGCCCAGCAGTGGGACACATTATAGGCTATAAAAATAAAAATAAACCACATGCATGCTTCGTATCCCCTATTCAACCTACATGATTGCATTATCAATAAATCAATTTCACCAAAAGCTCAAGTAAAAATACTTTCCACAGAAAAACTCCAAGAAAAATATTTCTGCAAAAAGATACATTCTGTCAACTCTTATTTGGTTGGCTTTTATGCTCATATATCAATAATCGTATCTCACTTACCTTCAAAAGGCCCACAATTTACCTTCAGCCCATATTTCCATGCGTATTTTGCTATAAATATCGACGTTAATTCGATTTTAGCGGGCACTATTGACTATAAAAGCAAAATGCCCACAAAATATCGGCGTAATGGCTCGCCAAAGCCATTTATATGTAACGATATAATCCGTGTCGTGTCGCACAGCTATAATAGCAACAAAAACTACATAAGCGATGTTGTATAAATCATTTGTGGTGCGAAATACAGGAATGTTTTAGTAGTACAACTTTATTTTAAAGTGAGACTTTTAACGTGTTCACTTGTTCCTAACAACAACGTACTTTGGTATTGCTATACTAAAATAAAAAAGTTATTTGTTTTATATTATAATACGTATCTTTCGTTATTGTTAAAACCGCTACTAGTATACTCGAAACTGCCTTGTAAGTACCCAACTTCGGCGAAGCAAAATGGAAGGTTATGATTTAGACCGGTATGTATGTATGTATGTTCATTTGTTCGTAATCCTTTCCTATTAAAAATCCGGAATCACACGTAATCTCGTTCTATTTATGCTCTAACACGTGTGATATCGGATTTTTAATTTGTCCGTCTGTGATGTCTTGTTTATACCGTTTTTAGTGGACTTTTTTTTTCGTAGTTGTGTTTTAGTTTTATAACTTTAATGTTTTTAATCAAAGGACCGCTGTTTGTTTAAATACTTACGATTGGAACCAGACATTAAAGATCGGAGAAAACTCACTCATTAACTTTTATTTGGTTATAAACACCTGTTTTAACTCGATTTCCGAAAGCATTGCACCGCAAAATACTAATTAGGTTTATTTACACTGCGGTGAAACCGCAACCACCGATACGGTACAAGTCCCCAAAGAAAATGGATGACTGTGGCGTTAATTCAACACGTACTGGGTACTGCTAAGTGCAGTTTTCGATAATGGCAATCCAATTAGTGTTATCCCTACTTAGAGATTCGATTCCCGCGAATGGGAATGTAGATACCGTACTTAAAGTTTTGATTCAAACTTTTCGTAGAACGAGGACCATAAACGCATGAATCGTTGTTCTAGGGCACACTTCCCTCTTAATTCTCGCCGGTTTCCTCACGATGTTTTCCTTCACCGTTGTGAGAGTAGTGGTGATGAAATAATGTACACAAAGTAAAGCGCCTGTCTGGGTTCGAACACACGACCTACAACTCGTAAGTCGAGGCCGTTAACACTGGACCACCACTGCTCCATGACCGAGTCGCTGCATCGCTGTTATAATCCTGTTACCTACTTTACTATTTATCTAGATATTTATTTATTTATTTATTTAAACTTTTCGCACAAAAAAAAAGGTACAAAGGCGGACTTAATGCCTGAGGCATTCTCTACCAGTCAACCAAGGGTGGTGAAGAGATTAGATGGCAGGTGCTCTAATTGAGAGGAACAAAGAGAAAAAATATATAATATATCGTATTGCAATAAAGATAAAACAGGTTTACAGTACATAAATAAGCTATGAACTTATGATACATATACTTACATACATATTTACTATAATAAATACTCTATATATATATATAAAACATACAAATTCAAGGGAGAGAGGTGATGACATGACTCTACTCTATTTATTTTGAAAAAAAACTCCGCAGTTTCCGCTTAAATGCATAACGACTGGTGGCCGTCCTGATATCAAGAGGAAGCGCATTCCAAAGAAGAATGGACTGAATATGAAAAGAAGAATGAACAAAGTCAGAAGTATGAGAAGGACAGAGTAGGAGAAGATTGTTAGAAGAACGCAGAGACTTAGTGTGTGAAGAACACAGATATTGGAAGTGAGACACAAGATAAGAAGGAGGAGTGGGAGAGTTGAGAACGGAGTAAAGCGTGGTCAAAGCACGCAAACTTCTTCTTTGGCGAATGGACATCCATTTGAGCTCAGACCTATAGCTCGACACATGGTCATATTTCCTAAGGTTGAATATGAACCGGATACAGTTGTTGAGTAGTCTGTCAAGCTTGTCCAGCAAAACTGCATTCAAGTCAAAGTAGCACACGTCACCATAGTCGATGACGGGGAAAATTAAAGTCTGCACAAGCATAGTTTTCGTCTTAGCGGGCAAAAAGTTCCTCAGACGATACAGGGATCGCAGAGTACCGCTGACCCTTTGACTAACACTAGAGACCTGGCGTTGCCAGCTAAGCGTTGAGTCCAGATGCAAACCGAGATCCTTCACGGTAGAGGTAATGGGGATGACAGTGCCATTGAAGATTAGAGGAGGAAGAGAGCTGAGCGTCACCCTACTCATCATGCGTGAGCTCCCAATTACAATGGCCTGACACTTTGAGGGGTTTACTGACACCCCAAAACTATCAGACCACTTTTTGATGGCATCTAAATCTCGGTTTACATCTGCTATAGCGCCTGACAAACCTTCAACCCGCTCAGCTGTATATAATTGAAGATCATCGGCATAAAGATGATACGAACACCGAAGACAGTGAGTTATAAAATTAATGAAGATGGAAAACAACAATGGAGAAAGAATACCGCCTTGTGGAACACCAGCATCCAGGTCGCGCCAACTCGAAGAGCTCTCATCAACGCGAACCGACTGCTGACGTCCACGAAGATAAGAAGAGAACCATTCCAGAGCCTCGGACGAAACCATAAGATGAGAGAGGATAGAAAGGAGAATATCGTGGCTGACGGCGTTAAAGGCATTGGAGAAATCAATTAATACCAAAACGGTAACCTTGGTATCCTCCATCGCTTCTCTAACGTCGCCAGTCACTTTAAGGAGAGCGGAAGCTGTACTGTGCCCAGGCCTGAATCCAGACTGAAAAGAGCTAACAAGGTTGTTCCGGTGAACAAACCCCGCAAACTGCTTGTGTACGCAGGCTTCAAGCACTTTAGACAGGAACGGGAGAATGGAAATGGGTCGGAAGTGACTGGGTAAGGAGGGATTTGAAATTTTAGGGAGTGGGTGAGATATTATGTAGGTAGGTAGGTACTCTTTATTTTCATTTATCGATTCAAGCAGGTGATCATTTCGTTTGGATATTAATTTAATCAACATTCCTAAAACGAATCCCACAATGTGGGATCCGATCGGAATAAGCCTGCATTTGGGTTTAATTGTTTTTCGCGATTACGATGTTGGTCCCATTGAGAAAGTTTTTCAGTTTGATGGTCTGATCCCACACCCTTTATGACCTATCTGATAATAATCCTTCGCGGACATAGAAAAAAAAAAATTGATTGCCATTGCCACTGATGCCAATAATCCACAACGGATCGGCCATGCTTGAACAATCACGGCCCAGTTTCATTGCTACTCGCCTCTAACACTTGTTTATGCAAGCGTAAACGATACATACGAATCTAAACTACTGGTTTTTTTTCTACTGTACTCATGTTTTCACTGGCCGGACATGCGTGACCGCTCAAAAGTGTAAGAGTTCCTTTGTGGCCACGCCTCTTGCCACCGATTCGGTCCATCAGCCAAATTGACTATGTCATTCGGGTGTGTCGCAATAATGAAGGCGAGTTTCGACGAAAGTGGAACTAAAAAGTGGAAATTGTGTTTGGGAATTATTTTTGTTTAGAGTTGTACTACTTTCATGTTTTTGTAAGGTTTGCGAATCATGGTGGTGATTTGAAGCGCTGTCAATATGTATCATCTTTGTTTAAAGCGATTTTTTTAGCTTCAGTGAGTGTACAAAAGACATTCATCATATGCCTAGACTAGCAACTATGTTGGGGTCGGCTTTAAGTGTTACCGGGTGCAGATAAATACTAATATTTTACATGGAGCAACTGCCTATCTGGCCTCCCTAACCCAGTAACTGGGTTAACACGATACCCCATCGTAAGACTGGGTAGTCAGACTTTCTCCTGACTACCCGTAACGACTGTCACGCCTGAATCAATTAACTATCTGTAGTTAATTGATTCAGGCGTGAATTTGCGGAAATCCATTATAAAATGTAACAGACGTAGATATATTTAGTAATCTATTCCGCCTAACTATTCCTCAAGAGTCATAAAAACCCAGTAAGCATCGACACGTGTTTCACCTCTCAACGAGGCATCCTCACGATGACGATTGACCAGTCGCGAACCAGAACATGACGTGTTGCCACGACGAGCGCTAGACGCAGAGTACACAGATCACACACACAGACACACATATCTAAGAAAAACACGAATAAGATTTATATCGTTAGAAATAATTGCAATTCCGTATCGAAAGACCATTAAGTACAGCTTACAAACCTTGTAATTAGCATAAAGTATGCTTTTTAATAGAATTCGTCTTCGTTTTCATTCGCTATCGTCTCTCTCTAGAAAAATATTGTATTCAAATTCTCTTTCCGAAAACCATTGTCCTGTCTCAGTAATATATTCCGGATCTTTTTGACAGCGGTCATAATGTTGACCTCGAATAAATTAGCATACTGTAATGAGAAATTAATTTTTTACACCGTTTTTCAGTCGCTGATTCGCATTTCGATGGTTTTTAAACGTTAAGCTGAAATTAATTTGGAAAGGAATTCGGTTCTGTTCCGGAATTCGAGGTTTTGGGAACAAGTGGCGACTGTTTCTGATTAAATTTTAAAAGATATTAGAATGCCAATTGTTTTATCTTTTATTCTAAAACTTTTGTCTTGTTAAGATTGCACTAGTCAATGATTGATTACCACACATGTTTTATTTTTTAAGTTTTTGTCTTTACAAGGTCCGTAATTGTACCTTGGTTTTACGCCATTATAACATCTTATTTATATTATGGAACGCAAATAAATATATGAATATGAATTAGATAGCTTAGTCGGTACGTCCAAGGTATTTGGTTTCACACGCCATAAGGGATCATCATCATTTCAGCCGAAAGACGTCCACTGCTGGACATAGGCCTCCCCCAAGCACCGCCACTTCGACCGGTTTTGTGCTTCTCGCATCCAGCGCATTCCCGCGGCCTTCACCAGCTCATCGGTCCACCTTGTGGGGAGCCTGCCAACGATACGTCTTCCGGTACGCGGTCGCCACTCCAGAACCTTTTGGCCCCATCGGCCATCAGTTCTGCGAGCAATGTGCCCCGCCCACTGCCACTTAAGTTTGGCAATACTTCGGGCTACGTCGGTTACCTTGGTTCTCCTACGGATCTCTTTATTTCTGATTCGATCACGCAGGGAAACTCCGAGCATAGCCCTCTCCATTGCAATTTGGGTGACTTTCAGCCTTCTAATGAAGCCCATTGTGAGCGACCACGTTTAGGATACCACCATAAGGGATGATGACGACTAAAAGATTTCCTTGCACATTAAATGTTACCTTGTTTTAATTAATTAAATCCCATTTTAATAAATAAATAAGAGTGTAATAAACTGGATGCGAATTAAAACGGATTAATGTTTATCCATTAAAAACGGGAAAGCGCGCTTTCAATTGAATGGCTAACGGGCAACATCCTGTCTGGACCGGTCAGACATTTTTAATATGACAATTACCGTAACAGACGGAACATCTTAATTAACTAATAATCAAGTTATTTGTTTTTAACCGTTTGTACCGTTTCACTTGACAGTTTTTCTTTGATGATGATTTTCCGTATTTTTTGCGGTGCGAAATCGGATTCTGTAACTACGTTTACCGCCATAAAATACCAACATAAATATCAAGTCACCGAAACTTGATATTTATGTTGGTTGAAAATTAACGGATACTTTTGTGGGATTTTTGACTTGTTCTGTTGTGGCAAGACATGACATGTGTCACGTTAGTGCTTAATACACTACCGCTACGTATTCAATTCAATTTAGAATATTAATTAGTTATCTAGAGTTTGCATCTTGTCAATGAATTTGCTCTGGTTATCATTATAGGTTGTCATTGGTCATATTTTAAACATTTCTATTTTGTTGGTGGTGGTGTTTTTAATTGGTTTTTGGATGACGTCTTGGTGCCAGTGTGGGAATTGGTCACAACATTTTTTTATATTGGGTACACATGTAAGTGACAATAATAAATAAATAAATCCTTGGAGGCTTGGACCCTGTCTCTGCAGCCCACCGGTAGCTCGGAACCGGCTCCCGACACCGGCGGACCTCTATTTTTTTTTGTTTTTTTTTTAGAATTTTATCTTAAGAAACATTTGTTTTTGTTTTTCTTCGTTTCACTTTTTTCTCTGATTTTTTTGTTCTGTTTCAGTCATAAATAGATAAGAAAAATAAATTAACAGAATAAATACAATTATTTACTGAACCTACCGCGGGCATAGGCCTCTCTCTCTCTCGAGAATTCCATGTTGCTCCATAAAACCTGATTCCTCGCCTTCCGTATCTCGATACTAGATACTGTGCTGCTGGGGAGCTGGTTGCGCCACTTCTTCTTCCCAACTAAAGCACTAGGAAGTGGTGAAGGGTGGGCGTTTTGGGAGACTGTCTTATGTAATTTTGACGTTCGAAAAGTGCTGATTCTCAGCCTAGTTTGAATAAATGACTTTTGATTTTGATTTTTGAGATAATTAAGGTTAGTTAGCTGTAGGCAATATTGACAAACAATAACAAATAATCTGAAATCAGATCTCTAACTCAAAAGGCAAATATTATATAGCCAAGGTAATTAATCACAAATACAATCAACAATCATAATTATTACCTATAACATACCGTTCAGAATCGTTTCTCAATGATCTTCAATATTTGTCTCCGCGATCTAATTTATAGCTTATAACGGAATGTAATTTATTGTTATGACAAACATTAATGGAGATATTACGGCTTATGTGAGAAAAGTTAGGGTTACCGCACATTATTAAGGGGTTAAACGAGTTTGACATACGTTTTTGTGAGTATTAACTTTGATATTCTTTGAAGGGTTGTATTTGTGATTCGTTCAGAGAATATTGAGGACACCAAGATTTTTTTAAACTATTTTATAGGACTGCCTTAAACATAAAAAATACCCTTGATGTTACTTTTAGTTTGATCCAAACATTGCGTAACAGGCAATCGCAACACTGTTAAATCATTTCATTGAACAGTATGATAGAAAAAAAAAGTGGTAAGTGCTGTCGAAAATGTTCATTATTTTGTCAGTTAAGCCACAGTATAAATAACTAACAGTATTATATCTGTGCAGTGACCTTGAAATAAGTACCTACGGCCGCTCGGTAGATAAACCTTCGGCGTCTGTGCGTAACTCCCGCGCATTCGATACTGTGACGTACCTACTGATATACACTGACATTTCGAAGCGCGACGTATCGGACGTCTCCTATGATACTGTTACTTATTTATACTGCGGCAACGATAACGTGATAACGTTTCTTGATGTAAGGCTATTAAAGAACTTGGTCTTTCGATACGCGACTAGCAAATACTTAGATCTGGAAGTTCATTATGGAACACCACTTCAGACAAGTTTATTTTTCTCATTACCGACAATGTAAGGTGTAGAAAGGATTTTCTGCACAATTCCCTTGGCTCACAACTGATGGGTTAATATCAACACTGTCTCTAGAACTGAGTTATTACTCGACCAGACACACACACACACACACAATGTGTGCGAATGTGTGTTACACATTGTGTTTGCACAGTCTCAAAGAGCTGCATCTACGCCGCACAAATAAATTAATCATTGCAAAATCACACCAAACATTTGAGAAATTATTGTTTGTTGTGGATTTTAAAGTTGTAATTAATCAAGTCCATATGAAATCAGGAATGTTGCATCACGGTATATTATACATTTAGTAAATTCAGCTATATTTGTAAATGGAAATGAGATTGAATGATATTTGATTCGATTGGTGTAACTTTTAAATTGATTGAGAAAATGTCAAAGCTAGAGTTTCGTATAGCAAGATCTCCACAATACGGACTCAGAAAACGTGTAGACTGAAATCTTTTTACATTCATTCCCCATCTCTCATTCACAGTCACTTTTAAGTAGGGTTACCATTTCTAAATTTGAAAAGTCCTGACAAAAATCCCGATTTGCCAAAAGGTTTTTTAAAACTTTTTTGAATCTTATTTTTTTTCAGTAATCATTATCTTTTTAAGTGACTTCTTCAAAAAGATGGAGGTTCTCGATTCGTCCGTATGTTTTTTTTCATTTTATTTTTTTAATCGAAAAGTCCGGTCATATGAGAAGGCCGGTCATGGTCCGGACGGGGGAAAAAAGCCGGACATGTCCGGATAAGTCAGACTGGATGGTAAATCTACTTGTAAGTAGATTGCATTCAATTCAACGCCACCTACATCGAATCTACAATAGCCTCAATCTTCGTAATTTCACAGCTTCTCATCCCTGGAGAATGCTTTCATGGCGCCATTAAGGGACGTTTCAATAGTAATTTAAGGAGTGGCACAATCGCTGGACTTCGGGTCCATTGTCCGTTTGCTGCGGTGCAGAAACCACTGCATCCTTATTAGGCGAGCAGTCGAAACGTTACCGTAATGAATGAACAGATGGAATGAATAGCTTTTATGGTGGTGAAAGTGGATTTGTGTTATGAGTTTAACTGTCACTAACGAGTCACAAAAGATTTTTTATTATTATCGACTTACAAAGGCAAATCGACAGTTCAGCGGAGATTTAAACGTTGATTGTATTTAAAGAATATGATTTTGTTTTGATTTGTACAAATTCTTTACATATCGAGCTCCTCCGGGCCTCGGAAAGCACGTGAAGCCGTTGGTCCCGGCTGTCATTTGTGGATCTTTGACAGTCGTTACGGGTCGTCAGAAGCCTGAATGTCTGACAACCAGTCTTCCCAAGGGTTATCGTATTATCCAGTTACTGGGTTGTGGAGGTCAGATAGGCAGTCGCTCCATGTAAAATACTGGTATTCAGCTGCATCCGGTTAGACTGGAAGCCGACCCTAACTTGGTTGGGAAAAGGCTACGTAGATGTGATTTTGTTTTGAAGAAGATTTGCATACTATTGCATAGAATCAAGTTCTTCTGAACAGATAGCTGTGCCGCTGGGGAGTTTGGTGCGCCACTTCTTCTTCCCAGATAAAGCGGTGAAGGGTGGGCGTTTTGGGAGACTGTCTTATGTAATTTTGACGTTCAAAAAGGGCTGATTCTCAACCTAGGGTAAATAAATGACTTTTGATTCTGAAGTAATTGGAAGGATGTTACACACCGATGATAATGATTATGCTCCTAAAAGATCTGATAGTAAATCTAACTTCTAACTAATATTATAAACGCGAAAGTTTGTAAGTATGAATGGATGGATGGATAGATGCTTGTTACTCTTTCACGTAAAAACGGCTGAATGGATTTGGATGAAATTTGGCAAACAGATAGTTTATAACCTGGATTAACACATAGGATACTTTTTATCCCGATATTTCCACGGGATCGAGATTTACGCGGGTGAAACCGCGGGGCGCAGCTAGTACCTAATAAAAACCAATCTGCACTCCTTTGCTAGCAAAAACTCGTTTTCAACAGGCAGAATTTCTATTTCTTGTAAAAGGCTGACAAGCTGTGTGTGATTCAAAATGCCACTCGTCGGAAATCACCTACTTTCCGAACTTATACAGGCTGTAAGGATAAACACTCTTGTCATTCAAACCATGGGTAGTTGACTTAAATATAAAAATAAATGACCGAACACAACAAAAAAAAAAACGTAATTTTCATTAAAAGATTTTAAAAAGTTTCTATCCAACACCGTGCTCTCTAGCGAAACAGCTGACTGACTGAGGGAGGGGCCGCGCTCGCGGCCGGTCAGGTCACATCCCGCACCCCCCGCCCGTGTTGAGACGCAAGTTCATTGCCCTAGCGCATAGGGCAACGAACTTGCGTCTCTTGTGGTAAAATGTTGATTTAAAAAAAAGAAAAAAAAGTTGTAATTTTCCATTGATTTTACGTTCTATAAATGAAACCAAACCACTGGTTGCAAGGATAACGGTGTTTACCCTAACACCCTGTATAATATTTGCTCATAAATGAGTAAACTTTATTGTATGTAACTTATGGTTTTCATTTACTATCGATATACTTAGTCAGAAGTCCGTAAAATCCCTAATGGAACCACGCGTAATTAAAATTTACCCATGGACCCGGTAATGGGTCAACCCACCGGGACCACGGGTGAACACTCATCATCATCTGTCTAGCCTTTTCCCAACTATGTTGGGGTCGGCTTCCAGTCTAACCGGATACAGCTGAATACCAGTATTTTACATGGAGCGACTGCCTATCTGACCTGCACAACCCAGTAACTGGGTAATACGATACCCCTTGGTTAGACTAGTTGTCAGACTTTCGTGCTTCTAACGACTCGTAACGACTGTCAAAGATCCACAAATGACAGCCGGGACCAACGGCTTAACGTGCTTTCCGAGGCACGGAGGAGTCTTGATATGTGAAAATGGTCACCCATCCACGGACCAACCCCGGCAAGCGTAGCTTAACCTGATGGATCGGCCCGAGCGGCGGTTATTACTTAGCCACGAGCTCCTCCCCACGTGTAAACACTCATCAGATAATATTGGCATAAACAGTTTTTTTTTTAACCATCGTTCCCAATCAAATGGGTCTTATAGTAAAAATTGTTCTTTTGCTCTAACAATTCTTACTGCACTACAAAAAAAAAACCCATCAAATTCAACTTACTCAAGACCAACACTCTAATGCACAATTTAACGATCCAACACTTCACAATGATGGTGCACCAATTAACCGTAAGTAAAAGTCGCTAGTCACGGTGATCAGCATTGTTCTGATGATGTTAAAACAATGGGAGAAAGCGAATCAAACCGCTCTATTGATCTGAGTTTACGCAACGACGCGACGCTTCAGATACCTTGTCGATATGTAGGTCGATTTGAGATCGAATAGAATAAAAAAAATTAAATGTTTAGGGTTAAAAAATATGTGAAAATTACATTGGATAATGGCGGTAAAGAAATATTAACCCGGAATGTCTTACAAACATCGTAAGTGGTTCAGATTCAGATTCAGATTTATTTGCAAACAATGTAGGTACAGATATAAGATGGTACATTACTAGGTGTTTCCGCTACATTCTACCTTACGGCATGCAAAGTCGTGAAAATTAAAATACAAATAGAATTTAAATATAAATCATGCAGTCTTAGAAACCAACGATACAATCTTCATCTAGATTAACAATTATTAATTAAGTCAATCTAATAACAATTATTAATTAAGTCAGTCTAATAACAATTATTAATTAAGTCAGTCTAATATAATAATATAAATTCTCGTATGTCATTTTAATTTCTTAATTCTTATATATTTTTATCATTTAAAAAGTCTTTTATACAATAATAACATTTTTCTAATAATAATGCAGTCAGCTTAGATTTAAATACTCGTATAGGATGTCGCAGTAGCTTGATTTTGACACCACGAATAGGTAGGTTATGTTAGAACTATGACCAACCGTGTGCGACCATGAGTACGGCGACCTAATCAGCTGCCGGTGGTGTCAGCAGAAACATCCAAAAATATTGGTCCTTTGAAACGAGGCTTCAGCTTTCGTCAAGATACTCCGAGAAAAATAAATATAAAATTAATACAAATTTACATTTTCATATTGAAAACTTTGCTCGAAATACCTACATTTCTTATGTGTTATGATGATGATGATATTAAATCATTTAGTAATTTATGAAATTCATAAAAAATCATTAAGTTCCCTTCAGAATGATTGAGCTAAATGGTGCTGATTCAGGCGTCATGATCGTGAACGGGCGCCGTTAGTAGGGACTGGTCATCTCTTAGCTGCCACGGCTTATTTTAATTTTTTACTTTTAATTACGGACGCTTTTAACGTGCACTTTTTTCTACATTGTACTCACATGTATAATATCTACATGAATGATGTAACCAATATAAATTGTAACAATATTCTGATTTGAGTGTCCGTGGAGTTTCTTGCCCGTTCTTCTCCATAGGAACCGACTACGCTTTGGAATGGGCAACTAGCTTCATCTTTTTGACTGACCGACCCCTTGACAGTTCAAAAGTGCCTGTAATTTGTTTATTTGAAATAAATGCTTTGATTTTGAGTTCAAACATAATTTATTTTGATGTATAATTTGTATATGCTGTAATTGTCTTATTTTGTGTGTAAATTCAGTCAGATACAAGTCAATAAAATTGTTCATGAATAAATGACTATGACTATGGTGCAGAATCCAGGTCATACACCCATCATGTACATATATCATGCTTGAATTAATCATCCAAATGAATGTTATGATTTATATTGTGTCAATTGTTATTTTTTCATCAGTATGTATAGTCACGATTCTTGCCTTTAACGGATTATCTTAGAGATGTTCTACTTATTTGGAGCTGGTAGTGTGTTGGTACCTATACTGCGTTCGCGATTTAGTTTCCAAATACATGTAAACAAATATGTGTTTTTGGAAAAACAACTTTAATACCCACATATAAAGTTCAGTTTGCGTATTTATAAGGTTTCTTCAATCGTAGTAGTCATTCTGAAATCAACTTAATTTACACATGTATAAAATTGATATTCGTTTAAGTGGTAATAATATCAATGAGAAATATGGATTCGAATAGATTATAAATATATTTAAAGTTTCACACGTCATGCGGTAGGTACCATCGCGGACACTGGTGGTTGATCACTTTGCAACCTTATTGCTTAGGGCATAAGGGTGAAGAGACGTCCACCGTCATTGGTAGTGTTGGTTGGTACGCAAATATATTAAAGTTTTAAATATACGTCATACGGTAGATATATAGTAAGACAGGCGACCAAAACTATAGTAATTTATGGTTTCGTTAATAAATCATTCTGTATTTATCACCTAACTTCCACAAGTTAGACGTCGCTGAATTATTTCATTACAAAGTGGGTAGTTCAGTATTCTGCTCCTATAATACTTTGAATCATCTATTGTATCCTTCTAGTATTGAAAAGTAGGTATATGAAAAGTTTAGTTTAAGTAGGAAACGTTGCGCCGGCGTCGAACGGTTCGCGTATTGCATTTTTATATTCATGATTACTTCGACATTAAATGTCCGATTCGAATGAATTAAAAATTATTTTGCTGCTACATAAATACCCTTGGTGTTAAAACTATTTATTTGAATAAGAATTAATATTATGTTGATAAAACTCATTCGCAAATAATGCATTAGTTTCGAACAAATTTTATTACCATAAAAAATGGTTATAGTGAGTCAATCTTAAAAGATAGACATATGCTGTCGCGGACTTTTTTTTAGAACTTTTAAAGAGGAACAATTTCATCATACATGATATTAACATAAACCGTTTACGCAGCGCACGCAACGAAAGCTCTCAAAAAGCAATAATTTTTCCTGTTTTTGCAACATATTTCATTTGTGCTCCGCTCCTTTTGGTCGTAGCGTGATGTTATATAGCCTATAGCCTTCCTCGATGAATGGACTATCCAACACAAAAATAATTTTTCAATTCCAACCAGTAGCGCGTTCAAACAAACAAACAAACAAACATACAAACTCTTCAGCTTTATAATATTAGTAAGTATATATTAGTATAGATAAGTTTAGATTATTGTGTCTCATACTTAACAACTTTCTTTCTATTATTTCAGGTAAGTACCAGATACATCGGTGACATCACAATTGTAAAGGTACCTATAAATCCACAACCAATAGTCGCATACTATTGGCACATCAATTACTGGAAGCCCAAGGGACAGTCGGTCAAATTAATTAGTCTCCCTAATGAATTCATTTAATTTGTCCGGGGATCTTTCACGTTTATTTTAGTGCCCTTCAAAGTGTAAGGACTTAATGAAATAGTGATGTTGACTGAAACGTCAGTGTGTAGCGACTGTTTTAAATAGAGCATTCTGCAATTTATAAACAAGTAAATTCAAAATGTGCAAGTAAATTAAATATTTGATTTATTTGATAGTGCAATTTTGATAGTCTGTACAGGTATGAAGCCTAACCAAGCGTTAACGGTGTCAAATAATTAGCTCTTAGTACTTATCAAAAGATGGAAATTAAATTAAGCTGGAAAACCTGCAGTACACTAGGATCTGCAAGCGGAAGAAAAACATGATGAATGTTGCAGATACTTGTAACTTATGATCCCCCAAAGTATAAATTACTTTTAAAGAGCCGTTAAGCTGAAACTTTTTAACGACAATCAATTTTTATTACAAAAACTGCTCTTGTGTGGTGGACCCGAAGTTACAACTACCGCTTGCGAAAAATGCTGCTGGGAAAGTATAAAATTTTGCTGGAAATAATCTGCAGCTTGATATTCACTAAATGATTGGTCCTGTTGTTTCTGCCCACCCCCATGGCGTAACTTTATGTATGTATGCATTTGTTATACAATTACAAAACACATCAGATAAAACTACTTTCACAAAGCTACGGATAATAAAACTACTTTCACAAAGCTACGGATAATACAGTCTTCTGTCGGTTTTATTTTGTGACCTATCTCCCAATAATGTACTCCTATAAAACCCAATTGTCGTAGCCACTCAGGCGCTCAGGCTTCAGTTGTTGCTTAAGACTTCTTCAAAATTATGGTTACCGCAAAACTGGGGCGCTTGAGTCTTTAGAAAAAGCAAAATGCAGTCAACAATATTAATTTACTGTTGTACACAACACAACAACAATAGAAAAAACTCGTTGAGCTTCGATACAAAATTACCTGCTCCAATTGCACACGCGACACGCTTCCTTATTCAAAAATAAACCGTCAAAGATCACGTCGCACTGGAGGATCGATCACGGTCTATTTTAGTCTGTGACATTATAGTCTGTGACATTATATTACAAAAGATATCTAGGTGGGACAGAAGGACCAATTAATGTGAGGCAGAGTAAATTGACGTCGTGTATGATGTAGACAGTCTTAGCTTTGATTTCTGAAAACCTTATTAAATCTCTGATAACCAAAAAAGCACCTGTTGTGATGGCCCAGTGGTTGAGGTGTTCAAGTCCGGGCAAGTACCAAACCAATGTAACGTTTTCGGTTCATATGTAAAGTACTTTCTAAGTTTATTGTCCAAGAAAACTTAGAAAGTGCATAGAGGATCAATCAAGATCGCTGACAATGTGATGGAAAACATCGTGAAGAAACCTGGACTTATAAGTAATATAAGTCATCGCCAATCCGCCTTGAGCAAGTGTGGTGATCAAAGCCAAACTCTTCTCATACAGTGAAGGCTCGACTTCACTGTATGAGAAGAGTTTTGCCCTGCAGTGGGCAAAACTCTTCTCATACAGGCAGGTATATAGATTCCTTTGCAAAAAAAACGGTCACCTTACAGTCATTGGCTTTTCTACTATATTTTTACTGTCATTAGCATAAATGACTAGTAATTTTTTATTATCAATGAGGATCCCCGGTACGGTTCCAGCAGCGCTATAATTTTACTAGCTCTTATTGCTTTTTCTGCCATTACAATCGACACTCAAATATCTGTTTTAAGTCACAATAAGGCTGGATTATGCGAAAAACATAAATTATTCTAATAAAAATAACGAGAAGTTAGTTGCCTGATAACCGTTTAACCGCAAACCCGCTATAAGTAAAAGTCACAAACTGAAAAAGGGATTATTATTGTTTTAAACAAAAGTTTCGAATTTGGAATTAACTTTTTTCATACCCAGACTCTTATTAAGAGCCACTAACATAGTTTGGCTATTTAAACCTCTTTACAACTAAATGATTACCAATAATGTAGAAAAATCAAAACCGCCCGTTTTTTTTTTTTTAAATTAGTGTATAAATTGACATACTCGTAAGTCTTGACAATAGTTTAAAATTCCACACAATTCCACATTTGAATAAGTCGTATTTCTGACACACAACTTCAGAATATTACCATGTAAATCAGAAAAGCTGGTCCTTCTGTCCACATCTGTTATGCGATTATAATACGCAGTTGCGCCTAATAGCCACCTGAACATGCTCTAATCAATCTGGATACGAGGGTACGTACGTTACATGGAACACGAATTAACGTGTAAGGTCACGTTAGGATTATGCCGAGAAGTGGGAATGGGAATACGTATACAGGATATGTAGATGGTATTTGACGCATTAGGAATATACAGGGTGCAAAAAGACCTATTACCTAGCCGTCAACTAAGCATTCTGTACATCATAGTACAAGTAACATTGCACAAACATAATTGCCTGGGAAACGAATTTTATTTTTGGTTGTGAAAATCGCTGTTTTTGGTAGTGCGCAACGTAACGCACGCAAAACATGTGTTTAAGGGTGCGTGCAACGGTTCAGGGTTTGTGGGGGTATTTAAAATTAAGTTATAATATTTAAAACTTGTCTGAAAAAGTTGAAACTTTGTCCTTCAACATCTCCGTAACCAGAAGGTTCCCAGGTATGGTCTAGAACACAAAAATGATTAGGATGACGGGAATAACAAGTGTCTTTCGGCTTCGTCACGCGTCTTTTCACACCCGTTAGTTACGTTTAGGTAATACACACCTGTGTGAGAGGAAAATCGTAGAAAAAGGGCGCTGAAGAGAACACCTGTTAGAAAACTGTATCTAAGGGTCTTATGAAGATTAAATTAAAACATTGTAATACGGTTTAATTAATAACGTCTTATTTAACCTCGCACAAAAACATAAACGAACGCCCTTCTGCCTTTATTAAACTTTATTATTTCTAATAAAACTACCTACCATAAAGCGGGTATAAAGTCTTTGAATAATGCGATCTTTTCCGTAGTAAAAATCCCATAAATCTACTTTCTAAGATAAACTCTGTACCGTAGGACCAAAGTGTAAAAGTTTAGTTTGTTGAGTTCGAGCGCATTACGTTGGCGTCGGCACGAGACGCCTCGTGCATTTTTCAACGGCGTCCGCGGCCATTTATTATTGCTTTCATACTAGTATAAACAGGCAGACAGAGGAATATTAAATATGAAAACAGTTAATGATAGTTTTTTTGGATTGTGCGAAGGTGTGAAGTTGAGAATAAAGAGGAAAAAAATTGTAACTGTCTGAATCTGTTTGTTTGAAATTATGTCTCGATTTTTGAATTGAAAATTTTCTTCGCCGTGTTGAGCGATTAAAAAAAAAGGGATAGTTTAGAATAAATAGAAATAAAATTGTAACTGTCTGAATCTGTTTGTTTGAAATTATGTCTCGATTTTTGAATTGAAAATTTTCTTCGCCGTGTTGAGCGATTAAAAAAAAAGGGGTAGTTTAGAATAAATATAAATAAAATTGTAACTGTCTGAATCGGTTGGTTTGAAATTATGTCTGGATTTTTGAAGTGAAAACCTCTTTAGATGCGTTGAGCGATTTTTGATAAAAAAAGTCTTATGGATTCACCGTAGTGCTTTACTATAGAATATAGATGGCGCTAATACCAGTTTTAACTTTTTTATTCTATTCTCACTTCGTGAATAGAAATCTTGTATAAGTCTTTGACTTTCGTATTGCCAAAACGTCCTATCGATTCCACTTACTATTATTAAAAGTCCATCGTACATTTTTGACGTTAAAATCATTTGGAGTTGACGCAAAGCTGATTGGCAACGAATGGATTCCCAATTTAGTTTGACATAATCTTTTATTAATCTTCCATCTTTTATGGAAAGGAGGATTGATCCAGCAAACTTCAGATATTATAAATCAGAGCTTAATCGAAAAATTTCACACATTAGTCTCGTATTGAAACGAAACTCAATTTTCGAAGTTATGACAGGCGTCGCACCCGCGAGAAATTATATTGTTTTTAAACTAACTGACCTCACGAGTCGTGACATTGAATAAGAACAAATACTGTCTATGCGCGTCATAATTCATAAATAATCGATTTATTTTGCTTTTCAACATTTCAGAACTTGCGTTATTAAAAAAATCGTCAAGTGCGAGCCGGACTCACGCACGAAGGGTTCCGTACTATTATCTATAAAAACGGCAAAAAAAATCAGCCTCCTTAAATGTTTATTTTATTCGGTTTTTTAGTATTTGTTGTTATAGCAGCAACAGAAATACATCATCTGTGAAAATTTCAACTGTCTTACTATCACGGTTCATGAGATACAGCCTGGTGACAGACGGCAGACAGCGGAGTCTTAGTAATAGGGTCCCGTTTTACCGTTTGGGTACGGAACCCTAAAAATACAGAAACATATAACCGTATTGCTTACATGTCACTCTCTCAATTTGCAAATGATGATACTGATTAGGTACGACCAGCAATCTGTTTATTTAATGAAGCGAAGAAGACAAAATATTGATTAAGGGCCTACCCTACCTCAAATTGCTTAGCATGATCCTCCGTTATGCCGAAAATACTGCAGCATTAATTTTTGAAATAAATATATGTGTTAAAGTTGAGGATTGATACTAGGTCCTATGTTTGATGAAAACACGATTACTTACTTAAAATTTTCTCGATAGAAAAAAATCTAAAGTTAAGTACCTCTAAACCGAACTATAAACCGTTGGTATTCCAAAAATACTTCAAATTAGATCATGAAACTTTGCATAATAACTGAACTAACTATAAAGCAGGTATTATGTATATTTTTTTAATTACCATTATTTTCAACGTAAAAAGCAATTGCCTAAACTATTCGAGGCTTGAGAGCGCCAGCACCCCACTTTGTCTCGGTCTCACTCAGACCGCGAATAGTATGGTGCGAGCGAGATAAAATTTGAGGTTGGGTAGGCCCTTAACTTTGCTTTTAAATTACTTTGGATGTAGCCACGTTTTGCTTAAATAATATAAATCGTCGTACTTTATTCTTATTGGCTAATACCGTTTCAATATAGAAAAAACCTGGTCCTTCCATCCGAGTAGCAATTCCTTTTCCTACGTCCAATATCTCTGTCGGATCTATTCTTAGACAAATCACAATAAATCGCCACTTAGTGTGCGTTTGCGTCACAAAACTGATATATTGTATTCCAGGGATTTGCATTGGTAAACCAGGACAAACGGTACACAAAATAGATTTAGTAGTTCGAGTATGAATGAGCAATAGAGCGTGCCCTCGGAAGTCAACTGAAGCATAAACAGTGCACCTGTTAATGCTTGAGCTGAGCATTGGACGTAATTTGCAGACTTCAGTGTCTAAATCGGTTATCTAGTAATTAATTTTAGCAGATTTGGCCAAGTTCAACCTAACGGAAAAATTAAATCTTCTTCTCAACGTATAGGTATACGTTTCCTTTTGTTGCTTGCTTATTTCCATGGAAGTGGGATTGGGTGGGCTATGTATGTAAGATGCACGCATACATGGCCGTGTCATGCAACGTCAGGCCACGTGTCATCTTCGTGAACGGGTGCCGTCAGTTGAGACTGGTCATCTCTTATTTGGCAGAGCTTATTTTTAATCTTATATTTTGTAATATCGATATCCATATTTAAAAGAGTGTCCTTGGAGTTTCTTGCCCGTCCTTCTCTATAGAGATCTACGTTTTGCAATGAGCAACTAGCTTCAACTTTCTGACAAACTGACCGACTCTTTGACAATTCGAAAGTGCCTGTAAAGGTTTAATTGAAATAAATGGTTTGAGTTTGCATTGGGCCAGAAGGACCAGAGTCATGCAGTGTCTGCCAGAACACGTCCGTCGCCGAGGAAAATCTCTGGAGTGGATGTAAATCAAGCAAAAAAAACCCTAAGACGAAATTGGCACAGAATAACAAACGGTAAAAGGAGCTAGCTATCAATAATCGTGAAAAAAATCGTTAAAAAACTGTATTTATAGACGACACGGCCACATTCCGTTGTAGAAATCAACAAAATAACAATGCTGGAAACTAGCACGCTCTATCTAAGAGTCCACCTCATTCATACTCCAAGGTTATGTCCATGAGTCCAGAATAACAAAAGCCTAGCAGATAAACGGTATGTTAGTCATCATTGTATAAAAGTGGCCGTTCGCACTTCCATAATTCAAGCGTTGTTGTGCCATTATTCAGGCGAATTGAATATTCTAAGCCGAGCGAGCGGTACCGGGTGAATATTATGTTTTGGAATGAATATCATAAAGATCATTTTGATGGCTAAGAGTTTATGTATTGTGTTGTTGATTCTTGACTGGGTTATAATAAAATTGTTGCCTTTGACTTCGTTAGTTTAGAGGTATGAGGAACAGGGTGTAAAGTTCACACATCCTCCATAGATAAGGGAGGATGCTCCGACCAAGCGGGTATTATGTCTGGTGGGCTACTGCGCGACGATTGTCGGGATGTTGTATATATGTCGCAGCCATATTGTATAACACGCCGTCTTACAAATAGGCGCCCGATTGAAAAACGTCGCTGTTTTGAAATGCGGCTACCTTTCGGTTAACCGGATCGTGGTGGCGATACATTCTACAAAGCGGCGTTCAACGTTTAGCGTTTTAAAAAAAAGTCTTATAGTATAATTTTCTTATATTTTTTTTAACATTGCTTATATTAAAATGCTTACAAGCATGCAATAATTTGTTAGAATATGTATACTATGCTAGCAAATTAATACTATGCTACTAATTAATCTTTAAAACTTGTTTTTATCTTTAATTTAAAATGTTATTTATTTATCTTAACAAAATGGGAACAAAACAAAATTCTAAATTCAATATTATTTTCACTTTGTTGTGACACCGTTGTCGATTGCGACGCCATTTTTGTAGTTATGATCATGCGGCGCGTGTCAGATGACAAAGCGGCGTATCGAAGATGCGCCCGTTTGTATGTGGGCGCCTCGTTACTAAGCCGCTTTGACGAACGCGAATTGCTCATACAATGCGGCGTACTTTATTTCAGCCCAATTGAAATCCGGCTGAACGAAAGGTAGCCGCATTTCAAAACAGCGACGTTTTTCTATCGGGCGCGCCTATTTCTAATACGGCGTGTTATACGATAAGGCTGCCACATATACCTATGCTAGTCGCGGAGTAAACTATGCTTGCGCGATGCAGGATTTTGCGTGACGTCAGTGAGTCACCAAAAATTCGAAGACGTGTGAAATATACCAACCCGCTCTGGGCCCGCGTGGTGGAATACCTACGGCCATTCCCTCTCATAAAGAAGAGGCCTGTGTCCCAGCAGTGGGAACATTATAGGTTGATTATGTTATGTAATACCTCTAAATTATTCTTGAGTCGAGTTGAAATATTAATCTACTAACCAGGCGTACAATTTTTTTCGAAATATTCTTACGGGAAGATCTTTTTCTCAAACATGCTTGGAGCATTATTTTGACAACCTTCTTCGAGATAAGTCGAACGAGATAAATTGCTGTACTGGTCAAAAACAAGTGACGATGCGGCCGGCAATGTTACTATGAAAATCCATATCTGTCGTGTTTACTGGCCAAATAAATCACTATGAAAACTCATTTCTGACGTGTTATTTAGAAATAGAACGAACTTTTTACTTCAACAAATGTCAACCAAGGAGATAACTTATCAAAGATTTTATTTAAATTTCGATTTGGCTTGCAAATAGAGCTGGTTACAGTAAAGAAGAAACAAATGAACATATTGGCGCGTGAAAAATTATTCAATAATAATTTCAATCGGTCAGTCTAGATAATGTTTCCTATGTAGGGATGCATGAATATACAATGTTAGGCCTAGATTATAAACTATGTACCGACGGCCTTGATAATGAATAGGCTCGTTTGTTCCCGTGGTGACGTAACAGAGTAGGGGGACTAAATAGGTATAACGACGTCCTGGACGAGAATGCCATAAATCATGCTGTTAGAACCAGACAATGGTGGTCTCTAACTGGAGGAGCTTGTGGCTAGGTAATAACATCCGCACGGGTCGATCCATCAGGGGTTGGTCCGTGGATGGGTGACCATCTTTACATACCAATACTCCCGGCTGTCATTCGTGAATCTTTGACAGTCGTTACGGGTCGTCGAAAGCCCGATAGTCTGACAACCAGTCTTACCAAGGGGTATCGTATTGCCCAGTTACTGGGTTGTGGAGGTCAGATAGGCAGTCGCTCCATGTAAAATACTGGTATTCAGCTGCATCCGGTTAGACAGGAAGCCAAACCCAATATAGTTGGGAAAAGGGTGGCCCCTAATTTGATTGGATAGTCAAATCTATGCAAAACAATAGACTAGAATCTCGCCTTTGCAGTTTTTTTCTTTTACTCTTTAATTCACTGACAGACAACACAGGCTAAACCGCTGGGTCTAAGCTTGTTTGAGTTGAACTTGAGTTCCATAAAGGTGTAACGTTAGCCCTAAGGAAGCATTTTTGAAAATTCCTTCCCTAAAAACGGGTTAAATAGAAATCTGTAATCCTATCGGGCATATACGACTTGTAATTTAGAAATTGAACAATTTTATTCATACCTGAAATAAGCTAGCTTGACTTTTCCCAGATTATTTTTACAAAACAAACCGTTATGCAACATGTGGCCCGCAAGACCAATAATTCTGAGGCCCTAGACAAAGTGACATTCTATCAGCGATAACGATGATGGAAAAGGAAAAATGTATAGGACTGACATAAGATATCGAAAAGCTTATGTCAATCCTGTTGAAAGTCGTTGTAGAAATGCGATACGCTTTCGAAGCGATTGTTACTTGTCTAGGCCCTCTGGTGAGAAAACAGACCGTGTCACAATGTATGAAACTGCTAGATTTATCGGAGATTTCGCAAAGTACTAAGAATTTTTTGGTAAAAACAGGTACCAATATTTACAGGACAAATTCTTTTGAGCCACTATGTTTTGAACTGTAGGCTCCCGTTTCTTGCGGTGTACTTTCGCGATAGGTAATCCAAGGTAATCCCTTTGTATACACTCAAGAGGATTCCTTGTTTTCTTTTATTTAGTGACGTTTTTTTTATCTAGGCTGTTGTTATAGAAACTGCTTGTTTGTGAAATACGAGAATACAAGATGTGTGTGTGGTGCTGAGTTTTACACTTGATTTTAACCATCTTCAAAAGAGGAGGAGGAAGTAATCAATTCGTCTGTATTTTTTTTTAATGTTTGTTACCTCAGAGCTTTCACCTGGGTGAACCGATTTGATGATTATTTTTTTATTTGAAAGCTGCTGCTTCCCGCGTGGTCCCATATAAATTTTATTAACTTTGCTTTCGTAGTTTTTGAGTTAGCTTCAATAATAACGTATTTTTTCCCACTTAGTCTATGTAGATGATATTTTATTTTACTCCGTCACTGTTATTTACATGGCAGGTAGTGGTAGGTATTCTAATTTGTGTGGGGTAGGTACCACAACTAAAAAGTGAAAAATAAAAACTTTTTTTTTAAACAACCGACTTCCAAAAACCCCTAAAAAGCGAAAACTTACTTCGGTGGCAAAGGAAGTCGGTGGCAAAAAACGAAAATTGAAAGCAAAGACACCGACCTCCGAAATTAAAGTTAGTTTTCACTTTTTTTGTGTTTTTTTGGAAGTCGGTTGTTTTTTTTTGTAACCGTTTGTCAAAAACGAATATACATCTCCTAGAAATCAAGCAAGGCCGGTTGTTAAACTCAGATTCAACGCATATTTTCTCAGAAAAGAAAATATTCTCACATAAGTTATAATATTAACTCAGTTTACAATTTACATTCTTCAAATATCACGGCTCGACGTGGATATGTTTCGTGTTTAAGCGAGCCACCCAAAGGAAATAGCGCACATTCCCACACTCACTGTTTGCGTTCAATGGATTGAAACTTTTCATTTCGAAATCTATTCGCTATAAAACACAATATTGCCAGAAACTGTATTGAAAAATATTCGTTGTGTGATCAAGTAACTGTGTATTCACACAATATTGTTTTTGCTGTGGCAAAATATCAAATGTTTAATATAAAAAGTTTTTATTAAAAAAATAAATGCCGTGAAAAATGCTGACTGCGCATTTTTCGCGTGCTCTATTTATATTCAATCTGCCTAGCCTTTTCCCAAGTATGTTGGGGTCGGCTTCCAGTATAACTGGATGCAGCTGAATACCAGTATTTTACATGGAGCGACTGCCTATTTGACCTCCACAACCCAGTAACTGGGTAATACTATACCCCTTGGTAAGACTGGTTGACTACCCGTAACGACTGTCAAAGAACTACGAATGACAGCCGGGACCAACGGCTTAACGTGCTTTCTGAAGCACGGAGGAGTCTCAGTATGTAAAGATGGTCACCCATCCAGGGACCAACCCCGGCAAGCGCAGCTTAACCTGATGGATCGACCCGTGCGGTAGTTATTAAGTAGCCACGTCCTCCCTCTATTTATATTAAAATGCGTAATTGAAAAACCGGTGTTTATAATTGAAAAACCGGTGATTAGTAAAAAAAAATCGGTCGTTAGAAAAACTCGAGCGCGTCAGATTAAGGTAAGGTAAGGAAATGGGAGAATTTTTACTAATCTGATCGGCTGCCCTAGGCGTTTGCCCCATGTGCAGGGCTCAGGTATGGTGGGAGTACTTCATAAGGTACAAGGTTGCCCCCCGTATGTTATTCTGCCGCGCTCGAGTAACTCCCGAATTCCCCGCTTGGGCTCCCCTACCATAGAGGATGAGTGAACCTTACACCCTCATGCCTCTATCAAATCAGTTCACACGGCAATAATAGAGGATAAAATGGCAACCTTAGCAATGCAGTCTAGATGGCTAAAACCACCGGAAAAAAGAAATTTCCATTGTTAAGTTAATCATGAATAAAACACCGATGTAACATGCTGAGGTTTTTGTATGCATAACTACATGATACTCAGGAGACAGGCGTGGAAATTGAGCGGCTCAGGTTTTGGTGACGCAGAGAGCGATAAATGCTTTATACCGAGATCCGACAGTGCGCCTTATTGCGGACGAACACAGACGAACCCTCACGACGCACCATGGGAAGGTGGACGTGCGGGGTATCGCAGACATCGGAAGTTCCTCGGTGCGCGGTGCGTGGCGGTCTGTGGCCGTCTGCCGTGCGTGTCCGTCCGCAAAATCGCGGATCGTTGGATGTCGGCATTATGAGTCCCCAGTACACGTGGATTACACATTCCGATAAAAAAAAAATGTAAAGGCGTTTATTCGTGGTGAAATCCTAAGTTGTACAAAAAAAAAAACGGCCCAGTATACGCGTATACTAGGGGCTTTTAAGCTTTCATAGCTATTGCCGAAGAAGCCCAAATCACGTTTCTTGTATGGGGTATATAACCCCCCTTAAATTATTAACTTTATTATTGTAAATAGAAATAAACAATCTGAGAAAATTCAACTGTTTACCTATAAATACGGTTCATGAGATACAGTCCACTGACAGACAGACCGATGGACGGACTGGCACCCTTCGGGTACAGGAACCCTAAAAAGCAAATTTTTGTAAAAAGACAAGTTGTATGATAGTCCTTCGATCCGATGGCAGTTGGATCAGAAACCTGGCAGGGTTGCGGGAAAGTCCGAAAGGGATACCGGGACCTCGGCAACAGGCAACTGAAGGAACATGGGTGGTTTTTAGTCAATAAAAGTCTGACACGCCCTTCGCTCCACCCAGAGCGGGAGAAGTCAGTGGATGATTTCCCACCCACAAAAAAAAAAAAAAGGCTTGTGACGCTCCCGCTCATCGCTATCCGCTCTGCACACCTTAGTGTTTTACCTACATTTTTACTGCATAAGCAGATATTTTAGCTAAGTCTGCGTATGCTGAATATTTTCTTCTGGCAGATAAAGACTATTGGTATTCTTGCATGTTTTTATTCCAAATAGGTTTTGTTTGTTCTTGATATCGTATCTAAATTCTCGAATCTCACAGTTCATGACCGCGTATGACACTCGTGGGCTGTACCTACCTGAAAATCAGCGTCCGATGGTGACCTTGTGTTATCATTTGACATTATGCTGCCCTTTTGGCATTAAAAGCATTTTATTTTGTTATTTATATATTTAAGGTTTTTCTTTTGATTAATGCCTATAAACGCATTTTCTTTCTTTCTCAGTCAAAATTTTTGGACCACAAATAAACGGTGTAGGCCCCGCTCGCCCCTTGGATCTTGCCCCTAATTACCTAAGTGTACATATTCTTGTTTTTCATTATACCCTAAATCTGTGTGACCATGAGTAATGTTAAGGGGGCATTACTCTACAAAAGTGACAGTTAGTCTCATCGAGAATAGTTATTTATGCAACTGTTATATAATAAAGGGTATTAAAACACGAATGTGGGTTTATCAATAGTATCACATGAGTGTTTTAATACCTAATTATATACAGTTGCATACAAGATTTTATCTACACCCATGATATGAATCTTCTATAAGTTTCTTTGCAATACCAATATCGAACAAAAATGGCGCGGTACGACGTGAATTCGAATTTTTCGTATTCGAATGTGTTTTGTTTTTAAATTACGGCGCTTTCTTAGTGAAACGCTCGTGAATGACAATGTTCTTTTTTTGAAATGAGTTGCATTATGAAATTCAGTACAATATTATAACACCCGTTTGGATGATATTATGGTTAATATGAAACTGAATGCTAAGTCTTATGTTTAATGTTGGCTATAAGCTAACTGTTTCAGAAACTTTTAGAGAGCATTTATAGCATGGGTATGGTAGATAAAAACCGTGAACAGCATTTCCCTGACACGACCATAATTCCAGAGACAATTAAAGTTACTGAAATATGAGCCTGTATTTCAGAGGCCCAGGCTAACCACATCGTAGTTTGAGCCCTGCAGTACTATAAATACCCCCAGTGTTGCTAACGCCAAAATCTAGGGCTCGCAGCAAAATTTAACGGACATCACATCGGTTAGAAAGGTTTAATTAAATTTTCAAAAGGTATATGAAGGTCATTTAGGTAGGATATACTGTATTAGGTACCTATCAAGTTTAAGACCTCTCTGACCTTAATCTGGTCCTAAAGAACATTGGCCCTGGTCTTTCGAGACGAAGTAGGTAGAAGGGATTTCGTGACTGTTTTATAATCCAACTAGCTGCGCCCCACGTTTTCACCCGCATAAAGGCTCTTACATACTGGGGCGATTCGTCGCGCGACGCGACGCCGCCGCATTGTTCGCCGTGAAGTTTTCTCAGAAATTGTTTTGTTAAAATTCGCGTCGCGCGGCGAATCGCGCCAGTATGTAAGAGCCTTAAGTCTCAATCCCGTGGGAATATCGGGATAAAAATTATAATATGTCCTAACGTAGGTCATGGACTACCCATGTGCCTTTCATCCAAATCCGTTCTGCCGTTTTAGCGTGAAAGGGTAACAAATAAGTAAGTAAGTTAAAAATAGAATCCTGAAATAAGTGGAAGTTTGTTTTTGTAACAGATTCCATAATATCCATCTTCTATAATAATCAACTTTATGTCAAACGTTAAATGAAGTATAATTATTAAAAAATGGATGATTGAGTAAGCTTTGGTAAAGTAGGTACCTGCAGATTTACAACTAAAATTTTGCTGGATTATGTACAGATCGATTCAAACTTAATGGCGGCTCGGAAGTTAGCGGCTTTTAGCTGCGCAGTACCCCACCCCTCACCCCCGCTGTCACATGAAATTGTTACTGCGCAGCGACTCGCCTCATGTTCCGAGCCGCCATTAAGTTTGAATCGAACTGTACTAAGCTATCTTATATTAACACAGTATAAAATTACACTGACAATTTGACAGCATATCAACTGTCTACAGCGGCAACAGTTTGATTCCTAGAAATGAAAATGTCATTCATTAATTGTCATTCAGTCATTCATTTATTCATCAAATTGTCATTCAGTCATTCATTCATTGTGATGTCTGACTTAAGCCTCGTGCAAACTTGCGCGACATCGCGAGCGCGTCAGGCAAAGCAACCCTTGTCGCGCCCGCGATATCGCGACTGTTTGTGGGAACCTTTAATAATAGCCTTAGCTTGAGTTTGTAAACTAGGCACATATTCAATATTCAAAGGAACGTTTCTGAAATAAGTAAAAATAAAACATTAATTACTATGGTCCTTAAATACAATTAGCACAACACATCCAAAATTAATTTTAATAAATTATTCATGTCCCTTATTCTGGTCCTTTCGGACTGCAAGATGTAAAGTCTAAATAAAAAGCAATAAAAGTGCGGAAACACGTCCCAATTCCGCTGGTTTTGCTTCCACTACCATTAGGATAACTCACTTACTTGAACGAATCAAACAAATTGAAAAACACACGCAAACTTCCTAAGTTGCTGGCAACTTAGAACAACAAACAGTTAAGTACATAACTCGTGTAGAAGAAATAAGAAAAGAGTGTTTGTTCGTTCTGTCTGTGCAGTGTGTTCTGAAGCAGCGGTCCTCCTTAAGGTCGATGCGCAAAAGTAGCCCGCGAAATTCAAATGGTTACTCTTTTAAAAATAATTGACTTTCGTCCTCTGCGCGTTTAAAATACGCCGTATGCTACAACTCTAAGTAAACATAAAACCTAAACAAGTATATCACCGAGCAAGGTTCCCTAATTGTAGGTACCTAATTAAGTTACGTCCTCCATCTTGTTTCCAAGTACGCCATTAGTGGGTCAATTGATTATTATTGACAATATAACTAGATTATATCACATGTCAATAATGCGTGGATTATCTTAGATTGCAATTTAGTTAATTGGTCGTATCAGTCATTATGAGCAATTAATTATATCATTTGTTGATCTAGTGGTGAGTGTGAGGTGGCTACTAAGAATGTATCGGTTCTATGTCGGGCAGAATTGATGTGACTTTTTTGAAGAAATTAGTAGTAACAGCAACGGGATTAAAATAGTTTCTACAATAGAAAATCACATCTCCATAATCTTATCTTCATGTGCATAATCAACCTATGATATTCCCACTGCTGAGGCATAGGTCTCTGTGAAAGGGAGTGGGCCACAATCCACCACGCAGGTCCAGTGCGGGTTGGTGGATGTCACACGAATTCGAATTTTTTGGTTCTAGGACATGCCGGTTTCCGATTTCACGATGTTTTCCTTAGCCGTTTTTGAGATCAGTGGTTGTGAAATTAAATAGACAACTAAAGTGACCGCTTCGGTTCGAACTCACGACCTTCAACTCCTGAGTCGGGCCGTTACCACGGGGCCACCACTGCTCCTTGAATTTATAACTACATAGAAATAGACTTCCTCATTGGTGTAGTAGTCGCAAACACTACTGCTGAGCATGAGGTCCTGGATACGATTCCCAGGTCGGGAAAAGTGTGATTGGGTTTCGGCATCATGTATTGCTCAGTAGCAGCCTGGAGTCTGGATTTGTGCCCGGTTGATAGCAATAGGCTCGCCCCCTATTACATGGGACTTAATAATAACTGGCGAAATGTAGGTGTACTATCATACACCTTTGCCTAACCCTTTGCGGAATACAGGCGTGATGTTATGTAGAAATATACTAGTTATTATACAGCAACTTAACCTCTTTCAGGGAATAAAACCATGAATGTTTAGGGGTATGAGGAACAGGGTGTAAAGTTCACTCATCCACCATAGAAAAGGGAGGATCCTCCGACCAGACGGATGTTGTGTCTGGCGGGCAACTGCCCAACGATTGATATTGGATTCTCGTATATATACAGGGTGTTAGGGTAAACACCGTTATCCTTGCAACCAGTGGTTTGGTTTCATTTATAGAACGTAAAATCAATGGAAAATTACAACTTTTTTTTTCTTTTTTTTAAATCTACATTTTACCACAAGAGACGCAAGTTCGTTGTCCTATGCGCTAGGGCAACGACCTTGCGTCTCAACACTGGCGGGGGGTACGGGATGTGACCTGACCGGCCGCGAGCGCGACCCTTCCCTCAGTCATTCAGCTGTTTCGCTAGAGAGCACGGTGTCGGATAGAAACTTTTAAAAATCTTTTAATGAAAATGACGTTTTTGTTTTGTTGTGTTCGGTCACTTATTTTTATATTTAAGTCAACTACCCATGGTTTGAATGACAAGACTGTTTACCCTTACAGCCTGTATACAGGGTGTAAAAAGACCCATCACATAGCCGTCAGCTACGCATTCTGTACATCAAATTAAGTAACATAGCATAAAAATAATTACTGGGGAACAACTTTTATTTTTGGTGTGAAAAATCGCTGTTTACGGTAGTGCGCAACGTAACGCACGTAAAGTATTGTGTTTATGGGTGCATGCAACAGTTCAGGGTTTGTGGGGGTATTCAAAATTAATTTAGAACATTTAAAACTTGCTTTCTGTATACAATCTCTGAAAAAGTTGGAACTTTGACCTTCAATATCTCCGTAACCAGAAGGTTCCCAGGTATGGTCCAGAAGAAAAAAATGATCACAATGATGGGAATAACAAGTGGCTTTCGGCTTCGTTAAGTGTCTTTTTACACCCGATATAGTCTGTCAACTGTACTTATTAAAATAAAATAAAATAAAATAAATATGTAAACTGCACGGTTAACTTTAATTGCGCGATGCAGGATTTATGTGACGTCAGGATTTTTGTGTGACGTCAGATCTTTGATGCGTAGTTCGCATGTGGCGATGTAGATACCGCCACATCACTCCCCTCCGGAGACCGGAGGTCGATAGTGGGCTGAGTCTTGTATCTTACATAATTTTATTCCGCCAATACTCGAGGTAATAAACTTCTGAAAGATCCTGATAGCCTCTAGTTTCTCCCCTCTTAAGGGAATTCTCAGAATAGGGGGAAATGAACTCTAATTAATGAAACTTTGTAACTTTTTCTGACTGTTTTCGTATGCATGTATCGTACACACCTTATCTTAAGAAAAGAAGGGAGATAGACAGATGTTTTGGTACCATTTGACTCATAGGTATACGAGGGTCATGCCAAAAGAAATTAGATATTCTTTACTCATTTGTTTGACACTGGTAAGTTATTCAGTATCTTATAGGCTGGTTGTTTATTGACATATTTGAAACAGTTTGTGTTCGAACAGTGATATTAGCTTGGTATGACAAGCGACCGCAGTCAGGAATCTGACACCTTCTCGGGCACCACGAAAATGACACGTCTGCCAGTACACTCGAATTTTTTAACTCAAAAAACGTGTCTGTCCTCCCTCACCCACCATATTCCCCTGACCTAGCGCCTTGTGATTTTTACCTGTTTCCAAGAAACAAAGAAAAACTAAAGGGGAAAAGGTTTGAAAGCAAAGACTGCCTATAATTTCGACATTGCTGAGGTGTCTAAAGAAGAGTGGTCATAGGTATTTTCCAATTGGTTCAGACGTATGGAAAAATGTATTCGTGCTCAGGGTGAATCCTTCGAAAAGATCGATACTTGTAATAAAGAATACATTTTATAATATATGAGTATCTAATTTCTTTTGGCATGACCCATGTATTGGGTCTTAGCTTTGTCGATAAGTTTAGAGACTTTGACAGGTTTTCACGTGTTAAAGTTACTGTTAGTGGAAATCTGTTGTGGCTTGTTTGGGGTGTTAAGAGGAGTTTAAGTTTCAACAGGTAATATTGAGTATTATGCTGACAGTAATGTGTTCTTTGCTTGATATTTCAAGATGGTCTTCAAATCAGGACAGGTCCAGTTAATACTAAGTCAAATTTTGATAACTTTGATAATTAAATTACTTCATTGTCATCAGTTCAGCCGAAAGACGTCCACTGCTGGACAAAGTCCTCCCCCAAGCTTCGCCACTTCGACCGGTTCTGTGCTTCTCGCATCCAGCGCATTCCAGCGGCCTTCACCAGGTTATCGGTCCACCTTGTGGGGGGCCTTACAACGCTACGTCTTCCGGTACGCGGTCGCCACTCCAGAAACTTTCGGCCCCATCGGCCATCAAATCACTTCTCCCAATTTTTTTTCTAAGTGTGAATATTGTACCGAAGGACCAAATTCTTTACAGTATGTTTCCGCAACTACTGCAATCAATCCGCCTAGCCTTTTCCCTACTATGTTGGGGTCGGCTTCCAGTCTAACCGGATGCAGCTGAATACAGCATGGAGCGACTGCCTATCAGACCTCCAAAACCCAGTAGCTGGATAATACGATACACTTTGATAAGACTGGTTGTCAGACTTACTGGCTTCTGACGACTAGGCGACTGTTTCCGCAACTAACTCAACTTTATTTCATTAAACACGTGCAGCAGCTTCAATAAAAAACACAGCAACCTTCACATTCTCCATTATTATCTTGAATTCTCTACGTCTATACAGCCGCAGCCATAGAATTTCCCCCGGGCGGTAGTCAACGGAAGCAGGTGACAATGAAAGGAGGAATGCCTCGGCGTTGAATCGGTTTTCTAATGAAGCCCCATTTGATTTCACGTTCGACTTCAGAAAAGGTTATGGAAGATTTTTTTTTTCATAATATTCCTCTATATCCGTGCGATAGGGATGGAAACTACCGACTTGTTGTTTTTTTGTGAGTGTCATGTGTGCCAATTATTTTGGTAATTGGTGTCTGATGACTTAAAGGAGAGAATAATTGGATGTGTCCACTGGTTGATATGTTTGTTATTCTTTGTAGGAAAAACACACTCTTCATTTTCCATTCAATAACGTTGTTATACATACTTAAACAACATGGGATGGTGCTGTTTTTTTTGTGCTTTGCCACTTGGGCCGATGTTTGATCGGTACGTGTAATGGGCGTTTCGATAAACTATCTTAGCAATACTTTACTATTTGTCATTTGCCAAATAAATGATATTGTTTCTTTCTTTTGTCATGCCACCAACGTAGTAGAAGTCAAAATCGATTACACGGACTGTAAAAAAGGCTTATTTAAATGTGTAATCTTATTTCAGATGGAGTATAGTTAGCTACGAAAATTTATTGCATAATCGTGAGCGCGAATCAGCTCACTCCAGCTTCAAGACTTCGTTTTAGAATACCAGCGTAAGGCGCAAACGGAGCTAAATGACGTTTGTCGTTAGCCCATGTTCAAAGCTCGTTAGGCCTTAATAATGCTGATAAAAATAAAATTGAATTACACGGATAAGAGCTCTAAAGGGCTGACGACTTCAAATAAAAAGTTACAACACTTTTTGTGCAACGATTTATTTTTTTGAATGAAAATAAAAAAAATGTTTACAGTAAAAAATCTCCGAAAGCTTTTTATAAGCCGTGTTAAAACAAACTTCTGTGTATAACATCCCTACAACACGGTACACAGAAATTTAATTTGATATCCGCCGTTACCGTATCCCAAATTTTCCGCGATTAAAATTTTATGATCTAAAATACTATAATGAAAAACCAACGGGGACCCCGGATGAATTGGGCAGCCACACTTTTGACATAAAAACGCCTTTATGCGGTCACAATTGGTAAAAGAATTTATTCGACCGACATTGTACTTAATTGTACATTTGGACAAAGAAAACTAGGTTAACTTTTCAGTATTTCCTTTTGATAATAACGTCACCATGACGTTATTTCTTACATGAGTGAAGAGTGCCTATTGAATACTTTCGTACCATTACAAAAACATGGTCCTAATTTAATACTAAACATAGAACACAAAGTATAGCCGCAATGATCAAAACATTCATTTATTCTTATTTAACCATCTACACAACAACACAATACACAGCACACACACACGAACGACATACGACATACAAAGTTTATACATTTTACGACCAACATACATTACCACTTAAATATGTTTAATAAACGAACACATACAATTTGAAGCCGTAACTGGAACACTTACGATTTACGAACAATTCAAGGAGTGTAAGCCATACTGGCAGTATATTTTTGGGGTCAGAGTGTGACTACAAATTCGATGCAACTAATGCATGGCCCAGCCGTGCCAAGTGCGGCAAACTTGCAGCGCCATTATGAAACAGCTGACCGTTTGGCCGAGTTTTGATTAACTCGCTCGAAGGACCAGTTTTTGTCGTTTTCAGGTGTCATTTGTGGAAGGCTTTTGTTCAAAATCCCAAAAGAATTAAACATACCTGGCGAAATATGGGTGTGCTATAGGTGCACCTCTGCTTCACCCTTCGGAGAATATAGGCGCGATGTTATGTGATCTTAAGATTTGTTCAAAATTCGGCTTAAATTGAATAGTTTTATTAGATATTTCTTCGGTATCCTTCGGACTCCAGAATAAACTTAAGCCCACACAAAGCAGAAAATTCCATTAAAGCCAAACTAAATGATCTTACTTTTTATCATAACGATATTCTTGTAGGAAAGTCGTTAAATAAATGTGAATTGGTCCCGGTAGAGGGCGTTATTTAACAATTTGCTGGCGGTCGAATCATGATTCTATTTTTGTGTATTGCCATGTAATTTGGGGCGGTCGTGATTGCGCCCTTCCGGGCCGACCACTCCTTACGTACTTTTTACCTACTCTTTATTATTCTAAAATGGAGAAAGGGTGAAGTTGGCATAAAGGTTTTTGAAGAATAATGATGTTATGATTATTCGAATTTCCTGTGGTTCAAGTTTTGAGACCGCAACCTTTTCGAGTTCTCTTGTCTGAAGGTTGTTTTGGCATCATCAGAGAATATATAATATCTTCTGTAAGAAAACAAATACACTGCAATTTGAATATGATGACATTTTGAAATTATACCACTATGAATGGCAGGTTTCAGCTTACACCACTAGCAGTTATAATTTCACCCCTATAATAGTGCTGTATTTTTTGGATCGAAGTTCTTTTACGCTGTTTGTAAACTTTCAGAAAATGTAACGCTAAAAGTGTTAGTTCTTGCGACTGTCTTCTTCTAATTCAAAGGAGAGAGAGAGAGAGAGAACGCCGGCACAAAAAAACCAAAAGAAAAGAGGAAAATGAAAAGTGTCGTGGAATAAAATTGTACACATCGGCTCAAATACACTGCATAGAGAGAGAGAAAGTTTGAATTTGGTTAAAATGAAAAGATGGCGGCTGCGAAAATAATCAAATTTTTCGTCATGGGTGTCATTTTCGTAGTTTTCGAGGGTGCTAATGGCGATAGTGACATTAAAATGTAAATCCAAGATGGTGGCTGCGAAAATTTTGTTTTTGATCCCTAACTGAGAACGAACGTCGCTCCTGACGGCCGGCGGTCCCCCAACCCGTTTTTATTACCTACACTCTTTCATTAACTCAATCAACTTAATAAACCGTATTTTTCAGTAGTTTTAGCTTCATACAGAAGGAAAACCATAAATGGGATATAAAACCTTCTACAGCTTGCTCTGTTAAACTACTGGATCGAATAATACCTATCTATAATCGTTAAATACCTATGTCCTTCATAACTATTAATAGGTAAGAAGCACTTTTAGTCAACCAATCTTGCCAAGGGGTATCGTATTACCCCTTACTGGATTGTGGAGGTCAGATAGGCAGTCGCTCCATGTAAAACACTGGTATTCAGCTGCATCCGGTTAGACTGGCAGCCGACCTCAACATAATTAGGAGAAGGCTAAGCAGATGATGAAGTACCATGTTATTTTCCAACAGCACTCTAGAATTAACATTCGACTCCTGAATTTACAAATGAGCCATACCAACCCCACAAAATAATCTACTCAGTCGTTTGCACATACATAAACCCTCCATATAACTGCTAGTTATGTTACCAACATTACCACAATATGGGTCAGTAGTACTGCACCAAGTTTGTACTGAAACTTGTATAAAACCTATCATCGGGTGAAAACTTACAACTTTTGGCCACAACCCAGGTTTCTAATTACGCTGCTGTTGAAAATTGAAAACTTGAAAATTTTATTTTAGGACCAATTTTACGTACCGAATAGTTATGAAACTTTGAAGTGTTTTTAGTAAAACTGGTCCTTTGTCGTCTATTCCTATCGTATATTTTTCGCACCGTGGTCTTATCAGCCTTTAAGAGACCAATGCAGACATTAATCTACATGACCCTCATGATCATGCAGATTATTTTTTTCTGAGATGGACTTTGAGGAAAGAACCATACAGATTTGAGTGGCCCTGTCAAGTCAGTGCATGCATTTGACAGTAATCGTGTACCAAATTTTTCATCAAGTACGTACTAATATATATTTGATGCAAACAAAATTGCTTCCAAGTTTATTTTTAATAGAAGCGAAATCTTTTGTATTCCTTCACTGCAGTCATTAACTTATGCATAACAATATGAAGTTGAGGCATCGTTAACTGAAATACAAATCACATTTTAACAATAACGTTCTATCGTAAATAAAGTCGTAACGGACGTTATACCGCGCGTTCGTTATTCGGTGCATTAAATTTAACGATGGAAATTAACGACTATACATGTGTCAATGATTTTAGATGCGTCATCGTTGGTTTTAGTGCGTAGATTAGGGCCAGGTTGATGCGCTTACGGCCATCTGAGTGCGTAGATTAGGCCCAGGTTGAAGCGCGGCGATCTGAAAAAGAAATGGTTCAGATATTTTATGGACTGATTTCTGATGAGGGGCTCGTGACTAAATAATAACAGTCGAAAGGTTAAGCTACGCTTGCTGAGGTTGGTTTGTGGATGAGTGACCAAGACCATCCATTACAAATCCAGAGGTAAAATATGTGAGTTTATATATATCTTCGGAACTACCTACTGATCCGATTCCGAAAATTCTTTTACTTGTGGCGGTATCTACATCGCCACATGCGAAGTACGCATCAAAGATCTGACGTAACAACAAAAATCCTGACGTCACATAAATGCTGCATCGCGCAATTAGAGTTTACCGCGCGATGGACATATATACAAGAATCCAATATCAATCAAGGGGCAGTTGCCCGCCAGACACAACACCCGTCTGGTAGGAACTTCCTCCCTTTTCTACGGTGGATGAGTGAACTTTACACCCTGTTCCTCATACTCCTAAATACTAATGGGAAGCTACAGTCTTACTGGAGGTCATCCATACTATAATTATAAATTCGAAAGTAACTCTGTCTGTCTGTTACTTTTTCACGCCTAAACCAATGAACGGATTTCGACAAAATTTGACAAGGAGATAGATGGCATCCTGGGGAAGGACGTAGGCTACTTTTTATCGACATAACACGCGGGCGCAGCCGCGGGCGGAAGCTAGTGTTTCCATAAAACGATTCCCGTAATTTTTAAAAACGTTCGCATTCTCATCTCGTTCACAATCTGACAAAAAAAAAATCAAGTAACAACAACTAAAACCCAACTACGACTTAAAAGATATAAACAAGGCACCACAGACAGACAAATTAAAAATCCGGAGTCCCACGTGTTAGGGCATAAATCGAACAGATTACGTGTGACTCCGGTTTTAGTTTTTGTTACTTGATTTTTTTTTTTATTCTTTTGGGGTTATAATATATATATTTTTGAAATTTGCTCATTAAGCCCTTTCATTTGATACCCAACATGGTACGATTAAACCATTTTTTTTTTTAAGTTCCTCACTTTATGTCCTCTAGAGGGCGCCATTTTTAATTTAATGTGACTTCACATAGCCTATAACCAGCGGACAATCACGACGCTTCTAACGATACCTCATTTGTCAAATTGTGATAAGTGGTTTGGAAGATAGGAGGGAACAGATGAACATACATACATACATACATACATACATACATACATACCGGTCAAAATCATAACCCTCCTTTTTCTTCGCCGTAGTCGGGTAAAAATACAAGCAATTTAGCAACATTTTTGACAAGTTTGACAGATAGCCACTTCAATGTGAACGTTTTGCCTTCAGATTATCCGCTGAATATCGTAAGTGCGTCGTTTAAAGTCATCAAAACCAACTTCAATCAATCTGCCTAGCCTTTTCCCAACTATATTGGGGTCGGCTTCCAGTCTAACCGGATACAGCTGAATACCAGTATTTTACACGGAGCGACTGCCTATCTGACCTCCACAACCCAGTGACTGGGTAATACGAAACCCCTTGGTAAGACTGGTTGTCAGACTTTCGGGCTTCTGACGACCCGTAACGACTGTCAAAGATCAACGAATAACAGCCAGGACCAACGTGCTTTTCGAGGCACGGAGGCGTCTTGATATGTAAAGATGGTCAACCATCCACAGACCAACCCCGGCAAGCGTAGCTTAACCTGACAGAACGACCCGAGCGCTTGTTATTACTTAGCCACGAGCTCCTAGTATCAAAACCAACTTATAACCTATAATAACAAAAAAGCCGCTCAAAATCAAGATACAAGTTTATTTAAATAACAAGGAAACAGAACAATTGTTTTAAGTTGATATGAAATGAAACATTATAAGATAAGCAACAGTAAGGAATTACAATAGTCTCGAACAATAGGAGGCCGTCATAACTTCCTCGTACAAAACATGGGGGAGAAAGATAAACTCATTATGTTTTTATATGAACTGTATTCACTTTTGTAAAAGTGTCATTTTCGCAAAGAACTAAAGGTATGAAGGAAAACATAAACGAAATGTTAGCCTTTCTTTTCCTTTGTGTGTGGTTAGTGATTCCATCCGTGCCTCGGAAAGCACGTTAAGCCGTTGGTCCCGGCTGTCATTTGTGGATCTTTGACAGTCGGTACGAGTCGTCAGAAGCACGAAAGTCTGACAACCAGTCTAACCAAGGGGTATCGTATTACCTGGTATGTGGAGCAGTAACTGGGATGTGGAGGTCAGATAGGCAGTCGCTCTGTAATTCGCGCGTCCATTTAAAATACTGGTATTCAGCTGCATCCGGTTAGACTGGAAGCCGACCCCAACATAGTTGGGAAAAGGCTAGACAGGCAGATGACTCCATTAGGTACCTATGCTTGCCGGGGTTGGTCCGCAGATGGGCGACCATCTTTACATACCAATATTTTGTAGTGCTGCGCGAAATCTCTTAAGGGGTCATTGTACTAATCATTCTGAACAACTTTCACTATGGGAACAACAATGAAATCGCGAAAAATAAATCAGCTTTCCCTACATTTTGAAGAGCCATGCGAATAAAAATTTAGAGAACAGCTGATTTTTTTTGGCGATTTCAGGGTTGTTCCCGTAGAGAAAGTTGTTCATAATGACGAGTACAATGGCCTCTTAAGAGATTTCGTGTATGAATAGATACACCTTTTATAGCTAGTAGGATGAATGGTAAAACCGATAGTCGGCCCATCACTACTATGTAAGCCTAAACAACTGGCCAGAGCGCGCGCGCAACCAATTAACTGATTAGTTATTTAACAAAGATGTTTGAAAAATATGTATATTTTTAAATATTTGGATGTAGTAGGTAGGTTATTTGATGAGTTCAAAATACAGCAAGAAAAACCAGATAAATAACAGCAACACAGTTGTATTCTAATATGTTAAACTTCGCAAATGTAAAACGTACGTAACCATATACGGAACAACTTTGTATCGCTCCCTTACAATTTGAATAACTTTCTGCTTCGGACATGTTAGTTTGTCACATGTAGTTCTGGCTTACTAATTTATTGTAACTGAGTTATAATCTGGGCAAATAACTTATGCCAACTGGCTTGTTCAGTCTGTCGATGGAAATGTTTCGGGATTATACCTTGCGCTAGATAACCGTCGAATAAAAGACATTAACCCCACCTGTCTCGAAACTTAAATGCAAACAAAAATAAAATATAAGTAAAAATCTTTTTAAAAACAAGCTTTATAATGAACTAAAAAGGATTTTTCCAAGGCCACCTTCCGGCTCCATCATCAGATCCTGACCACCGCCTAGTGTCAAAGCACTTGTTAATAATAGCCAATGAGTCCAAATACGATGGTGGTATCTTGTTTGATTGAGGAGTTCCTATGCCCAACTTCCGGCTTCATCATCAGACCAGCTCCAAGGTATCATTTTTTCAAAATGTCTCGGTAGTTATGTAAGTATGCCAAGTTTCAGCTCAATCGGGTGCCAGGAAGTGCTTGAAAACTTGATGACAAAAGGAGTAACCGGAAACACATACGAACAGAGCAAGCTAATATAAAGCTTGTAAAAACATGCCACGTGTACGCACCAAAGACGCCTCGTACCGCGATACGTTTGTTTTGATCGTGTTAGCGACACTGCATTAACATTTTTTCGCATCGTTTTAAAATATTGGAATACATTGGTAGAAGGCGTCAATGAATTTTATTCTACGGTTATCTGGCGCAAGGTATAGGTAAAGTAACTCGCGATTTCAACGTACATATTCGCATTTGAAGTTATTTAATGAGAGTGTGAGTCCCCCAGGAGGAGCTCGATACATCAGGTTAAGCTACGCTTACCGGGGTTGGTCCGTGGATGGGTGACCATTTTCACATATCGAGACTCCTCCGTGCCTCGGAAAGCACGTTAAGCCGTTGGTCCCGGCTGTCATTTGTGGATCTTTGACAGTCGTTACTAGTCGTCAGAAGCACGAAAGTCTGACAACCAGTCTAACCAAGGGGTATCGTATTACCCAGTTACTGGGTTGTGGAGGTCAGATAGGCAGTCGCTCCATGTAAAATACTGGTACTCAGCTGCATCCGGTTAGACTGGAAGCCGACCCCAACATAGTTGGGAAAAGGCTAGGCAGATGATGAGTGTGAGTCCCCCAGCTAAATGAACCGACAACTTGAAACGTTTGTGAGATTGGATGCTGAAGGCGAAGAATTGGGTGTTGTGGGGTCCAGTGCCCAGCAGTGGACTGCGATAGGTTGTGTTGACTGATTGATTGCATCAGTGATAATGTCTACATACAACCGAACCAAACGTAAAAAATAAGATTCATCATAATGGCCTTAAGCATTGCCATTCAACGTGGCAATGCCGCCAGTCTCTTGGGTACACTACCAGCCGACAGCGATGAGGAGGAATTTTTCGACGCCATATTTTAGACATTAGTTGTTTAATTGTACAGTTACTTTTATTTAATATTAGTTAGAAAATTGTTTAGGTAGAAATAGCAATGTTACAAAAATATTAAACTCTATACTTACATGTAACAAAGCTAATTAAATCACGTCAAATACTCATAATGGCTAAAATAGAGACATGAACCAGCACTCGCGTAACACTTTTAATAACAATCCGAAGAATTTTGGAGACAATTGCTTCATATGTTTAAAAACATCGTCTGCTCAACAACGTAGGTAAATAACACACTGGATGATGTTGAACTGTCAAAATGCCATTGTAAGTGTGTAGCGCAATTACCCCGTAGAAAGCCAGATATAAGGCTGCGTTTCCACCAGAGATGTGCGATGGAAATGTGTCGTGCGAGGATGTCTAGCTGTGCTGTGGAAATGTGTGGGGGTTTCCACCAAAGCTGTGCGATGAAAATGTGCCTACGAGGATGTGTAGCGGAGCTGTGAAAATGCGCATTAATCGCGAAAGGTGCGAGGATGGATGGACTGGCTGGTACAGTATGCGCAAACCTCGCAACACATCCTTCTCAACACACATTCCTCGCAACACATCCCTCGCACACATCCCTCGCACACATGTTTCACGCTTGTTTGTCGCACGCTTGTTTTGTATGCGCAAAAATCTAGCTCCGCTGAGCCGTTTCCACCAGAGCTGTGCTGACCGAGGCGAGGTAAATGAAGCGATTCTATTGGTTCTTTACAAACACATCCCTCGCTACGCATCCTCGCACATCTCTGGTGGAAACGCAGCCTAAAAGTAAAACCCTGAGAGACACCAGAGTGGAGCAAAGAAAGGAGAATGTAAAGGAGGACCGGACAAAATGGTCCCCACGACCAATAACAACCAGACCTATGTCATTAGATAGGCATTTTAATATAGAGCAACAACTTCTATGGCGGCTCTTTTGAAATCGCTGTGTGAAAAAAGTTGTGGCGATATTTCGCAGGACGGACCTAGACTATGTTATCGGAACACTTGAATATTAATAATTTCTAGTGGTCTACTTTGAATATTTTCTGTGTAGTATGTGTGCTGATAATACAATAATTTCAATATTAAGGTACCATCGAGCTGATCTGATGTCTGATGGACCTGGACGCTAGGTGATGGAACTCTTGAACAGCTACTAGTACACCCATCAAGTGTGGGCTCATTAGATGTGTCTCAACGAGTCCTGTTCATTTTACCTGATGACTACCCTAGACACTTACATGGTCCCATTGAGTTGGTTTGATTATGAACCTGGACGCTAGATAACGGAACTCTTGAGTAGCTACCAGTAAACCCATCGAGTGTGGGCTCATTAGATGTGTCTCAACGAGTCCTGTTCATTTTACCTGATGACTGACCTGGAACCTTTAAATGTGTAACTCAAACTCGGTGGCTTTACTTACTAGTAAAGCCACCGAGTGTCGACTCATTAGACGTGTCATAAGGAGTCCTGTTCATTGTATCTGATGTAGAGCACCTGATGGTTGGCCTGGAAGTTGGATAATGAAGTTCTCAAACTCAGTGTTTGTTTTTTACATTTAGCACATACACAAGTACGTTTTTGCGATTATTATGGATGACGGTATGTAATTATAAAACTGATTACTATTCCATTTGTTTTTTTTAATATAAAGACTATGTTTGACCAACAGCGCGAAACGCAAAGTAGGTAGACATAGGGGTGTGAAGGTTGAACTTGTCCATGAGTATATAATTATGCCTCGGCCAAATAGTCTCCTTTCAGTCGACACAAGATAAGTCAATGAAACACCATATGAAAGGACGAAACTCATGGACATGAGCATGCTTTCCACACTCACCTATAATATGGAGCTCAAACGTGGTCGTTAACAAAGCGTCAAAAGTCCGCACTCACGGGGTCAGCCAGCGAGCAATGGGACGAAGTATATGTTTTCTGGGAGTCGAAACTTACTGCCCGTATAAGAAGCAGGTCATCGTTATTGGGTAAAATGAACAGGACTGTTTGAGACACTTCTAATGAGCCCACACTCGATGGGTATACTAGAAGCTAATCAAGAGTTCTGTTATCTAGCGTCCGGATCAGTCATCAGGTCCTCGTTATCTGGTAAAATGAACAGGACTCGTTGAGACACATCTAATGAGCCCACACTCGATGGGTTTACTGGTAGCTATTCAAGAGTTCCGTTATCTAGCGTCCAGGTTCATAATCAGACCAACTCAATGGAACCATGTAGATGTCTAGGTCAGTCATCAGTTAAAATGAACAGGACTCGTTGATACACATCTAACGAGCCCAAACTCGATGGGTTTACTAGTAGCTATTCAAGAGTTCCGTTATCTAGCTTACAGGTCAGTCATCAGGTCCTCGTCATCATGTAAAATGGATAAACTTGCTGAGACACGTCTAATAAGCCCAAACTCGATGGGTTTACTGGTGACTATTCAAGAGTTCCGTTATCGAAGCGTCCAGATCCATAATCAGACCAGCTCAGTGATTCCATATTATCATCAGAATGCATATACATTTGCAAACATTCAAACTATGATATGACCAGAAGTGATTAACTATTCAAAGGTTTCAATTATCTAGCGTCCAGATCAGTCCTGCGAAACATCGCCACAACTTTTTTCACACAGCGATTTCGAATGTGCCGCCATATTAGTTATTGTATTATATTAAAATACCTATCTAATGGCATATGTGTGGTTGTTATTGGTGCTGAGACCAGGTTCCATATATTCTTGCCGATCCTCCTTTATTTCCAGTAAACCAAGTGTGTAACCACATAACCAGTTCCTCGGTTTTCTCTTACATCTGCGTGGGTTGGAAGTCCAATTGATATATGCGTTTCCTTATTCCCAAAGGCTGCGGAAATAAATCGTAATGATTCTCCAATGTTACCTTATTTATAACACCGTAGAGAATAATATTTCTTCTTTGAATTGGTCAGATATTGCATGGTAAATTGTGTAGTCCAGAAGACCTTAAAACACGTCATAAAAGCACACCCTGCTTTTTATGACGTGTTTTAAGGTCTTCTCTGTAAAATATAAAAAGAGATAGACAAGCCCCATTATACGGCTAAAATACTACAACACTATTTGTACTCAAGCAAGGCAATAAAGTGGTTCATAAGGACGAAGTTTGCAAAACTTGCTAAAATGGCAGCTCGATACCGGAAAATGGCTTTTCCATCTCGGAACGGAAAATATGGAAGTTTCACACACCTAATTCCAAGATATGATAGTTTGGTACCCTAAACTCCAGGTATAATATAATTTAATTATTATTATACCTCATCTGCTCGTCGAGATATTTCTCGACGGCATGTAAAGCCAAGTCAGAGGCCCTTGGGCGGCTTTAACACTCTACGAAAAGAAAAAGATTTGCTTATCTCTATGTATGGCCCACATCTCAGAAATATGAAAATGAATATAATGCACCAAACATTACGACAACTTACATTTCCATTCACAAACATTAAACTACATAAATAAAACAATCTGCTGTCTTATTAAACCATGCACACAAGTGTAACAATATTGCAAGCTAGTTCCTTTCGGTCAGGCTGCGAGCCAACAAAAACATGAACATTTTACGACTGGCTAAGTTGTCTCACCAACTGTTCCTTCATAACTTGGAGACTTGCACACAGATATTAATATAAATACAAGCAGCTAACTAGCTTATATTGCACGCTAAGAAATATATTAAAATAGGGTTCTGTAGGGTGAAATGTGGTGCTGTTTTCTTGCTAGTATTTTTGAAACGAAGTTCTTTTACGCGGCTTGTAAATTTTCAAAAAATGTAACGCTAAAAGTGTTCATAATTGCGACTTTTTTTTTTCTTTTTTGAAGTTGGAAAATCATCCAATGACTTCTCCCACTCTGGGTGGAGCGGAAGGGCGTGTCAGACTTTTACTGACTAAAAACCACCCGTGTTCCTTCAGTTGCCTGTTGCCAAGGTCCCGGTATCCCTTTCGGACTAACCCGCAATCATACTTGCGACTATCTTCCAATTTAAAGAGAAAGAAAGAAAGAGATAGAGAGAGAACGCCGGCAGAAAAAACAAAAGAAAATAGGAATGTGATTACAAGTCGTGGGATAAAATTGTAAACATCAGCCCGAGTACACTGCATATGATAAAGAGAGAAAGTGTGATAATGGTCAAAATGAAAATCCAAAATTTTCAAATTTTTCGTCAGCGGTGTCGTTTTCATAGTTTTCAAGGGTGCTAAAGCCGATAGTGGCATTAAAATGTGAATACAAGATGGCGGCTGCGAAAATATTGTTAATGTTTGTTAATGTTGTAATCATACGTGAGAAGGAACTTCGTTTCTGACTTCCCCTCACCCCACACGGCACACAAGTTGTTTTTTTTTCTTCTTCGTCCCTCTAAATTACTAAGCTTACTAAACTGTTGTAAGCAGTCCTTTAATTGACTGAGTAATCTCGGGTTTACCGTATTTTGGCCTACGGTTTTGCAGCCGTTCTCAGTAGCATAATGTCCATTTGTACAAACTCAAACTAGAAAGACGAGAGAGACTGTTTTGCTTGGTCTTGGGACCTGCTTTTCCTGAGGTTTTTTTATCTACAGTTATCCCAACCCGCTGCTGTCGAAGATACCATATAGATAGATAGATGTCGCTGCTCTCAAGTCTTTTATCCACCCCCGATACACAAACGTATGTCCGAAAACTATACCCAACTTCACCCCTTTTTTTTCAAACCGAGCTTCTCTTTTCAAAATGCAATAACCCACAATGCCGTTTCACCAGCTTGACCGTCCGTAATCATATTACATTCATAAAAGGCTTCTCAGACATAAATCACCCCAGTGCATCGTGATCGAGATTCTCGCAATGGACGTACGCCCCCCCACAAAGGACTGATCCGACGATCCGACCTATTTGGATCTGTACCAGAATTCCGATCGACTGAAAAAAGAATGCCGATGGTAAAATGGTGCCTATTCTCATAGCATTTTATTGGAAGTTTAAAAATGGAGGCAGACGTGACTGGGACTAATGTTTTGAATTCTCGTAATTAACGAGTCTATGTTTGATGTTTTTTTGATGGAGTGGATTTTAGGGATCTAGTTTTGAGTACGTGGATTTTGAATAGTATCAATGATACTGCAGATCCTCCTCTCATAATTCTCTTCGTGATCGTAATCGATCTTAATTGTCTAAATTTTTAACCCCCGACGGAAAAAGAGGGGTGTTATAAGTTTAACGTGTGTATCTGTGTATCTGTGTATCTGTGTATCTGTGTATCTGTGTGTCTGTCTGCGCCATCGTAGCTGCCAAACGGCTGAACCGATTTTGATTTTTTTGGTTTTGTTTGAAAGGTGACTTAATCGAGAGTGTTCTTAGCTATGATTCAAGAAAATCGGTTCAGCCGTTTGAAAATTATGAGCTCTTTTCTAGTTGATGAATGGATGTGAGCATCTTCCACAGGTCTAATCGATTGGAAATTTAGAATTCTCTTATTTCAATTATATGAAAAGAATATATGTAGTAACCTTGAGCTGATGCTGCAGCATCACCTGGAATTTGCAGGATACCCAACTCCCTCACGAACTTACAGCAGAGGTATCGCGTTTGGACTCATTGGAAAGGTCTCAACACATAGGTTACAGATAGATGGTGATCAAAGTCTGATGATGGAGTAGGAAAGATAAATGAGAGTGAATTAGTAGGTGACAAGCTTCACTGTGGCAAAAAACGTACAGCTACGCAGATTTCGGCGAGCTGCGTCTTGATCGTAGCGTTTCTACTAGTAATATAATATAAAATTTAAAAAGCTGGAAATAAAAATTAAATTAAAAATTTAAAAAACCCCCGACAAAAACAAAGCGTCTAAAAAGTAAAAAAATAATATCATAAAAGTTGTAGGTAATATTTTGATCCAAGCGTCGTCGTGTCGGGGGACGGCTAATGAAAATAGGAAGTTATCAGCAGCTATCCTTTCTACAACAGCATACATTCATTATGCCTAGTTTTTTATGTAATCGTGTTTTCGCCACACATAGGACCTATCAATCCTCAACTTTAACATATATTTATTTCAAAATAACAAGCTTCACTGTGGCAAAAAACGTACAGCTACACAGATTTCGGCGAGCTGCGTCTTGATCGTAGCGTTTCTACTAGTAATATAATATAAAATTTAAAAAGCTGGAAATAAAAATTAAATTAAAAATTTAAAAAACCCCCGACAAAAACAAAGCGTCTAAAAAGTAAAAAAATAATATCATAAAAGTTGTAGGTAATATTTTGATCCAAGCGTCGTCGTGTCGGGGGACGGCCAATGCAAACGCCAACACACACTAGGCATAATGAATGTATGCTGTTGTAGAAAGGATAGCTGCTGTTAACTTCCTATTTTCATTAGCCGTCCCCCGACACGACGACGCTTGGATCAAAATATTACCTACAACTTTTATGATATTATTTTTTTACTTTTTAGACGCTTTGTTTTTGTCGGGGGTTTTTTAAATTTTTAATTTAATTTTTATAAACCCTGTTATTTATAAACGTTACTTAGAGTTAAGTAATGATTAAACGTCAGTGTAACCATACATTTTTGGCGTTTGTTGTCTTTAAGCAACGTTTTTAAACCCTGATGGAAAAAGAGGGGTGTTATAAGTTTAACGTGTGTGTGCGTGTCTGTCTGCGCCATCGTAGCTGCCAAACGGCTGAACCGATTTTGATTTTTTTGGTTTTGTTTGAAAGATGTCTTGATCGAGAGTGTTCTTAGCTATGAAAAAAAATATTTATTTATTTAACTATTTATGTACACACATAATAAACAGACAAGAAGAAAAGAACAGAAAAAAACGAACAAAGGTGATGCTTATTTCTAAAGAAATCTCTTCCAGCACACCTGCGATAGGAAAGTAGATAAGAGATGTAGACATTTATTAGATGCTTTGTTTTTTTCGGGGTTTTTTTTTCATATTTAATTTAATTTAAATTGTTAAAATAGGCGTATATCATCGAACCTAAGAAACATTCACTCAGAAACTACTGGATACAACAAAAAAGGTGCTATCTTGCATATGGACTTGGTACTGAATTTGTCATCAAGTGCGCATAAGTACAGTTTCTAGATTATACTACTGTGTTTGCGATAATACCGTAGTTATCCTTTGTTATAGCAAAATGATTCATCATTTTACACTTATGAGCTGATAGCCTAGGCTATTTGAATTGGGTGACGTCACATCAACACATGTTCCTAGAACTGGATATGTTACAGTTTTTATCTGTATTTTTCATTGACATATCTATCATTGTACTAAAATTTGAATAATTCACATACATACTTAAACTCACGCCTTCTTCCCATGGGGGTAAGCAGACACTACAGAACGCTACCTGCCACGATCCTTACCTACTCCATTTGCTTCGTTTATTCATACATCTGGTCAAACACGCACGCCGTTTGCGACAACTACGCGTTTGAGTATTCTGAAAACATCACCAAAAAGGTCACTATAATTATGTTCTTTAAGGGCGTCCCCTCTCGACGTTTGAATAATGTATTTAAAGAAAAAAATTAATCATCATTTAAGAGTATTTTCGAAGTTAGGACCATAATGTTTCCAAGCTCATTTGTCTTCACTGTTCAGCACTTCAAAGTACTCACTCTTTCGTATACATAATCAGCCTATAATGTTCCCACTGCTGGGACACAGGCCTCCTCTCTGTGAGAGGGTGTGGGCCGTAATCCACCACTGAAGGTTGCTAGATGTCACATGTCTTCCAATTGTTGCTTCTAAGACATGCCGGTTTCCTCACGATGTTTTCCTTCACCGTTTTGAGAGCAGTAGTGATGAAATTATTTACACAAAGTAAAGCCCCTGTCAGGGTTCGAACCTACGACCTACAACTCGTAAGGCGCGGCCGTTACCACTGGGCCACCACTGCTCTCCACCACTGCTCTTTCGTATGGTTAGTTTTAATTATTATATTTATTTGGAGTCTTCAGAATGCAGCTTGTGCAATTTTTGCTATATATTATATTGTTAAAAACAATTCCTATAATTGCCTTAAATTGGCATCTACAGCAATATTCAGTTAAATATACAGGAAGAAACTAACAGCGGCTGTTAAACGTTAAATTAAAGACCTCGAGTGGACTATTAGAGCTGAAACCAAATGTTCGTTCACTCACATTTAGAGAACATAATTGTAATTACTTCAGTTAACCTAAATAGATGTGTAATACAGTATTTATCTCAACAGACCGACAGGGCAATTAAAATTCATTAAGACAATGGGGCTAATTATACCATAAACATTAGCTTGCACTGAAAATACTATAAACTCTGCTTGATCTTCTTCTTTCACATACAACATTTTATGCTTTGTCCTTCTCTATAAAGTACGTGGTTACCTCATATACAAACAAAACACTTGCCTGAAAACTTCAAATTACACAGCAGAAAGCAGTAGTAATTCAATACAGCAGCAAATATAAAGTGTGTGCTAGAATATTCTTAGCACGCACAGTTCACGAGTGGTCGCATCCCCAATAGGTACTCCCGGGAATTCCGTATTCACCTACATTTAGCCGGTGCTAGTTGGTAGTCTAACGACGGAGTCTGTTCATGTTGGAAGATTTCTGGCTTGGACGTGGCATTTTTCTGAGATATGAAGACTTTTGAATGCTTGAAAACTATGCTTAGATTTATTGATCAAATCAAACTGTTTTTTTTTCTACTCTTGAAATCGTTATTGTAAATATAATTTCTATTTGTAATTCATTCACATAAGATAATCTATCATAACAGATATTGAAATGCGTGTACATTTCTCCAAGTCTTAACTGATAACTTACAAGCCAAACTCAAACTCGGAATGAATTATTTTATGGGACGTAGAAAGTCACATCCAAAATCAAACAAACCTACAAGGTCATCAAATCCGAGATCAGCGAAAACAATCGCAAAATCATTCGTAATTAGAGCTAACAGCAATTTATTAGTGTAATCTCGTCTTACATTCACCAACACAAATACAAAGAAGTCGTCCAATCAGCAGTAACAGTCTCACTGTTCAAAATAACATCTATCTAAGGGACTTCGGATTTTATCCCCGTTGCCGCATTCACAAACAATTCGTAAATCAACTGAAAGCGTATATTTCCTCGTCGAAAAGAAAAATGTTACGTTCGAGAGCAGCATCGGAACATGTACTTAAGGTGCTTTGGAAATACCTAGTTTGATATTCAAAAACCATTATTCTTTATGCGCACCTTTCGCGAGGCAATATTAACTTATATTGAAGATCGTAAGTTACGTAACAGCTCAGATTCTCCTCGCAAACTTTTGTTCTCTTTAATATAGTGCTACAATGTTACCTTTATGTGTTTATACTTCGATACCAACAGAGTATCGTGACGTATGTAAATCCGGACATAACATTTTGATTGTATCGTAAATATAAGTTTGGAAATTTAGAGGGAAGTCCCCATATTTCTCCTCGCGCTGCTTATTCGTGTTCATATTTTCGGGATGTCCCCGCACAACGAAGACTTGGACATGTCGAATCGAAGTCGTTAACGCTCGGCTGGCTATAAGGGTCGCTCGGACTACATTTGTTTAACTTCACCGTCTCTGAACTTTGGAAATAACAAGAAGGATGCCGACTTCTACTGCATAAGATGTGAAGCAGGCAGCACTTAATTGTTTCTTACATTATTTACTTGGAACCGAAGACAGACAGATTTATCGCTGCAGTTTTTCCGTTCCCTTGTAGTTCACTGCGAATAGTTGCACTCGTGTGTATCGTAGTAAGCGCCTCTGTCCTTAATCACACTTAAATCTATTTTCACCATTTAACACAAAGTCAAAGTCAAGTCAAAGTCAAAATAATTTATTTCAAGTAGGCACATTAAAGGCACTTTTGAACGTCAAATAAATAGAAATAGAACTGATTCTAGTTGCCCCTTCCAAAAGGTAGTTTTCGTAAGGAGAAGAATTGACAAGAAACTCCACCGTTACGTCTTTTAAAATGTTTTACAATATTTGGTATACATCAATTATATAATTACATGTGAAGACGATGCACCGGGAATACAATTACTGTACCACATAAAACTTGAGTTAATTTTCTTATGCACATTTCATATACAGCAATTAGTGTTACTACTATCCATTCGGTTTAATAATTACCTCTGCGGTGATATTTATCGCGATGCGGGCGGGAATGTTCAGAAATTTTCTTGGCTCTAGTTCCGGAGATAATGGTACTCGAGAGTGGTAAAATATCGCTCGACACTTGCGACATATTATGACGGTAGATCATTGGTGAACGTTTGGTGCAGAAAATAGGCGTTGCTTGGCAACCTGACAATTAATTGATGTTATTAATGTGAGCTTTGTTGTATGGCCTCTTCTTTTGGCTTCCACTTTATGTTCCGGGAAGTAAGTTCTACATAGCCGCTTACATGGTGCGTTTTAGAACGTTTCTCAATAGTTTTGGGTTCCAAGTCCCCAATAAGTCAAATATATCAAACTGCTTCTGTTAATCTGACCCACACACCAGTAATTAGGTCATACTCGTGACAGTCACACTTATACCGAAATCCTACGATCCGCGATTTTGCGGACGGACACCGACGAGCCCGGACGACGGACCGAGGGAAGGTGTACGTGCGGTCGAAAGTTCCACGGTGCGCGGAGCGTGGCGGTCTGTGGTCGTCTGCCGTGACTGTCCGTCTGCAACATTGCCGATCGGCGGATTCCACCATTACATACCCATAATTCTGTCCCAGATTCAATATAATTGATTAAATCTATTAGTTATCAGCTGAAATTCAAACACTAATCTACCGTCAGAATTAAACCGCCCATTTCACTATTCGTCATCTTTATCGATAGCTTCAGTTCGGATTGAAGATTCGCCTCTATTGAAATGAATTCATTAGTCAGAGAGTCGGCCGTAATATTTTAGCGGAGGAATAGAAGAAATTATTTCGCATCGGCGCCGAGGGCATTCATCAAATCCGAATTGGATGTCATCACGTTCGAATCTAGTTCTTATTGCCTGGTGATAGAGATGCGGTGATATTTATAGAGGAGGATGTGAATTTCGTTGTTTGTGTTGAGCTGATAACGTATGAGGTTTTGTTTCTAAGCCATATGTTTGTTTCGGCTCAGTCCGTCTGTTTTTGCCTTTAGCTGAGATGTTGAGCGCGGGATAGGGATGCAAGAAGTGTCAAAAAGTATCGATAATTATATCGTATCAACATTTATAAAAAATATCAATATCGATTTCGATTTATCGAAAAAAAATAATTCGATAAGTATATCGATATATTAGGGGAATTAAAAAAAAATACTGTTCATGTTTTATAATTATTTTAACACTAAACTAGGGAAAAAAAGTACGGTATACTTTTTACGGCTCTGAATTCCAGCGGTTTTAGTCAGTGGCGACAACGGTGTTGCTATTACAATGTATCGTTTTTGATACATTTTCGATACTTGAGATTTTATATCGAAATAATAAATATCTCCTAAAAATATCGATATATCGAACAAAAAATATCGATATATCGAACAAAAAATATCGATATTTTTTTTGCAAGTCTATTGCGGGAGCGTTAACTAGAGAAAGTCTATATTTATCGCCACCCTGTTTCGGGTATTGGGTCTTAAAGCGATGCGGAATCTTATGAGCCTTTACTGAATTGTATGTGTATTGCGAACATAGTCAGCTACTTATTTTTGTAAACCAGATTACTTGAAACTGTAATTTTGTTCGTCAAACACTAGGCTCATGAACTTTTTTCACTTGATTTTTTAGGGATTTTTCATAGAGAATTGTTTTTTTTTTTTGTGTAAAACTTTACATAAATAGCAAATTTCATCTACATTATTGTTTCGTTTAATCAATCATTCGTAGTATTAATGCAACAAACGTCATATTGTGCTCTATTTCTTTTATGAACTCACAAACTCCACCACCAATATCAAACATATCCTGTTTTACAACTGGAACGTCTGTAACGCGTAAATATACGGCAGTTTGGTAGCTTTCCTCTTTACAAATGTATTCGCCCTTTATTACAACACATTGTGCTTCTGCCGCCGCGCCCGCGCCGTTAAAATTACATCAACAAAATTACTGTTGGCCAAATTGAAAGTTACCGTCTTTTGGGCCCGTGTCACAACAACACTATTATGTTTGGTGCTTACTGTTGTATGATAAGATAAAGTAGTTTTTTCTGACCTGCCGACGTAACACACTTTAGTATGTCTTGTTTCACAGACGTTCTTTTTATTGCACTCCAGATTTGATAGTGTTATATGTAGGTCCTGGTAAATTCAGGAGTAAATCTTTGTCATATTTACACTCATGAGTGTCGTGTACTTATGTCAAGACGATGGACAGTTGCGACCTCCTATCTATTAATGAGAACATTCTGCCTAGTATGATAATTATGAAAACTAACTACCACGTTATTTAATTTTATCTACACCCATGCTATAAATCCTCTATAAAAGTTTCAGAAACAGTTAGCTCATTGCCAACATTAAAACATCCAGTGTCATAGTAACCATAATATCATCCAAACGGGTGTTATAATGTTGTACTGAATTTCATAATGCAACTCTTTTCAAAAAAAGAACACTGTCATTCACGAGCGTTTCACTAACAAAGCACCGTAATTTAAAAACAAAACACATTCGAATTCGAATTTTCGAATTCACGTCGTACCGCGCCATTTTTGTTCGATATTGGTATTGCAAAGAAACTTTATAGAAGATTCATATCATGGGTTTAGATAAAGTCTTGTATGCAACTGTAAATAATTAGGTATTAAAACACTCATGTGATACTAATTATATACATACATTACATAATATCAAACCCACATTCGTGTTTTAATACCCCTTATTATATAACAGTTGCAGAAATAACTATTACTATCTGCTGTAGTCAGAGGTCGCAGGTACGCTACCTATCCTAACGTATTGTCTAATATTCAAAGTGGTGTTCACCACAGATTGAGGGCATAATTTTTGTGTTCACCCCTTTGAATTTTTCTTAATGAACTCAAACGTCAAAAACTTGTCAGTTCTGGCTAATAAGTGGTAAGTGATGTCAATAAAACATTTTTATTAAGCCTAATTTACTTTACGAAACTAGTTGCACGAACTTAATTATTCATTGATAGTTTCACGTGTTCAGTTATATATTTACACGTTCAATTTTTATACCACTGAAGTTTAGGTGAGGCGTTTCATAAAAGGCAGTAATAAACAAACGTGCTCTCCATAGCTTGCTTCAGTGTGTCGATAGCCTTGTTTTTTCGCATGTCGATATTGCCTGAAGTAATTATTTTCTGGGAAATACGGGTTCGGTTCAGTTTCAGCGGTTTTTTGCGGAAACCCATATTCATTTCGCCGCGTTATTGATTCGTTGTTGAAAGATTGAATAGGTGCATTTATTTTAATTGGGAAATGTGGAAATTGTTTTATAGTGATGGTGAAATATTTTACGTATACTTCTACAGATTTAAGTGGTACATGAACTCTGTTTACTTTGAATTCAGAAATAGACTTCCTCGGTGATAATACCTGCATTATATAATTTATGACATCTGTGTGTAAAAACCTTAAGAAGAATCTTAAGACCCCTTTTTTTTGCGATTTCAGGGTTGGTTCCATAGTGAAAGTTTCATAATGATTAGTACAGTACCCCCTTAAAGGGATGCCCATGAATAATTTCACCCTCACTTGTATCATATTATCAGCCTTACGCTGTCCACTGCTAGATAAAATTCGATCTTTAAAAAATATTTGTTAAGTACCAGCTGTCTTAGAACCAAAAATTCGAAGACATGTGACATCTACCAACCCGCACTGGGCCCGCGTGGTGGATTACGGCCCACTCCCTCTAATAGAGAGGAGGCCTGTGTCCCAGCAGTGGGAACATTATAGGCTGATTATAGGCTGAACATTATGGCCCAGTGCGGGTTGAGAAATGTCACATGTCTTCGAATTTTTGGTTCTAGGACATTACTACCAGTTTCAGATGTTTTCCTTCACCGATTTGAGAGCAGTGGTGATGAAATTATTTACAATTAGGTTAACCATAATTCGTCAATATAATTAATTTCTAAATAGTTCTCTCTAATAACATACCTAACATTCCGTGACAACAATATCATCAGTATATTCGCACTAGTCCAAGTAACGTATAGTTAGAGTCACAATACTATTATTACCTCAATAGGTCTCATCTCACATGGCCGCACCGCGCTGCTCCATTTAATTTGGCCCACATAAGTTTATTCACATTATTATCGTCAGTTTAACCCATAGTTATAATATAACGAGTATAGTCTGTACTATACATAATATATGTTATTGATCTTCAATTGGGAACAGGTTTCGAACCTAGGGAACAACCACGCTTACTTTCAGACTACTAAGTCACACCAAGATTATAACTTATTAAATAAATGAAGATATCGATTGTTACATGGCCAGATTTTAGACCTTTTTTTTATGGGTGAGAATCATCAAATGACTTCTCCCGCTCTGGGCGGACCGGGAGGGCGTGTCAGACTTTTACTGACTAAAATCCACTCGTGTTCCTTTAGTTGCCTGTTGCCAAGGGCGCCGGTATCCCTTTCGGACTTTCCCGCAACCCTGCCAGAAGATTCTAGACCCTTTTTTTTTTTTGAGGGTGGGAAATCATCCAATGACTTCTCCCGCTCTGGGCGGAGTAGAAGGGCGTGTCAGACTTACTGACTAAAACCCACCCGTGTTCCTTCAGTTGCCTGTTGCCAAGGGCGCCGGCATCCCTTTCGGACTTTCCCGCAACCCTGCCAGGAGGAGATTCTAGAGCCTGCGACTCCTTAAGAAGGTTCTTGAATGCTAATTCTTAGTATCATAACAAAGTTTAATCCCGAAGACCCGACTGCATATTGTAGAGGCCTAAAATAATGACTATTTGTCTGGCTCTTACACACACACAAACACGTAAACACACACGCACCAACCAATAATAGATCTACCTACACTAGTATTACAGTATTCCCCTACCACGGACGTGAAGTTTATGTCAAGCAGTGTTCATACAATCAAGAATCGCGTGACTAAAGCGGGCTATTCATGCTCATTCAGTGGCTGGTAAAAGACAACTATGCACAATCACTTTAATTGCCATATCGAGCGTCAGTGTGGAGCGCGTTTGGCGTGTTGTGGTACTCGGTTTTATTGGCAGATTTGCTTTTGAATTTGGAATTTTAGAGTGTTAGAAATCCTGTCGTTTTAGTGGTCTGGTTGTTAGCTAGGTGTCATTAAGGGTGAATGCAGACTATTGGAGTGGCGGTATAGAGAGAGATTGCTTCGATTAGAAATGTATTAAAAAAAATGGTATTAGTATATGACTTTGTCTAATTAATATTTTACTACACGATCTTTGCTGGCCGTGGTTCCGGTTTCAGATTGGTGAAACGTAACATGACACACGTTGAAACAAGTTCGCGCGCGACTGCTAGTCACCGCCTGGGGTATGTGAGCGGTGAGACGGGGGAGGGTGCCATTGACAAAATTGACAGACTGAATTAGCTTGACCCTTGTCTTCCTCCCCTCAGGCGGTGACTAGCAATCGCGCGCGGACTATAGAGACCTAGAGATCATCGGTATAGTTGTTGTGTTTATGTCTGCTAAGCTATCGAGCACTTACCTACCTATAAGACTAAAAAAGTACTCAATCCATCGCATTCACATTTGTATCAACTACAAATGTACGCAATTTATTATATATTTTCATACAAAAACAAGTTCATAAATAATCTCACCTGAATACATTCTTCTATCAATGTAAGCATACGTGAGTCTAATACATCATCTGTTTTTTTTTTCAGGTAAGTAACTGGCTACATACTCCTACTGGACTGACCGGCGATTTGTAAAACTGCTCGTTACTGGGTTCAGGTACGAAAGGTAAGTCTGAATCTTGTTGGATTTATAAGGTACGAAGATGGGCTGTTTACTATTTTTAAATTAATTAAATTCTGAGTTGAGCTCCACTATTACTGACAAATACTTGCACTAACTGGACAGGTCCACTCAAATCTGTGTGGTTCTTTCCTCAAAAGACCATTTCAGACGCTAATCTACATGGTCCTCATATGGCCTGACCAAGATTATGTCTGGACTTTAAAAGAGACTGTGACCTCTGAGTTTGTTTCGGCCTTTCTTCTCAGAGTAGTCAGATAGGAAACACCAATCTCACCTAGCTTATTTTTACTATTTTATAATATGACGTGTAAAAGTGATTCTAATATCCTATTTCCAGAATAAACAGTTTCATTTCATTTCATTTGAAATGAAACGGTTAAAATTTAATATTTATTATTAAAATGTAGACAACATACTGAAATAAACGGAACTAAAGTTTTGGGTTCTATAAATAGTCAAAGACAGACAACGGCTGCTAACTTACGACATCTGTCAGTTCGTCTGTCACGAACCCAATCTTAGTCACTGAGTAGAAATAATAAACAGAGACAATGTAGGTAAATTACCTACAGCTGCGGTACGAATCTTTTCAGTATGCGAGTAACTTAAGGGCGCACCCTACCTCAGATTTTATCCCGCTCGCACCATACTACTCGCGACCTGAGTGAGAACGAGACGGGGTGGGGCGCTAGCGGCTCTAAAGCGTCGAAAAATTTAGGTAATTGCTTTTTACGGTGAAAATAATGGTAATTTAAAAAAAACATATGAACTGCTGTTCAGTTATTATGCAAACTTTCATGATCTAATTTAAAGTATTTTTTTGACTATCAGCGGTTTATAGTTATGTTTAGACGTAACTTTGGATTTTTTTCTATCGAAAAAATTTCATGTAGTCGTGTTTTCGCACAAACATAGGACAACTCCACTTTAACATATATTTATTTCAAAATTAATGCTGCTGTATTTTCGTGCGCCCTTAATAAAAACCTAAAACATGTACAACTTTACTACATAAAACTACAGGTAGAAGGCATATACTTTCCAGTGCCGAGTCATCTCCGACACTTTAAAGCCCTCTCGGGTCTTCTAAATCCATTTCGGAAAGCAAAGTTCCGAAACTTCAACCCCACTAACTTCGGAGATGAGCCGTTCGCTTTTATTTTCTTTAATTTCATATTCCCTGCAGACTTTTCAACTCTTCAGTTTTACCAATTGGGATTATTTTTTAGAAATATTCGTCTCTGGCTTATTTGGAGATAAACTCTTTTAAGTCTGTAATGGACAAAGTTTGGGTCTTAAATCCTGTTAAGTGTTTGAGCTGGGGTGGTTTTCGAAGATTTAAAATAAAGTCAGTTTTTAGGGTGCATCCAAATTGCGGTCGATCACAGTCGACTATCGCCTCTAAATTGGTACTTTTAGCAACCCCCTCGTCTGTCTACCCCCTAAAATGCAATGTTTAATATAGTTACAAAATATTAACAATTCAAGTTGTATTTGTGATAAATTACAACCTCCTTGTATTATCAAAATATGTTATTCTCAGTTGCGCTCAAAATTAACTAAAATGTATCATCTCAGAAATAAATAGCTGACAATAAATCACAGATAAACACATTTAACGGAGGCCGAATATTGCCGACATGATATATCTTTACAATATCTTACTGGTTTACTATTTGTAAACAACTATCCATATTTTTCTTTTGTATTTATTTTTTCTTAAGTTATTTTTTTCGACTACTGCTGATGGCCAATTTACTTGAAGGGGTCGTGAGCCGTAATTACACCTACAGCTTATTTTATTTTCTATAATGCTGTATGATATCATCCTCATTTTATATGGTGCCTTAGTTAACAATAACTACTTAAAATTGAAGACACGAAACATCTCATAATTTATACCCACACGAAATGTACCATATCATTAAAAATTAAAACACGAACACAATCCTGCCCAATGAACAAGTTTTAATGAGACCTGCTCTACGCCTCGCACCGCTAATTGCAACTGAAACCTGTGTCATAGATTAAATAGCCTACAGAAGGCCAGCTCCATACTACGAGCGAAAAATCACGGACACATAGACACGCTTCACATTCAGCGAGTGCAAGTGCACTTGCGACTTTGTTTGAAAGCTCCGTAAAGATAAAGATAATTTATTTGTCAAACATGCGTTTACATACAAATCTAGCATGCAAGATCTTAAATATACATAGGTAAACAGTCCGTACATGTTTTGCCTGACGAGGCGTACAAATTATACGCCGTATGTACGCGTCTTACCCAGCGTCTTATTTTTTTTTGTTCGGTGAACCTGAAAGCGCGCACGCGTTTTTCCGAACAAAAAGTGACATAATGAACGCGACGATCGCGTATTCACGCGACGATCACTTAAATAGTACGCGGGTTTAGGCCCCGCTCACGGCCTCGGGCGATAGGACTTGCGTCAAGCGAAACGCCGAGCGTCACCAGTTTTTATCTGTCGCTCCGCAAGTCGAGTCGCGATGACTCGTAGCCTGCTTGAAACATGTACACATCCTATTATTAAGACTCCGCTGTCTGTCTGTCCGTCTGTCACCAGGCTGTATCTCATGAACTGTATTTATGTTGCCGCTAAAACAACAAATACTAAAAAACAGAATTTAAGGGGGCTCCCATACAACAAACGTGATTTTTTTGCCGATAATGGTACGGAAGCCTTCGTGCGCGAGTCCGACTCGCACTCGTCGCTATCGCAAGACGCGTGTCGTTTGAGCTTGTAGCTTTTCGGTCGTTGTATGGAGCCGACATTCTGTACCAGTCTATATTATGCCTGTAATAACTTCACTGCACACTTACTATAGCCAAGCACGGCGGCTTTAAACTCAGTTTTACGGGTGAAACGTTGCCAGTTCATATCCAGGGGCTGTGAGATGAGAAATGTACGGGCAGTGCACTGTACGAGGGGATTTTAAACTGCTTTTACGGCTTGAGATTTAAGTACAACACGAGTTATATTTTTGTTTAGTTTCAACAAGTTGTTAAAATTCTTGTATTATGAAGAGTTTTTTATGCATGCTCGGAAGCGAGTATTAACTTTTTTTTTCTTAAAATAAAGATCACAAGCAATATTTCTATGCACCCCTTCCCCCCTCCCATTTTCAGCACCACCTTGATTAGATTGAGCTGGAAATGACCGAAATGAAAATAGGAAAATAATAAACACTATAATTATGGTCTTTTAAGTAGAAACCGGACAACCCCGCTTAAGAGTTAAGCCTTTGGACAGGGTAACCCTTACATGGGGTAACTCATATCGCAGTGTTACCTTTTGTTCGAATTACATCCTCGAAATCCAGCGAAATGGTTAACACCTCTATTAAGGTAACCACGTGAAAGGGTTAACCCCTTCAATGACTTAAGCCTTTGAAGAGGTTACCTTCTCGAAAAGCTTTTTTTCGTGTTACCCTGGATTACCTAATAAACTTGAGCTGCATGTAAGTGGCTGCCTTTACAAGTCGCTCGGCAAGTCGGTACACGCAAGATGGGCGTACCGCCGAGCACGGTACGATGTCACGTGCGGTCGTGGTTATGCAATTTTCAAACTAATATCGATTGAAAACAGTGCATATTACAATGTCTTGAGTTGGAATGGCTTACCCTGTTACAGTGTTACAGGGTGTTGAAAGGGTAACCCGTTCGTAACAGGTTAACTACACCCGTTCGAAGGTGTAACATGTATCAGAGGATTATTTTTTGAAGAGCTTAAAGAAACCCCTTCAAAAACCCTTTCAACTAGTATCCGGCCGGTCCCTGCTTTTAAGTACTCGTATGTAGCTAAAGTTTAAAATTATTTCACACTGAAAGTGCTCGCCGCGTCGCTGCCGGCCGCTGCCATTCCGGTGTGACTCGGCCCTTAGTTTAAACACAACACTGTTTCCGCTAAAATATATGCGTGTCACAAACTGTGCGTTGGTCACAAAGTTCACAATAGTTGTGCCGACACTTGGGAACCGGTCGCTTGCAGCCAATTTAACTTGCTCCACAGTGTACAGCAAAATGTACGGCCGGCAATTTGATAAATAACTATGTGTTTATTGTTTCTAAAATACAATAGACGTAGATATTTAATTACAAGTCTGCTTGTATTTGAAACACACCCTTACATGGCAAATAGCACTTTTACATTCGTTATCCTAAACTAAGTACATTCAAAAACACACTATATTCGGCGACTATCTTACCGTTAGGTGTGAACCCCGTAATTATGAAGCCCTAGACTTTCATTAAGGCCGTTCATTAGGACCTCCTAGAGGCGTGTGGCAAATCTCATATACATATAGCCGACAGGTATATGGTTTTGGTGTAGACATCTAAGAAACTTTTGGATACCGAGAGTGGGCCCCCCCACTCTCGGTATCCAAAAGACTTACTATATGTTTGTAGTTAAGATTTGGGTTTTCTGATTTGTAGTTTTAAATTAGCTTATTAGTAGCAACATTTATTTTGGGCTGCCCCGTTGGTCTCGTGGTCGCAAGCGCGACTGCTGAGCTGGGTTCGATTCCCGGGTCGGGCAAAGTGTTATTGGATCTTTCCATTAGGAATTTCGTAGTAACAGCCTGAGTTTGGAAGTTGGCGGTGTGATACCCCCGTCTGTAGGAAACACGTTAAGCCGTTGATCGTGTGCCTGTCTTGTCGGACTGGCGTCCCATTGGACTATGAGAGTGAGGGAAGAGAGAGTGCACCTGTGTCTGCGCACACACTTATGCACTATAATATCTCACGCGCCGAAGGCTAGTCTCCATTGAGATTGGCCGCCGTGGTCGAAAAACGGTCTGGAGGACTATATTCGTTTAATTTCGTTTATTTCAACATTTAAGTTACAATATTGAAGTACCGTTGGTCCCAAACTAGGCGCAGCCTGTATCTTGGGCACCATTATATAAATATAAAATATTTTAATTATTTTTAAATAAAAGTTGAATATAAATATAAATATAAACTAATTCCGGTGTGAAAACTAAAATAATTCATAAAGATAACATTACTTAATTAAAAACAAAAACTTGGTATACTTCTATATGCTGCTGCTGTTCTGTAATAAATGAGTGTGTGTGTGTGTATGTGTGTGAGCGTGTAAGGGTGTGTGTGACTCTGCAGTGTATAAGTTGATTTTATTTGATGATAGTAAGGATTGTTTCCGTAGAGGTGTAAGATTGTTCCAAGAGCCATAATTTCACTGTGTGTTTTATTTGGGTGTAAGATATATACATACATTTTGATATATGTATCTAACGAAATGTGGGTGTTACTGTGCAACTCTGCCTTACCCTTTGGGGAATATATGCGTGATGTTATTTGATACATTTTAACGCACTATGCCACAACACTCCTATATGTTGTGGCATAGTGCGTCCCTGTGATTAATATCAATCAAACAACTGAGCCTAGGTTTTGGCTGGTCATCAATTGGTTTTAAATTACTACATTTTTCTTCCAATTTCCTGCATCTTCCCAAAATTCACTCAAATTACTTATGTTATAAATGTCGAAACAATAAAGATAGACCTCCAACTGTCATTAACGAGACACAATGGAATTTCAATTGTTATCGTCCTTTAATAGGCCGATCGACAGTTGAGCGGTATGGATACAGGCGTAACTTTGCGGAAATCCATTATATGTTACAATAGCCGTGGATATATTTAGTAACCTATGGTTTTCCGAAATGAATTTCACTAGATGGCAACACTGAGACGCCAGGTCTACCCCTGTGCCAAATTTCATCCAAATCCGTTCAGCTGTTTTAGCGTGAAAACGTAATATACAAAGACAAGCCGCCCGCGGCTTCGCCCACGAGGTATGTCCTTCCCCGGGATGCCATCTATCTCCATGCCAAATTTTATCGGAATCCGTTCAGTGGTTTAGGCGTGAAAACGTAACATTCAGACAGACAGAGTTACTTTCGAATGTATAATATTAGTGTGGCTATAGTATGTTAGGATTACTGTCAAGTTTTAACAAGTTAGGATTACTGTCAAGGATTACTGAGGTTAGAAGTCAGCAAGCAATCTGAGGCCCTAGACAAAGTGACATTCTATCAGCGATAACGATGATGGAAAAAGCAAAAATGTATAGGACTGACATAAGCTATCGAAAAGCTTATGTCAATCCTGTTGAAAGTCGTTGTAGAAATACGAAACGCTTTCGAGGCGATTGTCACTTGTCTAGGCCCTCGGATTTGACATAGTATCTACATCACAAATAATTCCGACCCAACCAGAACCGACACGACACGACGACACGGTTGGCGCAGTGGCTGAGCGATGGACTGCTGCGCAACGTGTCGCGGGTTCGATCCCCGCACGGAACAAATATTTGTATGATCTGCAAGTAGTTGTTCCGGGTCTGGGTGTTAGTGTATGTGAGTTTTCTATGTTTGTAAACGCACCCACGATACAGGAAGAAATTCATAGTGAAGGGCAAAGTTTAAAAAAAAAAAAACATCCAAAACCTACCACACTATTAAATAATCCCCACATATCTCGGTCTGATAATATAATTACAGAACAATTGCGTTCTCAAAGCGCAGTAGCAGCATTTGAGCGGCACATTCGCTCATTGTACCTACTCATTTGCCGGGTTGAGCATAAAAGCGATATGCTCAAACAGTTGAGTGGAGAATGACGCTCGACCCGGCCACTGGCCATTGTGATGGGATTATGAATGTCATAATGATATTTGTGTGCCGTTTTCGGTTGGATTGTGAGCAGCCATGCTTGTAATGCGGGTAGTGCGAATTTGATTTGGTGAAATTATATGTTTGGTTGGGAGATTTTCTTTGCTTCAGTGGTGAGTACTGTTACTAGCTGCTAATTGGACAAAATGGAGTGTGAAACAATTTGACAGTATTTTTTTTCAACTTTGTTAGCATTGGCTTTCAGTCTGACCGAATAGTCCAGCTGAATACCAGTATTTTACATGGAGCGACTGCCTATCTGACCTCCGCAACCCAGTTACTAAGTAACACCATTCCCCTTTATAAGACTGGTTGTCAGACTTTCGGGCTTCTGATGACTCATACCAACTGTCAGATGCAAGAATGACGGCCGGGGCATTTAATTCATATTTTGTTACCCTGTTTATTAAAAAAGAAACTTGATTGTTTTTTCGTTAAGTATTGTTGGCCTAAATAGAGAAGTATCATAGAATACGTAGCTAAAATATTATATTATAAATATTATATAAAGGACCCAAAATATCAAAACGAGAAACATGAAAATTATCTACTCTCCGAACCCTAACCCTCAAAAAGTAGACAAGATGAATGTGAATAGTTGATAAGTTAAAGATAGTTAGTGCGACGCTCGGCGGCTGGTTACTCGCAGCTCATTTAACTTGCCCCGCGGCTTAATGGACGGTGTGCGGAAATTTACTATCGTATGAGGTGCTTGTATGGGGCTTTGGTAACATTTAAGATATTCGTGTAAAGCCATAACAGGTGCACGAGGTTTTAAACTTTTAGAGGGATCAATTTGTTAAAAAGAAAATTCGAGGCCTTATAGGATCTTGTCAATATTTGTATCAGGGTCAGTTCAAGGACCTTCCTTCGGACCTTGCCCAACAAATTGATGTAGAAATCGACTCTTTAAATGACAAGGGACAATGAAAAACATTTCACATTTCTTCTGCAAAACGACTCCCAATATCTCCAGTAAAAGCAATATCAACGTTACAATATCTGAAAGCACATATAATAATATCAGTATCAGCTTTGCAATATATCGAGTAGCAATACTATCGACTCACTAACAAGTACTCTAAAACACATCACTACGCTTCGTAGTTCAAGAAAATAGTCCTTGAAATAAAACGTAGGAGTAAACAGCACACTCGTAGCGACCGTAGCACGTAGCGCGTAGCACTCGTAGCTGCGTAGCATTCGTAGCACGTCTACGGCCGCTTAGACCGGCCAATCGTTACAGAATTCACTTGGAATAGATTACGTTTAATATTTACGTGTGTATTTTATTTTTATTAAGTGGTTCGGCTAGATTTTGTTGCATATTTGATACTTAAGATCATTTTTTTTTATAGAGTACATACATACATAAACTCACGCCTTCTTCCCATGGGGGTATGCAAAACCACAGAACGCTTACTTACTAAGATCTTCACATACTCCTTTTGCTACGTTTACTTTCATACATCTGGGGGCTATTACTTCAGTGTAGGAAAGAGATGAAGCTCTACAGGACGTATATCTCCATCTCTTCCCCCACGAAGTAAGATTAAAATAATACTGCTGTAAGTGGTTGTGGTAGGCCCCCAGAGGGCCAATTTTCTTACTTATAAAACGTTCACATTCAAGTCGCAATCTGTCAAACTTGTCAAAAATTTTGGTAAATTGATGGTTTTTTTGACAGATTGCGAAGCGAATGAGTTGCGAATGTGAACGTTCTTAAGGTTGATGCGCTAGGGTGGCCCGCGAAATTCAAATTTTCTTACGTTTTTTGCAATTTGCAGGTCAGTATCAGGTTGTATGTTGATCTAAATATTATTTGCGCCCGTAACAAGCTAAGCTAAGCTCATGTAAGTGCATTGAATGACTATTTCATGAAATCATGACATTTGGCACTTTTATGCACTTAGAGAGTTGTATTGCTGATTCTGATGTGTATAATTCTGTAAATCCATATTTGTTACGGGCGCTAATAATATTTAGATCAACATACAATCTGATACTGACCTGCAAATTGCAAAAAACGTAAGAAAATTTGAATTTCGCGGGCTACCCTAGCGCATCAACCTTAAGAATAAGGGAATTGCCCCCCTGGTCATGCACGCGGTTGCGAGTAATACGCAACTGTTATAGTACTACGTAGATATTAGGTGTTATTAACGTGTTTTTGTTAACCGACTCTTCAAAAAGCAGGAGGTTCTCAATTCGCCTGCATGTTTTTTTTTTTTGTATGTAGGTAAGTTACACGATTACTCCGCCAATTATGAATGGATTTAGATGATTCTTTTTTTGTTTGGTAGGTCATGCTTCAGAGGTCCCATATCAATTTTATTAAGTTTGCTTGCGTAGTTTTTGAGTTAGTCAATAATTACGTATTTTTCCCACTTTTCGTATGTAGACGATATTATTATCTTAGTTGACTCCGTCACTGTTATTTACATAGCAGATAACGGTATACGAATTTGTGTGGGGTAGGTACCACAACTAAAAAGTTAAAAATAAAAACTTTTTACAAAAAAAAAAACAACCGACTTCCGAAAAAGTGAAAAATAACTTTAATTTCGGAAGTCGGTGTCTTTGCTTTTTTAATTTTCGTTTTTTGCCACCGACTTCCGAAATACAGTTATTTTTCACTTTTTTTGTGTTTTTTTTTTGTAATAATATTTTCATGGTGATTTGTATGTGATGGAATTTCTAGCCCGTTCTTATCCACAAGCATAGAATCTACGCTCCACTAGCTTCAACTTCAAAACTAACTGACGGACGTCAGTTAGTCAGAAAGTTTATGTTTTTGATAATTCAAATATATTAATTGAAACTTTCTAAATGATTTAATGGAATGTTTTGAGTTTGAGTTGTTTATATCCATCATCATCTGCCTAGCCGTTTCCCAACTATCTTGGGGTCGCTTTCCAGTCTAATCGGATGCAGTTGAATACCAGTATTTTACATGGAGAGATTGCCTATCTGACCTCCACAACCCAGTAACTGGGTAATACGGATACCCCTGGCAAGACTGGTTGTCAGACTTTCGGGCTTCTGACGACCCGTAACGACTGTCAAACATCCACAAATGACAGCCGGGACCAACGGATTAACGTGCTTTCCGAGGCACGGAGGGGTTTCGCTATGTAACGATGGTCACCCATCCACGGACCAACCCAGGCAAGCGTAGCCTAACCTGATGGATAGACCCGTGCGGCTGTTATTACTTAGCCACAAGCTCCTCACGCACGAGCTGAGTTGTTTATATCCACTTAAAACTTTTACTTCCACACACTAAAGAAAAAAAAAAAAAAAAAAGAATGTACGAAAAATCTCGCCAATTACACAGCCTCAGTTGAAGATATCTCTCAAATCTTCGACTCGTAAACACAGTCAAATTATCGCCGAATCCTTTGCGCGATAAATCAAACGGCACACATTTAAATCGAGCAACAGGCGGTGTTTAATCACGATGCCATCTGAAACTGGAGCAAACAAAAAACAAATTCGCGAACGCTTGCCTACATCGCTTGCCTTCATCGCTTGCCGTTATTAAAAGCGCTTAATACCTACACTTTTTTGTTAAATGCCGCTTATTTGGATGCTTGGATAGTTAATTGAGTTTGATAGGAATGTTGATGCCGATGAGTTTGTTAGTGGATTTGTGAATAAAAGTAGTTTTGAGGGTAGTTAGGTTTTTTTTTCTGCGACTGAACTATCGAAACGCGCGGCTGTTATTAAAGTGAAAATGTATGTAAACAGTCTTTTTTTTGTGTGTTGAATACAAAGGCATTATAACACCTCTCTCAAAAATCTGAAATAATAAAACTTAACCCTTCTTTACGTCAGATAAAAACGATCTCTTCTCAAAAGTTATAACATAATTAATTACCTACACATTGTTAATTAATTCACACAAACTACTTACCTTTAAAATGTGCACTTGCACAGAGCATATTGTTAAAGGCATCTGTGTGAATGAAGCCTCCAGGGTAATATAGGTAACAAGATTTACACTGCGCTTCAGTTAGACGGTAGATTAACGTTGCCAGTGCTTGCATTTTATATGCTAATACTGAAAGTGTTTTTAATAACTAACAGCAGTAGGGACATGAAGATTTATTTTGTTGAGAGAGTTTGCTAAGATTTTAATGTATTTTGATATTATAGTACATTACTGTCGCGGCCTGCAACTGGCGCATTGATGGAAGATCGCGAAAATGTGCGTCAATAATGTTCATTTGTTTCTTCTTTACTCTAAACAGCTCTATTTGCAAGCCAAATCGAAATTTAAATAAAATCTTTGATAGTTTACCTCGGTTGCCATGTGTTGAAGTAAAAATATATTTAAACAACATTTTTCAATGACACGATAGATATGAGTTTTCATAGTAATTTATTTGGCCGCTAAACACTACAGATGTGGATTTTCATAGTAACATTCCGTCCCGTTTCACGAAATCATTCCCACAGATTGCAGGAAAGCGAGAGGAAAGATGTTAGACGCCAAAAATATTTTCTAACCAATACCCACACAAATAAAGTTTGCAAACAGGAATGCGAATTATTTTAAAAACACGTGGAAAAAAATACCTTTCTGAAAATAGCAAGTTACGACCGCTGTGTTTGAATCAATGCGAGTAAATGCGTCCTGTCTGTGACGTAGTCTGCGTTATTTTAGTACGGTAATTTTTATTTTTACCACATCTATTTTTAATTTAGAATTCCTCGCAGTTACGAAATGTTTGCTTCCATTTTTGCCACATTTTGGTCTTTTGGTACGTGTACGTACGTGTACGTGTCCCGCACGAACGAAGATTTTCCTTATGCGTAAGTTTGTATTGTGTATTCGGTTTAAAAATGCGATCAGAGCACCTGCCATCTTATCTCTCCACCACCCTTGGTTGACTGGTAGCGAACGCCTAAGTACGCCTTTGTACCTTATTGTGTACGATTAGTCTAAATAAATAAATACAAAATAATATTGTGACAACTAGAAAATTACATTACATTTAAACGTTTTTGGAGCCTCTTTTTAAGCCGTTGGTCCCGGCTGTTATTTGTAGATCTTTGACAGTCGTTACGGGTCGTCAGAAGCCCGAAAGTGCCAGCCAGTCTTACCAAGGGTTATCGTATTACCCAGTTACTGGATTGTGGAGGTCAGATAGGCAGCTCCATGTAAAATACTGGTATTCAGCTGCATCCGGTTAGACTGGAAGCTGATCCCGACATAGTTGGGAAAAGGCTAGGCAGGTTTTTTTTGTGACAGTGTGACCTTTGAATACATTGTTATGATTTTGATTATAAGCGAGGATATTGAGGATAAACGAGTGTAGTACTCATGAAAGTGAACACCTTTTGCTATGGGACCAAACCTGAAATATAATAAAGAACGGCGTTTCCCTACAAAGTGCAATACCTACGCGGTTAAAATTTGGTACAAAAAGTTGCTCATTTTCATTAACACTACTTACACTCCTTTAAAGTATGTCCTCCGTTTAACCTAACACCCTGTAGTCATACTTGATGAATATTCCTTTGCATTAATACAGCATTTGGCTGTTCCTCTACTTTTGTCAACTCATCATAGAATCTAATGCGTGACAATTTAAAATTAAATCCACCATTTATATTAAAACTGCGGTTTAAATCAGAACTTTTTGATTACCCCCGTCAGGAACCCGGATGTTGTCAATGTAAGTTGGCTATCAGTACAGCTATGATCTATGGTGGGACAACTTTTTACGAGTTGTCCAAAATGATGTTGTTTTAATTTTAAATGAGCAGTTTACATAATGTGTATATAAGTTTAATTATTGTTGTTAACATGGGATGTTTGCGTAGTGGAAGCAATTTTTGAGGATAAAGTTTTAATGATGTCATTATGCATACGTTGCTGTGTAGTCATAATATAAACACATGGTTCGTTCTTGTGTTGCTATAAATATCTTGAGTTTCATTTGAAACTAGCTCGGAAATTATCCCACGAAAACATACTATTGGGATAAAAAAGTATCCTATGTTCTAACCTTGGTCATGGTCTACCATAATGGTCATCAGTTCCGTCGTTTAAGCGGAACAAAAAAACTCACTTTCGCATTTATAATATTATAAGTTCGGATAGTTAGAAATTCAGTGCTTGTATACCTAAACGGAGTCCAGTATAACCAATCCTTCGAAATAGCAGTTTTAAAAACAAATAAGTCTTGTAGCGTGCTTGTGTGTCGTAGCAATAAACCTTTATGGGCAAGTATTTAGATGACTGCCATAGCTCCTACAAGATTGCGAATTTTGTGTGAATTCGTCATAAAGTATTTAAATGAATTAGTTCTTCTGATTAAAGTTGACGACCAACTTTAATCAACTTTTATAAAACAATCATCCTGGCAATACAAGTATGATCGAAAATATAAACAACATCGCCCCACTTAACATCAGATTCGGAAGAAAAATTGTCTCATAATTGAAAACTTCTCCCGGCTCAATTGCATAGACACCCAACCCCCAGTCGGCGATCGCTGTGTGCAAACTTGCCGCAACCAATTTCCAGCCAAACGTCCCGGCATCAAATCCAATAGGAAACGTCATAATCATATGATAGGTGCGGCGCATTGCGCCCACCTGTCGCCGCGCGTGCGTCCCGCGGTGACGTCACGCGTGCCGATCCCGCCCGAGCGCCGCCGGGCTCGTACGAACGCGGCCGACCCGCGGACCGCAACGGATTGATCCGAGCGAGCCTCCGCGAGCCGCTAATCAAATGAGCCAATCGCTGTTTGTACGAAAATACGCTGACTTAGACTCCGAACCCGAACCCACCAAAAACTTGTTTAAGTACAAAGCTCCCATATCCTCCCAAAAACATATTTTTCCGTAAGGCAAAACATGGAGCGAGCAGCGCTTTCGGCGCGTGTCTCGCCACGGCTCCTTATCTAGTTCTTAATCCAAGATAAATATTACATCAATCGGGGGAGGAGCGGGTGCGAAGCACGCAGGCGCGGCCGCCGTCGGCCCAGTCCCGCTCCGGCCGCGCTGCCCGCCGCACTTCGCTCTCGCGGGCGCTCGACCCGGCGGCGACTCGCCCGCTGCCTGTTCTACGACCCCTAAAAATACGAGTGTTGTACGCCTCCCAGTTATCACCGCCGCCGACGCTGAATCGACCCCGCCGAGTGTCCACTGTCGAGCCGCGAAGGTCGTCCACGTGCCCATCCCGTTGCGTAAGTCGGGAAAGCGAAAACTCGCCGAAAACGAACCTCTTCTCCTATTGACACGCGAGAAAAACAAACGTACTTGAATATCGATCACACCGTGTTTATCATTGCCATGGCGTGCGAATACGGGGAGCACTCCATGTGTGTTTATACCGCGCCCGAAGTAAATAGTGTATCGTATTGGATGTGTCGGCGAGGTTAGAAGTGGCTTTCTTTTTTAATGGGGTAATCCGGACCGCGCCCGCGGTCTTTTAACCCTATAGTACGCAAGTGCTGGTTGACCTTAAAACCGCGGCTCGGGGACGAAAGTTTCAACGTGATAGCTTGTTTGTTTATGAAGCCATAAAACTGCTGTATTAATGTTTCTTTGATAAAGATCTCTTATCTCTAGGATTACCCTCTAAACCATGACCTTAGTTTGTTTAGATACGTCTTCATATTCTGTCAGATCGCTCATGTGTGGCTTTTGCAACAATATTCAAATGGCGATCAATTTTTTTCCACAGTAACATACCACTGGTGTGCTAACACCGCGTACATATTTCAAACACTGCTCTGATACTTATTTTTTATCCCCAGGCTAACGTAGTATTTGCGCTGTTGCTTCGTTTTGCCCAATTTATATTCGAGGCTGGCTCTCAACTTTTTTTAATCGGCTCTAATGACTTCTTCCTCTAATTAATGACCCTTGACAGTTCACAAATTAGAATTTTCCGGAAAATTGCTTGCCTGCTTTTTAAATTTTCGAATAGACTTTTATCATTTCTATTTAAAGGGATATTTTAATTCAAAAAGTATTTAATGCCCCACAGAACAAGTAACAAATAATGTATCCGTACTGAAATATTAAAATTATAACGAAAATGTAAAGTCACGAAGCATAAAATAAACTCATGGTCAGTAAAGGTCAATCACGCCACAAGGGATATTTCAATGAAAACTAACATTTGAGTTTAAACTGGAAGTACAATAATTATACAGAACTAGCTGACCAGACGTTATCCTGTCCAAATTTCAATAATTCATAGAAAATGCACTTTTAGTTTTCCTGAATTTTGCAACTTTTCAAATTTTTAATTCCGTGAAAACCTGATTCAGACTAGATATTACGAACATTTTAAAACAAAAACTTGCCAAATCTGTCCAGCCGTTCTGATGTAATACGCTTACCAACGAACTGCATTTCATTTGTATTTTTATTATTATGTAGATTAAAGGAATCTCGGAAACTTTTCAATGTCTATAGCTAACTTGATTATGTGGGCGTTGCCTTATAATTATTTAGTCCTCAAGCATGACAAGGTCTATTATAATTCCCAACTATTATGTTTTCCCTCTTCCATATCTCACAGAACAATCTCTACAGAATATATTTTCAAATCTTTATAATCTCGCCAAAAACGGATCTTCTTGCGTACTCATGTTTTCTATTTATTGGTTAGAAGGAAGGAATGTTGCACAAATAGATTAACGATAAAAGTTAGGGTAAAAAGGACCAAATTCGTCTGTTCCCTTCTTTGAAGGGTTAGTTAGTCTTTCAGCATTATTATTGTTGCTTTGTGAAAAACTGGTTCTCCCCTTTTTGATATCCACTCACCATCGTAGCACTTCGCCCCGGGGTCGGCTTATCTTGTGTTTACTGAATAACCCTTGACTAAAGTTTCGTGCAGCCATTCCTAGAAACCACAACACAACATAAGGTCATCCCAAATATATTTGTAATCCCTCAGCCAGCGATCCCATCGATCAGCACACTTCTTAACTTACCGAACTTTCGAGAATTCTAACCACAACTTCCGAGAGTCGAACCCCTTCTATTGCCACGCCGCTACAATATTAATGTACCAAATTAACTTTTAACGTCCATCCTTTCACGCCTACAAAAGTCCCCTGATGACCTAGAAAACTGAAACTTAGATAACTTGCTACATTGGCCGAGGTAAAACTAGGGACGTAAGCTGAAATTTACATAGGGTCATTTGAATTAGTTTCGTCCTCTTTTAGTTTGCACAAACTATACCCAATGTTTTTGTAGCTGAAGTAGGTAATTTATTTGGGTCCATAAACAGTAGTGTTATTCAGAGTTCCCATAAAAGTGCAAACAGCCAGTCATATATTCGCAGTTAGTAACTGTGACTCGTTTAAAAATGTTATGTGCTTGTAACTTAATTTTAACAGAGTCTAGCACCGTTTTATTTCAACACATAATCTAGACCAGTCCAGTTTTATAGCTGACGATAAATAATAATTTGTGCTATGAAACGTGTAACATTATTTAACTCTGCTTCTTTCTATAACCTTTCATTCTTTTTATCCACCGTTTCTTAGTAAGCCGCTGGTTTACCAAGTAATACCTTATCATTTTAATATTTCTTAAGTAGGGCGACTGTAGACTGAGGAATAGGAAGTAAAACGGTTCCGTTAATATGAGCTGTAGTCACGACAACTTTTAATAACGGAATAACGCAGATAGGCACTTAAGATTACTACTTTAATCACTTAAAAGTAATCTTGAAGCAGGCTGCACTGTTATTTATTAGCCGACACAACTATTTCCTACTTTAATGATACCTATATTAGATAAATGGTTTTCGTCGAAAATTGTCGCATTTAAACCTTGAAGTGGATTAAACAAAAGCGGTAAGATTACGTTAAAACCGCAAGAGGCGTTCAGTTGCCGATGTTTGCCAACTCGTTGCCCATTGAAGCGAATGGATATAGCCCCAAACAAAATTAAGTCTGCCACAGGCTCTCAGAAAATAGAATAAATTGCACGAGAAACGCTGGTATTTAATTAAGATAGCAAAAAGATTTTTATGTCCTGAAAATTTAAAACTCGCAGCTCAAAAGACTATTTTTTTGTTGCCATTGTTATACACGTATTTGGAGTAAATGCATCAAAGTAATTAAAGTCAGATAGCAATAACATGGCTCTTTTTTAAAGAACAACTAAAGTATTTTTTTGCTTCATCCTTAAATACATTTAGTTTATAAAAAGCGTAAGTTAGACTGCGCCTTCGTCTACAATTTCTACTTGATTAAAGAGGAACTTTAAACTTTTATTATTTATTTTAAACCCAGAACTACTCTCCACCTTTATGTTGCCTTTTTGGTCCAAAAGTACCCTGAAAGTGTTGGTGTTAGCCTTTGGACAAAGTCCAAACGAGACTTAATAGTTCCCAACATTGCCGAGTACTTTCGACGTCCCTTAATTGTAAATGACCTTACACATTAAAAGTTGTGTTGGTTTTTCATCAGGACTTCAAATATCCTTTAACGTTCTGGTTAGAGCTTTTTACGAAGGCTTTTATTTAGAAACGTTTCTAATTAATAGCTAAGTGCCTGTGAATGTTTTAATTGACTATGTTTTTATTGTTTTTAAACATCGTTTATATTTAATGATTAAACATTACTGGGCTGCCCGAATATGTAATTAAGTAACTATTAGAATTTCGATTTTGTACTGTCTTTGTTGTTTTCAGAGGTAGTAAAAACACTTCAGAATTCATAATATTCGCATATAAAGTAAGGGTCTGGTCATAAATCTTGCACACTGCTTGTCTTCAGTCTATTATGTTATGCAAAATTTATTTAACTCGATCTTTTGTATTTTTTTTTAGTCTCTTATAATCCGTGTCTGTATTCGCGAAAAATATTTAATGCCGTTTTTTATAAAATATTTGAATCGTTACTGTGAATTATGAGCACAAATCTCTTTTTTCGGGTGCTTTAGTACTTACCTATACGTAATTTGTAGGGGCTATTTCACCTCCACTCGTTTTATAATAATGATTATTTCTCCAAAATTACCTGGACTAACCGTAGTCACAGTTACAGTAAATTGTAGTCCACTCAAACATATTACGTTTGGGGTAATTTGTGTTTACATTATTTTATAAGTATGTTTTTTTTGGTAACAGTGAGGCATATAAAACTGTTCATTACGCTGTTCATTTCTAAAAAAAGACTATTATTAAACATTTGAAAAACAACCCCTAAACGTCTCCTCAGGTGACTACTTGTAAAACAGTTGAACCGGGAGAATAATTATTTTTGTTTTCGGTGTTTTTCCTCAAATCAAACGATAGACAGTGACAGATATTTTGTTTTCCTAAATTACGACAAAGATTGAGTGCCGTATTTTGGAACTGACTTATTTTGTGATAACTTTTGGAGAAACATTTGTTGAAATTGTTCGTATCTCAGTCTTATACTTTCTTCATAATAAGGTATTAGTTAGGTAATAACAAAATTCGGTCTGCTATTCTTAATGGCGCCCAGTTGGGGCAGGTTGGGCGCCAATAATATACATCATCATAATTGATTAAAACAACTGACATGGCAATTTTAAACATCTGTTTTCACATCAATCAATCTGCAACAGTGCACGTATTGTCACAAATAATGTATAAAGTCTAAATAGAAGCGTCAGCCGTACTTAAACATTTTTAAAGAACAATCTTAATCGAGCTTCCTTTTTCCAATCTTCGCAACATCACCTTTTAAAGATAAACATAATATCTTTCTTTTATCTCCCCAAAAACCGTGAAAGAAAAGCAACTCGCGCACAAGTCATAAAGAATCAACTGAGCGTAACGCGTTCCGTTACTTTTCTGTTACTTATGGTGGCAGCAGGGGGTAGGCTTGCTTGACATTATTTATGTACCATTGCAGCCGTTTAACTCTGCAATTAATTGCTTATATTGCCTTTAAGCCGTGCCAACGCAGCGTTAACGTTTAGAGTTAAATTCTTTGTTTGGGAAAAGTTGTACACTGGTTACGTTAAGAAGTATATAGGTTCCCATTTTGTTTGAAACCCATGCACTGCAGAATTAGTAAATAATTGGACATAAAAGATTTGGCGTCACAAAGATTCTAAATAGATTATTCAATTTCTACGCAAATTGTTCAACATGTTCCAAGAACTTGCAGCAATATAAGAAAAGTTAACCACCACTACAACTTTAGCAAAACAATCCCTGAATGGACAAACAAGGACCAACATAAACTCAATACAAATAGAATTACGTAACCGTCCCATACAGATTACGCCGCAAGCCCGGCTTAATAAATAGAGGGGGACAACAAATCCTTAGGAAATATAACTGTCATATAGTGGAACCGTGCGTCAGGGTCGGGGGGGGCAACTAATTCAACAGTTTTATGGCACAATTCGGATCGTAAACTACTCTAAAAGCTTCCGTCACTTTATTTCTACGGCTTTACGAGTAGAGTCGACTTTACAGAGGTTTTATGTTTGTTTGTGTGCGTTTTAATCATATAAATTGAGGTTGTATTCCTTTATGTATGTATGTACTCGTAAGTAGTATGGGTGCCAATAGAATGTCTTCTAAAGATTTTGTGGATTAGGCAAAGGCGGCAAGATCGAGGTAAAAGGTGAACCTTGTCATAATCCAGGATAAATCACATCTAGCAAAAGTCAACATTTATAAGCCCTCGGTTCCTTATACTACGTGACTGTCAAGAAGATGGACAGTGTCATTTATTTGGACATACCATAGATAAATATAGACGTATCATAACAAGTTGTTTGTCCAAATAGGTACATTAATAAAAGATATAAAAGTTTTGCATTGATTCCGTAGTTAAAACAACCTTTCAACGGTATTCTATGCAAAAAAAAGGTTTTTATTTCAAAATATGTACTGCATTTTGTAGCACAAATAAATAACCCAAGCATTCATCAGGTTCAAATATAACTAATAAACAAGTTACGAGTCACAATTTTTATATCAAAGAACACTGAATGCATGTTTGTGAAAAACATGTGAAATCCATCCATTTTGTTGGTAATAAAATATCTTCGCCAATTTATTAGTAGCATGTTCGTTATCCAATACCAATGTGAGTTGTTAAAAATTTATACTTTTTACAAAAATATTTTCGGTCTACATACAGGCTATGACCAAAATAAATTTTAAATTAAATTGCTTTGCTCTCTGCATGGAATACTACCCGCGTTTAGGAATGCAAATGTGATTGTATTGGGATCACTCGATCCGGCGGCCCGTGTGTTATCGTTTTTTTTCCTGATAGTAAGTCCGGTATTACCTATTGTTAATTCGATTTTTCAGTTTTATTAATAACGTTACATATTACCGCTAAGCTATGGTTGCCGCGGCTGGTCCGTGGATGGATGACCATCTTTACATACCAAGTTGGGGTCGGCTTCCAGTCTAACCGGATGCAGCTGAATACCAGTATTTTACATGGAGCGACTGCCTATCTGACCTCCACAACCCAGTAACTAGGTTATACGATACCCCTTGGCAAGACTGGATGTCGGACTTTCGGGGTTCTGACGACCCGTTACGACTGTCAAAGATTCACAAACGACAGCCGGGACTAATGGCTTAACGTGGTTTCCGAGGCACGGAGGAGTCTCGATATGTAAAGATGGTCACCCATCCAAGGACCAGCCCCGGCAAGCGTAGCTTAACCTGGTGGATCGAAGCGTGCGGCTGTTATTACTTAGCCACGAGCTCCTACCTAATAATACCTGCGGGATATTACAACAAAATAAAATACATTATTTGATTTCCATAATAATATGTAATACCAGTATTATTTTGACTGTCAGTTACCAGAAATAAAATTGGATAAACGCCGTATGTCTCCTTAGGGACTGTATACACATAAACTTTCTGATCCACACGGCATCGCGACATATTTACGGAAACGATTCTTTACTCGGCCTGGTTCAAGTGTGTGGTTTGACCCGGCTTTATCGACGTATTTTGACATTTTAATAGCCTTGCATGTGATATCATCAGCACATGAATCACATTGCTGGTTAAAGTTAAGAATTCCTTAAGGCTTATATTTTATGTAAACGTGTCGGTACTTATACTCCTCTTCATTAATTAATCATCTTCAGAACACATTCTTGGAAAATTATTTAATTAAAGAACAGATCAGATGAAAAAGTTGAAAAGTGAGGATATTAACGAAGTAAAAATACAAGTAATCTGAGTTTTCCTGCGAAAATATACGCCTACAGAAAGTTTAATCTTCTAAAAGCGGCGTACTAAGTCAAGACTCAGCATTTAATTACCGAACACGTAAGATATGTATCTTCAATATATCCCTAGGCGTAAAAGTATGTACTTTGAATCCAAGCCGACATCAAAGAGCTCATAATGAAATAAGTTCACTTCCCTCGTAACGCGTAATTTCTCACCAGTTTTCACGGTCCGTTTTTCGCGCGAACTTGTGCAAAGATGCCTTTACAGACTGTCTGATTGTGTGGCGTGGTTCGTTATACCGTATTTCTTTATCGTCTTTATGTGTTGTTGTAAGTTTTGCATATTTACGTTAGCAAATGTTATTTCTTATTCGCTTTCAGATTTCATGCCAGATAAAAACCTTGTGTTTGAAAATAAAAGCGAATTATTATGTGGGGACATTAGCAATGCAGATAGGTAACTACGTTGCTAAATAAAAACGCGTATTACCGCTCTCGTGGTTGCATTCGCTAAAAACGCTTACGGTATAATCTCAGTAGGCTGTTAACTACGCCACAGCAGGCACCCTAGTTTCAGATGTAATTTTCTTTCATCCTCAAATCCTATTCAGAATGTTTACTACTCCGAATATGTTAAGCTTTATGGGTGACATGTCTGGTCTAATGCTAATACATTTCGCAAGCACCTTACCTCACATAATATAATGCCGACTTACGTCAACATTTCCATATAAGCACAGCTAGTTTATGCAGCTTACGGTGCCAGAAGCTCCACCATGCATGTGTGTAAATACAATGTAGCATTATAACTATGTATTAACAGAACTAAGTTAATGAATACATTTGCATCTAACTCCCTGCTAACAAATTAAATTCTAGCTCAAAATGCTAACTATGTTCCCAAAAATACAAGCCCTTTCAACATTACACACACACAAACGCAGCGGCATTTAACTTTTGTCTAACGAAATAAGCGTATCAGAATTACATCCACCGTTTTCGAGTTATAAATGTCAGCACAAACAATGTGACAGTGTTTTATGTGCGTAGATAACAAGGAGCGAATTTATTGTATACTCTGTTTATTATGTTACCCATTGATCTGGCTTCTACTTAATTTATAGTGAGTTGGTTAAAAGTGGCGCAGCGGACCGCAGCGACGCACCCCTCGTCTGAAGGGGCTTACACTGTCAGGTTGTATCGCGGCGGTTTCCGACCCATGGAGCAATAGACGTCGACACCACCGCGTGGCTGCTCTGACGTCACTACTGCACTTTAAATAGGTTAGCGTTTAATGAGGCGTGCTAAAGGCCAGCAGGTTAAGAAATAATTCAAAGCTATTTTTCACTAGCGAAGCTTTTAATGTTCCAAAATGACTTGCTCTTTTCCGGACTATCGGAATGTTACCTACAAACGCTAATTACCGACTCCGTCCTTTTAACACAAATCAAACAAACATAAATCATTCGCCAGACGTATTTGCCTATAAATTCGCAGCCACCAATGCAAGTTCACCGGTTTAGGCGTCCGTTGTTTATCGTTATATATCAGCGGAGTTTCCATCTCATTTAGTAGGCCCCGAAACTGGCCGGAGTTGAATCAACCCGAATTAGTAGAGCCCACCGAGGCTCGTCACCGCGCCCGATCCTATCGGCGCAATGAGATATGAAATGAAACTCACTGACTACAATATAAACAGGATTATACGATTACCTATCCAACGTTGACGCTGACGTGACTGTCAGTGGAGCGAGTCACTTGTCAAAATATTTTGGGACGTATCACGTGCGCGGTTGTGTGCGGTCACGAAGCTTTGTCTCGGTGGGCCCGGGGCGGCGACGTCAAAGGAGATTAGGTTCGTTTACACAATTGTCGCGTCCCCTCGACCGGGCGTCGGCGACCAGTTCACTGCGCGACCTCGCTCGCCACACGCTCGGATTACGCGACCCCGACTCTAAAGCCTTCGTGTGCAGACGTGGACACTCATACTGTGAACGTACACCTTCCTTAGGTTCTTCGTTTCTCCGTGTATATGGCTAGCGCTTGATTAATAACAGTGTAAAAACAGTGAACGATAATGGCGTGGGGTTACTGGTCGGCTTCGTCGGTGCTGCCGGACCGCGGGCGGAGTCCGCGCCGCGCGGGCACCTCCGCGGTGCACGTGCACCCGAACCCGCCGACCGCGAGAGAGGTCATGGAGACGCACGACGAGAGTATCATCCACACGGCGTCCACGTCACGCGACAGTCGCGACCACTCCGCGTCTCCGCACTCGTCGTCGAACGGCGGCCACTCCCACCACCAACACGAAGTGCGCCACGCGGTACCAGCCAGTGCGCTCTTCGGTGAGAGCTATGGCGAACTATCTAGGCGACCGTCTTTAGATCTTGGATCAGTGCGGAGTGCGTTAGCGTCATGTTCGGGTGGTGGGACATTAAGTGCGGGGTCGACGTTGACTCGCGGTGGTACGTTGGCGGACTATCTTCCTCCGACGCCGTGTCCGCACCACCACCGAGTGTACGTGGACCATCACAAGCACTACGAGCAGCCCATACAGCCGGTGCACGTCGGCGTGGCACACCACTCGCACTCGCACGCCTCCAGCAGACATCACACTGACGACGAAGACGACCTTGAACCGGCCTATGCTACAGGTATGTAATTGGTATAAAAGTAGTGTGTTGTTACCGCAAATAACATGGACTGCACTGCACAATCCAGTCCAACTTCAAACAATAAACGCAATGTGACTAAGAAAATTTGTGCATATTTTTAACGGCAGTATTGTCGCCACTCATTCCTAAATCACATTCTATATGTCACTGCAATGGTGGTTCGAGACCGCTTGGCTTTACTTATACCGTAGAGACTTTTCGTTCTACTTTAGGTGACTGTAACTCTTCTATATGTTCTTATGTTCGTATTACTTCCTATGCTGCAACAGATCAACTAGCCATGATCGTAAAACGGTATCTAATACCGAAGCTACGCCTGGCAGCACTGACAGTTTTATAGCCTTCAATATTTTATTCGCCTCCAGTGGAATGAGAATATAAAAGATCGTAAGCCGTTTAGTTTATTTTTTCATCTTCTATAGACTCAATTAAATCGATAGCCGACTTCATCTGTTCAAACTTTTACTGCTCTCCGATATTGTGTTGCTAGCAATCAAAATACGAAATATTATCTGGGAGGGAGTTAGTCATTAATTCCCCGCAGCTCTGGCATTGTATTACATTAATTATAAAAGTTTTCCGTCTTATTTCGTTAATGTATTTGTAGCTCTCGTGGTGACCTACTTTTCTGTGAGCATTCATCGCGGCCGGTCAGTGTTGCCAACTTCGTAACATTACTTACACGTTTTCAGTTGGGGAGGGATATCCAACTATATGTTGCTGAAGCGGAATTGGGTTGAAAAACTGGTAAAGTTATATGCAACATTGGGTTTCTTTAAGGAAGAATGGGATTTTACCACTGTGCATTGTACAGTCACAATATCTATTTACAAAGTTACAACCTTTAATACGGGATTGATGTTTAAATTATTACGTTACGAGTTTCTTACAAGCTTTATCTTCACCCATGCTATAAATCCTCTCTAAAAGTTTCTGAAACAGTTAGCTTATTGCCAACATTAAAACAACCAGTGTGTTAATAACCATAATATCATTCAAACTGGTGTTATAATGTTGTACTGAATTTCATAATGCAACTCATTTAAAAAAAAGAACATTGTCATTCACGAGCGTTTCACTAACAAAGCACCGTAATTTAAAAACAAAACACATTCGAATTCGAAAAATTCGAATTCACGTCGTACCGCGATATTTTTGTTCGATAATGGTATTGCAAAGAAACTTATTAATGCTAAAGTAGAGCTCTACATCTACAATTCTACAGCCTTTTTTTTGAGACTAACAAACTAACTAAAATCAACCAAAACCCTTGCATTTATTAACAATGTGTCTCGAAAATTCATCTTTGCACTTTCATTTACCGCCTAATGTAACGAGCATTCATCCCGCGCTCGATTCCCTTAACTTTGACTCCCGAGCTCTTACTGATGCTAATCAGCTCCATGTGGTAGATTAAGCGTGTACATTCTGAGTGAGTGTTTTACATTAAAACATTCTTGAGTGAATGTATTTCGGATATGCGGTGTGGTTGAAGTTTATTTTACTACCCGACTACGGCGGAGCCCAAACGGAGGGTAATGTTTTTGTCAAAGATGTTTGTTGTGTGTTGTGAATCGATGTTCTGTTTTTAAAACTTTTTATTTGTATTATGATGATTTTCTATTTTAATGGCCTGTGTGATTTTTTTTTTATCGAATCCTGAGTACAACATTTCTATGTGCATCCACATATTTATGAGGCTGAATATAAGTTCTGATCAAGAACATATTTCATATCTTGTACAATTTCTACACAGAACAATTAAGTTTTCACATTACAGCGTGATTATGTGAATATCTTCAAAACACCATCAAAATTAAAAAAAAAAACAACATTAATTCGCATCAAACAAAACAAACCTTACTTAATAAATTAATTGTAGCAATAAACAGCACGGGTCGATCGATCAGGTTAAGCTTCGCTTGCCGTGGTTGGTCCATGGATGGGTGATCATCTTTACATACCAAGAGCCCTCCGTACCTCGAAAAGCACGTTAAGCCGTTGGTCCCGGTTGTCATTCATAGATCTTTGGCAATTGTTACGGGTCGTCAGAAGCCCGAAAGTCTGACAACCAGTCTTACCAAGGAGTCGTATTACCCAGTAACTGGGTTGTGGGGGTCACATAGGCAGTCACTTAATGTAAAATACTGGTATTCAGCTGCATCTGGTTAGAATGGAATCCGACCTCAAAATAGATGGCAAAAGGCTAGGCAGATTGATAGATTGAGAGTATGTATTAGAACGTTTGGATTTTGTCAATAGAAGAAAATTTTACGTACTTTGTACGTAAGTTGCACTCACTCGTGTTTTTTGATAAAATACCTACGCTTCCTCGTCCTTTAGTTATAAGCCTAACCCTTTCCATTACTGTGTACAAAGCTCTCTAAAAAACCAACTTTGAGATTTAACCCTTTTTTTTTTCAATGACTTCTCCCGCTCTGGGTGGAGCGGAAGGGCGTGTCAGACTTTTACTGACTAAAACCCACCCGTGTTCCTTCAGTTGCCTGTTGCCAAGGTCCCGGTATCCCTTTCGGACTAACCCGCAACCCTGGCAGGTTGAGATTTAACCCTGCGATAGCAAAAACGAGTTACTCGGTTTAATGCCAAATATCGCGAACATAAATATCAATGTTTTTCAAGAGCTCTTATCAACGACGTGCATCATCAGATGTAAACGTCACATAAAACTAAAAATAATGGCTCCCATACATCAAGCAGAAATATATTCACAATCGTATATAAACAACAGGGCCTGATGCATTTGCAAGCCCAGATATGAACAGAAGAGGAACTGAGTGAATGAAAACGTCGAGAATGCTTTACAGCGAATGTAATTAAACGTCCCATTCACCTGGCGACGAATGTAACTCAACAAACGACCTGAGTACGACCTACATTCACTCCTGAGTTCATTCATTCGTTCAACTACGCACAAATTACGGGGATATAAAGTGTGTGCGTACTTAAGCGGAATGCATGCATTATTTTTTCATGTCTGAAGAGAACTGAAGGTTTTGTTGTGCAAGGCTAGCTCTAGGATTTTCCGCATAAAAATATTTTAATTTTATGTTTCTTTTTTTCCATGACGCAATGTTTAAACTGCGACTTTTATGACAGAAACACAAGACTACATGAAAGGGGCAAAAAATTTTAGATTGCCGGCTCTATACTTAGTACAAATCGAAATCTTTCTAATTAATTAAGGCGAAAGCTTCAGGGTAGCCCGTGAAATTCAAATTTTCTTACGTTTTTTTGCAATTTGCAGGTCAGACATTAGAATCAGCAATACAACTCTGTAAGTTCATAAAATATAGTCATATTGAATGACTATTTCATGAAATCACTGACATTTGAGGATTATTCTAATTTAAGGAGTTGGAGAGCTGATTCTAATGATTATAATTCGGTAAAGCCATGTTTGTTACGGTCGCGAATCAAAAAACTTAATCAACATACAACCTTTTTTTTCCGTGGGTAATCCTTTGGCCGTTATGTCGGATTCCTACCGACTAAAACCCCCACTGTTCCTACTTTTACCATGAGTCGGGGGCCCGGGAGATACTTGTACATGCGCCGCACCCCCGACTGGTATCAGCCCGCCATGTCTAGCGGGCCTCATCACAAAATGCGGCAGATCCCACGACCGCACGTCCTCCTATAAAGGCACGCATGATGTGTTGCGTGCCACCTCTTTAGACCTGACTGTTTTCAGCATACAGCTTGACACTGACCTGCAATATCCAAAAAACGTAAGAAAATTTGAATTTCGCGGGCTACCTTGAAGCTTTCGCCTTAATCAAGCCTCTTGGTCTCCATTAGTGGTCCACATCCATTCATTTTCTATACACATAAATTATATTTTTAAATATTAGAATAAAAAAATATATAAAAACATTTAAAAATATAAAAAATAGTAGCCCGCCGGTAGCTTGGACCCTGTTCCCGATAACGGTGGGCTACTATTTTTTAATGTTTTTATATATTTTTTTGTCAGGGCTCCAGAGAGAACCTCCTAACAATGCGAGCCATGTCCAGGAGTACTGCTTTCTGAATCATGCCCTTAATCCAGCTGCCCAACGAGAGCCTCCTTATTAAACGTGTTTATTAAACTGGAGCCCAACCCCACTTCTTAACCTTCCACATATCGCACGAAGAAACCGGTCAAGGTCTAGAGGCTTTTTATTGTTTCAGGTTCAGAATCAGTTACACAATAACCTCGTTCACGCTTGCCTGGCTCCAAATATACACCCTGTATACAGTACAGTCGAGTACACCTTGTTTACTATTTCACTAAAGTGCCTTCAACACACGCGCTCAACCTTGAACTGAAAACTGAAAAGCTTTTTTGCCTTCCCATTAGAATAAAAAATTGTTTTTTTCATAAAGAGACGGTTGTTACTAACAAAAAAAAATGTACAGAGTAATAAAAAAGCCTATGGCGTGTTCGCGGCCATTCCCCATGGGCGATCTTTATGTTTTTAATTAACATAAACATTTATCGTTCAGTGTTGTACTGTAATGAACTATGGTTAATAGTTTCCCATTGGCTTTGTGTATCGTGATCGTGACACGTTTACAAGGACATTTTTATTGTAAATTAATAATGTTTAACAATTTTTCTCGCGACAGTACCTAACAGTCTGAAATTAAATAATAGTAGAACATTATTTACCACGATTCCTTCTAAAACCTGGCCGAAGTCTTCAATTTGTTCTTATTCTTAGGCAAAATATATTATTATACTAGTTTCCGCCAGTAGCTTCGCCCGCATGAAATCTTTATAAATTACTAGCTGCGTCCCGCGGTTTCACCCGCGTAAGTCTCGATCCCGTGGGAATATCGGGATAAAAAGTATCTTATGTCCTATTCCAGGTCATGGTCTACCCCTGTGCCAAATTTCATCCCAATCCATTCAGCCGTTTTAGCGTGAAAGCGTAACAAACAAACTCACTTTCGCATTTATAAGATTCACAAATCTTTTCTATTTTTATAATAGTAGTGTCTTCTTACTCGTAAAATTACTATGTAAAAGACCATGGATTCGCAGCTTCTATTGCTAATTTGTAGCTATTGAGGGCGATTGAAGCCAATGAGGATAATATAAAGGCAATTTAGCGAATGACAATTGGCTCAATTTGGCTACCAATAAGCTGCCAAGTCTCCCAAAGATTCTCACAGCAATTCGACATTATTGAAGCATTGATGTCGGAAAAACCTTTCCGTTTTTGCAACAATGCTGAATTTCCATGTAAATCTGCCTAGCCTTTTCCAAACTATATTGGGGTCGGCTTCCAGTCTAACCGGATGCAGCTGAATACCAGTGTTTTACATGGAGCGACTGCCTATCTGACCTCCACAACCCAGTATATGGGTAATACGATACGCCTTGGTAAGACTGGTTGTCAGATTCTCTCTTCTTCAGGCTTCTGACGACCCGTAACGACTGTCAAAGATCCACGAATGACAGCCGGGACCAACAGCTTAACATGCTTTCCGAGGCACGGAGGAGTCTCGATACGTAAAGATGGTCACCCATCCATGGACCAACTCCGGCAAGCGTAGCAGCCACGAGCTCCTCTGCTGAATTTCCAAGTATCTAATTATTATTTCCGACCATAAAATGGCCAAATGATTGACCCCAACGGATCTTTCTCATGCAATTTCCAACCTTCTGACTTTTACTTAGGGTTGGTATTTAATTGTGAACTCTATTATAAAAGGCTAACTTTGTAAAATCTAATTTGGAACTTATGGGTTGGTTTGTGAACTGCATTTTACATTGGGTTTTGTAACTTTTAAACTTGTTTAGTATTTAGAGCGGAATTGGAGAGTATTGAGTGGGTTCTGAAACAAGCTCCAGGAAATAATATTTTGCTTTAGAAAAGTAGTTCTGTTCCAAACTTAGTTAGCTACTTGACCCTGTTATTAAGTTTTTTCTTGTTAGTAGACAGGCGGTCGAAACTCGGATCTTATTAGATACGATTTTCGACCGCCTCTATGGTCTAGTAGAAAGACCACAAGTCTCAGACCCAGAGGTCGGGGGGTTCGATTCCCAGCTGAGGTAAAATTTCCTGCTCGGTTTAGTTGGTTGGCTTGTTCTAAGTCCGCCTGGCTAGCTACCACCATCTTATCTAAGTCTGTCGCCATAACATCAACGTTAACAGCATTGATCTGTTCCGGCAGTTAGGGTAAGATATCCAGTTCCTCTGTGGTTGAGGATTCCTGGTAAAGCTCGTTTCCACCTTCGGCCTGAACATCACTTAAAATTAGGTGAGATGAAGACTAAGAGCATCCTCGTTGTGGCAAAAAAAAAACAATTTTAGGTAGAGATTTTTTTTATTATTATTAAAAATTCGTTAAGTAAAATAGCTACGTAACTACATTGTTTAGAAAAGTAAACATTAAACTAGAAACTATAGAAAAGCAATTAGACTTAAAATATAAAGCCACAGAATATTAGCGGTCATCCAAAAGTCTTTAATTTAATCCCCGAAGCTGGCTATTACTTTGAACGAGCTCTGAACCCGGTATCCGGGAGAATAATCTCTCCCTAAAACTTGATATTTTGTATTCCGAGGGTAGTCTCCAATTCGTTAGATTTGACCTTGAATGCTTCACCTTGACCTTTAAAAGTCGGTGTTCTAACTCGCATGGGGGCTATACCTGTATTTTTATAGACATCCATTGACATTTACTCGACAGTAGGGAAGGTAAATTGTGACATGTTTTTACAAGTACCTTGCCTAACATGTTAGTGTATTGTCAGTAGTACTGTATAGATTTCGTGTAGTATAAAGACTGTATGGTAGGTTATTTTTAGCAGAAACTGAGTAAATTATACAATACAAGTAACTGGAATAAAATTATAAGCAAAAATCTTTTTTAAAACAAGCTTTTAATGAACTAAAAAGGATATTCCTATGGCCACCTTCCGGCTCCATCATCAGACCTTGAACACGGCCTAGTGTCAAAGCACTTGTTAATACATAACCAATGAGTCCAAACACGATGGTGCTATCTTGTTTGATTGAGGAGTTCCTATGCCTAACTTCCGGCTCCATCAGCAGACCAGCTCCATGGTATTATTTTTTCAAAATGTCTTGGTAGTTGTATAAGTATGCCAAGTTTCAGCTCAATCGGACGCCAGGAAGTGCTTGAAAAATGTATGACAGTTGGGAGTAACCGGAAACACATACGAACAGAGCAAGCTAATATAAAACTTGTAAAAATAGGGCTGTTAACATGATTATGTTTTGGTATTGAAATGTCTTCTCCAATTCACTCAGCAATTTCTACACCCATTCGGATACTTCACTACATCTCGTATGTTATTTAAGATGAGTTTTATTTCTATAATAACATTGAGAGTTATAGTTTTCCAACGGTTAGGTATAATAAAAGTTTATATCTTTTCCGATAATACGTTAAGCCTAGCGATCGAATCATTACCGTTGCCATAGATATACGAAGGATCCTGAACGTTCAATATAGCGGGTATGACCATAAAACGCATTACAATTATGGTTACGTAACGTTCATGAACCTAGATTTGAACGGTTGTTTGGTTTGGTACACTTTTATGATTACTTTTCGTTAATGACGAATTGGTCTTAGCTCGTGGCTAAATGAAATGTTTCTTCATTTAATTTTGAGCACAGAATACTTGGCACAAAATACAAGATTTACGTCTTGCCGACGTGGAAAAAGAAATTAAGAAAATATGAAATACTATACAACGTGTCGAGATTAATTTCATATTCCATTACTTTTTTGGCAACCGTTTCTTGACGACAGCAGTGAGAATGCTCAGTGGAGACATTTTTATACGAAAAATTAAGTAGGAAAAAGTCCGAAACAAAAAAGAGTTTAAAACAGAACAGCATAATTGCGGATCCCTAACCTTTATACAACTTTTACTGAGTTCCTCCCCTTTAACTCCTGAGTGGGTCGGGTTGTGATTTTTCACAATTAACGGATTATAATTAGGGAGGGGTGGCCACGTCGTGTCTTTACGAGCCAATCTCTCCGCCCCATTCCCCAGGGTGTACGTGCACTGAATTCAAGCAAACGTACCTACTACCGAACTCTGTACCTTTAACATTTTTCCCTTTTAAAATAACCGCGGGGTTAAAAGGTGAAATATTTTTACTTTTGTGGGTAGTAAAGTGCGAAGACGGGCGGAATGCGGATTCTGAAACGTTTTGGGATATTCAACAGGCCCGGGTTGATGTTTATATTTGTTTCTTTTCTTTGCCTTTGTTGTGATTTTGTGTTTTTATGGAAGGTTGCTCAATTTTGTATCTCACATAATTTAAAACAGTTCGCAGAAGGAGCAAACAGCAGCAGGAGGAGCTCGTGGCTAATTAATAACAGCCGCACGGTTCGATCCATCAGGTTAAGCTACGCTTGCCGGAGTTGGTTCGTGGATGGGTGACCATCTTTACATACCGAGACTCCTCCGTGCCTCGGAAAGCACGTTAAGCCGTTGGTCCCGGCTGTCATTCGTAGATCTTTGACAGTCGTTACGGGTCGCCAGAAGCCCGAAAGTCTGACAACCAGTCTTACCAAGGGGTATCGTAATCGTAATGCCCGGTTACTGGGTTGTGGAGGTCAGATAGGCAGAAGCTCCATGTAAAATACTGGTATTCAGCTGCATCCGGTTAGACTGGAAGCTGACCCCTAACATAGTTGGGAAAAGGCTAGGCAGATTTGTTGACATAATTTAAAACAAATTGTGAGCATATTTATACATCACGTAGTATGAAAACCTAGAAAATATCTCCCAAATATTCTTGTTTAATGAATTCTTCAAAATAGGCATACGTCTCAACAATTACGAGCAACCTTACCTTCCTATTTGCCTTCGAAAACGTTTTCACATTAACATCGGAATTTCTACCTTCCACCGATAATCTTCTTTCAGCAAATAACTTGCTTTAGAAGAATTTCCAATGATAATATTTTCTCTGGAGATGGAAGTCCGCCATTTCTGCCGGAGAGCTATAAGAGTGCCACCTTACAATTTGCATATTCAAACCCTCTCGATGCTAGGGTGCCTCCGTGTTGGCGAATTTTTATGTCGACACCGTTGAAGAGATGTCGAGGGAATAAGATTTACATGAGGTTTTTTTCGGTGTGACTTGAGAAATGAAACGTCATTACGGTGACGTCAAATCGAAAAGGAAATGTGTATTAAAGATTGATGGTTTAGCTGTCCATGTTACTCGTATAATTCGGATTGATGAAGACGCTGTAATGTGATTTTTGTTATTTTTACTTGTAGATTGAATTTTCTTGTTCGTAGTCAAGTTTTCCAGTTTTTTTCCTGGCTGACATGACGTGGGTATGTCGGGACTTAGTTACTTAAGACATAAGTACCGCAAGGTCTTAGCCGTTTTGCGAAATCGAGTTAGTAAAAGATGTATTGTTTAATAACTTTGGATTATTATTTCTATACTTCATAAATAAAATAAACTTTAATTTCATCAAGAAGGAGCTGTCGAACGTTTTCCTATTCTTCTCAATACGAAATAGTGATGTTTATCTCTACATTATGCCATTAACTTCTTAAGGGGATGCGCTAGGGTGGCCCGCGAAATTCAAATTTTCTTACGTTTTTTGCAATTTGCAGGTAAAATTGCAAAAAACGTAAGAAAATTTGAATTTCGCGGGCTACCCTAGCACATCAACCTTAATATCATTGAGGTTGCATGAGGAAGCCGTCCCGGTTAAAACCTAGAACAGTACCTACGTAATAATAGAGATATTTTTCTTAGAACCACTCAGTTACATAAACACAAACATGAACCAGTAAATTCAATGCAAACTATACACTTGTAGCGAACGCCGAACTTCACCGCTCCGATATTGACTCACAAACAGCACCTATGTTTGTTCCCCGTTTCGGTAGCACACAGAAACTAAGTGATGGATGACAACCGATTATCAATATGGAATTATGTTTCATGGAGAATTTAGTATACAGGTATACAGTCAGATGCCTGCCAGGGTTGCGGGTTAGTCCGAAAGGGATACCGGGACCTTGGCAACATGCAACTGAAGGAACACGGGTGGGTTTTAGTCAGTAAAAGTCTGACACGCCCTTCCGCCCCACCCAGAGCGGGAGAAGTCATCGAATGATTTCCAAAACAAAAAAAAAAAAAGCTGTACAGTCAGTCTTTCGATGTAGCGTTGTCTTGTTCCTTAGTGATAACAATAGCCTCAGTGTACCTAATAATATTGTCTATATCGTATAATCGGTAGCCTATGTTAATTCAATACATTTTTTTACTTTTCCATCATCGTTTTCACTTATAATTATGGCCCTCAGAGAGCCTAGACAATTGACAATCGCTTCTAAAGCGTTTCGTATTTCTACAACGACTTTCAACAGGATTGACATAAGCCTAACGATAGCTTATGTCAGTCCTATACATTTTCGCCTTTTCTATCGTCGTTATTGCTGATAGAATGTCACTTTGTCTAGGGCCTCAGGTATATTTCAGTCTAGAAAAACAACTACGTATACCACGGACAGTTTCATTACGAAGATGATACGCTTCACTTGTAAGCCGAGCCTCGGAAAACAATTGCGGTATATATGCGCGTCTTGTATCCTCGTTACGTGAAACACATTGGAAATTCATATCCAATTTGGCAGCCGAGACTAGACGACACTGTTCTCAGGGTGATTAAATGTCATCAATAATATATTTATATGAATATATGCCTTGTTTAATAACTTTATTTTGTTAAGAACGCCATTTAAACTTGATTGGTGCCACACTCTATAAATTCAGTAATTTGTGGCACGGTTACGATTACTTGTCAATGGAATAATTAAAAACGGGAAGTAGAATATTTAGTGACCAAAAGTTAGTTTTGATGACGATTTAGAACTACGAGTAACACGAGCCTATACCTATTTTTAGTTGACACTTTTAACTAAAATGTCACGGCAATTGCTTTCAATTTCAATAACGATGATTTTCATCGTCATTTTGAATAATTACGCTTCTCAATTTCACCCACTAGAAATAGCTACCTACAATTTAAAATTAGAAACCCGATACCTGTCAAAACCACCAATCATAGCCGAACCTATCCCGCTAACAAGCCCCGTACAACAGATTACTGGCTAATTACCAAATTAAAGTTCAGCGATCCACGAGATTGGTGAACCGATGCATTGGCCATTAGTATCGAAACCCGGAACGTATAGCAACCAAATAAATTGGTACAGAAGGCTGGCTTTACACAACGAGCGAATCATCATCATTATTATTGGCAGCCTTGTTCCATCCACAGCAGAGTATAGACCTCCTTTTTTCGATGCTTCCCTGGTCTGTGCTGAGGCCATAGACAAGTGACAATCGCTTCCAAAGCGTTTCGTTTTTCTACAACGACGTTCAATAGAATTGACATAAGCTTTTCGATAACTTATGTCAGTCCTATACATTTTTGCCTTTTCCATCATCGTTATCGCTGATAGACTGTCACTTTGTCTAGGGCCTCAGGTCTTCCCGGAGATCTATCGATCCCACGTCGACGCATACATGAGGCGATCTCAAAAGATTTCAAGTCAATGCAATCGCGACTCTGCTTGCATTCGCTCTACGTAGACTCGTATCTGTGTGTGTTAGAAGATGATTACACTATTTGTATTTTTATAGTTATTACCCAACTTAGTAAGGTTTTAGTGTCAGGATGATTTATTTGCTGTGTATGAAAGTCCTGTTGAATATATTATGTTTTGTCGGGAAAGGATTTCATAAAGTAAAGCACAGAAAGACAAGGCTAGACATTTGTTTAATAAGACTTTATTCAATGTTGGCAATAGTCTACCATACACAACAACATTATCATAATAAGCAATAATTACGATATAATATCAAATTACTTAACTTACGTGACACCATCTGGTCTATTCCAAACAACAACGGCACTAGATCCAACCAACAGGACATCTACCGACAAACTGACCCGGTAACGTCTTTACAATCCTTTTTATATACTACCAACGTCGCTTTATGTCAAACATCTACCGTCATTTTAAAGAAATCATAGATGATCATATATTTTGGTTGAAACGGCTTATTATGTTAAAATAGCAATATCAAAATATGCTGCAAGTATAATTAAATATTACTTATTAATTTATAGTATAGTAGTTATTTTTAGTTAAACACAATACCTAGTCAAATCAGGTACTTCTCCATTGGACCCAAGCTTCGTAAATGTGACAGATGTCACTATCGAAAAAACAATACCATTAAAATAACCCCACAAAATGAGTATTCTAACATGTGCGTGTGTTTTCGGTAATTGTGTGGAGTCGACCAACTGCTATACCTATCTATTTCGTACAGCCCTACGGCCATCAAATCACTACATATCTATCTAATTGATTAAACTAGACTAGTTTACATTAGGTTGATAGCTAAATTGATTTAGCTATACATACAGGGTGTTTGGCAGAACGTTGAACATACGAAAATGGTGGATAGGTGGGGTCATCTGCTACTTACTCAGCCCTAATTTATTTGGCCCTGGCCCAGTGCAGTATTAAATTTCGCAAAACATTTCACTTTCCGTAACGGTAGAGTTTCGTCGAAAACCTACTTGATAAAATTATGAAATAACTCTTAAAGGGTTTTTTTTTATAAAAGCAAATTACATACCATTAGAAAGGTCACACACTAGGGATGTTTTGCTAGAATTGGAACTCCTCAATCATTTTTTGTTTTTTTTTTAAATGCAAGTTAAAGTTAAGATTTAAGTACCTATTTTTAACATCTTTCTGTAAGTTTGAGGACTCATAACTTTTTATCTAGCTAACATTTTGAATAAAGCAATAATCTTATAAGAATCTGCCAACACTAAAGATTAAAAAAGACACCAACAATATTGCCTGTTTTACCCATTTTTTATAAAAAAATACACTTTAAAGTTAAGAAAGTGGTGAAACTAAAAGAAAGCAAAAAAAATGTTTTTAAAAATATCCAGGGGGCCAGGGCCAAATAAATTAGGGCTGAGTAAGTAGCAGATGACCCCACCTATCCACCATTTTCGTATGTTCAACGAGCTGCCAAACACCCTGTATATGGGTATAATTACAGAGATGGGTTCGAAAATTATGTACTCTGAGAAACGAGTAAACTAATCGTCTAAATTACATTCAATCGTTAAGTACACTCTGCTAATGTATGTTGTTATGTTATGTATGGGTTTGATTTGATTGGTGGCACTTCAATGATGTTATTAAAGGCATCTCATATAAAATAAAAAACCAAGACAGAGCGCTGTCAACAGTGACGTGTGTGCAATTGAGGAGTGAGGTGTAGTTTGATTGTTAATGTGTGCGTGTGAGCGTGTATGCACAGAGCGGTGGTGTAGTTTTGGCATACTTCACTGTATTGTGCAGCGCAGCGCTATATCTTGGATTTTTCGATCGTTTCTATCACATTTTCGAAAAGCCCTTATTTAACAACACGACAAATACCTTTTAACTACACATCTGTGCAGGTACGCACGATAACGAATGTTCATTCATCGTTACCGCGGACCGAAAACTACGCAAACTAACCTAATTTTGGCGCTAATTCGTCCAGTTTCGTTTCAAATGTCTACTATGTAGTGTTGGGAATTTCATGCGGTCGAAAATTTAGTCGTTTCCAACATTTGTTACATTTTTAAGAGTTTAAACCACGTTGAAAAACTATCAAAAGAGATATGAGATATATCATGGGCCTTATGTATAATTGTGCCAAATATAGGTTGACCTCATTGCAGACGCTGCTCACAAACACACAGACGATACTAGTTTTAGTTGCAAAAAACATAAATGACTGATGGTATCATGGACAAGTCAAATTATATTAATGATAAAACCACTACCAGAAGATGCAATTTTCATATAAACTGAAAAAGAATAATCCATTCAAGCACTTAAAACGACATTATATAAGTCCTTGAGCACGTACAATTAGGGCAACCCTAATTATTCACTGGAACAATCTAATACAACACACACACACACACACACACACACACACACACACACACACACACGAACAATCCACTGGAACAATAATTCAGGGCTGTGATTACGATGCGAAATGGCCGGTGGGATATTAAACGCACTAATGTACATGTCGATGACTATTGTTTGGCGCACTGTGCAGGACATTCCGGCTATATTAACGAATGCCTGGCTGGCTTCCAAGCTAGACATAACTGGTTATGACAGGTAAGATGAGGAGGCCTGTAGCTAAGACATCCTAACTATCCTAACTAGTATTGTAAATGCGACAGTGAGTTTGTTTGTTTGTTACGCTTTCACGCTGAAACGGCTGAATGGATTTGGCGGAAATTTGGCACAGTCGTAGACCATGACCTGAAATAGGACATATGATACTTTTTATCCCGATTTTCCAACGGGATCGAGACTTACGCGGGTGAAACCGCGGGGCGCAGCTAGTAAGGGAATAATTTTTGAAATAGGAGAGTGAATAGGTTACTTCTAGGCAAGCATGCTTCATCGTTGACCAAATCATCGCTTACTATATATAAGGTGTATCTATAGATACACGAAATCTTCAGGAATCGTATCTTTTAAAAGATTTTATTTTCTTTCCAAGACTCGAGTGTGAGTTCTTCCTAAGCTTTTTGAAGATAATAAATCCGTTACTTTGTGTTACCGTATGCGATGTATAGCTTCTAGAACCATCTATCGTCTTTCTTAGTCCTCCAGGGTGTAGTTAACTGTCAATATAAAGAGAATATGTAAGGAAAAGTACATTGAAATCCCGAAGGTTTTCTTAATGGAAATATGTTCTTCTAGTTTCGCTATCTAGGCTTTGTGCCCGACTTTACCGTCTTTTTGAAATTGTTTTAGATTAAGATTCGAAAGCGTCTTAGCGTTCTGTTTTAGAGAAAAAAAAATGCTGTTCCCTACATTTATTACTCGTCAAAATGTAGGGAACAGCTGTTTTTGCGATTTCAGGATTGGTCCTCGCTTACTATAATAAGGTGTATCTATAGATACACGAAATCTCTTATGTCTTAAGGGGGTCATTGTACTCATCATTATGAACAACTTTCACTATGGGACCAATCTATATCAATATATAGATATATAATACAATAAACAATTATTCAAAACTAAATTGAAGCGTTACCTACTAGAAGGCTGCTATTATTCAATTAATGACATTTAAATTGTTAACATACATATTATACTAGAAATTTATTAGGATTATTATTGCTGCTACTATTGGTATATTTTTCTATGATTTGTAAGTAATTGACATTGAACATCTGACATAGCTATATTAATTATTGTGACATTGATAACCTGTATATTTAAATTACATTTATTTATTATTATTACTCTCCCTCATAGTAACTAAGTGGCATGTAATTTATTTTTCTTTTAATTGTAAAATAATATTGTTTATATTCGACACAATGTAAAAATTGTTATGAATAAATGAAATGAAATGAAAAATCCTGAAATCGCAAAAAACAGCCGTTCCCTACATTTTGACGAGTAATAAATGTAGGGAACAGCATTTTTTTTTCTCTAAAACAGAACGCTAAGACGCTTTCGAATCTTAATCTAAAACAATTTCAAAAAGACGGTAAAGTCGGTCACAAAGCCTAGATAGCGAAACTCGAAGAACTTATTTCCATTAAGAAAACCTTCGGGATTTCAATGTACTTTTCCTTACATATTCTCTTTATATTGACAGTTAACTACACCCTGGAGAACTAAGAAAGCCGTTAGATGGTTCTAGAAGCTATAAATCGCATACGGAACCGGTAACACAAGTAACAGATTTATTATCTTCAAAAAGCTTAGGAAGAACTCACACTCGAGTCTCGGAAAGAAAATAAAATCTTTTAAAAAATACGATTCCTGAAGAGTTCGGGCCAATTGATATAATTAGAAACTCGTTAAACCCGAACGTTTTAAATTGGTCGCAAGCTTCTAATGGGGGAACCAATTTACTGAATTCAACCGAGATCACAGTACTTACCTAGATTTCTTTTACATTAGGATGAGACCGACCAAGTAGCAGAGATGTAAGTTTAAGTTAACTTAGAGATATCTTGAGATGAAAATATTTGCACTAAAACCGAGATCAATAAACGTTACTTCCCACGTATTTTTGCTAAGCGTTTTTCCTTTCACTTGCAAAATAGAGATGGGAACACGTCTAAGTCAAAGGATGAGCATCTAGATATAGGTGATATACTCGTGTATAGATGAATATATCCATTATAGATCTTGGTATATCTGTGAAGTGCATAATCAACCTATAATGTTCCCACTTCTGGGACACAGGCCTCCTTTCTGTGAAAGGAAGTGGACCGTAATCCACCACGCGGGCCCAGTGCGGGTTGGTAGATGTCAAATTTCTTCGAATATTTGGTTCTAGGACATGCCGGTTTCCTCACGATGTTTTCCTTCACCGTTTTGAGAGCAGTGGTGATGAAATAATTTACACAAAGTAAAGAGCCTGTCAGGGTTCGAACCTTCGACATGACAACTCGTACGTCGCGGCCGTTACCACTGGGCTGTGAAGCGGTTAAAGCATAAATGAATAACTGGAGAAAAGCTACAGCAAATAAGCGTAATTCGTCGCCAAACAAATCGAACTAAGCCGAAAAGAAGAAATTAGTCGCGACAATGAACAAAAACGAAGACGAATAATATAACAAAACATCCAAACACCGTTCAGCTTTGTCCTCCAATCGATGATAAACGACCGAATTAACACCCGCGAGTCCTAACCAATATTGCAGCTGACATTTCTATAGGCTCGCTTCGGCATTATTCGTGCCTTCTCGTTGGCCATTCGTTTTGAATAGCAAACAAAAACGTTGGTCGATCCATGCCTTGCCAACAGCACAATTGTTTACGTGTCGGGTATTCATTAGCTGTGGTGATTGCTAGCTATGAATATCCCAGCCTCAAGCCTCGGCAGTAATTGAAATCGACTTGAAGAACGTTCCCGTTGTCTGTTTCTTTGGTTATGGTACATCGGGTGGTGTTTGCTGTTTCATTTTGATTAGCAAATACAAGTGAAATGTCGACGAAATACTCATTGAATGTAATGCGGTGATTGTCAATTGTTTTATTGTAACTGTGATTCTAAATTTGAATAGATATGGCAATATCAGCTTAAAGAACATACAAATGTACCATAATTTACTCCAAAGTATTCTGAGAAAACATTAAATAAAATTGTAATGTTCCTAGCATCTTCATTGATGTTTTCTATAACTCCAAAATACCTATCGATATAAATGGGTGTTCCCACTGTTGGGACACGGGCCTCCTCTCGGTGAGAGGGAGTGGGCCGTAATCCACCACGCGGGGCCAGTGCGGGTTGTTAGATGTCACATGTCTTCGAATTCTTTGTTCTAGGACAAGCCAGTTTCCTCACGATGTTTTCCTTCACCTATCGATATATTTGATCTGAATTCAAATGTCAATCCTTTGACACGTAGCCATCTTTTCTTCCATTACCAACGTTGTAATTGTATTGCTTCCGCGTGCCGGAAGCCATCAATACAGACGTACGCTTTGTTTTTTCCTTTTAGAATATTTATTCAACCAGCCATATTGACGTCAAAGTGAGTTTTATAGGATTTATATTAAACATACATACATACATTAATTATAAACTGACTCCTTATTCCCATGGGGATAAGCAGGAACTACAGACCGCCACCTGCTACGATCCTTACATACTGCTTTTGCTTCGTTTACGTTCATACATCTGAGGCCCCAGACAAAGTAACATTCTATCAGCGGCAACGATGATCATCATCATCATCAGCCTATGGCAACGATGATGGAAAAGGCAAAAATGTATAGGACTGACATAAGCTATCGTAAAGCTTATGTCAATCCTGATGAAAGTCGTTGTAGAAATACGAAACGCTTTCGAAGCGATTGTCACTTGTCTAGGCCCTCTGGCTGTATGCGCACGCTGGTTGCAAGTACGACGCACCTGACCTATCTGAACCTCATAAATGATAAATGATTCTATTTCTGTAAGTAGGTTTGTACAAACACTTTTACACGTCAATCACATTTTTAAAACTAGATGAGGTCGGCGTTTCCTATCTGACTACTCTGAGAAGAAAGACCGAAACAAACTCAGAGGTCACAGTCTCTTTTAAAGTCCAGACATAATCTTGGTCAGATTATGTGAAGACCATGTAGGTTGGTGTCTGAAATGGTCTTTTGAGGAAAGAACCACACAGATTGAGTGGACCTGTCCAGTCAGTGCACGCATTTGTCAGTAATCGTGCAATCGCATACTATATGCCCTTCCAGTCCCCTCCGGACGGTAAATTAAACATCTAAGTAGTAGCGGTCGGTACGGAAGTCCAAACACATTTTCAGCTCGATACAAACTCTACTTATCTCGCTGAATAAATAAATGGGATCGTGGTAATCGGTTTTTACTCAGCCACCTTAAATGTACGGGATTTACAACCTATTTTGTGAATCCTAGAGGCCTATTGTGCAATACAGAATTCCGGGAATCGAACAGCGAAACTACATGCAAATTATGTTCCCAATCGGGTTTTAATTAATCCGGGTATTATCATATTTGGATAATTCTACAGAAATTCAATTTGTTGAATAATATTAATAATAACATAACAGACAGCGTTTGCGTTTGTTGAGTACTAGCGACCCGCCCCTGCCTTGCACGGTTGTAACGACTTGACAAAACATCGAGAGAGAGTTTCATTACTATACCGGGTGAAATTTTAGTCGTTAAAATCCTCTTAAGGGGTCATTGTACTCATCATTATGAACAACTTTCACTATGGCAGCAAACCTGAAATCGCGAAACAAAATCAACTGTTCCCTACATTTTGCCGAGTTAAGCGAGCATAAATGTGGGGAACATATGTTTTATGTATCATCAATGGTTTTCTCGCCGCACGCCAAATAATGAATTTTATAGGCAAAATTTTGCAACGTTGGGTTACATTATTGCAATTTTCTTGAGGATCTCTAATTTTTTTGAAAATAAATTATCGCCTATATTACTTCCTGATAATTTAGTTTTTTATTGGTGATAAGCTGCTGCCAGCGGCTTCGCCCGCGTGTAATCTTTATAAATTATAGCCTATGTTACTCAAGGTGAATGTAGCTTTCTAATGGTGAAAGAATTTTTCAAATCGGTTCAGTAGTTCGGAGCCTATTCAATGCAAACAAACAATCAAATCTTTCCTCTTTATAATATTATATTATAGTAAAGTATAGAAAAAATGGTTCAAAACGGTCCAGTAGTTTCGGAGCCTATTCGGTACAAAAAAATGAACAAAAAACTCCTTCCTCTTTATAATATTACTATAGATGTACCTACCTATAGATTCCCATCCAAATACGTAAAAATATGATGTCTATACGAAGAAGGCAGTGACCATGTTTGTAATACATTTTTCCTTGAACATACTGTATGTCTTTATTCAACAAAGGGTTCAGTAAACAAACGAAAGCCCTTTGAAGTATTTGCCTAAAATAATAGAGATTGCCGTATATCTGTTTACTTCGGTTTTCCCTATGTTATTATTCGCATAAAAGGGAAACTGGGCCACCATTGATCTCGACATAAGTTTGCATAATATGTCACTCGGAGCTGGCTTGGATGGAATTTGAATGACAGCCTTTTCTCAACACCTAGATATGAATAAACACGATGTAGCTATGAATACTAAAATTGTAATTTGTTCGTTGGGCTGAGCATGAGTTTCTGGGTTCTATTCCCAGGTACGGCAAAGTTTGCGGGAAAGTCCGAAAGGGATACCGGGACCTTGGCAACAGGCAACTGAAGGAACACGGGTGGTGTGGTTGTTTTAGTTGTGTAGTGGTTTTAGTCACTAAAAGTCTGACCTTCCGCTCCGCCCAGAGCGGGAGAAGTCACTGGATGATTTCCCACCTTAAAAAAAAAAAAAAGTTTCGGCAAAGTGTTATTGAGTTTTTATATCTGGAATTTCTGAGTAGCAGCGTCTGGATTTATGCCCGATTGATGGCAATAGGCTCGCCCCCTATTACATGGGACTTGAACATAACTGACGAAATGTTGGTGGACTATCAGTACATATCTACCTAACCCTTAGTGGATTACTAACGTGATGTTATATAAGTATTTAATTTGAATGTGAAAGACATGAGCACTAACAAGATTTCTATTAACAAATCAGTTTGCCATTACTAATCAACATGCCATTCAAGTAATTACTCTAGATGCAATATGGCACCTAGATACCTATAGTGCAGTAGGCCGCAGATCAAAATCAATCTGCTTAGCCTTTTCCCAACCATGTTGGAGTCGGCTTCTAGTCTAACCGGATGCAGCTGAATACCAGTATTTTACATATGATACGATGATACGATACTGGGTGATACGATACCCTTTGGTAAGACTTGTTGTCAGATTTTTTTCGAGCTTTCGACGGCCCATGACTGTCACGGCACGGAGGAGTTTCGGTATGTTAAGATGGTCACTCATCCACTGACCAATCCCGGCAAGCGTAGCTTAACCTGATGGATCGACCCGTGCGGCTGTTATTACTTAGCCACGAGCTCCTCTGGCGGCCACGACCGCAGATCAGTGGTAACATTTTGACATTAATACCGCCATACATAAAGGCGGTATTAATGTCAAATGTCAAGTCGTTGCAGTAAGGACGATTATCGTACTGCAAGTGTTCCCGCTGATTTGCGGTTGACGGCACCACCTATCCAGAATTCCTTAATACGTTCACTTCCCTCTATCTATTGAGCGTATTTATTAATAGTTATTTATGCAACTGTTATATAATAAAGGGTATCAAAACACGAATGATAGTATCACATGAGTGTTAATACCGAATTATTTACAGTTGCATACAAGACTTTATCTACACCCATGATATGAATCCTCTATAAAAGGTTTGCAATATTATTATTGAAGAAAAATGAAGAGATACGACCCACGTGAATTCGAATTTTTCGAATTCGAATATAATTTGTTTTTTTCTTTTAAATTACTGTTCTTTGTTCGTGACGCGCCTGCATGACAGCATGACAATGTTCTTTTTGTTAAATGAGTTGCATTATGAAATTTAGTACATCAATAAAACACCCGTTTGGATGATATTATGGTTACTATGACACTGGTTGTTTTAATGTAGGCAATAAGCTAACTATTTCAGGAACTTTTATAGAGGATTTATAGCATGGGTGTAGATAAATAAATAGAGAAAACTCAACAAACTTCGATAAAGCTGAAGTCCTCCATATAAAAGCACTCAGGGCAACGATAGCATTATAACATCGCCCAAGCTCAGAAAGCAGTTCGTGTCCAATTTCCTGTAAACATTGACATTTATTTTTAAGCGGGTCTGAGATAGTCAGGGACAATGGGGCTGGAAGCAATTCCGAGCGCTGCAATAGTTAAGCTAATGTTCGAGGGCGGTGAGGAATGAAAGAACGAAAAAAATGTAGAAAGATTATTTAAAAGCCACAGAAACACGTGGTGAGCGTGTTATAAAATAATAGTTAGGTCGGTATAGTTTCTTTAATACCTACAAACTCAGACCAAATAAAAAACCAAGACAGAGCGCTGTGAACAATACAGTGAAGCATGCCAAAACTACACCTCCGCTTTGTGCATACACGCTCGCACGCGCCCATTTACAATCAAACTACACCTCACATGTTTACGAAACCTGCCTCACGTTTCTGTTGACAGCTATCTGTCTTGGTTTTTTATCTGGTCTGAGCCACAAACTATGAGCTGCATCAATTGATATTTTTCATTTTTACCCCCGACGAAAAAAGAGGGGTGGTTTAAGTTTTACGTGTGTATCTGTGTGTCTGTCTGCGCCATCGTAGCTGCCAAACGGCTGAACTGATTTTGATTTTTTTGGTTTGGTTTGAAAGGTGAATTAATCGAGAGTGTGGCTAGCTATAAAAAAAAAAACGTTTATTAGATGCTTTGTTCTTGTCGAGGGTTTTTGAAATATTTAATTTAACTTGTTTTATCTTCACAACCTTAACTTACAAAAAAATACTTAAATACACTTTCCCAATGGGTATAATTACACGTGCCAATGCAATTCCTCATTCAATCGTAGGTAAACAACCAGAAAATAAATGTGTGTATAGTGTATTTAATCTCCAAGTCCAAGATTAAATATCAGGAAGAAATTCATATTTTACTCGCTCAATGATCGTTCAGTCTTAATAAATCCAAAGGTACACGGGTTCAAAACCACTAAAGTATCTGAACCAGTAACAAATTGGTTTTAAAAATTAAAATTGCTAACTCAACTGCTACAATATTTAAGTTAACGTTCAATGCCAGACTACCCGTAACGTGACCAAGTTTATTGCGGGTAGAATTTTATTTAAACTTATCATTAGCAAAGTTTGTTTTAAGTAAATTACTTTGAGCTTATTCCTTTTCTCCTGACAGGCATTACGGCATTACGGCTTCATTCTAAAGTAGTTTCGAAATTAACGCCAACTTTATTTCGTATCATGAAGTGCATTATACAGCATTGAAACTTGTGTAAACTGTTGGGAAATATTTAAAGAAGTTTCATTTTGAAAATGGGTTTTACTTACGGTAACTGAAAATTGGAATGCACCTGGCTTTGATTATTTAAGTTTATTGTGTTGTTCATCATCAGCCTACAGCAGTCCACTGCTGGACATTCTCCAACTGCACGCCGTTAACTCGATTCTTGGCAACTCTCATCCAGTCATACTGCTAAGTTCGTCGCTCCACCTAGTCTGAGGGCATCCTACCTTACGTTTGCCGATTCGCGGTCTCCACTCAAGAACATGTCTACCCGTACGTTTCTCGGTTCTACGGCTAAGATGGCCGGCCCAAAGTGTTGTTGCGTTTTATGTATAAGTTTATTCTTATACTCAAATTACTTATCAACAAGTTCCAAATTTTGCTCTTTATTTTTTTAAGGTCTCATCTTTCAATCGTCAAAAATATTTTTTTTTAAAATAAATATGGCTGTTTGATATATTTTATTTATAAAAGCTGTCAATCCACACTAATATTGTAAATTCGAAAGTACTTAACAATATCTGCCTGTCTGTCTGTATGTTACCTTTTAACGTCTAAACCACTGAAAGGATTTCGATAAAATTTGGCAAGGAGATAGATGGCTTCCCGGGGAAGGACATAGGCTATACTTTTTATCGACATACCACGCGGGCGAAGCCGCGGGTGGAAGCTAGTCTATTATATTTATTCCTTTGATAAAAAAAAATGTTTGAGGATTGAAAGATCAGACTTTAAAAGAATAAAGAAAAATCGGCCCGTAGAAAAATTACATGGCAAAAGTTAGGAGCCGTTAGAAGTTTTAAAGAACGACCGGCTAATCGAAATAGACTTCCTATTAAAATGGACGTAAACTTATCATTGAACAATTCTTGTTGTGTATTCAAAACATCCTATACACCATTCGTTTTTGTTTATGCTAAACCCGAAAAGGGGTCATTGTACACATCATTTTGAAAAAAAATCAGCTGTTCCATACATTTGTGTTCACTTAAATCGACAAAATGTAGGAACAGCTGATTTTTTTTTTCGCAATTTCAAAGTTGATCCCATAGAGAAAGTTGTTCAAAATGATGAGTACAATAACCCCTTTTCGGGTTTAGCATTTACAACAACTAATGTTGTATTTCCATTTTCATAATACACAGGCAAATTCATAGACACAAAATAGTTTCCCAAATTAACTTCAACGACCAACCCATCCATTAAGCAGGCAACTACAAATCACATCCCAATCTCATTAGGGATTCCATCCGTCAAATATTAGCTTGTTGGGCTGGCGCGAATTACCTGTGTAATCCCACTGTCCCTCATACATCGCGATAACACCGTAGATTACTGTACCCTTGTTCGGCACCTGACGTCATATCCGTCAATCATTAATGGCGTAGCTGAGATATATTTGGGGACCGAGTCGCGACAGGTAGCGTTGGAAAGTCTTGTCGCTCAAATATTTTTAAGATGGGTTTGCGTTCTATAAAAATTATTACTTGATTTTTAACCTCCGACGGCAAAGAGGTGTTATAAAGTTTAACGTGTGTATCTGTGTGTCTCTGCGCTGCCAAACGGCTGAACCGATTTTGATGTTTTTGGTTTTGTTTGAAAGGTGACTTGATCGAGAGAGTTCTTAGCCATAAAAAAAAATCATTTTTTAGATGTTTTGTTTTCGTCGGGGTTTTTTAATTTTTTTAATTTAAGGGTACTTGTAAACGGTGATACTGATATGTCGACGATGTTTTACTTGTGTTTATTGTGGCTAAATAACACCCGCACGGGTCGATCGAAGGTTAAGCTTTGCCGCGGTCGGTTCGTGGATGGGTGACCATCCATTACATATCGAAACCTCGGCAAGGCGCTAGTCCTGGCTATCATTCGTAGATCTTTGACAGTCGTTACGGGTAGTCTGCAGCCCAATAGTCTGACAAAACCAGACTCCAACATAGTTGGGAAAAGGCTAGGCAATTTGATTATGTTGGATTTTCATCTCTCAGGCCGAGCCCGAGCGTTGTAAATACAACAGTGCGCTTTTATTTAGGCCATCATTTAGTGAATGAGAATGAGTCATCAGGGGGCCTACCACCACCGCTTACAGCAGTATTATTTTAATCTTACTTCGTGGTGGAAAGAGATGGAGCTATACGTCCTGTAGAGCTTCATCTCTTTCCTACACTGAAGTAATATTAAAATTATACTGCAGTAAGCGGTGGTGGTAGGCCCCCAGGCCAAGTTGCACTATAGTCCCCAACTCGTAAGTTTTGTTACAACAACTCAATTTCAATAAGCCTTTCCCCCGAACGCCAGCTCCCGTATTCAAATCAAACAAATTGGTCCAGTCCTGTTTACATATAGCGGACAAGGCCCACGGTTAATGGGCGGGTAATTTGTTGTGTCCCAACACTAGAGATACCGGAGTCGATCGGTCTGCGTCGCTCGCCACTTACCCCCGTTAACTGGTGGTATAGGCAGATAGGTACATACATATATGAGGTGATGGCCAGGAGTAAATCTTGTTAAGGTTAATCTTTGAACAAACGGGTATTTCCCATGCACTCCAAAAGGAGACTGGGCAAAAGTGTTCTATGCACTAACAGCGATACAGTTTTGATATTTAAACGGCGGATTTTTAACGGCTTAACGTGCTTTCCGAGGTGCGGAGGAGTCTCGGTATGTTAAAACGGTAGATTGATAGATAAAACGTTTATTTGATGCACACAAAAGACAGCACAACATACAAACACACGGTTAAATAATAACTAATTACATTAATAAATAGCTACAAGGTGCAAAATACAAAAAAAAAATAGAAACAATAAAATAAAACTAGACACAGTGATGACAATATTGTCTATCGGTCACCCATCCACGGACCAATCCCGGCAAGCGTAGCTTAACCTGATGGATCGACCCGTGCGGCTGTTATTACGTAGCCACGAGCTAATAGTTAAGCGGAATAGGTTACTAAATATATCTAAGTCTATTGTATTTTATAATGGATTTCCGCAAATTCACGCCTGAATCAATTAACTATCTTTACGTTTATGCAAAGGTGCATGGAAATCTGCCCCGGCATGAGAAAACCACAGAGTTTACCCAATATAATAAGCAATATCACGCACCGTGGGACACCGCCAATAATAAACAAACATCTCAAATTCCTTAACAAACCATTAAAATTAAATTGCTACCTGTTAATAAGTCAATTTAACTTCAAAAACATCAACAACGAAACAAATGACAATTGACTTGAAAGAAACAACTCGATACAAAACGTCAATCTCAGAGTCCTTTGATTTTATAGAGAGGCTGAAAGTATTCTCAAATGTTCCCTTATATCTTATACTGTCGCGTCTCGAGAATCTCGAGAAAATGTTCGCAAACTCAGCAAGTTAATATATCTTGAAACTCGCATAAGGATTTGCAAACATGACGTATTGATACTGTGTTAGGTTAGGTTAGGATAAGAGTGTAAGTTTGGGTTTTATAAAATTCTGTATTTATTTTTATACTAGATGCACCCCGCGTAAGTCTAGATCCCGTAAGAATATCAGGATACAAAGTATCCTATGTCCTATTCCAGGTCATGGTCTACTCCTGTGCCAAATTTTATCGAAATCCGTTCAGCCGTTTTAGCGTGAAAGCGTAACAAACAAACTCACTTTCGCATTTATAATATTAGTTAGGAAACCAAGCTCTTGATATGCAAAGAGTCAAGTAATTTGGCACTGTTGTTCACGATTTTATCGTTCAACAAAAAAACCTTTATTTAATAAATACTAAATTTCGTTCAGAAGACTGATAAGCTAAGTGTTTCAAAGCTTCCTCTCTCCACTATTTTGTTGTGTCCGACAGGCTCCACATTGCTCACATATATTTTATACATTTATTTCCACCTACGTAGATATTGTGGAATGCAAATTAAGTTGAATATTGAATATTTTTACGGCAGTGGGGATAAAATAAAGTGCACAAAGTGTGTGTGCCTAGGTTCCAACACACGACCTACAACTGTTAAGTGGGGGCCGGTATCACTGAGCCATTACTGCTTTCTACATACCTGTCCCAAATACAAAGTAATTTACGATATTTATCACAGTATTTGGTCTGTTGCATTAAGGAGATCCTATCGTTTATTATATCTGGCACAAAGCCAGTTCCAACAATAAAGGAGATAACGAAGAAAAGTATTGATACTTTTTATCCCATCCTACCCCACATTCACATCTCTAAATGATACTGTCTGTAAAAATTTAAAGCATTTTTTTTAAATGCTAGAAAAAAAAAAAACTAATAATTCGGACAAAATGCGAGTCTTTGTAGGTACTGCATTCGCGATTTAGTTTCCATGTAAACAAATAGGTGTTTTTGGAAAAACATCTATAAAACCCACACATAGAGTTCAGATGGCTTAACTTTGAACATTTTAACGCATTTTTCTTTCTTTTCTTTTTACCCGACTACGGCGAAGAAAAAAGGAGGGTTATGATTTTGACCGGTATGTATGTATGTATGTATGTATGTATGTATGTTCATCTGTTCCCTCTTATCTTCCAAACCACTTATCACAATTTGACAAATGAGGTATCGTTAGAAGCGTCGTGATTGTCCGCTGGTTATAGGCTATGTGAAGTCACATTTAATTAAAAATGGCGCCCTCAAGAGGACATAAAGTGAGGAACTTAAAAAAAAAATGGTTTAATCGTACCATGTTGGGTATCAAATGAAAGAGCTTAATGAGCACATTTCAAAAATATATATATTATAACCCCAAAAGAATTTTAAAAAAAAATCAAGTAACAAAAAAAATCAAGTAATAAAAACTAAAACCCAACTACGACTTAAAAGGTATAAACAAGACACCACAGACAGACAAATTAAAAATCCGGAGTCACACGTGTTAGGGCATAAATCGAACAGATTACGTGTGACTCCGGATTTTTAATTTGTCTGTCTGTGGTGTCTTGTTTATACCTTTTAAGTCGTAGTTGGGTTTTAGTTTTTATTACTTGATTTTTTTTTAAATTCTTTTGGTGTTATAATATATATATTTTTGAAATGTGCTTATTAAGCCCTTTCATTTGATACCCAACATGGTACGATTAAACCATTTTTTTTTTAAGTTCCTCACTTTATGTCCTCTAGAGGGCGCCATTTTTAATTTAATGTGACTTCATATAGCCTATAACCAGCGGACAATCACAACGCTTCAGCCGATACCTCATTTGTCAAATTGTGATAAGTGGTTTGGAAGATAGGAGGGAACAGATGAACATACATACATACATACATACATACATACATACATACATACATACATACATACATACATACATACATACATACATACATACCGGTCAAAATCATAACCCTCCTTTTTCTTCGCCGTAGTCGGGTAAAAACTAAAACCCAACTACGACTTAAAAGGTATAAACAAGACACGACAGACAGACAAATTAAAAATCCGGAGTCACACGTAATCTGTTCGATTTATGCCCTAACACGTGTGACTCCGGATTTTTAATTTGTCTGTCTGTCGTGTCTTGTTTATACCTTTTAAGTCGTAGTTGGGTTTTAGTTTTTGTTACTTGATTTTTATTCTTATTATTTCTTATATTTTATGTTATGTTTCATTTAGCAAGACTGGATAGACAGCGTATATCTCTAATTATAACTTTTACATAATATATTATTCTGATTTTAGTGGTTTATTTAACAAGTAATGAAAATGTATACCGAGAGTGCAGATCAATACTGTCAAATGGAAAAGGAATTCTATATTAATTAATTAGATTTTAAAATCGTGTACGTACGGCTCGAGTACTTTAATATGGATTAAAGGCGTTTTAGCTAGCTTTTAGAGAGGAAATGAGGATACTATTAAGTTATTAAAACATGGAGCCGAGAGAATATTTTATTAATTTCAGTGGAATTCGTAATTAAACCTATGATTTTATTAGTGAAGGCTTTTGAACCCCTTAATTGAACTTAGTCCCTGTGGATTGTATTATCGTTAAATGTGAACATTTTATAAAAATAACATAACATCACGCCCGTATTTCCCCGAAGGGTTATGTAGAACATCCTGTAGCACACCCACGTTTTCTAGTTATGGTTAAGTCCCATGTAATAGGGGGCAAGCCATAGAGATATAATTTCAGTAGAGTGCGCGTATTGCACAAATCGCTTAGTGCGCATCGTAGGCAAGTGAGCTATAGATACTTATATTGATAAAGTGCATGACAGATAGAGATGTGCAAATGACCTCTTCGCTACAGTTCTTTAAGTACAGGTTGCTCCAGGATGGTAATTTAGAAAATTGTAAATAAATCAATAAATAATAACATTTAATGAAATTAAAATATTTTTATAAAACGAATACGCGAAATCGGATACGTGTGTTAAATTAATGTCGCCATTGTAGCGGCACGTTGTATAATCTCTATGGGGCGAGCCTATTGCCATCAACCGGGCACAAATTCAGACGACAGAATACAACTGAGAAATAAAAAAAAGTTTATAAATTCATCTCTACGAATTACCATCTTCACGATATTCTTATTTGAACCCCAAAATTACCATTCACTCTTCAGACAATACATAAGAAAACTTCAGTAGCCCGAGCGGTCATCTGCCTTGCCTTTTCCCAACCAAGTTGGGGTCGGCTTCCAGTCTAACCGGATGCAGCTGAATACCAGTAGTTTATATGGAGCGACTGCCTATCTGACCTCCACAACCCCGTAACTGGGTAATATGATACCCCTTGGTAAGACTGGTTGTCAGACTTTCAGGCTTCTGACGACTCGTAACGATTGTCAAAGATCCACAAATGACAGCCGGGACCAACGGCTTAACGATTCAACGAGTCAGCTTTAGTAGCCCGAGCATTCATTAGCAAATAATTGAAATATAACTCTTCCAACTGTTAACACCAACTTACATAAGAATTAAACCAAATCTATTGTACCCTTAACTTCAGTCAACTTCGCCGGCTTAAGATTGTAGTGCTATTACCCAGGTTTTTAACATGCAAATTCATTCAGCTCCCTTTATACAATCTTCCCTCGGGAGTTGAGTGGGCTAATAATTCTGAAGAAGACAAGTATAATTTAATTTTTAACTAAGAACTTATAGGGCTTCTCATGGTAATGTAAAAACCAGCCAAGTGCGAGTCGGACTCGCGCACGAAGGGTTCCGTACCATTATTTTTTATTTATTTATTTAACCGTTTATGCACACACATATAAATACAGAAAAGAAGAAAGGAACAGAAAAATTCGTACAAAGGCAATGCTTATTTCTAAAGAAATCTCTTCCAGCATACCTGCGATAGGAAAGTAGATAAAAGAGATGTAGACAACGTGTGTAAGAGTAGAAGAGAAACAGAATACAAAAATCAAAAGCAATTCAAAAATTAAATATAAACATACATTATGAGAATATACTTACATACATACTTCTAAAATAAATATCACTTAAAAATATACAATTACAATATAATTTAAAATAACTATGCAACTATGACGAAATGGATAGGTAGTGTTCTTTCACTCTTCTTTTAAATACTGCAACAGTTTGGCAGTCCCTAATGTCAGGTAATGTCATTATCTATAAAAACGGAAATAAATATCTTACGTTTGTTGTAGGTATGGGAGCCCCCTTAAATATTTATTTTATACTGTTTTTTTGTATTTGTTTTTATAGCGGCAACAGAAATATCTTATATTGTCTTATTCATCATCTGTGAAAATTTCAACTGTCTAACTATCAGGCCTGTACTGCCTGGTTACAGACGGGCAGACAGACAGACAGACGGACAGTGGAGTCTTAGTAATAGGATCCCGTTTTACCCTTTGGATACTGAACCCTAAAAACGGAGAGCTGAATTTAATCCCAAGGGAGGTATTAAGATAATTTTGCGTTCGGAACTTCCTCCATCTTTTGGTTTTCGTCATCTGTCGGCGCCTCCACCTGAATCAATTTTGACATAATAGGGAAAAATTATGCAGGACACAAGAAGCTTTATATTTTTATTATCTTCACAGCTGTTATTCTTAATATCAATGTCTTGCTGCTCGATTATAAGACTCTTCCAACTTATCACGAGTATAAAAATGCAATACGCGAACCGTTCGACGCCGCCGCCACGTTCCCTACTTTAGAGAGGATGAAATTTGGCACATGTATACACTGCCCGGTGATTGCCACATACAGGGCAAAGTACTTGGGTAACCCAGGTACCCTACGGGAGATGGTCAGTAACACCAAGGCGTTGCTGGCCTTCTTGGAGGAGCTGGGGTGGATCGAATAAGTGATTTCCCACCCGTATGCAAAATACGCGCTTTGACGTGGAGTTGCGGATACCAGCCCGTATTACCTATTACCTATTGGCAAATGTAACGCTTTCACGCTAAATGGCTGTACGGATTTGGATGAAATTTGGCATAGAGTTAGACCATGACCATGAATAGGACATAGGATACGTTTTATCTCTATATTCCCACGGGATCGAGACCTACGCGGGTTAAACCGCGGGGCAGCTAGTTTAATATATATGTTTTCTCCATTTCCGTAACATTCAAAATAAAGGTTGGTCATGCTTGATTTATTCTCTCCTAAAAGGTTTTTTTACTAGAAAAAAGATGGAACGTATTTCAGGTGAAAACTGTTTAACACCATTATCGACTGACGGCTGGCGGCTAAGTAATGGCATCGTACAGTAGAATATTGATTTTGTCCTGCGAAATACTGGGTTGAACTACCAGCGGTAGAATGTTAGGCACTTACATGCATTGACTTTGTAGCGAGGTTATTTGTGATAGAAAAGAAAAAGAAATTAAGTTTATATGCGGTAAACATGACGCAAAGAAAAACAAAAAAAAAATGTTGGAGAAAAAATTTCGTCACATCTACGCAAAACGGGCATCGCTCAGCATAATGCTGTGACCGTATGTAAGACAGAGCCACAGCGGGGGTTCTCGGCGTTGACGTGATGACGTCGGTAATGTAAACCTTTCAACTTTTTAATTTCCAAAAAGGTAATAGAAAAGCATTCCTCTAATCCCAAAAGTCTAAAACTACCTAAGAGACAAACATCCATTCTTCCACTTCCAAAAAAAGGAATCGAAATCCGTGACTTAAACCAATTTATCTCCTGAAGACAGCGCTTAACTTGAATTTAAATCCAAGACTTGGTCGGAATGGTAGTAGACACTTCGCTACAAGAGTTGAATTTTACACCCGCTAACACTTTGAGACGTTTAAAAAAAGTAAAATCTTTAATAGCGGGTGCCTTGAGTGCTGGAGCTTGAACGGTTTGCCAAGGGAATGTCCTGGCATCGTCTGAATGCTTTGTGAAATAAAGAAATAAGTCGCTTCCATTTGACTGCCACTGGATTCTTTGAAGGCGTTTTCTCAAATGCTCTTCTATTTTACTATTTGGATGATTTGTTTGTTGTTATTTTAAAGTCTAAACATTTTTTACCAAGGATATGCCATCAGAAAACACATCTTTTTGCTTTCTACTCTGTTAACCGGGCTAATTTTACCCCAGTTACTAGGCCCGCCCTTATCAAAAAAGATACAGATATAGATACAGTCGTGCGTTTATTCTGCCTCAAAATACACTGCTGAAGGTAAAATTTTCCCCACGTCATTCCAGGTTTAAGTATCAGATAGCATAAAGTACGGAAATACTTCAACATTCCCGTACGGCCGTACCGCAACCCCTCGAAAAGTATATTCGAAACATTTACACGCAAAACAACCGACTTCCAAGTATGCTTTGACAAATAAACTGAAAAACTCTTCAAAGTTGTACGAAATTCGCGATCGCTGTAAAAGAGGAAAAATTTGGAACACCACCTTAGTAAGCACGATTCTACGAACGTTGTTAGAAAAAGCGGCTAAGCGCGAGTTGGACTCGCACACGAAAGGTTCCGTACCACCGTACAATATTTAATACTACACTTTTTTTTAAATAATTGAATATAACAAAACCACGTTTCTTGTAGGTATGCCTGTAATTTTTATTTTCGTTTTATTTGTTTTTATAGCGGCCGTGGCCATACACACTGAGATTTCAAGTGTCTGCCTATTACGGTTCAAAAGATACAGCCCTGTGGCAAATGGACAGATAAGTCTTAGTAATAGAGGCACCCTTTCGATACGGAACCCTCAATACAAAAGAAAGTTTAAAAAAATGATGATATCGCATTATGGTGGAAAGTCGCGGAACTGCATACGATAACGGATAATTTGAGCAGGTCGGAGTTTCGTAGAAGTGGGCACACGCTACCTTCCCAAGTAGTAGTTTTAACGGTAATTGTCGGGTAAAGTATAACAAATTTTGTTGTAACACACTTTGTAGTTGGCGCTCCGTGCATTCGCGAAATTGTATGAGTTTAAATAGTGCCTGTTACATGTGCTGCAAATTGGACTTTAAATTGGATTAGATTTTAGGATTTCTACTAAAACATGACATACATAACATCACGGCTTGTTTCCCCGAAGGGTTGGGCTGAGGGGTACCTCTAGTACCTACACCCACATTTCACCAGTTACGATTAAGTCCCATGTAATGCGGGGTGAATCTTTTGCCATCAACCGGTCACAAATCAAGATATTCGATTCCCAGCACCAAAACCAGGACTAAAATTATATTGTTAATGTGTGTCAGAGGTAATTCTATCGCCCATAGACGACCTTTTGGTGAACTTTGACATGCTTAGGGGAAGTTTATTTTAAAATGAAATTCGCATGGAGCGAATAGAAAGATAGTCGGATATAGGACACTAAATATGTGTCATAGCAAAAGTAACATAAGCATGATAACCAATCTGCCTAGCCTTTTTCACAACTATATTGGGGTCGGCTTCCAGTCTTACCGGATGCACCTGAATCAGCATTTTACATGAAGCGACTGCCTATCTGACCTCCACAACCCAGTAACTGGGTAATACGATATCCCTTGGTAAGACTGGTTCTCAGACTTTCGGGCTTCTGAAGACCCGTAACGACTGATAAAGATCCACGAATGACAGTCGGGACCAACGGCTTAACGTGCTACTAAGCGCATAATATAAGCTTGATAACTACAAGATATATCCAACCTTCCAAACCGTGCCTACACCGAAAACCGGATTAACTTACACCGAGCCCTAAAAATGTTACCCCACATGAAAATATGCAATTCTACAACGTCAATGTTTTTACAACTGGGAACCCTAAGAGATAACCCAGAAGCGTCGTTTTATTTATCTCATATTGGACTGGGACCTTTTTGTACTGGACACGAAAAGGAAATGTGAAACAGTTAATTTTTTTGCGAATATTAGTGTGCCCTCCGTGTCCTTATCTTGCATTTTGTACTCATACCATAACATCACGCCTGTAATCCCCGAAGGGTTAAGCAGCAGTACACCCACATTTCGCAAGTTATGTTTAAGTCTCATGTAATAGGGGGCGAGCCTATTGTTATCAACCGGGGACAAATCCAGACTTTGGGCTGCTACTGAGAAATTCCTAATAGACAAACTCAATAACTCTTTTCTGGACCTGGGAATCGAATACATGGTCAGCAGGTAGGCCTTGCGACCACTAGACCAACGAAGCCTGTTTGTAATTTTAACCCGTGAAACTTTTATTAAGAAGAAAGTGTTTTTATTTTTGCTTTGGATCCTACTGTTTTGGATGAGGAGCTCGTGGCTATGTAATAACAGCCGCTCGGGTCGATCCATCAGGTTAAGCTACGCTTGCCGGGGTTGGTCCGTGGATGGGTGACCATTTTCACATATTTGTTGTTCCCGGCTGTCATTTGTGGATCTTTGACAGTCGTTACGAGTCGTCAGAAGCACGAAAGTCTGACAACCAGTCTGACCAAGGGGTATCGTATTACCCAGTTACTGGGTTGTGGAGGTCAGATAGGCAGTCGCTCCATGTAAAATACTGGTATTCAGCTGCATCTGGTTAGACTGGAAGCTGACCCCAACATAGTTGGGAAAAGGCTAGGCAGATGATGATCCTACTGTTTTGGATCTGGATTGCCGTGCTTATTGTCTCTATCCAGACAAGAGAGAGAGAGTTTTGGGTATGAATGTCGATGGCTATAAGAGTAGGGGAAGACCAAAGAAACGATGGATGGACTGTGTGAAAGATGATATGGCTAGAAAGGGGGTGACTATCGAGATGACGGCTAATAGAGAAGTATGGAAGAAAGGGACATGTTGCGCCGACTCCAAATAAATTGGGATAAGGGCAGGAGAATGATGATGAATGATGATTGTCTCTATCCAGACGATCATGGTAAAGACGTTTGCTTTGTTAATTACTTATTATGTAAATAAGCTGCCCCGTTGGTCTCGTGGTCGCAAGCGCGACTGCTGAGCGTGGGGTCCTGGGTTCGATTCCCGGGTCGGGCAAAGTGTTATTGGGTTTTTCCATTAGGAATTTCGTAGTAACAGCCCGGAGTTCGGAAGTTGGCGGTGTAATACCCCCCGTACCTCGGAAAGCACGTTAAGCCGTTGGTCCTGCGCCTGATCTCTCTCTGGTCGTGTCGGATTGCCGTCCCATCGGACTATGAGAGTGAGGGATGAGAGAGTGCAAATGTGTCTGCGCAAACACTTGTGCACTATAATATCTCCCGCGCCGAAGGCTAGTCTCCGTTGATATCGGTCGCCGTGGCTGAAATGCGGTCTGGAGGACTATTCTTATTCTATATAAATCTTAAATTCTCGTATCTATGACAGTCGTTAGTCGTTAGATGATATAAAACTTGCAATAAAGTGTGCTCTAAGTATAAACCTACGAATTATTTCACAAATCTTATGAACCCAACTCTGCACAGAAATAATGGCTTATTACAGTCGTATAAAATACTTGAATTTTTTGTAATAAAAGCAAATATTTAACTTTGTGAAATTAAGACATTCTTTTCAGAAAATGAATTACACAATAAACAACGTATTCTAACCATATTTTTTTTTTGTTCTAGGTAAGTCTACAAAGAAACTACTTTCGGAAAAAAAAACGTGCGGAATCCAAAAGAGATAGACAGCAAAAAAAGGTAAGTCGTTTATCATCTAAAAATGCTCTCGAAATAATGAAATGCTTACCCTTTTTTTTCAATACGCAACCTTATACGTGGTCCATCCATCATAGTGAGCCAGTTACCAGGATCTGCATAATCGAGTCCTTTCGGTAATCTTTACTGCAGATGCGCCGAATACTGGGTGTAAGTGATATTCACGCACAAACTGTTAACCATGAATTAAGGGCGCGGGTGCTCAGATTTTATCCCGCTCGCACCATACTACTCGCGACCTGAGTGAGAACGAGACGGAGTGGGGCGCTAGCGGCTCTAAAGCGTCGAAAAGTTTAGGTAATTGCTTTTTACGGTGAAAATAATGGTAATTTAAAAAAAATAAAAAACTTAAGACCTTCTTTATAGATAGTCCAGCTATTATGCAAAGTTTCATGATATAATTTGAAGTATTTTTTTAATACCAGCGGTTTATAGTTCTGTTTAGAGGTAACTTTGGATTTTTTTCTATAGAGAAAATTTTATGTAATTGTGTATTCGCCTCACATAAGACTCAACTTTAACATATATTTATTTCAAAATTAAAGCTGCAGTATTTTCGGCATAACGGAGGATCATGCTAAGCAATTTGAGGTAGGGTGCGCCCTTAAGTATTACTAGCTGCGGCCCGCGGTTACACCCGCGTAAGTCTCGATCCCGTGGGAATATCGGGATAAATATAATATAATGGTCTACCCCTGTGCCAAATTTCATTAAAATCCGTTCACTCGTTTTAGCATAACAATCAAACAAACTCACTTTCGCATTTATAATATTAGTTAGGATACCAAGCGATGATGCTGCTACATACAGCAGATTTTATAAAACAGACCGTCCTCAAAAAATCCTGTCTAGTATCATGTACTGAATTTACATCTTTATAGGTACATCACTATTCTAAGTTAATCTGGTTCATTCCAATTGTAATCGAAATTACTAGCACAATTGCTATAAAGTTACGATTAGCTCAATTTCCTAACAAACAAATTCCTTTCCTTCACTAAAATATGATTCCTCGTAATTCTGTTCTATATTTAAATCCCATTTTCTGCACTGGCGAGTATTCGTTCCGTTGTTTCGGTTTTATCTTTTTTTTTGTGTAGTTTGTGTTCGGTGCCAGTAAGTCTTTGGATCTGGCCAGTATCCGAGTATCCGTCCCTGGCAGTTTGCCCGGGAAGAGTCTCTGATTACATTCGAAGGGGATTCGATTTCATTTGTCGAGTATAACACTTGACTGTTGGATGTTGTGAATGATATTCGACCATACACTATGTAACGTAGCTACTGTTTGTCTGATATTGTGAATGTGCGATATTCCCGACTGTTTATCGGTCAATCTCGCTAAATGATCGGCCGGAGCATATTTGTGGTTCCGCATAGTATTAGTTGGACTATTTAGTTGTTTGCGTTTATTTGAGTTGCTGTAATGCAGTGCCCAACTGGATTTTGTTGGGTACATGAGTATGTGGGAATGATTTTATGCTAGCTGTTTTGCTGCTTTTTGGAATAACACACATTAGTATAATTAACATAATTTTTTACGTTTTATTCAATGGAATATAAAACTTAAGTGATCATTTTCGCTACGGTTAACCAGCTATTCAAGCTCTATTAGATAAATATGCACTAGAAACGTTACAAATGTCTCATGAATTCAAAATTTTTCTCAAAATATCTCTACGATAACTTTCAAACTCATCCCAACACCAAAAACAACTAGAAAGAACTACCCACCGCATGCCAAGCTTCGTTTACAAGACTTTGGACAAGTGGACGGCACCCTTGCCAAATTGCAGCTACTGCCTTGAATCCAGTGCCACTTGGTAATATGAACGCCTGGCGCAAATCAGCCTCTTGAAATAACATATAAAACAAAATCAATCAATCTGCCTAGCCTTTTCCCAACTTTCTTGGAGTCGGCTTGCAGTCTAACCGGATGCAGCTGAATTACATGGAGCGACTGCCTATCGATTACCCAGTTACTAATAATACGATACACCTTGGTAAGACTGGTTGTCTTACTGTCACTTTAAATATCTTAAGGATACCTTCTTCCTCGCTCTAATATTTTGGCTGCTCAAAGGAGTACAAAATATTGCTATCACCAATTTGCCTGCCAAACATAGCCATTCCGCCAATGACGGTCGTTCGTTGCAACGATGTATTGGACAAGCCCCCATGGACAAAACAGATGACAATCGAGTTCGATAGTTCACGTTTACGAGCCGATATTTTGTGTATGGAATAACTTTTAATACCAATTTTAGTTTTGTTGAATATCTATGGTTGAAACTGTGTTTAGTTGAGATGTATTGTTTTGGAATTTTGTGTAGTTTTAGCAAAGAATTTACGCAACAGCTGTTTTTGGTATTGTTTGTTAACCAAACTACGGCCATTGGTGGGTAACACACACAACACACACAACCAAAACACACCACACACTGAAAGATTTTGCAAAAAAAAAATGATTTTGTGCATTATTAATACAAAAAAAAATTTTTTTCGACATAAGCTATTTAAAGTAGCAACGGAACGGTGTTACAGTTCATGTAGACAAACCACACACGCTTTTAAATGCTTTCTTTTGTAACAGTCCTTATCTTGTCTATTTCTATTGTGTGTGCGTTTTGTTTGTGCAGAATAAACGATTTTTCTTTCTTTCTTTCTTTTCTTCTTCTTTCAAACTTACGAACAACAACTTTTGAGTTACAGTATTTATACTAAAAGTAACATAAATAAAAACAGCTTCCAAGCACAGACTAATATGGAAATGCCCCGTTGGTCTCGTGGTCGCAAGCGCAACTGCTGAGGCTGCTGGTCCTGGGTGCCGTCCCATCAGACTATGAGAGTGAGGGAAGAGAGAATGCACTTGTGTCTGCGCACACACGCCTGCACTATAATATCTCCCGCGCCGAAGGCTAGTCTCCGGTGAGATTGGCCGCCGTGGCCGAAATACGGTCTGGAGGACTATATCTACACTAATATTATAAAGAGGAAAACTTTGTTTGTTTGGTTGTAATGAATAGGCTCAAAAACTACTGGACCGATTTTAAAAATTCTTTCACCATTCGAAAGCTACATTATCCACGAGTAACATAGGCTATATTTTATTTTGGAAAAAAATAGGGTTCCGTAAGATATTTGGGTTTTTCGGACACAAGGTGTAAAAAATCAACCAGAAAAGTTACTTATTTTGCGTACGCTGCCTAAACTATAAAAGACAGAACCATAAAATGTTCTAATTAATTGTAGATCTTATAAATACCTTCAAAAAAGTCCGCGACGCACTATACCTATCTATGTCGAGTGAGGCACAACAACTGTTTTTTATTTAAAAATCTTGAATTTTTTTTGGACTACATTTAAACGCGTTTATTTTACTCATGCTATTAATCCTTATCAAAATAAATTATTTCATCACTAAGTACAGTTTATGTAGATAATATTTGGTCTTTGAATGATTAAAATTGGACGTTTGGTTTTGAAGTTATGGCGAAATTAAAATATTACGATTTCTGATGCACGGCCCGTTGCGAAGTGGGCGTCACCAAGGCGGGGGTGCGCGTGTGGGAGGGGAGTTTAGATCTATGAGTAAGGTATGCTCCCTACGCAGCGGTCGTGCGCGAAGTCTAATAATTTTCGTGCGATTTTTTTTAGATTTCGTTCTTAAAACTACACCTACGCAAAAGTTCTTCTCAGAGCTAAACAACAGTTCTTTTCTCCCAGGGCCAAACATTCAAATTAGTAGGAATTGATTTACGAAAAGAATGTTTTACGCATGGGCAAATTTACGTTGCCCTATCACGGGTCGGGGCTCCCGACCATCAGTATATTTTGTTACCTGAAAATAATTTAACGTCAAATGTTGTTTATAGAGAAGCTCTACAATAATCGCTTTAGTTATCTATCCTAAAACAACGGGTTGCGCTCCGGGACTGCCGGCAGATGTGAAAACTTAGTATTAATTACATTTAAATATTTTCATCATTAACAACTTTAACATACACAGAAAGACAATCTGTGCAGCCTGCGGATAATGACTGCGTCGTCGATGTTACTGTCGGTGTCTGTGAATTGACCTGGGAATCATTTTGCTGACCGTGTCTTTCCTGGGTAGGCTTTTTGCAGCGGTAACCGACATCCACGCGGGCGGAGCCGCGGGCGACCGCTAGTGTATAATATGGAAATTGCATAAATGATGAAGAGTATACGTACGTACCCCGACATACTCTAGACTCTAGTAATGGGTAAGATGACTCAAACAATTCGCGGTATTCAATCCAATCTCGCCGAGACACATTACTAAGTCGCAGGTGTAAGCAATTATAATATCGTTGGCGGTTTTCAAATACTTTAAGACTAGGAATTCTTCAACGCCAATATGGGTAGCAATATACAACATTCACTATATTTTGCCCGCGGTTTCAAAATTAAGTTATACAAATGGCTATCCGCTAATAGTTGCTACAGTGTTAGGGAGTTCCTGGAACATAAAATCTCACGATGACTTATTGTTTTGTTATGCATGTAAATTTGCACGCTTATATCTATTAAGCAAAACATGTTTGTTCACATTATTAATATTAACATCTTTTATACCATACACACACAAACATAATCAGCCTATAATGTTCCCACTCTGCTGGGACACAGGCCTCCTCTCTATGAGAGGGAGTGGGCCGTAATCCACCACGCGGGCCCAGTGCGGGTTGGTAGATGTCACATGTCTTCGAAATTTTGGTTCTAGGACATGCCGGTTTCCTCACGATGTTTTCCTTCACCGTTTTGAGAGCAGCCGTTTTATACCATGTTTTGAGCAAATAAATGATATGTCTATTTCACCCGCGGATCCGCCCGCGTGGTTAGGAAATCATCGCACGGCAACAACGAGGGTAATCCACATCCGTTCAGCAGACAGACCGACATACAGACATAGTTACTTTCGTATTTATAATATTAGTATGGATAGCATGCATACTTGTTTATTACGTCAGTGTAACACCTGTCTATGACGGTATGTTATTGACGTCAGCTTTTAATTGAATTAAAGTAGGGATATAAATAACATAACAACACACTGTATTCCCTGGTAGGCAACACTGCAAAACTTTCGACATAATGAAATGTAGATGTACTACAACATCTACATTTCGAAAAGTTTAGGTAATTGCTTTTTACGGTGAAAATAATGGTAATTTTAAAAAAATGACACACAAGACCTGATTTATAGTTAGTTCAGTTATCATGCAGTTTCATGATCTTATTTCAAGTATTTTTTGAATACCAGCGGTTTATCATTCTGTGCAGTAACTTTGGAATTTTTCTCGAGAAAATTTTATGTAATCGTGTTTTCGCCTCACATAAGACCTAGCATCAATCCTCAACTTTAACATATATTTATTTCAAAATTAATGCTGCAGTATTTTCGGCATAACAGAGGATCATGCTAAGAACTTTGTGATTGGGTGCGCCCTTAAATAATATCGCGGCAGATCGTGGCGCAAACTCTACTCCAAATGAGCCCAATCAAATTCTGATATCATAAACTGGACCCATTTATATCGACTAGTCGTACATTTGCGTAATATTAGCCTTGTTCCCATCCCTATGTGAAAAATAAACACGTTTCTATAATTATTAAACTCCTTTTCCCCACGTTAATCCTTCGTTCAATTTAAAGTAAATACAATCGTCTGGAGGCGAGAGTGGTGCCAATTCTCGTAAATCGATACACTTACCTGAAGGGGAGTCCGTGCTCGACACCGAGTCGCGAGCTCACACCTACTTATTTACCTGTACGTGTCGGGAAAACTCTTTCTAGAATGTTCCTAGATATGTGACGCTTTATATCTTTGTTCGCTATCTTTCGTGAAAAATTGTAGCATTTTTTAAGATTTAAAGTTTAGGTATGTCTTATTATGTAGTCGATGTTGCTAATATCTTTCTCTTATGTGCTAAGTTCATAATTTTCACAAAAAATAAGGCATAAATACCGAAAGCCATATAAAATTCCGTTTCCCGAATTTTCTGCATTAATTACCAAAAAAAAATTCCGAAAATCCTTCATTATGCTGTATGCTCATGCATATGTATTTATTATAATTATTATGATTTTATTATCATGAAAGAGTAGATTTAAATGCTCCTTATAATAGAGTTTTCATTGACCATTAGTTAGCGGGCAGTTTGAAAAACTACGCGAGTTTTTATCTAGCCAAAAAGGACATTAAAATGAATGAATATGGCGCTCGCTAGTTTTTTATGGGACTGCTGTTATCTGATCTATGTAACCCGTTATGGCAACTAGATTTTGACAGTTATGAACTTTTACAGATTACAGATTGGTGAAAATTAACATAATCATCATCTGCCTAGCCTTTTCCCAACTATGTTCGGGCCGGCTTTCAGTCTAACCGGATGCAGCTGAATACCAGTATTTTATATGGAGCGACTGCCTATCTGACCTCCACAACCCAGTAACTGGGTAATACGATACCCCTTGGTTACACTGGTTGTCAGACTTTCGTGCTTCTGACGACTCGTAACGACTGTCAAAGTTCCACAAATGACAGCCGGGACCAACGGCTTAACGTGCTTTCCGAGGCATGGAGGAGTCTCGATAATTATGTGAAAATGGTCACCCATCCACGGACCAACCCCGGCAAGCGTAGCTTAACCTGATGGATCGACCCGAGCGGCTGTTATTAGTTAGCCACGAGCTCCTCCATGCAACTACAACAACATGCAATAATGCAACATGAAATGCAACATAAAAACTAGGCAAAGTTTCATGTAACGTTTCATTTGTTACCGGCATTAAAATACCAAATAGATGACACGGTCTATAGGTTTAACAAGTCGGGTTTTAACTGCTCCATAAGATACCTAATAAGAGAAAATAAAATATAAGTAAAAATCTTTTTAAAAACAAGCTTCTAATTAACTAAAAAGTACTAAATAAAACTGTCGTAAACATAGAACTTTAGTATTTTCTTAAAACCTTGAGGCTTATCTTCAAGTTTAGTCAGACTCTTTCTCTTGTTGGATTGTGCCATACCCTTTAATCAAGCTTATAGTGCTTAGATAATTATCAGCTGATAGAAATTCATTCTGTTCTCGGTATGCACCTCGTTTGAGAAAACTTTTCAAACCCATTGCTGGGTATAGATTGGTGAAACGTAACACACGTTGAAACTAATTTGCCTAAGTTTTGTGTAACGTTTCATGTTGTGTTGCATTTTGTGTTACATAACATTCATGTTACATTTCACTAATCTGTAACCGATAAAACACGTTTCCTCTACTCCTTAGTAAACGTAATCCATTTCCACCTTTAAAAAAATCTTTTTCATAAAAATGCCTAAGTTATCCTATTTTCCAATATTCAGCATTATTTCCGTTCGGGAGTATCTTTCCAGTTAATTTAATATTATTTTACACTCAGTTTGACGGATAAATTTTTCCTTGGCTGATGAAAGAGTTAAATTAATAATTAGTTTGAGTTTATGGAGAGTGTTATGGTTTTACATTATTTATTCATAGTTACACTGATGTTTTTAATGCTTAAACTATTTTATCTTTGGTTGCACATTCATCTGCCTAGCCTTTTCCCAACTATGTTGGGGTCGGCTTCCAGTCTAACCGGATGCAGCTGAATACCAGTATTTTACATGGAACGACTGCCTATCTGACCTCCACAACCCAGTAACTGGGTAATACGATACCCCTTGGTAAGACTGGTTGTCAGACTTTCGGGCTTCTGACGACTCGTAACGACTGTCAAAGATCCACAACTGACAGCCGGGACCAACGGCTTAACGTGCTTTCCGAGGCACGGAGGAGTCTCGGTATGTAAAGATGGTCACCCATCCACAGACCAACCCCGGCAAGCGTAGCTTAACCTGATGGATCGACCCGTGCGGCTGTTATTACGTAGCCACGAGCTCCTAGTATCTTTGGTTGCACATTGCTGTATTTAATTGTATTTTGATGTAGCTTTCAGAACGTGATTTCGTGTTTATGATGGTGATATCATTCTCTTATTTTCTTTTATGAGGGTTCCTAAGATTATAAGTTTTCTTGTGCCATATATCATTTAGTTCTAAGTAAAATATTCTTTCTGGATTTTTAAGAAGGTAGTAGAGCTTAGAGGAACGTTACCGGTACGTGTGTGACCAGGAGGCTTCAAACGGTTACTTTAGCAGAATCATAATATTACAATATTATGAATCATCGTAAAGTGTCACAAACTGACAATTCTTAATATGATCTACGTGTAATTCATATTAATAAAAAATTCATCTGTTTTTCAGTTTTCTATGAAGATTCTTAAAATGGTCCACAAATTATGAATTGCTTTTATGTCAAATTAGAGAAATTGCTAATGACAGCTGGGATTCAGAAAACTAACTGATTTTAGAGGAATTGCTATGTGGCCGGCTTAGGCCCCCTGATTTTTTAATGTAAACGAAACGAAACAGGTTCTTCAGTTCAGGCGTTCTGCAGTTTCTGCCTACCCCCATGGCAAGAAGGCATGAGTTTATGTATGTGTATGTAATAGAGTTTTTTGACATTAATTTCACTTGAGTGGACACTAGCATCTGTAGCTTTTTGTAATAATGTCAACTGCCCTTCAACTTTTATCTGGATATCAATATGATTACAAAACCCTATAACATCATGAATAACCAACACAACCCATTAACATATTGCCTCATATCCATAACATAAAGGCGGCCTCTCATAAACCTATTTACGATACACCAACCAATCCATCAGAAATACCGATAATACGGTTTTACTATACCTGAGTGGTACAAACGAAATGCTCGTAAAACTCTTGAGAAGTTTCCAGAACATTTGGTATTAGCGGAAGTGTTGGCTAAGTTAGTTGTTTAGCCTTTGCTAAGTGATAACTTGTTTAGTTCGGAGAGCCTAGACAAGTGACAATCGCTTCGAATGCGTTTCGTTTTTCTACAACGACTTTCTCAACAGAATTGACATAAGCTTGTCGATAGCTTAAGTCAGTCCTATACATTTTGCCTTTTCTATCATCGTTATCGCTGATAGAATGTCACTTTGTATAGGGCCTCAGGTATACAATTAGTTGTGTACTTTGCAGTATTTTGGATTGTATTGTCATAAACCTATGAAATCTTTGACATTCGTTACGGGCTTTCGGAAACCCGAAATTCTGACAACCGGTCTTACCAAAGGGTATCGTATTATCCAATTACTGGGTTATGGAGGACAAATAGCAAGTCGCTCCATGTAAAATACTGGTATTCAGCTGCATCCGGTTAGACTGGAAGCCGATCCCAACATAGTCGGGAAAAGGGTAGGCAGATTGATATTGTCAGAAACCTGTGTTTATATCTAACTTGTAGGTACTGAAACTGCGTCTGCGGTGGATGGATCACTGTATGGCTTGTTTAAATCTATAAATCAGCCATTTTCGTCGTTTTTGACAATATTCTTTCATCCCCTAGGGACTTAAAATATGGTGATACTAATGATAAGAATCTTGTCAGTATCCTAAAACTTCTATATGTATTTTTGTTAACTCAGGATATAATGAAAGCAGTAATATCCACAAATCCCACACCCCGATTTCACCTAACGCCTTTCCCCAATTCTTAATAAGAAAAAAAGAATAATATCCAATAAATTCCTTTTTATTGCCGCGAGTATTCCAAATTGTGAGAACACGAAACAAAAAGAAAAGGAGCTAGGCATAAAATGGAGGTTTTCATTTAGTAAACGCAGGCTGGGTTGGCAACGAGGTGAATTAACCATGAGACATTTGTCGCGTGCCTGTTTTTGCGATGTTTTTTAGGCAAGACTGGAATAATTGTTTCATAAAATGTGAGTAAAGCTACAAACCCGTAGCCAACTGCAGGCAGCAGCATCGACACAACTGGTTTCTATGAAATACCTTCCGTAACTAGCGACACGTCAATTTCATAGAAATACGAGGTTGTATAGGCTCTTAACTACGGATTTTGGAGCGGTCTTTACCATCATTTAGAGAATCTATTCCGGAAGGTTTATTTATGTGTATAATACATTAATATTAAACTTTCTCGAATGATTTTTCTCTTCCTAATTTTAACTAATTTCTCTTTCTAAAAATTTCGATGTAAAAACCGTGCAAACCAGGGGTGGGTCGATGAATGAATGAATGAATGATTTATTTAATCACTTATAAATTCTTAATGAACAAAATCACAAAATATCGCGAAAACTACTTAAGGATATTTAGAAAGGTAGTAAGATGTGCAAAAAAGCTCGACACTAGGAAAAAGATTGATCAGGCACCTCAATCTAGTAAAGCCATGTGGAAAATAGTGAATAGTAGACGTAATTCTAATAAAAAACAAAGCACTGATATTATAATACTTAAACAAGATAATAAGATATATGACAGCCCTATAGACGTAGCCAACATTTTATCTGACCAATTTGACAACAAAATTACATTAAACTCTTCTGATCATAGCTTAGCTAAAAAATACTTAACCGACAATGTGGCTAGAGTAGACGATAACATGTTGTTTGATCAAGTAACCCCTGTAGAAATCTTCAAAATGGTTAATAATATGTGCAATAAAAATTCTCACGGTCATGACGAAATACCCATAAGTATCATCAAGGATAACATTGACATATTAGCTGAACCAATAGCTGACTTTTTAAACGGATGTATTGAGCAATGTGTTTTCCCTGAGCAATATAAAATCGCTCGTGTTTTGCCCATATTCAAAAAAGGCTCCAAATTAGATGCGAAAAACTATAGACCCATTTCACTATTACCGGTATTCTCTAAAATATTTGAAAAGGTAATGAAAGATAGGCTTGTCAAACATTTGATTAAACACAATATCATTAGCTATCAACAGTTCGGGTATCAAAGAAGCATAGGAACCATTGATGCAATAGACTCACTAGTGGATGATGTGGTTAGCAAATTGAATAATAAAAGAAAAGTGGCAGAACTATTCCTAGATCTTAGCTCTGCCTTCGATACTGTCGAACATAAAATCCTTTTAGACAAACTAGAACACTATGGGATAAGAGATAACGTCTTAAAGCTTTTCAGTTCTTACTTACAGAATAGATCACAGTATGTCGAAATTAAGTCAGTTGAAAGCAGGCATGAAAAAATTTACAAATCTAAGCTTGTTAGAGTACAAAAGGGAGTTCCACAGGGCTCAGTCTTGGGTCCAATATTTTTTATAATATTTCTTAACGACTTAGCAAACTATATGTATAAGATAGTACCAGACATCAAAATGGTTATTTTTGCTGATGACACTAGTGCCGCTATGAACGATATCTCTATAAGGGACTTAGAAAATAAAGTGAATCATGCACTGTCTACTTTTGAACATTGGTTTTCCACTAACAATTTAAAACTCAATGTGGAGAAAACTAAATGTATGCTATTCAAATCAACTATGAGGAATAATGATAGTATTAAAATAGCTTCATTGGGAAATAAAGTGGAAATTGTTCAAAATTTAAGGTTTTTAGGGATACAAATTGATGCGCTCTTAAGCTGGAAACAAGAACTGGAAGCAATCACTAATACTCTCAGCAGTGCATGCTATGCCTTGAAAAGTTTAAGGGACGAACTAACCATTGCTCAGTTACGAAATGTTTATTTTGCCTTAGTTGAGTCCAAGCTGAGGTACAGTATTAAACTATGGGGGAACAGTTATAAATACAATATAAATGCAGCCTTTGTTATGCAAAAAAGGGCCCTCAGAACTATTCTTCGCATAGAGCAAACTGAATCTTGTAGAGAGCATTTTGTGAAACTAAAAATTTTGCCTGTACCTTGTCTTTATATTTTGGTCCTACTAAGTAGTTTTCTAAAAAACCTAGAGAAATACGAGACAAAGGAAGAAAGGGAAACTAGGGTGGAAACGCGCAGGAAAGATTTGCCGAATTATTTGCAGCCAAAATTAAATGTTGTCAAACATAGCTCTAAAGTACAGTCTGTACAAATTTTCAATAAATTGCCATTAGAACTAAAAATTATTAATAGTCCAAGAATATTTAAATCCAAATTAAACTCATTCCTATTGACGAAGTGCTACTATAGTATAGAGGAGTTTTTTAGTGACAAAAATAATGCCACAGTGTAACTTGTATATTGTTTGAGTCTAATTCTTGACATGTTATTTATTTTTTATTTTTTTGATTATGTTGATTTCTTATCTTATTTTTGACATTTTATCTATTTATTGATTGTAACTTTTATTGATTATTATTATTATTCCGTGTATTCATTAACTTGTAATTAATTGTAACTTTTATTGATTATTATTAATCCTATATTCGACACAAATGTATTTTTGTTCAGAATAAATAAATAAATAAATAAAATGCTAGGTACATTACACAGATATAAAGTACCTACTCAATTAGTTTTGCTGTTGAGAGCTAAATTCAGTTTATTCAGTACTCATAATAATACGCTAACTTTCATACTTTCTAACTTTAAGCCGTATCTACACAACCTTTTTCTTTCCTCCCCCAACGATTCAGTCAAAAATACGGTAATTAGCCCAAACTTAAGGGAGCTTCTCCGTTTAATTATGAAACTTCCGTAGTTTCGGGACGAGATAAAATTTCTATCATAAAGTTGATTTAGAGTAACCGTGCCAGTTTGTTAATTAAAAGACCTAAGACCTTATAATATAAAGAACGGCTATTAAAGAAACGTGACCTCGGGAAATAGTTTCGAATTTTCTTGAAACTATTCTGCAATTTTCGCTGTGTTAAAATTTTACCTTTTACCGGTAATCAATCTGCCTAGCTTTTGCCGAACTATGTTGGGGTCGGCTTCCAGTCTAACCGGATGCAGCTGAATACCAGTATTTCACATAGAGCGACTGCCTATCTGACCTCCAAAACCCAGTAACTGGGTAATACGATACTCCTTGGTATGACTGGTTGTCATACTTTTGGGCTTCTGACGACCCGTAACGACTGTCAAAAATCTACAAATGACAGCCGGGACCAACGGCTTAACGTGCTTTCCGAGGCACGGAGGAGTCTCGATATGTAAAGATGATCACCCACCCACGGACCAACCCCGGCAAGCGTAGCTTAACCTCATGGATCGACCCGTGCGGCTGTTATTACTTAGCCACGAGAACCTTTTACCGGTAATGACACTTTATTAAATTCCAAGTGAATGTACTGTAACGTCTTACGGACGTTACCTAGATGTGTGGGGGTGTGTGAGGAGGGAATTCCAAAGAGGAGTAGGTTTTCCAAGGGTTTATTACTTATACGACACGTTTATACATATTAAGGGTTCGGGCGGATCTCTCTGACTCGACATAAAAACCTATCTGTCATTATTTAAATACCGACTGCTGGAGCGTTCGCAAGTTTAAGGCTGCGGTTCAGCCAGCCAGCCCAACGTGAGGTTGCATATCGCATAAAACCTCTACATCAGCTACGCCCCTTAATTGAATAGATGGATTGGCGCAGACAAACAAACAAGACTTCTATTCAAAACGCCCCAACAACCAGTCCCTACCTACCTAAGCCTATAAGAGAAATTACCTAACGCCAGGGAATATACATGGTGAGGTCTTTCTTTTGCAGAAGAAGGCTTAAGTCAGGACGGACGAAAGTCATGTGACAGTTAAGGTAGGTTTAGCATGTGCCATATTGCACCCATATCAGCACAACGCCTCGTCCTGCTTAAACCTCGTCATACCAAAACTGGCGAAAAAGATATGACAAAGCCTCCTAGGAGAAAACACAATGTGACAAGTTCACATCTGCCCGGATGGGGCTTAGAACCACTAGACCACAACATCCAAAACTTTCTAGCCGAATAGACGCCACTGAGTCCACGGGTACCAAATTTCTGGATATATGCGCCCACCAAATGAAAACAACATCATGCTCGCACTCCAGAGGGACAAAAATATAAAAATAATCCTACACCCATACAAACTGTGGGCCCTCAATCAAAGATGTACCATAGGCGTCTATCAGACGCCCCTCACAAGGCCAGGCCCGTAAGTGAGGTTGGCATCACCTCGGACTGAGCACCACCAAACTGTTAATCTAACACACTTTGCGAGGCTATGCCCCGTTCGCAAAGTCGGCCTCAACTAAAGTTGAGTGCCTCCATCCCCCTTTTGTAAGCGGGACCATAGTTGGTTTTCCTCCTAAATCCTCTGGAGCACATTCATGCTACGCTAGCTCAAAGAAAATTCTATTAGGCGCAGGGTCCCCATGACTCCGTGGCGAAGTGGGAAGTATCACCACACACGCTCCAACGCGCTGTGCAGGTGACGCCCCACTCGCACCCGGCCGGCGGCCGCGTCTGATGTTTTATTCTCCGCAATATGAAACGCACATAAATAAAATGTATTAATATTACATATTCATCACACTTTAAACATTGCGAAGTTTTTGTTTACATCAATGTGACATTGACATGATAATTAAAATAAATGACGTTTAAATAAAAAGCAAATAATTATATCCTACTACGAAAAAGGTTTTAATATAAAAACATGTACAAAATCCCTGACTCACTTATTATTTAATTTCGAAAAATTTATATTTTAGAAATGAATACTTTTTTATAAAACATTTGGACCTTCTTTTACATTTGTACCTCTTCGGCCCAATGTTTTTAAATTTAGTATTTTTTATATATGAGACCTTTTCTTTTATTGGTGCTCTTTTACAATTATTTACAGCACGCTTTTGTCGTAAAGAGGAATTAACACAATAGTATATAAAAGATAAAAATGAAATTAGAAAATGTAATCTTATGGGGAACGTATTCAAATTAACCATATTATAGGTCGCATTAATACAAACAATATTATCTATAGCTTCAATAGCTTGAAGATTGTTCATATTATGTTCGTCTAACGTAACACTCATTTTAAAGTCAATCTCTCGGTCTTCGACCACATTTGACTCCAGATCCTTACCAACCAAAATATCATCACACCTCATCACATCTTCACTTTCATCTAAAGCTTTTTTATCTTCGTCTATGTCTAAAACGACTTTTATCTCAGTGAGTTCAACTAGAGACAAAGATGACTGGTCAACCTCCTTTATTTCGGTTGTTGACAAGGAATGGTCATTCTCCTTTGTTTCGGAAAAATATTAACCAATATCGTTTTCACCAATTTGATCTACGATGATGTTATTATTATTAATTTGTTCATCGTGATCATCATTTTCCTCTATTAAGGACACTATTTGAGGGTTTGAAACACAACTGAAAGAAATAATAAATGGACTGGACTGACCCGATTCATCCAATTCTTCCTCGTGTTCATTCACGAACACATCCATCATCTTGTCCTCATCATGCGCAAGACTGCGCTCGTCATCAACATTGTCTCTGCCCTCCTGGCAGCATTGCTCAACTTCTAGCGGGTCATCTTGTCTTTCGCTAGAAAATAAACCTGCATGAATATCTAAATTCACAACGGCTTCCTGTCCGCCATTAACAGACAATACTTGTGCAATCTCCTCTTGCACCCTATATAACTCTCTGTGACACTTGCACGGGAATTCTGCCCATAGTGCGTCACACATCGCCTTAAAACTCATACCCTCGTGGTATGTATAATTAAAAAAGATTCTCGCAGGACCCATAAGCTATGCGCCTATAATCAGCGCCCAATCGCTGTCTCGCCATTCATTGTCGATGGCCACACTCTCGAATTCCTTTACGAACTCTTCCAAACAAACGCCATTGTACCCAGAGAAGAACTGGACTTGCGAGGCCATCTCGTTTTTTTATAAAATATTTGTAAACACCACTTAGCTCTTATAAACCGGCGTCAATGCGTCGTCTTCCTCCTTTATCTTGCACACCTTGCTGTGCTATTTAATTACCCCCACAAAATTTTGAATTTTAAAACTTCATTATAAAAATAGCCTGGGATTTGGGCGTTCGGCGCCTCCACCATATGTAACGTCTTACGGACGTTACCTAGATGTGTGGGGGTGTGTGAGGAGGGAATTCCAAAGAGGAGTAGGTTTTCCAAGGGTTTATTACTTATACGACACGTTTATACATATTAAGGGTTCGGGCGGATCTCTCTGACTCGACATAAAAACCTATCTGTCATTATTTAAATACCGACTGCTGGAGCGTTCGCAAGTTTAAGGCTGCGGTTCAGCCAGCCAGCCCAACGTGAGGTTGCATATCGCATAAAACCTCTACAGTACCTACCTAATATCACACTTGACAAAGTGAGGGAAGAAAGGGAGAGACATAAGATTAGTCAAAGCCTCTCTTTCTCACTTATTATAGGACATTCTCTCTACCTCGTTGGTCTAGTGATCGCAAGCGCTAGTGCTGACCGTGAGGGGGTCCTGGGTTTGATTCTCGGGTCAGGCAGAATGTTATTGAGGTTTTCTATCTGGAATTTCTCAGTACCAGCCCGGAGGCTGGATTTATGCCTGGTTGATGAATTTAGGCTCGCTCCCTATTACATGGGACCTAAAACTAGTAGTTCTGCGAACAGTAGACCTCGCGGGCACATACTTATTGCAACTATTAACGATTAACCATTAATTAGTCGCGCCAAAATAATCACACTGTTAGTCACATGGGGTCTGTGCGGATCTCAAGAGTTTATTTGTGAATCAAAGGTATCAAAGTAGGTAGTTGGGTGTACTATAAAGTACACCTCTGCCTAACCATTATAATACAGGCGTGATGTTATGTTGTTCGCATCATTCAAGTCGTGCTACAACTTCAAGTCGTTTGTAAAGACTTATTGAATTAAAAGTCGATAATGTTGCATTATGTACGGATATCGGAGGGTCATTGGGTCAGTGATGATCATTAAACTTTCCTCAGTTGACCTGCATTGTGTAGTAAACAGTTTATGTACGTTCCTCCTGTAAAAGGTATACAGTATATACCTTTAGGTTAAATAGGTTATGTACCTTAGAAATAACTCGATATCTTACAATACAATCATATACAAGACTCGTCGCCAAACGGTATCAACTCACTGGCCTACATACTCTTCGATCGTGTAAGTTAAAAACGGTTATGTGTGAAACTCGCACAATAGGGCGGAAATAAAGCGGTGAGGATGTTACAAGCACCCAGATAGTGAAACATAGTGTTTCAGTTTGTTATATAGAAACTAAAAGCGTTTAGTTCATGCCGGATTTTTTTTTTTGGTGTTTGTAAATAGACTTCTAATACCGAAATCCTACGATCCGCGATTTTGCGGACGGACACCGACGAGCCCGGACGACGGGCGTTTGAAGGTGCGGGGTACCTATCGCAGACATCGGAAGTTCCTCGGTGCGCGGTGCGTGGCGGTCTGTGGTCGTCTGCCGTGCGTGACCGTCTGCAGAATTGCCGATCGTCGGATTCCACCATTACAAATACCACACCATCACGACTTTTTCCCCGACTGGTTAGGCAGACCTTTAGCATAATCAGCCTATAATGTTCCCACTGCTGGGACACAGGCCTCGCTCTCTTCGAGGGAGTTGGCTGATATCTACCACGCGAGCCCAGTGCGGGTCGGTAGTTGTCACATGTCATGGTGTACCTAAAGGGAACACCCCACATTATTGTTAAAACATTATGTTCACTTTTTTGTATATTGTGTTTCACGAACTGAGTCCAAATAAAAGTTAATCTTTTTTTTTTTTGCTTTCTGTCCATATTGCACCAGTTACGTTTAAATCCCATGTAATAGGGTGAACACCCTTCACGTTATATCAGCTTGCGAAGCCAATTTAAACTCTATTAATAATGGTTTAAGTGTCACAATTAAAAACAAGCTTTTTACCGAGCCTAAAAAAGAAATTGTTAACTAAAGGACATAATCATTTGTATCAAATAAACAAAAAATCGTGGCATCGGCTCTGGTCGTACGTATGCGCAAAAATAAAGCTTTCAAGCCATCAGTTTTCGACCATTTCGTTTGCTACCTGCAATCGTTCGTGAGTCGTAACGTTTAAGTTGCGAGCGATCGGAGCGAAGTTCGTTCAATAGACCGGAAATAGAGTGGTGCAACGTTGCAGCGAGCTAGTTTCACTACTTTTCGAGTTACATAACCTTGTTTTGTATGTTTTGGGTTGTGATATCAGTAAAAGTAGGGTAACAGAATGCAGTTTGGTCTTCTGTCAAATAAGTTTGGTATTTAAAGGCGATTAAAGAGTCCAGAATTTTTCTGCAACCTAAGGCATGTCGAAATACAGTATTGTCGAAGTAAAGACGTGTCGGAGTTCCATAATGTCGAAGTAAAATCATGTCGTAGTACCGTTTGTCGAAGTTCAGTTTGGTAGTCTTTTAAATGCTCTATTTGCCCAATACTTTATGGTTGTGCATTGCAACTTTTTGTTTTCTATTCTTTAATTATTTGGCAAAGGTAAATACTTCAAATAGCGACCTATTGTTAAGTTGATTGTAAGTACAAAGAAAGGCATTTGCTTGCTTCGTTTTGTTATTAAAGTTATCCTAGCAAATTCTCTATAATCAAAATCAAAAGTCATTTCAAACTAGGCTGAGAATCAGCACTTTTCGAACATCAAAACTACATAAGACAGTCCCCCAAAACGCCCACCCTTTATAATAAACTAGCTTCCATCTGCGGCTTCGCCCGCACGGTATGTCGATAGCCTATGTCCTTTCTCAGGCCCTAGACTATCTGTGTGCCAAATTTCATTTAAATCGGTTCAGTCGTTTTGGCGTGAAAGCGCGACAGACAGGCAGACAGAGTTACTTTCGCATTTATAATATTAGTAAGGATAGGCTGTATTGGCCCACTGCAGGGCAAAGGCCTACCTTCCTTTATCCACTTAACTCTATCCTAAGCCAATACGTACCAATCCCTCCCTTCCGCGATGCCGTTGGACGTTTTCAGAAACCCATGTTGTGGTAGTCTTAGCTCACAATGCATACGGCATGCGGCAAACGTGTCCGGCCCCGTCCCACTTGAGCTTGGCTCTTTGGGAGTCATCGGCGATTTGTATCTTAGAGCGCAGTATCGTCTGCCAGGGTTGCGGGAAAGTCCGAAAGGGATGCCGGGACCCTTGGCAATAGGCAAATGAAGGAACATGGGTGGGTTTTATTCAGTAAAAGTCTGACACGCCCGCTCGCTCCGCCCAGAGCGAGAGAAGTCATACAATGACATCCCACCATAAAAAATGAGCGCAGTATCGTGTTCCGTATCCGATCGCTAAGTGAAACTCTAATGATAATGCACTCCTATATTTTAAAAACATTACAGCGCAATCCAAAATATTACACTAGGAAGTGGTGAAAGGTGGGCGTTTTTGGGGGACTGTCTTATGTGAGTTTGACGTTCGAAAAGTGCTGATTCTCAGCCTAGTTTGAATAAATGACTTTTGATTGATTGATTTGATTAGACAAAAACGAACCAAATGTCTCAGGCATTGAAGTGAAATAAAATAAATCTCCCTGTAAACTTTCGTAGCAAGTCCTTCGAGTCCTCAATGTTACAACTCTGCTTTTGTTATTAAAATATACAAAATTATTCAATCGAAGTTGTAACACCAGAAGTACACATCAAGGTTGCAGAGGACATTTATAAAAATCTGTTATTTCACAAAGAGATACTCTCGGTTTGCCGGCAATTATGAAAACGTCGCTTTTTCTTTTTCTCTTTTCAACTTTTGTACGGAAAAGGAACTACTTGAAATCATGTTACTTATTTCACTTTCAATGCAGCCAGCGCTCTCGGATAGAAAGCACTTTTGTTTGCAAAGCCCTTCAATGCTTGTGTCGTGGAATATTTAAATTTAACTTCTAAAGAAAAAGAGATAACATTTTGTGAAAGATTTTTTATATTTTATTATTTAAAATGCGTTTGAAAAGGCCGTAGGCCTGAATACAAATACGATGCGCTTGATGCCACAAAATGTATGCCAAGGTAGTATTATGTATTAAAATCATTCTTGCCAAATACTAAAAATATAAAAATAATATAAAACAATACGACTTACTTATCACCATGCGACACAAATTAATTCCAATATTCTAACTAAAATTGTATTCAATTCTAAAATCACCATAATATCTCTAGCGTCAAAATTGACCTACTAAAGTGACCCCAGCTAAGACGAAAAGTATAAAATACGCATAAATTATTCCATAAAAATTATTCGGTATAAATGTCTGTCTACGGAACATTATACTGGCTACGGTGCTACGTGATAGCGTAGCGCTACGTGCAGTCGTAGCGACTTGCGTAGCACTTTGTCGTAGGTGGTATATTTTTTTCTTTTGAAATGGAATTTACTGAAAGTTTTTCACATTATGGTTATACTTACAGTATAAAAAGTACAAACGGAGTCCGCAATCAAGAATTTCCTCGAAAATATTAATGAGACCTTGATATCAACTTACATAACAACCAAAACGTCTCCATTTACAAAAGGTAGGCAGCATTCAAGTCCGACTGCCGACATTATTCACCCGGCAGCCTTCCGAACAATGGGATCATTTACGAAATATTAAGGACATTACACGGAAAAGCTTCTAAAGAGGCTCTCGTTGTTTGCGTTAAGAATTGTAAGAATGAAAGGAGGTTGACGACTGAGGTTTTATCTTTGGTACCATTGTGGTACCTCGATACCGCTGCAAAAACTATTCAAACGTTTATCAGACTGCGACACCTGTTGACGGTGTATACACAGCCTTATCTGGGAGCATTGAGGCAGTAACGCTGTTGTGAACTCCACTTAAAAGTCTGATAACGTAAACGAGGGACGTCGGGGACCAAGCCTCTTGTCCCGGCTATGTGGGGGCACTTGGCTTCTAAAGAGCCTTTGGTAATTGGCTTTTTTGACTTCACTGTTTACTTGTGTATGATGATTTGTAAATATAAGTTAAAATAATATTTGTCAGAAAATATTTGCCCTCAGTGGTAGGAAGATAATTTTCTCCGAAATAAATGATGTGACTAAAAGCAAAGACAATTTTTCAAACAAGGCTTGTAATATCACGGATTTTACAACAGGTATGAGCTACGCGAATATCAAAAAATATTTGGCCTTAGACCTAGCCAAATATTTTTAGGGGCAGGCGTGAAAATTGATTTGCTGTTACAATGTATAACAGTCTAGCTGCGCCCCGCGGTTTCACCCGCATACGTCTCGATTCAGTATTAATATTGGGATAAAAAGTACCCTATGTTAGGACATAGGGTACTTTTTACCCAGGCCGTGGTCTACTTTTGTGCTAAATTTCATCCAAATCTATTCAGCCGTTTTAGTGTGAAAGCGTATCAAACAAACTCGCTTTCGCATTTATAGCATCACTAGCTTCCGCCTGCGGTGCCATCTATCTCCTTGCCAAATTTTGTCGAAATCCGTTCAGTGGTTTAGGCAGGAGTGGTTTAGGTAGAAAAGGTAACATACAAAGAGACAGAGTTACTTTCGAATTTATAATATTAGTATGGATAATTAGGATAACAAGAAACAACTTCTACTAAGAAACAGCACTAGGTGCATACCTCGGTTCTAATATTTTGCCTCTTTGTCTGGATTCTGATTAAAACACTTTTTATCAACACTGCAAAGTTCTACTCTTTTTTCGACCGAGAGAGAATCTTTTGAACTCACAGACTGGAAAGAGGAATGAGGAGCCTAAAATAAAAATAAGAAAATATTTATTTAACATCAGCACGAAGCTTTTTTTAACACTCCCTAAGGACCCGTCACTTGATTTGAAATGAATCATGACAGGAGGTTGTCTGTGAAGTCCAAACAGCTCTAAAGCCGCATTTACACGATGCAAGTCTCTGGCCTGTAGCATACAGTAAAATTTAGCAACAAATGAGGGTGCAATTTCTATTGTTGCTTCAAGTTATGGCATGCCACAGGCAATTAAATCGCACTGTGTAAATCGGGATTTAGAAGCGACTTATTACCTAAATTAAAGTATTATTAAAAGTACACAAATGTCTTAAATAAGGGTTATTCCATTGACAATTAGTGCAATAACCCTTAAGCAGTTGAAAGTACAGAAATGTCTTAAGTAGGAAGCCACCTATACCGATTCTAAAAATATGTATCCTTAAAATAGGGCTCCGAACTTCGAATATGTTAACTTTTTTACCCGACTACGGCGAAGAAAAAGGAGGGTTATGATTTTGACCGGTATGTATGTATGTATGTATGTATGTATGTATGTATGTATGTTCATCTGTTCCCTCCTATCTTCCAAACCACTTATCACAATTTGACAAATGAGGTATCGTTAGAAGCGTCGTGATTGTCCGCTGGTTATAGGCTATGTGAAGTCACATTAAATTAAAAATGGCGCCCTCTAGAGGACAAAAAGTGAGGAACTTAAAAAAAAAAATGGTTTAATCGTACCATGTTGGGTATCAAATGAAAGGGCTAAATGAGCACATTTCAAAAATATATATATTATAACCCCAAAAGAATTTTAAAAAAAATCAAGTAATAAAAACTAAAACCCAACTACGACTTAAAAGGTATAAACAAGGCACCACAGACAGACAAATTAAAAATCCGGAGTCACACGTAACCTGTTCGATTTATGCCCTAACACGTGTGACTCCGGATTTTAAATTTGTCTGTCTGTGGTGCCTTGTTTATACCTTTTAAGTCGTAGTTGGGTTTTAGTTTTTATTACTTGATTTTTTGAAAATTGGTCCTTTTTATAAATTCTTAGATATTTAGCATAAGAGAATATAGGTACTTATTTTATCAGTCAGTCCACATGGCCCAGTCCTATCACAGTTGACTCCACAACACCTCAGATGCGAGTTATTAATAGCGCAAATGACTTTTTTGCAAATTGCCCGTATCCATCCGCGGTGGGTCTAATTGTCGAGCCTCCGGCCTCTCCTTTGTCTACCACCGTTCTCGTTAATTCCTTTTTTTTTGTACCAAGATAGCTCTTCATTATTTGGTAAAAGAATATAAATTTTCGCCGGCCGCTCGCCGCTGAAATTAATAATAGAGAGTGGCGAGGACGGTGGCAATTTATAGCTCTATTATAGACAATAAATTCATATTATAAATGCGCTAAACGGTCTGCCGACCGCTTCGAGCGGCTCCCAATAAAGGGTGAGTTTCAAATTATTATTATTTCGATATTTATTTATTGCTGAATCAATTATTTTCATTTGAGCTTTTGGTGTTTTGTTCCGAATCATTAACGCGTTACGGCTGTTGATATTTGCGTATTTGCCTACGGAGATAATAAAATGGTAGCGGGCTCAATGAAAATATGTTTGCGTTTCATAAATATGAATTTATTTATTTTGCTCGCAAAGATAGCAAGTCTACTTTTTTTTACTCTTTTCCGCCATCATTTACGAAACATAGGCTTAATAATTTCGCCATAGTTCTATGTCCAACCTTCCGAGTACATTTATAATCAACCTCTTCAAACCTTGTCAAGTCCACATCTTGCAAGTACACAACCCAACCGTCCAGTCGACCTGTGCCTGACCTTACGTTCATACTAAAAAAGTGTCCACGTTGTTGTAATATTTTTAAAACAGTATAAAAGGTTTTCTCGTCTGTTACACAGAGACGCGAGGGGACTAAGCCCCTACGTCACGGGTAATATGACCATGAGAGATGGATTTGATGGGACTGTCCTGTTTAAGAAACCGAGTGCTAAGCAATTCTTGCTTATAAGGTGTTCTCCAATCATGTATGATACTTACCACTGACTACGTAACTCACTAGCGATTGCGATGCCTTCCATTTTGTCAATTTAAAAACATTCATGGCATCAACATTTACATAATCGAGCAGACAATTTTTTATTTACACGTTGGCGTACGTTGAATGACACACAATTGAAGTTTTGTTGTTATTACTTCTATGTGCGTTTACTGTCCGCCAAAGTGGTAAACATATAAAGCAATGAATTAGGAATTCCCTTCGCAATCGGGGCGTAGGTATGTAAATTGTTGAGTTGCTAGGATTTAATGACAGTCACATAGAAAGGTTCATGCCTATGCAATGGCTAATTTGATAAGTATGACATCTGTGATTTCTTGACTGAAAAACGCAGCATAAATTGCAGAAAAGCCTTGATGTCAATCTAATAAGATCGGACATTAATCCTTAATCATCAATTTCCTAACTTATAATAACTAACAAAAAAATACTCATTTTCCCTAGCGTCCAAATCCCAATTTAATTTCTATAAAACACAGCCACACTCTTCACAGCGAAAATAAATTTAGGAGCAGAAATGTGATTAAATTTTAAACTGTTACTTCCCGCTGAGGCTGGGAACCGACGATTCGTGAGCGTAATACATGCCACATTTGAACCTTGATTTCCAGCGAAAATAACACGAAGATACTGTGTTAAAAACTAAGGGAAATACCTGCAACATTTTTACAAAAATGTTTTAAGATGTCAAGTCATTTCTAACCCACAAGTGTTGTGGTTTTCAAAAGTGTTTGGGTTTTTAATTAAATTTTAGTTAAACCTTGCTTTATAAGACTGAAAGAATACCCGATTATAGTTTGACCGATACCGCTATACCGCGCCTTATGAATGCGCGGTGAGGCGGGGAGCGGGGGCCGTGAGCGTTGACGGATAAGCTCCAAGACGCCGTGAGCGTTGACGAATGAGCGGCCTGCACTGCCCCCGTCTCGCCGCGCACATACCTAAGGCGGTACAGCGGTATCGGTCAAATTATGCGATAACCCAAATTTGAATCGGTGTCTGTCATGTTATAGCGGCAATAGAAATACACAATCTGTAATCTACCTATTACGAACGATACAGGCCGCTGACAGACAGACAGACAGACAGCGAAAGTTTAATAATAGGGTTCCATTTGGCACTCTTCGGGTACCGAAACCTAAAAAGTTTGTAATACTTTATGGGAACAATTGCAATTATAAAACGCTAGCACTTAAATTGGAGAACCCGAGAATCGTAAAATGCTATCTGAAATTGAAGAATCTGACTGAAGAATTAATGAGGAGGATTCCTACAGCATCTAAGGGGAGTGTGAGGTAAATCTGACCCCTATTGGAAGGGAATGGGATACCTAAGTAGTGGACGATAAACGTCGCAATTACCACCGGCAAAAGGTTCAGACCGGTACCGTAATGGTAAGGACCTAAGGAGCACCTTGTTAGCTGTTCAATTTAAATATTGCCGACGTAAACGACGCTGTTGCGAACGTAATTAAAATGTGTATTGTCCAATAGATTAAACGGCCCAAATTTGCTCAGCGGAATTGTTTACTCGGTAAATGTTAGGTAGTAAATAAAAAAAAAACGGTAGTATATCAACCTTTTTTATTTCTCAAAAAAATTCGTTCTTTTTGTAATCCGTGTTAAAAACTGCATCGTTCATGTTGTAATTAAAACTGGGTGCAGCGTAGTGCGTTAACGCGTAGTTACTGGCACGCCCTACCCTTTGGCAAAAACTGGTGCTCGATAGCCCTCGACCGCCAACCATCGAGTGGTTATAGCTCTTCAACGGCCCGACCTCTAATGGCTGTGTTTTTCACGTTCATCGCCGATAAAGTGATGGAAAATATTGATAAGTTTCAAGACCAATAAGTATTAATTGTTAATTTCTGGACTACTATAGTTAATTTTGTATGAGACCGTTTTGAAAGAAATCTTACTGAAAGGAATCCTGAATGAATACATCACGTTATGAAATATCTTCTGGCAAAAGATAACTTAACCCAAACCCATCATCTATTCATTTCCAAATTAAATAATCCGCTTAGATGCTTCTTACTTACCAAAGCATTTATGGCATCTATTCCCTATTCACCAAGGGACCCTGTGAAGAACTTTTTGACGGAAAACCTTTTAAGACATTGACATTCTATAGAGATACAAGGTTGACCCAAATAGACAACACGGTGCGTATTTGTAAGAGGAAATGACGTAATCCCGGGGATCCGTCAAAATCCGGGAATGGTTCGATGGTGTAATGATACTATCTATAGTTGTTCATCTGTCATGGTCGTCGATATTTTGTAATCAATCATTTGGACGACAGTTTAGTTGTTGCCACTGAGTTTTGTGTAATCTAATTTATCTCTGTTATGATTAAGTAATGTTGTTAGACGTCACTGAAGGATATGTCTTTCTTTACTCTTATTTTGGTTTTCCAAGACTTCTTTCGAAGCTAGTTCTTATTCAGTTTCTTTATGTTAAAACTTATATTTCTTTCAGTAGACTCGTAATTCGAACCATATAATAAATCCGCCATATTGCGATCCCCACAACTAACTTTTTTAATCCCATTCGTACCAATACGAGTTTTCTGTAAACAATTTCAAAGATTGTCTTTATCTACTGTCTGACCACGTTTATTTTCTTTACAACTTTATCTATCCGTTTGTTCTATCTTAAATGTGAGTTGGATACAAGTTTTTTAATTTTCCCCTAACGCTCCGTAGAAAGATGAAACTCCTTCGGAAGTTCAGCGAATACTTCTAGCTTCTATTCCTGTCTAAGTTTTGTTGTTTATGTCTCCTAATCATAACATTGTGTATGCGTATGGTTTGGTAAATGTCTCTTGTAGTTACTCGTTTCATTTTATATTGTTTGTCTGGTAGAAAGTTGTTCGGGTCATTTTTTATTTGGATATTATTTTTGTGTTCCTGAATCTAATATTACATTTGAATATTTGGTTATATTCTATTTGCGTTTCGCCGTATGCTGGTCAAGCTTCCGATAGTAATTTGGGAAATCATGACGTGTTTAATAAAAGCAAACTACCCACATTTTCACGTAGGAACTCTTAATTAGCACCCACATATCTGGCAATATTAGCAGCTCCGTACTCTATATACCACGGGATGATTCCACGCTCCTCGCACAATATAAAGTTTCATTTTACATTAGGGCTTACTCCCACTAGACTTCATTCATCAACTGTATGTGCTGAGATTACGAGCACGCTTTGTTTGAGCATTAGAGCAGGTGGAGCATTCTAGAAGCTTTTACACCACTCATATACGACTGTTTATAAGTTGCGAAAATATGTAAATATAATGTTACATGAATGTAAATTTTGCATTGTATGCTCCAGTTTTACGATGTGTAATAGAACATTATGAATCGTAAAGTCCATGTTACGTTGAAGATTGTACTTCATATGCATTTTATTCGTTTTTGACAACGTAAATTTACGTAACGTTGAAAATTCATTTTGTTTAATAAAATTGCTGTAGCTTTCATTAAGCGTTAATGAGTTTATTTTTAAAGTGGTAGTTGTGATGATGGGATAATTTTATCCGATTATATCAGTCTATATTTAAATAAAATAAACATTTCCTGAATAACTGAATTTCATGTTTACATACAATGTAAATATTTTAACGTTATTCATAATAATTATGCTCTTAGTTAAAGCGACTTGTGGTCGAAGTTGCTTTTACACATTTCACGGGCAGACACCCATGTATTTTGTATTTCGCTTTCGAGAAATCTGTTTAAAGCTGTCATATGCAGTTTGTACTAATTTAAATTAAAACATTTAACTTAACTCTAGTTTGTTCTAGCATGGTTAATGGTTTGTACATCTTTAGGAGTATGAGGAACAGGGTGTAAAGTTCACTCATCCACCATAGAAAAGGTAGGATCCTCCGACCAGACGGGTGTTGTGTCTGGCGGGCAACTGCCCAACGATTGATGTCGGGTTCTTGTATAATGTCCATTCCACGGTAAGCTTTAATTGCGCGATGCAGGATTTATGTGACGTCAGGATTTTTGTGTGACGTCAGATCTTTGATGCGTAGTTCGCATGTGGCGATGTAGATCGCCGCCACACATCTTATGCCATAAATGTTGCACCAGGCATTACCAGAAGTACCATCTGCTAAAATGCTATAAGTAGGTACTAATTCGTTTTATTTGATAAACAGAAAACGTCTAGCGATTCTTTTTCCAGTTTCTTATTTCGTGCTATTTGACAAATGACATTTGCTGCTAGCAGAGGACCAAATACTACAATATTTAAATATGGAACTTGCTAATCACGAGATTGCTCTACAATGTTTTGACGTTTCGGTCTCGTACTTGTAATAAAACGTTATGCCTTGAGAATCAGTTTTAAGCAATGTAGATAAGTGGTCGATTACAAACTCTCAAGTATGTTTCATCGATGTGTCTCGAGAATCAGTGTATATGAAACCAATTTTTTTTTTCATCGCTTCACAAAATATTTATATAGCTGTCAAAACGGACTTCTTAGATTGTCGCGAGTCTATTCGGGTTGATGGGCAGGGGTCTTTACTTTGCGGTTCTAATAGTAGACAAGTTTTGTACGTCGTCTTATTGTTCTGTAGCGACATCTGCTAAAAGCTGGGACCAAGTGCAACGTTAATAGTAGCTTCTTGTGTAACTCGATATTATTTAGTACAGTTGAGCTGTGTATTATTACATTTCTTTCGAAGTTGAGGTGGAAATATCAAACAAAGACTCATCAACAGATTTCATATGCTTTTTTTTGAAACTCAAAACACTCAGAGCATTTATTTCAAATAAACCAATTACAGGTACTTTTAAACTGTCAAGGAGTCGGTCAGTCAAAAAGATGAAGCTAGTTGGCCATTCCAAAACGCATCATACTTAAATATTCGTGATTTTTACTCATTTATTATCTACGAAATACTACAAAACCAGAATCAAGTACTACAAACTGCAGAAAAGAAATGCTGTATCGAAAATACATATTTTCCTACTCAAACTTATGCTATATGCGGTGGACCCTTCAGATCGTGTGTAAACAATTTATCTCCGATTTCCATAACCCGACCTCACGATTGAAAAGGTCCCTCAAATCTACCAACAAATTATTCACTCTATAATTCATACATCAAACGAATCGACAACCTCAAAACCTTTTTAAAATAATCCTCCAACCCGATTTAGATGTATTGATCCATCGATCCTTTAGCCATCAGCTATAAGGCAGCCACGCCTCTTCGCTGTCCGCACGCAAAAACTTTGGGTGTCCCGACTGTCGAATCGTCCAAGGTTTTTGTTGAGCTTTTTCGTGGACTTGATGCGAAATCCATAGGCATTACGTGAACTAAGGAGACAGTTGGTAGCCTGGTTTATGTGAATCTGTGACTAAAGATGGGGTTTGTTTGGATGGTGTATCGGTTTATTGTCCTGGCTTTTTGTTCTTGGAAAACTGGCGAAATGTGGGTGTACATTTCAGGTACACCTCTTCATATCCTTTCGGGGAATACAGACGTGATGTTATGTTATGAAGAATAGTTTTTCTGTGATTGTTCTTTTTTAGACCTATATATTCAAATAATTTTATTTTTTTTATTTTTTAAAGAGTGTCTACATTTTTCCACAAGAATATTTCACCCTACACGCGGGGGCAACGGCGCGCGGGACGTTACGTGACCAGCCGTCAGCTGTTTCGCAGCTCTCTCGAACGCGTATCCATGAGTATCGGGACAGTGACGGATATTTACTTTTTAAAATCTTTTAATGAAAATAAGGTTTTTTATTTGTTGTTACTGGGTCATTTATTTTTATATATATGTTAACTACTCATGGTTTGAATGACAACGGTGTTTACCCTTGCATACCGCATTTAGGGTTTTCATTTTTCAATAGAAATGAGTGTAAAATCTGTATGTGTTGTTCTAATAGTCCTCCAGACCGAATTTCGGCCATGGCAGCCAATCTCAGCGGAGACTTACACATCTACGCGAGAAATATTATAGTGCACAAGTGTGTGCGCAGACACAGGTGCACTCACACTCTCATAGAGCATCGTTCTGCAGTTAATACGGATCGAAAGTCAATGACCTACATCTATTTATCTTTAACATCATCTGCCTAGCCTTTTCCCAACTATGTTGGGGTCGGCTTCCAGTCTAACCGGATGCAGCTGAATACCAGTATTTTACATGGAGCGACTGCCTATCTGACCTCCACAACCCAGTAACTGATATATACTGAGTATACGATACCCCTTGGTAAGACATCCACGCACCAACCCCGGCAAGCGTAGCTTAACCTGATGGATCGACCCGTGCGGCTGTTATTACTTAGCCACGAGCTCGACCTCTTTTTATCTTTAACATGAAAGGCTAATACTTTAATTTGGCACTGGAACTGTAGAACAATCAGCTGTTACATAACACATTTCTCTGTCTAATTGAAACAACGCGAACCCGATACCCAAGTAATGACAGCATAAAAATTGTACAAAAAAATAAAAGATTTCTTACCAAGAGCAAACTTTACAACGACTTCTTAATTTAAGTGGTACTCAGTAGAGTCGCGTAAGTTGCCCCTTAACCAAGAGTGTCTCTCAAACAGCTCACAAGTACCGTTCAAAATATTAACTTTTAAAGGTAGTTAAGTATAGTCGCGTTTAATTGTTGCTTCGTTTATAGGTGGCTGTGGTGAAGGGCAGCTTACTTTCATTAGGTACCAGCTGTTGCCCGCAGCTTCGTCTGCGTTTTATCATCGCGTCGTATTTCTTAGTTTTAAATACAAATATTCAGGATGAGTAGCCTATGGCCTTCTCTAGGTCCAAGGCTGCTTATCTGTCAACTTTCATAGCGATCGGTTCAGTAGTTTAGGCGTGAAAAGATTACAGAGACAGATTTACTTTTGCATTCATAATAATAGTACGGATTATAAAAATTTCATTGTCATTTGATTCGTATAACTACTTTTTTCTGGCTCTAAGGACCACTGACTAAAAACTAAGTTCAAATATTGATCTCGATTTAAGCACAGAATCAACAACAAAAGAAAAAAAATATTTAAAAAACTAAAAAAAACTGACTGCATTTTATTAACGTATTACTATTTCGCACCAAAAATCCGCAACTTTGTTTTTTTTTAAACACCTGTCTAAAGATACTTGGGTTTTTAAGACAATTATAACCATAACTTAACTGTTGAAATCCATCCAGCCGTTTGGAAGACATGAGGTAACAAAGAAATTTA